>OZ012723.1:25553649-28467149 GCA_963942605.1 Poecilus cupreus
GTAATGTCGAAGAGTAGGTTGTGGAAATGTATATACCAGGTATAGAATTGTAATGCGGGGTACATTCCTGTAAATTTTTACCTATTCACTTTACAGTAAAAGTGTAAACACAAAAGTTGTTCAGAAATTTAAAATTCATGCAATAAGGCCCATTTGATTACCTAAGTATTAATATTTCATGATATGTCAATCAAAAAAAATTAGTATTTATTTAAAAAATTATAATACGGCCATGGAAAATTGAACAAAAACGAAAAATATTTGACATTTTAGAAAACAAATAAAGCTAGGTTGCATAAAGCGTGATTAACCTATCAAAAGTCAACATATTTCCTGTAACCAAGGAAATGGATTTATAAGGTGATTTTTGATAGGTTAATTACGTTGTTACTTTAACAATGGAGTTAACAACGCTTTATGCAATCGAACTTTAGATTTATTTATTTTAGTTCAGTGTTTATTATTTGCTGTATAAAATTCGTAGAAGATTGTAAGGATATAATTGTAAATTTGAGAGTTAATTTTTTATAATTTCTTTCCAGCATATAACCTCCCGCCTAATACTACTCTGAAACTATACAAAATACCAAAATATTATTTGATGATACAGAAACATACCTTCTTATTTGTTTATTTTCTGTTTATATTTGAGAAATTTAATTTTCTTTCGTGTATTTATTTAATTTGTTTACAAATTTCACTAAAGGCCGGTATTTCCAAACTCAGTTAACTAGAGAATAAATTTATCAATTGAATAAACAAAAAATTTCGCATCAAAATCATAGTTTAAATGATGATGATTATTATTTTTTGTCTATTCCACTGATAAATTTATTCTCTAGTTTATCTTGGAAATACTTACCCTAAGAGAAACAGCTTCACAATCACAATGACATATGTCACATTTCGTGGTTTACAAGAAATACAAGATTTATTAAATTTAATTTCTTTATATTTTATTACTCTAAGGACCGGTATTTCCAATCCCAGATAAACTATAAAATAAATTTTTATTGGAACAAACAAAATATCGCATCAAAAGATGACAGCTAGAATAATAATCATCATTTAAACTATGATTTTGATACGATATATTTTGTTTATTCTATTAATAAATTATTTCTCTAGGTAACTAAGTTTGGAAATACCGGCCTTAAATCCAATAAAAATGAATAAAATTAGAGTAACATGAATTGTAAAAAAATTAAATATAACCATGTTTTTTTTCACGGAAAACACGCATACACACGCACACACACGTCACACACACGAACACGCACACGCACACGAACACTCACACAAACGCACACGCGCACTCATACACGTACACATACGCACACGCGCACTCACACACGCACACGCAACCCGCTCACATACGCGCACATACGTACACACTCGCGCACGCACACACACGACACACACACGCACACACACGCACACTCACGCACACACGCACGCACACACACGACAAACACACACACACGCGTACGCTCACACACGCACACCCACACGCGCAAACACACGCACAGAAGCATACGCGCACTCACACACACACGCACTCACACACGTACACACATACGCACACGCACACGGACGAACGGACGGACGGACGGACACACACACACACACACACACACACACACACATACATCCAGACATCATGGCGAAATTAGTAAAACTGAATTGTAGGGTCCCTAACGTGCTTATTCATTGAAAACTCACTACTCAATTTTTTGACCAAAAATAATACCCTCCTTACCTGGAGGTAGGCGGATGTAGAAAAAACAAGCTGTTTTATGAAAAAATGTCAAATATTTTTTGTTTTTGTTAAGTTTCCATGACCGGGTTGCAATTTTCCTAATAAATATTAATTTTATTTCATTGATACATCATGAAATACTAATAATTAGGTAACCAAATTTGCCTTATTTCATGCATTTTTAAATTGTGAGAAACTTTTGTATTTAACATTTTTCTATAAAGGGAATTTGTGAAAATTTACAAGAATATTACAAAAATAGCATTGACGCCATATTTCAATTCTGCACCTGGCAGACGTCCGAGGAATAAATGGATAGGTATGGTTGATGGTTTGTTGCGTTTAGACGTGCATGTATTAATGAAGCGAAAGTGGTACCAGAATGTTATGTATGTATGTTATTCTCTTCAAAATATCCTTATATTTTATTTATTTTCAGGTGGCATCATATACCGCACAGCTGTTTATCGCCAACAAATAGAACATTTCTCTTTTGTGAGCAGACAATATAGAGAGCATGTGAATGAGAGGGATGTGAGCGGGGGCACGTTGCTGCACGCGCTGTGCGGCCTGGACGCGCACGGCCGCGCGGACCTGCAGCTGCAGGTTGTGAAATCCGTCGCTAAGCTCGTGATAGTGCACGGGGCTGATGTGCGCATCAGGGATGTTGCCGGAGTGACCGCTGGCGACGTCGCGCGGAGCCGCGGCTGGCGGCTGCTCGCTGACTTTCTGGATGACGATGACGCTACGGTATACATCGATGAGCGACGTATCAAATTCAATGCTAAGCTAGTGTACCTTGCTGTTAAACATAGACAATTTGACCTCATCAAGTACGCTTGGTGGACATATTATTATTCTAGACAACAGTTTGTGACGTATGTTCCAGTGGAGTCCGGCAGGGAGGTACTCGGTGGGTTGTGTGGCTGTGTAGATTCGACACTCATTGATACCAATATAATCAGTGCACTTAACCTCTTAGATATTCATAAACTAGTGGCGAAATATGACAAGGTTGCATATAAAAAAGCAATTCGCATTGCAAGCGAATGCGGTCGGAACGAATTGGCTAATTGGTTGATAAGACATCAAACAAATGGACTAAATAAATAGGCAACGACATGGCTGCGAGCGTTTATTCCGGTTCACTCGATAACGCAAGTTAAGCAAGGCTGTCCGCGGTTAGTAGTTGGATGGGTGACCGCTTTGCTAAAACCCGTACCAGCGAACACTGCGTGTTGTTGTCACACCACCGAGAACGAGGAACCGAGACGGTATATTACCTCAGTAGTTGAGTCCGCATTACCCAAAAAAAAGGACTAAATACAGCACCCACAACTTCTCAATCGCGGGAACCCTTAAGTAGAAAAAAGAAATTATATATTATAGTTTAATTTATAACATAACAATTTATTAGACCGTCCGAAATTTCGGTTTTAGTTTTGCCTCAACCGAAAATAACGTTCGTGGCATGTCGAAACACTAGAAATGGATATAAGTTGTAGTTTTTCCAAAAATTAAATAATTTCCTAATAAATAGAAGTCTAATCGAATAATCTGTTTTAACTTTACTTAAGTTTCGTTCTCGACTTTTGTTTCAGTGAAAACTAAAGAGCAACTAAATATTCGGTTACGGTTTTGGTTTCGGCTGAAATTCATGTTTCGGTCGGACACTATAATTTATTACTGATGATCAGGGCCGGGCTGAGGCGGGCTGCAGGGGGTGCACCGAGTCATGGGGTACAGTGTGTCCCATTGAAGGTACGAGTGCATTGGGATCTCGAGAACCGAAGGAAATACAAAGTTGCATAAATTAAACGAAAGTTTCCTCATTACTTTGCTAAAATGTAGAATTAGCGATTTTCTTTTTTGCTTATGACTTTATATGAAATAATACGTGATTCTGGTTTGCACTTTGTTAAGGCACTTTTTAATGGTGAATATACAGAAATACAAATATTTTTTTTATCTAACTATTTACGAGCTACTGATATCAACCACCCCCTCCGTATAATCTTTCTACCCATATAAAAAATGAAACAATTTTTTAAACATGTATTAAAACTATTTTATTTTAATCTAATAATAGGTTAAGATTAGTAAATGAAACGACACATTTTTCATTCCATTTTTTCCACTGAATTTTTTTTTCACTGACAAATTTTCTTCAAAGTTTTGTTTTTAGCTGACAACTTTTTCCTATAATTTTATTTTCCACTAATTTCTTTTTTCAAGTCAATAGTTTTTATGTAATTATAATTTGTAGCTCTACTAAACGGCCCCAGATCTGGGTTTCAGTAATTCGGAGGTCAGTATAAGCCGACGGTGCTTTACAGTAGGTGGTCTATTGATAGCAACATCGCGAATACAAGTAAAACATTCGGTATTCGGTCATTGGAACCGGTGTAATTCCGGCCATATGCTCCGCGATGCGAGATCAGGAACAATTCAAGCTCGCTTTGCTCGCACTTTTAGCAAAGAAACCCTAAGCATGCACAATTTACGCTCGACAAACTCGAATCACACTACTAATTTTTAATGAAAAATTTAGAAAAAAGGAGGGTCGAATCGAGAATATCTCCGTGCCATTGGCCACAAAATTTTAAATGTATTGTGATTTATTATAAAGTAAAATTGAAATCTAGAAAAAAAGGATTAAATAGGTAAAATTAGTGTAAGAAATGGTCAGTGACATATGCTCAGTGGAAAAAAAAAATTATCAGGGAAAAAATGAAGTGTAAAATAGTTAGTTAAAGCTATTAACATACCTAGCGATGTTATGGGTATCATAACAACCACAGATGTCGGTTTGAATCCGAGCTCGTATAGCGAGTATTTTAAGACATCTTAGGCCTATTATGACTCACAACATTAATGGTGTGTTCAATAGTTTACCGGTTTAGAATATGAAGACGTTAATGTCATTAATAAATATTATTTTTTGAATAATGGCTGTCATAATTTTTGAAGATGAAGACTGTTTTTATTTATCACCATGGTTACACTTGTTTTGTGACATATTTATTAATAATGTTTTTACTTAAACGTCAAACGTATTAGATAAAAATACTTCTCTTAACACGTTGACTGCCACGGCAATTTTCAGAATTCCGGTCTAATAAGCCAACTACGTTTAATCTTAATATAATATTAAAAACTCTAATTATATACATAGTTATCATCAAAAAGCATAGAAAATGTGTTTTTATAATATTCTTTTACTTTTCGATTTTGAATAACTTTTTTACAATTATTATATTTTCTGTTCATTTATAAATAAATATTTTGTTTTCGTCCCAGAAGCCATCTATCCATATTAGAACTGATATACTACGAGTTTAATCGTAGCTGCACGAATATGGCAAATAATCACAGTACGAGATAACTCGTAGTTGGTGTCCCAGTAAAGAATGCAATCTACGAGTTATCTCGTAGTTGGCAGTCAACGTGTTAAACGGTACTAAATAGTATTTGATGATTTAGAAACATATCTTCTTATTTGTTTATTTTCTATTTATATTTGAGAATGCAAGATTTGTGAAATCGAATTTCTTTATATTTTATTATTTAAATAAAAAGGATATTTAACCGTGTTTTTCACGAAAAACTGTTAAGGGCTTCAAGTAAAGTGCTACTTCTGGTTGACCAATTTTATCCAAAATCTAATCAGCTCTTCCTTTAAATATAAGAAGAAAAAATTCATAAAATTGAATATTTTGGTATAATAGTATTTGAGTTATGCGAGATGAAAAAATTGCCACAGATTACACACAAATCCATACATACATACATACATACATACATACATACATACACACATACACACATCTTGGCGAAAATAGTAAAATCGTATTGTTGGGACCCTAAAACGTGCTTATTCATTGAAAACTACCCAATTTTTGGACCAAAAACAATACCCCTCTTGCCAAGAAATAGGCGGGAGGTAAAAAATGGATTTTGGCGATACTGAATGGCCTGAAAATGCAGGTGAAGTTCTGAACTGCTGAATTCCGTCTATATTAATAATTGGCGTTATATGTATTATCATTGTGTTTTATTTTCATTTTCTTGGCTATTTTAACAGATCATTATGGTAATATTACCGTACAGCATAGAGTTACGACATACTTACCCCGCCTACTTTTGTTCATGTAAACATAGGTTTAATCTCCTGAAACCAGTAATAATTTTTACATTATTTTATCCAAGAAATTTCTTCTTAGTTGCCTTCCCCCCTCCTGTCAAAATTACTTCCGACGTCCCTGGTTGACGTACGGTCAATATGCAGACCAAATATAAAGTTACATTCAAAATAGAAACCCGGATCTTCAACAGATGTAACACGATTTAAAGGAATCTTATTCATTTTGTAATTATAATAGATTATATCCTATTGGTATTTATCTATATTGAAATAAAGAATATTACTTAATGACCATTGGCAAACACTACTTATGTTTGAATGTAGTTTAAAACAATCCGCTTAAAATGAAACACATGCAGTATGTCAATAGTTTAGTTACCTTCAATATTTGTTTTGAGTTATTAGAATATATTTATTGTTCTTGTTTTTGATACGACGTTTTTATGTTTTGATTTAAATTATGAAAATTATGTAACCGATTTATGAGAAATAAAGAGTATTATTTGTCTTGTCTCTGATCCTATTACTTCTTATATCTGTTTTACATGCCGCAATTTATTGGTCAAAATTTCTTGTCAATAAATTGCCATCAATTTATTAGTACCAACACGATATCAGCTGTTACCTATGGACCTATGCTTCTAATATTTTTGTTTATTGATACTGTTCATATAAAGATATTATAGTATATTATATGGTACGTATTAGAGTGCGTACATGTTAACTTCAAGCCACCAAACCTAACAAATTTCCTGCGCATACGACAATGTCTTTCTCTCTCTTTTTTCCATTTCCCCGAATGATCGCTAGAAAAGGCGGCGCTGGGGTCGGTACGGTTTCGTGATGTCTGTTCTGAAGTCTTTCTCTCTCTTCTTATGGCCGCCACATAAGTAAGAGAGAGGGGGCAGTAGCCGTTCGGCAGAAAACCAGTATACAGATTCGCGCAAACCGACTAATATAACGTTACGTTGTAACCTAACGTACCTTGCCTCGTCGGTTCGCGGGCGCGAACCTTGATGTGGGATAATGATCATAATCCGGAATATAATACTACACTTTTTCTACGCCTGTATCACTTTTGACAATGATCGAAAACCATCAACATGAAAATACACAACTGACTACATGTCAACTGTCAGATGGCCGTTGCTTGGTGATCCACATCACGTTTCTAAAATAAGCGTAATAGAGCGAGAGCCTGCTGCAGAAAACCTAGCTGATCGAGTAACAGAATAAAATGTTTTTAAACTGGACACAAGTAGTGCGCAAGATTTATATGGGTGTAGAATTGAAATGTGGAACATGGGGATTTCAATGAATTTTTTTAGATGCTGTAAATTTTTTACTTATTCACTTTACAGCAAAAGTGTAAATACAAAAGTTGCTCAGAATTTAAAAATCGGTAAATGAACAACACCAACAATAAAAAATATATGTACATATGATGAACATGTTTTACTGATTGACAATGACTGAAATTCTCTATAATTCCATAATAAAATATTGAAAAGTGGAACATAATTGGTCAATAAATTGACTTAATTTATTAGTGCAAAAATAATGAGGTCACACACTTTCAAAAATAATTTAAAAATTAAGATCATTTCAGTCACATATTATTCAATATTTCTTATAATTTTTTAACTTTTCATTCATAATTTCCCTTATGAAGTTTCGTGGTTGCAAAATCGTGACGTCATCTTGTATTAGAATATACAGCATGGCATGGCAAAAGAGGTGTTGATAACAAATAATAATTTGCTTTTCAGGGTTGTAATAATTACTTATTATTATTAAAATGAATACTCCGATAAATTAAATTAGGTATTCGTTAATTATAATGTTTTTAGACAAAGAGTTTAGGACGTGTTAAAATAAAATGCTTTGATGTACTATATTTTGTCGCTTGTTGGTAATGTCGATAGACTCATTATCACACCTGTCATCTCAAGTCATATGTTGCAGTTAACAACGATTTTAAAATTAAACTTATGTTTATTATATTTGATATATTATTTTGCCCAGGTAATGGGAATAAACTGTATTTGTAAAAACCTCTCAGTAAATAACAATGACAGATAACAGTGAATTTGACAGTTGGTGTAGTTCCTCGCTCTCCGCAAGAGCGTGTTTCGTAGAATTACAAGATGACGTTAAGAAGCAAAAATTTGAAATGGGATGGCAATTTCAAAAAATTTTATCTTAATAACTAAATGCCTTTTAATATTAAAATTAGCATCTATATTTATATTGTTACTCAAACATACTGAAAAAAATAAAATGAAAAAAGGTGTTTGACCCCATTGACTTGCTGTCGTATTACACAACTATAAATTGACAAGAAAACTTGGCCAATTTATTGACTAATAAATTGCGACGTGTGATTTATTAACACTCAAATCTTATGTTTTGTCAGGCACCTGACATAACCTATTTGTAAATACTTTAAATCTGAAATAGTATTTCCGCCTTCACCTGTCGATTAACAAACTGTGGAAACCCTAGAATTGAATTGCCAACTGAATCATTTTGTTTTGATCAGCCTGTAGAAACGGCTAATTCCAATAATTAAATTTATTACGGATTTTTCCATAGTTTTATTTGCCAACTAGTACAAGTATTAGAAATATCCGATTAATGTTAACGATATGAATCCAGGTCAATTTTGAACATCCCATGTAAAAATTTGAACAGTATAGTTCAATCTGCTCGTTCCTTGCACCAAATTTCAACTTGGAATTTAAATCCTTTGCTTCTCTGCGACCTGAACTGTAGAGTAACAGATGTGAATCCTATTCCTCCTTCTAGTATAGTAGGATAACCGTATTCTTCAACTGTAACATAAAATAATCATGTCTTCATCGATTCATGGATTATTCAATAAAATTTTAAAAGAAAAGTGCCATGTTAGTTGAAACGGTTAAATCTTCAGAAAATCATTTATAAAAATCAAAGTTTTGAAAATAATTTTTTCTACGATCACTACTGAAAACTACACTTTCTCCACACTAAACAAAGCATGAAAATTGTATATTTTGCAGAATCATGTGAAATAGCGTGCGCAATAATTATTCCACACGCAAGTATGACCAACTTACTAATAATATATATATATATATATATATATATATATATATATATATATATATATATATATATATATATATATATATATATATATATTTTTTTTTTTATTATGAAGATGAGAGGCGGACTAACTACTATGGTCATATGCCGCCTCATGAATAGATGATTATGAATTAATATGAACAACACAAACGACCATGCTCTTCAGTGGGATTCGAACCCACGACCTCTGGCGTACTAGGCTAGCGACATAGCCACTACACCACCGAGATCGGCATATATATATATATTTATTTATTTATTTATTTATTTATTTATTTATTTATTTATTTATTTATTTATTTATTTATTTATTTATTTATACGTACATGAAAAATAAACTAAATGTCAAAAAATAATCTTTCAAAATGTTTAAGTATGTGATCTGAATTTGGTTAATAAATATGAATAAATAGAACTCAAACTATCGACATCTGTTTTCTTGTTCATCGTGTTAGACTCATTATTAATGTGAAAAATCTTTAAAAACAATCTTTTATGTAGGTTCTTTTCAGTTTCTAGAACTGTAACTTCTTCATAGTTAATACCATGCAAATTCTAGAACTGATGTTCTGTCAGGGCACAAGGATTAGGTCTTAGTTTAAAGTCACTTTTATGTGAAATTATCCTGCTTTTAAGATGTCGGTTAGTTTGGCCTATGTAAACAAAGTTACAATCTTTACATGGAATCCTATACACAACATTTGATTTAAGTAAAACGGGCGTCCAATCTTTTAGATTAGTGAATAACGATCTTGTTGTAAAATAATTCCTATTAGCTATTTTAACGCTTTCGTCTTTCAATGCACTAGCTAAAGATGGTGTTAAACCAGAAATATATGGTAGGGAGCAATATTTACTCCTTTCGGAAGAATCAATCTCAGGAATATTACCATCTATGTTGATAGCACGTGAATTAGTATTAAACAAGAGACTGTTTATCAACTTTTTTGGGTACGCATTAGTTAGAAGAACTTCTTTGAGTTTGCACAAGTTTTTATGATGCAGTGTTGGATGAGAAATTGACAATATTCTCCGTTTAAGTCCCAAAATTGTATTAATCTTCATTTTTTTAGGTTGATCAGAGAGAAAATAAATATAACGTCCGGAAGAAATAGGTTTAATATACCAATCAAGTACTATGACACCGTTATTATCACGTCTCACTAACGTGTCAAGAAAGAGAATGCTCATATCTTTTTCAATTTCTATTGTAAATTGGATGTTCGAATTAAAATTGTTAAAAACCTCCAAAATTTCGTCAACATTCTTTTCTGGTACAGCACATATTATATCATCAACAAATTTTTTAATAAAAAGGAGTTGGAAATTTAATTTATGTAATGAGCAAGAATAGGGCTGAGGACACGACCCATTGGACTGCTTAAAATTTGTTGGTAGTAAATATTCTGAAAGGCGCAGTAACTGGTTTCAAAAACAAATTTTATCAATTTTATAAAATCATCTTGATTTAGTGAAGTGTACATTTCGATCAAATTCCATTTACTTGAGACAGTTTCAATAACTAAATCAAAGGGAATGTTACTAAAAAGTGAAACAACATCTAGACTTAAAAGTACAAAATTTGTAGAAATCACCATGTTCTTCATGCACTCCGCAAATTGGAAAGAATCCTTGATAAAATAGTCGTTATCTCTGTTATACGCTGAAGTAAGAATATCAGTTACAAATTGAGAAATTTTACTGTTAGTTGCATCAATAGATGATATGTTTTTGCCCAAACAACTGCTATACCTGCTATAAAAATTTCATATATATATGAACTGAATGAATGTATGAACTGTCAATATACCTAAATACGTGATACCCCACTGAGTGGAATATAGACTGACGTTATAAATATTATATGTTCCCACAGACTTGTCGACAAGAATGAAATATCAGCGAAAGGCAAATACCTTCAGATCACAGAAATAACAGTCACGTACCCTCGACAACCAACAATATATATATATATATATATATATATATATATATATATATATATATATTGTAACGTTCGTGGGTTTTAAAACGTTTTTATTTAAACGAAAAGAAATATTATTAATAACAAATAATGAATAATTATTATAAAGAATAGTAAAAATTAATTAACAATAGGGATATAACACTAAAATAACAAATACAAAAACTTGTACACTAACACTTATCACTACTGTAAATAAACACTATTATTTATATAAACTAGCCGAGCGATATTTATTTATGACGATGTATTTATGTTCAGACCGAGCGGTATATTTATATTCACAAGTTCTTCATACAAGCTTCGGAGTCGACTGTCCGTACTGCCGATGATTCGCTCTTATATATACCACGATCCTTGTTTCTCGAAGGTTCTGGAGCAATCTCTATTGTGCAGTAAACGACTTATCCGAACTAGCTAGCGTTGCGTCATTCACTCGGCGGCGCGGCGGCGGCAAGTTTCAACTTGTCGCTGCCGCGTTCGTTACAATATATATATATATATATATATATATATATATATATATATATATATATATATATATGTATATAGCTATCTCCTGACGCATCATATTATATTTTACCTAGAGCTGGTGTTAGTCTTGGAACAATAAAGTACATATTGTAATGCATTATTATTGTAAAGGAAATAAAAATCTTTTTAAAAAGTGTAATAGAAGAAGCAATATTATAATTGGCGCAGTCGTATTGGATTCTGGAAGAAGATTCATCAAGAAAAATTCTTCAGTTTCAACTGTTAATCCAGAGAAAAGAACCACAGCCCGAAGAAATTCATCGTGAATCCATCGAGGTTGATATGAAGACTTCTTCTGTATTACTTATGTAAGTTGCTTTCCTTTTAAATAATCCATTTTATGTCAGACTCCTCGCGTTCATCTATCTCCATAGAGGAAAATAGTGAAAACGAGCTAGAATTAGAATATAAAAATAAAATTTTAGATATTGATTTAAGTTCATTATTTTCAACTTTACAACTAAAAGAGGGAGTTGCATTGCAAAACAATAGTTGTTCAGACATGTCGACAATCCCCAAATTTGATTCTAAACTGCTTGATATAGTACCAAAATTCGATGGTAACCCATTGGAATTATCAGCATTCTTAGACATTTCCAATACACTCATTAATAATTATTGGGATTCAAACCCACAGAACATACAATGTGTTCAAAATATTACAGTAATTTATGGCATTTATGCTAAATTAATCGGTCCAGCACGTGAAGTTTATTCTACTTGCACAACTAAAGACTGGAAAACAGTAAAAGACGCATTAACTGCACATTTTGGCGATCAAAGAGATGAAAACGGTTTATTGTTTGATCTCGATCAATTACGTCAGAAAGATAATGAAGAACCATTACAATTTTACACTAGAGTCATGTCGAATTTAAGTGCTCTACATAATTATATTGACATCCACGAAGATGCGAATGTCATTACTGTTGTTAAAAAGAATTTTTATAACACACACGCTTTAAAAATATTTCTAGCTGGTTTGAAAGAACCTTTAGGATCAACGATCCGAGCCATGAAACCTAATACTCTAGCAGAGGCGAGACAGTTTATCATCTCGGAAGATAACATCCGTCATTTGCAAAGATCACATTTCAACAGAAATAAAATTCAAAATTTAAAGCCAAATTCAAATTTACCGATTCGTAAACAATATTCTTTACCTCCACCACCACCAAGATTTAATAATTATTATCAACCATTCCCGAGTAACCCTATCAACTTGCAACCCAGATTTAATCAAAAACCACAAAGATTTCCCACTAACCAACAAGTATTTGGAAATAAATCCAAATCCAACACTGTTAATGTATGGAAACCCCAATTCTCCACAAATCGACCTATACAACAAAGACCCACTCCTATGAGCGGAATATCACATGGTACCTTCCCAAAACCTAATACAATGATAAGTAGACCACCATACCAACCAAGACAACAAAACTATGTAGTAGAAGAATTATTTAATGTCGAACAACCGACACAATACTATGAGGAAAATGACGAACCTTACGAGACAGATTATACCGACTATGACACACAAAATCAAATCTTTTATGCAAACGAAATTTCTGATAATAATCACGAAGAGACACCTTGCGAAAATAATCAAAATTTTCACGAACTGAGCCTAACAACGAACCAAACATAGAGCTTCACTCGATTTATGATAAAAAAGATTTACCTTACGTTCAAATTTCAAATCCCCCGTTAAAATTATTAATCGATACCGGCGCAACAAAGTCATTCTTAAACCCAGATATTGCTGAAAAATATTATAAAAATTATATTAAGAAAGAAAATTTTACCATCTCTTCAATATTCCAAACAACTAAACGAGATTCTTGTATTGAAATCCCAGCATTCCCCGAATTTAATGACGACAAAAAAATTAAATTCTATCTTTTTAAATTTCATCATTTCTTTGACGGTTTAGTAGGTTATGACACCCTTAAAAACTTAAATGTACAACTTAATATAAAACAATCTATTTTGAAAACACCGAATACTGAAATAAAATTATCTCATTACGAGGCAAAGAAAAAATTATTATTTTTTGCACGTATAGAACCACACACTTTAGAAACTTTAAAAATTCCCGTAAAAGTAAATAACGGTGATATATTAATACCATCAACTAAAATATTTAATTGTTTAATAAGAGAATGTATAACAAATTGTCAAGACGGATACGCACCCGTTGATATTTATAATATTAGTAATGAACCCCAAGAAATAAAACTGTATGAACCCATAAATGTAAACACATTTAATGAGACAGATTTTGAATTATTTTACGCTACAACCTTTAATGAATCATATGAAAAATTAAACAAATCTGATATAGTAAATTTAATTCGTACTGAACACACTAACTTAGAAGAAAAATACCAAATTGAAAAATTAGTTAAATCCTATTCAGATATTTTTCATCGTGAAGGCACACCGTTAACTTTCACAAATAAAATAAAACACAAAATAACAACCAAAGATGAAATACCTGTTCACACAAAATCTTATAGATACCCTTTTATTCATAAGCCCGAAGTTGAAAGACAAATAAATAATATGTTACAACAAGGAATTATTAGACCCAGCGACTCACCCTGGTCATCCCCTATTTGGATCGTTCCAAAGAAGGCCGATGCCTCCGGAAAACAAAAATGGCGAATTGTAGTCGATTATCGAAAGATAAATGAAAAAACTACAGATGATCGTTACCCAATACCAAATATCACAGACATCTTAGATAGATTAGGACGTTCACAATATTTTTCCACCCTTGATTTGGCGAGTGGATTTCACCAAATTGAAATGCACCCAAACGATATTCAGAAAACCGCATTTAATGTTGAAAACGGACACTACGAGTATTTGCGAATGCCATTCGGACTCAAAAATGCCCCATCCACATTTCAGAGAGTAATGGATAATGTTTTAAAAGAATTTATTAATAAAACCTGTTTTGTATTCATGGATGATATCATTGTTTTCTCAGCTTCTCTTCAAGAACACATGGTTAATTTAAAACAAATTTTTCAAAAATTACGTGAAAGTAACCTTAAAATCCAACTCGATAAGTCAGAATTCTTAAAAAAGGAAGTTACATTCCTTGGTCATATAATCACACCCGACGGTATTAAACCAAACCCAGAAAAAATCAGAGCTATACAAAATTATCCCCTACCAAAAACATCAAAAGAAATAAAAGCATTTTTAGGACTGTTAGGATATTACAGAAAATTTATAAAAAATTTTGCTAAATTAACAAAGCCAATGACTTCATGTTTAAAGAAAAATGCAACCATAGATATTCAAAATACCGAGTACGTTAATTGCTTTAATATTTGTAAAAATTTATTATCGAACGAACCAATCTTACAATTTCCAGATTTTGATAAACCTTTCATTTTGACAACAGACGCGAGTAATGTTGCAATAGGCGCGGTACTATCACAAGGAAAAGTCGGATCAGATTTACCGATAGCTTATGCAAGTCGCACACTCAATGACTCCGAAACTAAGTACTCAACTATAGAGAAAGAGCTTTTAGCGATAGTTTGGGCGGTCAAACATTTCAGACCCTATTTATTTGGACGTAAATTTCTTATTTACACAGACCATCGTCCATTACAATGGCTGTTCTCACTTAAAGAACCCAATTCTAAACTTGTTAGATGGCGCTTGAAGCTAGAAGAGTATGATTATCAAATAATTTATAAAAAAGGATCTTTAAATAAAAACGCAGACGCACTATCACGAATTCAAATTAATGTTAACGAAACAATTGAAGATTCAGGAGGAATATTTGATTTTATGAAAGAATTTAATAAAAGTTTTGCTGAAAATATTAAAGAAGATAAAAACAACCAATTTGATAATAATTCATTAGCTGTTGAACATGATAACGAAATTATAGAAATCCCTGATGATGATGACACAGTGCACACAAACGTAGAAAATCCAATCGTAGGTATTCCAATTGTTGAAAAGCCAGTTAACTACGGAAAAAATCAAATTATTATTTCAGAAGTACACTACGATCCAAAGAAACCAAAAATTGTAAAACTCTTTCAGAACACACAACGTATAATTATTCAAATCTCAAAAAATAATTATGTTAGAGATATAGTAAATTTTGTAAAAGAATATATTGTCCCGAAAGTAAAGTATCAATTATATTTTGAAGACCCAATATATGAAAAATTTTGTTCAGTAATTCAAAAATATTTTAAAAACTCCGAAATAAACCTTGTTAGGTATACTCAAAAACTTTTAGACATAGAAAATCAAGATGATATTAAACAAACAATACAAAATTATCATGAAAGTAAAACAAACCACCGAGGTCTCGATGAGACTGAAAATCAAATAAAAACACGATATTATTGGCCAATTTTAAGAAAATCTATTCAAACTTACATAAACGAATGTGAAATATGTTTGAAAACAAAATATGATAGAGTACCAATAAAACCAAAATTTAATATTACCCCCACTCCAACGAAACCATTTCAAATATTGCACGTAGACACAATTTCTTTAGAAAAACAAAAATTTCTTACTATTATTGATTCATTCTCAAGATACGCACAGGCTTATAAATTAAACTCAGGCCAAGGTATTGAAGTTGTAAATAATCTTGTAAAATATTTTACACATCATGGCATCCCAGACCAAGTCATTTCAGACAACGGTCTAGAATTTAAAAATTCATTAATTAGAGAACTGTTAGAAGTACACAAAATTAAATTACATTTCGTCAGTTCCCAACACCCAGAATCAAATGGCATGATTGAACGATTCCATTCAACCCTTATTGAACACATCCGATTATTAAATAATCAGGAAGAATATTCTAAAGAACCTATTGAAATAAAAATTAACTATGCACTTTTAGCATATAATAATTCCATTCATTCAGTCACAAAATTAAAACCATGCGAAATAATATCAGGACATTTAGACTCTCATTCATTATTAGATATTGAGTTAGAAAAACAATTAGTTAATAACTATATTGTTAATCATAAAGAAAAAATTAAACTGCTTTATAATAAAATTAGAGAAACAAATGAAAAATACAAACAAAAGACGATAAATTACGCAAACAAAAATCGCGAAGATCTACCGGAAATACCAGACACAGTATTCGTAAAGAATAAACAAAAACAAAGTAAAACAAAGAATAAATTTAAACCTGAACAGATTGACAAAATAAATCAGAAACTAAAGACGGCGGAAATTAAACCAGATCACGGTAATACTTCAAAAAATATTCACCTATCTAATATAAAGAGACCAAGATTAAAAACCTATCACTTTAAAAAGATAAAAAGTCGAGTTAAACCAAAAATAAAAATATTGGAAAATAAATTATTGAAAAAGTCTCCTTTGTTACAGACTAGCGATCCTTCACATGACGAAGACGCAAATAGTACAAATACAGAATTTAGCGACTAATCCCGGCATCCTTCCATTTAAATTGGGACATGCAAAAATACAAACCTCTTCCCATACCTTCTTACATTACATTGACCTTAAGTCTATTAAAAATGCAATAAATTCAATAAATGAAAATTACTTACAAATAAAAGTAATAATAGACGTAGCTAGCCCAGATCTTTATCATTCTTTACACAGTTATTATAAACGATTAGAAAATGAAATTAAAACTGTTAATAATAAAATTAATTTGTTTTACCACGAAAAACGTCAAAAACGCGGAGTAATCAACCCTTTAGGTTCAATTATAAAAATAATAACAGGCAACATGGATAACGAAGATGCCAATGAAATTCATAAGAATATTTTAGAATTAGAAACATATCAAAATAAGATCGTTGCAAAATTAAATAAACAAATTTCACTCTCAAAAATGATTATGTCTAGCATCAATGAGACAATGACTATAATTATGAATAATCAACATAAAATTCAGAATAAGACGAACGAACTAGTTCAAGCAATAAACAGTACAAATTATAATTTCTTATATTATACAGAAACACACGAAACTTTGGAACAAATAAAACTTAATCTCGATTCAATATTAAATTTCATCGTAGAAATGGAAAACGCCATAACATTTACAAATTTAAAAATTGCTCATCCTAGTATTATTCCTTATCAAGATCTAAAAGAAATTGTTAATGAATTATATTTAATTTATAATCACAAACAACTGCTATTTTCTGATGCCAATGACCTCTTAAAATATTATAATGTCATAGAAACCAAAGTACATATTTTTGAAGAAAAAGTTATGTTTTCACTAGAATTTCCTCTAGTCCACCCAGAAAACTTCGAACACTATCATTTATTCTCAATTCCCAATGAAAATAAATCAATTATTATTCCACCCTCAACCTACCTATCATTAAGCAACAATGCATATCAATACAGCAATGATGAATGCATCGATCTGCAACCAGAATTTTTGTGTAAAAGCACAAGTCTCCTACCACTACAGAAAGAAAAAGACTGTTTAATTTCAATTTTGTCATCTGAAGTTACAGCAAATAATTGTCAACACATACCAGTTACAATGAATCAAGAAATCATTTTGAAAATTAATGAAGCACACTACATTGGAATATTTCCTAAACATCAGAAGGTACAAACAATGTGCAAGCAAAACACTATTGCTTCCTTACAAGGAACATATCTGTTCGTTGTTCCACCTACTTGCGGATTCAAAACACCCTTTTACGTCTACTCCAACAAAATGAAGATAATACCGGGTCACCCACTAAAACTAGAAAAAATTGAGATGCGAAACTCAACCGTAGCACAAGTTGAAGATTTAAAATTGGATAAATTATCACTCGACAAGCTACACCAAATTCAACTTCAAGAAACTCAAGAAGTCCCCGCAGATCCAATCGATCTACAGATCCATTATTCAAGAGGATTGACCATTTATATCGCCATCTTCACGGCTATAATAATATTACATTTTATTGTAAAACTAATCAAAAATAAAATGTTACAGAAAGTTCAAGGAAACCCAAGGGTAGTTGACGAAACTCAAGTTGTTCCACCCTAGAGTTTCTGCTAAGGAGGGAGGTGTTACATGGTGAGAACCCCTGACCTCAGCTGCTTCTCAGGAGCGTCAGCTATCTCCTGACACATCATATTCTATTTTACTTAGAGCTGGAATTGTATTTTATAATTTAGTCTGATGTTAGTCTTGGAACAATAAAGTACATATTGTAATCCATTATTATTGTAAAGGAAATAAAAATCTTTTTAAAAAGTGTAACAGAAGAAGCAATAAAATAATTTATATATATATAATATATGTAGTTTCCTATTGATTTTAGAGCAAAATACTTCAAATCATATGTATGTTGAGATTTGTACGTCCTGATACGCATCCATTCATCCACACAGCCGTGATTGAGGAAATGAGTTGCATTTATGCTCACTTCTGGTGCCCCTTGAAAATACATATATGGAAGAACCCTCGACAGAACCTCAAGAAATTGTTGATGCAGCCTTTGCAGCTGTTCTAAAATTATTACCAACGAAATATAGAAAGTTATATACTTTTGTATTTTAATTACACGAGTATTACACTACTGAAAAGTCCGCAAATTAGGCTTTTTAAAGATATATCTTCTCCCTAGAGGATTCAAAATATCAACATATTAAATCTCTTCTTTGCTTTTTAAAGTAATAATTTATTTGTTTTGTTTATTTAAATTCTATCCGAAGAATATCTATTTTCGAGACTGTTTTGATGCATTTTTTTTATTCTGTGTCTCTCTAGAGCTAGACGCATGAAAATCAAAAGCCATACTACATTACGAATAGTTCTCAGAATGCACTTTTAATAAGTTTTTTTTATTGTTATTAGTGTTATTAAATATATTTTGTACAATTCGTTATATTTCAATGTTAAATCCCGCACCACTTCTTATACAGGTCAATGTTTTTTATTGTGTAAAGGGTATAGCCGAATAAGCATACAAAATCTGCCCCTAGTGATTTTTAAAAATCCATATGGCTGATCGATTTCTAATTAAAAATAAAAATTTTCCTGAAAATTTCAGCTTTTAAATCCAAAGAGTTACGTCATAATTGAAGAATACGGTTTTTCAGTTTTTATTTTATTAGAACTATTCCACTGAATATTTTTTAACAAGAATTTTTTAGTAAGAATAGTCAATAAGGGACGATAACACGTATTTTTTTTGTAAGTTTTAACCATTACTTTTTTTTATAAAAAATTTTAAAGTTTTTATCTTTTTTTTTAAATATGTTCCTTCAAGGTGTCACTCACGATTTTTTCACTGAATACTCCCCTCTTACTCTTCTTTACTTCAATAAAATTTTCAACTTGATCCATTTGGTGCAACATAGCCAAAAAAATTAAAATCGATTTTACTATTACACTCCAATATAGAAAAATCATACCAAATATTCTAAAACAACAAGTACATTAGTACTACTAGATTAACTCAAAAACATACACTAAAAGGACGTGTTGGCGTTACACGGCTCGCCGGTAAATTACCCATCATTTGATTGAGACTGATCGGGTTAGCACGAAAACATTTAATACATTTATGTATTATAAATCTAACAGTGTTGCGGCCATCGATTGGCCAATAATTTTCTCGTAAAGCATACAAGGTGGCTTGCGCACCTGCGTGTAGCTGCCGCTCATGTTCTCGAATGATTAACAATTTCGTGACATGATGTTTTGCAGGTAGTACAATTGGATATTTTTTACTATATCCTATATTTGCGTATCTTAAACGCCCACCTACGCGAATTAGTCCCTTGTCATCTAAAAAAGGACTTAAACGAAATAAACTACTTTGTTTATTTACAGTTTTATTTTGTTTTAAATCTTTTAATTCTTTTGATAATTCGTTTATTTGTATATGTTTTAAAATGCATTCTGTTGCTTCATTTAATTCGTCGCAGCTTACAGATTTACTGTTCCAGTTATTATTTTTATTAGTAGAGTTTTTTATGTATCGTAGGACGTAAGCAATTATTCTTTGTAATTTATTAAAGGATGTGACTTGAGAAAATACTGGAAAATCAACCCGAATTAGCGTGTTAACTATAGTAATTTTTTTCGAATGGTATTCACTATTTTCTGGTAAAATTTTTTTTTTAAATCTCATAATTTTTTCATATTACTGAAAATAATTATTCAGTGTTAATATAATGAATTAGGTCTATGATAATATATAATAGCTGCAATGTGCGAGCAGTACCCGAAAGTGCACCTGCCGTTACCACAATCACAACAATATCGGCTGATGCCAGAGATTTTATTCGTATCAGGGTTATTGAACAATGATACAACGGTATGTTTATTTTATTTGTAGTTTTAGAATATAAAATAATTATTCAGTGTTAATATAATGAGTTAAGTCTGTGATAATATATAATAGCTGCACTGTGAGAGCAGTACCCGACAGTGCGCCTACCGTTACCACAATCACAACAATATCGGTTAATGCAAGATATTTTATTCATATCTGGTTGATTAATTAATGAAACAACGGTATGTTTTTGAGTTAATGTGGTAGTAGTAATGTACTTGTTGTTTTAGAATATTTGGTATGATTTTTATATATTGGAGTGTAATAGTAAAATCGATTTTATTATTTTTTTTTGACTATGTTGCACCAAATGGATCAAGTTGAAAATTTTATTGAGTAAAGAAGAGTAAGAGAGGAGTATTCAGTGAAAAATTCGTGAGTGACACCTTGAAGGAACATATTAAAAAAAGATAAAAACTTTAAAATTTTTTATAAAAAAAAGTAATGGTTAAAACTTAAAAAAATTACGTGATAACGTCCCTTATTGATTGTTCTTACTAAAAAAATTCTTGTTAAAAAATATTCAGTGGAATAGTTCCAATAAAATAAAAACTGAAAAAACGTATTCTTTAATTTTGAGGTAAGTTTTGGATTTAAAAGCTGAAATTTTCAGGAAAATTTTTATTTTGAATTAGAAATCGATCAGCCATATGGATTTTTGAAAATCACTGGAGGCAGAATTTGTATGCTTATCCGACTATACCCTTTGTCAATTTCATTATCTCGTTCAATTAAAAAGTGACATCACATTTTTTATGAATTGCACCGCTTAATAATTTTGTTCACATTTTTATTCTATTTAATATGTAGATTTTTCTGTCTCAATTATCTGATATTACGAAGGTAACTTGTTAAAAATTAAAAAACAATTTTCTTCAATTTATATAAATTACGAAGATTTTGTCATTGTTTCAAAAGTAATTTCAAAATTAATGTGTTTAGAAACTTTCAAGCAATTAAAATTAAAATAAAGTAGTCGATAAAAATTAAATTTAAAACCCACATTTGAATATCTATTATGAAATAAGCAAAATATTAATTTCACTGATTTTATAATGCAAATTCAATGCCAATAATCTGATTTATGCTTGATTTCGTTGTTTACACAACAAACAAGCAGTTAAATGATTGCAAAATTTTATTGGTAAATTCGCAGGCTTCAATACACCAACTAATTATTGAAAAAAGACAAGTTTAATGAAAGGAAAATCATATTTTCAAGGAATCACAGAAATTATTATTAACGAAGAATTTCGATGAGAACCAATTACTCGCGCATCGTTACTGAATTGTTGTGAACAATGCGAACAAACAAAATAAATTCTTTCATAAGTTCCTTAATTTTCTAATGAGCAATTTTTATCAAGTATTCTAATAAAATAAATAAATCTTGACATTAACCCTTTTTGAGTATTTACCGGCAATATGTTTACGTCATTGTTGGTAGAGTGCGTACACGTTAACTTCAAGCCACCTAGCCTAAACTGATAGGCTTGGTGGCTTGAGGTTAAAGTGTACGCAGTCTAAGTCAGCGGTCGCCAAACTTTTTGATCTGACGGACCAGTTAATTCATAATTTTATAACTTGTCACGTATTGATATGAATTGAATCATGTTTTAATGCATCTTAAAACATAACTTAAGATGATGAGTAAGTATATTCCACATTTTTCTGCGGACCAGCGAAATTTTCTCGCGGACCACCACTTTGGCAACCGCTGCTCTAAGTGATATGTGTTACCCTTGTGCTAAGGTTAAAACGGGAATTGTCGGTTTTGGAATTCAAACTGAGGATTTCATTTATCCCATAATACTTATTATTCTGGTAAAATAAAACAATAAAAAATAATATTTGACATGTGAAAAAAAAAATTAACGTTATGCAATATTTATTCTTTACATAACATTTTGGTTCCATTTCTGCATGACCGCCTTCATCCACTCTACTCCCGTTCCTTGGTCGCGCAGAATTCCTTCTTCTCCTTTTATGGTGTTCTGCTATCTTCGGGAAATCTCTTAACATTTGTTGAATTGATTCTTCCTGTATTTCACATAATGTGCATAATCTCTCATCTTTTTTTCCTCCAGTATTCGTTTCCTTTTTCTTCGTTCCCGCATCTAAATATGGCCTTAATTTGACTGTGCATATGTTTTTGTTTTTACAGTTGTATCTTGTTCTGTCTATTTTGTTTCGTCTTTCTTGTGTACGTATGTCTGTATTCTATTTACATCTTATTATAATTGTACCTAATTCTTGTTCATTTAGCTGTGGAAGGCAATTACCGTAATGGGCTTGTTAAAAAAAAATATTGATATAGGTATTTACATTTGTCGAAAATTAAACTTATAATATGCATATTTCAACAGAAATAGTTTTTAAAAATCATATTTTTCATTCAAGATTTGTTTAATAAAGTTTCGCGGCTTAAAATCGGTGACGTCACACTTTCATACGCACACGGTATCACAGTCCACACACACACACATATACTGTATGTGAAACGTCAAATTTCAGCTGTCATTCCAACTCGTGTTTGTAAACATAATTTTGGTGGCACTGGCAACATATGGTTCTTGCTTCCGTTGATTATTCGAATTTGATACTTCGTAACCAGTTTCCATAATAATTTCCATAACTAGTCAAAACATAATGAAATAAAATCCCGCAGCAGTCAATGTCAACAGTCAAAACTCAAATAATTATAGTTACAATTTCTTCCGGCAGAGGGAAACATATCGTGAAAGGTGTGACTTAGTATGAGGGCGTTGCCAAAAGATTTGAAATTTCGTACTAGTTTCAATAATTTATCACGATGAAATTAAAAACTTATATAACATAAAATACATATTTTCCTAAATAGTTTTAGATCTATTTTTCAGGAAAAAAATAAATCAGAACATGTGGCACAACCCCATTTCAGTTGATAATTTCAAATTGCTAAATGTTATAATAAATAATTTTGTATGCAACGACATGGCTGCGAGCGTTTATTCCGGTTCACTCGATAACGCAAATTAAGCAAGGCTGCCCGCGGTTAGTAGTTGGATGGGTGACCGGTTTGCGAAAACCCATACCAGCGCACACTTATACAAATAAAACTAACTGAACATGTATGACTTGTTCCTTGCGTATAACAATTGTGACAATTATTTGACATATAGTTTAATTTTGTGTTCTCAGCTATGATTTTAATTTAAAATATTAATTAAAATCTAGTCTTTAAAACTTTCTATTTAATAATAAAAATAATGCTTTTATAATATTTAAATCGACATAATTTTGACACTTCACAATTATTTGACACGTTTGACACATTACATAGATATTAAAAATATTTTAGGTTTTGTTCCCAGTGTAACTAAGATTACTGAAATAAATTATTAAATATATAATTTAGTTTTTCTCAAAATTAGAAGCATGTACAAGAAAAGTGCAAATACCATTTTATATTCTAAATATTCTTGCTAATATCTTTCATTTGAAACTTTTTTCAAAGCTGATTCTGTTTTTGAAAAAAATGGAATTTATTGTTTAGTGTGTTCAGTAAACTTCCTCTTCTGGTTTTTCAATTTCATTCTAAATCAACTCAGCTCTTCATATTTTCATGAAACTTATAAATTCCAAGTTTCGTTTACATATCTTGTCTCGTTCATGATATATTGCGCACACGGACATCCATCCATCCTCACACACAGACATCATTGAGAAATTGGTCTTAACGATTCAGTGGACGTCAAAATATGTATTTCCGCAAAAATCTCGTCACCGATTTTTTTCATGATTACTTCCTTATACTTTGTATAAGAAAATAAAAAATAATAATGTTGTTCTTTATATTTCTTGTACACTGATTCATAACAATCTAGTGTTTGCACCTCACGACTTTCTTATACATATCTGAATGGGATTAAATAGCTGCATGGTAACGAATGGAACTGTGGATCATGAGATCCTCAGTTCGAATCCCATAGCCAACAGTTAACATTTTAACACATTCGCGGACAGGACTGCAATTGCAGACATACCTGCAGGGACATATCTGCTTTTATAGACGATATAATTGTGTCTAATAAGTACCGTATATGCAATTGCAGACAGGTTTTCGTATATTTTACATATAGTTCGGACGTTATCAATATTGTTCACTGAAAACTGTCCCTCTAAATTAATTTTTTCGTTTGCACATCATGTCATTCCACACAGGGGCAAGACTGCACATGCATCCATTTTGTATAATGCTTATCATTAGTGTAAACTGCAGTTGACCAACTGGGTGTTTCGCTTGTCATTATTGGTGGTACGACAATATATTATACAAAAGTATTTTTTTTACGATACCTACTAGCAGAATTATAATAAATTATAATTATAATAAAATTTTATTTTCAAAGTTAAAACGTCCACACACACACGTCATTGAGATTTTGATTAAAACTGATTTATGATACCACAAAACATGTCTTTCTGCAAAAATCTCGCAAATTATTTTTTATGTTTCCTATATTTCCTCATATTTCGCATAAGAAAGCAGAAAAAAATATTGAGGTTAATGCATGTGCATTTTTTCTGGCAGTGCATAACACCTCTGTTTTAAATTAATAATTCTTAGTTCATAGATCCAATCATTATAAAATATTACTAAGAATTCATCTATAATTAAGAATTTAGCATACAATTACATTGTGGCTTTTACGCTACATTATGTCGTATAGAAAGTCATGTAAAACGCGGATAAGCACAACACAAATACGAACCTGATAATCAGTGGATTCACAAAGAAAGTTTGCAGTTAATTAACCAGATTCGCATTACATCATTTGATAGAAAAGTTTGCATTTCTATACAGTTATACATACGAGTACGCACATATAAGAAATTATTAAGTTGCAATCAGTTAAGTACTTTCTCTAATAAGTGAAAATTTTGATTAGAAAATCGCATGATATATTATGAATAAAGTTTCTAGATAAAAATGCTTAATTCTATAATTTATACTTATGTCGTATTTGACATTAATCATCAGGCATGCTTTTTATTACCTTCTTAAACGTAATTATTTTGACCATTTTTCAATGACATTTGTGTGAATGGACGGATGGATGGATAGATGTGTGTCAGTGTATCCATGTGTTTAATAAGTCACGAACTAGAAAAGATAGATGGACATAACTTTATAGTTATATATTTTATGACAATGTGAAGAACTGAGTTGAGTTTGATCATAATTACAAAATTGAAAGTGGAAGTTTACATAATTGGATGGCTAGCAACCGCAGTTCACGCTCAAAAATATATCATATCTGCTTTAAAAGTAGACAATTAGTGTCATATCTAGAAATGGATAGATGTTATGATATATTAATTTATGTATGGAATAATATTATTTTTCTACACTATTAAAAATTAATTTTTTAACACGACCTACTTCTGTTAAAAATGTAATATTATAAGACGCCGTATTAAAAGTGAACTGCCAATCACTTTTAACGAGCATTAAAACTTAAAAGTAAACTGCCCATCTCTTTTAATACGCGTTTAAAATAGCTTTCATCAGAATACTTGCTTTTGACATTCTTCGTGTTGCACCATACCATGAAGCGCTTATATGATAATTCTTACTGCTTTTTACATTTAACATAGAGTAAGTCTAAAGTTGCCCTTTTTGCAGCTTTTTCAATAGTTTCGGGAAGTAATTCTCATTCTTCAATTTTCATATTTAAATGTTTACTGTCAAAAAATTTCACGTAACTAATATAACTAATAAACAACTATCAATTCGTAATGAATTCAAAGATTACGTATTTCGTTAACTTGCTATATAAATTTATCTTACTGAACTGTCAAATGTAATTAAATTATTTGTTAAATTAAAATGTGAAATGGTGTTTGTAGAAAAATAGTGTATGATGTACGTGTTAAAAGTGATTTTATTTCGTTCATGGGGTTGCTTCAAACGGCTTCGCTTCGCTCCACAAACTTATTCATTCACTCATGAAATGCCATTTTTAACACTTATATCATAAATTAATATTATGGTACGGGTGCCATAATATGAATACACTAAAGTATTTATTTGCTTGTTCCTAAGCAGTGCTATGACAGATCAAGATCAAGATATTCACATTTAATATGTTCTAGATCAGATCATAGATCAATATTTATGATTGGATCTATTTTTTTTTTTTTGGAGAAGATTATTAAACCGAAAAAATTGTTCAGGAAAATAGTAAATAAATCACTCTATTTTATTAAAGAAATTTATTTCAATTTATTTCGTCGTTGACGATGTTTCGGCTATGGTTACAGCCGCCATCTTCAGGTCTAATTTTAAATTACAAAATATATTTAAATGTAGTCAATTACATGTTGAAGTTAAGTTTATAGAAAAGATTTTTAACACTAAATAATTAAATTTTGTAATAAAAATTTAGTTGGAAGTGTACACATCCAAAAGTTAATATATATAAGTTACATCGCTCCAGAAGATTATATATATATATATATATATATATATATATATATATATATATATATATATATATATATTGGGAATTTCTATTTTATTTCGTATATTTATATTTAATTTTTTGACATATATTTCTCTAAGAAAACTGCTTCACAATCAAAATGACATGTGTCCCATTTCGTAAAAAATTTAAATTTTTTAAATATTTCCAAGGAATGCAAGATTTGTGAAATCCAATTTCTTTATATTTTATTAATTAAATAAAAAGGATATTTAACCGTGTTTTTCACGAAAAACTGTTAAGGGCTTCAAGTAAAGTGCTACTTCCGGTTGACCAATTTTATCTAAAATCTAATCAGCTCTTCCTTTAAATATAAGAAGAAAAAATTCATAAAGTTGAATATTTTGGTATTATAGTATTTGAGTTATGCGAGATGAAAAATTGCCACAGATTACACACAAATCCATACATACACACATACAGACATCTTGGCGAAAATAGTAAAATCATATTGTTGGGACCCTAAAACGTGCTTATTCATTGAAAGCTACCCAATTTTTGGACCAAAAACAATACCCCCCTACCAAGAAATAGGCGGGAGGTAAAAAATGGATTTTGGCTATGCTGAATGGCCTGAAAATGCAGGTGAAGTTCTGAACTGCTGAATTCCGTCTATATTAATAATTGGCGTTATATGTATTATCATTGTGTTTTATTTTCATTTTCTTGGCTATTTTGACAGATCATTATGGTAATATTACCGTACAGCATAGAGTTACGACATACTTACCCCGCCTACTTTTGTTCATGTAAACATAGGTTTAATCTCCTGAAACCAGTAATAATTTTTACATTATTTTATCCAAGAAATTTCTTCTTAGTTGCCTCCCCCCCCCCTTCTGTCAAAATTACTTCCGACGTCCCTGGTTGACGTACGGTCAATATGCAGACCAAATATAAAGTTACATTCAAAATAGAAACCCGGATCTTCAACAGATGTAACAAGATTTAAAGGAATGTTATTCATTTTATAATTATAATAGATTATATCCTATTGGTATTTATCTATATTGAAATAAAGAATATTACTTAATGACCATTGGTAAACACTACATATGTTTGAATGTTGTTCAAAACAATCCGCTTAAAATGAAACACATGTAGTATGTCAATAGTTTAGTTACCTTTAATATTTGTTTTGAGTTATTAGAATATATTTATTTTTCTTGTTTTTGATACGACGTTTTTATGTTTTGATTTAAAATATGAAAATTATGTAACCGATTTTTGAGAAATAAAGAGTATTATTTGTCTTGTCTCTGATCCTATTACTTATTATGCCTGTTTTACACAATGCAATTTATTGGTCAAAATATCTTGTCAATAAATTGCCGTCAATTTGTTAGTACCAACACGATATCAGCTGTTACCTATGGACCTATGCTTCTAATATTTTTGTTTATTGATACTGTAACGTTCGTGGGTTTAAAACATTTTTTTATTTAAATAATAAAACTATTATTAATATCAAATAATAAATAATTATTATAATAAATAGTAAAGAATTAATTAATACTAAGTATATAACACTAAAATAACGAATACAAAAACTTAAAAACTATCACTTATCACTACTATAAATAAACACTATTATTTATATAAACTAGCCGAGCGATATTTATTTACGACGATATATTTATTTTCACACCGAGCGGTATATTTATATTCACAAGTTCTTCCGCAGAACTTCGGAATCGACTAAGTCCTCTGACTTACTGACTCAACTCGACTAACTGAGTCCGAGTCCTCTAAACGACTGACTGCTCGGGAGTCATCTAAAACACGGACTGAGTCTCACTGCTGCTCGGGAGTCATCTGAAAGACTGACTGAGTCTCACTGACTGCTCGGGAGTCATCTGAAAGACTGCCCGACGGCTGCCGGCGATTCCTTTTATATACGGCACGTTCATTGTTTCTGGAAGGTTCTGGAATATTCTCTATTGTGGAGCAAACGACTTGTTCGAACCAGCAAACGTTGAGTCATGCACTCGGCGACGCGGCGTGGCGGCGTAGGCCAGCAAGCTTCGACTTGTCGCTGCCGCGTTCGTTACAATTCTGTTCATATAAAGATATTATTTGTGGGATAATGACCATAATCCAGAATATAATACTTCAATTTTTCTACGAGTGTATCACTTTTGAAAATGATCGAAATTCATTTAAAAACATCAACATGAAAATACACAATAACAATTGACTACATGTCAACTGTCAGACGGCCGTTGCTTGGTGATCCACATCACGTTTCTAAAATAAGCGTAATAGAGCGAGAGCCGGCTGCAAAAAACCTAGCCGGTCGAGTAACAGAATAAAATGTTTTTAAACTGATATCATAGTGTAGAATTGAAATGTGGACCATGGGGATTTCAATGCAATTTTTTAGATGCTGCTGTAAATTTTTACTTATTCACTAATGACGAACATGTTTTACTGTTTGACAATGACTGAAATTCCCTATAATTCTATAAAAGAATATTGAAAAATGGAACATAATTGGTAAATAAATTGACTTAATTTATTAGTGTAAAAATAATGAGGTCACACAATTAAAAAAATGTGATGTTTTTTTCTACAAATTAAAAAAATTTAGATCATTTCAGTCACATATTATTCAATATTTTTTATATTTTTTTTACTTTTCATTCATAATTTCCTTTATGAAGTTTCCCGGTTGCAAAATCGTGACGTCACCTTGTAATAGAATATACAGCATGGCAAGGCAAAAAAGGTATTGATAACAAATATTAATTTGCTTTTCAGGGTTGTAATAATTACTTATTATTAAAATGAACACTCCGATAAATTAAATTAGGTATTCGTTAATTATAACGTTTAAGAGTTTAGGACGTGTTAAAATAAAAATGCTTTGATGTACTTTATTTTGTCGCTTGTCGGTAATGTCGGTAGTCTCATTATCACACCTGTCATCTCAAGTCATATGTTGCAGGTTGCAGTTAACAACGATTTTCAAATTAAACTAAGGCACTAGAATATATGAGTATTCTCATCCGCCATTTTGGGTCCAAGTGTCATAAATAAAACAAATTATTGGAATCCAGTTACTTTAATTCTTTTCTGTCATATTTGAAGTTGATATTGATTAATAATTGTGATATATCATTCTCTTAATTATTATATTTCATATCTAACAGGTAAGTGTACAGAATACTTTCTAATATATTACCGTATGATTTGTGTAGTTGGATTTTACAGAATTTCAAGAAATATGTTTTCAAATTTGACAGATACAAATTTTAAATGTTTTTTTTTTTTAAGTAACTGGATTCCAATAACTTGTTTAATTTATGACATCTGGACCCAAAATGGCGGACGAGAATACCTACATTCTTCTAGTGCTCTAATTAAACTTATGCCAATTTGACAGTTGGTGTAGTTCCTCGCTCTCCGCAAGAGCGTGTTTCGTAGAATTACAAGATGACGTTAAGGAGCAAAAAATTTGAAATGGGATGCCAATTTCAAAAAATCGTACTTTAATAACTAAATGCCTTTTAATATTATTGCCTATATTTATAATTTTACTCAAACTTACTGAAAAAAATAAATAAATAAAAAAGGTGTATGACCTCATTGACGTGCTGTCGTATTACACAACTATAAATTGACAAGAAAACTTGGTCAATTTTTTGACTAATAAATTACGACGTGTGATTTATTAACACTCAAATCTTATGATTTGTCAGGCACCTGACATATCATATTTGTATATACTTTAAATCTGAAATAGTATTTCCGCCTTCACCTGACGTTTAGTAAACTGTGGAAACCCTAGAATTGAATTGCCAACAGATCAGTTCTGACTGTTCTGTTCAGCCTGTAGAAACAGCTAATTCCAATAATTAAATTTATTACGGATTTTTCAATAGTTTTATTTGCCAACTAGTACAAGTATTAGAAATATCCGATTAATGTTAACGATATGAATCCAGGTCAATTTTTAACATCCCATGTAAAAATTTGAACAGTATAGTTCAATGTGCTCGCTTCTTGCACCAAATTTCAACTTGGAATTTAAATCCTTTGCTTCTCTGCGACCTGAACTGTAGAGTAACATATGTGAATCCTATTCCTCCTTCTAGTATAGAAGAATAACCGTGTTCTTCAGGCAAGACGTCTATCAACTGCAAAACAAAATAATCATGTCTACATCGATTCATGGATTATTCAATAACATTGTAAAAGAAAAGTGCCATATTAGTTGATACAAAAAAACGGTACAAACTTCAGAAAATCATTTATGAAGATCAAAGTTTTGTAAATAATTTTTTCTACGATCACTACTGAAAAGTACACTTTCTCCACACTAAACAAAGCATGAAAATTGTATATTTTGCAGAATCGTGTGAAATATTCCACACGCAAGTGTGACCAACTTACTAATAATATAATACTGTATGATATTAATGTCAAATATAATTGCATTTATATATCATAAAATAATTCATAATTATTTCAGAGTTTATATAAATCCTAGTTTTCAATATTGAGATTACCAAGAAAATACAATATCAATTTTTTAATCAAATATGTCATTAGTTTTTACATTACAATCTATAGATTTATAGTTGGTAACACTGTACACATCTGCGCTCGCGCCGCCTTCATGCTGTAATAATAAACGTCAAATAGTTTGAGTTTGCGATGTCATATCTTGTTTGAGAGATAAGAATTTTTATTGTTAAATTTTGAGAAAAGTGTGATCGTAGAAAAAGTATAGTGTGCAACTCGTACAGAATTATTTATTTCACGCTCGTGTGATTTCAGCACTCGACTTCGTCTCGTGATAAAACTCTCACAACTCGCGTGAAATAACATTCTGTACTTGTTGCACAATATACTATATGTCAATTATTATTTTTTTTTTGAGCTATAGGAAATACAATGTTAATATTTTAATTTCGCTCTAAGTTTTTACCTATTAATTTTAGAGCAAAAATGTAAAAAGGTAAAATGTTCAGAATTAAAAACTGAAAAATTATATGGGGGGTATATTTATAGAGAAGTAGAAAAAAATAGCATATACAATTTACTCCGCGGGAAAAAATAATCTCGCTTAATGTATAATATACTATTATTTATTTTACTGCAAGCATTACACGATGAAGCTTTTCTTTTTAAGTGATTTTAAATTACCTCTTTAAGTAAACTTACCGTTAATTTACATGATCAAGTTAGTGATTTAAAACAATCAAGTGTCAAAAGTTCAGTTATACCAACAATATTGTATTCATCGATTTTGCACCACGTGAAATTTTTAGAGGTATATCCAATAAGTTCTCATCTACTTCTCCATTCCCCTGTGCTATTGTAAGTTTATTATTAATTAAACCCCTGTTACATCAAAAACATAAACGCAAATGACATTTGACAGGTACTTGTTATTTTGCTTAGTTGGTAGTGCTAAAAAGCTATAAACCTTTTAAGTACTTTTAAGAGAATGTATCCCTTATAACAGTTTTACGTTACAAGTAGACTAATTATCTCTCTTACAGTTCCGTTACTGTGCGAGAGAGAAAACTTTTGAAGTCACTTGAAAAGAAAAACTTCATCGTGTAATGCACGCTTAGCAGGCATGAGCATTCTATCTAATAAATCAAGTTTACTTGCAAATTGTTGTTTCTTATTTCATTTATTTATTATGGTATCAGAGTATAAGAATTAATACAATAGCGACATTCGCTTTCGACACTTTTGATCTTTTTATCGCTTCGACCGATGAGCTGCTTGAACCCAACATCCATTTTGGCAGTAGCTGTGTACGGCGGGAAATTTGAATAGCTGTCAGTTACAAATGGGATACAATTTAACTAAACTTATTCCATATGCACTATACAAGTTCTGAAGTTCCTTCAGTATTTCAAGGTACAAATATGTTTTCCAACTACTGCTACAGAAAATTGCTTTTGACGCTTGCATTTGTCAACGCAAAGTTGATGTTTCCTGAGAAATTTTATTTTTTCATAACATGGTAGTAAACCCCACCGTTATTCTCCCGAAATAGTGAGTAAAATATGCTGATTCTTTCTAGAGAGGAAAATATAGAAGTGTTACCAACATGGATGTTATTTACAAAAAATATATTATATAAATTATAAATAAATTCCTAATTTTATTTAAAATCTTTATTTTAGTGATATGCATATTTTAAATTTTCTTACAATTTTGTCTTATATTTTTCTTTTTCTTATTAAATCACAATTTGACAACTTCTTAAATATATTTAAGATTGGTTCATTGGCAACAATGCTACACCGCCTTGTGTCTGATAACTTAACTTTTAACGTGTCAGTTTGTCAGTTGTGTTGTCAAAGTGTATTTTAGGTCCGAGCAAATCGTTTGTAGAAACATGCCGTGAAAAAAATGTTGTGTCTAACACGAGAGGAAATTTCTTCTTCCACTCTCGTTCGAAATGCCTCACTCGCTGCGCAAACTTCGAACTCGAAGGGGAAAAAGAAGCGCTTTTCTCTCTAGTTTGACAAATAACTATTTGTCGCTCGTCTCGAAATAGCAACGAGCGACAAAGTTTGGTTTTTTATTTGTATACTAATTCATCATCACCATGGGTACGAAGTAAATGAATAGCTACATCAATGTTTGACATACATGTTATATATCGGTTTTACACTTAACAATAAATTAATCGAACAAATCTTAACAACATTCAACGATTTTCTATCAATTTATTTTTATTGGAATCAAGGATACCAATCTACCAACTTCTCTCGAGCCCGCCATCTCCTACGCCCACATTTTCTATCTTGTAGGTAAATATTTAATTACCATCAACGCAAATGTTATACGTTTTAGAGTTTCAATTCTTCTTTTAGAAGTTAAGCATCGAAATACAACAAAATAAAAAAGTGACACTAAAAATATGGTTTAAAATGTCAAATACTATAGAATTTGCATTGAAAAAGTAACTAGACATTCCCCAAAAAAATTTATGGCAATAAGAACATGTCCTTTGTCATTAATTTATTATGCAATTCATTATCGTAAATAAATCGTAAAATTTTTCTGTATTGCACGTAGAGATAAAGGTTATAAGTTGATCGATAAATCGTAAGACTTGTCATCAAGTGTAATACAGCCAATATATGCGTTTATTTTAATGAAATTAGATCAATATTTTTCTTTTTATAATTAGTCGTCGGAAAAAATATTATGTATAAATACACAAATAGCTATTTTCTACGATTACTACAGAAAATTACACTTCCCATATAATAAACAATGCTAGAAAATTGTATATTTCGCACAGTCGTGTGGAATAGCGTGGGCAATTATTACACACGCAAGTGTGACCAACTTACTAGTAATACAATACTGTATGATATTGATATGTCAAGTATTACATTTATATATATATATATATATATATATATAATAATTAATTAATAATTATTTCAGATTTTATATAAATTTTGGTTTTCAATATTGAGATTACAAAGAAAATACAATGTCAATTTTTAAATAAAATATGTCTAGTTTTTCTATTACAATCTATAGATTTATAGTTGGTAACACTGTGCACATCTGCGCTCGCGCCGCCTTCATGCTGTAATCATAAACGTCAACTAGTTTGAGTTTGAGATGTCATTTCTTGTTTCTGAAGAGTAAAAATTATTATTATTAAATCTTGACAAAAGTGTGATTGTAGAAAATGTATAGTGTGCAACTCGAGCAGAATTACCAGTTTCACGCTCGTGTGACTTTAGCACTCGAATTCGTCTCATGCTAAAACTCATATGAAATAGATAACTTTCTGCACTTGTTGCGCTATATGCTATTACCTGTCTAGTTTGCACTCATTTTATATAATTTAACCCAATGTTTGATATTAGTCAGATTCAAATTTCTTTGGTTACTGAGTTATCAGCTGATGGTGAGCGGCCATCTTGTCAGTAGTGCACTGAGACACGGCCACTGACTATTTTGATCATGAAATATTTGAAGTATCGTTACTGCATTAATTCTTATATTGTGATATCATAGCACATGCTTCACCTTAACTTTGATGCAGGTAATATGGCAGTCGTTGTTGGCTTTTCGAGGGTACGTGACTGTTATTTCTGTGATCTGAAGGTATTTGCCTTTCGCTGATATTTCATCCTTGTCGACAAGTCTGTGGGAACATACAATATTTATAACGTCAATCTATATTCCACTCGGAGGGATATCACGTATTTAGTTATATTGACAGTTCATACATTTTATTAAAACAATTCAACTCTGAATATACCACGGGGGTAAAACTCATGTTCATTTTTAGATGGTAAGGCACTAGAATATATGAGTATTCTCATCTGCCATTTTGGGTCCAAGTGTCATAAATAAAACAAATTATTGGAATCCAGTTACTTTAATTCTTTTCTGTCAAATTTGAAGTTGATATTGATTAATAATTGTGATATATCATTCTCTTAATTATTATATTTCATATCTAACAGGTAAGTGTACAGAATACTTTCTAATATATTACCGTATGATTTGTGTAGTTGGATTTTACAGAATTTCAAGAAATATGTTTTCAAATTTGACAGATACAAATTTTAAATGTTTTTTTTTTTTAACTAACTGGATTCCAATAACTTGTTTAATTTATGACATCTGGACCCAAAATGGCGGACGAGAATACCTACATTCTTCTAGTGCTCTAATTAAACTTATGCCAATTTGACAGTTGGTGTAGTTCCTCGCTCTCCGCAAGAGCGTGTTTCGTAGAATTACAAGATGACGTTAAGGAGCAAAAAATTTGAAATGGGATGCCAATTTCAAAAAATCGTACTTTAATAACTAAATGCCTTTTAATATTATTGCCTATATTTATAATTTTACTCAAACTTACTGAAAAAAATAAATAAATAAAAAAGGTGTATGACCTCATTGACGTGCTGTCGTATTACACAACTATAAATTGACAAGAAAACTTGGTCAATTTTTTGACTAATAAATTACGACGTGTGATTTATTAACACTCAAATCTTATGATTTGTCAGGCACCTGACATATCCTATTTGTATATACTTTAAATCTCTACCATCTATAGAGCTCTAGAAGAATGTAGGTATTCTCGTCCGCCATTTTGGGTCCGGATGTCATAAATAAAACAAGTTATTGGAATCCAGTTACTTAAAAAAAAACATTTAATATTTGTATCTGTCAAATTTGAAAACATATTTATTGAAACTCTGTAAAATCCTACTACACAAATCATACGGTAATATATTATTATAAAGTATTCTGTACACTTACCTGTTAGATATAAAATATAATAATTGAAGGAATGATATATCACAATTATTAATCAATTTCAACTTGAAATTTGACAGAAAAGAATTAAAGTAACTGGATTCCAATACTTTGTTTTATTTATGACACTTGGACCCAAAATGGCGGATGAGAATACTCATATATTCTAGTGCCTTATAGATGGTTAGCAGCAGCGCCGCCACAACTGCCTGGAAAACTAAAACTGTATTGTTTTGTATTTTTACATCTAGTAATAGGTAGTAACGCATTTTGTTTATACTGTCAAATTCAAACTTCACTCTGTCATTTAAAAAAATACAATCTGTGTTACTGACATTAACTATAAAATTAAACAAGCTGATAAGCAACTTAAAGTCACAAACCATGGAAAACCTTTAAATATACTGAAATTAATCATAAAAGTAAGTTTTTGCGACATTCTAAATTTTAATTATTTTATAATATAATAATTTTCAGGAACAATAAAGCCAATTTAAAATCAAACAATTTTTTTTCAAACTACATATCAAGCTTGACACCAAATCTGCGAAGTTATTACGTCCTCCACATGTAGGCATTTTATTTTAAAAATCGTCACCCGGAACCACCCATATGTGAGCAGCAAATAGCATTCATTCATATTGTCCAATTTATTTTCTGTTTATGAACATAATAGATATATATTTATTTTGTAAAATATATGTTAAATAAAATATTCATATCTCTTCTTAAACTTTTATTTCAATGAATGTTTTTAATTTTGAATGTACAAAATACCAATGAAATCGCTAGCTGTCATTCTAGTTCTTCCACCTAGTAGTGGTGCGCTGCTGTCAACACTTCGATTTTAATACAATGAGTTTTGTCTCTTCCTATGTTATTACTTTGTGGAATATACTAGAAATATTTTAGGAAAAGACGCACGTCATCAACCTGGAAAAAACTTTATAAAATGAAAAATAACTTAAGCCCGTATGACATGCTCATTTTTTTTGTACATTTTTATGTCAATTTTTTTAAAAGTTAAAAATTTAACGTATCATACACGTAAATTCGTTAAATATTTTCGTCAATTTTTGATGTCATGAAAAAAATCTGGTGTGGGCACCACACTACTTTCTTATACAAATAAAACCAACTGAACACGTATGACTTGTTCCTTGCTTATTTATTTTGACAATTATTTGATATGTAGATGTCAAACTTGTTTAATTTTTGTTCTCATTGTAACTATGAATTTATTTAAAAATAGAAATTAATTAATATCTAGTTTTCAAAACTTTCTAACTAAACTTCACAATTATTTGACACATTTGACACATGGATATTAATAATATTTTAGTTTTTGTTCCCATTGTAACTAAGATTATAGAAATATATTCTTAAATATATAATTTAGTTTTTCTCAAAGTTTTTTTTTTAGAAGCGTGTACAAGAAAAGTGCAATTAACATTTTATATTCCAAATAAACTTTTTCTCACAGCTGATTCTATTTTTGAAATAAAGGAAATTTATTGTTTTGTGTGTCTTGTAAACTTTCTCTTCCGGTTTTTCAATTACATTCAAAATCAACTCAGTTCTTCATTTTTTCATGAAACATATATTCTAAGTTTCGTTAACATATCTTGTTTCGTTCACGAGATATTACGCACACGAACTTCCATCCATCCATCCTCACACACAGACATCATTGGGAAATTGGTCTTAACAAATTCATTGCTCGTCAAAATATGTATTTCCGCAAAAATCTCATCAGCGATTTTTTTCGTGATTCCAATACTTCCTTATACTTTGTATAAGAAAGTAAAAATAATTAAAAAAGAAAAGGTAAACCACACCTTTGGTTTTGATCAATTAATACAAAATTATTTCCTCATGTTTTAAAGTAAAAATTTAATTTTTCAATGAGTTTTAATATACTGACTCACTTGATTAGTGATATCACGGATAAACTACCTTAAATACTCGTATTATAACAGCTACGAAAATAACGAAATTTATTACCGAAAATTCCAAGAAAAAATTATGAGGAAGTAATTGTTTATAGAAATTAAATTATATTCTAAAAAATATTCGTATGACTTATTTTAGTAAGAATGCAAAGTATTTACTTGATGGACAGTGTTCTATGTTGACGATGATTTTTTGTATTAATAACAAAGTATTTGTAAAATTAAAAAGTCTTTTTCTACTCTTGTATAAATATATCACCATTATTTCAATTTTTTCGTTTAATTATAGTAACCATAATTCACTCTCTTCAGCCAATTACAGAACCAGAAATCAATTATTCCCCTACGGCCGTCTGACAGTTGACAGTATAGTCAATTGTTACCATGTATTGTGTATTTTGATGTCGTTTTTTGAACGTGTGTTTTCAAGAAATACTAAACGTTAAGCCACGTTAAATTGTTTACGGGGAACGACGAGGAGAACTGCACACAGCCTCACCGCCAGAAATACTTTTAATCTAGTTTGTATTAAAAAAAAAATTGTGAATTTATATAGGTGTTTCTATAATATATATTCGTTATTTCCGAATTTATAGGAGTAGAAAAAGTATAGTATTATATTCGGGATTATGGTCATTATTCACTCAGATGATTTGCTTTACTCGCCTACGGCTTGTATCACAAACTTTATCTTCGTGAATAATGACTATCATAATCCCTTATATAACAATATATTATTTTTGCACGATTGGTCTATTTTTGTCAACCATGCCTGTTTCCAAGGCGGTATGTTGTTTTTACTAGTTACTAGGTTAAACAAAATGGTAAGTAATATGTAATATACTATATCGTTCACTGAATAGTAACACGGTAAGTAAATTATCTGGAAATTTTTGTTAGTATATTGATATAAAAAAAAAACAATCGTGCAAAAATAAATGTTTATTTACAGAACTATATCCAAAAACTTTTTAATTTTCCAATTATGAATTATGGAAGGGTTTAACTTAACAACGTAATTGTAGATTCCATTTCATATGCAAGTCATTTCTCACGCTGGTTTTGATAATCGTAACATAACATCACGCTATGTCCCACTTAGTGGGGAGCATGACCCCGAAACACAGTCAACCAACAATCAATCTCCTCCAAACCTTCCTACCCTGACACACCACTTTCGCCTCGTCCACATTCATATTGCGATTCATATATGCTCATTTATTCTTCACACTCGGAATCATTCGTTCACGCAACAAACCATCAATCACACCCAACCAGTTATTCCTCGGACGCCCACGCAATCGTTCACCCACATATATTAGTTTCACCAACCTTTCATTCGACATTCGCTCAACATGTCCAAACCACCTCAACTGACTCACTCCTACTTTCTTAACAACATTCTTCTCAAGCTTACACTCACTACACACCAATGTATTCCGTACACGATCACGTCTCGTATATCCACACACTCCTCCAAATATCTCATTTCCACTGCAGTTATACGTCATACATGCTTCTTCATGCACACCCAACATTCAGAACCATACATCAATGTAGGCACTAACACAACATTATAAACACTCAATCGAGCATCACTAGATACATTCACGTTTCGAGCAAATGTACCCAGAGCACCCAATACCTTGCTCCCTGCAGACACCTGCCTTTCAATCTCCCGGTCAATAAGTCCATCCCTCGAGAACATACTACCCAAATATACAAATTCATTTATAACCGTAAGATATGAATATTTGAAATTGTGTGTGTAATGTACTGTATGTCTGTAGCATGCATGCAATAAATAAGCAGATATCTAAGTGTCCATAGAAAGGAAAAAAATATATTTACACCCAGTCGGCTTTGATAACATCGCAGGTACTGAGTTCAATTTGTCTTGGAGCCGGAACAGAAATCCTGTTAGAATGAAGCACTGTCGATGAGGCCCTGCCAAGCACTAATAAGAGTGTTACATATTTTAGTAGAACCATTTTGCTGTAGGTAGTATACTCGTATACTATACCTATATTACTGTTTCTCTTTTATATGTGTTCATTTTATCAATTCTGCATTGTAAAAATTACACTTCAATTAATTTCTTAATTGAAGATAAACAAATAATTTAATTTATAAATATTATGGTATCATGGCTTGTAATATGTAATGCCCAGTTAAACATTTGCTCCGGAGTTCGGATTTGTTCATCACTGGGTAATTGTAAACTGGCTCTAGCAACCAATCGTTTTAAAGTACCACCTAACCCATCGCTTGGGCCTTTTCCGCGAGAAGTGTCAAAATAATACCATACAAAAATAAATATAATGTACTCAATCTCTGTCTTCATAAGGAAGATTTCGCAGTACCAGCAGAATGGCATTATTTTGCAACTTTATTTTATTTTCTAATTACTAATATATATATATATATATATATATATATATATATATATATATATATATATATATATATATATAAAAGCATGACAGTTATAAAATTCTCATTTTCTGTATCCATGACAAAGCATCTGGAGTAATATTGTGTAAATCTACAAAACCATGTTCAAATTTATTAATTGGACAATCCTCCACAATATGCGTCATTGTTTCTATTTCGGCACCGCATTCACAAGTCGGACTGTCACGTATTTTCCACAGATAAAGTCTATCGTTACTTCTACCATGGCCCGTACGAATTCGATTAAGTTTACACCAAATTTTCCTAGGTAGATCAAACCGTCGGATTTTCCACTAAGTTCTTATTAAAAATATGAACATTCTGCCAAGCTTCTTTCTTTCTTACTAATAATTTAATTACATGGTAAATATTTCATTTCAGATTGGCCAGGAAACGTAAAAAGTAAAACGTAACCTTCAGTTGCGGGTTGAAGTGCTCAATTTATTGTCCTGTACCGTTTTACCGATTAATAAAATGAATCAAGATTGAAAGATATATTGAAAAATATTATCAAAATATTCCGAATATTAACATTTCGAGAAATAAATAAATATTTCTTAAATAAAAAGTGACTGAATCTTTTATTTTTATAGCATGATTATTCGTAAAATCGTAAAAATGAAATTTCGACTTTGAAACGCTATAACATCCAAATAACCAAAATAGCCATCTCAATTGTTTTTGCATTTACTTATTCCATGTTTTGACCTTACTTTGCCAAAATTTCAAAATTTTAAAAAAATAGGTTTTTTGGGAATTTCAATTTAAAAAAAAATGTATTTATGACATTTTAGAACGGAAAATAGGCTTTAACACGTACATAAGTGGACTCAAACGATACTTTAGAGTATAGCAGAGTAAAAACTATCAGATAAATGCAGATATATATTTTTAATAATAAGTTACAATGTTATTTTTTAATTAATTCCACAAAATGATCATTTTCCATGAAAAAACGGTATATATATATATATATATATATATATATATATATATATATATATATGAAATTAAATTAAATAATTCTTGTTGGGCCTAACTAACGGTTTCTACCGTTCTTCCTAAGGTTTATAACCCATTAAAAAAAGTTTCAGCGAAATTGAAGATGGTTGTCAATTTTTTGTCCGATTATAGAAAGAATGACCCAAATATTAAACAAGCCTTATCTTATTTTAACATGCAAATAAATATTTATGTAACACGTACATAATGTAGGGTTTTATAGACGAGGCATATAAAAGGGCGAGTCAATAAAATCTTATTTTCTTCAAACGTCATACAAGTACTTCGTTATGTATTTGTATTTAACAAGCAGAAGTTCAATGTTTTCGCCGCCGGCGTAAAAGTATCTCCTTAGCAACACTTTTACTTCGGCGGCGAACAAAGTAAAATATTATGCAAAATAGTAAGGTTCTAATTCAATAACTTCAATAGTTAAGAATAAAACAAATAACAATAATAATATTTGTTGAAGTTTTGAGCATTTTTTTTATTTAAGTTTTTCCAAGTGTGATTTTTTCTGTTGATTGGTTACCAAATTGTTTATTGTTTTTACTTTTTATCGGAATAGTTCATAAAGAGCCACTTTAATAAATATTAAATAACATTATAAACAGTCGAATATCTAATTTATTATTATTTCAGGCGTCATACTGAAAATTTTTAAACTCTTACAGGTTTGTGCGGGATGTACATATATTTATATAAAAACACTTTAAGACTTAGATCATATAAGAGTAATTTGGATATCGGACGTCTAATGTCCGGTATTATAGAGAAATATAAACTCCTGTTAATAGTATATTACATAATAAGTCAGGAAAGTGATACTTTACTAGACGAAGTGGCTGAGTTAGTAAAGAAACTTTCCTGACGTATTATGTATACTATTTTTTCTGAAACCGTTTAAATTTAATAAATAATAATAATTAATTATGAATAATTGAAAATGTTTTAATTTTTTGGTAAGAATCATATTGGCGGTAAACTACGTATCCAAGGTGACAACAAAAGCTGTTGAAAATGTGAAAACAACGACTAATAAGAAAAATATATTTGTGTCAAAAGTAATTGATTTTAGTGTGTAAAATGTTGGAAAGTAGCGAAGAAAATGAGAATGAGGAGTATTTAAGTACTCCTCCTGAAATCCTAAATGAGGCAGCTGCAGCAGTAGAAAATTTACTAGCGAGGAAATCAAAAGACCGATATGAAAAAGAGTATGAAATTTTCATCAAATGGAGAAAGCAGAATAAAGTACAGAGGTTGTCAGAAAAAGTGTAAGTTGTTTAAAATTAATTTTTCTTAAAAAAAGTCCTCATTAAATGCAATAAAATGTCTGTAGCACTAGATATTTAGAAAATAAAATATGACATTTTCATCAAAATTCAGATAGCAATAGAAATAAAAACCAAATAAAACAAAATATCAATTAAGATCATAATACTGTAATATTTAATGGTGAATTATAATAATAGACACAATGATTACAGATATTAACAACAATAACACTGAACTGATCTATCAGAATAAGATTTTGTTTCATTTTTTTTTATTTCCATGGCTATCTGATTTTTGACGAAAATATCATATCTTCTTTTCTAAATATCTAGTGCTTGAGATATTTTATTGCATTAAATGAGCACTTTTTACATGTAAAAATTAATTCTAAATAACTTTTAATTCTTGTACTTTTGCTCTAAAATGTACAGGAGAGCCAATTTCCGCACGTTTCGTTGCACACACTGTATGCATATCGACAAATAGGCTATTTCACGATATTTTTTTTATTTTTTATTCTTGAAGTACATAAAAATATGACTACATGAGATAATCCGAGTTAAAAATTCCTCCAAATAAGCGAGATATTAAGATCTGAATTTCAAATTACACTGATGACGTAGAAGGTGTATTATGCCAGAAATAATCAAACGGTAGTTCCAGGCTTTCGAAAAAATGTTGAGAAAATTGCAAACTAATATAAATATTTAAATTGTAATATTATATTTCATTATTAGAGAATTTTAGAATATTTTAATTTTTGTCTCATTGTACAAAAACATTTTGACATTCTCGACGTTAGGTAGTTGGTGGCGCTGGTATCGTACAGTTTTGCATAAATGTATATTTTAAAAATATTATATTATATTTAGGATTTTTCCATGTTCATAGCTTATAAATTATATTTACACTAAAAAGTGCATCGAGTAACAAAAGCGGACTTCGGCTTGCCATTTAAGCTAGCACGTCCACACGTATCGCGCAGCAAAATGAACATTCTTCAACTTTACATTCGTTTAATTCGGAACCAGTTCATTTTAGAAAAGAAACATCTTTGATATACGTAAACCAACTTTGTCGCTATATATTAGGGTCCATCTCTTAATAATGAAAAGTTTGTCGCTGATAGAAAATTTCCCTGTAAACACATGAAATCGCGTTCCCATTTTATTGTTTTTTATTAATATATACTATTTTAAATCAAGATATACAGGGTGTTCCATGACTCGACCGACAAACTTATCCAAAATATTACGGGGGTTAACACGATCAAAGAATGTTATATGACATATGGGTGAATTCCTATTTGTTTCAGAGATATCGAAGAAATTAAAAAATAAATGATAATTGAGTTAGCCTTGACGAATTTCTTTGATAAAAAACTATCGTAGTGAATGCTGAATGATTTTTGTGCTGTGTTATTAATTAAAGCCATTATGGCGCATTTTACTTTTTTCCGTCAACGTGTGGTGCGGTTTGTTAAATAATCATCTTATTGGGCCTCACTTTTTTGAAGGACTTCTTAGTGCAGAAACTTACCTTCACTTTTTGGAAGAAGAATTGCCGAATTACATGGAAGATAGTCCTCTGGAAACTTGTCGTGGCATGTGGTTCCAGCACGATGGGCCACCACCACATTTTGGGAGACAAGTGACGGTGTTTCTTAATGAAAATTTTCGGGAAAGATGGATAGGACGAGGTGGTCCTGTACATTGGCCAGCTCGGTCACCTGACTTTAGATCTTTTTTCTGTGGGGTTGCCTCAAATCTAGTGTGTATAGTTGACTGACCGTCTAGTGGAAGCTACTAATTCTGGCAATATTCTATGACTCGAAGGATAGCTGTATGTTTAGAAAAAGGCGGTTCTCATTTTGTACAGTTGCTGTTATTTTGTGTTAATTAATTGATGATAAAATTTTCTGTTATCATTTTGTTTTTTAATTTCTTCGATATCTCCGAAACAAATAAAAATTCACACCTATAAGTCATATAACATTTTTTTATCGTAATGACCCCCTTAATATATGGTATAAGTTTGTCGGTCGAGTCATGGAACACCCTGTATAATGAGTTTATGCACTACTACACGCACAAATCATGCGAAAATTTAAATGTGGAAGAATTATTGTAATATCTTTATAAATAGGGAAGATATCACGAACTAAAGTTAAAAAAGTATTAGCGCAAATAAATTATAATTTGTATGCAGCAAGCACACAAAGACAAGGAAATCAGCCGAGCAGACTCCGAACAGATCCGACACGCCCGAATATGTATTTTCTTAGTTAAGGAGGAGTGGGAATAAATACATGAATTCCATTTGCCATACACCTCGAGCGTCAGCAGAAACAAAACATGCCGTATTCATTAAAGGTAGTAATTTATAATTAAAAATATGGAATTTTGCGCAACCTTTAACTCTTATCTTTCATATTTTCAATAAACTTTTACAATTTTTGATTATGGTGGAATAGCCTAAGTTTACATTTCTCAAATAAACTGATGTAGCCAGCTCATAATTCCCATTTAAACAACTTTTTAACTATACAAAATTGAAAAAAAATTTTAAATAAAAATTTTAGCTAATACTATTTTAAAAATATTATTAATAAAAATATAGGAGTAAGTTTAAAAAAATTGTAGCCATTACTATTCTACATCTTTTTACCTCCCGCCTACCTCTAGGTAAGGGAGGTATTGTTTTTGGTAAAAAAATTGGGTAGTGAGTTTTCAATGAATAAGCACGTTTTAGGGTCCCTACAACACGATTTTACTATTTTTGCGATGATGTCTGTATACTGTATGTGTGTATGTATGTATGTATGTATGTGTGTGTGTGTGTGTGTGTGTGTGTGTGTGTGTGTGTGTGTGTAGTTTGTGGCAATTTTTTTCGTCTCGCATAACTCAAATACTATAACACCAAAAAATACAATTTTGGGTATTTTTGCTTCTTATATTTAAATGAAGAGCTGATTAGATTTTTGATAAAATTGGTCAATTGAAAGTAGCAGTTTACTTGAAGCCCTTTATAGTTTTTCGTGAAAAACACGGTTAATTTCCTTTTTCAACAATTTATGTTCGTTTGAAAGTTGAAAAATATTTAATTTCGCATATATTTCGATTACATTAATTTTATTAATTTTCATTAGATTTAGAGATAATAAAATATAAAAAAATTAGATTTCCCAAATCTTGCATTCCTAGTACACATGTCATTGTGATTGTGAAGCTGTTTTCTTAGTGAAATATATGTAAAAAAATTAAATAAAAATACGAAAGAAAATTCTCAAATACAAATAGAAAATAAACAAATAAGAAGGTATATTTCTGTATCATCAAATACTATTTTGTACCGTTTAAGAGTAGTATTGGGCGGGAGGTTATGTGCTGGGAACATCAGATTTTTTATTATTATAAAATTTACTGTAACTCAATTATTTACTGAGTTTACCAAAAATTAATCAGCTCGTAACCTTAAAGTTCAAATTTTAAATATGAAATTTTAAATTGATTAGATTTTGAGTTATCGTGGACGAAAAATCTTCACAAACAGACACACAAAACGTGCCTATCCGTTGAAAACTCATTATCGAATATTTTGACTCGTCACAATACCTCCCATATGTTTATGTACGACAGGTAAAAACATATCATATATCATGGGGTGTCACGCTTAAAAATGGGTAAATATTTTCATAAAATATTTTTCCGTTTCGTTAAGTTTACATTCTCTATCAAACTTGAAGTAATTGCATTAACTCTCATCAAAGAAATTGACGATCGTATAAAGGTATTTTTTGATATTTTAATCTATTTATTTTAATTTCATTTGATACCAAAATGACAGTATTTAATTATCTCATAAAATACAATTGACGATGACAAGAAATAAATTTTTGATATTTTAGCACAATCGTCCTTTTTGAGACCTTCAATTTTACACCAGGCTTGATAGGATTTAAACAATTCTTAAACGTCAATTTAAAAAAAAAGTATTAGGAATTCGTTAAACTTTTCATCAGAAAGAAGAACTTGCCTAATAATATTTTATGTTCTAAATATTGTTATTAATACTTATAATTTTTCCCCAGCTGATTTAATATTTGATTATTAAGAAAATGGTTAAATCAAATTCAGGGAACCTCAAATTTCCTTTTTAAAAATAAATAATTGTGAAAAACTAAAGGAATTATTTGCACAGATAATGAGAACAGGTTAATTTAAATTAAACAGGTACTTACGGCAAGTGAGGAGACACAATTGGAGATTCATATTGACTTCAATGGTGTCTGAAACGCTAGGTTTTCTTTTATACTATAGCTTATATTACGTATGCAGCAATTGTTATGCAAAATTACCAAAAATATTTACAAATTTTTCTTATTAAAAATATTATTTAGTTAGCACACGACATTTTTTGAGTTTCGTGTTAAAATATGTAAATTAAAGAATATACAATCACTTAAATATGAAACAAAGTGATATATTACAGATAAAAACGTGGCAAGGTAGAAAACTGAGCTTGTGTGAATCTATGTTTAAATGATTAAAGATCACGGCAACGTGATGTTTTCTTGGCTGTGGAGAGGAATGTGGTAATTTAGGAGGATTATTATGAAAACAAGAGGGAATTAGCACGTGTACTCTTTTACGGTTGTTTCAATAGGCCAGGCAAAATTTAATTATATTAAAGGTATTAAATAAAATACTTTAACAGTTCAAATTTATCCATTTGACCCCAAATGTCAAAAAATCATTTTTCGTTAAAGAGTAATGCCCGCCGTCGGCATTAGCGTTACCCAATGTGCACCACGGGGAGGTTACGATTACAGCGCCACCTGTTGGAAATTGAAAAAAAGTATCCAAATAAACCCTACATATTTTTTAACGCTCTTTCAGAATTTGCAATAAAAAATTGGGGTTCCCAAATTTTTAAGTTACCCACCTCCCGGCCACCCCTAGGGGGCTAGGGGGGGGCATTTTGACAAAATCCGATGTCCCTCTCAATACCATGACGATTATGATTCGGCATACTTTTCGGTAAATTGCTTTCATTTCGAGATATTCAAGGATATAATGTAAAATGGGACACCTGTATATTACACAAGTTTGACTAGAATTACATTAGTTTCATTTATTTGACTTTTAGATTTAACTTTAAAATATTATTGTAAATGGTGCTAAGATTTGAAGTATATGTTTTTAAATTTACATTATTTTTGTCAGACTTGATATACAGCATTTTTAAAGTTAATCTTTTATATAATTTTTTTTTTCCGAATTTAAAATTTTTAAATAAAAACTAAATGTTGGAGAAGCAGTCAGTTTAATAAAATCCAATAAAAACACCAACGTTTCGACTGCAATTCAGTCTTCATCAGGGTGCTGATACAAACAAACAGACAATAAATAAAACATACATATCTCAAGGTGAGCAGACTTACATAATTGTTTTTTAAAAAATAAAGAAATCATGTAAAAAATTATTTTACAGAAATCTGTCGTCAAAAAAGGATAAAATACACACAAACAGTCATCAACTAACTGACTTATACAAGAAGTTTCTAGTGAAGTAATCGTACAGAGATGCAAGGAACCACATTTTGTATTTTCAAAGTCAAAATTGTTCTGCTGTGCTCAACCAATGCGCAATTTCCTACAGGTTTTTTTATTATTGGAGCAATTCCTTTTATGTTCATCCATTGTAGTTTTCAGATATCGTTTAGTTTGTCCTGTATACTGTGCTTTGCAGTCCTTACATGATATTTTATAAATAACATTCGTTTTAATATATTTTGATATTTTACATTTTAAAGGTGTAAATAGATCTCCAACAGTTTTTATTTGTTTACATGCAATTTCACAGTTTAAATGTTGTTTAAAAAGTTTTCTTAATTTTGACGTAATGCCATCTATGTATGGTAGAGAGTAATAACGATAGCGTTCATTCCGTTATCAGCTGTTGCGTTGTCAATTTTATTGTTTTTCACATGTGTTTGTTTTGTTTTAGTTTTATATTTATTAATTACTCTTTTATGATTCCGTTCGGATAGTTGTTTGTTCTCAATAATTTCGTGACAGTGTTAAGTACTTCGTGTTGGTATTCTACTGAGGTTAAGTTTAAAGCTCTTAAAATTAAGTTTCTTGCTATATTTAGTAGTTGTGATTTTGGATGACTTGAGTTGTAATTTAGATATCGACTGCTAGCCGTTGGTTTTTTGTACCATTTAGTTTTAATGACACCATCTGTACTACGTACCAGTGTCAAGGGGAAGACCCAAATCAAGATATTTAGACCAAATAGAAGGAGACACAACGAAGTTAAAAATAAGAAGATGGAAGGAAAAAGTAATGAACAGGACAGAATGGATAAATATTCTGGAACATGTCGAGACTCTTTAGGGTTGTAGAACAATTGATGATGATAATGATATCATTACAACCATCTATGAAATTTCCACAGGAAATAATGCAACAATGTAATAAATAAATCTAAATCTGTTTTCCGAAATGTTAAATATTTTTAGTTTTTGTTTGATTTTCCATGCCAGTGTTACAATTTTCCTAATAAATATTGATATTAATTTGATTAATATATCACGAAATACAAATATTTAGGTAACCAAATGGGCTTTATTGAATGCATTTATAAATTCTGAACAACTTTTGTATTGACACTTTTGCTATAAAGTGAATAGGTACAAATTTACATATAAAAAATAGCATTGAAATCCCTGTTCCACATTTCAATTCTACACCCATATAAATCTTGTGCACAACTTGTGCCCAGTTACGCAGTGATTTTTGTTATTATCGCAGTGAGTACTAACAGTTTAAAAACACTTTATTCTGTTACTCGATCGGCCAGGTTTTTTGCAGCCCGCTCTTGGACTATAAATTATAAATTCTGAATTATGGGTATTAAAATTCATCGAGAAATTGAAATAATGGGAATATATTTATAGAGAAATAGATAAAAATTCTCTAGTTAAATTTTATGTCATTTTCGGTAAATACACAACACCAACAATGAAAAATATATGTACAATAATGATAATCATGTTTTACTGATTGATAATGACTGAAATTCCCTGTAATTCCATAAAAAATTATTGAAAAATGGAACATACTTTGTCAATAAATTGACTTAATTTATTTGTATAGAAATAATTGACGTGCTGTCGTATTACACAACTATAAATTGACAAGAAAACTTGGCCAATTTATTGACTAATAAATTGCGACATGTGATTTGTTAACACTCAAATCTTATGATTTGTCAGGCACCTGACATAACCTATTTGTATATACTTTAAATCTGAAATAGTATTTCCGCCTTCACCTGTCATTTAGCAAACTGTGGAAACCGTAGAATTGAATTGCCAACTGAATCACTTTGTTCTGTTCAGCCTGTACGAATGGCTAATTCCAATAATTAAATTTATTACGGATTTTTCAATAGTTTTATTTGCCAATTAGTACAAGCATTACAAAAATCCGATTAATGTCAACGATATGAATCCAAATCAATTTTGGGCTTAAATATAGTATACGGTCTATATCTGACGCATGCGCAGAGTGACACTATTGTATCTCGAAAACTTTGAGAATTGAGCGCTTCTAAAACAATTTTATTGCGGTTAACTTTTCAGTCTGTACCTGTTTGGCGCAAAGACAACATGGAAAACATTATTATTAATTTCAAATATTTGTTTAGTGTTTTAGCGGGGAAGGATAATAGCTGCAGGTCTTAGTTTCTTTAACAGGTCATGTTTACAGAAAAACAATATAAAAAATCAAGAAACTCGGATTTATTTTAGTTTTTAGGTTAAATAAACACGAATTTGTTCACCGGCATTTTTTTACAAAAATTAAAATTAAAACCTATAGTTTTGTTGCCACTGGATGCATGTCATGACTACTTCCTTGCCCCCTGTCGGAAACACTCCAAAACACGACAGACCGTATACTATAGTTTTACCCAATTTTGTACATCCCATGTAAAAATTTGAATAGTATAGTTCAGTCTGCTCGCTTCTTGCACCAAATTTCAACTTGGAATTTAAATCCTTTGCTTCTCTGCGACCTGAACTGTAGAGTAACATATGTGAATCCTATTCCTCCTTCTAGTATAGTAGGATAACCATGTTCTTCAGGCAAGACGTCTGTCAACTGCAACACAAAATAATCATGTCTACATCGATTCATGGATTATTCAATAAAATAAAAATAAAAGAAAAGTGCCATATTAGTTAATACAAAAGAACGGTTCAATCTTCAGAAAATCATTTATAAAGAACAAAGTTTTGAATAGTATATTCTACAACAAGTAATGGAATGGCACATATTCCACGCGAGCATAAAGTTTGTAGTCCGAGCCGAAGGCGAGGGCTACGGTTTGCGAGTGTGAGATATGCCATACCGTTACATGTTGTAGACTATACTTTCTATAACAATATTTTGGAAATTATACAAAAAAGACAAATATAAAACGGGTGAAAACAATCAAACTCAAATAACTCAAATTAAAACAAACAGACGTAACCTAAATCAAAATACTTCATATATCGCGCAAATATGCGCTCAGATTCGTTGAAATTATTCCATACGCGACGTATGGAATGATAGTTGTTCCAATACAGTTTTTAATTGTAGAATGTGAAGTTTCCAAAACAGTGTTATAGAAAATAATTTTTTCCACACTAAACAAAGCATGAAAATTGTATATTTTGCAGAATCGTGTGGAATCGCATGTGCAATTATTCCACACGCAAGTGTGACCATCTTACTAATAATATATGTATAATATTAATGTCACATATAATTGCATTTATATATCATAAAATAATTAATAATTTTTTCAGAGTTTATATAAATCCTAGTTTTCAATATTGAGATTACAAAGAAATAACAATATCAATTTTTTAATCAAATATGTCATTAGTTTTTATATTACAATCTATAGATTTATAGTTGGTAACATTGCGCACATTTGCGCTCGCGCCGCCTTCACGCTGTAATCATAAACGTCAAATAGTTTGAGTTTGAGATTTCATTTTGTTTCTGAACAGTAAGAATTTATATTGTTAAATTTTGAGAAAAGTGTGATCGACGAAAAAGTATAGTGTGCAACTCGTACACGCTCGTGTGATTTCAGCACTCGACTTCGTCTCGTGATAAAACTCTCACAACTCGCGTGAAATAGATAACTTTCTGTACTTGTTGCACAATATACTATACTTCAAAAGTGTGAAAAGGTACAATGTTCAGAATTAAAAGCTGAAAAAATTATATGGGGAGGGGGGGGGGGGTTGGTATATTTATAGAGAAGTAGAAAAAATAGTATATACAATTTACTCCACGGGAATAATTTATCTCCCTTAATGTATAATATTCTATTATTTATTGTAATACGCCCATTACACAATGAAGCTTTTTTGCCAGTTTATTTACATGATCATGTTAGTGAATTAAAACAATCAAGTGTCAAAAGTTCAGTTTTATTAACATTAATTGTAGTCATTGATTTTGCACCAAATGAAATTTTTAGAGCTATATCCACTAAGTTCTCATTTTCCTTTCCATTCCCCTGTGCTATTATTTATTATTAATTAAACCCTTGTAACATCAAAAACATAAACACAAATGACATTTGACAGTCACTTGTCATTTCGCTTAGTTGGTAATGCTGAAAAAGCTGTAATCTTTTAAGTACTTTTAAGAGAATGTATCCCTTATACCAGTTTTACGTTACAAGTAGACTAATTATCTCTTTTACAGTTCCGTTACTGTGCGAGAGAGAAAACTTTTAAAGTCACTTGAAAAGAAAAACTTCATCGTGTAATGCACGCTTAACAGGCATGAGCATTCTTTCTAATAAATCAAGTTTGCTTGCAAATTGTTGTTTCTTATTTCATTTATTTATGATTGTATCAGAGTATAAGAATTAATACAGTAGCGATATTCGCTTACGGCACTTTTGATCTTTTTGTCGCTTCGACCGATGAGCTGCTTGAACCCAACGTCCATTTTGGCAGTAGCTGCGTACGGCGGTAAATTTGAATAACTGTCAGTTACAAATGGGATAATATTTAACTAAACTTATTCCATATGCACTATACAAGTTCTGAAGTTCCTTCAGTATTTCATTGTACAAATAAGTTTTCCAAGGACTGCTACAGAAAGGTACCTTTGACGCTTGCATTTGTCAACGCAAAGTTGATGTTTCCTGAGGAATTTTATTTTGTTGCTCGTCTCAAAATAGCAACGAGCTACAAAGTTTTTTTTAATTTATTTATTTTTTTCGCGAGCTGTGTTTGATCGCCTTTAAACCGAAAATTTCTTCTTTACCGAGTTAGCTCGGTAAATACCTTCTTTTCCGAGCTAGCTCGGAAAATTGACTCTAAGGGATCGGAAAGCAATGTTTTCATAATGATCAGTTCTTTATTTATTTATTTTTCATTCATGTGTCAAATATTGCAATAAATTGTAAGAATGATTATTTCTTGATTTTCAGGATCGCAAGCTTCCAAAGCTCGCCTACGGCTCGCTCTGGAATATGTTTGCTCACCCAGTAAAGCAAACTTTCAGGTCTTGTTACGTAAATTACTATTTTACTAATTCATTACCATGGATACGAAGTAAAAGAACAACTACATCAATGTTTGACAGGAATGTCCATATAGCGGTTTTACACTTAACAATAAATTAATCCAACAAATCTTGGGAATTTACATTCAACGATTTTCTATCAATTTATTTTTATTGGAATCAAGGATACCAACCTACCAACTTCTCAGGTACTCGCCATCTGCTACGCCCACATTTTCTATCTTGTAGGTAAATATTTAATTACCAACAACGCAAATGTTATACGTTCTAGAGTTTCAATTCTTCTTTTAGAAGTTAAGCATCGAAATCGTGTCATGCCGAAATACAACAAAACAAGAAAGTAGACACTTAAAATATGGTTTAAAATGTCAAAAACTATAGAATTTGCATTGAAAAAGTAATTAGAAATTCCCCAAAAAATTGACAATTAGAACACGTCCTTTGTCATCAGTTTATTGTGCGATTTATTATCGTAAATAAATCGTAAGATTTTCTGTAATACACGTGAGGTAAATTGAAGGTCATAAGTTGATCGATAAATCGTAAGATTTGTCATAAGTGTAATACAGTCAATATATGTGTTTATTTTATTGAAATTAGATCAATATTTTTCTTTTTATAATCAATCATCGGAAAAAATATTGAGTATAAATACACAAATAGCTATTTTCTACGATCACTATCGAAAATTACACTTTTCATATAATAAACAATGCTTGAAAATTGTATATTTCGCACAGTCGTGGGGAATAACGTGGGCAATTATTCCATACGCAAGTGTGACCAACTTCCTAATAGTATAATTACATTTATATATAATAATTAATTAATAATTATTTCAGATTTTATATAAATTTTGGTTTTCAATATTGAGATTACAAAGAAAATACAATGTCAATTTTTAAATAAAATATGTCTAGTTTTTATATTACAATTTATAGGTTTATAGTTGGTAACAATGCACACAACTGCGCTTGCGCCGCCTTCATGTTGTGATCATAAACGTGAAATAGTTTGAGTTTGAGATGTTATTTCTTGTTTCTGTAGAGTAAGAATTATTATTATTAAATCTTGACAAAATTGTGATCGTAGAAAAATGAAAAAGTATAGTATGCAACTCGTGCAGAATTGCTTATTTCACGATCGTGTGAATTTAGCACTCGAATATGTCTCATGCTAAAACGCATGTGAAATAGATAACTTTCTGTACTTGTTGCACAATATACTATTACCTGTCTGGTTTGCACTCATTTTATATAATTTAACCCAATGTTTGATATTAGACAGATAAAAATTTCTTTTGTTATTGAGTTATCAGCTGATGGTGAGCGGCCATCTTGTCAGTAGTGCACTGAGACACGGCCACTGACTATTTTGATCATGAAATATTTGAAGTATCGTAACTGCATTAATTCTTATATTGTGATATCATGGTTGTAAAGTTCACTGCTGCTAATTTCATAGCATATGGTTCACCTTAACTTACTTTGATGCAGGTAATATAGCAGTCGTTGTTGGCTTGTCGAGGGTACGTGACTATTATTTCTGTGATCTGAAGGTATTTGCCTTTCACTGATATTTCTTCCTGGTCGATAAGTCTGTGGGAACATACAATATTTATTGATGAAAACAATTAGATGAAAGAGAAATCGGTATTCCATGTTTCATGCAACTTTTACATACACACATACAAACACATAATTCCACTCAGTGCGGTATCACGTGTTAGCAGAGTAAAACCACAGAAGAATTTTGTGTTAATAATTTTTATTTATATTGATAGTTCATACATTTTATTAAAACATTTCAACTCTGAATATACTAGAAATATTTTAGGAGAAAACGCACGTCATCAACCTAAAAAAAAACTTTATAAAATGAAAAATAACTTAGGCATACTCAATTTTTTGTACATTTTTATGTCAATTTTTTTAAAAGCTAAAAATTGAACGTATCATATACATAAAATCGTTCAATGTTTTCATCAATTTTTAATGCAATGAAAAAATAAAAATGACTCTATTTGCTTCAATGTTTTTGTACTTAAAATACGCACAGACACAAAACGTTAATTATGCAGCCGAAAAGTACAATTTGAGGTTGGCTGTGGTTCGTAATTAAAGTCAAAAGATCTTCGTTGTCCATGATAAAATATAAGTATAATAATAATATTATGCAGCAACTGACATTACCTTGTGGGTTAAGTACAAGTAAAACAAACCGTAGATTCAGTTTCTGGACCAAAATGCGCATGTGCGTCTAACAAAAAATTGACGTACGTTGCATACAGGAATATTTTTTTCAATGATTCACTTTAAGAAAAATCTTATGTAGTCAGCACATAACCTCCCGCCCAATACTACTCTTAAACGGTACAAAATAGTATTTGATGATACAGAAACATACCTTCTTATTTGTTTATTTTCTATTTACATTTGAGAATTTTAATTTTCTTTCGTATATTTATTTAATTTGTTGACATATATTTCACTAAGAAAACAGCTTCACAATCAGAATGACATGTCACATTTCGTAAAAAATTGAAATTTTTTAAAATGTTTCCATGGTGTACTAGGAATGCAAGATTTGTGAAATCTAATTTCTTTATATTTTATTATCTCTAAATCTAATGAAAATTAATAAAATTAGTGTAATCAAAACACATGTAAAATTAAATATTCTTCAACTTTCAAAATAACATAAATTGTTGAAAAAGGAAATTTAACCGTGTTTTTCACGAAAAACAATTAAGGGCTTCAAGTAAACTGCTTTTTCCGGTTGACCAATTTTATCCAAAATCTAATCAGTTCTTCATTTAAATATAAGAAGTACTAATTTACAAAATTGTATATTTTGGTATTATAGTATTTGAGTTATGCGAGACGAAAAATTTGCCACAGACTACACATACACACACATACATACATACATACATACATACATACATACATACATACAGACATACAGACATCATCGCGAAAATCGTATTGTAGGGATCCTAAAACGTGCTTATTCATTGAAAACTTACTACCCAATTTTTTGATCAAAAACAATAACTCTCTTACATAAAGGTAGGCGGGAGGTAAAAATGTACAGAAAAATTAAATACAGAAAATTGACATTAAAATGTACAAAAAAATTGAACGTGTCATACAGGCTTTAGGTGTAGGGTTTCTTGAGGTATCGTAATGCATTGCATTTTCAGTTTAACAAAAATTACTATTCCATATAAACGTTGTTGCATAGTGACGTCATTATCTAGTAATATTTTTATGACGTGCGTCTTCTCCTTAAACATTTTTAGTATACTTAATTAATGACAAGGACACTGTAAACCCAGAAGCACAGTGAACCATCAATCAATATCATCCAAACATTCTTATCCTGACATACCACTTTCCCTCGTCCATATTCATATATGCTCGTCTATTATTTACACTCGAAATCATTCATTCACTCAACAAACCATCAATCATACCCAACCACTTATTCCTCGGTCGCCCACGCAATCGTTTACCTTCATCTGATATGCATATATTAGTTTCACCAACCTTTCATTCGACATTTGCTCATAATGTCAAACCACCTGACTCACTCCAACTTTCTTAACAGCATTCTTCTCAATCTCACACTCACTATATAACAATGTATTCCGGACACGATCACATCTTGTATACCCATACACTCCTCTTAAATATCCAATTTCTGCAGCAGTTATACGTCGTTCATGCTTCTTCATCCACACCAAACATTCAGAACCATACATCAATGTAGGCACTAACACATTATTATAAACACACAATCGAGTATCTTTAGATATATTCACATTTCGAACAAATGTACCCAGAGCACCCAACACCTTGCTCATTGCAGGCACCCGCCTTTCAGCTTTCCGGTCAATACGTCCGTCCCTCGAGAACATACTACCCAAATATACAAATTCATTCACATTATAATCAGTCACCAACACTTTAGATTTTTCAACAATCAATAACGGATTTAAACCTTTCCCTACTTCAACACCATCCGCATAAGTTAACGCAGGCACTATACGCCCACCAATACAACTACGATATTGCTGTCTCATTTATTTACATTTTAATAATAAGTCACTATTCAAAATGACAATATGGAAATGTAACGAATATTGAATAATATTTTATATGAGAATGACAGCGTATAGAATCTCGATTGAATATGTATTTAAATGCTTAAGGTGGTTAATCCATTGATGGTCACAACTCAAGATGTAGCCCAAATTGTATAATATTGTAACGAACGCGACAGCGACAAATTGAAGCTTGCTGGCCTACGCCGCTACGCCGCGCCGCCACGCCGCGCGGCCGAGTGAATGACGCAACGTTGCGGGTTCGAACAAGTCGTTTACTCCACAATAGGGAATATTCCAGAACCTTCCAGAAACAATGAACGTGCCGTATATAAAAGGAATCGCCGGCAGCCGTCAGTCAGTCTTTTAGATGACTCCCGAGCAGTCAATCGTTTAAATGACTCGAGTTAGTCGAGTTGAGTCGGGCAGTCAGTTAGTTGACTCAGATTCAGTAAGTCAGATGACTCCGAAGCTACTATGAAGAGCTTGTGAACATAAATATATCGCGCGGTGTGAATATAAATATATCGTCTTAAATAAATATCGCTCGGCTAGTTTATATAAATAATAGTGTTTATTTATAGTAGTGATAAGTGTTAGGTTATAAGTTTTTGTATTTGTTATTTTAGTGTTATATACATAGTGTTAATTAACTATTAACTGTTTATTATAATTATTTGTTATTAATAATAGTTTTATTATTTAAATAAAAACGGTTAAAACCCACGAACATTACAATATAGTGATAAAATAAAAATCATAGGTAACCATTGAAATAAGGAATGCATTCAAAGATAACACTGAAATGCATTGCGTATATGGAGGTTAGCTGTAGTTTCACTAAAGAATTCGATATGTGATATATTTATATCCTAACAACTCAACACATGTCTGAAAAACGAATATGTTATTCTTTGATGTTTGAGGTATTTACTACAAAAATAAAAACTGAGTGATTGCATTTTCAAAAACATTTATATTTTTGACAGCACTGCGCATATGAAGCAGTAAAGAGTGACGGGAACTGAGAACTGACCACGTAGCAATCACCTGATCGAACTATAAGAAAATAAATTATTATTTTTTTCAATCCGAAATATGGTAAATGATAAAATGTATATTTGTAAAGCAAATCAAACTACTGAAGCCGAATTCATGCAGTCATTTTCATTTACATTTAATTTAAATTTATTTTAATTTACAAAATAAGTATGTATTATCAAATGTAAGCATTCATGCAATCATTTAACTTTTGTTCTGATTTTCATTTTCATTTAATTTAAATTATAATATAACCAACTTTTATCTTTTAAATGCAAATTGATATTTGTGATTGAAAAGGTAATATTTTAAATCATTGAGAATTGAAATTCTTTGCTAAAATATAAATAATTTTGTTGATTTGACTTAAAAAGAACTGATCAGAAATGAGAAATACAATTTTCTGTCCAATGAAAACGAAATTTTATTCAAAAATAAAGAAGCTCTTATGATTATGATGTAGAAACATAGATTTCAAAAGATTATTGAAGAAATAAATATAAACCACTTCACTGGGTAATCGTTTTTTCATTTTGAAATAATAAAATGATGTGATAGAACACAAAATCACTTGTATATAATCATGATCACTATTTAAAAAACACCATGCTTGCAAAGTATAAATCGCGTAATTATTTGTGTATTTTATATTCCAATATTTAAGATTAACAAACTTAATAATGTGACATATGACGTGCATTCATTTTCATTTAATTTAATGTTGTAGTAGTCCAGGCAATGAGTACTTTTGAGGTTACAAAAGGTCAAGGAGTTTTCATTTTTGGTAGATTTTTACAGTTCGGTGTCCTAATTATTATTCTGAGTTTGCGACCTTGAGCGACCGCCGCTCGCGCCGCCATATTGAAAAAAAGGTACTGAAAAACAGATTTTCGAGATTATCTTCTCTCCAGCGCCACCAAGGTTAAAAATAGTTATTACAAAAATTATAGAGCATTAAATTCTCTAGAGAAATGTGTCTTAATAGTTTTTGTGTAAGTATTATAGTTTTCGAGAAAATCGAGAAAATAAAAATAAAAAATTCGCAGTCTGTGTAAAGCGTCATAAATTTGTGTTAATACACAAAAACGGATGACCTTTTTTAACGGACTGAAATATCGACTACCGGTTATCAACATTCGATTGCCTGGACATTTTTGTATTAGCACCATTATTTTTACGCTTTTGGGAAGTCTAGTTCAGTTGTAATATACACATATTTCCCGAGGAAGCATAAATAAATTAAAATAATTTTCTTAAAATTTTGTGTTTAAATTACTGTAAATCTTGAACGGAATCAAATATCGATTTCCGGTTTTCAGCATTTGATTGCTCAGACATTTATCTATTAGCATAATTATTTTTACATTTTTCGTAACTCTAGTTCAGCTGTAAAATATACATATTTCCCGAGAAAATATAAATAAATTTAAGTAATTTTTTTAAATTTTGTGTTTAAATTACTGTAAATCTGGAACGGAATCAAATATCGATTTCCAGTTTTCATCATTCGATTACTCAAACATTTATCTATTAGCATAATTATTTTTAAATTTTTCGTAACTCTAGTTCAGGTGTAAAATATACATATTTCCCGAGAACACATAAATAAATTTAAGTAATTTTCTTAAAATTTTGTGTTTAAATTACTGTAAATTTTAAACGGAATCAAATAGTGACTCCCGGTTTTCGGCAATCGATTGCTCGGACATATCTATTAGCATCATTTTCACACTTTTGGTAAGTCTAGTTCAGCTGTAATATATACATATTACCCGAAAAAACGTAAATAAATTTAAGTAATTTTCTTAAAATTTTGTATTTAAATTATAGTCCAGGCAATGAGTACTTTCGAGGTTATAAAAGGTCAAGGATTGTTTGTTTTTGGTAGATTTTTACAGTTCGGTTTCCATAATTTATAAAATATAGCGATTTTGCGAATTGCAGAAATTTGCAGGTTAACTCCGCTGTAACTCGTGTACTACTCATCCGATTGGAAAATATTTAAAACAGAAGTTGTAGGGAATTTTATGCTCTATAATTTTTGTAATAACTATTTTCAACCTAAGTTTCGCTGGAGAGAAGATATTTTTGAAAAACTGATTTTTTGTACCATTTTTCCAATATGGCGGCGCGAGCGGCGGGCGCTCTAGGTCGCAAACTCAGAATATTAATTAGGACATCGAACTGTAAAAATGTACCAAAGATGAAAACTCCTTGACCTTTTGTAATGAAAGCCCATTTTTATGTCTTCATTGCCTGGACTATAGTGTTCCATGAATGATACATTTAAAAAAGATAAATTAAAATTTAAAATTAAATTAAATGAAAATGAAAATGGGTGCATAAATTTAGCATGAATATCACATTTTAGTTCAATTCACAGCGATGAGGTTACGTTTACAATATTTTGAAATATAGCAACCCGCTGCCATATCGCTTAGCTTGATATTTAAATTTATTACTACTGAATGCATACCTTATAATAAAAAATAATTAAAAAAGAAAAGGTAAACCACACATTTGGTTTTGATCAATTAATACAAAATTATTTCCCCATGTTTTAAAGTAACAATTTAATTTTTCAATGAGTTTTAATATACTGACTCACTTGATTAGTGATGTCACGGATAAACTACCTTAAATACTCGTATAATAACAGCTACGAAAATAACGAAATTTATTACCGAAAATTCCAAGAGAAATTTATGAGGAAGTAATTGTTTATAGATTCCGGAAACAAAATTATATTCTAAAAAATATTCGTATGACATATTTTAGTAAGAATGCAAAGTATTTACTTGATGGACAGTGTTCTATGTTGCAAACTTTGTATATGCATATTTAAACAAAAATGATACATTTTTAATTTTGCATTTTTCTCAAATATTTTGTAATATTTGGTCATTAAATGTGAATATCATTGAATTCAGAAAAAAATACTGAATCGAATAAGCAAATAAAAAAAGTAGGTTGCCATTTAAAATAAGAAAGTTGCACCCAGCATTTTGAGAACCACTGGTCTAAAAAAATTCTTTTTTTGCTCATTTTAATTGTCTTATAACATAGAAATTGTTTGCTAATTTAACCGACCTCGTAGCTCTTATAGTTCTCGAAATAGCAATAGTGTACCACTTAAAATGAACACCCTGTATATTATTTTGGCACGACTGGTCTTTTTGGTCAACCACGCCTGTTTCCAAGATGGTATGTTGATTTTACCAGGTACTAGGTTAAACAAAATGTTAAGTAATATGTGATACTATACCGTTCACTGAATGGTAAGACGGTAAGTTAATTATCTTGCAAAATTTGTTAGTATATTCATATAAAAAAAAAATAGTCGTGCAAAAATAAATATTTATTTACAGAACTATATCCAAAAATTTAATTTTTCAATTATGAATTATGGAAGTGTTTAACTTAACGTAATTATAGATTCCATTTCATATGCAAGCCATTTCTCGCGGTGGGTATGATAATCGTAACATAACACATAACATAACATCATGCTGTCCCACCTAGCGGGGTAGCACGAACCCAGAAACACAGTCAACCAACAATCAATCTCCTCCAAACATTCCATCACTTTCGCCTCGTCCACATTCATAGTGCGATTCATACATGCTCGTTTATTCTTCACACTCGGAATCATTCGTTCACGCAACAAACCATCAATCATACCCAACCAGTTATTCCTCGGACGCCCACGCAATCGTTCACCTTCAATCTCACCCACATATATTAGTTTCACCAACCTTTCATTCGACATTCGCTCAATATGTCCAAACCACCTCAACTGACTCACTCCCACTTTCTTAACAACATTCTTCTCTAGCTCACACTCATCTTACACTAATGTATTCCGGATACGATCACGTCTCTTATACCCACACACTCTTCCAAATATCTCATTCCCACTGCAGTTATACGTCGTTCATGATGCTTCATCCACACCCAACATTCAGAACCATACATCAATGAAGGCACTATCACACCATTATAAACACTCAATCGGCATCATTGGATACATTCACGTTTCGAGCAAATGTACCCAGAGCACCCAATACCTTGCACCCTGCAGACACTCGCCTTTCAATCTCCCGGTCAATACGTCCATCCCTCCAAAACATACTACCCAAATATACAAATTCATTAATAATCGTGAGATATGAATATTTGAAATTGTGTGTATGAATGTACTGTATTTCTGTAGCATGCATGCAATAAACAAGCAGATATCTAAGTGTCCATAGAAAAAAAATATATATATTTACACCCAGTCGTCTTCGATATCATCACAGGTAATGAGGTCAGTTTGTCTTGGACCCGGAACAGAAATCCTGTTAGAAAAGCACTGTCGATGAGGCGACGCCAAGCACTAGTATGAGTGTTACATATTTTAGTAGAACCATTTTGCTGTGGGTAGTATATACTATACCTATATTACTGTTTTTCTTTTATATGTGTTCATGTTATCAATTCTGCATTGTAAAAATTACACTTCAATTAATTTCTTAATTAAAGACAAACAAATAATTTAATTTATAAATATAATGCTGTCATGACATGTAAGTTTATAAGTACTACTTAATTAATTTTCTTGATCAAATATCGATTTATTCAATTATTTTGTGAAATAGTGATTTTCGCATTTATCGCCCATCGAAAAAGTAATGATATCTTATCAATAAACATGTAAATATTAAACAAGCCTTATCTTATTTTAACATGCAAGTAAATATTTATGTAACACGTACATAATGTAGGGTTTTATAAACGAGGCATATAAAAGGGCTAGTCAATAAAATCTTATTTTCTTCAAATGTCATACAAGTACTTTGTTATGTATTTGTATTTAATAAGCAGAAGTTCAATGTTTTCGCCGCCGGCGTAAATGTATCTCCTTAGCAACACTTCTACTCCGGCGGCGGGCAAAGTAAAATATTATGCAAAATAGTGAAGTTCTAATTCAATAATTTGACAGTTTAGAATAAAAGAAATAAACAAAAATAATATATACTATGCCAACTAGAAACGCTGGTTACGACAAAATGTTTGTTGAAGTTTTGAGCATTTTTTTTTATTTAAATTTTTCCAATTGTGCTTTTTTTCTGTTGCTTGGTTACCAAATTGTTTATTGTTTTCACTTTATCGAACTAGTTCATAAAGAGCCTTGAGATGTTAAATAAGTGATTATAAAACAGTCGAACAAAAAATTTCAGGCGTCGTACTGAAAATTTTGAAATAGTATTCTAAGGACTTTTACAGGTTTTTGCGGGAGGTACACATATTTATATAAAAACACTTCAAGACTAAGACCATAAAAGAGTAAGTCGGATATCGGATGTCTAATGATCGGTATTACAGAGAAATTTAAACTCCAGTTAAATTTACTTCCATGATAAATTTATTCAGGAAAATACGCAATAAATCTTCAAACGATTAGCTAAACGCGTTCAGTAGGAAAATAAGAGTATTTTGTAATTATGCTAGTCATTATTAAAAAAAATATAACGCCATAAATACAGTAACGTAAATAGTAAACAGGAAAATGACAATGTTATAACAAGGTCATTCGGAAGATAAGTTGGTAACAATGATACGGCATGCAAAATAACTTGTCACGGGCATGGACCTTGACCTTAACCTGAGAAAAACCACGAATGTTCAATTAAAACACAAACATTGTTGAATTGCGCAATAGTAAATTAATTAGCAAATTTGTGAAGAAATCAGAGGCAGTGACATATGCGGGAACGCAAACACTTCCCGAAAAAATATTTCACGAAAATACATTTCTCAAATAAACAAATGTCGAAAATTAACTTCAGAGTTTGTACATTTGTCGAAAATACGATTGTCGAATTTAGGAAATATTACAATGTCAAATGTTACAAATTTCGAAAATTCATTTGCCGTAAGTGAACAATACAATGTTATAGTTCCATGTTCCATCTAGTGAACAAACATTACAAAATGGTTCTCCTGATATGCTGGAGAAGAATTTCCACTATAATCGAAATCTGTATGGTCATGCACGGTGCATGATTTTTAGTATAATTTAAATTTGATTGGTAGAGAAAAATATTCACTTCTGATTGGTTCAAATTCAGTTCATAATTTTTTGATATTACTTTCACTGGATGTACGTATTGGGTAAGAATATTGTGCAGAAATTTAATTATTAATGGAATAACAATTAAATACACAATTCTGATCTCTCTAGCACCCGATGACAGCTCTGCTAATATTAGATAAATGTGACAGATGTTGTACATATATTTCCAACCTGAAATTCACGGAATTGTTTGCTTTCGAGTTTTTGCCTCCCGCCTACCTCTAGGTAAGGGAGTAGTGAGTTTTCAATGAATAAGCACGTTTTAGGGTCCCTACAATACGATTTTACTATTTTCGCGATGATGTCTGTATGGATGTATGTATGTATGTATGTAAGTGTGTGTGTGTGTGTGTGTGTAGTCTGTGGCAATTTTTTCGTCTCGCATAACTCAAATACTATAATACCAAAAAATACAATTTTTTGAATTATTGCTTCTTATATTTAAATGAAGAGCTGATTAGATTTTGGATAAAATTGGTCGACCGGAAGTAGCAGTTTACTTGAAGCCCTTAACAGTTTTTCATGAAAAACACAATTAAATTTCATTTTTCAACAATTTATGTAATTTTGAAAGTTGAAGAATATTTAATTTTACATGTGTTTTGATTACACTAATTTCATTAATTTTCATTAGATTTAGAGATAGTAAAATATAAAGAAATTAGATTTCACAAAAATCTTGCATTCCTAGTACACCATGGAAACATTTAAAAATTTTCAATTTGTTACGAAATGTGACACATGTCATTTTGATAGTGAAGCTGTTTTCTTAGTGAAATATACGTGAAAAAATTAAATAAATATACGAAATAAAATTTAAATTCTCAAATATAAATAGAAAATAAACAAATAAGGAGGTATGTTTCTATATCATCAAATACTATTTTGTTCCGTTTAAGAGTAGTATTGGGCGGGAGGTTATGTGCTGGACACATCAGATTTTTTCTATCGTTGTTTATTTATATTCTATTTTGTTGCAATAGTTAGAACTCTATAAATTATATGTTTCAAAATAGATTTGTTGGTTAAAACATAAAATACTATTTTCCAGATGAATCTATATCGTGCTAGAACAAAAATAGAATTTCTACAATAGGCAACACAATTTATAGGTACATTATATAGGACTTATAAGTGTGTTATATCGTTATATTCAGAAAAATAACTGAATCGAATAAGCTAATAAAAAAGGTAGGTTCTAATTTAAAATAATATGTTGTATCCCATATTTTGAGAACACTGGTTAATAAAAATTTTTACTTGTTACTCCCTGGTTAATGCCATTTACCCAAGTTACTAATTGACAGCAGCATTGTAAAAATTTTACAAGTTAGTAAACAAGGCAAACAATGCATGATGCTACAGTGAACTTTTCCGGGATTGTATACTTATGTAGTAACTGTAGGATTACGATGAGGTATATACCTCATATTACAAGCAAGGTAAAACAGTTTTTACTGCTGAATGGAGGAAATGCCGGGCGAGCCGATTACGCGAGCCTGTTACCTTTTTGAAGCAGTAAAACAGTTACATTGCGTGTATTGTACAACATTCAACTTGTTACTCATTTGTAAATCAAATTAAAATTTGAACCAAGTCCTGTCAGTTACACACAACTGTTCTGTCAAAAATTATTTTAAATGATTTCGCGTAAGCCTTGCAAGCATTACTGTGCAACGTGCATTGTTTACCTTGTTTAATAACTTGTAATATTTTTATAATGCAGCTGTGAATTAGTAACTTGAAAAGATTCATTTTCAAAGCCAATAGAGGGCTTGGGTAAATGGAGTTTACAAGTGAGTAACAAGTAAATTTTATTTAAATGCTTACAAGGCTTATGCGAAACAATTTCAAATAATATTTGTAGAAATTAAGTATGAAAATTTACACAATTACTGTTTAATAGTGTTCGCCATGGAATAAAACAAAATGGCAAACAAATGTGCAGCGTGATCCTGTCAAATATTTTGACATTATTTTAAAAAGCAAAGCAAACACTTAATAATGTCAAAATATTTGACAGGTAAACATTACACATTTATTTATCAAACACTATAAAAAGCAATTTTACACATTTTCATATTTAATTTCTGCAGTTACGACCAATAAGAAATGATTTTTTTCACAACCGGGAAAGAAACTCAGTTTCTATGATACCAAAATCATGACAGAAACAGCCAATTTCATATTTACGGGGGATTTGTGCACTTTCTCTCCCGTCATGAGGGTGCTCAAATAATGTGGAGAATAAACAAAATTGAACAAATTAAAATTATATTACAATTCAAATAATTTTGAAATACATAAAAATCATAATTATTAGTATCACGAAAAAAATAGTACATGTACGAAAGTAGTGAATGTCAACATTCGCCGGTGGATGTCAACAAATACCAAATGCCTTGGTGAAAAATAATGAAAGAAAGACATTTCTTAATTTTATTATACATTCGGACTTCTCCGGTGTATGTCGACAAACACGAATGAGCTCCGGTGAATGTCGGAAACGACAGGTCGCAACAAGTTTTTGGACGGTTTCGGTTGTTGCAATAAATAAGATATTGTCATTATTATTTTTTATAGTTCAGTTTAAAAATTAAAATGTATGTGCACGTTTATTATATTAATATCATTTCAGTAGTGTTTCATGATTTGCAATGTCCTACTGTTTGTTTTAATTTCAACAATGTCTTAAATTTTATTGGAATTTTTTCCCATATTGTTTCAATAAATAAATATAGCCTATAGCGCTTTTTTTGTTTTTATTTCATACAAAAATGTTTCTTTTCAAAATACATCGTAAGTGCATGTAAGTCAGAAATAACGATGTTTGAACAATATTTCGGAAATAAGCCAAGCAATTTCGTGAATTCACCGGTGTATCTCGACATTCAATAGATTTTGGTTTTCACAGTAACATATTCACAGCAGGAGAGAAGTGTATTTTTTTCCTTGTCGTAATGTAGCACTCGCCTACGGATCGTGCTTTAATTTACTCCGCGGGAAAAAATAATACATTTCTCTCCCTTAATGTATAAGTATTGTTGACTGATTTGCATGCAAAATTTTAAGCTCTACAACATTTGTTGACCACCTGTGGCCCGCATGTCATGTTACACTGTGTACGAGTGTTTTGGTTAAGCACAAATTGTATTAATCATTTTTCGTTGCATTTAACCTCTCATTTAGTTATGGTTTTACATTTTAACAACAGGTCAAACGTTTAAAGTCCACATACCCATGGATGAACATAAAACTTGTATTTATTTCACACTTTCCTTATGTTATATCTTCTTAGTAATGGAAAATAAAAATCCGCATTTATGCAAAAACACTGAATTACGATCCGGTTATCAGTAATCTTAAAGTCATATGCAAGTAGGTGGCTTACGTCTTACCCAATCTAGTGGAGTCAAAATGTCAATAGTCTAGCAAGTTCTATCAATACAGCAAGTAGTTTTCAATTGATGTTAAATACTAGTAGCAGTGACTGTTTCAAGTGATATTAATAAACAAGTATTGTTGGTTATTAAATAAAATATAACAAATATTTTTGCGACATAACAACTTTGAATAGGAAATTTATTTTGATCCTGGTAAGGACTGAACATTTAAATTCGCTATAATAAGTAAGTACATGTAATAATAATTCACAGTTATTAAAACAAAGGTGAAGCATACGCTATACACAGCGTTCAATTTAAGTGCTATTTCGAGACTGTAATAAGAGTTAAGAGGTTGATTAAATTGGCAAACAATTTTCATTTTACGAGACTATTAGCTTGAGTAAAATAGTATCACAGTATAGGGATTAATAGATTTTTTCATGACATGCCAGGAAACCCCATCTTCTTCTCCCGAAATAGTGAAGAAAATGTGTTATTCCTCTCTAGAGAGGAAAATAAAAGAGTGTTACCAATGTAAATGTTATTTACAAAAAATATATTGTAAAAATTATAAATAAATACCTAATTTTATTGAAAATCCTTATTTTAGTGACACATACTTTAAATTATCTTACAATTATGTCTTATATTTTTCTTTTTCTTATTAAGGTCAAACATACGCGTCGAAAGAACGAATTTTTTATTTTTTTTAAAAACCGAAAATTCTGTATTCTTCTTTTATTTTCATGATGTTTCAAATGTCTACAGAGTGAATACGTTTATGGTGATTAAGTTGAAGTGTATGTACGTATGTGCCAACTGTATTTGAATAGCAAGGTTATTACCAGAAAAATCCAATGCATCATTTACTTTTTTACCTAATTTATTTTTGTTTTGTTTTTGTCGCACTAGTGCGACAATATGTCACTTTGTCGCCCTAAAGCGACAATTTTGAACATTTCCTAACCAAAAATGGAATAACAATGTCGATATTGTGCAACGATTGTAGAAAAATAACTATTGTGACGCTCGCTGTCAGCAAGTTGATCTTTTTGTCGTATCAAGCGTTGATCTTAGGCCAAGCCGTCATTTTGGCTGAAGCCTGTATACAACAGTAAATTTGAATACCAATCAATTGCAAATCGGATAAAATCTAAAAAAAAAATCTGATGTAGCCAGCACATAATCTTCCGTTCAATTCAACTCTTAAAACAGTACAAAAACGTATTTGATGATATAAATATATATATATATATGTATATATATATATATATATATAAATATATAATATAAATATAAATAAAAAATACCTTCTTATATGTTTATTTTTTATTTATATTTGAGAAATTTGATTATCTGGCGTATATTTATCTAATTTGTTGACATATATTTTACTAAGAAAACAGCTTCACAATCACAATGACATAATATGTGTCACATTTCGTAAAAAAATTATAATTTTTAAGTGTTTTTAGTCTTCTCCTTAGTTACTTATAATACATTAGTTATTAACTTAATACATTAGATGCTACCATAATACATGATTTATTTTAAATAAGTGAAAACTTTTATGTAATTGTTTTTATAGGACAGCCAAAATGGTTGATTAGTTTTTGAATCGCCATCCTCGTTGATACAATGAAACTTTGAACATAACCCGAATATTAACGATTTAAAACTCTCGGCTAGCGCTTCGTCACTTAACAACGTTCTCAAATATTATAAATCGCATAATATTTTTGTTATATTATTAGAACATAAAACTAACACTAGTTTCGATCTGTGAATGAGGCTTTCGTATTCATGGTCGTGCTACGTCTCGAATCTACAGACAATATGCTGCCGTTTTGTGGCAAAATTTGGAAAAGGACATTTTAAATAGCTAACTTCTCACGTGAGAATATAAGATTTCATATTTCTGCCGCCGGATAAAATATATAATCGAAAATAAAGAGATATATGCACATAAATCGTAAAGAAACTAATGGATAAGTTTAAGGTATGTATTAAATTGTATACGATGCCAGTTTTAATGGAAATTACAGTGGCATATTTGTATTAAACAAGTTTGAATAATTTGGAGGTTAGGTTTTCTTAATAGTTGGCGTAAGTAAGTGTTGTCGGTGAACTTTCTGCATACTCTTGCCGGCGTCGTTCTACTGAACGTCTTGATAGCTAATAATAAATATATAGGAAAAGAAAAATTAAACTCTTTAGTCTTTTACACACTGTCTTTATTTTACACAATTACGACCGGTTTCGACCATTTAATGGTCATCTTCAGGTAACCGGTGAGACTAAAATATTAGAAACGAAAAAATATAAAATATATAACAAAACAGGACAAATTTATATAAAAAGAGAATACTTACACTAAGATCTACAAGTGGACATAAATGCAGAAAGAAGAATGTAAAACCACATATTGAAAAAGGATTCAAATATAAATATAGAAATGCAAAATATAAAATGATATGACAGATGTAAAAAACTGACGGGTAAATGACTATGTGATAAGATAATAATTAAAAAATAAATAAATTGAAAACAAAAAATATCAAAAAGTCAAGAACTCTACTGTTTTCTCTAATATGTAAAATATTAAAATCAAAAGAGTGTCCAGAATCAATAAGATGTTCAGCAAAATTATTTTATTCTAAAATAAATATATAGTGTCTATATATTCTTATAACGTGGTTTATATTTTGTTTCTTGAATTTTGTTGCTCTTGTTTCTGTATATCTCTGTTTCTGTTTTTCAATGTTTTTATAACAGGTTCTTCATTTTGTCTCTATCTCTCTACTTCTAACAATACGACTGAAAATCCATTTCTTTCATAATATGCTATTCTAGTTATTCCCCATTGCGTTAGTTTCGATTTCCTATTTCATTTGAAACTGTTTTTGTACCGTATAAAACTTATGTTTTAAAAAGTTATTTAGGCGGAAGGTTATGTGTTGTCATTAAGGATCAATAAATAAATAAACAGCTGATATTTATAAATAACATAATGTAAAACTTAGATATATTATTTTAATTTATTGCAGATATAAACTAACAAGAACAATGATCTCATACCATCTGGTGTTCATGTTCGTCGTCATCCTTGCAGCTAAGCTGAGCAGCGGTGTTGAAATATACGAAGAAGATTTAACATCAGCACCGAAAATTAAACTTATTAATTTGAGCGCACTGTACAAGTCTATAAAGGCATTACCGTGCAAGCCGCAACCAAGGGCATTTATAGCTATAAATCATATCCCAGAACCGCTACTCGCTTCTGAAAAGCTGACACCGACTAACTTCATACTTCACATGTAAGTATATATTGTACGGACGATGTAACTTGGTGAGCAAAAGGAATGCGGTTTGGTCCACTATTTATATCATGCACTTTATCAAAAATATGCTTTTACTTAGATTTTACAATGATGTTATAACAAGTCTTAAGTCAGCACATTATAGTTCACGCAATAATTAAGTAAGTAGGTCAGATAGTGTTTATTTGTGACACAAAATTGTATACAATTGGAAATGAAAATTGTATTTATTATTAATTATTATGATAAATTGCATAATTGACTGTAATAATTTAACATTTCATTTATTATTTCCAAGGCTAACCCGATTTTTGAGCTAATGTTTAATATTTTCATATTTAATTTCTGGCGTTATAGGGCATGTAAATTTAATTCCGTTTATTGATTCTGATGTAGAATTTTATGATCTCTCAACTTTATTTGAAATTATTTTGTCTAATATAATTTGTTAAGCAGGAAATTACGAAAATATGATTTTACATGTACGTTCATCATTGATTATCGTTTAATAAAGATGATGTAAGTTATAATGTACCCTCGTTTAAGGGGGTTACAATGTCTGAATGTATGTATTTAATTTTTTATTATTTCTCACCCGGATAACAAGCTCGCTTCGCTCGCTCGTTAGGTGCCGTGCTCGCCCGTAAAATTCTACGAAACGATCTTGTAATGTAAACTACTATTTTAATATTTATAACATGTCAGTATTTTTTGATCTGCATTTCGTATCTGACATTATTGTATTCTTTTTTTTTTTTTGTATATAATAAATACATTTTAATTTTCTATTGGGATCTAACATGGGGGCGCGGCTTATCCAAGATGGCGGCAATTAGGGTTAAGATTCGAATGTGACATTAGTACTGGTTACTGGTAGCGAATAAAATATAAAAAATGAGTGTCATGGTTGATAATAATTGCAAACGGCCTGCAACAGATCCTGCAGGCAAAATTTTAAAGAAGCTGAACGCATTTTATATGCTTGGTCTGAATGTCAACGTCAAATTTACGGGGTGATCCCCATTAAAATAATAAATCGTTCAATCAAGTAAATAAAGAAATAACTAAAAATAAACAAATATAAGGAACATTAACTTTGAATACAGATTTAATTTAATTTATGAACTTAGTTAAAAACAAAGTGAAAAGATTTCGGAGCAAATTCGTATTATAACCTAAAATTTGACTTACTAGATGTATGTACATAACCGTCTGGTACAAAATATACAGAGCATATTATTTATTGTAAACGCATTCATGTTGTTTACTTTTGTTATTTTTTTCCAAGGTTTTTTCGAACTCCAAATTGGTTTATACATTTGAACTAAATATTTTTTGGCGTGACTATGGTTTTTATAACTTTTCCCTTAACGCAGACAAATTCTAAATTACTTCGTTCGGATTATATGTAGGATGAATTATTTTGAAATTTGTTTGATATTTATTTGTCTTTCGGAAGAGCATCATCGCAGTATTATATTTGATAGCAAAGAAGTGACCCACGGGTGTTTTAAAAATAGAAACATTATGACACTTTTCTGCATCTTTTGTTTAAATTCCCTAACTGTTATTCTTTCATTTTATTATTTTTAAGCTATTCACAGATTACTCAATAAAACAAATATTACTTTTTTCTCGGTCTACGTTTAACTCATTCATTTTCACTTAAAAAGAAGGAAAATTGATGTTACAATGATAATGATTTGTTTTTACGATCAGGATATTTAGAAATTACAAAAAAGCTATTTTTATAAAAAAATGGCTTCAGAAAATAGTTATTTATCATATGTGATAAAAGTGATATTTTATTAGTAAGTGGGGAAGTTTGTGAAACGAGGCGAAGCCGAATGAAACAACTTCACGAAGGAAATAAATCACTTTTAACAAGTATATCATACAAAATTTTATTTACTATCTTCTTAGTTTATTAGTAAATACCAAAAAAATTTGAAAATGACATTTTGACAGGTAGGGTAATATTTGTAGATTTATTGATACAAATCGTTAGCAACGTGTTAAAAGTAATAATAAAATTACTTTAAACACGTTGCTATGTTACTTTTAACACTTGTGTCAGGAAGTTACACTTTCAACTTGCTAAGCAACTGTTAAAAGGATCACTTTAACAAGGACCGTATATTTATTTTAATTACAGACGTATAATGTCTTTTCTGAATAGATCTTGATATATAATATATTTTTGTGTTTGTGCTCGCTACGCCGAAAAAATTACAACCCCTATATATGTTAGTGGAAAAAGAGATATTTTAAATGAAGTATTCATGAAATTAAAAACAAATAAAATGTCGGTTATGCTAAAATGTGTGTCCAAAAGAATATTTTAGTTAAAAGAAATATTTAAAAACTGAACCAATTTACTGTCAAAAAATGTCTTTACATTTAACATGGTGGCTGAAATTTTTTACATTTTGCTCTAATTCGTTCTTTTAATTTTTTAGTATTCTCGTGTCCCATACAATATATATTTATTCTTTTATACTTTACTATGGCTGTTTTGAAATACTAAATGCTAAATTTATTTATTTATTTATTTATTTTATTTAGTTAATTTCATGGCACTACTGACTATTTTTTTCTGTGTCGGATAAAGACAAATTGCGAATTAGAAGATAGAAACTTTCTTACTTAATTAATATTTTTATTAAATTCCATCAAAATATGCACCATTCGGTATAAATTTTACATTGAGTTCTGTGAAGTAGAGTGCCAAACCTAAAATTAGTAAATTGCGTGATAATATTTTTATTATGTTACTGTTTATCGTGTATCAGTGCTAATTTTGTCATGAATTATACTAATTTATAAATAAGTTATCAACAAACTAGCAATTATTTTGACCTTTATTCGTAGATTTCGATATCGTGTGGCTTAATGAATCATAATTAAGACCTTTTAAAAGTGTACATAGTAGTCAAGTTAGATAAAATTTCATAATTCTTTTTTTAATGGTGAAGGACACCATTTTGAAAATTTTTGTATTTAATTTCTGGAGATTGTAAATGAATTTGGTTACTGATTTATATGCAGAACTCTATAACATTTATTTGAAGTATTTTTCTATAAAATAATTTTGGAAGTAATGCGCGCGAATTAACTGCTTTCCCATGGTAAAAGTCTATGTTCCGCTTTTCGTTTTACAACCTGTATGTGAACAAAATATATCGGCCGTGGGTATCTCACGTTTCACAGTTAATAATAATAATAAGTTAATTTTCGGTTCCAGATGCGACGCGCAGTCTGGCTGTTGTCTACGCGACGACGAGGTCTGCGGTTTACATTCAAGCGAACCAGTTACTTTTCAACTTCAGGCAGAAAACACTTTCACCGGGGAAATGAGATTCCTCGAAATAACAGCGGCCAACCACACGGCTTGCAAGTGTGACAAAAACGATTTGTTGCTAGCTTCTAAGAACTGACGGCAGGAGGACCTGCGCCTGGACGTACACGGGATGCAAGCGAATATACTCTAGTGTTGTGTATATTTCCTTTTATGTATTTTATATAAAAATCAGCTCTTAACTAATTCAGATGTAAATAGTTCATTAAAAATACTAATGGTAATAATATGGTGTTCTTTTCTATTCAAAAAAAAAATAAATAAACGAAACTTTGAATTAAAGTTTAAAAAGTTTTAATTGTTTTAATTTATTCATTAAGTTGCAATGATTAAAAAGAATTATGTTGAGATGTCTGTTATGTTTTGAATGTCAAATAGTATTGATTGTAAATAAATGTCCTACTTTATTGTTTAGAAAATGATTAAAATGTAATTAAAATTAATTTTCGTGGTAAATAATTAAAATATATATGAATACAATTTATTCCCAGAAGGAACAAAAATAAAAAATCTTACGTAGTTCCAGTATTCAAGTCAGGTAACAAAAACGTTGTTGAAAATTGTAGGCCGATTTCAAAATTGTGTATTCTGGAAAAATAATTTGAATCTATTACGCGTTTCAATGATGCAGAGCATCTAAAGCCCAATAGGTGGTGCTAATAGTTACAAAATTGTGTACGAGAAATTAAACATCACACAAAGAGGGCAGTATGTACAGTTCATAATATTAGTTATACAGAATGTTCCATTTAAGTGCTACACTATTGCTATCTCGAGAAGTATAAGATATACGAAGTTCGTTAAATTAGCAAACAATTTCTAAATTATATGACTATTAAAATGAACAAAAATTTCTATTAACCAGTGGTTCTCAAAATATGGGACCCAACTTTTTTATTTTAAATTAGAACCTACCTTTATTATTAGCTTATTCGATTCAGTATTATTTACAACGATATAACACACTTATTAGTCCTACATAATAAAAGTTATTTCAATTTAATAATACAAATGAGAGTGCTGTGGCAAGAAAAAATATTTTGATAACAATTAACTGCCATGTCGACATGTATTCTTCTCAAACTATACATAATCGGTTCCTCTTCTACCTTGCGGCGTAGAGGTTCATCTCAAACTATATACATATACAAGAATATGAGACAATTTTCCACAAGTTGTAAAGTGTGATTCGACAAATATTATGAAGTAAATACAGTAGTAAATACTTCACTTTTTGTTGAAAATTTGGTTTCAAAAAAGCTGATGTTTTTAAATTTAAATATTTCAGGTTTATTTAGATTTTCGGGAATCTCACAAATTTATTTTTGATTCTGTGCTTGAATCCAGCTTCAATTACAAATGTTTGTGACATATTTCATTACAATAAAATACTTTTGATTTAATTAAAGATTAATATAGATTTTGCAATATTCCAGAAACTACACCTTTACGAATGCGAATATACATATATTGTCAGGCCGGCCCGAATGCGAGACTTAGAAATTACAAGCACTCGCAATACAGTTTCTGGGCGTTTACCAGCCTAATCTTCATTCCCTAATCAAGGTTTGATTCCCTGATCAACGCAGATCCGTGAAACTAATCAGCTCTTTCCGAGGCGATACATTTCATATACACAAAATATCAAAATTTTCAATTTATTGGTATTTGAGAAACCGTAACTCCAGACATCCACACAGATCGGCAGACAGACATCATTTTCTATGGACCTTTAAACGTGCTTATTCACTTAAAACTCACTCACCAAATTTTTTGCATAAATCTTATACCTCCCTTATGTAGCGGGAGGTAAAAAATTGTAAATATTTTATACGTAAGTATACATAAGTATACGACGTAATATACAATAATAATAATAATAATACTGAAAGAAATAGCTTTTAAATAATTCAACTTAATTTAAATAATAATTATTGTTAGGTTAAGTTGACAAATTAATGTTTCCAGCTGAGAAATTCTATATTCCTAATAATAAAATAAATATACCGTCACGCATTTTACCCATCATGGGTGTGGCACTCTGCTTGCGTATATCTCGGTCAGTGATTAATTCGGTTACCAGCCGTCAAATCATAGCCCCCAAAGATGTTAGTGGAGAGGGAACTACAGGGGTAAATTTAAATTGGCAACTGTTAGCTGTGGGATTCGAAGTGAGGATCTCACGACCCACAGTCCGACGCGTTTCCACGGAGCTATTTACCCACGCATTCCTAATAATAACATATATTTTTATATAATGATTATGCAACAGGATGTTTGCGAAAAGTACGCATAAATTACTTTATTTTCCACAGAAAAGTATCATTTACACAACAAAAATTATAGGAACTGTCAAAAAACAAATTTGTTAATCAGTTGATCATGATTATTTTTTTCATTGATCAATTCGGTTAAAATTGATGGTAATCTCTTACCTGCATTTAAACACTGAACAAAACCGTCGTACATTATTGACAGCAAGTTGATAACAACTCTAATTTTACAAAAGTCCACAGATTTTGCCGACGTAGGCGTGAAACCAAGCATTTGCTGGACGATTGTGAGATATGTAAATTAGTGTTTTTGGGTAAAGGCATGAAATAGCTATTAACATTCCTGGCGATGTTATAAGTATCATAACTGCCGCAGATGTCAGTTTGAAATCCGAGCTCGTAGAGCGAGGATTTTAAGACATCTAAGGCCTGTTATGACTCATAACATCCGTGGTTTGTTCAATAGTTTACCGGTTTCAGAATATGACGACTTTAATGTCATTAATAAATATTAGTTTATGAAATACTTTTATGAATAACGTTTGTCATAATTTTAGAAGGTGATCAAGTAAGTCTGTTTGTTTTTATTTAACATCATAGTTACACTTGTTTTCTATAATATTTATAAATAATATTTTTACTTAAACGTTAAATGTGTTCATAATGGCTAGATAAAAAGTGGATTTTATCGATGCTGAATTGCCTGAACATATTTGGAACGCAGCAGGTGAAGCTCTGAACATCTTAATTCCGTGTGTATTAATAAATAGCGTTAAATATATCATTGTGTTTTATTTTCATTTTCTTGACTGTTTTAAAATGTCAGTAAGGTAATATTACCGTACAGCATAGAGTTATGACATACGTACCCTGCCTACTTTTGTGCATGTAAACATAGGTTTATGGTGCAATTCTAAGCATAATCGTAAGGCTCGTTAGGTGTTCTCATAAGACTCGTAACAGTTTACGAATCAAAGAGCAATTCTGTGCAAAACTATTGCTTACGATCACTCGTAAGTATCTTACGATTTCTCGAAAACTTTACGTTGAGAGGGCAACTGGACGTAACATTACGGTTTTGATTTTTCTCTCTAATCATTGCTCAATAATATAAAATTTTATATAAATATTTAGAATATTGCTCTCCTTCTTGTTGAATACAACAGGTAATGCATAACAAAAATATGTTAATTATACGTCAATAAAAATTACCTTATACATATTTAGAAATTACTTACGTCTCTTGCGCAATACAGATATGAGAGATTTGGTAAACCCATTTGACCACATTTGACATTACTATTGCAAATTTTAAATAAATGTATAGATTGGATCAGCAATGGACAATCAATTTTATTTGTAATATAGAACCTTTTTATATATAAATATATCGGGTGATTAAATAAACATGGCATCATATACTGCCAAGACAAATTTTTCGTATGTCATAATTGACAATGACACATGTCACCGATTGTTCATGGATGATTGTAGACGATGGGGATGTAAATGAAGATCTTGTTTCATAATTCGCAGACAAGACCATTTTCTTAAAATTTGTAATGAAAACTCACCACATGGTTGTATTTGATAAGTAAATAAATAAAAAAAAAAACAACTGTCATATTCAATCTTCAGATACTGTATTAGCAATGAAGTTAGACACTGACCGTAAAATATGACGTTAATCGTAAAGCTAATCTCCTGAAACCGGTAAAAATAATTATTTCGAAAGAAATGTAAAAAAATATTCTCAATTTTATTAGTTAATTCTGTCGCGGTATCGGTTCCACCGGTGCTCTCCGCCGTTCCAAGAGGAGAGATTGGGATTTGACGGCAGTAGCCGCAGGTCTCGTGCAATAATATATTTCAAAGATATGCTCTATATGCAGTGAGTATTAGCTACACCTCGCAGTTTGCAGTTATATTTATTTTTACTTCATTGTATGGTAATTTGTGGTTTCAATTTCAGGTATAATTATCGTAGGTTAAATTTGTAAATAATCGTAATAGATTTCAGAAAATAATTCAGGAAAATACGCAATAAGTCTTTAAATGATTAGCTACTCATTGATTGAAAAAGTGTATCGTCATAAATACAGTGACGCAAATAGTAAACAGAAAGATGGCAATGTTATTACAAAGTCATTCGGAAGATAAGTTGGTAACAGTGAATTATACGGCATGCAAAATTACATGTCACGGGCATGGACGTTGACCTTAACCTAGGAAAAACCAGGAATGGTCAATTAAAACTCAAACATTGTTGAATTGTGTAAGAGTAAATTAATTAATAAACTTATCAAGAAATCAAAGACAGTGGCATACGCTGCTCAAACAACGGTTAGGGGGAAGGGGGAGCAGCGCTACAACATTTTAAAGGCACCAATAAAACATATGATACGCTTAAATGAAAGTACTTTTATTTGAAATAAATAAATTACAATTCTCTGAGCTCCAATTTTATATTTCTCAGTGTTCTTAGTGCATATACAGTAATATTTCAAATGTTTACTCATACTCTATTTATTGATAATTTTGTTAAAATTATCAACGCCATGAAATAACACAATAAATGTGATATTAACTGAGAGTAATACATTTTCCTTCCAAATTAAATATTTTAATAAAGACCTCTGATATCTTTAAATATGTCGAATTATTCAATTTAAGCGATTTTTATTTACTAATTTTCGACACTTATTTGACAAGTAAAAATAAAAACAAACAATTTGTTATAGTTACAATATAACAACAAAATTTCATGGTGCTTTTTATTTACCTATGTGTGTACCGATTTATTTATGTGAAAATGTGTCAAAATCAACATTTGAGTACAATTTCTTCAGCAAATATTAAAGTTTATACTATGAATTCATGAAATAATATTGAATTGAATTGATTAAATTTGATGTCTAGCTTATTAATAAACTTTTGTTTTTAAAAAGCAATATTTTCTGCATAAGCTAGACATGTCAAATTTAATCGATTAAATTCTTAGCACTTCTGACATAACTATTGAAAATTTACACAATTACTATTTAATGGTGTTCGTCATGGAATAAAACAAAATGGCAAAGATGTGCCGGGTTACTCTGTCATTTATTTTGACATTATTTAAAAAAAGCAAAGCAAACACTTAATAATGTCAAAATATTTGACAGGAAGACATAACACATTTATTTATCAAACAATTAAATAGTTATGTATGTATCAAGGTACTGAAGAACTGAAGTTAATTTATTAACACGAATATGGAATTTATTTGCCGAGGCCCTTAGGACCGAGCAAAATAAAGCATGTGAGTGATAAAAAGGAACTTCAGTGCCGCGGTACATTAAATTTTATTTGAAATATAAAATTAGAAAAAAAAGTAATTATATTATTATATAAGTTAAATTTATACATCTGTCAGTTGTCAATTGAAACTGACACTCAGTGTTGCCAACCTCGAACGTTGAAGTTATCGTAAATAATACTTAAAATTTTGTGTTTTGTTCTGAATTTCTTCATAGGAATTAATTAGTTAATTCTTCTTGCACATATTGTTCAATTTTACGTATAAATTTACAACAATACGTCATATATCTGCCAAATTATCCTGCTTATACAATAATTATTTTACGGTTGCCAACACTGCGTTGCTTAAAAGTCGTATAATCGGTTACTTAAGAGACGATTTCTTAGCTTTTAATAACTTTAGTGCTAATTTCAAATAAATGTAATTTAGTGTATTTTCATATTTAATTTCTGCAGTTACGACCCATAGTAAATGAATTTTGTTTACTGTACAGAATATTAAGTTCTACAATATTAATTTGAAGCATTTTTGTCTTCAATAATTTGGGAAGCAATGCGCACAATATCGAAAATGGTATTATCCTATGTCATGTTACACTGTGCGTGTTTCGGTTAAGCGCAAATTGTATTAATCATGTTTCGTTGCATTTAACCTCACATTTCGTAATTGTTTTTCATTTTGACAACAGGTTAAACGTTTAAAATCCACATAGCCATGAATGAACGTAAAACTTGTATTTATTTCACAATTTCCTCATGTTATCGCTTGTTAGTAATACAAACAAAAATTCCGCATTTATGCAAGAACACTGAATCACGATCCGATTGCCAGTGTGTGCGTAATCGTACCGACAGATTCAAGTAGGTGGCTCAGGTCTTCCCCAAAGTAGTGGAGTCAAAATGTGATTAGTTTAGCAAGTACTGTCAATACAGCAAGTAGTTTTCAGTTGATGTTAAACACTATAGTACCAGTGATTGTTTCAAGTGATATTTATAAATAAGTATTGTTGGTTATTAAATAAAATATAACAAATATTTTTGCGATAACAACTTTCAAAAAGAAGTTTGTTTTGATTCTGGTAAGGACTGAACATTTTTATTCGCTATTATTAGTAATTATATGTCTGATGCAATACTTGCTTGAATAATGTAGTTGTTTACACTGCTCGTGTCGTAATAATTCACAGTTATTAAAACAAAGGTAAAATATACACTATACTTATGCACAACGTTCAATTTAAGTGCTATTTCGAGATCAATAAAAACTACGAGGTTGATTAAATCGGTAAACAAATTTTATTTCACAAGACTTGCATCAGTGAAGTAGTAACCCAGCATAAGAATTAATAATACAGTTGTAACACTCGCTGACAACAATTTGATCTTTTTATCGTATCAACCGTTGACCTTGAGCCGAGCGGCCATTTTGGCAGTAGCTGTGTACGGCGGTAAATTTATAGAGCTGTCAGTGGAGTCTTTCACAATTTTTTTTATGAATCTCTATCTATATTGAAGACTATCTACACTTTTAAAAATTCTTAATTGTTATTCATTAAGACACAATAATTTTTTTTAAATGTTGTGACGTCATTGTAGAGGTGTTGCTGGATCTAAAACAGTACAGATTGTAAATAATTGTAGTCATATATTTTTTGACTTATTTTATTATTATTATTACAATAAAATAGAACATTTATATGACAAAAATTATTTAATTCTCTACTGTTTGAGATCCACCAACATCTCTCTAATGACGTCACAACATTTAAAAAAATTATTGTGGCTTACTGAATACCAATTAAGACTTTTTAAAAGTGTAGATAGTCTTCAATTTAGCTAAAGTTTCATAATAAAAAAATTAAAAAAATGGTGAAAGATCCCATTGCAAGTGGGATAAAATAAAAAAGTCTGTTGTGGACACCACAATACTTCCCGCCATAGAATTCTTTTCAAATAATGCACCACTTCGCTCATCCCCTCCAAAAATTTAGTTTTCACTTATGACGCATGTCTAAAATCGACCTTTTGTAATCATTGTTTTGTTTTTTCAAAGCGCACAGGTGTGCAGATTTAAACGAAAATAACAAAATATAATTTTTCTTTAACGTGTTGTAATTCGTAAATAGTGATAGCAAGAAAAACATGTTTCAAACAACAATTGTAGATAATATTTGAAACATTATTATAATAACAAAATTATCATTATACCATAATTTACTGAGTTTTTCAAAATAACTTGATAGTAAACTACCACTTCTGGTTATTGCATTATCACCAAAAACTAACCAGCTCTTCCTAAGTGGATGCAATTGATACAAACCAAAATATAAATGTTTAGTTTAGTAGTTTTTGAGAAACCGCAACTTCAGAGATCCACACAGATTGATAAACAGACAGACAGACAGACACACAGACATCATCGCGAAACTATTAAAATCGTATTCTAGGGTCCCTAAAACGTGCTCATCCACTAAAAACTCATTACCGAAATTTTAGCATGATTCCTAAACCTCCCTTACAGGATGTGGCGGGAGGTAAAAACAAACTTATTTCACCTACACTATAAAAGTTACTACAATATTTCATGGTACAATAGTATATTACGTACCGTGAACTGTAAGTGATAGATCACTTACAGTTCGAGGTTAGTAAGATATTTTTTGCAATACCTGCGTAAATATAAGAAATGAAAAATAGGTATCAACATTAACAGCTGTCAGATTGAGGTTAAAAATAAAATTTGAATGATATATATTTACTTACCGTCCACCATGAACGGTAAGTTTCACTTACCATCCACCGTGGACGGTAAGTAAATGATGTGACCATGAAAAGCAATTGTGCAATAAAAGTTCCACTTACTGTGTTTAAATTTTGTTATTAATGGGTAACTTACGAAACAGGTATTGCAAAAATAAATTTACTATCCGTTTTGCACTTATTTTACAAAATTTAACCCAATAAAAATGATGTAAACATGCTTAATATTTGACAGATAGAACAATGTTACTAATATAATATACTCTCTTTCCTATGGATACTGAGTGTCGTTACTGTATTAATTCTTATAATGTGATATTAGGAGTTAATGTGAGTTTACATGCTTTGCAAGTAATTGCTCGGCTCGCTTCGCTCGTCCTACAAACTTACTTGCGAATCATACAATGTCACATTTACTTCGAATACCAGATTTTATTTTTTCTTTCAACATAGAACATTATTCATTAAAAATGCTTAAAACTGATATTTTAGTCTAGTTCTAGCCATAGAATATGTTTTGTTGTTATTTTTTTATTAATTTATTTCATTTATCAAATTATTGAATTAGAAATTTCATAAACTTTTAATTTTTTTGCCGCCGGAGTAAAAGTGTTAGCAGCAAGGAGACATTTTTATGCCGGCGGCGAAAAATTGAACTTCAGCTTATAGAATACAAATACATAATAACGTACTTTTATGATGTTTGAAGAAATCGTATATTATACATTAAGGGAGAGAAGTGTATGATTTTTTTCCCACAGTGTAAATTGAAACACTTGCCGAAGGCGAGGGCTTCAATACAACAAAGGAAAAAATACTTTTCTCTCCTGCGGTGTATATACTATTTTTTAACTACCCCAATATTTATTATTCAAAATTATTTTAATTGTATTATAATTTATGAAAGTTACCTTTGATTTGATTATTTTGTTCATTTTTTACATTATTTGAGCACTTTACCTCATGACGGGAAAGAAAATGCACAGATCTTCCGTAGATATGAAATGGCTGTTTCTTTCATGATTTTGGTATCATAGAAACTGAGTTTCTCTCCCGGTCACGTAAAATAATTATTGATTTAACTGCACACCATGGAAATGTAATTTAATTCTAACAAATATTTAACGTTATTCATAATTAAATACGCAGACAAACAATTTATTCGTTGTTCCCCAAACAAAATCCAAATCTTCTGTAAAAATTTGTTTGCAAATTTAAAAGACGCTGGGCTGTAATATTTCCATGGTTTTTGATATTTTTTATCAGTTTTTGAGCGTATATTAAATAAGTAAAATAGAATTTGTTCATTGATTCAGATGCAGATATTAAATCACTTCAACTATCATTTGAACAATTTTTCTTTAAAATGATTAGGGGAGCAGGAAATTGCATAAGTATTATTTAACATGTACGGGATGAATCAGTAAACACCCTGTATATTGAACATGGGTCAAACGTAAATAAAAAGTAATTCTGTTTTTAATATATCACTACACCCAAAAATGAGTTAGCAATAATGAAATTACTGCCACATAGGAATAATAATTTGTAATTTAACATTGAAGTTGTGAAATACTTGCAATACAACTTTGTAGAATACTGAGAACCAAACAACAAAAAACAAAGACATTTCGCAAGACTCTTTTGTAACAAAAAATTGATAAATATGTATGGCTAATTCGTACAGTAAATAAAACTCTATGATTACGTGAAAGTTTTGATAGCCTCTGGCAAGAAAGACGTATAGCATAATTTTAATTCCACTGTTTTTCAGAGTTCTAATTTTGTATTGAAAGGAACTATACATCAATTCTATTTAGAAATTAATTTTTTTTATGTATGACCATTTATAACTTTTCACAGAGTACTCCGATTTTGATAATTCTTTTTTTTATTGGTTTGGTATGGTGTACCTCGAAGTTGGTCCCATTTAAATTTTAATCATAAGGATAAAAAAATAAGTAGCTACAAAAAATTAAACAAATAAAAACTTTTTAACAAAAAATTTAACCGACGTAAAACTGAAAAGTTAAAAATAAAATGAACTAATTTTGACTTGGCGTTCATTGATTGTTTGTTTGATGCCGACTCAAAATTAGTTTATTTTATTTTTCGCTTTTTTTTTGTAAAATTTTTTTACACTAATATTTATAATTTTATTCTATCTGGAACTGGAATAATGACGGAGATGTTTTTTTGGTAATTTTCATAAAATTATCAGTGCCTTGAAATAAAACAAATGTACCACCAATTTAAAGTTATTGGTTTTATATATCATCTGCTCTCATCGGTGTTTGATTTTGAGTGTCTTGGTTAAAAAAGTATCATTTAAAATAAAATTTATATACCGGGTGGAACATCATACCTGTGTACATAGACGATTAACATGAAAAAACAGTTTTTCCGTGCGCATTGCTCCCCAAATTATTTTAGGCAAAAATGCTTCAAATACATGTTGTAGAGCATAAAATTCTGCATCTAAATCAATAAACAGAATTACTTTCACTTGCTTTGTAACGACAGAAATTAAGTATGAAAACATGGAAAATTACGTTGAAAATATCAAGTAGTCATGGAATTGAAACAAAAATAAATAAATGCTTGACATTTGACAGATGAATGATTAATTTGACGGGTAAAATATCAAACAGACAGAAAAACGACAAGCATTTTTGTTTCAATTCCATGGCTATTTGATATTTTCAACGTAATTTTCCATGTTTTCATATTTAATTTCTGTCGTTACAAAGCAAGTAAAAGTAATTCTGTTTATTGATTTAGATGCAGAATTTTATGCTCTACAACATGTATTTGAAGCATTTTTGCCTAAAATAATATGGGGAGCAATGCGCACGGAAAAACAATTTTTTCATGTTAATCGCCTATGTACACAGGTATGATGCTCCACCCGGTATAGTGAAATAGTTTAACAGTAAAAATACTGCTCGACAAAATAAATTAATTATTTTATCAAAATGTGTAAAATTTCATGCTAACCTATGTTGATTATAACTTAGCACTAATCCCTTTCATGAATGTGCCTGTTTATTAATATCACATTTATTTAGATATTTCATGACACTGATGATTTTAAGAAAGTTACCAATAAACAATTTCGTCATTTTTCCGATTCCAATTTAAAAGGCACTTAATATGGCAAAAAAGAAATAAAGAAGTGATGAATCTTTTTCGGGAACCGAGCGATTTTATTTTTTTGATCCTTTATTGTAGTATCCATTAACCAGATTTTGTAGTTTACTTGATGAATATAGGGTATTTTGAGCGTATCTCAGTAACTTATTGAATTACAGTTTTTGATAAAATAAAAAATTTTTTACTTTAAAACCTTTTCTCTATTTTTGTATTGTGTAAAAGTTACTCGAACGGGAGGTTATGTGTTCACCACATCAGTTAAATTTCACGATTTTAATAGGCGATTATGATGATCTATTTATGAAATCATAAAAATTCATATTGAAAATTTGGCTGACTAGATTTTGTTAGTAATATATCAACCGGATGTGGTTGTTATTTGAAGGTCTCTCAAGTTTTAAAACATATCTTCGTATATAACTAATCTATATAAAAGTAGTATTATACATATTAAAAATGATGACAAATTATTAGTTATTATTTTTGTTTAAAACGTTTTAATTAATTAATTAATTTATTGTGCAAACGTACGTACGCGAAATAAGCATTTCGCAGCCGAAATACAAACCGCGAAATTGAACTTAACGTCCGTTGTCAATGGTATTCTAAGACTGAAAATCTATTTCTATCATATTATGCTTTTCTAGTTATTCCCCATTTTGTGAATTTTGATTTTCTGTCTCATTTGAATCTTTTCTTGAGCCGTTTAAAAATTATGTTTTAATTGGTTATTCTACAAAGTTCGAATTAAAAATTCCTCCAAATAAGGGAGATATTAAGTTCTGAATTTTAAATAACATTGGTCGTATATTATACCAGAAAGAAACAAACGGTGGTTCTCAGACTTTCGAAAAAAATGTTGGGAAAATTATTAAATAAATTATATTTAAATTGTAATATTATATTTTATTATAAGAGAAATAAAATAAGTTAATGCATTTAATTATTCCACTTTTTGTCTCATTTTACAAAAAAAAAAATTGACATTATCGAAGTTAGGTAATTGGTGGCGCTAGTACCGTACAGTTTTGCGTGTGTGTTGCATATGAAACAGCAAACACGCAAAGACAAGAAAATCACCCGACAGAATCCGATCAGATCCGATGCACCCAAATATGTATATTCTGAGTGGTGGAGTGGGAGTAAATATTTAAATCCCATTTGCTGCACACGTCGAACGTCATCAAAAACAAATATGCCGTATTTATTAAAAGGAGTAATTTATAATTAAAAAATATGGAATTTTCCAGATTTTTTAACTTTTATCTTTCATATTTCCAATCAACTTTTACTATTTTTGATTATAGTGGAATAGAATTAAGATTTTTAGGCTCAATAAATAAATTATCAGCTGATACTTTGAAATAAGAAATGTAATACTTATATTATTTGAATTTATTGTAGATAGAAACTATCAAGAACTATGATCTCATACCATCTAGTTTCAATGTTCGTCGTCGTCCTTGCAGCTAAACAAAGCAGCGGTGGTGAAATATTCGAAGAAGATTTAACATCAGCACCGAAAATTAAACAAATAAACTTGAGCGCACTGTATAAGTCTATAAGGGCATTACCGTGCAAGCCTCAACCAAGGGCATTTATAGCTAAAAATCATCTCCCGGAACCGCTACTCGCTTCTGAAAAGCTGACACCGACTAACTTCATACTTCACATGTAAGTATAGTCCGAACGATGTAACTTGACGAGTTGAAGTAATTTAGAATTTCTCTGTGGTTAGGGAAAAGTTATAAAAACCATAGTCATGCTAGAAAATATTCAGTTTGAATATACAAACATTACGGAAAAGAAAAATATATTTATTTTGTATAAAAAGAATAATACAACAATGTTATAGTCCAAGAGCGGGTTACAAAAAATGTTTTTAAACTGTTAGTACTCATAGCGATCATAACAAAACTCACTGTGTGCCTGGGCGGAAGTTGTTCACAAGATTTGTATGGGTGTAGAATTGAAATGTGTAACAGGGATTTCAATGCAATTTTTTTGATATTGCTGTAATTTTCTACCTATTCACATTACAGCAAAAGTGTCAATACAAAACTTATTCAGAATTTAAAAATGCTTGCGATAAGGCCCATTTGGTTACCTAAATATTAGTATTTCGCGATATATCAATCAAATTAAAATCAATATTTATTAGGAAAATTGCAACACAGCCAAGGAAAATCAAACAAAACCTATAAATATTTGATATTTCAGAAAACAGATTTAGATTTATTTATTACATTGTTGAATTATTTCCTATGGAAATTTCTATTTATTTCTGTCAAAAAAAAATAAACCTGATCTGGAAATGGCAAATATTTTTCGTGTTTGTCTAATTTCCCATTACTGTAAAGTAAATAGGTAAATATTTACAGCAATATTAAAAAAAGTGCATTGAAATCCCCGTGTTCTACATTTAAATTCTACACCCATATAAATCTTTGTAACAACTTGTGTCCAGGCGATCAGTGATTTTTTATGATCGCTTTGATTACCACCAGTTTTAAAACATTTTATTCTGTTATTCGATCGGTCAGTTTCTTTGCAGCCGTCTCTCGCTCTATTAGGTACGAAATGCAGATAGAAGAAATCTGATTTACTGTACTGTACAAAATAGAATTTGATGATACAAAAAAATACTTTCTTATTTGTTTCTTATCTATTTGTATGGAAGAAATTTAATTTTCTTTGGTACCTATATTTATTTAATTTTTTGACATATATTTCATTATGGCCAGTTGCACTAAGAAAACTTAAATTTTAATCTTGATTTAAATAAATAAAAGCAAACCGAAGTTACATGTCATACGAAACATTTTACATTGCTGTGAAACATTCGATTTGCTTTGGTTCATTTAATCCAAGTTTAAAATTTAAGTTTTGTTGGTGCAACTGCCCTTAAAAAAACAGCTTCAAAATCACAATGACATGTGTCATTTCGTAAAAAAAACATCGCTTGTGGAGATCTCACGTTCCACAGTTGTAGCCTATTATCTGTTTTGTTGGAAATAATAATAATTAGTGTATTTTCGGTTCCAGATGCGATGAACAGTCCGGCTGTTGTCTGCAAGACGACGAGGTCTGCGGTTTGCATTCAAACGAAACAGTTACTTTTCAACTTCAGGCCAAAAACACTTTCACCGGGGAAACGCGAAACCTCAATATAACAGCGTTCAACCACACGGCTTGCAAGTGTGACAAAAGACGATTCAGAACCGGAAGTGCTGCTAACCTCTCAGAGCTGACGTCAGGTGGACCTGGACGTACACGCAGCGAATATACACTAGTGTTGTGTGCACTTGTCTTATGTATTTTATTCAAAAACGTAGTTCGTTACTAATTCTAACAGTTGCTTAGAAATATTAATGTGAGTATAATGGGGAACTTCATTATTTTTTCTTCGATGAAACTTGATCTAAATTGAAGACTATTTACAATGTTCTGACGTCAGTGTTGCCGAAGTTTTGCATCTCAAACAGTAAGAATTGTAAATAATTAGAAAATTATTTACCTAAATGAAATTAATAGTTATTTACTTTACAAGTGGGCAAAGTAAGGAATTACCGAAGGCTGAGTGTGATAATTTTATCCAGTGGGTAATTACACTTTGCTCACATGTGAAGTATAACGTTTTAGCCAACATCTCTAAATAAATGCAAAATTTATTTAAATAATATTATTTGACAGTGACAGTTGTTTTAAATTTTCTAAATTAGAATGTCAATCGAAGTAGTTACCAAGGTGTTGTGTGTTATTATTATTGCTATAAATAAGAAATCTGATGTTTCCAAAACGTAACTTCCCGTAATATAAGAGCAAAAATATACAAAATTGTATTTTTGGTATTATATTATTTGTGTAATGCGAGACAGAAAAATCGTCACAGACCATCATTGGAAACTCACTACTCAATTTTTTGACCAAAAACAATACCTCCCTTACCTAGAGGAAGGCGGAAGGTAAAAGTACTCACTAGTGACTTATCTCAAAATTATACCCACTATTGGGTAATCTGTTACTTTTCTTGTTTAAAATCGCTATAGTTATAGAGCATTTGTTGAGAGGTATTAGATAATAGTATATTATACAACAAGTAATGGAATAGCATATATTCCACACGAGCAAAATATATGTAGCCGAAGGCGAGGACTACGGTTTGCGAGTGTGGGATAGGCCATTCCGTTACATGTTGTATAATGTATACTATACTTTCTATAACAAGATTTTGAAAATTATACAAAAAATACAAATACAAAACTGTTGAAAACGTCAAACTCAAATAAATAAAATTCAAACAAACAGACGTAACCATAGTAACTGAATCAAGATACTTCATATAACGCGCTAATATGCGGCTCTGATTCATCGAAATTATTCCATACGCGGTGTATGGAATGATAATTGTTTCAATTCAGTTTTTAATTGTAGAATGTGTAGTTTCCAAAACAGTGTTATAGAAAATAATTTTTCGTGGTAAATAATTAAAATATACATGAATACCATTTGTTTCCGGAAAAAATATAAATAAACTGTAAGATTATTTTAGTCAAATGTTTAGTTACCACTGATAAATTTTGTTAACCCATGTGTAACATGTCTTTAATTTCATTGTGTTGACCTAACTACTTGGTTTCATTGTTGCGCGATTTCTCATACAATTGTGATTTGTATTATTTGGTTACGAATTGAAAACAAATCAAAAATCTCCAAATTAGGTGCAAATCATTTGACACTTCGGCAATCTGACAGTGAATAATAAAAGAAGTACAAAGAATTTAGAATAGAATAGATGTGTGAGAGAAAAGCTTAAAAAGGGAACACAATACTTCGACGCCGAAATTGCTGTCTTTAAAAACTAGAATATCTTAATAATTAATAACATTTTTAAACTTCTATTATATGTGGTACGAAGTTTTTGGATCTAGTCATAATATAAATGGCTTATTTGCTATTTTGTATCTGTAGTGAAGAACCCCATTTTTACAACTTATTATGGCAGGGTATAAAATGAATGAAGAATAGAAACACAGAGTGTTATAAACACTAAAACCAAAGCAACCTCGAGTGAAATTTATTTTACATAATATGAGCGTTGACTTATCTTGGCAGGGATATGAGGCAATGAAAAAAGTATAAATAATTTTATACTATTTTATTAAGTAAAGAAAAATAAATATTATTCCACATAAATACATATTAGAGTGGTCCTTATTTAGGCAAAGTCGGAAATCCGGTGCATCATTGGGATCTCGAAAATTATATGAGCTACGTCTTTTATTAAGGTGAACCATCCGGGCAAATATGGGCTGAAGATAGCGCAAGATGAACATGACTTTTTTGAAACAATATATCATTATTATAATAAATGAAACATATAATGTTTTATACCTACGTTTGTAGATAAAAGCCCAAAGTTTTGTAATAAATTTTAAAAAGCAAATTTTGTTTACATATTATACATGAACACAATTTTCAAAGTAGTCAAATATATGCCACACATTCCCATGAACGACTACAGTAATGAAAATAATGTGTATATTTATAAATATAATCGTCTATAACATACTAAAATTAATTTACATTTGAATTTACAGTTTTTGAGAAACAAATAAAAATATACCAAAAAGTGTGTTTTTTGGTATATTTTTATTTGTTTCTCAAAAACTGTAAATTCAAACTGAAAATAAACTTAGTATGTTATAAATGATCATATTTACAAATATACGAATTATTTTCATTACTGTAGTCGTTCATGGGAATGAGAGACACAGTATCAAAGTTCTGAATTTTTGACCAACTAGACTTCAACGAATATTTTTTTATAGTTCAATGTTTTAGCTATCCTTTTCATCCACATATATAAAAACTAGAATGTTCAAAGACCTTACTGTAATAATTGTTTTGTTTTTCGATAAGAATAATTGTAAGAAAATATTTATTTAAATTTGAATTTGCAAAACAAAATTCATGGGAATGAACGAACCCACAAAAATTTGTACTTCATCTGTGTACAAGTCACTGTAAAAAATCCATGAAATTTTGACGGATGGAGGGTGTTGAACCATAAAGAACATGAAAATAAATTAAGAATACAGATTTTGCTGTTTTTAATCAATAAAGGATGCGTTCTTTCGACGCGTATGTTTGACCTTAAATTATTCAAAGATTGTCACACTATAGTCTATTCCACGAGACCTTTCTTTAAAAGGACACAAATCCACGTGGTTTTCTGTGCTGTGATTAATCCTCGAACACGTGCTAAACACTATGTGAACACAAACATGTACACACTGTTAAAATGTCACACTGTTCTTTACTGTTTTGAGTTATGTAGGTATAGCATTGCCTACTGCATTTTTATTTTATCTTGTTGTTTCTACATTCTACATTGTGCATATTAGAAATATGTATGCTTAAATTTATATATTTTTTAAATCTGTATATTTTATAAGAATGTGCATTAAACCAAAACAGCCGAGCAATTTAATCTTACCATTCAAAATAAATGTGTACGAACTGATGATGGAATTACAGTTGTGCATATAAATTAGCTCAAAATTCCGAGAGTATACCGTCGAATGGTACACTGTATTTTTTTTAATCAATCATAGAACTATATTTGTCCCTTTAATAAAAGGTCTCGTGGAATAGATGGCGGTAAGCTAATTAAATTTTTTTTTTTTTTAAACAAATGTATAGCTCATTTGTTAAGGACACAAAACTTATATTTGTTAATTTGTTACGAATTTATATTGTATATTGAGAAATATTGTTTTAAATAAAAAAGGTACATATTTTTACTGTCTATACAAAATTGTATACAAGAAAATAAAGTTACCTATGTTAATGTATCGTGTAAATTGAATACCCATCAACATTTGCTGCTAGTAAAGGTTATTTAAATTTTGTCGCCCCTAGCGACCTCTACAATTCGATACCGTAGTTTACGATCATATGAATTACAAATTTTTTGTCATTAAACTGTAATTTATGATTGTGCACTGTCGTTCTAATTACACCACCTATTTCCCGTAATTAGTATAATTGTAAACAAGGAGATCGATGTGTCAGAGCCTAGATTATTTTTATAAATCAACGATTTTTCAGACACAGACTCAGTGGCGTCTCGTGGATTTTATAATAAGGCAAGTAATGACAAATAGGTGATAGGTAAAAAAAAATTGTGAAAAATAATGTAAATATCTTATTGTATTTTTAACAGTAACTTCATACGAGGAACAGGTCTACCCCGTACAATGAAAGCTTTTTCTTCGTCCAACGAAGCAAGATTTTTTTATTGCGCAAATGTCGTTAATTATATTAAAATACAAGAGTTATTATTACTTTCAAAATTTATTTATAACAAATTTAATTCAGCAATATACCATATAAATAAAATTTACTTCTATTCTGTCCTTTCTTAATTTTTACCAGTAAATTATCTTCATAGAAGCACTTTAAAAACTGCTTTCAACGGAACGTTTACGGCGCATTATTTCCAGTATAGAAACCTGCATGTTCGACAATGTTCGGTGTACTGTAAGCATGCGCGGCGAAAGCACTCGAAGTTGTGCTTGCAGGTTTTGAACAACAGGTTAAGATCCTAATAGTTCGTACGTCATTGTGGGTACGTTCGGCATTAAAATCTACCGATCGCTCAGAGCTAGTAGGTCACGTGACAGATTTCATAGATGTTCAAGTTAATGCCGAACGCTCCAGATTCGTAGATAAGGCGGGAAATACAATAGAGCGAGCGTTTGCATTATTAAAGGACGTTTTCGACGATTAATATATTTAAAAACCGCACGCATAGATTTGGTATATTACATAACATATGTATATTAGAAAATTATATTTTAGAAGAGTATTTCAAAGATGATATTGATTGTGACAATATCAATAATGTTGTACAAACTTTGTCATTGCTCTAAAATAAGTTTAAACATGTTTGAGATATAATATACTATTACGGTTTTTAATTAAATATAAATTTCATGTAAAAAATAAACTTATTCATTTATCAGTTTCTCCATAAGGTACAGAAACCGATCCTGTCTGACCATATTTTTCTTTGACACCTTTGTTTTTTTTTTAATGTCTACCATACAGAAACAAACAATTATCAACAAGTCTTTGGACGGATGACAGCTGATGAACGCTTATACGCATGCTCAGATTAGAGAGCTCGCTGTGCTCTGTGATTCTGCAGCGAGCACACTGAGCTCGCTCTGTGTGCTCAGCAAGTTTAATGCCGAACGCTACAAAACGCTGTGATGTCAATGCCGAACGCAAATGAGCGATCTGAGCGCTAAAAATGTTAATGCCGAACGTACCCTGTATGAACTCGTATTGCATTAGCGGTGCGGTAGGCAATTTTAAACACAATTGTGTATTTCTGTTTGCTTTTAAGTTTAGAAATACTAAAATTCTAAATAAATAATTATAAACAAATATATTGTTGAAATATATTAAAAATTATAAAATATAAAGGCAAGCACTGCTTGCCTTGCTTCCATGGAGAAGACGCCACTGCACAGACTCACTTTAGCGAACGGTCACGTCACTCGTTGCCGCGCCGCAACCAAACGCGACTACACAAATTGTAGAAATATTTATCTAAGTAGTGAAACATACAGGCTAATTCATAACGTACGGAAAATATAAAAAATGTAGCTAGAGGGGCCAAAATAATGCTTTTTTCTTAATAAACTTTTGACAAAAAGTTACAGAAAATTCAAGTTATTTTAAATTAACGCCCACCTGTTGAATACCGCTGAAAATAATCATTATTTTTTCGTTTCCATAGAAATATGTTTGTTTCAAATCTGATAATTTGCTGTCATTTTGATTTTAAATTATGCCCCTAACAAAAAATAATTGCTAAAGCAGTGAATTGTATAATTATTTTTATTAATGAATTTATTATATAAATTTATAATCATGTTTAAATATTGCTCGTTACTAAAAGAATTAAGAATTTTTCACTTAATTATATTTTATTTGAAATCGGCACTACAGTACTCAGAAATAGTTATAACAGTTCTGAAATTGTCACTAAAGTAACCTATTATATGTCGATTAGGAGCAACCCAGTGTTGGCAACCCGTTAAATATTTATTGTACAAGTAGAATAATTTTGGAAGATATATTAAGGTACTATAGTAAATTAATAAGTAACATGAAACAAAATGTGCAAGAAGAATTAACTAATTAATTCCGATGACGAAACTGAGGACAAAACACATATAATTTTAAGTGTTATCACGATAACTCCACTGATCGAGGTTGGCAACACTGTGTGTGAGTTTCAATTGGGAACTGACAGATGTATAAACTTAACCAATATAATATTTCTTTACAGATTATTTCAAATGTTAGATTGCAAATAAAATTTAATATGTACCTCGGCACTGAAGTTCCTTTTTGTCACTCACATGGTTTATTTTCCTCGGCCCTATGGGCCTCTACAACTAAATTCCATACACAGCAATTAAATTCTAATTCGTGATAAAAACTTCAGTGCCTTGATACATAAATAACTATTATTATAGTTTGCCGTTTAAAGAATTGACATTTAAATAAATTTCAATTGCAGCTGTTTTCCATTTGTGTTTTTGTTTTTAAGTGGCTCTCAACCACGTGGACAGCAATTATTAAACATTGAAAGACAAATTTAAATAGCCTTAACTTTTATAATAATATATAAATATTAATTGTTCAGCGAAAAATAAATTTTTCCCAGTTTCTATTTACAACATAATTAACTGTTGTAGTTTGTAACATACATACATACATATATCACGCTATATCCCACTTTAATGGGGTAGCACGAACCCAGAAACATAGTCAACCAACAATCAATCTCTTTCAAATATTCCTATCCTGACACACCACTTTCGCCTTGTCCACATTCATAGTACGATTCATACGTGCTCGTTTATTCTTCACACTCGGAATCATTCGTTCACGCAACAAACCATCAAGTAGGTACTCATTAATTGATTCAACTTTAATATGCTGCAAGTTTTTGCCAAAAGTTTATTAAGAAAAAGACATTATTTTGTGTCTCCCTACCCTAACTATATTTTAAATCTTCCGTACGCAATGAATACCTGTTGAATTGTTTGTGTGGGCCTAATAACATTTAGGTACATAAATACGAATATTTCTCATATCTGTAACAGCCTACTCAGCCTGTTGGTAAATCCACCAGTGCCCATTATCAAGTTTCTATGATAGCCGACAAATCCTGCAGTTATAAGTTACATATATCCTGACTAGTACGGTAAGTAAAATATAGTGAAATAATAATGTAGGTATCTATTAACATAATGGAAATAAAATTGTAAGGTACATTAAAGTGATGATATTCAAGCAGTTTAATCAAGGCGGTAAAATGAACATATAGGTTATGTCACGTGATACCTGTCATTCGTCAGCGTGACGTGCCTGCCTGCCGCCTGCCGCTACTTGCATTTCAAAATGAAAATGCTATACAATTGTGTGATTACATTTATTTATTATTATGATAATACAGCTTAACCTAATCATTATTTGTTATTAGCGATTGAGAGTATAACGCAGAAATAATGTTTACAAATATATATTTTAAGGTGCAAATGTGTGTTTCGCAAATAATAACAGGAAAGTATAATTATTTATCTATTTAAAAAAGCAACAATTACAATGAAAAATAATACATAATGTAATATGCAAAGTAATAAGAACATTGCTTCAGTAACGGAGATAAAATTATTTTGTAAATATCAAGTACCTCTCGAAATTATAGCTAATAAATTATAGTTTTTATCTATAGTTATATGTCACTTAACCCACACATTTTGCGTGGGTTAAGAGCTTCATTAACGCACTCGTTTTCATTAACGTACTATTTATTATAAATATTGATAATACAATCTTTACAATGGGGTCATACACTTAAAAAAAGAGTTGTGTTTTTTACAAATTATGAAAATTTAGATCATTTCTGTCACATATTATTTAATATTTCTTATATTTTTTTAATCTTTCGCTCATAATTTCCTTTATGAAGTTTCGCGGTTGCAAAATCGTGGCGTTATCTTGTAATAGAATATACAGCATGGCCAGGCAAAAGAGGTGTTGATAACAAATAATAATTTGCTTTTCAGGGTTGTAATAATTACTTATTATTTTTAAAATGAACACTCCGATAAATTTAATTAGGTATTCGTTAATTATAACGTTTTTAGACAAAGAGTTTAGGACGTGTTAAAATAAATATGCTTTGATCTACTATATTTTGTCGCTTGTCAGTAATGTCGGTAGTCTCATTATCACACCTGTCATCTCAAGTCATATGTTGCAGTTAACAACGATTTTCAAATTAAACTTATGTTTATTATATTTGTTATATTATTTTGCCCAGGTAATGTGAATAAACTATATTTGTAAAAACCTCTCAGTAAATAACAATGACTGATAACAGTCAATTTGACAGTTGGTGTAGTTCCTCGCTCTCTGCAAGAGCGTGTTTCGTAGAATTACAAGATGACGTAGGTGCTGACGTCACAAGCGAAAAATTTGAAATGTGATGCCAATTTCTAAAAATCGGATCTTAATATAACTAAATGCCTTTTAATATTAAAATTTGTATCTGTATTTGTACGTTCCGTATTTGTCATGTTTAGAATTTTATGTTTGTGTGTTGGGAATTAAAAATCACTTTTCCTAAAATCCCATTAGGGCTTTGTTGGACCTAACGGTATAAGCACCCTTAAGGATTACTTTAAAGTTACCGTTAATAAGCAGAAATTTCCCAATATTTGCACACCTGCACGTCCACCCCCACTGCCCCGGCAAGACCTGGGTATTTCCACCCCTTTGTGAGTGTTTTATTCTTTGATTGGTTTCCCCCTCTTTAGGGTGTGGATATTTGTTAGTTTAAGAATTCATAAATTTTCATCATGTACAGTATTGTTCAGAAGTTATGCCCCATAACCCCTCCACAGGTACCAAAACTGAACTAAAATCCGACAAACGTTCTCGCTAGTCGAATGAGAAAGATAAACGATACGAAATGAAGGACAGATATATAATCCATTGTTTACCTGAACCAGGTAAACACCTTGTAGAGATTATACATTTTCTCACTTATGATCTTACAATATTTTGCAAAATGCAAGTGAATATTGGATGCGGTATAGAAGTTCGATGACGCATCTAAACTTCTTGAACATTGCGACCCCTGTTGAAAATTAATTACATTTTCATCAGAAAATAAAACAAAAACATCCAACTACATATTAAATTCAAATTATCTAATAACTAAAAATATTAATGGACGAAATATAAAACAACTACAAAAATATTGTTTGTTACTGTGTCGCCAATATACCGGATGTAGTATTGAAATATAGGGATTTCAGTGTTATATTTTTGATATTGCTATAAATAATAATAATAATAAAAAATAATCTTTACATTGATATCGAGTTGGTTATTGAATTTTCCAACTTCTTCCTTTAGTTTTCTTATTCTTATTTGCTTGTTTTTCTTTCTGTTCGTCTATATTCTAGTCTTTTTAGTTTTTCTCCTATTTCCCTCTCTTTTTTACCCGTATCTTCTCTTCTCTTATTTTTATCTGTTTTGTTTCTTCATTTATACCTTTTATGGTATTAAATATCAAATTAAAATTAATATTTATTAAAAAAAATTGTAACACAGCCATGGAAAATTGAACAGAAATGAAATATTTATTCATTTACTAAAAAGAAATGGAAAGAAATGAACACTGAAATTCGCCATTATCATTTCAATCTTCTATAAAATTTCTAAAGATAATACAACACTGTAATAAATAATTATAAATTTGTGCTCTGAAATGTATATTTTTGTTTTGTTTTTGTTTAGTGTTCTATAGCCATATTATAATTTTTTTTATAAATACTAATTTTAATTTAATTGATATATAGTGAAATATTAACATTTAGGTAACTATTGCATGCATTTTAAAATTCTAAACACCTTTGTATTTTCTTTTTTCCTGTATAGTAAGTAGGTAAAAATTGATAGCAAATTCAAAAAAATATCATTGAGAGCCCTCTATTCTACATTTAAATTCTACACGCGGTATACAACAAATATATCACAGGAGTTCAAAAGTGTCGTCAATATATACAACAAATATATCACAAAAAGTTCGTCAATATATACAATTAATTAAAAACCTAATATTTACACCAATAGCCATTATTTTCAATAACAGCTTCTACTCGCCGCGGCATCGAATTAATTAAATTCTGGCGGTACTCGCTTCCACGCAGATCCTCCCACACGCGGAGAACATTTTGTTGAAGTGCAGCCTTCGTTCGAACATTTCCTGTCCCCCTCTGGACCATTGTCGCCCACACGTTTTCGATGGGGTTCAAATCTGGTGACTTAGCAGGCCACTGGAGTAAAGTGATTTCCGGATGATCGTTGAACCAGGATTTTACAATTCTTGCGGTATGAACCGCAGAATTATCCTGTACAAAAAAAAGTTGCGATCAGGAATTAACATCCTTACTGATGGCAACATGACTTCCTCCAATATTTTTAAGTAGTAGGCCGCATTCATTTTTCCGGATATCTCCACTAACTCACCAGGGCCCCAAGACGCCATCCATCCCCAAAACCCGATGCTTATTCTCCCACTCTTTCTGATTGGAACGACGTGTTGTGGGTGAAGACGCGAGTTATTTATTAATTTTAGAGCAATAGTGTAATTAGGTAAAATGTTCAAAATTAAAAAGCTTCGTGAACCGAGCCTAAATTTATGGATGTGATATACCTATTTCTGTCATGAGATAGACGTAAAATAAAATACTTAATATCTAACTATTTCCAAAGTGCTATGGGAAACAAAACATACAAACAGTCGTATTATTTGAGTTTGACAAATGATATTTGGAATAATTTTAATGATTATTTACTGGTTTAAATTTTTAAATAAGGACAAATTTTATAAATGTAATAAATACTTACATCAATCTGAAGATTTTCTGCAATGTCACCGATACTCCACCCTGCTTGCCATAGAGCAATTATTCTTCTTCTCTTCTCCATTGAAATTTTCGCCAGCAAAAAATATTCTAATTGCTCAAGAACTGAACCATGAATGAAAATTACATGTAATGTAACATATTTATACCTAGTTCGCGTACTTAAAAACAAAGTGGGGTAAGTAAATGTCATTAGCATCAGTTTGGAAATTCCACCCTTTCCAAACAACAGCGGTTGCTTCGACCACTTTAAAGTTAATGCCAACAAATGTCTATTGAATATTGGTTACACTAATCTTCTTAAAATGGTGTTAATATTTTGGTATTTTAAAATACATTAAATTTCTTTGTTCGCTGGGCTCAAAAGAATTAGTGTTCGCGCGACATTTTTTATTTATTCGGCGATTAATTTATTCGATACTTTATTCGTAAATGGAAATATCGGCCCTTATTTGTTTTTATATTGATAAATGTTTTATTATAAGTCATACATATTTGATATTATGTTATTATTATTAGATTTCAAGAAGTTTGGATGCCTCAACGAACATGTGTACAGCATCCAATATTCACTTGCATTTTGCCAAATATTATAATATCTGAAGTGTGAAATTTTATAATCTCTACGAGGTTTTTACCTGGCTCAGGTAAACAATGGATTATATATCTGTCCTTCATTTCGTATCGTTTATCTTTCTCATTCGACCTGCGAGAACGCTTGTCGGCTTTTAGTTCAGTTTTAGTACCTGTGGAGGGGTTATGGGGCATAACTTCTGAACAATACTGTACATCAGTCTAACATTATCATTCAATCAGTCTAACATCAGTCTATCATGAGTCTAACATCAGTCTAACAGTATCATTGAATCAGTTGTCAAGTATCAGTCAGAGTTTACTGACATTCTTGTAATACATAAATCGTTCGAACTGAGCAGCTATTTTTTAAACTGTTAGTGTGTAAATAAAGTGTTTTGTATGTTACACCTTGTTTAATTAAAAACAAACCCATCACCCAAATATTCACACATGGTTAAGTCGGCGTGTGAAGTGATGAAGTGTGTGCTACATCCCTTTGGGAATTCGAGGACCAGAGTCGACCACCGTAGGTAGGTGTGGAACACTTCACACAATTTTCTACAGTATTTATAATTTTACTCAAACTTGTAGAAAAAAAAATGTAAAAAGTGTATGATCCCATTCTTTAAATTAATTAATAATTTTTCAAGGTTGTTCTCCTATACACGACGAAATGCTTCAAAAATTTATGGAAAACAACTACATAATTCAAATTGTGGTCGTCATGGATATAAAACCATATTTACAGGATCTACTTGGATTAATTTTCTACTTGTCAAAAAAATAAAGTCAAATTATTCAAATTTGGTGATTCCATTAATAAAGTTAATGAAAATAGTGTATCTTGTTGAGTTATCTATCCAAATACCACTCGAGGTAAATATATAAATTATTAGAAAATTTTTTGTTTTTTGATGAGGGAAATTTGTGATATTGCAAATTATGACAAATTTCCCTTATCAAAAATTTCTCAAATGCCAAGTGTTTTAGTTTTTTTTCGAATCCCGGAATTTTGACGTTATAATTTGTAAAAATACAAATAAAAATTCACAAATATTCACCTCTGTTAGTATTACCCTTGATTATTTCATTCATTACAAATTTGACCAATCAGAATGTCTCATTTTCCATTGTTGTGCATTTTAGATAAGTGATTAAACAGCACCATGCTGCCCTATTGCGATTAAATTGAAGCTAGCTATTATATGCAAATTCTGAACATTTTGAAGGCATATTTAGCCGGATTATTAGTTGCAGAAGCAATATACTTACATATTTTTCACTTTTACTGGTATTCTATATCTTAAACATTCCGAATTGTTCAATTCTTGCTATTTTTATTTACAAATTTTTTACATTCATTTGACAAGTAAAAAGAAAAACAATCAATTTGCTATAGTTACACTATAACAACAAAATTTTATGTGAGATATTATGTACTAAAACACTTTTTAAGCAAATTTTTTTGCATAAGCTAGATATGTCAAATTTAATCGATTAAATTCTTAGCACTCCTGATATAACTATTGATAATTTCCCCGGGAAACAGCTAATTATTCCAAAAAAAATTATTCTCACCGAATATCCCTAGAATATTAATAAATACTCATAATTTATCACAAGTACTAAGAACGTTTCTTGAAGGTAACTGTGATAAAATTATTTCGTTATTATCAATGGCCCAGGGATCTTATAGCTGATAATATCCTGCTACCAAGTAAACAAACAATTGGTATTGTTTATAATTGTTAGTATGACAATTAATATTTTAAATTTCGTTTTGCATTGTATTTGTCTCTATTTATTAATTTTTTTAAATAAAATCACTCAAGAAAACTGCTATTAAGTAAAACCCCTACTCCTTCGGAGTCGGGATTTACCCACTGACATATAGTAATACTGGAACGCGCACTAACGATGTGAATGAGAGCCGAGAGAGAAAGCGACCCTGAGGTATCTCTATCCTCGTCGTACAGTACGTTTAAAAAGTTTGTTTTGTAACATTCATTATTTACAGGAAAAGTAAAATTCAAATGAGAGAAAGAACAAATGGCATTGTTTCTTATTGTTAAACTAATGTATTTATATACACATTAATGATTATAATGTGAAATACACAATTTTGCAAAGCTTTGTGCTACGATGTCGCAACATTTTTTGATTCAAAAAACACTTATTTTTATTTTACCTTTTATAAAAAATATCAACAGCTGCTTCTTAAAACACAGAGACACATTTCTGGGTTAGTTTTACGTGACGTAACTATAGGTACGCAAGTGCAGAAGTATTAGATAATGATGGATATACCTGATGCAAACTATCTCTCTCGGCTCGCTTTTTCAGCCAGGGCCCTGTCAGCTATACGCACGACTTGTGATAGACGTGTGAAATTAATTCAATGGTCTTCAAGCTACGTGGCAGCACATTTGATTTATTTTTTTAAGTTTCCTTGTGTCATTTGAAGTTTGAAACATTCACTTCTCGCTGATTTCGTTTAGTTTGGATACTCTGATTTACGACATTAGTTTGTGGTCCCGACTGTAGAGGCGCAGAATTTCTGTTCTTTTCAATTTTGCTGTAGCTGACAAGTCTCCTTTGTCTGGTCTATATTTCAGTGGATTTACCATTACCATACAGTTTGCTTTCGTGTTTGTTGTTAAGCAGTGAATTTTTGTCTTGATTACAATATTTCCTTAAACTACGTATAAGGAAGTGAAAAAAAAAACTACGTAGATGCTCACTAATGTTTCCAATAGCATTAGGAAAATTGAGATGGGCATATTCCTATGAAATTATATTTACGCTGTCCTATTATAAAAATTACTATAGATTTCGCTGTTAAATACATGTGTAATGTAATTTTGCTTCACCAATAGTACTGATTTATTATGACAAAGTACAAATGCATTAAATATTATTTCCTACATGTTCCTTACTCTATAATTATGAACGGTCTTCCATTAGATAGTGCGTTATGTTTTACTGATTCAAACGCACAGGTATAAAAGATTACGTTCATCATAGAATATAAGTCTGTATTATCCACGTACATGCAAGTGAAAATATTAAGTCTTAGTTGATGTACACCGCATTTGTACAAGAAGATTTTAGTTCGGCAAACCCAGGAATAGAAGACTCGAAAATATTTTGAATTCATTAAAAGTAACTATTTAAAACACAGCATAATTATTTATTATTAAGGCTGTACCATAACTTCATGTACATATTAAAATGGCATATAGTACTTAACGTACTGATCAAGGAACAACAACGCGCCCCCATCTTTGTTGTCCACATACTCAATGTTACGAATCAGTCAATTTGGTAATGACTAGCGAGCTGATTATAAGCACGAAAAAACTCAATTATCTACGCATATATATATATATATATATATATATATATATATATATATATATATATATATATATATATATATATATATATGAACTGATTTTTTTGGGAAATATACACTATATACATTTATACATAAATATGACAATATATGCAGCAAAATATCTTAAATTATTAGATAAAAAGTATAAATTGCACAATACATTCTTAAACCTGATTCACTATTAATAAATATACTAATAATATACTAGTTAAATTAGTGAAACTCAATTGTATGTTTTTATAAAACTTTTATTTTGCACGAAGAACTTACGATCTCTACACTGGTAGATACAGAATGAGAATTACCGCTAAATTACTACAGTATTCTATTTATGCTGAGATTATCTTAAAGTACGTGTTTCTGAATTTGATTCCTCTCTTCAAAGATGAGAAACACGTCTTTGCAAACCAAGTTAAATTTAGATGATGCAATATTTATATAACAGAGGTGGTGTCGCTATATAACTTACACATAGATACTAAGTACAGAAACTTGACATTATAAGATTATGACATATTTACATAATGGGCGCATAAAATATAAACGAAATATGACAAATTTATATCAAAATCGTATAGCACTTATGGAATTATTAGTAGTAAAATATTCTGGAGTAAAGCGATATAACGATTGAATATATTTTGACGTCACGGGTATTGCATTGATGCTATTAGTCAGAAATATGAAATGTGCAAATCGCGCGTCTGCCGTGGCGCCCAACGCCTATTGTGGGCTAAAATGGAACTACGAAATGTTATTTCATTTATTTTGTTTGTTGGTATTTACTGTTTTATTGAGCTATGTTGAAAAACTATTGATTAAAATTGTGTGTTGAGGTAATGTTACATTACTACCAGCGCCACTGTTCTCAAACTTTCGTATATTACTTACTCGAATATCAAGTAAAATACTCTAAAGTTGCCAAAGGAATTTTATCTTTATTTATATTTATTAAGTTTAATTGTAGTAAATAAAGACTTACAATATGTATATATTAATTTTACATTAAAAAATATGTAATATCTACTATCGTGAAAAATCGTTGTTTTAGTGCTACTGGCGCAGTACCCGTGACGTCACACACACTTAAAAAAATCATATCTCCGGTAATATATGGAATTTTCACATCGGGTTTTCACTGATCGTCATATATGATAATAAAGTTTCATAAAAAAATTGGTTTATGGGCCCATTACAATAACAAATTATACAAAATTTTCTAAAAAAAAAAGTGAAACATAAGTAAAAGATATATCCAGCTGAGAATATATTCATTGTACCCGTTTTTACCAGCATTCGTGTATACAATGAATACCTACTGTTACCGTTACAGGGATTTCCCTAGAAATAGAGTTTATTAGATTGTGTATTTGCTTATTGTATTGTTTATTGCTTTTTTCGTTGCATTTTCTATTTATTGCGGCCTCCTCTAATATTTGGGAATTATCAATGTACATTACCAGAAATTTCAGATTGTTTATTACTAGACAAGGTCTTCAAAATATTGAAATATGCAATTATATGCAACTTTTATAAAAATGTGCATAAGAATGCCCAAATATGCAATATATGCAGTTAGTAATTAATATTAATTAACTCTAATCAATGTAATTCGTCCAGAAAATTATTTTTATTTAAAGATATGCAAAAATTAAAATATATGCACTTTGCATATAATTCGCTCTCTAGTAATGAGTAATGACAGATGAGTGAGTGGAAGTAGTGAGCGAAAGAATTTTAAATAGCAGGATTGAACAAATAACTAGGTATTACTTGTTATAGTATAGCGTGTTCGAATTTGCCTGGCGATTGACTTGACTTGCTAATGGGATAAGCCAGCCCTAGCCAGCGGGGTGCAAGTTTGTCTGATGTTCAGGAGTGGATTATTATAATTTTTGGCTTAGATGCTTCAAATCTCAGAAATTTTTAATACGATTATCTTTTCAATTGTTTCCCCGAAAACTGTTAAGTAAGATAATTTTATACATATATACCTTCAGAAAACGACATTTAATATTCATTGTATTAAAATTTTTCATATTTGTGTCTGTTTGTGTAAAACTCATTTGAAAATATTATCCAGTACAACCCTGTAAAGTAGTCCCTCATAAATTTCTTTAATCCTCTTATGGAATACCTGCTGAGAAACACTAATGGAATCAATCGCCACGGATTTTTGTACAAGCTATAGTAGGAAGACATCTACGAAATGAACTCATGCTGGGCTTACAACCATTTAAGAGGGTCGGGGTTCTTTACGGTCAGGACTCATAAATTATTCGCGTCATTTTCAGGGTAAGTAATGGGCCGTATTTAAAAAATATCATACTAAATTTTAGTACAAATTTTGTTTCTTCTTATTAAGTCTACATGAGTTGAAGTAAATTTTTGAAATGAATCCGTGTCGCGTCTTACTTTCCCTTTTGTAGCTCTAAATTTTACCAATCTCACTATTATTATCTTCGTTATTCTAGTCATTTTAGCCATTTCATCCAAGGCTGCTTTTCACCTTTTCTTTTTATTTTATCAAAAATATCTAAAATAAATTTTTTTCTCATCGTGGGAAACAATGTTATATTTCCGTAGTTTCGATGCCGACGGTTGATTTGTTACATCTTCTACTGGTTGTTGAAATATTTCTTCTTCAATGTCACCGTCACTCTCATCTACAAAATTATATTCCCAGGGTTTTCACATATTCACTGCTTTATAAAAAATTACATACACTACTGGAACAAATACAGAAACGACGTTTCGTTTTGATGACTCTTTCAACACTGAAAAACAATGTTAGAAAAAGTATATTAAAAACGCAATATTATTTGAGTACAGTTTTAAAATTACATAATTAGGAAACATCTTATATTTTAATCTCTTTTCGATTGATGTTAGAATAAGTACAGTTAAATCGCATTATTATATTAATACAGATTTAAAATTGTATAATTAAGAAACATTTTGAACGCAAATTTCGGGTACGGTACAGGACAGAAAAATCAACCTGTATCCAGCAACCCTTACAGCAAGTCCCATAAAACTTTATAATGGCCAATTATAATGAGTTTCGTAGATCCATTCCTACAACTATACTCACTCACTCGTAAACACAATTTACCCAAGACCGCTATTGCTTTTGAAAACGCAACTGTTTTACTGTTTCAAGGAGGTGACAGGCTCGCCTAGTCGGCTCGCCGGTCATTTCCTCCATTCAGCAGTAAAAACTGTTTTACCTTGCTTGTAATGTAAAAAACTATTACAAGAATTGCATTGAACTTATAGCAATTTTCATTCATCCACCACTGAAATATAGTAATTCTGGAACGCGCTCAGGCAACGGCAGCGCTTGCCAACAGAGAAAGCGACTCACGGGAGATGCTGTCGTTGTCGTACAGGCTGCTCAAGAAGTATTTTGCAATATTGTGCTAGGCTATCAAGTTATTAAGAGATGGTGCTGATGATAATTCATGAAACGAACATGTCAAATTCATTTTGTATCTTATGATGGCGAATGCGTGCTTATTGGTATTTAATTTTTATTGGCAGCAGAACTGTTGCCATACACATTGCAAATTTTCCTGTTTTTTTTTTTTTTTTGAGAAAATTCAATCTTAACCTATAATCTAGAAATACAATGTACCTTTCATTTTTATATCTTATTTAAATAATACGGCTTAAGCAAAAGTAATACTTACATTGGAATGCTTCTAAAATCACTACTGTTGTTATTAATTTAATCTTACGTTTAGCTCAGTTTTCTACCACTAGTTAGCGCTCGAATCGCACATAAACAAAGATTCTCTTTTGTGACAGAATGTATTCCGCGTGACATTTGTTGAAATGCGCAATCACAAAAGTGTAAGACAGCAATAGCAATACCGTGAGTACCTATCTCTCTGACTCGCTTCTTTTACACAGCGAGCATAGACAATGCACGTTCCAGAATTATTATATTTCAGTGTCATCCACAAAGAAGTTATTGCGAAAATTGAAATTGAACATTTTTCATGATTTCTGTACTTTCTTATCTTACATGTAATTGATAATTATACACCACAAAGGTACACACTTACAGCAGTATGTTTATAAACACTTTTATTAATAATTTTTTTTTTCACGAATTATTAATAATATGAACAGAAAAAAGATCATTGAACAATATTTATTCGTGTATCTTTTAACTTAAATTCATTCAATATTTTTTAGGGGAAGAAAATATGCTGCTTCACAGAAAAATGTTTCTCATAATAAACATTATTATTTCATGCACAGTGAACGCAAGTTTAAAAAAATTCACAGACACCTCTCCATCGAAACCTATAGGGTATTACATGAAAAATAGTCGTAACATAATGTGCAAGAATTGTAAAAACAACTTAATAATACGGGACTGTGATGACGTCATAAGCGAGGAAATAATATCTGAAGAGCTGTGCGACGTGGCGTCGGTCATCGTTCAGTTGCATGAAGGTTTGTTGATGGCCCCGATCAGAGGATCGAACATTAAAGAAGAAGCTGAATTCACGATGGTGTTTTTATCTAAATGGTACGTGTATAACATGCAGCAGTTCCTGCAAACAGCAAAAGTACTGCCGATGTGGAATAAATACAGTAAAATAATAGTTTTAATTACAAATGACGATATTCGTCTGGATAATTTAAAATGGCTGGAGGATATATTTCGAGTAAGTATAGATACTTATACCACTTATAACATTATGGGTTCTACGGTAGACTCCAATAAGAGTTTGAATGTTGACGTTTGACGAATACAGCCGATTCATAATGTACGGAAAATATGAAAATATATTAATTTTAAATTATACACTCTCCAAAAAAACATATAGCAAAAACAGTCAATTGTACGAATCTTCCTAAATAATGAGACTTATTACTTATTCCATAAAAAACATTCATGTATATTCCTTCCACTTTGCACTTAATATTTTTCGACGTTTAATTAAGTAACATTTAAAATAATTTCTACTATCCACTGACGAAATTTTGTATCTCATTTAAATATTTTCTTTAGATTACCTTCTTTTTAAAATATCTTTTTGTTACAATATCATCATATTTTCACAACTTAATTTCTTTGACAAATGAGACTGTTTATATTTACTCGAACCTTAGTAACGCAACCTGCCGTCATTATTTATTTAAGTTACGTTCACATACAACTTATAGCTGTTGTCTTGCAATGGTATAGCAGACTATTGCTGTTACGTTGCTAGAGTATGATGTTTGACTAGCGCTACGGGGTAGTCGTTCCCCAAAACTTGTTGTTGTGGTAACGCTGTTGCGTTGTGTTACAGAAGTTTGTAAACTCCAAACTCAAGTATTGCAACAGCAAAGCAACGGAAGCAACAGCCAATGAGAGAGCGTTATAAAAAAGGATATATATACAGTTTGTCCCATTTAAGGTACGAATGCATCGGGATCTCGAGAACCGTAAGAGATACGAAGAAGGTTAATGGTGCAATTCTAAGCAATTTTTATATTTAATCGTAAAACCGTAAAACCATAGTGTACGAGACAATCGTAACAAGTCAAGTTACAGATTTACGATAAATGCAATTCTATGCAGCAAACTGTATCGACGAACGTTACAGATTAGCTTTACGATTGACGTAATATTTTACGGTCAGTGTCTAACTTCATTGCTAATACAGTGTTTGAATATTGAATATGACAGTTGATTTTTTTTTTTATTTATTTACTTATCAAATACAACCATGTGATGAGTTTTCATTACAATTTTTAAGAAAAATAGTCTTGTCTGCGAATTATGAAACAAGATCTTCATTTACATTCCCATCGTCTACAATCATCCATGAACAATCGGTGACATGTGTCATTGTCAATTATGACATACGAAAAATTTGTCTTGGCAGTATTTGATGCCATTTTTATTTAATCACCCGATATATTTAAATATAAATGGAATACTATAATATGCAATGGAATTCTTGAATTTGATGGATTATAAAATGGTTCTATATTACAAATAAAATTGATTGTCTATTACTGATCCAATCTAAATATTTGTTTGAAATTTGCAATAGTAATGTCAAATGGGTTTACCAAATCTTTTATATCTGTGTCTGCGCAAGAGACGCAAGTAATTTTTAAAATATGTAATAAGGTAATTTTTCTTGACGTATAATTAACATATTTTTGTTATGCATTACCTGTTATATTCAACAAGAAGGAGAGCAATCTTCCAAATATTTATATTTTCATTCATTTATTGATAAAATTGAGCAATGAGTAGAGAGAAAAATCAAAACCGTAATGTTACGTCCAGTTACCCTCTCAACGTAAAATCTTCGAGAAATCGTAAGATATTTACGAGTGATCGTAAGCAATAGTTTTGCACAGAATTGCTCTTTGATTCGTAAACTGTTACGAGTCTTACGAGAACACCTTACGAGCCTTACGATTATGCTTAGAATTGCACCATAAATTAGACGAAAGTTGCCTGATTAGTAGGGTAGTTTGAACGTGTATTTGTTTTTCCAATTGAATGCATAGATGACTAGATTTTGGCTAAAATGTAAATTTTGCAATTTTCTATTTTTACTGATAACTTCATTGTATAACATAATACGATATTTTAGTTTGCACTTTCTTAGGACACTTTTTAATGGTGAATTTGCAGGAGTACTCAATTTTTTTTTTAAATCTAAACATTTACGAGTTACTGGTATCAACTCTTATTTTTCATATGGAGGTCATAGTAAGCCATGACATTTTTTATTTCAATTTTCTTATGAATAACAAATTTCGTTATTTTTTCAATTAATAATAGAAATTTATTATTAGTTTTATATCGTTGTAAAGCAAAAAAAAATCTCTATTCAAAAATGCCCAGGCGTACAAAATCTCGTATTATGTTATACAACGAAGTTATCAGTAAAAAAAATTACATTTTAGCCAATATCTAGTGACCTATGGATTCAATTGGAAAAACAAATACATGTTCAAACTGCCCTACAATTAGGCAACTTTCGTTTAATTTAACCAACCTGGTATCTCTTACGGTTCTACAGATCCCAATGCATTCGTACCTTGGGACAAACTGTATATACCACCACCATTATTATCTATATTATTATAGTTACTAAAATGACTATAGAATAAAGTTATAAGGAGACCAAGGGGGGCATTCTATCAAAGAACACAAAGTTATATTTTTTTAAATAAGATTATACATATTTTGTATGCTTATTTGATATAGTTTTTTTTTTAAATTCAATCATGTATTAGTTTTATATCCTTACATAATAAAAATATTGAAGAAAATGCGATAGTATTTAAATAATTATTTATTTTTGTTATTAATGTACATTAGGCTAAAAACAAATAACAACATATATATATATATATATATATATATATATATATATATATATATACGTTCTAATTGTTGTAAATTGTTATTCTTTGTGTTTTGGGATTATTTTGTGACATCATAGCTGATATTTATACAAACGAAGATTTTTATAATTTATTATTAATTTATATGCAATATTTATGCCCCGAGATGCATCCAGGGAGATCACTAACAATTTACAACAATTTTTACATAAATTATGTTTGACATCAGCTATATTTTGTTTTTTTGTTTTTCTTTTTTATTTACTGTAAATAAATATTAAAAATGAACATTTATTTAAATTTCAGTCTGATTTTCTTCAATAATTTTATTATGTAAGGATATAAAATTAATATACGGTTGAATTTTGAAAAAAATATGCTATCGAATGGGCATAAAAAATATGTATAATCACATTTGAAAATATAATAAATAAATTCATCAATGGTATTATAGAATAATTTGTTTATCCAACACCTCTCAATAAATGCTCTATAACTATAGAGATTTTAAAGAAGAAAAGTAACAGATTTATTTATAACAATAATAATAATACACAACACCTTGGTAATTACTTCGATTGACATTTTAATTTAGAAAATTTAAAGCATATGTCACTGTTAAATAATATTTCTTTAATAAATTTTACATTTATAAAAAGGTGTTGGATAAAACGTTACACGCGGGCAAAGTGTAATTACCCACTCGATAAATTATCACAATCAGCTTTCGGCTTCGTGTGCTAAAATTTCTCTCGTAGATAATTCCTTTCTTTGCCCACTTGAAAAGTTAATAACTATTGTTTTTTAGATTTGTAATTCAAGTAAGAGTGTGTAAAGTAAAAATTTGACATAAGAGTCTGTAAAGTTTAACTTTACCTACTATTTTGGCTAACCTCGTGTAGTAATATCGTGTACTTTAGTATCGATTTCGGAGAAAAACTTTTATACTAATTTCAATACCTGATGCTCCATTTGAGGATAAAATTCAAAATTTTTTTTCGAAAAAAATTCTAATTCGAATTTCTTATTGAAATTTTGGGAAAATGTAGCTCGATACCTATGTTTTTAAATCCCAAAATTTCAGCATATGTTTCACATTTTTTTCAAAAAGGCGACTAATCTTATGACGTGTTATAAAATAATCGCTATTTTTATAAAATTTTATTCTTTATGAAGTAATAAAGTCTTTATTTTTGTTTATAAAATAATTCTAGTTGTGAACAATTAATAGTTTTATTATAGCACAGCATTTGGTGTAATTGCATTCATATAATTTGAAACAATTGGTTAAGAGCATCGGACAGACTGATTTAAAATCTGGAATATCAGATCTAATTTTCAACGCACGCCAAATGTCAGGTTGAAATTTTTTTCATTTCTGTAGGTTGATACGGCACTGCATTCATATTGATACTTTTTCCCAATACAACATATTTTAGAATAATCCATAAAACTCTTTTTTTCTCATAATAATAAACAAACAATTTAGGTTTAGCTAAAATTACAAACTCGCAGTGCTTTGGTGTTGACTTGGTCAACAAACTAATGAACTTTTACTACAGAATGCGTTAATTAAAGCAATCGATATTACAGATCGCAGATTTTAAATAAACCATTGTTTCTCATATGATGTACATAATTGTTGTGTGATTTTAAAAACACATTTGTAACATAAAACTGAAAATTACTTTATTAAAATGCATGCATTTAGATGAATAATTATAAGCAAAATATTATAAAGAATGAAATCAAAAAATTACCGATTTCCATCACCGTGGACCGTGTCATTGTATGTTTGTTGTCGCTAGGGAAATGAGGTACATTGTAGGTATCGTGCGAAATGAATTTGTTTTCGTACTATTTCAAACAAATCATTTCATTTCAGTACAGGTGCCATTGCTAGGATACTTATTTAGAATTGTCAAATATTGGAATGATAAAAGCGGAATAAATTTCTTATTCAAATATAAAGTAATTAAGAAATAATATCGTGATCGTAGAAAATAACTATATGTATATTTAGAGTGCAAAGTTACGTTTTGTCGCTCGAACAGAAATATTGAAACGTGAGCAGGTGAACGTTGCAATGGGCGTATAAACCATGAAGGAAATATGACAAATTTATATCAAAATCGTGTAACACTCACGGAATTATTAGTAGTCAAGTATTTTTTTTCTTTTAAATATTTTGCAGTAAAGCGATATAACGAAGTGTACATATTTTTACGTCACGAGTATTCGCATTGATTCTATTGGTCAGAAATATGAAACGTGCAAGTCGCGCGTCTGCCGTTGCCTCCCAGCGTCTATTGTGGGCTAATATAGAACTACGTAATGTCATTTCATTTATTTTGTTTGTTGGTATTTAAGATTAGATTTGCTGGGCTTCTATTACTTGTTTTATAATTTCACTGTTTTATTGTGCTGTGTTGAAAAACTATTGAATAAAATTGTGTGTTGAGGTTAGGCTACATCACTACTAGCGCCACTGTTCTCAAACTTTCGTATGATGTATACTCGAATATCAAGTAAAATACTCTAAAGTTGCCAAAATAATTTTATCTTTATTTATATTAAATTTAATTGTTGTAAATTAAGACTTATAGCATGTAAATAATATTTTTACATTAAAAAATATATAATATAATGAAAAATTGTTGTTCTAGTGCCACTAGAGTAATACCAATGATGTCACACAAATTTAGAAAAATCAAATACCGGTAATATATGAAATTTTCACATCGGGTTTTCACTGATCGTCATATATTCTAACAAAGTTTCATAATAAAAAAAATTGGTTTATGGGCCCATTATGTGAGATCGACTTAAATATTTTTTCCGACGATTGATTATAATATTGATATTATGATATTGATATTGATCTAATTTCATTAAAATAAACGCATGTACTACATTCCTGTCATCCTGTCATAGATTGAGTAGCTATTCTTTTGCTTCGTATCCATGGTAATGAATAAGTAAAAAAAGAAAAACAAAAATTTTGTCGCTCGTTGCTACAGGGTACGAGCGACAAAATAAAATTCCACAGAAAATATCAATTTTGCATTGACAAATGTAAGCGTTAAAGGCAACTTTCTATAGCAGTTGTCGGAAAAGTATAGTGTTCATTTCAGACTCGTATGATTTGCAGCATTCGCCTTCGGTTCGTGTTATAAACTTTCATAAACATAAACTAGAGCTAATTCATCCTGGAATGCACTTTTATTTAACATTAACCATTACCATTAGCGCATGCTGAATGTCGACATGCACTGGTGTAAGTGAGAAGTAATGCCATTTAGTACATATTTCGAACATTCACCAAGCAATCTTATGTATGCTAACAATCACCGGAGAATACCGAAATTTGCTAGATTTCAGTCTTTCACGGTAACATGTACACAAAATTCAATTCACGAAAAAGCCTGAAGTAGTTTCTTATTTGCAGACGTTTTGGGTAGAAAGTATACTAAAAATATTTATATATATTTGGTGCAATAACAATATGCATATTTACACATACAATCCGTTCAAGCACCAATACGCCATCGACATCAGCAACTCTACGGCGGATGAGCTGAACATTAAAATTGAACATGAATTGGATGACTTGTTCGGATATCCTCTAAATATTTTCGTGTATGACGTAACAGCGTACGCATCAAGGATCTCTACTAAACAATTCGAGTCCAATGGTCGTGAATTTTATCTCGGCCTGGATGGGAAATTCCTGACCGTGATGCGAGATGTGCTAAATGTAAGTCTCGACATAACTAGAGAAAGCGAAAGAGGCCTTCTTCACCAAAACTTCATCGAGAATGGAAATAGCAGCGATAACCTCATACCGAAATTTATGAGAAAATACAAATATGATGTGGTGTTTACAGGTTAGTTAGATTTGGGACACAAATTCGTCAATGTGCAAAGGTGTGATCAAAATGTAACTGGATTGACCCAAAACTGGCAGAATTGTTAAGTTTGAATTACGTTAAACTTTTTTCGTCTAGACTTCTTCTGTATAAGCCTCCATTGAAGTGTTTCCGTTCTTGAAATTTGGGTCTATTAATCGAGTGATTGAACTTGTGTCGTCAGTCAGGATCCTTTTTGAGCGCACCTCGTACATTCAGCATTAACATTATCGAGCATGCTTCATTCCAGCTTTAAAAACAAAAGTGAACGAGACCAAGGAGAATTTGTTTCTGCATGAAAGAGATGACTTGTGCTTTGTGGTCCCAGCCGGGGCTCCAATCCCTCATTACTTGTACTTGCTGTACATAATTCCGCTGGATGTCTGGGTGAACACAATTGTTTCTTTAGTTTTCGTTGTCGTTGTTCTCAAATTTACTTCGTATGTACGAAGACAAATATCAGAAATAAGAGAAATAAAATGTAAGAAAATCAACAATTTTATGGTATTATTATATTTTTTCTACGACCAGTATGGAATATTGCACACACAGTGTGTTTCAATTTCAAGGCATATCATTGGGATCTCGAGAATTACAAGACCTACGACTTTGGTTAAATTTGACAAAAGTTGCCAATTTAATTAGGTTTTTGTTTTTACGAAAATATGCCTAGTTTGCTAGATATGTACAAAAAAATTATGGGATGTTTCCTTTAAAACAACCAGCGCTTTTCTGGGCAAAACCAAAAACTTTAGAAAAAAATGTTATGCAGAAAATTAAACCAGTGGATCTCAAACGATAGAATAAAATTATATTTTTTTGAATAGTAACCTATACCGTGTCTAACTTAAAGGTGTACGAGCCCTAACAACATAATGTTCGGACACTTGATTTTTGCTAAGCATATTTTTCTGACTTGTCACATAATATTCATATTTAAAATGATTGAAGATGAATCAATACTAAATATAAAACTATAGTGTTTATTGATATTTAGCAACAGAAAATAGCGTATCCATAAGAGTAAATTATTGGGTTCAAACTCAACTTCCCCAAAAAAATTTGTACACTGTATGTTTATTAAAATATGTTGTAACAGCATATTTTAAGTATAATTTAGTTTATTGTTATATATTTTTATTATTCTGTCACTCAAAAAATAGTTTTAAAGATTTACGTTTTCGGCAATTTTTTATGTTTTGTATGTTGTCACCTAATATTTATATACAAAATGGGTAAAGAATACCTAGAAAACAATGGCGTAGCATAGATTTTTGGATACTAAAATCCTATTTTTATTTTGTCGAACGTCAAAAATTGTCGAAAACGGAAAATTTTGAAGCTATTTTTTTCCAGAGACAAAAATGAAAATATATGTTTGTAAACTAAATTATGCTTAAAATAAGCTGCTACAACAGATTTTATTGATCATTAAGCGGAAACAATTTTTTTTTTAATTTGAGTTTGAACCGAAAAAATTATCCCCTATAATACGCCACTGTCTGTTGCTAAATATAATTGACCCCTATAGTTTAACATTTAGTATTGGCTTATCTTTATTCATTTTAAATGTAAATGTTATATGATAAATAAGAAAAATGTAATAAGTAAAAATCAAGCGTCCGAACATTTTGTTGTTAGGGCTCGTACATAGGAGATTAACATGGGAAATCTGTTTTTTGCGTGCTGTTGCTCGGTGTTCTACCGGACAATCAAGATGGTATCAATCAAAAGGTATAATTTTTCTGAATAAAACAATGTAACATACTTTACAATTTATTTGTAATTTGGTTCCATAAATTAAGATGGAAGAACTATAATAACAGGGAGCGATTTCATAGGTATTTTGTACATTCAAAATTAAAAACATTCATTGAAATTAAAGTTTAAGAAGAGATATGTATATTTTATTTAACATATATAACAAAAACAAAAAATAAATTGGACAATATGAATGAATGCTATTTGCTGCTCACATATGGGTGGTTCCGGGTGACGATTTTTTAAAATAAGATACCGATATATGGAGGACGTAATAAATTCGCAGATTTGGTATCAAGCTTGATGTGTAGTTTGCAAAAATACGGTTTTGTTTGATTTTAAATTGGCTTAATAGTTCCTGAAATCCATTATATTATAAAATAATTAATATTTAGAATGTCTCAAAAACTTACTTTTCTGTTTAATTTCAGTATATTTAAAGGTTTTCCACGGTTTGTGACTTTAAGTTGCTCAACAGCTTGTTTAATTTTATGCCAGTAACACAAAGATTGTATTTTTTTAACTGACAGATTAAAATTTGAAATTGATAGTATAAACAAAATGCGTTTTGTTTACTACCTATTACTAGATGTAAACATACAAAACATTGTAGTTTTAGTTTTCCAGGCAGTTGTAGCGGCGCTGCTGCTAACCAATTGAAAATGAACATGAGTTTTACCCCCGTGGTTTGAAACAAACACGGGTGACTATATTTATTTTCGATAGAAATTAAATTAATCGCAGAACTTTAAAATTAATTTACTGAGCATTACATGCTCATTGAATAATTAAAAACAATATTATTGCAGAACAAAAATCTAGGGGAATAGGGAATTTCAGACAAAAGATTTGGGGTTTTTTTTTTATTTCAAATTAAGGCGCTGTAATAGCTAGATAATTAGCGCCTGGTACACTTGGGGATAGTAATACATTGTTTTATAATTTTATGGTGTAATACAGTAATTTATATTTTATTTATTAAATTAGTTGCCCTTAAGTATTGGATAATGTTCCCGGCTTGTTCCTTATCATTTTTTAGGGCTTCTTGGACGCTGCTTGGAATGTTGTGGACTCTCCTTTCTCGGTTGTATTTTGTACATTCTATTAGGATATGCTTGATGGTGCCGGTGGTATTACAGACGTCGCATGGAGTTGGTGGTGTTCTGGTGAATATGTGACTGTGTGTGAGTTTACTGTGCCCTATTCTCAATCTTGTCAGAATAACTTCCTCCTTTCTCGTTTCTCCTAGCTTCCAGGGTTTTGTAGTGTTTTTAATATCCCTAAGTTTGTTATTAGTCGTTTGGCATTGCTCTTCCCATGTTTCTCTTATTTTACTTTTAACTAGTTTTTTCATGTCATCTACTGGTGTTGGTGTATTGGTTACTCTCTGGTTGGCAGCTAGCTTGGCCTCTTCGTCCGCTTTTCTGTTTCCGGGTATTCCAATGTGGGATGGGATCCATATCAAGGAGCCCAGAATATTTTTTTGGGTGAGTAGTCTGTGTAAGGTTTCGCGTATTTTTAGTATGGTAGGATTTTTAGGATAGCTTTCTTGGATTGTTTTTATAAAGGTTGCAGAGTCAGTAAAGGTGACGAATTCTTTTGTAATGTAGTTTTGTTTATTATCTATTATTTCTATTGCTTTTAATATGGCGATAGATTCTGCCGTATTGGTGTGGATGGTATTTGGTAAGTGATATTTATGTGTTTCTTCTTCCGTTATGATAGCTGCTCCGACATACTCTTCTGCTTTAGATGCATCAGTGTATATGTGTATACCGGGGGTATTTCTTCTAATTTCTTCGAATTTTATGAGATATTCCTCTTTGCTTGTTTCGCGTTTCACGCTTTGTAGCAGCTCTTTGTTTGGTGGTGGTATTTGAATTGTCCATGGAGGGATAGATGGTGTGGTTATAGCTGATATCTTTGGGAATGCTATGTTGGCGTTATTTAGGAAGGTTTGTGCTTGTTTGAGTATAGGTGTATGTTGTTTTAGGATTGGTGTTTGTGTATTACTTTCGAATATGTATTTATGTGTTGGGTGATTCTGTTGTCCGGCAAGTTGTGTGACGTAGTTTATAAGTAATTGCATTCTCCTTGTTTCAAGGGGTGGTTCGCCTGCTTCATTGAGGATGCTCGTTATAGAGCTGGTTCTAAAAACTCCTATTATCAGTCTTATAGCCGCATTGTGTATCGGATCTATTATTCTGAGAACTGATTTCTTTGCATTTCCGTAAGCTATACTTCTATAGTCTATTTTGGCTCTTATGGTTGCTCTATACGTTAACATAAGAGAATCTTTATCTGCGCCCCAGCTTTGATGACTTAGTGTTTTAATTAAATTTAGTCGTCTGTAGCATTCTGCTTGGAGTTACAACAAAGTAAAATATGAAAATATTCATTCACATATTATAAAACATATCGTTTTCTATTACTTGATAGGCACACAATCTATATAATTTCCATTCAAATTCATGTAAATTATTATTCAATTCCATTTTTGACATCTAACCTACTACTCTACTAGAAATCATCACTTGATGACACAACTCAGCGCGTTTTAAAAGCGCTGAATTGTTGACTCAGCTGATGACAGTTATCATAGGGCGCGTTCAGTTGCATTCAGCAGCTAAGTAAGCAACTCAGCAATAGCAAGTAAGCATTTCAGCGTATTGCTGAACGACATGTTGAGTTAGTGATGGAAAATTTATCAGTTATCAATTATACATACAAAGGGTGATAAATTACTTTCTATTTAAGTTATATATTTAATATTTATATTTGTTTTGATTATTAGGAATCAAGGAAGATTAAAACCCTAATGTAAAGGTAACACCTTGTTGTACGCTATTTTATACAAATGGGACTTGTATTTCTTGCGTGATTACAGGAATTTGATTGAAATCTACAAATTATCAATATAAAATTAATTTAATAAGTACTAATGTTCAAAAAACAATTTGCTACAAACTTACCAATTAGAAAGGGCAAATTTTGAATCTTGTATATATAAAAAGAAACAAAGTAAAATATGAAAATATTCATTCACATATTATAAAACATCGTTTTCTATTGCTGGTACCCAATCTATATAATTTACATGTAAATTTATTATTCAATTCCATTTTTGACATCTAACCTACTACTCTATTAGAAATCATCACTTGCTGACACAAGTCAGCGCGTTTTAAATGCGCTGAATTGTTGACTCAGCTGATGACAGTCATCATAAACTCAGCAAATCGTTCAGTTGAGTTTAGCAACATAGCAACTCAGTTGCTGAGTGCTACTGAACGCGCCCAATGCTATGCTTCCAGGTTCGGTCTTACGCTTTCTCCATGGTAAAAAACACTGCCGTAAGGTGTTGATGGTTTTGAAAAGCACTATGGGCCTCCGCTGTAAGGTTCATTATGTGGTCCATGGTTGATCTTCCGCTTCTGAAGCCACTTTGTTCTTGGCTTATTCGGTTATTTTTTTTCAAATACCAGACTAATCTACTATTTACCATTTTTTTCAAGTATTTTACAAAGTGTGTTGGATAATGTGATGGGTCGATAGTTAAGGGGGCCTGTTTTAGGTTGTAGAGGCTTGTGTATGGGGATTAGGATTGCTTCTCTCCACTGGTCAGGGAAGATTTGTGATTGCCATATGCCATTGTAGATATGTAATAGGTAAGTGAGGATATTTTCATGTAGGTGTTTAATGAGCTCGAATGGTATATTGTCTGGTCCTGGGCTGCTATTATTTTTTGTATCTTTGATTGCAGAATCTAGTTCTTGTCTTGTGAATATGTAATTGATTGGATTACTCTGATCGTCTGATATAAATATCTCCTCTTGTTCCTCTCTGGTCTTTTTGTTTAAGAATACTTGATCATACTGTTCGTTGCTAGAGTTGTTGTAGAACACTTTGGCCATAATTTTTGATATTTCTTTCGGTGTTGCTGTAGTTTATTGTTTTTATTTCCGTTGTCATATAATTTCCTTTGACTCGCCTAATTTTTTCCCATATTTCTTTCACTGGGGTATTTGGGTTTATTGTTGAAACATATTGTTTCCAGGATCGTTTTTTACTTTCTTTAATAGTTCGTCTGCAAATTGCTTTTCTTCTTTTGTATTATATTAGGTTTTCTTGTGTTCTACTGTTTCGAAATTTTTGTAGTGCATATTTAGCGTTTTTACCGTTTCCTGGCATTCTTCGTTCCACCATGGCACGCATCTGTGTTTTATTTGCTTTTTGTATCCCATAGTATCCTCTGCCACTTGTATAATTTGGTCTGTTAAATTTTGGACTAAGGTGGTTGGGTTTTCATTGCTGTCTATATTTATGTTTATCTTGCTTGTTCTTTCTCTGTATTCTTCCCATGGTGCTTCTTCTAGTTTCCATCTTTTATTATGATATGTTGTTGTGTTATTGTTTGCTATATCGAAGTTAATTTTTATTGGGTAGTGATCGCTATCATATAAGTGTGGGAGTGTTTCCCAGCCAATATTCGGTGCTATTGTTGGATCACAGTATGACAGATCTATTGTGGAGAATGTTCCAGATCGTGAACAAAAATGGGTTTCCGATTCATCATTTAGTAGGACAAACTCATCCATGGCATCTTCTAGGATTTTTCCTCTTTGGTTATTGTATTTTGATCCCCATAGTGTGTTGTGAGCATTGAAATCTCCAATTATTAGGCACGGTTTTGGTGTCTGATTTATTACTCTTCTAATTTCCTGCGTTGATGGGGTTGTTTGTGGTGGTATGTATATACAAGTAATATAGGGACACCTCCCTCTATTTCATAATTAAAGTAATTCTTGCATCATCTTTAAAATCCTTAGTAAGCATCTCATATTTCAGAAATTCATAAAACTAAGATAATCGTTGTATGAGAGAAGAGCATCCTGCAGATGCTTAGATTCAACACTCTGTTTGTAACCATCGTTCTGTTCACACCTATTTGCTTAAATAAAGTTTTTAAAACAATTTCGAACGTTCAACAATTCCAGAACTGTTTGAATGTTTATTTCTTCTACTGTAATGGTATTTTTAACTAGGATAGCAACTCCTCCTGCAGCATGTCCTTCGTATGCTCTATCCTTTCTGTATATATTATAATTTTCACATTTTTGTTTTCTTGGAGTTTTGTTTCCTGTAAGGCTATGTGGTCAGGGTTGTGTTCTGTAATTAACATTTGTAGATTTTCTCGATGTGTGTTTAAACTATTACAATTCCACTGAATTGTTGTCATTTGGTTTTCCAATTAACCAGATATATATATATATATATATATATATATATATATATATATATATATACAAAGTTGGCTAAATTTATTTATATTATTATTATTACTATTGCTATTATGGTAGTTCTTAATTTGGTGTATATTTTACTTCTTTGTGGTTTGGGATAGGTTTTCTTGTGATCCGTCTATGAATAGATTTTCTTCGGATTGCGATGATTGAGATAGGTTATCGGAGCGTTCGTGATTCTTTATTTTTAGTTTTCTTATTATCCTTGTTCATTTATTATTTTGTCGTCCTTCTATTTTTGAGTGTATTTCTTGCATCATTAGTATTGTTCCTTTTAAATCATCAGTGTAAGGTTCTAATATTTCACTTACGTTGTTTGTTGCAGTTGAATTTTCGAGGTAGTCTTTAAATTGTTCATAGTTCATAGGGTATTTATTCGGGTTTTTCTCTATCTCGATTCTAGCTACTTCCAGTGGGTCGCTACCCTCCTTACTGTTTATTGCTGAATTTATAATTTTAATTTTTTTCTTCTGATTTTGTGTTATGGTGTTAGATGTATTTGATGAGACGGATTCATTGTCAGATTCATTGGGGTTGCTTATTTCGTCGTCAATTATTTCCTGTTGTACAGTGGATGCAGTTCGTTTTTTTGTTGTGTTTACATTTTCTAGTACTTTGTCCTGTGGTTCCTGAGATGTTCTGTTCTTACTATTTGTTAATTTTATTTGGTTGGGGTGTTTGATTGTTGGTTTTTTAAATAAGGGCATAGGTATATGAGGTTGAGTTCTGCTAGTTGTAGGTGTGTTAATATTATTTTGTGCTAAGTTGTTTTTATATTTGTTTTCAGGATGCCCGCGTCCGTTACATTTGCTTTCGTTGTTCTGTGTTGTCATGCTTTATCATAAGAGCAGCCGGTATTTTTGGTTTTTCACTTTCTGGGATAAATACTTGTCTTCTGAAGCTCATTATATGTTTGTATCCAGGTTCTTGCAGTCCTGCTCGTAGACTCATTACCTGTGATATGGTTTTTATTTGTAGGTTATGTAGTGCCTGTTGTATATCTTCATTTGGTATCGATGGACATACGTTGGATATTGTTACGCTGGTAGGGGGAGTGACGTACCGTCTAATTTCAGCTATGTGATTTTGAATTTTTATTTGGTTATGCTCTTCAACTAGTTTATCTACTAGGGATTTATTTTTTAGAAAAATGCAGATTCGTTGGTATGCTATTCGTGAAACATGGGTTATATTTTCGGGTTGAATTAATTTTCCTATGGCTATTACATAGTCTTTCATTGGAATTTCATTTATTGCTGTTATTATAATCGCTTCTTCTTTTTTAGGATATACTGTTTGTTTCATACGTTCAGCATAGGTAATTTTTTGTTTGTTTGTATTTTGATTTTGGCTACCCCAACTGCCATCTGGTAGCAGTTCGTCGGTACCTGCCATGATTAAGCACGGTCTTGAACCGACTACATCGGTGTTAGCCGCTCGTTGTTAGATGTCGCTGTTATTGTTTATGTTGTGTTGTTTTTTAATATAGATTTAGTTGTAATAAATATGGTATTAAATACCTTAAATCTGAAGTTATTTGTGGATTGCCGGTCAGCTGATGCTCTCACACTCGAATCTCGAAATTTAATCCGTTTGGGTTTTGCTTGACGTACAATGCAGATGATTTATGATCTAAACAAGATTTATTTTTTGTGTTCCTTATAATAGATTTAAAAAAAGTTTTATACTTAAATTAAATATGTAAATACATTTTTAACTTGCTTATATTATAAATAAATTTAAATATTCACTCATTAAAAATATTGAAGATTTTCGCTTTAATTAAATTAGTCAAATGAAATTTATTCACTAATTCAAATGCATATATTAAATCTCTAAAATCCCTATTTTAAAAAAAATTCCTTTAAATGTTTAGGAAAACTTGCATAATAGTTACCGTCAAACGGGGTTATATGAGACAATTTTTGTTAATTTTTTTGATTAACTTCTCGTGTATTTATGTTATTAAAAATGTAAAAATTGATTGAGATAGGGGATAGTATGAAGCATATAAATAAAGGCTTTAAAAAAAGTACACCTGTAGTAAATACTATTTAAAAAAAAAAAACTAGGTGTCCCAAATTACCTTCATGTTGGGGTAATGTGGGACGCTTGGTTCTACACGGCTATATCTTATGCTAGAAATGATATGGACCATATATGTGTGGTATATAACCTTTATGGGACACCTGAGAATTATAAAAAAAAATTAATGAAAAAAAAATTCGGATAATAAGGAAGTTAGGATATAAAATAGATTAAACGAACTTCATACAAAATAACACAGGGTTTATTCGAAATATTGTGTTGAATAAAACACTGTTATTCATACAAAAATATAGTTCTTCGTATTTATAGGTAATAAAAATAAATACAACTCTTTTTTTTTTAAATAGGAACATTTAAACATTTGTAACATAAGTAACATTATTAATTAGTTTGGCAAATATCACATACAAGGCACAATGACTTATTCGAAGTATTTTTCTGGAAAAATATGCCTTCCTCTTAATATGTCAGGCTCGGGCAGTAAAACTTTAATATTTTCATGAGCAACAGAGCATATAGGTACTGCTGTTTTGGCCGTGGTATTTGCGGCAAATAGTGCTCTTAGGTACTCCATACCTGACAGATGCTTGTCGAAAAGACATTTCTCCGTTAACTACCGCCTGTAACGCCCTTTCCATCGACGCCGATGGGTAATCTTGGCGCAAACGAGCGCCTAACTTTCTCTTGTATATTCTGGGCATTGTGTCCCATAAAACCCCTAAAAAGCCATATTTTATAAATAATTTTATTGTAATAAGCTGCTTTATAGTTAAAACATAATTTTTAAACAGAAGGTTGTTGAGGTTATGTATTTTTAAATAAACAGTATAAATACTGAAAAAATATCGTCATACGTTCGGTACAGAGGAGACTATTTGATGCATAAATCATTAGAATTATGTTAAGCAATATTTTCAATTTAATTATAACTAACTACTTACGTTTTTAACAAAGCTGTCTACTCCCTGACGTTCACTCATCAATTGTACACTTAGAGATATTTTTTGCTATTATGTTGGATGAAATAGTTCTGGCGCATGGAGCGATTTTTAAAAATATGCCGTACTGTCCCAAATTACCCCGACTGTCCCATAAAGCCCCGTTTGACGGTACGTTACTTACTTTACAAGTGGGCAAAATAAGGAATTACCCACGAGAGAAATTTTATTGTGGGTTAATTCCACTTTTCTCACGTGTGAATTGTAACGTTTTATCCAACAACTCCTAATAAATGCAGAATTTTTTAAAGAAATATTATTTGACAGAGACATATGCTTTAAATTTTCTAAATTAAAATCTCAATCGAAGTAGTTACCAAGGTGCTGTGTGTTATTATTTAAAATAAAAAAATTACTAACTAGTGACTTTTCTCAAAATTATACCCACAAGTGGGTAATCTGCTACATTCCTTGTTTAAAATCGCCATACCTGCGTCATCATGCGGCGCACCGCCGCAAGATTTGCGGCGCGGGAATCGCGCTGTGATAACTGTATTAACATGGGGAAAATATGTGAAAATGAATAGTTCGGACGGAAAAAAGAAATCGAATAATAATTGTTGTAGTGTGGTGGGCTGCAGAAATACAAAAGCATAATAATTGTTTCTCGCAATATCCGTCTCGAAATCTGAATTTCTTCGTTCACGTGCCCCACATGATTACTGTTTGACAGCTTGCGTCATTTCGTTATACTGTTGGTCCGAAATAAACGTATATCAACACAGTTAATAATAACCGACATTATTTAAGTGCAAAATCAGATTTTCCATTGAAACCATGTATACAGTCTGCGAGACTTCCCCGGAAAAACTTACAGCGCATGACGCTAGGTGTCACCGTGCTCGAAAAACACATATGTTTACATAGCGTATAACCGGCGGAGTTAGTCGCCACTATGTAGGTATATGAATGAGGGTGTATTTTTTTTTTCAAATAATTTATATTTTCGACAAACCTCTAGATATACGGTAGAATTGAACCAACCTGGTAGCTCTTATAGTTTAAAAGATATCATCAGTGATCCCTGGAAATTGAGATACACTACATGCTATGCCCAACCTCAAATGTATTTGTACCAAACACTTGAAAAGATGCTATGATAACTATAATTAATTATTTTCACACTTGTATTATCGCTATGTTCGTCTAAATTAAAGTTATTATTAGAGTGTACTATATGTAAATATATTATGTATTAAGAAAATTATCATTATATGTATAACAATATTTTATACGTAAAAAATATAAAGACAATAAAAATTGTCAACTGTTTCATAAAATACAGTCTCAGAATAATAACAAAGCAAAATTATTTCTGTGCACTATAAATTGAAGTATACTTTTCCATAGGACTAAAATTTTGGGTTATTCTGTGTTAAATTTTTCTTATGTTCTATGCAGACTATAAATCCATCTTTAGACGGTAAATCTTCTAAATATCTTTCGAAGAACTATAATTTATCTATAGTCTATTCCGCGAGATCTTTCATTAAAAGGACGAATATAGTTCTATGATTGGTGAAAAAAATCCAGAGTTTATATGCCTTTTTCACCACCAGTTCGTACACTTTTATTAAGAAAGGAAATAATAAATTTCTCGGCTGTTTTGGTTTATTGCTCATATTTATATAAAAAAATAGTTTTAAAAAAATTGTAAATTTAAGCATAAATATTTCTAATATACACAATGTAAAATATAAATGCAGTGGCCAACGCTATACCTACATACAATTCAAAACAGTAAAATGTATTGTGACATTTTAACAGTGCAGACATGTTTATATTTACACAGTGTTTAGCACGTGTTTGAGGACCAATCACAACACAGGAATCCACGTGGATTTATGTCCTTTTAATGAAAGGTCTCGTGGAATAGATCAGGGTTGGGCAACATCCGGTCCGCATAAAGTTCCAATCCGGCCCGCGAGATCATTAGAAGAAATAATAAACATATATTAAAAAAAAAAAATTTTAAATTATGTTAGTAACCAACTTAAAGAACTTAAAGGAAAAGGAGAGATTTACAGTTTAATTTTCAATATAATTCGTTTTGTTTAAATTAAGAAATAAATGTAGTACTTAGTTAATTTTGTTTTGTTATTAATGTTTATATTTTGTAACAACAAGTAACAAAAATGTGCCAATTAACAACTAAGGCCCGCGTACGAAACGTAAATCTTATTCTGGCCCCTGTTATACAAAGATTGCCTACCCCTGGAATAGACTATAAAACTACAATACAGGGTGTTAATACTAAGTCGTTACACCTGAAAATGGTAGATAGAACTCATTAAAACAAACAACTTTTTTTAGCTCAAATTTTTTATTTGGAGCCCCATTTCATAGTTATTGGCGTTCTCTTGTTTTTCGAAAAATCGTCATAACTCCCTTATTTTAAGGAATATTTTAAAAATACAAAAACTTTAATCATTTGCTTTCGGTTCTCTAAAACACTTGTATTTACAATTATTTTCCATTTCATCAAATAACAAAATGGCGACCAATCAAAAATTTTTGAACAGGATATTTTAAAAACCACTCCATCGATTTTCGAAAATAAAACATTTTTAAAATCCTTAAACTTTCTATTACAATATTTATCTGAAACATTTTTTTCTATCGGGCACTTACTTAGCTTACATAAGTATTAACAAACTAAAAAAAAGCATTTAAAACGAAGAACATGCATCACTATGAAAAAGTTGAACTTCTTGACATGCTTCTGGTTTTTGGGGAGGCAAGGCGCTATGCACAGGAAGCTCGAAGAATTTATCGGGAAAGATACCCGAATCGTCAACAACCAAGTAGCCAACTCTTCAGAAAAATTTGTAGGCGTTTGTTAGAAACTGGTGGAAACGCCAACAGGGTACTTCGAACCCCTAGATTTGAAGAGGCTGTACTTAACATTATTGAAGATGAGCCATCGACGAGCACAAGAATAATAGGGAACAGATTAAATGTGAATCATGTCAGTGTTTGGCAAGTTCTGAATGAGCAGGGCCTTTACCCGTACTCTAGGCAAAAAGTTCAAGCTTTGGGACCTGACGACTTCCAGCCAAGACTATTGTTCTGTCGTTGGCTCCTTCGACGTTGTAATCTGAGAAGGCATTTTGAAAAACTTGTTTTGTTTACCGACGAAGCTTGCTTCACATGGGACGGGGTATTTAATTCTAAAAATAATCATTTGTGGGCTGACGAGAATCCCCACGCACCATTTATTCGCGCACATCAACAACGTTTTGCGGTAAATACATGGGCTGGAATTATAGGGGAGTACGTTATTGGACCCTACGTTCTCCCAAACCGTTTGAATGGGGAAAATTATTTTATTTTCTTGGATACTGTGCGGCCGGAACTACTTGAAGACTTGCCACTAAACATAAGGCGGAGACTTTGGTTTCAGCATGATGGGGCACCGGCTCACACAACGCGAGAGGTCCAGTTGCGTGGCCAGCCCGGAGCCCCGACCTAACTCCACTACATTTCTTTTTTTGGGGTCAGATGAAGACCTCTGTTTACGAGACACCGGTGAACACAGGGTTAGAACTAGTGGCTAGAATCGTGGCTGCAGCAGAAGATATAAAAGAGAAGCAGGCAGTCCTTGGGAAGGTCTCCACCAACATCAAAGCACGCTGCCGGGCTTGCGTTGCTGCGAATGGTGGCCACTTTGAAAATAATATTTAGTCCCACCCTTGTTGATTCATTGTTTATTGTTTTATTTTTCTTGTTTGTTTCTTGTTTTTCTTGTTTAATGGCAGCAAGCCTACTTTGTTTTAAATGATTGTTGCAGTTTGTTAAAATTTATCTTGCAATTCAATTTCAATAATAACTTTTGTTGGCCAGATAGAAATAAATGTTTCAGACAAATATTGTAACAGAAAGGTTAAGGATTTTAAAAATGTTTTATTTTCGAAAATCGATGGGGTGGTTTTCAAAATATCTTGTTTAGAAATCTTTGATTGGTCGCCATTTTGTTATTTGATGAAATAGAAAATAATTGTAAATACAAGTGTTATAGAAAACCGAAAGCAAATGCTTAAAGTTTTTGTATTTTTTAAATATTCCTTAAAATAAGGGAGTTATGACGATTTTTCGAAAAACAAGAGAACGCCAATAACTATGAAATGCGGCTCCAAATAAAAAATTTGAGCTAAAAAAAGTTGTTTGTTTTAATGAGTTCTATATCTACCATTTTCGGGTGTAACGACTTAGTATTAACACCCTGTATAATAAACAAATGACGTAATAATTTAGACCAGTATAGCGACAATAGCAACGTCAAAAAAAATTAAATTTGATTATAACATATTTTTCAGATGGTCCGAATTCATTTCAGGCTGGGCTCGTATAGTGAATTAAAAAATACAATTATTCCATCTGATCAATGCAATAAGTAAAACTTAACGAAAATCGTGGTCGTAGGAAAAGTAAAACATTCATCTTGTACAGAATAATTTTACGATCATATGAAATAGATAATTTTCTGCACTTTTTGCGTAGTACAATTAATTTATTTTACAGATATAGATCCAGGGTTGTCTCTGTTAGAAGTGTACTGCATTTTACTAAACACCCCTGTCACCAGGTTAAACAATCGTTGTATCTACATAGTCCATCGCGTTACCTTTGCCATTTGGATGATTTTCGCATTAATATTCTCCACAGCTTTTCAAAGCACTCTCACAACCACCTTGATCGTGACAAAATTCATCCCGGATATAGACTCCATCGCAGACTTACTAAAAACGGACTTCACGATATACGCCAGTATTTACGACCTGGCGCTTCTTAAAGCGAACTTTGACGAAACAAACCAACGTCTGCTCAAGCGAATTGTTGGTAAAGACGCCATATGGACCATCGCGGAGATGCTGGTGGTCGAGCCGAGCAGCGGGTTCCTGGTCCGGCGAGAGGTGGCCAATCGGTTTCTGTCGTTGACGAGGGATAAGGACACCGGACAACCCACGTACCACTTGGTGCGCGAACACGCTATGCCCAGTGCGCAGTCCTACCAAATGGTACCCAAGCATCCGTTGTACGAAGAAATGATGTGGATTATTAATAAGGTTTGTGTATGTCTAAGATCGTTTTTATATTCCACGTGATTTTATTCTAAATAAAAGTACAAAACATAATTGAAATATATCAAACATACACAAATATAAATTAGTTACATAAATAAAGAATTAAATTACACGTCCTTTCAGTAGTAAGTGAAACACAAGGTGAAGTAGTTTTGACATAAGTAAAACAAAACAAACAGCAACCTATATAATAAACGGAGTTTACGTAGGTATAATGTATAGCTTTAAATGGCGATTGATAGTGAGTTTATGCAGACAATTGCGTACAAAGAACTGTTTTTAATAGTAGCGTTTAGGCAACTAAATTAGTAAATAAAACTAAGGACACTAAACTAACAAGCTGGCTAGATTCAATTTTGTAGTTTAATTTCTTAATTCTATTATGTTTGCACATGCGCAATCAAGACATCAGCAGATGAATCCAGAATTGGTTATGGTATGGTATTTTTCTTTCATAAATTTGACTAAAGAGCAGAAAGAATTAAGAATTCGCTTATTATACACTCTACAATATTTATGTTTTCGAAGTAAATTTCTTTTTTCACTTTTATATGAAAATGAAATTATAGATGCCAAGCAAAACATCTGACGTAATAGTATATCGTACAAGCATTGAATGGAACTCATTTCCTACAAGTATGAAAAATGTAATGGCCATTTCATGCGAGTTGTGCTCTATACTTTTTTATACGATCACTATATTATTTCCTAATTAATTTATATTTTACAATAAGAAAATGAAACAAAATACGAAAGATTAAAAATGTCATTAGTTCAGCCACTGAATAATAACAAATGTTATTAATGTCAGAGACTGGCCAATCCAATCAATCGGTAATTGCGGACGCATTTCATTCTTATTGGAACTCATCAGCTAGTTTTGATAAATTCTAAGATTTTCCAGTAAAACCTAAAATTTAATAATTCTTAAAGGTAACAGTCCAACAGTTCTGTGATCATCGTTCATTTCAAATTTTCACCACCATTCCTGTTAAATCTTAGAAATTAACCTGGAAGACGCGGTAAATAACCTAACCTATCCTGTCAGATCCCATAAATTGGTTGATCTGGGGTCTTTTTTTTACCAGTAAATCATTACATTTATCAAACTCATGTCGGTTAATCCTGAGATTTACTAGTAAAACCTAAGATTAACCAATATACATGCTTTTACAGTAACATACACTATTTTTTTATTACCTTTGATATCTTTAATTTTGTTCATTGTTCACATTTTTTGAGAACTTTCCCTCACGCCGGGAGATAAAGTGCACAAATCTCCCTTAGATATGAAATAGAGCTGTTTCTATCATGATTATGGTATCATAGAAACCTGGTTTTCTCTCCCGATCATGAAAAAAGTGATTTATTCTATAATAAATTCGCATTAATTAAAAATAAATTTATAAGTAAAATAATTGGCTCTTTACTCAAATATGGTTGCCGATGGTTTCTCAGTATGTATAGCACAAGAGAATTAAAGAAAGGACCCGGCTCATTTCCTATGGGAAGATGCTCCCGTTGAAATTGGCTGGAATTAACATATGTTGTTCCTCGCAATCTCCGGACAAAAGCTATCATGAGCAACCAGGTGAAAAGTTTTCCAGATATTAGAGGTTAAAATTCCACTTTTTTTCACAACTTTACCATGGAAAAGGAATTATTTTGGACCCCCTAGCTATACTCCAATCTTTTCCGTACGTTATATATTACCTGTATAATAAATCATGATACTGTTTCCAGGTCCATGAGTCCGGGTTATATTATCAATGGCGCAAGACAAATTTCGGGTGGTATGACCCATCTACCAATACATCGTCTAGATGGGATCATGAGAAGGATTCCTCGACTAAATACGAGCCTCTGAGCATACTGCATCTGCAATCCGCTTTCTACATTATGTTCATTGGGCTCGGCGTCGCATTGCTGGCCTTTGTTATCGAACATATTTGGAAGAATCGTAAAGGAAAAGTGCAATTTAACGAGACTTAATTTTAATAAAATACAATAACGTGTCATTTTTGTTGTTAACACATATTGTATTGTTTCTTAGCTCTAGGAAAAATTAAACAAACAAATACTTGGGTTTCAATATTTATTTAATTCAACACAATTGATTTGCATACAAGGTGATACATATAAATAATTTGGTAAGACAAATACACAAATTCATCTCATAATTAAAATCGTTGTAACCTAATCCATAACCTTTTAATTCTTAATACTACCTACAGGACAATAATCTAAAATCTAAAGCGTGATTTATAATGAAGTAAAGTAAGAAGTAACGTACGATGCAACGCAGGCGGTGACGCAGAAGTAAAGCAAAAACTTCGGTAGGTTTTATAATGAAGTAGGCGTTGCTGCTTGCAGCCAATCACAGTGCATGTTGCTTCTATAGCTGTCAGTTTAAACTTGACGTTTGTATAATACAAAAAAAAATATAGCATTTAAGGTTATGTGATGATATGATAATGAAATGACTGTTTAAATAGAAAATTTATTAAAATTGAGAAATATCACTAAAGAATAGAAAACATACGTGATGAAATTCAATTCGTTCCGTCAAACGACGACAAAAACAAAATGAGTATTTATAAATATGAATTGACAAATGAAGATCCAGTATACCCAATTTAAGCCCCGCGGAGTATATGTATTTGCTAGTATTCGCACAGACTGTAATTAACAGCTTAGGCGGCAAACTGTCGAGCACTTAATGCATAATGCATACAAAGACAATAAACTAAAATTTTAAATAAATAGATATAATAAATTACCAATAGTACCTACAAACCACAATCAGAAAAAAAATAAATAAATACAAGTCGTGCTTCGTACGAGAATACAAACATGTCGATAATGTAGCTTTCTACAAAATGGTTGGTCAGAGATAGAAAAGTAACGCAAAAAGTTGCGTTACTTTAACCGCATTACTTCTTGCGTTACTTCATTATAAATATAAATCCCGCTTATACAGGATGTCCCAGATTTAAACGGCCTAACTTAATCCATAGATTAAATATCTAAAAATAAGGTGAGAAGTTCATTTGAGCAAATGTCCGTAAATGCTTTATTCCAGGGATATTCATGTTTTTCTTATTGAGTAGCGCTACTTTAAAAAATCAACTTCATAACGAAATATTTAATATTGTCTTATTGAGGTGTGACATAATAATTAAATTAAATTACTAATAAATTGTTTATTATCAAATTTCAATACAAAATTTAGTTTGCTTGCACTGATGTCTGGGAAAAAATGAGAAACTATTGTTATCAACTATGCAATATACTTAGGATTATTGTTATGAACTATGTAATACAATTAGGATTATTAAGATAATTAATTAGGCAATCGTTACGATAATTGATTATGTATAGAGTTTATTTATATTACGTGGTTCTATCGGAGTATAATTCTCTCTCTTGTATACTATTGTGGAATAAAGGTGTATAGTGAATATCACGGAGTATTCTTGATTTGTGTGTGTGTGTGCCCTGATAATATCAGAAGTGGGATATCACCTAACCTACTGTGAAATACCATCATTCAAGCGTAAGAGAGTACATAAGAAAAAGAAGTGTTCAAAACGTCGGGCATCGTCACATCGGCGTAAGAGTACTAGTAGTAGTAGTAGCAGCAGCAACAGTAGCAACCGCTCTAGTTCCGGTAGCTCCTATGAAACAAGGAGAGGTCGCGATCGGAAAAGACGTCGTCCAGATAGTCCTCGCGCTTACGTAAGTTTAAGCCGCGCTAGGTACACACCAAGCGAACCGATACCTTCATGCAGCTATCGAGGTAGTAGTGAATTGGTAACAGGGGTGAGTTCAAAGTTTAAGGCAAGTAGCATAGATATAATTCCCGATTTTGATCCCGCTACCGATTGCATAACCGAATGGCTCGATTTAGTTGATAACCATGCAGTGGTGGGAAACTGGCATGATGATTTTATTAAAGTAAACGTATTAAACAAATTAAAAGGAACAGCGAGCAAATGGTATGATACTTTTACGAGAAACGAAGTAAATTGGGTGAATTGGTCATGGGCCCAATGGAAAGAAACATTGAAATGTACATTTCAGAGTAATAGGAACTTGTATAAATTATTTATGGAAGTCGCAAACCATAGGCCGGTAGTAGGAGAGTCACTGTATAATTATAATTTTGACCACATAGCAAAAATCGAGAAACTAAAAGCTAATTTTTCAAATGAGGACAAAATTTCATTAATAGTTGGCGGTATAAATGATGACACGATCACGTCAATCGTAGAAGCTGCCAACATAAAAGACCCAAACCAATTAGCTAGCTACCTGAGGGAAAACTTATACACCATGTAGTAAATCAAAACCTCCCTTATTTAATAAATCAGAAATTACCAAATCCCAAAAAGTTAGTTCAGTTAAAACTGACGGAACTAAATGTTATTGTTGTGGAAAACTTGGGCACAGAAAGTCAGATTGTAGGCATAATAAGAAAATTTGTAATTTCTGTAAGAAATTAGGTCATATTGAATCTGCTTGCCGCAATAAAAATGCAAAAACTAATATTAAACCCGAAAATAAGAATCAAACGACCAATGAAGTAAAATATATTTCTCACAACCCCAAAAATAAATTTTACAAACAAATATTGATAAACGGTAATAGTAATCAAGCTTTTATCGATTTCGGAAGCGACTGTTCCATCATTGAACGATCTTTGGCACAGCGCTTAAAATTATCTATAAAATAATTAGAGAATAACGTTACCTTGTCCGGGTTCCTAGGGGTAGGAACGGATGTCACCGAAGTTACGTTAACAGAAATTAGTATTGATGACGTGACATTGCAATGCGCATTATACATTGTTGACTCAGCTATTTCAGATACACAAATTCTCATAGGCCGTAATTTTACAGAAAATTTGAATATAATTTATTACAGAATTTTTTTTTTTTTTTTATTGTTTATTGTTTCATTTACAACTGGCTTTAATGCAGCCAACGAGCAAATATGATATAGGGGGTACAAATACATGCGGGGAGATGTCTTCCAGCGATGACACTCCTACTACTTCGACGCTTAGCGTTGGTTAATTACATAAGGTCCAAAGGTTTCTTTCTGTTCAGTCGTCTTATTTCGTCTTCATTGTTTAGGAGATTCAGAGCTAGATTATTCGGGTGATGATTTAGTTTTTTTTCATATCGGGCTGCAAACAGCTTAATTTGTTCTTTGACATATTTTATTTTTAAGTCTTTATGTAAAGTATCGTTCGTGACGTACCAGGGGGCTTGGGCTATTGTCCTCAGGGTTTTATTCTGATAACGTTGTATTATATCAATGTTTGTTTTCTTTGCGCAGCCCCATAACTGGATGCCGTATGTTCATATTGGAATAAGAGTTACTTTATAAAGGAGAATTTTGTTTTCTAAAGATAATTTGGATTTTGGGCCCAGTAACCAGTACATCTTTTTTGTTTTGATGTCCAGTTGTTTTCTTTTCTTTGTTAAGTGTTTCTTCCAAGTCAAGTGTTTTTCAAGATGCATCCCTAGGTATCTTGCTTCTTCTTGTTGTGGAATTATTTTATTGTTCATGATTATGTGTGGGCATGTAGTGTGTTTCGTTGTAAAGGTTACTTGTACGGATTTGTCCTCGTTAATTCTTATGCGCCATTTGCGTGCCCATGTGTTTATGTTGTCAATGTGATTTTGCAGAATGTTTGTTGCTTCGACTGGATTTTCGTGCGACGATAGCACTGCCGTGTCATCGGCGAAAGTTGCGGTTAACGTATTTTCTTGTTGTGGAAGGTCAGCTGTATAGATTTGGTACAGGACTGGCCCAAGGACACTTCCCTGAGGCACCCCTGCGCTTATTTCATAGAGTTGTGATTGTGAGTTTTGTTGGACTACTTTAAAATATCTGTCTTTCAGGTAAGATTTGAATAGCAGATAATACTGGTGTGGAAGTGTGATTTTTATTTTGTGAAGTAGTCCATCATGCCATACGCGATCGAATGCTTGTTTTACATCCAAAAAGACACCTGAGCAGACTTTCTTTTCTTCCATGTCTTTTTCTATTTTTTCGATGACTCTGTGAACCTGTTCTATCGTAGAATGTTGGTTTCGAAAACCGAATTGATGTTCTGGGATCAGGTTGGTTTCTTCAATTATAGTTTTAAGTCGCTTTAGCAATAATTTTTCGAAAATTTTTGATAGAACAGATAGCAGTGAAATTGGTCGATATGATGTTACTTGGTTTGGTGGTTTGTCTGGTTTTTTAATCAATATAATTTGGGCAAATTTCCATTGAATTGGGTAATATTGGATTCTTATCATTGCGTTAAAAATTTGTGTTATTGCGACTATCGCTTTCTTTGGAAGATGTTTTTAGGCATGTGCGTTAATGAGGTCGTAACCTGGTGATTTCTTGTTGTTTAGGTGATTTATTTCCATTTTGACTTCTTCAGGAGTGCAGTGTTTTATTGGTGGTGAAAGTTGGCAGGGGGTTTCTAGGGATTCTAAGATTTCATTTAATTCTTCATCTGACATTGTTGTTGGGTTTGGTTTGAAAATATTTGCCAGGTATTTCGCAAATGTTTCTGATTTGTCGTTGTCGTCTTTAGCCCATGTTCCATCTTCTTTTCGAATAGGTGGAATAGATTGCTTTGGATGTTTTAGTTTTCTAGTGGCTTTCCATAGACTGTAGTCTTCTCCGGCATGGGGTGATAAGTTGCGTAGGTAGTCTTGAATGCTATCTTCTTTTGTTTCCTGGAGTAGCTGTTTGAGTTCTCTGGAGAGTCTGTTCAGAGTGGTTTTGTCTTGGGGATGTCTGCTTGTTTGCCATTTTCTTCTAGCGGTTCTTTTTTCTTTAATTTTTTCTCTAATGTGGAGGGGGAAGTTTACAATGTCATCGTTGCGTCGTTTAAGTTCGGGAGTTGAAATCCACGCTGCTTCTTGTATAGCTTTTGTAACATTTTCCACTCCTGTTTCTTTTATTACAGAATAGATAACGAACTTAAGTTTGCCTATAAATAGCACACTATTCCCGTAATCAGCGAAATTAAAATTAATGAAGGCGAATTATCTGAATCACATTCTACTCTCTTAAATAATTTACTAGCTGAATTCATAGAGGTAATATCAGGAACAAATAATTTTAAATCACTAGGTAAAACTCATAGCGTTACTATGAATATCGAGTTAAGTAGTAACAAACCAGTAGCATTTAGACCGTATCGCCTATCGGAAAACCAAAGACAAATTTGTAGGGAAATAATAAATAAATTGTTAGATGTACAAATTATTAGAAAAAGTCATTCGCCATATGCTAGCCCAGTACTTCTAGTTGACAAGAAAAATAACGAAAAGCGCCTGTGCATCGACTATAGAGCATTAAACAAGATTACAGTGAAAAATAAGTACCCTCTCCCCTTAATAGAAGATCAATTAGATAGGCTAAAAGATTGCAAATATTTCACAAGCCTCGATCTTGCTAGCGGATACTATCAAATTCCTATGAATGAGCAATCAATCCACAAAACAGCTTTTATAACTCCAGATGGCCACTACGAATTCTTGCGTATGCCATTTGGGTTAACAAATGCCCCAGCGGTCTTCCAAGAGATGATAAATTGTGTATTGGGTCAGTTGAGATTTGTTAAAGTCATAGCCTACCTAGATGACATATTAATACCATCTAAAACTATAGAAGAAGGCTTAGAAGTACTACGTGAAATCCTAATTATCCTAAAAACACATGGTTTAACATTAAATATATCGAAATGCTCTTTCTAAAAACTGAAATAACATTCTTAGGATATGATATAACATATAATTCAATCCAACCGAATTCCGCTAAAATAGATGCAGTACAAAAGTTCCCTAATCCTAACAATATACATCAATTGAGACAGTTATTAGGGTTGATAGGATATTTTCGAAAGTTTATCCCGAATTATGCAAAACTTGTACAACCACTGACACATTTATTAAAAAAAAGATACGCCATGGTCTTGGAATAAACAACACGAAAATATAGTAAATGAATTGAAAGCAAAAATAGTATCGAAACCAATACTGTCCATATTTAACCCCAATTTAGAATCTGTGGTCTATACGGACGCCAGTAAGGAAGGTTTGGGCGGTATTTTAATGTAAGTAACCAAGTCTGGTGAAAAACCAATCGCGTACTACAGCGTTCAAATAAATAGTTGCGAGAAAAATTATCACTCCTTTGAACTAGAACTATTAGCAATAGTGAAAACAGTACAAAAATTTAGACATTACTTATTAGGTTCAAAATTTAAAATAATAACAGACTGTAATGCCGTTAAAAGCGCTATAAGTAAAAAAGATATTTTACCTAAAATTGCGAGATGGGTGTTCGCATTGCAAGAATTTAATTTTGAAATCACCCATAGAAGCGGATCGCAAATGAAGCATGTGGACGCTTTGAGCCGCAATCCTGCAAACACTGATACACCCAATATAGTCGAAAATGTACTATTAATTAAAGACAGTGATTGGATTGTTTCAGCACAAAACAGAGATCCAGAAATTGTAAAAATTAAAAATATACTGTTGTCAGGAGAGGCCGATTCAAATAAAGATATATTTTATAATTACGATCTGCGTGCGGGTAGGATATTTAGATTAACAAACCATGGTAGACGATGGGTCGTACCAGATAATTGCCGTTGGCAAATTGTAAAAGCAAATCACGATGATATCGGTCACTTTTCTGTCGATAAGACACTTGCGAGACTACGGGAAAGATATTGGTTTCCCAGGATGAGGAATTTTGTAAAAAAATATATTAAATCATGTTTAAATTGTTTAAACCATAAAGTTCCTGGAGGGAAAAGGCCAGGGCTATTACATTCTATTCCAAAACATTCACGTCCATTCCATACATTACATTTGGACCACTTAGGCCCCTTTGTTGAAACTAAAAGTGGCAATAGTTATATCTTAGTCATTGTCGATGCTTTCTCCAAATTTACCTTTATAAGAGCTGTACCTAGTACTAAAACCAAGTATGTGATTAGCGAATTGATAGAAATATTTGCAATTTTCGGGAACCCCAGAACAATTATTGCTGATGCAGGAAAGGCATTCGTAACTCGAAAATTTAAAGATTTTTGTGTCCAAAAAGGCGTTAGACTATTTATAAATGCCGTTGGTATGCCACGGGGCAACGGTCAGGTAGAACGAACAAATCGAACAGCGCTCGATGCTTTGGCAACCATGGGGGCTGACGTGCAAGCTAATGAATGGGATATACATGTAAAAACTGTTCAGCAAGGCATGAACAGTACGTTGCACAAAACAATAGATACCAGCCCAGCAGAAGTGATGTTTGGGTATCCCTTAGCAATAGATGGAGATCGACTAACTCCAGATTCAGATAGTGAAGCCCCTATGGATATAACCAAATTAAGAAAAGAAGTAGAAATGAAGTTAGAAAAGAACAGAGTGAAACAGGATGAACGGTTTAACAAAAGTAGGGCACACGCCCCAATATACAAAGTTGGTGAGGAAGTACTGGCAAAGATATCAAGTCATGCTGGTAATGGGTCAAGTAAGAAGTTAATGGAAAAATATAAAGGTCCATTTAGAGTCGTACAAGTTCTAGGTAACGATAGATACAAAATTAAAGATGAAAAGTTCTCAGACAGATGCGGAATACCATACGAGGGAGTATTCAGCGTAGAGCACTTAAAGGCATTTACTGTTGAACGTAAGTTGAATTTATTTGACCGGATGTTAAGTATGTTACAGGTGTAATGAGATGAGATGAGTGATGAGTGGCAGAATCTCCAGAGCTTATCAGCAGAGGTGATTGCTGCTAAGAAAAGGGTAGAATCGCAGACTCGAATGTTTAAAGAACATTGCGAGTGCTGAAAGAAAAGGGTATAATCAAAGACTCGAATGTTTAAAGAACATTGCGAGTACTAGATGTTAAAGCCTAAATCAGGACTATGGACCTGGTTTAGGGGTGTTCAGTTAAGCTATGTTGAGATAAGCTCGGCATAGCGAACACTTGTTGTGAAACACAGTCTCGATATTGGAACTGATCAATCTGGTATACGAGGGCTTGTGTAATAGTATGTGAGCCACAGGGGTTGATCCTGGCCAGATCAACTCATGTGTGTACTTATCACTATCAAAACGAGAGATATGAGCATGCAAATTGTGTGTGCACTAATTATACTTTTGTCCAGGGCCCTAGCAGTCGAGGAAGATGGTGGTATAGCAGAGGAGCCATGCAAGGGTGAAGTTTAAAATAGGCGTGCGAGGACGCACGCACGTCAGTATGGCCGGATGTTATCAACTATGCAATATAATTAGGATTATTGTTATGAACTATGTAATACAATTAGGATTATTAAGATAATTAATTAGGCAATCGTTACGATAATTGATTATGTATAGAGTTTATTTATATTACGTGGTTCTATCGGAGTATAATTCTCTCTCTTGTATACTATTGTGGAATAAAGGTGTATAGTGAATATCACGGAGTATTCTTGATTTGTGTGTGTGTGTGCCCTGATAATACTATCAATGAATTTAAAAAAAATTTTTGTGGTGCCATAAAAGAAAAATCTATGATGAACCTATAAATAATTTTTTCTACGACCACTGAGAAATCTGCTCATTGTATGTTTGTTGTTGCTAGGGATATGAGGTACATTGCAAGCATCGTGCGAAATGAATTTGTTTTGTGAGTATTTCAATACAGGTCAGTTCATTTAAGTGCAGGTGCCATTGCTAGGATATTTATTTAGAATTGTCAAATATTGGAATGATGAAAGCGAGACAAATTTATTATTAAAATTAAATTAATTTTGAAATAATATTGTGGTCGTAGAAAAAGTATAGTGTACAACTCGCATGGAATGTCCATTTCATACTCGTATGATTTGCATACTCGTAGGAAATGAGTACCATTCCATGCTCGTTGTACAATACGAGTGTACTATAGAGTATAGACTCACTATGAAACCATATCTCCCGAGCAATTTCACGCAGCAACCAATGCAATGACAGTTCGTTGTCGTGCCTATTTACGTGCTGCAGGAGAACATATGTTATATAATAATCTTAAATGGTAACGATGGGGTAAATAGCTCAGTGGTAACGTATCGGACTGTGGATCGTGAGATCCTCAGTTCGAATCCCAGTACCGACAGTTGCCAATTTAAATTTACCCCTGTGGTTCCCCCTCCACTAACAACTTTGGGGGCTATGACTTGACGGCTGGTAACCGCATTTCATACGCAAAAATATATCACCTACCGAGATCTGCGTAAGCAGAGTGCCACACTCGTAATGGGTAAAAGGCGTGATGATATATTTATTTTATTTAAATGGTAACCTCAAGTTTTTATTTCAGATTTGGATTCTTTGATAAAAAATATGAAGGTTTAGTTTGAAAATTTTTTTTAGGTTCGCATTAGATTTCACTTTAATCGCGAAAATCATATTTTGACATTATTTGCTTTGTTTTTTTTTAAAATAAAGTCAAAATACTTGATAAGGAAAACATTATACATTTGTTTGTTATATTGTTTTTTTCCATGGCGAACACTATTAAATAGTAATTTTGTACATTTTTATATTTAATTTCTGCAGTTACAACCCATAGTAAAATTTTTTTTACTGATTTACATGCAGAATTTGAAGCTCTACAGTATTTACGAGTATTTGAATCATTTTAATAAAAAAAAATTTGGGAAGCAATGTTTTTCATGTTAAAAGCCTATGGTCCACTTTTCGGGTTACACCTTTTACATCTCAGTATTTAATTTATTGTGTAAGGTAGAGATTCCCGAATTAGTGTAAAGAAAAGATTGTCAGTTCAAGCTTGAAAAAATAACTAAGTTTTGTAAAATGTACACAGGACTAGTCAACGAATATGAGTTTAAAAATCGATGTCAGTATTTATGTTTCCTCCTGCGCTGACTGAAGGACGGTGAAGTATGAAGCAGCAGTTCGTAAAATCTGAAAAAGGCAAAGTTTTAAATAAATAACATACAATTAAACTCCACTTGAGGTTAGTCATAAGTTATGAAGTTAGCATTAAGGCAACATGAACCAATTTTCAGTCAAATGGAATGGGATCGTTCACTAGAATCACAAAATAGGAAATATGTCATTAATATTATGACTAGGCCCAAATATATCGTACTGTCCCATCCCTTAAGTAATAAATTGTGAACCTTGGGCAGTGAGCAGACACTTGCATTTTGGCTTTTCTTGTGAAATGTTGAAAGAATTACTACACAGTTTAAGGGCTCCTCTCTCGATTGTATACATAGTTTTTGTGAAGTTTATTTTGTGAGTTTATGTAAGTAGATTTGAGTTTTATGTATGAGTATTGTTAATAGCTAATGTTATCTCAGTTTCGATCTTTGAAAGTTATTGTAAAAGTTAGTGAGTAAGCGATACTTTGGATTATATAGCGTCGAATTATTCAGCTCGTAAAAGTATTTGATTTATATAATTTATTTTGCTTGTTCGTTATTAAATATTATATAATTTTGTTATTGTTGAATACGTGTTTAATTCCCGCCTGCGCGCATATTTCCCGCCAATTGATCAGAAGTCTTTTTATAAATACTCTTCGGTATCGAGTTTGCATATTCCATGGTGGTCAGCGACTACGCTACCCTTGGTTATTCATTTAATCAAGTAAAACCCTTTCGTATGTCAGTTACCTCTTGGTACCAAGTGCGAGGTACCTGTTACACTGATTTACCTGTCAGAAGAAACACCGTCTTTTATAGCCCGTTTTGTACAATTATATGTATGCACCGCTGGATTTTACTATATTTGTTATGACAAATAATTGACAAAATTATAAATTAAGGATAAAAGCTCGCACAAAAGTCTATCGAAATAGTATTCTGCTCACATGTCAAACGTCAAACCAAGTTCTTGTCATATTGAGGTGAAAGTCATGTGACGGGTGGACTTCCATCTCTCTATCTCTATCACGTTGTGATGGTTACATACTATCTTCGTCTATACTCCATACATTTTATTAGTTCTTATGGTAATACCCAATACAGTGGCGGATTTACCGCCAATAGGCTATTAAAATTTTGCCGCCCTTACCGACCTCTACAATTCGATAGCCTAGTTTACAATCATATGAATTACAATTTGTAGGTGATTAAAATTGTAATTTATGATTTGTGCACTATCGTTCTAATTACACACACCACCTATTTATCGTAATGAGTATAATTGTAAACTAGGGGATCGATGTGTCAGAGCCTAGATTATTTTTATAACCCAACTATTTTTCTGTGCCAGAGACACTTTAGCGAACGGTTACGTCACTCGTTCCCGCGCCGCAACAAACGCGACTACACAAATTGTAGAAAAATTTATCTAAGTTTTAAAATATACAGGCTGATTCACAACGTACGGAAAAGAATAAAAGTGTAGCTAGAGGAGCCATTATAATGCTTTTATCTTATTAAACTCAATAACCAAAAAGTTACAGAAAATTAAAGTTCTCTTAAATTAACGCCCATCCGTTGAATACCGCAGAAAATAATAATTTTTTCGTTTCCATAGAAATATGTTTCTTTCACATTTGACAATTTGCTGTCAACCCAGTGTAGGCAACCGTTAAATAATTATTGTACAAGTAGGATATTTTTAACAGATTTTGACGTACTATAGTAAATTAATACGTAACATGAAACAAAATGTGCAAGAAGAATTAACTAATTTATTCCGATGACCAAATTGAGGACAAAACACATAATTTTGAGTGTTGTTTACGATAATTTCACTGTTCGAGGTTGGCAACACTGAGTGTCAGTTTCAATTAGGAACTGACAGATGTATAATTTTAACCTATATGATGTTTTAAAGTTTTTTATAATTTTAGATTTCAAATAAAATTTAATATGTGCAGCGACATTGAAGTTCCTTTTTATCACTCACATTGTTTATTTTTTTCGGCCCTATGGGCCTCGACAACTAAATTCCATCCACAGCAACTAAATTCCAATTCATGATAAAAACTTCAGTGTCTTGATACATAAATAACTATTATTATAGTGTGCCGTTCTAAGAATTGACATTTAAATGAATTTCAACGGCTACTTGTTTTCTGTTGTGTTTTTGTTTTTAAGTGGCTCTCAACCATGTAGACAGCAATTTTTTAACAATGAAAGACAAATTTATATAGCCACAACTTTTATAATAATACATAACTATTATTGTTCAGCAAAATTTAAAATATTCCCAGTTTCCATTTATAACATAAATAACTGCTCTAGTTTGTAACATACATACATAACATCACGCTATATCCCACTAAGTGGGGTAGCACGAACTCAGAAATACAGTCAACCAACAATCAATCTTCTCTAAACATTCCTATCCTGACACACCACTTTCGCCTCGTCTACATTCATAGTGCGATTCATACACGCTCGTTTATTCTTCACACTCGAAATCATTCGTTCACGCAACAAACCATCAATCATACACAAGTACTCATTAATTGAATCAACTTTAATATGCTATAAGTCTTTGCCAAAAGTTTATTAAGAAAAAGACATTATTTTGGGCCTTCCTAACTACATTTCAATTCGTACGTTATGAATTCACCTTGCATTACCTATTGAATTGTTTGTGTGTGTCTAATAACATTTAGGTACATAAATATGAATCTTTTGAATTTATATAAATAGTCTGAAAAATATAACATAAGTAACCAGTATGAAATAAATAAAATTAATGAAAATTTATCTATGCAAATACCACGCGAGGTAAATTTTTTATGTTAATCTGCAAATTGCACATCAAAAATTTCTTTAAAAACATCACAAGAATCAGGGTTGTCAAAAACCCGGGTTTTTTTCGAGATATGCCCAGCCAACTGGGTTTTTTCAAAAATAAAAAATATTAAATTTTTCATGTAAAACATAACATAAAATATAATGATGCTTAAATACAATAAATGGAAAACAAGGTATATATTTATATTTTAAAACCCAATATTTTCTGTTCTTACTGTAATTATTATTTTTTCAGATTCTACTCACTCCAGTATTTTTTAATTTTTGACAGAAGCAAATTTTACTTTTTCTTTTTTGTATGTAATAATTGTATATCTTTAAAAAATAATTAGGTCTCTCTGAACTTATACTATTCTTAAATCAATTCTTTAACATGCCTAAATTTTTATAATAACCCTTTGGGTTTTTTCGGGCTGGGTTTTTTCATGATAAACCTGACAAGAATGTGACGTAATAATTTGCAAAAACACAAAAAATTTTCAAAAATATTTACCTTTAATGGTATTACCCTTAATAATTTCCCCGGGAAATTATCACTTAAGTAACAGTTGACAGTAATCCAATATTAGATTTGTTTATTTCAAAATGTTCTTTCCACAGTAAGGGAATGAAATTAATAATAATTATTCCAAAAAATATTTCTCATCGAATATCACTAGACCATTGACAAATATTTATAATTTGATCACAACTACCTCGAGAACGTTGCTTGAAGGTAACAGCCCGGGCGGTTACCAAGCAACGTTCTTTCGGTAACTGTGATAAAATAATTTCGTGATAATAGGCCCAATTCTCTAACTCAGTTGTTAACTTTTTGACAAATAGAAACAAATGTTACAAGTGACAGTATGACTTTTTTTGTGTTAAGAATTTTTATTGGATTAAAACCTTAGCAAGTGGTTAAAAATTTACAACTGTGTTAGAAAATTAGGCCGAATATCCTGCTACAAAGTAAACAAACAGTTGTTATTGTTTATAACTATCAGTGTGACATTTAATTAATATTTTAAATTTCGTTTTGTATTGTCTTTGTCTCATTTTTTTTTAAACAAAATCATTCAAGCAAACTTAAATTAAGTAAAACTGAAATATAGTAATACTGAAACACGCACTAGTGGTGTAAATGCTTGCCGAGAGAGAAAGCGACCCTAAGGTATCTCTATCCTTGTCGTACAATATGCTCGAAAAGTTTGTTTCGTAGCATTCATTATTTAGAGGAAAACTGAAATTCAAATGAAAGAAAGAAACAATGGCATTTTTTTCTTATTGTCAAACTAACGTATTTTTATATACATTTTAATGATTATAATGTGAAATACACTACAATTTTACAAAATAATTGAACAAATGTCATAAGTTTTTTTGTTAAAGTATTTATTACGCACCTAAAAAGGATAATTGCGTATTTGGTTGACACACAGCTTTGCAAAGTTTTATGCTACGATGTCGCAACATTTTTTGATTCAAAAAACACATATTTTTATTTTACCATTTGTAATAAACTATCAACAGCAGTTTCTTAAATCACAGCGACTAACTTTTGCATCAGTCTGTACGTGACGTAACTAGAAGTATTAGATCAGGTCGCTTTTTCCATGCAAGGAGAGAATTGCAGTGCGCGTTCCACTAATTACTATTTCATTGGATTTACCATGCAGTTTGCTTTCGTGTTTGTTGCTAAGCAGTGTATTTTTGTCATGATTCCAATATTTCCCTAAATTACGTATAAGGAAGTAAAAAAAAAAACACTACGTAGATGCTCATTAATGTTTCCAATAGCATTAGTAAAATTGAGATGGGCATATTTCTGTGAAATTATATTCACGCGTTCTATTATAAAAACTACTGTAGCTTTCGCTGTTAAATACATGTGTAATGTAATTTTGCTTCACCAATAGTACTGATTTATTATGACAAATTACAAATGCATTAAATATTATTTCCTACATGTTCCTTACTCTATAATTATTAACGGTCTTCCATTAGATAGTGCGTTATATTTTACTGATTTAAACGCACAGGTATAAAAGATTACGTTCATATTAGCATAAAATATAAGTCTGTATTATCCACGTACATGCATGTGAAAATATTCATTCTTAGTTGATATACACCGCATTTGTACAAGAAGATTTTAGTTCGGTAAACCCAGGAATAGAAGACTCGCAAATATTTTGTATTCATTAAAAGTACACAACATAATTATTTATTATTCAGGCTGTACCATAACTTCTTGTACATATTAGAATGGCATATAATAATAAACGTACTGATCACGGAACAAAAATAATTTTTTGAAAATTAGTTTTTGAGGTTTATCATGGTAACAGTTTTGGGCCACTGGTTGAATATGTAGTTTTAATATGAAATATTATATCTTACATAGTATCTAAATAATAGCTAACTAAAGTTTGCGTGATACAATAATGAAGCCGGTCACATAAGACATAACTCTTTTACGGTTATAATATAGGGGTGAGATATTATTCAAAGTAAATAGTATTCAGTGATACTAAAAATGTTCTCTCTGGTAAACTACTTTTATTGGTAAGAATTTCAAAGAATTATTTTTGTTTCCTAATCTATAGGCCACTACAACACGTACCGGAAGTTATGGTACATTCTGTATATTATAAGAATGATATATTATGGCACTAGGAGTTTAAACAGGACTTTTATGTTGAGCTCATATATTTGCGGACGCGATTGTGCAAATTGAGCAAAAAATAAAAAGAATGTTCAACTCCGAGTGACATACAGGAGGTTTCCTGAATTTTTCTCGATTAGCTCCTTTATTATTGAAAATTTGAAGAAATAGTACATATGTTGTGACGCTGCCTGCCGTCGCTATTGGACCTTATGCCAATAGCTCGTAGTTTGCAGCGGTTCTTTCTGTCGGTCGTGAGGCTCGGGCGCCAATCGGTCATGCGGTGCGGCGGCACAGAAGAACTTCGTCGACACGGGACACTCTTGGACGTTGCTAAACGCTAAGAGGGCACGGGTTGCTCAATGGAGACAAGGATTCGGCGTTGAGAGGGATTTCCGAAAGAATAAATTATGATAATGATAACAAACTATTTATTTAAATCTAATATTTCAAAAAAACAGCAAAACAGCAAAATAATATAAATATCAATTAATTCAAAAAGGTTGAAATGAACGGGATAACGTAGCAAAAGGAGTGGAGACGGACTGACGGTCGTCAGTTGTCCAGTGGTTACGGCGACGGAAGTCGGTAACGGCGAAGAGCGGGCGGCGGTGGCGGCGGTGGCCGGTCGCGGCAACAATGGCATACACCAATGTTGCGGTAGCCACGGAAACGGGGCTATGTTGGCAAACACCAACAAAGCGGTTCGCAATCGCGATCAACAATGGCATGCACCAAAGTTGCGGTAGTCACGGAAACGGTATTGGCAAACACCAATAAAGTAGCTGAATTCTACTCACCAGTAGTAAGGGCTACGAAAAGATTTCTTCGGCTGGCACACACCAGGTCAAAGATCACTTTGATAAGACAGAAGGCAAACACCTTCTGACTATCAGTTCGTCGTAGCCCGTATTTATACCCACAAAATCTGCCGATTTAATTTGTCGCGTTTTGACCAAAATTATTATCAAAAAGAACCGTTAAAAATAAGAAAACGAAACTTCACATGTTTAAGTTAATTAGGGATTTATATTTTTTTATAAAGATAAAATCAATTGACATGACCGAGGTTTGAACCGCGGACCCTAGAGGCGGCGACCGCGCGCTTGCACCACATAACCAGCCAGTACGCTGACGTGTACGAACTAACTCGAGGTAAACGTTTCTAAAATAAATGTTTATTTTACCAAAACAAAAAATATAAATCGCACCGGACTCGAACCACCGACCCTTTGCTCGCTGATCAGCCATCCTAGCCACTGGACCAGCTGTTCCTGTGACTGTTGATGCTCTCGGTACTAGTGACCTACGTCACAATATACATACATACATAACATCACGTTATGTCCTACTTAGTGGGGTAGCACGAACCCAGAAACACAGTCAACCAACAATCAATCTCCCCCATACATTCCTATCCTGCCACACCACTTTCGCCTCATCCACATTCATAGTGCGATTCATACATGCTCGTCTATTCTTCACACTCGGAATCATTCGTTCACGCAACAAACCATCAAGCATACCCAACCAGTTATTCCTCGGACGAGCACGCAATCGTTCACCTTCAATCTCACCCACATATATTAGTTTCACCGACCTTTCATTCGACATTCGCTCAACATGACCAAACCACCTCAACTGACTCACTGCCACTTTCTTAACAACATTCTTCTCAATTTCACACCCACCATACACCAATGTATTCCGTATACGATCACGTCTCGTATACGCACACACTCCTCCAAATATCTCATTTCCACTGTATTTATACGTCGTTCATGCTTCTTCATCCACACCCAACATTGAGAACCATACATCAATGTAGGCACTAACGCACCATTATAAACACTCAATCGAGCATCACTAGATACATTCACGTTTCGAGCAAATGTACCCAGAGCACCCAATACCTTGCACCCTGCAGACACTCGCCTTTCAATCTCCCGGTCAATACGTCCATCCCTCGAGAACATACTACCCAAATATACAAATTCATTCACTTGTTCCAGTCTCACACCATTCACAGAAACATTACAATCAGTCACCAAATCATTCTTCTCAAACACCGACACTTTACATTTATCGACATTCAATAGCAGATTTAAACCTTTCCCTACTTCATTTATGCTCACAATCATTCTTCTCTATTGCTTCTCAGTTTCACCCAACACAACATCATCCGCATAAGCTAACGCAGGCACTACACGTCCACCAATACGTACACCATCCGTTCCATTCAATGCCTTTCGTAACAAGACATCTAATTAATTAATTTCTAATAATGGTTAGCGATATTATTTAAAATAACGGAGTTATGATTTGTTTCAGAAAATTAATGTTATATTATTTTAATGCCAAAAACACAATAATTTCAGTAAGCTATGATAACAACTGAATAATATTATTATTAAATATGAAAATAAGTTATATAAATTACATTATTCTAAAATTTGTGTTTTTACTTTTAACTTTTTCAGCTATTAATCAGTTGTTATCATAGCTAACTGAAATTATTATGTTTTTGACATTAAAATAATATAATATTAATTTTCGAAAAAAAATTCATGACATGTTATTATAAATAATATTGTTAAACATTATTTAAAATTAATTGATTATAATAATGTAGACTATAAAAAAAATTCAATTCATTCCCTATTCAAAAAATTTTGAAACTGCTTTTTTGCCATATTAAAACAAAAGAAGCTTAAAACTTTTCAATCAGTTTTTAAGAACTTTTCAGCCGCTACAACTTCTCTCGTTACAATTTCTTCAAATTTTCAATAACAAAGGAGCTAATCGAGTGAGAAGAATTCAGGAAATATCCTGTATACTATTTTTTGAAGAAAAAAAATTGTAATGTACACAGCACATAATCTCCCGGCAATCGGTTCCCACTGCGAATTATTTATACAGGCTGTAACATAAATAAGTACCTTAAATTTAACCAGTGACAGAACTCGTCAAATAACACAAGCCCACCATTATTATTTTTTTTTTTTTGTAATTTTGTAGAGACTACTATATCGACTCCGAGGTTAAAAATATAGTACACCCCCTTGCACTAAAAGCACCCCTTCAACATGGTAAAAATGACTTAACACTCCAAGAATAGTCTAAAAAGCAGTGCAACTATTTTTTGAATTTCGTGTTACGTGAGGAATAATTTTCAGCCTGTCATGGGGATGTCACTGACTGTACTTGGTGCAATGCAAGTATTCACTTCCAAACTGCAGTGCTGCATATATTTAGCCAATTTCAGCATCGATTAAAATAAAAGTCACGATGACAAATTTTTTTCACGGTATTCTTTCAAATAGAACATTCATGTGACAAAAATAATTTAAAACTGTTTGAGATCCACCAACACCTCTATAATGACGTCACAACATTTAAAAAAAATCATCATGAAATAGTAAGGTTTCCGCCATTTTATAGGAAGAGTTTTTGACCATCACATCAAGACTAATGCAGTTACTCTCTGTTTCACAAGAAACTGAGACTTTATAAGCATTTATTACATTCACTGCAATTTTTCCAACGTACGCCATGTACGAGGGGTAGTTGTCATCCACCCTTAAGAGGGTGTCATTGACTTTAAATATTAAAATTAAAATCACGTTGACATGATTTCCCCCCGATTTTAATTTAGCGGCGGTTTCCGGGGACAGATTTTGAGCATGCAGCTACTCACTCTTACAAAAAAAAAAAAACTGAGCATTGCAAACTTTTTTCAATCACTGCATTTATTAAGTTTCCTGTTGTATGAGGGGTAGTTTTCATCCGCTCATGGGGATGATTTTCAATGGGAAGTAGTGTTAACTTATACGTTATGTACTTGAATGTTTATGTTTAATTCGATTTATTAAGATTTAAGACTGTTCGTAGAGCGGTAAGTCATGTGTACCCTGATTAGGTTTCATAGCTCTAGGGGTAGATTTTCAGGGCATATGATATTTTTAACCTCGGATTTGGATTCAGCGTTGAAAATTACATAGGAATAAAGTTGTCTATGGGAGTATACAAAAATTTTTTTTGTGGAGTTGTGTCTTTCAATGTGGTCTCACCATTTTTTTTTTATTTTTTTTATGAAACTTTATCTAAATTGAAGACTATCTATACTTTTAAAAAGTCTTAATTGTTATTCATTAAGCCACATTGACAACAATTGTTGACAAATTGATGACAATAGTATCAATTTAAAATTCTGTTTACCATATTAAAGATGCAAATGGTTTTAGAACTTCGCGACTTTAATTTGAATTTTACGTACAGGAACATGTTACATCGTTGAAAAGGGAATACTTCGTGCTATCCATTATAACTTTCATTCCCCCCGCCATATCCCTCTAATAAATTTATTTTGTCAATCATAGAATTATTATGCTTTATAAGCATATGTATTTATGTTTTCTTTATTATTAGTTAGCCAGCAAAATTGATTGGTTGTTTTAAATAAACTCGCCCTGTGTATTTATTTTTAATTTTATATTGAAATCTCCTCTGTGGGATTTATAAATTGACACCAAATTCAATAGGTAATTATTGAAAAAAAAAACAATAGACAGTCGTCCAAAATTAATTTTTGACACCTCTCTCTTTCTCTTTTCTCTAAGACTACCATTTGATTACAAACCCAGTATGATTTAAATAATTTTTTTTTCACGACATGCCTGGAAACCCCACGTTTTTTCTCCCGAAATATTGAGGATAATGTGTTTTTCCTCTCTAGAGAGGAAAATATAAAAGTGTTACCAATGTTATTAACAAAAAATATATTGCAAAAATTATAAATTCTTTATTGAAAATCCTTATTTTATTGATAAACATACTTTAAATTACCTTACAATTATGTCTTATATTTATCTTTTTCTACATTAAATGCGGCTTAGGTAACAACTTTAATTTAGATTTAAGATTGGTTCATTGGTAACACTATTACAATTTGCGTTTGATGAGCTAACTTTTGATGTGTCAGTTGTGTGTTGTGTTGTCAAAGTGTAAAATCGTTTTTAAAATTATGTAGTGAAAAAAATGTTGTGCCTAACACGAGAAGAAAGAGCTTCTTTCACTCTAGCTTGAAAGGGAAAAAGAAGCGCTTTCCTCTCTAGTTTGATAATAGTATATTACAATACGAGTGAAGAAACTAAGTATTTCGCTCACGCATGTGTCAGTGACATAAGTGAGCGAATTCGTTTCTTCACTCGTGTTGTATACTGTTTTGTTCAATACTGCTATTGTAATTACGCGCCCCCATCCTTGTGGTCCACATACTCAATGTTAGGTTAGATTCAATCTGTTCTTTTTCTTTCGCTTACTAATTTCACCCATTCCCACTCATCTGTCATTACCAATTTGAACCTAACCTAACATTGAGTATGTGGACCACAAAAATGATGGCGCGTACTTACAATAGTAGGAATAAACAAAACACTATACAACATGAGTGAACAAACGAATTCGCTCACTTATGTGTCTGATACATGCGTGAGCGAAATTCTTAGTTTCTCCACTCGTCTTGTAATATATTATTACCCAAGCCCTCTGTAATAAGGCGAACATTCAGAATGCGATTTATTGTTTTACTGTCAAACTTATTTTAAAATATCAAGTTTCAAACTGCGTTTGGACTTAAATGCATCGATAATCTCCTTGACAGGAGACCTTGAGTTAAATTTATTGCCACACATGTGTATGAGAAACTTTGTTAGAATTTGTAGTTTTCAGAGTTGATAGATTTACAGAGAGGCCTGGTCGAACCCTAGATTACGTGTTTAGTTTTTACGTAATTTTTGTGTAGGCCCGGAGAGAGGTCCCGTGCCCCGCACATCTTAGGTGGTATTTGGGTGTTTTAGCCAGCACAAGAAAGACAGTTTAAGATTTTTGAACAATGCAGACGTCTGCAGCGCTCTACATTATGTAGAAAGTTAATTAAATCACCGTTTTATCATTAAATTAAATATTATTTTTATCGAGGGTAATATCACAAGACCTTCTGATTTTATCGATAAATGTTTATTTTTGCACGAATTTTTTTTGCTTAGCAACAATCACGAAAGCAAACTGCATGGTAAATCCCGACTCCGAAGGAGGAGGGGTTTTACCTAATGTCAGTTTGCTTGAGTGGTTTTGCTTAAAAGCAAAGAAAATGAGTGCTTAAAAATAAAAATTTATCAGAGAAAAAATCAGAGAGGTCGCGTGGTATTTGATGAGATGAATTTCAAAGACAAAGCAAAATGTAACTTGAAATATTAATTATCTGTCACACTGACAGTGATTGACAGTAACAATTATTTGTTTCCTTGGTAGCGGGAGCTTTATCGCTGTAACCCTGGCAACGGGGTTTTGCCGCGGTAAAACTCTGTTAAAACTGATTGGTTAAAAACTAGTCGTGGGAATTTATCAGTATAAAACTGTTCCTATTGGTTGAATTTTCAAGTGTTTTGCATTATGATTGAGTAAAAACTAGTCGTGGGAATTTATCATCCTAAAATTATGTGTGCAAGTGTCAAACCTTTCAGCCGGTCCCCTCGTGCTACACATCTATTGCGTTTGAAAATGTAACTGTTTTTACTGCTTCCGGGAGGTTCCAGGCTCGCCGGCCATTTCCTCCATTCAGCAGTAAAAACCATTTTACCTTGCTAGTAACGTAAATACCTATTACAAGAATTGAACTGAACCACTGATTTCTATATAACACTAGATTGGGCATAACCCGCTACGGTGCGTTCCCAATTGAACGCCGCCATAATGATCAAAATTGAGGTTTTGTAATACTTTAATATTTAAAAAACTATCTCTCTTGTCTATGGGTATCACCACACTTCGTGGTATGACATAAAGAGAGGTGGTGGCGAGCGCGGTGTAGCGAGAGTGAAGGCAGAGCTTCAGATTGCGCACTTTACTTTACAAAAGTGTCACAAAACCTTAATTTTACTCGTTCAATTGGGAACGCTCTCAGATGGCAGAATATGGCCTGTGCCCAATAGAAATCAGTATACTGAACTTACAGTAATTTTCATCCATCCATAAAGAAGTTATTGAGAAAATTGTAAATTTTTTCATGATTTCTTTACTTTCTTATTCTACCTGTAAGTGATTGTACACCAGTAAAGAGAGTAGCGGTATCTTTATACACATTTCCATTAATAATTTTTTTCACGAATTATTAATAATGTGAATAAAATCCTTGAACAATATTTATTGGTGTACCCTTATAATTTAAATTCATTCAATATTTTTTAGAGGAAGAAAATATGCTGCTTCACACAAAAATGTTTCTTATAATAAACATTATTATTTCAAACATAGTGAACGCAAGTTTAAAAAAATTCACAGACACCTCCCCATCGAAACCCATAGGGCATTACATGAAAAACAGTCGTAACATAATGTGCAAGAATTGTAAAAACAACTTAATAATACGGGACTGTGATGACGTCATAAGCGAGGAAATAATATCTGAAGAGCTGTGCAACGTGGCGTCGGTCATCGTTCAGTTGCACGAAGGTTTGTTGATGGCCCCGATCAGAGGATCGAACATTAAAGAAGAAGCTGAATTCACGATGGTGTTTTTATCTAAATGGTACGTGTATAACATGCAGCAGTTCCTGCAAACAGCAAAAGTACTGCCGATGTGGAATAAATACAGTAAAATAATAGTTTTAATTACAAATGACGATATACGTCTGGATAATTTAAAATGGCTGGAGGATATATTTCGGGTAAGTATAGGTATTTATAACACTTATAGTATTATGGGCTCTATGGTAGATTTCAATAAGAGTATGCATGTTTACTTTTGACAAATACAGACTGATTCATAATGTACGGAAAAGATTGAAAATTATATTAAATTATACACTCTACAAAAATTATGGCAAAAATACTCAATTGTACGAATCTTCCTAATTAGTGAGACTTATTACTTATTCCATAATCCACAATCATGTCTATACCTTCCATTTTGCACGCAACCTATTTTGACGTTTAATTAATTAACATTTAAAAGTTATTTACTTTACAATTGGGCAAAGTAAGGAATTACCCACGAGAGAAATTTTAGCTCACGAAGCCGAAGGCTGAGTGTGATAATTTTACCGAGTGAGTTCACTTTGTCCTCGTGTGAAGTATAACGTTTTATCCAACTCCTCTTAATAAATGAAAAATTTACTAAAGAAATATTATTTGGCAGTGACATATGCTTTAAATTTTTAAATTAAAATGTCAGTCGAAGTAGTTACTAAGGTGTTGTGTGTTATTATTGTTAATAATAATAAAAATAAAAACTCACTAGTGACTTTCCTCAAAATTATACTCACTAGTGGGCAATCTATTACTTTCCCTATTTAAAATCGCCATAGATATAGAACATTTATTGTGAGGTGTTGGATAAAATAATTTCTACTATCCACTGACGAAATTTTATTGCACATTTAAATATTTTCTTTAGATTGGCTTTTTAAAAATATTTTTTGGTTATAATATCATCATATTTTCACAACTTATAAATATTTTCACATCGTGACAGCCAAAAAATTTCCTTCATTATTTATTTAAGTTATGTTCACATACAACTTATTGCTGCTGTCTTGCAATGATATTGCTGACTATTGCTGTTCTGTTGCTAGTGTATGTTGTTTGACAAGCGCTACGGCGTAGTCTTTCCCAATAACTTGTTGCTGTTGTAGCGCTGTTGCGTTGCGTTGTAGAAGTTTGTAAACTCCAAACTCAAGCAATGAAACAACAAGGCAACGGAAGCAGCAGAGAAGAAAATATTTCTTTAAACCAGTGGTTCTCAAGTTACAACACAAAGTTATATTTTTTTCAAACAGGATTATACATATTTTTTATGCCTTTTCGATAGTGTATTTTTTCTGAATTCAACTATGTATTAGTTTTATATCCTTATGGTCTGTGTCCACGGTCCAAGATCTCGAATATAGTTCTCGAATCAAAAACTCGGATCGTGGGCACTATCAACTTGGAAGAAAAATCGAATAGAAAACTATTATGAAAAAACGCTTCTGTCCGATTGTTTCCTACTAGTTGCTAACTTCATATAGATGTTACCAAATTAAAATTTTGACGTTTAATGTTTGTGAAGCTAAAAAATTGTTATTATCTAACAGTTTTGAAACATGAAATATATTTTTTATTTATTTCTCGAATAAACAAATTTAATTTACTTATGTCAGAATAATTTCTTGAGAAATATTTTATTAGATTTTAGTATTGGTAGAAGTGACTGAAGCTAACTTCATATATTCGACTAATCTGACACCTGTAGTCATACAAGTTTACTATTTATGATATAGAATTATATCCGAGATCTATCATTGTGGACACAGGCCTCTACATAATAAAAATACTGAAGAAAATACGATAGTATTTAAATATATACATAGTTATTTTTATTATAAATGTACAATAGACTATGGATGAAAAACAAATAACAAAAAATATATAGCTGATATCAAATAATAATTGACAGTAATAGTAATAATATAACAAGAGGGTGAGAATAAATTGAAAATAATTTGACAGATATTTCGAAAACTTGTTGCCAGGCAATAAATAAACGTCAAAAAATAATCGTTCTAATTGTTGTAAATTGTTATTCTTTGTGTTTTGGGATTATTTTGTGACATAAAATAAAATAAAATAAATATATCACGCCTTTTACCCATTGCGGGTGTGGCACTCTGCTTACGCAGACCTCGTAAAGTGATATATTTTTTCTTATGAAGTGCGGTTACCAGCCGTCAAATCATAGCCCCCAAAGATGTTAGTGAAGGGAAACCACAGGGGTAAATGTAAATTTGTAATAGTCGGCGGTGGGATTCGAACTGAGGATCTTACGATTCACAGTCCGACACGTTACCACGGAGCTATTTACCCCATAAAAATTTGTATTTATTAAAAGGTGGGCAGAGTGGAATTACCCACTCGATAAAATTATCACAATCAGTCTTCGGCTTCGTGTGCTAAAATTTCTTTCGTGAATAATTCCTTTGCTCACTTAAAAAGTAAATAACTATTGTTTTTCAGGTTTGTAATTCAAGTAAGAGTCTGTTTAACTTTACCTACCACTTTGGCTAACTTCGTGTAGTGTCGTGTACTTTAGAACCGATTTCGGAAAAAACAAAGTTTTTATACGAATTTGAATACCTCATGTGTTTTAGGCTAAAAATCAATATTTTTTTTGAAAAAAAAAATTTTATTCGTTTTTCTCAAAAGTATATATTTTGGGAAAGTGTAGCTCGATACTTAAGTTTTTAAACCCAAAAATTTCAGCTTTTGTTTCACAAAGATTTCAGAAAGGCGACTAATCTTTTGACGTGTTATAAAATAATCGCTATTTTTATGAAATTTTATTATTTATGAAGTAATAAAGTACTTTTGATATTTGTTTATAAAATAATTCTAGTCGTGAACAATTAATAGTTTTATTATAGCACAATATTTGGTGTAATTACATTCATATAAATGGTTAAGTGCATCTGACAGTCTGATTTTAAATCTGGAATATAAAATCTAATTTTCAACACACGCCAAATGTCAGGATGAAAATGTTTTTCATTTTATCATTTTTGTATGTTGAAACGTCACTGCATTTATATTGATACTTTTTCCCAATACAAAATATTTTTAGAATAATCCATAAAACTTTTTTTCTCGTAATAATAAACAAACAATTGAGGTTTAGCTAACATTATGAATTCGCAGTTCTTTGCTATTGACTTGGTCAACAAACTAATGAAATTTTACTGCAGATGGCGCTAATTAAAGCAATCGATAATACAGATAGAATATTTTAAATAAATAATTGTTTCTTCTTTACTTAATTGTTTTGTAATATTAAAAACACATTTTAATATAAAACTGAAAGGTATGCATGCATTTAGATAAATAATTATGAGCAGAATATTATAAAGATTTAAATCTAAAAATTACTGATTTCCATCATCGTGGACACAGGCCTTCTGTCTCATTGTATGTTTGTTGTTGCTAGGGAAATGAGGTACATTGTAGGTATCGTGTGAAATGAATTTGTTTTTGTACTATTTCAATACAAATCATTTCATTTCAGTAGTATTTTTCTACGACCACTGAGGATTCTGCTCATAGTATGTTTGTTGTTGCTAGGGATATGAGGTACATTGCAAGCATCGTGCGAAATGAATTTGTTTTGTGAGTATTTCAATACAGATCAGTTCATTTAAGTACAGGTGCCATTGCTAGGATACTTATTTAGAATTTTCAAATATTGGAATGATTAAAGCGGAATAAATTTATTATTAAAATATAAAGTAATTAAGAAATAATATCGTGATCGTAGAAAATAACTATATGTATATTTAGAGCGCAAAGTTACGTTTTGTCGCTCGAACAGGAATATTGAAACGTGAGCAGGTGAACGTTGCAATGGGCGTATAAACCATAAACGAAATATGACAAATTTATATCAAAATCGTGTACACTTACGGAATAATTAGTAGTAATAGTTATTTACGATACAAGTACGTAAAGCTAGTCTTTAGTCACGAATGGGTCAATTAAAACACGAGCGTAACGAGTGCTTTAAGACCCCTGAGTGACTAAAGACGCTTTACGTATGTGTATCAAACAAAATTTTATCTACGATATAATGAAAAACCCCAAAAAATATAAAAGAAATATTTTTATTTATGAAGTAGGATCGCAATATTAAATGAGAAGTTTGCCATGATAATTTTTTTTTTGCAAATTTGGCGTGTTTAAAAATTTTAATCACTCGTTGCTTGGCAACCCGAGACTGCTCGTGACTAATGGGATCGTGTTACTAAACAACCGTTTTACAAACTTTAAACTAACGGTTAAACATCAATTTTACACATTGTCGTAGATAACATATTTTTTTTCTTTTAAATATTTTTCAGTAAAGCGATATAACGAATTGAACATATTTTTACGTCACGAGTATTCGCATTGATACTATTGGTCAGAAATATGAAACGTGCAAGTCGCGCGTCTGCCGTTGCTCCCAGCGTCTATTGTGGGCTAAAATAGAACTACGAAATGTCATTTCATTTGTTTTGTTGGTTGGTATTTAAGATTAGATTTGTTGGGCTTCTATTACTTGTTTTATAATTTCACTGTTTTACTGTGCTGCGTTGAAAGTCTATTGAATACAATTGTGTGTTGAGGTTAGGTTACATCACTACTAGCGCCACTGTTCTCAAACTTTCGTATGATGTTGACTCGAATATCAAGTAAATTACTCTTAAGTTGCCAAATTAATTTTATCTTTATTTATATTAAGTTTAATTGTTGTAAATTAAAACTTATAATATGTAAATAATATTTTTACATTAAAAAATATAAAATTTAATGAAAAATCGTTGTTTAATGTGCCACTGGAGTAATACCAATGATGTCACACAAATTTAGAAAAATTATATTTCGAGGAATATACTATGAAATTTTCACATCGGGTTTTCACTGATTGTCATATATTCTAATAAAGTTTCATAATAAAAAAAAAAATGGTTTATGGGCGCATTGTGTGAGAGCGATTTAAATATTTTTCCGGCGATTGATTATAATAAAAATATTGATCTAATTTCATTAAAATAAATGAATGTATTACATTCCTGTCATCCTGTCATAGATTGAGTAGCTTTTCTTTTGCTTCGTATCCATGGTCATGAATAAATAAAAAAAGAAAAACAAAACTTTTGTTTGTGTATTAATTTTGCATTGACAAATGTAAGCGTTAAAGGCAACTTTCTATAGCAGTCGTTGGAAAAGTATAGTGTTCAACTCGCATTTGAGGTTCATTTCATACTCGTATGATTTGAAGCACTCGCTTTCGGTTCGAGTTACAAACTTTCATAAACATAAACCAGAGCTAATTCATCTTGGAATGCACTTTTATTTAACATTAACCATAACCATTAGCGCATGCTGAATATCGACAGTGTAAGTGAGAAGTAATGCCATTTAGTAAATATTTCAAACATACACCAACCAATCTTGTGTATGTTAATAATCACCGGGGAATACCAACATTTACTAGATTTCAGTCTTTTACGGTAACATGTACACGGAATTCAATTCACGAAAAAGCCTGAAATAGTTTCTTATTTGCAGACGTTTTGGGTAGAAAGTATACTAAAAATATTTATATATATTTGGTGCAACAACAATATGCATATTTACACATACAATCCGTTCAAGCACCAATACGCCATCGACATCAGCAACTCTACAGCGGATGAACTGAACATTAAAATTGAACATGAATTGGATGACTTGTTTGGATATCCTCTAAATATTCACGTGTACGATGTAACAGCGTACGCATCACGGATATCGACTAAACAATTAGAGTCCAATGGCCGTGAATTTTATGTCGGCCTGGATGGGAAATTCCTGACCGTGATTCGAGATGTGCTAAATGTAAGTCTCGACATAACTAGAGAAAGCGAAAGCGGTCTCCTTCAACAATACTACATCGAGAGTGGAAATAGCAGCGATTACCTCATACCGAAATTTATCAGAAAATACAAATATGATGTGTTGTTTACAGGTTAGTATGAATTAGTAAATTCGTCCAGGTGCAAAGGTGTGATCAAAATGTAACCGGATTGACTTTATTTTAAAAAAATACGTGTGGCACTCGGGGACTGCCGCGGTAAAGCTATTGAATAGCATTTTTTATCAACTTATGCAATTACAATTATTTATTTATTTTAGTTATGCAGAATTTTTTTCTTTGATATTAATTCAAGTTACACTTTTTGAGCGTGGTGACCGATAAGAAAATAAAAACAAATATTTTTTTCTTTTATTGAATAAATGAGAAGTTAATATTGTTTAAAATATTGTTATTATCTTACAATATATGTAGGTTATTCAGGAATTTTTATCCTTGAAACTATAGGTTTATGGTAACTGAAATAAGAAACATAAGTTTTAGACTTGATATCTTCTAAATATCTGGAAAATACCGCGTCAATGGTGGTCCTATATTTTGTTGTGGATTCTTGTGGATCATTATTCATTTTCAAATTCAATATTTTCGAAAGAAAAGTTGTTAACCGCTAACTCACTCGTGGACGCGGCCAAAAAGCACGCTGTCTCACTTAGCATTGTGTCTAAAAGAGATAGAATCAGTTATGAGCAGTTAGCAGCTAGTCTACACGCATACGTCTAGTCTCACGCACACAAACAACACCGTGCCGAAGTCTGCCGAACTGAAACGACGTTAGACGATGCACCGCTGCGCCGTCGGAGTGGGGGGTGTCAGGTATTTTTCGTTACGGAATTTCTTGATTCGGTCGCCGCGCTCAAAGCCCGCGATAAAAGCTATGCAATAGCTTAAAAACCCAAAACTGGCAGAATTGTTAAGTTTGAATTACGGTAAACCTTTTTCGTCTAGACTTCTTCTGTATAAGTCCCCATTGAAGTGTTTCCTTTCTTGAAGGTTGGGTCTGTTAATCGAGTGATTGAACTTGTGTCGTCAGTCCGGATCCTTTTTGAGCACACCTTGTGTATTCAGCATTAACATTATCGAGCATGTTTCATTCTAGCTTTCAAAACTAAAGTGAACGAGTCAAAGGAGAATTTGTTTCTGCATGAAAGAGATGACTTATGCTTTGTGGTTCCAGCCGGGGCTCCCATCCCTCATTACTTGTACTTGCTGTATATAATTCCGCTGGATGTCTGGGTGAACACATTTGTTTCTTTAGTTTTCGTTGTCGTTGTTCTCAAATTTACTTCGTATGTACGAAGACAAATATCAGAAATAAGAGAAATTAAATGTAAGGAAATGAACAATTTTATGGTATTATTTTTTCTACGACCAGTATGGAATATTGTACACACAGATAGGATAATACGCATGGATGCAGTCATTCGGTACAATTATTTTATTTTGTCAAAAAACCAACGTTTCGCTGCCACTTGCAGCTTCATCAGGGCAAGACAAAGTTAACAGTGTAAATAATTTAAAATATCAATCATATAAAACGATGTTAACTTTGTCTTGCCCTGATGAAGCTGCAAGTGGCAGCGAAACGTTGGTTTTTTGACAAAATGAAATAATTGTACCGAATGACTGCATCCATGCGTATTATCCTATCTGTGATCATTTTCCAGTCGCTTAATTATTACATTGTACACACAGTGTGTTTCAATTTCAAGGCTGGGATTTCGGGAACTACAAGAGCTATGATTTCGATTAAATTAGACAAAAGTGGCCACACTAGCAGTAGGTCAATTTAACAATGTTTTTGTTTTAACGAAAAAATGCCTTTTTACTAGATATATACAAAAAATCATGGTGTAAATACACAGGGTGTTTCCTTTAACACAACCAGCGCTTTTTTGGGCGAAGTTATTAACTTTATAAAAAAATGTACAAAAATGATCAGAAAAAGAGCCCTATTTAATAGAAATAACAAACAGAAAATTAAACCAGTGGTTCTCAAACGATAGAATAAAATTATATTTTTTAAATAGTAACCTATATAAATTTTTAGTCCATTAGATAGAGAATTTTTTTCTGATATCAACGATGTAATATGAGATGAGGTTGTATAACAATTATTTTGAGAAAAATGGTGTTAAAAGTCAGAAACAATTTTACAATATTGAAGTAGGCTATGCAATAAACAAATGCAAACAAATAATACAGGTGACAGATCATTTTGCTACTTACGTTAATAAGTGTTTGTTTTCGTAATTGTTTGTATGTAACATTTTTCTCTAAAATCATTAATTCGCCTAAAAAAGCGCTGGTTGTTTTAAAGAAATCACCCTGTATCATTTATGAGGAACACAAAAAAAATCCTGCCAAGACCATATACTCAAACCACATCTCCAGTATACGCTAAGCAAAATCCAAGTCTTTCGGAAAAATTTCTCTGCATATTTGGTAGATGATAATAATAATAAACTTTATCCACAAATGTCAAATAATATATCCATAATTCAACCGTTTTTATTAATTAATGACCTTTTTTGTCGATTGACATTAAATATAACACTTCACGGACTACTAACAGTCTGTAAAGTGTTAGTTTTATGCCTAGGCTGTAATAGTTTTTTACGTAATCAGTTATGAAAAGAGCGATATTGTTTAACGAGCTGTAAATTTTCCAAAACGAGCGTAGCGAGTTTTGCAAATTACGCGAGTTATCGAAGTAGTTACCAAGGTGTTGAATGTTATTATTATTGTTACAAATAGAAAATTACTCACTAGTGACCATTCTCAAAATTGTACCCACCAATGAGTAATCTGTTACTTTCCTTGTTTAAAATCGCCATAGTTATAGAGCATTTATTGAGAGGTGTTGGATAAATATTATTTAACATGTAAAACGCCTATAACCGGCAGAGTTAGTCGCCACTCTGAAGGTATATGAATGAGGGTGTGTTTTTTCAAATTTATATTTTCACCAAACCTCTAGATATACGAGTAGAATTAAACCAACCTGCTAGCTCTTATAGTTTAAAAGATTTCATCAGTGATCCCTGGAAATTGAGACACATACTATGCCCAACCCCAAATGTATTCGTACCAACCACTTGAAATGATGCTATACTGAAATCTAATTAATTATTTTTACATTGGTATTATCGCTATGTTCGTCTAAATTAAAGTTATTGTTAGAGTGTACTAAATATAAATAGATTATGTATTAAGAAAGTTATCATTATATTTATAATAATATTTTATGCGTAAAAAATATAGACAATAAAAATTGTCAACTGTTTCATAAAATACAGTCTCAGAATAATAACAAAGCTAAATTATTTCTGTGCACTATAAATTGAAGTATACTTTTCCATATGACCAAAATTTTGGGTTATTCTGTGTTAAATTATTTTTATGTTTTATGCAGACTATAAATCCAGCTTTAGACGGTAAATTTTATAAATATCTTTCGAAGAATTATCATTTATCTGTAGTTTTAAAACAGCATTTTGTATGTTTTTGCAAGCTGAAAACAGCTATTTTATCAATAGCTAATGTTGGTGAAAGGAAGATAAAAATGCTGTTCTAAGCATGCATATATTTAAGAAAAATAAAAATTTAAGTATTAATATTTTTTTGCTTATTGTCATTAAAGATGACACTGCACGGATTGCTTATAGTCTGTAAAGTGTTACTTTTATGCCTAGGCTGTAAACATATTTTACATAACATCCGCTCAACAAACGCATAGCAACCGTCAATAAATACATAACAACCATTCAACACACGCATGGCAATGTAATTTGACAGCAATAACCTTCAAAGTATCTATATAAAATAATCACAAATTTAATATAATTCCAAATCGGCAAACAAATTGTGTTCAACTCGGCATCAAACACAGATTTATAGCTTCGGCAGCATTCATTGATGAGGTGAAGCCTCTGCTGTAAATCTGGTATTTTGATGCCTAGTTAAACAAATAACTATTAAAATATACAATGTGGAAGCAACAAGATAAAATAAAAATGCAGTGGGCAATACTATACCTACATTAGGGTGGGTCGAAAATTTTAGATTTGCGACGGGTAGTGAAAAATGATAGTTTTTGTGATTCTATGTAAGGGAGCGGCCGTGGTTTCGATCATGGGTTCACCCCCAGCTCGCACAAATGCCTCAAAAATGGCCATTTTGGTAGTTTTTTCATATTTCACCCAATAGCTCATACTGTACATGTTATATGTGCAACTTTTTGGTCACAAATTACTCCTGGGTCCTCAACCTTTAGATAGTGACGTGAAAAAATAATAATTATATTTGATTATAGTATATTTTGCAGGTGGTACAAATCTACAAATGTATTTGGGGCTGGGCTCACATAGCGAATTAAAAAATACAAATGAAATATGTAAAACCAAACGAAAATTGAGGCCGTAGGAGCAGTGTATATGAAATAGATAACTTTCTGCACTTTTTGCTTGATACAGTTAATTTATTTTACAGATATAGATCCAGGGTTGTCATTGTTAGAAGTGTACTGCATTGTACTAAACACCCCTGTCACCAGGTTAAACAATCGTTGTATCTACATAGTTCATCGCGTTACCTTTGCCATTTGGATGATTTTCGCATTAATATTCACTACAGCTTTTCAAAGCACTCTCACAACCACCTTGATCGTGACAAAATTCATCCCGGATATAGACTCCATCGCAGACTTACTAAAAACGGACTTCACGATATACGCCAGTATTTACGACCTGGCGCTTCTTAAAGCGAACTTCGACGAAACAAACCAACGTCTGCTCAAGCGAATTGTTAGTAAAGACGCCATATGGACCATAGCGGAGATGCTGGTTGTCCAGCCGAGCAGCGGGTTCCTGGTCCGGCGAGAGGTGGCCAATCGGTTTCTGTCGTTGACGAGGGATAAGGACACTGGACAACCCACGTACCACTTGGTGCGCGAACACGCTATGCCCAGTGCGCAGTCCTACCAAATGGTACCCAAGCATCCGTTTTACGAAGAAATGATGTGGATTATTAATAAGGTTTGTATATAGGTATAGTGTGTAGGCAGACAATTGAACTAAGAAATTCTATACAAATAACTGCTTTTAATGGTAGCGTTTATGCAACTAAATTAGTAAAGAAAACTAAGGACACTAAACTAAGAAGTTGACTATATTCAACTTTGTAGTGTAATTTCTTAGTTTTATTATGTTTGCAAATGCGCAATCAAGACATCAGCAGATGAATCCAGAATTAGTTATGGTATGGTATTTTTCTTTCATAAATTTGACTAAGGAGCAAAAAGAATTAAGAATTCGCTTACTATACACTCTACGGTATTTTATGTTTTAGAAGTAAACTTCTTTTTTCACTTTTATATGAAAATGAAATGATAGAAACCAAGCAATAGTATATTGTACAAGCATGGAATGGCACTCATTTCCTACAAGTATGAAATATGAAATGGCCATTTCATGCGAGTTGTACACTATACTTTTTCTACAACCACTGCACGGATAAAAATGTTTTCTTGGAACAAACAGATTTCTTTTAAATAAAGAAAATAGTTGATTTAAATAGTGCCAAACAGATATAGTTTTCATTGAAAACTTTTGTAGGTTTAATAAATATCCTTGTATGAAAATTAATTTAGTTTTGAAGGAACATATCAAAGTATGCAACTGAGACTTATTATGGGGACGAAGTAGTTTGAATAGGAGTATTTTTAATTCAAAATGATATCATGTAGTGAGAATGACCAGTGACATTCACACTCTGTACAATTTGTTTTACATATACTTTATGTATTAAATCTAAAGGGTAGCTCTAATGGTTTGTGTCTTTTTAGTCTATAAATGGTCTTACTGTTGTCTAGTAAATTCACTGCACTGTGATTAGGATGCACTTCGAGTCTTGTTTGGTAGTTTGCACTGCACTTTTTAATTTCTTCTTTTATTGTATTTATTTTTAGATCACTGTGGATGGAGCTGTTTTTCACATACCATGGGGCGTTTAGTATGGTTCTTAATGTTTTTGATTGGAATCGTTGTATTGTGTCAATGTTGGAGTCACTAGCTGTTCCCCATAGCTCTATTCCGTAGGTCCAGATTGGTTTCAGTATTACTTTGTACAGTAAGATTTTGTTGTCATTTGATAGTTTAGAGTTTTTGTTAAGCAACCAATACATATTTTTTAATTTTATTCCTAATTGTTTTCGTTTTGTTTTTACGTGGGTGGTCCAATTTGATCTTCGTTCTAGGTGCATGCCCAGGTATCGAACTTTGTCCTCTTGCGGTAGTGGTTGATTATTTAGAACAACGTGTGGGCATGTATGCCGTCGTGTTGTGAATGTTACGTGGATTGATTTTGTTTCATTGACTTTAATTTTCCACTTTTTTTAACCATAGTTCAATTTCTTGCAAGTGTTCCTGGAGTTTCCTGGAAGCCGTTTCTGGATCTTCGTTAGTGGACAATACTGCCGTATCATCTGCAAATGTAGCTACTGTCGTTTGTGGCGATAAGGGGAAGTCTGCTGTGTATATAAGGTATAAGATGGGGCCTAATACGCTGCCTTGGGGAACGCCGGAATGGATTGGATGTAAATTGGAGTATTCACTTTGTATTTTAATTTGGAAGCATCTATCTGTTAAGTATGACTCTATGAATTGATATATGTTATGCGGTAGAGTTTTCTTGATTTTATAAAGTAGGCCAGCGTGCCAAACTTTATCAAAAGCCTGTGATACGTCTAGAAAGGCTGCTGAACAATATTCTTTCCTTTCTAATGCTCTGTTGATTTCATTGGTGATCCTGTGAATTTGTTCTGTGGTTGCATGTTTCTCTCTAAAACCGAATTGGTGATCTGGTATAGCTTCATTCTCTACCAGGATTGGCTTTAGTCTTTTTAGGAATATTCTTTCAAAGATTTTGGACAATATTGGTAGCAGACTGATGGGTCTATATGTGTTGGCTTCTTCTTCCGGCTTTCCAGGTTTATGTATTAAGATTATTTGTGCAACTTTCCACTGGGGTGGGTAGTAACTAATTCGCAGGATGGCATTGAAAATAAATGTTATAAGTTTAGTTGTTTTTTCTGGAATTTCTTTTAAAATTTTTCCAGTTATAAGGTCGTATCCTGGTGTTTTTTGGGATTGGTAAGATTTATTTCTTGTCGTACTTCACTTACGCTGATGTTTTTGACAGGTGGGCAGAGCTGGTTTGGTGTCTCAAGGTAGGAAAGTATTTCGGCTTCTTCTTCTTCATTATTTCTCATCGTAAAATGTTGAAAAGTTTCGGTTAGGTGTTTGGCGAGTTTTGCGCACTTTTCTTTTTCTGTTCTGGCCCAGGTTCCATCATTTTTTCTTATTGGGGGTATTTTTTTGTTAGTTCGTTTGAGGTATTTGGTTGCCTTCCATAGAGAGTAGTTTGTTGTTTGTGTAGGTGTGAGGCTTTTTAGATATTCTTCTGTTTTATTGTTTTTCCAGTCGCTCAACATTGTTTTTAGGTTACGCTCGGCTCTATTTAGTTGAGTGTGTGGTTTCGGTGTTTTTATTATTTGTGTGTTGAGCGTTATGATAATAGGAGTATGATCTGAAGTTAGATCGAAGTTTGCTTCTGTTTTTATGTAATTGTGGGAGATGTTTTTGGTTATGCAAAAGTCCAGTAGGTCTGGAACCTTGTTAATATCGGTAGGCCAGTATGTAGGCTCACCTGATGATTCATATTGTAGTTGTTTGCTGTGTATAGCTTTAAGTAGCTCTCGCCCCCGTGTTGTGATCAGTCTTGAGCCCCACTCTGTGTGCTTTGCATTAAAATCTCCTCCTGCTATGAATTTATTTCCTAGGGTGTCAAAGAAGGCCTCAAAAAGTTATTTTTTATAGTGGGTCTAGGGGGGCAGTACACGGCTGATAAAGCCAAAGGTCCTGTCCAGCTTTCTACTATTATTGACGTCGCTTGTAGATGGTTCATTGTAACTTCGGGTAGTATGTAATGTTTTATATTGTTCTTAATAATGATTACGGTGCCTCCATGAGCGTCGCCACTTGGGTGTTTTGAATCGTATACAGTGTACTGCGGTATTTTAAAGTAAGATCTGTCTGTAAAATGTGTTTCGGAGATAAGAATTATGTCTATTTCATTTTCTATTACAAAGAGTTTTATCTCTTGGCTACGTTGAGCCAAGCCATTAGCATTCCATACTGATATTTTAAGGAATTGAGGCATTATGTCATTTTAGTTAAGAGTGTGGTGAGGAGGTTCAGTATGGTATCCATTCTCCTCATTAGGTTCATCAACATGGTTTCTAGTTTGTTTGTGTCTTGTGTTGTGTTGGTTGGGGTACTAGTTAGCTCCTCGTCAGGATTTTTATTACTTGTAATTTGGGAGTATGATATATTTGGGTTAGTTTTGTTTGTGTAAATTATATTTGCTTCTCGCGGGGTCCTTTCTCTTAATGGAGGAAATTTTCTTTTTTGGATTTCCTTGTAGACGGAACATCCCTTGTAGCTAGCAGGGTGGTTACCCTCACACAGAGCGCATTTGACTGGGGTATCATTTTTTGCACAATCTTTTGTCAAATGATCATCTCCACATTTTACGCACCTTGGTGGACGGTGGCAATACGTTTTGGTGTGCCCATAGCGTTGGCATCTTATGCATTGGACTACTTCCCTCTTTGGTTTCGAAGGTTCTATTGTAACTTTGGTATATTGCAAGTGTTGCAATTCGTATATGGTTTTGTTGTTTGGTTTAGGTTCTAGTTCGATGAAAAATATAGGTAATGGTTGTTTACTTGTTCTATGTTGTATGTTATAGATGTTTGTAACTTTATGTCCTTTTTGTTCTAGTTCTTGTTTAATTTCATTTTTGTCTGTGCTTGGGTGAAGGTTTTTGATAACTACTCGGTATGAACGATCTTGCTTTAGCGGATAGGTATGATATTTTATATCCTTTTCTGCGAGGAGGTTCACTGTTTGCCTATATTTATCAACATTAGCTATTTGTATTTTGATTTGATTTCCAGCTGTTGTTTTTATAAAGTAGTTGTCTTTAGCAACTGTGTCGATTATATTGAGCAGTGGATTGACATCGATGACGTTGGGGACGAATATTGGGGGTGGTTTAGCAGGATTATTATTTTCAGGTGGGGTGTTGTTGATATTGTTATAGCTATTGGTGTTGCTTAATGGCTGGAACCTGTTTTGTATGGGGGTTACCTGTTTGTTGAGGTTGATTAGTCTTTGTCTGGTGTGTCGTTGACTTGCTGCATCTTCTTCGTTTATAACTTTCCTCTTCAGGGGTGTAACTCTTTGCCAGGGGTTATTTTCACTGTTTTGTATGGATATTTCATCCATATTTACTTTTTCGCTAAGGCCAAGGGCCTAGCGCTGGATTGTTTCACTTTCTTTGTCGTTTGTTTATTATTTCGTTGTATTTTATTATTAGTCACTTGCTTTAAGCAGTTGTGCAACTAATTTATTAATATTAATTGGTTAAATTAATTGGTTGGTTGATTATTGTTATTTAATCGCTGTGAGCGCTTAAAAACACGTCTGTTCACTGTGAGTGTTCAGACGCTCGTTTTAAATAAAATCGTTTTATTTAAAATTAAAACGACTTCTGTTTCATTATTTAAAAAAAATTAAGTATATTCATTTACTTTCAGTGCAGAAAAAAAGAAGATAAATAAAATTTATATTCATAATTAGTATATTTTTTTAATTGAACCTAATCATTTGGTAAGAAATAAAATTTTCTTCCACTAATACATACAAAAGGAAAACTAAAAATTTTCTTGAAACAAGAAGTTATTTTTATAAGTGTATGTTATTTCCTAATAAATTTATATTTTACTATCGAAAAATGAAACAAGTACCTACTGTAAATACATAAGTCTAAAAATGTCAATAGTTTCAAAAAATTCAGCCACTGAATAATAACAAATGTTATTAATATCAGAGACCGGGCAATCCAATCAATCGGAAATTGTGGACGCGTTTCGTTTTTACTGGAACTCATCAGTGTAATGTAACCCGCCAACTGCTGTCAGGCAGGTGCCACTGCAGTTGGCGAGTTACATTACGCTGATGAGTTCCAATAAGAACGAAACGCGTCCGCAACTGCAATTATCGATTGATTGGATTGGCCGGTCTCAGATATAAATAACAACTGTTGATATTCAGGACCTGAATATTTTGAAACTATTGATATTTTTAGCCTTTAATTTATATTTTAATAATAAAGAAGTCTTCATTTAACTACAAAACAAAAATTAAACAGTATTATTTTTCAAGAATGTCATGTTTCAAGATTTTATAAGATAAAAATGAATAGTGTGCACCTGTACTGAAATAAAGGGACCTGTATTGAAATACTCACAAAATAAATTCATTTCTCACGAGGCTTGCAATGTACCTCATTTCTCTAACAACAATAAACACAATTAGCAATGAGCACATTTTTTAAGTGGTCGTAGAAAAAAATATCACTATCAGTATGATTGTACAGAAGTACATTTATTATTGGTTCAATCCTTGGTTTAGTTCCGTGCATAAACGTTAATTATTTAGTTTAATTTTGTAATTTAGTAGCTCAATTTAATTTTTTTCTTTCACTAGATTTTGCGGCTCTTCTCTATAAGACTTATTTAGTAACAAATTTAAGATTCTCGATGTAGCCCCGGAAAGTCCCGAAAAATAACAAAGCTTGTTATCTGCCTAACATTAATTTAAATGGTTTCAATCAATGATGCCCAACGTTTTCATATTCTGGGGCCAAAATTACTGCAGATTAATTTTAGCGGGCCGGATTAATAAAAAAGTGAATTATAATTAATCAAATTACGAACAATAGAATGACAACATATATAATTTTAATGAATTTTATTTAAAACTAAGTTAGTAGAAATAAAAAAAGGGATTAAATCAAGATTACACAACTTGTGAACCAAAATAGTGGTCAGGATTCAATCTTGACCACTGGCTTGATTAAGTTTAGCGGACCGGTTAATATTTTCTGACGGGCCGTAGGTTGGTCATCACTGGTTTAAATTATTAAGTCACTCTTTGATGTGCTTTACGGGCTGGTGAAATCATTGGTTAATAATTCTTCAAGAATTATGCCCGCTAGAATGTTTCAGCCAATGGAGACCGCTGAAGAAACACGATTACTGACTTTTCCGTTCCCAATTTAATGATGATAATGTGGAAGAGCGGTGGTTTCAACAATACACAACAACATGTTACACAGCAGATTTATTGAGGAAAACACTCGATGAGTGCAAAATATTGCGCAGTGAACCTGTGAATTGGCTTGCAAGATCATTTAACACCATTAGATTATTTTCTGTGGTGATATGCGAAGTTTACGCCGATAAACTAAAAGCGATGGGTGACTTGAAAGCCAACATTCGATGTGTTATTGCCGAGTTGGTTGAAAATTAGATTTCCAGATTGCGATTTATTCAAACCAGGCGCAGTTTCCATATTACCGAAATCATATTTAAAGACTAATAGCATAAAATTATCTTACTCAAAAAGCCTATACCGATTTTTATGATGTTACACCTTTTATAAGCTGTTTGAGTATAAATAATACTTTGTAATTGAAGCACGAGCCTTAGGCGTGATACGACAAGAGAAAAAATACACTTCTCTTTTGCGGTCCGAGTGTTACTGTAAAAGCCCTAGTTTAGGTAAATCCTAAGATTTAACAACTCTTAAAGGTAATAGTCCAACAGTTCTGTTAGCATCGTTCATTTAAAATTTTTGTTAAATCTTAGAATTTACCTCGAAGATAAGGTAAATAACCTAACCTAACCTGTCAAAGCCCATAAATTGGTTAATCTGGGTTTTTTACCAGTAAATCATTATATTTATCAAACTCATGTCGGTTAATCAAGATTTACTGGTAAAACCTAAGATTAATGAATATACGTGCTTGTACCACAGTATAGGTGCTATAAGCAGTAGTCTCACTCTCTGTCGGCTCCTTTGATGTTTTGTAACTGAGCGGCGCAGCGGGCAATTTAAATAAACGTCAAATTCAAATTGAAAAGTATTGCGGCGGCAGGCGACTGACATCAGCGATCGATACTGGAACTATCAGTCCCCTGGGCGGGGCTTATCGCTTCAAGGCCAAACTTTCATGTTACAAAAAAAACCGGGGAGTGCGAATACTACTTATAGCACCTATACTGTGCTTTTACAGTAACATACACTAATTTTTAATTACCTATGATTTTTTTATTTTGTTCGTTTTTCACATTTTTTGAGCACAGTCCCTCACGCCGGGAGAGAAAGTGCACAAATCTCCCTTAGATATGAAATGGAGCTGTTTCTATCATGATTATGGTATCATAGAAACCTGGTTATCTTTCCCGGTCATGAAAAAAGTGATTTATTATATAATAAATCCGCATTACTTAAAAATAAATTTATAAGTAAAATAAGTGGATCTTTAAGTGTTTTAAATTTTCTAAAATAAAAAAAAAAATTGGCTCTACTCAAATATGGTTGTCGATGGTTTCTCAGTATGCATAGCACAAGAGAATTAAAGAAAAGACTCGGCTCATTTCCTGTGGGAAGTGGCTCCCGATGAAGTTATCTGGAATTGATATATGTTGTTCCTCTCGATCTCCGGACAAAAGTTATCATGAGCATCGAGGTGATGGTAATGGCATTATTTTGTACCCCCTAGCTATATTAAAAAATATAAAGACAATAAAATTGTCAACTATTTCATAAAAAACAGCCTCAGAATAATAACTAAGTTATTAATTCATTGAGACCGGCCAAGCCAATCAATCGGGAACTACAGACGCGTTTCGCTCTTATTGGGGCTCATCAGTGTAGTGAACCCACCAGCTGCTGTGAGGCAGTGGTACCGATGACTGACTTGGCGAGATCTAAGATCCCATCAGATTGGTAAATGGATCTGCGAAGTAAATAAATACTCCCAGAGCCATCTACCGAAACTTCAACAGAAGTAAATTTTCAAAAAATTGAAAATTGTATGAAACATATATATTAAAAAATATAAAGACAATAAAATTGTCAACTGTTCCCTAGCTATACTCCAATATTTTCCGTACGTTATATATCACCTGAATTATAAATCATGATACTGTTTCCAGGTCCATGAGTCCGGGTTGTATTACCAATGGCGCAAGACAAATTTCGGGTGGTATGACCCATCTACCAATACATCGTCTAGATGGGATCATGAGAAGGATTCCTCGACTAAATACGAGCCTCTGAGCATACTGCATCTGCAATCCGCTTTCTACATTATGTTCATTGGGCTCGGCGTCGCACTGCTGGCCTTTGTTATCGAACATATTTGGAAGAACCGTAAAGGAAAAGTGCAATTTAAGGAGACTTAATTTTAATAAAATTCACAATGACGTGTCAGTTTTGTTGTTAACACATGTTGTATTGTTTCTTAGCTCTAGGGAAAATTAAACAAACTAATACTTGGGTTTCAATATTTATTTAATTTAACACAATTGATTTGCATAAAGGGTGATACAGATTATAAATTGGTAAGATTAATACACAAATTCATTACATAATTAAAATCGTTGTAACCCTAATCCATAACCTTTTAATTCTTAATACTACCTAGAGTGCAATAATCTAAAGTCTAAAGTATTTCTAAGACTTGAAATCTTATTAGAAGTCTGGCACCTGACATAACCTATTTGTATTTATTTTAAATGTCAAACAGTTTTTCCGTCTTCATTTGATGTTTAGCAAACTGAGCAATATAATAATATATTTATATATTTAGCTTCATGCTAGTTACATCAATATGTTATAACGTCAATAATGCGTGAGATCAACAGTGAGCTACCGAGGTGTACGTTGACCGAAGGCATTATTGTCCGTTTAATTCCCGTGGTGCAATTAACGTTCAATGTTCGACCAATACATTTACATAGGACCGGTTTCTAGAAACAGATTTATTGGGCCAGTTAATTTAACTCTTCGATAAAATTACAAATGGGTTTCTGAAACATCAAATTGGTATTTAACTGCCACGTTAAGTGGAACTTCAGTTTGTAATTACAATTTACTCTACTTTACTTTCCGTATCTTCAAGCATACTTATAAAACTTCTGTGCCTTTGTGGTTTACCTACATATTTATTGAACTTATTAGAACGGAAAATACATAATTCGCGAGTTCTATTTCATCCCAGTTTTTAAAGAGCGACGCATGAAGTTGCTTAGCAGTTCTATTTCCTTTTTGATTTTGTGTATTAAAATCTTTGGCCATTTGCTGTCATGCTAATTTTTTTTTTTCGCAATTATAACATCGTCGCTTTCATTATTTTCGATAGTGTTTTCAGCTCACCAGCTCAAAAATAAAATGCTTTTCACCCTCTGTAATTTTTTTTCCATAATTTTTGATAAATTGAAGTTTGACGTTCGCGTCAAAATTACCGGTAACCATACTAGTGCCATCTATTTGATTTTAAAATAAGTGTTCGTTTAGGTTAAAACCATGACTAACATGAGTTACCTATTGGACATAAATTAACTGACGCATGTTTTCAGAAACCCAATGCAATTTAAATCTTTCGATAAATTTAACGGGCAGTTAGCTAACAAATTAGTTAAATATTTTTTCAGACACCGACCCAAAGTATTTTTTTACTAATATACACACATGGTGTTTCAGACCACCCGCACCCGCCGAATATCTCGCGAAAAACAAAACAGATTGAGAAACCAAAAAATACGTCCAAAATATTTTTAAAAGTCCTATCTAATTGTATCAAATGTAAGTTACCCCCCTCACCCCCTGCGGTGGGAGAGGGGGACCACTTAATAATCTTAAGTGGAAACCTCCAGTTTTTATTGCAGATTTGGATTCTTTGATAAAAAATATGAAGGTTTTGTCTGAAAAATGTTTGCTTTGCTTTGTTTTTTAAAATAATATCAAAATATTTGACAGGTAGCATTATGCATTTGTTTGTCATATTGTTTTATTCCATGGCAAACACTATTAAATAGTAATTTTGTAAATTTTTATATTTAATTTCTGCAGTTACAACCCATAGTAAATAGTTTTTTACTGATTTACATGCAGAATTAGAAGCTCTATAACATTTATTTGAAGCATTTATGTAAAAAAAAAAACAATTTGGGAAGCAATGCGCACGAAAAAACTCTTTTCCATGTTAAAAGCCTATGGTCAACTTTTCGGGTTACACCTGTTACATATCAGTATTTAATTTTACTATTGTTTCCACGATTCTCTATGTCTACATTATTTTGTGTTAAGTAGAGATTCCCGAATTAGTGGAAGGAAAAGATTGTCAGTTCAAGCTTGAAAAAATAACTAAGTTTTGCAAAATGTACACAGGACTAGTTAGCGAATATAAGTTTGAAAATCGATGTTAGTATTTATGTTTCCTCCTGCGCTGACTGAAGGACGGTGAAGTATGACGCAGCAGTTCGTAAAATCTGAAAAAGGCAAAGTTTTAAATAAATAACATACAATTAAACTCCACTTGAGGTTAATCATAAGTTATGAAGTTAGTATTAATGCAACATGAACCAATTTTCAGTTAATTGGAATGGGGTCGTTCACTAGAATCACAATATAGAAAATAAATCATTAATATTATGATAAGGCCCAAATACATAAGTTTACAAAATATTGTTAATTATTAAGGCATTTGAATATTAAAAACCTCTACAATGACGCCAAAGTATTATGGCGTATATCTATCTTATTCTAAATTATTTGTATTTCTTTTATTATGGAGCTGTCAGATTATCGAAATGTCAAAACAGTTGGCAACTAATTACAAGGTTTTTTGTTTCACTTTGAATTCGTAAGTATACTTTAAATACATGCAAATAGTTATTTACATTACAAGCAAGGTAAAGCAGTTTTTAGTGTTGAATGGAGGAAATGACCGGCGAGCCTGTCACCTCCTTGAAGCAAAACAGTTACCTTACGTGCATTGTTCAACATTTTACTTGTTTCTCATTTGTAAATCAAAATAAAAATTATAACCAAATCCAGTCAGTTACACACAACTGTTCTCTCAAAAATTATTTGAAATGATTTCGCATAAGCCTTGTAAGCATTACTGTGGCAACGTGCATTGTTTACCCTGTTTACTAACTTGTAAAATGTTTACAATGCAACTGTGAATTAGTAACTTGCAAAAATTCATTTTCAAAAAGAATGGAGGGCTAGGGTAAATGGTGTTTACAAGTGAGTAATAAGTAAATATATTATTTATTTCTAACTAAAAATATTACTTCAGGCCGATTCAACGAAATCAAAGGATTGTTGAATGACATAGATTAGTAAAATGTATCAGTGGTAATCAAACATTTGACTAAAATAATCTTATAGTTTATTCACGTTTCTTCCAGAAATAAATGGAATTTATGTATATTTTAATTATCTACCATGAAAAGTTATTTTAATTCCATTTAAATAATTTTCCGACCAATAAATTAGAACAGTGACACCAAACCTACAGCCTTCGGGCCGCATCCGGCCCGTCAGTAAATTTTAACCGTCCCGCTAAGCGTAACCAAACGACTTGAGTTACAAGTTGTGTATTCTTGATTAATTCTTTTATATTTTTATTTCTATCGATGATAACTTAGTTCTTAATTAAATTCTTTATAAAAATAAATTACTAATGCTGATTTCTTGCAGCCATTTTCATTTACATTAAATTTTAATTTAATTTAATTTAAAAAATAAATACGTATTATAATATATGTAAGCATCCATGCAATCATTTAATTTATGTTCTCATTTTCACTTAATTTGATTTATTAGATAACCAACTTTTATCTTTTAAATGAAAATGATAAATTTTGATGTTTGTGATTGAAAAGATTATATTTAAAAATTAATTGAGACATTCTTTGCTTAAATATGAATAATTTTGATCAAAAATTACAAAATACAATTTGCTGTCCAATAATTAGAAATTATTCAAAAATAAAGAAGCTCTTATAATCAGGATATAGTAACATATATTTCAAAAGATTATTGAAGAAATCTTTTTCCCATCGGATTTTGTTTGTTGAACAAACGACTTAACTGAGTCTACGTTTTTCATTTTTAATAATAATGTTATCAATTCAATTCACTCTCACAGTAACAAACAAATATGAATCTCTAGTTATATTAATAGCGCTTTATTGACACGTCTATAAACATACATTGATGATACCAGAATACCGAACCATTGACTTACAACTCCAAAAGTAAACTACATTACACAATACTAATTTAATACTTATTAATTAATCTACTGTTGATGTAACTGTTAACATAATCGTTAACAATAAAGTGATATAATAGAACATATAATAACTTGTATATGATCATCATCACTTTTTAAAAAACTTGCAAAATATAAATCGCGTAAGTATTTGTGTATTTGTTATACCAATATTTAAGATTACCAGTCTTAAATCTGACACATGAGGTGTTTTAATGCATGCATTGATTTTCATTTAATTTAATATTGTAGTGTTCCTAGAATGGTACATTTAAAAAAGATAAATTTAATTAAATTAAAATTTAATATTAAATTAAATGAAAATGAAAATGGCTGTATGAATTCCGCAATACATAATTCACGTTCTTATCTATCCGGCCCGTTAAAATTAATCAGTATTAACTTTGGCCCAAGGATGTAAAAACGTTGGGCATCACTGCCTTAGTACATTCATGTCACTACAATTATTTACACATAACAATGACATCACAACATTTTAAAAAAATCATTGTGGCTTAATGAATAACTATTAAAACTTTTTAAAAGTGCAGATAGGCTTCAATTTAGATATAGTTTCATATATTTTTTAATGGTGAATGACCCCATTAAACTTTCAGTATGATTCCTATTGATGCGTTTCTTTTATTTCATAGCATATGCTTCAGGAGAATATAAAATTTACCATTTCGAATGATTCCAGTGACACCGGGATAAGTTTACCAATCGTCAAGACAACCGGCCGCTGCGCACGCGCAATAATGAACATAAGTTGTTTCTGGATATGGATAGGTGCGTGGTACCAGTCGCTGTCGTACGCAGCCAGCGCCACGCCGAAACTCTACAAACAATAAATACACTAAAATTTGAGATTTCATAAAAATTAATTTAAGATTTTTAGTTTAAGGATGTTCTTATCGTTTTATGCTTGACTAATGTTGGGTTATGTTACATTTGTCAAAAACAACAAGAATTGCTATTAAATGTGCAAATTGAAATATATATTTTAACTGGAACCCAATTTTTTAATGTGAAATCGTTTATGTTTGGGTTTTTTCTCATTTTCATATGGCTGAGATATAATTTTTGACAATCGTTACCTGAATTAACTGTAAAAAATGAAAAAATTCAATTTGAAATATGCATTCTTTCAAATAAAAGAACAACATAATAATAAAATTGCTATTATTTATTACTAAAATTACGTATTTTACACGGAAATCGTATAAATTTTTTTTGTCTTTCGAGGATGCTAAACGTGGCAACGTCGTATTTTCAAACGCTCACTTCGTCAAACTCCAAATGTCAAATGTCAAAACTTGGACATAAGAATATCCAAAAAAACTAAATCAATTTTCCATTGGATTCAATAGTAACTTCAAAAAGTAATGATTTTGATCATTAAATATAACTAATGTAAATTAAACAAATCGTAAGTTAAAATTAATTTGTTCGACACATTCGAATTTTTCCGCGGGCTGTGTTCTGCAATGCGACGTTGCCACGCTTCCCATTAGATTTGTAGACAATCGTGTAGTTTATTTCATTATTTTCGATTTTATTGTTACACAATCTGAAATATAATAACACTTCGATATTATATTCCAGCTTCCGGTATACTAATAATTTGGAATATTCTCATTATTTTTATGTTGTTTTGGCATTTTTCCATAAGATCAGATGTTAAATCTGCAAAACTTTAAACGGTCAGAATTGTTTTAGAAGCTGTAAATGATTTCAAAAATTTGCATGAATTGTTTGTGCAGTACTTCTGACCCGTCATCTATATTTCAAGCAATTCTCATTATTTTCGAAATAGGAATAGAACATCCTTAAACGAAAATTTCAAAATATAATTGTTGTAATTCGTAAATGATAACAGTAACAGAAAATATTTTAAACAACACAAATTGTAGAATAGTATATTCTACAACAAGTAATGGAATGGCACATATTCCACCCAAGCAAAAAGTTTGTACTACGGTTTGCGAGTGTGGGATATGCATTTCGTTACATGTTGTAAATTGTACTTTCTATAACAAGATTTTGGAAATTATACAAAAAATTGAAATATAAAACTGTTGAAAACGTCAAACTCAAAATATTTAAATTAAAACAAACAGACGTAACCATAGTAATTAAATCAAGATACTTCATATATCGCGGCTCTGATTCGTCGAAAATATTTCATACGGCGCATATGGAATGTTAGCGATTCCATAACAATTTTTAGTTGTAGAATGCGAATTTTTCAAACAGTGTTGTAGAAAATAATATTATAAACATTATTCTAACACAAAAATTTTCTTTAAACCATAATTTACTGAAATATATCAAAATAACTCGATACGGTAGTAAACTACCACTTCGGGTTATTCAATAATATCAAAAACCTAATCAAATCTTTCTATAACACTGTTTTGGAAACTAGGCATTCCACAACTAAAAATTGTTATGGAATCACTAACATTCCATACGCCGCGTCTGGAATATTTTCGACGAATCAGAGCCGCATATTAGCGCGATATATGTAGTTTCTTGTTTTAGTTCCTATGGTTACGTCTGTTTGTTTTAATTTGATTTATTTGAGTTTGACGTTTACAACAGTTTTATATTTGTATTTTTTGTATAATTTCCACACTCGCAAACCGTAGACCTCGCCTTCGGCTCTGATTACAAACTTTTTGCTCGCGTGGAATATGTGCTATTGCCTTACTTGTTATAGAATATACTATTCTAAGGTGATACAATCGGCATAAGCAAAATATTAAAATTGTTAGTTTAGTAGATTTTGAGAAACAGTAACTCCGGAGATTCATACAAATCAAGAGACAGAGAAACTATAAAAATCATATTCTAGAGACCTTAAAACGTGCTCATTCTCTGAAAACTCACTACCGAATTTTTAGCATGATTCCTATACCTTCCTTACAGGATGTGGCAGGCGGCAAAAAAAATGTTTAGCTACAAATTTTTAATTAGTGAAAATCGAAACAAGATAATAATAAAAAAATTTAAATAATTATTAATAAAATCACATAAAGCTTCATTTTCTGGATTTGGTTTTGCCAAACTTTGTTTTCGAACGACAAATTTGATAAACAGTAATTTTCATTGAACAATATAGAAAGCGCTGCAAGTTATTGTTGTCGAAGAGTGGAATGTAAATATTTTTTTCCTTTTTAAGAAAGATCGGCCGCCCGATTTTTCTCGTCTCGTGCTCTAGAACCGCGCGCCCCCTGGTTTTAGCCTATGTAGCATATAGGGTTAATCAGGCCTTTGCCACAGAAAAATTAGTAGGTATTTTATACATTAAGAAAGAGAAAAAAAAAACCTGCGATGGTGTTAGTTGAGAACTTTTAAATATATGATAGAATCGAAATAATTACGTACCTCAGTCGTCAACATAGTTCCAGGAAAGCAGTGCAAAAAGTTTTCTATTACAGCCGTCACTATACATAGAGTAGTAAGCAAATAGATCATGATATTTCCTGGAAACTAACACAATTTATATAATCTTGAAGCACGAAACATGTTGATTGAAGTGACTCAATCTCCACCAAAATATACAGTGTGTTCTCGATACACCAGAAATGATTTTCACTTGAATCTCAATTATACTTTTGAGACATATCTGTATGTTATCCTGTTGTCATTATCTGGTGTAACCAAATTAAATTTTTGTCGTCGACAAACCGATATGCGTCTTAAATCACCGAAACAAATACATAACAAATGCCGTTAAAGTCTACTTGTATGAATTTATTTTATCCAACACCTCTCAATAAATGCTATATTACTATGGCGATTTTAAACAAGCAAAGTAACAGATTATCCACTCGTGGGTATAATTTTGAGGAAAGCCACTAGTGAGTATTTTTTATTTATAACAATAAATATAACACACAACACCTTGGAAATTACTTCGATTGACATTTTAATTTTAAAATATATCACTGTCAAATAATATTTCTTCAATAAATTTTTCATTAATTAAGAGGTGTTGGATAAAACGTTATACTTCACACGTAGCCAAAGTGGAATTACCCACTCGATATAATTATCACACTCAGCCTTCCGCTTCGTGTGCTAAAATTTCTCTCGTGGGTAATTCCTTACTTTGCCCACTTGTACAGTAAATAACTATTATTTATTCCTATTAGAGTGCATTATCGACGTTGTACATATGAATTTTTACAGCTCTAAAGCGTGCATTACACGATGATGTTTTTCTTTTAAGTGAACTTATCAGTCTATTTGCATGATCATATTTTTAGAAAATTTAAACAACCAAGTGTCAAAATTTCAGTTATACCAACATATTGTATTCTGATGAAAACTTCTTGACTGGCAAATTGAAGGTGAAAGAAGAAAACTGCTGTTTCACGAAAGGTACAAGTTACATATTCACCAGTAAATTTTCACCAATTATGTAAAAACCAGGAGATACAAGTGTTTCACAAACCAAAGTTACAACACTTGTAATAACTAGTGAATTTTCACAAATTCACAGGTAACATTTTTACCATTCTACACTGGTAATATTCAGGGTCGGACTGGAGGAAAAAGGCCCACCGAGAAAAATAGAGTTGAGGGCCCTATTCTCTATATAAAACGATGGTTTTACTTGGGTTCATACCAATGCAGCAAAAAAAAATTAATAAGACCGTTTCACTGGTAACTTTTTCTTGTATTTTATAGTTTATAATAACTTCACACGAAATCAACAAATGAATAATTTATGTAATTTTTAAATAATAAAAATTATAATTATTCGTTTTTTGTTAAATATTTATAAATCAGCACAATTAACACAGAAAATATATAATAATGCCTACATTAACAAATTTTTGGGTTCTGTACTAGATGAGGCTCGGGCTAGGGTATCGTATCGAAAATTTCCAATTCAACATTCATCATAATCAAAGTTTGCCCTATATTGGAGCATAAACATGATTTTATTATTTTTTAAATTAAAAAGACACGTCCGCAAACCACCTGTGTACACTCCTCATTAGTTTTCAGACATAGTTGAGTTATCGTCATCCCATGTTGAAATAAGTTTCGCTAAAATTTAATAATTAATTTTTCAAATCTACATTATCAACATTAATACGTTTTGGAATCAACTTAAAAATTGCTTTATTTTCTTGATTTTTGAATAATTCTTTAATACTGTTAAAATTTCTAGAATTAAGATTAGTGATGCAACGTGATGATTATTTAGTACAAATAGGTTAATTTAATAGTATCACAATAAAAATTAACAATTTATTGTAAAATAATTTAATTATTTATTAGTTTCGATTATAAATAAGAAAGTTGGACACTTTTTATTAACAAGAAACAGATTTCACATGTTTACTGCCTATGCAACATTTACTTGGGACACACGGTATATAAATTAATATAGAATTATTTTATATAAAATTTAATTTACAAATATCGTCTCGCCCAAGGGCCCAAAAGAAGGCTAGGGCCCACCGAGAAATTTCTCGGCATCTCGGTGGGTTAAGTCCGACCCTGGTAATATTATGCGTTTTTACAAGTTACAAGTTTATACAGGTGAAAATAAACAATAACTTTCACCCATCTCACGAGGTATGTAATTTTGTTATTCTGTCAAATTAATTTACAAAATCGTGTAAACTTGTGTTGTGTATTAATAAAACTTGGTATGTGGAACTCTTCCTCTGACGATGAATCATACATACGTCATTTAAGATAAGAACAATTTTAGATTTTGTCATCATTTACGAATTCAATGAGAGATTTCGAATGCCATCTGTGAATATGGAATTACTACTTGGAGACATAGGACACAGACATCGACGTACAACAAGAAAAAGTGAGGCACTTTCAGAAAGTGTTCAACTATTTGTGTGCAGCTCTCCACTGGTTAGGCAGTGGAGTGGAGGTCAGTACCATGGTGTCGGTGTCGCTGATTTGTAGGAAAATCTGTAGGGCATTAAATGAAATCAATTTTCCAAATGTTTTCAACTGCCCAAAGCACGGATACCGTTGGTCATCGGGTGTGTGGATAGAACACTAATTAAAACAAATGCACCAGTAGAGAATGAAGAGCAGTACATAGATATGGAGATAACTGCCTAAACGTTATAGCTGTCTGTGGACCTGACTGCAAATTCTACTTTTTACATTATTGGTCAACTTGTCTGAGAGAGCCACAAACAAGATTGTCTTCGATGCTATATCATATTCCCTTCCTTCTTTCAAGACATACACTCTTACAAAAACAATCTTTAACTGACAATACAAATTTATATGTCCCTCGACCGGGTTCGAACCTCATCTGGGTTATCCTCAGGAGCTAGTTTACAGAGAAAATTGCAAATAGCTATATTTTTTTTATAAAACTGTACACAAAACAAATTAAAAATACACTTACGTGAGTAGCCAAATATTTAAAAGTATAATAAACGGTATTTGCGTTTATAACGATTAAAGAATGCAAACGATATCAAGAGATTTCAAACTAAGTAAATGGTTCATTGTTGGTTGTTCGTGGAAAATTCCAGTTCTGTAGTATTTCAGTTCAGTTCCCGCCTAATCAGCGGATGTCAATATGTTGTAGGAAATCTTTAGCCAGTGTCTTATGAGATAGTAGTGTCCAGTTAGAGTTATTTTGAATGCCACTGTTCCATCCAGCAGTCACTTGCATTTTGTATTTTCTTGTGAAATGTTCAACGAATTACTACAAAGTTTAAAGGCTCCTCTCTCGATTGCATACATAGTTTTTGTGAAATTTATTTTGTGAGTTCATGTAAGTAGATTTGAGTTTTATGTATGAGTATTGTTAACAGCAAATGTTATATCATTCTCGATTTTTGAAAGTTATTGTAAAAGTTAATGAGTTAGCGATACTTTGGATTATATAGCATCGAATTACTCAGCTCGTAAAAGTATTTGATTTATATAATTTAATTTGGTTGTTCATTATTAAATATTATATAATTTTGTTATTGTTGAATACGTGTTTGATTCCCGGCTGCGCGCATATTTCCCGCCATTTGATCAGAAGTCTTTTTCTAAATACTCTTCGGAATCGAGTTTGCATATTCCGTGGTGGCCAGCGACTACGCTACCCTTGGTTATTCATTTAATCAAGTAAAACCCTTTCGTATGTCAGTTACCTCTTGGTACCAAATGCGAGGTACCTGTTTCAAAAATATAATTAACGTAGAAAATATAAGACAAAACAAAGTTAAGTAGTTATTTGTTAAACTAGAGAGGAAAGCGCACCTTTTTCCCACTTGCGCTCGAAGTTTGATTCATGAGTGCAGCGAATGAGGCAATTCGTGTGAGAGTGGAAAAAGGGGTTTTACTCTCGTATTAGACACAACATTTTTTCACGAAACGTTTCAAAAAACGATTTGCTTGGATCTAAAATATTCTTTGACAACACTACTGATACGTTAAAAGTTAAGTTATCAGTGCAAGGCGGGGTAGCAGTGTTACCAATTAAACAATTTTAAATATACATTAAAATTATCAAATTGTGATTTAATCTGGAAAAATAAAAATATGACATAATTGTAAGACAATTTAAAGTATGTATATCACTGAAAAAGGATGTTCAAAAAAATTAGGCATTTATTTATAGTTTTTACAATATATTTATTTGTAAATATCATTCATATTGGTAACACTTCTATATTTTCCTCACTAGAGAGGAAAACACATTTTCCTCACTATTTCGGGAGAAGAGCGGTGGAATTTCCTGGCATGTCGGGAGAAAACAAAATGATGCACCGGCCTATGTGAAATATAGGCTTTGAAAAGAAAAACTTCATTCTATAATGCACGCTTAACCATTATAAATAATAGGGGTCGTAGAAAAAATAGTACATACACCGCAAGAAATGTATTTTTTCCCTTCATCATATTTTAGCTCTCGCCTACGACTCGTGCTTCAACTTTACTCCGTGGAAAAAACATACACTTCTCTCCCTTAATGTATAATATACTGTTAAACAGTATAATTAATTTGTTTTATTTTGTACCATTATTTTTTGAGTTTGTATAAATTATATTTGTATGTATTTATTAGACACTAGTGGCCTTCCAAGTCACATATATCTTAGTGGCGCATATCGCTTTGTCAATCTATACCATAATGTTTACCATAGTCGCTACGATACCAGCAAAACACAGAAACAATATGGCAACAATAAATTGCATTAGTACATGTACTGATTCCAAATCTGCTATTTTCTTGCAAACACTGGAAAGGTTTCATAATTAGATCAATGATTCCGTGGGTTAATCCGCAGGCAAAGATTGCGGTGCCATCAAACCTGTACACTTACATTGGAATCCTCCTAGTGGAATTAAAAAACGCCATGTGTACAATTACTTAATTATACTTTTTGTCCACTAAGTCTAATGTAATAATAGTTATTTATGTATCGAGGCACTGAAGTTCAATTTTTTATCACGAATATGGAATTTAGTTGGCAAAGCCCGTAGGGCCGAGGAAAAAAAATTTAAACTGACAGTCAGTGTTGCCAACATCGAGAAGTGAAGTTATCGTAAATAACACTCAAAATTATGTGTTTTATCCTCAATTTCGTTATCGGAATTAATTAGTTAATTCTTCTTGCAAATTTTGTTTCATGTTACGTCCAAATTTACTATAGTACGTCAATATATCTGCAAAAACTTTTCTAATTGTATAATAATTATTTAACGATTCCCAACACTGGATTTCTCATAATCGTCGTATAATGGGTTACTTTAGTGACGATTTCTGAGCGTTTAATGACGATTTTTGAGCACTTTAGTGCCGATTTCAAATATAAGTAATAATCCGTAAAAATGTCTGATTTTCCAAATATTGCGTTTATAAATATTATACTGAAGTTCAAGGAAAGCTTGCTCAATCCTATCGAATTTATTTGGAGCTTTTACTAAATCATAAACTATCATCTTACGAATGTTCGCACAGTTATATATGTATATTGTTCAGCAACTATGAGTTCATGAATGTATTAAGGTGAAGAATAACATTACAACACACATTTTATGACAATTTTGAGGATACTAAAAGAGTAGGAATCACATCATTACCATATACAAAAAGTCCAGTGTTTTATACCAGAAAATTTACAGAATTTTGCGAATGGATACTGACGTCCTGATTTATGTAATAAATTAACAGTTACTAATAATGCTAATTGCGTACCTAATTATTTACAATAATTCGAAACGTTGAGTTTAAATAATAGTATATCATTTAATGAGCATGTAATGTATGCTATTACTACTTAGAATGAATAATAGCCTTCACATGCCAGTAGAAAATTATACTTTATCCACAACATTTGACCAAATATTTGTTTCCAAATTATAAAATAAATAGATTTCTTGCTCTGACAAATACAGTTTAGGCTCAAAAGAAAATAATAGTATGAAAAATTAGGAAACTAGCGTCTTTGGATTTTTATATGGAAAAAAATACTTAAAAGTCATATTGATTTTACTCTTTTGACAGGTAAGATATGAATTTGACGTAATAAATGAATAATATTGTTTCATAAAACTGTCAATATTATTTCATTAGTAAGGGTATTAAATGAAAAACAACGGTTGAATTATCAGTATATTATTTGACAGTTGTGGATAAATATATTTACAGAAGTATATTGTAAAGTCATTACAATTTTAAGCAATTTTCTGGTATTTGGAATCAAGATACTTTTAAGAAACAAATAATTTTTGCTACAAGCAATACTGAAAATTACGCTTTCTACGCAATAAATATCACTTGAAAATTGTATATTTCGCACACTAATAATATAATACTGTATAATATTAATATGCCAAGTATAATTACATTTACATATCATAGAATAATTAATAATTATTTCATTCATTAATCATCAATTATTCCGGAGTTTATATAAATCTTCGTTTTCAATATTGAGATTACAAATAAATAAATAGTATATTTTACAACGAGCATGAAATGGTACTCATTTCCTAAGAGTATGAAAATGATGCGAGTATGAAATGGACATTTCATGCGAGTTGTGCACTATACTTTTTCTACGACCACAATATTATTTCAAAATTAATTTAATTTTAATTATAAATTTGTCGCGCTTTCACCATTACAATATTTGACAATTCTAAATAAGTATCCTAGCAATGGCACCTGCACTTAATAAACTGACCTGTATTGAAATACAAACAAAACAAATTCATTTCGCACGATTCTTGCAATGCACCTCATTTCCCTAGCAACAACAAAAAAACAATGAGCAAATTTCTCAGTGGTAGTTGAAAAATGTCTTATTAGTTTTCATTTTACAATTTGTAGAAATATAGTTGGTAACACTGTGCACTTCTGCGCTTGCTCCATGCTTCATGCTCGTAATCATGAACGTCATATAGCTTGAGACGCCATTTCTTGTTTCTGTCTTCAGCATTTTTATTAATTAATCTTGACAAAAGTATGATTGTAGAATAAGTATAGTGTGCAATTCGTTCAGAATTACCTGTTTCACGCTCTTGTGAAATGCACTTGTTGCATAATATATTATTAAAAACCAGTCATTTTCATCTTTTGTCATATTGTTCTAAGATATAATTTAAAAAAATTCTGTTTGTAACTAAAATACGTGTACAGATTCAATGGAATCGCGATTCTCACATCCTTGTTGAGCTTTGTACTTACCTTAGAAGATCCTGATGATACTCAACTATTTTCCATATTTTCTTTTCTTGTTCATAAATACTGTATTCAGATTCAGTTTCTGTTTTATTAAAATTTTTTGTACGGCCCTAATAACAAATATCATGAATTTATTGTATAATGCTGTATTTTTATTATGAAAAAAACAAACAATAATTTTCATAAGTACGTACATCCATTAAAAATATAAAGACAATAAAAATTGTCAAATGTTTCATAAAATACAGCCTCAGAATAATAACAAAGTTATTAATTCACGGAGACCGTATTTTATGAAAGTTGAAAATTTTTATTGTCTTTATATTTTTAATATAAATGTTTCATAGACAGTTTTCGACTTTTCAAAACATTTATGAGTTACTGATATCAACTTTTATTTTTCATGTGGAAGTCATAGTAAGCCATGGCGTTTTAATAGAGATTTTTTTTTTTTACTATACAACAAAATAATAAAACAGTAATAAATATATTTTTCGAATTTTTTATTTGGAATAAAATTTAATCGTAGGCTGCTGTAATTTTAGAATTAACTTTTTTTGTAGTGCACCCCCTATCAAAATTTCTGGATGCGCCACTGGCGGCCCCCAAAGTCAAGTGACTAGATCTGTGGAAAAACTAAAGTACAAATAGTCACCTGAATAAGTTTGAACTGAGCACACGTATGTAGAACGAGGTGCAAGTATAGGCCGTCCAACGCAGCCAAACCGATAATGTTAAGGAAACTAGATACAAGTTGCAAGACGTACATGAGTACAAACATGGCGTTGGAAGAAACTGAAAACCCTGAAAACAAGATAAGTTAGTTCAACGATAGTTCTTACGGACTAATTCAGTAGATACTTCAGGCACAGTATAGGTGCTATAAGCAGTAGTCTCACTCTCTGTCGGCACCTTTGATGTTTTGTCAGATTTTCTTGCGCATCCGCCCTGCGGACTAAGCGGCGCAGCGGGCAATTTAAATAAACGTCAAATTCAAATTGCAAAGTATTGTGGCGGCAGGCGATGTTACTGACATCAGCGATCGATACTGGAACTATCAGTCCCCAGGGCGGGGCTTATCGCTTCAAGGCCAAACTTTCACGTTAAAAAAAAAACTGGGGAGTGTGACTACTGCTTATACAGGGTGTTAATACTAAGTCGTTACACCCGAAAACGGTAGATAGAACTCATTAAAATAAACAACTTTTTTTAGCTCAAATGTTGTATTTGGAGCCCCATTTCATAGTTATTGGCGTTCTCTTGTTTTTCGAAAAAGCGTCATAACTCCCTTATTTTAAGGAATATTTAAAAAATACAAAAACTTTAAGCATTTGCTTTCGGTTCTCTAAAACACTTGTATTTACAATTATTTTCTATTTCATCAAATAACAAAATGGCGACCAATCAAAAATTTCTAAACAAGATATTTTGAAAACCACCCCATCGATTTTCGAAAATAAAACATTTTTAAAATCCTTAAACTTTCTATTACAATATTTGTCTGAAACATTTTTTTGTATCTGGCCAACAAAAGTTTTTATTGAAATTGAATTGCAAGATAAATTTGAACTGCAACAATCATTTAAAACATAGTAGGCTTGCTGCCATTAAACAAGAAAAACAAAAAACAAACAAGAAAAATAAAACAATAAACAATGAATCAACAAGGATGGGACTAAATATTATTTTCAAAGTGGCCACCATTCGCAGCAACGCAAGCCCGGCAGCGTGCTTTGATGTTGGTGGAGACCTTCGCAAGGACTGCCTGCTTCTCTTTTATATTTTCTGCTGCAGCCACGATTCTACCCACTAGTTCTAACTCTGTGTTCACCGGTGTCTCGTAAACGCAACTGGACCTCTCCTCCCAATCCACTTATTCGGGTATTTTCTATTTAACAATGCGGTGACTTCTCGCGTTGTGTGAGCCGGTGCCCCATCATGCTGAAACCAAAGTCTCCGGTAGTCTTCAAGTAGTTCCGGTAGCACAGTAAAAAATGGTGCGTGGGGATTCTCGTCAGCCCACAAATGATTATTTTTAGAATTAAATACCCCGTCCCTTGTGAAGCAAGCTTCGTCGGTAAACAAAACAAATTTTTCAAAATGCCTTCTGAGATTACAACGTCGAAGGAGCCAACGACAGAACAATAGTCTTGGCTGGAAGTCGTCAGGTCCTAAAGCTTGAACTTTTTGCCTAGAGTACGGGTAAAGGCCCTGCTCATTCAGAACTTGCCAAACACTGACATGATTCACATTTAATCTGTTCTCTATTATTCTTAAGCTCGTCGATGGCTCATCTTCAATAATGTTAAGTACAGCGTCTTCAAATCTAAGGGTTCGACGTACCCTGTTGGCGTTTCCGCCAGTTGTTGGGTACAAACAACCAGTTTCTACTTGGTTGTTGACGATCCGGTATCTTTCCCGATAAATTCTTCGAGCTTCCTGTGCATTACGCCTTGCCTCCCCAAAAACCAGAAGCATGTCAAGAAGTTCAACTTTTTCATAATGATGCATGTTTACGTATAAATTATGCAAAATACAAACGGACATACACATGCGCTAAATTTGAAGTAACTTGTTTTTGAGTACTTGTCAAATCTAATCTCTTTTTTGTTTCATTGTTTTAAGCAGCTTCTTCGTTTTAAATGCTTTTTTTTTAGTTTGTTAATACTTATGTAAGCCAAGTAAGTGAACAAAAACTTTTTTTTTTTGCCAGATAGGAAAATATGTTTCAGACAAATATTGTAATAGAAAGTTTAAGGATTTTAAAAATGTTTTATTTTCGAAAATCGATGGGGTGGTTTTCAAAATATCTTGTTTAGAAATGTTTGATTGGTCGCCATTTAGTTATTTGATGAAATAGAAAATAATTGTAAATACAAGTGTTTTAGAGAACCGAAAGCAAATGCTTAAAGTTTTTGTATTTTTTAAATATTCCTTAAAATAAGGGAGTTATGACGATTTTTCGAAAAACAAGAGAACGCCAATGACTATGAAATGGGGCTCCAAATAAAAAATTTGAGCTAAAAAAAGTTGTTTGTTTTAATGAGTTCTATCTACCATTTTTGGGTGTAACGACTTAGTATTACCACCCTGTATACTAAAATTTTTTTGGAGAGTAGGCACGTCAACAAAACCTTACAAAACGAAAAAAAAACTTGTAGTATTGCCCGAGTGATGTTTATGATTAGAAAAGAGAAAAAATAAATGCTTTTTTTGCATACTATAATAAAAATGCATTTTAATTAAATTTACAATTATTAAAAAATTTAACGCAATATTTTTAATGAAATTTTAATTTGTGTGATCAACACTAGTTTACTTTCATCAGTGGTTAACCGTCACTTCGTTCCTTTGAGTGTACAATTGTGATTTTCGTTTTCACTGTTTTATTTGACTCTTTTGGTGTATTGTGGTTTTACATAACCTAATAATAATGTCTAAAGCATTATCCAAGCAGTCGCAAATGCTTATGGCAAATGTAATTGCATATTTAAAAGAGCTGGCACACGGTGGGCCCGTGCTACCGTTAAATGCTGTTCGGGAGGTATGTTTATGACTTTAATTTTTTGCAACAAAAATTTTAATCAATTATTTATTTCTAGAGAGCTGCAGATTAACTGAAAATATCCAAAGGGATTTATGCTAAAGTTTCAAGAGGTGAAATGTTATCATCGCTGAATAAACCCAAGAACAACAAAAACTCAGTTACTGCAGTAAATTAGTTTGTTGAAACTGCAATAAGAAACGTTATTTATGAGATGTACTCAAACAATAAGTTTATTAATATTTACGTTTGATAGTAATACAAGTGATAACAAATATGATTTATTTCCAGAATCACACGTGACTTGTAAATCTTTAACGCTGGTGATGGCTGGCATCAAGGTTTTAAAATTTGATATGGTGTGCAATTTTTAAAAATCCATGCAGAAAAATCTATCATCCAAGCCAGCATTATATCAATTTTTAGAGATGCTGCACCAAAATATAAGAGAACTTAACTAAAATAAAAACCAAATGTATAATGCCGATTGAACCGGGATTGTTTTTGAAATTACAACCGGACAAAACGTTTGTTTCATTGGTACAGTTTTTCATCGCACACGACGGGTTTCATCATACATCGTACATAATCATGTAGGTGTGACACAGGTAAAAGGTGTGCAAAACTGTACTGGATTGCATAAATAAAAACTTCTCTTATGTTTTTATAAAATGTAATGTTTGTATTTACCTACAAATTGGTGTTATATCTTATCTTCCAAAAACAATTTCATTGTAAGGGATGCGGCAAGAGTAGTGCAGAGAGCAACAAAAAAAAGTGATACCATTTTAATAAGGCAAGTTTGAAATTCACCTTAAAAAATCGAAATCGTTACATGTAAAAATCGAAAAACTATATTAGCTGTTAGTTTTGATAGTTTTGTTAGTTTAACGGAAAAAAATCTTGCCGATCCGACTTTATTTATAGCATATTTGTATGGATGCCAATATACGGCATTGGCCCATTGCAGATAACTACGTTACCGATCTTCTTGAATTTTTTACTATATTTGTCACATGTCGCTACTCATTAAAATCAACAAGTAAAACGTCATTTGTGAATGTTTCTTGCAAATATAATAAAACATAGAACATAAAACTAATACTAGTTTCGATCAGTAAATGAGGCTTTCGTACTCATGGTCGTGCGTTAGAATTTTTCAAATCTACGGACAATGTGCTGCCATCTTTTGGCAAAAATTTGTAAAGGAATTTTTAAATTGCTAACTTAACGCGTGAGAATGAGAGATTTCACATTTCTGTCGCCGGCTAAAATACATAATTGAAAATAAAGAGTTATATGCACATAAATCGTAAAAAAACTAATGAATAAGTTTAAGGTATGTATGATATCGTCCCTGGTGCCAGTTTTAATGGAAATTATAATAGCATATTTGAATTAAACAAGTTTGAAAAATTTGAAGGTTAGGTTTTCCTAATAGTTGCCGTAAGTAAGTGTTGTCGGTGAACTTCCTGGTGAACTGGGACTCTTGCCGGCGTCGTTCTACCGAACGACTTGATATGTAATAAATAATGTAATTAATGAAATACACGTATTTATATTCGTTTAATAAATATGCGTGTTTTATCATTCACTTATTCACCGATTTCTTTATTAAATCTTGACTTTGTGACCCCTTACACCGAGTTTTCAAAACCAACGACTGGAAATATATTAAATTTTACAACGGTATTCAATTATTATTCGCCAAATAAATCAATTTATTAGATAGCATAAATTAGCATTGCACGTCAATACAATATGTAACACACATTACAATATTTAAATTAAAATATAGTATATCATATAAACGTAGAATTTCTCTGACGTCATTATCTAGTGACAAATTTGATGACGTACCTACTCTCCAAAAAAATTTAGGTATACCATGTTTGTTTTCACTATGTATGTCACACATTAACAGACATAATATGTAAGCTTCTTGACTGGGATTTGTATTAAAATAAAAACAATTTCTGGATTGCAGTCACAATATTTCAACCTCTACCAGTTTCTACTCCACATGGGTGAAAGTCAAACATTAAAATTATAATTTATCAATATTAAAAACATTTTAAAACAATAAATAATTAAATTCAGACATCGTACTTAACACAAAATGGAGAAATAATTATTTATTGTTTAAAAATATTTTTATATTGGCAAATATTATTTTTTATGTTTGACTTACACGTTCTGAGGAAGACCTATGTGGGGTAGAAACCGGTAGAGGTTGAAAAAAAAAATTATTGGAGTTCGACACGAAAGTGCTCAATAATCGTAATTAACACTCAAAAATCTTCACTGAAGTAACTACGACGATATTGAGTAACGCAGTGTTGGCAACCGTAAAATAATATTATACAAGTGGGATAATTTTGACAAATATAATATGTATTATAGTAAATTTATACGCAACATTAAACAATATGTGCCAGAAGAATTTACTAATTAATACAAAAAAAAATTTCAATGTTCGGGGTTGGCAACATTGAGTGTCAAATGTATAAACTTAACCTATTTAGTTTTTTTTATTTTAGATTTCAAATAAAATTTAATATGAACTGCGACACTGAAGTAAATTTCAGTGCCTTGATACATAAATAACTATTAAATTGTAACTGCAATTTATAAATTGTTATTTTAATTAACAAACATATAGCCTCTGATGTATGAAATTAAATAATAGATATAATAAATACAATTACAAATTATTTTGTATTTACTACTTTAAACGAATATTTTTCTTTATTTTCTTCAGCTAGCTTCACACCATTGTCAAGTTTAAGTCATCCGTTAATAATATGTAACCAATATATTTAAAAATGCATAATTCCATATTTTTTTATAAATACCGGAGAAATTAATAACTGATCCAGACCAAGAACATTAAAACAGGCCTTTTGGCAGCATATTTCATCCCCACTATAGTCTACGAACCACTGCGCATTTTACTCCAACTGTCAGCCAAGATTTGTTGGGTTGTATATTAATGGGGTCATACGCTAAAAAAAAGTTCTGTTTTTTACAAATTATAAAAATTTAGATCATTTCAGTCACATATTATTCAATATTTATTATATTTTTTAACTTTTCATTGATAATTTATATATACAGGGTGTTCATTTTTAAGTGGCTACCATTGCGATCTCGAGAACTAGAAGAGATACAAAGTTGGTTAAATTAGCAAAGAATCTCTATTTCACATAGGTATTTCAATGATAAACTGAAAAAAGAAATTCAACCAGTGGTTCTCAAAATATCGATACCAACTTTTCTAAATAGAAACATATATTTTTTATTTGCTCATTCAATAGAGCTCGTTATTCTGAATCCAACAATATAAAATTTTCATACCCTTACATAACAAAATTTTCGAAAAAAAAATTAATATTTTGAATTAATTTTTCCTAAATATGATATTAATTAGAGTGCCATGAATGAAAAAAGTGAATATTTTGTTTATTGCTACTTCTGTTAAATGAGAAATTGTTCTTCATATCATTTTTAATACCTAAAAATGGATTAATTCACTTTTTTCATTCATGGCACTCTAATTAATATCATATTTAGGAAAAATTCGTTCAAAATTTTATTAATTTTTTTTCGTAAATTTTGTTATGTAAGGGTATGAAAATTTTATATCGTTGGATTCAGAATAACGAGCTCTATTGAATGAGCAAATAAAAAATATATGTTTCTATTTAAAATAGAAAAGTTGGTGTCCATATTTTGAGAACCACTGGTTGAATTTCTTTTTTCAGTTTATCATTGAAATACCTATGTGAAATAGAGATTCTTTGCTAATTTAACCAACTTCGTATCTCTTCTAGTTCTCGAGATCGCAATGGTAGCCACTTAAAAATGAACACCCTGTATATGTATATATATATATATATATATATATATATATATATATATATATATATATATATATATATATATATATATATATATATAGTCATCTTGTACTGTATGGCAAGGCAAAAGAGGTGTTGATAACAAATAATAATTTGCTCTTCACGGTTGAAATAATTACTTATTATTATTAAAATTAACACAAAATTAGGTATTCGTTAATTATAACGTTTTTAGACTGAGTTTAGGAGGTGTTAAAATAAAAATTATTTCATGTACTATACCTTGTCGCTTGTCGTGGCGGTAATGTCGGTAGTCTCACTATTACACCTGTTATGTCAATTCATATGTTGCAACGAATTTCAAGTTAAAAGTATGTGTATTATATTTGTTATTTATAAGTGGTTATTTCTGATAAGTTTGTGACAATATCACTGCGCCTGGGATAAATGTAAACAAGTTGTTTGAAACGTTAGCTTCATTTCTTTTTTGTAGCGAAAAATGTATGAATTTCTTTATTTATATGTATATTTAAGGTTAGCTGTCAAAACAAGAAATGCACATGCCCTTCACTCCATTCGCCGTTCCAATCTATGTTTCTAACTTAACTTGTTTACATTTATCGCAGGCGCAGTGAAATTGTCACAAACATGTCACAAACTTGTCAGAAATAACCACTTGGAAGAAACCTATTATTTGTAAAAACTTCTTAGCAAATAACAATGACAGATGACAGTCAATCTGACAGTAGGTGTAGTTCCTCGCTCTCCGCAAGAGCGTGTTTTGTAGCATTACAAGATGACGTAGGTGCTGACGTCACAAGCAAACATTTGGAATTGGATGCCAATTTCAAAAAAATCATACCTTAATAACTTAATTCCATTTAATATTAAAATTAGTTTCTATATTTATAATTTTACTCAAACTTACAGAAAATAAAAAATGAAACGAGAAAAGGTGCATGACCAGAGCTGGGCAAAAAGTAATTATGTTACAACTACTAACTACTAGCCAAAAAAAGAATTAAACTCTTTAGTATTTAAATACGTTAGAAAAGAAAGTGTAATAAACGGTATTTGCGTTTATTACGATTAAAGATTGCAAACGATATTAAGAGATTTCAAACTAAGCAAATGGTTCATTGTTGGTTGTTCGTGGAAAATTCCACTTCTTTAGTATTTCAGTTCAGTTCCCGCCTAATCAGCGGATGTCAATAAGTTGTAGGAAATATTTAACCAGTGTCTTATGCGAGAGTTAGAGTAATTTTGAGTGCCACTGTTCCATCCCTTAAGTAATAAATTGTGAACCATGGGCAGTGAGCAGTCACTTGCATTTTGTATTTTCTTGTGAAATGTTCAACGAATTACTAAACAGTTTAAAGGCTCCTCTCAATTGTGTGCATAGTTTTTGTGAAATTTATTTTGTGAGTTCATGTAAGTAGATTTGAGTTTTATGTATGAGTATTGTTAATAGCAAATGTTTTATCAGTTTTGATTTTTGAAAATTATTGTAAAAGTTAGTGAGTAAGCGTTACTTTGGATTATATAGCGTCGAATTATTCAGCTCGTAAAAGTATTTGATCTATATAATTTCTTTGTTTGTTCGTTATTAAATATTATATAATTTTGTTATTGTTGAATACGTGTTTGATTCCCGCCTGCGCGCATATTTCCGCCATTTGATCAGAAGTCTTTTTCAAAATACTCTTCGGAATCGAGTTTGCATATTCCGAGGTGGCCAGCGACTACGCTACCCTTGGTTATTCATTTAATCAAGTAAAACTCTTTCGTATGTCAGTTATCTCTTGGTACCAAGTACGAGATACCTGTTACAAAAGTAGTTAAACTACAAACTATTTGCGGTAAAGTAATTGAAATCAATTACTTTTTAAAATACTTTATTAAAAAAATAAAGATTTAAATGCAGTAGTATATATTTTAGTGAATAATATTATTTATTAGGCTAAATTTAAACAAAGCATAACCGTTCATTTTCTTTTAGAATAACTATTGTTAATAAAGAAATATTCAAATCAAGTTTTTTTTATTAAGATTTGTATGGATGATCTTGATCATTGATAGTGTTAATTAGTAAAACTATTAATATTCGGGAATATTAAAACTGATAATAATTGTTCTTTGGAACCTTAACAAAATTTTGAACTCAACATGTACAATGATTTAGAATAATTAAATTTATAGTAAATCTTAAAGAAAATTACTACTTTTGCGACTTTTACTGAGTGTTTTGATTGGATTCCATACTCGTTTAATCGGTTTGTAATTTTGTAGATTTAAAATTGAAATAATCTTTAATTGGTATTTTTAATTTTTTCATCGATATTCGGCAAATTTTCTGGATTTTTTTTCACTGTCTCTTGGGAAAGGTACATCTTGAGAACCAGGACTTTCTTCAATGAACAAATTTAAAATTTCTATTTGTCATCTGCATAAATAAATAAAAAAAAATAATGTATTGAGAACACCATTTGTTTTAGAAGTACATCCAATTAAATTAGAATAAAATATAATGTACAGTATAGTAAATTTAAATTTAGAATTATTTTTTGTGATATAGATAATAAAATAATTGATATGTATGGAATGAAGAACATTTATCTCTTTCTCTTTAGACAAAATTTAACACAATTCGCTGAGGAGCAACTACACAGAAATTATATTCCGTTGCAAATGAGTAATTAAATTACTGTTAGTAGTCCTCTGAGTAATTAGAAATAGTTATTTACATTATACGTGCGGTAAGTTTAGTTTTACAGCGCGAAGTTTTGTATTCAAGCACGACGCGCAGCGGAGTGCTTTAATAAAACTGAGCGATGTATAACAAACTTAACGCACACATAATGTATTACAATTTCTGGCCGGCATACCTTTTTACTATATTTATTTATATGTATTTTCCATAAATTTTCCTAATTGATATTTTTAGTAAGCTGTTCATCAAGACGCTTTGAAAAACTGTGAAACGTGAAAATAATCAACAATTTGTATAAAGTGTCATAATCAAAAGTAGAACCACTCCCTGAAAATATAAATTACGTTACGAGATATTTCAAGTTTTTGTGGTATGGTGTATCGAGAAGAAAGGCAACAATTTCATTGAAAACACCCTCTTGGCATATTTCACAGAGCTGGTATCGCAAAATAAAAAACCTTTGTGGGCAATTTATTCAATTATGATTTGCAAAAACACAGATATTTCGTAATATCTAAAACTACTTGAAAAGAAAAATTTCCAATTATAACCTAAAAATATGACAATTTAATAATTCCCGCATAGACTACATGAGCGATTCAAATGTTACCTACCTTTCTCGATATTCTGTATTACAATTCATTTAATATATTTAAAATAAAATAAATCACCAATTCTCATCAATCCAATCAATCAGTTTTATCTTTTGACATTTTATTGGTTATGTGGCAATTACCAACTGTGAAATATCGATACTTAGTTAGGATAAGTGTTAAGAGACGGCGCTGCTGGCAAATGTTATTTTTATATAAAATTTTTAGTTTTATTTATTTCTATGTTACTTTATTTAACGATTTTGGCGGTAACTAGAATTTTTTAATCATTCTTTATTATTACAAAGTTACTTTTTATTTTAATGGCCCCAAAAAGCTAAAAAAATATCGGTGCGCGTTCCCGCACCGCGGTGTTTTTAAAATCATGGAAACTAAAATCGTAGTTACCACAAACGTAAATGATGTGTGATTGTTATGTTTGCAGTTCAGGAGGCCAGAAAAGTATTTAACTACTAAATAATAGTATATTGTGTTATTAGGAGTAAATGCGATACTTTGGGTGCTGAGCATGTTTAGTTTGAACGACGAGCGAAGCGAGTCGAACAATTACATGCGAAACATACAAAGTCACATTTATTCCGAATAACACATGCTATTTTTCTTCAAACATAGAAAATAGACATTAAAACAAAAATGCTCAAAACTTCAACAAATATTCTACCGTATCCAATATTTCTAGTTGCCACAGAATATGTTATTTTGTTATTTTTGTTTATTTGTTTTATTCTTAACTGTCAAATTATTGAATTACAACCTTACTATTTTGCATGATATTTTACTTTGTCCGCCGTCGGAGTAAATGTGTTGCCAAGGAAATACTTTTACGCCGGCGGCGACAATATTGAACTTCTACTTGTTGAATACAAATACATAACAACGTACTTTTATGACGTTTGAAGAAAAAATAATTTTCCGAAAATTTTCCAAAAATCCAGCGAATACCAATTACATATACTTTTTTTTATAAAATTATTCAAATACAATTACTTATGATTAAAAAGTAGTTAAATTAGTAATTCAACTACTTTGTTGTACTACAGCCCAGCTCTGTGTATGACCCCATTCCAATTTCATCGAAGGCCACTTCCCATAAGAAATGAACGGGGTCGTATTAAAAATGCCCCTCAGTCAATTAAAAAACATCTAGTTATGAAGTTCAGTAAATGATTCCACTCATAAATTCATCTGATGTGTTTACCGCTTATTAGTTACCTGGAATCCACACTTTGAAGGGCAGTGTTTTGATGACTACATCTGAATGTCTCGCGGCCAGCAACATTTCTACCAGTGGTTTGAACATCCAGAGGGGCACCGCGCTGGACATGCCGGCCAGATGCGCCAAGCAACCCACGCGGACGTACCGGCTGTAGCGCAGGATTATTTCTTGTTCGCGTACTGGACTATTCATATTATCATAGCAAAATCTCTCCTTGACTGTTTTCATCAATACGAAAAATTCTTTACGATGCGCCTGAAATTCAATATTTAAGTATTATACAAAAATCACCCAGCAAAGATGTGCAGACATCGAGCGTTCTACATATCAGGAGTTAGTTGAATCTATGTACCGAATCATTGAAACTGATATTTGGATGTTATTAAATTTGTTGTTGGGAATGGATCAAATAAGCGGATATTTATTCTCGAAGGACCAGGTGAAGATGGAACTTTACCAACGTTTTGCACTCAATAATAACAAGCCGTTCCTGCTTTGAATGTTTGTGTTTAAAATACACATTTTCATAAGGAAAACTTACACAACCCTCACTCAAAGGTAGTGAATTGGAGTGAGAGTAAAGTTAGCTGAAACTTGTCGGCTTACGCGACCGAGTAAATGACAAATTTAAATTTACCCCTGTGGTTTCCCCTTCACTAACATCTTTGAGGTCTATGATTTGACGGCTGGTAACGGCACTTCATACGAAAACATATATCACTTACCGAGATCTGTGTAAGCAGAGTGCCACACCCGTAATGGGTAAAAGACGTGATGATATATTTATTTATTTTATTAATTTTAACTCTTTATTATAATTATTTATTATTAATAATAATTCTTTTTGTTTAAATAAAAACTTTTAAAACTCACGGACCTTATAATATGATGTTTGACTAGCTCTATATTGTACATCCGTGTACAATGACTTGTTGCTGTTGTAGCGCTGTTACGTTGCGTTACAGAAGTTTGTAAACCCCAAACTCAAGCAATGCAATGGCAAAGCAACGGAAGAAACAGAGAGCGCTATGAAAAAGGATAGATAAATATGACAAATTGACTCTTAACCTGTATTTGTACTATACATAGTTATACGTAGCCATAATTAAATTAATTATTACAACTTTCTAGTTAAGTGGCAGGCAATCAGCGTCGGTAACTATTAAAACTGTATTGTTGGTGTACATGCAATACGAATGCAACACAATGGAAAAGCAAGACAACCGAAGCAAGACAACAACAACAAGTTGTATGTGAACGCAGCATAAGATGGGAGGACACCTCCTGAACACTTGCTGACTACCATTTGTTCGAGGGAATGATCATCATCATTAAATTTTTCAAAGTTTCTTTTATTCTGACAAAGTGTTGATTACAACGGTCAAGAGACAAAAGACAAGAGAGTACATGATATTAACAAATATTATAACGTTATGAACATAAAATTTTTCTTGACTGGAAGGGTTGATGAAGACAAACGAAAATTACTGGAATTCAGTCAATTTTATTATAACAATTTTTTTTTTCTCTGTCGACCGGTTTCGGCTCCTCTTGAGCCTTCTTCAGGAGATTTTTTTTTTCTCATCTCCTGAAGAAGGCTCAAGAGGAGCCGAAACCGGTCGACAGAGAAAAAAAAAATTGTTATAATAAAATTGACTGAATTCCAGTAATTTTCGTTTGTCTTCAAATATTATAACATTTTCTTATCTATTCTACTATTATCCTATTTCATACTGACTTGGTTACTCCCGTTGGCATAACTCACGTTTTTGTATAGTTAAATAATAATACAATGGGAAAATGAAAAAATGAGAAAAATGATATTAAAATCTGAAATAATTTTATCATAAGCAGGCTATTCAATAAGAAAATACACACAAATGACAATTTCTTAGAAAAACACGTTATTTTACACATAAAAAATAATATACTTTCGTAACCTTTCGTGTTGGGTGTCGCCAACCTCGAGTATTGAAGTTATCGTAAAGAACACTCAGAATTGTGTGTTTTGTTCCTCATTTCGTTATCGAAATTAATTAGTTCATTCATCTTGCACATATTTTAATTATAAACTAACTATTGTACATTCTACATGGACAGAAATTTTTCTACTTGTACAGTAATTTTCGTAGGGTTGTCAACACTGAATTGTTTAAAATCGTAGTATAAGCAGTGTTGTAACAGATAACAATATTCTTTATCTAGATAAAGATAAAGGTAACTACTCTCATATTAATCTAGATAGGATAATTGATATTTACAGGAAAAATTATCTAGATAATAGATAATAGATAAATAACAATTATCTACATATTTATTAGATAAAAAATAGTTAAAACAATTTTTTATATGCTTCATTGGTCATAGCTGGTGGTATGACATGTTGTGAACTACTATTTTTTACGCTAGAACCTCCTTTAACTTATACATAGTTGAACTAACAAAAATAAATTAGTATTTTCAGTAAGTACATCGGAAAATTGTTTTTTTTTTAATGAATTTTGTAGGTGAAATAACCAGGATTACAGAATTAGACTAGGTTTGAATTTTTTGAACTAATTTTCTTATTTGTTATTAATGGGTCTCATCATGTATTATATATTGTTTTTTAGCCAGAATTACAAATTTGTATACTGTACAAAAATATCAAATTTCTTGGATATTAAGAAAAAAATTAATTTTTAAAATGTATATTGAAATTTACGCTGTTTACCAGCTTAGCTGTCACAAACTGTCAAAACACGATCTAGAATATTTTCTCTTAAATTCATTCAGTGTTGCAAATAGAAGAAAATTTATATTGGTTATTATTTTAGAAAAATAGCATCTAGATAATACTTCCTAAAGCTAATCAAAAAATTCATCTAGATAAGATAAAAAATGAATAAGAAAAAAAATATCTTAATATGGTAATAGATAAAATTATTTAATGTAGATGATTTATCTAGGTAAGTAACAACCTTGAGTATAATTGAATATTTTATTGTTGATTTCAGAGATTTTAATAGCAATTTTGGCGTTCTTTAGTGCCGGATTCAAATACAAATGATCGAAAATTCTTTTATTGTCCATATTTAGTGAACTATACATTTTTTCGGGAAAACAAAAAGTATCATTAAATTGTCCTACTAGTAAGGTAATATATCTAATTTTATATATTTAATTTAACCGATGTCATAGCTTTTATAAAAAGTGTCTTAGCAAGAACTTGAAATGTTAAAACTTAATAAAATATATTAATTTAATAGTTTATTTACATTTTTTTTTTATATATACAGAGGTAGTAATGACTGTTACACATATAACAAAATACCTGTAAAATGGCCACGTACTCTTTTGACGAAATTTCGCAGTATCAAAAATTTGGCACACAATTTTTTCTTTGAGTTCCTCTGTTGTCTCAAGGTGGTTCGCATAGACTTTACTTTTCAAAAAACGTCAAATAAAATAATCCAAACAATGACGTTATTGCAAAGTTTCCAGGTCGTGTCATTTCTCTTTTGGAGACCAAAACTAGCCGTCAAGAAGTTGCGACTTATATTATTTGGATAATTTTCTCTAGGTTTTTTAAAGTAAGGTCTAAGCGAACCATCTTGAGACAACTGAAGAACTCAAAGAATAATTTCACGCCGAATTCGTGAAATCCAGAAAGCCCTTATTGTAAAATGCACTGCGAAATTTTGTTCCTGCCAACAGAGCAACGGTGGCCATTTAACAGATATTTTGTTTTATATGTAAATGGCATTACTACATTTGTACCATAGAACTAATAAAATGTATGGAAGGAGTATAGACAAAGAAAGACTGTAACCAGGGTACCTATTCCGTAAAATAAAGCCAAGAGATAGCTCTAAAACGATGACATCAAGCAACAGTGGCTGTCCCTATGTTTAGAATAAGGACGGTGTTTCTATCCTAGTAATATTGGTACGTCAATGTTTTTAATTTTTTTAAGTAAAAATTTATTTGAGCAGAAGAAATAAAATAAAAAAAATCAAAGTGCCATCAACCATCAATCACCAAATGTTTTCAAAGAATAACGCGCTACAAATGTCAATATAAAGCTAGCTTTACGAAATAAAAACACCAACTGTGGTAGCTCTAAACCGCCCAAGAGATAGAAACTGGCATGACGTCATATGGGTAGTTCGTGTAAATCTCCGCTAGATACCAGCGGTGCATATAGAAACAGTGTCGACATAGAGCTAGCTTTAAAAGTTACAGAACAGGTATACTGCACAGCGCGATAGAGATAGAGAGATGAAAGTCCACCCGTCACGTGACATTCATCTCAAAATGACAAGGGCATGGTTTGACGTTTGAAGTGTGAGTAGAATACTGTTTGGATAGAATTTTGAGCAAGCTTTTGTCCCTCATTTATAATTTTGTCAATTTTTTACGTCATATTTAAATATATCAAATAAGGTAAAATCCTGTCATCTCAAGTCATATGTTGCAGTTAACATCGATTTTTAAATTAAACTTATGTTTATTATATTTGTTATATTATTTTGCCCAGGTAATGTAAATAAACTATATTTGTAAAAACCTCTCAATAATCTAAATAACAAATAACAATAACAGATAACAGTCAATTTGACAGTTGGTGTAGTTCCTCGCTCTCCGCAAGAGCGTGTTTCGTAGAATTACAAGATGACGTCAAGAAGCGAAAAATTTGAAATGGGATGCCAATTTCAAAAAATAACTAAATGCCTTTTAATATAAAAATTAGTATCTATATTTATAATTTGACTCAAACTTACTGAAAAAGAAAAAAATAATAAAGTGAAAAAAGGTGTATGACCCCCATTGGATATTAGCTATGAAACGAGAAAATTTTCAACATAATGAAACTGCATGAATTAAAAATATAAAGACAATAAAAATTGTAAATTGTTTCATAAAATACAGTCTCAGAATAATAACAAAGTTGTTAATTCACAAAAACCGGCCAAGCCAGTCAATCGGTAACTACAGACGCGTTTCGTTCTTATTGGAGCTCATCAGTGTAGTGTAACCCGTCAACTGCTGTGAAGCAGAGATACCCATCGACTGGCTCAACGAGATCTAAGATCCCAACAGATTGGTAAATGGACCTGAGAAGTAAATAAATACTCCCAGAGAGACTAAGTTACCGATTGACTGGCGTGGCCGGTTTTTGTGAATTAACAACTTTTTTATTATTCTGAGACTGTATTTTATGAAACAGTTGACAATTTTTAATGTCTTTATTTTTAATATAAATGTTTCATAGACAGTTTCCGATTTTTGAAAATTACATGAATTTGTAGGAAACATTTTCTTGATTTTTGCATACAGCAGTTTAATGCCAAATATAAGAGAGAGATAGTCATATCTAAAATTACGCAGTGGGAGAAGAACAGCACATTCATTCCACGTGTTGGGTGGCATAAAAATATACTGTTCTTCTCCCACTGCGTCATTTTAGATATGACTAGCTCTCTCTTATGTTGGTTACAGATTTCTGTATTAAAAGCATAGTCAAACCTCCATCCATATATATTATTAAATTTATGCTTTGTACATAGCAAGAACAAATTTAAATAAAACAATAAATTAGTATATTTTATTAAAATTCAAGTTCTTGCTGAGACACCTTTTCCTTCTCGAGATCCTAAAGCATCTAAATTAAAATACACTGTATATTTCACTGGGAACAATATAATTAGTTCAAGTAAATGTCGAATATCCAAATATTTTAAAACTTACCATAAAATTGCAGAACTTTATAACAGATAGCGCTGAAGCAAGAAACGGTGTAATATTATAAGAACATTCTTCAATATTATCGGGCCAGGCCGAATATACGGAAGTAAAAGTTATCATTGTCCCAAAAACTGTTAGGCCCAACGCTACGTACATGTGGAACATGTTAAATTGTCCAGACTCGGACGGCAAGCAGCCCAAGATGGCCAGCAGATTGTCCACCCATCGGGAGTCCAGCCTTAGTGTTTCTTTAAAATCGGCCATGTTTCTCAATGGCCTCACACATGTTTTAGCTAATGTTTTATATTCAGCAAATCATGCATTTTTAATTTGTATAAATTATATGGTCATTTTGCCGCCATGAAGAGCGGCGGGTGTTTCCTAGTGGAACCTATAATGTCCTTTGTTTTCCGAATAGCTTAAATATAATTTGTGTAAAACAGATTACAAGGCATGCGCGGATGACAAATTGCTCGCATATTACAGGTGGAGCAAATTTCTTGTTGATAACAAAGGGTGCAACCCTATTTAAGGTAATGCTATATTTTTATTGAAACTCTTGGAATAATGTTTTATAGACAATAAAGCCTTTTGATTATTTAATTATGTAACACAAAGATAAGTAATTTACCACTGGACAATTTTAAATTTTACCAAGGATGTCATTTCATTAAATTACCTTAATAAATGGATAAGTATAATAAAAACAATATACAGGATGTAACATAAATAAGCATATTACATTTAACCAGTGATAGAACTTGCCGAGAACAACAATATTCCCTAATAACTTTTTTATAATTTTTCTAATTTTGAGTTAAAATTCTTCAAAAATTCGAAATTGTTGTTTTTGTTAACTAAAGTTGTAGCTAAAATAATAGCATTAATGTAACTAAAGAAATGGTGCAAAAATTGTCTAAAACGACGAGAAGAGGGTAAATGTGTTAACTTCTAGATAAAGAACTGAAAAGAAAAGCTTTTGACTGTATACATTTATTTTTGTATGCAGTGGTTTTTGTTAAATACAAACAGCACAACTAATCAATTCAAGCCTGTACTGTATACAATCAAAGAGCACCGCTAAGATATTTCGCTGAAGTCTGTATTATGCCTATGGCACACTTGTCCTTGAGCATTGATGAGCTCTTCGATGAGACAACAGAACAAACTCGCCTTTCAAAGTTTCAATTTTATTAATGACGAATACAGGGAATTTTCTGAGACATAAAAAGTTAACGTGAAATAAGACACAAAAGATACGTCTGAAATGAGAGAAATTTGTTTCATCTATGAAATACAGAGGAGCCTCTATTTTTCGTCGATGACAGGTTCGTTCTTCTGTTTCATCGATGAGTTTTGATGCTCATCGATCAATGTGCCATAGGCATACTCAAGCGTAAAGGCCTGTGTCCACGGTGATAGAAATCGATCCGATATTTCGATATAGTTCTCGAATAAAAAACTCGGATCTTGGACACTACCAACTTGGACGAAAAAATCGAACAGAAAACTATTATGAAAAAACGCGTTCTGTCCGATTTTTTCGTACTAGTTGCTAACTTCTTATAGACGTTACCAAATTAAAATTTTGACGTTTAATGTTTGAGAAGCTGAAAAATTTTCAAAGAAAGCGGAAAATTAGTATTTTCAAACAGTTTATGAAACATGAAATGTATTTTTATTTATTTCTCGTATAAACAAATTTAATTTGCTAATGTCAGAATAATTTCTTGAGTTATATTTTATAAGTTTTTAGTATTGGTAGAATTGACTGAAGCTAATTTCATAAATTCGACTAACCTGACATCTGTAGTCTTATAAGTTCACTATTTATGATATAAATCTATATCCGAGATCTCGGACCGATTTCTATCACCGTGGACACATGCCTTTAGTGGAAACTCGTAACGTAGAATTTTTGTCACAATAACAGATATAATTATAGTGCTTATTTTTATTTGCATTGTACTAAATAGATAAACATAGTCTTAATATAATTTAGTGATACATTAACATTACTTTAATGAAAATAATAAATTTATTTAATTCTAAAACGTTCTCTACTGTGAATGAGTTTATATTTAACAATGTGTATTTTCTGAAAGAAATTCTGTAAAAATATAGAACGTAGTTTACATGTATGCCACGACAGATTTTTTTTATTGATAATTCTGTACCAGAAAAATTTGTACAATTTTGAACCGAATAAGCAACGTGTCACACGACCTTAAGCAAATGTAAGCAATGCAAGGCTGTATCCATAGAAATGTATCACTGTTAGTCCGACAGTTCCCTAGCTATTGGGATCTGACATGTAGCGATATGCCATCTAGCGGATAATTTTCGAACACAAAGTAGGGTGAAGATTGAGTTAGAAATACTTACATTACCTACGTCAAATGGGAATAACGATTTCTGAGATAAAAATTAAACGGAATTATACTTAAACACCGTGAAAAATCTAAAAATAAAGTGTATTGTGCAGTAAACCTTATAATATATATAAATAAATATGTAAAAAACAATTTGGAGTGCGAAAAAAAATTGAGAAAACTAACAAAAGTAAACAACATGAATGCGTTTACAATAAATAATATGCTCTGTATATTTTGTACCAGACGGTTATGTACATCGAAGTTAGTAAAATTTTAGGTTATAATATGAATTTGCTCCGAAATCTTTTCACTTTGTTTTTAACTAAGTTCATAAATTAAATTAAATCTGTGTTCAAAGTTAATGTTCCTTATATTTATTCATTCTTAGTTATTTGTTTATTTAGTTGATAAAGATCAAGAAACACACAACTAACCTATATTAGTACAACAACGTAGCAATGCAGTTTTTGCATTTTTCACCCAAAACCAGCCATGCAGGAACAAACAATACTCATCACTTGATCAGCTCCTACAATTTTCCTATTAATTTGATGGGGATCACCTCGAAAATTCGACGTTGACATACAGGAAGCCAGTACACCCACAGCCACTGTCACTTTCATTTAATTTTTTCCCGAATTTAATTAATTGTCAAGTATGTAAAATGCGTTCACATTCTTTAAAATTTAGTTTGCAGGATCTGTTGTAGCACATTCGCAAATATTATTAATCGTGAGACTCATTTTTTATATTTTATACGCGAACAGTACTAATGTCACATTCGAATCTTTACCCTAATTGACGCCATCTTGGATAGGCCACGCCCCCATGTCCGATCCCATTAAATAGAAAAATATTCACAAGTAACTTTTCTCAAAATTATACCCACTAATGGGTAATTTGTTACTTTCCTAGTTTAAAATCGCCATAGTTATATAGCATTTATTGAGAGGAGTTGAATAAAATATTTTTCTACTCAGTGGCGGCTCGTGGGTAAGGGCTGCTGGGTTGCAGCCCTGAGTTAAAAAATGATCTATTAATATACATATATAATAATTAATAAATAATCTACAATAACAATATTGTATAATTTATATAAAAGTTTACATTGGTGAAAATAAACAATAATTTTCACCCGTCTCACGAGGTATGTAATTTTGTTATTCTGTTAAATTAATTTAACATTTCGTGTAAACTTATGTTGTGTATTAATAAAACTTGGTATGCGGAACTCTTCATCTGACGATTAATCATACATACGACATTTAAGATAAGAACAAATTTAGATTTTGTCACCATTTACGAATTCAATGAGAGATTTCGAATGTCATCTGTGAATATGGAATTACTACTGGAAGACATAGGGCACAGACTTCGACGTGCAACAAGAAGAAGTGAGGCAATTTCAGAACGAGTTCAATTATTTGTGTGCAGCTCTCCACTAGTTAGGCAGTAGAGTGGAGGTCAGTACCATGGTGTCGCTGATTTTTAGGAATATCTGTAGGGCATTAAATGAAATCAATTTTCCACATGTTTTCAACTGCCCAAAGCACGGATACCGTTGGTCATCGGGTGTATGGATAGAACACTAATTAAAACAGATGCATCAGTACAGAATAAAGAGCAGTACATAGATATGGAGATAACTGCCAAAACGTTATAGCTGTCTGAGGACCTGACAGCAAATTCTTCTTTTTACTTTATTCTCTTTCGACTTGTCTGAGAGCCACAAACAAGATTGTCTTTAATACTAAATCATCTTCCCTTCCTTCTTTCATGACATACACTCTTATAAATACAATCTTTAACCAGCAATATAAATGTATATGTCCCCTAACCTAACTTTTTTTACAGTTGTAACTATTTTTTACAGACGATAAAATTTTTCATGAAACACTTACACTTGTAAAGTTGATATTACAAGTACCTGTAAATGTGAAATTGTGACTTTGTAAATTGCAACTTTCGTGAAACAGTGTCCTGGAGATATAAAAATGAACCGCCATACGTGTATCTAACCTAACATCTTTGAATCAGCATGGCGGGTACTCAGAGATACCGAAACAGTATGGCGTGGTCGAAATCGGTGCTAATTTTTTTTATATCAATGTACAAATGAATTAGAATTGGACTCGTAATCCAAAAGGACATTAAAAAATGATACCTTTAATTCAATATGGCGAACGGTTTGAGACGCCGTTTCGGTATTGCATACAACTCTTTCATACTTTAGCTATTTAATAAACAATATAAAACAAGAATTAGCTTTGTACCCATTCCCCAAAGGCATAGTTTTTTTGACAAATAAAAAAAAAATTGCGTAACGCAACGATGACATCTACAGGCCGCCATACTTGTGTTTCCCTATTAACCATGACATTGGCTAACTTCTCAAAAAGATTCAGTTCTGGGCTTATACGTAGTTTTTTTTCTGGCTCCCGGTCTATAAGCGTTCGGATTGGATAAAACAATAGAGAAAGGGAATTCCCCTAAAATAACAAGAATCAAGAAATATCAAGAATACTCGAAACAAGACAAGAGATACATTGTCAAGAAATGAGCAAGACAAGAAATGTTTAATTTCTTGTCTTAGAAATCAAGCCCAAGACAAGAAGTGATCATCAAGACAAGGCTACTTGTCTTGATGATGAAACACTATTGATAATGTTAAATACACTACAATTTTACATTAAATGAAACGCTTCAACAAATATCAAAAGTTTTTGTTAAAGTATAAATTACGTACCTAAAAAGGATAATTGCATATTCAGTTGTCATACACAGCTTTGGAAAATTTAACACAACAATAACGCACCATTTTTTTTTATTCATTTATTTGTATTACACCATTTACAATAGAACACAGACGTGTTAGATAATGATAGAGATACCCGTTGCAAACTATTTCTCTCGGCTCGCTTTTTTCAAATAGGGAGAGCATGGCAATTCGTGTTCCAGTATTACTATATTTCAGTGGATAGTGAAATAATTGCTTCAGTGCTCCCTTCAATATTTTATTTTACTGATGTTTCATAGGTGTCATATACTATCTGTTCAAAGTAGAGTTTCACTCAAGCTTTGAAAAATGTGTGAGTTAAGCAAAATATACGCAGGAATATGTAGTAAATATAATGAATGTGAAAATCTATGTAACTGTTTATGTGTCCTCTTGCATTGACTGGAGGAGTGTGAAATACGAGGCGGAAGTGCGAATAATCTGAAAAAGAGAAATTATAAATAAGGTAATTAAAATAAACTTGACAATTTTACCGATTCGAATGATTCAAGTGACACTGGAATAAGTTTGCCAACTGTCAAGATAACAGGATGTTGCGCACGCGCAATGATGAACATAAGTTGTTTCTGGATGTGGATGGGTGCGTGGTACCAGTCGCTGTCGTACGCCGCCAGCGCCACGCCGAAACTCTACAAATAATAAGTAATTGCTTAAAAAGATCCTACATACATACATCATGGTTTCACATCCTTTGAATTGGGGGGATCACTCCCGTTTTCTTAATCTTGTTATATTCTCGTGATTGTCTTTTTCAATTGTTTCCTATCTGCGTTACATATTCCAATGCTCGGTTGAAGAGAGTAGCAGGTAGCGCGTCTCTTTGTCTGACACCTTTATTCACTAGGACCTCGTTTGTCTCTCCAAGATTTGTTTTAACGCAATTTTTTTATCCTTTCATAGTCATTTTTATTTACCTTCTTAATAATGATTTTATGTTCATCCCCTTTAAGGCTTTCATGAATTTATTCCTCTTAATGGAGTCGAAGGCTTGCTTAAAGTCAATGAATAGTAATTCTATATCTATCTTCGCCTCGTGTGTCTTTTCCTTGATTTGCTTTATTGTGTGAAGAGCATTGACTATGGATTTTCCTTGAATGAATTCACATTGGTATTGTCCTATATTAGTTTTTGTTGATCTTTGTAATCTTTTTTGGATTATTGTTGACAGTATTTTATAAATATTGTTCAGTAATGTTATTCCTCTATAGTTTTGGCATTCAAGCCTGTCTCCTTTTTTATGGGTCGTTACGATTTGCCCTGCTTCCCATTCTTTGGGCACTTTTTCTTATCTCCATATGGTCGTGATTAGTCTATGTATTTGTCGGAGTAGTTCTTCTCTCCCATACTTTAATCTATTCAATTCAAATTTAATTTTGAACAAAAAATTTTAAAATAAAGAATAGAGAAAAACGTACTTCTTTTGCGTTGAAAATGTGTAAAAATATAAATTAAGTAAAACTTGTAGATTTAATATCCATTTTTTTTATTGTGAAACTTTACCTATAAAATGTGCCAAATGCAACAGTTGTTTATATCAGCTGCCCAGAAACTGTTTTGCAGTATGATACATATTACATGCCTCGGTAAATAAATTGCATATTCGTGATAAAAAGTAAAACTTCACTGCCGTGATACATAAATTTCTTACCTGTACATTATGATTTTATTTACGTTAAGTTGAACAATTGGACAACGAAAAGAATATAATTTGAACACGTTTACATGGTGACATATTGTAGTCACACGTGCCCATCCCTGATTGTGGTTCATACTTATGTTATATCAACAAAACAGAACTGCAAACGTACCTCATTTGTTAACATCGTTCCAGGCAGGCAGTGCAAGAATGTTTCTGTTACACTCGCCACTATACACAGGGTACTATGTAGGTATATGAAGATATTTCCTGGAAACTAATGCAACTCATATTAATAATAAAAGGTATTTGAGCAAATAATAAACAAATATTCGAACAAAGCAGATGAAAAATTGGTCGACTTTCAAAATTTATAAACAGGCCGACACAGGAGGAAGTTATACGGAACTACGAACAACAAACAGCTAAAAATGTTTTCTTTGTAGATACAAAAGATAAAAGAAACAATTAAAAAGAAAATTGAATAAAAATCAAAAGAATAGTAGTATTTTTCAAAGAGAGCTAGTACTAGCGGATACCCACTCGCAGATATTAAATTTTAAAATCAAACAATTATCGGAGAAGCATTCAGTTTATTAAAAATTAACGCACCAACGCAACTTTTTGACTCCAATTGAGTCTTCTTCAGGGTGATAAACTTAAGTTAAGTATATCACCCCTCAGTTGGAGTCGAAACGTTGGTGCGTTCATTTTCAATAAATTGACTGCTTCTCCGACAAATGTCTCATTCTATTACATCTTCCAGTCAAGAAATCATCTCACTTATTGAAGGTGAGAAGCGACAATTTTTTCTGTACGATGCGTATTTTTCGAGATATATAACATTCCAGGTTAAATGAAATACCCGGTATGTACTGACCTGACAGCAACTTGACTCGAAAACTGTTTAAAAAATAAAATCACTCCACCTACGGTGTCGTGTAATTACAGTTGATAAATTCCCACGACTAGTTTTTAATCAATCATAATGCAAAACACTTGAAAATTGAACCAATAGGAACAGTTTTATACTGACAAAACTCCGTAGCCAGGGTTACACCAATAAAACTTCCACTACCAAGGAAATAAATAATTGTTACTGTCAATCATTGTCAGTGTGACAGTTAATTAATATTTCAAGTTACATTTTGTTTTGTCTTGAATTTATCTCATCAAATACCATGCGACCTCTCTGATTTTCTTAGATAAACTCAAGCACACTGAAATTAGATAAAACCCCTCCTCCTTCGGAGTCGGGATTGACCATGCAGTTTGCTTTCGTGATTGTTGCTAAGCAAAAAATTCGTGCAAAAATAAACATTTATCGATAAAATCAGGTCTTGTGATATTCCCCTTGATAAAATCAACGAAAATATGTTCATTTTCCATATCTAGTGATCTATGCATTTTTTCGGGAAAACCTAAACATTATTAAATTACTTATTACGTAACTGATAATTTATGTGGTAACTTTTGTTAATTATTTAACCACTGAAATATAATAATACTGAAACGCTCACTATCCTGGAAAATGCAAGACGAGAGAGGCAACTGGTTGAGGGCTATCTGTCTTTGTTGTACAATGTTTTCACATAGTAACCGTTGTTTTCACAACAAACTCATAGCAACCGTTCTACAAACAAGTGTTAGACAAAGAAGTGTGACCCACGATATCCATCTGCTTCTGGCTCGATTTTCGCTTTAATAAAGGAATACAAGTGCGCGTTCCAGTTTCAGTAGTAACCGAAGTCGTATCTTTTATACTCGTAGTTTTCAAGATCTCAATGGTGAACCTCGAAATTACAACATACACTGTACTGTATCTAGGATGGTCGTAATTTTTTTTTCTGGCCCCCGCCTAAAATTGTTGGAAAATTAAAAAATAAGATTTGCAAAGTATCAGAATTTTCTGAGGCCCCTAAGTTCTGTCGTATTTGTGTTTTGTGTCTTCTAATAATTTTTTTCGGTCATGTAAGTGCGTGTGTTTCAGCTTATCGATATCAATAATTAATTTATGATTTAAGACGAATGTTCGGGAATTTTTCCAGATTTTTCAATATTCACCGGATTTTACAAACTTAATTTAAATAGAGAAAATACAAAAATTCCCAGTAATAATATAAGTAGAGAGTGAGAATAAATTGAAATTAATTTGACAGATCTTTCGAAAACTTGTTGCCAGGTAATAGGCACGAAAACTTATTCTTGGATAAAACAATGTTATGGCATCATAACAGCCGCAGATGTCAGTTTGAAATCCGAGCAGCATCTAAGGCCTGTTATGACCCATAACATCCGTGGTTTGTTTAATAATTTACCAGTTTCAGAATATAAAGACGTTAACGTCTTTAATAAATATTACTTTTAGAAATTCCTTTATGAATATTGCCTGTCATAATTTTAGAAGGTGATCTAGTAAGTCTGTTTGTTTTTATTTAACATCATGGATAAAAAGTGGATTTTGTTGATGCTGAATTGCCCAAAAATATTTGGAACACACACAGGTGAAGCTATGAACAGCTTAATTCCGTGTGTATTAATAAATAGCTTTATATTATCATATGGAGTAAATAGCTCCGTGGTAACGTGTCGGACTGTGGAACGTGAGATCCTCAGTTCGAATCCCACAGCTGACAGTTGCTAATTTAAATTTACCCCTGTGGTTCCTCCTCCACTAACACCTTTGGGGGCTATGACTTGACGTCTGGTAAGCGCACTTCATACGAAGAAATATATCACTTACCGAGATCTGCGTAAGCAGAGTGCCACACCCAAAATGGGTAAAAGACGTGATGATATATTTATTTATTTATTAATTATCATTGTGTTAAATTTTCTTTTTCTTGGCTGATTTGACAGGTCAGTATGGTAATATTACTGTACAGCATAGAGTTATTACATGCTTACCAGCCTACTTGTGTGCATGTAAACATAGGTTTATTATCCTCAAACCGGTAAAAGCTTTAACTAGACTAATTTTTGGGGAGTGTATTTGTACACAAAAATAATGCACTTTTACTAATCTTAACCCAATATTCAATCAAAATAAAATACAATTTTAATACATAATTGAAACATTTCGAAAATAGTGTCATTTCTTTCTTAAGTCATAAATTATTGATTGATATCGACAAACTGAAACACACGCACTTACATGAGAGAAAACAAATTAAAAATTTTACCCAAAAAGCATGTTTTTCACAAAACACAAATCCGGCAGCATTTAGGGACCTTAGAAAATTCGGATACTATTTATTTAACTTTTCTGACAGTTTGAGGGATGGTCAGAAGAAAATAATAATAAATAATTTCTTTACCAAAGTCGCAATGATACCAGCGCAGCACAGGAACAAAGTCGCGACAACAAATTGCATCACTATGTGTATGGTCTCCACGTGCTCAACTTGCTTGCTAAATCTGAAATCATTTAATTTATTGTTAAACGATTCACGTGACGCTGCCACAAGACCTGGGGTTAAAGGTCGCGGTGCTGTTCAAACTGTGCAAGTACATCAGGGTCCACCACTATTTTTATATATTTTACTTAATATGTAAAAGCACTTTGTAAAATTAATAAATAAATCATTTTATCCAACACCTCTCAATAAATGCTCTATAACTATGGCGATTTTAAACAAGCAAAGTAACAGATTACCCACTAGTAGGTATAATTTTGAGGAAAGCCACTAGTGGGTATTTTTCTATTTATAACAATAATAACACACAACACCTTGGTAACTACTTTGATTGGCATTTTAATTTAAAAATTTAAAGCATATGTCACTGTCAAATAATATTTCTTCAATAAATTTTTCATTAATTAAGAGGTGTTGGATAAAACGTTATACTTCACACGTGGGCAAAGTGGAATTACCTACTCGATAAAATTATCACACTCAGCCTTCGGCTTCGTGTGCTAAAATTTCTCTCGTGGGTAATTCCTTACTTTGCCCACTTGTAAAGTAAATAACTGTTAATTTTATTTTATTTATGTCAAAGGCTTGAAATCTTGCAATAATTATCCTATTGTGCAAGACCTGATCAACAATATTCATATATAATATGTTCAGATATTATCGAATATTCTGTGTTGTCACGAAACTTATTCTAAAATAATACGTTGAGTGTATCAACACAATATATTCTGATAATACTGAACACACAAGTCGTATTCGTTTTGATTATACAATGAATAAAACTGACGACAACAGATATGAAAAATTTGATATTTGAGTTAAATAAAACAACGTATTATTAATGGTTACTGTGACGATGAAACCACGTCGTCAAGGGTATTTTCGTTTATCAATACATGGTAACTAAGAAAAATTCTCAATTGCCATTGGCTGAATTAGTTATGAATTGTATAATCGCAGGTAATATAACATGTGATATGATTATTGTCTCCGTAGGACGAGTGAAATGTGCAGCTTCGGTCCCACGGGCAATATCTTCGATTATTAATCATATCACGAGCTTATATTTAATCGGAGAATATAATGAGTATTTATTTGTTGTAAAACGGATCGAGAACAAGAACGAACCCTAAATGTACTGAACGCAATACATCGGGTGTATTAACCTAAGTTTTGTTGTATTAAAATTGACATTTATAACCACAGACACGATTTGAAGCATAATTTTATTATAATAAAATGAAGTTTGAGTGTATTATAGTTACCTGTGTACGATTATAACACATTTTTATACTTTAAATTACAAAATTACTTGTAGCTGCCAAAAATATTCCTTAGCAACGGACCAAAACAAGGTGATAATTTCATTTGTATAATATTATCGCTGTGGTACACATATAACTAAGCAGATTGTCAATGTTGATTGGCTGAAAATATGTCACGTGACATATGAATTGTATTCTCATTGTAATATTTCCTGTAAGTAATTTAAGGGAGCCTGGGTACGGTTGAAATAACGTTAATGACTTACTACACAAAATTTTTTCACCGTTATTATCTCAAATTTAAATTTAGGGGTTGTTTTCATTCTTCCTTGTGGAGGTATCACTGAATAAAGTTAGGACTATGCGCGTATTTATCATTAAGATAAGTGAAGCAGATTTATATTTATTTTTAGCTCCTATTGAAATAAAAATCCCGTTGATTTTATTTTTCCCAGATTTTCCTTGCAATTTTTTTTTGCAATCATTGCATTTTTATTGTTGTATGATGGGTAGTTTTCACCCGCTCATGGAGATGATTTTCATTGGAAAGTAATGTTAACTCTGTGTTTATGCGGTGTTACCGGACGCCATCTTAATGAACAAACTTCACCCTCCATCTGTCATCTTTGCGGTACATACTCGACCTGCCATCTACCGCCGCTGAGTGAATTACATCTGTCAATCGCTGTTGCACATACCCGTCCTGCCATCTACCGCCGCTGCGCTAATTACATCTGTCAATCGCTGTTGCACGTAGCCGTCATGCCATCTACCGCCGTTGCACGAACTAATGTGAAAATCAGAAACTACCAAAGAAATGCTAAGCAATTTGTTGTAAAAAAATTGTTTCGTTCGTTTTTTTTTAACCAATCAAAAATTGCTTACGTATGCAGTAACCATGACAACGGTACACTGTCAACACAAGCCAGGGTATAAAAGGAGACGAATTTGCTGCTACAGGCAGAGTCGCTCCAGGCTCTCACTCATCACAATCGCTGGCTAAGTCCCGATTGCATCTTTTCGAAGACGTCTTCAACAACTGCTGGCCAAGTCCCAGTTGTACCTCCACAACAATCGCTGGCTAAGTCCCGATTGCACCTTTACGAAGACATCATCAACAACTGCTGGCTAAGTCCCAGTTGCACCTCTTCAACAATCGCTGGCTAAGTCCCGATTGCACCTTTAAAGAAAACGAAGACATCTTCAACACAAGTCAGGGTATAAAAGGAGACGAATTTGCTGCTACAGGCAGAGTCGCTCCAGGCTCTCACTCATCACAATCGCTGGCTAAGTCCCGATTGCATCTTTACGGAGACGTCTTCAACAACTGCTGGCTAAGTCCCAGTTGTACCTCTACAACAATCGCTGGCTAAGTCCCGATTGCACCTTTAAAGAAAACGAAGACATCTTCAACCGATGGCTAAGTCCCGGTTACACCGTAGAAGACATCTTCGATGAGAGAAGGTCCTCCACGTCCCCAGTCGACGTCATCACCTTCTCGCCGCCACAGAATCACGTATGATTTTGTCTCCACCAACTGGTAGCGAAGTCCCAGTTGCTCTGAAGACATCCACTGAGAGAAGGTCCTCCACGTCCCACGCCGACGTCATCAAGCCGCACGCCGCCGCCTTCCTCAGCTGCTGCTCGACCGTAGCAAGCCGCCATGATCCAGTTCACGCCGTTCCGACGGCACTCTGACGTCATCAGTCGACGTCACCAACTGACGTCACCAGCGTGTCGTCATTGTTATATTGTTGTTTCTGTTAACATTGTTTCATTTTGTACAACAATATTTTGTTTCTGCTGTACCAATTTTGTAATTTGTTTATGACATAATTGTCATAGATAATAAACATGATGTTATCTCTCTAGTCAGGCTTAATTAATACGAGACGCCCTGAAGATATCCAACTCCCATCCACCCACCTCCGCGCCCCGTATTAGCGGTATATACTTGATTGTTTATATTTAATTCGATTTATTGAGATTTAAGACTATTCGTGGAGCGTTGTCATTTTTACTGTGTCGAGTGTTTTTTAAAGCTAGGGGTTAATTTGGGAGCGGCCGAAAACCCCGCATCCCAAAATCCTGAATCCCAAAATCCCGAATCCTTAAATCCCGAAAGCCCAAATTCCCAAACGCCCAAAATCCCGAATAAGAAATCAAGAATTCCCAAAACCCAGAATTATCTTCATACTGAAATAAATTGTGCTTTTTCTCAATTGCACGATATTATATTTCTGCTGATACGAGTATTATACTATTACAAGTACAGTGCTAAAGACAAAAATGTATAAAAATTCAGGAGAAATCTATTCAAGTTGAAATGACAGAGTTTTGTATATAAAATAAAAAAAAAGTTTACGGGTGAATAAATAATACTTATGCAATTTCCTGCTTTCCCAATCATTTTAGAGAAAAATGTTTCAAAAAAAATTCGAAGATATAATATCTGTATCTGAATTAGTAAGCAAATTTCATTTGAATTACTTAATAGAGACAAGAAAGCCGCTCAGAAACATCAAAAATATTATTTTCGATTGCTGCTATAAATCTAAATAATATCATATTACTAATACAAATATTGTTATAGTAAATATCTAAATTGCTGTCACAGTACGTAAGATAAATATGATATCGTACGAAACGTGAGAAAAGGCACAAGATTTACTAAATTATTTTATTATTATTTATTATTATATTTTACTAATTCGGGATTTTTGACATTTGGGATTTTTGTATTCGGGATATTAGGTTTCGGGGTTTTGGGATTTGGGATTTTGGAGTATATCCGTTGATTTTTGGGGATGCATGATTTGTGTGATACCAAAGTCAACGTTGAAAATTACAATGCGATATAGTTGTCTAGATCATTTTATTTTGCCTTTCAAACTCGTAATTGCCGACACCAGAAATGGTAAAAGTTTAATTTAAAATTATAAGCGAGTGAACAAAACGTTGTAATAGGAAGAGACCTGAATGCTGGGTTAGAAACAAGGGCAGGCATGCTGTCGAACCGGCAGTAACAACTAGCAATTAGTAAGTAGTGGACTCCGGATACAGGTTCAACAGTACCGTGATTCTTGCGTCCAGAACAACCCTAGTACTTACTCCATAAGTTCCTGATGATGCTTAATTATTTTCCATATATTTTTTTCTTGTTTTTCAATGCTGCATTCGAATCCAGTTTTGGTTTTATCAAAATTTTTCACACGCGTCTGAACAACAAATTTTCAATTAATTTATTATATAATATTTGTTATAAATAACAAGCAAATGTAACATCACGTTATACCCATTTTCAGTGTGACATTCTGCGCTCGCAGATATCGTTAAGTGAAATATTTTACCAAATAAATTAAAATAAATCTAAAGCAGTGTTTCCCAAACTTTCGATCCGTAACAATTTCATATTTATTTTTGTTACTTCGTCCACCTTACCCCTTTGCATTTAAATGAAGAACAAATGACATCACGTTTCCAATCATCAGGAACCACGCACCGTTTCAAACAAAATATAAACCATTCAACTAACTAATCAAACAATCTTCCACCAGCATATTTTAACATTTTATTTGTTATACCATCCAAAAAGGGAGCCTTACCTCTTACTATTCTTTAGATCTATCAATGCAAAGTTGACAGCACCCTCATCTATATCCCATTCAACGTTTCTAGCTTTTCTATTATTTCATCCTCTATTATTCACTTCCTTTACACTACCATAGTCTCCTATAAAATATTCGCACCATCTATCCCTTACATTTGACTCATTTCATAACAACTCACCATTCGCATTTTTAAATGGTTTCACTGGATTTGTACTCCCACTTCTTAAGGTCAAACATACGGGCTGAAGATAGCTCAACATGAACTTGACTTTTATGAAACAATATATTATTATAATAAATGAAACATATAATGTTTTATACCTATATTTGTAGATAAAAGTCCAAAGTTTTGTAATAAATTTTAAAAAGCTAATTTTGTTTGCAAATTATATGTGACTATAATTTTCAAAGATTTATAGCAACAAATTCCCATGAACGACTACAGTAATGCAAATAATTTGTATATTTATAAATATGATCGTCTATAACAGGGGTGGGCGACCTTTTGTATAACAGGGGCCAGAATAAGATGTACGTTTCGTACGCGGGCCCTAGTTGTTAATTGACACATTTTTGTTACTTATAATTTTTTTTTAAATATAAAAATCAATAATAAAACAAAATTAAGTACTATATTTATTTCTTAATTTAAACTAGACGAATTATATCGAAAATTAAACTGTAAATATCCCGTTTTCTTTATGTTGGGTACTAAGCTAATGAAAAATTTTTGTTTTTGAAAATATGTATTTATTATTTCTTCTAAAGGTCTCGCGGGCCGGAGGTTGCCCACCCATGGTCTATAACATACTAAGATTATTTTCCATTGGAATGTACAGTTTTTGAGAAACAAATAAAAATATACCAAAAAGTGTGTTTTTTGGTATTTTTTTATTTGTTTCTCAAAAACTGTATAATTCAAATTGAAAATAAACTTAGTATGTTTTAGATGACCATATTTATAAATATACGCATTATTTTCATTACTGTAGTCGTTCATGAGAATGAGAAATACAGTATCAAACTTCTAAATTTTTTACCAACTAGACTTCAACTAATATTTTTTTATAGTTTAATGTTATAGCTATATTTTTCATAAACATATATAAATTCTAGAAAGAAGACTTCACAGTAATAATTGTTTTGTTTTTCGAAGATCCATTAAGTTGGCCCCCCAGTTATTAAATTTGAAATATATTATTACGCTAATACAATGTGCTTACTATGTGCTGCAATGTGCTATATGTTATTAAAAATGTGCTGGTTCCGTTTACCTGTTTTTTTTTTAAATTCTTAATGAGGGGCCAACTTAACGACAGCCCCCCGAACTAGAAATTTTGATGTTTCGTTGACGGAAAAATAATGTGCTTGGCATGTGCTGGGATGTGCTGTATGTTATTTAAAATGTGCTGGATCCGTTTACCTGATTAAAAAAAATTCTTAATGAGGGGCCAACTTAATGACAGCCCCCCAACTAATAATTTTGATGTTTTTTTTGACGGAAAATGAATGTGCTTGGAATGTGCTGGCATGTGCTGTATGTTATTTAAAATGTGCTGGTTCCGTTTACCTGATTTAAAAAAATTCTTAATGAGGGGCCAACTTAATGACAGCCCCCCAACTAATAATTTTAATGTTTTGTTGACGGAAAATGAATGTGCTTGGCATGTGCTGGGATGTGCTGTATGTTATTTAAAATGTGCTGGTTCCGTTTACCTGATTTAAAAAAATTCTTAATAAGGGGCCAACTTAATGACAGCCCCCCAACTAATAATTTTAATGTTTTGTTGACGGAAAATGAATGTCCTTAGAATGTGCTGGGATGTGCTGTATGTTATTTAAAATGTGCTGGTTCCGTTTACCTGATTTAAAAAAATTCTTAATAAGGGGCCAACTTAATGACAGCCCCCCAACTAATAATTTTAATGTTTTGTTGACGGAAAATGAATGTGCTTAGAATGTGCTGGCATGTGCTGTATGTTATTTTAAATGCGCTGGTTCCGTTAACCTGTTTAAAAAAATCTTTATGAGGGGCCAACTTAACACGTTGACTGCCATGTGCATAAAAAAGTATACACGCTAGTTGGGTCCTGCACGCCGCGTGTATATTTTCGTATACGCGAACAATAACTTGGTTCTAGCCGTGTGTATACTACTAGGGCAAACTTAGGATAGGTTTCTTATGGCGGAACGGTTGGCGTGGCGTGGAGTTACACGTCTAGCAACTTAGCCAAAAAAATTTTGAAAGTATATTTGAAATACAACATTTTTTATATGAAAAAGTTTATTATTACAAAAATACAAACATTGTGATAATACAAAGTACAAAAATTAAAAAGCTTATGGTATAATAACACACAAAACTTTCAAAATTAATTAAAACAGGTATTCTATTTCTTGAATGTAATATTATGCGTAGAAAAGGATCATTCTAAGCAAAGCAATGGCTCATCTGTGCATGCTTGACATCTCGAAGAAACTTGCTTCGTTTTTCGTATTGCAACCACTTTTTTTTGCAGCGGGACTATATGCATGTTGGTTATTTACTGGAGTCGCTTCGAGATTTTCCTTGCCAACATTCAAAAGCTGCATGCACAGATTTTCTTTGAAATTCCTGATACTTTTGTTGCGGGCGTTGTCCACATTTCTCTTGTACAATTGGTGGGCATTGACAACGCTTGCTCCAATAATGAGCTCAATGGCAATTTTTTTGAACCATTTATTGCTTCGTCGTAACGATGTTGAATAAGAAGACATCTGATCGGATAAATCGATATAACTTTTAGCTTTGTTATAATCAATAACAGCTTTCGGCTTGGATTTAGGATTTAGGATACTAGGAATTTCTGCCATTTCGTCGGTGTGTTTTGTGGATAACATCATTACATCTCTTTTGTCTCTCCATTTGAAGACAATTAGTCCATTTTTTTCCTGGCCAACTATTTGACCTTTCTTCAGCTTGGCATTTACCACTTCCTTAGGCAAGCCTTTTCTGTTTTTTCGAAGCGTTCCTACCAGGTGTGTTTTTCTTTCTTTTAATTTTTGGGCCAACTCCAAATTTGTGTATCAGTTATCAGTTCATCGTCACTCATGTCGATATATGCCTCCATAAGGGCCTGTAGATAGGCCCCTTCACGCTCGTAAGACATTTTATACACTTTCACACACGCGATTATGCCTCTACGTAATGTAAATGGTGACTGAGCGCAGTGATAAACTTATTCGCAATACTATGTTATTCAGTTTATACAAGTTGAGACCTGAAAGCTGTGTATTCCAGGGAATACACATGGCGCAGAAATACATGATAACCACTCTACGCCGCGTGTATCGCTGAGTCACACAAGGGTGGAAGAGGGTAAAATAACAAAAAAATGTAATTTCACATTATAATAGTACAAAATACATTAATCTTTGGAAAATTAATTTTAAAAAATGGTGCGGCCTGAAGGACCTTTCCTAAAAATACCCGCGGCAGTCAACGTGTTAAGGACGTTTCTCCGTGACTTCTCTAATCAAATGAGTCACTATCCACCCGTCCAACTAGTAAATTATGAATTATATTATGACATAATATAGTTACATTACTACAGTGGTGCATCATTTAGTTCTAGACTTCAGATTTATGAGTTATATTTTTTCAATCAAATCCACAATAAAACCAATTTAAAACTCATTGGCTTTAAGGCGAGATTATAAATAAAATTTTTTAATAAAACTGGATGTAATCAATTACATACAAAGTATTATTATTACTGTAACGCAACAATCATCTAGTTAATTAAAATAAAGGATCACCTACCTTTACCTGTGTACCTACGTTGTGCTTACCTGAAAAACAAATATAACCCCACAGAATTCGTAATACGAATTTCCCGTCAATGGTTGAGGAATCGGTGAAAGTATGAATAAAAGTAATATTTATTTTCTATTAAAGTTAATAATAATATATTTGCAGTATTGTAGTACCTATATACAATATTGACACAGTTTATTTATTTATTTACGCTATACAACAGGAATAAATTCTTCTTGCTATGCACGGGACCGCCGGCCCAACGTGAAATCCGAACCACGTCTCGATAATGTATTATATGATTTTACATTTTCGAAATCGAGATTGCTGGTAGCAGAAACCAACCCCTGGATCCGAATGCTAGATCATTAGCCACTAGTCGACGCCAGCTACTTTCAAAATTAATTTAGTTTTATTTAAACAAAATAAATGCCCTTAAATATCTATTTTACACTATTAACAAATAAAAAAGATTAAAGGTAATAAAAATAGTTAAAAGAAATTAAAAAAATGTGTGTGCGTGTGAGCTCCGACACGCGACTGGAGTTCGTACTCCTAAGTGACAGATTGTCATTAGTATATGTTCATGTATTATAATAAACTCTCAGTTATGCATGTGCCAAATTTGAACTCATTCAGTTGAGTATTTTTCAAGTTGGCTGTCCGGCATTTTGTTTCAAGATGGCGGATTGTCAATAATATATGTTTATATATTATACTACAATACTGCAAATATATTATTATTAACTTTAATAGAAAATAAATATTATTACTTTTATTCATACTTTCACCGATTCCCACACCATTGCCGGGAATTTCGTATTACGAATTCTGTAGGGTTATATTTGTTTTTCAGGTAAGCACAACGTAGGTACACAGGTAAAGGTAGGTGATCCTTTATTTTAATTAACTAGATGATTGTTGCGTTACAGTAATAATAATACTTTGTAAGTAATTGATTACATTCAGTTTTATTAAAAAATTATATTTATAATCTCGCCTTAAAGCCATTGAGTTTTAAATTGGTTTTATTGTGGACTGGATTGAAAAAATATAACTCATAAATCTGAAGTCTAGAACTAAATGATGCGCCACTGCGGTAATGTAACTATATTATGTCATAATATAATTCATAATTACTAGTTGGACGGGTGGATAGTGACTCATTTGATTAATGAAGTCACGGAGAAACGTCCTTAAGTTGGCCCCTCATAAAGATTTTTTTAAACAAGTTAACGGAACCAGCACATTTAAAATAATATACAGCACAATTATGTTTAATCAACAAAACTTCTTAATTACTAGTTGACGGGGCTAGCATTAAGTTGGCCCGTCATTAAGAAATTTTGAAAAACGGGAAAAAAGAACCAGTACATTTAAAGTAACTTACAGCACATTCCAAGCAAATACATTTTCCGTCAACAAAACATCTAGTGGGGAACGGTCATTAAGTTGACCTCTCATCAAGAATTTTTTAAAAACAGGTAAACGAAACCAGCACATTTTAAATAACATACAGCACATGCCAGCACATTCCAAGCACATTCATTTTCCGTCACAAAAAACATCAAAATTATTAGTTGGGTGGCTGTCATTAAGTTGGCCCCTCATTAAGAATTTTTTTAAATCAGGTAAACGGAACCAGCACATTTTAAATAACATACAGCACATGCCAGCACATTCCAAGCACATTCATTTTCCGTCAAAAAAAACATCAAAATTATTAGTTGGGGGGCTGTCATTAAGTTGGCCCCTCATTAAGAATTTTTTTTAATCAGGTAAACGGATCCAGCACATTTTAAATAACATACAGCACATCCCAGCACATGCCAAGCACATTATTTTTCCGTCAACGAAACATCAAAATTTCTAGTTCGGGGGGCTGTCGTTATGTTGGCCCCTCATTAAGAATTTAAAAAAAAATAGGTAAATGGAACCAGCACATTTTTAATAACATATAGCACATTGCAGCACATAGTAAGCACATTGTATTAGCGTAATAATATATTTAAAATTTAATAACTGGGGGGCCAACTTAATGGATCTGTTTTTCGATACGAATAATTGTAAGCAATAATTTATTCAAATTTGAATTTACAAAACAAAATTCATGGGAGTGAATGAACCCAACGAAAATATGTACTTCATCTGATATTGCAGTCACTGTAAAAAATCCATGAAATTTTGACGGATGGAGGTTGTTGGACCATAAAAAACATGAAAATAAATTAAGAATACAGAATTTGCTGTTTTTTAAAAAATAAAGGATTCGTTCTTTGACGCGTATGTTTGACCTTAATCTCTTTACAGTCTTCTAAAATATTCCCTTATTCATACTAAAACCATTCGTTAATATTTATTTCTCCATTCATCAAAACGTGCCGTGGTTTCCCTCAAGGCTTTCTAACACATTAATTTGTTCTTTTATATAAGACATTCATTACGTAAAATGCCTGGTACATTTTTTTGATTCAAAAACTTCAAATACGCCATCTTTTTCTCCTCAATCGTTTCTTTCACTTCTTCATTCCACCATATATTCCTCGGATGACTGCCTAATTTACATTCACCACAAATTTCTTTCGCACATTTAAGGACAATCAAAAGTAGGGTCACATTCAGGCAAAGATATCTACAGCTTCGGCAGCATTCATTAAATGAAACGGCTGCTTCTGCTATAAATCTGGTATTTTGGTGTCTAGTTAAACAAATAACCATTTTAAGGAATTTTAAATAATATTTATTTCATCTTTGACAATCATAAATTTTCCTTCATCCTCTTAAGATGTTCTTATTGTGAGGGTCTACTGGAGTCATTTTCTTACAGCTTGAGATGCATTATAGCTTACCAAAGTCAATTTACTCTACCTCAGGACGTAGAATAAAACTAGCCACTCACCTGAATAATTTTAAACTGAGCACACGTATGCAGAACGAAATAGAAATACACACAATCCATCCCAGCTACACACACAGCGATAAAGAAAGTTGTTATGACTTCTATGACGAACATGATTACAAATGAGGTATTGGAAGGAACTGAAAATATTACAACAGCATTAGATTTTACAACAGGTTTAGGTTAAGGTTGTTGGAGTGGGCATAGGTTTATTTAGAATCTAAAGCTTCTTGACTGGATGGAAGTTTGTGACAATAATTAAACTATTGTATAGCAGTCAATAAATTTTTATTAAAAAACGGCCTCAACCGGTTTCCTCAGAAGCTACAAAAGTGTATATAATGTAATATATATTTCTTATAATGAATTTCTAAAAATTATAACTTACGTGATTGTGTAAAAAAATGGTTTTTGTACAACTTTTTCAATTACACATTAAAAATTACAGAATTAATGTGAACTACACACATTTGGATGTCAAATAGTTAAAATAAATAAATAAATATTATAAAATGCTCGCAAATCGTCAAAATATTGACACTAAAAAAAGGGTTAGTAGTACGTTTTAAATAATCAGCGGTAAACGTTTTTATAGAAACCATCGAAATTTAACAAGTTTACTAAGTTAAAAAATTTTCAAAGGTTGCTAACTTTTTTTACATTTTGACGACTTTATATCATTTTATAATATTTATTTATTTTTTAACTGTTTAACGTTCGAATGTGGGTTGTTCTCATTACTTATGTATAATTTGAAAAAATGTACGAAAATCAAATTTAAACGGAGAGAATATTGATCTATACCATTAGGTGGGCAAGAAATGAGCAATGGTGTATCATCTACATAAAAGGAACAATAGTTTGAAACGTTATGGTGGTCAGAGGTAGACAAGGAGTAGGAGGAACAAGGATAGATCCTTGATGAACACCCAATGTGAGGGAAAGCAGAGAGTTGAAGTTAGTGTAACAAGGCGAACATTCAGAATAGGATTTATTGTTTTACTGTCAAAACCATTTTAAAATATCAAGTTTCGAACTGCGCTTAAACTGCATCGAAAATCGTCTTGACAAGAGTTCTTGACTTTCTTGAGTTAAATTTATTGCCACATATGTGTGTGAGAATCTTTATTTTTCATAAATAGTCATTTGAGATTATAGCGGCATATATTCTGAAATATCGGTTTGAGATGCCATCTGGAGTTGACAGATTTACAGATCCTGGTCGAGACCTTAGTTTAAATGTTCTAGTTTTTTATGCAATTTTTGTGTTGGTCGTTAAAGTTGTAACAGTGCTGGGCCGAGATGATAATGTGTAAAATACTAAAACATATTTTATAGCGAGGAAAAAAGTTACTTTAATATAATATCGAAATGATTAAACTAAACAAGAAATTGCTAAATAAATACAAATGCGAACGTCTAAATATGTTACCTAGTTACAGTTACCATAATATTGAACAAACGATATTACTTTATGGCTACATCTTGTAGCGGTGTAGAACGTGAGAGCCCGTCTGAGCTTCTCCGAATTTGGAAACAGAACTCTTTCGACTTTCAAAACATCACCCTTCTCTGGACTACCAAAGACTGTCCTTTCAAACAGCTAAAAAGTATGTCATCAAGTTGATCGTGTCATCATCAGCTGTGTCTGCAAATATCAAAGGAATTTCTTTGCACACGCAATAGAAACCTACTTGTGCACTAATTATAATTGATATTTGCAATATTCGTACAAGCGCGGTTATTGAACTACGAAATGCTGAATTAACAATTTGGAAAAACGCGCTTGTTACAAAGTTTCCCACATCCCCGCACCTACCCGCTTATGGGGTAGTTGCGAGTGTTTAGCCAACACAAGACTGACAATTAGTTTTTGGTTCTTGAAATGAGCAGACGTCTTCTCACGTCTGCAGTGCTCTACAAGATGTAGAAATTTAAATAAATTCGTTGTTAAATATGTTTTAGTAACTACAACTATGTTAATTAATGAAATATTTGTAATTTGTTTCAATTCTGTCCAATTCATCGTTTTATCATTTTATTAAATTCACTTATTATCATCTTAAAAGAGTTTGTGTTTTCTTTGTTAATCCTTTTTTCAGTTTCAGCGCCCCATGTTGGGGGTTTTGAGAATAAAATAAAATAAAAAAGATAAAGTATAAAAATTCCTTGACATCTTCCATTTTCAAGAAAAATACCTAGACACTCTAAAGTTAGGTTTGTTAATTTCACTGGCTGGGATAGTTGACCGTTCACCTACTTGTAGTGATGTGCCGTTCGTTCAATTTTAGTGAGTCAGTTCATTATGCTCCGCTCCCTAAAGTGAGTCGTTCACTTGAACGACTCTTTACAAACGCGCAAGCGCTCTTCATGTGTGCTGTGAAATGTGAGCAGCGGAGCTACTGTGTGAGCTGAGCGGCATGCTAGAGTGCAGCACCCAGCCTCAGCACGTGAACGATGACACAGTGCTAGAACGAACGCTGATCTGCTGAGCCGAGTGCCGTACTGTGAGACGAGAGACCTGAAGAGCATTTCATTCAGCTGAGCTACTGTGCTATTTAGAGAGCGGTGTGCTAGAGTGCAGTACGTGAACGATGGCCAATGGCACAGCACGGAAACGAGCGCTGCCATGTGCCGTACTGTGAGAACTAAAGAGCCGTTCGCTCATGGCTCACTGAAGTGAGTCGTTGTTTCTTGAACCAATTTTACACTTATGTAGTTTTGTTTGAAGTGAACTATTTACCTGGAATCCATCCTGGGTTAGGTAGTGTTTTTACAATTGGATCTGAATGTAACGCTTGCAGCAGCATCTCCACCACTGGTTTGAGGACCCACATGGGCGCTGCGAGCGCCAGCCCGGTCACGTGGGCCGAGCTGCTCAAGTACAGGTACCGGCTGAATTGCAGGATTATTTCTTTTTCCTTTGAAGAAATGTTAATATTATACCAAAACCTCTCCTTTACTGTTTTCATCAATGAGAAAAATTGTTTACGTTGCGCCTGAAATAGAATATTTATTCAAATAGATATTTACTTAACAAGTACATAATTTAAGTTGAATATATAGTTTGCATAGAACACAGAATAACCTAAAATTTCGATCATATGGAAATGTGTACTTCAATTACTTAATAATTACGTGTATTATAATTTGCTGACTTAAGACTTGTTACATTCCTCCATTCTTTGAGAAATTTGCTCCGAAGGGGCATAATTTCATAAATAAAAAACATATAAAAATCTAATACCTAAAACATATAACTTATAATTGTTGAACGCTCAAAGTTGTTTTTAAAAACTTTATTTAAGCAAAATAGGTGTGAACAGAACGATGGTTACAAACAGAGTCATGAATCTGTGCATCTGCGGGATGCTCTTCTCGCATACAACGATTATCTTAGAAATATGAGTTGCTTGCTAAGGACTTTTTAAAGATGATGCAAGAATTACTTTTATTATGAAATAAAGGGAGGTGTCCCTATATTACTTATATAATTACTTAATTATTAATATTAAAATGTCACTAAAACCTAAACATTTCACAAACTTCTCAAACCCTTGATACCCTGTGTATGGTAAGCTGTGGTAATCGTTCATCACTTGGAACGTCATGGATGCTGGTACCACCAATCTGTGATGCCTTTTTTCTCCCGTTTTCACCTACCCTACCTTTAGGTAAGGGAGGTATTGTTTTAGGTCAAAAAATTGAGTAGTGATTTTTCAATGAATAAGCACGTTTTAGAGTCCCTACAATACGATTTTACTCTTTTCACGATGATGTCTGTATGCATGTATGCATGTATGTATGTATGTATGTGTGCACAGTATCGACACAGTAGCGACACTTCAAATATTTTCATGATCCCAGTATTTCAGTGGTGCGCAGCCGGGAAGATGGCCGCTTAGTGTTCGCTGATAGCCTATCTTAGTAACCATAGAAAAGAAAATATAATATGACAGTGTCAGTTATATCTGTCAAATATCAAGCTGCAGTATTTCTGTCATGTTAAGTTCATAAAATGAGTGCAAAACAGAGAGTTCAACTTATTTGTACCATGGAAAATTGTAGGAACTTTTATAGTGCAGGTGAAATAATATTTTTAGATTTTATCCCCTTTGCAACTGACAGTTATTCAAATTTACCGCCGTATGACGCAGCTGCCAATATGGCCGCTCGGCTCAAGGTCATCTGTCGATGCGACATAAAGATCAAAGGGACCGACAGCGAGTGTCGCTACTGTGTGAATTCTTATACTGTGATGTGTGTGTGTGTGTGTAGTCTGTGGCAATTTTTTCGTCTCGCATAACTCTAATACTACAATACTAAAAAATACAATTTTGTGAATTATTGCTTCTTATATTTAAATGAAAAGCTGATTAGATTTTGGATAAAATTTGTCAACCGGAAGTAGCAGTTTACTTGAAGCCCTTAACAGTTTTTCGTGAAAAACACGGTTAAATTTCCTTTTTCAACAATTTATGTTATTTTGAAAGTTTAAGAATATTTAATTTTATATGCGTTACATTAATTTTCATAAGATTTAGAAATAATAAAATATAAAGAAATTAGATTTCACAAATCTTGCATTCCTAGTACACCATGGAAACATTTAAAAATTTTAATTTTTTTGCGAAATATGACACATGTCATTGTGATTGTGAAGCTGTTTTCTTATGCCTGGTTGCACCAACGTTAGTTAAATTTTAAACTTGGCTTAAATAAATAAAAGCAAATCGAAGTTATATGTCATATGGAGTAATTGATATTGATGTCAAAAATTAGATACGCTTTTATTTATTTAAACCAAGTTTAAAATTTAACTAACATTGGTGCAATCGGGCATTAGTGAAATATATGTCAAAAATGAAATAAATATATGAAAGAAAATTAAAATTCTCAAATATAAATAGAAAATAAACAAATAAGAAGGTATGTTTCTGTGTCATCAAACACTATTTTGTACCGTTTAAGAGAAGTATTGGGCATGAGGTTATGTGCTGAGTAAAATACTCAGTATTGTTTTTAAAATTTTGAAGTTCTGGATGTTCGTTTTGCTTTTTGAGTATGGCGTGCCTGTCCCATACTTGTACTGGTATTCAAGATAAGACATCTGCATATCATCTGTCTATGGATACCCTAATTTTATTCTCACCGTTTTCTGCTTCCTTGGGTACAATGACCACTGGTGCGGACCATGGAGAACCGATGGCTCTATAACACCTGTTTCCAGCATTTTTACCTGTGAACAAATTATTATTTCCGGCTTCTGTACACTTAGTACTCAGATGCCTTTCATCAAACACTTCAGCTTTACCTATAACTGTTCTCTTGCAGACAGTAATTTCTTGATTTGAAATATTTATTCCATGGATGTTAATTTTTTCTGGCTCTACTAGAATATCGTGTCCAGGTTTGATCAGATCCTGAACGGCTGTACACACAAATACACAATTTGGAGGAATGTTTGCCGTGCTCTTCAATCTAACCAATCCACTGGCTTGTGTAACTGGTTTTTGTTGATCTAGTGTGCCGATTTCCAAGTTGCGAATTTTCGCTTCCATTTCCGATACCTTAGTGTTAGCCATTTTTGTTGTTGTTTTTATAGCGCACCGATTACGTTGCAGCAATTTCTGACCTATCTCTTATACGGCATTGGTCAGTGAAACGTCATCTCGTGCCGTTGCGTCATCCAGTGTCGTTGCGTCATTCAATATCATTGCGTTTATATTTGCTGCTGTCAGCACCTGAGTCAAGTCGCTGTTAGCCAGTAATTTGATACGTGCGTTTCCTGTTTTGATGATCTTCTCTTCCCCGGTTTGGTCGTGGATTTCGATATCATGACGGGTATGAATTATTTTGATACGTATTATAGGTGTTACTTATTTTTTTTTGACATCCGATAGCGATGTGTCCTGCTTTTCCACAACGCCTCTTCTGCAATCTCTTTGCAGATGGTCCGTGGCGCCGCAATGAAAACATTTCCTAGTCGTATTCCGCCTTGGTTCTTTGTTCACTGCTGCGATCTCTGAATTTCTAAATGCCTCACGACTTAATTCCAGCTCCTTCCATTGTGCTATTGCCACTGCTTCATCGAATGTCAAATCTTCCTTGGTGTCCATAATAACCAGAGACAAGACAGAGCAGACGTGTCAGCTACAGCAAAATTGAAAAGGATAGAAGTTCTGCGCCTCTACCGTAGGGACCACAAACTAATGGCGTATATAGGCGGGAAAGTATAAATTTCAAATTTGTACAGGAATAAAAATAAATTGAAAACAATAATTATGTATTAATAAAAATGTTATATTTCAAATTAACGAAATACACATCAAATAAGACAAAATATATACATAATATGTATGTAAGATACATGTTCTGCGTCCATTCTTCATACAGACGGAGTCTTTGGTAAACAAAAATATGTAAATGCAAGATTCTCTTTATTGAAACTCCTGCAGCCAGAAACAATACATTTGTAACCACGTATGAACTGAAAATAAATTAATGACATTTATAATCATGTAATAAAAACAAATTTGATGAAATAAAGATGTAAAATTAGTTGCAAACCCTTTAAACATTCAAATACAGTTTCAAATAATGAAAATATGTGAAATCGGCTTACCTTTCAAATAAGATGCACTAGTCAAAATAATCACTCACACAAAATCAACTAAATCAGAATATTATCGATCCAAACGAAACGAAAACAGAGAGAAGTGAATGTTTCAAATTTCAAATGTCACTTGGAAACGAGTGTGCTGCCACGTAGCGTGAAGACCATGAAACTAATTTCACATTTCTATCACAAATCACATAGCTGACAGGGCCCTGATAATTACCCTTATATATCTTTTAATATTTCTTCTTGAATCTTTTAAAATTTATCGACTTGGAAATCTTCGTAGCAACCAATAAAAAATGTATTAACTACTCTGGTCTGACAAATGAACCCAGAACCGCTGCCACCATTTCTAACCCTCCTAAGAGGGTAGAAAATAAAAGGGGTTTTTTTTTATTAGATAGGGTATACTTCGATGTTAGTCCAATTTAAATTATACCACTAAATTCCACCGCTAAGGGAAAGAGAATAGCAGATGATTGATTACTCATCAACCGATTTTTTCCGATTCTACCGCACATAACTATGTACTGGTTATCCGGTTAAAAATTCAACCCCAAAAGATAACAAAAAATTGAACCGGAAAAAACTGAAATGCGAAAAATAAACTATTTTGATATCAACGAACGCTAACTTCAAATTGGTTATTTTATTTTTCGCTTTCCTGTTTTTTGACGGTTCAATTTTTTTGTTAAAGAGTTTTAATTTTTTAATTTTTTGTGTCTACCTATTTATATTAGCGCGATATATGAAGTACCTATCTTAATTCAGTTGCTATAGTTACGTCTGTTTGTTTTAATTTTATTTCAAGGAGCACCAGGAGATTTCACTTGCATAGGAAAATTAGGTTCGCGTTGCGCGTGCCATCTGCCGGATCTGGCCGCACTTATATTTGCTTATAGAATATTAACGTAGGCTACGATTTATTTAAAATAATTATCAAAATCTGTCACATCTGTCACAATTTTTCACAAGTTTATATTGAAAAGTTCTTAAAATTAGAATTTTAACGTTATGTGAAGTAATATTTCATCGATGTACAATGGTACGATATTGTAAGTACTTAATTACAAATATTGATATTTATGTAATTAACATTGAATATTAATTTTCAGTGGATTTCCATCAACTGGGAAGTACATATATATGAATTTGAATAATGTATTAAGTACGAAACGAAGATCTTATTTTCCATCAATCATTTTCCTTTAAATAATAAATGAAAGATTCATAGAGCATTATTGCGTGATGAAATTCTAGCCTTAAACTAAATTTGACCATAGGTAAATTTGTCGCTATTTCCAATGCACAATCCGATAGAATATAATTATTAATTATATTTTCAATGTTTTTCAAAGATGCGACAAGAAATATATGCCTTTCTCTGCGAAGTTAGCATGGTCTAGGTGTATGATGGAAAATATCAATGTTCGATGAATAGTGGATAGAATGAGATTGTTAAATTCACTGATATAAAATGTATCATGCAAATGGATCAGCGAATATACATTCGATATTTGTACGTTGTATTTATTTCTTCATAATTCTTTCAAAATATATTTTATTTTTGACATATGACTTTGATTTTTATTGTCTTGAATAAAATAATTATAAATATTAAAAAAATATGTATAAATAGTACATGCGGTGCCATCTAACGGTTGTGGCCGGAATTATAATTACCATAGCAAAGGCGGTACCATTTTTTTACATGTGACTGGAATCTCCTGGTGCTCCTTGTTTTATTTATTTGAGTTCGACTTTTTCAACAGTTTTGTATTTGTATTTTTTGTATAATTTCCAAAATTTTCTTATAGAATAGTATATTCTACAACAAGTAATGAAATGGCATATATTCCACTCGAGCAAAAAGTTTGTAGTCCGAACCGAAGGCGAGGGCTACGGTTTGCGAGTGTGGTATATGCCATTCCGTTACATTTTGTAGACTGTACTTTATATCACAAGATTTTGAAAATTATAAAAAAATTACAAATATAAAACTGTTGAAAACATCAAATTCAAATAAATCAAATTTAAACAAACTGAAGTAACCATAGTAACTGAATCATGATACTTCATATATCGCGTTAATATGCGGTTCTGATTCGTCGAAATTATTCCATACGCGGTGTATGGAATGATAGTTGTTTCAATACAGTTTTTAGTTGTAGATTGTATAGTTTCCACAACAGTGTTGTAGAAAGTATGGTCTACAACATGTAACGAAATGGCATATCCCACACTCGAAAACCGTGCCTTCGCCTCGGACTACAAACTTTTTGTTCGTGTCATTCCATTACTTGTAGAATATACTATTCATTCACTAATTTCGCTCACTAGTTGATATAAAACTAATTAGTTTCCTTCCTTCCTAGTAAGAAACAACATGTTTCAAATGGAGAATTAAATAAAACAGTAAATATGCATGGTAGTGATTTATTATTTGTTGATAGGCAATTGAGTTTCCAAAACGTATTAATATTAATACGTCGTTAAATTGAACATAACTACGTTCTGCATCCTGCCTCCCGCCCAATACAATTACATATACAAAATAATATTTGATGATACAGAAAAATATCTTCTTATTTAATAATTTTCTATTTATATTTAACAAATAAAATTTTTTCGTTTATTTACTTAATTTTTGATATATGTTTCACTAAGAAAACAGCTTCGCAATGACAATGACATGTGTCACATTTCAAAAAAAAATAAAATTTGTATTTCCATGGTGTACAAGAAATACAAGATTTATTAAATTTAGTATCTTTATATTTTATTATCTATCTAATGAAAATTAATACAATAAGTGTAATCAAAGCAGATGCAAAATTAAATATTCTACAATTTTCAAAATAACATGAATTGTTGAAAAATTAAATTTAACCGTGTTTTTCACGGAAATCTATTAAGGGCTTCTTGTGAACTAATACTTCCGGTTGACCAACTTTATACAAAATCCAATCAGCTCTTAATATGAGAAGCAAAAATACACAAAAATGCATTTTAGGTATTATAGTAGGTATTTGAGTTATGCGAGACGAAAAAAATCGGTATGGATCACACACACATACACATACATACATACATCTTGGCGAAATTAGTAAAATCGTATTGTAGGCACCCTAAAACGTATTAATTCATGAAAACTCATTATCCAATTTTTTGACTAAAACAATACCCCTTAGTCAGAGGTAGGCGGACGGTAAAATTAAGTTAGGAATTGATGATGTGAAATCATAGTACATTAATATGTATAAAGGACCAAATATAGAATTGGGTCCTAATATGGAATACCAATCTTTCTCTTATTGATATTTAGACTTGTAGACAATTATTACACTATAAATTAATTTTTAAAACATAAAACTGTTACTAAGTTAATTGAAAATGTATGACTGATTATGATTACTAATATACGTATTTATTTTGTACAATGCGAAATGACGGTAATTCATATTAAGATCCTATTACATATTTGATTATTTGGCTCTATCCCACCTTTCGTGTGGAATATAAATACTAATGATTTAAAGATTTGGATTTAATTTTTAATTTTTAATGGCTTGACGACCATTTATATTCTTATAAGTACTGTATAATTATTAGAAGAATGCAAATAATATCAAATGATATAAAACTTACCATAAAGTTGCTCATCTTTACTACAGATAACGTTGCAGCAAGAACTGGTGTAAAATAATACACAAAATCTTCAATATCATCAAACCACGCCATATACACGGTATAGGCACATTGGGTAAACCCAAAAACTATTATAAACAACGCCACGTACATATGCAACATAGGAAATTCCCCAGACTCGGACGGCAAGCAGCCCAGGATGAACAGGAGATTGTACACCCATCGGGCATCTCTCCTCAGTCGCTCTTTGAAATCGGCCATGTTTGTCAATGGCCTCGGACATGTTGTAGCTAGCGTTTTATAGCCTCAAAATGATTCACTTTTAATTCGTACAAATTATATGGCAATATGGACGAGGGAAACTCCGCCATGATCGACGGGCGTTTCCCAGCGGAACCTGTAATGTCCTTTGTTTTCAAAACAGCTTTACGTTAATTTGTGTAAAACAGATTACAAGGCATGCGCGGATGACAAATTGCTGGCATATTACAGGTGGAGCAAATTTCTTGTTGATAACAAAGGGTGCATCCTGCACATCGTATTTCGTAAAATTACAATATTAGATATTTAAGGTAATACTATATTCTTATTGAATCTCCTTGAAAAATATTTTCCAGACAACAAAGACTTTTGATTATTTAATTATCTAACACACAACGATAATTTGCTTGCTGATGGACAATTCATAGCTTTGCCTATAGATACAATTTCATTAAATTTCCTTAATAAATGGAACAAAATAACATTAATAAATAAAATCTATTGTTCCCGTAACCTTGTTCCAATGGATTATATTTTAATTGTAGTTTAAGCATTTCCTGTAAAAACCCAATGTCCTTTGTGAACAAAATTTATTTTTCTAAAATCGTTTAATTTTGATGTTGTTTGCTCACTCAAAAGAGTCACTAGTGAGAAATAATGTCTTAATCACAAGTGAGTAAAGATTTTGGTTCGTAATATTACTTTTTATTTCGCGAAAAAATTTAAAATTTGGAAATTCATGTTAATACCGCTATGTATTGGTACTGAATCAATCACAATATGTTATTCTCTAATATGAATCATGTTGTTATTTATTTCTCCGGCTTCGCTTAAAACTGTTATTGTGTGTTATTTTGATTTTATTGCACTAATTTGTTACAAATTACTGATCTGTTGAATTTAATGGCAATGAAAACTAAATAAAGGTGAAACCATAGTTGACGGTTAGAAAAAGAGAAAAGATAGCCAATTAACGAAAAAAAAAAAAAAAAATAGAAAACAACAAAAACACGAAAGAAGCTTGCGTAGAACTGGAAGAAATGATGAGAACAATAATTCTGAAAATCGAGAAAAACACGGATGAGATAAAGAAAATAAAACTTGATATGAAAAAGAAAGAAAATATCTTGAAAAGAGAGAAAAAACCTAATAAAGAGAATAGAAAACCTAGAGAAGAACGCAGAACGGGAAGAAAGATTAAAGAGGAAATAGTTATTTGTATCACAAGGTTGGAAACTGCTATTTTGAGAGTGCGAGTTTATTTTGATAGGACGAGCCGTAGGCGAGTCCTACAAATACGAGCACTCGCAAAATAGTTTCCAACCGAGGGATACACAAGATTTTTCGCGCCAACATTTATGTAAATTTAATAAATAAATTTATGGGTCAATTCTGAACCTTTTATCTGTAAGATCGTAAATTCGTAAATCTGTTACCTATGATACGCCTGTAACTAACAAGTTTACAGATTTACAATTTTGGCAATTTTCGACAGGTATCTGTAAGAAAACAACTTACAGATCAACTTTACGGTCACGAGACGATTATTTTACGACATTCGTCTAACTTCACAATTATATTTTGGTAATCTGTAAGTGACATGTGACAGATAAAATAAAATATTTAATTATTGATACTTATACATCCATTTAAAATGAAGTAAGTACTGAAAATACTTAAATAATATATTAACTTAAGTCGAAATTCAATTATTTATTGTTTGAATATATGGAATTGCAAATTCCGTACTGCAAACATATATTAAAAAACGAAAACGCATGATCATTGTCAGTTCTGGAGGCGCTAAAATACTACTAATATTTTTTAATACTTTACTCACAGACGACTGACTTAAACATATCCAACAGTTTGAACCAACTGGATTTTGGAAAGAACTACCACACACAAAATATAAAGTTACGAAAACCATTTAAGTAAAATTGATATTTTATATAAATTGGTAAGAAAAATGTCTGTATCAAAATACATAAAAAGGAATACGCGTTGATGGATAATTGTTGTTAAACTTTGCTAAGTAATACAATAAATTATTAATTTTTAACTGATTTAATACTTAGAAGTAATAATAGTAGTGATAATATTTTATTCATAAAATAATGATGCATTTTTGCATTCAACAGTGACCGTAAATGTTTACAAGCACCTCAAAATTCACCGTAACTTTTCCAGATATCTGTAACATATTTACGATTTTCTGTAAGGAACAGATGCTGTAATAATTGCCATTTGACCTGTAAGCATTTTCAGATCTTACAGATTCTCTTACAAACTTTACAGAATTGCTCAGAATTGGCCTATTAATTTATAACTCATTTTCTTAATGACAGGGAATTTTTTTATGTTGCTAACTTCACAATATTTGAATGTCAATTATGTTTATTTTCCAGTATCATAACCAAAAATATCTACATATTCGTAGTTTTGCTGTCAAAAGTGTACACACGCAGTTTTCTTTGCTCAGTATTTTCCTCTTTTTGGTGTTATTTTTTGTGTAAAAAATTGCAATTTGGTGCGATATCACTGTCAAAGTGTCAGCAGTTTGGAAAGTGTGTTTTGTTTCACCATCGACCAACGCAGCGGCAACAGAAGCGATTTATATTTTTTTTAAAACATAAGTCACTTATTGCTTATCTTAAGTTAAAATTTTTGTGTTTAAACAAGTTGATGATGAGTACTTCCCCTTGCGCCGCCTGTGTCCGAGTCATCGGCAAGAGGACGCCAGCTATCAACTGTGGCAAATGCGCGCGAATATTTCATTCTACTTGTGCTAAACTGACTCCAGCTCAAGTCGACTTATTCAAGGACAAGAGTTGTGTTTGGTTCTGTACTGTTTGTCGACAGGCGGCTGATTTGAACATATCAGCTGTTTTGACGGACACAAATGATGATACTGATTCTGATAGCATGCAAGCCTTATTTACGAAAATGAAGAATGAAATCATTTCTGAAATGACTGTTAAGCTGGATGAACTTTTTACATCTGTCAAATTTTGTAGTGACAAAATTACAGACTTTGAACTCTCACTAAAACAGATAAATCTAAAACTTAAAGAAGTGGAGCAAATTAAAAAAGAAAATACTGTTTTAAAAAGTGAAGTGTCTGCAGTGTCCAACAAATTAAATGAACTTGAACAATACTCCAGATTGAATAATGTTATTATTAATAACGTACCGTCTAGAGCTGATGAAGATGTTATGGACATTGTGACAAATATAGGTTCAGTAGCAAATGTTGTAGTTAAAACATGTGACATTGATGCTGTTCACCGGGTTCCGTTGTTTAATAATACAAACAGTAAGAATACTCGTCATAAGCCCATAGTTGTAAAATTTGTTTCCCGTATTTTGAAAGACAATTTTTTGAGTGCTATTAAAGCTAAGAAAAATATTACAACTACGGACATAAAAATTGATAATTTAAATAATGATGTGTATGTAAATGATCATCTTACCCCGGCAAATATGCAACTGCTTAGACAGGCCCGTCAAGATCTCCGTGACGGTAAGGGTTTTAAATATGTGTGGACAAAAAATTGCAAAATTTTTGTTCGCAAGGACGATAATTCTAAAACACAACTAATAAGCAGTGTGCATGATATCCACAGATTAATCTAAAATAATTGTCTCACGATCATCTATTTTGTAATATATAAATCGCCTCTAAATAATGATTTGTTCTAATAGTAATTCTCAAGTAATTGAAAACAATTTTAAGTGTGGTCATATTAATGTAAGATCATTAAATTCATGTTTTTCTAAATTTAAGGACTTCATGTATGATCATAATTTTGATATTTTAGCAGTCACGGAAACATGGATAAGCGACACCTCCCCGGCTCAATTATTTCATATTGAACATTACAATTTGATAAGTTTACAAAGACCAGATAAACGTGGCGGAGGCGTCGCTTTTTATGTTCGTAATAACATTAATTACAAAATGTTAAATTTGTTAGATACTACAAATAACAGTATTGAACATCTTTGGATCCAGATCACTTTACATAATTGTAAACTAATAATTGGTGTTGTGTATAACCCACATTGTGATTCATATAAAGATCTAAGTGTTCTGGAACCAATACTTACAGAGTATGCCTCAGTGGCGGACTGTGTTATTTGTACCGGAGATATTAATGTAAATTTATTATTAAATGATGCACGTTCCACATTTTTTCAAAGCTTGTTATCAGCATACGGTATGCATCAATTAATAAATAATTACACGAGACCAGCCTCAAAATCTCTTCTCGATATTTTAGCAATATCTGATACATCGCTCTGTTCATATGCTGGTATTATCGATGATACAGATTTCACTGACCATTACTGTGTATTTTGTACTCTAAATATTCCTAAACAGACTTTTTCGAAAAGAAACTTCGTATACAGAGACTTTAAGAATTTTAATAATGAACAGTTTGTAGATGATTGCCGGGATGTTGACTGGAATAATATTTTATATTTAGAAAATGTCAATGACAAACTAGAATATTTAAACAAAAATATTCTACTCTTATTTGACAAGCATGCACCTACAAAAACTGCCAGAACGTCTAAGAATTATTGTCCGTGGATTACTCCAGTAATCAAAATTATGCAGAATAAAAGAGACAAAGCTCTCGTTGCGTACAAAAAAGACAAAACAGAAGCTAAACATAATTATTACAAACAGTTACGAAATTTAACAACAACTGCAATACGCAGAGAGAAACAAGCTTACTTGGAGTGTGAAATTAACAATAATTCTGGAAATTCTGGCAAATTATGGAAAAGTCTTAGACGTGTAGGTGTCACAGAAAATACTGAAAATGATATTCCAGAAGACCTTTGTAATCCTGACAATTACGGGCACCATATAAGAAATAATATAGCTACTCCTGTCACGGATTCTACGTTAATGAGTGCATTTTTAAACAATAAAAATTTTGATCGGACGGGTGAGTCATTCGAATTTAAATGTACAGACAGTGACACTGTAAATAAAATTTTGCATAAGCTAAAATCGAATGCTGTGGGTGTGGATGGAATCTCGTTACAAATGATATTAATTGCATTACCAATTATTATTGATTATATTACGCACATCGTGAATACATGCATTCTGGAAGGTGTAGTGCCTGATGTTTGGAAAATTGCAACCATAAGGCCAATAGCTAAACAAAAGACTTGTTCTACACTTGATGATCTGCGACCTATCAGCATTTTGCCTGCCATGTCTAAAGTTATAGAAAAAGTATGCTGCGATCAAATTATGTCATATGTAGTGGAGAAGAATATTTTGCCGGTTAATCAATCTGGTTTCAGAGCTGGTCATTCTACAAACACGTGTCTGTTAAATATCACGGATACTTTAATAAAAAATTTTGATGACAGCAATATTTCATTACTAATTCAGGTTGACTTTTCCAAAGCATTTGACATGGTAAATTATAGTATGTTAATAGCGAAGTTGAAATATTATTATTTTTCAAATGCAGCAATAAAATGGTGCGAAAGTTATTTATATGATAGGCATTTTCTTGTTAGCATGTCAACAACTGAAGAAACGCGTAACTCGTCGATTTTTCCCCTTGATTGCGGTGTTCCGCAAGGGTCTATTTTGGGGCCCTTGTTTTTCCTTATTTATGTTGCAGATATGCCATCAATATTTAATTTCAGTACTGCCCACACATACGCCGATGATACCCAAATTCTGGCAACAATTGATCCATCGTGCATCAACGAGCAGTGTGCAATAGTAAATAATGAATTAGACAAATTGGTATCGTGGATAGGGAGCAATGGTCTCAAAATTAACAATAATAAGTCGTCTTTATTGGTTGTTGGTCACTGTGGTTTGCTGCCAGATATAACTTTGGATGGCGTTTCACTGAGACGTACTACAAGTACTAAAATCCTAGGTGATCATGTAGATAAAGACATAAACTTTAAAGAACATTTAAACAAAAAACTTGCTGCTGCACGACTAAAATTGCGCCATCTTTATCATTTTAGATACGACCTCAGCTCATCAGTTAGGCTACAACTGATAAATTCACTTATCATACCAATTTTTGATTACTGTGCTAGCACATATGTACCAAATCTCACGGTGGCCGACAAAAACAGAATTACACTATTCCAGAATTCATGTTTACGATTTGTATACGGGGTGCGTAAATATGACCATATAACAAAATATCGAGAGATGGCTAAAATACCTTCAGTTGATGAAAGAATGAAAATTGCGTATCTGTGTCTGGTACACAAAATTTATCTGACAAGAACTCCCTCTTACTTGCTGGACAAGTTAATTGAAAAGGAATACAATTATACCCTTAGAATAAAAGATCTTTTTATAGTACCATCCTTTAGAAAATCAAAGTACAAGGGTTCTTTCTCATATTTAGCACCATCGTTATATAATACTATTCCTCATTCATTAAGGGCTCTGTCTATGATTTCTTTCCGAAAACATATTAAAAACATGTTTTGCTCGTTTTAAATCAAAATTGTATTCGTCACGATATTTTTCTCTGTGATTCGTAAGATCGGCAAATCAATTTATTTTTTGTATTTTTTCTTTCTTTATTTTTACATATATGATCATTCTTAAATTTATACTTTTCTCAGTTGTGTACCTTTTGGTTTTATTCAACTTTTATAAAACTGTTTATATATATATATATATATATATATATATATATTATGTAATGTTTATATTTTGTAAGGTTAGGTGGAAGAACAGCCTTGGCTGAACCTCGCCTTTGACTCCTTTTGTCAATAAAGAAATTTATTATTATTATTATTATTATTAGTATTATATTTTTATTTTTATTTTACACTGCAAATACAATTATAATTACTTACAAATATGTTTAAAATCCATAAATATTCTGTTTTCTTGTATTGTAAATACTCAATTGTAGATATATTGCCATAATATTTTTATGTCAATGTAATACTTTGACATTTCTAGCGTCAGAAGTTAGCTAAAATTAGTGAAGTGATGCCAACATATAACCATAAAAAGTTAGCAATTTTTGTCGAACTAGTACGACAAAAACATGATTTCCGACCGATTTCGAGTTATGTAATTGTATCAATGACGGACGGCGGCGCGAAAAATAATATAATAATAAAATGCTTAGAGCTGCCTCAGAACACAAAAGAAGAAGTGGAAAAATAATTTGAAGCTGCGGATCGCTGCTGATGTTTGGTAGTTATGGAAGTTAGTTGTGTTAGTCAAACGTACAAAAATCGAGCAAATTATATTCTGAAAATGTCTTTGATCAAATTCGTGTTTATTCAATCTCAAAACTTAAAAAAAAAAAACAAACTTAAGTTTCTCGGTATTTTAAATGGTTTTTCTGAAGCTATGACCGGCTAAAGAAACTAGGACAGCTAACTTCAGTTCTGGCTGTCAACTACGGTTTAGCCTAAATAAATATTATGTGTTTGATGGTCTGTATTTTGATTGTAGAAAAAAAGCAGATTTTACACTCGTGAACAAACGTGCATTTCATCACTCATTCAGTTGGGGTCCTCGCCTACGGCTAAGGCGCCCAACTTCTGGACTCATGATTAAATGAGGTATGTAAAGCTGGAACAGCCATCTTAGCACACTTAAATTAAAATACTACTAACATTTAGAACTAATTAATTACTAATTAATTACCATTACAAGAAATTAATTACCGCATCCTTTAAAGAGAAATCAATGGCTGTGCTACCTACTGAAGGAAGCTGGCACAGCCATGTATTTTTTTTTATTGTTTCAATATGGAATGTCATAATAATTGATTACTAATTAATTACTAATTAATTACTAATCAATTACTAATATATAACTCATTAATTATTATTTAGTCATGAATTACTTCACCATTGAACTTCGTTGGCGTTTTTAATGATGTTTCTGCACAACAAAGCAGAAAAATGTTTCTATTTCTATATAATCGTTAGGCAGTATTGAATAATACATTAATCGAGCACTTTCTAATATGTACACTCAAGTTTCGAATTGATAACTCGGACCAACAAGTTGTGATTCATCTTAAAATGAATTTTTTGATCAAGTAATTAGAAACTCTAGTCTCGAATTAATAAATCGAGCACAACAAGAGGTACTGCATCTTGGAATGCATTATTCGACCAATTAATATAGATAAAACTCGAGTTTCGAAATTACTCTAGCATAACCAGAGGTGATGCATATTAGAATGGATTAATAGCGTAATCAATTTTAGGTGCGCCTTATGGAAATGAACTTTATCAGTTATTATATATATATATATATATATATATATATATATATATATATATATATATATATATATATATATATATATATATATATATATATATAAATTAGAGTGTCGTGGGAAGGCAGTCAATTGTGGGCTAAATAAAAACTTCTTTTAAATTTTTATTTAGCCCACAATTGACTGCCTTCCCACGACACTCTAATTTATAATTAATTGCAGTCGCGAAACGAAACATTATATATATATATATATATATATATATATATATATATATATATATTATTTATCGATTCAACTTTGTCTTGAAAACATAAACTATCGTAACGTCTCCGAAATTAGAAATTATCGTTTTCTGTGAATATATTTGAAAAAAAATCATTTGATTAATGATTAATTTTACTATATAAAAATAATAATAATGGTGATTGAAATTGGAAGTAAAATCCGCAAAAATTGAATAAACTGAACACATTTAAATTTTTTAAGCAACAAATTAATATAATAAAATTTATTTATAATTTTCTTAGACAATAAATCAGTAATCTGAACATATCTTTATCTGTACCAGTTTTGATTCATCTTGGAATGTATTTATTGACGAATTTATTTCAAAACAGGGGTTTTGAATTAATTACCCGACCACAACCAGTTGTATTGCACCTAAGAACACACTTAACGATGATTCAATATTAATACTCTAGTTTTGAATTAATTACTCATGCTCAAACAGCAGTAATTCATCGTAGAATGCACTTTATCGATGAATCATTATAAAAACTTTAGTTTAGAATTAATTACTCTAGCACAACTAGAGGAAATTCATCTTGGATTGAACTTATCGATGAAACAATATAAAAACTTCAGTTTAGAATTAATTACTCTAGCCCAACTAGAGGAAATTCTTCATGTATTGAACTTATCGATGAATCAATATAATAACTGGAGTTTACAATTAATTACTGTAGCACAACTAGAGGAAAATCATCTTGGCATACACTTATCGCTGAATCAATATAAAAACTTCAGTTTAGAATTAATTACTCTAGCACAACTAGAGCAAATTAATATTGGAATGCACTTATCGATGAATCAATATAAAAACTGGAGTTTAGAGTTAATTACTCTAGCACAACTAGAGCAAATTAATATTGGAATGCACTTATCGATGAATCAATATAAAAACTTCAGTTTAGAATTTATTACTCTAGCACAACTAGAGGAAAATTATCTTGGATTGAACTTATCGATAAAACAATATAAAAACTTCAGTTCAGAATTAATTACTCTAACATAACTAGAGGAAAATCATCTTGGATTGAACTTATTGATGAAACAATATAAAAACTTCAGTTTAGAATTAATTACTCTAGCACAACTAGAGGAAAATTATCTTGGATTGAACTTAACGATGAAACAATAAGAAACTTCAGTTTAGAATAATATTGATTCATCGATAAGTGTATTCCAAGATGGATTCCTCCAGTTGTGCTATAGTAATTAATTCTAAACTGAAGTTTTTATATTGATTCACCGATAAGTGTATTCCAAGATGAATTTCCTCTAGTTGTGCTAGAGTAATTAATTCTAAACTGAAGTTTTTATATTGTTTCACCGATAAGTGTATGCCAAGATGATTTTCCTCTAGTTGTGCTAGAGTAATTAATTCTAAACTGAAGTTTTTATATTGATTCAACGATAAGTGTATTCCAAGATGAATTTCCTCTAGTTGTGCTAGAGTAATTAATTCTAAACTGAAGTTTTTATATTGATTCACCGATAAGTGTATTCCAAGATGAATTTCCTCTAGTTGTGCTAGAGTAATTAATTCTAAACTGAAGTTTTTATATTGTTTCACCGATAAGTGTATGCCAAGATGATTTTCCTCTAGTTGTGCTAGAGTAATTAATTCTAAACTGAAGTTTTTATATTGATTCATCGATAAGTGTATGCCAAGATGATTTTCCTCTAGTTGTGCTAGAGCAATTAATTCTAAACTGAAGTTTTTATATTGATTCATCGATAAGTGTATGCCAAGATGATTTTCCTCTTGTTGTGCTAGAGTAATCAATTCTAAACTGAAGTTTTTTATATTGTTTCATCGATAAGTGTATGCCAAGATGATTTTCCTCTAGTTGTGCTAGAGTAATTAATTCTAAACTGAAGTTTTTATATTGATTCACCGATAAGTGTATTCCAAGATGAATTTCCTCTAGTTGTGCTAGAGTAATTAATTCTAAACTGAAGTTTTTATATTGATTCACCGATAAGTGTATTCCAAGATGAATTTCCTCTAGTTGTGCTAGAGTAATTAATTCTAAACTGAAGTTTTTATATTGTTTCATCGATAAGTGTATGCCAAGATGATTTTCCTCTAGTTGTGCTAGAGTAATTAATTCTAAACTGAAGTTTTTATATTGTTTCACCGATAAGTGTATTCCAAGATGATTTTCCTCTAGTTGTGCTAGAGTAATTAATTCTAAACTGAAGTTTTTATATTGATTCACCGATAAGTGTATTCCAAGATGAATTTCCTCTAGTTGTGCTAGAGTAATTAATTCTAAACTGAAGTTTTTATATTGTTTCACCGATAAGTGTATGCCAAGATGATTTTCCTCTAGTTGTGCTAGAGTAATTAATTCTAAACTGAAGTTTTTATATTGATTCATCGATAAGTGTATGCCAAGATGATTTTCCTCTAGTTGTGCTAGAGTAATTAATTCTAAACTGAAGTTTTTATATTGATTCAGCGATAAGTGTATGCCAAGATGATTTTCCTCTAGTTGTGCTAGAGCAATTAATTCTAAACTGAAGTTTTTATATTGATTCATCGATAAGTGTATGTCAAGATGATTTTCCTCTTGTTGTGCTAGAGTAATCAATTCTAAACTGAAGTTTTTTATATTGTTTCATCGATAAGTGTATGCCAAGATGATTTTCCTCTAGTTGTGCTAGAGTAATTAATTCTAAACTGAAGTTTTTATATTGTTTCACCGATAAGTGTATTCCAAGATGATTTTCCTCTAGTTGTGCTAGAGTAATTAATTCTAAACTGAAGTTTTTATATTGTTTCACCGATAAGTGTATTCCAAGATGATTTTCCTCTAGTTGTGCTAGAGTAATTAATTCTAAACTGAAGTTTTTATATTGTTTCACCGATAAGTGTATTCCAAGATGAATTTCCTCTAGTTGTGCTAGAGTAATTAATTCTAAACTAAAGTTTTTATATTGATTCATCGATAAAGTGCATTCTACGATGAATTACTGCTGTTTGAGCTTGAGTAATTAATTCAAAACTAGAGTATTAATATTGAATCATCGTTAAGTGTGTTCTTAGGTGCAATACAACTGGTTGTGGTCGGGTAATTAATTCAAAACCCCTGTTTTGAAATAAATTCGTCAATAAATACATTCCAAGATGAATCAAAACTGGTACAGATAAAGATATGTTCAGATTACTGATTTATTGTCTAAGAAATTTATAAATAAATTTTATTATATTAATTTGTTGCTTAAAAAATTTAAATGTGTTCAGTTTATTCAATTTTTGCGGATTTTACTTCCAATTTCAATCACCGTTATTATTATTTTTATATAATAAAATTAATCATTAATCAAATGATTTTTTTTCAAATATATTCACAGAAAACGATAATTTCTAATTTCGGAGACGTTACGATAGTTTATGTTTTCAAGACAAAGTTGAATCGATAAATAATATATATATATATATATATATATATATATATATATATATATATATATATATATAATAACTGATAAAGTTCATTTCCATAAGGCGCACCTAAAATTGATTACGCTATTAATCCATTCTAATATGCATCACCTCTGGTTATGCTAGAGTAATTTCGAAACTCGAGTTTTATCTATATTAATTGGTCGAATAATGCATTCCAAGATGCAGTACCTCTTGTTGTGCTCGATTTATTAATTCGAGACTAGAGTTTCTAATTACTTGATCAAAAAATTCATTTTAAGATGAATCACAACTTGTTGGTCCGAGTTATCAATTCGAAACTTGAGTGTACATATTAGAAAGTGCTCGATTAATGTATTATTCAATACTGCCTAACGATTATATAGAAATAGAAACATTTTTCTGCTTTGTTGTGCAGAAACATCATTAAAAACGCCAACGAAGTTCAATGGTGAAGTAATTCATGACTAAATAATAATTAATGAGTTATATATTAGTAATTGATTAGTAATTAATTAGTAATTAATTAGTAATCAATTATTATGACATTCCATATTGAAACAATAAAAAAAAATACATGGCTGTGCCAGCTTCCTTCAGTAGGTAGCACAGCCATTGATTTCTCTTTAAAGGATGCGGTAATTAATTTCTTGTAATGGTAATTAATTAGTAATTAATTAGTTCTAAATGTTAGTAGTACTTTAATTTAAGTGTGCTAAGATGGCTGTTCCAGCTTCACATACCTGATTAAATGCGCTACTTTGCTCACTAGTATAAAAAGAGCAAATTTTTGAATGCGATTAGTTACAAGATAATATGTTTTACTTTTTAAAATAAATTATCAGTTTAGAAGATGTTGAAGATATACGGTCAGCTTCATTTCCCCATTTAATTCTTTAGTTATTCTGTCTTTCTTTCAAGAAGCACTTGGATGGATTGAAAGAATTCTAAGTAAAAATAATATTAAAATAATTTTGAAACTCCCTAAAAATATTAAATTCTTCCTATATAAAAGAGAAAGGATCAACGTTATCTTCGGGTGGTATTTACCGCATTCTTTGTTCATATAGTTGATAAAAATTGTCAGTAGTTATACAAGAAGAGAGGTTCGAAAATAATCAAATATACAGTTGAGAGGACGAGATATGTTGTTTAAGAATCACGATACCGTAGGTGGAGTTGTGTTTTGTAAGAAAAACATCGAGTCCGCAACTATACAGGGTGGGCCATTTTAAGTTGCGTTCAGGAATATCTCGGAAACGAAGCATCGGATGAAAAATCCAAAAAATACGACTAAAATATTTTCGAAGGGGACATCCCATGACACCAAATTCAACCTCCCCCGCCCCAACCATGGTGGGGTGGGGCGGGGGTAAGTTTGAAATCTTAAATGGGAACCCCAAATTTTTTTTGCAGATTCGCATTCTACGTGAAAAACGGAATTCAGTGACATCAAAATTTTCGCCCCCGCCCACCCCCCCGGGCCAGTTGGGTGGTGGGAAACTTTCAAATTGGTTACGGGAACACCCACTTTTTCAATATTTTTATTATGTAAGGATATAAAACTAATATATGGTTGAATTCAGAAAAAAATACTTTATCGAAAAGGCAAAAAAATATTTATAATCTCATTTGAAAAAATATAACTTTGTGTTGAAATTTAAGAACCACTTGTTTAAAAAATATTTTCTTCTCTGATAGGTTGTCCCCCTTGGTCTCCTACAACTTTATTTTGCAGTATTTTTTTTTTTGTAATTATAATAATAAAAAAATAATGGCGGTGGTCGGCTTTTGTGTTACATCTATATACGAGTACATTGCCTACAAAAACGTCAAAATTATGCTCAATTCAATGACTGATTATTCGTAACATAGATGAAAATTATATATTTTACAACAAGTAATGAAATGGCACATATTTTACGCGAGCAAAAAGTTTATAGTTCAAGCCGAAGGTGAGAGCTACGGTTTGCGGGTGTGGGATATGTCATTCCATTATATGTTCCAGACTATATTTTCTATAACAAGATTTTGGAAATTATACAAAAAATACAAATATAAAACTGTTGAAACATCAAACTCAAATAAATCAAATTAAAACAAACAGACGTAACCATAGTAACTGAATCAAGATACTTCATATATCGCGCTAATATGCGGCTATGATTCGTCGAAATTATTCCATACGCGGCTTATGGAATGACAGTTGTTCCAATACAGTTTTTAGTTGTAGAATGTGTAGTTTCCAAAACAGTGTTATAGAAACATAATTTCCAACCATTTACATGACGAGATACATCTTTTTACTAATGAAATATTATAAAAATTTTTACAAAAAAATTAATTTTAGACCGTTTCTTTGGATAAATTATGAACGTCTGTTTTCGTTATTTTATTGCTTGACAAGTGGCGAATCGTGTTAGGTGTTATTATCTTCTACTATTATCCATAAGCTGCATTGAAGACTTGTGTAACGTTAACGTATGTCTGTTTTTTGAATCGAATTGTTTATACGAGAGACGCGGACCGGCTAGCCAGAGATTCCTCTTAAATTTTTTTTTACCTAGTGAATTTAATCCAAAGAAAACGACTAGAAAATTAGAGGAAAGTTGAAGAAATAAATTTGGAGAACTTGGGGAATGCAGAAATATTTAACTGCGAAGTTACAACTTATAAACTATATATATTTCCATATATCAGCGTTCTTTTAGTTAAATATTGTCAGCAAACGATAGTATTTCGTTTTCATTGACGCACAGAAACGTGCTTCTTACGTTTTATTGCGTTTATTTCTATTTTATTTTGCAGCAAATTAAAACAATAGGAAATGCGAATAATTTTCAAATATAATAATAATAATATCGATTTATTTATCGTGGCAAAGTCCAGTATAAGCTGTTGCTACAGCTAACCAATACATATAAAAATATATTTAATAGAGGAAATGGGCCATGAAATGGAATACATGTATTTCTAAGATACAAACGGTGATAGAGTTAGCCGAGTTTGTGGAAAGAAAACTTTGTCAAACAGATCAAGCTTTAAAAAATTATTGAGTTTTGTAAAATGTATGTAGTGAATATAAATTAAATAAATGTTAGTGTTTCTGTTTACGTTTCCTCCTGCATTGATTGGAGCACGGTGAAATACGAGGCAGAAGTTCGAATAATCTGAAAAAGACAACATTTGAAATAAATGTATTCATATAAACCTCATGGCTGGTAGTAAATATTCACGGTCTTATCCCCTGGGATAAAATTGAAGATAAAAATCGTAGTATAGTACGATTTTAACTGTTATAATTATCAACTAAAACAATTACATTGTGAACGAATACGGCAAGAGTTCAAAATATTTTCCAAACAAAAATGTGATATATTTATTTTTAGCAAGCGATTCGTGCTAAAACATTTTAAAAATTTAAACGGAAACAAGAAGCCAAACTAGAAACATTTTCCAAATAAAATTGTTATACTATTTTTATAGTAACATTAAAACAATAACAAAACAAAAAATCTTGACGGCCCGATTTACGATTCATAATTTTAATATTCATTCTTATGTTAATTAATTGCTTGTTATTAAAGATGTAAAAGTACGTACACAGTTGAAATTCTATAAAATATCGACCAGCCACGAAAAAAGTAACAAACTAACGACACAACAAATCCCAATATTGGACAATCGACATACCTCTCTTCTTGCACCGAGTTTTTTTTTTTTTTAATTTTTAAAACATTTGTTTTATCATGTTTTTATAAGTACTCGTATTTATAAACATGTCTCGTATATATCAGCTCGTCAGGCCTAGTTGGCCCATGCCTTCAAAACATATTTTCCTCCATTCTTTCATTCAGGTCTCTTTCGGCTGCCTGCAACCATCTCATCCTGAATATTCCTCTCTTACTTCTACATTCTATTCCTCTATTTAGGACCTGCTTCACTATTCTGTTGTCTTACATTTTATTCACATGCTCTGGCCAACGTAGTCTCCGTGCTCTAATAAAATTGGTAATGCCTGGACTTGCATATAGATCTTTAAGTTCATTGTTCGTTCGTCTTTCCCAGTGTTCTTTTTTCGACCTCCAAATATTTTTCTTAAAATTTTTCTTTCCCTTATCCCCAAAGCCTCCATTTCCTTCCGATTTAGCTTCTATAGTTCTCCTCCATATGTTACTGTTGATCTGATTACTGTTTTCGTCTTCCGTGATACTTCTTTTTTGCAGAACGTGTATATTTAGAGCCTTTGCTTAATCTTTCTGGTATCTCTATGTATTTTTCCCCATTTCTCGATATTGTTACTCCCAGATAATTGTATTTTTCAACTTGCTATAGCTCATATCCTGTTCCGTCTATGGCTCTTAATTGCAGATTGCTTTCTTCTGCCCTTATTACTTGCCCTGTTATCATGTACTTTATTTTTGTTGAGATCTGACAAACAGTATGGCGTGGTCAAAATCAGTGATAATTTTTTTCTATCAATGTACAAAGAAAATTAGCTTAGGATTCGTAATCCAAAAGGACATTTAAAAAATGACACCTTTAATTTAATATGGCGGATTTCTTCATACTTTAACTATCTAATAAACAATGTAAAACAAGAATTAGCTTTGTACTCATTCCGCAAAGGTATAGTTTTTTTTAACAAATAAAAAAAATTGCGCATCGCAATGACGACACCTACAGGCCGCCATACTTGTATTTCCCTGTTAGCCATGATACTCGCTAACTTCTCAAAAAGATTTAGCTTTGAGCTTATCATACGTAGTTTTTTTTACTGGCTCCCGGTCTATAAGCGTTCGGATTGGATAAAACAATAGGGAAAGGGAATTCCCCTAAAATATCAAGAATCAAGAAATATCAAGAATACTCGAAACAAGACAAGAAATACATTGTCAAGAAATGTTTAATTTTTTATCTTGGAAATTAAGCCCAAGACAAGAAATGATCATCAAGACAAGGCTACTTGTTTTGATGATGAAACACTATTGATAATGTTAAATACACTACAATTTTACATTAAATGAAACGCATCAATAAATATCAAAAGTTTTTGTTAAAGTATTTATTACGTACCCAAAGAAAGATAAGTGCGTATTCAGTTGCCATGCACAGCTTTGCAAAATTTAACAGAACAAAAACGCACCATTTTTTTTTTTATTCATTTATTTGTATTATACCATTTACAATAGAACACAGACGTGTTAGATAATGATAGAGATACCCGTTGCAAACTATTTCTCTCGCTTTTTTCAAATAGGGAGAGCATGGCAATTCGTGTTCCAGTATTACTACATTTCAGTGGATAGTGAAATAATTGCTTCAGTGCTCCCTTCAATATTTTATTTTACTGATGTTTCATAGGTGTCATATACTATCTGTTCAAAGTAGAGTTTCACTCAAGCTTTGAAAAATGTGTGAGTTAAGCAAAATATACGCAGGAATATGTAGTAAATATAATGAATGTGAAAATCTATGTAACTGTTTATGTGTCCTCTTGCATTGACTGGAGGAGTGTGAAATACGAGGCAGAAGTGCGAATAATCTGAAAAAGAGAAATTATAAATAAGGTAATTGAAATGAACTTGTCAAGTTTACCGACTCGAATGATTCAAGTGACACTGGAATAAGTTTGCCAACTGTCAAGATAACAGGATGTTGCGCACGCGCAATAATGAACATAAGTTGTTTCTGGATGTGGATGGGGGCGTGGTACCAGTCGCTGTCGTACGCAGCCAGCGCCACGCCGAAACTCTGTAAATAATAAATAATTACTTAAAATATCCTTAAATTCAAATTTAATTTTGAACAAAAAATTTTAAAATAAAGAATAGAGAAAAACGTACGTAATATCCATTTCATTTTATTGTGAAACTTTACTTATAAAATACAACAGTTATTTGTATCAGTTGACCAGAAACTGTTTTGCAGTGTGATGTGTGATACACATTATGCGCCTCGGTAAATAAATTGCATATTCGTGATAAAAAGTAAAACTTCAGTGCCGTGATACATACATTTCTTACCTGTATATTATGATTTTATTTACGTTAAGTTGAATAATTGGACAACGAAAATAATATTTATGTTATATCAACAAAAAAGAACTGCAAACATACCTCAGTTGTTAACATCGTCCCAGGCAGGCAGTGCAAGAATGTTTCTGTTACACTCATCATTATACACAGAGTACTATGTAGGTATATCAAGATATTTCCTGGAAACTAATACAACTCATATTAATGTCAATAGTTATTTGTCATACTAGAGAGGAAAACGCTTCTTTTTCTCCCTCGAGTTATTTCGAACGAGAGTGGAAGAAGAGCTTTCCTCCCGTGTTGGCCACACCTTTCTTTTCACGACATGTTTCTGAAAACGACTTGCTCAGACCTAAAATACACTTTGAGAACACAACTGACAGACTGACACGATAAAATTTAGGTTATCAGACACAAGGCGGTGTAGCAGTGTTGCCAATGAACCAATGTTAATTATCTTTAAGTTGTCAAATTGTGATTTAATAAGAAAAAAAAATATACCATAATTGTAAGATAATTTAAAGTATGTATATCACTAAAATAAAGATTGTTAATAATTTGTTAGGAATTTATTTATAATTTTTATAATATATTTTTTGTAAATAACATTCATATTGGTAACACTTTTATATTTTTCTCTCTAGAGAGGAACAACTCATTTTCCTCACTATTTCGGGAGAAGAACGGTGGAAGTTTCGTACCATGTCGTGAAAAAAAGGTATTTGAGCAAATAATAAACAAATATTCGAAAAAAGCAGATGAAAAATTGGTCGACTTTCAAAATTTATAAATAGGCCGACACAGGAGGAAGTTACAAAAGATAAAAGAAAAAATTTAAAAGAAAATGGAATTAAAATCAAAAGAATAGTAGTATTTTTCAAAGGGCTGGTACTAGCTGATACCCCACTCGCAGCTATAAAAGTTTAAAATGAGACAATTGTCGGAGGAGCAGTCAATTTGTTAAAAATTCACGCATTAACGTTTCGACTCCAATTAAGTCTTCTTCTGATAAACTTACGTTAAGTATATCACCCTGAATAAGACTCAGTTGGAGTCGAAACGTTGGTGTGTTAATTTTTAATAAATTGACTGCTTCTCCGACAATTGTCTCATTTTATTACATCTTCCAGTCAAGAAATCATCTCACTTATTAAAGTTTAGATTCGACAAATATTTCGGTACGATGCGTATTTTTCGAGACATTCCAGGTTTAATGAAATACCCGGTATGTCCTGACCTGACAGCAACTTGATTCAAAAACTGTTTAAAAAATAAAATCACTCAACCTACGGTGTCGGGTAATTACGAAAATATGTTTATTGTCCATATCTAGTGATCTATGGGGTTGTCAGAAGAAAATAATAATAAATAATTTGTTTACCATAGTCGCAATGATACCAGCGCAGCACAGGAACAAAGTTGCGACAACAAATTGCATCACTATGTGTATGGTCTCCACGTGCTCTACTTGCTTGCTAAATCTGAAATAATGTAATTTATTGTTAAACGATTCACGTGACGCAGCCATAAGACCTGGGGTTAAAGGACGCGGTGCTGTTAAACCTGTGCAAGTACATCAGGGTCCACCACTATTTTTATATATTTTATTTAATATGTAGTTAATTTGTAAATAGAGTACAAAGAACTAAATACTTAGATACGGTCTCCGATAAATAAGAGTGCGACAATGGTGTGCCGCAGGGCAGTGTGTTAGGTATATATATATATATATATATATATATATATATATATATATATATATATATATTTCTATTTTGTATTATTGTATTACAGTGTCCTGAAGGAGGAATAAATATTTCCGAAAGCTTGACTATTCAAAAAGAGCGTTTTAATTTTTTGCCCAAACGACTGCTATACCTGCTAAAAAAAAATTCCTATATATATATATATATATATATATATATATATATATATATATATATATATATATTATTGCGACGTACTTTTGGTGGTAAGTCGTAGAACGCTGGCGTATCGGTGCTCGTGCGCCAACGGTCGGATAGCTGGTTTCGGAGAAGGGGCAGGGCTGATGATTAATAATAACAGTAGAGATGAGATCAACGAATGAATTTATTAATGTTGTTGAAATAGATGGACAGAATGTTGTTACAAATCGTAATAGCACGTAGGAGGGAGAAGTAGGACGGTAGGATCTTAAATCGGTGATTTTCGGAAAAACGACGCCTGGCGTCGCGACGCTAATTAGGTTGCAACGGTGATGTAAAGGTTCGTGGTTGACATACAGACGACGGAGAACGGTGCGGTAGCGTTTTGACAACTTGATGTTGGGCGTTGCGGCGTCGGTGACGTCGGAGCGGTGTCTGCGGTGCTCGTATTCGACGGACGGATGACGGAGAATGATTTGGCCTGGTTTGATAAAAACGACGCCTTGCGTCGCGGCGTCGTCAGGCCGGTGCGCGGGGTGTCGGAAATTGACGGGCGGTTGGCGGATAATAACCCGGTCAGGTTTTCGGAAGATCGACGCCTAGCGTCGTGGCGTCGGTGACGTGGGGGTCCCAGCCTACGGGCGTCGTGGCCGTAAATAGCTATGGAGAACTCACAAGCTAGGTTCGGCAACGCGTCGATAGAGTGGGACGTCCGGATTGGTGTAAGTGACCGGAAAACTCGCGGTCTACACACCCCAATTCGTTTCACTGATGACTTCTCCGTGTCCCGCACCTCGTGGCCCAGGAAAACTCACCTCCGACTGTATTCGTTACGTTACGAGAGAGCTCTCAGCAACGGTACTCCTACAGCGTCGTGAAACTCGCAGTGCCACAAGAATTCGCTCCACCAAGAAGCCACGGAAGCAGTCAGCGACAACCTCGTTTAACGGTGCACCCGGTATAGTCTACGGTGATGGTACGGTAACAAGCGGATCAGAGGATAACTCATACTGATTAAAAGAACTCACGGAGAAGCTCACGGAGTTACCAGCGGTTAAACGGAACGACTTGCTCACCTGGTGCTGATTGCAGAACGGTACGGTGGTTCTCGGAAGATCAGAGGATAGCTCTCACTGATGGTTATTGTTCACGGAAGAACTCTCGGAACAATGATAATTTTGTCGCCAAAATCGTCGGTTTATATAGCGTTTTATTAATTGATCCTGTTTGGTTAGGAATAAAACATATATATATATATATATATATATATATATATATATATATATATATATATATATATATATATTGCACAATACTTTGTATACTTTCTTAAATGTATATTATATTATTTATGTATTACTTACCTAGCCTAGTGCTAACGAAATAAAAAATAAATAAATATTTTATTATTTATCCTTTTGTTTATGTAAAAACCTTACTCTCTCAATCTAAGTTATCAAAGTCCTATACAGCAGCAATAACAGGGCAAGTTTATATAAATATTACCATAGCAGAGCTCACTTATAGATTAGAGGCTTGAAATTGTGATTTTTTAGAAAGATTAAAGGAGGACAAATTGACCGAATAATAATCGTTGAGTGTAGACAGGAACTAGAAACTAAATCAATCGGACAAGTGGTAGAAAAAGGGCAACACAGATGGTATGAAAATAATAGTTGAAGTTAGAGTAGTTAAAAAAAGACACCGAGGAAGACCCCGAAAAGAATGAATGAACGAAATTATTATGAGACAAACAGGATAAATAACACAGCCCCACAAATTAGTTATTTGTGTATTAAGGGTGCAAAATGCTGCATTGTAGCACGAGTATAAAACTTGAAGCTGAGAGCTTCAATTATGTGAGAGCAGCATTTTGCACCCGTAAAACACGCAATATTTTTCCTAGAATTTTTTGATATTCAAATAAAAGAAATTAATAACATAATGTGTTCCTGTATCTCCTCCTGGGAGCATAGGGCCGGAATTCCACCGGTTTCAATGGCCGAATGTTTTACTTGCATTAACGATGTTGCTGATGGTCAGTCAACAGAAAACTGCAAGGGGCCGCCGGCTTATAGTGACCTCCGAATCACTCAGACCCATCTGTGGTCACTTGTCAGAGCTACGAATTATAATTATTTTTTATAATTCGAGATGTATCGTGCGGGACGCGAACCCCGACCGTCAGATTACAGACTGTAAACCTGAGCGCTCTTAGCCTCTAGACCACCAATTATATAAAACACCACCAATTATATAAAACATAATTATATAAAATTATTTTATTTTTCATACTAGAATATTGACACATTTACATAGAAAACCAAATTCCGGGCTTCAGCCAATAAATTATCGGGCATTAATAAATATTAACCATTACTAGTATAAAAACTTCAACATTACCTTAAATATAAGTAAATAATTAACCTTTAAACGTAGCGTTACATCAAATAGTTTTTTCTTACCAATTACATATTTTTTCTTAGGTTAAGTTCATAAATTATTAATTTAATTCTATCTTTTATTTATCGACTTTAAATTCTATTATGTCGTTTCTGTTCTCAATTAGTTACAAGTTAGTGTTCAATAAATAGGAAAAAAAAATCAAAGTTACAAGAAACTAATTCATTTAGCACGTAGGCGCGTTCAGTCAGTTGCAAAGATGCAACGATGCAAGCGTGTGCGTCTGCGCATGTTTAATTTACAATTTTTATTCAATAGGTATGCTTAGAGTGCGGAAAAGAGTTTGTGACCCATGTGCGCAAAATACGTTTTTCATTGTTGTTTTTGTTGCCTGGGAAACACAAGTGTTATTTAGAATAACCAAGAAATAGCATATTTTGCGTATTGAAAACAATGAAAAAATTTCAAGTGTTTTTGACAATTGTAGGAAAAAATATTTTTTCTACAACCACTACTGTAAGTAAGTCATTACAGAACAAACTACAATCAATGTAAGTGCGTTGTTACGAATAGTGTTACGTAATGTTCATTACGTAACACTTGAGAATGAAATTTAAGTTGGTACTACTGACTGTCATATTACCAAAATAATTAAAATCTGATGTATCAAATTTTAGATTTAAATGTTATGGATTCAAATTTGGCTAATTGATAAAATTTCATAACTAAATTCATATTTTGCTAGGTTATTATAAATTATGACACTAATAAATATTTCAAAAAAATATGTAGAGGGGACTATGTATCCCTTCGCTCTATAGTCGTTTATTTTCATAAACAAAAATAAAGCTCATTTGACATTTAGGTAATGTGTGTGACTATTACATGTATACTGGTCATATTTTATAGTCTCCCATCTGCATCTATAGTTTATAATCTGTGTTTTATAGTGAGGTAAATATATATTACTAAATATTATTATCCTTTACTTATATTTATTAATATTTTAAGTAAGAAATGTCAAGCGACGGTGATATTTCAATTGGAAAACCTCTGGAGATACAAGCTAAAGCTAATAGTGCAACAAATAATTTTTTGGCGACTAAATCTCGTGATCGATTACTAATTTGTGTACCAAAAATTCGTGGATTGGAGAATACCAAAATACATAATAAATTTCTATTTGAATATTGTTTTTAATTTAGAAATAGTATTGAGTGGTCGTAGAAAAAGCATAGTACATTAACTCGAGATGTAAAGCAAATACGCCCTCGTGAAATTACAAACTCGCCGCTACGCGGCTCGTTTGTCAATTTTTTCATTCGTGCGTAGTTTGCTACTTACATCTCTCGTTATGTAATATACTATTTTTCACGACATGCCAGGAAACTCCACCGTTCTTCTCCCGAAATAGAGAGGAAAATGTGTTTTTCCTCTCTAGTGAGGAAAATATAGAAGTGTTATCAATATGAATGTTATTTACAAAAAATATTTTGTAAAAATTATAAACAAATACCTAATTTTATTGAAAATCCTTATTTCAGTGATATACATACTTTAAATTACCTTACAATTATGTCTTATATTTTTATTTTTCTAGATTAAATCACAATTTGACAACTTGTATTTTAGGTCCGAGCAAATCGTTTTTAGAAACAAGTGAAAAAATGTTGAGTCTATCATGAGAGGAAAGCCCTTTTTCCACTCTCGCACGAATTGCCACGTGAGCTCGAGCTCGAGTGAAAAAGGAAGCGTTTTTCTCTCTAGTTTGACAAATAACTATTTTTTTGGAATCTAATTCTAATTTAATTTTGTTTCAAACTCGCAATCGCCGACACCAGAAATGGTAAAAGTTTAATTTAAAATTACAAGCTAAAAGTTGTACGAGCAGAACTTTAAGAAATAATCAATTAATACATATCAGGGGTGAATAAAACGTTGTAATAGGAGGAGACCTGAATGCTAGGTTAGGAACAAGGGCAGGCATGCTGTCGAAGCGTTAGTAACAACTTGTAATTAGTAAGTAGTGGACTCTGGATACAGGTTCAATAGTACCGCGATTCTTATGTCCAGGACGACCCTAGTACTTACTCCATAAGATTCTGATGATGCTCAATTATTTTCCATATATTTTTTTCTTGTTTTTCAATACTGCATTCGAATCCAGTTTTGGTTTTATCAAAATTTCGCAAACGCGTCTGAACAACAAATTTGCAATTAATTTATTATATAATATTTGTTATAAATAACAAGCAAATTTAACATCACGTTATACTCATTTTTAGAGTGACTTTCTGCGCTCGCAGATATCGGTAAGTGAAATATTTTACCAAATAAATTAAAATAAATCTAAAGCAGTGTTTCCCAAACTTTCGATTCGTAACAATTTCATATTTATTTTTGTAATTTCGTCCACCTTACCCCTTTGCCTTTAAATAAAGAACAAATGACAGCACGTTTCCAATCATCAGGAGCCACGCACCGTTTCAAACAAAATCTAAACCATTAAACTAACCAATCAAACAATCTCCCAACATTTCATTTGTTATACCATCCAAATAGGGAGCCTTACCTCTTACTATTCTTTAGATCTATCAATGCAAAGTTGACATCACCCTCATGTAAATCCCATTCAACTTTTCTAGCCTTTTTATCCTCTATTATTCATTCATTTACACTACCATAGTCTCCTATAAAATACTCGCACCATATATCCCTTATATTTGACTCATTTCATAACAACTCACCATTCGCATTTTTAATTGGTTTCACTGGTCTTGTACTCCCACTTCTTAAGGTCAACCATACGAGCTGAAGATAGCTCAACATGAACATGACATTAATGAAACAATTTATTATTATTATAATAAATGAAACATATAATGTTTTATACCTATATTTGTAGATAAAAGTCCAAAGTTTTGTAATAAATTTTAAAAAGCTAATTTTGTTTGCAAATTATACATGAACATAATTTTCAAAGATTTATAGCAACAAATTCCCATGAACGACTACAGTAATGCAAATAATTTGTATATTTATAAATATGATCGTCTATAACATACTAAGATTATTTTCCATTGGAATGTACAGTTTTTGAGAAACAAATAAAAATATACCAAAAAGTGTGTTTTTTGGTATATTTTTATTTGTTTCTCAAAAACTGTATATTCAAATTGAAAATAATATGTTATAGATGACCATATTTCTAAATATACGAATTATTTTCATTACTGTAGTCCTTCATGGGAATGAGAAATACAGTATCAAAGTTCTAAATTTTTGACCAAGTAGATTTCAACTAATATTTTTTTATAGTTTAGCTATCTTTTTCATCCACATATAAATTTTAGAATGTTCAAAGACTTCACAGTAATAATTGTTCTGTTTTTCGATACGAATAATTGTAAGAAATTATTTATTCAAATTTGAATTTACAAAACAAAATTCATGGGAGTGAATGAACTCAACGAAAATATGAACTTCATCTGACATTGCAATGTACAAGTCACTGCAAAAAATCCATGAAGTATTGACAGATGGAGGTTGTTGGACCATAAAGAACATGAAAATAAATGAAGAATAATTACAGAATTTGCTGTTTTTTTTTTAAATAAAGGATTCGTTCTTCGACGTGTATGTTTGACCTTAATCTCTTTACAGTCTGCTAAAATATTCCCTTATTCATACTAAAACAATTCGTTAATATTTCATTTATCAATTCATCAAAACGTGCCTTGCTTTCTCTCAAGGCTCTCTAACACATTAATTCGTTCTTTTATATTTTATTAAAAGACATTCATTACGTAAAATGCCTGGTACATTCTTTTGATTCAAAAACTTCAACTACACCCTCTTTTTCTCCTCAATCGTTTCTTTCACTTCTTCATTCCACCATATATTCCTCGGACGACTGCCTAATTTACATTCACCACAAATTTCTTTCGCAGATTTAAGGACAATTAAAAGTAGGGTCACATTCAGGCAAAGATATCTACAGCTTCGGCAACATTTATTAAATGAAACTTCTGCTTCTGCTATAAATCTGGTATTTTGGTGTCTAGTTAAACAAATAACTATTTTAAGAAATTTTAAATAATATTTATTTCATCTTTGACAATCGTAAATTTTCCTTCATCCTCTTAAGATGTTCTTATTGTAAGGGTCTACTGGAGACATTTTCTTACAGCTTGAGATTCATTATAGCGTACCAAAGTCAATTTACTCTACCTTTGGGCACAGTATAGGTGCTATAAGCAGTAGTCGCACTCCCCGGTTTTTTTTGTAACGTGAAAATTTGACCTTGAAGCGATAAGCTCCGCCCAGGGGCCTGATAGTTCCAGTATCGACCGCTGATGCCAGTAACATCACCGCCACAATACTTTTCAATTTGAATTTGACGTTTATTTAAATTGACCGCTGCGCCGCTCAGTCCGCAGGGCGGGGCATAGGATGCGCAAGAAAATCTGACATGATACAAAACATCAAAGGTGCCGACAGAGAGTGAGACTACTGCTTATAGCAAATAGTCACTCACCTGAATAATTTTAAACTGAGCACACGTGTGCAGAACGAAATAGAAATACACACAATCCATCCCAGCTACACACACAGCGATAAAGAAAGTTGATATGACTTCTATTACGTACATGATTACAAATGAGGTATTGGAAGGAACTGAAAATATTACAACAGTATTAGATATTACAACAGGTTTATTATAAGGTTGTTGGAGTGGGCATCGGTTTATTTTGAATCTACAGCTTCTTGACTGGATGGATGTTTGTGAAAATAATTAAACTATTGGAAAGGAATCAATAAATTTTTTTAATAATCGGTTTCAACCGGTTTTCTCAGGAGCTACAAAAGTGTATATAATGTAATCTATTTCTTACAATTATAACTTACGTGATTGTGTTAAAAATTAGATTTTTGTACAATTTTTTCAAATTACACATTAAAAATTACAAAATTAATGAGAACTACACACATTCGGATGTCAAATTGTTAAAATAAATAAATATATATTATAAATTGCTCGCAAGTCGTCAAATTTTGAAACTAAAAAAAGAGTTAGTAGTACTTTTTAAATAATCAGCGGTAAACGTTTTTATAGAAACCATCAAAATTTAACAAGTTTACTCAGTTAAAAAATTTTAAAGTGGTGTTAACTTTTTTTACATTTTCACAATTTTGACGTTTTAGAGCATTTTATAATATTTATTTATTTTTAACTGTTCCAAATGTGGGTTGTTCTCATTACTAATGTATAATTTGAAAAAATGTACGAAAATCAAATTTAAACGGAGAGAATATTGATCTATATTACCAGGTGGGCAAGAAATGTGCAATGGTGTATCATCTACATAAAAGGAACAATAGTTTGACACGTTATGGTGGTCAGAGGTAGGCAAGGAGTAGGAGGACCAAGGATAGCTCCTTGATGAACACCTAATGTGAGGGAAAGCAAAGAGGAAGTTAGTGTAACAAGACGAACATTCAGAATACGATTTAATGTTTTACTGTCAAAACGATTTTAACATATCAAGTTTCATACTGCGTTTAAACTTCAATGCATCGAAAATCGTCTTGACAGGAGTTCTTGACTTTCTTGAGTTAAATTTATTGCCAAACATGTGTGTGAGAATCTATAGTTTTCATAAATAGTCATAAGAGATTATCGCGGCATATATTCTGAAAAACAGGTTTGAGATGCTATCTGGAGTTGACAGATTTAGAGATCCTGGTCGAGACCTTAGTTTAAATGTTCTAGTTTTTTTTCTATTTTTGTGTTTGTCGTTAAAGTTTCCCACACCCCCGCACGTACCCGCTTATGGGGTAGTCGCGAGTGTTTAGACAACACAAGACTGACAGTTAGTTATTGGTTCTTGAAATGAGCAGACGTCTTCTCACGTCTGCAGTGCTCTGCAAGATGTAGAAATTTAAATAAATTCGTTGTTAAATTACCTCGAAGGTGGAAAATAAAAGAGGGTCCTGTCGAGACTGGGAACAGTGTTGCCAGATGTCAAGTAGAACATATCCCTCTACTGTACGGAAAAAATCCCTCTTTTAATAAAAAAATCCCACGAAATTATTATAATCACAGTAAAAATTACAAATCACTTGTAGATACTATGGGGCACGGGAAAACAAATGCAAGTTGATGTCAAAAACATATGATGAATCGGATTCTTACTTGTTAAATTGTGCAATCCACTGCTTACCGCCATTTTTAGTTTTGGTTTGATTGGGCAATTTGACAACAAGAAACTGATCATATGATTATAACATCAACTTGCACTTGTATGCCCGTACTACATGTTTTGAGATTAAAAATCCCTCTTTTTGGTAAAATATCCCTTTATCCCATTTACTTTAAAATATCCCACGAAAAAGTGATAATCCCTCTCATGTGGCAACACTAACTGGGAGTCAGCAGAAATAAAAAAGACTTTAAACGGCGACTAACTTACATACTTTTTAATTACTCGTAATACTCAACGTACTCTACAATACTCTACTGTGTACTGTATTGTGTACGGTCTGTACTCTACTTTCCTGTACTGTGTTATATCCTAATATTTATATGTATTACTACAAATTCTACATCAAGAAAATAAGTGCTAACTAAATAATATTACTCAAACAATGCAACCTAATTACTCAATAATTCATAATTCTGTCGACTCTAAGTCAGCCAACATGATATAAATTACCAGTTTAAATTTAGACAATTACTTGCACATGCATTTTTAATTATTACGCTATCGAGTATTACTACATGCTGACATTACTTATTACGTTTTTAAATTTTGGAATCTCTGTGTGGTGACTTACGCTTTGCATTGTTTCTTGAACCTATTTTACACATACGTAGTTTTGTTTGAAGTGAGTTATTTACCTGGAATCCATCCTGGGATGGGTAGTGTTCTTACAACTGGATCTGAATGTAGCGCTTGCAGCAGCATCTCCACCAAGGGCTTGATGAGCCACAAGGGCACCGCGAGCGCTAGCCCGGTCACGTGCGCCGAGCTGCTCAAGTACAGGTACCGGCTGAATTGCAGGATTATTTCTTTTTCCTTTGAAGATATGTTAATATTATACCAAAACCTCTCCTTTACTGTTTTCATCAATGAGAAAAATTGTTTACGTTGCGCCTGAAATAAAATATTTATTATATTAGATATTTATTTAACAAATACATAATTAAAGCGATTACGCGAGCGTCCGTGGAATAACTGGTTGGGTATGATGTATGGTTTGTTGCGTGAACGAATGATTCCGAGTGAGAAGAATAAACGAGCATGTATGAATCGCATTATGAATGTGGATGAGGCGAAAGTGGTGTGTCAGGATAGGAATGTTTGGAGGAGATTGATTGTTGGTTGACTGAGTTTCTGGGTTCGTGCTACCCTACTAAGTGGGACATAGCGTGACGTTATGTACGTATGTATGTATATAAAAATCTAATACCTAAAATATATATAATTATTTAAATATTAATATCAAAATGTCACTAATACCTAAACACTTCACAAAAAATTATTAAAAATGTTCATCTGCACAAAAAATTTTCTTTTCTTTTTTTCACAGTCTTCTCAAACCCTTGATACCCAGCGTAAGGTAAGCTGTGGTAATCGTTCATCATTTGGACCGTCATGGATGCTGGTACCACCAATCTGTGATGCCTGTTTTCCCTCGTTTTTTCTTTGAAAAGTAGCCCTTGTGTATCTGTAAAATACTCAGTATTGTTTTTAAAATTTTGAAGTTCTGGTTCTTAATTTTGCTTTTTGTGTATGGCGTGTCTGTCCCATACTGGCTCGTACACGATTTCATTTGCTTGTAATGGTATTGGAGATAAGACATCTGCATATCATCTGTCTATGCATACCAAAATTTTATTCTCACTGTTTTCTGCTTCCTTGGGTACAATGACCACTGGTGCGGACCATGGAGAATCCGATGGCTCTATAACACCTGTTTCCAGCGTCTTATCTAGTTCCTTCTTCAGCGTCTTCTTTTGACTGAATGGAACTCGATACGATGGTTTCGCTATAGGATAAACATCTGTAATAATTTTATGTTTTATGTGTGTACATCCTATCTTACTATCGTCTCACAAAAATAGCTTACATCGCATATTATTTGATAAGTTACCTATCTCGAACTACCGCTACAAATCTCTTTTACAATGTGTACTTTGTATTTCACATATAATATTATTACCTGTGGACAAATTACTCTTTCCGGCTCCTGTACGCTCAGTGCTCAGATGCCTCTCGTCAAGCACTTCAGCTTTACCTATAACTGCTCTCTTGCAAACAGTAATTTTTTGTTTTGAAATATTTATTAATCTTACCGGTATTTCGCTTTGAGCTCTCTCTATTACCCTTGCTGCCATGACTCCATGGATGTTAATTTCTTCTCCCTCTACTAGAATATCGTGTTCTGGGTTGATCAGATCCTGAACGGCTGTACACACAAATTCATAATTTGGAGGAATGTTTGCCGTGCTCTTCAATCTAACCAATCCATTGGCTTGTGTGACTGGTTTTTTGTTGATCTAGTGTGCCGATTTCCAAGTTGCGAATTTTCGCTTCCATTTCCGATACCTTAGTGTTAGCCATTATTGTTGTTGTTTTTATAGCGCTCCGATTACGTTGCAGCAATTTCTGACCTATCTATTCTACGTCATCCCGTGCCGTTGCGTCATTCAATGTCATTGCGTTTATATTTGCTGCTGCCAGCACCTCAGTCATGTCGCTGTTAGCCAGTAATTTGATACGTGCGTTTCCTGTTTTGATGATCTTCTCTTCCCTGGTTTGGTCGTGCATTTCGATATCTTGGCGGGTATGAATTATTTTGATACGTATTATAGGTGTTACTTATTTTCTCTCGACATCCGATAGCGATGTGTCCTGCTTTTCCACAACGCCTACAACCTTCACTTCTTCTGCAATCTCTTTGCAGATGGTCCGTGGCGCCGCAATGAAAACATTTCCTAGTTGTATTCCGCCTTGGTTCTTGTTCGCTGCTGAGATCTCTAAATTTCTAAATGCCTCACGACTTAATTCCAGCTCCTCCCATTCTGCTATTGCCACTGCTTCATCGAATGTCAAATCTTCCTTGGTGTCCATTACCCTTATATATTTTTTAATATTTCTTCTTGAATCTTCTAAAATTTATCGACTTGGAAATCTTCGTAGCATGCTGACTCCCGCGTGCAACCAATACAGAATGTATTTACTACTCTGGTCTGACAAATGTACTCAAAACCGCTGCCACCATTTCTAAATAGAAAATAAAAGGGGGTCCTGGGAGTCAGCAGAAATAAAAGACTGCATCCGGAACTGACTTACATGATCATTATTTAACTTTCAATAATCAACTTATTCTACTGTACTGTCTCGCAACTGTACTACCTTCTTTACTTCCTACTTACTTCTAACATATATATATAGTCCTAGGTCCATAAAATAAGTGTCACAAGTGAACAATATTATTGAAACTATTTGACCTAATTACTTAATCATTGCGTGTATTATAATGTGCTGACTTAATACTTGTTACAATAGAATACAGGTATAATTAAGCACAGCACACAATTTGAACAATGTTCAATAATACTTATTTATGTTGATAACATGTTCATTTAACATTGACAACCTATGTTGTATTTTATTTGGAACAGTACGGTGATTTGTATAGCTGTTATCCATAGCTAATAGTATGTAAGAGAGGTATTATAACGGGTCAAAATTTTTGATGTGTTCAAAACTTAATGTAACTATTAGCATATTAACGTCATATTTCAAATTTAAGTTTTAGATAGGTATTCATACTTAGAGCAGATTAGAATTGGGTACAATCCAACAACCGAAATATTTGGAGGCAAATGAAAATGTTTAAAAAGAGATGGGCCATCGATTGTTAATCGCAATTTTTTAATAAGCACAAGAAACGTATTGAGCTTAGTATAAAAATAGTATCTTACAGTACAACTGAAGAAACTAAGAATTTCACCCTCGCTTGTGTCAAGTTTGCACTCAAGTGAGTGAAATACGAGGGTTGCCTTTTATATTTCGGGATTAGAGAAAACAAATGAATATTTATCATCAAAAATGGCTTTATTGCTTTTCAAAATATTCACCATGTAGATCAAAACACTTTTGCAACGTGTGAACCAATTTTCGAAGCACTTTTCCCATTCCGATTGAGGTATCTCCAAAACATGCATTTTGAGCGCATCGACCGCTTCATCAAGTGTCGAAAAATGTTGACCTCGCAATTAATTTCTAATATTCGGGAATAAAAAGAAGTCATTGGGTGCCAAGTATTGACTATACGGCGGATGACTCGTCAAATCGACGTTTTGTGTGCTCAAAAATTGCCTTGTCTCAGCCGATGTGTGCGAGCTCGAATTGTCGTGGTGGTGAATGATCCGTTTTCAGCGGTTGGTTTTTCTTATTTTTCCGAAGACTTCTGGCAAACAAATGGTTGTGTACCATTCAGAATGGACCGTTCTACGTTACCCTAATGGTACGATTGAGACAGGTCCAGTTTTTCCGAAAAAACAGGCGACCATTTGCTTCAAAGTGCTTCGCGCCCGAACGACTTTTGTTGGGTTTGGCTCGCCCTAGAAGACCCCTACAGTCGACTGCTGTTTACTTTCGGACTCATACGCATAGATCCACGATTCGTCACCTGTCTCGATGTCATACACATGTTTTGAAGCACCGCGATCGTATTTTTGAGCATTTCTTGTGACCCATTGACATGAGTTTTTTTTTGAGCGATTGTCAAATTATGTGGGATCCAACGTGAAAAAATTTTTTTTACAGAAAAATGTTTATGCAATATTGTATGTATGCTGGTCCCACTAATGTCCAAGGAAGCTTCAATCTCACGATAAGTTACATGACGATCTTGCAATATCAGTTCGCGCATAGAATCAATGTTTTTCGGAACACCAATCGATTTTGGACCACCTTCACGAAACTCGTTGTTGAGCGAACTACGGCCGCGATTGAATTCAGTAAATCATCAATAAACACTGGTCTCTGATGGTGCTTCATCGACAAAAATCGAATTAAGTTCATCGATGCACTGTTGTTGACTTAATCCACGTCTAAAGTTGTAAAAAATAATCGCTCAAAAATGTTCACGATTTAAATCCATTTTTTGGCCGACATGAATTTTTCAAATTACTGTTAACTACACAAAAAGTGTTCGTACGTCAAAACGTTCTGAGTACATATATTGTCAAAAATGCCAAACTTTACTATAGGAACGTCAGTTGCCAGATAGCAGCACTAGGATTGCTGAATCCCGAAATATAAAAGGCAACCCTCGTAGTTTCTTTATGAGTTCTGTATAGCGTTTTGTTTAATTCTGCTACTGATATTTACAATATATAATTTATAACATCTGCTTGGTTACGTGAAAAAAATTCGTCAGTGGATATTATAAAAATATGAGCATGTTGTGAAGGAAGAAGTTATCGTAGCCCATTTTAATAGATTGATAAAGAAGTTTACACCCTTTTCTGTTTTTAATAATGAACCGACGAAAAACGGAGTAGGTTCTCTAGTCGACGCGTATATTTTTTTATTAAAATTTTTTGAGTGTGACCAGTCATAACTTTCACAGAGTAGTCTGATTTTGAGAATCCTTCTTTTATTGGATAGGGTATACTTCGATGTTAGTCCAATTTAAATTATACCCCTAAAATAAATAAAAAGAATAGGGGATTATTGATTATTCATCAACTGATTTTTTTCCGATTCTACCGCGTATAACTTTGTACTGGGTTATCCGATTACAAAAATCAACCCCAAAAGATAGAAAAATAGGTAGCCACAAGAAATAAAAAAATAAAAACTTTAACAAAAAATTGAACCGGTGAAAAACTGAAATGCGAAAAATAAACTATTTTGATATCAACGAAAGCAAAAATACACAAAAATGTATTTTCGGTATTATAGTAGGTATTTGAGTTATGCGAGACGAAAAAAATCGGTATGGATCACATACACATACACATGCACACATACAGACATCTTGGCGAAATTAGTAAAATCGTATTGTAGGCACCCTAAAACGTGTTAATTCATGAAAACTCATTATCCAATTTTTTGACTAAAACAATACCCCTTAGTCAGAGGTAGGCGGAAGGTAAAATTAGGTTAGGAATTGATGATGTGAAATCATAGTACATTAATATGTATAAAGGACTAAATATAGAATAGGGTCCTAATATGGAATACCAGTCTTTCTCTTATAGTTATTTAGACTTGTATGCAATTATACTATTAATTAATTTTTAAAACATAAAACTGTTACTAAGTTAAGTGAAAATGTATAACTTATTACGATTACCAATAAACGTTTTTAATTTATACAATGTTAAATGGCGGTATTTCATATTAAGATCCTATTCTATATTTGATTATTTGGCTCTATCCCACCTGTCGTGTGGAATATAAATACTAATGTTTTATAGATTTGGATTTCATTTTTAATTTTCAATGGTTTGACGAACATTTATATTCTTATAAGTATTGTATAACTATTAGAAGAATGTAAATAATATCAAATGATATAAAACTTACCATAAAGTTGCTCATCTTTACTACAGATAACGTTGCGCCAAGAACTGGTGTAAAATAATACACAAAATCTTCAATATCATCAAACCACGCCATATACACGGTATAGGCACATTGGGTAAACCCAAAAACTATTATAAACAACGCCACGTACATGTGCACCACAGGAAATTCCCCAGACTCGGTCGGCAAGCAGCCCAGGATGAACAGCAGATTGTACACCCATCGGGCATCTCTCCTCAGTCGCTCTTTGAAATCGGCCATGTTTGTCAGTGGCCTCGGACATGTTGTAGCTAGCGTTTTATAGCCACAAAATGATTCACTTTTAATTCGTACAATTTACATGGCAATATGGACGGGAGGAACTCCGCTATAAGAGCAACGGGCGTTTCCTAGCGGAACCTGTAATGTCCTTTGTTTTCAAAACAGCTTTACGTTAATTTGTGTAAAACAGATTACAAGGCATGCGCGGATGACAAATTGCTCGCATATTACAGGTGGAGCAAATTTCTTGTTGATAACAAAGGGCGCAGCCTACACATCGCATTTCGTAAAATTACAATATTAGATATTTAAGTTAATACTATATTCTTATTGAATCTCCTGGAAAAATATTTCCCTCACAACAAAGCCTTTTGATTATTTAATTATCTAACACACAACGATAAGTTGCTTGCTGCTGGACAATTCGTAGCTTTTCCTATGGATATCATTTCATTAAATTTCCTTAATAACTGGAACAAAATAACATTAATAAATGAAATCTATTGTTTCCGTAACCTTGTTCTAATTTATTTCTAGTTTAAGCATTTTCTGTAAAAACCCAATGTCCTTTGTGAACAAAATTTATTTTTTTCAAGACGCACCAGGAAACCCCACCATTCTTTTCCCGAAATAGTGAGGAAAATGTGTTTTCCTTTCTAGTGAGGAAAATATATAAGTATTACCAATATGAATGTTATTTACAAACAATATATTGTAAAAATTATAAATAAATGCATAATTTTATTGAAAATTATTATTTTAGTGGTAACTATCCTATACATACTTTAAATTGTCTTACACTTATGTCATATTTTTCTTTTAAAGATTAAATCACAATTTGACAACTTTAATTTATATTTAAGATTGATTCATTGGCAACACTGTTACACCTACTTGCATCTGATAACCCAACTTTTAACGTGTCAGTTGTGTAGTTAAAGTGTATTTTATGTCCGAGCAAATGTTTTTAAGAAACATGTGAAAGAAATGTTGTGTCTAACACGAGAGGAAAACAGTTTTTCCACTCTCGCACGAATTGCAAACTTCGAGCTTGTGGGGGAAAAAGAAAGCGTTTCCCTCTCTAGTTTGACAAATAACTGTTTCCACAATCATTTAATTTTGATGTTGTTTGCTCAATCAAAAGAGTCACTAGTGAGAAAATAGTATATTCTACAACAAGTAATGGAATGGCACATATTCCACGCGAGCAAAAAGTTTGTAGCCCGAGCCAAAGGCGAGGGCTACGGTTTGCGAGCGTGGGATATGCCATTCCGTTACATGTTGTAGACTATACTTTCTATAAAAAGGATTTGGAAATTATACAAAAATGCAAATATAAAACTGTTGAAAACGTCAAACACAAATAAATCAAATTAAAACAGACGTAACCATAGTAACTGAATCAAGATACTTCATATGTGGAGCTAATAAGCGTTTCTGATTCGTCGAAAATATTTCATACGCAGCGTATGTAATGTTAGTGATTCCATAACAATTTTTAGTAGTGGAATGCCCAGTTTCCAGAACAGTGTTATAGAAAATGTTTTAATCATAAGTGAGTAAAGATTTTGGCTCACTCTTTTTTTAAAAATGTCTGTTTTTGAATTGAATGCTTAATACGAGAGACGCGGAACGGCTAGCCAGAGATTCCTCTTAAGTTTTTTTACCAAGTGAATTTAATCCAAAGAAAATGACTAGAAAATTAGAAAAAAGTTGAAGAAATAAATTTGGAGAACTTGGGGAATGAAGAAATATTTAACTGCGAAGTAACAACTTACAAACTATATCTATTTCTATATATCAGCGTTCTTTCAATGATGTTAAATATTGTCAGCAAACGATAGTTTTTAATTTTCATTGACGCACTGAAACGTGTATCTTACGTTTTATTGCGTTTATTTCTATTTTATTTTGTAGCAATTTAAAACAATAGGGAATGCGAATAATTTTCAAATATAATAATAATATCGATTTTCGATTTATTTATCGTGGCAAAGTCCAGTATAAGCTGTTGCTACAGCTAACCAATACATAAAAAATATATTTAATAGAGGAAATGGGCCATGTATTTTTAAGATACAAACGGTGATAGAGTTAGCCGAGTTTGTGGAAAGAAAACTTCGTCAGACAGATCAAGTTTTAAAAAATTATTGAGTTTTGTACGAGTAAAATGTGTGTAGTGAATATAAATTAAGTATATGTCAGTGTTTCTGTTTATGTTTCCTCCTGCACTGATTGAAGCACGGTGAAATACGAGGCAGAAGTTCGTATAATCTGAAAAAGACAATATTTGAAATAAATATGTTCAGTATTTATATCCCGAGTGCATGGCAATAAAATGAATATTCTGATTGTAATTGCCATGCATGAAGAATATATTAGACGAATATTTCTCGAGAAAAGTTTCAGTCATTATTTCAAATTATTGAACATAATATTTAGTTTAATCTGTCACATAAACGTCATCAGCGTTTTAAAAGTTATTATTTTTAAGAAATTGATTGAAAAATTGAAGATATTATCCCTTTTGTCTTTTTAAAACGAAGAAAGAAAGAAAGAAACTATTCCTCATTGTGTTTACAATTGTTATAAATATTCGAGTATCGCACTTGTGCAAATACACGATATGCAAAATATTAACTGATATTCAATCGTCATTGGTCGAAATTCAGCAAATACTGTTACGTGATTGGTTGAAATTTTTCGAGGGAAATATTCAAACAAACCTCATGGCTGGTAGTATATTCACGGTCTTACCCACGGGGGTAAACTTGAGGATAAAAATCGTTGTATAGTACGATTTTAACTGTTATAATTATCAACTAAATTAAAAACAAAAAATCGTCGGGCCCAGATGAAGCTCCCAGTTTTTGAATAAAAATCGTAGCCAATCTGATTGCCGTGCCATTAACACATATTGTGAACCTATCCTTTACAAATGGAACTTTTCCCGAAAATTTAAAATACACAAGATAGACGATAAATCATCTTTAGATAATTACAGACCGGTAGCACTTACTTCTGGCTTCTCCAGAATTTTTTAGTATTGTTAAACAATATTCTCAAATTTTTAGACAGGTATTTTCTGCGATCTCAGTAAGGCGTTTGACTGTATGGATCACACTCGATTATTGTCCAAGCTTGAGTGTACTGGTGTCCGTGGTATTTCTCTCAACTAGATTTCTAGCTTCCTCGTTCAAAGACGTCAGTTCGTATCTATCAAGTACTCTAATGGCTGTAATAAACGGAATTTGCGTTTATTACGATTAAATATTGCAAACGATATTTAGAGATTTCAAACTAAGAAATGGTTCATTGTTAGTTATTCGTGGGAAATTCCACTTCTTTGGTATTTCAGTTCAGTTCCCGTCTAATCAGCGGAAGTCAATATGTTGTAGAAAATATTTAACCAAAGTCTTATGAGAGAGTAGTGCCCAGTTAGAGTTATTTTGAGTGCCACTGTCCCATCCCTAAAGTAATAAATTGCGAACCTTGGGCAGTGAGCAGACACTTGCATATTGGCTTTTCTTGTGAAATGTTGAAAGAATTACTACACAGTTTAAGGGCTCCTCTCTCGATTGCATATATAGTTTTTGTGAAGTTTATTTTGTGAGTTCATGTTAGTAGATTTGATTTTTATGTATAAGTATTGTTAATAGCAAATGTTATATCAGTTTCGATCTTTGAAAGTTATTGTAAAGTTAGTGAGTAAGCGATACTTTGGATTTATAGCGTCGAATTATTCAGCTCGTAGAAGTATTTGGTTTATATAATTTATTTTGCTTGTTCGTTATTAAATATTATAAAATTTTGTTATTGTTGAACACGTGTTTGATTCCCGCCTGCGCGCATGTTTCCCGCGAATTGATCAGAAATCTTTTTCTAAATACTCTTCGGAATCGAGTTAAAATATTCCGTGGTGGCCAGCGACTACGCTACCCTTGATTATTCATTTAATCAAGTAAAACCCTTTCGTATGTCAGTTACCTCTTGGTACCAAGTGCGAGGTACCTGTTACATGGCTTATTGTGTAACCAAACAAAAAATTCAAAGCCTTCTAAAATAATTGTTGGTGTGCCGCAAGGTACAGTCCTTGCTCCCATCTTGTTTATAATATACATCAATGATTGAACATCTATCCTAATAAAAGATTGTATACCTATTATATATTTAGATGACACTTCATTAATTATTTCCACTTCGGATAAAAATGATTTAATTAACAAATGCAACTCTAATGTTAATGCACTGAGCACAATTACATTGTGAGAGATACGGCAAGAGTTCAAAATATTTTCCATGCAAAAATGTGTAATATTTGTTTTTAGCAAGAGAATCCTGTTAAAATATTTTAAAAACCAAAACGAAAACAACAAGCAAAACTCGAAAATATTTTCGAATAAAAATGTGTGATACTATTTTTAGCAACGTTCCAAAAAAATTTTATAGTTACATTAAAACAGTAACAAAACAAAAATTTCGGAGGCTTGGTTTACGATTCATAATTTTAATATTTATTTTTAAAATAAAAATAAATATATCATCACGCCTTTTACCCATTATGAGTGTGGTACTCTGCTTACGCAGATCTCGGTAAGTGATATATTCTTAACGATACAACAAATTCCAATATTGGAAAATCGACACACCTCTCTTTTTACCCCGAGTATTTATTTTTTAAATTTTTAAACATGTATATATCAGCTTGTCAGGCCTAGTTGGCCCATGCCTTCAAAACATATTTTCCTCCATTCTTTCCTGTTCCCTCATGCAGGTCTCTTTCGGCTGCCTGCAACCATCTCGTCCTGAATATTCCTCTCTTACTTCTACATTCTATTCCTCTATTTGGGACTTGCTTCACTATTCTGTTTTCTTGTATTCTATTCACATGCTCTAGCCAACGTAGTCTCCGTGCTCTAATAAAATTGGTAATGCCTGGACTTGCATATAGATCTTTAAGTTCATTGTTCGTTCGTGTTTTCTAGTATTCTTCTTTTGAACCTCCAAATATTTTTCTTTAAATTTTTCTTTCCCATATCTCCAAAACCTCCAATACCTTAAGATTTAGCTTCCATAGTTTTCCTCCATATGTTACTGTGGGTCTGATTACTGTTTTCGTCATCCGTGATACTTCTTTGTTTTGCGGGACGTGTACATTTAGAACCTTTGCTTATTCTTTCTTGTATTTCTATGTATTCTTCCCCATTTCTCGTTATTGTTACTCCCAGATAATTGTATTTTCCAACTTGGTCTAGCCCATATTCTTTTCCGTTTACGGCTCATAATTGCAGATTGTTTTCTTCTGCACTTATTACTTGTGCTGTTATCATATACTTAATTTTTGTTGAGATCTGACATAAAATTATCTTTTTTACTGCTCCTGCCAGGCGTCAGCATTTACCGTTCTCATTTGTAAGGTAAGAAGAAGAAGAAGAGTTATTTTTATTATGTTGTCATGCGCAATGAAGTATGAAAAACGGAAGCAGGTTTAGTTGTTTTCAAACTTTAACTTGTGTGCAGTTAAAATTAAATATATTGTTACTGGTAATATTAAATTAATTAAAATAACCAACAGTTTTCTTCTATATTAAACAAGGTAGTAAAGATCGGGCCACCCTGTCTCAAGCATTTATTTACTTTAAAACTTTCAGAGCAATATGCATTTAATGGGCGCGTTCAATTGCACTCAGCAGTTAAGTAAGCAACTCAGCAATAGCAAGTAAGTATTTCAGGGTATTGCTGAACGACATGTTGAGTTAGTGATAAAAAATTTAACCTGTCAACTGTCAATATTATACATACAAAGGGTGGTAAATTACTTTCTATTTAAGTTATATATTTAATATTTCTTTTTGTTTTGAGTATTAGAAATCAAGGAAGATTAAAACCCTAATGTAAAGGTAACACCTTTTTGTACGCTATTTTGTACACATGGGACTTGTATTTCTTGCGTGATTTCAGGAGTTTGATTGACATCTACAAATTATCAAGATAAAATTAATTTAATAAGTACTAATGTTCAAAAAACAATTTGCTACAAACTTACCAATTAGTATACGAGTATTTCCCGAAACAACTTCGTTGTCAGTAAAATATGTAAGGGCAAATTTTGGATCTAGCATATAAATAGAAATAAAGTAAAATATGAAAATATTCATTCACATATTATAAAACATCGTTTTCTATTGCTGGTACCCAATCTATATAATTTACATGTAAATTTATTATTTAATTCCATTTTTGACATCTACTCTACTAGAAATCATCACTTGCTGACACAAATCAGCGCGTTTTAAATGCGCTGAATTGTTGATGCTGATGACAGTCATCATAAACTCATCAAATCGTTCAGTTGAGTTTAGCAACATAGCAACTCAGCTGCTGAGTGCTACTGAACGCGCCCAACGATACCTTATTTTGAGTTTCTGTAAGGGTCCTTTTTACCAATCTCCGGTATTCCTATCTCTCGCAATTAACATGTAAAATGCCTATGATCGGCTGAGTCAGTCACCACCCTAAATGTGTTATAATAGTTTGAGAAAATAAATTAAATAAATATTTATTACTATAGCTAGAAGCAGTTTAATAAAGCATCTTGTTTTTATCCTACCAAAATCAAAATCATTCGCTAGGGGAATAATATAATTTTTCATTTATTCTGCAAATCCAGAGCTATTTTACAATATGAGCATAAGAAGAATCGTAAATAAATATGTATCTTATACCGTATTTGATTCTTACCCAGTTATCGGATCCAATTTTTCACTTTCTTCTCCTCTCATTTTCAGCACTTGTCCAATTTTCTTTTTCCACCCATTTCTTGACTAAACCGTAGTTTACGGAAAAAGTGAAGTTAGCTGCAAGTCTTGGTTTCTTTAGCCGGCCATAGTTACAGAAAAACAATTTTAAAAAGCAAGAAACTCGGATATATTTTAGTTTTGGGGTTGAATAAACACGAATTTTTTCAACGGCATTTTCAGAATGCAAATTTGCTAGGTTTTTGTTGTTTGACTTGCACCAACACAAACATCAAACATCAGTGGCCGTCCGTAGCTAACTTCATTTGTGGCCGTAAACAACGGTTTTGTCCATTTCTTTCCTAACTTAAAAAAAAATGTTTCAGGTTGTTACATGTTTTAACGATGATATTTTAATAAAATACTGTACATTTAAAGGAACAACAAACCAAATCAAATTTAACTTTGAGCATCAGCTAACTGTTTGATGTCACTAGTTACACTGTTGCCAAGTAAAATTTCTAGTTTAATACTACGTTTGGTTGTAAGTTATAGTTACCTCCGGGGATAAAACCGTAACCATACTACCAGCCCATAAATTTACCGTCTCGAATGACTCAAGTGACACCGGAATGAATTTACCCGGTGTCAAGATAACAGGCCGCTGCGCACGCGCAATAATGAACATAAGCTGTTTCTGGATGTGGATGGGTGCGTTGTACCAGTCGCTGTCGTACGCCGCCAGCGCCACGCCGAAACTCTAAAAAAATTGTACTTTGCTTCCTAAGATCACTTGAACAATAGTATACGTGTGTTTTTAAGGTATGAATCTATTGGGATCTCGAGAAACGTGAGATACGAGGTTGGTTAAATTAGATGAAAGTTGCCTCATTAGTAGGGCAGTTTGAACATGTGTTTGGTTTTCCAATTGAATGCATAGGTCACTAGATATTAGCTAAAATGTAAATTTAGCGATTGTCTTTTTTGCTGATAACTTTGTTTGCGAATTTGCAGAAGTAGGTTCTGGTATCAACTTTTTTTTATATATGAAGGTATGAAAATTCAACCAATGGGAATAGTATTATACTGTTTAAATGCCGTTACTCCGATAAAAACCCGCTACGAAGTAACAAAACCTTTGTTATTGTTTATAACTGTCACTGTGACAATTAATTGATATTTCAAGTTTCATTTTGCGTTGTGTTTGGAATTTAACTTATCAAATATCGCACAACCTTTCTGATTTTCTCAGATTAAGTTTTAAGCACTCATTTTTTTGCCTTTAAGCAAAATCGCTCAAGTGAACTGACAAGTAAAATCCCGACTCCGAAGGAGTCGGGATTTACCATGCCCTTTGCTTTCGTGCTTGTGCAAAATAAAATTTTTTCGATAAAATCAGAAGGTCTAGTGATACAACCCCTGATAACTATAAAACTGCGGGAAGAAGATGACCGATTTTTCCTGTAGTATAAATATCGTGACGTACTCTAGTAGTGCGTATCCATCCCTGATTTTGGTTTATATTTATACTATATCCATAAAGGAACGAAACATCGCTTGATCAAATCCTTGCATATCTGTAGTTAAACGTACCTCAGTTGTTAACATCGTCCCAGGCAGGCAGTGCAAAAATGTTTCTGTTACACTCATCATTATACACAGGGTACTATGTAGGTATATTAAGATGTTTCCTGGAAACTAATACAACTCATTAATATTGAAGCATAAGACATGTTGATCAAATGATTTCATCGTCAGAAAACTTAGAACTTTAAATGTCACTAAATTGTATGGTATAGTCTCGCTACCCCATATATGATTTTCACTTGCAACAAAGTACTTAAAAAAAAAACTTTTAGCAAAAACTCAATAAAGGTTACAGGAATTTTAAATCAATCAATTAATAAATAGACATAAAAGCAGTTAATTATGTGTTAAATAGAAATTGGGAATACTTAAAGTTAATTGAACTAGAAAACAATTCGCCGAGGAACTTTATTTAAATATCAATTCATTAAACGTCAAAGTACACCAAGTGCAAAATGATTAATACTTTTAGTAACAAAGAATGTGTAGACATAATTATGATTTATGCAATAAGTTTTATTAACTAAAAAGATTTAATCAAATCACTGCTATTACAATTATTATTTGTTGTGTGCATAATTAAAAATTGGTATAATAGCAAATTACTGGTTTTGAAAGATATTTATTTTTATAGAAACGATAAAATAATGAGTCTTCGCAATTATTTTCAGTAATAACATAACAAGAGAGTGGAATAAATTGAAAATAATTTGACAGATCTTTCGCAAACTTGTTGCCAGGCAATAGCTGGTACTACGAGCTCTATTTTTGGCTATTTTAAGAGCAGTGTTTTTGGCTTGGTTTTGCGCTGTACAATGTTCTAAAATTATTTTACATATTCTGTTACTCGATCGGGCAGTTTTTTTTTTTTTTTGCAGCCGGCTCTCGCTCTATATACCTACAACTACTTTACCATAGTCGCAATGATACCAGCGCAGCACAGGAACAAAGTTGCGACAATAAATTGCATCACTATATGTATTGTCTCCACATGTTCAATTTTCTTGCAAAAGCTGAAACAGATTCATAATTAAATAGTTAAATGATCCACGTGACGCAGCCGTGAGACCTGGGGTCAAGAGACGCGGTGCTGTCAAACCTGTACAAGTACATCGATGTTGGCCACTATTATTATAGAACTACAATACAGGGTGTTAATACTAAGTCGTTACACCCGAAAATGGTAGAGAGAACTCATTAAAACAAACAACTTTTTTTAGCTCAAACTTTTTATTTGGAGCCCCATTTCATAGTTATTGGCGTTCTCTTGTTTTTCGAAAAATCGCCATAACTCCCTTATTTTAAGGAATATTTAAAAAATACAAAAACTTTAAGCATTTGCTTTCGGTTCTCTAAAACACTTGTATTTACAATTATTTTCTATTTCATCAAATAACAAAATGGCGACCAATCAAAAATTTCTAAACAAGATATTTTGAAAACCATTCCATCGATTTTCGAAAATAAAACATTTTTAAAATCCTTAAACTTTCTATTACAATATTTGTCTGAAACATTTTTTTCTATCTGGCCAATAAGAGTTTTTATTGAAATTGAATTGCAAGATAAATTTTAATAAACTGCAATCAAACAATCATTTAAAACAAAGTAGGCTTGCTGCCATTAAACAAGAAAAACAAGAAACAAACAAGAAAAATAAAACAATAAACAATGAATCAATAAGGGTGGAACCAAATATTATTTTCAAAGTGGCCACCATTCGCAGCAACGCAAGCCCGGCAGCGTGCTTTGATGTTGGTGGAGACCTTCGCAAGGACTGCCTGCTTCTCTTTTATATCTTCTGCTGCCACTAGTTCTAACTCTGTGTTCACCGGTGTCTCGTAAACAGAGGGAGATAGAAAAAAATGTTTCAGACAAATATTGTAACAGAAAGTTTAAGGATTTTAAAAATGTTTTATTTTCGAAAATCGATGGGGTGGTTTTCAAAATATCTTGTTTAAAAATTTTTGATTGGTCGCCATTTTGTTATTTGATGAAATGGAAAATAATTGTAAATACAAGTGTTTTAGAGAACCGAAAGCAAATGCTTAAAGTTTTTGTATTTTTTAAATATTCCTTAAAATAAGGGAGATATGGCGACTTTTCGAAAAACAAGAGAACGCCAATAACTATGAAATGGGGCTCCAAATAAAAAATTTGAGCTAAAAAAAGTTGTTTGTTTTAATGAGTTCTATCTACCATTTTCGGGTGTAACGACTTAGTATTAACACCCTGTATAATGCATATTTCCCAAAAAATCAGTGCATATAATGCGCATATAATTTATTTTTTTCGTGCATATAATCCGCTCTCTAATTATTACCATAGTTTTCATATGTAAAAATTTTCTAGATTCTAAACCGAAGTATATGAATAAATAAATTAAATAATGGAAATGTGATTTTTGAGAAGAACAAAAATGAGCAGAATAAAAAAGAACCAAGAACTAAACGAGCGGGTAAAGTCATAAAAATGACAATACAGATGGTATGGACACTTACAAGGTATAAGAGTAATTGAAGCCAAAAAGGCACCAAAGAAAAATCCGAAAAAAAAATATGAATACACAAAATTATAAATGTATCAAAGTGAAGAGATTTAGAATGGAGGTGAAATAAAAAATAAAACGCAAATTGTTGAAATGGCAAAAGAGAACTGTGGCATTAATCTCCAGTGTTTTGAAAATAGAAGTATATATAATTTAACTCGTAATGCCTGACAAAAGATATGATAAAATGACTCAACGATTCAGTAAATAAGTAAATCTTATTTAAAATTATGAGCTAAAATATAAAACAGTGAAACTTTATAAAATAATAAATATTCCGAGTGAACAAAATGTTGTAATAGGAAGAGACCTCAATGCTAGGTTAGAAACCAGGCATTGCATGGTAAGTCAGGTAGATCGATCAATATGAAATAGAAAATAAAAAGATTTATTTATTTAATTTATTATATAATATGTAACAGGACAGGTTTAACAATAGAGCAGGTACCCAAAGATTAATAAAAAAAGTATAAATTTACACATAAATAGAAGCATAATAGTATATTATTTTATTTTTATTTATTTTATTTGGTCAAAGTTCAGCTTACGCTGTTCTTACACTTAGCCTTTTCATTATACATGAAATGTACAGTACATGTATAAACATTTTTAGATATAAGAAAAATATGAATAAATATTACAGTATAAATTCAAATGTGATACAACAGAACAATAAAAAAGATGAGTAATACATAATAGTAAACAATTAATTTTGTAAAAGTAATATTTTGCCGATCTCGGTGGCGTAGTGGCTATGTCACTAGCCTAGCACGCCAGAGGTCGTGGGTTCGAATCCCACTGAAGAGCATGGTCGTTTGTGATGTTTACATAAATTCACAATCATCCAATCATGAGGCGGCATATGACCATAGTAGTTAGTCCGCCTCTCATCTTCGTAATAAAAAAAAAAAAAAAGTAATCTTTTATAATGAAACGAAAATAGGGCATTATTTAACTCTTTAAGTTCAATAGGAATTTGGTTGAAAATGAATGAGCAATTGTATACAAAGCTGCGCTGGAAAATAGAAGTGTGGTGAATTGGAATATGAATAAGTGCATTATTTCTCAGATTGCGTTTATGTAAATTACCACGAAACTCAATTTTATCGTGAAGGTACGTTGGATTGCCTGATGAATGTACTCGATGCACCATGCACGCAAAATGGTGTGTGTAATCAAACTTCTTTAAACCGAGCACAAATCTAGCACACATATTTTGTACCCTCTGTATTCGTTTGCTGTCGTAAGATGTAAGACAAGGACAGTAAATAACATCACAGTAATTAAATACAGTGGGTGCTATTCACACCTCTATACTAAGGGCTACTAACTAGGGCATTTTAAGATTTAACACTGTTGCTATGAAAAAATTGTTGATCTCCAAGGTAATCAACAAGTAATCGAAGTAACAGTGCCAAATTTTAAAATGCCCTAGTTAGTAGCCCTTAGTATAGACCTGTGAATAGCACCCAGAGAGTACAAGGGAGTTCACCAATAATGATTTGTGCTTGGTAGATAAGACAAAGCGATTCATATACAAATTTTTCAGAGCAAGATAAGCTTTCTTGATTAGTAAGGTAACGTATTGTGAGAATCTCAGCTCACAATCAATTAACAGACCTAAATTTTTATAAGATGATTTGAAATTTTTATATGTTGCATTTAGTTTCACCTTCAACAGATTACTATTTAATAAATAATTCCTACAATTTTTATTTCCAAAAAGCATAGCTGCACATTTGCTTTCGTTAATAAGAAGACAGTTATTCAGTGCATAAGTTGAAATCTCGGCCAGATCACTGTTAATAGAGGCTACAGCTTGCTCATAATTATCAGGAGTAAATGGAAGGTAAATCTGGGTGTCATCGGCATAAATGTGTATAGATGAAGAGGAAACGCACTTATGTAGATCAAAAGTGTATATAGAGTAAAATAAGGGACCACAAATAGACCCTTGTGCGACACCTCTGGCAATATTTAAATATTCGGAATTATTTCCGTCGCTCACCACTTTTTGCTTCCTATTATAAAAATAACTATGTATAAAACTCAGACTAGCTTCATCAAAACCAAGATACTTTAGTTTAGCTATTAACAGTTCATGACTGATGGTATCAAATGCTTTGCTGCAGAAGAACAAGAAGCACCATTTCCTTGTTATCTATGCACTGTATGATGTCGTCAGTGATTTTAAGCAGGGCAGTAGTGGTACTAAATCCAGGGCGGAATCCTGACTGTATGTCTGGTAAGATTTTCAGACTGTAAATATATGCTGATATTTGCGAGTGTACTATTTTTTCTAAAACCTTGGATAATAGAGGCAGGATACTAATGGGACGTAAGTCATTATAGGAAGTGGGGTTATTACATTTAGGAATGGGTGTTATAGAAGCAATTTTCCAGACATCCGGAAATGTAGAAGAAAGAATACAGGAATTAATAAGATGAGTCAGTTGGGGTAGGAGAGTAGGGAAAACAACTTTTAACATCTTCAAATTAATACCATCGACTCCAACCGAATTAGAACGGAGAGATAAAAAAAATTTTATTAACTTCGTTTTCGTCAATAGTATTAAGAGAAAATGTTGCGGTTGCGTCAAAACAATTATTATTATAGAAGGAGAGAGTATGAGGGTCAGGTTACGGAATATTAGAGGAGCCGAGGAAGTGAGTATTAACGGAATTAACATCGGAAATTATGTTGGACAAATTAATTTGAGGCTTAGAATTAATATTAAACTCTTTTAAAGCATCCCACACATTAGAGCTTTCATATTTTATTTTATAGTTAAAATATGCTTGCTTTTCCAGCCGTATAGATTTAGTGACCAAGTTTCGCAGGTATTTGTAATATTCCCAATGTGCACGACTTCTCGTTCTTCTGAAATCCGAAAAAGCATTATTTCTAATCTTAATCATAATTTTAATAACATCTGTGATCCATGGTCTTGGCGGTTTACGTACGGTTATTTGTTGAAGTGGCATATGAATATCAAAAATAGAAATAATGTATGAATTGAAAATGGAAAGTTTTTCATTTACATCGTTGCACATATAGAAATGATGCCAATCCAGGCTGTTAAGAGTATCATAGAAATAAGAAAAATCGACGTTCTTGAAGCTGCGAACATACATAGTTTTAGGAGGAATTTTAGGGCGCTGCAAATTAACATTACAAGTGGTGAGCATATGATCAGATATATCATGAACATTTATGTTAACAGCTTCAGAGCATAAATCAAGACAAGATGTCATAATCACATCTATGAGAGTTTCAGAGACGTGAGTAACTCGAATTGGCTCCGTAACAATTTGAGCTAGACTAAATTGTTCTAAAAATGCACTAAACAACTGAACCGAGGAATTATTCAAATTCAGTAGATTTATATTTATGTCTCCAAAACATATGAGATGATCAACTTGGGGAAAAATGAAACTAAATGAATTTTCAAGTTAATCAAAAAAATCGGTAACACTCCCTGCAGGTGGGCGATATACTGTACAAAAGGCAATATGCTTATTATTTAGCTTCATAGTTAACCAACATTGTTCAAGAGCTGCACTATTTTTGCTCAATTTATTAGATTGAGAAGTAGTTTGCTTTAATAAACAAGATTTTATGTATATATTGCTAATACTGACGACGTTTAACGTTTAACGGTTAAAATTTGCTCTGCATAAAAAGTCCTTGTTTTGTGAGAAAAAATAGTGCAAAAGTGTTTAAACAAACACAAATAGTGCATAAAACGATTGTGATTGTGATGTGATAAAAATCTAACCAAAATATTCTAATTTTGTGTAATAATTGAGCACATGTGTGCATTAAGGTTGTAAATCGTAAATTTTCAACACCAACTGAATTAAACGCGTCAAATAAATAATTAATTGTTTACTTTCTTAAAAACCTGTCAAATTTAAATGACTCGTTCATCGGCGACAAAAGGTGAATCTAATTCTAATACAGAAAATAATATGGACAATGTATGTAAATCATTAACAGACTATTTAAACTCTACTAAATTTGTAAAACTAATAAATAAAATAATAACAACAGCTATACAAAACGAACTTAAACAATCAAATTTAATAAATGCAGAGTTACAGACTGAAGTAAATCGACTAAATGAAGAAAACATAGAATTAAAACAAATAAATGCTGACCTTAATAAGAATACAGAAATTCAAAGTGAAATACTAAAAATTAACTCAAAAAAAGTGAAACTAGTGCACTTAAAAAAATAAATGCAAACCCAGGACCGGCTGTAAACAAAAAACCTTCAACCAATAACAAATCTAGTTCTAGGTCGAGTTACACAGCAAGCGAAATAAATAAAGCAACAAAGGTAGTAGGTTCTGCTACTAACAATAACACCAAATTTCAAGGAGGGAAAAAAAAGTTTGGCTTTATGTAGGAAGAGTGTGCCAATCAACTACAGCCGATGACATATTAAGCTATCTTGAATCAAAGTGCCGTGATAGCGAATTCACTTGCGAACAACTTCCATCAAACGGTCAAAATAAATCCTTCAAAATCAGTGCGGACTACTCCCTCCACGATACGCTCAATAACAATGAATTTTGGCCCGACCGTATTGTTGTTAAACGCTTTAATTTTTTTCGTAGGCAATCGGCAGGAAAATTTTTAAAATTTTAAAACTGACGCAAATGTAACCAGTGGTAAAACATTTCAGAAACTTTTATTATTTTATTGTAATATTTGCAGTTTAACAAATAAATGTGATGAAATTGCAATTATAAATACAAAAATAAATGAACAGTGAACATTGGCTCAAAAAGGAACAAAATGCTGTGTTTAAAATTCAGGGCTATTATGCTGGTTCTTGTTTCAATAGAGTACAACACATACATGGTGGAGTATTAATATTTGTGAAAAAAGATATAAACTTTAGTGAAATTTTAAATATAAATTCACTATCTGTAGAAATAAACTGTGAAATTTGTGCTGTTTATTTGACTAACTACAGATATATTGTTATAACATTATACAGATCTCCAAATAGAGACTTCAATGTATTTCTCAATATTTTAAACCAAGTACTTGAAATTTTAAATACGTATAACAATGTACAAATAGTCATAGTTGGCGATTTTAATGTTGATTTTATGAGTGTTAATAGTAATAAAGATGAAATAATTAACTTGATGTCTAGTTATGGGCTGAGCCTCACAGTTAAGCAACAATTTACACGTATTTCTAGTTACAGTAAAACATGTATTGATAATTTGTTTACAAATTTAAAGTCAAATTTTTCAGTTTCAGTGCAGGATTTTGGTCTATCGGATCACTCCTCTATTATATTTCTCAGTGAACCTAAAATGGCTGATGATAGCTCATCTGGACCAGTCAGGAAACAACTAAGAAACTATAACAATGAGTCTAATTTGAGCACATTCACCTACTTGTTATCTCGTGAACCTTGGAATGACCTTTACGCTGAAAACAAACCACAGGAAAAATCTAATATATTATTAAATACATTCTTATATTACAGAGATATTGCTTTTCCAATCCATTCCAAATCAGCAACTATCAAGCCAAAAACCAACACTTGGATTACTCCAGAACTAAAGCACATGCACGAGCATTTACTGTTTTTGCGGGAAATTATAAAATTGGGTAATCATGAGAACATAGAAGACTTAAAGATGAAATATAATAAACTTAAAAAACTCTATCAAAATAAGGTAAGAGAGTCTCGTAAATTGCACAATCATAATACACTTGCTAAATCTACAAATAAAATCAAAACTACATGGTTCTTAATAAATAATTTAGAATTGAAGTAGTAGCCGAAATTAGGACGGGTAATAATCAATCAAACATCAATGATCATTGCCGACGTTTCGGAAAGTTATATTTCCATTTTCAAGACTGGAATACACAAAATATTTTTGTTACAACATAAGATTTACAAAAAATTTAAACAAAAGTTAATTTTTTTACATACCATCAGCAGATCCCTTAAATTATATGTAAATTTAAACATGGTTTTTTTTAAACAGAGATTACATGTGGTAAATTTGAGCAAAATTGTACTACGAATAACAACCATAATAATAATGAAAATGGAAATATAACTTTCCGAAACGTCGGCAATGATCATTGATGTTTGATTGATTATTACCCGTTCTAATTCCGACTACTACTTCAATTCTAAATCATCCTCAGGACACGATTCGATACAAATTAATAAATAATGAATCAGGGAGAAATGTGATTAATAAAAAATGTGATATAAGTGCAGATGAATTTAATGATCATTTTGTGTCTATGGCGGATGTAATTATTAATCAACTGCCCCCTACAAATCATGATTACAATTGTTTTCTTGAGAAAGTAAACAATTGTAATAGTTCTATCTTTTTGGAACCAACAACGCCAATAGAGATTTCTAATATTATACGCCAAATGAAAAACAAAGTTTCCATGGACTTATATGATATAAATACTACCCTTATCAAATCTGTGGCGGATTATTTAATAGAACCTCTATGTGATACAACTAATGCATGCATGCAAAACGGGGTCTTTCCTAATCAATTTATATTAAATAAATAAAATAAATATATCATCACGCCTTTTACCCATTACGGGTGTGGCACTCTGCTTACGCAGATCTCGGTAAGTGATATATTTTATCGTATGAAGTGCGGTTACCAGCCGTCAAATCATAGCCCCCAAGGATGTTAGTGGAGGGGGAACCACAGGGGTAAATTTAAATTTGTAACTGTCGGCAGTGGGATTCGAACTGAGGATCTCACGATCCACAGTCCGACACGTTACCACGGAGCTATTTACCCCAGAAATAAAAATAGTTCCAATATATAAAACTGGCGCTCGTGATGCTGCCCCAAATTATAGACCAATTGCAATTCTGCCAGTATTCTCAAAAATCTTAGAGAAAGTTATTGAAGCCCGACTGTTAAAATACTTTGTTAGTAAGAAATATCTAGCTGATGAACAATTTGGTTTCCGGGAGGGAAGGTCCACCATTGACGCCCTCTTATCACTAATTCAAACAATCACTGATTCATGGGAACAAAAAGAATTTTGTAGAGCAATATTTGTTGATTTAAGCAAAGCTTTTGATAGCATATCACACGAAATATTACTTGCTAAATTAGAACATTACGGAGTTCGAGGAGTTTCTCTTAAATTATTACAATCTTACCTATTCGATAGGCAGCAAATTGTAACGGTAAATGATACTAAAAGTTGTATTAAAAATATCTATAAAGGTATACCACAGGGAAGCATCTTAGGGCCCTTATTATTCACAATATACGTTAATGACTTACCGATAAATATGAATATAAAAACAATTCAATTTGCGGATGATACAACTTTCGTAAATCATAGTTCTTGTACTAATTCACTCGAAGAAACTTCTAATGAAATCTTACGTCAAGCTATAGAATGGTTTGCAGCTAATTTATTACTTTTAAATAGAGATAAAACATATATTGTTGATTTTGTTAATTCCAATTCAAATAATGGATCAAAAGTAAAATATCTAGGAATGCTTCTGCAGGAAAATCTAAACTGGAAAAGCAATATCGATGTAATCAGTAATAAATTAGCAACATGTTTGTTTGCTCTTCGTAAAATATACACTGTAGTAAGTCCCTCTGCGGCTAAAATTGCTTATTATGCATTGTTTCATTCTGTTATGTCGTACGGATTACTGATTTGGGGTCAGTCACCGCATGCGAACAGAATATTTATAATGCAGAAAAAAGCTCTTAGAATAATATCTGGAGTAAGTCTAACCCATTCTTGTAAAGAGCTCTTCAAGAATAACGATATTCTTACACTCTATTCGCAATATATACTACATTGCTTAGTTTATATTAAGAAAAACATTGCTGGCTTTAAAACTCATGCTGAAATTCATAAGTATGAAACGAGAAATAACAGGGATTTAATTTCAGACTGTCTACCAGAAATGTAAACATTAACAGTATTAATCTAAAATTATACAATAAATTGCCGCAAGATATAAAAGATTTAAACCTTAAAAAGTTTAAAACTGTTATATGTGCAAAGTTAATTTCTAAAAGTTATTACAGTGTGGAGGAGTATCTAGCGGACAAGAATTTTTGAGCGCTGAAATCTATGTTTTGTTTTGATGCTGAGAGTCTCAATCCTGTTTAATTATATTATAAACAATTATCTTATTTTGTGTATTATATTATATTTCAATTTAATTAATTATTCTTTTGACGTACTGTGCTGTATTTGCTAATCGGTTAAATAAATATTATTATTATTATTATTATTCCTACTCCACCACCTCTCCCAATTCTATCACATTGTAACAAGGCGAACATTCAGAATACGATTTATTGTTTTTACTGTCAAAACGATTTTAAAATATCAACTTTCAAACTACGTTTGGGGACTTGAACGCATCGAAAATCGCCTTGACAGTAGTGCTTTCTTGAGTTAATTTATTACCACACATGTGAGTTCGAATTTTGTTATCATAAATAGTCATTTGAGATTATCGCGGCAAATATTCTGAAATATCGGCTTGAGATGCCATCTGCTGTTGACAGATTTACAGATCCTGATCCAACCCTAGATTAAGGTTTTAGTTTTAGGTAATTCTTGTGCTAGTCTGTGAGAAAGATTTTCCCTTCCTCTCCACTACATGTGGGGTACATGGGTAGTTTGGCTAGCACAAGACAGAGAGTTAGTTGTTAGATTTTGAACAGAGCAGACGTCTTTTTACGTCTGCAGCGCTCTACAAAATGTAGAAATTTAAAGTAAATTCGTTGCTAAATATGTTTTGGTAATTGCAACTTTTAAGCATATTCTTACGTTGTCGTCGCTGTAATATTTGTTTATATTGTTCAATTCATCATTTCGCGATGATAAGTGTTTAGTGTAATCAGTCGTGATTACTGGCGCAGTCATTTTGTTTAAGTCATATTGTTTAAGTCAGTTTGTTTTTAGTAATTTTGTGTTAAAGTCACTTTATGTTTTGTTCTGTCATTTAGTTTTGATTCGTTTTGCGTTTTAGTAATATTGTTTTGTTCGTTTTGTATTTTCGTTTTTTTTTTCGTGTTCAGCGATGCAACGTACTGAATATGTTGGTTCAGTTACCAAAAATATTTAGTTCAGTGTGTTAGTAAAAATGTACGGGAGTTCGAGTGTTGTCGTGCCGCCACATCCGCTCGTAACCATGTTTCCAAACCTCGGTTACGAGTTGGATCATACCTTGCCTGGGTACGACAGGTATTTGCCCTTTCCATTGGGTTGTGCACCATGTCGTTTTTGGTGGAACGGCTGTCCATCGCCAGCTCCGATGTCGTGGAGCTCGTTTGGACAACAGCAGCAGCAACCTAGACCGATGTCGGTCACAGGGGATTCGACGCGGGGTGGAGTTGGTGTGGGTGGTTCCACAGTTTATCGGGTACCACCACATAGTTATGGGTATAACCTCCACCATCGAATCCCAGCTCAGCCGGAGGTAGCACGAATCAGCGCGGCTGATTTTGAGGCGTTGCTACGTGCTGAGCGCGAGGTTGCTGTTGTTCCTGGGAAAACGGAGACAGCCGAAATACGGATAAACGACATGGCAGCGAAGAAATCAGAAGGGAATACCCAGGCAGGTAGCAGAGAAGAGCAACCGGAACCGTGCATTGATACCAGCATCACGGAGCAGGTAGAGACCATCGAGCTACCTGAAGAGCAGTTCACAACCAGTGAACAGCGTTCACACCCGGTGAACGTGGTTTCTGTCGGAGAAAACAACCAGCAGCAGTCCGTCTCCACCAGGGTACGCCAGGTGAGAGGTCGACTTCTGTTTCGGCCCGGCAAGGTGTTGACGTCATTTCAGCAGCGAGGGATCAGCTGGTTCTTTTGCCTTTGGTTTTACCAGAGTCAGCTGATCATAGTGAAGTGTCTTCGACCCTTGTTGTGTGAAGAACCACCCCCTTGTAGCCCCTTACCCCCCAGTGATTTGACAGTGACAGTGTTGTGTAGTGGTCATTATGCCCTCCAGCTGTGTGTCCCTACTCCACGCGGACACGTTCCCTGCCTTCGGACAATTCGATTTTTATTTTTTGTGTTTTTATGGTTTTATGTTTATGTGCATGTTAGAAATTAAGTTTATTTTTACGTTCGATAATAATTTTTTTTAAAGTATTTTTTCTAATATGTTTATGTATGTATGTTTAATGGTTATTTTATAGATTTGCTTTTGGTAGGAATTGTGACCAATTCCTTCGGTTATTGGTTTGTGTCATTTTTAATTCGGGCTATATGGTTGTCATAGTTGATTTAAAATATGTTCTGTTTTAGTGTCCAGTGATTTAGTTATTTTAGCAGGTACTGCATAATTAGTAAAATAATTATTGCATGCCACCTTGTTTTAGGCTAAGTTAATTATAAATTATATCCAAAGATATAATTGTATTTAGGGCGCGGATGGTGTAACAAGGCGAACATTCAGAATACGATTTATTGTTTTTACTGTCAAAACGATTTTAAAATATCAACTTTCAAACTACGTTTGGGGACTTGAACGCATCGAAAATCGCCTTGACAGTAGTGCTTTCTTGAGTTAATTTATTACCACACATGTGAGTTCGAATTTTGTTATCATAAATAGTCATTTGAGATTATCGCGGCAAATATTCTGAAATATCGGCTTGAGATGCCATCTGCTGTTGACAGATTTACAGATCCTGGTCCAACCCTAGATTAAGGTTTTAGTTTTAGGTAATTCTTGTGCTAGTTCTGTGAGAAAGATTTTCCCTTCCTCTCCACCACATGTGGGGTACATGGGTAGTTTGGCTAGCACAAGACAGAGAGTTAGTTGTTAGATTTTGAACAGAGCAGACGTCTTTTTACGTCTGCAGCGCTCTACAAAATGTAGAAATTTAAAGTAAATTCGTTGCTAAATATGTTTTGGTAATTGCAACTTTTAAGCATATTCTTACGTTGTCGTCGCTGTAATATTTGTTTATATTGTTCAATTCATCATTTCACCATTTCAATTAAATACCATATTTATCATTTTAAAAGTGTTGTGTTGTGTTTAATTGTCAACCTCTAAGTTCAGTTTCGCCCCGCCGTGCAACAACATCTCAGCAATGTATAATTTGGTATAGAATAATTTTTGCTATCATCTGCAGCGGATAGCCAAGTTTCGCTGATACCTAAAATATCAAATTCATGATCAACCAAGAACTCTATGAATTCAAAAAAAACAAGATGATAAAGATCGAATATTCAGATGACCTTTTTTTATCATAATATACTTGAACCAATTTGAGAAAGAAACAATATAAAATTAAGCACTATTCTATAACAAAAGTACTGTACAAAAATAATACTAAGCTGATTTCTGAGTTAGTTTGTTGGACATATTTACAAGTGCACGCGTAGAAAGTAATTATAAATTGAGCAAAAATAAGGAAAATGTTTTCACAAATCAAATATAAATAAAAATGATATTGACCGAGATGCAAAAAAATAAATAAGTCTGTGATTTGTAGGTTTTACAAGTAATACAAGTAATAACAAAAAAATATTAATTAAACAAGTTGAAAACACTCAGCAATACATGAGGTTTACGCGTTGAGGTCACTGAACTGCTTCATCGTAGAGACTTTAAATACAGAATCGCGGATTTTAATATAAATAACACCATCGCGGGACCATGTATTCTTAATACCGAATCGTTTTTTGGCAGCGTTCATGATTTCTAGGCTCTTATTTGTCAAATCTTCCCGTATAACAATACCAGTTTTTTTCAATTTGCTTTTATTAGAGTACACTAGAGCACGATCATTATAACGAGTAAATTTCACTATTAATGCACGACACTTATCTGGCTAAGGTTTCCCCAATCGATGGCAGCGATCGATGGCCGTACTGTTGATCTGTACGCCCAACTTCTCCCGGCACACCTGCAGCACAACGTCGTCGGCAGACTCGTTCCTGGTCTCTGGGACTCCGAAAACTCGAAGGCTGTTCCTTCTGCCGTATTGGTGCTGCCTGTCCAGTTCCATACTCAGCTCTTCGATTTGTTTATCTTTTTCCTTCAGTTCTTGTTGATGGTTCTTAAACTGTTTGGCAAGAGCGTCAAACCGTTTCGCTAGCACATTCTCAATCCTTAAGGAAACTGCAGTAGCTATTTTTTCAGTGAACTGATCACTGGTATAAATATCGTCAACCGTTTGCTTAACAATTGACGTTATTTCTTCTTTCTGAATTTGTAGGCGGGTAGACGACATCGGATGCAATTCAACTCAATTTTTTAAAAAAATCACACGTAGAGAACGACTAGCGCACACAAGAAAACACGTCTACTCACTATGACAGTACATCAGCGTATATATATTATTCAACAAGCATGTAATGTATGCAATTATTCATGAGAATAAAGTCGCGATTGCTTGTGACGCAAATCATTCGAATGAGTAAAAGCCATTACATGCGATTAGAATACTATACTTTATCCACAACATTTTATTTTCAGAAGACTCACTTGCTTTGAAATATAAGGTAAGTAGAATTTTTGCTCTGACAAATACAAATATTGTTTGTTTATCAACATATACAAAATTGTTATTGTAGCAAGCATCTCTAAGCTACGTATTGTTGTAACAAAATTTTTATTTGACATGTACCAAAAAATCTTAAAACCGCTTTGTTTGCTACAAGAGAACAAAAGTAAGAAAAATTAGGAAACTAGTGTCTTTGGCTTTTTATGTGGAAAATGTTACTTAAAAGTCGTTTTGATTTTATTCTTTTGAGAGATAAGGTTTAAATTTGACATAACGAATGAATAATATTATTTGAATAGGGTGAAGGTTAAATTATGGGATATTATATGACAGTTGTGGATAAACACTTGTTAGTACAATTAAAGGGAAAAGCAGTGTCAGGTTTCCTAATTCAAATTACTCAAGGCTATCTGAGCTACAAAATTGTCACAGCAAAATCCAAGAAGAAGAGATAAACTTTCTCGTGACACTAGGAGTGCCACAAGGATCAGTGCTGAGACCATTCTTGTGGAAGGTTCTACCTGACTGCTTATTACGACTAGCCCTTTCAATTGGTGCGTCTGTGAATAATAAACGAGAAACACAAAACAGAGTAAATAGGAGTCTGATGAGACGAGGCTCAAGGTGAGGCAGAAGGAATTGTTCTGGAAGCAAGGAAAACTGAAATAAAAATTTTACCGCCCATGTCATGTAAGCAATGTAGCGGCTAAGGCAGAAGCATTAATAACAGCACTTACTAAGAATGTGGGTCGGTCATGCTTTATGCAGCATCAATATGATCTGAAGCGCTTACGGAAATAAAGAACAAAACTACATTAATGCCCGATATTATAAAAAAATTTAAACTCCAGTTAAATTTACTTCCATACTAAATTTTCATCAAGTTATCCAAACAACAATATAATTTTTGACAGCAATATTATGTAAGCTATAAAATCATTTGAAATGATGTGTATTTGTTAAAAACATATACATTATTTTAAAAGTAAGTTTAAGTAACAGTTAAATTTCTTTATAATATCGGGCATAAGTGTCCTCTGCCTACCAGACAATGTCGGAGGAGGTAATTCTTCTGGTGGTAGGCGTTCTGCCAAGAGTCTTTCTGGCGGAGTGCAGAGAAAGGGAAATTTTACAAGAGGAAAAAGCAGAATGACACCGAAATAAGAGTAAAGCGGCAACAAATAAACATAAGCCAATACGGTGGCTCATCCCAAGATTCGACAAACATAGACAGATAATATGGAGATATAAACTACCATTAGATTCGAGACCTAACACCGATTAAGTAGAGCTGAAAACCCGAGTTCTTGAAATAGATTCCGCTGAATGTGCATGCAAATTGTGCCAATTTATTTCGAAAATTTTATACAAAGATGATGCTCATTTTTTATGAAATGACTAAGTTAATAAGCAAAATTACCGCATGGACCATTGGTACATATTTCTTCAAAAATGATACCGGCTGGAACCTTGCAGTCAATTTGATCACTATAGAGCAATGATTACTTTTTATCTTTTCTCAGTTGAATGGAATTAATGTGGAAGAGCAGTGGTTTACACAAGACGGTGCAACATGTCACACAGCGCGATCTTCTGTCAATTTAATAAGGGACATATTCAATGAGCGCATAATATCGCATAAAAACCTGCAGATTGGCCCTTAAGATCTTGTGATTCAACACCCTTGGATCATTTTCTGCGGGGATATTTGAAGTAGCTAGTGCGCGCCGATAAACTAGACACTATGGACGACATGGAAGCATACATTTGGCGCGTTATTGCCAATATACGGCCCTAGCTGTCTCAAAAAGTGACCGAAAATTGGACTTCCAGATTGCACTTTATTCGAGCCAGCTACGGCGTCCATCATTCAGAAATCATACTCAAAAACTAATGGTATATAATTATCTTTCAAGAAAAGTCAATACCGTGTGATATTACTAAAAATGTGACATGAGAGAAAAGCAGCAGGTAAGTATATAAATTTTTGGTAGATTTAAAATTCCCGCCGATAAAAATTGAAACTGGGGAGATTTGAATTTAACAACGGATGATTTCTCAGTGATAGAACAAAACTAAACTTCACTGACAGCTGATTATGTAGATTCTTCGGGCGCCATTTGTAACTAATCTGAGTGAATGTAAAATCAACTATCCTGAGTGGGTCCGGTCTCTCCGTGAATGAGTTTTTTAGTGAAATAAAGACATTTGTTTTAATAATGGTAAATAAAATTAATTATTATTGTTCAAAAAGGTAAGTTACAATTTTAAGGTTAGCTTAAATTTATTTGAACATTTTGCAGTGAATCTGAAATATGGTGAGGATGTAAGGAAATACCTTGGATATGTGGAGGAGATTCACCTGACAGTGCAAGTCTAGATGAATCGCAAATAGGTGTTGGTGACTTGATTTGTTTCTTTGGGTAAAAAAACTTTCACAATTCGTCCGACAGTGCAAGTCTGGACTAATACTGGTTTTGAGAATAAAAATGATTATAAAAACTGACAGACAAGTCGAGCTCTTACTTTAGGTCAACACTACAATTGCAGCATTCGACAATTTTTTTGTACCTTTTATGTCGAGTTATTAATTCGGCATTGGTAAGTGTCCACGAGAGGTAATTAAAGACGGTGCGAGCCATCTGTTGGGAAACGGCCGCATTTTGGAAGTTCGACCTTTCTTTCGCAATAAAGTAACTGTCAGATTTGACGTGTAAACATAAAGTATGGTTAAGTTGAATGTGTTTGTGTTAATTTAAATTTCAGATTCTTTTCTTAATTAATTGACCTAAGTAACAACATATTTACATGAGTTGAGGCAATATGAATTGAATATGAACATCAATAATAAAAGTGAACATTTACAATACAGTAATTACTTTGAGGTAAGTTAGTTGCTTAAATGTAAAATGTTTATAAGCTATACAAATGTTTATTTTTGTAGGAAGAAAAGAAAGGTGACAAATCTGGTTTGTCACACCCCCTCCCCTCTTCCTCAGAAAAAAAAATAAGGGCAGCTTATTTTTTTTTCTGCACAAAAACAAAACAGAAAACAAACAAAAACAAAACACGAATTATTAAACGTCACTTCACTACTCACAAAAAGCTGTCTAGTTCAGCGGGGAGGGAAAAATTACACTGCGGACGGAGATCTGGCACATCATACCAACGTCCCCGGCGGCGCACGGGAAATGATGATCCTGGAGTCAGGTTGGCGGGCCGGTACCGCTGGAGGAATGTGGCCAACGGAGCACTCGGCTCCTCCAGGTGGATAGGGGAATTGACTGGAACTGGGCTCGGGAGGAGCGGGGGTGTAGGCAGCAGTGGCCTACTAATGTGACTCTTGGAGTGTGTTCCAGCTGTGGTGGCCGCGTCGATGGCCGTTTAAGGCCTCCTGGGGCGCTCGATTTCGATTGCCGGAATAGAGTCTACATGACTCTCAGGTGGGACAATCGGATCCTTGGAGCTCGGTTTAGGGATGTCCTTTGGCTTGGTGTAGGGAGAATAGGAGTGAAATGGTTTTAGATTTTTAACATGGATGTTTGTGAGTATGTGTGTTTGGTCTTGGATGTTGTAAGTTTGGGTTGATGGTTTTTTTTACTATCTCGTAGGGACCGGAATATTTTGGAGCTAATTTGGCGGCGAATCCTTGGACCGCTGATGACAGTGGATGTTCTCGTCGCCAAACTTTTTGGCCCACTTTGAACTCTAGTGGTCTTCTTCGGAGATTGTAGTGATGCGCCTGCGAGGTGGCAGCGCGGGCCAAATTGATTTTGACCAACTCTTGAACTTCCTGGAGATTCTCAACTTGGAATTTCCTTCGTGCAACATCGTGGTGAGTCAAATTGATGTTTGTTAACTCCTGGTGACCATTATATTCTGTTTTGGGTAATTTTAACTCTTTCCCTAGGTTCAACAAAGCCGGAGTGAACCCGGTGGACTCTTTCTGACTGGAGTTGAGGGCGAGTCTAAAATTGAACAGTTCTTCGTCCCATTTCTTATGATTTCCATCGCAGAACTGATCATGGGCTTCAATGTGCGATTCACTCTTTCCACAGGGCTTGCTTGTGGAGTATATGGAGGAGTGCACTTATGTTGAATCCCCATTTTCAGAAAAACAATTTTAATCTGTCTTGTTGTTCAGCCAAAGTTCCCGTCGTTGATAATTGAAACTTTCGTAATTCTTGGTTTAATTCAGTTTTTGTAAATGTTTGTATTTTTCAGGTGAAATATCTGTGTTATTGTTTTTGGAATTTCTTTTATTTTTACGGTTCCTGGGAGCCATTATGTTCAAATTTGTACTTTGATAAGAATAAAATAAACTGTTGTCTTTATTTTCCTAAAACTCCTTCACAAGTCCCTGTTCGCGGGCGTCACTTTGTGAATGAGTTTTTAGTGAAATAAAGACATTTGTTTTAGAAATGGTAAATAAAATTAATTATTATTGTTCAAAAAGGTAAGTTACTACACTACAATTGCAGCAGTCGACAATTTTTTTGTACCTTTTATGCCGAGTTATTAATTCGGCATTGGTAAGTGTCCACGAGAGGTAATTAAAGACGGTGCGAGCCATCTGTTGGGAAACGGCCGCATTTTGGAAGTTCGACCTTTCTTTCGCAATAAAGTAACTGTCAGATTTGACGTGTAAACATAAAGTATGGTTAAGTTGAATGTGTTTGTGTTAATTTAAATTTCAGATTCTTTTCTTAATTAATTAACCTAAGTAACAACATATTTACATGAGTTGAGGCAGTATGAATTGAATATGAACATCAATAATAAAAGTGAACATTTACAATACAGTAATTACTTTGAGGTAAGTTAGTTGCTTAAATGTAAAATGTTTATAAGCTATACAAATGTTTATTTTTGTAGGAAGAAAAGAAAGATGACAAATCTGGTTTGTCACAACCGTAGCCATTTTCACGATTTTTATGTGTTTTATTTCATTTTAAAACTCTATACCTATAAAAAAAAAAACACCCGTTAGGACAAGTGAAGAAAGGGAATAACTGAGACATTAGTCTTAATTCAAGACGAAGGAAACTAAACATGAACTCCTAAAATAATTTTGGATAACGGATATCAAGATCTGTTCATAGGTGAGGGATGAAAGAGTTTAACGGGTTAACTCTTGGGGGCATCCACTGTCATCCATGATGTCAGGTGCGCATCCTCTCCAAGTCCTTCAAAAAGAATGTGTCGATAATAGACTACGCATAACGTAAGAAACTGACCACCTGCCGAACACAGTAGCTATAGAATCTTAGTATTTCTAAAGCATAATGGTTTAAAAGTAGCAAGTTTGGAATAGGATTTAGATATAAAAAAAGTTTAACTTTGTGAAAAAAAGATATCGAGGAATAATTTACTAATATATAATTTAGTGGACTCCGGGTACAGGTTCGATAGTACCGTATTCTTGCGTCCTAGACGATCCTGGTACTTACTCCAGAAGAACCTGATGATGCTCAATTATTTTCCATATATTTTTTTCTTGTTTTTCAATACTACTTTCGAATCCAGTTTCGGTTTTATCAAAATTTCTCAAACGCACCTGAAATTTGAATAATTTATTTTAGAATAATTTTATTATAAATAATAATTGAATAGATATATCATCACACTATATCCCCATTTTGTATGTCTCACTCTGGTAAGTGATATATTTTATTAAAGAAATTTTGTCATGAAATGATTTCTGCAGGTAACATTCTGAGCCATTGGATGAGATTCCATGCACTTGCCTCAACACTTGATTTTACATCTTTCGAATGTGTGCTTATGTGCGAAGCAACATTAAAACAATTTAGTTGGATGTATAAATTATATTTTGTTTAGAGGCGTAATAGTTATGTGTTGAGAGAGGAGTTGAAACCTTGCCTTGTTTATTTTTACATTTGCAATGTAATCTTCAAGACAATTTCTAAGTATCATTGTTGCTCTAATTATTAACAAATATACAGCAATTTTTTTATTAGGAAACTTACATTAGAGTATATTTTTTGTTGTGAAATTATTTTGTCCGATAAATTTCCAAGACATTGGTTAAGCATAGTACATTATTTACGAGGAAAAAAATAAGTCCGAGCCTTTGGATCGAATCACCGACTTTTTTTGTTGTCAAAGTGAGGAATAGTATGTTCTACAACAAATAAAGGAATGGCACATATTCTACACGATCAAAACGGTTTGCGAATGTGGGATATGCCATTCCGTTACATGTTGTATAATAATAATATTTTGGAAATTATAAAAAAAAATACAAATATAAAATTGTTGAAAACGTCAAACTCAAATAAATAAAATAAAAACAAAAACAAAGAGACATAACCATACCAAATGAACTAAGATACTTCATATATTATGCTGCGCTGATTTGTCGAATTTATTCCAAACGCGGCGTATAGAATGATAGTTGTTCCAATACAATTTTTAGTTGTGGAATATATAGTTACCAAAACAGTTTTTAATTACTATGAATGACAAATGTTTCAAGTAACAACAAATCCAAGCAAGGTCAAACCATCTCGAAAATTAGAAATCACGGCTTGTCTAAAGTAATAAATTGAATGACATTAGTTATTTGTGTATCAAGTGCGGATAGAGCATTGTTTGTTGCACGCGGCGAGAAATTGTTGATCGAGGCGAAGCCGAGATCAACAACTCGACAAGTGCACCGAACAAGCTTTATCCGACGAGATACACACAATATTTTTTCTACAATCGCTGAACAATGTCAAGCTGTAGAAAAAAATTAATTTTCAAAATTATCTTTGGTCACGCCTATAACAATTCAGTAAAATTGTAGTTACCCATGTCACCGTAATCATGACAACGTTTATGAACAAAATAAAAATTTTCAAAGAAATCATAATTTGACACATGGAGTACATTTGACATATGGAGTACATTTGACATAAAGTCTACAGAGTGAATACGTTTATGGTGATTAAGTTGAAGTGTATGTACGTATATGCCAACTATATTTGCAATAGCAAGGTTATTACCAGAAAAATCCAATGCATCATTTACTTTTATCTAATTTATTTTTGTTTTATTTTTGTCGCACTAGTGCGACAATATGTCACTTTGTCGCCCTAGAGCGACAATTTAGAACATATCCTAACTAAAAATGGAATAACAATGTCGATATTGTGCAACGATTGTAGAAAAAATGTTATTTCCAAACTATGTTACAAAACTACGTTACAAAATTTTAAAAACTTGATTAGAAAATTGAAAAATTTAAAATTAAAAAATTCTTTAATATACAAATTTTTGATAGCGCATGTTCAAAACATTTTCACTTCACTGTCAACTGTCAACATAAAATCACTTCATCTCATAAAAACCACCATGTTTCAACAAGGATTACAATCCGTTAATTTTGATAGTTTGATAAATAGAACATATCAAAATTATTTGAAATGATGGCAAATGTGTGTGATTACATTTATTAGTTTGGTTAGTTTACACTCTAGTGACATTTGGTTTCAAAAAAAATTTAACATATTTTTGTATTCTTCTTCTTGTTATATTACTTCAATTTTTGCACACTAGAGAGCCAGTTATCAATTTTTGGATCCTTCGCCATCATTATTTTAACCGATTCCTGGAAGTGTACACTTCCAATTATTTCAATTACAAAATGTAATTATTTAATGTATTAGTTCTTTTTTATAAACTTAACTTCAATTTAACTTTAATATTATGACTTCATTATAAAAAGATTTGTAATTTAAATTAGGTAAGCATAACATTATTGTATTCGTTTATAAATAATAATATTATCAAATTTGTAGACCTGAAGATGACTGTAATCATGGCCGAAACGTCGTCATAGACATTATAATTTTAAATAAATTTATTTAAAATCATGTTATCCAAGAACATATAATGATTTATTTACTAATTTTCTCAACAATTTTCGACTTAATAAAGTTTTTCCAAACTTAAATATTTTGTTCAATCTTACTATTGAAACTTGTTGTTTCTTACTTGGATACAGAGACCAAAACCTTCTGTTTTATCCCACATTCCTATGGCAAGGGAATGGATAATGGCAGGTGAGTGGGCGAAAGTTCTTTCACTCACTACTTTCGCCCACTCACCTGCTATTACCAAATTGACTGATTCGTAATTATGTGTCCGCCCACTCGGCTCACGCCTCGTGTTCAATCAAAACTGACACATGCGTGAGCGAAATTCTCACTCGTATTGTAATGTACTATTTCATTTCTGTTTAATTTTTCCATATCCGTGTTACAATTTTTCTAATAAATTATGATTTTAATTTGAATGATTTATCGTAAATTACTTAGTAATTATTAATATTCAGGTAAACGAATGGGCTTTATTGCATGCTTTTTTTAATTTTGGACAAGTGTTTTACTTACATTTTTGCTTTGAAATGAGCAGATATAAATTTACATCAATATAAAAAAATCTGATGTGGCCAGCACATAATCTACCGCCTAATACAAAACGGAACAAATTAGTATTTGATGATACAGATAAATACCTTTTTATTTCTTTACTTTCTATTTATGTTTCTAGTAAACTGCTACTTCCGGTTCACCAATTTTATCCAAAATCCAATCAGGTCTTGTAATTGTAATTTTTGGATTTAAAGTATTTGATTTATGCGAGACAAACAAATCGCCACGAACCACACACGCACACACATGCATGCATACATACATCATTGCGAAAATAGTAAAATCGTATTGTAGGAACCCTAAAACGTGCTTATTCATTGAAAACTTACTATACAATTTTTTGACTAAAAACAATGCCTCCCTTACTTAGAGGTAGGCGGGAGGAAAAAATAGTATTGATATACATCTTACAATGTATTTATAATTAATTTCGATATTAAGAATATAAAAACTCCAAGAGCAATACGCGCAAGCAGGGCTCCGAATTAACATGAAGAAATCGCAATATCTGAGTATCGGGACCAAGGAAGTAAGAGATATGCAACTGGAAAATAGGAAGATACTAGACGTAGAAACATACAAATATCTAGGTACTAAAATTAATAAGAATGGTACAAGCGATACGGAAATAAACACTAGAGTGAATAAAGGAAGGCAGATGATTAGAATTATGAATATTATTCTGTGGGATAAGGACATTCGAATGAGTACAAAATTCGAAATGGATTTCTGGAGAAGAAGTTGTCGAAAATCAAAGTTGCAAAGAATTAGGAACGAAACAATAAGAAGCATAGTGGGAAAAGAAAAAACAATTATGGACACAATCGAATCTAAATAACTCATTTGGTTCGGTCACGCAGTAAGAATGACAGAGGATAGATGGCCAAAGAGAATAATGACATGGATTCCAAAAAGAAGAAAGAAAAGAGGGAGACCCAGACGAAGCTGGAGAGTTAGAGTAAACGAAGCAATGGAAACGCGAAGCCTTAAGAAGACCTATGCCGAGTTAGGAAGAAATGGAGACTGAGTGCGGAGAAGCGGCGACAGCTCTAAAATTCCAAAATATAATATATCTAATAATAAAAAAGAATATAAATTTTAAATAATATATAACAAGCTATTAGCACTATACAATTATTTCTAATTGTAAACACAAATAAAATGCAATATAGATTAACTAATTGACATTTAATTAACTGTGTGAAAAATATCCAAAAATATAATAATAACACAGGTTTTCCTTCATCCTCTTTATTTGTACTTATTGAGACAGTCTAATGGAGTAATTTTCTTAAGTAGACTACTACTACACCTTAGGACGTAGAATGAAACTAGTCACTCACCTGAACAAGTTTGAACTGAGCACAAGTGTGTAGAACAAAATAGAAATACACACAATCCATCCCAGCTACACAGACAGCGACAAAGAAAGTTGATATGATTTCTATGATGTACATGATTACAAATGAAGTATCACCAGAAACTGAAAATATTGCAACAGTATTAGATTTTATAACAGGTTTAGTGTAAGGTTGTTGCAATATTTCAAATAAATAAAATATCATCACGCCTTTATCGCATTCATATCTTAATCTGTTTTTTTTTTGTATTATTTAATTTGGTCATTTTCTAAATGTTATATATTTGAAAAGAGAATACATCAGGCTATCCATTCCAATAAAAATTGTTCCCCGAAAACCTGTTATTTGCACAGATATATCCTTAAAGTTTCATGTCAGTGGTTATTTGTTATCGGTCCAATCTGTCTGAAATGAGCAGCAGTAGCCAAGATTACGTCATGCGTTTTATAGCCGCAAAAAAATCAGATTCATAATATAAAATTATGAATAAAAATAATGTTTTTGTACTCATGTATTGAAATGTGTTGTTTAGCGTTGCCTAAGCAACGTCCGAAATGTCCATTTCCCAGGTCTCTAGCAGATAGACAACCGAGAAATTTCGACGAAAATATTTCTTTTTGTAAAGCGTTTATTAATAAATTATATTTATAATAAAAAAATGTAGTTTTTCAAACATCCCTTTACATAACATTAATATAAACAATGATGGAATAAGAATAAAATTGAATTTAAAAATAACAAATTTAGTGCATTTGTTTACCAATGTTGGCAATAAAATCTGCTCGATATGACAGTTGTAGAATACATAACCTACAAATGTAATGTTAGTTATCTCAATATAAATAAGAAATATAATAAATTTACAAGTTAATGCGGTAAATATTATAAATATTTGATTTGTTTTCAAATATATTAGGCAAATTAATTTTCCTATTTCACGTACACAAAGTCAATTTTGTGACACTGTTTTTCTCAAAAACAATGCTACAAAATTGAATTTTGTGCATCTGTTTTTGGGAAATTTATTATTTGTAAAATTGACAGTCTGTCAAACTTGGGACTGCCATTGCTCACGTAAAATTATTGAATCGCAGCCCCTGCGCCGGGGTTGCGGCCTGGGACTCGTATTACAAAAAAGGTCATTGTAACACTAGTTGTTCAATATACAATTGTGTGTTTATATTTATAGTGCAGCTTTGGCAATTATCGAAAGAACTTCATTTCTTTGTACGGATTGTTATTAGTTGTATACTGTTCGTACCAAAAATATTGTACAAACCTCCTGCGTTAACTCGGTTTCCGAATTCGTTTTATGGCAAACACTCATCCGGGAACCAAGCGTTCCCGCATTTGGTATGTAAATAACGATTTCAAATTATTTATCACATTTTTCAGACATAGTTTAAAATAAACTACTATACCCTTCAGTAAGACAAGAATATCCCATTGTTGATGTTCTAGACTAGGCTAAAAAATTGCGAAAAAAATAAATTTTACAAAAAATATTGTAACTTTTATATTGTTTAATATTTTATGGAAAAAAAATTGTGGGTCAGGTTGGCGCAGAGAGTTCTCCGAGGTTTAAATACAGTGGTCTGATTTCTATATAACACTAGATTGGGCATAGGCCATATTATGCCATCTGAGAGCGTTCACAATTGAACGGGCGAAATTGAGGTTTTGTGACACTTTTCTAAAGTAATGTGCGTGATTTGAAGCTCTGTCTTCTCTCTCTCTCTCTCTCTCTCTCTCTACGCCGCGCTCGCCACCACCACTCCTTAGGTGATACCACAAAGTACGGTCACACCCATAGACAAGAGTGATAGATTTTTAAATACTGAAGTATCACATAACCGCAATTTTAACCATCATGGCGGCGTTCAATTGGGAACCACAGTAGTGGCTTATGTCCAATATTGTGTTATATAGAAATCAGTAAAGTTGACCAATAGTGAAGGTCCATGGTTCACCTGATTTATTTTGAATCTGCTTGAAACATGCGAAACTTTCAGCATACGGAGATATCTACCTGGGATCCATCCTTTCCACGGCAGTGTTCTTACAACTGGATCTGAATGTAGCGCTTGCAGCAGCATGTCCACCGCAGGTTTGATGAGCCACAAGGGCACCGCGAGCGCCAGCCCGGTCACGTGGGCCGACGTGCTCAAGTACAGGTACCGGCTATATCGCAGGATTATTTCTTTTTCTTCTGCAGGTCTGTTAATGTTTTTGTACCAGAAACTTTCCTTTGTTGTTTTCATCAGTCTAAAAAATTCTTTACGCTGTGCCTGAAATTTATGTAAAAAAAAATATACAGAGTGGTAACTGACTCAGCCGATCATAGGCAATTTACATGTTAAATAATATTTATGCAATTTCCTGCTTCCTTTATCATTTTAGAGAAAAATGTTTCAAACAAAAGTTGAAGAGATTTAAAATCTACACCTGGAAAGGATAGACTATTCGTAAAGCGTTGCCGCTTTTAACCTGTTGAGGGAGTGTTTTTGGAACTAGGAGTTGATATTTGTGGGGCTGAGTACGCGATCAAATTTTGACGCACTGAAAAATGTCTTGGATTTGTGAACAATATTTTTTTTATATTCATTGATTTAATTGTACTTGGAAGTTTATAATATCAAAATGTTAAAACCTACGTCACACTCATATAAATTTGCATAACACAGTAAATTTTTGACAAACATAGAGTAATTAAATAATCAAAAGGCTTTGTTGTATGGAAACAGTGAAAGTTTTCTTCAATTAAAATGGATCAGTGCAAATCAAAGAGTATTTTTTGTTACCAATATATCGGCTGATATAAACTTAATAGACAATTGTTTCTTAAAATTATCCAATATGCATCATATGCGCTATAAAATTGCCAAATAGATAATAGCACGGAATGGTACTCATTTCCTTCGGCTCATACAACTATGAATGGACAAAGGACATTTCATTGCGAGTTGTACATTATACTTTTTCTATGACCACGATATTATTTCCAAATTAATTTATATTTTAATAATATTTTTGCCCCGCTTTCACCATTCCAATATTTGATCATTCTAAATAAGTATCCTAGCAATGGCACCTGTATTGTGATGAAATGATCTGTTTTAAAATACTCACAAACAAATTCATTTCGCACGATGCTTGCAATGTACCTCTTTTTTCCTAGCAAAAACAGATTTCTAAGAGGTCGTAGAAAAATATTTTTCCAAAAAGTAATCTACAATTTGTCAACTGTTTTCCTTTTTTAATTTTTAAATTAATAAAATCCTTATTCTCTTTGGTAACAAATGAAAAAGGTTTTAAAGACAAGTTTAGGTGAGATAAAAAAAACCAATGTATTGTCAATTCCTCCTTCTAATATCACTAGAATCTTATTGTGCTTGGGAGTCAAAAAAATAGCAAATAACAATGGTAATGCTGTGTTACTGGTACGAGTCAATTGCATTTCGAAAACACAATAAAATGTTATGAAATTAAACACCGCTACGAATATTACCAAATAAATATTGCGATAGGTAATTCTTTTTTTAAAAATTCCCAAAAAAGTTTTCGTGTGGATTACATTTATTAACATTTTAAAATGTTGAGTCCAATGGTGTAACAACCATTTACATTTTTTCAAATTACTACTTTGAGCTACCAATATAATTATTTGAAGTATGCAAATAATATCAAAATGGTGTAAAACTTACCATAAAATTGCAGAACTTTATTACAGATAGCACTGCACCAAGAAACGGTGCTGCATTATACACACAATCTTCAACATTGTCGGGCCAAGCGGAATATATGGTAGACAGAGTCATTGTAAACCCAAATACTATTAAACCCAACGCTACGTACATATGCAACATAGGAAATTCCCCAGACTCGGTCGGCAAGCAGCCCAGGATGAACAGCAGATTGTACACCCATCGGGCATCTCTCCTCAGTCGCTCTTTGAAATCGGCCATGTTTGTCAGTGGCCTCGGACATGTTGTAGCTAGCGTTTTATAGCCTCAAAATGATTCACTTTTAATTCGTACAAATTATATGGCAATATGGACGAGAGAAACTCCGCCATGATCGACGGGCGTTTCCTAGCGGAACCTGTAATGTCCTTTGTTTTCAAAACAACTTTACGTTAATTTGTGTAAAACAGATTACAAGGCATGCGCGGATGACAAATTGCTCGCATATTACAGGTGGAGCAAATTTCTTGTTGATAACAAAGGGCGCAACCTACACATCGCATTTCGTAAAATTACAATATTAGATATTTAAGATAATACTATATTTTTATTGAACCTCCTGGAAAAATATTTCCAGACAACAAAGCTTTTTGATTATTTAATAATCTAACACATAACGATAAGTTGCTTGCTGCTGGACAATTCATAGCTTTGCCTATGGATACCATTTCATTAAATTTCCTTTATAAATGGAACAAAATAACATTAATAAATAAAATCCGTTGTTCCCGAGTTGTTACCTTAACCTTGCTCCAATTTATTATAATTGGATTCTAATTTAGGCCTATGTTCTTCGCGAACAAAATAAATTTTTTGCACGATTGATCTTTTCTATTAACCAACCATACCCGTTTCCAAGACGATATATTGTTTTTACCGGTTACTAGGTTGAACAGGACGGTAAATAATACTTACCGTTAACTGAACGGTAAGTTAGTTGTCTTGAAAATTTTATTTATTATTTTCAAATCAAAATTTGGTTTTGTTGGGTATTATTATCAAAACCCCAATACTTTAGGTTTCTTCTTTGTCTATTTTTTCACTATCGGAATCAATCATTGCAATTATTTTTCTTGTTTTTCAAAAAAAAATGACTTAAATAACAAAACAACACTAAATTACTTGTTATTTAAATGCATAATCAAATTTTGACAATTGTCAAACAATAGCAAGTAGATAAAAGCCTCCTAATATATTTGAGTTCAGCATTACTAATAATAAAAGTAGTTTATATACCAAGTTCCTCATTTAATTCCGAAGGTGAAGTTTAGTTCACGAACCGTATGCGAGGGAAATAATTACTTGAGGGATTAAAAGCACTTTAGTCCTGTGGTATATACTCTATTTTTTGCACTTCCAACCATCGTTTTAGCAATACATTATAAATAATGATTAATTTTAAAGGATTTAAAATATATACTCCTATATTAAAAAGGGAGGGCTTTGACAACAACAGTAGCACTATTAAAATTTTGTAGATAAAATCTAGAAAAATATATAAAAACATTCGAAGCTTTCAGCAAGTAGTGTGACAATAAAGTAGTTCTAAAATATACGAAAACTGTGTTTTTAGTATATTTTTATGAACGATCAAAAATTGTTAGCATTTGGGCGATATTCGATGTTGAAGGGAATGTTGGTGCTTAGAAATAATATTTATGCAAGCAGGTTCCCGAAATTAATTACTCTCTTTAAAAGAAGAAATGGTAGCTTCTAACTTAAAAAGTCAAAATTGTAGCAGAATAGGTTGATCAATTCTTAATAGATACATTAGACAAGTTATTTATAATGGTCAAAGTAATTAATTTGATCAAAAATATTTAAATATACTCTGTAGTAATCAACTGTATAAAACTATTAATAATAAATGTAATTTATATAAAATAATTTTTATAAATATTTTACTTGTTGCTGTGGATAATTGTTTACTTGTCAATTTAATCCCTTGGGATTATATTTCTAAATTGAATCCCTTCAAGTTTAAAACTGACACTTCAGTCCACAAGAAGGAAGAATAAATTTGGGTATTTAAACCCGGAATTGCAAAAAAATATATCTGCGTATTTTCAAATAAATGTTCCAAGGAATTACCGATGTCATACGAAACTGGAACCTTCGCTTCGGTCAGTCTCCAACCAAACATTGTCTTCCATAGTTAAACTGGCGTTACGGTTCTTGATACTTATTACTGTATTTTTAAATCCAACTAATTTACAATTAGGCTTGTTATATATTTTAAAATAAGTTGTCAGTTCAGAAGATGTTAAAAATATTGGATCAGCCTCATGTAACTATTTAAGTCTTTAGTTATTCTGCCTTTCTTTCAAGAAACACTTGAATAGGTGAACAGATTTCTAAGAAAAAAATATTTAATAATATTCTTCCTATATAAAAAAAAATGAAAGACTAATATTCGAGTCTATTCTCTAAAAAACTGCTAGTGTAATAGTGACAAAAATAAATCATTTTTTGACAACCAATGTAATAATACCCCATTAAGGTAGAATAACACCTTTGATTGTGATATTGGAGGCGTTTTCCATACAAGGAATGCGCAGAAACCAAATCAGTTTTGGCCATTTATTTGTCCAACTTTTATCTATGATTACCAATTTTTTAAAAGTTAAATAATAAAATTATAGGTGTCGCCAAAATGCACTTCATTTGAGTAACACTGTCAGATTGCGCATCAAATACCACGTGGGTTCTAGCTCAAAATTCGAAGAATGTTCCTATTAGCAACAATATTTTTTAACCCTGTACGTAGGGATTTTACGAAATTTCGATTTTTAAGGAATAGCAGTCATATTTAAAGAAAAAATTCAATATTGTAGTGTAAAAAAAATAATAAGCCTACAGCAAAACTCCTACGTACATTATTAGATTATACCACGTGGAAGACTTGTGGAAAATCTTAAGTCGATCATTGTTTCGAGATAATAGTTATTTATGTATCAAGGTACTGAAATTTAACTTTTTATCACGAATATGGAATTTATTTGCCGAGACCCGTAGGCCCTAGGAAAATAAACCATGTGAGTGATAAAAAGGAACTTCAGTGCAGCGGTACATATTAAATTTTACTTGAAATTATTATATTGGTTAAGTATATACATCTGAAAGTTGTCAATTGGAAGGAACACTCAGTATCGCCAACTTCGAACATTGAAGTTATTGTAAATAACACTCAAAATTATGTGTTTTGTCCTCAATTTTTTCATTGGTATTAATTAGTTAATTCTTCTTGCACATTGTTTCATTTAACGTATAAATTTACTACAATACGCAATATATCTGTCAAAATTATCCTACTTCTGCAATAATTATTTTACGGTTGTCAGCATTGCGTTGCTCAAAATCATCACATAATGACGATATCTGAATTTTTAATGTCGATTTTTGAGCGCTTTAGTGCCGATTTCCGCATCTATTTTCTTTTCGTTGGTAAGCTTTCGATCAAAAACATTACTCCCAGCCTCTCGAGCAGCTCAGTCATCGAATCCTCCACTCTCTGAATGCGGTAATAATCGGCTTGTTCACAAAACTTATACAAATTTTGACTTAAAGGAACTTTAAAATTTGCATAATTTCCATAATGCTGTATAACCCATTGCTGAAACAGCATAATATAGCACGGCTGGCCAAGTTGAAACTTAGGTGAACACAAAACACAACACTATTTAATAGTGATAAATTCCCACGACTAGTTTTTACTCAATCATAATGCAAAACACTTGAAAATTCAACCAATAGGAACAGTTTTATACTGATAAAACCCCGTTGCCCGGGTAACGGGAGTTTTAACAGAGTTTTACCGCGGTAAAACCCCGTTGCCAGGGTTACAGCGATAAAACTCCCGCTACCAAGGAAACAAATAATTGTTACTGTCAATCACTGTCAGTGTGACAGTTAATTAATGTTTCAAGTAACATTTTGCATTGTCTTTGGAATTTATCTTATCAAATACCACGCGACCTCTCTGATTTTCTCAGATAAATTTTTATTTTTAAGCACTCATTTTCTTTGCTTTTAAGCAAACCACTCAAGCAAACTGACATTAGGTAAAACCCCTCCTCCTTCGGAGTCGGGATTTACCATGCAGTTTGCTGTCGTGATTGTTGCTAAGCAAAAAAAATTCGTGCAAAAATAAACATTTATCGATAAAATCAGAAGGTCTTGTGATATTACCCTCGATTATTTCATTTATTACAAACTTGACCAATTAGAATGTCTCCTTTTCCATTGTTGTGCATTTTAGATAAGTGAATAAACAGCACCATGCTGTTTATTCGCGATTAAATTGAAGCTAGCTTTTACATGCAAATTTTGAACATTTTGAAGGCATATTTAGCCGGATAATTAGTTGCAGAAGCAAGATACTTACATGTTCTTTACCTTTACTGGTATTCTATATCTTTAAACATGCTGAATTATTCAATTCAAGCTATTTTTATTTACAAATTTTTGACATTTATTTGACAAATAAAAAGAAAAACAATCAATTTGCTATAGTTACAATATAAGAACATAATTTTATGGTGCTTTTTATTTATGAGTGTACTGATTTATTTATGTGAAAATGTGTCAAAATCAACGTTTTAATTCAATTTCTTCGGCAAATATTAAAGTTTATGCTATGAATTCATGAAATAATCTTGACATATACCCCTCGTGCTAAAGAATTGAATCGATTAAATTTGATGTCTAGCTTATTTACAAAATTTTGCTTTTAAAAAAGTGTTATCGTACATAATAATTTAAGATAAAACCCCTCGACCTGTGGTCTCGGGATTTTTTCAAATTATTATGTACTCAAACACTTTTTAAGCAAAATTTTTTGCATAAGCTAGACATGTCAAATTTAATCGATTAAATTCTTAGCACTCGTGATATAACTATTGATAAAAAGTGAATATTTATTAAAACGATGAATTAAATAGAATGACACAAAAATACAACTATTGCAATTCGCAAAGAACAACAACATACGACTACTGAAATATAGGAATTCTGGAACGCTCACTAACGTTGAAATGCGAGCCGAGAGAGACAGGTAATGCGTGGGAAACCTGTCTTTGCCGTACAGTGCGCTAAGCAAGTTATTTGAACACTCGATACACCCGTACTTACAATTGGTTTATTCCTTGTATTGATAAAGTGTTTGCCGCACTGTTTCGAACGTCTCGGTATGTCTGCAATCATATATCTGCATAGACGAGGCTGTCAATCACTAGACTTATATTTAAAAATTACCTGTACATCACTATAACCAAATTTATTTGGTATCGCTGATTTTTATAAATAACGTCGTGATTCAGTGTATTGAAATTGTTACTACAGATGCGAAAATATTTCCTTCTTTTTCTTTTCGATGGTACAATTTCAAGCCACTTTTGTGAATTATTGTGTCGAGGAAAGCTAAAATTATGTATAAGAAATTTGTATTTCTTCTTTTGATACACATTTTGAGGTTAAATTGTATTAATGTACAATATTTCATTATAGGATTAAAATAATTTAATTAAATGAATATACATATATCTATAATGCATGCATTCTGGATTAAATTTTATAATAAGATTATGTTTATTTCATTTCAATTAATATTCACAACTTACCCATTTCAATTTCGAATTTATTTATAATAAACAACTAACCTGAAAAATGACAAAGGATTGTTTGGGAACCAGTATGATTTTCAATACTCATGCAACAATCTATAACCATGTTTATTATTTTTATTATATTTACACGTTTACTCGATTTGTAAACAATAAAACTAGGTGATAAGATTCACTCTTGGACAAGACTGTACGACATGCGGTTTTGGTGATAATGCGTATGGCAACCGTTCTACAAACAAGTGTTAGACGAAGACGGGTAACCCACGGTACCTATCTGTTTCAGGCTCGTTTTTCTCTTTCACAGAAACATGAAAGTGAGCGTTCCAGAATTCCTATATTTCAGTGCATACGACTATGTTAAATAGTTGCTGTTACCAAAACATTTTACAAACAATAATTTCTTAAATTCTACATTTTGTAGAGCATTGCAATCGTGAGAAGATGTCTGCTAATTTCAAATTCAGAAGACCAACTGCGTTTTCGTGTTGTCCAGACACACCCAACTACTTTATAAGCGCGTAGGTTCCGTGGGGTAGGGAATCTCTCACAGGGCCAACACAAAGATTGCATAAAAACTAAAAACCACTTAATCTAGGGTTCGAACAGGCCTGTCTGTAAATCTGTCAACCCTAGATTGCATCTCAAGCCGATATTTCAGAATATCTGCCGCGATTATCTCAAATGACTATTTATGAAAACTTAAATCTAACAAAATTCTTAACACATATGTGGCAATAAACTCGAGAACTCACCTCAAAACGATTTTCGATGCCTCTAAGTACAAACGCAGTTTGAAATTTGATATTTTAAAATCGTTTTGTCAGTAAAACATTAAATCGTATTATGAATATTAGCTTTGTTACAATCTTCTATCACTTAACATATTCTTGTAAGCCGAAAAACTTCTCTCTACGTCGACACTAGTAATTGTTGCATATTTGAATTTCGCAATTAATGCTGGATCCATAATGAAATCAGTAACAATTTCACCATTTAAAATTGAAACTATTTTTGGTAATTTGTTGAATCCTTCATTTTTATGCAGAACGTCGTTTAATTTATTTATAATTATTTGACCAATATGCCCTGGTACAATAAACGTGCTGTCTTGAAAATTTTTAATCATCTGCACTGCAGTAACTAAAGGCAAATCCTGTTTCTCAAGTGATTTTATAGAGTCACTTACATATTTAAAACTGGTTTTTATAAACGTCAAATTATTTTGTAATTTTTCTTCTTTTAGAATGGTCTGACAATCTTATATTGCATTGCTAGCTGTAGCTGTACTAGTGTAGTAAATTGCGGCATCTAACCATGTTCCCCATCTTGTTAAAACTGGTTCTGGGGGTAATGGGGTATTTGGTATTCTATCTCTAAACATTTCTACCCTTAAAGAAGCTTTACCAAATATTTGTTTGCCACATTTTATTAATTTATTTAGTAATGGGAACTGCAATCTTATAGTTTCTGCTACTCGATTAAGTCCGTGCGCTAAGCAAGTGCAATGAATTAAATTCGGATAAAAAATCTTCATATTAGATGCAGCTTTCACCATATACGCTGCTGCATCTGACAGCATGAGTAAAATTTTATCACTCGGTACCGACTACGGTAAGAAAAAATGCGTTAATTCGTCGTGAATAAATCTTGTTATTGTATTATTATTTGTTTTACTCAATTCTTTCGCACTTATTAGAAAACTTTTTGACGAATTTGCATCAATTAATACTCCGAGTATTAAATTTGCCACGCATCGTTCACATATGTACATCTGTTGTTTCGTCTACACATATCCATATACAATTATTTCCAATAATATTTTTTATTTCCTGAAGAACTTCTTTGTATCTATCTTTCCGCAACGCTAGAAAAATACTCGAATTACTCCTATTCACAAGAAAGGCGATAAATCGAATATAATAAACTATAGGCCAATTTCAATTCTAAATAATTTTGCCAAAATATTTTAAAAAGTAATATTTAACACTTTATACTCTAACACAAAATCTTTAATCTCTAATGATCAACATGGCTTTATCAGAGGAAGATCTACAGTTACTAATCTTTCTTGTTTCTCTCAATTTACGGCAGAAGTTATGGATGAACGTGGTCAAGTGGACGTATTATACAGCGATTTCTTTCGTGCTTTTGATTCCATACATCATGGTATATTGCCGAACAAAATAAATTCATTTGGCTCATCTCCCAAATTGTTGAAACTCTTAGCTTCCTATCTATCAAATCGCACTTGCTATGTTTTTTACAACGGGCTTTCGTCTTTTCAGTTCACATCCGGAGTGCCGCAGGGGGCAAATCTTAGACCACTTTTATTCAACTTATTTGTTAACGAAATACTTTTGTCTTTCACTTGCCCTGTTTTGGCCTACGCTGATGATATCAAACTTTATCATCAAATCTCCTCTTCATTTGACGTTCAGGTTCTGCAAGACAATATAAATGAACTTGTCCTTTGGTGTCAAGCAAATAAACTCCCATTAAATCAGGCTAAATGTTATATAGTTAATTACACTCGTAAACAAAACTATTTTATAAATGATTATGTTATGCATCACTCTGTTATTGCACGCAAAACCTCCATTAAAGACTTAGGTATCACATTTTCCTCAAATTTCAACTTAAATGAGCATATTTCTAACACTTGTTCTTCGGCAATTAAATGTTATGCTTCATTTTTCGTATTTGCAAACCTTTTCAAGATACTTCGGCACTGAAATCTCTCTAATTTGTTTTTGTTGTTAGCAAACTGGAATACGCAATTTTAATATGGTATCCACAATATGCTAGCCAAACTATATAATTAGACCGCATACAAAAAAGATTTCTTAAATACATGTCATTTAAACTAAACGGTATTTATCCCGATAGAGACGTAGACCTTAGCTCTCTTCTAGAACAACACGCCATGTCCTCCTTAAATTCCAGGAGAGAAGTTTCCACAGCCAGATTCCTCTGGATGCTTTTGCAACAACAAAATAGATGCACCTTTCCTGCTGTCTAGGCTATCGCTACGCGTGCCAAGGCTGGCATCGAAAAATGGACAATCGTTTCACCTTCCCACTTCACGCACTGACATCCAGAGGCGGTCACCAATCCACATAATGTGTCTGAATGCTGACAAATTGTATGAAGATGTCTTTATTTAATTTGTATATTTCACGTTATTTTCATTGTTATTATTTACATTATTCGAGTTAATTTCATTCTTTTGTAATTTTTACCCTGTAACTGAATTACTGTTGGGTAATAAAGTTTATTATTATTATTAAATAAAAATAAATAAATCTTAACCTGATACGGAAATCTCTATTATTTTTCGTATTTGTCTAATTTTCCATGGCCGTGTTTTTCTAATAAATATTAATTTTAATTTGATTGATATATTTAGTTAACCTTATTGCATACATTTTTAAATTCTTAACAACTTTTGTATGGGCACTTTTGCTGTAAAGTGGAAAGATAAAAATTTACAGCAATATCAAAAAATAGCATTGAAATCCAAATTACCATGTTCCACATTTCATTTCTACACCCATATAAATCTTTGTAACAACTTCTGCCCAGGAACAAAGAGATTTTTGTTATGATGACTGAATATTAACAGTTTGAAAACATTTTTTTCTGTTACTCGATCGGCCAGGGTTTTTGTAGCCCGCTCGCGCTCTATATATGTAACAACAAAGCTCTTGTGTAATTACAGTTGACAATTTACTTTTACCCTAGAAACTTAATGAAGAATATTAAAACCCGCTGCCCATGGTAACCAGAAGTTAAATGTAAACTGTCACTTACCGTCAACAAAGCAATAACACAATGACATTTTTTCGTAGTAGGTTTGGCGAAATAGTTATTTGTAGGACAATCTCGAGGGCGATAAAGGATTTCGCGGACAAGGTACACACAAGTAGGCACTTCTCCCGCACGTGTAAGAACAAATAAAGTATTTGAATGAATGAATGAATTAATTTAAATTAATTACTCGATAGATCGAACTTCAGTAACTAATTATTCCATAATTTATTTTTGCTGCACCTTTGTCCCAAATCATAAATTTGTCAATTAAAACATCTACATTCCTTGAACGTTGGAAAGTAACACGAATTGTTCCGATTCATAAAAAAGATGATAAGTCTAACTTAAAAAATTACCGTCCAATTTCTATTCTGAATAACTTTGGGAAAATATTTGAGAAAGTAATTTATAATACTGTACTTAGAAATACAAGGTCTTTAATATCCGATAACCAACATGGTTTTATGCGAGGTCGCTCAGCAGTTACCAATTTAGCTTGTTTTTCTCAATATGTTTCTGAAGTTCTCGATAATCGTGGACAAGTTGATGCTTTGTATAGTGATTTTTCACGTGCTTTTGATTCGATTGACCATGGCCTACTTTTATCTAAGATTAGTTTACTTGGAACTTCTCCTTTATTATTGAATCTATTAGCTTCTTATCTATCTACCCGTTGCTGCTACGTGTTTTATAATGGTTTTTCTTCTTTTCAATTCCTTGCTTCGTCAGGTGTACCTCAAGGATCGAATCTGGGCCCCTTGTTGTTTATTTTTTTCATAAATGAATTGCTTTCTTCTTTTACATGTCCAGTACTCGCCTACGCTGATGACATCAAGCTTTATCATAACATTCGTTCCAGTTCTGATGTTCAAATTCTACAAGACAACATTGACATATTGGTGTCCTGGTGTTGTAATAATAAACTGCCTCTCAATAGTGAAAAATGTTATATTGTGACCTACACGCGGAAAAATAATTATACTATTTATCCTTATGTTATGGATCAATTTCTTGTTACTCGTAAATTATCTATTAAGGATTTAGGTGTCACTTTTAATCAAAATTTTATATTCAATGAGCATATTAATAATATTTGTATCTCAGCTACAAAAATGTTAGGCTTCATTTTTAGAATTTGTAGAATGTTTGAAGATACGGTTATTCTCAAATCTTTATATTATGCCTTCATAGTGAGCAAATTAGAGTACGCTTGTTTAATTTGGTTCCCGTATTATTCATCACAAAATATGCTGCTGGATCGTATTCATCGTCGGTTTCTAAAATATTTATCATTTAAAATTGATAAAGTTTTTCCTGACAGACATACTGATTTCAACTCCCTCCTTGAGCGTCACTCCATGCCTTCATTAAGTTTCAGGCGTGAAGAAATCTGCGCACGGTACCTGAGGATGCTACTCCACAATCAAGTAGATGCCCCGTTTTTGCTGTCTTGTGTGCAGTTCCATGTTCCCAGGCTCACAGCAAGATACATGCCAACTTTCCACCTTCCAACAGCTCACACAGACGTTTTGCTTCGATCGCCTATTTACCTCCTCTGTTTTTATGGCGAATCATTTTTTGAAGATATTTTTGTTTAATTTTTTTTTCGAATCACCTGTATATACATTTATTTGTTTAATTTAATTTGATCTTTTATGTTATTGTTAAATTTCACTTTTGTTAATGTTACCCTGTAACTGGATTTCTGTTGGGTAAATAAATTATTATTATTATTATAATCAAATTCATTCGATAGTGCCCATCACTTAAACAGAGGTATTAGTAATTAAAATATCTGAACTGAAAATAATTGAGTTAGGAATTTAGTTAAATTTAGAATGATTTAGAATATTCGAAACTTTATTATACATTTTGTATCGTTTAAAGAATTAAAATTTGCTGGAGGTTATGCGTAGGATACATTATATTAAGGTCGACTATTAGCGAGGAGTCAGCCTGGAAATCGTAAACAAAATATTTTCAAGTTGGTGTTGGCAACACAAACTGTCAAATTTTAAATAATGTGACAGTATTTTATATATAAACTGTCTGTATTTTTTTGTGCTGGTGCTATTACAATCAAGAACATCTTCCATAATTCAAGTGGTGGTGTTGAACACATTCTTATTTCAAAATTAAAATAAATTCTGGAGAATTCTGAGCGGGATGGATGACTTGGAAATTCTGAAAGTCTGAATGTATTAAGTAACAGGTATGATTATTTTAATCAAATTATAATATTTTTGTCATCAACATCAATTTACGATAAAATGAAGCTATTCAGTTTAGCTTCTGCTGAGAGCTTTATGTGTATTAATATGAAATGGATATCAAAAAATAAAAGTATTTCAATAATTAGAAATACATGTTAATTATCAGCTAAACTAGGGAAGTGGTGAATTTTTTGAAATATACTAGCTGTCGTTCAAATCGGAACACTAATAAATATTGGGAATAAACTGTCAAAATCAAGCTCAGAGGTTTTTTATTATTATTAATAGTAGAAGTATATGATCACGCGTATCTCTGCTATTTCTCTTTCTATCTATCACGCTCCTACGATTTGATATCACTGGTGACACCCGTTCACCACTTGTCTGCTATTTTACAACCCAGAAAGTGTAATAAATCCAACTTAATGATAACGATACTGTTCAAATGGTAATATGTTCTTTATTCGATTGAAATAGCAACAATAATAATCAGTTGCGGGCACCACAATACCTCCCTCCATAGATTTCTTATCGAACAATGCAGAAATACGGACTGCCACTATCAAGAAATGCTCATTTATTTTTAAAAAAATGTTTCAATTATAACACATGTCAAAAAATTACAATTTTCAATCGTTGTTTTTACCTCCCGCCTACCTCTAGGTAAGGGAGGTATTGTTTTTGGTCAGAAAATTGGGTAGTGAGTTTTCAATGAATAAGCACGTTTTAGGGTCTCTACAATACGATTTTACTATTTTTACGATGATGTATGTATGTATGTATGTATGTGTGTGTGTAGTCTGTGGCAATTTTTTCGTCTCGCATAACTCATATACTATAATTCCAAAAAATATAATTTTGTAAATTTTTGCTTTTTATATTTCAATGAAGAGCTGATTAGATTTTGGATAAAATTGGTCAACCGGAAGTAGCAGTTTGCTTGAAGCCCTCAACAGTTTTTCGTGAAAAACACGGTTAAATTTCCTTTTTCAACAATTTATGTTATTTTGAAAGTTGAAGAATATTTAATTTTACATGTGTTTTAATTACACTAATTTTATAAATTTTCATTAGATTTAGAGATAATTAAATATAAAGAAATTAGATTTCACAAATCTTGCTTTCCTAGTACACCATGAAAACATTTAAAAATTTTCAATTTTTTACGAAATGTGACATATATCATTATGATTGTGAAAATGTTTTATTAGTGAAATATATGTCAAAAAATTAAATAAATATACGAAAGAACATTAAATTCTCAAATACAAAGAAACTAAACAAATAAGAAGGTATGTTTCTGTATCATCAAATAATATTTTGTACCGTTTAAGAGTAGTATTGGGCGGGAGGTTATGTGCTGGCCACATCAGATTATTTTTTTTCAAAAAGTACTGGTTAGCAAATTTTAACGAAAATGTTAAAATCTAATTTTGCTTTAACGTGTTGTAATTCGTAAATGGAGACAGAGAAAAATGTTTCAAACAATATTTGTAGATAATATTTGAAACATTATTCTGATATCAAAAATTGTCATTAAAGTATAATTTACTGAGATATTTCAAAATAACTTGACAGGGCTTCAAGTAAACTACCACTTCCGGTTATAAGATTATCACAAAATAATCAGTTTTTCCACTTGCATTTGGTATATATAAAATATCAAAATTTTCTTTATATTAGTTTTGAAAAACCATAACTCCAGAGATTCACACAGACTGACAGCCAGACAGACAAACAGACAAGCAGACAGATAGACAGACAGACAGACAGACAGAAAGACACACATACAGATATCATCACGAAACTCTTAAAATAAATTGTATTCTAGGGACCCTAAAATGTGCTCATTCACCGAAAACTACCGAATTTTTAGCATGATTCCTATGCCTCCCTTACAGGATGTGGCGAAAGGTAAAAAGTTAAAAGAGTTTTCAGGATTTCCAAACGATAATAGTTATTTATGTATCTAGAACGAAAAGTGAACCTTTAAGGTACTAGCAAGTTGTTACTTGCGAGGACGTTAAAGTCACTTTTCGTACGATAAATAGTCCGAAAAATGTAACATAAGTAACCAGTATGACACAAATAATTATGGGATGCTTGAATTCAGTTTGAACGAATGTGCTTTGCGCTAACAAATTTTAATCATTTATTCTACCAATAGTGGACAACCTCTGTTCTGAATTTCATCCGTTTATTCCTATTAATTTTTGGTGTTCTTATTTCAACGATCTTTGGTGTATTATTAACCGGGTGTTCGATTGAAATATGTAACATAGGTAATTCAATGATATTTTTTTATATGATGATGGTTTCTTCCCTAATTAAATTAGACCAAAAGTATAAACACAAAAAATGTTTAGAATTAAAAACTCCATCCAACAAGCATCTACTTATTGTTATTTAATTAGTATTATGCACAAGTAAGAAGCAAAAATAAAAATCTGTTGTGGGCACCGCAGTATTTTAATATGACATTTTTCAATTGTTGTTTAGTTTTTTTTTCAAAAAGCACAGGTTTTTTAAGATTATTTTTTGACGTTTCTTAAAACCAATGAAATGTTTAATTGAATATCACGAGTCTGTGTTTTAACCAATCCTGTCATTATATACAGAGAATAAAGCTCTTGTAGTCTAGGAACCCACGATACTAAACCTGTCATAATATGTCTCCCAAAGTTCATACATATAATTCGTCATGTCATCCATAAGAGAACACAAAATGGCCCTGCTGCCATGTCTGGCACCGGTCAACGCTAAAGAAAAAAAAAAAATAAATGAATAATTTTTCTAGGTTTCTGACATGATAAATAAATAAATAATTTTCTGACATGTTAAGTCTCCCGTATTCTGATTGTTCCTCGAGACAGGGGAGGGGTAGGACTATACGAAAATGCAGTGCTGCCAGTCCCCTGATAAGTCGTATTAGTTGCTGCCGCGAAATAAGCGACACCTCGCACCCAGGTGTCTATCATTGTGTAATTTAAAACGGGCAGAATGAAAAAGGTGGGGCCCTAAGGGTCTAGACCAGGCATCGGCAACCTATGACCCGCGGGTCATCAAGTGACCCATTTCATAATTTCGAGTGAGCCATTTGATTTCCTCAAATAAAAAAAATCACCTGCATTCTTTAAACATTTAACAATAATTGTGTGTATATAAATTGACTTACAAGAATGAAGAAATAAAATTAAATAAGAAATAAAATAATAACTTTATTTTATAATAATTAGATTTTTTTGCTGACCCGAAAAGTAATCATGGAAGTCGCATTTCGATTGATTTTGACCCGTTGTCAAGTTCAGTGGCGTTGTCCGTTTTTGAAATCATACGTCTATTTAAAATGCGTTGTTTTATTTGCAAAAAATCGAGCGATGTAATTAAATTTATCGAGAGTATTATCGCGTACCTAATCTTCTGAACTTTTACAAGTATACTTTGAATATTGTAAAACAAAATAAAAATTTAATGAATGATCAAATTATTAGAAAAATCAATCTTCTTTTTTTATTGCCCTCATCCAAATTTCAATACCATTCTATTTTATCTTATATAGTGTCTTTTTATAAGAATAAACCATTGAAAACTTTTCAGAATCATTACTTTAAACAAACAACGACAAGTAAAATATATATCGAAAAGAACGGGGCGATTGCTGACCAAACCGAATTGAAACGTCAAATTCGGTTGCGTGGAGGGCGACTTTCAAACGCTGCTGCCGCCATTTTGCCCACGGTTTGGAAAAGGAAGCAGTGTTTTTTCTTACACAAAAATTAATGATCTTTCAGATAAGCTTAGGTTTTTTGAGGAGGTCGATGATGATAGAAACCTGGGTGCGAGGTGCCGCTTATTTCGCGGCAGCAACTAATACGACTTATCAGGGGACTGGCAGCACTGCACTTTGGTATAGTCCTATCCACAAATTAGAAACATAATCAGATCGCCCTCTCTATGGTTACGAGTCTTGAGCATAAGTGCTGCACCCGCGTGGGAGTGGTGTGCCACTAAAATTAGACAAGGATGACAATAGAAGGATAGTAGATTGCTTTTTAGCCTCCTTGATACTTTTTATTTTATATTTAAATGTCTTTTTATTATTTCGAAATTATAACAATAAATGTATGGAATAAATTTATTCAATTAAATACTGTTTACATACATTTAAACGTGTAGACAAAAAATATAATATTAAAGATTCCTAATAAAATTTAATTTAATATTTAAAAAAGAAAGTTTATAAATTTGCTATGAAAAGCTCCTTTTAAAATATTAAAAATGAGAATTTAATATAATTATTAAAAACCTTTTAACTTTACTATAAAATAAGAGTTAAATAGGCATATTACCACTTTGTGTTTAAGTTTAAGAACGAATTTTAACAGATTATGTTAACAATATTTTTACTCTAACCCAACTTTTCATATTTAAAATATATCTGTATTTGTGCTTGCAATTAACAGCGAATTTCAAAGTATTTGTGGTTAAAGATATTACAAACATTTATAGATCAGATTCAATCACAAAAACAGTGTTTAAAAAGCTATTACATTGAATATAATATTAAAATGGTATTTTATGTTTTTTTAACTAGCACAGTTATTTTCTAAGTTTCTGAAACTCTTAAAATATGTAGATTTTACCGCTGCGAACTATAACGAATTTGGATGCAGGTGTGAGATTTGTACAAGTGCTATTATAAAATACACGTCATCTGATTTAGAGCCGAACGATTGATTGGTGATGATTATTATTGTTATCTCTGATTATATGAATACATTTTTATTAACTAAAGTGTCACTATAAACATATTTAAATTGTAAACGTGCATTTATAAAAGAAACCAGAAATTATCCTTAATAAGAATCAAACTGTACTTAAAACAGTAATCATTCTCGCAAAAATTATCTTGTCAAATTCCATTTAATAACCATCACTAATCATTATTCCTTTATAATTAACCGACGCCTGTGATACATCCAAATTCTTGTGTTATATAAATACTTCTCAACGTGGTGGAGATATCCAAATATTGTTGTTCATCCTGAAACAAATATACCTATTTAATAAAAATGAAATTTATTACTTCTAGAGTTATTCGTCTTCACAAATTGGTTAACATTGGAGTCCATAAATCTATGAATTCATTATAAAATTTTCTTTATTTTTCGTTCTTCGTAATCTCTTCCCTTGAATTATCTACATTTATATATTCTTATATTTGATTTCAGTATTACATTTTGTCTTGTGTCGAAAAACATCTAATTTTTTTTTTTGAGCCAATTGTACTGGTGAAAAAAGAAAATCCTTTGTTAAACAATTAGTTATATAGTTCAGTCTGTGCACTCGGTCTCTTCTTGTCTCAATCTTCAGTCGGTTCTTTACAGTTTCGTCGTAGAATGTTCATTCCCGGCCACTCAACTGAGGCACTCGTAATCGCATTTGTAACCCAAGTATATCCATCCAAAATTGTTGCAATAATTGTAATGTTCTAAGATAGGAAGGAGAGAAAATGATTGAAATAAAGGAATTGGATTATACATAATGGAAAATGCATGAGTGTAATGCAACTATAAATATTTAATATTATGTACTTGTATATAAATAATAATAATTAATGATAAAATATACGTGAATTAAATTTTTAACCAAAACGTTTTTTACAACGGACTAAATTTGTTATTATGTATTTGTTGTATTTTAAGTGTACATGTAATTTATAAAACAGAATATTAAATTTTACACTTACCCGTTGTAAAGTACCTATTGCACAATAATAATTAACAACAATAGCAAGGGGAACGAATTGTCAACACACATAAATTTTGACAAGAAAATTCACTATGATTTCTTCTTCTTTTTCCAAAGTAACTCGATTCCAATAACATGTTTTATTATATGTGCTATATAAAGTGGCGCCTCCCAACTTCGTGGCGTGGTGTGCCACTAATCATATCATTGTGCTGACTTTTGTCATCCAAGTTGCCTCCCCCTGGTCCTATCCCTCCCCTGTCTCGAGGAACAATCACAGTACGGGAGACTTATCATGTCAAAAACCTAGAAAAATTATTCATTTTTTTTTTCTTTAGCGTTGACCGGTGCCAGACATGGCAGCAGGGCCATTTTGTGTTCTCTTATGGATGACATGACGAATTATTTGTATGAACTTTGGGAGACATATCATGACAGGTTTAGTGTCGTGGGCTCCCCTACTATTGTGATTATTCCCGGGAATAATAACAAATGTCAGTTGTCAGATAGATAATTTTCCAGTATCTTTCTCAAACTTCTTTTCATTTGGCAATAGCCACGAAAGTTCGTAGGGCTTGAGTGGCTATTGCTTGCCAACAAGTTTTCGAAAGATCTGTCAAATTATTTTCAATTTATTCTCACTCTCTTGTTATATTATTAATGAAAATATCAATATATAATTTTTCTTCAACGTGTTGTAATTCGTTAATGGCAACAGTAGGAGAAAAATATTCCAAACAATAATTGTAGACAATAATATTTGAAACAATATTCTAATGCCAAAGAGTGTCATTAAATCATAATTTACTGAGATATTTCAAAATAACTTGAAAGGGTTTCAAGTAAACTACCACTTCCGATTATTGGATTATCACCAAAAACTGTTCAATTACGGAACACTATAAAACAATAATTTTTATCCACAACTGTCAAATAATATACCCATAATTCAACCGTTGTTTATCAATTAATGATCTTACTGTTGCTAATGAAATAATATTATTCATTCGTTATTTCAAATTCAAATCTTACTTGTCAAAAGAGTAAATAAAAATGACTTTTAAGTTATTTTTTCCACATAAAGTCAAAGACACTAGTTTTCTCGTTTTTCATACTTTTATTTTCTGTTTAAAACTTAAACTGTAGCTGAATAACTGGTTTTAAGATTTTCTGCTAAATGTCAAATCACTTCAAAATATTGTTAACAGTAGGTACGTATCCTAGCGATGGTTGCTACAATTTGTCTATGTTGATAAACTAACAATTTTTTGTATTTGTCAGAGCAAAAATTCCACTAATCTTATAATTTCAAAATAAATTTTTGAGGAAATGTTGTGGATAAAGTATAGTAAGTATTCTTCTCGCATGTAATGGCTATTATTCATTCGAATGATTAGTAATAGCATACAATACATGCTCATTGAATAATATACTATTATACTCTTTGACAGCTAATGAAAAATAGTTTTATATAAAAAATTAAGCGTTCTTAGAAAATATTCCCATATAAAAGAGTTCACAACAATTAATTCGTTAACCAAATAATTTTGTTCGTTATTTCCACAAAAATCTCAATCCGTAATTTTCTTTTAAAATCAATTTTTCGTTTGATTTTTACTTTTTTATGCAAAGTACAAGGAAGTATTGGAATCATGAAAAAATCGCTGACGAAATTTTTACGGAAATACATACATATATTGACCTCCACTGAATTCTTTAAGACCAATTTCTCAATGATGTCTGTGTGTGAGAATGGATGGATGAACGGATGGATGGATGAACGGATGGATGGATGGATGGATGGATGGATGGATGGAAGGATGTCCTTGTGCGCAATATCTCATGAACGGGACAAGATATGTAAACGAAAATTGGAATTTATAATATTAAGAGCTGAGTTGATTTTGGGTGAAATTTAAAAACTGAAAGAGGAAGTTTACTGGACACACAAAACAATAAATTCCGTTTTTCCTCAAAAATAGAATTAGATTTGAAAAAATATTTCAAATGAAAGATGTTAGCAAATACAAAATGTTATTAGAATTTTTCTTGTACATGCTTCTAAATTTTAGAGAAACTAAATTATATATTTAATAATACATTTCAATAATGTTAGTTACAATGGGAACAAAAACTAAAGAATTTTTAACATCTATTTGTCAAATAATTGTGAAGTGTCAAAAATATGTGTCGTTTGGAATATTATGAAGGTAATATTTGTATTATTAGTTGGAAAGTTTTAAAGACTAGATATTATTAATTAATACATATTTCAAAATAAAATCATAGTTATAATGAGAATAAAAAATTAAACAGGTTTAGATAAGGAGAGAGCAAAACATAATATAAATTTGCTTTCAGACCGTGTTCGTAATACAGCAAACCAATACATACTTCTGAAAAGTTAGTACAAATAAGGTAAAATGGATAAATTTAATTTCAGAGAGTCGTATAATAATTTAATTTGGCTAGAATATTCGAAAATTTTAGACTCACCATTTTGTTATGCATATCGCCAGTTCAATACTACGGGACCAAAAGAAAATAAGTCTACGTCTATTATGTCTTTCAAATTGGAAATGAGCTCTTGATAAAAGTGAGCAGGCTCCAAAGACTATCTATGTAATACTAGAGAATTAGCATTCGAATAAACGCGTACAAAAGAATTCAATTTAGATTATTCTTTTTTCAAAAATTGAATACATGAAAATTAGAAAATTCCAATATTATATGCTTTAAATTAAAATTTGGGGAAGGAGAGCAGGCTGGTTGTAATTAGATTACTATTCTAATTGACGATCGATTTGGACTTCTTTATTTGGTCATCATCAGGTCAACAGCTGAAATTATACATATAAATAACATCTTACATGAATGTGTTTAAGAATTCAATGTAAGATGTTATTTATATGTATAATTTCAGCTGTTGACCTGATGATGACCAAATAAAGAAGTCGAAATCGATCGTCAATAAGAATAGTAATCTAATTACAACCAGCCTGCTCTCCTTCCCCAAATTTTAATTTAAACAATGCAGACTGAACTGGAGCAATTCATCTACAAAATCATCTGCTTTATTACTTATAAACAGATTTTTTTTGTATTAATTATATCATAAAAAAAAGTCAATTCAATTGCTCTTTTATTTACCCCCTAAATATTTTCTGGCCCCCCCCCCTAGACGTTGAAGCTGGCTACGGCCCTGGGTACAATTAACACTGTTTATTATTTAAGGTATAAGTATAATCAAAATTTGATTAGTAGATACGTAAAAAAATATCTCATCTGCTTCCGATTGGCAGAGCCGGATTAATAAATTTTGGGGCCTAAAGCGAAATTATATATGAGGCCCCTACCTACTATATCAAGTTAATTAGGTAGATAATGAAATTATAGAATAAAATATAATAAAAAACAACAATAAAGTTATAGAATAAAAAATAAAAATATTTTAATAATAACAAGCATATGAAGCGTCAAAGTTACGATATGACTAATTGTCTTGATTTTTTTTAATAAACTTTTCTATTATAATATAGTAATTTATCTCGTTACTACATTCTGCTTATATATTTAGAATAGCTAATGCATCCATTCTTTCTGGAGTAATACTGGATAATAAATAATTTTTCACGCGTTTCAAACATGAAAAAGAACGCTCTGCAGATTTATTTGAAACCGGTATTGTTAAATAAATTTGTAATAAAGTTGAAGCATTGGGAAATGTTGATTTTATATCCTTTAAAATTAATTTATATTTTTCTTTAATTGTATTTTTACTGACTTCTTTGCAAAAGATCAAAAATTGATGCATCTCATTTTCTTATATATTAGCATCTATATCATTACGATATATATCTTTTAATTTGTTAATAGATTCTGGTTGCTCTGTAATATCGTCAGTGAAAAAACAATTAAAGTTGTTATGCACCTCATAGTAACTTTCTAATCTTCTATTTAATTCTGACATTAAATTGTCACAAACAACGAAAAGAACGCACTCGTCATCGACGAAAAATAGAGGCTCCTATATTTTTCATCTATGATACAAACGTGTCTCACTACTTACTTAACTAGTGTGAGGTTTAGGGAACTGAGCAGATGATGCAGGTGCAGGCGCTATACAACATAGACATCTAGCAACTACCAGATCTAGCTTCGTCCGTTTGAAATTTCAAAAATTTGCAATACTTGTCTCTTTCTAAACGAAAAAATCTATAGGCGGGTGAAAAAGAAGGAGCCGTTCCCGTTCTATATTCTTGATATTGTTTTTGTTTGGTCACAATTTTCTTAAGAAAATAAAAAAAAATGGGTCCTTTGTACAATCCGGGGCCTCTGTTCAATCTGGGGCCTCAAGCGGCCGCTTTGTGCGCCTTATGGTTAATACGGCACTGCCGATTGGTTCAAATACACCGTGTATAATTTTTACCTCCCGCCTAACTTTGAGTAATAGAGGTATTGTTTTGGTAGTGAGTTTTCAATCAATAAGCTCGTTTTAGGGTCTCTACAATGCGATTTTACTATTTACGCCATGATGTCTGTATGTGCGTGTGTGTGTGTGCCCGTGTGCGTGCGCGTGTGGGTGTATGTGCGTGTATATGTGTGCGTATATGTTATGTGTGTCGAAAAATACAATTTTGTGTATATTTGCTTCTTATATTTATATGAAGAGCTGATTAGATTTTGGATAAAATTGGTCAACGGAAGTAGCAGTTCACTAGAAGCCCTCAATAGTTTTCACTGAAAAACACGGTTAAATGTATTTTTTCTACAATTTATGTTAGTTTGAAAGTTGTAGGATATTTAATTTTACATCTGTTTTGATTACACCAATTTTATTAATTTTCATTAGATTTAGAAATAATAAAATTAGAAATTAGATTTCATAAATCTTGCATTCCATGTACACCATGGAAACACTTAATAGAACATTTACCTTAGAATTTTCGTTTAAGATAAGTTGAATCCAAACAAACTTTTTCCACGCATATAGTGCAACATAAAAAAATCTGATGTGCCAGCACATAACCTCCCGCCCAATACTACTCTTAAACGATACAAATAGTATTTGATGATACAGAACCATACTTTTTTATTTGTTTATTTTCTATTTATATTTAAGAATTTTAATTTTCTTTCGTATATTTATTAAATTTTTTGACATTAATTTCACTAAGAAAACAGCTTCTCAATCACAATAACATGTGTCACATTTCGTTTTTATTTATTTCCATGGTGTACTAGGAATGCAAGATTTGTGAAATCTAATTTCTTTATATTTTATTATCTCTAAATCTAATGAAAATTAATAAAATTAGTGTAGTTAAAACACATGTAAAATTAAATATTCTTCAACTTTCAAAATAACATAAATTGTTGAAAAAGGAATTTTAATCGTGTTTTCACAAAAAACTGTTAAGGGCTTCAAGTAAACTGCTACTTCCGGTGGACCAATTTTATCCAAAATCTAATTAGCTCTACATTTAAATATAAGAAGCAATAATTCACAAACACACGCGCACACACACTCTCTCTCTTTCACACACATACACACACACGAGCGCACACAAACACGCACACACACGCACACACAAACACACACACGCGCGCGCACACACACACGCACACCCACACACACACACACACACACACACACACACACACACACACACACACACAAACTCACACATACAGACATCATCGCGAAAATAGTAAAATCGTATTGTAGGGACCCTGAAACGTGCTTATTCCTTGAAAACTCACTACCCAATTTTTTTACCAAAAACAACACCTCCCTTACCTAGAGATAGGCGGGAGGTAAAAAGGTTTGCAGAAGGTGCAAACATAATGGGTGCTATTCACAACTCGATACTAAAGTTGTATACTAGGCTGTTTTAGTTAAAACATGTATTAGCGCTAAAACAGTAATTAATACACTACCTATTCAGAGCTCTATACTAGCGTGTTTTAGTTAGTTCAAAGGACTAGCAAAAAATATAGTTGGCAACATCGCAAATATCACTGGTAGTCATAGTTACGTTATATTTTATATTATGTCAAACACCAAGTGACATATTCTGACATTTATATAAAATTTTAAGAGAATTGTAATTTATGAATAAAATTTTAGAAAGGAAATGAAAGTATTTAAAAAATTGAACAAAATAGGAAGAGATCCGAAAATTGAGGAATGAAAAAGAAAAGGAGTGCGTGCGACAGAAAAAAAATGTAATTGAAAGTATAGTGATCACAAACTGTCATTTTGACAACTAAAAAATTTAACCTTAGTCAAAATTCAAATATAAGCAAATAGTTAATACCTAGTTATCGTTTTATGTTTGGTACAAACTCTTTGTTTAAAATCAAATACAAGAAGTACCTAATTCTCACGAAACATAGGGGTACTTGCTCGCCTGTCAATTCTCCTCTAGTCAAATTATTTACAAATCGGCTACTATCTTGGAACAGTCTCACAGTATGTAGCTCCTTTTAATTTCATTTTCCTTGAATTCGATAAACGGGTCCATGTGTCGTCGATACACTTTTATCCGTCTATTTTGTAAATTTCGAACATATCGCGCACATCTCGCATTTCAAATTGACCGTTCAGCCAAGTTAAACACGGTACTACCTTGTTTTACATTTGTGTACTAAATACAAAACTTAGTAATGCTTAGTATTGCCTAGTATCGAGCTGTGAATAGATTTTTTAGTAATTCCTAATACAATTTTCTTAGTAACGCTTAGTATACTGAGAGAAATGTATATGTAAAACAAGTGTAATTACACTTAATGGAAAGAGAAAATATATTTAAAAAAGTGACAAGTAAACTCATATATTCAAAAATATAAAACAAGTTTATTTGAAAATATGTATTAGACGCAAACATCTATATATTAAGAGTATAATTGATTAAATAATAGATCTGAATCAAATATATATTAATATTAAGTATAATTTTTGCTCATAGTTAATATAAAATATTTTAACTTTTAATATATAAAGTTAAAAATTAAATAAGCAGTTTATTTCTCGCTCTTAGAAAACTTTTTTAAATCAAGTAAAAAATATTTTAGTACTTACTAAATAATATATTTAATTAAAGAATATAATAATACAAATGTAAATATTAATTATTTTAAGAGTTAATATAAGGAATTTTAAAATTTAATATATAGGATTTTAATAATAAATATACGATTAATTCATAACAAAAATAAGATATATTTAATTCAAAGCAAAATAAAACTTTAGTTTAAAAATAAAATATACTAATATCTATAATATTAGTTATTCATTATAAATAAACATTATTTATAAAATGAAAGGTATACATATTAAAACAATATAAGTATTTTTGAAATATGTATTTTTAATAAGTAAAGAAAACATAAATAACATTCTGAACAAATATTACATAAAATTAGGTAATTATAACAAAAAATTACTATCAGCTAAATGTAAAAAATAGGTTAATTTAAATTTACAAAACAATTAGTATTATTTTTTATTAATATAAAGGAGAATACGTTTACTAAAGATGAGTGTAAAATATAACTAAAATTATTTGATAAGTCTACCTGATATGAATACAAATGATTATTAAATCCAATAGTAATAAAGAGTTGAACATAGAATAAAACATCGATTTCTCATTCAAAATCATGTTTTTAATTAAAGCGTAAACAGGCATTTCTTCTTTATAATCCATTACTAACACTTGATGAATTTGATCGAATGCCGTCATCTGTATCCATTCGCATATCTTATAATAAATTCATCAGGTATTGGATTTGTATGATTATTAAAAAAAAAATGTTGTTTTACATTTTTTACAAAAGTACTAAAGCCAAGTGTAATAATTTTTTTTCACGACATGGTAGGAATCCCCACCGTTCTTCTCCCGAAATAGTGAGGAAAATGTGTTGTTCCTCTCTAGAGAGGAAAATATAGAAGTGTTAGCAATATGAATGGTATTAACAAAAAATATATTATAAAAATTATAAAAAAATTCCTAATTTTATTGAAAATCCTTATTAAAGATATTTAACATTGGTTCATTGCAACACTGCTACACCGTCTTGTGTCTAATAACCTAACTTTTAACGTGTCATGCTGTCAGTTGTGTTTTCAAAGTGTATTTTAGGTCCGAGCAAATCATTTTTAGAAACATGTCGTGAAAAAAATGTTGTGTCTAACACGAGAGGAAAGCTTTTCTTCCACTCTCGTTCGAAATGCCTCACTCGCTGCGCTCATGAGTCAAACTTCGAACTCGAGGGGGAAAAAGAAGCGCTTTCCTCTCTAGTTTAACAAATAACTATACTAAGACCTAGTTGTAAAACTAACCTGCGAGAAAAATTTAATTGTTGTTTTAGTGATAGCGTACTGGCTATATTTATTCTGGAAGAAACTTGATTTAACTTGAGTAATTGTTGTTTTTACTATTTTGGAATAAAAAGTCCACTGTGAGCGAGGCTAATTTTTGACGTTCAGAATAACTAAATATTTCCTTTCTTTTTCTCAACAACGCTTGACCATCTAGAGTTTCATTTAAAAAATCTTCTAAACCCTATAAATCAGAAACGAAAAATATATTACTAATCAATATAAATTTGTGTACAGGCGTGATAATTTTTTAATATCTCATACTTACATTAGGAAAGACTGATAGTGATTCCAAAATTGTTGGTAGTCTCTCTTGAATTGGAATCGTAATAGGCGGAGGTGGTGTTACCAAAGATCCATCAAAATTGCAAATTATAATATTATTTGATGCTTCGTCCAATTTGTGGGATTAATTCTTTTATAGCACAATCATCTAGTATTTTAAATGCTGTTTCGTCTATTCCTTCATCTATAATTAAAAAACTGTTTATGCCGCAAATTAACTAATCAGAACAATTTACTTACTTTTAAATTTTTCTTGTAGTTCACCGAATTCCCATTCTTGTAATATATATTGCACGAACAAATCAATTTTTCGTGTACAAGTATAAATAATATATAAAACTAGGCACATACTGTAAGCAGTTACCAAACCTAAACAACGGAGATAAAAACAGGCAACCACTACAAACTACATATCAGTATATTTCTTGGAATGAAATGCAGGTTTGTACTTGTTCACCACCCGGCTAATACTAATGAAATTACGTGGTAAAATAATTCTACAATACACTGTGTTTCGTTTAAGTGGACTAATATCATTATTTTAAACATATTTTATACTTCATATTAATATAATGTTACTTAAATTAAATAATATATACAATTTGAAGATAAAAACTTACTTGCTTTGTATCAAGTGGAAATTATATTAAAATTTAATATACTGTATAATATATTCAAAAGTTTTTGTATCTTTAAGAAATATATATTTGATAAAATAAGTATACATTATATTATAATAATATTTTAGCATACAATATATTTATTCTAATGAAATATTTGTTAAATATCTATTATATTATTTTTTCAATATACAATTTATTTGTTTTGAAACAATATATTTTAGATAAAAATATCTGTCTACTTAAACGAAGTGAAGTCATTTAAATATATTTTTTTAAATATACATTTCTCTCAGTGAACAGAGCTGTGAATAGCACCCATTGTTTTTTATATCATTAAAAATATTATGAATTCAAGAAAAATTGAAGATATGAAAAATAAAGAGCAGAAAAATCTCTATAAAAAAGGTGCTAAAGTTTTTTCATAGAAATAATAGATTATATTTCAAACTTGCTTGAACATGGTGATTTTTATATCACGGGCGAACAGCGCGGAGACGCGGGAAATTTAAATTGGCGGCGCTCCACATTTTTTAAAATTACGACACGAAAAATAATTTTTGCAAAGTAAACCAACGAGCATTTGGAAAGTAACTAAATATTCTTTCATAATTCACAAAATCTATCAAGAAAATATTATTTATCCAAAGCTAATTAAACAATATTTTACTTTCTGTTCTTTAAACCATTTTACATAAATGTTGAAATATTAACTAAAAATATTTTTTACCAAAAATCCTTTCAACATTATTAATAACAAGTATATGTTCCGGATAAGAACAATAAGAATTTTTAATACACGACCTGGAAAAACTAAACAAACATTAAATTTTGGATAATTTCCTACTTTTTTAACAATAACGTTTTTCGGGATTCAACCTTCAATAAAATGTTTAAAAATATATATTTTTGCTTGTAAGAAAATGCAATTTATAGCTTCAGGGGTCTACAAGAAGACTCATTAAAAAAAAATTGCATTCAAAATGATTTTGGAGAAGACGCACGTCATCAACCTGAAAAAAACTTTATAAAGTGAAAAATAACTTGCGAAGTTTATTGAGATATGCTGACGTAAAAAATACTAGCATTAATAATAGTATATTGTGTCATTAGGAGTAAATGTGATACTTTGGGTGCTGAGCATGTAAGTTTGAACGACGAGCGAAGCGAGTCGAACAATTATATGCGAAGCACCCAAAGACACATTTACTCCGAATAACACATGCTATTTTTTCTTCAAACATAGAAAATAAAATTATAAATATTATAAAATGCTCAAAACTTCAAAAAATATCCAGTCTTATCTAGCATTTCAAGTTGCCGTAGAATATGCTGTTTTGTTATTTTTGTTTATTTGTTTCATTTTTAACTGTCAAATTATTGAATTACAACCTAACTATTTTTCATAATATTTTACTTTGTCCGCCGCCGGCGTAAATGTGTTGCCAAGGATACACTTTTACGCCGGCGGCGACAATATTGAACTTCTGCTTGCTGAATACAAATACATAACAACGTACTTTTATGACGTTTGAAGAAAAAAGTATATATGCAATTTACAGTGATTTTATAGTCAATTTTAAATTATTAAAAATAATTGTAGTTCATTTTTTGCTCACTATGTTGCTATTGGTAAATGATCACGTTAACATATAAAATTCATATCGAACTGTTACTTTACTGTGTTGTTAAAATTTGTGCTCCTCGTGATCCAGTGTTTTATAATATGTATGTAGTAATATAGGGACACCTCCCTGTATTTCACAATTAAAGCAGTTATTGCATCATCTTTAAAGTCCTTAGTAAGAAACTCATATTTCAGAAATTTATGAAACTAAGATAATCATTGTGTGAGACCCGCAGATGCTCAGATTTGTAACTATTGTTTTGTTTACACATATTTGCTTAAATAAAGTTTTTAAAAACAATTTCGGGCGTTCAACCATTGTAAGTTGTATAAATATATTGGGTGCTATTCACAGCTCGATACTAAAGTTGTGTACTAGGCTGTTTTAGTTAAAACATGTATTAGCGCTAAAACCGTAATTAATACACCACAGTACAGCTTTCTTGTGGTGCGGTTCACGTCACTATCTTCTTTCTCACTTTCTCCCACTATTGCTGTACTGTACCTATTCAGAGCTCTATACTAGCGTGTTTTAGTTAGTTCAAGTGACTAGCAAAAAACATAGTTGACAACACCGCAAATATCACTGGTAGTCATAGTTACATTATATTTTATATTACGTCAAACACCAAGTGACATATTCTGACATTTATATTAAATTTTAAGAGAATTGTAATTTATAAATAAAATCTTAAAAAGAAATGTGAGTAATTAAAAAAATTGAACAAAATAGGGAAAGATCCGAAAATTGAGGAACGAAAGAGAAAAGGAGTGCGTACGATAGACAAGAAATGTAATTGAAAGCACTGTATAAGAATTCACACAGTAGCAACACTCTATGTCGGTCCCTTTGATCTTTATGTCGCATCGATCGATAACCTTGAGCCGAGCGGCCATATTGGCAGCTGCGGCATACGGCGATAAATTTGAATAACTGTCAGTTGCACAGAGAATAAAATCTAAAAATATTATTTCACCTACACTATAAAAGTTCCTACAATTTTTCATGGTACAAATAAGGTTACCTTTCTGTTTTGCACTCATTTTATGAACATGACAGAAATACTGTAGCTTGATATTTGACAGATACAACTGACACTGACATATTATATTTTCTTTTCTATGGTTACTAAGATAGCCTATCAGCGCACCACTGAAATACTGGGATCATGAAAATATTGGAAGTGTCGATACCACGGGGGTAAAACTCAAGTGCATTTTCAGTTGGTTAGCAGCAGCGCCGCCACAACTGCCTGGAACACTAAAACTACATTGTTTTGAATTTTTACATCTAGTAATAGGTAGTAAACAAAACGCATTTTGTTTATACTGTCAAATTCAAACTTCAATCTGTCATTTAAAAAATACAATCTGTGTGTTACTGACATTAACTATAAAATTAAACAAGCTGATGTGCAACTTAAAGTCGTAAACCGTGGAAAACCTTTAAATATACTGAAATTAAACATAAAAGTAAGTTTTTGAGACATTCCAAATATTAATTATTTTATAATATATTGGATTTCAGGAACTATAAAGCCAATTTAAAATCAAACAAAACCGTATTGTTTCGAACTACACATCAAGCTTGATACCAAATCTGCGAAGTTATGTCCATATGTAGGCATCTTATTTAAAAAAACGTCACCCGGAACCACCTATACGTGAGCAGCAAATAGCATTCATTCATATTGTCTAATTTATTTTTTGTTTATGTACATAATAGATATATATTTATTATATAAAATATATTTTAAATAAAATATACATATCTCTTCAAACTTTAATTTCAATATATGTTTTTATTTTTGAATGTACAAAATACCAATGAAATCAATGAATGTTTTTAATTTTGAATGTACAAAATACCAATGAAATCGCTAGCTGTCATTATAGTTCTTCCACCTACTAGTGGTGCGCTGCTGTCAACACTTCGATTTTAATACATTGAGTTTTGTCTCTTCCTATGTTATTACTTTGTGGTCGATACTGTGTGAATTCTTATACTGTTGAAAGTATAGTGATCCCAAACTGTCATTTTGACAACTCAAAAATTAAACCTTACAGTCAAAATTCAAATATAAGAAAATAGTTATTACCTACTTAACATTTTATGTTTGGTACAAACTCTTTGTTTAAAATCTTAATGTAACAAGTACTTGTAATTCTGACGAAACATAGGGGTACTTGCTCGCCTGTCAATTCTCCTCTAGTCAAATTATTTACAAATCGGCTACTCTCTTTGAACAGTATGTATCTCCTATTAATTTCACTTTTCTTGAATTCGGTAAACGGGTCCATGTGTCGTCGATACACTTTTATCCGCCTATTTTGTATCGTTCAGCCAAGTTAAACACGGTACTACCTTGTTTTATATGTGTGTACTAAATACAAAACTTAGCAACGCTTAGTATTGTCTAGTATCGAGCTGTGAATAGATTTTTTTAGTAATTCCTAATACAATTTTCTTAGTAACGCTTAGTACAGAGCTGTGAATAGCACCCTACGTCACTGTCAAATAATAATATTTTTATAATAATATTTTTATTATTAAGAGATGTTAGATAAAACGTTGTAATTCACACGATTAAATTATCACTCATCCTTCGGCTTCGTGTGCTAAAATTTCTCTCGTGGGTTATTTCTTACTTTGCCCACTTGTAAAATAAATAAATATTGTTGGAAGGTAGGTAGCGTTCCGGTACTTTCGTTTTGAGCACTACACCACTGCACAGGTGGGAACAAAATATACACTATTTATTGTGAACGTATATGATTCATATCCGTTCATATCAGATTATCACGGCTGAATGTTACTTTATATATTTTAGTGTAACACGTAAATATAACTAATATATTGTAATTTCACACACTGTATTGTTCGTATATACTTTAAAATGTGTAAATGAACTCAAAAGAGTGTGTACACAGTGTGCCCCATTTAAGGTACGAATATTGGGATCTCGAGAACCGTAAGAGATATGAAGTTGGTCAAATTAGATGTTGCCTCATTAGTAGGGTAGTCTGAACATATATTTGTTTTTCCAATTGAATGCATAGGTCACTAGATATTGGCTGAAATGTATATTTTGCGATTTTCTTTTTTTGCTGATAACTTTGTTATATGATATAATACGAGATTTTTATGACACGGGCTGACGGCTATGTTTGACGGTGTTCGCTTGGTTGATATCACTGCTACAGGTGGCCATTTTGTAACTAAGGTATCTGAATGCCATCTGCACTAATACAATTTGTCAAGCTATGCAAAATCTATGTTAAAACAAGACTTTATCAAACTACCGCCATATGAAAGATGTCAATCTAGCCGTTATTGATTTATGTCATAATATACCTAACGACAGAAAGTCATCTATCTATCTCTGTTATAGGTTAAGTCAGCAACTAATATATTTTTTTACACAGGTTAAGTTAGGATTGTAGCATTCAAAGTCCCGACAAAGTTTCAGCTAATCGAAGGAGGTGTGGACGAGATTGTGAGGATTTGGCTTAATTCATATTTCCCGCCGAATTCTAAACCACTCAAATACCTAGAAAGGGGCGTAGTATATATTGAAATGTGTGGGGAGGGACCAATTATTCATAATCGCCAGTTTAAACTGGGAATTATAATTTTATTTCGTTCGTGTCCTTTAGAAGCCTTCGTAGCATCGACAACAATTGTTGACCAATTGATGACAGGAGTACCAATAAAACGAAAACAATAACTTACTGTTATATTTTTCATCTTAGTGATTTTAATGTTTCTTTAACTTTGTGATATTAATTTTAAGTTTAGGTAGAGGAACATATTTCGTTATCAAAGGGAATACTTAAGGCTATCCATTGTAGTAAAAAAGAGTATCCTTTTTCATTTAAGAAAATGTAACTTTCATTTTCCCTCGCCGTCTCTATTTGTATATTTCGAGCGTCGACACATCAGAACGTAAATCTGTTCTACGAGCGTTTCGACTGATTCGAGCTTGTTTTAAAACTTAATCTAATATTTATTACTCTCTTTCAGATTAGACTGTAAACATGGCTAATTTTAAATTAAAAATTAAAATTTTAATTTGGAAGAACCTGAGAATAAGACGTAATAAATTACTAAGGACAATATTTGAAATTGCTTATGGATTTATACTTCTTCTTATATTATATTTGCTTCAACCCGCTATGAAAGAAGTATCTGAAAATAAAACAAGATATTTTCCAATTGAAAGTGAGGCGCCGAAAGTGCCCCATTTATTCTACACACCCAGAAATACTTACATCAACAACATAATGGAGAGTGCAAAGGCAGTGGTCAGTCCTGATGGAGAATTTCGTAAGTGGGAATCATAATGGCTGTTTTATACTGAATTTGATATAGAAATTTAGATTTCATATTTTCGATTTGCCTTCCTCTTTCATTCTGAATTTTGACAAATGTATTAAACAAAGACAAAAATAACCTGAACTGTATTCTTCAATCATAGATTATAAATTATACCATATTTAACACCCTCTGCATTCATATTACAACAATATATTATGATAATCACATATAATCTAGTAAACTGCTAATCTATACACATACCTTTATTACTGTTCTTTAATGCCCAGTTTTTTAGTCATAGTTTAAGTAAAATTTCAGTAGAACTAATTTTTGAATTAGTTCAGTGGGCATGGCGTTTCTAATGCCCCGTTTTTCAGTCATGGTTTAAGTAGAAGTTCAGTAGGGCTGTGAAATAATTTTTAAACTGGTTCAGTGGACATGCCGTTTCCAATGCCCAATTTTTTAGTGCAAATTTAATCCAAAATTTCAGTTTAAAGTTTAAAAAGTATTTCAGTTCTGCTTAAACCATAAACTGAGAGCTCAAATTTCTTTTGAACTTGAACCTAGTTCAACGTAGAGTTCAAGGTTTAATGACAAATAATGCCAGTTTTCTCGTTAAATGCGGTTGTCAACAATTATATTATTATTAATATTGTCAATAATATTAAATTAAGCGAAATTGTGTGTGATATTTATTTATTATAGATTCATTTGACAATAAAAACGATATAAACTTTATTGGAAATAAATTAATACGAAGACCAAAAATACATAGAGATAGAATATATCATTTCGATATTTGAGACGATTAAGAACTTTCTTTAGGAAATTTAGATTGAGCAAAGAAACCGTTAGAGTAATGATAAATGTAAACAAGGACCTTACAAAATATTTAACTGCCTGGTAAATTTGTTAAAGATATAGATTACATATAAAGTATGACCTCTTTAAGGTCAAACATACGCGTCGAAAGAACGCATCCTTTATTTTTTAAAAAAACAGCAAAATCCGTATTCTTAATTTATTTTCATGTTCTTTATGGTCCAACACCCTCCATCCATCAAAATTTCATGGATTTTTTACAGTGACTTGTACATTGCAAAGTCAGATGAAGTACAAATGTTTGTGGGTTCGTTCCATTCCCATGAATTTTGTTTTGCAAATTCAAATTTAAATAAATATTTTCTTACAAATATTCTTATCGAAAAACAAAACAATTGTTACAGTAAGGTCTTTGAACATTCTAGTTTTTATATATGTGGATGAACAGGATAGCTAAAACATTGAACTATAAAAAAATATTCGTTGAAGTCTAGTTGGTCAAAAATTCAGAACTTTGATACTGTGTCTCTCATTCCCATGAACGACTACAGTAATGAAAATAATTCGTATATTTGTAAATATGATCATTTATAACATACTAAGTTTATTTTCAATTTGAATTTACAGTTTTTGAGAAACAAATAAAAATATACCAAAAAACACACTTTTTGGTATATTTTTATTTGTTTCTCAAAAACTGTAAATTCAAATGTAAATTAATTTTAGTATGTTATAGACGATTATATTTATAAATATACACATTATTTTCATTACTGTAGTCGTTCATGGGAATGTGTGACATATATTTGACTACTTTGAAAATTGTGTTCATGTATAATATGTAAACAAAATTTGCTTTTTAAAATTTATTACAAAACTTTGGGCTTTTATCTACAAACGTAGGTATAAAACTTTATATGTTTCATTTATTATAATAATGATATATTGTTTCAAAAAAGTCATGTTCATCTTGCGCTATCTTCAGCCCGTCTTGGCCCGGATGGTTCACCTTAAGGCAAACATTCTCTTATCCGAACCTCCAGTAATCCGAACAGCACCAACTTGGCGAATAACGCCTCGGTCATCCGAAGAGCAAAGTAATTCCTACTACCTAAATGAGAGAATCACTTGGTTTCATGTTCTCTGTTACCTACATGAGGGAATCCCGTAGATTCATGTATGTATTCTGCTACCTAAACGAACGAATCCCTTGACTTTATATTCCCTTATTAGTCCAGTAAAATTCTGCATTGATAAAGTATATTTCATGACTGAATTTTATTCCTTGTTGCTCGTACAATAAAAATATCCAACATCTAGAAACCTACCGCTATGGCTTCATACCCTAATTTTGATTTTAAGGGTTGAAAAATGCTCTTTCCTCGAATAATTGTGTTTGTGAAAAATTATGCGAATTTTTGCCACTAGAGGGATCAAAAATATTACATACTTATCGTATGTCTTTAAATTAGAAATATGACATTTAAATATTATGTGACACACAGACGTCATCGTGAAAATAGTGCAATCGCATTTTAGAGGTTTTTTTAAAGAACATCATTTCGATAGAAAATTTTCCGCTCTACAACTTTGCCCTCTTGACATTTTCCTCTAAAATTAAAAAGAAATGTAGAAAACGCAATTATTCGAAAAAAAGACAATTTTTCAACCCTTAAAATCAAAATTAGGGTGTGAAGCCATAGGGATGGCGTTCTAGATGTTGGATATTTTTAATGTACGAGCAACAAGGAATAAAATTCAGCCATAAAATATACTTTATCAATTTTGCTGGATTTGGCCTCTGTTTCGTGCAGATTTTTACTGGACTATTATGATAGTTAAGATTATTGTAATTGAAAATATGAATAAGCATAAATTTCACTAAAGAAGAGAAGCAAATATTTAGCAGAGTATTGTATTTTAACATAAATACAGAAAATGGTTACTATTACTTTTGAGAAACGTGCTATACGAGGGGCACTGCTAAAGTTCGCGGAATCAAGTACTCTCTGCATTTCCAGCGTTCTTCGATTGTCATATTCGTAAAATTTGACCTTTTTTACCTATAATTCAGTTGACAGCAAGGAGCAAAGGAGAGTTCGCTTGCATAGGCGAATATAGTGCATGCATGTGGTGGCGCCTACCGGATCGGGCAGAGACTACTATTACTTATATTTGGGATCTAGATATCGCGAGTGTTTGAATTGTATCTTGTTTTTGTCAGCTGTCAAATGTGTGAGAAGAACAACAAGAATAAAATAGATATATTACATGAACTGCCATACGAGTTAGACGTGTCTGCGCGTTCTGGCAAAGATTCTAAAAGTATACTCTCTTTTTTGATTTTTTCAACGCTTTTTAAATAATTTATATTATTAAAATGTTGTCGCGTGACGACAGAGAAACCATCACTTCGATGATTAGTGCCTCACTTCTAAAACTTGGTGATAATAAAGAGTTTATAAAAGTTATTGTTGAACAAGTGACGAGTGCTGTAAAGCAAGTGTATGAAGAAAAATTAAAAGAGCTAAAATCGGAGATACAATCTTTAAAACAAGAAAATATGGACTTAAAAGATACGTGCGTGAATTATGAGAAGAGTTTAGACGATATGGAACAATATACCCGACGCAACAACATCAGAATATTTGGACTCCCTGAAACTCGAGATGAGAACCTAGACGAAAGTGTAGTGAAGCTGTTTCGTGACAAACTTAAGGTGAACATTAGTGTAGCTGAAATAGACCGTACACATAGACTAGGTAAGCCTGCTCCAAATAATACGAATCGACCGGTCATAGTGAAGTTCGTCAGTTATCGTTCCCGCCATCAAGTTTTCAGTGCGAAAAAACTGCTCAAAGCCTCGGGCATTACTATACGGGAAGATCTCACTAAAATGAAACTGGCTCTTCTAAAACTAGCATCTGAAAAATTCTCGTATAAAAATGTTTGGACTTCTGACGGGCGAATTGTTCTAAATATCAAGAGGAAGGGTAAAAATGTTAAAATATACTTGAACAGCGTCAAGGATCTGGATAATATAGACTCATAATAAAAACAAATGTTATTTTTTAACTTCAATTCACCTGTATTTAAAATGAATCGATGGCTCAGTATCTACTTGCTTAATTACTTAAGCCAGAACGTGCCTAAGTCACTGACCTTTTGATTGTTCATCCTTGAATTGGTGACTTAGTGCTAAGTTGGTTTCAGTTTGTATATTTTTTGTTTGTAATGTCAAAATCAGCTGTTTACAATACACAAGCAATTGATATACACGAAAATAAGTTCTCTGTATGTCAAATTAACGTTAGATCAATTAATTCTTGCTTTTTAAGATTTAAGGACTTTGTCAATGAGTTTGAGTTTGATATTGTAGCGGTTACTGAGACATGGATAGGAGAAACAGCTCCGGCAAATTTATTCCATATCGATAATTACACCTTAGTTAGCAAAGAAAGACAAAATAAACGCGGTGGAGGTGTCGCGCTCTATGTCCGTAACGGCATACAATTCAACATTCTAGATACTTCATTTGTACCAAATAATAATGTAGAACATGTATGGATTTTATGTACGATTTATAACACAAAAATATGTATAGGTGCTATGTATAATCCAAATTCAATTTTTTACAAAGATCTTGCGATTTTGGACTCAATATTTACTGAATTTAACTCTCAGTCTGACTATTTAGTATGTACTGGAGATATTAATATAAACTTATTAGTGGACGACGCCCGATCCAGTTATTTCAATAACATATTATCAGCTAATAGCATGCATCAAATTATTAATAAATTTACAAGACCAGCATCTAGATCATTGATTGATGTCATGCTATTATCTGACAAAAATATTTGTCTAAATTCAGATACTATTGATTGTAGTAATTTCTCGGACCATGACTCTGTGTACTGTGTTTTAAATTTTCCAAAGACATATGTTCCTCGGAAAACTTTTTCGTACAGAGATTTTAAAAATTTCAATTATGAACATTTTTTGATAGATTGTGAAGCAGTGAACTGGAATCACATTGTTTATTTAAATAATGTTAATGAGAAAGTAAATTTTTTAAATCAGAATATAGTCAGCCTTTTTGATAAACACGCTCCCATTAAACAAATCCATACAAGCAGGCGATATACACCATGGATAACTCCAGTTGTAAAAATAATGCAGAGGAAAAGAGATAAAGCTTTGTTAGATTATAAAAAATTTAAAACGGAGTCAAAATTTGAATATTATAAGCAACTGCGCAACTTAACAACAGCTGCTATTAGAAAAGAAAAGCAAGCCTATATTAATTTTAACATAAATAATAACATTGGTGATTCTGGTAAACTGTGGAATAATTTGAAAAGACTAGGTGTTAATAAAGTAAAACAAAATACAATGGATGATTCCTTGTGTAAACCTCAAGAATACGGACAGCATTTGATAGATAAACTCGATATTGTAAATGTAAATCCAAATACCGTTAATCATTATTATAGTAACAATTTTAATGGGGTAACTGAAGAACAGTTTTGCTTTAAATGTGTAGACAGTGCAATGGTAGAAAAAATTATAAAAAGTCTTAAATCTGATGCGATTGGTGTCGATGGAATATCAAGAAAAATGTTACTAATTGTTCTCCCAGTTATATTAGATTATATTACACACATCGTAAACACTTGTTTATTGGATGGAGTAGTTCCTGATTTGTGGAAATCCGCAATTGTAAAGCCAATTGCTAAGCAAATAAACTCCTCTACATTTGATGACTTACGCCCTATAAGCATTCTGCCTACTCTATCTAAGGTTATGGAGAGAGTATGCTGTGATCAAATCATGTCTTTCGCTGTGGAAAATGATATCTTACCGTCTTCGCAGTCCGGGTTTAGAGCAGGGTTTAGTACCAACACTTGTCTTCTAAATGTAGTAGATGAAATAATAAAAAACTTCGATAATTCGAATATATCGCTGCTAATTCAAATAGACTTCTCCAAAGCGTTTGACATGGTTGATCATGGACTACTTCTGGCGAAACTAAATTACTATCATTTCTCAACTAATGCAATTAAATGGTGCAAAAATTATTTCGAAAATAGAGAATTTTTTGTTAGTATGTCACAAAATTCTCAAATAATTAATTCAACTCCTTTTTCATTAAAATGTGGCGTACCGCAAGGATCGATTTTGGGGCCACTATTTTTCTTAATTTACATCGCAGATCTACCAAAAAATCTATTGTATTGTGACGCACACTCTTATGCTGATGATACACAAATTTTAGCATCAATGACTTCCACAGACTTAACAAAAAATTGTCAGCTAATTAATTCAGACCTGGAAAAACTTGCAACCTGGGTGAGAAATAATGGTCTCAAAATCAATGCCTCTAAATCATCATTGTTAGTTTTTGGTTCACAGAGTATTCCTCCCATAATTTTGGATGGAGTTACATTAGAGCGTAGTCAGGTATGCAAGAGTTTAGGAATGTACATTGATGAGGGATTGAATTTTCGTGTTCATCTACAGAGAAAATTAAAAGCAGCAATGATTAAACTACGCCATCTTTATCAGTTTCGTAATATTCTTTCGTCGCAAGTTAAATTGCGTTTAGTAAATTCACTAGTGCTCTCGATATTTGATTATTGTGCTAGTGTGTACATTCCTAATCTGACACAATATGACAAACGTAGAATAACAACGTTTCAAAATTCCTGCTTAAGATATGTTTACGGTGTGTGTAAATATGATCATATATCTGAATATAGATCTCTTGCAAACATGGAGGATATAAGCACTCGAGCAAAAAAGTTTCTGTTAATTCTAACACATAAAATTAAAATTACTGGTACTCCAACATATCTCCATAACAAATTAACATTTAAAAACTATAATTATGGTTTGCGGGCTAAGGACTTGTACTCTGTATCTACTTTCAATAAATCAAAATTCAAATGCTCGTTTACTTACTTAGCACCTACTCTATATAATAACTTATCGAATGAAGCAAAGTCTCTATCGTTAAGTCCATTCAAAAAGTATATAAAACAATTGTCAAATTTATAAATATTTCAGTATTATCATGCTATTGCAGTATTTTGTAAACTCCTGAAAGTTCTACTATTAATTTGTACTTAAAGTCGTTTGTAATTTATTGTGGTATTTATGTAAATATATTTTTGTAATCGTGTATGTATTGGTTGGGTGGAAGAACAGCCTTTGGCTGAACCCCGCCATTGACTGGTGTCAATAAAGGTTATTATTATTATTATTATTATTATTATTATATTTGTTAAATATATGGTGATAATTTCAATTGATATTTATTTATTTGGATTCTTTTAAATAGAGGTAAGTACTTTTGGCAATAACTGCAATTATTAATCTGATATTTAATAGTTATAATATACATGGAAATAGTTTACCTCATGGCGACACCGAGGCATTAAAATTGTGTGTGAATATATTTATTTATTTCTTAACTTTTTTTTAGATGTCCGATTAGCAGAACTTCATGTTGCTTAAAGTATGAAGGAGAAGCTTTTGTGCGGTTCTTCAAAGCAACTAGTGTAGTTCATTGTTTAGTTCAAATTAGTGAATACTACATCTCTCTTCGAGTGCTCGTTCAAAAATTGTACGCATCATACTATTTTGGATTCCATACAACGATTTGCGGTTGAATAGAAGGAAAAGTCATTGAAGAGCAAATTTTGCAAGTAAATTGTAGGAAATTTAATATGAGTATTATTTTGCTCTATTTAATTTAATGAAAACATATTTTTGACAGCCTTCCTCTCTTCATTTTGCAAGTTTTGAAGTTCCTGGATGTAATGAAATTATGAAGATGCGTGAACAGTAATTACTGTAGAAGATTGGCTGGCAGAGGTCTACACGTTCGCATTAGCGATAGCACAAGCAATAGAACATGTTCTACTCTTCAAGTTCACTTGCGTTACGAACAAGAAGACAGTATTTATGTTAGAAGATATTCTAATCTCCAGGTTCACTGGCATTTTGTAAAATTCATTAATAAATTCATAAATAATTTCTTTTAATTAAAATAGGTCGGTACAATATTAAAGTAACTGACAACGAAAAATACGCGCAATTTGATTAAAAATAATTATTGATAAATTAAATCTGTCTAACCTAAAATTATTTGCAAATATCAAAACAGATTTATTTTGTTTGAAAAGTTGTGATGTACTTACGTCGAAACTAATTTATTTAATTTGTAAAATTATAACAAAGTTTCTTCAAAATAATTTTAAGAATATTTGTAAATATGAACCTCAAAATTATTTATATTTATAAAGTTGAGACCAAAGCTTCTTCAAAGCAATTATCTGAACATTTGCAAATATAAGAATCGAGACTGAATTATTTTGTACAAAAATTGTTACTGAATTGTTTCTAATAATATTTGTACTTATATTTGTATAATATAATATTTGTTATTGCATGTAACATTTGTTTTCATTTTAAAAATAATTAAAAATAAAAAATATATATTTGGGATCTAGTAGCAGTATGAAATGCCTACTAGCGCCTACATAGCGGATCGGGCAGAGACTAAAAGTCATGGACCAAAAAATTAACATTGAGTGCGTTCTCCAGTACTCCATGGTTGACAGTTCGATTTCAAACTGCTCGGTTTCGTTTAAAAAAAATTTAACGGGAGTAATAATTGTGTGAAATATGGAAATTTCGAATCGTGACTTCCGAGTGATGATTTTTTATGATTTTCGATACGGTTTAACACCGCAGCAATGTGTGGAAAAACTTAATTCGTTATTTGGGGATGAAGCACCATCCAAAACTATGGTTTACAAATGGTTCGCAGAATTCAAGCGTGGAAGACCAACGTTTGATGACGATCTTCGCGAAGGTCGTCCATGCACCTCTGTTGTCGCGAAAAATATTGATGCTGTGCGTGAAATGATTTTGTCAGATCGGCATGTGACCTATAGTGAGATAGAGGCATCCTTAGGCATTGCAGCGAAACAAATACATACGATTTTGCACGATCATTTGCATGTCAGGAAGCTTTGCAGTCGTTGGATCCCACACAATTTGAAAGAAGAACAAAAACAGGCACGTGTCAAGTGGTGCAAGGAAATGCTAAAGAAATTCGAAGGGGGTCGTTCAAATTCGGTATATTACATCGTAACAGGCGACGAATCTTGGATTTATTCATATGAGCCTGAAACTAAACAGCAATCGACTGTATTGGTGTTCCAAAATGAACCTGCGTTCACGAAGCGTTTCGAAAAGAATGATTGCTTGTTTCTTCGGAAAAACCGGTCATGTTGCAACTGTTGCATTAGAGGATCGAAGGACAGTTAATGCTGACTGGTATACTTCAATTTGTTTGCCGGAAGTTGTCGCTGAAATCAGAAGAAACAACATAAACCGGCGAATCATTGTTCATCATGACAATGCAAGCGCTCACACAGCACGGCGAACTGTAGAGTTTTTGACCAGTAACAACATCCAATTAATGACTCCTTGCCCATATTCGCCTGATTTATCGCCCAATGACTTCTTCCTATTTCGACATATCAAAAATAAAATGCGTGGCGAGCGTTTTTCATCGCCTGAAGAGGCCGTTGAAGCATTTAAATCACTTATTTTGAAGGTACTTCGCTCAGAGTGGCAAAATTGTTTTGAAGATTGGTTTCGTCGGATGCAAAAGTGTATAGATTTTAAAGGAGAATATTTTGAGAAGCAATAAAGCGATTTACATAACGTAATTTGTGTTTTGTTTTACATTTTCCGCGAACTTTGGCAGTGCCCCTCGTATTATAGGGAAACTTGTCGATTTATACTGCAACTGTTGGCCATTTAATATGAATAGGGCGAAAAGATGCAAGTGTTCGCGATACTTTTTACGAGTATATCATTTCAATATTTGAGACGATTACGATCTTTTTGACAAAATTTAGATTGAACAAAGAAACCGTTAGTGTACTTATCAATGTCAACAAGGACCTTATAAAATATCCTGCTGCCTGGCAAATTTGTTAAAGATATAGATTACATTTATATACGAGTAGAGTCATTTAGTTTAACTATCGAAATTTAAAGAAATCATACTTTAAGTCCAGATAAAACGATGCTATTAACATTAAGATTTTATACTACTGGAAGTTTTTTTGAACATAGGATATATAACTGGGGACTCATACGAGTAAATCTGCGACACGTAAAATTATTAAAAAAAATAAATATAGCTTGCAACAACATCTCTTCGTCCTATTCTTATTAAATGGCCAACAGTTTCAATATAAATCGACAAGTTTTCTATGATATAGCCCGGTTCCCAAAAGTAATAGTAACAATTTACTATACTCATGTTAAAATACAGTCCCCTGTTAAATAAAAAAAGATATAAATAACATTACATTTATATGTTAGATCCTCTTCTTTAGTGAAATTTTTATGCTTATTCATATTTTCATTTATTACATTCATATAACTGTCATACATAAAATTAGAACAAAAAACTCACCGATCTGTCAAATTTGTCAATAATTTTGACGTTATGTCACTTTTCTACTACGAACCACAAAGTAATAACAGGAAGAGACAAAACTCAATGTATTAAAATCGAAGTGTTGACAGCAGTCCACCACTACTAGGTGGAAGAACTATAATGACAGCTAGCGATTTCATTGGTATTTTGTACATTCAAAATTAAAAACATTCATTGAAATAAAAGTTTAAGAAGAGATGTATATTTTATTTGATGAAATGAACAACCTATATATATTATATATATATATATATATATATATATATATATATATATATATATATATATATATATATATATATATATATATATATATATATATATACACTCGGCAACAAAAAAAACGCGCCACTTGAAAATGCACGAAAAAAGGCGAATTTTCAAACCGCTGTAACTTTGTTCAGGTTTGACGAAAATGGATGAAACTTTGACTCCGAGAAAGGTTGAAAGGTTTTCTTTAAGGCCCTGTGAAGGGATGACTCGTAAGTTGGAATCTAACCCCCATCAAACCCCTGAAAAAAAAAATGTTCAGAATGACAAAAAGTGTCAAAGTTTGACAACTTGTAACACACGTAAAAAAAATCGTGGCTTAGTGTGACATACATGGTGATAAAGTTCACTCAATTTCCGTTAGATTTAACAACCATTCAAGCCGCTACAATAAAATGGCGGGAAGTTATGAATTTTTTTAAAAAAAGTGATTTTTTGGGTATTACTCTGGCAGTCTCTGTCGGAAATGGATGAATCTTTGGGATCTTGCTGCGTATAAATGTTCTCTTTCAGGTGACATGTCTAAGTTTCATAAAAAATTACAGATCACCTTTTTTCACCCCCTAAAAATGGAAAATGTTCGTATCGTCAAAACATCAATATTTGACATCTTGTACCGTGCGCAAACAATAACGTGGCTTCATGTGACATGATTAACGATACAATTCAATCATATTACAATAGATTTCGCAAAAAATTAAGGAGATTCAATGTCTTTTCCCAAAGTTATGAATTTTTGAAAAAAACATGTTATTAGATCAAAATCTCGGTTAATTTTGGTCTGAAATTGATGATTTTTTCAGATCTGAAATGGAAAAATGTTGTAGAGTAGACTCGTTGTGCATATGCATATTGATTATTTACCAGAGCCGAAATGCCACAAAAAACAATTTTAAGATGCATGACATTGTGATAAATTTTTGTAGGTCTTGCCATTTCAGATCTGAAAAAATCATCAATTTCAGACCAAAATTAACCGAGATTTTGGTCTGATAACATGTTTTTTTTTTAAATTCATAACTTTGGGAAAAGACATTGAATCTCCTTAATTTTTTGCGAAATCTATTGTAAAATGATTGAATTGTATCGTTAATCATGTCACATGAAGCCACGTTATTGTTTGCGCACGGTACAAGATGTCAAACATTGATGTTTTGACGGTACGAACATTTTCCATTTTTAGGGGGTGCAAAAGGGTGAACTGTAATTTTTTATGAAACTTAGGCATATCACCTGAAAGAGAACATTTATACGCAGCAAGATCCGAAAGATTCATCCATTTCCGACAGAGACTGCCAGAGTAATACCCAAAAAATCACTTTTTTTAAAAAAATTCATAACTTCCCTCCATTTTATTGTAGCGGCTTGAATGGTTGTTAAATCTAACGGAAATTGAGTGAACTTTATCACCTTGTATGTCACACTAAGCCACGATTTTTTTTACATGTGTTACAAGTTGTCAAACTTTGACATTTTTTGTCATTCTGAACATTTTTTTTTCACAGGGGTTTTATGGAGGTTAGATTCCAACTTACGACTCATCCCTTCATACGGCCTTAAAGAAAACCTTTCAACCTTTCTCGGAGTCAAAGTTTCATCCATTTTCGTCGAAACTGAACAAAGTTACAGCGGTTTGAAAATTCGCCTTTTTTTGTGCATTTCCAAGTGGCGCGTTTTTTTTGTTGCCGAGTGTATATATATATATATATATATATATATATATATATATATATATATATATATACAGGGTGTTAATACTAAGTCGTTACACCCGAAAATGGTAGATAGAACTCATTAAAACAAACAACTTTTTTTAGCTCAAATTTTTTATTTGGGCCCCATTTCATAGATATTGGCGTTCTCTTGTTTTTCGAAAAATCGTCATAACTCCCTTATTTTAAGAAATATTTAAAAAATACAAAAACTTTAAGCATTTGCTTTCGGTTCTCTAAAACACTTGTATTTACAATTATTTTCTATTTCATCAAATAACAAAATGGCGACCAATCAAAAATTTCTAAACAAGATATTTTGAAAACCACCCCATCGATTTTCGAAAATAAAACATTTTTAAAATCCTTAAACTTTCTATTAAAATATTTGTCTGAAACATTTTTTCTATCTAGCAAAAAAAAAGTTTTTGTTCACTTACTTGGCTTACATAAGTATTAACAAACTAAAAAAAAAGCATTTAAAACAAAGAAGCTGCTTAAAACAATGAAACAAAAAAGAGATTAGATTTGACAAGTACTCAAAAACAAGTTACTTCAAATTTAGCGCACGTGTATGTCCGTTTGTATGTTTGTATTTTGCATAATTTATACGTAAACATGCATCATTATGAAAAAGTTGAACTTCTTGACATGCTTCTGGTTTTTGGGGAGGCAAGGCGTAATGCACAGGAAGCTCGAAGAATTTATCGGGAAAGATACCCGAATCGTCAACAACCAAGTAGCCAACTCAAACTGGTTGTTTCTACCCAACAACTGGTGGAAACGCCAACAGGGTACGTCGAACCCCTAGATTTGAAGAGGCTGTACTTAACATTATTGAAGATGAGCCATCGACGAGCACAAGAATATTAGGGAACAGATTAAATGTAAATCATGTCAGTGTTTGGCAAGTTCTGAATGAGCAGGGCCTTTACCCGTACTCTAGGCAAAAAGTTCAAGCTTTGGGACCTGACGACTTCCATCCAAGACTATTGTTCTGTCGTTGGCTCCTTCGACGTGGTAATCTGAGAAGGCATTTTGAAAAATTAGTTTTGTTTACCGACGAAGCTTGCTTCACAAGGGACGGGGTATTTAATTCTAAAAATAATCATTTTTGGGCTGACGAGAATCCCCACGCACCATTTATTCGCGCACATCAACAACGTTTTGCGGTAAATATATGGGCTGGAATTATAGGGGAGTATGTTATTGGACCCTACGTTCTCCCAAACCGTTTGAATGGGGAAAATTATTTTATTTTCTTGGATACTGTGCTGCCGGAACTACTTGAAGACTTGCCACTAAACATAAGGCGGAGACTTTGGTTTCAGCATGATGGGGCACCGGCTCACACAACACGAGAAGTCACCGCATTGTTAAATAGAAAATAAGTGGATTGGGAGGAGAGGTCCAGTTGCGTGGCCAACCCGGAGCCCCGACCTAACTCCACTAGATTTCTTTTTTTTTTGGGTCAGATGAAGACCTCTGTTTACGAGACACCGGTGAACACAGAGTTAGAACTAGTGGCTAGAATCGTGGCTGCAGCAGAAGATATAAAAGAGAAGCAGGCAGTCCTTGCGAAGGTTTCCACCAACATCAAAGCACGATGCCGGGCTTGCGTTGCTACGAATGGTGGCCACTTTGAAAATAATATTTAGTCCCACCCTTGTTGAATCATTGTTTATTGTTTTATTTTTCTTGTTTGTTTCTTGTTTTTCTTGTTTAATGGCAGCAAGCCTACTTTGTTTTAAATGATTGTTGCAGTTTGTTAAAATTTATCTTGCAATTCAATTTCAATAAAAACTTTTGTTGGCCGGATAGAAAAAAATGTTTCAGACAAATATTGTAATAGAAAGTTTAAGGATTTTAAAAATGTTTTATTTTCGAAAATCGATGGGGTGGTTTTCAAAATATCTTGTTTAGAAATTTTTGATTGGTCGCCATTTTGTTATTTGATGAAATAGAAAATAATTGTAAATACAAGTGTTTTAGAGAACCGAAAGCAAATGCTTAAAGTTTTTGTATTTTTTAAATATTCCTTAAAATAAGGGAGTTATGACGATTTTTCGAAAAACAAGAGAACGTCAATATCTATGAAATGGGGCTCCAAATAAAAAATTTGAGCAAAAAAAAGTTGTTTGTTTTAATGACTTCTATCTACCATTTTCGGGTGTAACGACTTAGTATTAACACCCTGTATATATATATATATATATATATATATATATATATATATATATATATATATATATATATATATATGCATGGGGAACCGTAAGAGATACGAGGTTGGTTAAATTAGACGAAAGTTGCCTCTTTAGCAGGGCAGTTTGAACATGTATTTGTTTTTCCAATTGAATGCATAGCTCACTAGATATTGGCTAAAATGTATATTTTGCGATTTTCTTTTTTTTGCTGACAACTTCGTTGTAGTTGTATAACATAATACGAGATTTTGGTTCGCACTTTCTTATGACACTTTTTAATGGTGAATTTGTAAAAGTACTCAAAAAATTTTTTATTTCTAAACATTTACGAGTTACTGGTATCAACTTTTATTTTTCATATGGAGGTCATAGTAAGTCATGACATTTTTGAATAGAGAAATTTTTTTTGCTTTTACAACGATATAAAACACTAATAAAATATTTTTATCCAACACCTCTCAATAAATTCTCTATAACTGTGGGGGTTGTAAACAAGCAAAGTAACAGATTACCCACTAGTGGGTATAATTTTGAGGAAAGCCACTAGTGGGTATTTTTTTATTTATAACAATAAAAATAACACACACCTTGGTATCTACTTTGATTGACATTTTAATTTAAAAATTTAAAACATATGTCACTGTCAAATAATATTTCTCGATAAAATTATCACACTCAGCCTTCGGCTTCGTGTGCTAAAATTTCTCTCGTGGGTAATTCCTTACTTTGCCCACTTGTAAAGTAAATAACTATTATATTTAGTAGAAAAATTAACGAAATTTGTTATTTATTATAAAATTGAATTGACAAAAGTGAATCATAAGCTGCTAGGAAGAAAATAACAATTTCAAACAATTCAAAAATAATTTACGGAAACTTTGTCATAAATATTCTATTAATTGGTTATTTCGATTCAAGCACTTCTGCGTCTTTCATTGTGTTTTTTCTATAACTTACTTAACATTCTTGGATTAATCTGATTTCGAATTCTTACTGTGGAATTTCTTAGTACATTTTCATTCTAATATTCCAGAATAAAGAGTTTATTTATTTAGTAATATCTAATTGTGTAAATTATCTATCTATTTTCCTTCAAATTGAACATTTTACTGTAATTACTGTACTATGACCTGTGAATTGTGAGCAGAAGCTCTGCCCTACCGAAACCACATATTTTGTATTTGACGAAGTGGCAATGTATCTAAAATATCTGCAATATCATTTTGTTACATATTTAAATATCTAGGGCTATTTAAATTTTCGTTAATTATGATTGGGCAAATTAGAAGAATTCTTAGTATACCACACCATACAATGAAACTAAATTTAACTCGACAGCGAGATTCTTTATTATTTAATTTTTTCCATAGTAGCCTACGATTCACTTTTTTTATTTCAATTTTATTATAAATAACAAATTTCGTTAATTTTTCAATTTCTACTAATTATAAAAATTTATTATTACTGTTTTATAACGATGTAAAGCAAAAAAAAATCTCTATTCAAAAATGTCATGGCTTACTATAACCTCCATATGAAAAATGATAGTCGATTTTTTGAGTACTTCTGTAAATTTACCGTTAAAAAGCGTCATAAGAAAGTGCGAACCAAAATCTCGTATTATGTTATACAATAAAGTTATCAGCAAAAAAAGAAACCGCAAAATTTATATTTTAGCCAATACCTAGTGACCTATGCATTCAAATGGAAAAACAAATACATGTTCAAACTACCCTACTAATCAGGCAACTTTCGTCTAATTTAACCAACCTGTGTATATATATATATATATATATATATATATATATATATATATATATATATATATATATATATATATATATATATATATATACACAAATTTATCAGGCAGTAGGACATTTTGTAAGGTCTCTGTTTACATTTATAATTACTCTAATGGTTTCTGTGCCCAATCAAAATTATATGTTCTATTTCTGTGTTTTGGATCTTCGTTTTAATTGATTTTCAATAAAGTTTATATCGTCCTCATTGTCCCGATGACTCCATAATATATTAATATCACAAACATTTTTTCCTAATTTAATCGTGATCCTCTAATTCCGTTTTGATCGTTTTCTCAATGAAGTCTGTGTGGATGGATGGATGTGTACCCGTGTCAAATAACTCGCGAACGAAAAAAATACAATAATGAAACATTTTAATTATAAGTTTCATGACATGGCAAAGATCTGAGCATAATTTGGTAACAATTGAAAAATCGGAAGTGACAATTTCCTTACGCACATAAAAATAAATTCAAATTATTTGTAATTGTCTAGTATCTGTTTTCCATTTTGAGATATACTAATGCCAAATTCATGTAGCCATTTTCATTTACATTTAATATAAATTTAAAAAATAAATACGTATTATTAAATGTAAGCATTCATGCAATCATTTAATTTATGTTCTCATTTACATTTTCATTTAATTTAATTTATAAGATAACCAACTTTTATCTTTTAAATAAAAATGATAAATTTTGACGTGTGTGATTAAAATGGTTATATTTTAAAATTTTGAGAATTGTAATTCATTGCAAAAATGTGAATACTCGTACAATTTTCTGTACGATTAAAAAGAAAATTTATTAAAAAATAAAGAAGCTCTTATGATCATTATGTAGTAAAATAGATTTCAAAATGTAATTGAAGAAATTTTTTCCCTGTGGAATCTACTTGTAGGATAAACAGCATAACGGGGGTGTTCATTTTTAAATAATAAAATGAAATGATAAAAAAAACACAATTACTTGTACATCATCATGGTCACTTAAAAATCTGCATGCTTGCAAAGCGAATAAATCGCGTAACTATTTGTTATTCCAATATTTCAGATTAACACAAATAAATAAGACACATGACGTGAATTGCGCATGCGTTCATTTTAGTTTATTTTAACTATTTTAATGTTCCATGAATGATACATTTAAAATTAAATTAATTTAAATGGAAATGGTTGCATGAATTATGCATAAAGTATATGAAAACGATTTTTAATAAATCTTGATTAACCCATATCGAGTTTGATATCAAATTAAGGGCTTCAACGAGAGAATCTTATGTATCAAAAACTAATATTGAACCTTCGTCAACTGTATTTTATAATAGGGTCATTCTTTCTATAATCGGACAAAAAATTGGCGACCATCTTCAAATTCGCTGAAACTTTTTTTAATGGGTTATAAACCTTAGAAAGCACGGTAGAAAGTGTTAGTTAGGCCCAACTCGAATTATTTAATTTTATTTCGTATATGTATCGTTTTTTCGTGAAAATGATTATTTTGTGGAATTAATTAAAAAATAACGTTGTAACTTATTATTAAAAATATATATATCTGCATTTATTTGATAGTTTGTACTCCGCTATACTCGAAAGTATCGTTTGAGTCCACTTATGTACGTGTTAAAGCCTATTTTACGTTCTAAAATGTTTCAAATACATTTTTTTTTGAAATTGAAATTCCCAAAAAACGTATTTTTTAAAAATTCTGAAATTTTGGCAAAATAAGGTCAAAACATGGAATAAGTAAATGCAAGAACAATTGAGATGGCTATTTTGGTTATTTGGATGTTATAGCGTTTCAAAGTCGAAATTTCATTTTTACGATTTTACGAATACTCATGCTATAAAAATAAAAGATTCAGTCACTATTTATTTAAGAAAGATTTATTCATTTCTCAAAATGTTAATATTCGGAATATTTTGATAATATTTTTCAATATATCTTTCATTCTTGATTCATTTTATTAATCGGTAAAACGGTACAGGACAATAAATTGAACACTTCAACCCGCAACTGAAGGTAATGTTTTACTTCTTACGTCAATTTGAAATGAAATATTTACCATGTAATTAAATTATTAATGATTAGAAAATAATTATTCCTCTTTTCTTTACCTTGGTGTTTCTTTTTCAATGTTTTCTTGTTTAATGCGATGATTATAACTCTCCAAAACGTTAACTTCAAATTCGTCTACCGAAAATTAGTGCTTTTGTAAAAGAAGCAAATCCTCCATCCTGCGGTATACAAGCATGGCAACTTCTGATACCTTTTATAGGAATCGCAGATGAGAACCTTTTTTCCATTTTCACTTTATGATCTATGTCTTTGGAATGGATCACAACAATATTTTTCAGCTGCTTCATAACCAGATAAAAATAGGAATTCATGATTTCAACTCCCGTTCTGATGTAAATAAGAAGCAAGTCTCGTGCGGAAAAAACTTCAAATGTTTTGTAGATGTTCTCTTGCGAACACTTGATCTTAAAATTGTTAAGAGAACAACTTTTCTCAGCCATCTTAACTGACACCATGCGGAACTCGTGTCACTTTGTAAACAATGCACCGGTTTAAATGAAACGTTAGATTTAGATACCGATATTAAAACTTTTTCATCATTACCGACAAATGATAATATTAGAATTTATGAAACATATATCTATTACAATATCTCAAGGATGAACATTCAAATTAAATTTAATTCTGTTTATAAAAAAAGTTTAAATAATTTGTATTTATAATATAATTATTCGTAAAATCAAAAAATGAAATTTCGACTTTGAAACGCTATAACATCCAAATAACCAAAATAGCCATCTCAATTGTTCTTGCATTTACTTATTCCATGTTTTGACCTTATTTTGCCAAAATTTCAGAATTTTTAAAAAATACGTTTTTTGGGAATTTCAATTTCAAAAAAAATGTATTTGAAACATTTTAGAACGTAAAATAGACTTTAACACGTACATAAGTGGACTCAAACGATACTTTCGAGTATAGCGGAGTACAAACTATCAAATAAATGCAGATATATATTTTTAATAATAAGTTACAACGTTATTTTTTAATTAATTCCACAAAATAATCATTTTCCACGAAAAAACGATATATATACGAAATAAAATTAAATAATTCGAGTTGGGCCTAACTAACACTTTCTACCGTGCTTTCTAAGGTTTATAACCCATTAAAAAAAGTTTCAGCGAATTTGAAGATGGTCGCCAATTTTTTGTCCGATTATAGAAAGAATGACCCAATAGTTAATTGAATTTTTTCAAGTTTAATGTTAGATGTCTGAAAGCAGTGGTGAATTCAAGGGGTGTGGAGGGCGATCTCCCTGTGCCCTCCCCCTGAGAGTAATTATGACGTATGCAAATATAAGCACAAATAAAAATAACTATCAACGTTTCTGTCGGTGTTGTTGTTTTTAGAATATTCACAAGTAACATAATAGTTATTTACGATACAAGTACGTAAAGCTAGTCTTTAGTCACGAATGGGTCAATTAAAACACGAGCGTAGCGAGTGTTTTAAGACCCCTGAGTGACTAAAGACGCTTTACAGATAGCGCGTCCTAGCAACCAGCACAATTTGGTTTGGGTGGGCAGAACTGCTCAAATTTTGTGGCGCCCTCTTAATTTTATTTTGAACCACCCCTTCTTCGCTGAAAAGCCGGCACCTCACTCTAGTGGTAGGAAAAAACGTGACACAATATAGTGAGTACTATTTGTTTCCTACTACAGATTAAGAGCAGAAGAATCATAGTCTGAAACTGAAACTGAGGAGACTGAGACTGAAACGGATATTTCCGGGGATATTTCAAACAATTCATCAGATGTAAGCTATAATCGAGCTGAAAATGAATCCACGATCCTGGAACATATAATAAAATAAAAGAAAATGACTGACATATTTCTTGTTAAATCTGGAAATATGGAACGCAATGAATATATAATAAATGCATTAACGAACATAATAGCAGAAGACATATTGCTAATTTCGTTTGTAGAGGGACGTGGGTTCTCAAATTTTATGAAAATGATTTCTCCATAATACAAGGTACCCGGCAAAAATACTATATTGTCTCGTTTACATATGCTATACGAATTTGAAAAACAAAAATTACTAAAAATTATTAAAAATTGTCAATCTGTTGCACTCACAACTGATTGTTGGAAATCACGTAACACGGAATCATTTATAACAGTGACACTGAACTCTTTAACTGCCGATTGGAAACACATTACAGAAAATATGGAAGAACGTCACACAGGGGAAAATTAAACAAATCAAATACAAGATATCATGTAGCGAATATAATAAGTGCTGTTAGGTTGTCTGCAATTGAAGAAATTTTATGCTGTTTTGCGCACACTTTAAACTAGCAATAAATAATGGTATCGAAATAAATAATAGGTTTGTTCCAAGTGGTCATTTCTAACAAGTTTGTGACATGTTTGTGACCAATTTCAGTGCGCCTGCGAAAAATGTAAACAAGTTAAGTTTGAAACATAGACTGGAACGGCGAATGGAATGAAGCGCATGTGCATGCTCATATTTTGTTTTGACAGCTAACCTTAAATATAAATATAAATAAAGAAATTTGTACATTTTTCGCCACAAAAAAAGAAATGTTTCAAAGTTAACTTGTTTACATTTTTCGCAGGCGCACTGAAATTTGTTACAAACATGTCACAAACTTGTCAGAAATGACCACTTGGAACAATCCTAATATTAAACCTCCACTTAATAAATGCAGTAGTAGCTTATTTTTAATGATCCACAGTTGCTTCAATTGGTTTGAAATTTTCTGTAGAACTTGTTGAGCATAAATTATTACAAAAGGTAAAATCGCGTTGGAACCCAATTTTCTTTATGATCGAAAGATTATTAAAACAACGGAAAGCTGTATTAAGTGACAGAAATGTCACATCACGCACTGACGCAAGGGGCATGGAAATTACTGAAATCGAATGGGCGCTACTTGAAAAATTCAGAAATGCAAGAATCGACATTAAATTCCTTATTTCCAGAAAAAAAAAATAGATCAAATAAGACAGCAAATGAAATAGATCTGTACCATTTACAAAATGAAATAGAGAAAAATGTGTGTCCATTGCAGTGGTGGGATAACAATAAATGTCGATTCCCAAAATTAAGCGAGGTAGCCAAGAAATATTTAACAATACCTGCCACATCTACACCATCAGAACGAGTATTCTCTGCAGCAGGCAATATTTTAAATGCGAAAAGAAATTGCTTGAAATCAATAAATTTTAATGTTTTCGTGTTTTCATATCATAATTTAAATAAAAATTAATTTTTTTGAAACCTAGAAATGTTGATATCTGATTTTTTTTTGTATCATATTTTAATAAAAGATAATTTTGTTTTAAACCTAGAAATGTTGATATCTATGTTTTTTTTTGTAACATATTTTAATAAAAGATAATAAACCAATAATGTTGATGTTATCTTTTTTTGTATCACATGCATATTCATTATTCTTTATTTTGCAATTACTTTAATTAGCCGTTATTATCCGGTATACCGCGTTAACTCAATAAAATAAAATAAATAAATATATCATCACGCCTTTTACCCATTAAGGGTGTGGCACTCTGCTTACGCAGATCTCGGTAAGTGATATATTTTTTCGTATGAAATGCGGATACCAGCCGTCAAGTCATAGCCCCCAAAGTTGTTGTGGTTAAAGTGCATTTTTCGGTTAATATCGGTTTTCGATTAACCACAGTTTTCGCTTAACCAAGGTTCACCGCGGTTTTGGGTTAACCTCGGTATACCGCGATTTTCGATTAACTGCGGCTCGTCGAGACGGTTAACCGGTTATCAATTATGATGGTTTTTGACAGCACTAGTCGTAATGGCCACGGGTTTGGCACTTTTGGATAGGCAATTTATTGATTAAAAAATACTAATTATGAAAATAGTTATTTACTTTACAAGTGGGCAAAGTTAGGAATTACCCACGAGAGAAATCTTAGCTCACGAAGCCGAAGGCTGAGTGAGATAATTTTATCGAGTGGGTAATTCCACTTTGCCCACGTGTGCAGTATAACGTTTTATCTAACACTTCTTAATAAATGAAAAATTTATTAAAGAAATATTATTTGACAGTGACATATGCTTTAAATTTTTAAATTAAAATGTTAATCGAAGTAGTTACCAAGGTGTTGTGTGTTATTACTATTGTTATAAATAAAAAAATACTCACTAGTGGCTTTCCTCAAAATTATACCCACTAGTGGATAATCTGTTACTTTGCTTGTTTAAAATCGCCATAGTAATATAGCATTTATTGAGAGGTGTTGGATAAAAATATTTATCCTCTATCCGCTCAAAAAGTAGGTGAAATAGCTTTTCACCAACTTTAGCTGATGAGCCGCCACTGGTAGCTGGGGCCGTATATCGACAATAACGCGACAAATATTGGCTTCCATGCGGACCATCGTCTCTGGTTTATATGCGTAGACTATCGATTTCAATTATCTCCGCAGAAAAAAAGTTGTTTAATCATAAGTTCCTAGAAGTTAATCCACAGGTTCATTGCGCGATATTTTGCGCTACTCGAATGTGTCCGTCAATAGATCGATTGAGGTGCATGCAGTGTGACATGTTAAACATAAATGTTATGAAATTGGGGAATGAAAAATTCAGTTATTATGGCTCTATAGTGGTCTTCATAGTCTGTAACGTTAACGTTCTGGCTGGTATCACTTTTGAAGAAATGTGGACCAATGATTCTACCAGCCCATAAATCTCACCAAACAGTGACTTTTTGTTTATATAACGCCGTTTCCATAATGGCTTGTACATTTTCTTCATCACAAAGGCGGCAATTTTGCTTATTGATGTAGCCATTTAACTAAAAAATGATTGTCATCCATAAAAAAAATTTCGTAATAAATTTGCACACTTTGCAAGTGTAGTTCTGGCATAAGTCTATTCATAGTGATATAACAAGATGACTTTCATCTGCTACGCTCTGAACTATCGTTATCTTGAGCTAGTTTTAGAAACTATAGTTCAGATGCGATAGACATCCCCTTGCATCCCTAAGACAGACGACTCCTGGAATTTTGAGCGTCTGAAGACAGTTCTGCGCTGGCCGTTGTCAGTTTAAGTTCAAAATGTTGCTGTGCTACGTAAAATATGTATTTTTACGTAGTTTTTAAGTTAATTAAATAGTAATGTATCTTATAAGTTTAATGCAACGTTAAGGTAGTTTAAATAAGCGCTTAGTTTTTAATACGTCAATTTTTACATGTGTTTTGAGTAATTGCGTGTCATGATTGAAACGCTCCCATTTTATCCGCTCCCAATTGAACCACGACTGGTTTTTCCCCTTTCATTTAATAAAGTTTCCTCCTTTTTATTATGCCTATCACTATAGAAACAGCCCAGCAGTCAGCTGTTAAATTGATTGTCGCTGGAAAAATGTGTTGCCAATTCGAAAAATAAATCATTAAAAAAAAACGTATGGTGACAACATATATAAAAACACCTCATACAACGATTTATATTACAAAATTATTACTAACATCATTTTTCTTCATGCGTAGCGTATTATAATGTTCGTATTTTGTTACTACATACACGATATACAGTTTGTGCTATTTAAGGTACGAATGCATTGGAATCTCGTGAATCGTAAGAAATACGAGGTTGGTTAAATTAAACGAAAGTTGCCTCTTTAGTGGGGTAGTTCGAACATATATTTGTTTTTCGAATTAAATACATAGGTCACTAGATATTGGCTAAAATGTAAATTTAGCGATTTTATTCTTTTGCTGATAACTTTGTTTTATAATATAATACGAGATTCTGGTTTGCGCTTTCTTATGACACTTTTTAATGGTGAATTTTCAGAAGTACTCAAAATTTTTTTATATCTTAACATTTACGAATTACTGGTATATTTTTCATATGGAGGTCATAGTAAGCCAAAACTTTTTTGAATAGAAATTTTTTTTTTGCTTTACAACGGTATGAAACAGTAATAAAATATGTGTATAATTTATAGGAAAATTATCGAAATTTGTTATTTTTAATAAAAAAAAGTGAATCATAGGCTGCTATGGAAGCATTTAATAATATATAATAGAATCTCGCCATCGATTTAGATTTAGTTTCAATGTATGGTTTGGCATATTAGGAATTCCACTTAATGGCCCAATCATAGTTAACGAAATTTTAAATGGCCCAAGATATTTAAATATGTAATAAAATGATATTGCAGATATTTGCCTTTGCCACTTCGTCAAATACAAAATATGGGGTTTCAGCAGCGCGGAATTTCTGCTCACAATTCGCAGGTCATAGAACAATATTTAAATGTTTGTTTTGGAGGAGAATGAATAGGGATTTAACAAAATTAAATTTTTTTATAGAGTTAACTTAGAAAGTAAACTCTTTTCTGGGATCATTGAAATGCAAATGTACTACGAAATGCTACAGTAAGAATTCTGATTCAGATTAGGCCAAGAATGTTAAGTAAGCTATAGAAAAAACAGAATGAAATGATCAGAAGTGCTTGGAATGAAATAGTACATAATAGAATATTTTTTCGCGATCGCCCAGAAAATGATCTGTTTCTGATCGCTTTTTAGACCGGAAGTTCCTTCTTTACCGAGCTAGCTCGGTAAATTAACTATGAGGGATCGGAAAGTAATGTTTCCATAGTGATCAGTTTTTATTTATTTATTTTTCATTCATGTATCAAATATATAAGGTGTAAGAATTATAATTTTTGCACTTCCGGGTTTAAATGCCCTAATTTATTAGGTTATTAGGTGATTATTTCCCTCGCCTACGGCTCGTGAAATAAACTTCACCCTCGGGATTAAATCAGGCACTTCAACCCCTTGGTATATAAACTACTATTTTTTCAGGATCGCGATAAAAATATTGTACCCAACATGACCTGAAAGTGTCTTCAATGAGCTCGTAAGCTTCCAAAGCTCTGGAATATGCTTGCTCACCCAGTAAAGTATCACTTTCAGGTCTTGTTACATAAATTACTATTATTTTCGTAAATTATTTTTGATTCGCCTGAAATTGTTATTTTCTTTCATAGCAGCCTACGATTCACTTTTTTCAATTCAATTTTATTATAAATAACAAATTTCGTTATTATTGTATTAATTATAAAAATATTTTATTACTACCATTGTAAAGCAAAAAAAAATCTCTATTCAAAAAAGTTTTGGCTAACCATGACCTCCATATGAAAAATATTAGATTATACCAGTTACTCGTAAATGTTAAGATATACAATTTTTTGAGTACTTCTTAAATTCACCATTAAAAGTGTCATAAGAAAGTGCAAACTAGAATCTCGTATTATATCATAATAACAAAGCTATCAGCAAAAAAAGAAAATTGCAAAATTTACATTTTAGCAAATATCTAGTGGCCTATGCATTCAATTGGAAAAACAAATACATGTTTAAACTACCCTATTAACGGAGCAACTTTCGTCTAATTTAACCAACCTTGTATCTCTTACAATTCTCGCGATTCCAATGCATTCGTACCTTAAATTGAACACACTGTAGAAGTTAATAATTTTGTTACTAATACAATCATATGAAAATAATTATTCGTACAATAATATAGATATTTTTTAGTATGTTAATATGTTAGTTGTTTAATAAGCCGACAAGGACAGCTCTGAAAAGTGACAGTTTATTGTGTGGTTTTATCATATTTTATATTGTTTAGTTTAATTTGAAATGTATGAAGAAACAATTGTATGTGTCATTGGGACTTGAACATTCTTTTTGTGTTTTGCTCAATTTGCATAGCCTCGGCTCGCTCCTCGGCTGCAAATATATGAGCTCAACACAAAATGTTCTGTTTCAACTCCTAGTAATATAATATCTTATTATTTAACTTTTTCTACAGGTGATTCCCTATTCCATGTAAATGAAATTTATTGTTTTGTGTCACAAGTAAACTTTCATTTTCGGTTATGCAATTGTGACCAAAATCAACTCTTTGCATTGTCATTATATATAGTTCATTACATTTATAATTATGAATTTTGTTACTATTTTTTTTGCGTGAGTTTTTGAACATACTTATTGATACATATTCCCCAACTCGGTCGTCATTAAGAAAATTGACAATACAAAATCAAGCAATAATTTTTTTTCATTATTCCTGTGCTTCCTTATACTACGTATAAGAAAGTTACATAATATTGGCTCTACATGCTTTCGTAACATAACGTGATTAGATCAACCATTCTTTTATAGGTGGATTTGACACTGAAGCAGAAATGCTATACTACATATTTCATGACAAGAAGGAAGGTTTAGCTGTTGGAGTTGTGTTCGACAATGTTCATGACGATAACCTTCCGAGAAATTTAAACTATAGAATCCGTGCAGAAAAGCCACTTATTAACATCAAATCATTATATGAAGAGTTCGATCCAGGTGAGTCACAGTTAATCAAATATTTTTACTTGAATAGAAATACACCTGCGGTCGTTAAAATCGGAACACCAACCAATTATAATTAATTTTACCTCCCGCCTACCTCTATGCCAATTTATTCGTCTCGCGTAACTCAAATACTATAATACCAAAAATACAAGTTTGCGTATTTTTGCTTCATATATTAATATGAAGAATTGATTTTATTTCGGATAAAACCGGATGTAGCAGTTCACTAGACGCCCGGAACAGTTTTCCGTGAAAAAAACACGGTTAAATTTAATTTTTCAACAATATATGTTATTTTGAAGATTATAGAATATTTTGGTTTAAGCGACACCACATGTACCGCTTAAGTATTTGACATTTAAGTGACAGTTTAAACTGAAAAACGAAACTGTGCAACAACTAAACCATAAACTAAAACTTAAGCTTAAAAAAAAAACTTAAGTGGTAACTGTGCAACTGGGCCTTAGGAATACAAGTATGTTCAAATTTCTTTAATAGAATGCACTGAATTTGAATTATTAGAGAACTAGAATTTGTCCATAAGAGCCTGTGTTAAGTTAGTTCAGCGTTTATCCGTTGAAGGCGTAGCATGCGACAAAGTACCGCGCTCGCTGCCACTCCCCACCGGACATATCGAGCTAGGGTCAAGATGACTACAGTCGACTAGCTCGCGCAAATGTGGCTTTTCAAGAGATACATAAAATACGCTGTAGTCAAAATGAATTAACTATTCGAAAGTAGACACATTTGGTTTTTTCAGGGCAAACTAAGAAACACAAAATTAGTTTGGAGTTACTAGTCACATAAAAACAGTACCTTATTGACTAAAAAAGTTTGTAATGCAAGTTTATAACAATATAAAATTTGTTGTGAAAAAACATGATTATTTGCTAACGTGACTGACTAAATTTATCAATTTACTGTACGATGTGTTCTACTTGCGAGTTATTAAAATATTATACATATGTTGCTATAAAAATTACAAGTTTTGTATATTGTTCCTAGAATTTACTTTGTTTTTGTCATCTCTAAATATAAATGCTAACTTAGATTGGATACGCTATTCAATATTTTTACGATTTCATAATCAAATGTACGATTTGTTACAAAATGAAATTGGAGCACAAGCAACTAAATTATAACCAACTTTAGCACGGAACATACAAATATATACAATAGAAATTCCAACTATATAAAAAATATCAAAAAGCTAAAACATTTTTGAAAGATAATAACGATATTTTAGTTACTAAAGCGGACAAAACTAACAAAATGGTAAATATAACAAACGAAGCTTATAAGGAAAAATGTATGATCTTTTATCTGACACTTCTATACTTCCTTGAGATATAACAAATTGGTCTCCAACAACCATCAACTAATTGTTCAAGACAAGCACCTAATCCGTAGCTCGATGCATCAGCTAACACACTAGATGGCTTTTTTGGGTCATAAAATGCTAATATTGGCAAACTAGTTAGTTTTTCTTTCATTTTCTTCAACGCCAAATCATGGACCTCTGTCCAAACATACTCTCTTTTTTCTTTAATAATTCTTGTAGTGGTTTTGCGCAATCTGGAACATTTGATATTAATTTTGTTAAATAATTGTACATACCCAATAATCTTCTTAATTCTGAAATGTTCTTTGGAGACTCCATCTTTTGTATTGCTTTTAGTTTTTCAGGATCGGATTCAATGCCTTTTTTAGAGATAATGTGTCCTAAATATTGTATTGATTCTCTTCTAAATTCGCATTTATCTCTATTTAAAGTTATACCAATATTTCTTAATTTTCGCAGAACTCTGTCAAGATTTTTATCATGTTCCTCCTTATTTTTACCAAATACTAATATGTCATCCATTAGATTAATTGTACCTGGTAAGCCTTCCAGTTTTTGGCTCAAGCAGCGATGAAACAGTTCCGGCCCGGAAGATATTCCAAATGGCAAACGTTTGAAATAATACCTTCCAAATGGAGTAATAAATACGGTAAGCATTGCCGTTTTTTCCGATAATGGTATTTGCCAGAATCCAGAATTCGCATCCAATTTTGTAAATATTTTTGCTGCATTTAACTGTGTCAACGTTTCTTCTACTGACAATCAACACACAATCTTATTTTTCCAGCTTTCTTTACAACCACTACAATAGGTGCACACCACTCCGTAGCCTGCTCTATTCGTGTAATGTTGTCTTGTTTTTCCATTTTCTTTAATTCGTCTTTAACTTTCTGTCGCAGGGGCAGAGGAACTCTTCTTGGAGCTGTTACTGAATATGGGATTGAATCTTTCTTTATTTTTATTGTATATTCTTCTTGAAACCTGCCTATTTTACTACCAAATAAATTCGAAAACTCTCTTATTTCTGGAATTTGATCAGCTTGAATATTAAATACACATTTAAATAAATTTAAGGCTTGTATTGCTGGACAACCCAATAGAGGTTCTGCTAAATTTTCTACTACATATACTTTTTCTCTTGTTTGTCGATTTTTATATTTAATTATTACATTTATATAACCAATTGTATTTAATTTATTTTTACTAGCAGCTAGCAGCTTTTTCTTTGTTCTTTTTAAGATTAAGTTATTTATATTATTAGTAATATGAAATGTTCTCACCGGAATGACAGTAACATCAGCACCCGTATCCAGTTTGCTAAGAACTTTCTTTCCATATATGTCTACATTTAGTCTCCAAGCTTTGTTTTTTTCTTCTGTTGTTTCTACTCTGTTTATACCAATATAATTTTCATTAGAGTCTGTATCGCAACTTTCATCAATGTCATTTATTCTCTTCGTACGACACACTTTACTAAAATATCCAACTTTTTTACATTTATGACAAGTTGCATCTTTGGCAAAACATTTTTCGTATTCCTTATGCTTTAGTCTGCCGCATCTACCACACCTTTCTCTCCTATTCCAATTTGTTGGAATGTAACTTTTATTTTCATTTTTTATTTTGCTCCGATATTAGTGTTCTTCACTAACTCTTGAAATTGATTCTTGTACATCTTTATTTCTAACAACTGTTTGCTGCTTCTTCACTCCTTCAGATTGCCTAACTCTTTGTACAGCTTATTCTAAGGTCAAACTTGAATCCATTTGCAGCTGTTCCGCCAATTTTTCTTCTAGGATGCCTACTACAATTCTGCTAATTATGTGCTAATTTTGTACCAATATTACGAATTTTGTGCTACAACGGAAACCGCGAAAACGGATATCAGTTATGGGGGGGAGCCAGCTTGACGTATAGCTGGCAGCCGACCTACGCCAAATTGTGACAATTTACAATAACTACTAGGCTATAATTTTGTGCTAATTATGTGCTCTTAAAAATCAATAAAACGAACCGGAAGTGAAAGTTATTTCTAAAAGATTTTAACCATATTCTCTATTCGACAAGTCTACCATACAGACGAAATCCAGTGATTTGTGAAAAATAATAATATTTAATCAATAATTACTGCTTTATAATTCTTTTTTAATCGTGTGCTCTTAATACATACTAAAAAAACGGAAGTTGGTAATATTTCTGGCAATTTTTCAACATTTATCACTTTTAACGACTCATGAATGAAACGATTTATTAAAATTTCATGAATTTCTTTAGGTTCTATAATTTTGTGATAATTATTTCCCAACTTGAATAATTTTGTGCTTCATTAGGGACTTAGTAAACGATGATTCCTTTATCAGGGGTGCCAGCTAGATATATTATTGCCACCTAAACTGCTGCAAAAATAATTATTGACCACAGTACAATATTGTGCTAATTATGTACTAATCATTTGCCAACTTAATTAATTTTTTGCTCCACTAGGGACTTAGTAAACGATGATGCATTTATCGGGGGTAGCAGCTAGACGTATACTTGACACAAACTATATTAAACTGCCGAAAAATTAAATAAAATATAATTTGAAAAAACTGGTATAAAGGGCTGTAAAATACAAATGTACAACGTAATTCTGAAGAAAATTTGCTTGCATTAATTGAAGAAAATCACACTTTTAGTTTACGACAAATCGCACTAATCACAGCAAAAATATGACAGTATACAACATTAAAAAAAAGCACAAATATTTTTCATGTAAGTTTCATTGTCATCAAGAATTGTTACCCAATGATTTTGAAAATCGTGCTGCGTTTTGCGAAAATCAGATTTTTTGAGCATATCTCAGTAAACCATTTGAAGAGTTGATGAAGTTATGAAGAAATATTTACATTGATAGAACAGCATCTAAACATGATTTATAAACGTGAATTCAAAAAGATTGCATGGAATCATAAAAATGACAATACGAAATTTCTTTGTCCCTAGAACTCGTTTAATTCAAGTTTGAGAAGTGCATTTTTAGGGTATTTGAGATTACAATTTTTTTATTATTGTAATCATTGCATTTATTGTTGTAATCAGTACATTGTTGTAATAAATACTAATACATTGTTATAATCAACAAGAATATATTGTTCTAATCAACACAAGTACTTTATTGTAATCAATAAGAATATATTGTTGTAATCAATAAAGATACATTGTTGTCATCAATACACTGTTATAATTTATACAATATTGTAATCAATTACAATTCTTACAATTATTGTAATAAATGTAAAAATAGTTACAAAAATTATTGAAAAAATTAATAATATATTTTAATATGGAAAATAAAACATCTCTTTTAGGAATTGTAATGTAATTTTCTGAAGTTTGTGGCTTTGGTTTTTTAATTTATTATACTTAATCTTAAAGTGGATGTTGTTTTTTTTTTTGAGTAACTTGGGTATTGGCAACAGTTTGGATTGGAATATCGGGATAGTATTGCTCATATCCTGGATAATCTGGTAGTTAACTTGTGAAATGATCTGTTTGATTTGGTGGGAATAGATCCAAGTTCAATAACAAGTAGTATGTTTTCACCCATCGCCAATATTTGTGAATAAATTAATTATATATCAGGGAAATATTCAGCTACATTAACTAACTAGAGGCTACACTTGCAATTTAACCAACAGCAACTCTGTTGTCTTGTGCATTATCTATCGAACATGAAGATAAACAACCAACGGTTTTGAAAATGTGCTTCAAAAATTAATAAACAACTAGAAAGTTAATTCGTTATATTGATTTAGATTCTTTATGTAATCTTACTGCTAAAAAATTATACGTATATATATATTCGTAAATAGTTTTTGGATAATAAATTTCAAATTCAAAAACCTACATTTTCTTGTTCTACACTTTTTCTTACATTTATTTTGAAATTTTTATTTTAATTGCTTTGCAGATAGACGTCCTAGTTCTGAAGAGTAATTAAAAATATTGCCAATAGTCTCCCAATTTTCTTGTTTCCAATTAATTATTAAGGCCTTTGTTTAACATGGGAAATCAGTTTTACCGTGCGCAAAAGTTACAAAATTATTTTAGGCGAAAATGGTTCAAACACGGTATGTAATCTGTAAAATTGGGTGCTATTCACAGATCTATACTACGGGCTACTAGGGCATTTTAAGATTTAACACTGTTGCTATGAACAAATTGTTGATCTCCAAGGTAATCAACAACTTTTGCAAAGTAACAGTGCCATTTAAAATGCCCTAGTTAGTAGCCCTTAGTATAGAACCGACCTAGAGCTTCTAAAACTATATCAATGAACCGAAATAACTTTTTAGTTGTTTATTAATTTTTGAAGCACGATATTTTTAAAACCATTGGACGTTCATCTTCATGTTCGATAAATAATGAACAAGACAAAAAGAGTTGCTGTTGATTGAATTGCAAAAACAAGTGTAGCCTCTAGAAAATTAATTTCTTAATGAAGATGAGTATTTCCGTAATTATTTTGTTCTATATTTATTTTATTAATTTATTCACAAATATTGGCGATAAGTGAAAACGTACTACTTGTTATTGCACCAGGATTCCCACCAAATCATACAGATCTTTCCAAAAGAGAACTACCAGATTAGTCCAGGATATGAGCAATTCCATCCCATGAAATTCCAATCCAAATTGATGCTAATTCCCAAGTTCGAAAAAAAAACACTCGCTTTAATATTCAATACGAAAAATTAAAAATTTTATCCACAAACTTCAGAAAATTACAGAAAACTTGTAGAAATAACCTGTTTTTTGGCGTTTCTGTAACAATACGAAACGTTTCCGAAAGAAGACATTTTATTTTCCATATTAAAATATATTATGAATTTTTTCAATAATTTTTATAACTACCTATTTTTACATTTATTACAATGTTGTACAGATTATAACATCAGTGTATTGAAGACAATAATGTATTGATTACAATAATGTACTTATATTGATTACAACAATGTATTCTAATTTATTGCAATAATGTACTCGTACTGATTACAATAATGTATCCTTATTGATTACAATAATATACTTGTATTGATTATAACAATGTACTCATATTTATTACATCAAAGCCCTGATTACAACAATGCACTGATAACAACAGAGCACTGATTACTCAGGGGTCTTAAAACTAGACTAGCTTTACGTACTTGTATCGTAAATAACTAAAAATGAATACAATATTACAAATGAAATATCAAAAGTCCCTATCCATCCTACCTCTGCTAAAAATTTTATACAAAGTAAAAAGTCAAGAATATTAGTTTTTGTATATTTTTCTTAAACGAGAAGCGTTATCGTCAAATTAAGTCACATAAAGTTTGTAGACCATGCAATTGTCTACAAAAATTGTTCAAATACTTTTTTCCTACGAATCATCAATCATGAGATATTGCGATTTCAAAAGTTAGAAAACTCGTATTTTGCATAACATGCACAGATTTCCGCACCACCTATGAGTTAGTGTTTAATGGGTATATGGTCCAATATCAATAATTATTCAAAGTAAATACACATTCATCAGTAAAGCAAATGCTTTTTCTAAAATGTCTGTCATTCTTTGCTCGTTCCATCATATTTTCAAAAAACGCAGCACGATTTTCATTAGGTAACAATTCTTGATAAGAATGAAACTTTTCTGACAGTTCATTGGAAATAAAGAAGTAGAGTATGCGTCTTTTATGATATTTAAATAGATATTATTACTTCAATAAACATTTTACAATTCATATATATTTTTAAAGCAATTTGAAAAATATTTATTTGTACAAATTAAGAAAAACAGCGAAAAAAATTATAATTGAAATTATTGTTTATTCTTACAACTGAGCTTCGGAAAGTGGTGTGGGCATTTTGAACCAGACTCTGTTATTGCGTCTATGTAATTAAAGCAACGAACTATTGAATTTATTGACAAAAATTTAAAATGATCAATTTTTACTTTCTTATACATAGTATAAGGAAGTATTGGAATCATGAAAAAAATCGCTGACGAGTTATTTGCGGAAATACATATTTTGACGTCCACTGAATCCATTTAGACCAATTTCTCAATGATGTCTGTGTGTGAGGATGGATGGTTGAATTGTCCTTCTACGCATTATTTTATGACAGAGACAAGATATGTAAACGAAACTTGGAATTTTTATGAAAATATGAAGAGCTGAGTTGATTTTGAATGAAATTAAAAGATGAAGTTTACTGTACACACAAAACAATAAATTCCATTTTTTTAAAATAGAATCAGCTGTGAAAAAAATTAGAAATGAAATATGTAAGCAAAAATATTTAGAATATAAAATGTTCTTTACTCTTTTCTTGTACATGCTTCAATTTTGAGAATTATTAAACGCTAGTTAAATAGCAGGTTAGTCAATATGCTATTTTTAATATGCTACTTAATATTTGTGTGAGTATTATAAACCAAAATTTTATTTGATTACCTATTTATTAGTTAATCATGTCTCCCTAGAAAAGTTACCAAATCATATTAAATTTAGTTGACAAGTTAGAATCCCTATCAGAAATATACACATATTCCATGTAGATGGCGGCAGTGAAATTTATTATTTATTAATTAAAACTTACATAAAATATGATGAAATCAACTAAATGGAACAATTTGAAATAAGATAATACAAATATTTATTACATCCATTACATTATTGAATGATTAATGAGTGTATGAAATATGAAATCATCAGTTACTGGTACCAGAATTATATTCATTAAATATATTTTACAAAAAAATGGAAAAAAATTTAAATTATTAGAAATTATGTCCCTATTTAATGACATAATTGAAAAACAAAGAAACGGACGCAGTGAATTTGCAGACTAAGACAAAAGTATGGGCAGATATAACCATATATGTGTCTAATTTAATTCAATATACAGTTCAGGACAAAGATATGGAATTTATTTGAAATTATTTTACGTAAATATTAAATTAAAATCAATAAAGCTGAAATCTAAGGACAATATAACTGGATATTATTTCATATGGAGCACGTAAAAATAGAATATATTTTTATTTAGGTAGAACTGGAGGAGATAATATAGAAATAAATAAACAGATGAAAACCTATCAATTGTTGAAACGCTATCAATCGATGATACTGACATGATATTCGAAAAATCTATGTAAATATCTACAAAATTTTTAAGATTTAAATATCCTTAATATTTAACAATAATTGTCTTTATTATCTTCCAAAAACAATTTCATTGTATGGGATGCGGCAAGAGTAGTGCAGAGGTTAACAAAAAAAAGTTATACCATTTTATTAAGGCAAGTTTGAAATTCACCTTCAAAAATCGAAATCATAATGTAAAAATCGAAAAACTATATTAGCTGTTAGTTTTGATAGTTTTGTTAGTTGATCAAAAAAAATAAAACTTGCCGATCCGCCTTTATTTATAGCATATTTGTATGGATGCCAATATACGAATCGGCAAGTTTTTTTTTGTTCAACTAACAAAACTATCATAACTAACAGCTAATATAGTTTTTCGATTTTTACATTATGATTAGTACTTAGCCGAGAATTCACGAAGTTTCTACTATGAAACATGTCATGTGCTTGAGATCGAGATCGACCGGAGTAATGCTTGGCGAAGTAATACTCAAGTAGCAAACTGAGCATCGACTATGAATATGGGCATAAATGTCGCTACTCATTAAATCCAACAACTAAAACGTTATTTGTGAATGTTACTTCCAAATACAATAAAACATAGAACATAAAACTAACACTAGTTTCGATCTGTGAATTTGGCTTTCGTACTCATGCTCGTGCGACGTCTCAAATCTACAGAGACAATGTGCTGCCATCTTGTGGCAAAAATTGTAAAAGGACATTTTAAATTGATAACTTCACGCGTGAGAACACGAGATTTCACATTTCTGCCGTCGGTTAAAATATATAATCGTAAATAAAGAGTTATGTGCACATAAGTCGTAAAAAAACTAATGAATAAGTTTAAGATATGTATTATATCGTCTCTGATGCCAGTTTCAATGGAAATTATGATAGCATTTTGTATTAAACAAGTTTGAATAATTTGGAGGTTAGATTTTCCTAATATTAGGCGTAAGTAAGTGTTGTCGGTGAACTTCCTGCACACTTGGACTCTTGCCGGCGTCGTTCCACCGAACGACTTGATTTTCCATAAAGTATTTGTAGAACAAAAATATAAAATTACATTGATATATACTTTTAGTTGTCTACTAATTAAATTTAATACCACCAAAACTGTCCTGCTTATTTAATAAGGCGACTTAGAAGGAGAATAAATTTATATTACCTTTATAATACACTTTTAGTAAATAGTAGGTTACTTAATTTATAAAATACGCTATTAAATTTTAACATCCGTTTATAATACCGGGCTTTAAATAATCGTACATTAGGAACAAAATCTAAAACATTTTAAACATCTAGATGTCAAATAATTGTGAATTGTCAAAAATATGTGTCGGTTGAAATATTATAAAAGCAATATTTTTATTATTAGAAAGATTTATGCCCAGTTGCACCATTCTCACTTAAACGTTAAGTGTTCCTTAAAATTCTAAGTAATACTTAAATATAAAAATTTCGTTGCACCAGCCAAATTTCAGCACTTAAATTGACTTAAGGAATCCTTAAACTAAGTGTCCGACGTTGGCCACTTAACGTCTACTTAACAAAGGAACTGTCAAATATTTGTATTTGTAATTAGGAAGAATGCTAAATTATTATGATATTAATTACGACGATGACGAAATGCATGTTTTGGAAAATATTCGATTTATAAATAATCCTCCGAGAATAACATATGAACGGTATTTGCCGCTTTTGCATGAAATTAATTGGCGATAATTTCCCATACTTCTTTCTTTTTATTTGTAATTGTATTTGCCATTTTATTTTCAATAATATTCTTATATTCTGGAACGGATTGTAACAGAAATATCTTCTCGTCCGTTGTGAAATTTGCGGATCTTCATCTTCTTTTCATTTTTCGGTTACATTTTAATACTAGAATCGTATTTTTGTGATTGCTAATATCACTAAATAATATTATTACAAATTTATTAACCTTACTTGGTAACCCTTCTCGATAATTAATGCATGACATGAACGTTTGACAGGTTTGAAATGTCACAAACAATAAACAAATTTTCTTGACAGTTTAAACTTACTAGATTCTAACATTAGAAAATGAAAATTTCGTTAACACTAGAATGGCCGGACAGGTCAAAATGACCGTTTTTTAAATTTAAAATATTCTTAGTCACAGACATTCTGGACATTCTAATGTTAAGTTACCAAAGATTCTTCTTCGTTTTTGATATTCATTTTTAGATCTCTTGTTTTAGTTATAGAATGTAGAACTAAGTAATGACTAACTAAGCAATGCTTAAATTCAACGTGTGCAACAAACTTAAAATTTAAGGATTCCTTAGTTTTAAGTAATGCTTAGTAAAGTGTAGTTTTAAGGAAGGGCGGTGCAACTGGGCATTAAAGACTAGATTACCCAAATATTTTAAAATAAAATCATTGTTACAATGAGAACAAAAAATTAAACAGGTTTAAGGTTTAACATCTATATGTCAAATAATTATCAAAATTAAGTCATATATAAGGAACAAGTCATAAGTGTACAGTTGGTTTTATATGATAAGAAAGTAGCGTGATGACCACACCAGATATTATATACTTATGACCACTGCCACTCTACTAATATTAATCAAACTGACAGTTGCCAATTTAAATTTACCCCTGTGGTTCCTCCTCCACTAACATCTTTGGGGGCTATAATTTCACGGCCGGTAACCGCACTTCATACGCAAAAATATATCACTTACGGAGATCTGCGCAAGCAGAGTGCCACACCCATAATGGTTAAAAGGCATGATATATGATGATGATATTTCAATCAAACTCTATGTAGAATATCGTCCGTTTAATCCTATTAATTTTTGGTGTTTCGATTTTAACGACCACAAATGTATTAATATGAGATAACTATGAACCTATTCACAAAGTATACACTAATTATGTGCTTAATTTTCTAGAATACATGTACTATTTCAACTCCCACTTTTTTCCTGTACAACAAGCAGTCGATTCTGCTTTTATCAAACAACACAAAAATTTGGATTTTAGTATTTCTTGGCAGAAAATGCCGATGCTACTGCAAACAAAAGAAGTTGACATAATAACGAAGATGTTATTATCAGTGTATATAGTTATGGGTTTCATGGTATTTGTGCAATTAACGATACAGGATATTTTAGAGGAAAAGTCAACAGGAATGACGGTATGGTGTGTAAAGAGCCATGTTGGTGGTTCATAATTAATTACATAAAAATAAATCGACAAACCGATAAACATCTCTGAGGAGCGTGTTTTCGATCCGCCACATCTCAATTACAACGTTGTCAATATTAATTTATAGATGTTTACTAATGAATAGTAATTTCAATGGCTATTTTACTACAATATTTATAAATCAGTCAATAATAATTTATATCTTTACTGTTGTTTGTTTATCATTATCAAGAATGACTTGATTGTAATCGTAATTTTATGGCGTTTACATAATAGTTATTTATGTATCTAGAACGAAAAGTGAACCTTTAAGGTACTAGTAAGTTGTTTACGGTCGAGGCGTTAGCCGAGGTCGAAATTACTTGCGAGGACCTTAAAGTCACTTTTCATTCGAGGTATATACAAAATTTTATTTCATACTGGGTACTAAAGTTGGTAAATTATAGAATTTATTAACAGAAATTATCAAAAATTCGTAGAAATATGAGTTGATATAAGTAGGCTAAATAACAATTTCTATAGGAGCAGTATTTGTTTATAAATAAAGAATCAATTAAAAGTCAAATTTTACTTTAAAGTCCTAGGACTTTAAAGTTTCACTTTTCGTACGATAAATAGTCCAAAAAATGTGACATAAGTAACCAGTATGAAATAAAAATTTTAATAAGGGTAATATCGAGCAGTGCAGCTATATTGCAAAAATTGTAACCTAATACAAGAACAAATTTATTTATCGATAATGTAAAGAACTAGATAAAAAAGTACATATTGTAACTATCATTTGGAGAACTCAGATTTTCAAATAATACAATTTCACAATTAACATATCTTATCTAAAATCCTCAAAAAATTATACGAAAACTATAGATGTGTTTTTCCCACAGCGCTCAAACAACGAATCTACGACTGAAACCGTCGTATATATGTGTGATAAGATGCTTGTAACCAGAAGGTATCGAGTGTTACCTTTTCAAAATATAGGTCCAATTTTGAAATGAATGGCTGATCGAAATTATCCCACTGATCGATATTCACCAACTCTCCCCTACATAGGGTTATTAGACGTTTCGGAAAACTGGGTTTGTTTCGATTTTGAGGTCCAAAGGAAAATACCTTGACACACTCGTACTTTTTGATTTTTTTTTTTTGCGGTATTAGAATCAGCTCTAATACGCATTGGATTCTGTCCGAGCAAATTCGATGTATCAGCTCGGATACGCATCATGTTTCGTTCGAGCGAACTTGATAGTTCATGAGTTATTTAAGAAAACATTTAAATGTTTTTTTCTCAAAATAATGTGTGCCTTGAAAACAAAATTACTAATTACAAAAATTGACAGCTACATTGTTTCGCGTTGTTATTGAATACTTACAAAAGTATTTTGTATTAGTCGGTGTAAGATATAGTATGTATTTTTTTTTCTTATTTGAAAAAAATGAATAACTTGAATGAAAGAGATTCGGATATTGTTGAAGGTATAATCGCAGGGCTTGACGAAAAGTAACATTTTAACATATCTACCCTTCTCTAACATTATTCACACAAAAATAAAAAATTAGTCAGCACAACTATTTTTTCGCGCCGCCGTCCGACATTAATACAATTACATATCTCTAAAGCGGTCGGAAATTATGTTTTTGTCGTACTAGTTCGACAAAAATTGCTAACTTTTTATGGTTATATGTTTATCTAACTTCTGACGCTAGAAATGTCTTACACTGACATAAAAATATTATGGCAATATATCTACAATTGAGTATTTGTATTACAAGAAAACAGAATATTTATGGATTTTAAACATATTTGTAACTAATGATAATTGAATATGCAGTGTAAAATCCAAATAAAAATATGTAGATATTTTTGGTTATGATATTGGAAAAGAAACATAATTGATATTCAAATATTGTGAAGTTAGCAACATAAAAAAATTCTCTGTCATTAAGAAAATGAGTAATAAATTAAATTTATTTATTAAATTTACATAAATGTTGGCGCGAAAAATCTTGTTTATCCCTCGGTTGGAAACTATTTTGCGAGTGCTCGTATTTGTAGGACTCGCCTACGGCTCGTCCTGTCAAAATAAACTCGCACTCTCAAAATAGCAGTTTCCAACCTTGTGATACAAATAACTATAGGTAGGTACATCTGTCAAACTTAGCAACTTTATTTTGATAATAACATTTGATTATTATTTTCAATAACTCGAAAACTATCAAGTAAAAATAAAACCCATTATCCTTTTTCAAATAAAAGTTTTTTTCTATTAATCGGTGTAATAATATACGGGCTGTGCCATTTTAAAAAAAGGATAAAATTAGTAACTACTGAAACGTCGGCGTAGTTTTTATTAAATAATTGACTGCGTCCGTTATTATTCTTCTCGAAAATGTTCCAACTTTCGATTCCAGCCTATATATTTTTACCTCCCGCCTACCTTTATGTAAGGGAGGTGTTGTTTTTGGTCAAAAAATTGGGTAGTGAGTTTTCAATGAATAAGCACGTTTTAGGGTCCCTACAATACGATTTTACTATTTTTGCGATGATGTCTGTATGTATGTATGTATGTGTGTGTGTGTGTGTGAAGTCTGTGACAATTTTTTCGTCTCGCATAACTCAAAAACTATAATACCAAAAAATACAATTTTGTGAATTATTGCTTCTTATATTTAAATGAAGAGCTGATTAGATTTTGGATAAAATTGGTCAACCGGAAGTAGCAGTTTACTTGAAGCCCTTTACAATTTTTCGTGAAAAACAGGGTTAAATTTGCTTTTTCAACAATTTATGTTAGTTTGAAAGTTGAAGAATATTTAATTTTACATGTGTTTTGATTACATTAATTTTATTAATTTTCATTAGATTTAGAGATAATAAAATATAAAGAAATTAGATTTCACAAATCTTACATTCCTAGTACACCATGGAAACATTTAAAAATTATCAATTTTTTTACGAAATGTGACACATGTCATTGTGATCGTGAAGCTGTTTTCTTAGTGAAATATATGTCAAAAAATTAAATAAATATACGAAAGAAAATTAAAATTCTCAAATATAAATAGAAAATAATCAAATAATAAAGTATGTTTTTGCATCATCAAATACTATTTTATACCGTTTAAGTGTAGTATTTGGCGGGAGGTTATGTGATGGCCACATCAGATTTTTTAATATAGTAACGCAACCACCCCCCTCCCCCCTATTTTCATCAAGTCCCGGTTTGTTCTGTCAACAATCTGAGGACAACATGTATTAATATACAATAATAGCACCAGAAACACATGTCAGTTTTTTCTACATTCTCCGTACTTCATAAGTCATAACTAATTCAGCCAATAGCATTTAAGAATTTTATTTAGTTACCGTGTATTGATAAGCGAAAATACCCTTGACGACGTGGTATTACCGCTGGATCTCATCACCAGTTGTAACTTGTTGTTTTATTTATCACAAATGTAAAATTTTTCGTATTTGTTGTTATCAATTTTATTAATTGTTCAGTAATATCAGAATATATTGTGTTGATACACTCAACGTATTATTTTAGAATACCACTCCTCCTGCGAAGTCGTGGTATTACAAAATAATACGTTTCGTGGCAACAACACAATACGCTATGTAAGCATCTGTGTTTTTCGAACACGGTGACATCTAGCATCATGAGCGCTAAAAATTGATGTTGGTTATTATTAACTTTGGTTTCCAAAGCATTGATATAATTTATTGCGGACCAAAAGTATACGCAAGCTGTTAAACAGGAATCTTGTGAGGCACGTTGAACGAAGAAATTTAGATTTCGAGACGGATATTGCGAAGGACAGTTATGCGGAAACTCCGGCCGGTATTAGTATGAAGAACAATACAAACTTTTATAAACCCGTCATTGAGGTACGAATGAAAAAACCAAATAACCTGCAAGTTGAAAATTGCATGTTCTATGAATGTTGCGTTTTGACAGGGAACAGTCATAGTAATATTGTACAGTTAAATGGCTACAAAACAAAGAAAATTTTCTTTTAACTATTAGATTAATGCATGATAATAAAATATATTAAATTATTGGAATTATTGTTTCATTTGACTGTTAATAATTACATTTACATTAATCTAATACAATTTAAATACAACATTATTTGGTCTAAAAATATACATAATATATTGCAAAAACGAGCCAAATAGATCTTAACAGAAAGATTATGACTGACGTTAATCGGCGAATTGCAGCGATCCATTCCTTCTTTCTGTCAATTTCCCCCAGGCTTTATTGGGAAATGAGTAAAACATTATAGTCAGAGCATTCCCCGTTGTATTTCTGCAGCCCACCACACTACAACAACTGTTCGACCCCTTTTTTCCGAAATACTCATTTTCACGCACTTAATGCTATGCTAAACAATACAGCTATCACGGCGCGACTCCCGGATATGTTGCAGCGGCGTGCCGTATGATGGCACAGGCGTCGATGCTTACATAGCGTACATATTCGATAATACCTGAACACACGTGTCACCATGACAATTTTTTTAATTATAATTTTTTCGAAAAATGTGTAATAATTTGTTTTGGAAATGGTTTCATTAATGAAATTAATGAAAATAGTGTATCTTGTATCTCCATACAGGGAGAGCATGGCAGTGCGCATTCCAGCATTATTATATTTCAGTGGTAATATTTGGATTAATAGAAAAGGAAACAAGCAGACATGAACTTGAGATGGTATGCCTAGATTTAATTAAGAAAACATTAAAAGTAGATATATCTCTATTGGAGATAGATAATGTATACAAAATTAGAAACAGAAACAACAGACCAGTCTTAATACAATTTATTTCAAGGAGGAAAGTAATAGGCATTTTGATAAATAAAAATCTCCTGAGAGGAACAAACGTTATAATTTCTTAAGATTTCCTAAAGATTTTGCAGAAGAAAGGAAGGGCTTACTACCGCTAATGAAAGAGATGCGTAAAGAGGATAAACATGCATTAATAAAGTATGACAAGTTTTATGTTGACGGTCAGCTAATAAGAAAAGAAGAAGCAATAAAAGAGATGCACAAAAAATGAAAAGAAAAGACAACTCTCGGAAGAAATAGTTCAAGAAGAACCTGACGAGAGAAGAACAAATACAAGCAATGAAAATCAAGACCCGAAGAGACAGGAACCAACACCTTCAGGCTTATATGTAAAACTTATTTCTGCATATATATTAATCGTCCAGGAACTAGCAGCTATAACATATAAAACGAGAGGCCAATTAAAGGCGCAACAGGATCCTTTTACAAAAGAATGAATCCAACAGCACCGCCAGAAGAGAATGATCCAAATAACGGTCTAAAATAAACGCACTGAATAATATAATCCGAACTAACTGGATAAAATATAAGGAAAACGATTTTTGGAATTTTATAGAGGAATTTGATTTCATCGGTTTAATAGAAACTTGGATCGAAGAGAAAGACTGGAAAAACTAGGAAAATAAGCTGTCAAGTAAATTAAAATGGAAATGAGTACATGCAAATAGGGAAAACAAAAAGGGAAGAACTAAAGGAGGAATAATAACCGGCGTTAGAAACACATTGAGAAACTACCGGAGGGAAGGAGTATGGACCAAATGCAAGAACGAAAACTCGTAATAGATGGAGAAAAATGGAAAATAATAACAACATATAGCAAAGGAGAAATGAAACTAATACAAGAGCAAACAGAAGAAATAGACGAATATAATTCATTATTAGGAGGAGACTTTAATGCTAGAATAGGGGAAGAAGGTAAAATTATTTACACTAGAGATGAGACTGAAAAGAACAGGAAATCAAGAGGCAAAATAATTAACAATGAAGGAGAAAATATCCTAGAATTCCTGGAAGAAAATGGATTGAAAATATTGAATGGGCATAGGCAAGGGGACGAAGAAGGGCAAGTTACTTACGTAGATCTAAACGTAGAGTCAGTTATTGATTATTGCATAACAAATGAAGAAGCAATATGCAAAATAAAAACTTTCACAGAAACAGAAAGAATAGAATCAAATTACCGACCACTTATTATAGAGTTTAAAAAATAACAAAAGTAGAATAGAAACAGAAAAAGAAAAAAGGAAAATAGATTGGTCAGACGTAGGTAAAAGAAAATATCAAGAAAAGTTAAAAGGAAAATTATTAAAAGATCATTAAGGTAAAAAAGCTATAAACGAACTTATAGAGAATATATACAGCTCGTTATCAAAGAAAAGTTGGAAGAATAAAAACAACATAAGAAAAAGAAACTTACAAACAAAATTGGAGAAACGGTAGGGCAAGAAGACTTTCTAAAAGAGCGAAAAGAATATAGGGAATTATGTAAAATAAATCTAAAGCTCGTACAAATAAGAGAAGAAGAAAAGTTGAGAAATATATCTAATGAGACAGATATTTGGCAATATATTAACTCTGAAAGGAAATCCATGTCACAATAATCAGGAACATACCAATGAGCACCTGGAGAAATCATTTCATGACTAAGTTAAACGGAACTGATGAAAAAATTATAATACCATTAGCAACTCAGAGCACACAGAGTACCACGGATGACATAACAGAAAGTGACGTAAGAAGACAAATACAAAAACTGAGATAAAGAAAATCCGCGGGTGAAGATGGAATACAAAACGCGACATGGATGGATATACGGAATAAACGAAGCAGTCAACAGACTCACAAAAGTAATAAATAATGTTTGGAAAGGAAAAGATTTTCCAAAAAGGTGGAAAATGGCATTATCAAACAAAAAGAAACAAAATCTAGAGACAGAGAAGAAGCAAAAAATTATAGAGGCATAACACTACTCAATACGGTATAAAATATACGCAATGATTTTAGAAAAGAAATTAACTGAAGAACCAGAAGAAAAAATATACTTCAGAACAACCAAGCAGGGATTTTGTATCATTAAATTGAAATAATAACAATACTTATTTGCATTTTTCTCATCAATTTTATTCTGTAGGACTTATAAGTGTGTTATACCGTTTTATTCAGAAAAAAAATACTGAATCAAATAAGCTAATAAAAAGGTAGGTTCTAATTTAGAATAAAAAAGTTGGGTCCCATATTTTGAGAACCACTGGTTAAAAAAATTTGTTTTGTTCATTTTAATATTCATATAATTTAAAAACTGTTTGTTAATTTAATGAACTGCGTATCTCTTATACTTCTCGAGATAGAAATAGTGTATCACTTAAATAGAACAGCCTGTATATGAGAAAAGACAAAAAATTTGAAATTAATAGCAAGATTTAGGATAGGCAATGAAGAAAATAGAAATAATTATTGGACAAAGATGAAGACAGAAACTGCAGAATATGTGGGGTAGACTTTGAGACAATAAATCACTTAAGAGACTATACAGGCGAACTAAGAAATGAAAACAAATACTATAAGAAAAAAACCCAAACACCGATTGGATGAAGAGAGTTTACCGAAACAGACCAAATACGTCACGTGTCACATGTTACGGGCGATACTAAATTTTGTTCTGAATTTGTTGATAAAAAAATAATATAAACAAATAATATTCCACTATGATAATGTAAATATAGATAATGTACTTTGAACACTGCAAGGTAACAAATAAATTATTTACAGCTATAAATTATTACAAATTTCGCTCATCAAAAATTTCTCAATTAACACTCATGCCCGTATTCATAAAACTGTACACAAACGAATCGTTTCTAAATGACCCGTTTAGAAAACGATTCGTTAAATTTTGACAGTAGATTTATAAACGAAATTGTTTAATTTTAACGAACCGTTTCTTAACAACCGCGTTATAAATATTTAGTTGTATTCCTAGTAATTTTAACTTTTTTACAAATTAAATTTCAACTTCAGTTTGTAATGTTTACATTTTTTGACATGTGTCATAATTGAAAACTAAATTTTTTGAAGAGATAAACGTTTCTTGATAGTTGTGGTCCGTGTTTCTGAGTTGTTTGATAAGAAATCTATGGCGAGAGGTGTTGTGATGTCCACAAGAGATTTTTTAATTATCTACATATATGTCAACATAAGCGAAAAAAAGGTTAGGTGAAGATTTATGAAAAAGTATTGTAATCCCATCAAGAAAGTAAATCTTATAAATATATTTCAAAGAATAATCATTTACATAAAAGTACAGTGCAATACATAGATGACGTACTAATTTAGACACGTATTGCGACAATATCAGCGTGAAAATAATTAAATTTGATTATAGCATATTTTTCAGGTGATACGAATACATTTGGGGTAGGGCTCGTATTTAATGTGATCAGCCAACAATTCCTGAAAAGATCCAGTTGTATAAAGTCACAGTGTTACTAGTAACCGATAGTCTGTGCAGTACTGCAGATATCATCTAAGAGTTTTACTTTTATATTCAATTTCGTCATATTATTCGAAAAAAGCATTCTGTCTGACAAAAATGTCTAGCTCGTGGCATCATTTCAAGTACATTTTCAATAAATTTTACATCTGAATTGCCCGACGTGTCCGATGAACAATAATTAAAATACTGATAGAAAAATAGATGTTAAAAATTACACACCTTTTTATCTATTATGGTCAAGTTGACGGATGACAGACCAATGAAAACATTCGTTAATTATTTAATTTGTCAAAATCGGGACGTTAACTTAACGAACGTTAGTAAACATTTTAACGAAACGTTAACGTTAACGAACGTTTATGAATAAAATATATGCGATTTAACGAATAGTTTTCCTGGTAACGGATCGTTTCGTAACTAACGAATAGTTATGAATACGAGCATCAGCCTTCGGTATGGTGTTATTAAGGAAATTTTTGAATCGCAAAATCTTCACCTCTATTTTTGATTATTTTTTAACATATCTTAAATATTATAAAATGTGTCATTGTTCGTCACGTTTCACATATCTGCATTTTAATCATAGGTCATATGCCGCCTCATGAGTGGTTGATTATGAATTTGTATGTACACAAACGACCGTGCTCTTCAGTGGGATTCGAACTCACGACCTCTGGTGTACTAAGCTAGCGACATAGCCACTACACCATCGAGATAGGCAATTATGTTATTATTACAGGGACAAATTTTTGGTTAAAAAAATATCCAATCAAATCCCTCTATTTATGATCCAATCAGGTCACAATTACACAAAAAAATTTTTGTTTAAAAAAATATCCAATTGAATCTCTCTATTTCTGATCACGTGTGCAAAAGTAACCAATCAGATCACAATTATACTGATAATGTCCCCGGGAAATTATCACCTGTTGCTAAGTAACAGTTGTTGACAGCTGGTTGACAGTTAATTCAATATTTGGTTTGTTTATTTCAAAATGTTATTTTCACGATATGAAAATTAAATAATAATAATTATCGCAAAAAATTTTCAGCTATAATATCCCTAGGCCATTGATAATTCGAAATAATTTTATCACAGTTACCGAAAGAACGTTGCTTGGTAACCGCCCGGGCTGTTACCTTCAAGCAACGTTCTTGAGGTAGTTGTGATCAAATAATAAGTATTTATCACTGGTCGAGGGATATTCGGTGAGAACATTTTTTGCTATTATTATTATTTTCATTTTCTAACCGTGAAAATAACATTTTGAAATAAACAAATTAAACATTGAATTAACTGTCAACCAGCTGTCAACGACTGTTACTTAGCAACAGGTGATAATTTCCCGGGGACATTATCAGTGTAATTGTGACCTGATTGGTTACTTTTGCACACGTGATCAGAAATACAGGGATTCGATTGGATATATCTTTAACAAAAAATTTTCTCACCGAATATCCCTCGACCATTGATAAATACGTTGCTTGAAGGTACCAGCCCTTCGCCTGCGGCGTCGGGCGGTTACCAAGCAACGTTCTTTCAGTAACTGTGCTCAAATTATTTCGTAATTATCGATGGCCTAGGGATATTATAGCTGAAAATTTTTTGGTTAAAGAAATATCCAATCAAATCCCTGTATTTCTGATCACGTGTGCAAAAGTAACCAATCAGGTCACAATTACACTGATAATTTCCCCGGGAAATTATCACTTGTTGCTTAGTAACAGTTGTTGAAAGTCGGTTGACAGTTAATTAAGTTTTTGATTTGTTTATTGCAAAATGTCATTTTCACGGTATGTGAATGAAAATAATAATAATTATTGCAAAAAAAATTCTCACCGAATATCCTTCGTCCATTGATAACTAACTCATAATTTGATCACAGCTACCTCAATAACGTTGTTTAAAGGTAACAGCCCTCCGCCTGCGGCGTCGGACGGTTACCAAGCGTTCTTTCGGTAACTGTGATAAATTATTTCGTAATTATCAATGGCCTAGGGATATTATAGCTGCTGTCAATGAAGCTCTAGAGATTATTCAGGGCTCTCTGTTGTTATTGTTTCTCTTGGCAAATGTTAAATAGTTAGGTTAACATGACATTGGCTGACATGTTAAGTGCGTTGCCAAATTTTGTTCTGAATTTGTTGATAAAAAAATCTGATGTGTCCAGCACATAACCTCCCGCCCAATACTACTCTTAAACGGTACAAAATAGTATTTGATGATACAGAAACATACCTTCTTATTTGTTTATTTTCTATATATATTTGAGAATTTTAATTTTCTTTCGTATATTTATTTAATTTTCTGACATATATTTCACTTATAAAATATCTTCACAATCACAATGACATGTGTCACATTTCATAAAAAATTGAAAAATTTTAAATGTTTTCATGGTGTACTAGAAATGAAAGATTTGTGAAATCTAATTTCTTTATATTTTATTATCTCTAAATCTAATGAAAATTTATAAAATTAGTGTAATTAAAACACATGTAAAATTAAATATTCTTCAACTTTCAAAATAACATAAATTGTTGAAAAAGGAAATTTAACCGTGTTTTTCACGAAAAACTGTTAAGGGCTTCAAGTAAACTGCTACTTCCGGTTGACGAATTTTATCCAAAATCTAATCAGCTCTTCATTTAAATATAAGAAGCAATAATTCACAAAATTGTATTTTTTGGTATTGTAGTATTTGCGTTATGCGAGACGAAAAAATTGCCACAGACTACACACACACACACATACATACATACATACATACATACATACATACATACAGACATCATCGCGAAAATAGTAAAATCGTATTGTAGGGACCCTAAAACGTGCTTATTCATTGAAAACTCACTACCCAATTTTTTGACCAAAAACAATACCTCCCTTACCTAGAGGTAGGCGGGAGGTAAAAATAATCTAATAATATATAATTGGAGACTTCCTTAAATTAAGAACTGATGCTTCAGTTTTTTTTTCAAAATTGTGAGTTTTCGTGACTTTTGCCTGAGAACAAATTTTCGTAAAAGCTGTCAAATTATTTGCAACTTATTCTCACTCTCTTGTTAGTAATATATTTTATCAACAACTTTCAAATAATATACCCGTAATTCAACTGTTGTTTATCAATTAATGACCTTCGTTACTGTTGCTAATGAAATAATATTATTCATTCGTTATGTCAAATTCAAATCTTACTTGTCAAAAGACTAAAATCAAAATGACTTTTAGGTAATTTTATCCACATAAAAAACCGGAGACACAAATATTTTCTCATTTTTTCATACTTTTTTCTTTTTAAGTTTAAACTGTAGCTGAATAATTGGATTTATGATTTTCTGAGATATGTTCAAAATACCTTATGGGCCTTCAAGGAAACTTCCACTTCCGGTTGGTGGTCAATCATCAAAATCTAACCAGTTCTTAATTTGAACATGCAAGATCTAAATATTAAGTTAGAAAATGGTATTGTATTAGAATCGTATGTGGCCACCACATAACTTCATAATTTTTCATTTCAGAACGGTGCATAATATAGAAAAAAAAGTTTCAAATCAAAATTGTGCTATTCTACATCTTTTTATTATGACAAACTTTACTGTAACTCAATTATTACAGAGATATATCCAAAAAACTTGTAGAGTCTTCAAGTAAACTACCACTTCCGGTTTACAGATTGCTACCAAAATCTAATCAGCTCGTAACCTCAACATTATAATTTTAAACATGAAATTTCAAAATGAAATCTTTATAAGATTTTAAGTTATCCTGGACGAAAAATTGCCTTACACAAACACACAAACACACACACGCACGCACATGCACCCGCACACGCACACGCACACACGCACGCCCACACACACACGCGCGCGCGCACGCACGTACGCACGCACGAGAGACGTCATCGTGAAAATAGTAATCTGGGGACCCCAAAACGTGCTTAGCCGTTGAAAACTCACTACCGAAAATTTTGACCCGTCATAATTCCTCCCTTACATATATGTGCGGGGGGTAACAAATATTATATAAGTTAAGTTATAGATCTGTCAGTTGTCAACTAACACTCAGTGTTGCCAACCTCGAACATGGAAGTTATCGTAAATAACACTCGAAATTGTATGTTTTGTTCACAATTTTTCGGAATTAATTAATTCGTTCTTCTTGCACGTATTGTATAATTTTATTATCAAACGTCTTACACCTACCAAAATTATCCTACTTATACATTAATTATTGTACGGTTGCCAACACTGCGTTGCTCAAAATCATAGTATAATGGATTATTTTAGTGCCGATTTCAGAGCTTTTAATGACGATTTTGGCGAACTTTAGTGCCGATATCAAATAATAGTTAGTTATGTATCAAGGCACTAAAGTTTAACTTTTTATCAGGAAAATAACATGTGAGTGACAAAAAGGTACTTCAGTGCCGCGATACATATTAAATTTTATTTCAAATCTAAAATTAGAAAAATCTGTAAAAAATAATTCTATAGGTTATGTTTATACATCTGTCAGTTGTCAATCGGAACTGACACCCAGTGTTGCCAACCTCGAACATTGAAGTTATCGTAAATAACACTCACAATTTTGTTTTGTCCTCAATTTCTTCATCGAAATTAATGAGTTAATTCTTCTTGCACATATTGTTTCATTTTACGTATAAATTTAACATAATGCATCATACATCTGCCAAAATTATCCTACTTGTACAATAATTATTTGCCAACACTGCGTTGCTTAAAATCGTCTTATAATGGGTTACTTTAGTGACGATTTCTGAGCTTTTAATGACGATATTTGAGCACTTTAGTGCCGATTTCAAATAAACATATTTTTTCTTGAAAACTAGATTCATTTCAATACAATTCCGAGAAAATCATCTCTAGGGTTGTGTATCTTTATGTGTGATTTCTTCCTCATTAGTCATAATTTTATGAAAATAAATTTATTAATATGTAACCGTGATTTTTTGCTACAAAAAACATACAATACATTGTCGGTTTCATTCATTACAACAATATTTTGTTCGGAACAAATTATGGTCGATATGGTCTATTTTAAAAGTCGCATTTTTCATTGCAAATGGGTCCAAATATTTATAGAACTAGTGATTGAACCGAGAACCTTATGATCCATAGCATCATAAAGCTATTAGCACAAGTATTTTTTTTATGTAATTAATATTTGAGCTCCATCATGGCTTGTTTACTTTTGAATAAATAGCTAAAATTGTAATTTTCTCCGATAGGAATTAGAGAAAATAATGAGTCTGCAGCCTTGGATGCTCTTGTTGGGCTGGTACATCTTCAGCATGATGGTGCTTGTCCCATGCGTGGTAGGAATGACGACCATGATAAAATTATTAATAATTACACAATCTGATGCTCTAATCTGGGCACTTTTTCTGTTTGTCTACTGTAATTCAATCATAAGTTACATATTATTAATTACTGCAGTGTTCAACAAACGTAAGTAACACATTTCATTAATTATTTTATATTTTGAATATTTAGTGACGATAATGCCCGGCAGAGACAATGCCTGGCCGTTTAAGATGGCGGACTGCTTTGCAAAATTGACATTTGTAGTACTGCATATAAAATATTATTGGTTCATAACCTGTCTCTGCTCTACAAGGTGTTTGATAATTTAGAAGAATAGTGCTCTATCAAAATTTTGTTGTAGATATAGTCCAAGATTAAACTGCAAAATAGCGGTTTGTCACTCTCCTGAAAGATAATTCAATTTCCTATTCATTTGAATACAACTGCTTAAACAAAAATTGATCATACGAGAAGCAGTTTGAGATAAAGATATGGCATGTTTATTTGCTCAATCTAAATTTTGTCAAAAAAGATCGTAATCGTCTCAAATATGGAAATGATATATTCTATTTCTATGTATTTTGGGTCTTCGTATTAATTGATTTTCAAAAAAGTTTATATCGTCCTCATTATCAGATGACTCCATAATAAATTTCGCACACAATTTCTCCCAATTTAATATTATTCACAATATTAAAATATAATAATATAACTTTTGACAACCAAATTCAACGAGAAAACTGTCACTATTTATCATTATACCTTGAACTCTACGTTGAACCAAGTACCCGAAAACGTTCAAGTTCAAGCGAAATTTGAGCTCAGTTCATGGTTTAAGTAGAACTGAAATACACTTTAAACCTTAAACTAAAACTTAAAACTAAAAATTTGGTTTAAACTCGCACTGAAAAACTGGGCATTAGAAACGCCATGTCCACTGAAAAATTAGTTTACGGCTCTACTGAACTTTAACTTAAACCATGACTGGAAAACCGGGCATTAAAGATATCTGTAAGCCATACACATACAGATTACTGTAATGTGCGATTCTGTATGTACAGGGCCGTAGCCAGAGCTAAATATTAGACAGGGCTCATTTTGTTTTAGCCAGGGCCTATATTTGTTTGTTTTTTTAAAGAATATTTTAGGAATAGTAAGTATATGTATACCGGGTGTTGAATTGAAAAATATTACATATAGAACACAATGCTATTTTTTTATATGGGGATTGTTGCTTCCCTAATTAAATTAGAAATTAAAAACTGCATCCTACATCAATCTACTTGTTGCTCAATTATTTATAGGTAATACAAGAGTAAGAAGCAAAAGAAAAAATTATTTTATAAAGAAAATTACTTATTGAGTGTTTTGTGGAAAACAATAAACCATAATATATTGAACAAATACTGTTACAATGATCTTTTTTGTAATATGAGTATAACAATTAGGCATTATAACACGAGTTGTTCATACTACTTTTCCTATTCACTTTCATAAATTCAATAAAAATAAAATAAAATTATACGACATGTTTAATATACCACTGGTCACCAAGGGGCTTTGCCCGCGGGGCCTATCGGATCCCAGGCCGCAACCCCGATGCACGGGCTCCGATTCAATAATTTTACGTGAGCAATAACAGCCACAAGTTTGACAGACTTTTAATTTTACAAATAATAAATTCCCCAAAAACAGATGCACAAAATTCAATTTTGTAGCATGGTTTTTGAGAAAAACAGTGTCACAAAATTGACTTTGTGTACGTGAAATAGGAAAAATAATTTTTATTGTAAACTTTTTATTTCCCGAAAAATACCATTATATAAATAAAATTTTATCGTTCTTAAAAGAGTTCACAATAAATATCCCAACAACTAAAGCTATATTTCCTGTCAAAGTTTATATTAAAAATTTATTTTGTTTTATTGTTTTCCACAGAACTCTTAATCCATAATTTTCTTTATAAAATCAGTTTTACGTTTGCTTCTTACTCGTGTATAATAAAGAATTACAACAAAAAGATAAGATAAAATAAGCTTAATTCTGATTTTTTTCCATATTTCCAAATGTATTATTTTACCCAAGTATATTTATACACTGTTGATATGATATTTATTTATTGCACTTAAAAAAATTAGAAACTATTGCAATTTTAAAAATTTATATTTAAAAAAGAAACATATTTGGCTGTAACAAATATATTAAATGTGCAATACGGGGATGATTCACTGATTATTTTTTGACGTTTCTTTAAACCAATAAAATGCTTTATTGTATGTCTCGTGTCTGCGTTTTAACCAATCCTGTCATTATTATACTGAGAATAATGCTCTTGTGATTATTCCCGGCAATATTCTCTGTAGTTTTTTTTGTTTTTGTTGACAGATGTCAGATAGTTATCATCAATACAAGGTAAAATGAATCAAAAAGATAGATTTTGTGACGTGCCTGATGATGAAATCAAAAAATAATCTAATTAAATACAACTCGAGAGTTCGATAAATTAGAAAATAATTCTCCAGTATCTTTCTCAAACTTATTGCCTGGCAACAAGTTTTCGAAAGATCTGAAATGTATCACTGTAAGTCAAACAGCGATTCCCTATTTTTTAAAGGTCACTGCAAGCGCTACAGAAATGTAAATATTGTCTGTAACTTTACTGAGTAAAAATCTAAAAATTTGAATTGTCACAATATTTTAACTTTGCTTTCTTACTTTTTGAAGGAGATTATAGAAGATTACGTATAATACGCTATAAGTGTATCATGAAAATGGTATATATCTCAGAGAGAAATAATCCATGTCTTTGTCCAGAAATTATATGAGAAAAAAGAGATTTTTACTTCATGATACGCAAAATCGGCGTCACTGTAACTATTAAGATACAGATTCTATGGTTACAGATATTATTATATCATTTAACCGAATTGTTTAAGCAACGAGAATCATTTAAGAAAACCTATGCACTTTTTGCTGCAGTTGCAGCAATCGAATGTAGTAGTACGTTAAATGAATCATCTTTTTCAACGTTAACAGTATTTAATAGACCACAAAAATTTTCAGTAATAGTATAACAAGAGAGTGAGAATAAATTGAAAATAATTTGACAGATCTTTCGAAAACTTGTTGCCAGGCAATAAGTTTGAGAAAGATACTGGAGAATTATTTTCTAATTTATCGAATTCTCGAGTTGTATTTAATTAGAATATTTTTTGATTTCATCATCAGGCACGTTACTAAATCTAACTTTTTTGCTCATTTTTACTTGTGTTGATAACTATCTGACATCTAACATCTGTCAACAAAAACAAAAAAGCTACAGAGAATATTGCCGGGAATATTCACAAGAGCATTATTCTCAGTATAATAATGACAGGATTGGTTAAAACGCAGACACGTGACATACAATAAAGCATTTCAGAGGTTTAAAGAAACGGCAAAAAATAATCAATGAAATAAACAAAAAATATCACATCAGAGATGACAGCTAGAATAATAATCATCATTTAAGTTATGATTTTGATGCGATATTTTTTGTTTATTATATTGATAAATGTATTCTCTAGGTAACGTTTGGAAATACCGGCCCTAAACAAAATGTGTTATCCCAAAATCTCCCAACTTTAAGTAGGCTGCTAGAACGTTTTGGTATACTTTAACATATTTCTTCTACTTTCCAATATATTTTATCCTGCTAACAAATGGAGACGTTATTTTGCAATTGGATCTTATATCTCGTTTCTACAACATGCTCCTGATAGATCACTTAGTTCCGAAATAACCAAACACCTTGTAGACCAGATCAATAATATTTTAATGATATTTGTAACGTTTTATTTTAAAAGCTTCATATTGGTTTAGATTTCTTGAAGTATTAAATTTATTTTTCCGAAATCCATATTAATGTTCAAGATATCGCTCCGCGAAATTAGCCAAAGTAAATCTTTACATACTCGTATGTCAAAATTTAACTTAATGGACTCATCTGTCAAACTTTTAGCTTTACCTAAAGGCGATTTCGACTGGCACTGGTTACTTGCCGGTTACGTGTTTGGTTGGTTTCAAACAATGACGTCACACTGAACGAACGGTTACTGAAAACGCTCGGTAGATTTTGACATTAATCAAATTTGACAGAAAACATGAAAAATATAACAGTGTGCAATAGTTTGAAATCATAACAAGTGAAATTCAACCAATCGAAATACTAACCGTTGGACGAACCGAGTTCTCGAGCATTTTATTGATTTGACATACCGGTTTCATATGACATCATATAAGTGCCAGTCGAAATCAATTGGTTAGTCTATTTACTAACCATTCCTGTGACCAAGTACTAACCGGTGCCAGTCGAAATCGCCTTAAAGCAACAAATATATTATTCTATAATAATATTGGTGAATTTATTTATTATTTACCTTTGATAATAATTTATGCAAATCACATGAAGACCACGTCTAAGAACATGTAAATAATAATGAAAATTATACACAAATATATGACACTTTAACAGAAATTTTATCACATTCATCGCCGTTGTAACAGCTAGCTGACGTTTAAATAATAGTTTAACGATTTCGAAAAAATGTAATGTGTACCTTTACACTAAAGTATTTATTTTATTACTCATATGATTTATTCCACTCGACTATCGCCGTATTCGTAATAAAAAATTATACTTTAGTGGCTTGATATAAAATAACTATTTTAGAAATTTCACCAGATTACTTAATTTTTTTAAGGTTATATTATTCAATGGACATTGGGTATCAAATAAGTTTTCTAGTTTTTTTTATTATAAAAAAGGTTGATCATCTGTGTTAGAATTTTCAAACTGCTACCAATCTACCGATTCTAGAGCAGTACTAACCTTGCTTATATTATTATTGTTAAAAGTTTTTACACAATTTACATTTGTTTCGTAAGTAGAGGCATGTAGTGTAATTATTTTAACCGTTACGTTATAACAAACAAGGCCCTTGGACGTTTTAAATTTGACGTGGTTGCTATTGGACAAAGAATATACAAACACTTCTATTGGCATATAGAAACAAATACTAACTTGTATTCGCAAATAGAATTATTGAAAAAAACAAATCGGTATTGTTACCTAGTTACAGTGTTTGCAAGCAAATAGATTCATGTCTCTAACAAAACACAATGATTGGACCTCGGCAGCACACTGTTGACCTCACGCATTATTGTCCTTATAACGCCCTTCTTCTCATTGTATGTTTGTTGTTGTTAGGGATACCAGGTATATTGCAAGCATAGTGCGAAATGCATTTGCTTTGTGAGTATTTCAATACGAGTCATTTCATTTCAGTACATAGGTGTCATTGCTAGGATACTTATTTAGAATTGTCAAATATTGGAATGCTAAAAGCAGGACACATTTATTATTAAAATTAAATGAATTAGGAAATAATATCGTGGCCGTAGAAAAATTATAGGGTACAACTCGCATGATTTGCAGCATGAACAAAAGCTCATTCTACAAACTTTCGTACTTATAGGAAATGAGTACCATTCTATCCCCGCATGATCACATATTCCCAGGGGCGGATTTACGCACAGGCACAACAGGCACGTGCCTGGGGCGGCAAATTTTTGGGGGCGGCAAATTTTTCAGGTCGCAGGATGTTTTTTCAAGAAAATTATCACTTCGCGAAAGAGTTTCATTTCATACAATTATATTCAAAAGTTGTGACATCTTTGACAATATAACTGCAGCGCCATGTCTTTAAATTGAATCTTTGCGGTTAAGTTAATTAGGCGCTTAGTTCTATGGCGTCAGTAGTAATTGTTAGTTTGAAAGTATATAATTACTTGTCAATTATATTGAAGAAAACAATATTAATTTCGTTATACTTGTAATGATACTTTGTGCAAAATGAGTGATGGTAGAAAGAGATTCAGTGGGCGACAATACGCTAAATTGGCATAAAGAAAAGGAAACCAAAAGCCAGAATGATGTCGAAAAATCAAAGAAAATAGATTCTTTTTTCAAAGTGAAGGTTAAGGGGAAGGAAAATGTTGACGGAGCTAGTTTTATCATTGATGAGTTAGTTCATATAATTTTACATATTTTCGTAAGACAAAAGGCGCCGTAAATGTCTGCAATACATGCCTGATTCCCTGATTGTATCGGTTGATTCAAAATTTTGCTGTCGGTTGATTGTATAACTAATTTTAAGGTTTCTATTAAAAATAATTTAATTTAGTATTAATTTCAACAACCATTTTTAATCTGTTTGCATTGATTTGAGATTTGAATATTAACATTAAAAAAAATCATTATACCAGAAATTAATAAAGAAAATAACAAGAGAGTGGGGGGGGGGGGGCAAATTATTCCACAACCCAGAACCTTCGTTTCAAAGCAGCATAGCTCCAGATTTGTTAAAATTGTATCAATGCACTAGTTAAAACGTGTGGGTTTTTAGAATGTATTTATACCGTGTGTTGCATTTAACCTGGAATTTTGTACATCTTGTTTAATACGCATCGTACAGAAAAATTTCCCAGATCAAAATTTTAATATCTCATTAGTACTAAATACCGCCCACCTCCCCGTTATCATGGGCGGAGAGGAGGTAACTTTTAAATCTTGAATATGAAACCAAATTTTTTATCACAGATTTGGATCCTACGTTGAAAAGTATGTACGATTTATTCGAAAACTTTTTCTTAATTCGCGATGGATGGCGTTGTAATAGCAAAAATTGAGCAGAAATCAAAAGAATAAAGCCCGCCTCTGTGGCCCAGTGGTCTAGACTACTAGCTACGGACCCAGAGGTCCCGGGTTCGATTCCCGGACTGGGCTGGCACCAAACAGTGTTTGCTGCTGAGTACAGCGCGACACTTCCATCTTCATATCACTTATCACCAAAACGGTGTCTGCTGCTGAGTACAGCGCAGATACTTTCATCTTCATATCACATCACCAAAACGGTGTCTGCTGCTGAGTACAGCGCAGATACTTCCATTGTCATATCACCCATCACCTCGGCTAATAACTAAAGCAGTTGAAGCCGTATCATTAAAAAAAAAAAAAAAGAATAAAAAAAAACAGGAATAGACTTATTTAGTATTTTTCGAAGGGGAATGATGTTACGGTTGACCACCCTTTCTATGTGGGTGCGGCAGGGGGTCACTTTATAATCTGAAACAATTTGTTTTCAGTAAGAGAGTGAAAATAAATTGAAAATAATTTGAAAGTTCTTTCAAAAACTTATTGCCAGGCAATAAGTTCGAGAATGATACTGGAAAAGTATATTTTGTAACAAGTAATGGAATGGCACATATTCCACACGAGCAAAATGTTTGTAGTTCTAGCTGACTACGATTTGCATGTGTTTGATGTGCCATTCAATTACATGTTAGACTATACTTTCTACAGCAAGATTTTGGAAAATATACAAAAAATACAAATACAAAACTGTTAAAACGTCAAACTCAAATAAATAAAATTCAGACAAACAGATGTAACCATAGTAACTGAATCAATATACTTCATATATCGCGCTAATATGCGGTTCTGATTCGTCGAATTTATTCCATGCGCGGCGTATGGAATGGTTTACAGGGTGTTTCATAACTTCGAGTACATACGTTAATGGTATATGTTGTTTGATATGCTGATTACGAATCTAAAAGAACTTTTTTTTTTAATTCGAAAAATTAAGGGTTTTTTACCTAAAACATTTTTTGCACTGGATTCGCTTTCCTATTAAACACAAACAATGAAATTGGTAATCAACAATTTAAATTACATAATACTAGTAAAACAAACGAACAAAATTTAATTATTTTTTAATGAAACGATAATTATTAACATAATCATCCACCCAGTGGCAGTGGCAACGAAAAATGGGAAACATGGAAAATAATTTTGTGATTTTAAAAAAAATTCTTTTTGATTCGTAATCAGTATATCAAATAACATATACCATTAACGTATGTACCTGAAGTTATGAAACACCCTCTATATTCCAACACAATTTTTTTGTTGTGGAATTCGAAGTTTCCAAAACAGTGTTATAGAATAGTACATTCCACAACAAGTAATGGAATGGCACATATTCCACGCGAGCAAAAAGTTTGTAGTCCGAGCCGAAGGCGAGGGCTACGGTTTGCGAGTGTGGGATATTCCATTCCATTACATGTTGTAGATTACTTTATACAACAAGATTTTGGAAATACGCCGCGTATGGAATGATAGTTTTTTCAATACAGTTTTTAGTTTTGGACATGCTTTTTACCGTAGTCAATAGTGGTTCTTCATGGGCGTCCGCAGGATTTCTTGCAGGGGGGAGAGGGGGATCAATAAAAAAATAATATAGGCTTTTTAAATCGATCACACGCACTGCACCTGCGCGTTGAGCCCACTATGCTATGAATAAAATTTAAATATTCTGTATTCCAAAGTATAATAACATAAATAAAATTACAGAATAAAGAAAATAAATACTAAATTTAAGTTTTTTATAATATATTTCAAATTCCAGGGGGTGGGGCAAGCGCCCCCCTCTGCCCCCCCCGGGGGCGCCTATGTGGTTCTTATTCAAGATTTTAAAGTTGACACCCGCTGGGGGTGGGGGATCAACCTTAACACCATTGAATAACCCTTCTTTAAATTTTTGTTCAATTTTTTGCGATTACAGCGGTATCTGCGGCAAATTGAAAAGTTTTCGGATAAATCGTACGTACTTTTCGATGCAGAGTTCAAATCTGTGATAAAAATAGGGGTTCTTATTTCATATTTAAAAGTTACTCCCCGCCCCGCCCACAGAAAGCGAGGAAATGGGCGTAATTTAGTACTAACAGATGCCCAACTCGGAGATATTAGTTTCGATTCTGCAAATTTTTCTGTATGTTGCGTATTTTTCGAGATATATGAAATTTCAAGTTAAATGAAACACCTGATGTACCTTGAGGAGAATCTGCAAAAAATGAATCATAAAATCAACCAAAATAACAATTTTGTCCTATTTGTGTCATAAAAATTCTAATTTGTCTCAAGGCCTGCCCACGATGATAGAAATTGGTCCGAGATTTCGGATATAGTTCTATATCATATACAATGAACTTGTATGACTACAGATGTCAGATTAGTTTAATATGTGAAGTTAGCTTCAATCAATTCTACCAATACTAAAAACTAATAAAATTTAACTCAATAAATTATTCCGACATAAGTTAATTAAATTTGTTTATATGTGAAATAAATAAAGAATATATTTCATGTTTCATAAACTGTTTGAAAATTGTCAGCTTTGATTGTAAATTTTTCAGCTTTTCTAACATCATACTTGTATTTGGTAAACATGTAAATGAAGTTAGCAACTTGTATGAAAAAAATGGGATAGGGATTTCATTCTGGTTTTCTATTGAGTTTTTCATCCAAGTTGACAGTGTCCAAGATCCGAGTTTTCGATTCGAGAACGAGAACTACATCGGAGAACTCGGAGTGATTTCTGTCACCGTGGACAAAGGTCTTAAGAATATTTTATAATTGCCAGATCTGTATACTGTAATAGGTAATTTCCATTTTGAGTTGTTTTATGACTAATGCCCGGTTTCATAACACTTGTTAAAATTTAACACGAAGTGAAATCTGTTAATGTTTAGGGAAATTTCAAATATTGTTTCATCAACCATTGCTAAATAAAACAACGTGATAAACGACTTGTTAAATTAAAGCACTTCGGGGGCTCTGTTAAATATTTAATTCATTGTTATCATTTAATGTAAGTTGATTTAAAATAATTTCGAATAGTTTTTGGAATCGTAAGTATAAAATATATTCACATGTGCCTTTCATAATTATTAATTATGTTGAAATTATGGTTAGAACAGTGTTTAGGCATAATTTCTGGCGTTGATGAAGACGAATTTTTCGAAAAGATAATTCATCTTATCCTCAAGCCAAGAATATTCAAGGACCGTATGAATCCTTTAGATAGGTACGATGTTGCAAATTTCAATTTCAAAACACAGGTAGAAATCATCCAATTTATTCAATGAACCTATTATTAATCTCTCTTCGATTTTATACAACAGGCACATTTGAGAGTGTGTTAGGGAATCATATATAACATGTAACGAATTATAAAAAAAGTTGCTTATCATCATGCTCTTCTGAAGCCGATATTTCTAAAAATGTCATCATACTAAAAAATTTAAGAAATTAAATTAAATTTTTCTTATAGCTTGTTTTGCCAACATTCCAGCTTCTTGGTACCTAAAATAGTCCCATCATTATAATTTTTATTATCAACTATATTTTTATATTTTGCTATTCTATTCAATAATTAATAAATAAATAAATAAATAATAAAAATTTTACGAATCGCTAAAGTCACAGAACCGGCATAAGCATAATTTTCTTTAATAGACCAAATATCACAAATTCTTAGATCGGCATCTCCTAGGTTACAAAAAATGACCGATAGTGCTGCTTTTTTTGCGGAACGAAGGAAAACTAATGCGAGACAAGGGTGACAATAGGAGGACAGTTATACTTGTATTCCGGCTTACTTGATTACTATTTATATTTTATATTCATATTTTCTATGAACAACAAGTAAACTATTTTTTTCTTACATTATATAAGCTTTGTATTTGTCTTATTTTTAGATTTACATAACATTACTTAGAAAAAAAAACAATATCTATATGAATAAAGCTTGTAGATGAGATCATCAGTTGGTGAGCCGCAAAACTCGGGTTCAATCTTAAAAAGAATAGGAATTTTAAAATGAATAATTTTGAGTCATTATTTTACATACCTAGTTTAATATTCATAAAAATTAGCCCGCTGTGAACTGCAGATCTTGCATAATTTCCAGCATTCCATATGCAAGAACTTCTCATTGAAGTCTTGAATATGTCTCAACTATTTACTATTTTGTATTAGATGTTTATATACCTCTCCCGATGTGGTACTTCTACAGATTCAGTCATCCGTCTTCTTCTTAAATAGTTATGTTTTTAAAGTATATTTACGCAGTGAAAATTCCAATGAATTCTTTATTTAGCAACCTGTCTTTTACTGCTATTAATAATCACATCGTATTTGGGATTAAATTATTGTTATAAATGGTTGTACTATATTTTCGAAATTATATTCCATTTTTCTTGTATTACGTAAATTCTCACTCTCTTTATATTGTCTAACTAAATGGTCGCAAAGGTTGTAACCTCACTTTCATTTAGGTTGTTAGACGTAGTAGGACCCACCTCGTGAAGGTGAGAGTGGACCTGAAATATTTTAAATTTGTGCAATTTGTTTTGCAAAGAAGGTTTTCTGTGGTAATGTTGCGTTTTCGTGTAGAGTACTTGTTCCGTGGCAGTGAGTTTGGACGTCTTCCTCAAGCACATTTTTTTTAAATGCCTGAATAAAATAATCTGATGTTTCCAGCACATAACCTCTCGCCCAATACAACTCTTAAAAGGTACAAAATAGTATTTGATGATACAGAAACATACCTTCTTATTTGTTTATTTTCTACTTATATTTGATAAATTTAATTTTCTTTCGTATATTTATTGAATTTTGACATATATTTTACTAAGAAAACAGCTTCACAATCACTATGACCTGTGTCACATTTCGTAAAATTTAAATTTTTACCTCCCGCCTACCTCTAGGCAAGGGAGGTATTGTTTTTGGTCAAAAAATTGGATACCGTCAACAGCGTGTCTTCGGACTTAGGTATGAATTCGGACATTTTGTACTTGTCGCGCATTTTTACCTAGAGAAATTAAGTGGTTCATGTTTGGCGCCGAATTTTTTCCCCACATATAGCAAACTGCATTATAAGTGGTATATATATATATATATATATATATATATATATATATATATATATATATATATATACAGGGTGTTCAATTTAAGTGTGCCACCCTTGCTATCTCAAGAACTATAAGAGCTACAAGGTTGGTTAAATTAGCAAACAATTTCTATTTTGAAAGACAATTTTAATGAGCTTAAAAATATTTTTTTTAACCAGTGGTTCTCAAAATATGGGGTGCAACTTTCTTATTTTAAATGGCAACCTATTTTTTTATTTGCTTATTCGATTCAGTATTTTTTTCTAAATTCAACGATATCCACATGTAATGACCAAATAATACAAAATATTTGAGAAAAATTCAAAATTATAAATGTACCATTTTTATTTAAATATGCCCATACAAAGTTTGACATGGAAGAAAACCAATAAATAAAATGCAGAAATAATTGAAAAAACTGAAATTATGAGAATAATTATTCGTTTTGTTGTTACAATACAGAAATACAGAAGTACACTTCAAAAAACTGATATTAACAATTGTTTCATTTATTTGTTTTCTTCCATGGCAAACTTTGTATAGGCATATGTATAGGCAAATGATACATTTCTAATTTTGCATTTTTCTCAAATATTTTGTATTATTTGGTCATTACATGTGAATATCATTGAATTCAGAAAAAAATACTGAATCGAATAAGTAAATAAAAAAAAATAGGTTGCCATTTAAAATAAGAAAGTAGCACCCCGCATTTTGAGAACCACTGGCCTAAAAAAAATTCTTGTTTCTCTCATTTTAAAAAAGAATTATTTCTTTATTACAAGGAGTGATTACAGAAAACATGCAAATCTGACTAACTACAAATTCAACATACACTACTATTTATAATATTCCACTACTATAAAGTCACGTTTCATAAAATAGTCCAGCATTTCTTCTGGTGTGTCGGTCATGTAACTCCTCCATCCTCAGAAAGGAGCCCCTCCTGGTAGTTATTATAGTTAATACAAAATTTCTTCAAATTAAGTAACGTATAAAATATACCCTGTTTTGTAGGCGTGTCGTAATGTTGCTCTTTAGTTATAAGGTAAATCAAATATCTATTCTTTTGTTTCAAGAAAACTAAGTTATGAAGTTGCGGGTCTTGCATTTTTAATTTATCAAGGTTGTTGAATTTTTCTCGGAATTGTCTCGCGATACCGCGCGACATTTCTCTGCTAACGCAGTGAGCTAAGCTGGAGTCGAGTGGTGCATTAAATAATTCACCTGTTACTTCTATTATTTTACTACTGTTAAAATTTAGATTTTTATTATTTAAATAATCTTGATATATGACTAAGGGTGTATCGTTATCTAAAATTTTGGGTGCATTTGGGATTTTGTTTTCTTCTTTTTGTGGGATACGGCTAAGTGCATCGGCATTTGTATTTAGTTTGCCTTTTTTATAGACTATTTCGTAGTCGTACTCTTCGAGTTTAAGGGGCCAACGAATTAATTTTTGGCTGCATTGTTTTAGTGGCATTAGCCACTGTAATGGTCTATGGTCCGTGTGTATTTTAAATTTTCGTCCGAAAATGTATGGTCTACAGTATTGAGTTGCCCAAACGATGGCTAAAAGTTCCTTTTCTATTGTTGAATAATTTGTCTCAGTATCGTTGAGTGTTCTGCTTGCGTATGCTACAGGCACCTATCGCTACGGTGCTGTCGTCACATGTCAAGTTAAATTCTTTATCGAAATCAGGGTACTGGAGTAATGGTTCGTTCGTCAGTAAATTTTTGCAAAGTTCAAAGCATTGTCTGTATTCTGGGTTGTTTATGTCAATAACTGCGTCTGTTTTTAAACATTTTGTAAGGGGTTTAGTTAATTTTGCAAAATCTTTTATAAGTTTATGATAAAAGCCTAAGAGTCCCAAAAATCCTTTAATTTGTTTATTAGTTTTAGGTATCGGATAATTTAGAATAGCAGATATTTTCTCTGGGTTCGGCTTCACGCCTTCAGGAGTTACAATATGTCCGAGATAAGCTACTTCATTTTTCAAGAACTCCGATTTGTCAACTTGAATTTTAAAATTTGCTTTCCGAAGTCTTTTAAACCCTAATTTTAAATTTTGCAGATGTTCTTGTAGGCTAGTACTAAAAACAATTATGTCATCGAGGTAGACGAGACATTTATCGTGGGTTAATCAGCGTAAAATATTATCCATGACTCGTTGGAATGTCGTTGATGCGTTTTTTAGTCCGAATGGCATGCGTAAAAATTCGTAATGTCCGTCTTCTGTATTAAATGCGGTCTTAGGTATGTCTTGTTCGTCCATTTCTATCTGGTGGAATCCAGATGCCAAGTCAAGAGTTGTGAAGTATTGGCAACGTCCGAGTTTGTCTAAAAGGTCAGTGATGTTAGGTATAATGGGTACTTGTCGCCTATAGTTTTTTCATTCAATTTTCGATAGTCTATAACAATGCGCCATTATCTTTTTCCGGATGCGTCAATCTTTTTGGGTACTACCCAAATAGGGGAGGACCTCGGGGAATTGGAAGGTCTAATAATATTTTAATCGAGCATTTTATTAACTTGATTTCTCACTTCTTCTCTATGTACGTTGGGGTATCTGTATGATTTTGAATATATGGGTATTTCATCTTGTGTTTTAATATTATGTTTTATTTGATTCGCAAAGGTTAACTTTTGGTCATCTAAATAAAATATATCAGGGTAATCTTTAAGTAATTTTAATATTTCTTTTCTTTCTTCTATGTTCATGTGGTCAGTTCTAATTTTAGAATAGTCAAAATAACTCTTTTTCTAATTCTGTAATATTTAAATTTGGACAACTATAAATATCAAAGTTATCTAATTTTTTAGCTTTTATAGGATTTTTAAAATTAACAACTAATTCTTGATCGGATGAGTTAATAAGTGAACAGAGTGCATAATAATCAGTGACTGTTGTGATGCATTCTGGGATTGTTAAATCTTTAGTTTTTATTTCTGGAACTAAAACATTTCCGTTCTCAACGTCTACTTTGATATTAATATTTTTTTCTGTATTAGGTTCAATTATATTCTTATTCTCAAATAAAATGTTATTTGTATTTGCATTAGTTGGTGATTCATTATATAACAACTTTATTTTGGAATTTGGAGTAATTAATAAATTATTATAAGTATCAATTATAATTTTTAATTTTTAAGGTTATCCATCCCTAAGAGTAAGTCAAATTGGTCATGAAAGTTAAAAAGGTGAAATTTCAGATGAGTTAAGTTTTTATCTTTGATATTAAATACTTTAGAAACAGGCATGCGTGTGCTGTACATCTCGGTCGATGTACCATGAACAGTGGTAATCTGAAACGGATCTTTTCTAATGTCACGTTCGTAATAAGTAGATGCGACTTTTGGTTTTATAAAGGATTTTGTACTTTCAGTATCTATTAAAATTTTAAAGTTATTTTCAGGGATTATAATAAACGGTAATTTACTCGTATGATTTGTCAAATTCATTAATTCAAATGTTAGGGCAGGTCGAGTTCGTATTCCGGGGCTGTTTGTCCTAAAAAACAGCTGTCGGCTTCGTCTGTTATCTCAGAGATGTGTACTGGTTTTTGATCTATCTGCTCGTTCAAATTAATATTCTTCATTAATTGTTGAAGATAAATGTATTTCAAACTGTCCGCGAACATCTAAGCGTACTTCCTGCACTGCTACCCCGATTATGAATATTGTTTATCAATATATATGAATGTAATTGTTTTTCATAAATATACGTTAGTAGTGTACATTTTCTATCGGCAAATTTGTTTCCCAGTTCAAGTGAAGTGTTTTATTTCGGCTCTTCCACATAACTTTAACATTAATATTATTTATTTCTGTATCTTCGATGTTAAAAATTTCTTCGGCAATGTAATTTAGAAGGTTTTCGCGATAATTTTGCATTGGTCGTGATGGTCCGGGCATTTGTCTAGCATTGTATGGTAGAGTGTTTCGTTTAGAAATACTCATTGGAGTTGGATCGTGAAATTTTTGACTAACAGTTGGATTTCTGTTGGTCATATTTTGTGGATTAATTTTGGGTGGCATGCTAGGTGTGTTAAAAGTTCTAGTAGGATTTTTAATTCTGGGATATCTTAATGGTTGGAATCTATTATATGTTTGTATGTTTGGTTTTTGTGATGGCTTTTGTGTGTTTAGTGAAGAGTTTTTAGGTGACTTATTGTCGTATTCAAATTGAAAGTCATACCCTAACATGTTTAGCGCTGAGTTAAGATTTAGTGGATTTTTAGCTCGCATTAGTTGACCTATCGGTTCTTTTAAGCCTTTTAACAATGTGCGAAAAGCATAATTTTGAAAGTAATCAATCATAATTTTTGATGCTTCTGGGGTTGCATGTGTACTAATATATGATATTTGTAAGTTAAGTAAATGTTGCAACCTGCTATGAAAATCGAAAACAGATTCGTTTTGACTCTGTTTTAGTTCAGCTAACTCAATATTAAGAGTGAACCAATCTCTTTTATCAGCGTACGTGTTCAGTAGCGCTGTTTTGAGATCGTCCCATTTAGTGATTATGCTGCTAGCAATGTTCACGGCCGCTTCACCTTTAATTTTTGATAAAATTGAACTCATGAGATATTAAATTTGGAAATCGGTGAGGTCGAGAACATTATAAAATTTAGTAACTAATTTTTGGGAGATTTCTCTGAATCTGGGGAGAAGTTCTCTTTCTCCGTAAAAGTCCGGAATCATATCCAAATATTCCTTTTTTAATACCGGTACTGCCATATTTAATAATGGAGTTTTTAACATTATTTCTTTATTATTTAAATTTTGTAATAAAATACGATTCTCAGTGTCGGAATCGGAGTCAGATTCAGAGGAAGAGCCATCAACGGGAGTGATAGGGATATCTCTATATGACATGTGTTGTACTCACAAAAACATCAATGCCGGCTTCATGTGCCCTGAAGTCTTCACTGGTGATGAGACGTACGGCGTTCTTCTGTGCGACTGATGTCCGCTCAGTTGCATCGTGTAGTCTTCTGGTTGAAGTTGGATTCGTTGAATATGCTCGATAGCCAATTAATCATAAATGAAACAAATTATATTCGCAAATTTGTTTGGCTATCCTACCGACTGCGCCACTTAACTTTTTAGTCCAACGAAACCAGTTTTTAAAAAAGAATTATTTCTTTATTACAAGGATTGGTTACAGTCTACTCTTCAGCATTTCTTCTGGTGTGTCGGTCATGTAACCATATATATATATATATATATATATATATATATATATATATATATATATATATATATATATATATATATGATAATCAGTTGATCATGGTTATTTGATTCATGGATCAAGTTGATGAATTAGAACTTATGTTGATCCACTGAATTTAATTTAATAATAAATAATGGAATCTCGCCATCGAGTTAAATTAAATTTTATTGTATGGTGTGGTATACTAAGAATTCCACTAATTGGACAAATCATAATTAACGAAAATTTAAATTGCCCTAGATATTTAAATACGTAACAAAATGGTATTGCAGATTTTTAGATACATTGCCACTTCTTTAAATACAAAATATGTGGTTTCGGTAGGGCGAAGTATCTGCTCACAATTCACAGGTCATAGTACAGTAATTAAATGTTCGATCTGGAGGACAATAGATAGAGATTTAACACAATTAGATTTTTTTATAGAGTTACTGAGAAAATAAACTTTATTCGGGAATATTAGAATGAAAATGTGTTACGAAATGCCACTGTACAAATTCGAAATCAGATTAATACAAGAATGTAAAGTAAGTTAATAGGTTTGTTCCAAGTGGTCATTTCGGACATGTTTGTAACATGTTTGTGACAAATGTCAGTGCGCCTGCGAAAAATGTAAACAAGTTAAGTTTGAAACATAGACTGGAACGGTGAATGGAATGAAGCGTATGTGCATGCTCATTTTTTGTTTTGACAGCTAACCTTAAATATAAATATAAATAAAGAAATTCATACATTTTTCGCCACAAAAAAGAAATGAAGTTTATGTTTCAAAGTTAACTTGTTTACATTTTTCGCAGGCGCACTGAAATTTGTCACAAACATGTCACAAACATGTCAGAAATGACCACTTGGAACAAACCTATAGAAAAACAGAATGAAAGGCGCAGAAGTGCTTGGATCAAAATAGCCAATTAATAGAATATTTATAGTAAAGTTTTCATAAATTGTTTTTCAATTGTATGAATTTGTTATTTTCTTTCATAGCAACCTATAATTAATTTTTTTAAATAAATTTTATTATAAATAACAAATTTCGTTAATTTTTCTATTAATTATAAAAATATTTTATTAGTGTTTTATATCGTTGTAAAGCAAAAAAATCTCTATTCAAGGAGGTCATGGCTAACTATGACCTCCATATGAAAAATATAAGTTGATACCAGTAACTCGTAAATATTTAGATATAAAAAAATTTGAGTACTTCTGCAAATTCACCATTAAAGAGTGTCATTAGAAAGTGTAAATCAGAATCTTGTATTATGTCATATAACAAAGTTAGCAACAAAATAAGAAAATCGCTAAATTTACATTTTGTCCAATATCTAGTGACCTATGTATTAAATTGGAAAAACAAATACAGGGCCGTCGCTAAGCATTTGGCCGCCCGCGTGCAATAACATATTTGGCGCCCCCTGAATTTTGTCCATAACTGATATTGATTGATATATTTCCATAAATGTGAATAGATTTATTTCCATTATTTTTAAGAAACATAAAATTAAACATTGATATGAAACAACATACACACATATACCCAGTAAGGTTTTATGCTCTCATCCAAGTTTATTTTTTGTTATAGGTTCTCACTTTTAACTAGTAAAATCTTTTTTTTTTTATGGTTGTGCGTTAAACGATTTAAATAATATTACTCAAATTGTCGCTATGCCGTTGATTTTTATCCAAATGACTTGAATTTTAGTCCCCCTATAAGCTTGAAATATTTTTAGTTCGAAAATATAAAAAGTTAAAAACTTATGTACCTATAAAATTATTGAAAAAGTCAATTTCCCCATTTTAACTACATCCAAATATTGAACCCTCTTGAGGCACGTTTTAACGTCATTTGACGGACCTGGGATTTCGGAAAAAAATATTTATACAGGGTGACAGCATCAAATTTCCGACTTTGGCAAAATAACGGACACCCTAATATCTACACATATTCTGTATTATAACTTACTTTACTTATATTATGGCTAAAAGATTAATGCCCGGTTAACTCCAGTTAAATTTACTTCTTTACTAAATTAACACCAATTTTTTCAAATTTTTATCAAATATTTAACAGTAATGTTAAGTAAGTCGTAAAATTTTCAAATGATGTGCATTTATTAAAAACAAACGAAATTACTTTAAAAGTAAATTAAAGTGACAGTTAAATTTCTTTTTAAAACCGCCAACAGACAACTGTAGATTGACATTTTCATCGCTGGTTAACTTTATCTGATAGGCGAACAAAGAATACATTTAGAAATTGTTCTTCAGATAAAATTAAGAATTATACAGCTCAATTTATTAAATAAAATTAAAAACAATAACTAAATAAGTAAATTTTCTTAGTTTATACAGACAACAAAAACAACATTTTGTACAAAATATACATTATTTATATTTATACACAATATCTATTACTTTAAAATAATATTTTTTAACGATTGGCCGTGCGTGAAATAGTCAAACCGGTGAAATTATTGCGAATATTTTTGATTTTATGAAACGTGAAAATAGGTGTGGCACTCTGCTTACGCAGATCTCGGTAAGTGATAAATTTTTGCGTATGAAATGCGGTTACCAGCCGTCAAGTCATAGCCCCCAAAGTTGTTAGTTGTTAAGTATTACATTCTCATTATTATGTATATGTTTGGTTTAGTATAAAATGTTTTATAGCATACTGTGTTTCTCGTCCGTACTATCTACCTCTTTGCATCCGAATGCTTTCTCGCTGGGCGCACGATACCAGCGGTAAGACTTTTGGGCTGTATATTTCAGTGGTTACCATACTTTTGTACTTTTTTTTTCAAGTGTAAGTAAGTGTGTTAAACATCTTCTAATTTTATTTTGTACTGCTATAATTTCACGTATTTGCAAGTTTCATAATGTATAGTGTTATCTTATGTTTGATTTTAAAACCGAAAAGTTAATTTGCCGCCCCCTTGACGATGCCGCCCGCGTGCGGTGCACGAATTGCACCCCCTGGTAGCGACGGCCCTGAACAAATACATGTTCAGACTACCCTATTGATGAGGCAACTTTCGTCTAATTTAACCAACTTCGTATCTCTTACGGTTCTCGAGATCCCAATGCATTCGTAGCTTAAATGGGACACACTGTATATACTAGAATGCGGAATGTTTATGAAAAAGTACACGAAACAAAAATAATTTAATATCAAACTAAGTAATTTAGTAGTAGTTTATAACGGTGTACATACTGAAATTATTAAAGTATATAACAATATTCCCAATGAGATAAAATCATTGCCCATTAAATTATTTAAAACCAAACTTAAAAACTATCTAATAGATAAAGCTTACTACATGAGTTTCTTGATGTGCAACATACGGGTATATCTACTGTGTGGTATATAATATAAGAATCAATATTTTAAAATTGTTATTATGTTTCTTACTAAGTTATATTTTTATTTTGTGTTGTTTAAATATTATTGATTGCTGTGTATTATTTGGTTGTGACATGTTCTTGTGCGCTTCAGTATGTGAAAGAATAAAAATGATGATTATTATTTTATTATCATTATAGATGTATCTAACAGGGAATTTAAGAATTCGACTTCTAACTTCTTTTCAGGGTAAACGATAGGCTTAACTTTAGCAATTTCATCAAATTTACTTCATTTCTTGTATAAAAGGTAGGGCGCCTTTGGTGCCCCATCTCCCCCGTCGCCCTCGGGCGGCGCCAGACCTCGCCACCCCCAAGGGCCGGCACTATGAGTATATTAGTATCATTAAAATTATATTCTAACATAATTTTGACTTCATCCCAATTCAATTCGTCTAATCCGCAAGCAATTCTTGGAATACTTAAATTTTTTATTCTATTTTTTATACATTTCCTTAAGTTCATTAATGTATAAAATAAATCTTAATATGTCGGTCTTTTAAAATATTTTTATTTTGTTACCAAATATATTAAATATCTACTCGTTATTATCTTTTAAATAGAATTTTCTGATTCTAACAAGTGAATTCCATCAAACTTTTCTCTAAATAGTAATGCAATACCTTGAGTCTGTACTGATACAGTGCGCTAAACTACTATCAGTTGGAGCGTCAAATATATCACCTTTTACTTCAAGTAAATTTTTACAATCAAAATTTTGAGGCCAAGGAAGAGTCACTGTCAGAAAATTTTAAGGTGTTTTGAATTTTATCATTATTTTCTTAATGAATTAGGCTTATGCCCGGTTGCACCAACGTTAGTTAAATATTAAACTTGGATTAAATAAATAAAAGCAAATCGAAGTTATATGTCATATGGAGTAATTGACATTGATGTCAAAAATTAGACACGCTTTTATTTATTTAAACCAAGTTTAAAATTTAACTAACGTTGGTGCAACCGGGCATTAGAGCATCAGCATTAGTATTTTGTTTTCCTTTTTTACAAATTATTTCGTAATCAAATTCCTCTAGCTTTAGCCGCCACCGTATTAATTTTTGGCCATTGGAGTGGTCGGTGGTCTGTATAGATTTTGAACTTTCTGCCAAATAGGTATGGTCGGAAATACTGAGTTATTATTATATTATTTCTAACAATTTTTTTTTCTATGGTGGAATAATTTATTTATGCATCAATAAGTGTTGCTCGCGTAAGCTACGGGTAGGTCGTTATAGTCCGTGAGCCAGCTTTAAAAACTGCGACCCATTTGACCAAAATTTTCAGTATACTCTATGGAATCTACCCTTTCAGGTACAACGAATAGCGCCCGTCTGCCATTTACATCTGGGTGGTATTAAAAATGGCTTCCATTAAAAAAGGAAAGTAAATGATGGAATTTTGAATAATGTGACCAAAATTTTCTTTTTAATCTCGAAATACTAGTGAAAATGCAAATAAAAAAACATCAGTCTGCCATTCGTACGTAGTCGAATTGTCTCAGCAGACGAATTTCAAAATTTAAAATTTATTGCTCGAAATTTGAATCAAATGACCAATATTTTCTTTTTAGCTCATGATACTAGACGAAAATACAAATCATAAGACACTAGTCTACCACTCGTACGTGGTCGGGTTGCCTCGGCAAACGAATTTCGAAATTTAAAATTTGTGTTCCGAAATTTGAGACCACAAATTTTGAATTTTTAAATTCGTCTGTTGAGGCAACCCGATCACGTTCGAGTGGCAGACTGGTGTCTTTTGATTTGTATTTTCGTCTTGTATCATGGGATAAAAAGAAAATTTTGGTCATTTAAGTCAAAGTCCGGGCCAAAAATTTAAAATTTCGTCTGCCGGGACTACTCGACCATGTACGAGTGGCAGACTGGTGTCATTTAATTTGTATTTTCTTTTAGTATTATGAGATAAAAAAGAAAATTTTGGTCAAATTACGAGCAACAAATTTTAAATTTTGAAATTCGTCTGCTGAGGCAACCCGGCCACGTACGAGAGGCAAACTGGTGACTTTTGATTTGTATTATCAATTACTATTACGAAATAAAAAAGAAAATTTGGATAACATGAGTAAAAATTCCTTTATTTACTTTTCTTTTTTAATGGACGCCATTATGAACTCCACCCAGATCTGCATGGCAGACTTGCACTTTTCGATGTACCTAAATGGATAGATTCCATAAAACTTACTGAATCTTTTGGTCAAATGAATAGTTGTTTTTACAGCTGGCTCACGGATTATTACCCAGGTTTCCTTGGGATAGTACAGGTCCGATGGCGACGTTGCTGGCGTCACACGTTAAGTTGAATTGCTTATCAAAGTTGGAATATTGGAAAAGCGGTTCATTAGTCAAAAGATTTTTACAAATTTCGAAACATTGTATGTATTCGTGGTTGTTAAGTCTTTTATAAATTTCCTGTAATAGCCTTATGCCCGTATTCATAAAACTGTACACAAACGAATCGTTTCTAAATGACCCGTTTAGAAAACGATTCGTTAAATTTTGACAGTAGATTCATAAACGAAATTGTTTAATTTTAACGAACCGTTTCTTAACAACCGCGTTATAAATATTTAGTTGTATTCCTAGTAATTTTTACGTTTCCACAAATGAAATTTCAACTTCAGTTTGTAATGTTTACATTTTTTGACATGTGTCATAATTGAAAACTAAATTTTTTGAAGCGATAAACGTTTTTTGATAGTTGTGGTCCGTGTTTCTGAGTTGTTTGATGAGAAATCAATGGCGAGAGGTGTTGTGATCTCCACAAGAGATTTTTTAATTATCTATATGTCAACATAAGCGAAAAAAAGGTTAGGTGAAGATTTATGAAAAAGTATTGTAATCCCATCAAGAAAGTAAATCTTATAGATATATTTCAAAGAATTATTATTTACATAAAAGTACAGTGCAATACATAGATGACGTACTAATTTAGACACGTATTGCGACAATATCAGCGTAAAAATAATTAAATTTGATTATAGCATATTTTTCAGGTGATACGATTACATTTGGGGTAGGGCTCGTATTAATGTGATCAGCCAACAATTCCTGAAAAGATCCAGTTGTATAAAGTCACAGTGTTACTAGTAACCGATAGTCTATGCAGTACTGCAGATATCATCTAAGAGTTTTACTTTAATATTCAATTTCGTCATATTATTCGAAAAAAGCATTCTCTCTGACAAAAATGTCTAGCTCGTGGCATCATTTCAAGTGCATTTTCAATAAATTTTACATCTGAATTGCCCGACGTGTCCGATGAACAATAATTAAAATACTGATAGAAAAATAGATGTTAAAAATTACACATCTTTTTATCTATTATGGTCAAGTTGACGGATGACAGACCAATGAAAACATTCGTTAATTATTTAATTTGTCAAAATCGGGACGTTAACTTAACGAACGTTAGTAAACATTTTAACGAAACGTTAACGTTAACGAACGTTTATGAATAAAATATATGCGATTTAACGAATCGTTTTCCTGGTAACGGATCGTTTCGTAACTAACGAATAGTTATGAATACGGACATTAAAGTCCTAAAAATCATTTTATTTGTTTGGTGGTTTTGGGTATTGGGATCTGACATGGGGGCGTGGTTTATTCAATATGGCGGCTTTAGTAGTCTATCGCGCATGTGTGCAATTTCTCGCACGGGTTCTTTTTTTTTACAAAAAATTGCCTTGAAACGAACTTGTTCTCTGGGCAGGCGCAAACGAAGATCAAAGAAATTATGTCGAAGCTAAGCGAATTTTGAGTGCAGGACATCTGATTAAATGCGGTATAATTGTGGACAATGTTTACAGTGCAAATGTAAACATTGTGGCATATGTGATACAATCCTCCAATTTGAGAGAGAAACCGCACGAAATTAAAGGTGAAATCACTCAGAGTGGTGAGTTAGTGCACATAGATTGTTCCTGCAAAGCTGGACTGGGTGAACATTGCAAACACTTCATTGCAACTTTGATTCATTGCAACCGGTAAGGACCTAACCTAAGCTTCAAATTTTGACATATTAATTGAACAATTAAGTTAAAAATTAATTAATGTAAAGCGTGTTATAAACTCCAAACGTATGACGTAACATGACCTCACTTACCAATAAAAAAATAATCTTCCTTCTTAAAATGTAATGAACATACTTTTGTATGTTTCTGTACCAGTAAAATTTTCGTAGCTCGTTGCCACGCTTTAAATTTATCCATTTTCTCTGGAACGTCGAACATATTACGCACTATAACAAAGTATTCACACGCCAGTGCAAAGGAGTGAGAACTTACACTGTCGTTTTTTCCTCCTTTACTTCCACAATTTTCGACTGCGCACTTAGCTTTGTACACATAATGAGTTGATTTTCCGTTTGGGTCATTATTTTCACTCACCGAACTCTTATTTTGTACAAATTGACTATAAATAATCAAATGTCATATTTGAACACGCCAGCCAGATAACTACTATACTAGTACAATCGTTATGCCGCTAGAAGGCAAATGTTCAATGTCAGATCCCAATAGGATAATTTAGAATTGCCTAAAATTTATCAGAGTTCGGTTTGACACCGTCTGGGGTAATTATGTATCCAAGATACGCGACTGAATTTTGAAATTTTCATTTTTAATGCCCGTTTGCACCATAAAAATTTTAATCTCGACTTTATTAAGACAAGCTTAACGTCGAAAATAAACTAGAAGTCGTTTGCATAAGGAATATTTGAGTTGAGTTTAACTAAGTCCATTTAAGTCAGATATTCCAGGGAATTGCAATAACTACTAACTTCACAGGTATTTTGACATATGTAAGCAGTACGCATAATTTAAGTATAATCGGTGATAAACTGTATAAATATAGTATATTTCATTTAAAAGATTGCTTTTTTTAAGGTAAGTGAATAATAAATATTTATAATTAATGCATTTGTTTCGAGTGAATACATACGTAAATATAACCTGTAAAACAAAATTAATAATAATTATTATTTATTTTATTATTTTAGTCATGTCTGAAAAACGAAATAGAAGTGTGAATTATACATCTGAAGAAAACTTTCTTCTTGTCAGTATTACAAATGGAAAATATAAGCATATCATAGAAAATAAAAAAGCTCCAAATATTCAAAGAAGTGTTGAATCACTTCATAAATTTTACAAAAATCTAAACAATATTATAATTTCGGTTAGTTTATTTATTTATAACTTATAATATTATTTTTTAAATGAAATGTACATCAGTTTTTCAAATTTAAGGTGAGATAAATATATTATAAACAATATATCATTATAATGCCCCAAAGAAGTTATTTACAAAATCATACCTAACCATAAAACCTGCTCCTCGACCTTTTTTTTTTGCTGTTCATACACATTTGGAATTTGACCCCTATTTACAAGAACTTGTGTGTATTAAAATATGAATCACTGATGTTAATTTTCCTATTTATTCTGTGTTGTTCATGACATCGAAAATCTCTAAATTATCGTCATAATTGTCAAAAAAGTCAAATATAGTCTTGTTGGTGCAAACGGGCATGAGGCGTTCAAATACGAGTTTTAAATTTTTAACGTAAGCTTTTGCTGAAAACAATTATGTCGTTTATGTAAACTAAACATTTGTCATTGGACAGTCCTCGTAAAATGTTGTCCATTACTCTTTGGAATGCCGCAGGTGCGTTTTTTTAATCCAAATCGCATGCGTAAGAATTCATAGTGTCCGTCTTCAGTGTTAGACGCGGTTTTTTGTATGTCAGTCTCGCCCATTCCTATTTGATGAAATCACGATGCTAGGTCGAGTAAAATATTGACGCCCTATTTTGTCTAGTAAGTCGCTAATATTGGGTAAGGGTTGTCTCCGATTGTTGTTTCATTAAGTATCCTATAGTCAATTACGATTCGCCATTTCTTTTCACAACTTGCGTCTAATTTTTTTTACTACAACCCAAATAGGGGAAGACCATGGTGAATTGAGAGTCTTATAATATTCTGGTCAAGCATTTTGAGAATTTGAGATCTAACTTCTTGTTTATGAATGTTTGGATATTTGTAAGAATTAGTGTAAATTAGTGAAAGATAAATTTTGATCTTCTGAATAAAAAATATCAGAGTTTCATCTAATTATTGTACTATTGCTGCTTTTCTTCTACATTCATATGATCTAACTTAATTTTGGACATATCAAAATTACTTTTCAGAGTAGTTAAAATTTAAATTAGGACTACTATATGTTTTGTATTGATTAATTTTTTCAACAGTTGTAGGATATTTTGTATAAAATTAATTTTTTCTTCAGAAAAGTTAATAAGAGTGCATAATGCTTGGAAATTACTTGCGACAGAGACGCATTCAGGTATTAATGTGTTTTTAGTTTTTATTCTCGGTATTAAGATTGTTCCGTTTTCAACGTCGACTTTGACTTTTATAGCTTTCTCAGTGTTATGTTCTACTGTGTTATTATTGTTAAACGTTATATTGTTATTATTATTCGAACTTTCAGGGTGATCATGATACTAAATTTTAATTTTACAATTAGGAGTTATAATTAAATCATTATAGCTGTCTATAATAATTTTTAGCAATTTCAAGTTATCTATCCCAAAAGTAAATCTAACTGATCATGGAATTTAAATAAATGGAATTTTAATTCTAAATTTGGTTGATCTTTAATGTTAAATAATTTTGAAACGGGTACTTTCGTGCTATACAACTCGGTGGACGTGAGCTGTTGTAATTTGAAACGGGTCGTTCATGATATGACTTTTGTAATGTTTAAATGCGTCGACAGGTATGATGAAAGATTTCGTATCTTCCCGTATCAAACAAAATTTTAAATTGATTCTCAGGGATTACTATAAAGGGGAGTTTACTTTGGTAATTAGTTAAGTGCATTAGTTCAATGTGTGGGTGGTATTTGGTTCCGGGGCACTTATGTCTAATTGTAGTTTATATACCAAGGGTTGAAGTGCACGATTTAATTCCGAGGGAAATAATCACGTGAGGGATTAATGGCATTTCAGTCCTGTGGTATATACACTATTTTTTGCACTTCCAACTAGTGCTGCCAATTGTATCCGGATTTGATTGTATCCGGATACCAGAATAACGGATATCCGAATCTCTACGGATCTCAGATTCGGGTCTCGGGTATCCGGGTATCCGGATCCAGCATCGAGTATAGAGTATCCGGATCCGAGTATCTGTATCCGGATGCGAATCTGGATTTTACTAATATTCTTTTACCAAATCGTTAATTAATTGACTAAGTAGAATTATAAGTATAAGGTATATTATATATCAAAAATGTAAATTCGTTTTCTTAATAATTTTGTTGTTAAACATTTATTACTAATTACATTTACTTCAAAACAGTAAATTGATCTTGAATATAAATATGTCTGTACACTAATAAAATAACGTCGATATTCAAGGTCTATTATTATTTGTATAAAAAGAGTTTTCGAAAATCTTAGATACACTTCCTTTAAAAATATTAAAAAATCGAGATCCGGATCTTACAATTATCCGGATACCCAAATGTACGGATCTGAGATCCGGGTATCCGGATACTCGGATAATTGGCAGCCCTACTTCCAACCCTCGTTTCTGCAATACATTATAAATAATTATTAATTTTAAATGACTTTAAATACATACTCGTATGTTGAAAATGGATAGCTTTGATAACAACGGTAGATTGAAATTTTGTAGTTTGCCTAGATGCTACAAATAAAGTGAAAATTTGTGTTTATTTTGAGTGACGTTTCATTATGGATAATATGAAGAAGCCACAGTAGAACTGCTACCGATAATATCTAAAAAATATACAAAATCAATTTAAAGCCTTTAGCAAGTGGTGTGACAATAAAGAAGTTCAAAAATACAGGAAAACTGTGCTGCTGGTACATTTTCATGAACGATCAAAAATTGTGCAAGTTATCATTTGGGCGATATTCGGTGTACGGTGATGAAGGGAATGTCGGTTGTTAGAAATAATACTGATATAAGCAAATTCCCGAAATTTATTACTTTCTTTATAAGAAGAAATGGTGGCTACTAACCTAAAAAGTAAAATTGTACCAGAACAAGTTGCTCAATTCTTAAAAGATGTACAGACAAGGTAGTTTCAATGGTCAAAGTAATTTATTTGAGCAAAAACGTTTAAATATACTTTGTAGTTATCAACTGTATAAAACTATTTATAATAAATGTAATTTATTTAAAATAATTTTAATAAATATTTTACTTGTTGCTGTGGTTACTCTACTTGTCAATTTAATTTCGAAATATAATCTTTCCGATATTAAATCGGACACTTCAGTCCACGAGAAAGAAGAATAAATTAGGGCATTTAAACCCGGAAGTGCAAAAAAATTATTATCTTTGTTTTCTTCCTCGAAGTCAGTGATAACAGCAACATTTGAATCAGTATATTTTACAGATTCAAATTCATTATATGTTTCACAGTTCACTACTTCTACATCGCTTATGTTATGTAATTCTTCCGCGAAATATTTTGGAAAGTTAAAAAATTATTACTGCGATAATTCTAAGTTTGCCGGGATGGTCCAGGGTTTTGTCTAGTTTGATAAGGTGAGGTATTTCTTGTGGAGATACTCATGGGAGTTAGAAAATCTTTGGCTGACAGATGCGTTTCGGTTCACCGTATTTGGAGGGTTAGGTTTAGGTAGAATACTGGGTACATTGTGAGTTCTTGCAGGGGTGGGATTAACTGGTCGTTGATAATAATTGTTGGGAGTGATATGTTGGAACGGTTTGAATCTATTAAATGTTTGAGTGTTTTGTGTGTTTGATTTTTGTATTGGCTTTTGAGTGTTTGTAGAGGTGTTTCTAGATGAATTTGAAACATATTCAAATTGGAAGTCATTTGCAAGCATTTCTAGTGCGGAATTTAGGTCTGGTGGTTTCTTCGCGCGCATTCATTTGCCTATTGGCTCTTAAAACCTTTTAATAAAATTCTGAGAGCATAATTCCGAAAATAATCTATCATTATAATGGAAGCTTAAGATACGAAAGAAAATTAAATTCCTTAAATATAAATATAAAATAAACAAATAAGAAGGTATTTTTATGTATCATCAAATACTATTTTGTACGATTTAAGAGTTCTAACTAGAGATGAAACGGATATCCGACAACGATCCGGATATCGGATTTTCAATAAATTACGAGAATTTTATAAAATCTACTTCATTTAATTTACACCTATAAAACATTGTTTAATATTATTTTTAAACGACGGATAAGGCTCTCAAGTCGCCGCGTATATTTTTGTATGTATTACCACGCATATCTTTTTACAATGTAGTTCGATTTTGATGTTTTTTGTATACCTTGAATTTGGTCCCATATAAAAAAATCCCCCCACCTCCCATAAGAATATGAAAATAGGGGATGATCCACTGAATTTTTACCTATTAACTAATTCTACCACGCATAACTTTGTACTGGGTTATCCGATTTCGATTATTCTTTTTTTCCTCCCTTAAGGGTAGAAAAATAGTTAGCCACAGAAAATTAAAACTTTTGAACAAAAAAATAAAACCGATGAAAAATGAAACTGAAAAGCATAAAATAAAATAAACCTTATTAGTCTTAATAACTAAGCTCCTGAACTAATGTAAGTAACTAATTTTGAGTTCGTTGTTTGTAAGTTTGGCGCTGACTCAAAATTAGTTACATTAGTTTAGTAGCTTAGTTATTAAAACTGAAAAGGTTATTTAATTTTGGATTTTCAGTTTGTTCAATAGGCAATGTTCGGCCGGATATCCGGCTATCCGGCTTATGTTGGCTGGATATTCGGTAGTGCTGAGAACATCATATTTTTTTCTCTAAAAATAAGACTTTCTTCTTAATTTTATATATTCCGAAGTGAATCCGATTGCGTAATCACAATACAAACATTTTATTTCTAATAAAATAGTTTGTGTGCTTATTTAAGACAGGAGAGGCGATAGGCGGTAATTAAGTAGGTGAAAAATAATTAATTTTTTTTTAGTCCTTAATAGGTTTGTTCCAAGTGGTTATTTCTGTCAAGTTTGTCACATGTTTGTGACAAATTTCAGTGCGCCTGCGAAAAATGTAAACAAGTTAACTTTGAAACATTAGCTTCAATTCTTTTTGTGGCGAAAAATGTATGAATTTCTTTATTTATATTTATATTTTAGGATAGCTGTCAAAACAAAAAATGAGCATGCACATGCGCTTCATTCCATTCGCCGTTCCAGTCTATGTTTTAAACTTAACTTGTTTACATTTTTTGCAGGCGCACTGAAATTTGTCACAAACATGTCAGAAATGACCACTGGGAACAAACCTATTGTATGGACAGTAGCGCCATGACGTTTGCTTGAGGACACTTTTGACCATCGTATCCTGGGTACCCTTTGGCCTTCTCAGCCCACAAAATATAGGTACGAAGCTGAGGTTAAAATCTTGCGGCAATAAGTGTTGTACTTTTTGAATATGGTATCGGTAACGTCTATTTGATGTAAGAGTTTTAAACATTTCTATTCTGCTTGAATTTATTAATGACGCACTTCGAACAATTGTCGTAGAATTACAATCAAAAGTTGCAATATTATTTAGGTTTTTTCTTCATTTTGGAAAGGCGCTAACAAACCTACAACACGTGACATATAAGCAAATGAAACTGTATCCCTAAGTCGCTGAAATGTTTTGGAGAAAACAATCCTTTGTGTTAACCTTCTGAATCATATGTATGTCCTTTCAGGATTGTGAAACCTTACAGTTTATATCCCTATGTTGAGCCACAACGCACGACAACTTAATTTTTACTTTACTTGTCACTTATTTTACACTGAGGACATGTGTGTTGCCTTTGTTAAACTACTAGCTGGTGCCCGATAGCTTTCGCAGTTGCCAAGAACAATTTTTTGACCTGACCGAAATTAGTATTAAAATTATGTATTTACCAATTCATTTTAACTTAATTTAATTATGTCACATCTTATTATCTTAACAAGATAATTATATGATATCTCTTTGCAAAATTGATTTTTTTAAGGAGCAATTCTCCAGGAATAAAGCATTTACTAACATTTGCTCAAATGAACTTGCCACCTTATTTTGGTGTTTATTTTAAACCCATGAGTTGAGTTAGGCCGTATCAGTCTAGGATATATTGTATATTAGCAGAGTTAATGCTACAGTAATTTTGTGAAATATTCTACGGAATCTGTTGCGGAATAAATTTTTTGGGTCTAGAAATTTTACATGTTACTATATCTCAAAGAAGTATATATTCATTCTTGTAGGTATAGAAAGCATCTTTGAATGCAATTTGAAAAACTGGGGTAATATATCTAGTCTAGTTATTATTCCAAAGCTGATATTCTAAACTATTTTTAAAAAATCTCACGAATTTCAATTATCTATATTGTGTTGAAAACATATGGTCGTAGAGATAACTGGTTCTAACTTTATTAATTCTGATTAACCTAAAATTTTCGTTAGAAACTATGGTACTTTCAATATTTCCTGTAAATTTACAGCAATCGCGGGATCGATTGCAGCGACCATCATATGGATTTTAACATATTTTCCAATTACGTATCTCAGCCAAGATGATTCCAATCATCTTTGGGTCATCCGATATTTGCTTCTAATATTTCCAAATACGTGTTTGTATAATGGTGTACAGACTATAATTGAATTTGAAAATATAGGTAAGGGAACTACGGCCTGGGCCTCAAAGTACTTTTCTAATATAATTTGTGTTAAAATCTCATCTCATTGTTGCAATGCAATCGACACTGACTATAAATAAAACATATTTTCGTAGCCGAAGAATCAAGAATGCATTTAGACTTAACTGATTAGATTTTGGTAGCAATTCATCATCCCAAAGTGGTAATTTAATTGATGGTCCATCTGTATTTATTGTGTATATCAGTAAATAATTGTTTCAAAATATATTTTGGTATATTGAAAAAAAGCAGAATAATATTGGTTAATTTTAATTTCATATATTTTTTTTTTTATTTTGTAACGCTTAAAAATAAAAATTTGCGGGAGATATTATTAATTAAAAATAATAAAAACACCCGGTTCACTTTTCAAAAACTTTTATATAATTAATGACCATTTCGGTTGTTACAATGACAATACAAGTATGTCAAGCAGGTATATATATAATAAGCTGGAATCGTCAAATGAAGCTAAACATCTGCTAAACAATAACCATAAATGTATAATAGATAATTTTGAAGTAATTCACAAAGAGAACAAAGGATTAAAACTGGACATCTTAGAAGCTGTGGAAATCCAAAGTGATAATCAATAAGGAGAATCTTAAGAATGAACAAATAGATTTGTGCAACTCGCCGCTTCTGGAAATTCTTTGATTTAATTCTTTAATCTGTTAGCAGTTATGTTTAGTTGTATATAAATACCTGCTTGACATACTTGTATTGTCATTGTAACAACCGAAATGGTCATTAATTATTGTTAATAAAAGTTTTTGAAAGGTGAACCGAGTGTTTTTTCTTATTTACAAAGATGTTTCAACGAGAGCCAGCACGCACTTCTATCAATCTTATGGAGATATTTTTAATAAACTTTTGATAAAAGTTGAGCATTTTAGAAAATGATTTCTTTTAAACCAATTAGATTTATCTGGAAATTCTTAAAGAAACTTGATTCTTTGACTACAAAAATGTACAACTTTATTTATTACAACAATGAAATTTGTTTACAACAAATTATATACGAAGGATAAAGTGCGCCTATCGTCATTGTGTGGTTTTAATATAAATTTATTTATTTTAAAAGAAAATGGATTGCATTGGAGTATGTTGTTCCAAGTTCCTCATGAGTTCAAGATGTTCCATAGTATTGGCACAATGGTATTGGTGTTACTTGTAGAAAGTGTTATACTTGCGCTGTTGGCCTGGTATGTTGGAGCCGTCAATCCAGGACAGTATGGAATTCCGAAACCTTGGAATTTCTTCTTACAGGTACAAGATTTTAAACAACCTTGATAAATAATAATGTACTCTTTAAGGTCTATAGTTTAAAGAAATCTTTCTCACCAACTTACAAATTACCATAATATAGGATTCTCTATGTAATAAATATTTCATTTAGGGGAGACTGGGAACGGTTGAAACCGGTTTTCTTTTATTGACCATAGCGTCCTTTCTATATGATGGATTTTTGAAAGAAACACATCGAATCAAAGGATGTTTTTGATCTTTGATTAGGTACAATAATTATTCTCTCATGTATAATAGTTATAATCCGAGAGCCAGCGTCACAAAATCGTTCATATTTTGTGAATATGTTGCTCAGGCTAGTAGAATGCGTGTAGTGACCGTCAGCTGCTCCACTAGGTGGGATACTCGGGCGCTACGGCGCCTTAATTGTTGCAAACTAGAATTATTATCTCAGTAAATAAATTAGTTATAGTAAATTCTGTTACATTAATAAAGATGTAGAATAGTATTGGCTACAATGTTTATTTGAAATTTTTCTGTCTTGTACCGTTTATAAATTAAATATTTCTGAAAATTCTGTGGTGGCCAACAGATTCTAATGAAAATAATTTCTAAATTTTGTAGACGTCAAAATTAAGAGCTGATTAGATTTTGGTGGTTGACCATCAGCAGAGAGTGGTAGGTTACATTTTGAATTGAATCTGATTTTAGCTTGTTCATTTTGGCTTTCTTATTGTGGCCTGTATAGATTTTGACGAGTCTTATGAGTTTTTTTTTGTATGTCTAGCTCACCCATAGCTATTAGTAGTTCGTTCCTGTTTATGGAATCGTATGCTTGCTTGAAATCTATAGAAAGTATGTCAAGTTCGAGTCCTTTTTCGTAGTGTACCGCTTGAAGTTCTTTGAGAGTGAATATATGCTTAGTAGTTGATCGGTTTTTTTCTGACATCAGACTTATATTCTTTTATTACGCTTTTAATTTTCTCTTGAAGCTTTTTATTTAACCATGTAGCCATGATCTTGTAAGTCACATCTGACAGGGCTATGCCACAATAGTTGTCGCACCGTGAACTGTCTCCCTTCTTATATATTGGACAAAGTACGGCAACTTTCCAGGCTTGAGGAAGTTGTTCTTCTTTCCAGCACAGTATAATTAGTCTGTGTATTTCCCACATGGGGCTGTATCCACCATATCTTATCAGCTCGGCTGGTATATCATTTTCTCCAGGGCTTTTGGTATTTTCATACTTTTTATTATTTCTTCAATTTATGTTATTTCTGGTTCGGGTAGATAGTTTTCTTCTATCTCATTGTCAATGTCTACGTTTATAATTGTATCTTCTTCGTTCGTGTTTAGCAGTTCTTTAAAATAACTTTTCCATCTTTTTATTCGATCTTCATCATCTCCTATTAAATTTCCCTCTTTGTCACGGCAGTACATGTTTTTTTGTCTGAACTCTTCCTTTTCTTTTTTGATATTTTGGTAAAAATTTCTTATTTCTCTTTTTTTTTGTGGTTTTTGTTGTGAATAATAGGTGCAACAGTGGAAATATTTATCATACACTAAAAGAAAATAACTTCCAAGTAAACAGGGGTTTTATTGTGATAGTAAATTTGTCGACTATTCAATTGACAGTTTATGTGAACACTATATTTTTATTTACAAAACATATTTCTACTATAATTAGTTACAATATCTATAGCAACGAAAATTTGAAATCGCCAACTACAAAAATAATTTATTATTACAAAACTTCAACACTCCCACTTAATAAAAATTATTGTTTTTCAAATTTTCGTTCTTAACAGTTTGATCTAATTTACTTAAACTTCTCAAACCTATATAAAAACAAAGGTGATGAAATCTATCACGGGGCAATGCTTTAGTTAGTATGTCAGCAAGTTGATTTTCAGATGAAATATAAACAATATCAATTTCTAAATTTTCATATCTTTCCCTCACAAAATGATATTGTATATCAATGTGTTTACTACGCTTGTGGAACTCTGGGTTTTTTATTAAGCGGATAGCACTTTGGTTGTCGACATAAATATTAGTGGGTTCTTTACAAACAAAATGTAAATCATTTAAGGATTGTCGTAACCAAATTACTTCCCTTGAAGACATACTAGCTGCTACATACTCTGCTTCAGTTGTGCTGAGACTGACCATGCGTTGTCTTTGTGATGCCCAACTAACAGGACCATTTGCAAATTTAAAAATGTAACCTGACGTGGATCTTCTTGTATCCACATCACCTGCATAATCTGAATCAGAATAACCAATGAGAGTGCTCCCATTACCAACATAGAGAATTCCAAAATCTTTTGTTCCCGCCAAATATTTAAAAATTCGTTTTATATATTGCCAGTGAAGTTTATTGAAATTTGTTAAATAGCGACTTGCTACTCCCACTGAAAAAGCAATATCAGGTCTGCTTACCGTAGCTAGGAACAAAAGACTTCCGACAGCTTCTCTGTATGGTAGTTCACAATCATTGTAATCATTATTGACATCATTGTTCAAAATTACATTAGGATCAGCTGGAACAGAATTAGTTTTAACATCACACATGTTAAATCGTTTTAAAATGCGTTTAATATAATTAGATTGATGAATAAAAATATTATTAGAACTAATTCTTTCTATTTGTAATCCAACAAAGCAGGAACCATTACTAAGTGTAATTTCAAATGATTTTTGCATTGCTGCTATTAAAATGTCAAGTGCTTTGGCGGATTTACTAAAAATTAAACCATCATCAACGTATAATGCTAAATATACTTCTTTAAATTCAAATTTACCTATGTAAACACACTTATCAGCAAAACTTTGTTTAAAATTAAACTGTTTAAGAAAGTCATCAAATTTTTTATTCCACACTCGTGGAGACTGTTTTAAACCATATAAAGATTTATTAAGTTTACAAACAATATTATTGGCTTTTACCTCAATACCTTCCGGTACACTCATGTAGATGTCTTCTTGCAAAACACCGTACAGAAACGCAGTTTTTACATCAAACTGACGAATCTTGAAGTTGCGCTCAGCAGCAAGCGCAAGAAGAATTCTTACAGAATCGTACCGGACAACTGGAGCGAAGATCTCATGGTAGTCTACGCCTTGTTTTTGCGAAAACCCTTTCGCACACAGACGCGCTTTGAATCTCGGTGGAGAATCTTCTGATGAAGAATATTTCACTCTGAAGACCCACTTACATCCAACAGGCTTTCTATCTTTAGGCAACGGAGCTAAAGACCACGTTTCATTTTTCTCGTGAGCTTCAATCTCTTCTTGAATTGCTTTTTGCCACTCACTTGCATTATTTCCTGATAGAGCTTCTTCATACGATGTTGGTTCATCGTGGATAACTATGTTTGCTTCATATCGCTCAGGTTTCTTTATTTTAGAGCGATCACGCAAACATGAAGCTCTAACATTTTCTTGAGAACACGAAGGCTCTTCTTGCTCACATTCTGCATTTTCACGACGGTCTTGAACCTCTTCTTTCGAGGTGTTTTGTTCTGAATCAGTTATTTCACCATTTTCAGTGAAATAAATTCTGTCTTCATATTTCTCACTGGTTGAAGGTACATCGATGTCATTTTCATTGAAGATGACGCTTTTTGACGAAACAACTCGTCTTGTCTTCAAATCACAAAGCCTATAATTATTAGATTCACCTTCATAGCCGACGAGAATTAATTTTTTAGATTTCGCATCTAACTTCTTTCGCTGATTGTCGGGAACGTGCAGGTAAGCACTACATCCAAAAATTCTAATGTGAGACAGATTTGGTTTTCTTCCTGTCCAGAGTTCGTAAGGTGTTGTGTGTTTCGTCCGGGAGCATGAGGTGCGATTTAGAATATAAACCGCGGTGTTGACAGCTTCAGCCCAAAGGTATTTAGGTAATTTTCTTCCATAAAGCATTGAACGTGCTTTTTCCATTATTGTTCTATTTTCCCTTTCTGAACGTCCATTTTGCTCCGGGGAGTAAGGTGCAGTTATTTCGAATGAAATTCCATGTTTGGCAAAATAATTTTTCATTTCATAATTACAATATTCAGTTCCATTATCCATTCTAACAGATTTAATGTGATGGCCGAATTTATTGAAAATATACTTGTCAAATTCTACAAACTTGTCAAAAGTGTCAGATTTATGTCTAATAAAGTATACATGACTGTAACATGAACTGTCATCTTTGAAAAGAAGATAATATTTTGCGCCACCCATTGATTCAGACATTGGACCACATAAATCAGTATGGATAAACTCACCAGGTTTAAAATTTCTTCTTTCTTGATTTCTTTTGAAGCTAGCACGGTGTTGCTTACCAAATTGACAGGCTTCGCAAAAGAAATCACTTTTCTCTATAATATTAAAACCTTCTACTACCCCTTGGTTTGCCATGTCGACTATAGTTTTACAATTCACATGACCTAAACGATTATGCCATACTTTTAGGGTTTCTTTGGTTGCTATACATAATTGTTTTTGAATGACAACCTTAAACAACATTCTATATAATAAATTATCTTGTTTGATTCCTGTGGCCATCAGTGTTTTGCCTGCAAAAATATTTACAACATTATTTTGAAAACAAATATTATATTTTTTATTGGTGCAAGCTCCCACTGAAAATAGATTCTTTTTAAGTGATGGAATATAAAGAACATCTACAAGTTTTCCTAAGATCCATTTATCTTGTACTTTTCTTTCAATTAAAATGATTCCACGTCCTTCGATTTCACAAAGTGCGTTATCACCTAGTTTAACAAATTCACCAGAACATGGGAAGAATTCATGAAACCATTCTCTCCTAAAACTCATATGCTGAGAAGCTCCACTGTCAGTTAACCAAACATCCTCTACATTTAAATTACATATGTACGGATCAGAAAATGTCGAAGCAGTAAGCGCACTAATGTTTGCAAAATTTCTGTTTTGTTCTCTATTAATATTTTGATTGCGTTGCTTCTTGCGACAGTTTCTAGATATGTGACCCTTTTTGTGGCAATAAAAACATTCAATATCTTTCTTATAATGGGATTGATTTGAAGGTTTTTGTTTATTTTTATTATCATGAATATGCATGGCAGATAATGCACTAGTCATGTCATCTGAAATTGACATGCGACTTTCTTCTTTTATTAAACGCTGTACTAAATTTTGGGTTGTTTGACTACAAGGCGCGACACTATCCCAAGCAGTTATAAAGTTATTGAACTTTGCAGGTAGGCTGCCTAAAATTTTTGCCATTAACGTTAAATCTGAAATATTTTCTCCCAGATCTTTTAATTGCCTAGCCATATTTTCAATTTTAGCTATATTTTGAGCAACAGAATCATTAGTAGACATTTTGTAATCGTGAAATCTACTCATTAATAGTAATTTATTCGACTCACTTTGCTGCTCATATAGGGAACGCAATTTTGACAACATTTCAGCTGCAGTCTCGCATGTGATAAGATACTCTAACTGTGAGTATTCTACGGAAGAAGAAATGATGTACATGGCCTTTGCGTTGCATTTCTTCCATAACGTCCTTTTCGCAAGATCCTCAGTCGGTTCTGGTTTCTTTATTGTATCAGTTACATATTCTAGGAGATCATGTGCTACGAAAATTGTATTCATTTGAAATTTCCACATTTGAAAATTCGACCCGTCGAATTTCTTCAGATTTCTATAATCTGCCGGTTCACCCATTGCTGTATATGCTTCTGACAGGGAAAACAAATTTATTCACAATCTTTTAGAAGATTTTCTTAGTGCGAAAACGTTGCTCCTGGGCCCATAACCTGTTGTGAATAATAGGTGCAACAGTGGAAATATTTATCATACACTAAAAGAAAATAACTTCCAAGTAAACAGGGGTTTTATTGTGATAGTAAATTTGTCGACTATTCAATTGACAGTTTATGTGAACACTATATTTTTATTTACAAAACATATTTCTACTATAATTAGTTACAATATCTATAGCAACGAAAATTTGAAATCGCCAACTACAAAAATAATTTATTATTACAAAACTTCAACAGTTTTCTTCGGGGGTTTCCATTTGTTCCTTTAGTTTTCCCCTTTTCTTAGTCCTACCTATCCTTTTGTAGGTTTTTCTCTGACGCTGGTCATAAGTTTTGTCGGTGTCTGTTTTAGATTTAATGTATCTCTTTCTCGCCCTCGATCCTTCTTAAATCGCTTGCATGCATTCATCATCAATCCCATCGTTTTTTCTTCTGACTATAATTTTTGGTCCAAGCAACTCCTTCGCCACTACTTTTATTTTGTTTTGTAGTGTTCACCAACTTTCTTCTTCATGAGATCTGTTGAGGTTCCTGCTAATTTTTGTTCTAATCTTGACCTGTATTCTTCTAAGGTTTGTTCTATTTTAAGATTCTCTACGTTAAACCCTTGTTCCTCTTTTATGACCGTTCTTAGCAAGTAGTGATCCGCATTCGCTTCCGCTCCTCTGTAGCTTCTGCAGTTAATTATCATATGGGAGTGTTTTAGCTCTATTAATATATGGTCTATTTGAATAATTATTACTCCGTTTGGTGCCACCTATATTCCTTTGTATATTTATTTGTGTGCAAAAATGTACTTTTTATTACTAGTTGATTCTGAGCAGCGAACTCTATCAGGAATTTTCCATTTACATTCGTGATTTCGTGCTTACTTTTTTTACCTATAGTTGGTTGATACTGTTGCTCCCTTCCTCTTTTGCATTTGCGTCTCCTGTTACTAGCTTTATATCGATCTTTGGTAGTCCTTGATAATGCTTTTCTAGGTCTTCGTAATATTTTATCTTATCTTCGATATCTTTCTCTTCTGTGGGTGGTTTTTTTTTTGTATTTCTCTCTTACTAACAGATAGCACATTCTTTCAGAATTAAGTTTAAAATCTATTTCTGCGCCCTTCAGGTCTTTGCTTACAAGGGAGCCTGTTGTCTTTGTCTCCACTGTTAAAGAATATAATATTTCTCAGTTTCTTATCTTGTATGGCTGCGATTGAGATCTTGTAATTTTCCATCTCTAGTGCTACTTGCTTTAGTGCCACTGTGCTGTTTGTTCCTTTGACATTCCATGTTGCTACTTTGATTGTTTTAGATTTATCTTTCTTGCTCTCATCTTTTCCATGTCCTTCGCGTTAGCCTGGGCTTGGTTAGTTTTTGTGCGGCCATTTTGTAATTTTTAAAGTTTTTATGGTCTGTGTTCCTTTTGATCCTTTTAATTAGGTTGTTTTCTTCTTTGCCTCAGTCCTATACTTCGCCTTCTTCTATCCTAATTTAACGTTTTGCCCTTTCTATACATATATGTCAGTTTTTTTTTTTTTTAGTTTGTCTTTCCAGGTCGTGTTTCCTTCTTGTCATTCCAGGTAGCTAGTTTGATCACTGTTATGTGTTGTTGTTCCGAATTCTTCTTGTCTTGCTTCATCTTCCACATCACGTCTATAAAATAAGCGCGAACTGTAGATTTATGTCTCTGTGATTGGTCGAGAAGAGTGAATTATAGGTACAACAATTCATCGAAAAAATTTAAATAATGGGGATCAAGTCGTTCAGTTAAAGTACTGCGGCAAGAGTTCTCCGTATGTCAGACTGAACTACTTAAATTACTCAACACATTAACTCCCGAACCACAATCAACGAACTGTTACATTGCAATTGTTCAATTTTGAGGTATATTTGTGTATTACCTGATTCGGACGAGTTTATCTGTTACTAACATGACATTCCGGCTTCATCTCCTAGCGATTTTATTTGCTTTAAACGCGTTTTCCTGCTTTCAATATTACCCGGATTAATTTCTGTGAAAAAAAAAACTCGTTCCACACTTGTACTTTTCCGAAAGCTTCCGCGCGATGTAGTACTTGACAGGGAGATAACTGGGACATATTTAAAAAAAAAATTTAAAACAAATATTTTTATTTATCTATATATACAGCATTGTTCATCGGTATATATTTTTCATTTTATACGATTATTTTAAATATTACCTACAGTTTTTTCAAACAAACTTTATTTTACATCGAAATGCCCACATATCTGCAGTATTAGTTTTTCTACCGGGTGGTCCATTTCCGCGCAATAAAATTTTGTGTGAATGTTTAAACAATCAGACTATTTGCTGCCAGTTCTATAATAATTATAATAATAATAATTTTTTTTATTTTCACTTAGTTAAACAATAAATATTTAATTCGAACATTTTTTATAAATTTATTTATTGTTTTTAATTTCATGGCATAATTTCTATGTGTGATTCTTCATTAACAAAAACATCAATAGTTTCTATACTGATCATTTGAAGACTATAATGAATAAGATCTATTTTAGAAAGAAACAAAACGCTTTTAAAATTTTGTTAAATATATAGGCTGTTCCATTTAAAAATAAAAAGTTGTACATCATTGCGAGAAAATTGAACACCCGATAGAAAAACTTATAATACAAATACGTGGATATTTCATATAACATAAAGTTTGTCTGAGAAAATTTTCGGTAATATTTGTAATAATCGCATAAAATAAAAAATGCAAACCGATGTACCAACCTGTATATATAAAAATTAATGTTTGTATGTATGTTTTTTTTTTGTCCCGTATGCGTTCCTATACCATTCATCCGATTGCGTTAAAACTTAGGTGAGTTGTTATGAGCACCACGCGAAGGTTTCTGAATTAGTTTGAATTGTAATTTCTATTAAAATTAATGAATAAAACATTCCATCTATTATTAAAATATAAACGCTATTAAATCCGAAGTTCACCGAACGTTTACTTACGCCTACTATTAGGAAAACATAACCCCCAAATTATTCCCACTTGTTGAATACAAAGATGTCATTATTATGTCCATTAAAACTGGCATCAGCGATGATATAATACATACCTTAAACTTATTCATTAGTTTCTTCGCGATTTGTGTGCATATAACTCTTTATTTACGATTTTGTGTTATAGCCGGCGTCAGAAATTTGGAATCTTGCGTTCTCACGCATGAACATAGGCACTCCAGAATATCTTTTTCCAATTGTCGCTATAAGAGGGCAGCATATTGTCGTATAGAGCCTCATCAAATCTGTCTATTTGAGATGTTCGCTCACGCATGAACGTAGACACTTATAAGGCCGAGTCGAAAAACAAAATCATCAAACGGAAGTGATATCTTTCAAAAACAATTTCGTAGTAAAAGTTGTGGCAAGAGTCATGCAGAAGGCACAAAAAAGTTATACCATTTTAATAAAGCAAGTTTGAAATTCACCTCAAGAACATGTAGAAATCGAGAAACTATATTAGCTGTTAGTTTTGATAGTGTGTGATTATCTTGCGCTATTTAGTGAACCTCCCTGCCATGGCCATTACCTACTTTTGATTTTATTTCTGTTTCTGTAAATTCTAGCTCTCCGTCGACCTATCCTTAAGTTTCACTCGTTTTATTACGATATTATTTTTCTCTGTGCTTTCCTCTCTTTTTCCCCTCAACCATTCCGACTTCGGCCCAGTTACAAATAGTGAATAAGCTTATCGAAACACTCTACATGTATAAAGGAATCGTGTACTACTAAATTTTGAACAATATAAACGTAAAATTCATTTGATAGATTCATGTGGAAATCGTTGAAAAACATCTTGTGCATCACTTGTTTACTAACTGTTCTTTTGGTGTTGTTAGAAAAAGAAACAACCAGCTGCAGACGTTCCTGCAAGCATCTCCGATACCCGGCCCGAGGTCGAGCCTCCTGAGCCTGGTCTTCAAGCCACAATTCAAATTCGAAATCTACACAAAAGGTTTGGTAAAACGTCGGCTGTGAATGGCTTGAATTTGGACATTTACTCTAATCAGATCACAGTTCTTCTCGGACACAACGGCGCCGGAAAAACTACAGCTATGAATATTATTTGCGGTATACTTTAAGTCGGTGAATAACTTTAGGTAATTTTAAATACTATTAAGATTTATAGGTATGTTGCAGCCAACAAGTGGAACCGTGCTAGTTGATGGTTACAATGTACGGACCCAAATAGATAACATTAGGGAATCCCTAGGATTGTGTCCACAACATAACGTTTATATTAAAACTTTTTCAGTCCTGGATCACCTGATGTTTTTTGCAATGGTAAATATGTCTCAAAACACTTTTTGATAAGTTAGATCAGAAACTACACGCGAAATCATCAAATGTAGGTCAAACTTCACAAAAAGTTACAATAGTTTAATATCTATACTAAATTTACGTCAAATTATCAAAATTTTAGTCAAATTTTTGAAAGCTTTGTCAAGAAGTCGTAAAATAATTTCAATTGTTAAAAACAAAAAAAAAAATTATTTTAAAAGTAAATTTAAGTGACAGTTAAATTTCCTTACCGGTTTCAGGAGATTAAACTTATGTTTACATGCACAAAAGTAGGCAGGGTAAGTATGTAATACTTTTATGCTGTACGGTAATATTACCATACTGACCTGTCAAAACAGTCAAGAAAATGAAAATAAAACAATGATAATATACATACATACATACATCACGCTATATCCCAATTAGTGGGGTAGCACTAACCAAGAAACACAGTCAACTAACAATCAATCTCCTCCAAACATTTCTATCCTGACACACCACTTTCGTCTCGACCACATTCATAGTGCGTTTCATACATGCTCGTGTTTTCTTCACACTTGGAATCATTCGTTCACGCAACAAACCATCAATCATACCCAACCAGTTATTCCTCGGACGCCCACGCAATCGTTCACCTTCAATCTCACCCACATATATTAGTTTCATCAACTTTTTATTCGACATTCGCTCAACATGTCCAAACCACCTCAACTGACTCACTCCCACTTTCCTAACAAAATTTTTCTCTATTTCACACTCACCATACACCAATGTATTCCAGATACGATCACGTCTCGTATACCCACATACTCCTCGCAAATATCTCATTTCTACAGCAGTTATACGTCGTTCATGCTTCATGCATCAATGTAGGCACTAACCCACAATTATAAACAATCAATCGAGCATTTCTAGATACATTCACGTTTCGAGCAAATGTACCCAGAGCACCCAATACCTTGCATCCTACAGACATCCGCCTTTCAATCTCCCGGTCTTTACGTCTATCCCTCGAGAACATACTACCCAAATACACAAATTCATTCACTTTTCCAATCTCACTCCATTCCCTTACACATTACAACCAATCATTAAATCATTCCTTCTCAAACACCAACACTTTACATTTATCGACATTCAATTGCAGATTTAAACCTTTCCCTACTTCATTTATGCTCACAATCATTCTTCTCAATTGCTCCTCAGTTTCACCCAACACAACAACATCATCCGCATAAGCTAACGCAGGCACTATACTATTCAATGCCTTTCGTAACAATATATCCATATACACATTAAACAGCTAAGGAAACATTCCACAACCCTGTTTTCATACCAATATCTATACGAAAACAATCACTCAATCTACCATCAACTCTCACCGCAGCCTCACTACCTTCATACAACGCTCGAATCGCTCCCAACAAATTACCATCCACACCGTACTCTACAAGTATACATGCTACATAGTCTCTCAAAGAACACTGTCATACGCTTTCTTTAAACCAAGAAATCCACAGAACACCTTTTTGTTCTTATCAAGTGACTTCTCAACAATCATTCTAAGAGAAAAAAATTGATCTACACAACCTCTCCCAGGCAAAAAACCTCCTTGCATATCACTCAACTTCGAAATTGTTAGGGCTCGCACCTTATGAATTAAGATAATATAACGATATTTAAGGAATTAAGCTGCTGCGTTTCAAATATTTTCAGACAATTCAGCATCACCAAAATCAACTTTTTATTTAGCTATTATGAACATATTTGACGTTTAAGTAAAAAAAATTATTTACAAATATGATACAAACAAATGTAACGATGGTGTTAAATAAAAACAGATTTACTTGATCTTCTAAAATAATGGCAGACGTTATTCATAAAAGAATTTCAAAAAATAATATTTATTAATGACATTAACGTCTTCATATTCTGCAACCGGTAAACTATTGAACAAACCACGTATGTTATGAGTCATAACAGGCCTTAGATGTCTTAAAATCCACGCTCTACGAGCTCGGATTACAAAATGACATCTGCGGTTATTATGATACTTATAACATCGCTAGGAATGTTAATAGCTATTATAAAACCGGACATTAATCAAATAAATATAACTTGTGATTTTTGCTATTTAGTCTAATTATTTATTCACGCATCAAATTACTTCATACTATTGTAGTTATGTTAAAATTTTTATTCAAAGAACGGAATACTCTTAAATGAATGACAGATATATTTATTTATTTATGACAGATGTTTACATAATCAAAAACATGAAATAATTTATATATATATATATATATATATATATATATATATATATATATATATATATATATAATGCCAACTTTAACACCTTCCTTCATTGTTTAATTGAATTACAAATTAAATTAGTCCTAAATCATGTTATAATTTCTTCAATCGTGGACTAAGTAGTGGTTTAGTGAAACAGTCGGCTATTTGATCGTCACTGTTCACTCTCTGAATTTTTATTTCGCATTCTTGTACTTTCTCTCTTACAAAGAAATGACGAATCGCTATATGTTTCTTTTGTGCCAAATTGAATTTTCTGCCAATTTCATTGCTGCATTATTATCTACAAATAATGTTGCTTCTTTGAAGGCTGTGATGTCTTGTAGTAGTCTCTTATATTTTTTATATGTGATTCCAATATCCATTGTTTGTCTTAATTGTCGGAATATTATTTTTACTTTGATGATAACTCTTTCTGTAGGATTATCGAATAATCTCGAAAGAACTCCCACTGCGTCTCCTATGTCAGGCATAGTTCCAGTCATCAGGACTATGACGTCATAGCAACAGTGACTGTTTCTATAATCTGAATAAGAACTGTTTCTATACTCAAAATGATTTTGGAGAAGACGCACGTCATCAAAAATATTACTAGATAATAACGTCACTATACAACAACGTTTATATGGGATACTAATTTTTATTGAAATGAAAATTCAATGCGTGTTACATCACACGTGCCGCCATTTTTAGACGTGACTTATTGCAATAAACACAATATATTTATGTATACATATTATAAAACACTGCTTCACGAGGAGCACAAATTTTAAGAACACTGTAAAGTCTGACAGTAAAGTGACAGTTCGATATGAATTTTACATGTAAACGTGATCATTTACTAATAGCAACAACATAGCAAACAAAAAATGAACTACAATTATTTTTAATAATTTTAAATTCCATTAAATGAATAAAATTGACTATAAAATCACTGTACATTGCATTAATATATACTTTTCTTAATGCTAGTATTTTTACGTCGTTTTATTTTAAACATTAGCATACATCATTAAATTGTACAAGTTATTTTTCACTTTATAAAGTTTTTTCCAGGTTGATGACGTGCGTCTTCTCCAGAATTATTTTGAGTATATCCTAGGAATTTTGTAGTGTAAAAGTTTTAAAAATTTACGTTGGTAGAAAATTTTAATTTTTACATGTCTATTTAACGTTTTTGTTTGGTATTATGATCTATTATTAGTTTAAGTTCAGTTTTTTAATACTTGTATAATTTATTTAGTTGTATAAATTTCTATACTAATAAAAATTAAAATTCATGAACAGAACCATAATAATTAATCAAACTAAATATAAACGATAATATAATGATGAACAAATACAAAAAATTGAAACACAAAGATCGCTAGTAAGAACGCTGATTAAGGGCGACTAACTAGCAGTTGACTACCTGTGTTTTTCAGCTGTCAAACCTTCTTACATGATTATTGAGAAAAATATTTGAAATAACAGTGGTAGAATATTTAATTCTGTATGTCTTTTATTTGAAACTTATATCTCTAAAATAATTTAGGAACGCTTGACAGCGTAAAATAAAGTTAGTCAACTGCTTGTTAATCACTCTTAATCGGTTGTTCTTACTAGCAGTCATTATATCTAACAAAAAGCCATGTTCTCTACACCAAATGTCAAAATAGAACTTGCTCTATGAAATAGAAACACCTCAAGTGGTAGCTCTACAGAAACAGACATGACGTCATATACCCCTGTTTCCAGTAATCTCCGCTAGACACCACCACTGAATATAGAAATATTGGCAATTTAGAACTAGCTCTAAAGTTACAGAATAGGCGACCAGGGGTATATGACGTCATGTCTGTTTATGTAGAGCTACGACGACGAGTTATAGTCATTTGAAGTGGAGTAAATTTGATCCGCTTTATTGAACACCCTGTATAATTACAATTAAACAAAAATATGTCAAAACATAGAGTATAGTTACAGTTGTGCAGAAAAAAATTCTTAAATTTTACTATTAAATTAACTTCAGTACGCCTTCACAAAGCAATGCGTGTATTCGGCCTTTTTTAGAGAAAAAACGGAAAAACTTGACAACGCCGCGGAAAACTAAAACAAAATTCATATGTCTATATAGGTGAATGAAATACAATTCAAAATATATAAAAATATATAAGGTGTTCCATTTAAAAAAAGACAAACAATTTTCGCCAAGCCGTTACGTAACATTCTGTATATGTGAAAATAATTTTACGTTATGCTCCTTTAGTAGTGGAATAAATTTTGTTAATACATTTATGCCGTATTTCTAACGATAAGAGAGATATCAAAGACGGGCATTTCGATGATTCATCCTGTATAATATAAATAGTAAACATGTTTAATAAAAAAAAAAAAATGTTTGATATGCGTACCATAACTTTATCGCTATAACGAAAAGTTTGTCGCTGACAGAAAATTTCACTGTAAGAACAAGAAATCACGTTCCCTTTTTGTTTTTGTTGTTGTTTTTAATGAATATATAATATTTGTAATGAACATATATAATGTGTTTATGTACTACTATATGCACAGATCATGCAAAAATTTAAATGTGAAACAATTATTGTTATATCTTAATTAGGGAAGATATCACAAAGCAAAGTTAAAAAAATATTAGCGCAAACAAATTATAATTTTTATGTAAAATAGAGATTTTTGGCAGTTTGCACCAAGATTGATAATCGGGACTACCACTATTAAATTTGTCGGAAAATTTCCTATAAGAGTATGTATTTTTCAACTATATAACCAAAAGTCCTGTGTAAGTCAAAAAATAAACGAGCTAGAGAGCTCTGGATCTCCGATTACATCTAGTCAGAATTGGTAGAACCGTTCTAATAGAATTTAAACTACGAATTCCCTGTCAATTCGAACGCCGAATTAACAATTCTTAGAATTCAAATACAGAACTGCTAAGTACGAACGCTTCAAGATTAATGCGCATGCTCAGTAAGTTCAAATCCCGACTATCTATTTTTTCAATTCAACTTCTGGGCACGATTCAATTCATCTATATTATACCGTTGAGAAGTTATTTATGTGGGAGGTTATATGCGTGTCTCTATTCATTAATCAAGAATATGAAGCACACAACTTCACGGAGGGTGACTTATTTTCAAATCAATCTTTAAATATTTGTGTTAGTTGAAAGGGATGTCAGTGAAAGAAGCCAACCGTGAATCCTTGGACTACCTGCAGCGACTAAAGATGACCAGCAAAGCAAAACTCACACCTGATAAATTGTCCGGCGGGTTCCAGCGGCGATTGTCTCTAGGCCTGGCTCTGGTTGGTTCCGCAAAAGTCCTCATTCTGGACGAACCCACCTCTGGGTTAGATCCGGAAAATAGAAGAGAAATTTGGGATATTTTACTGGTAAAAGATTTTTGTATTATTTAATTTATCGAGACTGTATAATATGATTATTGAACCGTATGAAAGTGATTATGTATTGCACATGTTTTTCTAGCTAACGAATCAAACTAAAAAAAAAATATTATACCCCTTAATCCTTAAAGTGGGATCCGTGAAGTCAGCAACCACCATAAAGCACAAACGATGAACTATTTAACAAAGGATTGTGCTTAATTGGACCTAACAATAAACTCAGCAACCCTTTATGTTCAATAGTTATAAACAATTTAAAAGTGGTGGGCAACTTCAAGATCAACAAGCAGCAACCACATATGAAGCACAGACGATGAAATACATGTCAAACGTTTGTGCTTCCAGAATATATGTAAATAAAGCCAGCAACCCTTTATGTTCATTAGTTATAAACAATTTAAGAGTGGTTGCCAACATCACGCCCAACAAGCATCAACCACATATGAAGCACATACGAAGAAATATATATGTCAAACGTTTGTGCTTCGTTTGTGCTTTCTGAATATATGTAAGTAAAGCCAGCAATCCTTTGCGTTCATTGGTTATATAAAATTTTAATGTGCTTGCCACCTTGACGTGTCCGTAGGTACGTATTTTTACGTTTCAGGTTAAGACGAATGGATTGCGCCCATGTTAAATAAATAATAATTTTATTTTCTTAAGCCGAACCTGAATGTAAAGTGACAAATAGGAGGTATACTATAAAAAACGTTAATTATTAGATTAATGTACCGGTAATTATGTAGGTATGGAAATGTACACTAATTTTAATTACGGTGAATTTCTAGGTTGCTTATATTATTTATAAAAAAAAAATCTAATTGTCATTGGCGCCATACTGTAAAAAATTACTTTTTTTTGCAAATATATAGGAAATTTTGTATGTACATACACTAGATTACTATTGGGGAAATAAGTATAGTCAGTTAAATTTGAACGTTGATAACTTTTTTAATAATTGACTAATTTTAATAAATCATATATCATTTGGAAGCTACAGCATTTACTTATAACATATTTTATTGATGATATATTACAGAAACAATTTTATTTCCAATAATATAAGTAAATATAAATTTCAAGCTATATTTTATGCAGTTAAACCTTCGTGTGGGTGAGACGTGCACGGGTACTCGCTCGTGCGAGAAGTCGGAATAGATTACGCAGCAATTTAATTCTTACGCAAATTTTCATTGTGAAGTAAAACAAAGTTGCCAACTAACTCAAAGTATCTGGGTGATCATGAAAGATGACCCAATAAAAATTGCAAATATACTACAAAGACCAGATGGTAGTATTTATCTTAGTTCTACCAAAAGAAGTCTTACATTTTTAAAAATCGTAACATACGCGGAAAATACATCAACTGAGCCAGCAACACCCTTAACGAGTCAAATGGACCCCGCAAAACCTCAACCACCTCCCGTAACGCCAACAAGAAAAGTGCTTCAGCAGACAACCGATAAAATCGAATGGGTTCCTACACCCAGCAATAAAAGAAATAGAAATAGTCCATAAGAAGAAAGAAACGTCTGACTGACATGCTAGAAGACAACGCCAAAGATGACTAGTCAATAAAATTAGTAAGTAATTCGCAACCAAAAATTCAAGTCAAAACAAGCGAAACTTACAGTAATATCAAAATGGCGAAGGAGAAAAAAACTGAGTTTCACTCCTATCAATCTAAATTAGATCGAAAATTCAAAGTTGTAATTCGGGATCTACATTACACAACAGACGTGTATGACCTAAAATATGAAATTGACTCCTATGGCCATAATGTTATGAAATTATCCATTATAAGACAGAGTATCTAGAAAGCCACTGCCAAGGTTTTTTGTTGAAATTCAATTCAAAGAAAACAACAAAGAAATGAGCAATATAGAGTTCCTGATGAGAACAAAAATCAAGATCGAACCACCTCAACCAAAAAAACAAAAAACCGCCATACACTACATTCCAGCGGTATGGCCATACCAAAAGCTTCTGCTACAGAAGTGCTCGAAGCGTCAAATGTGCTGAAGATCATCACACCTCAAAATGCGAATGGACAGAAAAAAAAGAACAAGAACGTAAAGTGTGTTATCTGCAATGAGAACCATCCTGCTAAATACTAAAGTTGTGCTGTCTACAAAGATCAAATAAGAAGAAAATTCCCACCACTTCGTCTAAAACACCAGGAAACAAGTAATGAATCAAGGAACCAAACTCAAGTCAAAACGGTGCACGCTGGCAAATTTTTTGCTCAAGCTCTCCTGCAAAAAAATACCAAAAAGATGAAAACGAAACCGTTAACAATGTTACATCCTCATCCAATGACATAACTGAACTCATACACATGATGAAAGGTCTGATGGAGCAAATGAACACCATGCCAAATCTTCCTACAACCGTCGTATTGACGATATCATGTCTCAATTCTTATGTATTGTACTCTGGTAGGCCACCGATCTCAGACATGTCGAAAAAGTGAAATCTATCCTAATAAATGAAAAAAATCGATAAATTGCTAATATAAGAAACCCACCCATTAAAAAAAGCTTTATAAAAATTCCTCTATATAATATTTGCGCTACGAACCATTCAGATGCTACCACTCATGGAGTATTGCAGTAATAATTAAAAATGACATAAAACATCATGAACAAGCACATATAGAAGCCACAAATATCGCCATTGACGAAAAGCACAGATAAATTACCCTAACAATACTCTACTGCCCTCTAAAACACGTAATCAAGAAAGTATATTTCGTTGACTTCTTCCAAATGCTCGGCCCAAGATTCATAGCAGGCGGCGACTACAATGAAAAACACCAATAATAGGGCTCAAGACTGACTACCCCTAGAGGCAGAAGACTATTAAAAGCCTTTGACAGCAAAAGTCTACAATTTGTGTTGACAGATGAACCAAACGACAGATAAACGAAAAGTCCCAGATATGATCGACTTCTTCACGACAAAAGATATTTCAAAAACTTACCTAAAAGCTATCTCTTCTTTGGATCTCTCATCCGACCACTCTCCGAAAATTTTGACTTATAGAATTAAAATTATAGAAAATGTAAAGAAACCATCTCTTTATAATAAGAAAACAAACTGGGACTTCTTTAGAGAAATAATGGATAATATAAGCAGCAATATTCCTCTAGAAATACATGCGATTTAGGTAATGCTATTGCCCACTTCAATAACAGAATCCAGTCTGCCGCTTGCGAAGCTACCCCCACAGACAACAGAGCTATTCAGATTCAAGTCTGTCCCGTACTATTGAAAAACAAAATTCCCGAAAAGTGTAAATTAAAGAAAATATGACCCTAAATAAAGCCACCAAAGAAATAACTCAATTGCTAAATAATATCGAGAACAAAGCAAATGAAGAGTATTTATGCAATCTGTTAGATACTGAGGAAAACAACTACTTCCTTTGAAGTGTATCTAAAAAATTAAAGAGACTCCAAATCACATGTACTCCTATAAGAACACAAGAAGGACAATGGGCGAGATCAAGCAAAGAAAAAGCGGATGTGTTTGCCAGGCACTTCGTACAAGTTTTTCAGCCTATCCCAATAACAGACCAGGGTGACAGCATTGAAGAAAAAATCTCCGTCAGTCTTTGGATGACACATCCTCTAGTGATATACAAATAAAATATTTCAAAACTCATGAGATTCGGAATATAAATAATAAATAAACTGGAACCTAAAATAGCATCAGGTATTGATTTTATCTCTGAAAAATACTCAAGGAACTACCAATGAAATGTATCCGACACCTAACTTTCCTGTTTAATGCAATCTTTAGCCTTCGTTATTTCCCAAGTCAATTGAAAGTGGCTCAAATCGTTGTCATCCCAAAACCTGGTAAAAATCCAGAAAACATAACTTCCTATAGAACAATCAGTATGCTACCAACTCTATCCAACTTATTTGAAAAAGCACTACTAACAAAACTGTATCTAATTATTCTGGAGAAAAACTTGATTCCAAATCATCAATTTGGGTTCAGACATGAACATGCCACAGTTGAACTAATTCACAGAGTAGTAGAAGCTATAAATAAAAGCCTTCAAAATAAGATGTATTATTTAGCTGCATTCCTTGACATCGGTCAAACTTTTGACAAAGTTGGCACTTGGGGTTACTTTTCAAGTTGAAACGTGACTTACCCCAACTACCAACTCCACAAGTCATACCTCTGTAACCGACAAATCCCCAACAAATCCCCAGAATGAGTGCAAGATACATTCAAAGACTAAAGTGTCACAAAGATGAACTAACAGTGAATCTCGTGCAGTGCAGTAGTGTTAAACGTTTAAAACGTCACAACCCTCTAGATTTTCCGGACCGATATAAAAAAGTTTATCTTAGAATTAAGTATTTAAGTTTTCAGGTATTTTGTTATTCCGTCGATTGGAATAGTTATATTTAGTTTCTGTGTTAAATCCAGAACATTAGATTCATCAATTGTATGATCTACAGAACAGTTTCAGATAATATAAGTATGAAGATAGGTGGCAGCACCTAACTAAATCCAATAACAATTCCAATCGACGGAATAACAAAATACCTGAAAAAACCCGATTTTGGGTATTTTGAGGATTTTTCTTCGCCTTTAGGATAAAATAAACCCCAATATCGGTTATATTGACTTATTCGGTATTGATCTGGGAATACCAGAAAAAAAATTCAGCCAATTTGAAGCAAACTGAAAAAAGTTATTGGCCAGAATCTAAAAAAAGTGCAAAAAACGGCGTTTTTAGGTGCTCGGTGCTGCCTGGGTATTCATCAGAAAAATGTTTCAGCACATCTCCACAACTTTTTAGATGGAACTCTTTCATTTTAGACCCTAGAGAACGAAATCTATTTTTTTCGACCCACCCTAATATATACCTATACCGAGTGGAACAGCATACCTGTGTACATAGGCGATTAACATGGAAAAACTGTTTTTCCGTGCGCATTGCTCCCCAAATTATTTTAGGCAAAAATGCTTCAAATACATGTTGTAGAGCATAAAATTCTGTATATAAATCAATAAACAGAATTACTTTTACATGCTTTGTAACGACAGAAATTAAATATGAAAACATTGAAAATTACGTAGAAAATATCACATAGCCATGGAATTGAAACAAAAATAAATAAGTGCTTGATATTTGACAGGTGAATGATTAATTTGACGGGTAAAATATCAAATAGATAGAAAAACGAGAAGCATTTATTTATTTCTGTTTCAATTCCATGGCTATTTGATATTTTCATCGTAATTTTCCATGTTTTCATATTTAATTTCTGTCGTTACAAAGCAAGTAAAAGTAATTCTGTTTATTGAATTAGATGTAGAATTTTATGCTCTACAACAAGTATTTGAAGCATTTTTGCCTAAAATAATTTGGGGAGCAATGCGCACGGAAAAACAGCTTTTTCATGTTAATCGCCTATGTACACAGGTATGCTGCTCTACCCTGTATATATATATATATATATATATATATATATATATATATATATATATATATATATATATATAGTATGTACACTAATAAAATAACGTCGATATTCAAAAGAATATTATTATTTGTACAAAATAGTTTTCGAAAATCTTACATTGACTCAAAAATATTTTAAAAATCGAGATCTGGATAATTGACAGCCCTTATTCAAAGTAACCTTTTTTTTCCAGACCGAACCTTGGACGCTCGCTACTCCCCCCACCTATACACTTAATAATAGAAAATAATTTTTGCTCTACAAAATTTAAGAGTGTTTTCATCTAAACTTGATAAGTTTTGAGATGTTAAAGAATGGAGAAACATGTTTCTTCTCTAAATAAAGTGTGCATTGAGAACAAAAATTGACATTTTTTCATATCTTCGTAGATTAAAAACATGGCTTAGGTCAGGTAACATGCTGCATGAAAGACTTACTTGTTTAGTATTACTTAATATAAACAGAGACATACCAATAAATGTTGTAAAGACAAAATCGAATTTGCTTGCTTAATTTGTTATTTTTACAAACTTCATTTTAAGTTTTCTTTTCTTAAAAGTTAGGTATTATCAATGTGATGCTTTATTTACATATTTAACGTGATACTAATATTGGGGAACCTGTATAGATACATTTATCTGCTTTACGTCCCCAATCTTTATCTTTAATAGGCGATAAATTCACAGTGTAAGAATTCACACAGCAGCGACACTAGCTGTCGTCCTATGACCTTGAGCCGAGCAGCCATATTGGCAGTAACAGTATGCGGTGGTAAATATGAATAGCTATCAGTTGCAATTGAGATAAAAATTAAAAAATATTATTTCATCTGCACTATAAAAGTTCCTATAATTTTTCATGGCACAAATAAATTTAACTCTCTGTTTTGCACTCATTTTATAAACTTAACATGAAATAAATGCTATGGGTTGATATTTAACAGATATAACCGACACTGAATCTGATATACTATATTCTCTTTTCTATGAGTATTATGATATCAATCAGCGAACACTAAGTGGCCATCTTCTCGGTAGCGCACTACTGTGTGATTTCTTATACTGTGTTATATTGTTTTATTTTAAGTTTTTTTTTGCATATTATAATAGATTAATAGAAAATTAAAGAAAAATATAAATAAATATTTTCACATTTATTTTGAAGAAAATCGCCCCCCCCCCTAGAATTTTCCCCTGGATCCGCCCCTGCCGGCTTTATATATTAAACTATTCTATAATAAATATTTTATTACAAAACAATTATTATAGAATGTTTTCCAACTTTACATACCTAACAAAAGTAAATTTAAATATCTGTGATATATATATTTTTTTTAAATATTAAAATGTGTGCAAAATATAAAAACTGTGCTACTTATTTTCTGTTATCATAATAAACTCGTGAACATATACCTATGAAAAAATAAATAAAAGCCTAGTGATATTAAATTTGTTTATACCTAATTAATAAATGCAAAGGCTTGTTGTCTTTATTTACATATATTCTGGTAGCACAAACGTTTGCTATGTATTTTAGCGTCTGTGTTTCATATGTGGTTGCTGCTTGTTGGGCGTGAAGTTGGCAACCACTTTTAAATTGTTTATAGCTAATGCATGCAAAGTTATGCTGGCTTTATTTACATATATTCTCGAAGCACAAACGAAGCCCAAACTTTTGATATGTATTTCATTGTTTGTGCTTCATATATGGTTGCTGGACGTGAAGTTGTCAACCAGTTTGAAATTGTTTACAACTAATGAACGCAAAGTGTAGCTGGCTTTATTTACATGTGTTTTAGAAGCACAAACAAAGCACAAAAGTTTGGCATATATTTCATTGTTTGTGCTATATATGTGGGCATGAAGTTAACAACCACCTTTAAGTTGTTTCTAACGAACACAAGGGGTTGCTGAGTTTATTGCCACAATTAAGCACAAACCGAGCACAATCCTTTGTTATATAGTTCATCGTTTGTGCTTCATGGTGGTTGCTAACTTCACGCTTCTCTTAAAGTGATAAAGAAATAATCTATGTTCTTATCACGATAACTAAGTTAACATCAGTAGAAGTAAAAGGGATAAAATCAAAACTAAACAACTTGCAATCTAAGCCAGTAGTCAAGATTGAATATAAATTGAAAAATAAAAATAGTTAATTTATACTAAAGCGACGTAATGTTAACTAATAATAATCAAGAAAATAACTAAAAGCTTAACGCTGGAGACAACGTAATAACTAATTTACTATTAGGTGTGGGACCTAGGTGAGTTAATCAATCGATGTTTTTTAAACGATCTCAACGCTGAGGTTATATGCCAACTCGATCCCTCGTTTTCGGTGGTGTAACAACGGCACACAGTGTCCGCTTGTATAGGTTTTCGCAATGCGGTCACCCATCCAACTACGTTATCGAAAGAATCGGCTTTAACGCTAACTGCCATAGCTGTTGCATAATTTATTTTTAAGTATGTTTATATTTCAAAAGCGTTTAACTGCTTATTGTTACTTAAAGTTTTTATTAGTATTTTCCTGGTTAGCGTATATAACGTAGTTATATAGTTATTATCTTGATTATTATTGGTTAGTTTAAAATTGTTGATATTTGCTTTAATATAAATTAGGTATTTTTATTTTTCAATTTGGATTTAATCTTGACCACAAATTTAACTAGTAACTAGTAACAAACTAGGAAAACTAAAATTTTTAGTGCAGATCTTTCCATCTACGAATAAAATACCGAAAAAATTTTTCGCCGAATAGAAACTTATTGTTTTAGCTCTCATTTTGTTTATGCGTAATTTTAGTTCCGTGAAGTTGGCTCTACAAAAATGAATTTTTTCTACTCCTGCATAAATATATCCCCATTATATCTATTTTTTCGATGAATTTTAGTACCCATAATTCATTCTTCTCGACCAATTACAGAGCCAGAAATCTATGTGATGTGAATTACCAAGCAACGGCCGTCGGGCTGTTGACATGTAGTCAGTTGTCATTGTGTATTTTTATGTTGATATTTTTCAACGAATTTCGATCATTTTCAAAAGTGATTTCCGCATTTACAGAGGTAGAAAAAGTATTGTATTATATTCGGGATTATGGTCACTATTCACTCGGATGATTTGCACCACTCGCGTACGGCTCTGACACACACTTCATCTTCGTGAATAAAGGCTACCATTATCCAACATGTAATAATATCCATATACTATTTTGGCTAATTCGGTGCCTATATATATATATATATATATATATATATATATATATATATATATATATATATATATATATATATATATATACAGGGTGGTGACTTGGACGACGCAGCACAGGGATTACAATGGTAAATTCTTAGTGTGCAATTATTTGCTCCCCTAATTATTTTAGAGCAAAACTTTATTGAGATTTTATTTAGAGACAAAAATTCTGGTTCTACTGATACCATTATTTACAAATTTCCATTGTCCGAAAGAGGCAAAATCGAAAAAAATTAAATTAACTTTTTTGCTAAAATCAATGATGCCATGGAACATGTTAAACAATAAATAAAAAACAAGCGCGTTTACATTTGCTCTTGGTTTTTGAGGTTTAAACTAATTATTAAATTCAATTTTTATAATGTATCCGCTCAATTCAACGAAAAGAAATGTTTAAATGGATTTATTCCGGAAATTAAAACAAACTAAAAGCTGATTACAACAATGTCATTTGGCAACAGTATAATTTAGGTTCATATTAAGTAACGACCCTAAACTTATTATAAATTAATTGAAAAACCATAAAAAGAGTTTTGGGAAACAGGATTTTATTTTAACAACATATAAACACAAAATTATAACAAATCATAGCAAATGTTCAAACAAACCACCATTTACCATAACAATGACCCAACCTGTCGTAAAATTCTCGTCTGACATTTGCTAATTGTCTTTGTGATATTTTAGCACACTCAACTTGAATAGAATTCTTTAATTCTAAATTTTGAAATTCTCTCGCCTCATTTCATTTTTCCATCATTTGGAAGCAAAATGTATTTCTTCTCGCCAAATTATGTTCTCGGAACTCTTGATGAAAATGGTACTTATATGATTGGTATTTGTTTTTTTTAATTCGCAGTCCTCGGGAATGATGTATATCAAAACATTAAAGGTGTTCTCATTTTCCTCGTGCTGAATTAAATTCTGAACGTCATTATTACACTTGTAACTATTTATTACAGTGCCTGTAGTCTCAAACTTCAAAATTATCCTGTGGATAGTACTTGCTCGAATTAGCCGTTTCGGATATTTAACACCAAACATGGCACTTACTTCGCGTTCACTACTTCCGGAATAAAACCATTTAATCATTTCTACTTTTTCTTGTATTGAATACATTATAACAACGATATTTAATCATTTAAACGTCAAATGTTAGGCCGCTTGTTTTTTATTTATTGTTTTATTTGTTCCATGGCATCAATGATTTTTGTAAAAAAGTGAATTTTAATTTCTTCGATTTTTTCTCTTCCGAACAATGGAAATTTATAAACAATGGTATCAATAGATGCAGAATTTTTTTCTCTAGATAAAATCTAAATAAGCTATTGCTCTAAAATAATTAGGGGAGCAAATAAGTGCACACTAAGAATTTACCATCGTAATTCCTATGCTGCGTTGTCCAAGTCACCACCCTGTATAAAGTGATATTCACCTAAGAATGGCATTCCAATGTGATGACGTCACACACTTCATTTATATGAGGTACTAATAAAAATTGAAATTTCGATTGACCGTACTGACATCTGTTGACAATGTAGTAGAAATAAGTATTTACAAATTTATTTCCTAGCGTCGTTCAAATTTCAACATCGCACAAATCCCCTAAGACAATAATAATAATAATAATAACGAAGAATGTATAAGAAAATAGATAATAATAACATTTACGTCAAATTGATAACATAACCTCACAATATAAAACTTACATCTTCTGCAGAAAAAATGGAATTAGTGGACCATCTATACGTTTTTGTTCATGAAAAAATGCCGAAGCATTCAAAATAATTTCTTTGCAACGTTTAGATAATGTTTTACCACTCATATTTATTCGTTAAATTTAACACAATCACTGAATGCGAATATAAACACAGTAAATATTGAACTGTCACCTATACGGTGTAAGTAGCGACGTACGTCAACACACGCTTCGTGACATTAGCAACACATCAGACAAAAGCATTGCTAATAACGCATGTGGATCACTTAATTCATACCCTTCTGTGACGTCATCAGAATGGAATTCGAAGAATGCCATTCTTAGGTGAATATCACTATATATATATATATATATATATATATATATATATATATATATATATATATATATATATATATATATATATATATATATATAGATTCATCACGAATTTCGTTCGAGCCTAGGGCCTAGACGGTTTGACGGATTTGAATGAAACTTTCACAGATATGTAGAGTTTGATTAGGACTGCGTGCTTTTTATGAATTCATATTTTTCCTATACATGATGTGCGAGAAAACTTGAAAAAACATGCATTTTTGGGCCAAAATCAACTTAGAGTGTGGTGGCCGTGATATTTTTAAGATGAACATCTATGACAACTTGTCAGTTTTGACAGTTCAGTTTTAAATTTGAAATATAAATTACATTAATTGTAGACAAGTTGCAGAAGTTTTGTAAATTTATCTGTATTTATAATAAATGAACAAACGTGTTTGATATTTTGCAAATTTTAGAAACGTTAATTTTGAAAAATTAAAAAAAAATCGAAAAAAATTTTTGACTTTGATTGTATATTGACGTCCTGAGAAAAGTGGGTGTTACACGATTAAATTTAGTAAAATAAAGTAAAACCGCGAAATATAAAGCTAATGTAGGATGCAAATTATTATTGACTGTAGATACTTTTAAAATGACTAGATGACAATAGAAGTGTCAGATTGACAGAAGTCTTTATTACATGATCAAATATTAATGTAAATTGCGTTTGATTATTTTTTTTTAATCATTTACTGGGTATCAATAGAAATGTCTCGAAGAGACGAGATAAATGATTATATAAAAAAATGGAAGTTGACCGATTGTCGATTGTTTATCTAAAAGTCATCAAAAATATATCGTGTTTGGTATCAAATGAAAAGTCTTGAATAGACATGTTCTAATGAATTGCCAAAAATATGGACCGACTGATATTAATTTTTTTTCCTTAAAATGAAATGAAATGGAATACGGTGGGCAATTGTTTTTTCTAAAAATTCATGGAAACCTGACTTGTGGGGTAGCAAATGAAATTTTATAAAAGTGAGAAGTTAAAGAACGTAGTGATGACCCAACCTTAAAACAAATCTTTACGATTATCAATTGTTTTCATAGAAATGGCAGGAAATGAAGGACAGCAGTGACGAATTTTTTTATTCCAAATCGTTACGATCGGCAATTGTATTGACTTGTGAGATATTAAATGAAATATTTTTGGAGCAGTAAGTTGGGGAATGTTAGTGAAGAACATTCATTATCACAAATGATTGCCATCGGCAATTGTTTTTGTAGAAATTACTAGAAAGCTAACTTATAGGGTATTCAATAAAAAACACGCAACTTCCCTCTATGGAAATCACTCAAATTTCCAATATGCAATTTTCTTTAGTGCTAATCACACAACTTTCCTCAATGGAAATACATAACTTCCCTTAATGCAAAACGCACAACTTCCTTCAATGGAAAACATACAACTTTTTACCATGGTAAACACATAACTTTTCTCAATGCAATATACACAAATTCCTTCGATAGAAAACACACAACTTCCCTCTTTGAAAATCACTCAACTTTCCATAAAGGTAAAATACGCAATTTTCTTCAGTGGTAAACACAAAACTTCCATCAATGGGAAACACATAACTTCCCTCAATGAAAAACATGGGAGACACACAACTTCCCGCAATGAAAAATATGGGAGACACGCAAATTCTCATAGTGACATGGAAGCGAAGAACAAAGTGACGATATTCGTCAATGTTAATGTCATGAAAGCGAGGAACGAAGTGACGAGCTTTCTTCGCCAATTTAGTTACATGAAAGGGAGCAACGAAGTGATGACCTTTCTTCATCAATTGCATGATCTCATATGAGATATTAACAAAGCACTATTATCCCATACTTTTAGTTGGACCCTAAATTAAGTTGAAATTTTCTTCAAGGTCGAGGAGCGTAGGAATTCGACCTGCGAATTAGGTCGAACCTATTTCGAATTTTGTGAGATTTTCAGAGATTGCGGAGCCCTAGCTGAGTGTTATTACTAAAAAGAAAATGTGTAAATAATGTACATATGTAAATTTTTCTTACGATAAAATTTTTTTTTTCATGTAATTTCTTGTAATTAATAAATCAAATTTATGTAGGTCTAACTTCAAAAATCCCTGCATTTATGTCATGAGCTTATAAATTATGGGTAATAATAATGTACACATTAAAATTTAAATTTTGTTGTACAACAATATATATAATATGTGCAATATTATAAGCCTACATGAAATTACTAGTTCATGTTGCAAATAAATAAAATTTACATTATTATTACATACAATGTATTTGTTTATATCATAAATGTAGTGCTCCGTGAAGTTCGCCCTATTAAAGTTGATTTATTATTTACAAGAAAATAGAAAATGTAAAAAAATTATTTATATGATACAAAAATGTATATAATGTATACGTTAACACTTTTTTTTAGTAAAACTCCTTTTTGTAGGGCCAACTTTACGGAACTATTTTTTTATTTATTCGAAGAACAACTTATTCGGAAGTTTATTCCGTAGATGGGAAGACCGGCCCTTAGCTCAATTCAGATTGCACTCATTTTACTTTCTAACATATTTCTAATTATTCAGTCCATGCCTTGATCTGTAGAGTTGTCATTGTGACAAGAGCGCGCAGAAGATACAGTTCTACTGTGAAATTTGAATTATTTAATTCTACTAATAATAATAACCTATTTGCTAAATTTCGTCCGTTTATTAATATTATTTTTTGGAGTTCCGATGAGTTTCTATATCGCGCGAAGATTTTAGAGCCGCTTTACCTTAATTTGTTTATTGTGTTTTTACATAGAGCCTGCGCGGCTCGCGAACCATTCTCATTACCACACACTTCATGGAGGAGGCGGACGTCCTCAGCGACAGGATCGCTATTATGCACAGGGGACAACTACAATGCTACGGGACAACTATGTTCTTGAAGAAGTTATATAGTAAGTGAAAGTGAAGTGAACTCGTATAAATAAATATAAATATATCATCACGCCTTTTACCCATTACGGGTGTGGCACTCTGCTTACGCAGATCTCGGTAAGTGATATATTATTTCGTATGAAGTGCGGTTACCAGCCGTCAAATCATAGCCCCCAAGGATGTTAGTGGAGGGGGAACCACAGGGGTAAATTTAAATTTGTAACTGTCGGCAGTGGGATTCGAACTGAGGATCTCACGATCCACAGTCCGACACGTTACCACGGAGCTATTTACCCCATTCTAGACAATATACCGCTAATTTCGACCTACAGCACACCCTGATGGTATTTCATCATATAAAACCTGTTGTCGTTTTATAAATACAGGAAAATTGGTGATAAGCTTCAGGTAGAACAATTTTTTTAATCAATCTGAGTAAACAATCCTAATGAAAAAAATGTACGGCCCTTCGTAGCCACAGGAAGCCATCAAACTTGTAAATGTGGGACTAGAATTAAGCAAAATTTTTGAAATTTTTTAGTGAGTATTTATCGCAGTTTACATTCAAGAAGAACTGTGTAAAAATTGCATTGATATAGCTAATCATTTAATACCAGATATTTAAGTTGAAATTCCTCTTCAGACGTATTTTGAAATTTTATTACATACGGCAACCTTTCATTAAAAAGTTTTTTTCGCGCCGCCGTACGACATTGCCACAATTACATATCTCTAAAGCGGTCGGAAATCATGTTTTTGCCGAATTAGTTAGCTATCTTTTTATGGTTATATGTTGGCATCACTTCACTAGTTTCAGCTAACTTCTGACGCTAGAGATGTCAAAGTATTACATTTACTTAAAAATATTATGTCAATATATCCACAATTAAGTATTAGCAATATAAAAAAACAGCATATTTATGGATTTTAAACATATTTGTCAGTAATTATAATTGAATTTGCAGTGTAAAATCCAAATAAAAATATGTTGATGTTTTTGGTTGATATTGGAAAATATAGACAGAATTGACATTCAAATATTGTGAAGTTAGCAACATAAAAAATCCCCTGTCATTAAGAATGTGAGTAATAAATTAAATTAATTTATTAAATTTACATAAATATTAGCGCGAAAAATCTTGTGTATCCCTCGGTTGGAAACTATTTTGCGAATGCATGTATTTATCAAAATAAACTCGCACTTGCAAAATAGCAGTTTCCAACCTAGTGTTACAAATAACTATTGTTTGACAAATAAATGGGAAATAATTTGTTAAAGTTTGACGTTATCAGATTAATATTTGATTTTTTGTTAAAACATTTTTAAATTATCGCAATGAAGGAAAACCTCGATTAGAACAAGATCAAGGAATTATGGTTAAATTAAAGTTCGGATATTGTTCATAAAGATCATAATTAGACTTCAAATTTAATATCTAATTTTAATTTCCACAGACTGTATTATGTCAAATGTTAACATATAAAATAAATAAATAAATATAAATATATCATCACGCCTTTTACCCATTAAGGGTGTGGCACTCTGCTTACGCAGATCTCGGTAGGTGATATATTTTTGCGTATGAAATGCGGTTACCAGCCGTCAAGTCATAGCCCCCAAAGTTGTTAGTGGAGGGGGAACCACAGGGGTAAATTTAAATTGGCAACTGTCGGTACTGGGATTCGAACTGAGGATCTCATGATCCACAGTCCGATACGTTACCACTGAGCTATTTACCCCATAACATTCGTAATGATTTGCACAGCTACCTGATGACAGTTATGACCATTGTTTGATTCGGTGTTGCCAAATTTACAATTCTTTTAAGTATACTCAAAATGATTTTGGAGAAGATGCACGTCATCCAAAATATTACTAAATAATGACGTCACTACGCAACAATGTTTATATGGGATACAAATTTTTGCTGAAATGAAAATGCATTGCGTGTTGCATAACACGGCCGCTATTTTTAGACGTAATTTGTTGCAATAAACACATTGGGTGCTATTTACAGGTCTATACTACCTATTACCTTGGAGATCAACAATTTTTTCATAGCAACAGTATTACATCTTAAAATGGCCTAGTTAGTTGCCCTTAGTATAGAGGTGTGAATAGCACCCAATATAATACATACATATTATAAAACTCTGGATCACGAGGAGCACTAATTTTAACAACACAGTAAAGTCTGATAGTAAAGTAACAGTTCGATATGAATTTTATGTAAACGTGATCATTTACCAATAGAAACCACATAGTGAACAAAAAATGAACTACAATTATTTTTAATAATTTAAAATTTCATTAAAGGAATAAAATTAACTTTAAAATCACTGTAAATTGCATTAATAGATACTTTTCTTAATGCTAATATATTTTACGTCGTTTTTTTAAACATGAGCATACCTCAATAAACTTTACAAGTTATTTGTGACTTTATAAAGTTTTTTTTTTTAGGTTGGTAGCGTGCATTTTCTCCAAAATCATTTTGAGTATAGCTCGTGTGACTTTACGCAGGGTCGTAAATTTTTTTTTGCATTAGTGTTATCGACTAAAAACGTCGTATCTAAGACATACCTGGCTTCTGGAATCGCGAATAATTCCGCCGAGAGCGGTTAATATCCAACGATTGTTATTTTCCGTTTTAGGAATTTGCGCGAAGAAGTCTGTAGATGTCGAAAATGTTTGAAAGTAAGAGTTTGTAGCAAAGATGCGGGCTTTTCGGTTATCAGCATATATTTCTGACATTGTATAAATTTATTTATTTATTTATTGCACATCCTTCATTTCATCCAGTAGCTATTCCATCAATTCTACTACAGGTGCGTTTTACACCATCATGACAAGACATGAGTAGGTCATGATGCGAATTAAGGTAGTTTTCTTAGAGAAAGAGTTTTTAAAAAATTTTACTATATAATATATTTGTAATATTTAAACACAGAGCTTCATATTTCTCTGGCATCTGCAGGTTATCATATATAACTTGCGCTTAGATTACTTCCAACCTCTTCTACTTTGGTATAGCTCGCTGTATCTCCTCACTTGTGGCAAACGATACAAGATTTCTGGATCCATAATGTAACCGCGTTCATCCCATCATAACGCGACATCGGACTGATATTCTTCCAATGCATCAGTTATTTTCTTTGTCACGGTCTTCGATCTGCTGTTTTCGAACTACTTCGCTCAATTCATTTGAGATTTCCACGGTTACTGGACCCTTATCACAAGCGATAATTTGGCCTCTATAACTCGATCTAGGAAGGTGATCTGTAATGATATGGATTTTACAGGTGTAATTTATTTTAATGTTTCTGCAATTACAGGTCCCAACGGACCACCTTAGTGGTTATTGATAAGTTCTGACTCTGACTTCGAAACCTTCTATGTACTCTTTGAACTTATTGACTGCCCACTCTATGGCAAGACATAGTAGGTTTGTTCCAAGTGGTCATTTCGGACATGTTTATAACATGTTTGTGACAAATGTCAGTGCGCCTGCGACAAATGTAAACAAGTTAAGTTTGAAACATAGACTGGAACGGTGAATGGAATGAAGCGTATGTGCATGCTCATTTTTTGTTTTGACAGCTAACCTTAAATATAAATATAAATAAAGAAATTCATACATTTTTCGCCACAAAAAAGAAATGAAGTTTATGTTTCAAAGTTAACTTGTTTACATTTTTCGCAGGCGCACTGAAATTTGTCACAAACATGTCAGAAATGACCACTTGGAACAAACCTAATGTTGCACAATTATTTTGATCGGAAGCGGTATTCTTTAGTTCACTTTCCTGGCAGGAGGACAGTGCTCAATGCATACCCGTATCGTAACGTACGACAGCTTCTTCTTCACCTGGTTTAACAATGGGACGGTTGTTAGCGACTATTTTAATCCTTGGAAGGATTCTTCTTATCTTTTTTCAAAGGCCACTGAGCAGTTTTGCGTATGTGTTCACAGAGTGGTCCTACTATTTTCGAAAAATTGTTCATTGATTTGCGGTATCACGAACATGTTTAAATAAATACAGTTAGGTGTTTAATATTCATACGATCCGGTAGATTTACTATAGTGGAATTTATATCTGGATCTTCTTGTAAGCTTTCTGCAGTTAATACGTGACCAAAAAAATTGATCTCATTTGGATCATAGTAGCATTTTGCTTGATTTGCTTTTAGTTTGAATTATCTCAGTCTAATGTAGGCTCTTTATGAGTCCTGCAGATTCTGATCGCATGTCTCGGAGAGAATTGTAAGGTCACCCAGGCAATCTAGGAGTTCCATTTTCTATCCAGCGTGGACCCTATCTATGATTCGTTGGAAGGTAGCTCCAGTCGTCTTTAATACAAAATAGTCTTATGGCGATTCTTTTCTCCTTTATTTGATAATAGGGTAACGCGGCGGAGATAATGATCCCAAAATGCACTACTTTGTTGTGTACAATACATATGTAAAAAGCCACAAAATATAGCTCAATACGTTCGATACAGAGTTACTGATAATTGGAAAATTCAGGTTTGATGGAATGAGAGAACAATAAATTCTCTCCAAAGACAAAAATAAAAATTATCTATCAGAGTTGTGGACGTTCGCCAAGAGGGTCGGCAAATGCGCCACTCTCCTGGGGTGTAGGGCGGTGCAACCTCTAGCAGGAATCGATAGTACTTCCACCTTGAAATAAGTATAATTATTGTGGAATGTTAAATTCTGGATTTGGTTTGCGTGGTTATTCAACATGCGTGAAGTAAAACATTGATTTTAATATTTTGACACTAACTAGAGATAAACGTGGATGGCTCTATTGGCAGTACTTGCCGATCCATGGGCTGAGAAAGGCGTAACATTTATAATACAAATGTTTACCCAACTGATTATAATTGAGGACGTTTAGGCCAGCCCGTTACAAAGTAAAGGTTTTTCCGTGAAGACGGTGTCCATGTTACCGTTATTTGTGTGAATGAACTAGCCAGTTACACAGTAATAGCGTACATATGGTGTCTAGGTATCAGTTTGTGAGTTTGTAGACTAGCCGGTTACAACATAGTAGCCTGTCCGTGCAGATGGTGTCTAGGTATCAGTTTGTGAGTTGGTGGACTAGCCGGTTACAACATAATAGCCTGTCCGTGCAGATGATATCTGGGTATCAGTTTGTGAGTTGGTGGACCAGCCGGTAACAACATAATAGCCTGTCCGTACAGAAGGTGTCTAGGTACCAGTTTGTGTGTGGGTAGACTAGCCGGTTACAACATAATAGCCTGTCCGTGCAGATGGTGTCTAGGTATCAGTTTGTGTGTTTGTGGACTAGCCGGTTACAACATAATAGCCTTTGCGTGCAGATGTTGTCTAGGTATCAGTTTGTATGTCGGTGGACTAGCCGGTTACAACATAATATCTTGTCCGTGCAGATGGTGTCTAGGTATCAGTTTGTATGTCGGTGGACTAGCCGGTTACAACATAATATCTTGTCCGTGCAGATGGTGTCTAGGTATCAGTTTGTGTGTTTGTGGACTAGCCGGTAACAACACAATAGCCTTTGCGTGCAGATGTTGTCTAGGTATCAGTTTGTATGTCGATGGACTAGCCGGTTACAACATAATAGCTTGTCCGTGCAGATGGTGTCTAGGTATCAGTTTGTGTGTTTGTGGACTAGCCGGTTACAACATAATAGCCTTTGCGTGCAGATGTTGTCTAGGTATCAGTTTGTATGTCGGTGGACTAGCCGGTTACAACATAATATCTTGTCCGTGCAGATGGTGTCTAGGTATCAGTTTGTGTGTTTGTGGACTAGCCGGTAACAACACAATAGCCTTTGCGTGCAGATGTTGTCTAGGTATCAGTTTGTATGTCGGTGGACTAGCCGGTTACAACATAATAGCCTTTGCGTGCAGATGTTGTCTAGGTATCAGTTTGTATGTCGGTGGTCTAGTCGGTTACAACATAATAGCATGTCCGTGCAGATGGTGTCTAGGTATCAGTTTGTGAATTGGTGGACCAGCCGGTTACAACATAATAGCCTGTCCGTGCAGAAGGTGTCTAGGTATCAGTTTGTGTGTTGGTGGACTAGCCGGTTACAACATAATAGCCTGTCCGTGCAGATGGTGTCTAGGTATCAGTTTGTGTGTTGGTGGACTAGCCGGTTACAACGTGGACGTGCAGATGGTGTCTAGGTATCAGTTTGTGTGTTGGTGGACTAGCCGGTTACAACGTGGACGTGCAGATGGTTTCTAGGTATCTGTTTGTGTGTTAGTGGACTAGCCGGTTACAACATAATAGCCTGTCCGTGCAGATGGTGTCAAGGTATCAGTTTGTGAGTTGGTGGACCAGCCGGTTACAACATAATAGCCTGTCCGTGCAGAAGGTGTCTAGGTATCAGTTTGTGTGTTGGTGGACTAGCCGGTTACAACGTGGTCGTGCAGGTGGTTTCTAGGTATCTGTTTGTGTGTTAGTGGACTAGCCGGTTACAACATAATAGCCTGTCCGTGCAGATGGTGTCTAGGTATCAGTTTGTGTGTTGGTGGACTAGCCGGTTACAACTTGGACGTGCAGATGGTTTCTAGGTATCTGTTTGTGTGTTTGTGGACTAGCCGGTTACAACATAATAGCCTTTGCGTGCAGATGTTGTCTAGGTATCAGTTTGTATGTCGGTGGACTAGCCGGTTACAACATAATAGCCTGTCCGTGCAGATGGTGTCTAGGTATCAGTTTGTGTGTTGGTGGACTAGCCGGTTACAACATAATAGCCTTTGCGTGCAGATGTTGTCTAGGTATCAGTTTGTATGTCGGTGGACTAGCCGGTTACAACATAATAGCCTGTCCGTGCAGATGGTGTCTAGGTATCAGTTTGTGTATTGGTGGACTAGCCGGTTACAACGTGGACGTGCAGATGGTTTCTAGGTATCTGTTTGTGTGTTTGTGGACTAGCCGGTTACAACATAATAGCCTGTCCGTGCAGATGGTGTCTAGGTATCAGTTTGTGTGTTGGTGGACTAGCAGGTTACAACATAATAGCCTGTCCGTGCAGATGGTGTCTAGGTATCAGTTTGTGTGTTGGTGGACTAGCCGGTTACAACGTGGACGTGCAGATGGTGTCTAGGTATCAGTTTGTGTGTTGGTTGACTAGCCGGTTACAACGTGGACGTGCAGATGGTTTCTAGGTATCTGTTTGTGTGTTAGTGGACTAGCCGGTTACAACATAATAGCCTGTCCGTGCGGATGGTGTCAAGGTATCAGTTTGTGAGTTGGTGGACCAGCCGGTTACAACATAATAGCCTGTCCGTGCAGAAGGTGTCTAGGTATCAGTTTGTGTGTTGGTGGACTAGCCGGTTACAACGTGGTCGTGCAGGTGGTTTCTAGGTATCTGTTTGTGTGTTAGTGGACTAGCCGGTTACAACATAATAGCCTGTCCGTGCAGATGGTGTCTAGGTATCAGTTTGTGTGTTGGTGGACTAGCCGGTTACAACGTGGACGTGCAGATGGTTTCTAGGTATCTGTTTGTGTGTTAGTGGACTAGCCGGTTACAACATAATAGTCTTTGCGTGCAGATGTTGTCTAGGTATCAGTTTGTATGTCGGTGGACTAGCCGGTTACAACATAATAGCTTGTCTGTGCAGATGGTGTCTAGGTATCACTTTGTGTGTTTGTGGACTAGCCGGTAACAACACAATAGCCTTTGCGTGCAGATGATGTCTAGGTATCAGTTTGTATGTCGGTGGACTTGCCGGTTACAACATAATAGCTTGTCCGTGCATATGGTGTCTAGGTATCAGTTTGTGTGTTTGTGGACTAGCCGGTTACAACATAATAGCCTTTGCGTGTAGATGTTGTCTAGGTATCAGTTTGTATGTCGGTGGACTAGCCGGTTACAACATAATAGCCTGTCCGTGCAGATGTTGTCTAGGTATCAGTTTGTATGTCGGTGGACTTGCCGGTTACAACATAATAGCCTTTGCGTGCAGATGTTGTCTAGGTATCAGTTTGTATGTCGGTGGACTAGCCGGTTACAACATAATAGCTTGTCCGTGCAGATGGTGTCTAGGTATCAGTTTGTGTGTTTGTGGACTAGCCGGTTACAACATAATAGGCTTTGCGTGCAGATGTTGTCTAGGTATCAGTTTGTATGTTGGTGAACTAGTCGGTTACAACATAATAGCTTGTCCGTGCAGATGGTGTCTAGGTATCAGTTTGTGTGTTTGTGGACTAGCCGGTTACAACATAATAGCCTTTGCGTGTAGATGTTGTCTAGGTATCAGTTTGTATGTCGGTGGACTAGCCGGTTACAACATAATAGGCTTTGCGTGCAGATGTTGTCTAGGTATCAGTTTGTATGTTGGTGAACTAGTCGGTTACAACATAATAGCTTGTCCGTGCAGATGGTGTCTAGGTATCAGTTTGTGTGTTTGTGGACTAGCCGGTTACAACATAATAGCCTTTGCGTGTAGATGTTGTCTAGGTATCAGTTTGTATGTCGGTGGACTAGCCGGTTACAACATAATAGGCTTTGCGTGCAGATGTTGTCTAGGTATCAGTTTGTATGTTGGTGAACTAGTCGGTTACAACATAATAGCTTGTCCGTGCAGATGGTGTCTAGGTATCAGTTTGTGTGTTTGTGGACTAGCCGGTTACAACATAATAGCCTTTGCGTGTAGATGTTGTCTAGGTATCAGTTTGTATGTCGGTGGACTAGCCGGTTACAACATAATAGGCTTTGCGTGCAGATGTTGTCTAGGTATCAGTTTGTATGTTGGTGAACTAGTCGGTTACAACATAATAGCTTGTCCGTGCAGATGGTGTCTAGGTATCAGTTTGTGTGTTTGTGGACTAGCCGGTTACAACATAATAGCCTTTGCGTGTAGATGTTGTCTAGGTATCAGTTTGTATGTCGGTGGACTAGCCGGTTACAACATAATAGCCTGTCCGTGCAGATGTTGTCTAGGTATCAGTTTGTATGTCGGTGGACTTGCCGGTTACAACATAATAGCCTTTGCGTGCAGATGTTGTCTAGGTATCAGTTTGTATGTCGGTGGACTAGCCGGTTACAACATAATAGCTTGTCCGTGCAGATGGTGTCTAGGTATCAGTTTGTGTGTTTGTGGACTAGCCGGTTACAACATAATAGGCTTTGCGTGCAGATGTTGTCTAGGTATCAGTTTGTATGTTGGTGAACTAGTCGGTTACAACATAATAGCTTGTCCGTGCAGATGGTGTCTAGGTATCAGTTTGTGTGTTTGTGGACTAGCCGGTTACAACATAATAGCCTTTGCGTGTAGATGTTGTCTAGGTATCAGTTTGTATGTCGGTGGACTAGCCGGTTACAACATAATAGCCTGTCCGTGCAGATGTTGTCTAGGTATCAGTTTGTATGTCGGTGGACTTGCCGGTTACAACATAATAGCCTTTGCGTGCAGATGTTGTCTAGGTATCAGTTTGTATGTCGGTGGACTAGCCGGTTACAACATAATAGCTTGTCCGTGCAGATGGTGTCTAGGTATCAGTTTGTGTGTTTGTGGACTAGCCGGTTACAACATAATAGGCTTTGCGTGCAGATGTTGTCTAGGTATCAGTTTGTATGTTGGTGAACTAGTCGGTTACAACATAATAGCTTGTCCGTGCAGATGGTGTCTAGGTATCAGTTTGTGTGTTTGTGGACTAGCCGGTTACAACATAATAGCCTTTGCGTGTAGATGTTGTCTAGGTATCAGTTTGTATGTCGGTGGACTAGCCGGTTACAACATAATAGGCTTTGCGTGCAGATGTTGTCTAGGTATCAGTTTGTATGTTGGTGAACTAGTCGGTTACAACATAATAGCTTGTCCGTGCAGATGGTGTCTAGGTATCAGTTTGTGTGTTTGTGGACTAGCCGGTTACAACATAATAGCCTTTGCGTGCAGATGTTGTCTAGGTATCAGTTTGTATGTCGGTGGACTAGCCGGTTACAACATAATAGCTTGTCCGTGCAGATGGTGTCTAGGTATCAGTTTGTGTGTTTGTGGACTAGCCGGTTACAACATAATAGGCTTTGCGTGCAGATGTTGTCTAGGTATCAGTTTGTATGTTGGTGAACTAGTCGGTTACAACATAATAGCTTGTCCGTGCAGATGGTGTCTAGGTATCAGTTTGTGTGTTTGTGGACTAGCCGGTTACAACATAATAGCCTTTGCATGTAGATGTTGTCTAGGTATCAGTTTGTATGTCGGTGGACTAGCCGGTTACAACATAATAGCTTGTCCGTGCAGATGGTGTCTAGGTATCAGTTTGTGTGTTTGTGGACTAGCCGGTTACAACATAATAGCCTTTGCGTGTAGATGTTGTCTAGGTATCAGTTTGTATGTCGGTGGACTAGCCGGTTACAACATAATAGGCTTTGCGTGCAGATGTTGTCTAGGTATCAGTTTGTATGTTGGTGAACTAGTCGGTTACAACATAATAGCTTGTCCGTGCAGATGGTGTCTAGGTATCAGTTTGTGTGTTTGTGGACTAGCCGGTTACAACATAATAGCCTTTGCGTGCAGATGTCTAGGTATCAGTTTGTATGTCGGTGGACTAGCCGGTTACAACATAATAGCTTGTCCGTGCAGATGGTGTCTAGGTATCAGTTTGTGTGTTTGTGGACTAGCCGGTTACAACATAATAGCCTTTGCGTGTAGGTGTTGTCTAGGTATCAGTTTGTATGTCGGTGGACTAGCCGGTTACAAAATAATAGCTTGTCCGTGCAGATTTTGTCTAGGTATCAGTTTGTATGTCGGTGGACTAGCCGGTTACAACATAATAGCTTGTCCGTGCAGATGGTGTCTAGGTATCAGTTTGTGTGTTTGTGGACTAGCCGGTAACAACACAATAGCCTTTACGTGCACATGTTGTCTAGGTATCAGTTTGTATGTCGGTGGACTAGCCGGTTACAACATAATAGCTTGTCCGTGCAGATGGTGTCTAGGTATCAGTTTGTGAGTTGGGGACCAGCCGGTTATAACATAAAAGCCTGTCCGTGCAGATGATGTCTAGGTATTAGTTTTTGAGTTGGTGGACTAGCCGGTACAATGTAATAGGCTATCCGTGCAGATGGTGTCTAGGTATCAATGTATGTGTTTAAATTGTAAATTGTATTCTCACCTCGTAAGTTAGAACGAAAAGATGAACTTCTCAACTCGAAGTTCAGGTCAACTTCTCATTTCGATGTTAAGCGTACTTCTCTCTCTGTTACCGTCCTCCGTCTGTCTTAAACACCCAATATTCCCTCCACAAAGACTGTTGCTGTCCTTGCTCCTCCAATGCGTTCGTGCCTTGTTGTAAAAACGCAGTTTACGATACGTGGGGTCTACTACACGTGGAGTATCCGGGACTAGCCGAACACTTGCTTTGTTTCGGCCACCTGCGTTCTGCTCGGGACACAAACAAGCCCATAAATCAAAAGGGACCACACATATCCCTTTGTTGTAGCGCCAAGACCTGTCGTCATGCAAACACCAGTGCAAAGCGAGTGTCATGGCTTCTCTATGTATACTTACATATTTTTATCTTATACTCATCATACAACTCACTAAAATACAAAAATTTTTCAAAAAATTTATCTCGTCCTCTTTCCAGATTGTTACAATATCCTGCCCTTAAATCAATGACGACGTTGAAATTTTTAATTTGTTTTATACTAGTGTGTATTAAGTGTACGAGTGCTTTAAATAATATATGATCGTAGATTATTTTGCTTCTTTATTCTTTTAGGTGCCGGCTACACCCTAACCATTTTACTCCACCCAAATTCTGATATAAACAAAATCATAGCGACTATAAATAGCTTCGTTCCTCTCGCGAACCTCAAACATGTTTCTAAGAGTTACGTTACCTTCGAGTTGTCAACTAATAACACTGCCACGTTAACCAACCTTTTTCTCAATTTGGAAAACAAGAAAGAAAATCTAGGAATTATAAATTTTGGGGTGTCACTAACAACGATGGATGATGTATTTATCAAAGTTTGTAATATGGCCGAAGGCGTCCCTGAAAAGGTCACCACTATTAACATAGCAGCGAAATCAGAAAATTTTGCAGTTGGACCACGACGTAAGTGTGAACTGTTGACTATTACTTTGAATGCGCCTTAGTATTGTCTAGTCCAGTCCTATAATTAAAAAACTATATGTTTTTAGAACTAAGTTTAGAACAAAAATGGAATATTAACATAAAATTTTATAAATTACAGTTATTTCCATTCGTACATGTTTGATGAACTTAAATCCCCGGCTCAAATTTTAATATTCAGAAAAAAGAAAAACTAGTGCGACAATTATATCCACACGTAGATTTTTTCACAGCATAATTTGAGTGAGATTGTATGCCATGTATTATTTTGTTGCATAAACAGGTTGCTAACCGCTCAAATTTTGCGTCCTTTTAAAAGGACACTTTAATTTTGGTATTTCTACGCTATATTTTTGACCCACTTTTTGTAAGATTTCATTCTTTAATTTATCTCTATCACCTTCTTTATCACATCCAATAACTACTGCACCCTTAGAAACCTGTTTTAATTTAGAGATTCCAATTTAAATATTTTCTGGAGATCCTTTTTTCTTGATTTCATTCTTCGTAATCTGTGATTTTTGTTCTACTGTTTTCACTATCAGAACAGATTGTTGACTGATATTTTTAGTTTCTAATTTAACCGCATATGATAATTCAAGATCTTTTTTTACAACCGTTTGAATTCTTTTTTTAAATCTTCCAATGCCTCTGCAACAGCTGACTATACGAACTCACGCAAATAATTTTTATTTACCAACATATAATCACTGACCAGACACGTCTGTTTTGACAGATTTATCCTTCGACAATCTTTACAATTATCGCAAAACCATTTTAAACTCTCACAGTCTGCCAATGATTTATACTGCTTATTGTTTAAACCACTACACAATATATGGTACCAACCACCACTCACCACAACTTCCTTCGCACCCAATTACTTTTTCACCATCATAATCACATAAACATTTAGCACAAAATTTTTCTTTCTCTTTACTCGTCGCCATCTTTCTTTCCTTATTTCCTATAAAAAAGTAGACAAAATCAAGAAATTTGTACGCATGAAATATGGATATAAAATGTATTTTATTAATTAATAAACTAAAAAATTGTAATAGAATTTTTTTGTATTTATGAACAATAGGGAACATGCATGAAATTTTAAAATCAATAAAAGATTGTTTTTTACATACATTAATTATATTTGTTTCGTATCGTAAAATATAAAATACATGTTGCTCATAAAACAATATGTAATTAGGAGTAAATGTGATACTTTGGGTGCTGAGCATGTAAGTTTGAACGACGAGCGAAGCGAGTCGAACAATTACATGCGAAGCACTCAAAGACACATTTACTCCGAATAACACATGCTATTTTTTCTTCAAACATAGAAAATAAAATTATAAATATTATAAAATGCTCAAAACTTCAAAAAATATTCTGTCTTATCTAGCATTTCAAGTTGCCGTAGAATATGCTGTTTTGTTATTTTTGTTTATTTGTTTCATTCAAGGAGCACCAGGAGATTCCACTCACATGTAAAAAAATGGTACCGTCGTTGCTATGGTAATTATAATTGCGGCCACAACCGTTAGATGGCATCACATGTAATTTTATACATATTTTTTTAATATTTATAATTTTTTTATTCAAGACAATAAAAATCAAAGTCACATATGTCAAAAATAAAATATATTTTGAAAGAATTATTAACTAAATACAACGTTCAAATATCGAATGTATATTCGCTGATCCATTTGCATGATACATTTTATATAAGTGAATTTAACAATCTCATTCCATCCACTATTCATCTAACATTGATATTTTCCATCATACACCCAGACCATGCTAACTTCGCAGAGAAAGGCATATATTTCTTGCTGCATCTTTGAAAAACATTGAAAATATAATTAATAATTATATTCTATCGGATTGTGCATTGGAAATAGCGACATATTTACCTGTGGTCAAATTTAGTTTAAATCTAGAATTCCATCACGCAATAATGCTCTATGAATCTTTAAATTTATTATTTAAAGGAAAATGATTGGTGGAAAATAAGATCTTCGTTTCGTACTTAATACATTAATGACATTCGTATATATGTACTTCCCAGTTGATGGAAATACACTGAAAATTAATATTCAATGATAATTACATAAATATCAATATTTGTAATTCAAGTACTTACAATATCGTACCATTGTACATCAATGAAATATTACTTCACATAACGATAAAATTCAAATTTTAAGAACTTTTCAATATAAACTTGTGTTTTTGGAAAAATTGTGACAGATGTGACAGATTTTGATAATTGTTTTAAATAAATCGTAGCCTACGTTAATATTCTCTAAGCAAATATAAGTGCGGCCAAATCCGGCAGATGGCACGCGCAACGCGAACCTAATTTTCTTATGCAAGTGAAATCTCCTGGTGCTCCTTGGTTTCATTTTTAACTGTCAAATTATTGAATTACAACCTAACTATTTTTCATAATATTTTACTTTGTCCGCCGCCGGCGTAAATGTGTTGCCAAGGATACACTTTTACGCCGGCGGCGACAATATTAAACTTCTGCTTGTTGAATACAAATACATAACAACGTACTTTTATGACGTTTGAAGAAAAACAAAATTTCATGTGTTTTCTTTTCAATAAATTCAATAGTTCACTTTGTTTAAAGCATTAGACGCAGTAAATAACAGTAGTTAACTGTGAGTGCTTCCCATACATACTACAATACTCTCCGACGCTCAGTTGTAGAATAAATAAACATAATAATTGAAATTATTAATACGGATTGTCATGTTTTTCTTAATTTGTTTGAATAAATATTTTTCAAATTGCATTAAAAATGATATCTTAATTTTCAGATACATTTTAATTTTATTTTAATTTATATTTAACTGTATAAAATATTTATTTGTATCATAATATCTATTTATATATCATAAAGGACGCATACATATACTGTGCTTCTTTATTTCTATTGAAATTTGTGATTTTACAGTGCTGTAAAAGTGTAAACATCAGTACAAAATGCATAAATATCAAACCTGTAGACGAACCAGGCGAATGTACTTCCAAAATCACTGTTAATACGCACTATAGCTAGGCCGAAATACTCAACGAAGAACTACGGAAATGACCGAACACTCGTATCTAAGTTCATATTTTTTTCTCACCCGCATTACACTTGCGTAATGCACGATGCGTATAATACGGTAATTGTATTTTAATAATTTATAAATATGATCGTAAATTATAAAATATTAGTCCAATTATAAATAAAATTTAAAAAATGAATAAATGTTAAGGGAAGCACAGCTTCCATGGACGCCACGCCGCTGGTAGCGTAGTAGGTACTTGCATCAGATTATAATATATTTGTTACGTACACAAATTTATGAGGCTACATGAATAATACGAGTGTGCTGCCACGTAGCGCGAAGGCCATGGATCTAATTTCACATTTTTATCATTCGTGCGTATAGCCGACAGGGCCCTGGTAGCGACACTTCATATATTTTCATGATCCCAATATTTCAGTGGTGCGCGGCCGGGAAGATGGCCGCTTAGTGTTCGCTGATAGGCTATCTTAGTAACCATAGAAAAGGAAATATAATATGGCAGTGTCAGTTATATATGTCAAATATCAAGCTACAAAATGAGTGCAAAACAGAGAGGTAAACTTATTTGTACCATAAAAAGTTGTAGGAACTTGTATAGTGCAGGTGAAATAATATTTTTAGATTTTATCCCCTTTGCAACTGACAGTTATTCAAATTAACCGCCGTATGCCGCAGCTGCCAATATGGCCGCTCGGCTCAAGGTCATCTGTCGATGCGACAGAAAGATCAAAGGGACCGACATAGAGTGTTGCTACTGTGACTGCATCTCATGCCTCCGTGATCATGTATCCGTGTCACGTGATTTACGTACGTAAACATTTTGTACGTCCCTATGGCGTCCTTATTTACGGAACCGTGTCCATGTTGAATTTTACAATCTGCTGATTTTGAATAGTAGTATAACCTATAATCAACAATAAAAATGGAATCTGAATTTTTTTATTGATTGTACATAATTTGACACGTCAATTAAATACAACGACTCTATTACAACAAAAGGGTCTTAGAGAGGATATTAAAAACTATATGCTAGCGTTAGTATTTGAAGTTTGAATTGACCGAAAATCGTGTTCAACGCCAATGTTGGGTTCGAAGTATTTTCACAGACCAGAGACGGATTTTACATTATCACAAATGTCAAAACTTGTATTCTCTCCTACATTTTTTCCTTAAAACAAGTATGTTCTATTATGTTTCTTATTTAAAATTTATCGAACCACAATAACATTTCAATAATGCATCAATCGCAAATGCAGTCTACACGATCAAAACCAAATTGAATGTTGCTTCTTGTTGCCGCAAACACAAATTAAATTTTATTTTTGTACGCATACGTCAACTTGAAACTCATCCGTATCCGAGAAAAGTTAAAATCAATCAATTTTCTTACGATGCATTCTCGCAACTTATCCGTTACTATATCAATCAAGGCATGTAGACTCTATAGCAGGGGTGGGCAACCTCCGGCCCGCGGGCCAACTGCGGCCCGCGTAAAGTTCCAATCCGGCCCTCGAGATCTTTAGAAGAAATAATAAATAAATATTTTCAGTAATAATATAACAAGAGTGAGAATAAATTGAAAATAATTTGACAGATCTTTCGAAAACTTGATGCCAGGCAATAGCCACGAAAGCCCGTAGGGTTTGAGTGGCTATTGCCAAATGGCGACAAGTTTGAGAAAGATACTGGAGAATTATTTTCTAATTTATCGAACTCTCGAGTTATATTTAATTAGATTATTTTTTGATTTCATTATCAGGCACGCCACTAAATCTATCTTTTATGCTCATTTTTACTTGTGTTGATGATATCTATCTGACATCTGACAAACAAAGCTACAGAGAAAATTGCCGGGAATAATCACAAGAGCATTATTCTCAGTATAATAATGACAGGATTGGTTAAAACGCAGACACGTGACATACAATAAAGCATTTCATTGGTTTAGAGAAACGTCAAAAAATAATCGATATAATTCGTCTAGTTTAAATTAAGAAATAAATGTAGTACTTAGTTAATTATGTTTTCAGAAAAAAATTATAAGTAACAAAAATGTGTCAGTTAACAACTACGGCCCGCGTACGAAAAGTAGATCTTATTCTGGCCCCTGTTATACAAAAGGTTGCCCACCCCTCTATAGCTATAGAAACCTACTAAACCTACTACTCAGTACTTTGGGTAGAGCGGTGCGCGTTTACGTCACTGCCACTGGTGGATGCTTGGTGGAATCTGTACTCATTTTATTCAAGAACTGCACTTGCTGGGGATGTGTTAATCGTTTATATCTGAATAAAAATTAATTATTAAACGTATGTGGGCTTATGGAGGAAGCGAGTAATAACGAACATTCGTATAGTTTACAATAGTATATTGTGCAAAAAGTGCAGAAAGTTATCTATTTCACGCAAGTTATGAGAGTTTTATCACGAGACGAAGTCGATTGCTGAAATCACACGAGCGTGAAATAGGTAATTCTACACGAGATGCACACTACACTTTTTCTACGATCACACTTTTGTCAAGATTTAATAATAATAATTCTTACTCTCCAACAACAAATAATGAAATCTCAAACTCAAACTATTTGACCGTTATGAATACAATATGAAAGCGGCGCAAGCGCAGATGTGTGTAGTGTAACGAACTATAAATCTATAGATTGTAATAAAAAAGAGATATTTTATTAGAAAATTGATATTGTATTTTCTTTGTAATCCCAATATTGAAAACGTCGATTTATATAATTTCTGAAATAATTATGAACTATTTTATGATATATATATATGCAATTATATTTGACATATTAATATCATACAGTATTTTATTACAAGTAAGTTGGTCACACTTGCGTGTGGAATAATTGCGCACGGTATTCCACACGACTCTGCGAAATATACAATTTTCAAGCTTTGTTTGGTGTGGAGGAAGTGTACTTTTCAGTAGTGATCGTAGAAAAAAATTTATCCAGTTGGGTTCGATACTTATCTTTGATGGATTAATTAAGCCGTCAGACAGATTCATAGAGCTGATTAAACAGTTGGAAAAAATATTTAGACAATTTTAAAAATGTTCAACAAATAAACACATAATTAGTGACAAATGTAATATTGATCACATTATAGTAATACTATATTACAGGTGAGGGGAGAAATGTTTCATTCCAGCAGAGAGCTTATTATATGACCGGGAAGCGAAGCCTCGAGGTTCAGATATAGCTCAAGGCTGTTATGAAACTCCCACCGAACTATGTATAATATTTTATTCACAATCATCCTTATATATTCAAATTAACTGCTCATTCTATATCCAACAAAGGTGATTAGTAGTCTATGAAAACAAATGTTTAAATTTATTTCAATACATAGGTAATTTGACATGTGTCAACAGTTCAGGAAATTCAAATCCTAATAAAACAGTATTACATTAGAATTTTATATTACTTTATAATAAAAATGCTTCTGTTTAATATTAATATTGTAATTATTGATGTTTTATTGTAATTATAAGGTTTTATTAATATGTTTGACAGCACTGTTCAACTTACTTTCAGAGATTTATGGCTGTGTTGCTAGACAAGTCTATATAAACACTTCCCACCCATGAGATAAATCTGTCACTTACCACCCAAGAGGTTGTAATATTAGTAAGGAATGACGTATTTCACAACCTCTAAAAGGTTTGGAAATGTCATATTAATATAGTGATTGTGAATAAAAACTTTTATAAGGCAGCGCATTTTCATAAAAATTAATTTTCTAAATGTGCAGCTGCAACAACAAAAAATTAACTATGGTAAGAGAAAACGTGCTGATCATCAAGCAACTAATAATCTGAAAAAAAAAATAAAAATGCAATTTTTTGCATTTTTAATAAGAATAGACACTTTCTTTTAATAAATAATACATTTTTAAAAACAATTATTTCCTTTAAGGCTTGTTAAAATATAATCGAATGTTCTAAATCATTAATTAAAAAAATAAGTTTTGTCAACTGTTTTAGCATAACTACAAAATATATTAACAAATTTCAACATATGTAAACTAAATTATAATAATGATTTAAATTGTAAATATTTAAAAAATAATTTGAATTATTTTATTACAGAATTACAAAAAAATATTAAAGATAAAAAATATTGGAAACAAAATGCTTCTTCGAAGATAGGTATTTAATGCTAAATTATTATTGTAATTCTAGTGAAATCATCTTAAAACTATATATCGGTAACCCAAGCCTAAAGATTTATTCCACCAGTGATGTAACGAGCAGCCAGTGCGACGCATGCGCATTGTCACTATACATACATACCTTGGTATCAATTCTTTTATATCATTGGTTACACGTCATCACGAATATATGGGTTGCAGCCTAACAGTGCCAAATTTTAAAATGTCCTAGTTAGTAGCTCTTAGCATAGACCTGTGAATAGCAACCATTGTTTATGGTGATGTCTGGATGATATTACAATATTTAGAATTTACAAGGGAAAGATAAGATTTTAGTAGCAGGACAACAACCGGAAGTGCTTATTTTGGATTTCTCAAATATGTCTCTGTTTGGCATATACTTTCTTATACTCAATGAGATGTTAATAATATTTACAACAATTTTTACTTTTAAGTTTTTATTTTATATTTTGTGTCACGTCCGTGTACCAGATCAGTAACCTATCTTATTCCATGTTATTTTCTAAAGTGAAATAATTTTCGAAAATACGCGGTAGAGGTGCTGCTTGTCCATTTAATATGGCCGACTTATTTGGTAATTTGTTTAAGCTTAGATCATATATCTTATAATATATGATCTAAAGTTTGAAGTAATGTTTACGTTAGTTAGGTTAGAAACTTTACCGGCTACAAAGTACAAGGTAATATCCAAATGAGGAATTAAAATATAAGTCAAAGTTCATAAAAGAAATAAGTAAACATAAACTACTACTTTACAAAACATTACCCAATGAATCGGTACGAAAATAAACTGCCAAGTGTAAATAATTAATTTATTAATATATTTCAGCAATATACAATTCTGGTGCTGCGTTGGTTAGACAACAATTCAGGGCGCTTTTGGTAAAAAGAACACAGTACTACAAACACAAATGGTTGATGATTTTAATAGCCGTAAGTTTATAATACATGATTTTGCAATCATGTTTAAAGACAGTCAGTTCTCTTGAGGCTAGTTTAAGCCGCGCAGCATTTATTTTTCATACCAATTAAAGTAATTAAATATAATCAACTCTTCAGTAAGTGTTCCTGCTCGAGAAATATGGTAAATTAGTTCCAATTTAAAAAAAAAACCTATTTTAGGTAAAATAGGTAAAATCATGTTGGGCTCAAACGAAAGCATTTTCTTCAAAACGGATTTTGTTCTATGACACATAAATAGTACTCATGTAGAAAAATAAGTAAAAACACTAAAATCCCATCTCTAGTGATTACTTTGGCCTTTACAACTTGTGCGATTCTCTTGCATTGATCCGAACATTTCGTACGTCAGTAGGCAAAGGAGGAAATGGTGGGTATGGTTTATATGGAGGTATATCACTATTGTGCTCAGCTCTGAAAGTATACGAAAGAATCTTTGAGAAAAAGTTACGAAGTAAAATAGAAACAACGCTGTCCGAAACACAGAGTGGATTCAGAAAAGGACGTAGTACACAAGATCATGTGTTTACCATTTAAAACATCATCTAGAAAACAACAGCTACTAATACAAAAGCATTTATGGCATTTATAGATTTAGAGAAGGTATTTGACAGGGTGAAGCGAGTAAAACTGTGGAATATTCTGCTGGAAAGCAAAGGAGTTCATGCTATCGAAGAATTATTTGAAAAGAACTTAAATTATGTAATAAATCAAAACAGAAAATCAGAAGTGTTTGAGACCCTCCTACGACAAGGAGGTGTGATGAGTCCAGTACATTTCACAATATTTATGGATGAAATAATGTGAGAATGTGATCCAAATCTCAATAAGTAGAATATAGATACCTGAGACCAATTCAAATATCAGTATGTGCATTTGCCGATGATTTAGTGGTTATAGCAGGAAGTGAAGAAAAAATGCAACAGAATTTGAATATCTGGAATGAAGAGATAGGGAAATATGATATGAAAATTAATACTAAAAAATCAAAGGTTATGGTAGTGGGAAGCGAACAAACAATTGTTAACTTGAGAATTAATAATAAAAAAATAGAACAAGTCAATAAGTTTCAGTATCTTGGTACGATTATAGAAAATAATGATAAACAGGACATAAATAAATGAAAGATTTGACAAAACGGAAAGAATCTTTCATGCAATGAAACATAGCTTCATAGGGTAAAAATAAATCAGTACGAATACAAAAATTACAGTATGTAATACAATATACAGATCTATATTGACATATGGTTGCGAGTCATGCGTACTGTCTCAAAGAATGAAAAACAAAATTCAGGCGATGGAAATGAAATATCTAAGGAAAGTACAAGGAGTAACAATGCTGGATAGAATAAGAAATGGAATAATAAGAAAACAACTGCAATGCATACCAATATTAGACTTCATAGAAACAAGACAATTAGCATTGTGGGCCTGTGGGGCCATATGATAAGAATAAATGAATCGATACCGGTGCGGAAAATTTGGATGACAAATGTGAAAGAAAAAAGGAATTGTGGAAGACCAAAAGACACCTGAGATACCATCATCAATAAGATTCTGAAGAACAGGAACGTTACTCTACAGGAGGCACGAAGGATGGCGATGAAGAAGAGACAGTGGGCGAAATTTGTGCACGATTAAGAGATTTTTTACATCTTACACCTTACGGTAGAAGGGTTCTTGACTATATATACACTACAAGAACTCCCGCCATAGATTTCTTATCAAACAATGCAGGAACACGGACCATCACTATCAAGAAGTGATCATCCCATTTAGTTTTTAATTATGACACGTCAAAACTTAAATTTATCAAGTGCTGTGTTTTTTTTTTCTTTTTTCTTCTGAAAAGCACAAGTTAGCAGATTGAACGCAGCAGATTAAACGAAAATGTTAAAATATATTTATTCTTTAACGTGTTGTAATTCGTAAATGGGAATAGTAGGAGAAAAATACAACAATTGTAGAAGAAGCAGTCAATTTAATAAATTCCAATAAAGACGCCTACGTTTCGACTGCAAATCAGTCTTCATCAGGGCGATAATTGGTTTTTTAGAAATAAAGAATATCATGTAAAATATTATTTTACAGAAATCTGTCGTCAAAAATAGGTAAAATCATTTTTTACATGATATTCTTTATTTAAAATAATCAATTATCACATTGATGAAGATTAATTTGCAGTTGAAACGTAGGTGTTTTTTTAATTTTATTAAATTGACTGCTTCTCCAACATCTTGGTTTTTATTTCAATATCCATTCGAGAACAACTCATCTACGAGTATTGTAGATAATAATATTTATTACATTTTTCATAACAAAATTTGTTGTGAAACTATAATTTACTAATATTTTAAAATAACTTGATAGGACTTCAAGTAATCAACTCTCCTCAAAGGGAACAAGTGATAAAATACAAAATATAAAAATTTTCATTTTAGTAGTTTTAGAGAAACCGTAACCCTAGAGATTCACGCAGCCTGACAGAAAGACTGACAGACAGACACACACACACACACAAATAGACATCATCGCGAAACTATAAAAATCGTATTCTTCACCTTTACCTTAAAGCGAGCTCATCCACTGAAAACTCAGTTACGAATTTCAATCATGATACCTATACCTCCCTTACAAGTTTGTGGCGAGGGGTAAATAGCCTAATTAGTGGAATAATAGAAAGAGGTAGAAAAATATAGAAAATTAAAACAATAGCAGATAAAGAAAAAACGGGCAAACAAACAAACTAGTAAAAATAAGGTACCAACAGCTGATCAAGAGCCATATAACTTCAGAAAATAACAAATAATAATAGTTATTTACTTTACAAGTGGGCAAAGTAAGGAATTACCCACGAGAGAAATTTTAGCACACGAAACCGAAGGCTGAGTAAGATAATTTTATCGAGTGGGTATTCCACTTTGGCCACGTGTGAAGTATAACGTTTTATCCAACAGCTCTTAATAAATGAAAAATATATTAAAGAAATATTATTTGACAGTGACATATGCTTTAAATTTTTTAATTAAAATGTCATTCGAAGTAGTTACCAAGGTGTTTTGTGTTATTATTATTGTTAGAAATAAAAAATACTCACTAGTGGATTTTCTCAAAATTATACCCACTAGTATATAATCTGTTACTTTGCTTGTTTAAAATCGCCATAGTTATAGAGCATTTATTGAGAGATGCTGGATAAAATATATTATCTATCTGAAATAAAAGGAAGAAAAATGCAAGAAAATGAATACCATAATAACATGGATTATACGAGGCATAAAGGAAAAAAATGGGAATTATAATATAAAAAAATAGGGGCGAATATTTCAGGAATTAATTAATGGTGGGTAGGGCTGTGCGTTTACATCGATATATCGATATTATATCGATATATCGAATAACGATATTCAGTAGAAAAAATATCGATATATCGATACATCGATATACCTATCAATATATCGATATATCGATATATCGATATAACAATATATCGATATATCGATATAACGATATATCGATGTATCGATATATCAATATATCGATATATCGATATATTGATATATCGATGTATCAATATATCGATGTATCAATATATCGATGTATTGATATATCGATGTATTGATATATCGATGTATCGATGTGTTGATGTATCGATGTATTGATGTATCAATGTATTGATGTATCGATGTATTTTGTGAAAAAGAACTAAAATTTAGCTATAAAGCCATCTAATGAAAGGGGTTGTGCTCGATTTATTGATAGAATTGCATACTGATATTTATTTTTACTTTCATTCTGGAGTCGGGATTAAGGGGAGAATTAATAATTGGGACGATGTATAGGTACAATTTCCAGCAGAAGTTCTCATAAAACTACCTTCCAGTCATGGCATAGTACAATTTCAAATATTTTAAGTAGATTCCCGTTTGTTTTATAATGCTGGCGCCCAGCACTATAAAGCAAGTACACAAACACCCCAGATGTTAAAATTTTTCCCTTTGAAACACCCGTTACTTCTCTTCACAATAGAATTGCCGACATCCTGAACCATTGTAATCCTTCCATCAAATCTATCTGCATTAGATTGTTTACTATTTATATAATACAGATCGACATCCTGAATCATTGTTTAATTACCAATAAAATCTAACTATATTAGATCGATACATCGTTACATCAATATCTTGATATATCAATATATCAATATATCGATACATCAATATATCGATACATCATTATATCGATATATCGATACATCGATATATCGATATTATCGATATTTTTCTAATATCGAATATCGATATTCAAAACAAGATATCGAACAGCCCTAATGGTGGGATACTTTATAGACAAAAGAGCAGCCGCATGGATCCGATGTACACAAAAGATTAACAAAACAAACACGGTAGGTGGTCAGGATGTAGACGAGGAAGCAGAAAAACACTTGAAATATCGCTAATGTTTCGCAAATTATATTATCATCATCAGAATTACAGGTGAAAAGGTATGTCCTATAAAAAAATCCAAATAACAAAATACAACATACAGGAACTTACATACCGTATTGGTCTTCGTAAATTAAAGTTGTGTACATCAAAATTATTAGTACAATCCAAGTTAACATATTTAAAATGAAATCCACAAGTATGAGTTGTAGCTGGTAAAAGGTCCCAGTGCAGAAATGAAGTCTCAGTCTTCTGGATGAGTTGTGCGTCACTGAAGCACTGAAATGTAGTAATACTGGAACGCGGACTAGAGGTATAAATGCGAGCCGAGAGAGAAAGCGACCCACAGGTATCTCTATCCTTGTCGTACAGTACGTTCAAAAAGTTTGTGTCATAACATTCATTATTTACAGAAAAACTAAAATTCAAATGAGAGAAAGAAATAATGGCAGTGTTTCTCATTGTCAAACTGATTTACTCATATACACTTTAATGATTATAATCTGAAATATGCTAGAATGGAATGATTGAATAAATGTCAAAAGTTTTAGGTTAAAGTATTCATTACGTACCTAAAAAAAGATAATTTTGTAGTTTGCTGACACACAGTTTTGCAAAGCTTTGCGCTACAATGTCGCACCATTTTTTCTTTATTATTAAAAAACACTATTTCTATTCACTGATTGCTATATAACACTAGATTGGGCTTCAGTCGCTACGGTGCGTTCCCAATTGAACGCTGTCATGAGGGTCAAAATTGATGTTTTGTGACACTTTAATATTTAAAGATGATAGGTATGACCTGAAGAGAGGTGGTCGCGAGCGCGGTGTAGTGATAGTGAAGGCAGAGCTTCAGATCGCGCACTTATATTAATATTTCCGCTCAAAAGTGTCACAAAACATCATTTTCACCCCTTAAATTATAGTTACGCAAGCGCAGATGTGGTAGATAATGATAGATATACCTGACGCAAACTATCTCTTTGGGCTCGCTTTTTCTATATCGGGAGAGCATGGCAGTGCGCGTTCCAGTGGACTGAAGTCGTCCCAGAACAAATTACAAACTGAACAAGACAAAACCGCTCGATTTGGTACAGCTATGAGCAATCCTAGTTCTCTAATTTTTGCTAATTTAGTGATGAACAGAGCGCTTGTGGACATTACTAATCTACTACCTATCAAGTTACTTTTCTTAAAATTGTATGTTGACGATATTGTTCCTGCTATACCTTCATACTTTACTGCTAACATTTTACAATATTTCTATAGTTATAATACACACTTGCAATTCACCATTTAGACAGAAATAGATCAATGTTTATCATTTTTGGATATTTTGTTGATGAGATAAACTGGAGTGAAATTTTGACAAATTGGTACACTAAACTTAGTTCTTCGAAGAGAATTCTGAATTTTCACTCTGCACATCCTTCAAAACAAAATAAGTCCAATAAAAGGTTGCAAACACAGAGTTACAAATATTTGCGATCCTAATTATGTACAAGAACAGCTGCAGAAAGTTAAAGAAAATATAAAAGTAAACAACTATCCGGTAGGTCTCATCAAAATACTGTTCTGAGAAGATCAACAATTATAACAACACAATAATAACAACAGTAATGCTACAGCTAAAATATATTATAAAATTTCATATGTTTCACATCTCTCTGAAATGGTAGAATGAATTTTAAATACTGATTCTGTTGCAAATACATATTATAACAATAAGAAGGGACACAATTTGTTCACAAGGTTGAAAGACTCAACACCAGTAGCTAATAAGTCCAATATTGTATATAAAATTAATTGTAAAGACTGCAGTGGTACTTATGTAAGTCAGAGTAAACAATAGTAATAGAATCAAACAGCATGTAATGATTGTAAACACATTAATTTAAAAAAAAAACAGCTTTTACATCCCATAAATTAAATATGGCTCACTCTTTTGATTTGGAAATGTACTAATTTTAGATATTGAAGCCATTTATAACAAGAGGTTGTTCTTAGAAATGTTTCATATTAAACTTGATCCACATAGTATTAATTTCAGAATTGATATTGAGAATTTAAGCTGTTTTTATAATAATATTCTGTGTAAGTTACAAAAATAATTTTGTTGTTAGTACACTGCAGCCATCTGTATTAATGTTGTAATTTTAACACCGGATATTTGCAGTAAATCACAATCGAGCTGTTTTGTCTTGTTCAGTTTGTCATTTGTTTTGTGACTTCAGTCACACTCAGCTCATCCATGAGACAACTTCATTTCTACATTGTTAGCTTTTACCAGCTCCAACTTAATATAAATGGACTATTGGCAGTTAATACGTATTATAAGCAGAAACAAATTCATAGATATACAAGGCAAAAGCCAATCGAAATCCAAAATGTTTTAATTGACAACACGCTAGTAGCGAGAAATAACAGAAATAAAGTATGATGTGTCTGGACAAGAAGAGGACCAGAAACCATCAGTTATCACTATTTTGTTCAGGCAAAAATAAAATAAAAATGGTACTGACAAAGATATATCAAACATAAAAGATGTAAGTAGAAAAATAGAATACAAAACGATTAGAACATATAAACTTCGAAATGAAGAGACACGATAAAAATCGACGAATATAGTGTACATTGGAAATAAAAATGTAGATGAATTCTGGGCTGTTTTTAAAGAAATAATAATAATAATAATACATCTTTATTTAACATAAATAGTTACTACATGATCAAAGAAAAAAGAAATTACATTCTATATATAAATTTTCACATGTGTAAAACATTATTTTTAAAAAATAGCGATATTGTTTTTGCATTCCTAATACTTATATCTAATGAATTATACTCAAAATAATTTTGGAGAAGACGCACGTCATCAACCTGAAAAAAAGCTTTATAAAGTGAAAAATAACTTGTAAAGTTTATTGAGGTATGCTAGCGTTAAAATAAAACGACTTAAAAAAAATACTAGTATTAAGAAAAGTATATATTAATGCAAGGTACAGTGTTTTTATAGTCAATTTTATTCATTTAATGGAATTTAAATTATTGAAAATAATTGTAGTACATTTTTTGTTTTTGCTATGTTGTTGCTATTGGTAAATGTAAAATTCATATCGAACTGTCACTTTACTGTCAGACTTTTCTGTGTTCTTAAAATTTGTGCTCCTCGTGAAGCAGTGTTTTATAATATGTATGCATAAATATAGTGTTTATTGCAGCCAATCACGTCTAAAAATGGCGGCACGTGTGATGCAACACGCATCGCATTTTCATTTCAAAAAAAATTAGTATCCTTTATAAACGTTGTTGCATAGTGACGTCATTATCTAGTAATATTTTTTGAGGACGTGCGTCTATATATATATATATATATATATATATATATATATATATATATATATATATATATATATATATATAGGTATTTTAAATCCGTTGTAATATAAAGAATTCTGTGCTGAAGTTTCTAATGCGAATCTTATATTGAAATCATACTTATTTCTTAATTTGTAATTTATCATTTCATGTTTAAATGTACATCCTTTGTTTAAATAACTAGGTGATAAATTATTCGTGATTTTATATATAAATACTAATGTCCAATAATTTATATTTAACCAATACATCTAGCATCTTACCTATATTGGTGTATTAGTTTACTTGCAAGATACAACGCATAGCTCTATTTTGTAAGCGTTGTAATCTTTGTAATTGATTTTTTAGAAAGAAATAAGATATTAGCACAGAAATCTCTGCTTGTATAAAATTTAGTTTATTTCTAATTCTTTGTAAAAATTGAACTTTCTTCGCTATTTTTTTACAAATATAATCTACATGTTCATGGAATTGTAATTTGCTATTTATTAGAATACCTAAGTATTTAATATTATCTACTTTATCTTATACATTGTTTGATAATTTTAGTATTGTTTCACATTTAGATCTATTATATACAATAATATATTTCGTTTTAGTTACATTTAACATTAATTTATTTTCATTCAATTATTCTCACTGTGTTTATTGGTCTCATTTCTTCACATTTGTTCGTTCCTTGCACTTTTTTCACTGGTGTTACAATTACAATAATAACGGAAGCCCCAACAGAGAACTGCGGAATAATTTTAATTAAAAATAATAAAAAACAAACATCGTTTTGGAGTCAAGAAATAAAAGAAGAAAGGAAAACTAAGAAAACAATGTACGGAAAGTAATTTAGTTCTGAAATCCGCAACTATATTCGTAAAGTCAGAAATCTTTCTTACAAAAGATGGACTAAGGCAAGAAGGAGTAATGAGCTAAATTTTATTCACGCTGTTTATGGATGAAATACATAAAGAATATTAACTAAAAATGATTCACGTACGATCTAGGAACTTAAACAATTTAAAATTTCAGAATGCGCTTTCGCAAACCATGTAGTGATAGTAGCAAGGAAATATCTTTTCTGAGTAAAGAGTAAATAGCTCTGTGCTAACGCATCGAATTGCAAATCGTGAAATCCTCAGTTCGAATCTCACTGGCAACACGTCAACAGTTGCCATTTTAAATTTACCTGTGTGTTTCTCTCTCGCCTAACATCTTTAGAAGCTATGACTTGACGACTGGTAACCGCACTTCATACGTAAAACTATATCACTTACCGAGATCTATGTTAGCGAAGTGTTACACCCATAATGGGTAAAAAGCATGATGATATATTTAATTTTTTTAGTAAAGAGACAGAATACGTAATCAACATATTAGAGTAGAATTACAGAGCAAATCCATATGAGAATTTATTGAACAAAGACATCTAGAACGGTGGGGTCACATGAAGAGAATGAATAATAACGGGCTAGAGCGAGTAGTACGGAAGTCAAAAATCAAGGATAAGAGAAATCGTGGAAGGTCGAAAGATACATGGAACAGTTCAATAAATAAAATACCGAGCAACCTACGAAAAAAGGTCAAAGCAGCAAGGAAACTAGTAGAAAACAAAAAGTGATTATAGCGTAGCAATAAACTTCAAACGCACATTTATTCAAAGCATCGAAACAAACGTATCGTATAGGTTTTGTTACGTATCATGTCATCTGGCAGTGTAACCTTCAAGTTGTCTGATTGAGATATTCTTATTAGGTCATATTCAGTTTTTATTATTTTTTTCACTATGAGACCTCAAATTGATTAGATTATTACTACAAGCACGTAATATTATAGGTTTTTTGACTATAATAATCATTCAAATAAATTTTTAGTAAAAATACACTTCCCATGTTATACTTTCGTTTGCATCACCGTGATACTACTAAAACTATTGTCATTTATAGATTTTGTTGCCGACATTACTCCATATCCCACTAGAAGGTGCAACTCTTGGACATGACACAAAATCAAATGCAAACATACTTTTGAACCTTGGGATGTATCCCATCGCCACTTCGTATTATTCTAGTGATAAAGACACAGAAAAATTGGCTACGTATTACGAGAAGGCTGTCAAGGAGCAACATTCAACGCCGGTTCGCACTGAGCAGGTTACGCAAGGTACGTAGTTATTCCTCAAATGGTTCTAATTATTTACCTTTTTTATTTAAAATGAATTAAAATAAAATGGTGTTTATCTCGTTAATATGATATTACATTGGGAACAATTACAAGTAAAACTATTGTTTCCGGAATTAATAGTTATTGTTTAACTAGGCACCAAAATACCATGTTTACAGCAGAGGCTGCCGTTTCATTGACGAAGAGAAGCCCGAAGTACTGAATGCTATCGAAGCTGTAAATTTGTGTTTGGTGCCACATAATTTTTTTTCGGATTAATATAAATTTATTGATTATTATTAATAATGTGTAGAAAATACTCGAAATCTCAGTCATAAAGTATTTATTCTTCTTACATAACCGACGTTTCGGTTTACAATTAAACCTTCTTCAGGGTTTGTATGATCTTACAACAAACAATCATCTATCAAATACATTCGTAGGCAATCATTCAGTTTTTTGAAAACTTGTATATATAAAAAAGCAAAACACATACACATTCATGATCTCAAAACTGGTTCTATTAAATTTTGTAACAATCTATACCAGGACACCGTTTGTTCCTCCATTTAGTAAGAAAATATTTTAATGCTAAATAGTATCTAGTGGATTACTGTAATTTTTACTGATTATAATGTGTTTTCTCGCGCGATAGTTTGATATAGTATATTGTACAACGAGCATGGAATGGTACTCATTTCCTACGAGTATGAAATGGGCATTCCATGCGAGTTGTACACTATACTTTTTTTACGACCACGATATTATTTCCTAATTCATTTATTATTAATAAAAAAAATTGTCCCGCTTTTATCATTCCAATATTTGACAATTCTAAATAAGTATCCTAGCAATGGCACCTGTACTTAAATGAGCTGCCCTGTATTGAAATACTCACAAAACAAATTCATTTCGCACGATGCTTGCAATGCACCTCATATCCTTAGCAACAACAAACATACAATGAGTATATTTCTAAGTGGTCCTAGAAAATAGTTATTTACTTTACAAGTGGGCAAAGTAAGGAATTACCCAAGAGAGAAATTTTAGCACACGAAGCCGAAGGCTGAGTGTGATAATTTTATCGAGTGAGTAATTCCACTTTGCCCACGTGTGAAGTATAACGTTTTATCCAACATCTCTTAATAAATGAAAAATTTATTAAAGACATATTATTTGACAGTGACATATGCTTTAAATTTTTAAATTAAAATGTCAATCGAAGTGGTTGCCAAGGTGTTGTGTTATTATTATTGTTATAAATAAAAAAATACTCACTAGCGACTTTCCTCAAAATTATTCCCACTATTGCCACTTTGCTTGTTTAAAATCGCCATTGTTATAGACCATTTATTGAGAGGTGTTGGATAATAGTATATTATGATACAAGTGTATAAGTAAGCTTTTAAAGCACGTACGACGAGTGTAAGAGCACGACGCGAAGCGGAGTGCATTTTACGTCGCTAGTGCTTTAAAAGGACTTATACACGTGTGTCATACGCTATTTTTTATTATGCCTGCATCATACTCTGGAAAAAACTGGAAAGAAACATTTTGATTTTGATTCATTTCATAATTTTGCGCGTATGACGTTTGGCGTATATCGTTTTTTTTTTTACAATTTGACATGACAGTTTTGACAGATATTATTAGTAAATATTTTTGTTGTTGCTTAGTAACCTTTAAAGCACGGCGTGTTTTAATCTTGCGTTTATGAACGCTGTAGCGTGTTTTAAATACGGATTTATGATGCAGGTATAATAAAAAATAAGTTATGTATTGCTGAAGGAATATGTATCACCTTGGCTTAAATTGCAGGTTATTAAAGTGCATATTGGATGTTTGTGAATGTATCTGTGGGGTATTGCAGGATGTTTGCAATTAATGCTATTATATTTGTGTGAAGGTGCAAAGTAAAATTTTCCTAGTATTTCTACTGATATTTTATGAAGTCTTTATTATTATAGTATACTTTTATAAATGATGACAAGATGACATAAAAAATATTTGAGTGAATTCATGTAGCGTTTTACACTAAAGTTATAGAATTAATAATTCCTTGTACCTAGAGTACAATGCATGACATGACTATTTTCAAAGAATATGCAAGAGTATAATTAAGTAATGTGCACTTTCAAGAAGGCACCCATAACCTAATACCATAATCATAAAATGTTAGTGCGTGAGCCAAATTCAATTTCGTGCATTATCGTGACAAATATGAACAAATTGTTAGTATAGTATAATGTATGTTTTTAGAAATACTGCAAGCATTCAAGACACGTAAAGACAGATACCAGAACCTGGTAACAGCCGCCGAGTTAAACTCAACAGGAGGTAAAATGGTTTTAAACGCGATATACAATCCGAAGGCTGTACACAGCAGCGCTGTTTCCTTGAATCTGATCTCGAACGCGCTGCTGAAGTACGCGCAGGACGACGACAGGGCAACCATCACCGCGCGGAACAACCCGCAGCAAGTAATGCAGTTGGGGATGGCTACCGTCGCCATATTTTGGGAGATGTTTATTCCATTCGGTAATGTGCTGTGCGTTTAAATCTTGTGCGAATTGATTGCTTGATTTGCTTTCAAATTGAATCAATTATCATAAAATAATTCCTACAGTATTCACAGTACTAATACACGAGTCAGTATAGCTGCAGTCCTGCAATCATTTGAACGAATGAATTTTACTACTAATCGTTGGTACTGTGAAAATTTTTGCGTTTCATGCCAATAGAATTTCTTTCTCAGTATAGGGTATACATCTATAATATGTAGTTAAAAATTGCTTGAATAAATTGAATGATATTTTTATAGCTATTTACGTTATTTGGCTGAACTAGCAGGCAAGACATGTGAACTAGCGAATTCGTAAAGGTAGCTACCGGTCGTGCATCTTATAAAATATTTCTGTATATTCATCAACTATTTTAAAATCAAATAATTTAGAATAATTATTTAATTAAAAGCGTCGCGTTTGTTATGAAATGTTTTGAATACAAATACCTACCGGACGTCGTCAAAGTTGTTGCTATGATTACCGGCCTAGACCTTTAAATCGTATCTGCCGGGGTGCAGTTTTAACTCAGCCGTGTAGATTCAGCCGAAACTACCTGAGTAACCCTTCCCGGAAATTTTCGTTCCTTTATCACAGCAGGAGACCATGGGCGTAGAACACTTTATTTTGATAAATTTTTAGGGGGACAAGATTGCTTGTAATACTCACACTAAAATTTCAACAAATAATAACATGTAGATAATCTCACTCTGGCCAATGGGCAGCCGGTTTTATCTTCACTAAATAATTTTATTATAAAATGTACTAAAGTAGATTTTGACCACTAGGTACTCATCATTGTTACAAACTAATATATTAAATTAAGGGCCTGCTTTCCTAATAATTTTAGGCAAATATGCTTCAAATCGAAAATGTACCTATAGAGTATACAATTCTGTATCTGTCTCAATTAGCGAAATTTATTGATAATATATATGTTACATATGTATGCGTTTTTTTCTTGTAATTTGGACGTAACTGTTGTGAAATTTTAATTTTTGTAATTATAAATGGTTTTGTTTTACTAATGTACATTTTTTAACAATAATATTTATTTAGTTTATGTTTGTTAGTGTTTCATGTTTCTTTACTGTCGTTATGCTTTTTTATTTCGATATATTTATCTTATTTATATTATATGTTTGGTAATTAAATATTATGATTTAATATATTATTTTTTATTTATTATTTGACTACCAAGACCATTCACACAAGTATTTCCCTCAAAAAATAAAATATACTTTCACTAATTGTCACCCAAATAATCAAACAATAATCAGGCAAAATACATACAATAAAATTGTGTATTTCAAGCAAGTATTACATGCAATCTTGTCCCCTAAAAATTTATCAAAATAAAGTGTTCTACGCCCATTGTCTCCTGCTGTGAAAAAGGAACGAAAATTTCCTGGAAGGGTTACGCAGGTACTTTCGGCTGAATCTACACGGCTGAGTTAATACGACACCATCTACCGGACTAGATGCTATGTACTACCGGCCTAGAACTTAAAGTCGTACCTACCTGACTCGTTGCTAAGAAGGTATACTATATAAAAAATATTTAAGAAGACGCACGCAATCAATCTGAAAAAAACTTTTTAAAATGAAAAATAGCTTGTAGAGTTGATTAAGGTATGCTATTTAAATAAAAAAAAAACTACGAAAAAAATACTAGCATTAAGAAAAGTATTTATTAATGCAATTTATAGTGATTTTAAAGTCAATTTTATTCCCTTAATGGAATTTTAAATTATTAGAAATAATGGGCGCATAAACCATAAACGAAATATGACAAATTTATATCAAAATCGTATAATACTTATGCAATAATTAGTAGTAAAGTTTTTTTTTTCTTTTAAATATTTTGCAGTAAAGTGATAATGAATTGAACATATTTTGACTTCACAGGTATTTGCATTGTGCTATTGGTCAGAAATATGAAAAGTGCAAATCAAATTTCATATTTTTGTTTGTTGGTATTTAAGATTATATTTGTTGGGCTTCTATTACCTGTTTCATAATTTCACTGTTTTATTGTGCTTTGTTGAAAATCTGTTGATAAAAATTGTGTGTTGAGGTTAGGTTACATCACTACTAGCGCCACTGTTCTCAAACTTTTGTTGTTATTTACTCGAATATCAAGTAAAATACTCTTAAAGTTGTCAAAGGAATTTTGTCTTAGTTTATATTAAGTTTAATTGTTGTAAATTAAGACTTATAATATGAAAATATTATTTTTATATTAAAAAATATATAATATCTACTATCATGGAAAATCGTTGATTTAGTGCCACTGGAGCCAGTACCTGTGACGTCACACAAACGTTACACAACTTATACATATAGTCTATTTCCCATTTACCTTTCAGTGTAGGGTTTATCTTTTACATATTACTTATTACATTTCATTTCATTTGATTTGGTTATCTGTTAATTAATTATTTTTAATAATAATAATTATTAATTATAATTATTTTTCTGGAATCTTATGCTGAGCAGCGAGATCTAATAGTTGTCTTTTAAATAAACATTGTGTAAATTCAATACTATGCTTTGTAAGCCATGTTTGAATTTGGGTCTTGCTCCAATTTTCTCGAGGATTTTTTTCGAACAATTTACTATGGTACGACGCATTGTCCTTTATTATTAATGAAGGTTCATCTAAATTGGGCATTAATTGCTCTTTGAACCATTTGCTGAAATTATCATAATTCATTTCCCCATGATAATCGTCTTCTCTGGTCTTTGACGCGAAAATAAGGGAGCAGTTAGGAACCCAACCCGCCTCTGTTCCAGCGTGTAGAATTATATATCTTTTTCCGTCCGACGTGGTTTTACGCTTAACGCTTTTTACATCTGAATCTTGCCAACTTCGGCGAGCGGAACCTCTCTGGAAACTCCAGGTTTCGTCCAAGAAAACTATCTTATGAGGAATTAATGAGTTATAATTTTTTATGAAACGATGAAGAAAATTGATTCTTTTTGAAATAATATGCGGTATTTCATATATGGCCCGCCAGTTAGAATCATGCTTCCACGAAAACCCAATATTTTTTAACACAGTTATTAAACTGGAAATTCCACCCTTGAATATATCTCGAGAAGATAAAATTTCAAGCAAAGATTTGCAAGTAATGTAAATTGCAGTCTCTGTAAATGTGTCCACTCCAGTAACATTTTTTTTTTTGTTTCGGCTTCTTAGGTGATGTTAACTATACATTTCTTTTAACCTTTCCAGAAATTTTGCAGACTACCGCTCTGCTTATTTGTAGTGCTTCTGCTGCTCTCTCTCTCGAACGGCTGTCAACGGGATCAATGGCCCACCGTTGGCCAGTTCTCGTTCGAAATATTGCACTACATTTGCAGCAAATTATTGCGATTGCTTTGATAAAACTTTCGGCATTATTAAATAGATATATATATATATATATATATATATATATATATATATATATATATATAATCATTCTAAGACAAATGATTTCGCTGACCTGTCAAAATCAATTTTCAATAACTAATTTAATCGCTTCAATAAATGATTTGTGGTTTATAATTATATTTACTACAATATCTACATGTTTAAAAAACAGATTACATATGTTCTCCCTACAATCTATTAAAATTATATTTAAAATATTTAAAAATTAGGTTAAAATGGGGGTCTTGAAGGGTCACGTCATTCTAGAATGATCAATGTAAACGTAATCTCTTTCCAATAGCAACAACTTTGCGAACAAAAATTAACTACAATTATTTTTAATAATTTAAAATTCCATTTAATGAATAAAATTTACTTTCAAATAAGTCAAAATTGCATTAATATATACTTTTCTTAATGCTAGTATTTTTTTCGTCGTTTTTCTTTAAACATTAGCATACCTTAATCAACTCAGAAGTTATTTTTCATTTTATAAAGTTTTTTTTCAGAATGATGACGTACGTCTTCTCCAAAATCATTCTGAATATATTAGTCCATCATATATTAGTCCACGTCGGGGTCACCAATTTAGTGACAATAAAATATATCTGAACAATTGTCACTAATGTTTATCTATATTGGCTAGAGCCAATATGAATACAAAAATATTTTTATTTATTGAATTGTAAATAATATATGTAATAAATTTACACAGCGAGACTTTAATGCTTGTATATTTTTCTAATTTTTTCTAATCTGTTTTTAACAAAAATACCTAACTACCAAAAAGAATTACCCTTTTTTCTTTTTTTTTTGGTTTCTTGATTTTTATAAATTCAAAAATAATAATTTGTAGTAGGCCACTACAGGACTATAACCCCTGAGAGGTTGAAAGTTCCGAAATATATACATACATACAAAATAACTAACTTACATGTAATATTTTGAAACTAAATCGCCTAACTTGTATATTTATAGTTCCTTGTGTTCTCCAGTGATCAAGTATTGAGGAACCTTTTAAATTTTCTTCTGTATTTATTTCGTAGTCTTAATTAAGCGTGGATTAAACGATGAAGTTTTTATTTTCAATTGGCGTTAAATTTTTTTCTCTCTCGCACAATTACGCAAGTTGTATACAAAATAAGAAAGAGAGAAAAAATTTTAACGCAAATTGAAAACAAAAACTTCATCGTGTAATCCACGCTTTACAGACCATTTTCCCACCTTTTTGTCTGAGTTTAATAACCTAAACTCAGTACGGTTGTTCAAAAAATAATTTTCAGCATTTTTTATTTTCATATTTTATAATAATTACAATTCATTTTGAATTTGTTCATTAGAATACGATAATGACTGTCATACTTACCTGTATTACTACTACAAACAAATAGGTACAATATACTGGAAACAAGCATGCACTAACTACGTACGAGCCTAAATCCGCCTTTTATTCTCTAACGTCATTGATTTGTAAGAAAATATAACTGCGGCCAGATCCGAAAGATGGCTCGCTCATTTCTAACCACATGATACTTCCTAACGCCATTTTATTTGCGTGATTTATATCTTTTGTTGCAGGTTTAACAATATTAGTATGCATTCTACTAATATTCCACGTAGATGAGCGCGTAACAGGTGTAAAACATTTACAGATCATGTTCGGAGTTCCGCGATACCTCTACTGGCTCAGCAACTACGTATTCGACTTGTCTGTTTACGTTGTTGCCTTGCTGGGTATTGTTGTTCTCGTTGTAGCGTTCCAAGGTTTCATGTCAAATGCTACAGCATTACGTAAGTCGATGATTGGTGCGGCGGTCTCGCCTGTAATATTTTGTTCGTTTTGTTCCAGTGGCGTTTGTTTTGGTGATGGTTTCATACGGCTTAGCTATATTCCCCTTTGCCTACTTTTTTCACTATAGACCCGATGGAACAAGTGCTACTAATTTTCTGTTTTATTGCTGGATGATTTTTAGTAAGTATCATGTGTAATTATAGCCGCGAGTGTAAAACTAACCGGACGAACGTTCGTAACACACTGTTCAAGTATTGAGGGGATTCGATTCGGTGGGCGGCAGTGAGATGTGCCTATAGTTGAATATACAAAACAAAAATTAATAAAAATCTAATGTTCGCATTACACGAACGGCCATTTTGAAATATTTAATGAAAGTCCTTATGATACCTATTTCTTTTTAAAATAACTAGGGAGTTCACAAGTTAGCTCAGTAATAAATTTAATTTAGAAAACTAACATAAACAATAGAAACTATTTTTCCTTAAATGTAAAAAACAAATGTAGCTTTGCTTTAATGAAACAAAATCCATATCGATCTATCATTTTGCTTTCAGACTTTACTATATTCTGTTGTGATTAGTGATTCTTGTGGTTGTGTATTTTATAATAACTACACAGCACGAGTGTTAAAAAAATAATATTAACAGTTCGATGGAATAATATTATTCAATCGTTATGTCAAGTTCAAATCTTCCCTGTCAAAAAAATAATAACAAAATTACTTTTAAGTAATTTTTTTCACATAAAAAGCCAAAGACACTAGTATCATTTTTCATAATCATATTTTCTTTATAAGCTTAAACGGAAGTTGAATAACAGGTTTTAGGATTTTCTGCAAAATGTTAAATCACTTGAAACTCCATTGGTGAACGAAGGCCTCCTTCTGTATTTTCCAGTCTACTCTGTTCAATGTTTTTTTTTACAGTCTGCACGAGCGATTGCTCTTATTTCATCAGTCCACCTTGTGGGAGGTCCCCTTGTTCTTCTCTTGTTGTATCGCAGACACAAGTCCGTGATTAATTTTGCTAAGGGATTGTATGGCATGCGTTCTGTGTCCAGCCCATTCCCACTTTAGTTATTTTGAAAGGTGAAGTGCGTCATTAGTTTTAGTTTGGTCTATAATTGCTTTATTACTGAATTTGTCTATTAATTTAACGTTCATCATGCTTCTTTTCATTCTTCTATTCGTTGTTTGTATTTTTAAACTTTAAGTTTTAGTTTGTGTCCAGGTTTGTGACCCATAGATTAAGATAGATTAATATATTGGTCCAAAACTTTCTTCTTTATGATAGTGGGGAGATTACTTTTTATGATAATTTTAAGTGACCAGAATTTGTACTATACCGCTGTTTTCTCCTTTGAATTTCTTTGTCGCTTTTCTGTTGAAAAGAAATTATTTGCCCTTAGTATACATGCTCCCTAATGTATTTTATTTGATGGTTGTTGACTTGTATAGGTACCATGTTTTCGTTGGTCAGGGTTTTGTTTTTCCTAGTTGATTTCCAGGCCAGCTTTAATTCTTGCTTCGGTTAGCTCCTTCAACATTTTTGACATTTCGGTAGCAGTCTCTGCGAAAACAATTAGATCTTTTTATTAATACTCTTCTCTTCCTATTGGAGGTCTCGATAAATATTTTCTAAAACAATATTCAATAGATAAGGCGATGTTGTGTCTCCTTGTTTTATACATCTTTTTAAGTTCAAGCTGGGGCCTTCCTTGTCGAGCAGTGTACTTTCATATTAAATCGAGCAGCCAATGATATTATCATTCTGATTGAGATTATTTGAGCAACCGGAGCGAAAGTTTGATTAAAATGGATTCCGGGTTTCTACGAGAATCCCTGCGCAACTAATCTCGCTTTTCTTCGCAGTAATGTACCATCTTGTTTATATTTATTGCGCAATATCATTCGACAACCAATGACATCGTGTTTTTGCGGTCATCTGACAACATTCCATGTATCATTTTTAATTATTGATACCATTTCTGACATCATGGCGTCCAACCATTCTTCTGTATCCGGTCCGGACATGGAATTCTTCATGGATATTTCAGATAGGAATAAGTTTTCTTCAACATCCGTTGCAGAACTTACTACATCAGGTACCAAATTATATTGTTTTCTCGGTCTTCCCAGCTGACCTGTTCTTATAATTCTTGGTCTATCTCTTCCTCGTCTGAAAGCTTCTTCCTCTTGTAGACCTTCCTCATTGCTTGATTTTCGTCATCTTCAATGTTATTATTTTCCACAATTTGTTCATTTGATGACATTTCAACTTCAATGAATTGTGGATATGAATTTGTTGCTTGTTTTTCGATGATAGTATCTTGACTTTCTTGTGAATTATTCTTCAATTTAGGAAATTTAACGTCCCTTGAAATTTCTATTTTCCTTTTCGCTGTCAACCAAATTCTGTATCCCTTCGTTACATCGGAATAACCCAGAAAAATTCCATTGTTACCTCGTTGTTCGTATTTTCCTTTATTTGGTGTTTTATCTAAGCAAATTACCTTCGTTCCGAACTCACGTTAATGTTTCAAGTTTGGAATCATGTTATTCCAAATTTCGTAGGGTGTTTTGCCATCCAGTGGTTTAGTAGGACATCTGTTCTTTATATAACAGGCAGTATTGATAGCTTCTGCCCAGAAAGATTCACTCAGGTTTGCCTGAATTAATAAGCATCTTGCAGTTTCTTGAAGTGATCGATTTTTGCGTTCAGAAACACCATTCTGTTCTGGAGTATAAGCAACTGATAATCGCCTAACAATTCCATGTTCTTTGAAAAAATTTTCAAAGGCGTTGCTTGTATATTCACCTCCATTATCACTCTGTAGGCATTTAACTTTCTTCCCCTTCTGATTTTCCACTTTATTTACAAAATCTTTGAAGCATTCCAGGACTTCATTCTTGGATCGAATAAATCTAACTTCTGTCCATCTCGATGCGTCGTCAGTGAATGTGACGAAATATCTTGCCTTGCCTAGAGATTCAGTGCGTATGGGGCCGCACACATCTGAATGAATAAGATCTAGGAGCTCGTTTCTTCTCTCGGATTTCTTAGGGAATGAAGTTTGAGTTAACATGCCTTTGAACACACACTGCAATCAAAGATATCATTAATATCATTTAAATCAAAACCCTCAATGTTGCCGTTTTTGTAGGCTTCAGTGAGATCTCTAACGTTGAGATGTCCGAGTTTTCGATGTCAAATTTCTAGTTGACTTGTTCTTTGATCATGACTAGAATCGTTTGATATTATTTGAGCTGAATGTATACTTGAATTCATATAATATATGTCATTATGTCTTTCAGTAACAAGTTTTACATTACCGGCACCATCAAGTACTAGAGCATTGTCTTTCTTAAAAACAATTTCATGTCCCTTATCTGTTCTTTTGGCAATCGACAGTAAGTTTGTACGTATATCGGGTACAGGAAGAGTATTTTTCAAGTGTATCACTTTTTCTTCACCAGAAACTTTCGTTTTAAATTGTACTGTTCCTTTCGCAGTTACATCAACCGAACAGTTAGTCGCTAAATTCAATTTACATCGCGCATGTTTCTCAATATTAGCAAATTCGCTTAAATTTTTGCATACATGAGAAGTAGCGCCACTATCGAGACACCATTGATTGTTAGTATTCGAGCGGACACTAAAAACGTTTTGTTCTTCTGTTCATTTCGCGGATTCTTTACTTCTGTCGGTTCTACAGTATTTCGCCTTGTGTCCAACCTTTTTGCATTTGAAACATCGAAATACGGGTTTTTCTTCATTTGTGGATCTCGAAGTATTATTTATTTTCTTTTTATATTTCCAAAACTGCTTACTAATGACCATAGCTTTAGATTCATTACTGTTATCACGCGTTTCATTGTTCCGCGCACCGCTCTCTTCAATTATCTTTATACGTAGTGTATTTGGATCAGGTAAATTATCCATCGATTCTATTGCACAACGAAAATTTTCATAAGTATGCGGTAAACTGTATAATAACATGATTGCTAGTAGATCATTGTTAATGATTACTTCCATGTCGTACAGTTTATCTACCACGTCGAAGAATTTTTGCATGTGCTCCCCAATGTCACCGTTTTCCGGTATCCTTTGAAGAGTCAATTGTTTCAATAGAGTTGCCTTTCGAGCTGATCCCGTGGATTGGTAGACTTCATGTAGCTTGGTCCAAGTTTCATGTGACGTTGCACATCCTTTAATTTTTTTTAATTCACTTGGACTTATCGACAGGATCAAATCCGATCTTGCTTTAGCGTCTGCTTTCTCCCAAACATTAACCGCTTCCGAATTACCATCTTTTGTTAGATCTGGACATTTGCATTCACCATTCACGTATTGCCAAGAATCATTCTTTATTAATAATGATTCCATTTGGATTTTCCACGTATCGAAATTTTCTTTATTTAAACTTTCGATTCGCAAAACGTTTTGTGAACTCATTTTTAGTTACTTAATTAAACCTCGTGTACGAACGAATGAAAAAATTTCAATGATCTTGATTTTATTTTTCCAATCAATACTTTTTCAATCTTTCTCTGGACCCATAACCTGTTGAAGTATGTTGCAGAGACAAGAAAACGCAGTACAGTTTAATTATATATTGAGAACACTTGTGATGATTAGAAATAGAAAAGATGACATTATAAACATTGTCTGTCAATAATCTTTATTGAATTCACTCTAAATTGTTTTTTTTTTTTTTGTCACAGGAACTATCTTATATTCGTAAGTCGTCAATTACCAACAACGTTGTATTATTAATAAATATTTACAGAACTTAAACGTAGTTATTGTTATTTGTTAAACTCATATATTATTATAATTTCAGTTTTATTAATAAATATATTGCCAGATTTAAACATTTTAGTAACTTTATTAACGCTTCGCCACGAAATAATATTCTCAATAGTGATATACAATTACAGAATCATTGGTAGTACTTAATATTTATTTTAACCCATTGTAATAGTCTTACTAAATAAAAATTGTCTGCAAACTTAACCTAACTCTAACTCTAGCTCTAGACAAAATACAGTTTTGACTCAATTAATTGTTTTGCTTCGGTTATTTATACCGTTTTAATATCAACAATACTCACATGTAATATCGCTCACTATTTCTTTCAGGCATGGTCCTTCCATATGCAATTTTTTTTTGGGAATTACTGGCCTATAACAATGGACAAGACGTGCGGCAAGCAGTGCAGTATGTCCTGCTGCTAGTGCCCCACTATGCCGTGTCATACAGCCTCCATTTGCTTTTACCTCAAGCTGCTCAGATACGAGACTGGGAGAGTAACGACAAAGATATTCAGTGCGCGATTACCCCAAAGCACCCTTGTTGTGGTAATTAATTTAGTTTTATTGAGGTATCAAATAAGTGGTAGGGTATGAAAGATGGTTTGGTGCATGAATGAACTAATCCGAGTGTGAGAAATAAATGTGCTTGTATTGGAACGTTTAATTTTTAGTGAAGATTTCTGAAGTTGAAAGAATGGACACTAAAATTATTCATATACTATTAAGTATTTAAAACACTATAAGCACTAATACTATCTTTATTTATAGTGATTTCTATATCTTAACATGCCTACTATTAGTACTATTTATATTGATCGTCCAGCCACCCGTTCTATGCGGGTTCTTGAATAATTTTAGAAATGAAACATTTTCAAGCACTGCGATTGTCGACAAAATTGACTCTGACGTGTCCAGCATTGAAAGTGTAAATATAGCAATATTATGAGCGGCATATCGCTTACTATTTACTGTATAATACTGGATGCCAACAGGTTTTTATTTGGGCCGCTCTCTGCCTAAATTGAATCTTTTACCTACCTGCTCTGTAAAATTAAATAATCTTAATATCCGAACGATGTACCTTGGCGAACAAAAAAATGCAGTTTGGTCCACTATTCCTGTGATGCATCTTGTCAAAAATATGCTTCGATTTAGTGCTAATATGACGCACAACTTGGAAAGTGAAATAGTGATTGTACAACCTTTTATTGCTCAATACAAAGCAGAATCCTACTGAGCTGACGTCTTTAATAGATTTATACTTTAACACTTCTGTTATCACATAAGCGTGCAAAAAAATTTCATTTCCAATAACTTTGTTTTTTCTTTTAATATTTATTGCTTGTTAGTATTTGCTGACATTGTAGTATTTTTTTTTTTGTACGTAAATAAATTGTTCTTTTCCATAATGTGTGTACATTTAAATATAATATTTTCTGGCGCGTCTATGGTTTTATAACTGTTCCCTTACCACAGAGAAATTTTAAATTACTTCCAATCGCCAAGATACATCGTTTGAACTATATTGTTCCTTCAATATAAATGCTATTTTTTAAAGTCTTGGAAATGAAAACTGCAGTTCCAAAAATGTTTCTAATTGGTTCTCAATCATTATTGTTAGGCTCATTTTTTGTTTAAGGTCATTAACTGTGAAATGAAACCCAAAAAAAAAAAAAAACAATTCAGAAATATTTTTGTAACTGCATTGCTCATTCCAATAGACAATACAATTTTTTTTTAAAGAAAAATAATATTTAGTCGTTTACAGCGCAATCGTTAACTTTTACTTTTTTACGCTCTTTCCGATCATGCAATAAAAATAGGGGTTCCCATTTAAGGTTTTAAAGTTGACCACCTGTTCCGCCTCCCAACTCTGGTCTCCGTTCAAGATGCGAATAAATCTTTCGCCTGGATTCCTAGTATATGATTTGTGAAGTATACAGTGATCTGACAAGTGCTCCACGGAAATCTGGACTGTCCACCTCCTCGCGGTGAAAGGCGGGCAACGATCTTTAGGCCATAAATCGAGAGTCGTAATAAGCTCCTAAGACGGCTGAGAGGCAGAATTCCTTCCTGGTCATTCTCCTTTCTCCTACCCCCCCTGCCCTCATAGGGTAGGGCTCCCATCATGGCCACCGGCAAGTCCGCCGGTGACTACCTCAAGGAGGCACTTGAGAAAGTTAGCAAGAAATGTACTTCTATGAAGCACATAAATCAGGGTTTAAATGCAGAGACCGAACTGACCAAACACAGGAAAACAATGAATACTGGTTTAGAACAAGTATTAAAGCTACCAGATGTGGGAAGCAATGATAATCTGGACATTAAAAAAGATGTTGCGGAGCTATTGGCACTGGCCCGCAGCACAAACGTGAAAGTGGGCACTAAGACCTTTGCCTAAGCGGCGAGTAGCGCACCTGAGAGACCCGTGAAACCTGTCACGAAACTTATTTCAACCTCTTGCAACAAGGCCCCGAAAACAAAGATTACCATCTCCCCAGCTCCTGGGAATAACAAACTTGCCACAAGTGAGGACACCAAAGATCTGGTTCTTAAAACCATACGACCTGCCAAGTTGGGCTTTGTCCCAACAAAGGTATACAATGTCCCTAACAAGGGGTTCTTCATTGAGTCGGAAGACAAAGAACTGAGGAATTTACTCGCCAGTAGAGAACTCAAAAAGAACGGCCTTGTTGCAGAGGAGTCCAGGAAGTTCAACCCTAGGGTTGTACTTCTAAATATTCCTAAAGGTTTAAAGGAAGAGGACATTCAGTCAAGCATTGAGAATGTTATCAAAGGGACTGAAATCACTAACGATGAGTTTAAAATGGTTACAAGATTTGGACGCAGAGAGGGCCCTACGGTGAACTGGGTCGTAGAGACCTCCCCTAGACTTAGGAGAGCTCTACTGAATAAGGGCCGCATTGTGCACGACTGGCACACGTACAAGGTGGGGGACCACATCCATATTAAAAGGTGTTACAAGTGCCAGAAATTTGGTCACATCTAATCGGACTGCAAGAGCGAGGACGAGTGTGGCCATTGCTCTGGCAAACACGACACAAGGTCGTGCACAAAAAGGGAATCCAAGCCCAAATGCTCCAACTGCGCTCGCGCAGGGCAGAGAGGTGCTGATATCGAGCACCAAGCAAGCGACCCCAAGTGTCAAACGTTTAAAAGGCGTTTGGAGGCGCACATTAGTAACATAAACTATGACTGCTAGGCATACAAGATTCCCGCAGGGTGACTACTGAACCTCAGAGTGGGTGCACTCTGGAGTTCCTTAAGATCCCTGGTACATCGGGAATGAGAGTCATCTTGATGATTCTCATGCCTACGCAACCACCATAGTTACACACCCCATTTTTGACCTGTCAAAATCACCGGGTATACCAATGCCTTCTCCGCCTCGCGTGAGATACGGGTGGGTTCAATTGCTTGGTAAGTTACGCTGGCCTATGCGCCACGTAACTATACATACAAGGACTTAGAGAATGCCAAGTATCGGACTTGGCACTCTGTCGCTCGACTTTAGAGGGCAAACCTTAAAACCTCCCTCAGCCCATCTTGATACAAGCAATGTGGCATAACTATAACTTGCCACATTGAAGACAAACCGGCGCATCGCAACAACTGATGCGCCGCCACCCATGAGCCAAGGAACGGGCTAGCGGCCAGGCTTCCAGTCTGGCTCTGCCCGGTGGATGAGTTGCTAACCCAACTCACCCAACCTATACCGGACAAAGACCTCATGTTGCCTCTTGGTGGAATCTCGAGTTCCCCAAAAACCTAACCCAACAGATGTAGAACGAGTTATTTTATTCGCACCATTTTGTTTGGATTGGAGACCAGTCAACCGGTGCTTGCACCACGTTTTGTTACCCTGACAGATTCAGGCCCTAACAAACTTTGTATATAGTTAGAATAATTTGTGTATCTTTATATATTATTATGTTAAGTTCCCGTCCAATTATTTTAGCCCTACGCATTTCGGTGCGTTTGGCTCATGTATTAGTAGATATGCCATGTCACAATTGTTTTTATTTTCTGTGATGCTATACGTAGCATACGTGCGTATAGCTCACGGCCACTTTCATAAGCATGTCACGATTTTTATTTTATGTCATAAGTCTTTTTATTTTGTGCCACTGGCAATCTCATGCCACTGTGTACCATTGTATACCGTGTGTCTGTCTTAAAGGTGTACATAGGAGATTAACATGGAAAATCAGTTTTTTGCGTGCTGTTGCTCGGTGTTCTATCGGATAACAATGATTGTAGTACCAATCGAAAGATATCATTTTTCTGAATCAAACGATGTAAAATACACTACTATTTAGTAGTAATTTGGTTCCGTAAATTAATTTTTAAATTTTGAGAATTCTCCGGTTTATTCAATCTTTATCGTAAATAAATATAGTCACCTATGACTGTTTTGTTTTGATTTCTGTCAAGCTATTTATTTGACGTTTCTGACTTTTGGACTTGCTTAAGACAATTTGTAAAAATATGGCTAGTTATACTACTGAAGAGCGTATTTTTATAGTAAAACTATTTTTTGAAAGAAATAGCTCAGAGTGCGAGATCTATTTTCTATTAAGTTTATGAATCGACCGAATCCAAGTGCCACAAAAAATGCTAGTATCCACGAAAAATACACGTGAGCTTAGTAATTGCAATTTAGCAAGAGCAGAAGAACGTGCTTCATTGGAAGAAAGGGTTTTAGGAATGATAAATGTAGATCCTTCGTATAGCACTAAATTTTTTGGAAATGAATTGGGTGTTCATATTTTGAAAAAAAAAGTTCTCATTATTCCTGCAAAATGCACTGCAATCAAGAATTTTTTCCATTTGACGAAGAAAGTGGAAAGGTTTTTTTTGTGAAGATATACAAAACAGAGCTAATAAAAAAGAAATTCTTTTCATCAATTTAAAAAACTTAACTCCTAATATATTAATATTATTTAAAAAAAAAACTGGTTTTTAGACTTTCATTTATTTAATAAAATCTTTACGTAAAAATTATAAAAATACGCTTGTCATTACTGTAAATAACCATATTTTACAAATTGACAGTAACGCCAAATAAATCACTTAAAAGAAATCAAAACAAAACAGTCATAGGTAACTACATTTATTTTCGATAAAAACTGAATAAATCGGAGGATTTTCACAATTTAAAAATTAATTTACGGAACCAAATTACTACTAAATTTAATGTATTTTACATCATTTGTATTCAGGAAAATGATATCTTTCGATTGAAAATATAATCTTTGTTGCCCTGTAGAACACCGAGCAACAGCACGCAAAAAACTGATTTCCCATGTTAATCTCCTATGTACACCTTTAAGACAGACACACGGTATATTTGTGTTCATCTGATATAAATTTGTCCTCTGGAGGGTCATCAGACCTCCATTGCATTAAGGGACCTAAGGGCGAGAAGGGGAACTTGTTGGTTGACTGTGAGTTGTGTTCTCCTTCTCTCTCTTCATTTTTTTTTTTGTTCCGCCTCCCTGGGGGTAAGGGGACTCATTTTGTCAGATGTCCCCATTAAAATTATTAAGGATTTAATTCGGAGCACGATGTATTGTTTTCGAGATATTCAGGCAAAAAAATAAAATGGGATATCCTGTACTACCTTCTCATTAGATTTTGTTTTTTTTTATCTTCGGAAAAATTCGCAAAGAGCTGAAAATTGGTGCAGACATTGACTACACTATAACAAATGAAATATCAGAAGTCCTCGTTCATCCTACCTCTGGTATGTATGTATGTATGTATAATACAAAATAAGAACGGAGTGCTGTGTACCGAAGTGTTTATATAAAACAGGACATAGATTTCCTCTAAAAGAAATGGCTAGATGCCATAGGATGAAAAAAATTATTAGTAACGAAAAACTTTGTTATATTTCCGATTCATTTCTCACAACAACAAAAATACGTTAAAGAAAGTGATTGTTCTGGTAAGTATACAAAGTAGTAAAAATATTTCATACAATATAATACATAATTTATTAAAACTAACTGCTCCCATTTAAATAAATTTCTTATTTGTTTAAACTTGCATTGTAAGATTCATTATGCTTTACTATTATTAATCATCAATGTAAAATATGCCCTATGTTTATTCATAAAGAAACGTGTTAATACATTGCTGTAAATCACTTTAGTTGTAACTACGATAATGACACATCCCTATGTACACTAATAAAAATAAACAATTAATTAATAAGTAGGAAATCAAATAAAATTATGATTTATATAATACCCACACAATTATATAGTAGCATATATAACTTAGCAGCATATGAACTAACCAGGTATTTAACTAGCTTTTATGATACCGAACCTAAGATTATTTTACTATACAGAACAGATAGAGAAAAAATTAATTGTATGGATAGAGCGGTAAAAATATAGGCCCGTTGGCAACCATATACAACCTGCCAACAATGAGCGATATGCCGTTTTATCATAATTGTCATATTTATACTTTTATTGCTAGACACAACACAGTCAATTTGTCGACTATATGAATGCAGACGAAGCGAAAGTAATAGTATGGGCGACGTTTAACCAGAAATAATCAAAAAAGCGCATGATAAGAAAATCTGATGTGCTCAGTAAAAAACCACCCCCAAATTTTTATACAATGTACAAAATTTCATATTTTGCGTATAACAAAATTTAATCTAAATCAAATTAGGAATTATTATTATTAATTTCATTAAACTGCGGCATCAAAATAAATTAATCTGTATTAAATGAGATGTAGGGATATTGGCAGTATTGTGATATAAAATTTGGATGCATAATTTTTTTTTACAAAAAACTGATTTTACATGTTAATTGCCTATGCCAACATTTACGTGGGGCACACGATATATATATATATATATATATATATATATATATATATATATATATATATATATATATATATAAATATTTTGTAATTTTTATTATGTTTCGCCGTAAATTATTATTTCATATAGGTAATTGTTTCGTTACATTTCGACTATATTCAGGACAGCATCTATGTGTACGACGGTACACTCTTGTACTGCTTATATTATCTGTTCTGGCCACTACACTACGTTCAAATAAACGTAAACAGTGTTATGTTATGCGTGACTTTATATTTTTTGCAAAATTTTAAGGACCTTTTGTTTCTCTTTAAAAAAAGTGCTTATTCATTCCAATCCTTTCTAAGTACAGAAACTATTCATGTTCTTATTATTGAATAATCACACACATAAATTAAGTATGCCATGAATTGTGTGTGAATGTTTAAACAATCAGATAAGTTGCTGTTAGATTTTTAATAATTATTATTTGCATTTTTCACTTACTTTTTCAACTTTTCTTGCTTATGTTTTATTTAGTTTGTTAAATTGATGTTCTATTTGAATATCTTTCATAAATTTATTTATTGTTATTAATTTCTTGGCCAACTTTTTATTTATGCTTTTTCACTATTATTAATATGGGTGTTCTCTGCATTGATTATTTTAGGACTATAATGAATAATGACTGTCTCAAAGAGAAATAAAAGGTGTTTAATTTTTTTCAAATTAAAAATATAGATATGTATATCATTGCACGGAAATGGAATACCCGGTAGAAAAACTTATGTATACTTATATACGTGGGCTTTTAATGTAAAATAAACTTGGAAAAATATTCGGTAATATTTAAAATTAATGCATAAAATAAAAAAAATACAGATCGCTGGACCACCCGGTACGTGTTTCTTTAAATCGCTGGGAATATTATAGAAATTATCCTGGAATACCTGAAAAAATCCTTTAATTTCATTTTTAATATTTGGTAGACACCCTGATCTTGATAAAAGATCCCAAAACGAGATGATTTATGTATTTATCTGTCCTTTTTCTATTGCAATGCTCTCCACATATTGTCAAAATATGAACATACGCAGTATATTTCTTTTATGTATACGAGAAAATGAAACATTTTCTTACGCTTTCGCGTTAGTACTTTTGTATTATGTTAGCACTATGCACTACGCGTTAAAACAGTAGATGTGAAAGAAGCTTAACAGGCGTTCCAAAACATATTGTTAAATATATATTAGTATTGCTTGCAAATAACATTTATAGTAACAGTATATTGAACAACTAGTAATACAATTACTTATTTTGTAATACGAATATAGTTTGTGTAAACGAGCCGAACTCAGTTCATCGCATTATTCTGAAACTTATAATTATGAAGTTTCGTTACTTCACCTCATGTCGTTCGTGAGATATAGAACATGTGAACACAGGCCCATCTGCGTATAATGAAGTAAAAATATTGCAATTAAATTTTGCTTAATTATGAAGCTGAAATCAGAGATTCCATAACAAAGCACAACATAAGAATGCGCAACACAGGAAAACATAAAAGCATAGCATCAATTCAGACATTTTAAATTGTTTAACTATTTTCATAATCTATATCTAGAGGTCACTTCTAGTGTTTCACAAGAATCAAGATATACTCTTGATCATGTCTTAAATCAAGACAAGCCCAAGACAAGACCGAGGCAAGACCAAGACAAGACAAGACCAAGACAAGACCAAGACAAGACCAAGACAAGACCAAGACAAGACCAAGACAAGACCAAGACAAGACCAAGACAAGACCAAGACAAGACCAAGACAAGACCAAGACAAGACAAGACCAAGACAAGACCAAGACAAGACCAAGACAAGACCAAGACAAGACCAAGACAAGACCAAGACAAGACCAAGACAAGACCAAGACAAGACAAGACCAAGACAAGACCAAGACAAGACCAAGACAAGACCAAAACAAGACCAAGACAAGACCAAGACAAGACCAAGGCAAGACCAAGACAAGACCAAGACAAGACCAAGACCAAGACAAGATCAAAACAAGACCGGGACAAGACCAAGACAAGACCAAGACAAGAAAAAATTTCAGCCACAATCAATATAAACATTCAATTTAACACTGACAGAATTCGAATCGTCAAGTCACATAACGCATGTGCCCAGATGTGGTGAAACATAGCTTCGAAATTAAATATAATCAATTCCTTATGTTTTGCTGTGCTATGTTTGTAACTATGAATCAGTACATGTGTTTGCTTTTGTTCATTTCCTATGTTTTTCTGTTATGTTATGTTGTGTTTATTATGCAATCTCTGTATACAGCTTGAGTGTTGCATTTTTAAGAAGAGCTTTTTATCGTGCGCCTTTTTGTTTCTCGCCTTTTATGGCCTGCGATATTTACGAACTTTGCCTAAATGAACGGAAAGCGCTTCAAATGTAATAACGATTTCATAAGATATTAAAATGTCATAGCAAATTGTAAGCTTCGAAAAATGTGTCAAAAATAAAACTGTGTCGTAACCAGTTCATAAAAAAGAAAATAATGACAAAATCTAAATTTTTGTACTGAATAAATACTTTGTCCTCAGTGCCGGACAGTCAACCATGCCAGGATTTTTACAATTTATATCAAGGAGAGAAACATTTGTTGTATTGTTTATTATTTTTACTGCTTGATGCAGTTGTGTACTGGGCGATTTTTCTCTTTGTTGATTATGGCGTTTTGAGAATATCAAAGAAAATCAAATTTCAAGAGGAAGATCTGGATCCGGATGTTGCCGAAGAAGCCAGAAGGGTTAACGAGCAGATCAATCGTAATTAATGCAATTATTTTTTGTTGTTTATATTGCTGGGCAAAAAAAATTGGGAAACTTTTTCAGTCGTTTTGTTTAAATTAAGACTTCAGTTTATGTTTATTTTAAATGTTATTGTGATTACTATTCTTTCGTTTTATTATCTTTAAATATTTCTCAGACAACAATCAGACGTAGTATAAAATTTAACCGCAATCATATAAAAGGCTCCCATTTTTATTAGTTCACAACTATATTTTACATATTGTTTTTTCTTTTTATTTTACTATGTACTATATTTTTTACTATACAGTGTTCCAATTTCGAGGGACACTATCAAATCTTGAAAACTATATGCTGTATAAACTTATCAAGAAAACAAAAATTGTAATGTTAAGAAGACACTGAACAAGAAGGGTTCACCACATGCAGAATGCTACTTACTGCACGCTTGTGTGTAAAGCTCAAACGAGGTAACATTCTGCACGGGGTGCACAATGCAGTATTTAAATTTTTATAAAACTAAAACTGATTTCGAAAAAGTAATTTTAAAAATGTACAAATTGGAGATGATTTTCTTCAAATTGCATTTAAAGGATAGGTATGCGTTATTTCAGTGAAGGTAACCTGTACAATTTGTAGATGTTTTCATTTATTATTTAAAAATGAAATTTAATGCATATTCCACTATTCTTTTAACTAATAATAATAATATAAAGGAATGTTTGGAATATTATACTTATTATATAGACTTGCCCTTCCGGGATTATGAAACCTTAAGGTTTATATCCTTAGGATGAAACATAGTGCACAACATCTTAATTTTTACTTTAATTTTTTTTAATAAGAATAAAAAAAATCGATTATTTTTTATTGAAATCGGGTTTTTTGATTTAAATAAAATTTCTCATTTTTTATTTTAAATGATTTCGGTTTTTTTTTATTATTACAAACTATTTTCAGTAACTGGTATACAATGTATAAACACTGTGAGATTACGGTATGCATTTGCATCAGTGCTGCCGATCTTGGTATTAAGTACACAGTTTTTCACGCGTAAAAATATATAATATCTAGATCTGCTGTGAGCAGAGTGCCACATCCAGAAATGAGTAAATGGCATGATGATATATGTATAGTTTCAAAATCCATTACTGAAGAATAGATAACTGACTTTTCTATTAAAAGGTTAGATTAGGATATATGTCGTTATCAGAGGCCCAGAATATGACGAAAGAAATAATTATAAATATAAAGGCTTGTCGAAAAATACTTTATAAAATAAATGCTCGAATTGAAGTAACTGAAATAGTATATTGAACAACTAGTGTTACAATGACCTTTTATGTAATACGAGTATAGTTTGCGTAAACGAGCCGCAGGCGAGTTACGCAAAATACGATTATTACAATTAGGCATTGTAACACGAGTTGTTCATACTGCTTTTCCTATTTCACGTTCATAAATTCAATAAAAATAAAATAAAATTGTACGGCATGTTTAATATACCACTGGTCACCAAGGGGCTTTGCCCGCGGGGCCTATCGGGTCCCAGGCCGCAACCCCGACGCAGGGGCTCCGATTCAATAATTTTACGTGAGCAATGACAGCCCCAAGATTGACAGACTGTTAATTTTACAAATAATAAATTCCCCAAAAACAGTTGCACAAAATTCAATTTTGTAGCATTGTTTTTGAGAAAAACAGTGTCACAAAATTGACTTTTTCTACAATCGTTGCACAATATCGGCATTGTTATTCCATTTTTGGTTAGGAAATGTTTAAAATTGTCGCTCTAGGGCGACAAAGTGACATATTGTCGCACTAGCGCGACAAAAACAAAACAAAAATAAATTAGGTAAAAGAAGTAAATGATGCATTGGATTTTTCTGGTAATAACCTTGCTATTGCAAATACGGTTGGCATATACGTACATACACTTCAACTTAATCACGATAACCGTATTCACTCTGTAGACTTTATGTCAAATGTACTCCATGTGTCAAATTATGATTTCTTTGAAAATTTTTATTTTGTTCATAAACGTTGTCATGATTACGGTGACATGGGTAACTACAATTTTACTGAATTGTTATAGACGTGACCAAAGATAATTTTGAAAATTAATTTTTTTCTACAGCTTGACATTCTTCAACGATTTTAGAAAAAATATTGTGTGTATCTCGCCGGATAGAGCTTGATCGGTGCACTTGTCGAGTTGTTGTTTCTCGCCGCGTGCAACAAACAATGCTCTATCCGCACTTGATACACAAATAACTATTGTGTACGTGAAATAGGAAAAATATATTATCTAGCACTTTTATTTTGCGTATTTTTCTATAATATAAATTTTAAACTTTGTACAACGTTAAAACCGAAGCTAAATTACTTCTCCTAAAACACCTAAGAACAGCACTTGTTGTACAAGCTAAAGAGCTTATTTTATTTTGATCGGTGATTTGATGCGAATTATTTCCATGTGAATGTGATTTGAAAAGAGTATGTATTTAACTTTAGGTTTGTTCCAAGTGGTCATTTCAGACAAGTTTGTGACATGTTTGTGACAAATTTTAGTGCGCCTGCGAAAAATGTAAACAAGTTATCTTTGAAATATTTATTTTTTGTGGCGAAAAATATATGAATTTCTTTATTTATATTTATATTTAAGGTTAGCTGTCAAAACAAAATATGAGCATGCACATGCGCTTCATTCCATTCACCGTTCCAGTCTATGTTTCAAACTTAACTTGTTTACATTTCTCGCAGGCGCACTGAAATTTGTATATATATATATATATATATATATATATATATATATATATACAGGGTGTTCAATTTAAGTGTGACACCATTGCTATCTCGAGAACTATAAGAGCTACAAAGTTGGTTAAATTAGCAAACAATTTCTATTTTAAAAGACAATTTTAATGAGCTTAAAAAATATTTTTTTTAACCAGTGGTTTTCAAAATATGGGGTGCAACTTTCTTATTTTAAATGGCAACCTATTTTTTTTATTTACTTATTCGATTCAGTATTTTTTTCTCAATTCAAGGATATTCACATGTAATGACCAAATAATACAAAATATTTGAGAAAAATGCAAAATTAGAAATATATCATTTTTATTTAAATATGCCCATACAAAGATTGCCATGGAAGAAAACCAATAAATCACATGCGGAAATAATTGCAAAAACTGGAATTATGAGAATAATTATTCATTTTGTTGTTACAATACAGAAATACAAAAGTACACTTTAAAAAAACTGATATTAACAATTGTTTGATTCATTTGTTTTCTTCCATGGCAAACTTTGTAGAGCCATATGTATAGGCAAATGATACATTTTTAATTTTGCATTTTTCTCAAATATTTTGTATTATTTGGTCATTACATGTGAATATCATTGAATTCAGAAAAATATTCTGAATCAGATAAGCAAATAAAAAATATAGGTTACCATTTAAAATAAGAAAGTTGCACCCCGCATTTTGAGAACCACTGGTCTAAAAAAATTCTCGTTTCTCTCATTTTAATTGCCTTATAATATAGAAATTGTTTACTAATTTAACCGACCTCGTAGCTCTTATAGTTCTCGAGATAGCAATGGTGGCACACTTAAATTGAACATCCTGTATATATACCGGGTGTCTGTCTTAAAGGTGTACATAGGAGATTAACATGGGAAATCAGTTTTTTGCGTGCTGTTGCTCGGTGTTCTATCGGACAACAATGATTGTAGTACCAATCGAAAGATATCATTTTTCTGAATCAAACGATGTAAAATACACTACTATTTAGTAGTAATTTGGTTCCGTAAATTAATTTTTAAATTTTGACAATTCTCCGGTTTATTCAATTTTTATCGTAAATAAATATAGTCACCTATGACTGTTTTGTTTTGATTTCTGTCAAGCTATTTATTTGACGTTTCTGACTTTTGGACTTGTTTAAGACAATTTGTAAAAATATGACTAGTTATACTACTGAAGAGCGTATTTTTATAGTAAAACATGTCAGAAATGACCACTTGGAACAAACCTATTATTAATATATGTATATCAAAATTGAATGTCGCGGCCGTTGTTAATGGCAACGGCCGCGAAATCCAACATGATTGTTTTTTAAAATTAATTGTTTTGTTTACCCCATAGCCACTTTGAAAGTCATATTTCTGTTTACAATAAAACTGTTTAAATTAAATACAATTTGTAATTATATATATTTACGGTTGCACAAAAAAAATAGTGTGTACACCTTGGTCGCGAAAACCTTTATCGCCTTCGACGTTGTCCTGCCTTGGCCGCACTCGGTACACTAAAGAGTGATTACGCGGCGTTGGTATACAAATGTGCAACCGGACGCGAAATAAGCCGCAAAATCACTCTTTAGCGTACCAGGAGCAAAATTGTCGCCGAGGGAAGAGATTCTCGAGGGCGCTAAAGGGCAAAGTGTACATACCATTTTTGTACAACCGCGTAAAAGTATGTGATGACAAATTTTATTAATTTTAAACAATTTTATTGAAAATAGAAAATTGGTTTTTGAAGTGACAAAATGATTGTTTTTTACCCTATTTTAATAATCGTAACATAATATACTATTATTTACTACATTCCATTAATAATTTGCAGAAAAAAATTGAAAGTAAAATTAAAATATACTTTAAGCCGTCTACTAACTAAATCTAATAGCATCGAAACATACCTATTACAATTAGTGCTTAGAATTAACAGTCGCACTTCGGTTCATGGCTAGCGTTCGCAACAAAAAAATTATGGTGTTCATTTATAAATACTTATTAACAATAATAATTGTAAATATACAAAATGATATATAATAAAAAATACATCAATGTGTCATGTAAATTTTAAACAACTGACTTTTGAAACATGTAACGGAATGGCCTATCCCACGGTCGCAAACCGTAGCCCTCGCCTTTGGCTCGGGCTACAAACTTTTTGTTCGCAAGGAATATGTGCCATTCCATTACTTGTTGTAGAATATACTAGGAAATTGAGAGACAGTGATATAAAAGGGAGGAACGTAGTGACGAACTGTTCGCCGATGTAGTGACTTAAAAGGAAGAAATATAATGACCATTCTTCGCCAATTTACATACATAAAAGCGAGGAACGAAGTGACGAGTTTTCCTCACTAATGTACATACATGAAAGTGAGGAACGAAGAGACGAGCTTTCTTCGACAATTGTTCAGTATCAAATAGAAGATATTTAAGAAAACTCTATTTATTTTTCTATACTTTTCGTTGTAATCTTCTTCAGTGTCGAGGAGCCTAGGGGTCAGACCTGCTAAGCAGGTCGGACCGCTAGTACATAATAACTATTATTAAAGTTCAATACATACTCGTTTCAAATCACATTCACATGGAAATAATTCGCATCAAATCACCGATCAACATAAAATAAAATAAGCTCTTTAGCTTGTACAACAAGTGCTGTTTTTGGGTGTTTTAGGAGAAGTAATTTAGCTTCGGTTTTAGCGCTATACAAAGTTTAAAATTTATATTATAGAAAAATACGCAAAATAAAAGTGCTAGATAATATATTTTATCCAACACCTCTCAATAAATGCTATATTACTATGGCGATTTTAAACAAGCAAAGTAACAGATTATCCACTAGTGGGTATAATTTTGAGGAAAGCCACTAGTGAGTATTTTTTTATTTATAACAATAGTAATAACACACAACACCTTGGTAACTACTTCGATTGACATTTTAATTTAAAAATTTAAAGCATATGTCATTGTCAAATAATATTTCTTTAATAAATTTTTCATTTATTAAGAAGTGTTGGATAAAACGTTATACTTCACACGTGGGCCAAGTGGAATTACCCACTCGATAAAATTATCACACTCAGCCTTCGGCTTCGTGAGCTAAGATTTCTCTCGTGGGTAATTCCTTACTTTGCCCACTTGTAAAGTAAATAACTATTTCCTATTTGACGTACACAAAGTCAATTTTGTGACACTGTTTTTCTCAAAAACAAAGCTACAAAATTGAATTTTGTGCAACTTTTTTTGGGGAATTAACAGTCTGTCAAACTTGGGGCTGTCATTGCTCACGTAAAATTATTGAATCGGAGCCCCTGCGTCGGGGTTGCGGCCTGGGACCCGATAGGCCCCGCGGGCAAAGCCCCCTGGTGACCAGTGGTATGTTAAACATGCCGTACAATTTTATTTTATTTTTATTGAATTTATGAACGTGAAATAGGAAAAGCAGTATGAACAACTCGTGTTACAATGCCTAATTGTAATACTGGTATTTTGCGTAACTCGCCTGCGACTCGTTTTCGCAAACTATACTCGTATTACAAAAAGGTCATTGTAACACTAGTTGTTCAATATATTATTGTTAGTCAATGGTTTTTTGCAGTGCGCACATTAATGTGCGCGCTGATACAGACGATTTAGCGGCTGAATAAGTAACAAAGAATAAACGATGTCTTAAGAAAGTAAATAATGCAAAAGTTTTTATCACAATAACTTAACTCCAATTTACATACACTCCAAATAAATATTGCAGTGTAACGTAGAACAAGTTAATACAGATGAAGTATTAACAATAAAGTTTACAAATCACTATTAACACTTCTTAATTGAAAAAATCGTCGCACACTTTACTGACACATCCGTACACTTTAACATTCGAATGATAATTAAGAAGCTTAAAACTCCAAACAATAACTGAGATGGCGATATCATCTCTTTGTTTCCTTCGGTCTTTAAACTTCAATTAGCATAGAACAAATACTACTTTATTTATCACTCTGCATTTATAGTACAACAAATACGCTGCTGTCATTGATGCTTCACTTACCTATTTTGAAGGTGGTATGGCATTTTTGACTAATTCTAAAACTATCGGTAAATCATCAATAACGGTATACGTTACAAAAAATTATTAAAATTCTCTCTCATTACTTCAACAATATTTCAATATATTTCACTACCACTTAAGGCGATTTTGACTGGCACTGGTTACTTGCCGGTTACGTGTTTGGTTGGTTACAAACAATGACGTCACACTGACCGAACGGTTACTGAAAACGCGCGGTAGATTTTGTCATTAATTAAATTTGACAGGAAACATGAAAAATATGACAGCGTACTAGTTAGAAATCATAACAAGTGAAATTCAATCAATCAGAATACTAACCGTTGGACGAACCGAGCTCTCGAGCATGTTACTGATTTGATATACCAAAACTGCCAGCGTTTACATATCACGTCATATAAGTGTCAGTCGAAATCAATTGGTTACTCTATATACTAACCATTCCTGTGACCAAGTACTAACCGGTGCCAGTCGAAATCGCCTTATGTCTTCATAAAAGTGTCAGTCGAAATCAATTGGTTACTCTATTTACTAACCATTCCTGTGACTAAGTACTAACCGCTACCAGTCGAAATCGCCTATTGTGGTTATTATAAGTACCTTTCACATCTTATCATTCATAGGTATGGATGACTGCTGTAACACCCACTGTGAAAATTTTGACGTCCTCCTGGTGTCGAACCTGCGCAAGCACTTCGGTTCGTTCCAGGCCGTCAATGGGTTGACCTTCGGAGTGAAAAACAGCGAATGTTTCGGTTTGCTGGGAATCAACGGAGCGGGAAAAACTACAACTTTTAGAATGTTATCCGGCGAAATCTTCCCAACCACTGGAACTGCAAATATCTTGGTATATTCGTTATCCAAAAACAAGAGAATGGTAAGAAAATTTGCACTGGTATATTAAAGTCAAATTCGGGCAAGCGCTAGCGTCAATCGTAAAAGTTAAATGACGACTATTCAAATAAAATAATGTAACTTTTGAATTTAATTAATGAAACACATTGAAAAATCTGGTCTTTCTTATACGTACATAATGCATAATATATACATATACAAAATAAAGGGTTTAGTTATAAAATTCCCATTGCAAATATAATTATTGAAATATAATTAGATACACAAATAATGTTAAGAAAATTCACTAAGCCTATAGTAATCGATCCAATATATCATAGTGTTTCTCGTACGATATTCAATATGATTTTGTATCATCTTGAATATCATACCAGACAGAGCTGGGCAAGTACCATGTTGAAAGTACTTAAGTATTAAGTAGAAGTACTGGCAGCGGAGTACTTGCAATCAAGTACTAAATACCAGAATTTTTAAAGTACTCATTTTGTAGTACAAGTTCTCGTAAAAAGTACTTAAGTACTTTGCCAAGTACTTTCATATTTTGGGTCTTTAATTTTTCCAGCAACTTATTTTAATTTTTTTCGTTCGTAGGGTGAGATTGCAGATTGTTCTACGTTAATTTAGTTCCCGCATTAAATCAAATTTTAGTGAGACTTTTAATACTTAATGTATTAAATTGTATATTGTTCCGTGCGTAAATATTTTGTGCAGTTCTTTTAATTATTGTATGGTGAACTTTCGGACTGTGATCCAGTTTAAACCGTTTTTTTATTACTTTTATAGTCTAAATTTGGGTGTTTTCTCTTTAATTTTAATTAAACAAACTTGAGCGTGTGAGCTGTCATCTGTTCGTTCTTCTGATTTAAACGTCTATAAATTATAGACCTTCCGTTACAACATAGAAGCGATTATGTCCACATGCACAGCTTGTTCCATCAAATATGATACAAACTCATCCATCAAGTGTTCTGGTTGCAATATTCTATTTCATGCAGACTGTGTCGATATTTCCCAATCCGACAGTAGAATTTTGCGCTCCAAGAAGAACCTCAAATGGTTATGTAATATATGTGAATCCGCTGCGGAATTGAAATCTACGGAAATTTCAGAACTAAAAGAACTAATTCTTTGTTTTCAGTCTGAAATTAAGGAGTTGAAGACTTAATGTACTTCAGTCAAAAAAACTAAATTAGATGAATTTGTCGACGTTGAGAATATTATTTCAGATATAAATGATAGAAATAGTTGCCAAGCAAACTTAATCGTATTTAATATACCCGAGAGTACTCTTCTACTGTCGGTGAGATTTTGTCCATAATCACATCCAAAACTGTAACGCCCGCAGATTTTAAAAACTTTCGCTTGGGAAAATTTGATCATTCTAAAAAGTCACCAAGACCGGTTAAAGTTATTTTTAAAAATGTCTCCAACGCTGCCTACATCTTTAAGAATCTAAAGAAATTGGATAATTCCAGATACAGTAATACCAAAATTGTAAGCGATAAAACTCCTAGACAGAGAGCATATGTCGCTGAATTAAAAATTGAACTGGAAAGGCGAACGAACAATTGCGAAAAAGATCTACGCATAAAATATCTCAACGGTATGCCTCAAATTACTGCATCAAAACCAAAAAACTAAGCAACAGCGTATCAAAAACAATAACATTATATTATCAAAATGTGCGCGGACTTAACACAAAGCTCCAAGAACTTTATCTCAGTGGTTTATCTTCAAACTATGATGTCCTTGTATTTTCTGAGACATGGCTTTAGTGCGAACATATCGAACAGTGAATTACTTGATGCGCGATACACCGTCTTTCGAAGTGACCGGGACCGTGTTCGAACTGGCACAAGCCGAGCTGGAAGAGTGCTCGTTGCTGTGAACGACTTGTTCAATGTTCAAATTATAGACATCAGCTGTGAACTTATTAATATTGACATACTGTGTGTTAAAATCTCATCACTAAATTCATCAAGTCTCACCAGTCTCCTGGAATACTCTTTCCTTTACGATGCTATCAGTTCACAGCCATTCATTTTTAATATCAATATTATGATTATTGGCGATTTCAATTTAACATATTTGAATCTATACTATTGTAGAAACATTGCAGATCATCAAATTAAAAATTTCATAAATTTTTTATATATGTCACAAAATAATAATATACCAAATCTGAATAACAACATTTTAGATGTTGTAATTACTAATTTAAATTGTACTGTTAAGAAAAGTATATGTAGTCTGTTACCTGAAGATACTCATCATCCTTCACTCCTTATAGATTCTACTCTTTTCAACTGTTCATTTTCCAAACTTAAATCAAAAAGAATGTGATCTACAATTATAAAAAGTGCAATAATTTACTAAGTGATGTCAACTAGCAGTCTTTAGAATCATGTAATAACGTTAACACAGATAGATATGTTTTATAATTTATTTTATGATATATTAGATATACCGAAAATTGCAAATCGCAAAACAAGTACCCTATTTGGTTTACAAGCGATATTATTTCTAAAATTAAACTTAAGGAACACCATCGTAAACTATATAATAAGCATGGATCTCAGTATCATTTAAGTGAATTTAAAATTTTACGAACCTTAATAAAGTTGTTAATCAAAGAGGCATATAATATTTATTTAAACTCTGTACAGGATACTATTGTATATGATCCAAAAAAGTTTTGGGAGTATATTAACTCTAAAAAGGAGAGCAACAAAATTCCAGCATCTATGACTTACAATGACCAAATATTTGAAACTGGTTCAGAAATTTCTGAAGCCGTCGCCACCGTTTTCAAGAGTGTATACAATGTTTCTGATGCTCACATTAATACTTCATATATTGAAATTCCTGCTTCAATTTGTAATTTGATTAATATACCTGAAATAACTGGAACTGATGTTATAGATGCTATTAATGTTCAAAAAAGTACTAAATCGGTTGGGCCTGATAATGTACCAGTTTACATATTTGAAGGTTGCTCTGAGTTTTTGGCGTATCCTTGTACCTGCTTTTTAATCTAAGCTTAAAATCTAATTCATTTCCTGAATTGTGGAAAATGTCTAAAATTTGTCCTGTGTTCAAAGCTGGTGACAAGAATAATATAGAAAACTATCGACCCATTTCCTGTCTAAATTGTATCGCAAAGATTTTTGAAAATATTTTATTCAAACATATTCAGCATCAAACCATGAACTACATTAGTCCTTATCAGCATGGATTCATGCCTCGTAGATCAACTATCTCTAATTTAACTAATTTTGTTCAGTTCATGTATGATGCTTTTGAGAATAAAAAGCAAGTTGACGCAATTTACACGGACTTTTCCAAAGCCTTTGATTCTGTAGTGCACTCAATTTTGTTAGAAAAATTTAAAGGAATAGGATTTTCTGATAACTTACACAATTTATTTAAGTCTTATTTATGTAACAGGGTTCAGTACGTACACTGTAATGGTTTTACATCTACGCACTTTATAGCCTACTCAAGAGTACCACAGGATTCTGTCTTAGGCCCTTTATTATTTTTATTATTTGTTAACGACATTACCACAGTTATAAAATTTTCAAACTATCTTATGCACGCTGATGATTTTAAATTGCATAGGGTATTATCTGATCCTGAAGACTGTTATCTTCTTCAGCAAGATCTAGACGCCATTTTTAATTGGTCACTGATAAATCAATTAAATTTTAATCTAAACAAATGTCAAGTTATTAGCTACAGTAGGAAAAATGTCCCTATCACATTTCAGTACACTATGGGGAATAAAATTCTAAATCGTGTGGAACTAGTAAAAGACTTAGGTCTTTTTCTAGATCTTAAATTATCTTTTGTTTTTTGTTTATCATGCTGAACGTACTATTGCGTCTTGCTATAAAGTGCTGGGTTTTATTTTGTGCTCTACGCAGGAATTCGGAAGTTTTTTTATGTTATTATGTCTCTATTTATGTCATTAATCTTATGTAAGTTAGATTATGGTCCTATTATTTGGAACCCTCATCAGCAATACATCATAAGTTCTCTGGAAAATATTCAGAAAAAATTTTGTAAAACGATTTTTTACAGACTGTTCCACTTTTGGCCGTCATCTGATTACTCATTATTGTTGAATAATTTTAACTTGGAACCTCTAGATAACAGGCGTAAGAAACAGCAAATCATCTTTTTATACCAAATTATTAATAATTATGTGGTTGATATCGAATTAATGTATCAATTGAATTTTTATATCAACAATTGTAACACTAGATGTGACTACACATTTTTCTGCAAGTCTACCCTAATTATTATTATAATTCTCCAATAAACACAATTTGTCGCTCATACAACTCAGTTTGTTCCGAGTTGGATTTTAGTTTAAGATTTAGCGAGTTTAAGAACAGACTCGATAGATTATTTTAAAGTATTTCTTGATTTATTGCATTATATCATATCAAACCTTGTCTATTTATCTCACTTATTTATGAATTTTCTGTATTTACTTACTCAGTAATTGGGATTCGTCTTGTCGAGTAATAAAGATTATTATTATTAGATTATTACTAATTATATACAATTAATTATATATCGTTTTGAATGTAATCCAATCCTAAAAATATCACATTTGATTTATTTTTTTTTATCTAAATTAATTACAATTTAATAAAAAATATATGCAGTTTCAGCTAATTATTAATAATTATAAATAATATATTAAATGTGTGATAGGAGTTATTGGATAAAAGGCTTTATTCATTTTTAAAACTGTTTAGTTTATTATTGGGACGTTTCGACCCCGATCAGGGCCATTTTCAAGCTCTAAAATTACAATTACATTAGTAAAACTTCTTATGTCATCTGGTGACAAGTGTTTTTTTATTAAAAGTATAAAAATTTCACCAGTCAAAATTAAACTATTGAATGTTTTACAAAATATAAAGCAATGTAATTTATTCAACCGAAGCTGGTAATAAACATTTATTGGTAATAACAATTGTAACTGTAATTTTAGGGTTGAAATAGTCTTAATCGGGGTCGAATCGTTGTAATAAATAATCTAAACAGTTTTAAAAATGAAGAAAGCCTTTTATCTAATAATTCCTACAACCATATCAATTTTCAGGTTTATACTAAATTAAGTTTACTACTTAAGTACATTTAGAGTACTTAAGTATCCAAGAAGTTTTTTAGTACTATTTTTGGTACTTATGTACTATTTTAAGTCTTAAGTACAAGTATTTTACCTATGGTACTTCAACATGAAGTACTTTGGGTTACATTTTAAAAATATTTAAGCATAAGTACTAAGTATTAGTAGAGTACTTAAACTGGTACTTAAGTACTTAAGTACTGCTCGGGTTTTGTACGAGAAACAATATGATATATTGGTTTAAAATGTTTAGATCGTACACGAGACATTTTTTTCTCGTATTGAAAATATGACATACGCATGCGCGATGAATAAAAATAACAGTTTGAGAGTTGATGATAACCGGTAAAATGGATGAACAATAATATGATGTTGGTATTGTTCTTCCTACTTTACTTGGCGCTTGCGCAATTAAAAATATAAAGTATAATAAGTCATTTAAAGTATCACATTTAGGTCCGTTTTGTTTAATTTATTCATTAACAATATTAATTATTGTTTCAAGAATTTCCATTTTCTACCATACTCGTATGCTGATGACCTAAAATTTTTCAATACTATCAAAAATGAACAGGACGTTTTGGATCTGCAAATAACTTTATTTGGCTTCAGGACTACTGCAACAACTTTTTATCACTTAGGCCCGGTTGCACCAACACATGCTTTAATTTAATGAAATGTTAAACTAATGCCCGTTGCACTAAAAATATTTTTAATTTTTAATAATAATAGTATCTTTATTTAGCTAAAAAAGCTATTTACAAGTAAATACATAATTAAATAAACAAATTTCAAGATTTACACACATTTACGCAAAAGAACATTGTTGAAACGAAAGATAAATTAAGACATTAGAATAAGAAACTTATGAATGATATTGATCATACAAATACTGCTTAACACTTAACTTAAAAGATTTAACTGACGTTCAATCTTTTATGTTTTGTGGAAGTTTGTTAAAGGCAATTAAACCTTTATCAAATATATTGTTAGATGTATTCGCTTTATTCTTTTTACAAATGTAGAAAAGATTGGCCTGTCTTGTTACGTATTTATGTACATCTCTTGAAAATTTAACATTACGATATAGATAATCCGGTAATTTGCCGTTAACCATTTTAAATACAAATATCATTGCGTTTAGATTATAAAGCTGTTGAACATTTAACCAATTCAATTTTTCTAACATATTATTAATTCTGGTGTCACTGGTGTATCGGTTGCACGACAAAATAATACGCATTGCTCTATTCTGAAGTATTTGCAATCTATCGATTTGTTTCTTAGTACACAAATATACAGGGTGTAAATCAAAAAGCGGGCCATAGGCGTTTAACATGGGAAATCAGTTTTTCCGTGCGCAAAAGTTTCCAAATGGTTTTAGACGAAAATTATTCAAATACAAATTTTAGAGAATTTAAATCTGCATCTAAATCACTAATCAAATTTTATTTTATACGTCATGTAATCTGTAAAATCGACTTTAAAGTTTTATAAATATTGCACATTTGTAGAGATAGCCATGGAATTGGAACAAAATTACAAACAATTACATATCACTAGCAATATTTATAAAACTTTAAAGTTGGTTTTATAAATTACAAGACGTGCAAAATAAAATCTGATTAGTGATTTAGATGCAGAATTAAATTCTCTACAATTTTTATTTAACCTTTTTCGTCTAAAACCATTTGGGAACTTTTGCGCACGGAAAAACTTATTTCCCATGTTAAACGCCTATGGCCCGCTTTTTGATTTACACCCTGTATAATAGTATTACAATACACAAAATGGCAGTGAATAATTGTATTATAAATTAAAATCTTTGTCCATACAGACAAACTTCCACATATTCTTGACATAATTTTTTTTTACATACCGTGTGTCCCACGTAAAGGTTGGCATAGGCAGTTAACATGTAAAATCAGTTTTTTGTAAATAAAAAGTGTCCGGCAAAAAATTATGCTTCCAAATTTTATATCACAATACTGCCAGTATCCCTACATCTTATTTAATACAGATTACTTTATTTTGATACCGCAATTTAATGAAATTAATAATAATAATTTCTAATTTTCGCCTACTCTTTTTTATGCTACTGACGTATAGTGCCTGCAATTTGTTTTAAATATTTTAATCTGTCACTGTCAATTTCTGACGATGGAAATTATTCAGCGTTCATTGCTGTGGTGTATTCAGATATTTGTCTTGCACTGCGCTCCCATAATACATTCTAATAATATTTACACGATTCTCGACATTTAATGTATTCTTGATGACAGTGACAGATTAAAATATTTAAAACAAATTGCAGGCACTATACGTCAATAACAATAAAAAGAGTAGGCGAAAATTAGGAATTTTTATTATTAATTTCATTAAATTGCGGTATCAAATTAAAGTAATCTGTATTAAATAAGATGTAGGGATATTGGCAGTATTGTGATATAAAATTTGGGTGCATAATTTTTTGCCGGACACTTTTTATTTTCAAAAAACTGATTTTACATGTTATTTGCCTATGCCAACCTTTACGTGGGACACACGGTATGTAGTCAATATGTAAATCAAACTTTAGTTTTCTATCAATTATTACGCCCAAATATTTAAAATGTTCCACAATCTCTAAATTACTTCCACCAATTTTTATATTTAAATCATTATTATTGGTTATAGTTTTATAATAATTATCTGATGTAAAAATCATGTATTTTGATTTGTCAATATTTAATTTTAATTTATTAACATTTAGCCAGTTGTATACAGTGGCTAGCTCGGCATTCAATACGCAAAATATGTTGTTCCAGTCATCACCGTGGCAATATATTAGAGTGTCATCGACAAACAAGTGAATTTGACAATTTTTTAAAATTGTACATGTATCATTAATATAAATTATAAATAATAATGGTCCTTAAACGCTACCCTGGGGAACACCTACATTACTATTCATATTACTAGATTGAATACCACCTAGTTTAACATTTTGAGTTCTATTATGAAGATAAGAATCTAACCATTCGTAAACTGTGCCATTGATACATAGACAATTTTGCTAATAGTTTCTTTCTATCTATAGTTTCGAAGGCACCTTTTAAATCTAAAAATGCAGCAGCTATAGATTGATTATCATCTAATAATAATTTCTAATCATTTAATATGAAATTAAAAGCAGATTCACAAGAATGGTAACTTCGAAATCCAGATTGTTCATTAACAAGAAAATTATTTTCAGTAAAATAGGTACTAAGTTGTTTGTGTACATTTACTTCAATTTTTTTTTTCACATGCCGGTAACATGTTTATTGGACGAAATTCAGTAACTTCTTTAGCATTAGTAACCTTAGGGATAGGACGGACGGTCGAAGTCTTTAATGATTGTGGCAGTTTTCCCTTTTGAAGGGAATTGTTCACTATATTTAATAAGGGATGTCCAATAATATGAAAAAATCTTTAATAAATGCAAAAGAAATACCATCAACACTAGCCTTATTTGAAAAACAATTGTTCTCAGTTCACTTAAAGTCACTGGTGCGAAACATGACAAGGAATTAGACGTTTCTAACACTCTGTTTGGGACGTTTAATGTTTCACAATCGTTATCAACTATGGAATCCACAAAGTTCGTTATACTGTTTATGTAGAATTTATTAAAGGCACTAGGATCGCTATACGCTTCATTTTCAATAACTACTTCGTTAATTTCACTTTCATTTGTACCTTTTAGTAATTGTTTTAAAGTCTTCCACATTTTTACAGAATTATTTTTACATGAATCTATTAAATTTTCGTAGTAAAATTTCTTTTCACTTCTTATTGTTTTAGTGACTTTATTTCGCGCACTTTTTTATTCTTGCCAGTCATTATTGGAACGAGATAAAGAATATTTTTTATAGGCATTGTCTCTTTCATTACTAACTGTAGCAACTTTGTTATTAAACCACTTGTTGTCATATTTAGTTAGTTTTGTATATGTTTTAGTGCTGGAATTGATACAATTAATTATATTATTTTTAAACGCATCATAAAGTTCGTCACTATTATTTAAATTATACTTCCAATCACATTCAAGTAATTTATTAGTACACTCATCCTTATTTAATTTTTTGAATATTCTCTGATGGGCAGTGGGATATAAATTTTCTATCGTATTTAAGTAAATTCGTATCAAATGATGATCAGTTATGGTAGGCGTAGTACAAACTTCACAACTTACAGTTGAATCATTATTTATAACAATAGTTATTTGTGTATTAAGGGTGCAAAATGCTGCATTGTAGCTGCGCTTCGAGCTTCAATTATGCGAGAGCAGCGATGCCATTTTGCACCCGTAATACACACAATATTTTTCCTACAACTTTCTTAATATTCAAATAAAAGAAATTAATTACATAAATATGTAAAATTATTATATTATTCATACTAATTTATTGATACATTTTGATGTTACACGTACCTGTCAACATCAACATAGAAAACCAAATTCTGGGCTTCAACCAATAAATTACCGGGCATTTATAAATATTAACCATTACTCGTATAAAAACTGCAGCATTACCTTAAATATTAATAAATAATTATACTTAACGTTACCTTAAATAAGTTTTTTTTATTACCGATTGTATAGTTTTTCATAGGTTAGGTTAGGTTAATGTCATAAATTATTAATTTAATTCAATCTTTTATTTATCGAATTTGTCAATTATCCTTTAAATTCTATTATGTCGTTTCTGTTCTTAATTAGTTGCAAGTTTGTGTTCAATAAATAAAATAAATTCAAAAATTTACAAGGAATTGATTCATTTAGCACGTAGGGCGCGTTCAGTCAGTTGCAAAGATGCAAGAGCTGTGCGTCTGCGCATGTTTAATTTACAAAAAAATTATTGGATACATTTCAAATATACGTATTTTTATTCAATTTTCTTACAATGCGGAAAAGAGTTTGTAGCCCATGTGCGCAAAATACTTTTTTTTCACGTTGCCTGGGAAACACAAGTGTTGTTTATATATAACCAAGAAATAGCATATTTTGCGTATTGAAAACAATGAAAAAATGTAAATTTTTTTGACAGTTGTAGGAACAAAAGGAGATATAATATAGGATTTGTTATAATGGGAATTAGCATTAAAAGGAGAAAAACGTATACCAAATTCCATATGTATAAGCGAATTAGACGAGGACTTATAGTCCAGGCAATAGCCCGTATTTATAAAAAGAAGTATTACCTTTTCCTTGCAAAAAATAAAGCATTTGCTTCAGGTTATATTTATAAAAAAAATTAAGGAAAAGGTTTTGCTTCTAAGCAAAAGGTTTTGCTCCAAAATAAAAGATTTTACTTTTTTCGTATTTATAAAAAGAAGCATCTGCTTTAAAACTGAAGGATTTGCTTCTAAAAAAATGTATCTAGTCCACATGCAACTTTTTTTTTAAAAATCTCAATTTTTTCATTAGTTTTCCAGCCCGTTTACAACGTGTATATGCTTTTAATAAGCTAAACTTTCACTTTGGGTATGCGGTTACAGTGGTATGTTTGCTATGACTGATGTGGTGCGTTTACGTGTAATTTTTTTTTACAAAACCAGGCATATGCTTCGGGAATCGGAATTCAAAATATTATTTCGATTTGACGAGGTCCATTTGGTGGGTTGGCGGACCACATTTTGGGACTTTTTTAAGCGATGAAGATTTTGCTTTTTAAAAAAATGGTCAAGTGCGATTCCGTACAAACTTACCTATGTAAATAGTTAGAAATGTAATTATTTTGAAATGATTTTTTCCTTTACTTGAGCTACATGGCTGCTTCTTGCCACATTTTATGAATTTAGGTCAACGGGAAGTACCCTATATATAGCGTATCGAGATTTTGGTAAATGACAACGTGTATGTGTGTGTGGATTCTCTATACGCTCTAACTCAAATTCTATCATTCAGAAAATTTTGAAATCGTGTATTTCTACGTTATTCTAATATGGAAAGAAGCCATTAGATTTTGGTGTAAATCAGATGACCGCAAATGACTTGAAGCTCAAAATAGTTTTTCTTTGACCCTTTTACTAACTAAAAACATACACTGCACAAATGTCAATTAGACAATCCATAACAAATGAATTATGTGTAGGGCAACTATAAAAAATTTTTAGTACCTTTTACTTCATTTTTCTGAAGTATTTCCTTGCAAGGAAAAGGTAAAGATTATGAATACGAATTAAAGCAAAACATTTTACTTCTACCTTTTACTTCTAAGTATTACCTTTTACTTCTACCTTTTACTTCAAAGTAAATGCTTTATTTTTATAAATACGGGCTAATGAGTACTTTCGGGGTTACAAAAGGTCAGGGAGTGTTCGTTTTTGGTAGATTTTTACAGTTCAGTGTCCTAATTAATATTCTGAGTTTGCGACCTTGAGCGACCGCCGCTCGCGCCGCCATATTGAAAAAAAGGTACTAAAAAACAGTTTTTCGAGAATATCTTCTCTCCAGCGCCACCAAAGTTAAAAATAGTTATTACAAAAATTATAGAACATAAAATTCTCTAGAGAAAAGGTTGTTAATAGTTTTTGTGTAAGTGTTATAGTTTTGATAAAAACGAGAAAATAAAAATATAAAATTCTCAGTCTGTGTAAACCAAGTCATAAATTTGTGTTAATACACAAAAACGGCTGACATTTTTTAACGGACTGAAATATCGACTACCGGTTATCAACATTCGATTGCCCGGACATTTTTGTATTAGCACCATTATTTTTACACTTTTGGGAAGTCTAGTTCAGTTGTAATATATACATATTTCCCGAGGAAGCATAAATAAATTTAAGTAATTTTCTTAAAATTTTGTGTTTAAATTACAGTAAATCTTGAACGGAATAAAATATCGACTTCCGGTTTTCAGCATTTGTTTGCTCAGACATTTATCTATTAGCACCATTATATTTTCATTTTTGGTAAGTCTAGTTCAGCTATAATGTATATATATATATATATATATATATATATATATATATATATATATATATTCCCCGTGAAAAAATAAATAAATTTAAGTATTTTTCTTAAAATGTTGTGTTTAAATTACTGTAAATCTTGAACGGAATCAAATAAAGACTTCCGGTTTTGAACATTCGATTTCTCGGACAATTATCTATTTGGACCATTATTTTTACATTTCTGGGAAGTCTGGGAAATCTTAAACGGAATCAAATAGTGAGATCTGCGTAAGCAGAGTGCCACACCCGTAATGGGTAAAAGGCGTGATGATGATGATGATGATGATGATGGTATCCTAATTAAAAAAATATAGCGATTTTGCGAATTGCAGAAATTTGCAGAGTAACTCCGCTGTAACGCGTGTACTACTCATCTGATTGGAAAATATTTATAACAGAAGTTGTAGGGAATTTTATGCTCTATAATTTATTTAATAACTATTTTCAACCTAAGTGGCGCTGGAGAGAAGATATTTTTGAAAAACTGATTTTTTGTACCATTTTTCCAATATGGCGGCGCGAGCGGCGGTCGCTCTAGGTCGCAAACTCAGAATATTAATTAGGACATCGAATTGTAAAAATGTACCAAAGATGAAAACTCCTTGACCTTTTGTAATGAAAGCCCATTTTTATGTCTTCATTGCCTGGACTATTAATGTTTTAGATGTTTCAGTTATTCGAGTGTAATTATTTACAAGCTGTTTGTAACCAAATGATTGAATAGTTTGTTTAATCTTATTGGAGTAATATTGGTCATCTAGCCAGTCGATGTTAAAGTCTCCGATCATTATTAAAGTGTCCTTTATATGCACACTTTTTTCAAACCAATCCGATAAAAATTGAATAAATTGAGCTGTACTACTGCTGGGTGAATGATACAAAGTTGCTAAGGTGAAGCTATGTTGTTTATATTTTAATTTAGTAACGATCATCCAACAATTTGCTTCAAATTTGATTATTTTCTTAATCGTATATTTAATGTCTTTTCTAACAAATATCAGTACCCCACCAGTATGCCTGTTCTCAAAATCACACCGAATAAGATTATAATTTTCCATTTGTACTTCATTATTTGTAATTTCTTCAGTGACTCTGGTTTCACTTAAACATAATGCAAGAGGTTTACACTGTAGCACAAGGTTAGATATTTCATCTTTATGGTGTAAAAAGCTTTGTGCATTCAAATAAATAATTTCAGACATACTTTTTACAGAGTTTCGTGATGACAAATTGTTATTTAGGAGTTTTTTGAAACAGTAGACCGCTGCACAATAATGCGTGGAACATCATTCAAGTACTTAATAATTAAATTTTCTTCACCATCATTTTTACGTTTTACTAGTTCATTTTTCAATTCATGCAGATACTCCCTCTGCTTAGGAGTCTTATCATTAGTAATTTTAATATGTTTAAAATTAGTATCTTTTAATTTATTAGAATTTTTTAAGATACGAAGAGCGTCCGAACTGTTTTTAAACAATACTTTCGTTGGTCTAGGTTTCTAGGAATTGATTTTTCCTAAGCGGAAATTCTTAAATTCATTAGATGAAACAGTTTTGGAAGATATTGTTGTTAAAATTTCGCTGATAACAGAAGAATCAGCACCAGTAATGTTTGAAGCAGATGAAGTATTTTCAGGCAGATTGTATAAAATTATATTAGATTGGCGACTGTTGCGGTCATTAATTTCAGATAGAATGTTTTCAAACTCAGAACATTCTTCAAATTTCGTTTTCATGCTAGAAGAGTACTCAAATTTTAATTCTTTAATTTCCAATTGAAGATTTAAAATATGTTGCTTTAGTTCTGAAATTTCAACAGACTTTCCTTCTGCAGTTGACTCGCAAGAATCACAGAACCATTTTACGTTCTTTTTTGAGCGTAATATTCTATTATCACAAGCTGTTATCTGCGCGCATTCCGAGTGGAAAGATATAGTGCAATTCGCACATTTCACCGATGTATTGCTGTCAAATTTCTTAGAGCAGATCGTACACATAAATGACATGACCACTTATTTGGTGTAACGAAACGACTATATAGATGCGCTCGATTCGCACCAACTCCTTTGATTAAATTTTTAAAAAGATGCACAAAAACTCAGAACTAAGACAGCCAAATCACAGCTGTAACTGGAGCACCGGCAATTTACTCACCAAATACTTTTATTTAGTGATACACACTTTAATTACACACAGACTGGTTTAAGATTTAATATATTTAAATGAAAAAAAAACTGCATCAATTGTCAATGAACACGCAAGCAAAAAAACACGTGCGTAAAACAAAAAATATTAAGGTTAAGGTGTCATTAGCATATGGAGCATTAAGTATAGGTTGGTATTGTTTTCTAGTGATGTACCCAGCTTCACTATTGTTTTGATAGGACTTGACAAACGTCAGAATTTCATAACGATACAAACATGCTGTAAAGTACTGCAGTGGCAACATTTAGTTCTAATATTTTATTCATTTGAAATTTAAATTGTACTGCGAAATAAGAAAATCTTCGTTTCCATATTCCGAACGTTCTTTTGATTGTAGTTTTAGTTGTGATGTAGATATTATTGTATCTCTGTTCAGCTCGTGTGGCTGGAATTAGTAAAGGAGTTAACAAATAGTTTTTATCCAACACCTCTCAATAAATGCTATATTACTATGACGATTTTAAACAAGCAAAGTATCAGATTATCCACTAGTGGGTATAATTTTGAGGAAAGCCACTAGTGAGTATTTTTTTATTTATAACAATAGTAATAACACACAACACCTTGGTAACTACTTCGATTGACATTTTAATTTAAAAATTTAATGCATATGTCACTGTCAAATAATATTTCTTTAATAAATTTTTCATTTATTAAGAAGTGTTGGATAAAACGTTATACTTCACACGTGGGCAAAGTGGAATTACCCACTCGATAAAATTATCTCACTCAGCCTTCGGCTTCGTGAGCTAAGATTTCTCCCGTGGGTAATTCCTTACTTTGCCCACTTGTAAAGTAAATAACTATTTTCTACGACCACTGAGAAATCTACTCATTGTATGTTTGTTGTTGCTAGGGAAATGAGGTACATTGCAAGCATCGTGCGAAATGAATTTGTTTTGTGAGTATTTCAATACAGGTCAGTTCATTTAAGTACAGGTGCCATTGCTAGGATACTTATTTAGAATTGTTAAATATTGGAATGGTGAAAGCGGGACAAATTTATTATAAAAATTTAATTAATTTTGAAATAATATTGTGGTCGTAGAAAAAGTATAGTGTACAACTCGCATGGAATGTCCATTTTATACTCGTATGATTTGCAGCATTCGCCTTCGGCTCATGCTACAAACTTTTCTACGCATTACCGCTATCGCCCAAAAGATAACAGTTAGGATACATTCCACTTCCAAAATTGCTTTCAAAAACGAATCATTAAAGATGGTACTGTCCTGTCATGGACACATATAGCCCAACTCGCCTTTATGTATGTATGTATGTACATACATTTGCACTTTGCACACTATCTGAACTCTGAACGTTAATAGAACACCTGCTACGCCCTCGAAGGGCAATCCTGCGCAACAAAAGCTTGAACCGCGGCCAGCTAACAGTGGAGAAGGGAGTGGGTTAAAATATAAAAAAAAAAAACACTAAATAAGAGTGGGCGCCAGTTGACCTTTTGGGCCTAAAGTTCAACGTGATGGTTGGTCAACAAACCTACGGGATAACCTACAAAATAATAAATAATGACAAGACAAGAGCTCAGTAAAACTAACTAAATATATTAATAATAAGACAGTACAACGATGAATATAATTTGAATAAATATAAGCAACTGGAGCTACGTTAAGTTGACAACAAAATAAATTACTCGTAGCAAACAATTAATTTACAAAGAATTGCGTTCGCAGTAACCTGACCACTAGCGCTACAGAAAAAGGTAAATGAGTGATCTGCATAAAGTTAAAATAGGAGTAGGGGGCAGCGATACATTACGGTAGCTACGCCCTACACGCAATTAAACTCAAAAGCATGAACAACAAAAAGCATACTAAATAAAGCTCTAACGCTTGATATCAGATTTAAACAATTAACGTAAAAATAATAATTGTAAGTTACTAACAAAAGATATAAAAATAAACTGTCAATCTTAGCTTCTCAATGCCGAAGGAGATCTTCGTTGAAGTCCCCACCACTGTAGTTCGAAGGTTCGATCGGTTGCGTTCGGTAGTGAGCGTCAAAATCAACGGCAGCCTTGGTAGGTTTTGGCGCTTCTCTCGATCAAGATCAAAATGGACTCCACTGGTAGCGGTAAATCCAAAGGCGGCAACGATCTCAAATTTGAAGATTGACCAGCGTTTACGATAAACGTGAAACCAAATTTCCGTATGCCAACGATCACGGAAATATTAAACGTAAAAAGAAAAGCTTAAAAGAATGGTTACGATTAGGTTCATGTATACAAAATCGTACGACCTTGCATTTCATTAAATTGTTTACGATAAATTAATAATGGCAATAGAATGAATAATGACGTTAAAAGTTAACTTTTGAATTCTAATATGTAAATTATGAACTTGCTAGAAAATTAGAAAACGTTGAATTACCTGTGGTATAAGGCGGATTAAAAGAATTGAAAATTTGAATTTTTACCATTACAAAAAACAACGAAGGCTAAATACTAGTAAATTCGCGTATTTTAATTAAGGAACTTCTTAAATGCAAAAAAAAACCTTGACTCAGTACATATGAACTGTATCCGCAACATTCTGAAGAATATTCTCCGAAAGCATAAGGGTTGCCTAAGGGAAAGGAACAAATAAAAATTGGGACGTAACACACTAGCCTTTACAGTTTTTAAATAGTTCATGATTATTCCTTCCTGCCGATTGGATTTGTATATGGCTGCAATTAACTGAATTCAACACAAGGGAATCTACGAATTCTATGAAAAATTAGTTTATGTTTATGTTTCTCTAATATTTAGTTCTGTAGTAGGAACTTTAATTAACTGATTCGAAATAGAAACTATTATTTGTGGTATTTTTTTTATTATTTAAAAAATTATAAAGGCACTTCGGCGCAGCGGCCACTAGTGCCTCGGTACATTTAGTTTGTTACAATTTTAGTGTGATATTCCATTATATTTTGTTTAGTAATTGTATGTCTTGTAGGTATTTTATGATATTTTTGTTGTTTTCTGTGTTGTTTCCTAGGGCTTGTTTGAGTGTAGGTGGTATGTTGTAGAGTTGTCTCTGCATTGGATGATGATGTGCTCTGTAACAAGCGCGTTCTTCCAAATTGTTTATGCAGCATTTTATAGTTCAATAACCGCGCTTGTACGAATATTGCAAATATCAATTGTAATTAGTGCACAAGTAGGTTTCTATTGCGTGTGCATATAAATTCTTTTGATATTTGCAGACACAGATAATGATGACACGATCAACTTGATGACATACTTTTAGCTGTTTAAAAGGACAGTTTTTGGACAGCCAGAGTACAGAGAGTACAGAGAGAGTACAGAGAGTACTGGAGAGTACTGTGAAGTAAAGTCGAAAGAGCTACACCGCTACAAGATGTAGCTATAAAGTAAGATCGTTCAATATTGGTAACTGTAACTAAGTAACATAATTATACGTTTGCGTCAATTTTAATATTTGTATTTGTTTGTAAATTTTGCTCAGTTTAAATATAGTAATATTTTATTAAAGTAACCTTTGTCATCACCAGTAAAATGTGTTTCAGTATTCACACATTTATTAGCTTGGCCACGCACTGTTACATTTTGCATGTTTCGCAGATGCTGAGTTGTGTTTTTTGTAATAAGTGACTATGTGTTAGTTTGGTATGACCTAATCTTAGTCTTGTCAGTATTGTTTGTATTTTTCGGTCTTCTATTGTTGGCCATTCTTGAACGTCTTCTTTTATTTGTCGCAGTTTGTTGTTTGTTTTTTCTCTCCAGATTTGCGTCCATAAGTCTTTTATATTTTTGTTTGTGATGCTTTTTAGATCCTGTACGGGTATGTCAATATTTTCAAGGTCTTTTTCAGTTCCCTCTTTGGCTGCTTGGTCCGCTATTTCGTTGCCGTGAAATCCTACATGTGAGGGGATCCACATGATGATGATGTCTTTGCCTTGGTTGTGTTGTGCTTCATGGATATTGGTTTGGATGTCTTGTAGAATTTTTTGTTTTGCATATAGGTCTATAGTGCTGATAGAATCAGTACATATGACAAATTTGTTGTATGTCTCATTTTGGATGATTTCCGTTGATCTGCAAAGGGCGTAGCTTTCTGCTGTGAATATGCTGGCGTGGGAGGGTAGATGGAGGTTTACAGTTGAGTTTTCTGTTACTATGCTGGCTCCGGTCTTGTTGCGTTGTTTGGATCCGTCTGTGAATATGAACTGGTAGTCTCTGTGGTTGTTTGTAATAATTTCGTACTGTTGGCGGTAGAGCTCAGGAGGGGTGTCATGTTTAGGATATTTGGATAGGTCTAGAATAGTTTTTGGTTGGGATAGTAACCAAGGAGGATATTTGTGGTAAGTTAAATTTTCTGTGGGTGGAAGAGGTAGCTGTATTTTATTTAGAACGAGATTTATTTTTTGTTGTAAAGGGGTATAGTTATAGAGCTCGGTTTTATTTTTAAACATTTTTTTAAAAGCTGGATTGTTTTGGGTACGTGTTAATTTGGTTATATAGTTTAAGGTTAATTTTATTCTTCTTAGTTCTAGGGGTGGTTCTCCCATTGCGACTGTAAGGCTTTCTGTAGGGCTGGTTCTGAATGCTAGCCTGAGGGCGGTATTGTGGATAGGATCAAGAAGTTTTAATTTGGATTGTTTTGCGGTTGAGTAGGCAATGCAAGCGTAGTCCAGTTTGGATCTAATTATTGCTTTGTAGACATTTAGAATACATTTTCTATTCGCGCCCCACTTTAAATGGCTAAGTGATTTTATAATATTTAGCTTTTGTAAGCATTCTTTCTTTAATTTTAGGATATGGGGTCCCCATGTTAGCTTGGTATCAAATGTGACGCCTAGGAGTTTGACTGTATCAGTATACGTGATCTTTGTATCATTAATTTTGATATCGGGTGCTCGTGGTGTTTTCTCATTTTGCAGAAATGGATTGCTTGTGTTTTTGAGTCGGAAAATTGGAATCCTGTTGTTTTTGACCATTGTTGTAGTCCGTTTATTGTTTGTTGCAGTTTTTCTTTTATGTAGTTGGTATTTTCCCTTTATGATAGATTACAAGATCGTCTGCAAAAAGTGACAGTTGGCTATTATTGGGAATGTATATAGTTATTTCATTCATGGCGATTAAAAATAGGGTGACACTTAGGATTTCTCCCTGTGGAACTCCATTTTTTTGTTCTTTTGCTCCTGATAAGCATCCATTTGTTTTAACTTTGAATTTGCGATCGTGTAAGAAATTTGTGATATATTTTAGTACATGTCCTTTTATATTATATTTTTGTAATGTATTTATTTTGTTGTATTTGCACGCAGAGTCATATGCCTTTTGGATATCGATTAGTATTGCAATTAAGTGTTGTTTATTTTTGTATGCTGTTTGTATGTCTGTTTCTAGAGTGATAATTTGATCGGTTGTTAATCGATTTTGTCTAAATCCGTTTTGTTCCATTATAAGTATATTGTTGGCCTCAAGGTACCACATTAGTCTTTTATTCACCATCTTTTGAAGTATTTTGCTGAGACAATTAGATAGTGATATTGGTCTATAGTTGGAGGGGTTTGTTTTATCTTTTCCAGGTTTTAAAATAGGAATTGTGGTAACTTCACGCCATTTATCAGGATATTGATTATTTTTCCATATATGATTGTATATGTCTAATAATTGTTGTAGTGCTTCTTCAGAGATGTTTTTGATAATTTCGTACGGGATACCGTCTGGTCCAGGAGTACTTTTTCCTTTTATGTGTTTTAGCGTGTATTTGAGTTCATTTAATGTGAATGGTTCATTTATAGATAGGTTTTCTTCAGAGTCGGTGTTAATGTTTTGTTGTTCGATTTGTGTTTTCTTTTGTACGAAGTTATCATTATAACATTTGTCATTTGAGTTTTGTTGGAATGTGTTTGCCAATGTGTTTGCAATTTCTTGTGGATTAGTTATCATTTGGTTTCCATCTCTTAACATTATTGTTTGTTGTATGGTTTTTCCTCCTTTTATTTTCCGTATTTTATTCCATATTGTTTGCGTGCTGGTAGTAGGGGTGATTGTTGATACAAAGTTTTCCCAGCATTCTTTTTTGCTTTTTAAGATTGTTCTTCTTAGTATGGCTTGAGTTTTTTTCAGGGTTATTAGATTTTCGGTGGTTTTGTGTTTTCTATATTTGTAGAGTGCTGTTTTATTTTGTTTCACTGATTCTTCGCACTGTATATTCCACCATGGGACTAGTTTTTTGTGTTTTTTTATTCTCTTTTTTGGAATTGCAGTATTAGCGGCGTTTATGATATTTTTTGTGAAATTATCTACAATGTTGTCGATGTTGTCATTTTGAGATATTTTACCTTTTGGTTTGGTAAGGGAAGAGAAAAGATTCCAGTCGGCTTCTTCCAATTTCCATTTCTCATATACTTGGTGTGGTTCTGGTCGAGTATTAGTAGCGTTACCAGTTGATATTATAATGGGAAAATGCCCGTTGTTGAAAGGGTACGGGATTACTTCCCATGAGTATTGGTGGGCTATGTTTGGTTCGCAAATAGTTAGATCTATAGCTGAAAAATTTCCTGTTCTGCTACAGAAGTGTGTGCTCGCGCCGTCATTCAGCAGTACTAAGTCTGAGTTGTTTATGATGTTTTCTATGAGTTTGCCTCTTCTGTCTGTGTTCTTGGATCCTCATATGATGTTATGGCTATTTAAGTCTCCTGTTATGATAAATGGTTTAGGGAGTTGATCGAGTAGGTTATTTATGTCGATTTCTTTTATTTGATAATTTGGAAGGATGTAGATACAGCATATTGTTGTTTTTATAGGTGCAAGTATTTGTACTGCTACGGCTTCTAATGGTGTGTTGATGTTTATTTCCCGTGCGTACGTATCATTTCTTGTGAATATTGCCACGCCACCACTGGCGTTGATTGGGTTGTCTCTGTCTTTTCGAATTACATTATACTTTTGTAGTGTTACTGTTTGGGCTTTTTTAAATCTAGATTCTTGGATGCAAATGAGTTGGGGATTGTGGTCTGATATTAGTTTTTTAATTTCGCCAATGTGTGCATAAAAGCCGTTGCTGTTCCACTGCAGGATCATTTAGAAATATAGAGATTCTCTGCTTGAAGCGATAAGGAGGGATTCTTGACTAGAGTGTATTGAGGGGTCTAGTTCTTTTTGGAGTTGTTTTTTAAGTTTGTTTATGAGTTTTGAGAATCGTGTTTTGATTGCTCTATGTTCTAGTTTTGGGTATAGTTCTTGCAGAGTTTCTATTAGTTTTGAGGTGTTTGGTGTGAGGTCTCTAGCAGGGCTTATCGGATTTGTGTTGCCGTGGGTGTTTTCTATAAATTCTTTTAGTTTTTCATAGTTAAATTCGTATTTTTCAGGACTCATTTCCATGTGTTGTTTTAGTGGTTCTAATTGTTCTCCGATTTGGGTGTATGTGTCAATTTTGGGGCTATTATTTCTAGGTTTCTTTGTTTTTTGTTTTATTGGTGGTTTGTTTAAATTGCTTGTGTTTGTGGTTGTTGCCGAGTTACTTGCGGGAGTTGTTTTTGAAGTTTCTGTGTCCGATGTTATTTGAGATGCAGTGCGTTTGGTCTGATATATTGGTGTTAGTGAGGGGGGTCTTTATTTTTGTTATTTTCGCACTGATAACTGTTGTGACCTGGTTTATTACATATGAAACATGTTATGTTGTCTTCTGATGTTATGAATATGCGGTATTCAATATTTTCGTATTTTATAAGTGTGCTGTCTGGAATTGTTTGTTTATCATCAGGGGAGATATATGTTTGTCTTCTGAAGCTTAAGACATGGGAGTATTCAGACTATTGCATCCCTACTCTAAGAAAGTTAATGGGGGAAACTAGTTTTATTCCTGAGAGTTTAAGGTGGTCTTCGATAATGTAGTGTGGGATGGAGGGACATACGTTTGAGAGTGTTATGCGTTTTGCTGGTGTAATAAGCCTTCGTATATTTATTTCATTGTTTTCTATTGTTATTTGTGCATGTTTATTGATTATGTCATCTACTAATTCTTTTGTTTTAACATATATACAAACTCTATTATTAGATATTCTGGAAGCGAATAATACGTTTGTTGGGCCTATTATATTACCTATGCTGATTATGTAATCTTTTATTTTGATCCCATCGATCGAATTCATCAGTATAGCTTTTCTTTTGTGGGAAAAGAGTCTGCAATTGGTTTACGCGCGACACCTGCAAATGATTGGTGTTTGTCTTGACTTGCAACGTTCGAGTGGTGAGACATTGTCGACTGCATGTTTGTTTTGGTTTGTTTCTGTACTTACCGCTGTAGTCAGCGGCTTTATTTGTTGTTATTTAGTTTGGCTATTAGTTTATAGATGGATTTGGTAGTTTTATTTGAAAGTCAGAGTTTAAGTAAGGTTATTGTAATTAAGGTGTAAAAAGGAAAAATTTGTGAATATGTGTAAAGGGTGAGGTTAGTGAATTTATGGGAGAATGAGCCCTACCTTATACCGTGTTTTGGTTGACATCTGGTAGATCAGTTGTAGGGTTTTCTTCGGTTTGAGGGATTTTATAACTTGCTCAGTAACACGTGCTTATCACTGTTCGCGTGGGTAACTGTATTGTGGTATTGCCCGTAATATTATACGATAAACAGTAGATTTGTGTATATAAGATGACCACCTAATACAGTTTGCAAAACTCCAGTGGTGTAATACCTTAACGTGATGGACAGTTGGTCTAACAGGAATGTTTTTGTTGGTAATATGATGCAGTGACTAATATAAATCACAACTGTGTCTTTAGATAGTCTATAGTGCATTTTAAAGTTCAGTTCATCATACATTTCGAAGGGATTATTTCTATTCCGAAAAAATTTTGGTAGTGCGAATATTTCTAGACCATGAATTTCATCTTTAGATGATGAGGACGATGATGACATTTATTTTTAAAATACTATATTTAAAAAATATCACCTCGTAAATAGCAATAATTGTATGTTTATTTGCATTTCATCGTTAAATATATAGATACAAAAATATTCACAAAACAGAACATGTCAAATATTACCGTTAATGTGGATTGGTGCAACGAAATTAAGTCAGTTTTTATTTTTCATTAATTTATTCCGACATTAATTAAGTATCGTTGGTGCCTCAAAGTGATGTGTTGTAGAAATGCGAATAAAATCATATTTGATTACAACATTGATAATGAAATCATTGCAAATAAAACTACAATAAAAGACTTAGGTATTACGTTCGACTGTAAACTTCTTTTTAATTAACAAGTAGACTTAATTGCAAAACAGTCCTGTAAAATATTAGGTTTTGTTTTAAGAAGTTGCAAACATTTCAGAAGTCCTGGAGCTATAACTTAAATATTTAATTCATTAGTCCGGTCAAAATTGGAATATTGCTCTACTGTTTGGAACCCTATGTACATTTTTAATGTAAGACTCCTTGAAAATATTCAAAAGATTTTTGTATCGGTGTTATGTTTTAGATTTAAGATTACATTTCTAAACTAAAGTTTTTCAATATAGATACTCTTGAAAACAGAAGAACTCTATCAGACATGATTTTTCTTTACAAAATCTATAATAACCTAGTTTACTTTCAAAAAGTTGAAAATTGTCTATGAAACATATATATTAAAAAATATAAAGACAATAAAAGTAGTCAACTGTTTCATAAAAACCAGCCTCAGAATAATAACTAAGTTATTAATTCATTGAGACCGGCCGAGCAAATCAATCGGGAACTACAGACGCGTTTCACTCTTATTGGAGCTCATCAGTGTAGTGGACCCACCAGCTGCTGTAAGGCAGTGGTACCAATGACTGACTTGGCGAGATCTAAGATCCCAACAGATTGGTACATGGAACTCAAACCCAGCAAACAGAATTATGTCTAATTATATTTTGAGATTTGGGCACATTGATTTATTTAATCTCTCACTATCTACCTAGGAAAATTATTAAAATCAGCCGAAATAATTTGTGTAGTTTTGGAAATTTGTACAGCTGTTCCTTGAGGTGTCCTGATAAACATACTAAAAGTCCCCGAGGGTGGGGGGTGAGCCGGTGGAAGGAGAGGGGTGAAAGGCAGTGGCGGCTCGTGGGTAAGGGCTGCGGGGCTGCAGCCCTGTATTAAAAATGATCTACTTATATACATTTATAATAATTAATAAATAATCAACAATAATAATATTGTACAAATTATATAATGTATTTTGTTAAATTTAAATATGTTGTCTTTGTGATATATACTATTTGTTATACACCGATGCATAGAGTTGCTATACGCAGCACCTTTATCCCCACCACACTAACAGCTGTTCTCAAAACAGCTCCGAGATATACCAAAAGTGAAGGCACGGCGAATATCGCAGCGACATATCCATAATAGATGGTATGAGCGTAGTAAAAGCAAAGTTGTACACTAAAATACGCATTTTTTAAAGGTATGTTGTTATTAAATTGTTATATAATAACTAAGTTTTAATATTGTAGATTAAATAAATAACTAATTAATAATACATACATAATTAAAGGATAATTATTATATAAAAAAAGATAAAATGAATTCAGTACAGTCCTTATTGGAAAAATTATTGAATTGAAGATATTTTTAAATAATCGTCCCATAGAGCAATTCGTTATGCAAAAAGAGCGAGAAAATAATTTTATTTTTAAAAAATTTAAAAAATCCACTTAGCTTTAATGACTAGGTTTTTACTTACAAAATAATATTAAAGGAATGTCAGTATTTTTTTTGCAGCCCTTACCTAAATAAAGTCAGGAGCCGCCACTGGTGAAAGGAAAGAAAATTAAAAAATTGTTAAACCTGAAACAGGGCTTTTTCTTGGAAAAGAGGGATTTTTATTATGATCCTGAAGAATTTTTTAAACCAAAAAGTTGGCGTCACTTGTGGGTACGACAAGTACAATTGAACGTGTACCTATTGACTTCTTTGCTGGCTCGTGTTGATTTTGGTGCGTCTCATCAACTTTGTCATATTTGACACCCTGTATCTCGTAAAGTATTGATTCTACAGTAAAAATGTATATAACAATATTTGTAGAAAATTTAATAAAGTTAATTTATGAAGAAGCAACTGTCATGATATCCTTAATAGTTTTCGAGATATGAGCTAAAAATTAAAAAAAGGAACCTTTCACCCCCTCCCCTTCCACCGGCTCACCCCCCACCCTGGGGACTTTTAGTATGTTTATCAAGACACCTTAAGGAATAGATGTACAAATTTCCAAAACTACACGAATTATTTCGGCTGATTGACGATTTTTGATCTAATTTTCTTAGGCTACTTATAAAAGATGTATAGTTGATGTCTTTAGATAAGGAAAATGTACATTTATTTGTTATCATTTATGCATTTCTGTAATTTAGCACTATTTTTTTGATAACTCTGTTTTGCATAAATTAGTAGTTCGTATTTTTTATATTGTATTCTTCATGGTAAATATGTGTGTACCTGTTATTAGTCTTGTAGACTGTTGGTACTCCACTAATAATAAATAAATAAAACTAAAACAGAAAACAGAACTAAGGAGTTTGCAAACTTGTGTGTTAAACTAAAATGTAAAACCGATTTGGGAACGGTTGCATAAAATAACACACTACTACTATGTGTACAGACAACTAACATATGTTTAAGCTCTCATGAAATACAAGGAGTATGAACGTTAAGAAAATTCACCTGCAGATGAAGACGTAGAGACTAGTTGAGGTTGCATTTTAAAAATAAACCTTTCTGGCTGATATCCACGAGTTTTCTTTGTCATGCATTGTCCAACCAAAACTGATCTGTAGGAAAATGTCTTGTCCTTGCAAGGCGGGACAAAATGGAAACTGTAACTACTCATATACTGTACAGTATACTACAAGATGTACATTCCTATACGTCATCAAAAATATTTGTATGAGTTAAAATTTTAATGGTGAGGGATATTTCATTCCCTATTCTTATTTTTCATTTGGTTCCGGGAAAGAATTAGGTTATAATAAATAATGTGTATAGATTTGTAACCAAATATACAACAGTTAACAAGGTTCGTATTTATTTACTTCTCTTCTTCCCAATTTTTGGTTAAAATTCTTGTTTTAAGTAAAAAAAATTAAAGCGAACCATCTGTATATTTATATCTATGTTAGAAAGGTAAATAAATACTTTAAAGTAGTATACATTAAATATCGAAATCTGCAGGTTATAACGATTTTATCCCTATCGTGACGTCAGATTCCTAGTTAAAATTTTTACCGCTTGACTCATATTGCTTAGCTTGAATCATGAATAGTAAAATGTTTCAATATTTATTCTACTCTTTTCAAACATACCAAATATTTTCTAAATCATTTATTTACTGAGATATATCCAAAAAATCTGAGAGGCCTTCAAGTAAACTACCTCTTCTTGTTGATGGATTGCCACTAAAATCTAATCAGCTCTTAAATTGACCCTTTATTTTGTAAATATTAAGTTTAAAGTGATTTATCAACATGTAGACGGTTGAAAACGTATTCTAAGGACTCCAATATTGAAATGTTTGGCCCGTTATTTTAATAATAGGTTTGATGTTATAGTTCATGAAGCAAATTGGTTACTGTTCTCAATTCGGCGCGTTGAACTACCAGCTGACCACCAGAGAACTGCTAACATTTTTCACTCACCTACGAGGAATCCCTAAAGACCAAATCCAGAACTACGTTGACATGTGGATCCAGGAATTCGGTAAGTACCTGTAGCGAAAAAAAAAATAAATCTTTTGTAGAGGCTACTTTTACTGTACATAAAAAAAGTTTCAAATAAATATAGTAGCTAATATTATTCTGCATTTACTAAATATAATATAGAAGATTAGTATATTTTAAAAAATTTGTTAATTTGCAATTCGTTTCATTTGGAATTATGCGCGCAATTACATGTAAATATAATAAATATAGGATCAGTATATCAGTTATATAAATATGGAATATCTGCATAAAGTTCTGTAATATATATTATGATGAAAATGTATAAGTAAACTTTTAAAGCACGTACGACGAGTTTAAGAGCACGACGCGAAGCGGAGTGCTTTTAATGCTTTAATAGTTATTTACGATACAAGTGGCTAAAGACGCTTTACGTATGTGTATCGTACAAAATTTTATCTACGATATAATAAAAAATCCCAAAAAATATAAAAAAAATATTTTTATTTATGAAGTAGGATCACAATATTAAATGAAATATTTGCCATAATAACAAAATTTTTGCAAATTTGGCGTGTTTAAAAATTTTAATCACTCGTTGCTTGGCAACCTGTGACTGCCCGTGACTAATGGGATCGTGTTACTAAACAACCGTTTTACAAACTTGAAACTAACAGTTAAACATCAATTTTACAAACTATCGTAGATAAAAGCACTTAAACACCTGTGTCATACGCTATTTTTATTATTCTGAAAAAAAAAAAATTTCTTATGATGGTGAATTTTCAGAAGTACTCAATTTTTTTTATATCTGTGGAGGTCATAGTAAGCAATAACATTTTTGAATAGAGATTTTTTTTTGCTTTACAACGATATAAAACAGTAATAATATATTTTTACAATTAACGAAGTTTGTTATTTAAAATAAAATTGAAATAATTTATGGGGTAAATAACTCCGTGGTAACGTATCGGACTGTGGATCGTGATATTCCATTGCCGACAGTTACCAATTTAAATTTACCCCTGTGTTTCCTCCTCCATTTACATCCTTGGGGGGTATAATTTGACGGCTGGTATCCGTACTTCATACGAAAAAATATATCACTTACCTAGATCTGAGTAAGCACACCCATATTGGGTAAAAGGCGTGATGATATATTCATTTTATTTATTTATTTGAAATAAAAAAGTAAATCGTAGACTGCCATGGAAACATTTAATAATAAATAATATAATCTCACCGTGGAGTTAAATTTAGTTTCATTGTATAATAATAATAATAATAATAATAATAATAATATATAACTTTATTGACACACGTCAAAGGCGGGGTTCAGCCAAGGCTGCTCTTCCACCCAACCAATACAAATATGAATTAAACATAAGAAATACAATGAATGCCAAACAATGAGATATAACAATCATACATAATACTTGCCAAATATTTTTAAGATTGTTCAAGATACAAATTCAAGCGAAACATGTGAACAATACATTAGATATACATACATATGGTTACAAATGTTATAATAAACTCGAATGCAAAATTATTTGTTATGAAGCAATCATGGATGCCAAATAAAAACAACAATAAAATATATAATATTACAAAACAGTTTTTAGTTTCTTTTTAAATGAGTTTAACGCTAGAGATTTTAAATCATCTGATACATTATTGTACATCGTAGGTGCAATATATGAAAAACAACATTTATATTTAGATTTTTTGAAACGAGGTACGGCTAATAAATCTTTAGTTCTAAGCCCGTAGCTGTAGTCTTTGTAATTAAGTTTTTTATATAAATATGTTGGGACACCAGTAGTTAAAATTTTATGTGTGAGAATAATGTATGCATTTTTTACTCGGTTATCGATATATGTGATATTTGCAAGTGATCTATATTGAGAAATGTGGTCATACTTACACACACCATAAACATACCTGAGACAGGAGTTCTGGAAAACTGTAATTCTGTGTTTATCAGCTTGAGTTAGATTAGGAACATACACACAGGAACAGTAGTCAAAGATGGGTAGAATTAAAGTATTAATTAAATGTAATTTAGCTTGAATAGAAAGTAAATTGCGAAATTGATACAGATGACGTAATTTAATCATAGCTGCCTTTAATTTATTTTTCAAATGTATACGAAAGTTTAAGTTTTCGTCAATGTACATTCCTAAACTTTTTGTTACTGTACTACGTTTAATTGTAACACCATCAAGTACTACATCTGGGGTGCTGTATGCTCTAAATATTATTAATGAAGATTTTGTTGTATTTATTTTTAGACCATTGTTCTTTACCCACGTGGTTAAATTATCCAGATCTTGATTGATACGACAGAAGCTTTCATTTATTTTTTCAGGACTTACAGTTGCTATAACTTGTGTATCATCGGCGTAAGAATGCATTTCACAAAAACTTAAAGTAGAGGGTCTGATACGTATAATAAGAAGAACAATGGTCCTAAAATACTTCCCTGCGGAACACCGCAGCTCAAGGGAAATGCATTTGAATTCAAATTTCCAGAGTTGTGCAACATGCTTATAAAAAATTGCCTATTAGCTAAATAGCTTTCACACCACTGCAATGCACTGTCTGAAAACATATAATAGTGTAATTTAGCAAGCATAAGTTTATGATCCACCATATCGAAAGCCTTGGAGAAGTCAATTTGAACAAGGATAGACAGTTTTGAATTATCAAAATTATGAATTAATGAATCAACAATATTTAAAAGACATGTATTAGTACTGTACCCTGCTCTGAATCCTGATTGTGTGGATGGAAATATATTATTTAAGAGAGCAAAGGATACAATTTGCTCATAACATATTTTTTCCAAGACTTTCGATAGGGTAGGAAGAACACTAATCGGGCGCAAATCGTCAAAACTAGATGGATTTGCGCGCTTAGCTACCGGTTTTATTATTGCAGATTTCCACAACTCCGGGACTACATTATCAAGCAAGCATGTGTTTATAATGTGTGTAATATATTTTGAAATTACAGGAAGCATAATTAATATCATATTTCGTGAAATTCCATCGACACCTATAGCATCAGATTTTAAATTTTTAATGATTTTTTCAACTGTGTCAGTATCTACACATTTAAAACTAAAGTAATCAGTTGGTGTTAGGTTATCCGAAAATGTATAATTATTGTAAAAGTTAATTGTATCTGGATTTACTCTGGTTGTACTGAATTTATCTAGCAGATGCTGTCCATACTGCTGTGGCTTACATAAAGAATCATTAATATTTTCATGTTGTGTTGCATTTACACCCACGCGTTTTAAATTGCTCCACAGTTTACCGGAATCCTTAATATTGTTATTAACATTGTAATTTATAAAAGCTTGTTTTTCTCGTCTGATAGCTGCAGTTGTTAAGTTTCGTAACTGTTTATAGTACTGAAATTTAGCCTCAGTTTTATATTTTCTGTAATCAATTAGTGCTTTATCTCTTTTTTTCTGCATTATTTTTATTACAGGTGTAATCCAGGGCGAGTACTGTTTATTATTGGTTACACGCTTAATAGGGGCGTGTTTATCAAATAAGGCACTAATGTTACAATTCAGAAAATCAACTTTGCCATTTATATCATTAATATTAAGGATGTGATTCCAATCTACTGCTTCGCAATCAGTTATAAAAGATTCTTTATTAAAATCTTTAAAATCTCTAAACGTGTAAGTTTTTTTAGCTGTTATAATTTTCGGGATATTTAAGATACAAAATACACAATCATGATCAGAAAATTCGCTACAATCAATTGTGCCGGAATCTACACAAATATCTTTACTGGATACCGCAATCATGTCAATAAGAGTTTCAGAAGCAGGCCTAGTGTAATTTTTAATTATTTGATGCATATTATTAGTTGACAATAAGTTATTTAAAAAATGAGATCGAGCATCGTTTGAGAGAAGATTGATATTGATGTCACCAGTACAGATAATGTAGTCCGATTGTAGAGCGAATTCTGTGAATAAGCTATCTAGTATAGTAAGATCTTTGTAATAGTCAGAATGTGGATTGTACATGACACCTACACAAATTTTTAAATTGTTCACATGAACTAAAATCCATAAATGCTCAACATTATTAATGCTGACAAACGATGTATCTAAGATTTTAAATTGTATACCAGAACGAACGTAGAATGCCACACCCCCACCTCGTTTATGAGTTCTCTCTAAGCTAGTTAAATTATAATTTTCAATATGAAATAAACGTGATGGAGTAGTTTCATTGATCCATGTTTCTGTGACGGCCACAATATCAAAATTGTGTTCACTTACAAATTCATTAAATTGTTGAAAACAAGAATTAATAGACCTAACATTTATTTGGCCCAGTGTAAACAAAGCATTACTTTTTACGCTGTGATCAGCTGATGTTGACATAAAAATAATTTTTAAGCAAGTATTGAAACAAGAATATACAAACGTAAAATAATCAAGGACAGATTAATCAGATTTAAGACGAGTTCGTTGACCTTTGTGCATGTTCTGGCTGCTATAAGTAATAAACTTCGAAAAAGTGATAGTGATTTAAATGTATCGATTTCAACAATTTTTAGTAAATCAAAAAGCAGACATAGAATATAAACACCATTGAAATAGAATTAAATTTTTAGTATATCATCTATAGACTTAACATAGATTTTGTTGGATTTACCCATATTTTTAGTATTTATAATTATACGTCCATCATATGACCATACATTTTTAGAAGTGAATTTGTCGATTGCCTTTTTAAGAAGTGTGACACGGGCATTTGTAAGATCTTCTCTAACAGTAATACCGGAGCCTTTTAGTTTTCTCTTGCTATTAAAAACTTTTTGGCGCGAACGATAGCTCACGAATTTAACTATAACCGGTCGATTAGAAACATTTAAGGCTGGCTTACCAAGTCTATGACACCGATCAATTTCACACAAGTTAATGTCCACATTTAGTTTATTTTTAAATAGATCCAGTACGCACATATCTATATTTTCACCAACAGTCTCTGGGAGGCCGAATATACGCAGATTATTGCGCCGCGTGTATTGTTCGAGATCATCAGCACTTTTCTCCACCTTGATCCACGACTTCTTTAGGGTAGCATTTTCTTCTTTTAAAACTTTGATTTCTTCTTGTAGAGAGGTTATTTTTTCTTCCATCACGGTTTGCACTGCTGAATTCACTTGTTCTACAATTAGCTTCACAAAGATTTCATTTTGGCCAAGTTGAGCCAGAGCTGCACTTATCATTTCTTTGATAGCATCGGAATCCTCACGTGTAATCATTTTGTTATGAATAAAAAAGAACAGATAACTGTGGTGCAAAATAAATAATAAAAATCACTTCAACTTTTTCTTAAGACGATCAGACTACGCCAGAGCTCGCAAAAAAACGTCTACTCTGCACGGCAGTTCATCAATGATGTATGGTGTGGTTTACTAAGAATGCCACTAATTGACCCAATCATAGTTAACGAAATTTTAAATGGCCTTAAATATTTAAATATATAACAAATTGATATTGCAGATATTTTAGATACATTGCCATTTCGTCAAATATAAAATATGTGGTTTCGGTAGGACGGAGCTTCTGCTCACAATTCACAAGTCATAGTACAAAATTTAAATATTCGATTTGGAGGAAAATGGATAGAAATTTAACACAATTAGATTTTTTTATAGAGTTACTTAGAAAATTAACTTTTCATTCGGGAATATTAGAATGAAAATGTACTACGAAATGCCACCGTAAGAATTCGGAATCAGATTAGTCCAAGAATGTTAAGTAAGTTACAGAAAAAACAGAGTGAATGGCTCAGAAGTGCTTGGAACGAAGTCGACAATTAATAGAATATTTATGGCAAAGTTTTCGTAAATTATTTTTTATTTGTCTGAAATTATTATTTTCTCCCATACAGGCCTATGATTCACTTTTTTAATTCAATTTTATTATAAATAACAAATATCATAAATTTTTCTTTTAATTATAAAAATATTTTATTAGTGTTTGATATCGTTGTAAAGCAAAAAAAAATATAATTTTCATGACTTACTATGACCTTCATATGAAAAATAAAAGTTGGTACCAGTAACTCGTAAATATTAAGATATAAAATTCTTCTGCAAACTCACCATTAAAAAGTGTCTCATATTATGTTATATAACAAAGTTATAAGCAAAAAAAGAAAATCACTAAATTTACATTTTGGCCTAATGACCTATGCATTTAATTGGAAAAACAAATACATGTTCAAACTGCCCTACTAAAGAGGCAACTTTCGTCTAATTTCACCTACCTCGTATCTCTAATTGTTCTCTATGCCTAATGCATTCGTACCTTAAATGGGACACGCTGTATAGTTCAGTCAAAGTAGAGATTTAAAAAAAAAAATCGTATAGAGCTAAAAATTAGTATAGACCTTGAATGCACTATTTCAAATGTAATAATAAAGCCCCATTGATGCCGGAATGGGACAAGTCGCCGCGGCCAACTCGCCGCCGGGCTAACTCACCGCCAGGCCAACTCGCCGCGAGTAAGATGAAAAATCCAATAAATATCACTGTATGTGTAAAATAACCAATATAACACTAAAAATAATTATAAAGGCAACGGCAAGGTAGAGAGCGTTGATGCCGGTTCACTCGATAATGCAAGTTAAGCAGGGCTGTCCGCGGTTAATAGTTCGATGGGTGACCGATTTGCGAAAACACATACCAGCGAACACTACGTGCCATTGTCAAACCACGAAAAACGAGAAACCGAGGGGGCATAGAACCTTAGCAGTTGAGACCCCTTTACAAAAAAAATTATTATGATTTTTATTATATTATATATCTTTAATAAGATGGATCGAAAATAGGCTATTTTTCCAAATCGTTGACTACCTAATACAAAATCGCAAAAACGTGAATTTTAGCTGTTTTAGAAGCTCTATACGTGGAACAATCGCTATCGTATATGCTAATAAGCTTGATAGTCGATAAGAATAACACGTCTATAAATGTCATTAAATTAATTTTTTAGCATAACTACACTTATTACAAAAAAAATGTGTACAAGTGCAAAAATCTAAAGTTCAAGGGGTGAGGGGGGATTACATCGATCATTTGGAAAAATAACATTTTTTCGATCCACTCTAATCCTAAATTGGGAAGAAACAAACAACGGACTATATATATATATATATATATATATATATATATATATATATATATATATATATATATATATATATATCTATATATACTACTATACTACTACAATATATACTATACAGGGTGTTCATTTTAAGTGGTACACTATTGCTATTTCGAGAACTATAAGAGCTACGAGGTTAGCAAAATTAGCAAACAATTTCTATATTATAAGACAATTAAAATGAGCGAAACAATAATTTTTTCTCAAAATGCGGGGTGCAACTTTCTTATTTTAAATGGCAACCTATTTTTTTTATTTGCTTATTCGATTCAGTATTTTTTTCTGAATTCAACAATGTTCACATGTAATGACCAAATAATACAAAATATTTGAGAAAAATCCAAATTAAAAATGTATCATTTTTATTTAAATATGGCTATACAAAGTTTGCCATGGAAGAAAACAAATAAATCAAACAATTGTTAATATTAATTTTTTGAACTGTACCTACTTCTGTATTTCTACTGTAACAACAAAATGAATAATTATTCTCATAATTACAGTTTTTGCAATTATTTCTGCATTTGATTTATTTGTTTTCTTCCATGGCAAACGTTGTATGGGCATATTTAAATAAAAATAATACATTTTTAATTTGTATTTTTCTCAAATATTTTGTATTATTTAGTCATTACATGTGAATATTTTTGAATTCAGAAAAAAATACTGAATCGAATAAGCAAATAAAAAATAGGTTTCCATTTAAAATAAGAAAGTTGCACCCCGCATTTTGATAACCACTGGTCTAAAAAAATTCTTGTTTCGCTCATTTTCATTGTCATATAATATAGAAATTTAACCTACCTCGTAACTCATATAGTTCTCGAAATAGCAATAGTGTACCACTTAAAATGAACACCCTGTATATATATATTTTCAAAATTTATTAAAAACTATTCTATAGAAAAACGTTGGCATAGTTTTTAAATAAATTATTGACTGCTAGAAGGTTGTTTCTTCCCAAATTTCCGCATCAGTCGATCTTCGCATCCGGTATTCTTTAATTGTCCCAGCCCTATTTACGGTTAATGCGGTTTTTTAATTTACTATAAGTAGGAATAAACCTTGTTGTGATGTGCATAACAGGTAAAAGCAATAACATTTATTATTATTTATTCTAATACTTATTTGAAGAACCAAAACCAATAGGTGCCCATTTGCATTTAATCCCCGATCTGGTAGTGTTTTTTCTTTTACCTGTTAAGCGCATCACAACAGATTTTATTCCTACTTAGAATCGCATTTATATTTTTTGTTTAATAATTCTTAATTTGTAAAACCAGTAAGTCCACTTTTGGATAAAATGAGGTAAGATCATATAATTGTGAAATTATTAGTAATATTAAAGATAATTAATACATAATTAAACAACACGATTTTTCTTGATTTTGTTTTAAATACAAACCCAATCCCAATTCGCATTTAAAGATAAGATGGAAATTGAGGTACGTCCAACTATATATCATTTATTATTCAATATCCCAATTATAATAAATGAGTGTTACATATAATGATTCTTATTAAAACAACTAGGGCCGGATTTACGTACAAGCGGAACAAGCACGTGCTTGTGGCCCCCAACCCAATAGGGCCCCCGGTCAACCTTTTTTTTATTGAAAAACATTTTTTATATGAAGTTTTCTAACGTTTTTAACGGTTATAAACGTTTTTTAAAGTAGAGAGTAGAGGTAGGTGCCCCATCCCTTCCTCGTGCTTGGGGGCCCCGCAAGCTGTAAATCCAGCCCTGAAAACAACCCTATTGAACTCGCTGCGAGTCGGCCCGGTGGCGTTGGCCCGGCGGCGAGTCGGCCGCGCCGAGTTGTCCTAGACCGATTGATGCTACCTCTGCTAAAAATTTTATATAAGGTCAAAAGTCAAGATATTAGTTTTCCGCATATTTTTCTTAAACGGTAAGTGTTATCATAAAATTAGGTAATACAAAGTTAGTATACTTTGAAATTGTCTACAAAAATTAGATACCATATAGTTTTTTTTCCTACGAACCGTTATTCATGAGATAGAGTGATTTCAAAAGTTAGAAAAGTCGTATTCTGCATAAAAAGCACACATTTCCGCACCACCTATGAGATAGTGTATTTCATTCAATGTTTACCCAGTAGGCATAATCCACGATCTATTAGCTGATCTGACAGTTTTCTATTGATTAAAAAATGTTATAATTTGTAATTATAAAAAGAAACGGATTATTGTTAATTTTTTGCTTTTTTCTTCTTCGCCTTTGTCTTCCTCTCCTTACTGGATTTCTGTAGAGTATTCTAAGAAAAAGAATGGCTCAATTATAGACATTGATATCATAATTATTCTCATTTGTTCTATTTGAGTCAACATTGGTGCAAAACTATTTTTTTTCTTAGAACAATCTGCAGAAATCCAGCAATGAGAGGTAAATCAAGAACAAGAAGAAGACATGACTGTTGAAGTACAATTTGAAGATTATTAATAATATTATTATTTTCAAAAAATCAACAATAATTCGTACCTTTTTTAATTAATAGCAAACTGTCCTGATCAGATAATAGATCGTGGATTATGCATACTGGAGAAACCACGTAAAAATGTATCAAGTACATTACCTCATATGATAAATCATTTGTGCTTCACAGGAGGTTGCTGGACGTGAAGTTGGCAGCCAATTTACAAAGTCCTATCACTTCCATTCTACGGGGGTTGCTATGATTCTATGCTCATATATTGGAAGCACTAACGAAGCATAATCGATTGGTATATGATAAATCATTTCTAACTAATCTTTTCAGCCAGTTATTTTCTCTTGCTACAATCATCGTGTTTTTAAAATCAATACTAGTGATTCTTGAATAGCATCTTAAGCAACTGCAGATTTATCAAGTTGATTTAATCTAGTAGGTATACCGGTGTTGTTCCTTTAATCTCGTAGAAACAGATCTACCAGTTTGGCCTATGTAAACTTTACCACAATGGCACGAAATCTCATAAATGCCAGAACAATGTAGATCCACTATATATTTAAAATTGCCAAGATCACAGAGTTTTAAATTTGATTTATATGACGTTTATATATCATACTTATTAAGAGCCAAATTTGTCTGTAACTTTAGCAATGTAAGGTAAAGTGGCAAAAATTTCTTCTCAGTAACAACTTGAGGAGCTTGTAAAGATTTATTTTTCGACTTCAGTGCTTTTCTTATTTGCGCTTTGCAGGTATATATATATATATATATATATATATATATATATATATATATATATATATGTACGTTCCAGGATATATATATCCTGGATATATCTGTTTATTCATTATTCTCATAGCAACTGTGATTATTGAAATATAAATAGATACACAAGCGACATTGAGTTACTTCAAGGGTAGAGCTCCCAATACCGAATACATGGAAACAAAAACTGTAAGAACTGAACAATGGAATGCGTTTGAATGAATTACCATTTAAATAAACATCGGCAAATTGTTTTCTAGTTATAGTTTGTTGCGGAAAGCGTTTTTTGAGCAATAAAGGAGAAAACTAAATAGCCACAATTCTATGTTACTAAATTTTTATTAATTAACCAAACATTGTTCAACTAACTCTCAAATGTCCTAATTTTCATTTTAAGCATAATTTACTGCTACACTTTGCAACGACTGCTTGTTAATTTATTACCTTTTCAATCTCGTCCCCCGCATATTATGAATCATCCGGTATAGCGTGATGTAACGTTAAAATAATTATAAATCTTCCATCAGATATCATGAAGTACCAGAACGTGCAAGCAGAACATCTCAGCGGGGGAAACAAAAGGAAACTGAGTACGGCGATTGCGTTGCTGGGCGACCCGCCAGTTGTGATGTTGGACGAGCCCACCAGTGGCGTAGACCCAGTCGCCAGGAGAAACCTGTGGGATATTCTGGCCAAAAGGAAGGGCACTGGACAGGCCATCGTGCTTACGTCACACAGGTAAATCGAGTATTAGAAAAAATTGTTGTTGCAGCACATAATTTGTGGAAAATATAAATAGAAATTCTATTCTGGGCACCACAATACCTTCCGCCATAGATGACATTTTTCAACTGTTTTGTTTTTTCAAAAAACACAAGCTAACAGATTTAAACGAAAATTTCAAAATATATTTTTTCTACGACCACTGAGAAATTTGCTCATTGTATGTTGTTGTTGCTAGGGATATGAGGTACATTGCAAGCATCGTGCGAAATGAATTTGTTTTGTGAGTATTTCAATACAGATCAGTTCACTTAAGTACAGGTGCCATTGCTAGGATACTTATTTAGAAGTGTCAAATATTTTAAAGGTGACAGCGGGACAAATTTATTATTAAAATTAAATTATTTTGAAATAATATCGTGGTCGTAGAAAAAGTATAGTGTACAACGAGCATGGAATGGTACTCATTTCCTACGAGTATGAAAGTTTGTAGCATTCGCCTTCGGCTCATGCTACAAATCATACGAGTATGAAATGGTCATTCCATGCTCGTTGTACACTATACTTTTTCTACGACCACGATATTATTTCAAAATAATTTAATTTTAATAATAAATTTGTCTATCTACTATTTCTTTAGCGTGTTGTAATTCGTAAATGATGGAAGAAAGAGAAAAATGTTTCAAACTTCAATTGTAGACATTCATATTTTAAACATTATTCTAATAACAAAAGTTATCATTAAATCATAATTTACTGAGCTGAGACATATCAAAATAATTTGATATGGCTTCAAGTAAACTACCTCTTTCTCTTATTGGATTATCACCAAAAACTAATTAGCTCTTTCCAAGAAAACACAGTTAATATATACAAAATATAAATATTTTCAGTTTTGTAGTTTCTGAGAAACCGTAATTTCAGAGATCCACATACAGAGATAGACAGGCACACATATATATTTCATCGCGAAATTATTAAAATTGTGTTTTAAGGACCATAAAACATACTCATCCACTAAGGACATTACCTAGTTTTTAGCATGATTCCTACACTTCTCTAAAGCTTACATTACACGATGAAGTTTTTCGTTTTATGTGACTATAAAGTATCTTTATAAGTGATCTTATCAGTCTATTTAAGTTAATTAAAATATCCAAGTGTCAAAACTCCGTTCACCAAATCTACTGTAAAAACCCCTTCAAATTACGATTTTGGTAATCAGTCGATTTCACTGCCTACATTGATCGATAATTGTTGAAGATAAATGTATGTCAAACTGACCACGAACATCCAAGCGTGCTACCTGCACTGCTACCCCGATTATTATTATTGTTTACAAACATATGCATATAGTTGTTTTTCATATAAATATACGTCAGCAGTATACATTTTCTATCGGCAATATCAGGGGGAGGCAACTTTGATGACAAATGTCAGCACAATGATGATTAGTGTCACTCCACTCCTTAAAATGTGGAGGCGCCACTTTATAATAAAATAAGCTATTGGAATCGAGTTACTTTGGAAAAAGAAGAAGAAATCACTGACAATTTTAGTGTCAAAATTGATGTTGATAATTCGTTCTCGTTATTGTCGTTTATTATTGTGTATAAATATTGCAACAGGTAAGTGTTAAATTTAATATTCTGTTTTATACATCACATACACACTTAAAATATAATTTCAATACATTAAAAATAAATCACTGTATATTTTTTCATTAATTATTATATGTACACAAATATATTATAAAGCAATGTTAAAAGTTGTATTGCACTCATGCATTTTCCATATAACAAATATCTACTATGTATGTTTCTTCCAATTCCTTTTTTTATCCGTTTCCTCTCCTGTATATTTTAGAACAATGCTTAATTTATGTTGAATAAAGGGATGCTTAATTAAAGAAAAAAGGCTATTTCGTTTCCCTAAATGTAAGGATGCAACAATTTCGGATGGATATACTTGGGTTAGACGTAGGTAACGTCAGATAAATTCCTAACGATCAACAAACGGACATGACCATCTACAAACTAACAGTGAAAGACCTTTTAAGAGAAAATGTGAGACATCCGAACATGGTGTAGTAATAAAGGTTTCTTTAATATAAACATTATTAATAATTTAAACCCTTGTAAGTTTTTGAAAAAAATGCGATTACCAATGTCTCAGTTGAGTGACCGGGAATGAACATTCTACGAAGAAACTGTAAAGAACCGACTAAAGATTGTGACAGGGAACAATACCATTCGACAACTAAGGACCTGGCTTAGCAGTGTTACAAGAAGAGACCAAGTGGACAGACTTAATAACTAATTGTTTAACAAAACATTTTCTTCTTCACCAATACAATTGGCTCAAATAAAAAAAATCAAAAGTTAGACGTTTTACGGCACAAGACAACACATATAACTGTAATTGAAGGAAAGGGATTACGAAGAACGAAAAATAAAGAAAATTTTATAATGAATTCATAGATTAATAACTCCGAAGTTAATCGATTTGTGAAGACGAATATGGATGATGCGAATCTACGGTATGCTAATTCTAGAAGTAATAAATTTCATTTTTACTAAATATATTTGTTTTAGGCTGTACAAAAGTATTTGGATATCTCCACCAGGTTGAGAAGTATTCATATAACACAACAAGCATTTGGATGTCACCCACACGGCGTCGGTTAAACATAAAAGCATAGTAATTCGTGCTGGTTATTAAATGGAATTTTTAATTTAACTTATTTACAAGAGGATTTTTTTTGCGAGTATAAGCACTGTTTTAATTACATTTTGATTATTCTTGAGCACAATTCCTCGTTTCTCTTTATAAATTTACTTTTACAATTAAATATATTATTAGTGGCACTTTAGATAATAACAAATTGAATCAAATAATCACATAATAATAATAATAATCACTAATTAGTCGTTCGGCTTGTAATAAGCTGACGTGGATTTTATATTACTACTTTTACAAACCTCACACCCGCATCCAAATTCATTACAGTTTGCAGCAGTAAAATTTACATGTTTCAAGAGTTTTTGGAACTCAAAAATAACATGTTGTATTTAAAGAAACAAAATATTATTTGAATTTAAAATTCAATGTAATATATTTTTTAAATACAAGAATTTTTGTGTTTAAACTAACTTATAAATGATTGTAATATCTTTAACTACAAATATTTAGAAATTTGTCGCTAAAAGCTACAGATTTTATTTGAATGTAAAAGATTGTGTAAGACTAAAAATATTTTTATAAGAACAAATTTACAATTTGTCAAAATTTGCACTTAACGAGGAAAATCATATTGAAAGTGTTAATATGTATTCTTAACCCTTATTTTGTAGTAAAGTTATAAGGTTTCTAATAATTATATCAAATTCTCATTTTCAATATTTTAAATAGCTTTTCATAATAAATATAAATATTAAAAATTAATAAATTAAATATTATTAGAAATCTATAACATTTTTGTCTAAATAATTAAATATGTGTAAACAGAATTTAATTGAATAAATATATTCCTAATGTTTACTCTTATAATTTTGTACAAGTACAACAAATATAAAATAAAAAGTATCAAGGAGGCTAAAAAAACAATCTTCTATCCTTCTATTGTCATCCTTGTCTAATTTTAGTGTCACTACACCCCCCTGCGGGGGCAGCACTTATGCTCAAGACTCGTAACCATAGAGAGGGCGATCTGATTATGTTTCTAATTTGTGGGCAATATATGTTTGCTCCCAGTTCAAGTGTAGTGTTTTATTCCAGCACTTAACACCACCACATAACTTTAACAGGTTATGGGCCCAGGACTATTCTTCGGTGTGAAATAAAACGCGAGATACGTGTCGGAAAATTCGCGTGTGACTTTTGAGATTAGGTCGAACTGTTTGAAACGGGCGAAAAGACAAAATGGTCTCAAACGCGGCGGTGCGTATCGAAATGTTGTCTAAAGACAATTATGTTACTTGGAAAATTCATATGCGTGCGCTGTTAATTAAAAACGTTGCCTGGTCGTACGTGAACGGTATTAAAGTTAAACCGGAATCGGGCGCGAATAACGCGGCGGAAATCGCGAACTGGGAGGATCGAACTGGGAGGATCGCGACAGCAAAGCAATGTCGGATATCATCTTGGCAATACATCAAACAGAGTTGAAGCAAATAAAGGACTGTGAGACCGCGCGGGAGGTATGGTTGAAGCTCCAGACCATTTACGCGTCCAAGGGACCCGCCAGGAAGGCCACTCTCCTGAAACAGATTGCATCGCAACGAATGGTCGAGAATGTTGATGTGCGAGATCATCTTAGAAAATTTTTCAACGCTATTGACAAGCTCAAGGACATGGACGTTTGAAAACTTTCGGCGTGCGATAGAATCGCGCGATGAACTACCGAAACCCGAGGTATTTCGCGTCAAAATTGTGTAAAAGTACGACGCTCGACACGGCGATCGTCGAAATACGCAAAACGCGTTGATCGCAAATCAGCGTAAGTACAAAAAGAAGGAGAAGTTTGACGGAAATCGGGTTGAGAAATCCGATGGGAACGATCACGAAAGAAACAGAGAACGTGCGATTTGATGTTTCAAGTGTAAAAAGATCGGTCACAAGGCCATGCAGTGTCGAAGCGCGAAAAAGGATCGTGAAACGTCAAAACAGGCGGAACATTCGTCGTTGTACATTACTGAAAGTCGCGATACGTGTAAACTAGTATTTCGTAAAGACAGTGCGGAAAGAAAGCGGTTGTGCCTAGATAGTGGATGTTCATCCCACATGTGTAAAGACTTAGACAGTTTTACGTGCATCGAATCGAGTGTCTCGGACAAATTGAGTCTAGCAAATTCGTCTTTGGCAGAAATAAATGCGAAAGGTGTCGCGCGATTTTCCACGTCGGTTTCGGGACGCGAGAGAATCATTGACTTGCATAACGCGCTACACGTGCCTGACCTGCGTACGAACTTATTGTCGGTCGCGAAAATGGTTGATAAAGATTGTCGCGTGATTTTCGAGAAAAACGGGGCCAGCGTGTTCGATGTTCACGGCAACGAAATACTACGGGCTGATCGCGCAGATGGACTCTTCTACGTTCGTGAGAAAATTAGTAATGAAGAGAGCAACGCTGCTGAATTAAATATTCCTCAGAAATCATCGTTAATGGAGTGGCACAGAAAGTTAGGACACCTCAACGCAAGGGACTTGCGTGAAGCTGCGAAGAAGGGCTTCATACAGGGACTCGAAATTGAGAATATCAACGAAAAGTTCGTGTGTGACATCTGCACGCAATGCAAAATGGCCAGGAACCCATTTCCAAAGAAATCTTTCAGAAGCACTGAGCCAGGCGAACTAATACACACAGACTTGTGTCTATGAAGGTCGCGTCGAATGGTAAGGCTCTGTATTTCTTAATTTTTACAGACGATGCGACGCGCTGGTGCGAGGTAAGGTTTCTGCGACACAAAAACGAAGCTTTTGATGAGTTTGTTGCATTCAAGAAAATGATCGAGACATCATTCGATAGGAAAATTAAGATTATTCAATCTGATGGCGGAACTGAGTACATGAATGCTCGGTTCGACGCATTTCTCAAGAAATTCGGAATCCAGAGACGCGTCACCGTTCCAAACAACCCTGAGCAAAATGGGGTGGCCGAACGGAAAAACCGAACCCTGGTGGAGACGGCACGATGTATGATGCTGCAGTCCAATATTGCTCCTTCATTTTGGGCGGAAGCCATTTCAACCGGAAATTATATTCGCAACCGGTGTCCAACCAGTAAATTGAATGGCATGACGCCATTTGAGGCTTGGATGGGAACGGCGCCTAATGTCAGCGAATTTTTGGAATTTGGCTGCACGGTTTACTGTTTAAATTGTAAGAAACCTGCCGGAAAGTTCGAACCGAGGGCAAGGAAGGGGCTGTTTCTGGGATACGCCGAGAATTCCAAGGGGTATCGCGTTTGGATCTCCGAGGAGCACAAGATTGAAATATCTCGAGACATCAAGGTGGTGAAAAACGTACCAAGAAGAGAATCTGATGAAACAGTCAATGAGAATAAGATGGAATTTGATACACAAACAACACCGAGTACGAGTTCGGAAGAAGATTCCAAAGAGAATGGGACGCGTCTTCATTTCTTGGACGTCGAAATGATATCTGATGAATCAATCTTACCACAGAACGAAATGCGTGTAGTAGCCGAAGGAACTACGAATGAAGACGCCGATGAGGGATTCAGGGGAGTCACACCTGAACCCGACGTCGATAAAGAAACCAATTCAACTATGAGGCGCGGACCGGGCAGACCTCGTAAGGTATTTACAGGAGGTCGAGGAAGGCCAAGGAAACAACAAGCTTCGATTGATCCTATTGGCGCGGCAGGATTGGCAGAAATTTACGTCCAATTCGCGATGAAGAGCCCGGAGGTTAATCAATGGAGACAGGCCATTGTGGACGATGTTTTCACGAAGGGACTACCGAGAGCAAAACATTGGAGTTGTATGGAGAGCATAGGAATCGTGGGACATGAGAATCGTGGTTCAGTTTGAGGAGGGCGTGTTGAAGATAAATGTATGTCAAACTGACCACGAACATCTAAGCGTGCTACCTGCACTGCTACCTCGATTATTATTATTGTTTACAAACATATGCATGTAGTTGTTTTTCATATAAATATACGTCAGCAGTATACATTTTCTATCGGCAATATATGTTTGTTCCCAGTTCAAGTGTAGTGTTTTATTCCGGCCCTTCCACATAACTTTAACAATAATTTTATACATTCACCAAGATTTCAATTTCTTCTCTACTCTATTGTTTTATTTTAATGATGAATCTGAAAGTTCTTGATTGGATGGATATGTTTGTGAAATAATTAAACTATTAAGCAGTCAAAAATGTTATTAAAAATCGGCCTATACCGGTGTTGCTGTATTATTTTAAGTTTAATGTGAATTAAGCACTTGTACACACCAAAAATATAAACACAAATGACATTTGACAGGTACTTCGCCTCTTTCAAAATACGGTAAAAGCAGCAATGCTCAAACGCACGGACATTGAAGGTTTTCGTTGTAAGTCGATTTATCTATCCCTCTTACACTTACGTCAATAAACGAGAGAGAAAACTTTTAAAGTCACTTAAAAAGAAAAACTTTATCGTTTAATGCACGATTTACAAGTATGCGGCGGGAGGTAACAAAGTTTCAAATAAAAATTTTTACCAATATTATTCTACATCATTTTGAATATAACAAAATTTACTTTTAGTCTATTCTTATTTGAAGTAAACTAGCACTTCCGATTGCTGGATTACTACAATAATCTACTCAGCTCGCTTGTATCTTTGTAAATTCGATATGCGAAATTTTAAAGTGATACCGTCTCTATTTTTTAGTTGTCGTATCTGCAATTTATATTACCAAAAATTGCATTTATCATAGTGAATAACTTCAGCTTGTGATGAATTAAACTGCATTCAGAGCTACCCAATTATTAATTACGATTAATGGTTAGAATTATCTCACGCGGTTTGAATTATGAGCTTTCAAACCTAAAAAATTAAGGCGTTCATTGATAGGTACTGATTGAAAAGCTTGTAAATTACAACTTTCCGCTTACAATAAAGCGACATAGACATCACATTATGGGTTCTAATCGCAGTTGGTTATAATAATTATGATTAAATATTTGAGAAATGTGGTTGTCATAATTTTGCAGTTGTAATGTATGCTGTTAAATTAACAGTACTCGTATGATGTATTAATTATGTAATTCCATAACATTTATTTCGTCACAGGGTTTCGGTGAAATTAAAATAATAGGTCAAAAGTTTAATTATAACTAACAAATATTATTTATTGATTTACACTTATTTATTAAATACAATAGAACTGTAACACTACATTTATATATACAAGCACTATTTGTTTCTAGCGAATTATTTACCTTAACATTAAACACAGGCTGTCCGCCGTTTGCCGGGCAACCCCTAATATACTTCTGTCATGCGGTTTCTGAAATTTAGATGTTTCGGAAATCTACGAGAAACGGTACCGCGTATTAATTAGGCGTGACAAATTTCAACAGGTCCGTAGTCGTTACACTGCCCCCTCCTTTAAAATGTTTGGTCCTGTTACAGTTTATTTTATATATTTATTTTTTTCTTGTTTCGCCTTCTATTTTCACCACCCACTATACAACGATGTTGTCGGAAGTTGCGGTCTTGGCTTACTAGCAGGTGCGCAGCGCTAAGTGTTCTTGTTGAAGTCAGTTTAGTTTTTTCCTTACATTGACCTGTAAAAGGGATTTTTCTAGTTCGGGTACTCATTGCTGGGTTTGATAGATATCTGGTTGTGTTACTTTTTGTAGAAATTCTGTGTTGAATCGTTTATCAGATTAGTATCTGGACTAGCGGTCCGACCTGCTTTGCAGGTCTGTCCCCTAGGCCCCTTGTCACTGAAGAAGATTATTACTGAAAATGTAGAAAATAGATTGAGTAGTCATAATCTTCAATAACTTCCAATTAATACCAAACAATTGGAGAAGCAAGCTCGTCACTACGTTCCTCGCTTCCATATCAGTACATTGACGAAGAAAGCTCGTCACTTAGTTCTTCGCTTTCAAGTCAGTGCGTCGACGACGCAAGCTCGTCATTACGTTCCTCGCTTCCATGTCAGTACATTGACGTAGAAAGCTCGTCACTTCGTTCCTCGCTTTCAAGTCAGTGCATCGGCAAAGAAAGCTCGTCACTTCGTTCCTCGCTTAAAAGTCAGAGCATCGGAGAAGCAAGCTCGTCACTACGTTCCTCGCTTCCATGTCAGTACATTGACAAAGAAAGCACGTTACTTCGTTCCTCGCTTCCATGTTACTACTTTATGGCACTTGAGTTTAAATCTCTTCCGTGAGATATTTAATTTGATACCAAAGACGGTAGGATTTAAATAACATTTATTAAAAACAATTAACGATCGTCTAAAATAACTTTTGATACTTGAGTTAAATCTTATTATGTGAGACCTTTAATTTAATAACAAACACGTTAAGACTTAAATAACATTTATAAAAAACAACTGACTATTTACCAAAATAACTTTTTGACACTTGAGTTCAAATCTCCTTTGCGAGACTTTTAATTTGATACCAAACACGGTAAGATTTAAGTAAAATTTAGAAAAAACAATTAATGATTGTCCAAAACAACTTTTTGACACTAAGCTCAAGAGTGAGACCTTTAATTCAATATCAAACACTGTAGGATTTAAATTACATTTATAAGAAAACCATTATTTATACCGTTCATTTCTTCTCTTAGGTCCTTTCCTAGCTTTTGTATCGCTTGAGAATGTCGTTCATATCGCTCATCCTGATTTCATCTTATATGCAAAAAGTGAGTTCTTTGTGTGATGAGTGTTGCTGAACGTTACTTGTTCGAAATAGTTGCTGATATTGGTGACAGATGGAGTTACTTGTCTACAACGGGTTCAAGGATTTGATTTCTAGAATGACTGAAATATTTAGGTTATGATAGTAGAAGTTTTCTTAAAAGATAATTATTAAAAGGATACAGGAATGATTGTGAAGATAATACTTTCAACGTGACCACTCGTTATACTGCACCTAATTTCAAATTTATTTGGATCTTATTTGATATTTCACGGAGATTTCGATAAATTCACAGTCGAGCTGCATCAAACGTTCGCACTCACATGAGCTTCAATTCAAATTTTGTATTTAAATTACTATAAAGGTTTTTAATGTGCAGAACGCAATATTAATAGCGGCTTCTCCTTTAATTTTGTCGAGAATGCTAGACATTAAAAATTCATTTTGAAAATCATTCACATCTATTCTATTATAAAATTTAACTACTAATTTCTCACTTATTTCAATGAATCTTGAGAGAAGTTCTCTCTCACCATGGAATTCTGGTACCATGTCAAGATACTCTTTTTTCAACACTGGTACAGCCATTGTAGTTAAATTTAAATTGATAATAGGGTTTTCAATATTTTTTGAATTGAATGTAATTTTTTCTATTAATTTTGAAATTGTTTCTTCAAATTGTGAGTCAGAATCTGCACCTGAACTATCTGAATCGCTTGATTAGGAACCTCTGAATACATGAAGTGTACTCACAGTAAGATGATCCAATGAATTGGTCGGCTCTGGAGTGCTGCGATGTCGATTCCTGGAGTTGCTGTGCTTGAACTCGTTGATGTGCGCTCAACGGTTAGCGGTGCTGGTTCCTCGGGTTGCGTGGTTTTTTGGGCTGCTAGTGCTCGATATGCTCTCGAGCTTGCTGATTTGCGCTCAGCTGATGCGGCACCAAGTCACGACTTATTATCACACGCGACGGTAACTTATGTTCGATTGCGATTAAATCGTTTTACGAACCGATATTATATTCGCTAATATCGTATCTGCAATTCTACCGACTGCGCCAATTAATTTGTTAATAATCGTCGATGTGTTTTTAAAAAAAGATTTTATTTTACTAAAACCTCTAATTCAGATGTTACATGTTCAAAGTACAGATCAAGACTGAATTTACTAACTAACAAAACAACTCTATCTCTACGCTACAACATTCTTATTACTAAGGGTGTCCTATGACACCGTGAGATCCGCTAACTCAGCGGGAAGTGCCATGTGACGTCGATATAACTCCTCCCTCCTTAGAGGGTAGAGGTATATATATATATATATATATATATATATATATATATATATATAAATTAAAAATTAGAGTGTCGTGGGAAGGCAGTCAATTGTGGGCTAAATAAAAACTTCTTTTAAATTTGCCAAGCTTTCAGATTTATTTTATCCTTCATCAGGGCACTGTGTAACAAAAATTATAAAAATATAAATATTTTTTACAAAATTTGTGAAGTAAACTTACATTTAGTTGAGACTATCTATAGAAATATCTCCAATGGTCAATAATAATAATTAAACACTAAATTAAACATAAAATGTACTCAAAATAATTAAAATAAGTATTTTAATAAAATGTCAAAATAAATTAAAAATTGACAAATAATATAAATAATATTTTTTGGAAAACTTGATTTAAATATCTAAAATATAAATGCTAGAGCAACTAGAAAAATTTTTAGTAATATGAATTTATAACAAAGAGAAGAAAACAGTAAAAAAGAGAATAATTAAAATAATTATGAATTTTTACTAAATTAAAAGACAAGACCCCTACACTTCAACAATCTAATGTTGTGTATTGTATTCCATGCCATGAATGTGACCTAGTTTATATAGGGCATACTTCTAGAAATTTAACTGGTAGACTTATATCTCATAAAAGTGATGCCCGACTTAAACCTAACTCTAGTGCTTTGGCTGAACATTTTAATAATAAAAACCATCGAATAAATTATGCAGATGTTAAAATATTGGATATTGAACGAAATTTGTCAAAAAGGTCATTTCTTGAGATGGTTCATATTTACAACATTAACAATACGATGAATAAAAGGTCTGAGCAATATATATTGTTATTTATTAAAAATGTCTATTGTTAAAACCTGTAATGCTCAAAATAATTCATAATTATTTTAATTATTCTCTTTTTTACTGTTTTCTTCTCTTTGTTATAAATTCATATTACTAAAAATTTTTCTAGTTGCTCTAGCATTTATATTTTAGATATTTAAATCAAGTTTTCCAAAAAATATTATTTATATTATTTGTCAATTTTTAATTTATTTTGACATTTTATTAAAATACTTATTTTAATTATTTTGAGTACATTTTATGTTTAATTTAGTGTTTAATTATTATTATTGACCATTGGAGATATTTCTATAGATAGTCTCAACTAAATGTAAGTTTACTTCACAAATTTTGTAAAAAATATTTATATTTTTATAATTTTTGTTACACAGTGCCCTGATGAAGGATAAAATAAATCTGAAAGCTTGGCAAATTTAAAAGAAGTTTTTATTTAGCCCACAATTGACTGCCTTCCCACGACACTCTAATTTATAATTAATTGCAGTCGCGAAACGAAACATTATATATATATATATATATATATATATATATATATATATATATATATATATATATATATATATATATATATATATATATATATATATATATATATATATATATATATATATAAGAGGATTGGTTTCGTTTGGTTTTAATAAAATCCCAAAATTTATTTGGTTCCGACTTAATGGATAGCTCAGAGAATTTTATGAAATTTTTATATGCTTCTTCAATGTCATGTTTTGTTTTAGATCTATAGTATTTGAATTTTTCAAAGTAATATGTGTTATTATAATTTTTATATAGCCGATGAAAATGTGCTTTTTTCTTAAGATAATATATAGGACGGTAGGGTTCACATTGGTCGAAAAAGTTATATAAAACACTATAAAAAAAAATTTACAGGCCTCATTTGCGTCAGTAAAAGTTTCAAGCTGATTCCAAGCAAAATAATTAATTAACATATAATTTTGGATAATTAGCTTTTTTATATTTCTTATAACTTATAGTTTTTTTAAATTTATCATTTCGAATGTTGATTTTAGCTTCAATATGAAGAGCAAGATGAGGCGCATATTCAGTATTTAATGAAAGGTCTTCGGCATGTGTAACTTCACAATCAATATTCGAAATGACTAAATCCAATAAACGATTATTTGAGTTGATAATAAAATTCCATTGTTCAGATTCAAAAAAAATAAGGAAATTGTTCATAGAGTTAACAATAATTGTATCAGTTTTATTGATAAATTCGGGAACGTTAAAATCACCTAAAATTAGAGCATACACATCATATAGAAAAGTAAGTGATTGAATACTTTCAAGTACATCATTATAGACATCTGCATTATTCGCAGGAGGAATGTATACATTAAATAAATACACATCTTGAGTATTTAAATGAAGTTTAACACATAATATATCAACACTTGCTGGTATTCTTAGATTCAGTTCATTTAAATTAACTCTGGTTGAATTAATATAGTTCTTAATTGCAACGAGGAAACCTCCACCCCGAGAAGTACCAGTATCACAAAAATTACGATCAGATCTATAGATAATATGAGATGTATCGCCAAACTCTGAATCTACAACACCTTCATGTAGCCAAGTTTCGGTAAATGCAATAATATCATATGTAGTGGAGAGCATGGCAGTATAACAAGTGTCTAGTTTATTTTTTAAGCTCTGAATATTTTGGTAGTAAATACTTAAATTAGGTTGTTTAGTAGGAAGACTATTGTTAGCCAAAGAGCTGCCTAGTTTTTTGCAATATAAGGAACATTATTTTTATATTTAATGTAAATATTAGTTTCGCCATTTGCTCTCCTCTCATTCAATTCTGATTTGATTTTATCAGCACTTATATAATATACACCTTTATATTGATCATAGTTTCTTAGTTTTTTAGCGTTACGGATTACTGTCTTAGCATTTTCAGCAGTGATGAACACTACTCTAATAAGTCGAGGACGTGAATTGTTGTCACTATTGTTACGTGAACCCAGTCTATGTATCTTAGTGAAGACAGGTGTAAGGTGGCAGGGGCAACAGCTGTGGTTAATTCCGAGATGACGGGTGAAAGATCTTCGCTATCTGTTTTCGGGATGCCCGAAACTACTATATTATTTTCATGAATTTGTTGATCACTGATTTCATTAATGACTTATAATTGGTGCGAGAAATACGATTTACATCTTCCGGATTGAGTTTTATGCAGGACAGATGCGTTGCTTTCTTACATCCATCACATCTTATTGTTTTCTGTTCTTCATTTACCGGTTTATTACAAACTGGGCAGGTAGAAGCCATGTGAGACACGATTGGAACCGACACTGATCGAAGTGTTGAGATCTTGACTTAAAAGACAAGCGTAGTCGCACAAACTCAATTAATTTAATTAACCCTCTATTACATACTGTTCCCGATCGGGAACATAAAATTTAAAATTCTTCTTTTCTTTTTTTTATGCAGTTTACATTTATGGCAATCATGTTGTAACCATTTGGGAACATTATATACACTTTGTCAATTGCCAATTAGGTCGTTCCTCCTAATGTGACCAACATAAAAAAAATGCTCGTGCTACATTTGAACGTCTGATGGAAACCGTAGTGAAAAGGTTATCCTGGAAAACTTGTCTGGTATGTCTTGATGATATAATTGTATTCGACAAAACATTTGAAGACCATGAGAAGAATTTAGAAGAAGTTTTTCAGGGTTAAGAAGCACCAACCTGAAGCTAAGTCCCAAGAAATGTAACCTGTTTCGTAAAAAAATTCATTATCTTGGCAACATTGTTTCTGGAAGAGGAAAATAGACCTAAGGAGGGGGCAGTGTAACGGACGCGACAACGACAAGTTGAAACTTGTCGGCTTGCGTAGCCGAGTGGTTAAATGAGTTTGAAGAGACGCAGCGCCGACTTGTTTGAACCAGTCCGCTCGCGCCACAATAGAGAAGATTCCCTAAGTTTCTCGAAACAAGGAAAGCAATATAAAAGAGCGAATCATCGGAAGCTAGTCAGTTACTTAGTTGACTCCGAAGCTAGATGATGAACTTGGGAACATAAATATATCTCGCACGGTCTGAATATAAATATATCGTCTTAAATAAATATCGCTCGGCTAGTTTACATAAATAATAGTGTTTGTTTACAGTAGTGATAAGTGTTAGTATATAAGTTTTTGTATTTGTAATTTTAGTCTTTAAATATAGTGTTAATTAATTTTTAGTCTTTATTATATTAATTATTTGTTATTAAACGTATTTCTAATTATTTATTTAATTAAAAACTTTTTAAACCCACGAACGTTACAATTGGTGTCAGGTACTGTTAAAAATAAATAACCGCGTTGTACATAAAAATAAATATTGCGAAAATTTAAATAAATAAGTGTTAAATTTAAGTGTAGTGCATCATGGCGATCTTTTCTATGGCGAATTTTATGATCTGAAAGTTCATACATAACAGTTTTTATCGTAATATTAACCGTTTACGAGGAAATCTTTAAAAATAAGAAAAATAGCGATTTTTCACGGTTTTTTACTTATAACTTTTAAGCAGGAAAGTAAAGAGGTGGCAAACTTGAAATACATGTTCAGAAACCCAAAAAACATAAAGTTTGATTTGGAAAAATTCCTCCAAAACTTTCCAGGCAGAACCTTTTTTGATCTAAAATGACTGGGCTACCAGTAAAAAGGCATGATATAGGCGCCGTTTTATATTTTACAGGTTATATCAGGTGACATCTGACAAACTTCAGTTTCAAATCTACCTCTGTTCTGTCAATTTGATAAAATTATAAGTTTATATGTACAATTTATTATTATTCTGTGAGAATATACTTATTTTGTCATTTATTTTCATAAATGTGATTTATTTGTACATTTTTTGCAGCATGGACGAATGCGAAGCCTTGTGCGATCGTTTATCCATAATGGTGGGTGGGCAAATGAAATGCATCGGAAATATTCAACATTTAAAGAATAAGTTTAGCCAAGGTTTCACGGTGTTGGTGAAACTTAAATGCGTAGCAACTGGCCCAAGCACAACCAGCGACATGCAGTTCAGTTTCGAAGAACAGGTAGCTGCCTTGAAATCCATGATTGAAAATCAGTATCAATGTGTTTTGAAGGACGAACATACAGTAAGGAAAAATTATTTAATTCTTTTGCTGAGAAACAACTAGGCCCGCCAATATTGAAGTATTTCAAAAATTACCATTTTTATAGACTAGGGTAGGGTGCAGTGTTAACTCAGCCATGTTGATTCAGCCGAAACTGCCTGTGTAAACCTTCCACGAAGTTTTTGTTCCTTTTTCGCAGCAGGAGACCATGGGCGTAGAACACTTTATTTTTATAAATTTTTAGGGGACAAGATTACTTGAAATACTCCCACTTTTTGTTCAATATATGTGAAATACATAATTTTATGCTGAATCTCCACGGCTGAGTTAACACGACACCCTAGTTAAGTGATCATGTCAAAGTGGTGGGGGTTGAGAGAACTGTAATTTCTCCCACTACTCTGATGTCAGACTTAACTAGTCTATCCCTAAGATGTCGTCCAACGCACCATAAATTATTTAAAAAAAAAAATTGTGTGTTTCCTGTTCCTTGCTCACCATTGGTATTTTAGTTAAAAGTTAAAATAGTTACAGAGCGAGCAAAATGTTTTAAATAGAATTTTGAGTTCATATAACTTAAATTTTGAAGTTATGACACAACTTATATTTTTTAAATGGTACCAGTAGTTGAAAATAATGTCTCTAAATGGAATTTTTTTCTTATTTGAACGAAGTATTGCTTTTTAATTTTTATTTAAATAATACGTCTGTTGTAATCTCCCTATATAATTATAAGAATTATTTATCTTTTAGTTATTTGTGAGACGTATATTCTGCTTATGTCGATGGAATGTCACGTATTCATTTCTGTTTTATTTTTAATAATGATATCACATCCTGTTGATGCCTTTAGCATCCCCTTGAGCATTCTTAGAACTGTTATTGTTTAAAGATTTTGATGATGTATGCCCCCGTAAGAATGCTGAGTATGAATATTTGTCTCGGCTACCTAAGGCCGAGACGTGAATCGAGCAGTCAGTTACCATCTGCGACTCAATTAAGATCTAGAGTCTGTTACCATCCTCGTCTCAATCAAGACCTAGAGTCTGCAAATCATCAGCGACTCAATTAACTAAATCATCGGCTCAAAGTTGTAATCATCTGTAGATAACTGTACAAAGTAGTGAATATTAGTTAATAAACTTATATTTAACCAACACGATCTTTATTAGTGAGTTTGGCCCTTAGATCCTGCTCTTACCCATTCTCCGGAATTAAAAATAAATATTAAAGTTGTATTTGTTGTAGCCAATCAATCCAGGTTACAGCACGTCCTTTTTAATAAAATCATATTTTATTGACTATTTTTATTGAATATTTTAGGGAATGTTAATGTACCACATGACAGACACAACAGTAACCCTGGGAAGGCTTTTCGAGTTTCTGGAGCAATTGAAACAAACCAGAGAAATCATAGAAGATTTCGCCGTCAGCGACACGAGCTTGGAACAAGTGTTCCTCTTCTTTGCCAAAAGAAATACGCCAATTATGTCAAAGATGTAATCAACAAATATAACTATACTTTTGTAACATTTTATTATAAATTATTTTATTACAATATTGGTTTATTATTGAATATTCGCAAATATACAGATTTTGTAGAGCTCCCAAATGTTAAAGGCAGGTTTGTGTAAAATGTAACTTTATGAATTTACTTTAATAATAACTTTATTTGTTTATTGACAACCACATAGTATGAGTGTTACAGAGGGTTGGAATCACTATACAGAAATAAAGGTTTACATTACGAATAGTACAATTTGACAATTAAAGTATACATATAGATTATATCCACAGATTAAACAATTCACAGCGTAAGTAAGTAAACAAGGCTATAAATGTGGAAAAAAATCAGACAATACGTTTAAAAAGGTTTTATGAACTACTGAAAATATCAAGTTCAACATCACACTCGCAACTGTTGAAGATGGAACATAAACATCTAATAGAAGCTCTTAGTTTATAATTAATTTTAATAACACTTGTATTTAAAGTACATTTCTGTTTACAAGTCATAACCATGGTGGAGTTATAATTTATTGTAATAATAACATACATTTCCAGAGAGTTTATTATACAGCAACAGCACAGTTCGAGATGGAAACCTTCCTAATATTATTAGTTTTCGATGCCGTTAACGCACTTGGTAAGTAATTGTACAATTGTTAAATTTTTTTCACTTTAATTTATAGTTCGCACTATTAGCAAATGCGTTTTATGTATAGCTCTTATCGAGCCAGAAAAAATAGACAATCTTAGCGATGCACCCGACCGAAGGTAAAGAAAATTTCATTTCCTTCAGTTTATCAAAGATGCTGTTCTTCTTGTCATGTATGTAATTATAATCAATTAATATTTTTGTTAGATTTATAAAACTATTCCCTAAAATTTCTCATAACAATGTGAACACCGGCCTACCAGCTGTCGTGAACAAAGGCGAGTTTGGAATATATTTTGGAAATTTCAAGAGAAATTCTAAAAGTTATTTGATCTTGGTGTCTGGCTGCGCGCTTGTTCCTGTCTGTTACCTGACCTTACTCCAGAAACAAGCAATGTTACTCGATGTATCACAAGTTACAAAACAGAAGTCTAGCAGTGGTTTATAGTGCGTTTTCGATCATTCCTTTAAAAATAAAATTAAACTATAAATGGGCCTATCTCGGTGGCGTTGTGGCTATGTCACTAGCCCAGCACGCCAGGGGTCGTGAGTTCGAATCCCACTGAAGAGCATGGTCGTTTGTGTTGTTCACATACTTTCATAATCATCCACTCATGACGCGGCATAGGACAATGAGTGGAAAGAAGAAAGACTGCCTAACCAGTGGACATCTGCAAACAAACAATTGAACTCTTTCTGATAGTGCCTCACTTCTTCTTGTTGCACGTTGAAGTCTGTGCCCTATGTCTCCAAGTAGTAATTCTATTTTCGCAGATAACATTCGGAATCTCTCATTGAATTCGTAAATGATGACAAAATCTAAATTTGTTCTTATCTTGAACGTTCGGGTTCCTCGGTGACGGCATGGTCGTATGTATAACTCATCGTCAGAATAATAGTCCCACATACTAAGTTTTATTAAAAAACAACACGAGTTTACACGAAATTGTAAATTAATTTGACAGAATAACAAAATTACATACCTCGTGAGTCGGGTAAAAATTATTGTTTATTTTCACACCTGTAAACTTGTAATTTGTAAAAACGCATAATATTACAAGAGCAGAATTGTAAAAACGTTAGCTGTGAATTTCTTAAATTTCACTAGTTATTAGAATTGTTGTAACTTTGGTTTGTGAAACACTTGTATCTCCTGTTTTTCACATATTGGTGAAAATTTACTGGTGAATATGTAACTTGTACCTTTCGTGAAGCAGGGTCCAGGTCGTAATCGAGGCCATGGGGTCGTTGCCGAGGCCTACTTGTGGAAGGAGCAGCAAACGAGCATCTGGTAAATATTAACCGTACGATGATAACCAAATAAATGCAACCATTACATGCAAAATATATTGCTTTTTCCTACAAATACTTCCTTTTGCAAAATAATTATCACACAACATTTCGTCTTCTTAAATGAGCAACCCTTCTGTTAGTTTTACATCAAATATACAAGTTATCAATTTTACTTTACAAGAATTTTAATTTTCAGACAATGCATTTTGAAGTAGATAAAGATATTAGAGGTTTAAACAAAATGTAGAAAATAAAGACAGCAGTAGGTATAAGAGCAATGAAGTATGAAGAGAAACTAAGAACACCATGGAAAAGACTCAAATATGTTCGTTGGATTGATGTAACTAGAAAAGAAGAAACAAAACAGAAAAAAACCAAGAAGAAATCTATCTCAAACTGATTTAACAGTTTGTCATTGCAACAAGAACAAAAATTACATATAATCTTATAATGGGTATTCCAGTATAATTGAATTTATCCAAAATAATCACATTTTTGTATAGTTTATATCACAATATGTATAATGGGATAATACAATAAAACATGTTTAAAACCAGTTTTCATTCATAATTCTACTTCACAACGCCTACCGCTCACTTCATGCATATGTTTGCTTTTGCGCACATTTTTGTTAATTCAAATATTATTTTTGAACATTTTGATACTCTGACTCCAGGTATATGTCGTTATGACCAATTTTCTTCAAATACTTAACAATTATTAGACAAAAACTGTAACACGCTCGTGAGATACTCACAAGTTGACATTGACAGCATGATAACCATGAGCACGGGCTTGTTTATCCTGAAGTTAGCTGTAGACGTTGTGATGTCACAGTCTGATTCATTAAAATTTGATGAAATCTTTTAAAAAATCATATCCCATTTACTAACCCACTTCATTAAAATTTTAATATTTGTATTACTAGTAGCCCAAACAAATGAAACAAAAATTAAACAGAAAACGTTGGAATCCCCCATTATATTACATTTTGAATTTTAAATTAAATTGTGTATTGACGTGACGTCAGTGTGGCCCAACCGTAGACAAGGATGAAACATCGTTGTCAAGGGTTGAGCATAATATTGTGATAGGTCAAGATTGAAACTTACGGATGACTGTTTGACAGATATCACTTTATATAACTTTCATGTCTATTCTGTTGCTTTGCTTTCTCTACCGTTTATCACATGCACGTCACGCATGACGTCACATATCCTTTCTACAAATTTTTAATAATTTTTTCTTGTAGAATATAAATAATTTACCAATATAAAAAATATGGGTATTTTACTTTTTTGTCTAGTCATGTAAAAAAAAAATTATCGCAGACACAATAGAGTACTTGCAGGAGGCGTGGCCTACTTGGCGGGAGTCTGTTCGTGGGCAACGACCGTTCAGGTTAGCATTGAGTCTTATGGAGGTTTTGGTTCTTGTGACTTATTTTTGTGTTTTTTCGGTGTTGATTGCGTGTTTTGTTTATATTATATACTTTTTAAGAAAGGTAAATGTATATATAATGTATCTGCATTAAATACATATATGTAGAGCAAGTATATTTTAAATGTAATGTATTAGAAACACATTAAATGTATTGGTAAGTTGATGTATAGTATATGAATCAATACTGATGACAGATATTTTTTCCAAATATCACTCCTTAGATTCTCCCGATAAAGCTTTCACATATTAACTTAATTTACTCATCTAAAAATGAAATATAAATTAATATATTTTAAAATTTAAAGTTAAAGAAAACAGTTATAACAAAGAAATAAAATAATAATACTTGTCAAGTCTTACAATGCTGTCTTGTTAGAATTATGATGTTAATTGTCGAAACCCTTGATAACTGATTAAAAACTGTTTAGTAACTGAAGAACTTAACCAAAATTATTTTTATATTCTCTTTTCATTTATTGTTGTGGTTGAAATTGGTAGGTGGTTTGAAAATTACTTTAATTGGTTTATTTTGGTAATAAGTAAATAGTTTTTTAATTTAGTTAGTTGATGCAAAATGTACTTCTCAAAATTTTCTTCAAATTGAGGTTAATTTCTAGTACTATTAAATTTCTGACACCTACATGGATTTTCACTAATTGTTAAATAAATAAGCATATACCATTTCCTAATCTATCAAAAAATACACAAAATATGATAAGAATATTACAGTTTTATAAATTGTTTTCATCAAAATTTACGATACTATACTTTTAAAATACGATATTTTAAATTTGCTTTATATTTAGGAGAATTTTGTGTAACCAGTATAATTACGAACTTACCTTAATCAACGTCATAAGTTTTCTTTTTTCAAAACAAAGTAGTATGCGAATAACAGATAATTTTACAAAAGTAAACATGAATACTCCATAAGACGCCATGTTAAAATTTTGTCTGGTTGCCCAGGAACAGGTTCGCGCGCTAAGTTTGTGACCTTGATGCAAGTACTCTATTGTCCGCCACTCAATACTGCATAAGCACTGAAATATAATAATTCTAGAACGTGCACTGTCCTATGCTCGCTGTGAAAAATAAGCGTGCCGAGAGAGATAGTTACTCACGGGAGATGCTATCGCTGTCTTACACTTTTGTGTTTGCGCATTTGAACAAATGTCACTCGAAATACATTATGTCACAAAAGTGAACATCTTTGTTTATGTTCGATTCGAACGCTAACTAGTGATAGGAAGCTGAACTAAACGTAAGATACATAAATTTCATTGTAATTTGTAATGAATTATCTTTTTTAAATTAATAACAACAAGGAGTATTCCAATGTAAGTATTATATTTGTTTAAGCCTAATTATTTAAACAAGATGTAAAACTGAAAGGTATATTTCTAGATAATTGGGATCTGACATGGGGGCGTGGTCTATTCAAGATGGCGTCAATTAAGGTGAAGACTCGAATGTGACATTAGTACTGTTCGCGTATAAAATATAAAAAATGAGTCTCACGATTAATAGTATTTGCGAATGCGCTACAACAGATCCTGCAAACTAAATTTTAAAGAAGCTGGACGCATTTTACATACTTGAAAATTGATTAAATGCGGGAAAAAATTAAATTAAAATGACAGTGGCTGTGGGTGCAGTGGCTTTTTTTTATGTCAACGTCGAATTTACGAGGTGATCCCCATCAAATTAATAGGAAAATTGCAGAAGATGAACAAGTGATGAGTGTTGTTTGTTACTGCATGGCTGGTTTTGGGTGAAAAATGAAAAAACTGTATTGCTACATTGTTGTACTGTTATAGGTTAGTTGTGCGTTTCTTTATCTAAATCAACTAAATAAACAAATAACTAAAAATGAACAAATATAAGGAACATTAACTTTTAATGCAGATTTAATTTAATTTATGAACTTAGTTACGTACAAAGTGAAAAGATTTCGGAGCAAATTCATATTATAACCTAAAATTTTACTTACTTAGATGTAGATAACCGTCTGGTACAAAATATATACAGCATAATATTTATTGTAATCGCATTCATGTTGTTTACTTTTGTTAGTTTTTTCCAAGGTTTTTTCGCACTCCAAATTGGATTACTTTATAAATAAAACGTTTATCCAGCTTCGGAAAATATTAGAATGTAACGTCCAAATTTTTAGGGGGCTTATTATTACACCCTTTTACTGCCCAGTACACTTTATTTTTCGATTTTTAGCGGTGTTTAACTACAATTTCGGTTATTTTTTATTTCAAAAATCGTTATTCCGATTTGACGTAATGTATTTCTAACGGAATCTTCACCCTACTTTGTGTCCGAAAATAATCCGCTAGATGGGATATCGCTACACGTCAGATCTCAATAGGCTGAGATTGAATTTTCTCAAAAAAAAAAAAACTTTTAGAAACAGGAAAATTTGTAATGTGTATGGCTACAATTCTGCTGCCAATAAAAACAAACTACCAATATTAAAGCACGCACTCGCCATCTTAGAGCTCTAGAAGAATGTAGGTATTCTCGTCTGCCATTTTGGGTCCAGATGTCATAAATAAAACAAGTTATTGGAATCCAGTTACTTAAAAAAAAAAACATTTAAAATTTGTATCTGTCAAATTTGAAAACATATTTCTTGAAATTCTGTAAAATCCAACTACACAAATCATACGGTAATATATTAGAAAGTATTCTGTACACTTACCTGTTAGATATGAAATATAATAATTAAGAGAATGATATATCACAATTATTAATCAATATCAACTTCAAATTTGACAGAAAAGAATTAAAGTAACTGGATTCCAATAATTTGTTTTATTTATGACACTTGGACCCAAAATGGCGGATGAGAATACTCATATATTCTAGTGCCTTAGCCATCTTAAGATATCATACAATATGAATTTGACATGTATGTTTAATGAATTGTCATCAGCGCCATCTCTTGATAATTTGAAAGCCCAATACAGTATTGCAAAATATATTTCTTGAGCAGACTGTACGACAAAGACAGCACCTCACGTTAGTCCTTTTCACGCTTTGCCAGAGCGCGTTCCAGAATTACTATATTTCAGTAACTGCAAGGCTTTAAATTGAAAGCTCTACTTTTTGAATAATTTATTTTACTAATGTGTCGTCGGTGCCGTGTGTAAGATTGAGTTACCCGAATTAGCGGAATGAAAACTTTGCCAGTTCAAGCTATGAACATTACTGAGTTTTACAAAATGTACGTAGAACTATGTAGTGAATATAAATTTAAGAATCCATGTTAGTGCAAGTGTTGGTGTTTATCATTCCTCTTGCATTGACTGCAGCACGGTGAAATACGAGGCAGCAGTTCGAATAATCTGAAAAAGGCAAAATTATAAATAAATAAATTTAAATAAACTTCACAAGTTTACCGTCTCGAATGACTCAAGAGACACTTGAACAAGTTTACCAGGTGTCAGAATAACAGGCCGTTGCGCACGCGCAATGATGAACATAAGTTGTTTCTGGATGTGGATGGGCGCGTTGTACCACTCGCTGTCGTACGCCGCCAGCGCCACGCCGAAACTCTACAAAAATAATTATTTGTACATTGCTTACAAACATCACTTGAACAAATTATTATTTTCTTTAGATGTCATAAAAATACGTTGTTATGTATTTGTATTCAACAAGCAGAAGTTGAATGTTTTCGCCGCCGGCGTAAAAGTGTCTCTTTGGCAACACATTTTTTCCGGCTCTGGACAAAGTAAAAAAATATACAAAATAGTTAGGTTGTATATAATTCAATAATTTGACAGGTTATAAAACAAAGAAAAATAACAAAATAACATGCCAACTAGAAATGCTGAAGAAGACAGAATTTAATGATTTAATGTCTTTTCTATGTTTGAAGAAAAAACAGCATGTGTTATTTGGAGTCAATGTGACTTTAGGTGCTTCGCATATAAATTGTCCGACTCGCTTCGCTCGTCGTTCAAACTTACATGCCCTCAAAAAACGTAACATAACTGGTTCCTCCTCCAAAATGACACTTAACTGGTTATGGCTTGTCTAAATTAGACAAAATATATATGAGATAACATTGTTTTGAGGTCAGCAAATGAAAATATGTATAAATATGTATCAAAGTCCGTACTTAACTCAATTTGACAAAAAAAGTGACAACTATTTTTCCATTCGATATGTTTCGTCCCTCAAGACGTTATGGTCAATAAACAGAAAACTGTGTCAACCGTTCCCAGTATCTCCATATTAAGTAGTGTCAAGAATGGTAACGACTCCGCAGCTATACGTACCACAGTGGTTAGCATCGTCCCAGGTAGGCAGTGTAAGAATGTTTGTGTAGCACTCATCAGTATACACTGAGTAGTTTGTAGATAGATGAAGGTATTTCCTGGAAACTAATACAACTGATATTAATATTGAAGCACGAGACATGCTGATCAAATGATTTCATCTTTAGAAAACTAAGAACATTACATGATGCCACCAAATTACATAGCATGTTCCATGTTCTCGCTATACCAGTCACCAGATATGGTTTTCACTTCACTTTCACAAAAAAACATTAAATACATAGGCTAATACTGCAAGGACGTAATTCTATGATTGGTACAATATAATTATTAGGGGAGTTGCGGGGGGAATGACAATTATACTTTCACAAAGTTCAAAGAAACATTAACATTTTTCATATGTAAAATAAAACTTCGTGTAGGCTGTTTAACAAAATAAGATATTATTTGTTTTTTTTTTTTATTAAATTTGATGTCTGGCTTATCTATAAAATTTGCTTTTAAAAAGGTGTTATTAGCTGTAATATCCCTAGGCCATTGATAGTTACGAAATTATTTTATCCAACACCTCTCAATAAATTTTAAATTTTATACAAGGAAAGTAACAGATTACCCACTATTGGGTATAATTTTGAGGAAAGCCACTAGTGAGTATTTTTTATTTATAACAATAATAATAACAAACAACACCTTGGTAACCACTTCGATTGACATTTTAATTTCAAAAATTTGTAACGGATAACGGGGTTTTACCACAGTATAAGAATTCACACAGTAGCGACACTCGCTGTCGGCCCCTTTGATCTTTATGTCGCATCGACCGATGACCTTGAGCCGAGCGGCCATATTGGCAGCTGCGACATACGGCGGTAAATTTGAATAACTGTCAGTTGCAAAGGGGATAAAATCTAAAAATATTATTTCACCTGCTCTATAAAAGTTCCTACATTTTTTCATGGTACAAATAAGTTTTACCTCTCGGCTTGGCACTCATTTTATGAACTTAACGTGACAGAAATAATGTAGCTTGATATTTGACAGGTACACTGACATATAATATTTACTTTTCTATGGTTACTAAGACAGCCTATCAGCGAACATTATGCGGCCATCTTCCCGGCTGCGCACCACTGAAATACTGGAATCATGAAAAAATATGAAATATCGCTACTGTGTGAATTCTTATACTGTGGTTTTACCGTGGTAAAACTCCCGTTACTCGGGCAACGGGGTTTTATCGAGAGAAATATCACAAGACCTCCTGATTTTATCGATAAATGTTTATTTTTGCGCGAATTTTTTTTGCTTAGCAACAATCACGAAAGTAAACTGCATGGTAAATCCCGAATTTTTTTTGCTTAGCAACAATCACGAAAGTAAACTGCATGGTAAATCCCGACTACCTAATGTCAGTTTGCTTGAGTGGTTTTGCTTAAAAGCAAAAAAAAATGAGTGCTTAAAAATGAAAATTTATCTGAGAAAATCAGAGAGGTCGCGTGGTATTTGATAAGATAAATTCCAAAGACAAAGTAAAATGTAACTTGAAATATTAATTGACTGTCACACAGACAGTGATTGACAGTAACAATTATTTATTTCCTTGGTAGCGGGAGTTTTATCGGTGTAACCCAAGCAACGGGGTTTTACCGCGGTAAAACTCCCGTTATCCGGGTAACGGGGTTCCTATTGAATTTTCAAGTGTTTTGCATTATGATTGGTTAAAAACTAGCCGTGGGATTATATCACTTTCAAAAAGTTACATTCCTATTCATCCGCTGTCAAAACGATAAAATTCTTTTTCTTTATGACTTACTTTATATTGGAGTTAAATTATCAGTGTAATTGTGACCTGTACGGTTAATTTTGCACACATGATTAGAAATACAGGGATACAGGGAATAATAATAATAATTTAAAATTAAATCTCTCGGCCAGCGGTCTCTGGTTTTTTCAAATTATTATGTACTCAAGCACATTTTAAGCAAAATTTCTTGCACAGCCAGACATGTGTATAATCGATTGAATTCTTAGCGCTCGGGATATAACTATTGAATAAAATATAAATTTTGTAGAAACAATTTGTAGGCAATGGCTTGCTTCCCGAGCCACAACTGACAAGGGCACATATCGTTTTGTCTTCATGTATACCAATAATTACTTTACCATTGTCGCAATGAAACCAGCGCAGCACAAGAACAATGTTGCTATAACAAATTGCGATAGCAAGTGTATTGCCTCCACATCTTCTATTTTCTTGCAAAAGCTGAAACAGATTCATAATTAAATAGATAAACGTTTCACGTACCGCAACCATGAGACCTGGGGTCAAGAGTCGCGGTGCTGGAAAACCTGTACAAGTACACCGAGGTTCGCCTCTATTATTAAGGAACTTTCAATGTGCAAAAGAATTGGAGAAAATTAATAATTTATTTTTACTCCTATATACATATCGTGTGTCCCACGTAAATGTTGGCAAATCAGGTTTTTGTAAATAAAAAGTATCCGGCATAAAATTATGCATCCAAATTTTATACCACAAAACTGCCAATATCTCTACATCTTATTTAATACAGATTCATTTATTTTGATACCACAATTTAATGAAATTAATCATGATAAATCTTAATTTTCCGTCTACTCTTTTTATTACTACTTACGTATAATGCTTGCAATATGTTTTTTCTAATTCTTTTTGATACTCCACAAGTTTTGATAAATGTTCTGTTCTCATTTTTAAAATTCGCGGGTCTTCCATTATGCTCTTCTTATTATCTAACTTTTGTATAAGAGAACCCCATCGTCTTTAAACATCTTATTAATGAAGTCTCATTCTATGGGAATTAAACTTTATTGTTTAGTGTTTGCCAGAACGATTCTATTGTATGAACGATATTATTTGAATATCCATCTTAAATGGCTCTTGTAACAACGTCTTTTGTAAAATCGTCCATTTTACTTGAGTCAGTTTCTTTTCTTGTTCTTTTATGCGATACACTTCCTCTTTTTCTTATGGCCTAAAGTGCACATTTACTCATAAAATTGATGTTTTCATCACAGATAGACCTAAGAAGTACCGTAATCTATTTCATTAGGACTAAGTTATCTGGTAATAACATTACAAATTCCGTTAAGAATTTCTGTGAACATGGTTCTTCGTTTTGTATTGTGTTATTCATGTTGCAATATTAACAAGTACGGCTCTTGTAAGAATACCTAAAAATATCGGTACGAATTGTAAATTTTTCAGGTTAGTTCCCTAAATAATCGATTATGAACCGAAAGATCTTGTAAATAAAACCTGTTTTCAATTGCTATAAATTCACCATAAGGGGTTTTCGCTATTGTAGTCGAAATTGCAGAGATTATAGAAGTCAAAATGAACTTGCCGTGTATTATACCACACAAATTTTGGCGGAATATACTAATTTGTAAGTATAGTGGAGTCCGGGTACAGGTTCGATAGTACCGCGATTCTTGCGTCCTGGACGGTGCTGTCAATGGTACTTACTCCAGAAGAAACTTATGATGCTCAATTATTTTCCATATATTTTTCTCTTGATTTTCAATACTGCATTCGAATCCATTTTCGGTTTTATCAAAATTTTTCAAGCGCAACTAAACAACAAATATTTGATTAATTTTTTGAATAATTTTATTATAAATAATATGTATGTACGTACAGGAGGTTTAAATAATAGAGGTGGCGGATTTAAGGGTGGATAACAAATAAAAAAGTGCATGTAAATATGCTCGTATATTAGGAAATGCCTAGTTTCAGAGCTATAGCGATTTTACTATTTTATTCTTGTCATATACAATCATAGAACTAATGAACTGTATGGATGAAGTAAAGACAAAGATAAACTGTAATCAACACAGCGCGATAGAGATAGAATGAAAGTCACGTGACAGGGGGCAAGAAGTCAAAAACTTGATTTGACATGTGTGTAGAAAATTTTTATGCGAAAGTTTGTCCCAAATTTATGATTTTATTTATTTTGTCATTTAAATATATCAAATATGGTAAAATCCTGTTGTGCATATAGTTGTATAGAACGGGCCACAAAAGACTGTTTCATTTGATAGGTTAACATGTTACTTTTAGGCTAGAACGCCGTTTGTCTCACATATTTTTTACAATTTTCCGAAAAATGTGGAATTAAGCAAGAAATAGATATTAGTGAAACGGACGCGACAACGACAAGTTGTAACTTGTCGGCTTACGCTGCCGTTTGAATAGAAGCAGCGATGACATGTATGAATCAGTCCGCTCGCGCTACAATAGAGAATATTCCCGAAGCTTGTCGAACCAAGGAAAGTGAAACATAAAAGAGCAAAACACCGGAAGCCGGCAGCCAGTCAGGCAGTTGACTTAATTGACACAGTCAGTCAGTTGACTCATTGAACTCCGAAGCTACTATGAAGATCTTGTGACCATAAATATATCGCTCGATCTGAACATAAATATCTCGTCTTAATTAAATATCGCTCGGCTACTTTAAATAAATAATAGTGTTTGTTTACAGTAGTGATAAGTGTTAGTGTATAAGTTATTGTATTCGTTATTTGTTGGTGCTATTCTGTATGCCTCTATAGGCGCTATAAGCTCTATAACCTTGGAAAGTTATAGAATGTAAGCAAACTTCGATTCTGTATACTTATATAGTTTTATAGAATGACTGTAGTTTTACGGCGCGGATATTCCGGCCATAACTTCTTATAGAGCATTCTAACCTATAATTTGTTTGCTTTTTATCGGTTAGCATAAAAACATTAGAAATGAATTTTGATCCTGTGTTCGAATTTTTTTTCGTATTATTGAAAGAAGACTTCAGGAGTTTAGAATTATTTAATAATACTCTTGAATCAATAAAATATATTTCTCTTAAAAAAAAAATGTCACAGAAATTACATTAGATTGGAAAGAAGATTTTTAAGAGTTCAATTAATCCATTTCGATGTATCTGATGAACATTTTTAATTCTTACAGTGTGAGTAAGCAGTTAGTTACTGATTTAATAAATAATTTGCAATTATACAGTTTACCACCATCAAGAACTAGTGGTATACCATTATATTATATTGTACTTTACACAGAATATTGTTGCCATTTTTATTATAGGTGTTGACAAAGTTTTTATGTAATGGATGTTATCAAAATTCAGTTGGAAATTCTTGTTGGGGTTGCTTAAGCCATTTATTGGTAGGGCTATTTTATTTATTTATTGCCCAACAGTACACATCAATAACAGGGCAAACAATAGAGTACAGTATGTGTACGAAAATAGAAAATAAAATAAAATAATTATAACATATCATAAAGGATTCATTAGTCATATAATAGTAAAATTTGCGAATTGATATCATTACACCTTATGCAAGAATGGATTCAATTTCCAACAGTAATTTCAAAAAATGCTTTAAAAATGGATAACATTATTGATAAATGTTTTAGACACAATTAAATTATTAAATATAAAAATTTAATATTCTTCATATTGCTAGTCTTTACGTTAAACAAATTTTTTATGTCGAAAAATATGAACTGTCACAATATACATGAAGTTAGTGGCTCTATAAAGTTGACGCTATAAAAAGATCGGCTATAGAACGAGATACAGAATACGAAAATTGGTTCTCTATAAGAGTCGAAGTTATAGAGCTCTATAGCTTATAGAAATATAAAGTTATAGCGTTATAGATGTAAGATACAGAATAGCACCATTAGTCTTTAAATATAGTGTTCATTAACTATCACTCTTTATTTTATTATTTATTTGTTATTAATAATATTTCTTTTTATATAAATAAAAACGTTTAAAAACCACGAACGGTACATTAGTTATAAAATAGTGCTTTCGTTGTTTTTAAATCATTTAAAATTAATCATTATTTATCAGAGTTAGGCAGGACTTAATTACTTTATACTCAGTACTTGAACTTAAATACTTTGAAAATTTAATCCAAACTACTTCATGTTCAAGTATAATAGGTAAAATACTTGTACTTAAGACTTAAGATGGTACTTAAATACCAAAAAAGTACTTGAATACATCTTAGATACTTAAGTAATCTAAGTGTACTGAAGTACTAACTTTAATTTAGTATAAGTCTGAAAATTGATGTTTTGTAAGGAATTATTGGATAAAAGGCTTTGTTCATTTATAAAACTGTTTAGTTTATTTATTGCGACGTTTCGACTCTGATTAGAGCCATTTCAAGCTTTAAAGTTACAATTACATTTGCTAAAGTTGTTACAATTGTTACTAGCAATAAAATTTCTTTCCGGCTCCAATTGAATAAATTATATTGTTTTATATTTTGCAAAACCTTCAATAGTTTTTTGACTGGTGAAATTTTAACACTTTTGATAAAGAAACACTTGTCACCAGATGACACGATATACATAACTGTAATTTTAGAGCTTGAAAATAAATAAAATAATTCCTACCACACATTTAATATATTGTATATAATTATTTATAATTAACAGAAACTGTATCTTTAATTTACAAATTTCTTTCGTTTTAATAATGAGCACCTAAAGTATTTCATAATTCAGGAAAAAAAGTTTTATTATAAATGAACAAGTATAATAATGAAGTATAATTAAATTTAGAAAAAAATCATATTTAAATTTGGTTTACATTCAAAACAAAATATAATTAATTGTATACAACGAAAATATGTTTCTGGAAAGTTTGAAGACAAAAAATATAATAGTACTTGTACTTAAGAATCAGTACTTTCAAAATTCTGGTACTTAATAATTGGTACTCCGCTACCAGTACTTGTACTTTATATTTAAGTACTTTCTACCTGGTACTTGCCCAACTCTATGAAGTGCCTTTAATCCCTCAGATAATTATTGCCTCGCCTACGGCTCGTGAAATAAACTTCACCCTCGGGATTAAATCACGCACTTCAGGCCCTTGGTATATAAACTACTATTTTGTCGCATCTATGGTTTTTGTTGATTTTTATGTTATCCTGCGCGCACGGTATATATATGATTTCACATGCGTATCTTAATAATGTTTTTATCCCACTTATGTCGTAAATATCTATTATACCATCCAACAAAAAAATGATAATTTACAGTCATAAGTATTTCTTCCTCGTCTTAGGTTGTTCTTGTGAGGGTCTAATGCTGTCATTTTCCTACATTTTGTGATGCATTATAGCTACCAAAATCAATTTACTGTACTTGAGGACGTAGAATGAAATTAGTCGCTCACCTGAACAAGTTTGAATTGAGCACACGTTTGTATAACGTAAAAGAAATACAGACAATCCGTCAAACCCATCGAGAAGCCGCAATAGAAACATGCCATCGCTTGCAAGACGTACATGATTCCAAACGAGGGATCAGAAGAAACTGAAATTATTGCAACAGTATTAGACATTTTTGGTTTAGTGTAAGATTGTAAGAAGTACTTCAAATAAATACAAAATATATCATCTCGCCATTTATTCAATTGGAATGTGGCACTCTGCTTGCGCAGATCTTGGTGATACAATTTTGAATTGCACTTTACATGAAATACACATCTGGTTTTTCGCATTATTGAATTCTTATTTAAGTTTTATTTATACTGCGGCACTATATTATGAAGAATCTGTAGCACCAGCGACCGGCTAAAGCTGAATGAAATAAAGGTGGAACAAACGAAACAAATTTGGATGATGATGAAAATGATATTAAACGTAACCATACGGGCTGAAGCTAGCTCAACTTGAAGATGACTTTTTTTAAACAATATATCATTATTATTATAAATGAAACATATAATGTTTTATACATACATTTGTGGATAAAAGTCCAAAGTTTTGTAATAAATTTTAAAAAGCTAATTTTGTTTGCAAATTATATATGAACATAATTTTCAAAATAGTAAAATTTATGTCACACATTCCCATGAACGACTACAATAATTTAAATGATTCATATTTTTGAAATATGATCGTCTATAACACACTAAGATTATTTTCCATTTTGAATTTAAATTTTTTATTTGTTTCTCAAAAACTGTAAGTTCAAATGGAAAGTAAATGTAGTATGTTATAGATGACCATGTTGAAAAATATACGAATTATTTGCATTACTATAGTCGTTCATAAGAATGAGAAACACAAAGTTTGAATTTTTGACCAACTAGACTTCAACTAATATTTTTTTTATAGTTTAATGTTATAGCTACCCTTTTCATCTACATATATAAATTCTAGAATGTTCAAAGACCTCACTGTAATAATTATTTTGCTTTTCGTTAAGAACAATTATAGAAAAAATTTATTCAAATTTGAATTTGCTAAACAAAATTCTTGGGACGGAAATATTCGCTTTTAGCATGTGAACTGTACTTGAACTGTCACTTTAAAAATCCGTGATGAAAATTTTACAGATAGAGGTAAAATGATATGTGTCTGTGCACCATAAAGAATATGAAAATAAATGAAGACAACAATTTAAAAAAAGGGGATTCATTCTTCGATACGTATGTTTGACTTTATATAACATAAAAATGTAAAAAGGTACACAATAAAATGACAAATTAAACAAATATAAATATTATAAATGACAACAGGTACGAATATGTTGAAGAGTTAGAGATTCCAATATAAACGAAATTACGAAATCTAATCCAACACTCCTCCTCCTCTTTGTGTTGGCCAATCGTTCCCAACTATAGTATACGCCAAGTTCATCAATTAGATTCCTATAATCCCTGAAATTTTTATCTACAATAGCGAAAACCACTTATGGTAAACTAGTACCGATTTTTATAGTTTTACTTACAAGAATCGTACTTGTTCATAGAAATTTTTTAACGGAATCTGTAATGCTATTACTAGATTACTTAGTCCTATTGAAATAGATTACGGTATTTCTTAGATCTGTCTGTGATAAACAAATCAATTTTAAGAAAAGTGATAAAATGTACAGGTTAGGTCACAGTGAAAAGAGGAAGTGTATCGCATAAAAAAACAAGAAAAGATATTTGCTCAAATAAAATGGACGATTTTTTTAAAGAAGTTGTTACTAGAGCCATTTACGATGGATATTCAAAAATATCGTTCATACAATAGAATCATTTTGGCAAACACTAAACAATGAAATTAAATTCCTATACAGTGAGACTTCATTACTCAGATGTTTAAAGACGATGGAGTTCACTTATAAAAAAGTTAGATAGGAAGAAAATTATGGTAGACCCGCGAATTGTAAAAATGAGAGCAGAACATTTATCAAAAGTTGTAGAATATCGATGACCTGTTTTTAACAAAAAAAAACCTCTATTATACATAATATTAAATATAAGAAAAATAATTTTATTTCATGGAAAATTATCAGCAAATAGAGTAATACGGCCCATTTTAGTGGAACAGTTTGTTAGTGGTCGTACTTGCAAGGCACAAAATTTCCGTAATGAGTACTTCCCAGGTCAATTCTTTATAAATTCGTTGTGTAAGCGATTGTGAACCGAAAGAGCTTGTAAGTAAAACCTATTTTCTATTGCTATAAATTCACCATAAGCAGTTTGCACTATTGTAGTCAAATTTGCCGGGATTATAGGAGTCACAGCTTGAGAATACTGAAGATGGTTTAATTCAAACCGAAACGCTAACTGTCATCTTGTCCAAATTTCGACAAACTTCCGAAAAATACTATTGAATCAATTATCTAAAATGCAGGTTGAACTAGTGACAGTTCACGGTTATTTACCTGGAATCCATCCTTTCCACGGCAGTGTCCTTACAACTGGATCAGAATGTAGCGCTTGCAGCATCATCTCCACCGCTGGTTTGAGGACCCACATGGGCACTGCGAGCACCAGCCCGGTCACGTGGGCCGACGTGCTCAAGTACGAGTACCGGCTGTATCGCAGGATTATCTCTTTTTCTTTTGCAGGTCTGTTAATGTTGTCGTACCAGAAATTCTCCTTTATTGTTTTCATCAGTAAAAAAAATTCTTTACGTCGCACCTGAAATTTATTAAAAAATGTACTGCGTGTAGAATTGAACTCTTATTTCAATGCTATTTTTATATATTGCTGTAAATTTTTACCTATTCATACAGCCGATGTTTAAATACAAAAGTTGTTCAAAATTTGTAAATGCATACAATAATATTCATCTAGTTACCTAAATATTAGTGTTTCATGATATATCATTAAATTAAAATTAATGTTTTTTATAAAAATTGTAATACGGTCATGAAAAATGTGTGTTGTATAATTTTCTGTAGAAATGTCGGAGATTGTAATGATAAAATCGGGAATTTGAGGTTTGCAGAAACATTAATCAAATCTTCCGTTAATATAACACAGTATAACATAATTTTGTAACTCGGCTCTCCCTATGTGTAACTGGTTCATTTTACTTTAAAATGAAGGGAAATCAAACACATAATGTCCCTGACTTGTTTTTACGGTCAGGATTTGGTTTTTTCCCGTTTTTTTTTGCCCGAATTTTGTTCCAGATGATCAATAAAAGTTTTGTCCTGTTTACAGAAGCTTGACAGTTATCCCTTATACTAAAAAAAAAATTAGTAGAAATATAGCGGCATGAAAAACTCATTTTTATAACCCAGTTTTGTTTTTTTTTTTTTGTAATTTTTTGAATTTTCGGCAAATAGAGTTTTACACGAAAGTGAAGGTGAAAAATGTTTTAACTGACAACAACTTTTGTATGTTGAATACAAATGTATCGCGTATTAAACACAAATACTCATAAATACTAATACACTGGCGAAGAAAAAAAAAACGCACAACTTTTATTTTAAGAATGTTTGTTGAGTTGCGTAACTTCGCTAATTTCCATTGTAGGAGGTTAATCTAAACCTTGCTGTTTAAAATTGATTTATCATTATTCTCTCTTATTATCTCAAATTAAATATTACAAGACACATTGTAAAAGGGATATCTGGCCAACCGCTCCGCGACTCTCGTATAAACCATCTGATTAAAAAAACGGACATACGTTAGGCCAATCGTCAATGCGTCGGCTTGGACTACAAACTTTTTGCTCGTATGGAATATGTGAAGAGTACTAAGGGATGAGCGTTTCTTGATAGTGGTGGTCCGTGTTCTTGGATTGTTTGATATGAAATCGGGAGGTATTGTGCTGCCCACAACAGATTTGTATGTAACGATTGATACGCGAGCACCGAGCAGTTCAAAGAAACTAAAATAAATGACACCGAGTTCGCTTCGTTCGCGTATCTCAGTCAAATTCACATGACGAAAAAAAAAATACAAACATCCAGTGTCCAATGTTGCCATCGCCGAAAGATAAAATAATACATTTTTTAATTTCTAATTACTATTAAATACTTCAATTTATGAAGAATAATATAATATTCAATTAAAAATTTATGTTTGTACTAGTAAAAGATCTAAATAGGCAAATTAACATGGACTATTAATACTTAACCAAAATATAACTTTTTTACGGCTGAAAGAACAAAATCTTATTATATGTACGCAAACTTTAAGTGTTTTTGCTAAAGAGACGAAACGAGATACTCATACTTTCATTTGTGTCATTAAATTGAAGTAATAACAATTCTTATTTGCAATTTTCTTAATATTTTTAATTTGTAGTACTTATAAGTGTGTTAAATCGTTGTATTCAAAAAAAAAAATACTGAATCAAATAAGCTAATCAAAAAGGTTTGTTCTAATTTAAAATAAAAAAGTTTGGTCGCATATTTTGAGAGCCACTGCTTAATAAAAAAATTTGTTTTGTGTATTTTAATAGTCATAAAATTTAGAAATTGTTTGTTAATCTAACGAACTTCGTATCTCTTATACTTCTCGGGATAGCAATAGTGTAGCACTTAAATGGAACACTCTGTATAATAAAAGGATGAAATATATTATAATTTAAATATTAACGTGAGTACGCATTCTTCTAACTACTACTGAAAAGGTTTTATTAAAATTTTTCTATATTTCTTAGAAATGTAAAATACGTATAGTGTATTTTAACGCTCTGCGAAGTGACCAGAGATTCCTCATAACTCTAAATGGCGCGTGTAATGGAGAGTTTATGATGTATATTCTACCTGTCGTGCGTGTTACATTTATTAACATTTTAAGATTTGGCTGCTATTTTTATCTCCCGCCACATCCTGTAAGTGAGGTATAGAAATCATGCTAAAAATTGGGTAGTGAGTTTTCAGTGGATGAGCACGATTTAGGGTCCCTAGAATACTATTTTAATAGTTTTGCGATGATGTCTGTGTATGTCAGTATGTTAGTCTGTGTGGATCTCTGGAGTTACGGTTTCTCAAAAACTACTAAACTGAAAATTTGGATATTTTGTATATATTAATTGTATCCCCTTCGAAAGAGCTGATTAGTTTTTGGTGATACTTCAATTATTATGGTTTAATGAAAATAATGTTTCAAATATGATTATCTACAATTATTGTTTGAAACATTTTCCTCTTACTATCACCATTTACGAATTACAACACGTTAAAAAAATTATATTTTGATATTTTCGTTTAAATCTGCTAATCTGTGTTTTTTTAAAAAACAAAACAACAGTTGAAAAATGTCATTTATTGATATTTGTCTTAATTTTTTGAAGGAATGAGCTTTTGATGATTGTGGTGGTCCGTATTTCTGCATTGTTTGATAAGAAATCTATGGCGGGAAGTATTGTGCTGTCCACAATAGATTTTTAGTCTAATGATATAACGACCATTTATATTTTCAAGTTAGTACTTTCAACTACCATAATTTGTTGAAGCATGCAAATAATATCAAAAATATAAATTAAAATATCGGGGATTTGGTGGCAGTATATTTTGAAGTTAAAAGATCTTGGAACCCATTAGAATGTAAATTTTGTTTAATCCAATATTTCGTATCAAATTTACTACTTCATCAGGGAACTAATAAGGAGCGCATGCATCTGTCTAGAATTCAATGAGTGCTATCCAATTTCAATTCCCTCGAAACTTGGCTAATGTTCATTTGTCAAATGTTCAACGATCTAAAATGGCAGACTTAGCACAGATATTAACCAAAATGAGTTAAGATTTATGAAAAGATTGCAATAAAACTGCGTAGTGTCAGGAGTAAGTTCTGCGGGCTTAGGGTTTATTTAGAAAAAGTGCGGGCGAAGCGAGCTAACCTAAAAAAATTAGTTCGTATTTCTGCTAATTCAGCTATTTTAGATCGTTGTATATTAAACAAATGAACATTCGAAAAGTTTCCAAGGACTGGAAATTAAATAGCACTGAATTTTTAGTACGCTCATAGCCTCCCAACTTGAAACGATCAATGTTAGGTTGCAGTTATTAAAAAATTTTGTATACAATACTTAGAAATGTTTTAAAAATTTTGTTTTGACAAAAATAATTTGAATAAAATTCCATTTCTAGTAAAAACCGAAAAAAACTTAAAAATATTTCTATTGAAAATATAATACTATTCAAATCATTGTTATCAAAATTTTACAATAAAATTGTTAAACATTTTGTAAATAGGTATTAAGGTGAGCCCTAAAAAGGGTTAAATTGAATTTAAACTGGACTACCCCCTAAAATGGTTCCAAATAAATTTTAAAAATCGTGCTGGTTTTATTTCGCTTAATATTAATATTTGACCATGCCTAAATAGACTTTTTTTCTCGAGGCAATACGAGGTTCGAAAAATCTATTTAATGGTGGAACATATAATATAATGATCCGAGAATATTTGTTAAAAATTATAAGTCCCAGTCATTATTCTATTGCTCCAAAGACCGAGGATCCATATTTCTAAATATCTTAACAATCCCAAACTTTCTATTGCCACGGAAAAAAATTTAATTCCGAAAGTGTCACAGTTCTATGTTATTTAAATGGGAAAAATGAAATACATGTAGACACGGTGAAATATTAATATTAAGCGAAATAAAGCGTAGAGCATTTTTTTTTATTATTTTCTTATAACTAGAGAGCGAATTATAAATTTCAGTTTTTGCATGTCATAAAATCAATTTTCTGGACGAGTTACATTGATTAGAATTAATTAATGCTAATTACTAATTGCATATATTACATATTGCATATTTTATGCATATTTTTACAAAAGTTACATATAATTGCACATTTCAATATTTTTAAGACTTTGTTTAGTGATAAACATTCTGAAATTTCTAGTATTACATATTTAAAATTCCCAAATATTGGAGGAGGACGCAATAAATAAGAGCATGCAACGGGGAAAAGCAATAAACAATACAATAAGCAAATACATAAACCAATAAACTCTAATATTTTAAGAAAATTCCTGTAATGTATTCATTGCATACACCAATTATGCTAAAAGTGGGTACATTTAACTTTTTTTTTTTAGAAAATTTTGGTTAATTTTTTATTTTAATAATGTAAATATGTCATAATCTTATAATATCAAGATTTTAGAATTAGTTTATATGTATATAAGTAGTATATTTGTTAATTGTGAATCAAGATTAAGACAGTATTGTACAATATAATTCATAGCGCATTCATTTATAATTTTTATTTAATAATTTAATTTTTTTGCATATTTTACTGCATATATTTGTGCATATATAGTGCATATTTACCAAAAAATCAGTGCATACATATGCGCAGATAATTCAGTTTTGTCGTGCATATAACCCGCTCTCTACTTCTAATCATTTTACGGGGCGGTCTAGTTAAAATTCGATTTAACCCCTTTGAAGGTCCAACCGAGAAAGTATTGTATAAAAAAAATTATAATTGTAACCTAACTTATGAACGGTTTTAGTTCCCTGGTGAAGTAGCAAATTTGCTCCGAAATATTGGATTAAATTAAATTAACAATCTAAAGAATTCTAATATCTTTTAACTCCAAAAAATACTATCACCAAATCCGTGATATTTTAATTTATCTATCAACAAGTAGGTGTTACATCTTTCCAACAAAAATATCAAAAGTCTAAAACTTACCATAAAATTGCCGAACTTTATTACAGATAGCACTGAACCAAGAAACGGTGATACATTATACACACAATCTTCCATATTATCGGGACAAACCGAGTACATAGTGGACACAGTTAATGTAAACCCAAAAACTATTAGACCCATCGACGCGCACATGAAGAACATGTTAAATTCACCAGACTCCGACGGTGTACATCCCAGGCTGGCCAAGAGTTTGTACACCCATCGGGTGTCCAGCCTCAGTCGCTCTTTGAAATCGGCCATGTTTGTCAATGGCCTCGGACATGTTGTAGCTAGCGTTTTATAGCCTCAAAATGATTCACTTTTAATTCGTACAAATTATATGGCAATATGGACTAGAGAAACTCCGCCATGAGCGACGGGCGTTTCCTAGCGGAACCTGTAATGTCCTTTGTTTTCAAAACAGCTTTACGTTAATTTGTGTAAAACAGATTACAAGGCATGAGCGGATGACAAATTGCTCGCATATTACAGGTGCAGCAAAATTCTTGTTGATAACAAAGGGCGCAACCTACACATCGCATTTCGTAATATTACAATATTAGATATTTAAGGTAATACTATATTCTTATTGAACCTCCTGGAAAAATATTTCCCAGACAACAAAGACTTTTGATTATTTAATTATCTAACACACAACGATAAGTTGCTTGCTGCTGGACAATTCGTAGCTTTGCCTATGGATGCCATTTCATTACCTTAATAAATGGAACACACTAACATTAATAAATAAAATCCATTTGTTACTTCAACCCCGTTCCAATTTACTTATCGACTCTATATAGCAATCTCTGGGAATCCGATACTCTTTGTTCAGATTCTATTTTGATACAAGTAATGAAAATAAAGAAACGTATTGACTTGCTGGTATAGAGAACCAGACTGAATTGAAAAATTGCGAAGTAAAAGAATATTTAAGCAAATTTCAATATCCTCCAAATTCATCCTAACTAAAATAATGTTACCTTTGTACGGTTCCTACGTTCCTACCATGTTATTTGTTCGTCCAGTTGGCAAAACTGGGTGTGCCATTCATATACCAGATGACAGCACTAAAATTGGGACAATAGGGAAAACATTACGTTGTTATATTTAAAAGTATTAGGACTAGTGTACGTTTGAGTGTACAAACTTTAGTTATTTGTCGCAATAATTAAAAAATATATATTCAATCCATTAATAGATACATGCACAGTATTATTCAGAAGTTATGCCCCACACCCCTCTCCAGGTACCAGAACCGAATGAAAAATTGACATACGGTCTCGTTGGTCGAATGAAAAAGATAAACGATACGGAATGAAGGACAGATATAATCCATCGTTTACCTGAGATAGGTAATCATCTCGTAGATATTATAAAATTAGTTTAGTTATTCTGGTGCAGATTTTAAATCCCTTCAACTATCAATTGGAACATTTTTCACTCAAATAATTAGGGAAGCAGGAGAACATGTAAAATGCTTATGATCGACCACACATATACAGATATTATGAAATTCTAATGAAAATACACGTTTGACTCAAATTTATTTAAAAGAGAATAGTACCAATGTCGAAAAATAAAACTTAAAAATGTTGCAATATTTAATTTAGTTCATATATTATTATGTTATTAGTGTCATTCAAACAGGTAAAAAAGCAAAGTCATATTCATTAAAATAATATATTATTTATACTGATAAATATGTTTTGTTATAAATATAAATATTTGATGATATTTATATTATATTACTATTATAAGAGATCAAGAAGTTTGGATGCGTCATCGAAATTGTGTACAGCATCTAACATTCATCACTTGCATTTTGCAAATTATTGCAAGATCAGAAATGAGAAATTTTATAATCTATACGAAGAGTTTACCTGTCTCCGGTAAACAATGGATAACATACATGTCCTTCATTTCGTATCGTTTATCTTTCTCATTCAACCAACGAGAACGTATGTCGATTTTTCATTCGGTTCTGATACCTGTGGAGGAGTTATGGGGCATAACTTCTGAATAATACTGTTCATTTATTAAGAGAACTACAGTGGAAGAAGAACCTACATATAATGATAAAAATCAAATCAAATTATATACACGGTCTATGTATACAAACTTCTAATTTACAAGGCACACCACGTAATATGAATTTTTATAGGCAAAGAATTTATTTTGCTTCTGATTTCATTGCAATCTTAGTGAAAATACAAGTATTAACAGCAAGATCACATTGTACATTAACCTTTCGCGACTAGCATGGTTTGAAGAAACACATAAACTAACATCACTCTCGGAGACCGATTAAAAAAATATATGCATCTAATTTTAAAAAAAACTATAATTTTTTATTTACTTTTTAAGGATCAATAAGTTTAGTTTATTTCAGAACTTTAATAGCGAGTTATACAAAATTTAACATAAGTTTGAAATGAAGAAATCAAAAAAATAAAAATAGTGAAGCTACTTATTTTCTTTGTATACAAAATATATACATCATTTTCAACCTTCATTAAGTTAAAATAACATTGCAATTATACATAAATGTTTATATAAAACTGGAATTTTAATTTGAAATTTTATACAGAAGTTAGTTGCATAGCTATTTTCTGTATCAATAGAAATTTCATCAAAAATGCGCAAGCAAACATTTTTTAAAAATAACTTCTTGCATCATGAAAATGTACAGTTTTCGTTTTGCATGCATTCGTTGAAGAAAATATTATTTCTTACAAAACGATTAGGTTTAATTCAAAAAATTATTATTTTTTAATAGAAATTTTATTTATCTTCTTTTTTCTGCACTGAAAGAAAAGGAGTATATTTGAAATTTTGTCTTTTAAAATAATGAAAAATAAGTAATTTTAAACAAAACGTTTTTATTTAAAACGATATCACTTTGAATTAAAAATACTCTTACTCAAAGTACTTCGTCCCCATAATGAGTCTCAAATGAATACTTTAAAATGTTCCTTCAAAACTAGTCATTTTCATACAAGAATATTTATTGCACCTACAGAAGTTTTTAATGAAAACGAAATCGGATTGGAACTATTCAAATCAATTTTTCTCTTCATTTAAGAGGAATCTGTTCGTTCCAAGAAAACATTTTTATCAGTGTACATTCATTATATTAAAGTATAAAATTGTAAACTACATTTTCATTACTTTAGATCCAAAATCCATATTCTCAATGGACAATTAATAGACTTTCTTGAGATAGGAAGGTACATTAAGACCAAACTGTATTGCAAAAGATTCGGATAAAATAAAAAAAAACCTTAGATATCGATCCCTTAGCCCACATGTTAGACCCGGAAGGTTAATTTAGCAATGTTTATCTAGTGTGCCAGTTAGACTCAAGTCTTTCACTCAACTTGTTCCTAGTCCATCATTCTCTGATATTTTGGACTCACTAGATATTTCAACCATTCCATGTTTTTTGGTATACTTTTTATAAAAATTACAAGTACATATTGTAAAGATATAAAATTATTTAAAAATTACTTACAGTATTATTCTTTCTGTCTTCCATCTATTTGACATCATAAAAGGCTTCACTTTTTTCCGAAATTTAAAGCAATTTTCTACTAACTTACTATTTGGAAAATAATGTAACAATAATTGTTTCATTGAAGCATATGAAACAATTATGCCCGGTTTTTCAGTGCGAGTTTAAACCAAATTTTGAGTTTAAGTTTCAGTTTAAGGTTTAAAGTGTATTTCAGTTCTACTTAAACCATGAACTGAACTCAAATTTCGCTTGAACTTGAACCTTATCGGGTACTTGGTTCAACGTTGAGTTCAAGGTTTAATGACAAATAATGACAGTTTTCGCAATGAATTTGGTTGTCAAAAGTTATATTATTAAATATTAATATTGTGAATAATATTAAATTAGGAGAAATTGTGTGCGGTATTTATTTATTATGGAGTCATATGACAATGAGGAGGATATAAACTTTTTTGAAAATCAATTAATACGAAAACCCAAAATACATAGAAATAGAATATATCATTTCGATATTTGAGACGATTACGATCTTTTTAACAAAATTTAGATTGAGGAAAGAAACTATTAGTGTAATTATAAATGTAAACAACGGCCTTATAAAATATGCTAATGCCTGGCAGATATAGGTTACATATATATGCGAGTTGACTCATGTACTTTAACTGCCGAAATTTAAAGAAATCATACTGTAAGTCCAGATAAAACGATCCCATTAACATTCAGATTTTACGCTACTAGAAGTTTTTTTTAATACAGGAGATTTAACTGGGGATACATACGAGTAAACCTATATAATAATGTAGCACGTTTCCTAAAAGTAATAGGAACAATTTACTGTAGTCATTGTTAAAATATAGCCCCCTGCTAATAAATAAAGGTATAAATAAATTTATATGTTAGAAATATTTGCTACTCTTCTCTAGTGAAATTTATTCAAATTTTCAATTACAATCATCTTAACTGTCATTCGAAAAATTAGAACAAAAAACTCATCAATGTGTCAAATTTGACAATAACTTTGACGTTATGTCACTTTTCTACTACCAACTTAATCAAATTAAAGCATAGAATCGTTGAACTTCAGTTCAACTAAACTTGTAACTTAGAAACGCCATGTCCACTGAACTAGTTCAAAAATTAGTTCACGGCTCTACTGAACTTTTACTTAAACCATGACTGAAAAACCGGGCATTAGTAATTTACGTAACAAGAACTGAAAGTGATACTTTACTGGGTGAGCAAGCATATTCCAGAGCGAGCCCAGTGAAGACACTTTCAGGTCTTGTTACGTAAATTTCTAATTGTTTCATATGCTTCAATGAAACAATTATTGTTACATTATTTTCCAAGGAGTAAGTTAGTAGAAAATTGCTTTAAATTTCGGAAAAAAAGTCGATCTAGCAGGGTAAAGAAGGAATTTCCGGTCCAAAAAGCGATCAGAAACATCTCATTTTCTGGGCGATCGCGAAAAATAGTTATTTACATTACAAGCAAGCTAAAACAGTTTTTACTGCTGAATGGAGGAAATGACCGGCGAGCCTGTCACCTCCTTGAAGCAGTAAACCAGTTACCTTGCGTTTATTGTACAATATTTTACTTGTTACTTATTTGTAAATCAAAATAAAAATTAAAAAATTATAACCAAGTCTTGTCAGTTACACATAACTGTTCTGTAAAAAATTATTTGAAATGATATCGCATAAGCCTTGTAAGCATTACTGTGGCAACGTGCATTGTTTACCTTGTTTACTAACTTGTACAATTTGTACAATGCAGCTGTCAATTAGTAACTTGTAAAGGTATTACCCTTGATAATTTTTGACATATTTGTAAATCAATATTAATTAATAAAGAATACTAAGAAAAAAAGTTTCCTATATCGCAGTATCAATGGCCTTGAATCACTTTATTTCCCTAGGGAGTATTTGTCATTTTTATTTCTCTCATTACACATTTAGTATAATGATTTTGATAAGAATTAAGTTAACTTTTTTTATCGGTTGTATATAAATGTAATTTATTACAGTCTCTTAACAATACAATGTAGTACATTATAGCAGCACTACGAAAAATATAAAAGTAAAGTAGTAGACAAACAGAACATAAAACAAGTGAAACAATAGATAACTAATAAAAGTTAACTGGAGATTAGCATTTGTCACATTTAAAGCTATTTACAACTAATCCATTGTTATATAAAATCGAATAATGCGAACAATATATTTGAAGTAGGTACATAGAATTACTTTGTTACGTAAATTCAAACGAATGAGTACATTATAAATTCGAAATTGTGTAATATTATACACAAAAAATAGTAATATTAAAATATAACACACAATGGCATTTTTCAATGGATTCCGTAACGCTGCAGACACATTGCACCCGGTCCTACTTTTGTCCCAGTTCGCGGGAGTGTGTACAATAAAAGCAAAAAGAAAGGGTAAAGAGGATACCAAGTTAGAATTCTCTCTTTTCTCTACGTTCTGTGCAATCCTGATGATGATTGCGAAGTTGACGAATTGTTATTTCCATAAAAGAAATTATTACAATTTGTTGAGAGGAAAAGTAAGTTTACAAACCTGAATTGGATTAGCGTTATATTTTCTAATAGCAATTTTTGTATTGTATTATAGAGTTTCTTGTATCAGTACAAAAGTGTTATATTAGCTTAGTTCAGCTTAATACTCTATATAATTCTGTTCTGTTTCCATATCACTTTTTATGTCACATATTTACTATGTAATATAAAAAAATCTGGTGTGGGCACCACACTTACTTTCTTTACAAATAAAACCAACTGAACACGTTTGACTTGTTCCTTGCGTATGACTTTATTTTGACAATTATTTAATATATAGACATTAAACCTGTTTAATTTTTTGTTCTCATTGTAACTATGAAATAATAAAACAAATATTACTTCTATAATATTTCACACGACACAAATTTTTGACACTTCACAATTATTTGACACGTTTGACACATAGAAATTAAAAATGTTTTTGTTCCCGTTGTAACTAAGATTATAGAGATTTAAATACATAGTTTAGTTTTTCTCAAAATTAGAAGCATGTACAAGAACAGTACAAATAACATTTTATATTATAAATATGTTTACTAACATTTTTCATTAGAAACTTTTTCTCACAGCTGATTCTATTTTTGAAATAAATGGAATTAATTGTTTTGTGAATCCAGTAAACTTCTCCTTCCAGTATTTCAATTTCATTCAAAATCAACTCAGGTCTTTATTTTTTCATTGAACTTATAAATTCCAAGTTTCGTTTACATATCTTGTCTCCTTTATTGGTTATTGCGCACACGGTTATCCATCCATCCATCCATCCTCACACACAGATATCATTGAGAAATTGGTCTTAACGGATTCAGTGGACGCCAAAATATGTATTTTCTGAAAAATCTCGTCAGTGATTTTTTTCGTGACTCCAATACAAATTATAATTTAATTCGTTTCAAACTTCTAAATTATTTTTTGATTTCTTATTGTATTTTCCTCCTTTCTTTAATACATCGAACTGAACAATAGACATAGGAGTAGAGCTGTAGGGGGCATGGGGGTACGTGCCCCTAATGAATTATTTCTGTTGTGGACAAACATATAAAACTGTCCCCGACATTGATAAAAGACTTCTTATATAAATAATATTTGTGATTATCATGGTATCTAATTTTGTTTCGAATATACAGGATGGTCCATCGGTCTGTATTTTTTATTGTATGCGATTATTATAAATATTACCGAATATTTGTTCGGACAAAGTTTAATTTACATTAAAATGTCCATGTATCTGCAGTACAAGTTTTGCTACCGGGTACTCCATTTTCTCGCAATAGTATGCAACTTAGTATTTTTAAATGGAACATTCTTTATATTTTTACAAAATTTTAAAGATCTTATGTTTCTCTTTAAATAAGTTCTCATTCACTATAGTACTAAAATGATTAGTACAGGAACTATTCACGTTTATATGATTCAATAATCACGCAGAAAATATGATATATAATTGTGTGAGAATGTTTAAACAATCAGATTAGTTGCTGTCAGATCTTCAAACATTATTATTTACTATTTTCACTTAGTTTAATAACTTTTTTTGTTATATTTTATTTAATTTATTGAATTCATTTTCAATTCGAACATTTTTGATAAATTTATTTATTGTTTTTAATTTCATGGCATACTTCTGTGTGTGATTCTTCATAAATAAAAACGTGAATAGTTTATACTGATCATTTTAGGACTATAATGAATAAGAACTATTTTAAGGAGAAACAAAAGATCTTTCAAATTTTCTAAAAATATGTAGGATGTTCCATTTAGAATTATAAAGTTGAATATCATTGTGAGGAAATGGAACACCCGGTAGAAAAACTTATACTGCAGATACATGGGCATTTTATTGTAAAATAAACTTAGTTTGAAAAAAATTTCGGTAATATTTATAATAATCGAATAAAATGAAAAATACAGACCGATGGACCATCCTGTATACAAATTAATTCAGCACTACTAATAGCAAAAGAGTTGTAGTCTTTTAGAGGCCAAAATTTATATTGTCAAACCGATTGAAAATCATCATTTTAGTGAAAATAATAATTTTCATATTGGCGCCACACTGATAATTTTCATACCTACATAATCTATTAAGTGCTAGTTTGATTTCCCATTTACCCCCTGAACTATTGAGTTTTTATTGCTACGTAAATGCCTATGAGTCGAAGACAAGTAGTGATTTTCAAGTGGCAATAAAAACAAAATTTCCATAGAAAATAAAATTTGGCACTAATTAGATTCAGCTGGAAAGTCGTTTTTTATGTTTCAACTGACAGAACTATTTTTAAAAATGAAATTTATTCAGAAATAACTATGGCAATAAAATACCGAGGGAACCCGTTTCTTTTTAATCTTTCATTTTGTGAAAATGAAGAATAAATGGGCGAAGTTTGATGAATGTAAGTTCGCTACGTGGAATGTCAGAGGTATAAATGGAAAGAAAAATGAATTGATGTCTGCAATGCGTACGTATAATGTGGATGTTTTATGTGTGAGTGAAACGATGCAGAAAGGTTGTGGCGAGGAAGAGGTGGATGGAATGTTTTGTTTATGGTCGGGTGTGTGTGCGAATGCTAGAGCGAAACATGGTGTAGGTATGGTTGTAAGTGAACGAATGAAAGCATGTATTAGAAATTATGGTTGTATTTCGGAGAGAATTTTATGGTGCAGATTAAAGGTAGGCTTTCATAGAATCTTCGTTGTGTCCGTTTACGGCCCAACTGAATCTGAAAGTGATCTTGCAAAGGATCAATTTTGGAATTTGTTAGTTAGTGTTATTGATGCGTGTGATCCTGGCGAGAAAATAATTGTGCGATTGGATTTGTTTTGTATGATGAGCGCTTGAGGAGTTTGGTGTTAGATACGCGTGTGAAAAGAGGGGCCGCAGCTGGGACCAAATGGTCATTATTTGGTTGTATCGCGTATACTTCTAGGTAAATGTTGGAGAATAAAGGCAAAAGGTTCTGGGAGTTGTCTCGTGTGAAATCCAATGTCTTGCAGAATGAGGATGTTCGAGGGTTAGTTGTCTTTGCCTGAATATGAGCCTAATTTTGATTGTTGCATAAATGATGTTTGGGTAAAATTTAATGGCACTGTCCTTCAATGTGCGGAAAAATTTTGTGGTGAATGTAAATTAGGCTGTCGTTCGAGGAATGCATGGTGGAATGAAGAAGTGAAAGAAGCGATTGAGGAGAAAAGAGGACGTATTTGAAATTTTAGAATGTGAAGGATGTACCAGGAACTTTGCGTGATGAATGCATGATGGAATATAAAAGGAAGAATAAATGTGTTAAGAGAGTCGAAAGAGAAAGTAAGGCACGTTTCGATGAATTGATGAGTGAGAGATTAACGAATTATTTTAGTATGAATAAGAGAATGTTTTGGCAGACTGTAAAGAGATTGAGAGGTGGGAGTATAAGATCAGTGAAAGCAATAAAGAGTGCGGATGGTGAGTTGTTGTGGAATGAGTCAGAAGTTAGGAATAGATGGTGTAAGTAAGAAATTGTATGGTGGTGTAAATGGACTGAATAAATAATAGAGGAGGAAAAGCAAAAAATGCTAGAAACGTTCAATATGATATAGATGAAGGTGGTGTCAGCTTTGCATTGATGCGTGTAAAGTTCCCGCTTTGGATGGTATAACAAATGAAATGTTGAAATTTAGTGGTGAAAGATTATTTGATTAGTTAGTTTATTTGTATTGATTTTGTTTGAAACGGTGCGTGGCTCCTGATGATTTGAAACGTGCTGTTATTTGTCCTTTATTTAAAGGCAACGGCAGTTTGAGTGCATGTATAAATTTTCGAGCGATAAGTTTATTGAGTGTGGTAGGGCAGTTGTATGGAAAAATCTTAATTCATAAGGTGCGAGCCTTAACAATTTCAAAGTTATGTGATATGCAAGGAGCTTTTTGCCTGAGAGAGGTTGTGCAGATCAATTGATTTCTCTTCGAAAGATTGAGAAGTCACTTGATAAGAACAAAAATGTGTTCTCTGGCTTTCTCGATTTAAAAAAAGCGTATGACAGTGTTTTTCGAAAGACTATGTGGGATGTACTTGTTTAGTACGGTGTGGACGGTAATTTGTTGGGAGCGATTCGAGCGTTGTATGAAGGAAATGCGGCTGCGTTGAGAGTTGATGGTAGATTGAGTGATTGGTTTCGAATAGATGTTGGTGTGAAACAGGGTTGTGGAATGTCTCCTTGGTTGTTTAATTTGTATATGGATGTGTTGTTACGCAAGGCATTGAATGGAACTGATGGTGTACGTATTGGTGGACGTATAGTGGCTGTGTTAGCTTATGCGGATGATGTTGTTGTGTTGGGTGAATTTGAGGGGCAATTGAGAAGAATGATTGTAAGCAAATATGAAGTAAAGGAAGGTTTAAATCTGATATTAAATGTCGATAAATGAAAGTGTTGGTGTTTGAAGAATTATTTGGTGACTGATTATAATGTTTCAGTGAATGGTGTAAGACTTGAACAAGAGAATGACTTTCGAGGGATGGACGTAATGACCGGGAGATTGAAAGGCTAGTGTCTGCAGGGTGCAAGGTATTGGGTGCTCTGGGTACATTTCTTCGAAACGTGAATCTATTTAGAGATGTTCGATTGAGTGTTTATAATGGTGTGTTAATGCCTACATTGACGTATGGTTCTGAATGTTGGGTGTGGATGAAGAAACATGAACGATGTATAACTGTTTTAGAAATGAGATATAGGTATACGAGACGTGATAGTATACGGAATACATTGGTGTACGGTGAGTGTGAGATTAAGAAGAATGTTGTTAAGAAAGTGGGAGTGAGTCAGTTGAGGTGGTTTGGACATGTTGAGCGAATGTCGTAAGAAAGAGGAATAACTGGTTGGGTATGATTGATGGTTTGTTGCGTGAACGAATGATTCCGAGTGTGAAGAATAAACGAGCATGTAAGAATCGCACTATGAATGTGGACGAGACGAAAGTGGTGTGTTAAGATAGGAATGTTTGGAGGAGATTGATTGTTTGACTATGTTACTGGGTTCGTGCTACCCCACTAAGTGGGATATCGCATGACGTTATGTATGTATATATGTATGTAAGCTTAATCTCATCTGGGTAAATATAATTACAGGAAAATACAGGAAATTCAGCAAACTCAACAACTAGTGATGGGGACAACAAATCTGAAGGTCTCGTGATAATGCTGGTGTATTCTTTCGCGGTGTCCACTCTCTCACTTACCTGCCAAGTCGTCACCTTCCTACAGATGAAGGCAGTGTTTCCTCGTCTCATGGCAACGTTTGACAAGTGTGATAAATTGCTGAATATGGACAGAGAATTCATGAAAATAAGTGGGAAAAATGTTGTGTACATGTGTTTGTTTGTAGTGTTTCTATGTTTCCCACTGCAGATGACGTGTAGTTTCGGTTTATTTTACACTGATTTACTCGAAGGTTTCGGCTTGATGATGACAATAATCAATCATTTGTCGATGGTGTGCGTTGAGTTTCAGTTTATAGTATTCTACTACTTCTTGTTTGTAAGGTTTAAGTTTATTAATGAGAAAATTAATTCCTTCAGAAATATGGTGAAAAAAATTGAGAACATGCAAACTTTTATAGGTGAAGGTAAGCATTATTTTATTTTGTTTTAAATATAACTAAATTCATCAACCCTTAAACAAGATTAAATTTTGTGACCAACACCGATCACCATTAGAATGGTATATTCTCGCTCGATTATTGACGCTAAATTGAAATTCATTAGTTACGAATATTTGTGGCATATTGTTAAAACGGACTGGTATGATATCCAACAAAAGCAATCGCAAATCATTGTTCCCAGCCTAACTATTTTACAGAAAATCTTCTTAATGAATAAAATATTTTTTTAAATTAATAAAGTAATAAATAGAGAGCGGATTATATGCAGGATAAAACTGAATTATATGCGCATATAATGCACTGATTTTTTTGGGAAATATGTACAAATATGACAATATATGCAGTGAAATATGGAAAAAAAATCTTAAATTATTAGATAAAAAATATAAATGATTGCATTATGAATTTTACTTCATAATACAGTCTTAATCCCGATTCACAATTAACAAATTTATATACATATAAACTAAGTCTAGAAATTGGAAAAACTGATTATGACAAATTTACATAATTACAATGATAAATTCAAAATTCAGTCGAGTTTGAGCGGTGACAAGGTCAACAACGACAGTGTGCACAGTGTCAAACTATCTTTATCCTAAGGTAATAAACCACAAAATCATATTCACTAACATAACACCTAAACCATAACACAAAAACACATAACATATCCCAATTACGAAGTATAAAAACCCTTCCACACTCCTAAATTAGCAAAAATTTAACTGAGCTAAACCCTTCACACACCTTCAAAGAACGCCATCTACAGGAGAGTAGCCAAATGGCTACAAACTGCAGAAGGACACATCAATTAACAAAATAAAGTATAAAAGAATACAAGAAACAGGAATCTACAAACCCAAACTAATAAAATGAACTCTGACAACCAACAAAACACACAAGAAAAAACACCAACATTTGCAAATAAACTAAGACAAAACAATATGACACTACCAAAAAAAGACCAGGCCATTATACTTAATGCAATCAATAAGATACAAATAAAAGATTATATTAAAAAAATCGGAGAACTAGTATTACCCAAAAACATCACTTTTGCATCCAGAATATCAAACAATAGAATCTGTATTTATTTATCAAACAAACAAATAGTAGACGAACTCATACAGAAATACAAACACATCAAAATTGAAAACAATAAAATAGAAATAAGAAAACTAATCACACCAACAAAGCGAATTATTATATCAAATGTATGCCCTTCCATACCGAATGACGTAATAGAAAATTCACTTAAAGAAATAAACGTACAACCAGTATCACAAATAACTTTCATTAGAGCCGGAATACACGAACCTGAATACCAACATATCCTTAGCTTCCGCAGACAAATGTTCATTAACGAAGACGAAACATTATTCATACCTGAGACAATACTAGTAGAATATGAAAACACAACATATAGGCTTTTCTTATCTACAGATACCCCCTATTGCACACTATGCAATAAACAAGGGCACACCAATAGTCAATGTCAAATAAACAAAGAAAACTACCAAAACTTCCAGACACAACAACAGAATGAAACTAATGAAGACAACAACAACCTGGAACAAAACCTAGACTCCCAAAATCAACTTGAAAACTCAATTAATCTAACAGAGGAAACGACAAAGGAAATATCTGAAAGTCAACAATCAAATCAAAACATGGATGAAATAACAAATACCCCACAAACATCAAACTCACAACAAAACACGAATAATTTCAAGAACTTAATAGATATATCTAACATGCCTAAACCAATATTAAAACCACTAAAAAGAACAGCATCCCCAAATACAAACGACACACTGATAGAAAAACTGCAAAAAACAAATAAAAAACCAAATATTAATGAAGAAAAGGCACCACCAACACAAAATCAAATAAAAAACACACAACAAAGTAAAAAAGACGAAACTCAAAAAAGGGTAAAGAAAAACAGATCAGAAAGTCCGAATGCAAACCTATCAACAAAAGAATTATTAACAGGCATAGAAGATATAATTAACAAGAATCCAGAAAAACACCTATTATCATATCACGAACTAAAAGACTTTATAGAAAACACCGAAGCTACCCAAGACAAACTCGCAGTTGCCCGAGATTACACTGAAAACGTACCACAACTTTTAACAATGCTACAAGATATATACCAACATTTAGAAAACAGAAGAATGAAATTAAAATTCACAAACATATCAACAAGACTAAAAACACAACTATATGAAGAACAAAGACTACATCAAGATCAAAAAGGAAGCGTATCAAAGTAAGACAACACAAAAATGACTATTATTCAATGGAACCTAAATGGTTTCTTTCTTCACCTTGGAGAACTACAAACTATTACAACCGAACACACACCAAAATTAATATGCCTACAAGAAACACACTTAAAAAATAAACATACGGCAAAAATAAACGGTTATACAACATACCGAAAAGACAGGCAAACAGAAAACCATGGAAGCGGAGGAGTAGCAATACTCGTGTCAAATAACTACCATGCAGAAGAAATACCGCTAACAACAAACTTAGAAGCAATAGCTGTAAAAATATACAATCCAAATACAATTACAATATGTAATATATATATTCCACCCGTACCATATTAAATAAGCTCACACGACATAGAATCCTTAATTGACCAGCTACCCAAACCACACATCATATTGGGAGATATGAACGCACATAATATAAACTGGGGTTCCATTCACACAGACAGACGAGGTAAAATACTAGAAAAAATATTTGAAAACACAGTACAATTAAATAACGGAGATTCAACGCATTTCTGCTCAAGAACCGGGAAATTCTCCTCAATAGATTTATCCTTCTGCGAACCAACAATAGCACCTGACCTATCCTGGGAAGTCCTACCTTGCCTATACTCTAGCGACCACTTTCCCATAAAAATTAGTCACCTACATGACATAAACCCCATACAACAAGACTCAACACTAAAATGGAACTTAAAGAAAGCTGACTGGACACTATACGCTGAACTATTGAAAACAAATTACCCAGAAATTACAAACCATACAGACATAGAATTCCTAATAGAAGATTTAAGTAATAAAATTAATAATGCAACTAAAATAGCCATAGGAACAAAAAACAGAAACACAAGGAAAAAATGCACTATATGGTGGAATGATAAATGCCAAGAAGCAGTTAGACTTCACAAGACAGCACTGTATATGTATAGAAAACATAAAACTCCAGAAAACTTACTGAATCTAAAAAGAAGTCGAGCAAACTGTAGACGCACAATACGGCAAAGTAAAAAAACATCATGGAAAGAATATGTAAAGAGTATAAACAAAGATACACCCACTAAAGAAATATGGGATAAAATAAGGAAAATTAAAGGAAAACATACGAGCTCATATACCTCAACATTAATAACCAATGGAAACGTCATCAACGACCCACAGGACATAGCAGACACCCTGGCAGATACCATAGAACAAAATTCCTCAAACCAACATTACAATAATGAATTCCTACAATATAAAATCAAAGAAGAAATAAATGAAATACAAATAGAGCCAGACGAAGAGAGCGATATAAACCAACCTCTCACCATGCAAGAACTTAAAGCTTCTATCAGAGAAACAAAAAGCCAAAAAAGCCCTGGTCCGGATAATATACCACCTGACTTTATAAAAAACCTTCCGCATGAAGCACTAGAATTTCTTCTAAAAATCTTTAATCACATATGGAAAAACCACACATTTCCAAAACAATGGAAAGAAGTTGAAATCATACCAATACTTAAACCAAATACCTGTAAAACAGATCCCACAAATTACAGCCCAATCGCTCTATCTAATACACTTGGCAAAATTTTAGAAAAAATTATAATTAAAAGAATCGTATGGTTTCTAGAAGTAAATAAGATTATAATAGAACAACAATGCGGGTTCAGAAAAAATAGATCCACTATAGACCAAATCACAGCTCTAACAACAGAAATCCAAACAGCTTTTTCAAGAAAACAACACCTTACTGCAATATTCTTTGATATGAAGAAAGCATTTGACACAACTTGGAGACACCATATTATTAAAACAATTAAAAACATAGGCATGGAGGGAAATATATTATACTATATAAAAAACTTTTTAACAAACCGATCATTCAAAGTGAAATTTAATGGTTTTTTATCAAAAGCAAAAATCCAGGAAAATGGACTCCCACAGGGATCCATAATATCGCCCACCTTATTTTTGATAGCAATCAATGACATAAAAAACTACATACCACCAAATGTTAATCTTTCAGCTTTCGCAGACGATCTGGTAATATACCACAGAAGAGCAAACACACACTCGTCATCAGAAAAAATACAAGACACAATCAAGAATATGGAACATTGGGCTAACATAACAGGCTTCACCTTTAACGAAAACAAAACTAAAGCTGTGCATTTCTGCAGAATAAGAAAACATCACAATAATCAAGAATTCAAATTAAATAATAAAAACATACCCTATACCAATGATATCAAATTCCTAGGAATATACCTGGATAAAAACTTAACATGGAAGAAACATATTGAAGTAACAAAATCAGAATGCAACAAAAGATTAAACATCCTTAAATCATTAGCAAATCATGACTGGGGAGCTGACCAAGAAACACAACTAACAATTTACAAAATGATAATCAGATCCAAACTAGATTACGGAAGTCAACTTTATATAAATGCAAAACAAAAACTACTAGAAGAAATAGATAAAATTCAAAACGCAGCACTACGAATAGCTACAGGCGCATATCGCACGAGTCCAATAACTAGCATCCATTCAATAACAGGTGAACCACCACTTAAATATAGAAGAACCAAACTTACCTTATCCTACATCCAAAATCTAGCACGAAACCCAAACAACCCTGCTTACCATCATGTCTTCCACACAAACAACGACACCTGTCACCTAAAAAACAAATCCCATAAAGATATGTTTGACTATATAAATATGACACTGACACCTGTCGAGAAGATAACATACCACAACATACCACCCTGGATACAAAATCAAGCCAACGTTAATTTAAGTTTAACAAAATACAAGAAGAACGAAACCCTGCCAGAATTGTACAGAAATAAATTTGCGGAAATTAAAGAAGACTTAAAGGACAGTCAATTTATATACACAGATGGATCGAAGACAGAAAGAGGGACAGGATCAGCCATCATAATAAATGAAGAACACCATCAATATCACCTACCGAATAGCACCAGCATATTTACTGCAGAAGCCTATGCAATATATAAATCCTCCAAGAAAATCCTTACCTACCCAAAACAATCCTATGTTATATGCACAGACTCAAAAAGCACCATCCAAGCCATACAAAATATTTATTCACAACACCCAATCATCCAGAAAATCCAAACAAACATCCACAACGCAATAAAACATGACAATAAAGAAATAACCCTACTTTGGATCCCTTCCCATGTTAACATAGGACAAAATGAAATAGTAGACAAAGCAGCAAAAGAAGCTACAAGTAAACCAGAAATCCACATTATACCACAGATAATAGACATAATACCAATCATAAAAAAACAAATAATCGAAAAATGGAAAACAGAATGGAAAGAAACAAGTGAAGAAAATAAACTAAGAAAAATAAAAGAAGATACCGAATCATGGAAAACGTTAAAAAGTAGAAAACATCAAGTCACAATGAATAGATTGCGAATAGGACACACTGCTCTAACACACCAATATATCCTACAACGAAGAAACCCAGATATTTGTGAAAAATGTAACAAGCAGATAACGGTGGAACACATAATTACTGAATGTCAAAACTACACACCAGAAAGAAACAAATTCAAAATTTCCACCAATATAAAGACAGCACTACAGAAAGATGAAGACACCAAAATTTTAAATTATCTAACAGAAATAAACATACTTAATAAAATATAAAAATTACATGTTATACTCGATGTTATACTTAAATTCAAATCTTATGTATTCTCACAAACTTAAATTTTTGTATATTCAAATGTAATATTAAACTAAAGATGCTAATGACCTTTGGTTGAAGCATCTATAAATAAAGTTAAAAAAAATAAATTCAAAATTTTCTAAAAAAAAAAAAAAGTGAAACATAAGTAAAAGATATAACCAGCTGAGAATTCTCGGTCTTATATTCAATGTACACACTTTTACCAGCGTTCGTGTATACAATTCCCCTAGAAATATTGGAGTTTATTGGTTTGTGTATTTGCTTATTGTATTGTTTATTGCTTTTCCGATGCATTCTTCTATTTATTGCGGCCTCCCTCAATATTTGGGAATTATCAATGTGCATTATGCAATATGCAATATTTGCAATTAGTAATTAGCATTAATTAACTCTAATCAATGTAATTCGTCCAGAAAATTGAACAGAGAAAGCCACTGAGTACACAATCAGCGAAGCGATGAACCGAGTACATATTGGATTTGGAAATTAGAAATTCATTCGTAAATCTTTCTAACGTAAGATATTATGAATTTTTCAGCAACTGAAATTTTTAGTTAAATGATTTAAATATCACATTACCATAGATGTATACAAGGTGAATCGAAAAAAAGCTATTTTTCCAAATCGTCCATCATATTCTAGGGACACTAAAACGTGCTCATCCACTGAAAACTCACTATCCAATATTTTGCATGACTCCTAGACCTCCTTTAAAGGATGTGGCGGGAGGTAAAAATTGGAGCATTGCAAGGATCTAAAATTTTACCGCAGTAAAAAACAGTCAACATTAAATATCTCAGTATCTATATTTTTATACTTGGGCCTCTTGGTTTCTAACCCCCTCAATATACAAGCACAGTCCAATACATATTTTTTATTATTATAAATATATCGTAATACGTTTTTATTTTTAAAAAATTAGAAAACACTCGGTAAGTTTCAAACAAAATTTATTTATTACGATACGTATTTCGGTTTACAAGACCATCATCAGGTATACGAATGAATTTGTACATTTGTGAAGTTCTTATATATAGTGTAACAAGCAGAAGGAACGGTTCTAAAGGGGATTAAAATACAAAGATAAGTCGTAGCGACATGTCATAAAGGGATTAAAGTGGGCTAAGCAATGGCGACTGGTATAGATCTATTTGTTCATTCATAAGAATTTTGTTGTCTTTAATGGCTTTCTGAATTTCTGAATAACAACCTTACCAAATTAGAATCTGACCCCACTGCACGTTACAATAAACAAATCAGAACCGTTAGTAATAACAATTATAATTTAATGGATACTTATGAAAAGTATAACCTAATTTCAATGAATCCTTCGGCCCCGCTACTATATGGATTACCCAAAATACATAAAAACAATATTCCAATAAGACCAGTAGTTTCTTACGTCAACGCCCCAGCATATAAACTTTGCAAAAAAGTGAATAAACTATTACCCTCTTACATAAACTTTCAACCATATTATACAGTCAAGAACAGCCTCGATTTAATTGAAAAAATTAAATCGAAAAATCTACCTAATAACTTCAAATTAGTTTCCTTTGATGTTGTGAGTTTATTCACATCTATACCAATCAAATCACTCAAAGATAGTATTTTTGATTATCTTATAAATTGTAATGTTAAATTTTCAGGAGAATTATTTAATTTATTTGTTACCTGTTTGGATCAGAATTATTTTCAATTTAACGATAGTTTTTACAAGCAAAACGACGGTCTCCCGATGGGTTCACCACTTTCGCCTCTTTTAGCAGATATTTATATGAATTACTTGGAAACCTTACTATTTGAATCAAATAATCCGATGTCCTTTGCTTATGGACGGGCTCAGATAGACAATTAGACATGTTGTTAAATTATTTAAATGGTATGGATGCTCATATTCAATTCACAATAGAAAAAGAAATTAATAAATCTTTGAATTTTCTAGACATCACTATTTCCCACCTTAATCAAGAACTAGAATTTAAAATCTATCGGAAAACCACTTATACCGACACAGTTATACCATATGATTCACAACATCCTATTAATATAAAAATGTCAGCTTTCCATAGCTTCATATACCGGTTACTCCACATTCCTCTTTCTCAAATTGATTTTGAGAGTGAATTAAACATCATACATCACATTGCAGTAAATAACGGCTACCCTATTTCCATGATTAATAAAATACTTAAACACCACAATAAAAAATTAATACTTAAATTAATTTATAATTCAGGGGGCGCTAAGGATTCAGATCCCTTTGTTTTAAAAAAAAAAATACCATTTTTAGGGAACACAAGCCTTAAAATCAAAAAATTACTACACGCGGAAAACATTAAAGCAGCCATGTATAACCCTCATACTCTCAAAAATGCTCTTGTAAATAATAAATTAATTAAGAAAGATATACTCAAAAACAGTGGGGTTTATGAAATTAAGTGTAGTGATTGTGATGCTATCTACATAGGCCAGACAGGACGTAATTTCATTCTTAGATTTAATGAACACAATAAAGCTTTACAACATAATAAATCCACCTCCAATGTTGCAAAACATTGCTTAGACAATAATCATAATTCAGTCATAAACAATATGTCTGTTAAACACGTTTGTAAAAAGGGATTAAAAATGGACTTTTTGGAATCTTTGGAAATTCAGAAAGCCATTAAAGACAACAAAATTCTTATGAATGAACAAATAGATCTATACCAGTCGCCATTGCTTAGCCCAGTTTAATCCCTTTATGACATGTCGCTACGACTTATCTTTGTATTTTAATCCCCTTTAGAACCGTTCCTTCTGCTTGTTATAGCTTGTATAAAAATCCGTGGCGATTGATTCCATTAGTGTTTCTCAGCAGGTATTCCATAAGAGGCTTAAAGAAATTTATGAGGGACTACTTTACAGGGTTGTACTGGATAATATTTTCAAATGAGTTTTACACAAACAGACACAAGTAATATCAAAATATGAAAAATTTTAATAAAATGAATTTTAAATGTCGTTTTCTGAAGGTATATTTGTATAAAATTATCTTACTTAACAGTTTTCGGGGAAACAATTGAAAAGATAATCGTATTAAAAATTTCGGAGATTGAAGCATCTAAGCCAAAAATTATAATAATTCACTCCTGAACATCAGACAAACTTGCACCCCACTGGCTAGGGCTGGCTTATCCCATTAGCAAGTCAAGTCAATCGCCACGGATTTTTGTACAAGCTATACACTATATATAAGAACTTCACAAATGTACAAATTCATTCGTATACCTGATGATGGTCTTGTAAACCGAAATACGTATCGTAATAAATAAATTTTGTTTGAAACTTACCGAGTTTTTTCTCTCAATTTTAATTTTTCAATATGTTTCAACGAAAACCGACAGTGAAATCCATTCTCTTTGCTTTTATTTTTATAAAACTGGCATGTATTTTGCAGATTATACAAATATAAACTTAACACCAAACAACATCACAACCGATGAAATAGCTGAACTATTCAAATCCTATAAATATCTATGCGAGAACCTGGAAGTTGTCAACACATACTTCTGCGTTCCACTCTTCCTGTCCGTAATATTCTGTAACGTGAGCGTGCTACTCAACTCCTATTTCTTAATATTTGGCGGATTTGCCACGAACGATAATTTGTTGTCCATCAAGGCGGTGTACATATTAAATAATATCGTTTGGGGCGGATATTATTTTAGCAGATTCATCTTCGTGGCGTATTTTGCTTCGAAAACTTTGGACGAGGTATGTGTATAATACACTTTTTACACCACATCCAGTATTGTTATTAATAATAATATATTTTAATATAGGCCTATTCAGAGATTTTTATAACTCGGTTTACTCTGTGTTTAACTTGTTAATTTTGACCTAAAATGAAGGAAATAATTTTGATAATGATACTGATTTGGTTTTACCATCAGGATATTAGTTTTATTAAATTTTAGGCTTTATTTTACGGAAAGAGGAGATAAAATGACAAAATAGTTAATTATGTATCGAGGTACTGAAGTTTAACTTTTTATCACGAATATGAAATCATGTGAAACCATGTGAGTGATAAAAATGAACTTCAGTACCGCGGAACATACTCGTATTAAATTTTATATGAAATCTGAAATTAGAAAAAACTGTAAAAAATAGTTATTTACTTTACAAGTGGGCAAAGTAAGGAATTACCCACGAGAGAAATTTTAGTACACGACGCCGAAGGCTGAGTGTTACAATTTTATCGAGTGGGTAATTCCACTTTGCCCACGTGTGAATTATAACGTTTTATCCAACACCTCTTAATAAATGAAAAATTTATTAAAAAAAATATTACTTGACAATGACATATACTTGATATTTTTAAATAATAATGTCAATCGAAGTAGTTACAGTTACCAAGGTGTTGTGTGTTATTATTATTGTAATAAATAAAAAATACTCACTTGTGACTTTCCTCAAAATTATACCCCCTAGTGGGTAATTACTTTCCTTGTTTAAAATCACCATAGTTATAGAGCATTTATTGAGAGGTGTTGGATAAAATATTATATAAGTTAATTTTATACATCTGACAGTTGTCAATTGGAACTGACACTCAGTGTTTCCAAACTCGAACATTGAAGTTATCGTAAATAACAAACAAAATTATGTGTTTTGTCCTCAATTTCTTCATCGGATTTAATTTATTAATTCTTCTTGCACATATTGTTTCATTTTACGTATAAATTTACTACAATACGACATGTATCTGTTAAAATTATCCTATTTGTACAATAATTATTTTACGGTTGCCAACACTGCGTTGCTCAAAATCGTCGTATAATGGGTTACTCTAGTTGCGATTTTTGAGCACTTTAGTACCGATTTGAAATAAAAGTTACTATTATTGAGAAATGGAGTAAAATAGTTTTGCTAAACTTGAGAAGAAAGCGCTGCTTATTCCCACTCGAGTTCGCAGTTTGTCTTATAAATGCAGCAAATGAAGCAATACGAGCTAGAATGAAAGAATAATTGTTTCATCAAGATAAGAAATCTTGTCTTGATTATCACTTCTTGTCTTGGGTTTAATTTTCTAGGCAAGAAATTTAACATTTCTTGTCTTGCTCATTTCTTGGTAACGTATTTCTTGTATTGTTTCAAGAATTCTTGATATTCCTTGATTCTTGACATTTTTGGGGAACCCGTTTCTCTATTGCTTTATCCAATCCGAACGTTCATGAGTATAGCATTGGCGTCTGCCCTTGACCCTCCTTTTTAGTTTTAGTTAAATGTTTCTTACTTAAATGTTTCAGCATAAATTAACTTTTGAAATATAATGTTCAATTTGTCTGAAGACACTGACATTCCTCGAAAACTATACATTGGATATAAAAAAAATTAAATTGAAATTTGGTAGTCTCGGAGGGGGACATCCAGTGATACCAAACTCGACCCCTCCACCGCTTATCATCTAGGGGGTGGAGGTAGCTGATAACAAAACTTAAATAGGAACCTCCATTTTTTGTAAGATTTGGATTTTCCTGGAAAAAATACGATAGTTTTATTTCAACATTTTTTTCTATTCGTGACAGATGATGCTGTAATCGACAAAAATTAAATAGGTAAAAAATCGTTGAAAATTTGGGATATCGCGAGAAATACACTTCAATTCATAGAAATAAAACTATACATTTTTAAAAGTATTAACTTCATATGTTTGCGGTATAAAATTTATATAGAAAATTTTTACTTCATATAATTTATAAAATCTATTGTTGCATAATTATAAAATTTTGAGATTCACATTAAGGCCGCCAGAAGGTGCTAGAATCTGTGTTCAAATGTGAATCGGACCTCAAAGTCACTTTACTGACAAATTTATAATAAATTTTATATTTTAATCATAAATACGCAACTGAAAAATTTATTATCAAGATATCAAGATTTCTTGACAAGAAATCTTAATTTTTGATTGTACTCTCTGGTTTTATCTTGTGAAATAAAAAAGATTTCTTGTCTTGGTCTTATCATGATTTCAAGACAAGGCTAAGAAAAGGTTAAGTGTATTTCTTGATTTTTGTGAAACACTAGAAAGAATCTCTTTCTTCTCGTGTTATACACAACATTTTTTTCACATTTTATAAAATACGATCTGGTCGGACCTTAAATTCCTTTTGACAACACAACGCACAACTGGTACGTCAAAAGTTATCAGACGCAAGGTGGTGCAATTGTGTTGCCAATGAACCAGTTTTAAATCAAAATTAAAGTTGTCAAATTGTGGTTTAATCTAGAAAAAGAAATATATAAGATATAATTGTAAGATAATTGAAAATATCACTAAAATTAGGATTTTCAATAAAATTATGAAATTATTTATAATTTTTACAACATATTGGTTACACCTATTTTCCTCTCTATTTCGAGAGAAGAAAGGGGTTTCCTGAAATGTGAAAAAACGTTATTTTCTTTTAGCGACTTATCTATTCTGTCTTTTCTAATTTTGAGGTGTATGATAAACGTTTACAAGTATTATTGGCCATTAAGCAACCACACAGTATAACGTAAAATATATCCTAAAATTGTATAAAATTAATATCCTGACCAAAAAACCAAATTAGTATCATTATAACATGAGTTATCTCGCTACAACTCTGGTCTCTTGTTGTCTTGTTCCGTTTCAGTGAGAGCTTTCCCCATTTTCACATAAAAAAATTATATTGCATTATTGCTCCAGAAAATCACACATTTAAAAATCGCTACTGACACTCGAAAACGTTGCACTCACTTAACAATATCACGAAAACTAAACGAAGTATCAACAAACCAAGAACAAGTGGTTCTAGGAAAGGTTATGCGCAACGCAATGCTGCCAACTGCAAATCACCGTTATTTTCTGAACAGTCCTGGTATATTTATTTCTGTTTTAGTGTAAACGCACAATTACAAAAGTAGCAGAACTTCAAAATCGATTTTTTGACCGAAATACTAAAGAGGAGGTAAATGTAATAAGAATACTTAGTTAAACTGTTTCGTATAAATGTGTGTTGTTTAGTTGCAACTGCTGTTCCAGTACACAATTAATGTACGGCCCAGATTTTCACCATTTGGATTCTTTAAAGTTAATTTACATTTAGTATTCTCCGTAAGTATAACCATTCATCATACATTCATTAAATTTTAATTTTGAAAAGCTATTAATAACACAAATTAATTGTATTTGTATAACTTGCAAAACATACATTTTTCCGAAATCAATACTAAAGTACACGATATTACTATGCTAAGTTAGTAAAAATAGTTGCTAAAGTTAAACTTTGCAAACCTAAAATAATAAACAAATTATTCTGTAATACTATTGGTCAATTTATTTATTATTTCAATTTGATAATAATTTAACGGAGATAACTTAATAATCATAATTTAATTTAATGCAGATAACATGCAGACCACGTCTAAGAATATGTAAAAAATAATGAAAATTATAAACAAATTTGACACTTTGACAGTACTTTTTTATCACAACCATCCCCGTCTCAATAGCTACCAGCCGTTTTACAAATGCATAATGTTATTTATTTATGTTTTTAGTTAATAATTTAACGATTTCGGAAAAAATATAATGTATACCTTGGCCATAAAGTATTTTTTATTACTCATATGGTTTATTCTCCTCGGCTAATAAAAATTATACTTTAGTGTCTTGATATACAAATAACTATTTTCTACTCCCGTGTAAATATATCTAAATTATTTTAATTTTTTCGATTAATTATAGTAGTCATACTTCACTTTTTTCCACTTATCACAAATCAATTATTCCTGTTTATTTTAAAGCCGTGATGTGGATCACCAAGCTACGCTCATCTGACAGTTGACAGTGTAGTCAGTTGTCACTGTGTATTTTTATGTCGTTTCGATCATTTACAATAGTGCAAAATATTATTTCCGAATTTACAGGAGTAGAAAAGTACAGTATTATATTCAGGATTATGGTCATAATTCATTCGGATGATTTGCATTACTCGCATTACTCAAACTCCATCTTCGTGAATAATAACTATCATACTCTCACATATAATAATACACTATTTTAATGATAATTGTTATAGGAATAATGTTTAAATTTATAGTCATTGTTAAAATGCAGATATTTTTCAGGCAATTGCAACAGGAATGACGTATTTAGTGATAATGGTTCAATTTCATAACGACAAGAAACCTGCAAAATCTCCAGATACTTTTCCAAGGAATAATTCATATACTCAAAACTAATAAAATTATTTCTTAGGCAGATTCACAAAAGAAATTAACGCTAACTCAATGTTTTTGACAATCAATATCTTTGTTTCTAAATTAATTAAATTTACAAAAGCTGTCAAATTATATGCTAACCAATTTTAACTACAACCTTAGTTAAATAAAATAAATATACCCTTACCTTATAAGTTACGACTAGTAATAAAAATTGGAGTTAGCTCTAATCCCATTTGTGAATCGCCTTGTTAGAGTTTAGACTTTAGACCCACATAGCAAGTACACGTAATGGGCATAATTTCTTACTGTAAAATTGTACTATTTTTCAGGGTTGGTTGAAATAAATATCATTTTGAATTCATTTTCTTAAAAAACGAAATTTATTGTTTGAGGTGAAACAAACACGTGTAGAAAGATGTATACTCTTACACCTGAAATATTTTATGAAAACAATTTTTGAGGTTTTAGTAAATTCCATCGTGGTGTTGAGTTGATATTTTTTACCTCCCGCTTAATGTAATTTTCTAGGTTGCAGAAAAAATTGTATGCGTTATTCGGATTTAAGTGCCTTTGTCTGATTCCGGATTTTTGCTTCCACTCGGCTTCGCTACGCTTCGCCTCGAAAATTCAAAATAATTGCTCATCAAACAAAGTATTACTTTTAATCCTAATAACACAATATCCCAAAAATCAGAAATATAATTTTTCTTACCTGTAGACACGCTTTAGATGTACGTGTACATAAATAAAAATGTATAAATGTATATAATGCATTATTTTCTATGTAATTTAAATACAATAAACAGTTATTTTTATTTTCTTATACAAAGCATACAAAATTTAAGGAAGTATTGTAATCACGAAAAAATCATTGACAAAATTTTTGAGGAAATACATATTTTGACGTCCACTGATTTCGCTAAGAACAATTTCTCAAAGATGTCTGTGTGTGAAAATGGACGAATGGATGGATGGATAGATGGATGAATGGATGTCCGTGTGCGCAATATCTCATGAACGAGACAAGATATGAAAACGAAACATGAAAACATGAAGAGCTGAGTTGCTTTTGAATAAAATTGAAATACCGGAAGAGGAAGTTTACTGGGCACACAAAATAATAAATTCCATTTTTTTTTTCAAAAATAGAATCAGCTGCGAAAAAAGTTTCAAATGAAAGATGTTAGGAAAAATATTTGGAATATAGAATGTTATTTATACTGTTATTGTATATGTTTCTAATTTTGAAAGAAACTAAATTAGATATTTAATAATATATTTCATTAATCTTAGTTACAATGGGAACAAATCCTAAAACATTTTTAACAATTACGTGTCAAATAATTGTGAAGTATTCAAAATATGTGCCCTTTGAAGTATTATAAAAACAATACTTGTATTATTAGTTAGAAAGTTCTGAAGACACAAAATTATACAGGTATAACATCATCGTTAAATAATTGTCAAAATAGTTATATCCAAGGAAGAAGTCATAAATGTTCAGTTCATTTTACATGTATAAGAAAGTAGTGTGGTACCCACATCAGATTTTTATATTTGTTTTGGCACATACAAAAAGGAAAATTTGTACCCCATACTTGTGGAAGCACAACTTTAGAGAATTAGATTTTGGCGTTCCTTCTCAGCAGGCAATATAATAAATAGGTTTTAAGAATTGTGTATCAGAACAGTATTTAAAAAAAAGAATATAGGTATACTCTATTTGAGTCCACATACCAAATCAGACAAAGTTAAAGTTGTTAAAGTTAGAGTAGCATCTTCAAAAAGATTCATGCTCTTCGACGGATTAAAACAGGTGGACAAAACATGTTTAGTAAGTAGTATGACACAAATCATGCTTCTCCATGTTGTACAATACACATAAGACATAACAGTGGATTTGAAGCTAAATGATATGATATTATGGAGGAATTTGTATCAAAGTCACTTCAAGGAAAACGGGTCTTCGGCAAAATAAACTAATGCTACTATGTTCCATAATAGTACAGATTACTTTTGTGATTACTATATATGATTTTTAATTATGCCCTACTTATGCCAGGTAATTTAAATTTTGGTGATGTATGATTGAACACAATTGGATTGTATAACTCGTCCAAAAATTTATAATAGGAGAGGGTTCAGAAGGGGAGGAGGGATGCTGGCCACTTTCCCTGCCATATGTTTTTGTATTATATTAACTTTGTAGTTCTAGTAGCAAAATATTGTTGTTGTAAAATTTGCTAATTGTTCAAACATATGTATATGTAAGCTATTCGAAATATATAACATGAAAAGAATTAAAATTTGCCTTTTAGTCTTGTAATATAATAATTCACTGCACTGTCTATGCTCGCTGTGTAAAAAAACGAGCCGAGAGGGATAGTTACTCATGGGAGATGCTATCGCTGTCTTACACTTTTGTGCATGCGCATTTGAACAAATGTCACCCGTAGCCATCTGGTGGTAAAAATATAAACTGCTATGAGGAGTAATGGTGTGTATGACGCGTTTGACGCAATATTAATAAAAGTGATCTTTGTGTAGTTTTTTAGTGCAATATTATTCCATTTAATTTATTTTCTCATTTATTTTTTCTTGCCCTATCGAATTAAATTTGATTCGTTTCTTAATGAGTTCCACAATCAAGAAAAAATTACTACAAAAACTGCTGTGTACATACATAACTGTCATTTTCGTGCTGGCAAGAATACTGGATTTAGTTTCCATTTATTTCCAAGAAAGGGTGCAAGTAAAGTGTAATTATTAATCAAATATGGACAACTTGAATTGACCGAACATATGAAAATTTTATATTACTAGGTTTTTCATAATAGCTTGAGTGATACCTAAGTACTGATTTCTATATATCACTAGATTAGGCATAGGCCATATTCTGCCATCTGAAAGCGTTCCCAATTGAACGGGTGAAATTGATGTTTTGTGACACTTTTGCAAAGTGCGCAAATGAAGTTCTGCCTTCACTCTCTCTACACCGCGCTCGTCACCACACCTCTTTAGGTTTAGGTCATATCACGAAGTATGGTCATACCCATAGACAAGGAGAGATAGATTTTTAAATATTGAAGTATCACATAATCGAAATTTTGACCCTATTGGGAACGCACCGTAACGGGTTATGCCCTATCTAGTGTTATATAGAAATCAGTGGCGATACCTAACCTTTCGTCACCAATTTTCAGTGAGGATAAGTTTTTGGAATAAGTTATTTAAGCAGTGAAATTGAATATTCTTAATACAAAAATGTATTTTTTAAAGTACTGTTCTTGTTAGTTATATCATTACAAACCATTATCGAAACCATTATTTATATCTGTTTTATATTTTTGACTCATAGTAATACCTAAAGATGAAGTAAGAAATAAACCATTTTAATAACAAAATAACTCGTTTGAAGGTAATTATAACATACTATACAATACAAACAAATATTTTATATAAAAAAGTTTTCCAAGAGTGATGAACGAGTCCCCACCGCTAGTCTTGTCAATATTTAAAAATAAAAACAAACTGTACTCGACGCAATACAATATGCAACAATACTTCCCTATACAGAATATTAGACGTCAAAATTCAGTCTATTCAGAATTAATTAAATTTTTTGATTCACTTTCCTATGTTGCACATGTTATCTACCAACTCCGATTACTCTTTTTAGTAGCCGGGGCGCGTTCAGCCGAACCTAGCAGTTAGATCGCTAACCTAGCGATCACAGCTGAACGTATTGCTAAGTAACCGCTAGATTCCAGCAGCTGGACTAGCGACCTAGCGAAATAAACTTGCGCTAGATGAGCTAACGAACCTTCTAGAACTGTCAAATGTATAAAACTTCATTTGTAATGTCATCAATAGTAACCATGTCTGAAAAAAATTATAAAAATAACTTAAAATGTAGTGAAATATATGAAGTATTTGACATCTATTACTTGCCAATTTTAAAATACTGTTTTGGATTTGTCTATTATCAGAATTTGAGGTTAATTCCACCTAACTTGACTGACACAAGATGACTGTACCAGCAAAATTCCATTCATGTTCGTGCTACTTTTCATCTGCTAGAATATATCAGCAGTAAACGTTAGCTAACCGCTAGGTTCGGCTGAACGCGCCTATAAGGTACAGTGCTGCCACCATCGGCGATACATTCTGACACAAAAGTGAATATCTTTGTTTATGTTCGATTCGAACGCTAACTAGTGATAGAAAGCTGAACTAACCGTAAAATGCTTAAATTTCATTGCATTTTGAAATTTATTTTTCATCGTTTAAAATTGACAACAACCGTAGTGATTTTAGGAATATTCCAATGGAAGTATTACATTTTCCTACAACTGTCAATTAACTTGAGATTTTTTATTGTTTTCAATATGCAAAATATGCTATTTCTTGGCTATATATTATATAAACAACACTTGTGTTTCCCAGGCAACGTGAAAAATAGTATATTGTACAACGAGCATGGAATGGTACTCATTTCCTACGAGTATGAAAGTTTGTAGCATGAGCCGAAGGCGAATGCTGCAAATCATACGAGTATGAAATGGACATTCCATGCGAGTTGTACACTATACTTTTTCTACGACCACGATATTTTGTCCTAATTAATTAAATTTTGATAATAATTTAGTCCCGCTTTTACTATTAGAATATTTAACAATTCGAAATATGTATCTTAGCAATGGCACCTGTACTTAAATGAGCTGACCTGTATCGATATACGCACTAAACAAATTCATTTCGCACGATGCTGGCAATGTGATTCATATCCCTAGCAACAACAAACATACAATGAGCAGATTTCTAAGTGGTCGTAGAAAAAAGTATTTTGCGCACATGGGCTACAAACTCTTTTCTGCACTGTAAGAAGATTGAATAAAAATACGTATATTTGAAAGGTATCCAATAATTTTGTTGTAAATTAAACATGCGCAGACGCACAGCGCTTGCATCTTTGCAACTGACTGAACGCGCCCTACGTGCTAAATGAATCAGTTCCTTGAAAATTTTATTTAACACAAACTTGCAATTAATTAAGAACATTAATGACATAATAGAATTTAAAGAATGATTGACAAATTCGATAAATAAAAAATTGAATTAAATTAATAATTTATGACATTAACCTAAGAAAAATTATACAATTGGTAAGAAAAAACTTATTTAAGGTAAGGTTAAGTTTTAAAGTTAATTATTTATTAATATTTAAGGTAATGTTGCAGTTTTAATACGAGTAATGGTTAATATTTATTAATGCTCGATAATTTATTGGCCCAGAATTTGGTTTTCTATGTTTATGTTGACAGGTACGTGTTGAGTGTTTTTGTTGCTTAGTAACATCAAAATGTATCAATAAATTAGTATGAAAAATAGAATAATTTTACATATTTAGGTTATTAATTTCTTTTATTTGAATATTAAGAAAGTTGTAGGAAAATATTGTATGTATTACGGGTGCAAAATGGCATTGCTGCTCTCGCATAATTGAAGCTTTATGCTCGTGCTACAATGCAGCATTTTGCACTCTTAATACATAAATAAGTATTGTTTAAGCCGTATTATTTTAAAATGATGTAAAAATGAAAGGTGCATCGTATTTCTAGATTATAGGTTAAGATTAAACTTTCTCAAAAAAAAAAACTTTTAAAAACAAGAAAACTTACAGCGTGCTGCCAATACTAAAGCAATTTGACTTATACGTTCCATGAATTGTGATAGCGCCATCTCCTGATAATTTGCAAGCCCAATACATTATTGTAAAATACTTGTTGAGCAGACTGTACGATTTGAATTCCTTGGTGAAACATACAATGCGAAGTTAGCGACAGTTAACCCTACGTATAATTTCTTTTAAAGAAAATATCATTATTATAGCGAATGAATTTTATTCTGTATGTAGACACAAACGACGCCTACGATCAGCGTGGAAGACGTAGTACCAGCAGGATGTAGCAAGGTGATTGCTAACTTAATTAAACACGACCAAAGAGTAATAAAACTTGAAACTATTTGAATGACATAAAATTGAAGCATTAAACAGGCTAACATTTTTAAAATAAATATTTATAAATGAAAATGTCTCTGTCGTTTGAAAATGTTAAACTGGAATTACAGAGTTACCGACAACAAAATGGACGTGTTGATTTTTTTTATCCTCATATTTTAAATTTATAATACACTTTTTCTTTATATACATTGTCATTTGATTAATAATGTTTTTATATGTTTTAATTAACAGAAACCATTAATCCTCATTTTTTCAAAATTATTTGTTTTACTGAAAAAATAAAACAATAAAACAACACTGTAAATGTAAAGTAGGTAGGTGCGTATTATACAAATAAGTAAATAAGATTTAAATATTCATGGATGATTTAGGTTAACAGGAATTGAATCACTATTTACCAAGCGACGACTGCTCATTTACATTTACAATGACCTACTAAGATATAAAACAGAAAATTACAACCTGAAAGTATGTAGTGTTTAAATGTGCCTATTGCGGTAATAATGAGTATATTTTCATTCACAACATATCTTTATTATAATTTATCTACGATAGTGTGTAAAATTGATGTTTAACTGTTAGTTTCAAGTTTGTAAAACGGTTGTTTAGTAACACGGTCCCATTAGTCACGGGCAGTCACGGGTTGCCAAGCAACGAGTGATTAAAATTTTTAAACACGCCATATTTGTAAAAATTTTCTTATCATGGCAAACTTCTCATGTAATATTGTGATCCTACTTTATTTTTTGGGGTTTTTCATTATATCGTAGATAAAATTTTGTACGATACACATACGTAAAGCGTCTTTAGTCACTCAGGGGTCTTAAAACACTCGCTACGGTTTTTTTAATTGACCCATTCGTGAGTAAAGACTAGCTTTTTACGTACTTGTATCGTAAATAACTATTAATTTTATCACATTTCACGATTAAAATCGTTAACCAAATAAATAAGTATTCAAGTTATATAATTAATTTATACGACATATATCATCGCACGATATTTATTTAAATTTTTCCAATTCATAGTTCAAATTAGTGTATTATGCAAAGAGCATGGAATGGTACTCATTTCCTACGAGTATGAAAGTTTGTAGCATGAGCCGAAGGCAAATACTTCAAATCATACGAGTATGAAATGGACATTCCGTGCGAGTTGTACACTATACTTTGTGACAAACCAGATTTGTCACCTTTCTTTTCTTCCTACAAAAATAAACATTTGTATAGGTTATAAACATTTTACATTTAAGCAACTAACTTACCTCAAAGTAATTACTGTATTGTAAATGTTCACTTTTATTATTGATGTTCATATTCAATTCATATTGTCTCAACTCATGTAAATATGTTGTTACTTAGGTTAATTAATTAAGAAAAAGAATCTGAAATTTAAATTGTCACATAAACATATTCACTTAACCATACTTTATGTTTACACGTCAAATCTGACAGTTACTTTATTGCGAAAGAAAGGTCGAACTTCCAAAATGCGGCCGTTTCCCAACAGATGGCTCGCACCGTCTTTAATTACCTCTCGTGGACACTTACCAATGCCGAATTAATAATAAAAGGTACAAATAAAATGTCTTATCTTATGTCGAAGATAGACCATCTTGATAACTCGACTTGTCCGTCAGTTATTAAATAATATTTTTGGTCTTTTCTTATGTCAAAGATAGACCATCTTAATAACTCGACTTGTCCGTCAGTTATTAAATAATATTTTTGTCTTGTCTTAGGTTAGATATAGACCATATTATTAACTTGACTTGTCCGTCAGTTATATAATATTATTTTCTCAAATCTGTCGAATGCTGCAATTGTAGTATTGACCTGATTTACGAGCTCGACTTGTCTGTCAGCAAGGAGCACCAGGAGATTCCACTCACATGTAAAAAAATGGTACCGTCGTTGCTATGGTAATTATAATTGCGGCCACAACCGTTAGATGGCACCGCATGTAATATTTATACATATTTTTTAAATATTTATAATTATTTCAAGACAATAAAAATCAAAGTCATATATGTCAAAAATAAAATATATTTTGAAAGAATTATTAAATAAATACAAAATTCAAATATCGAATGTATATTCGCTGATCCATTTGCATGATACATTTTATATCAGTGAATTTAACAATCTCATTCTATCCACTATTCATCTAACATTGATATTTTCCATCATACACGCAGACCATGCTAACTTCGCAGAGAAAGGCATATAGGTATTTCTTGTCGCATCTTTGAAAAATATTGAAAATATAATTAATAATTATATTCTATCGGATTGTGCATTGGAAATAGCGACAAATTTACCTATGGTCAAATTTAGTTTAAGGCTAGAATTCCATCACGCAATAATGCTCTATGAATCTTTCATTTATTATTTAAAGGAAAATGATTGGTGGAAAATAAGATCTTCGTTTCGTACTTAATACATTATTCAAATTCGTATATATGTACTTTCCAGTTGATGGAAATCTACTGAAAATTAATATTCAATGTTAATTACATAAATATCAATATTTGTAATTTAAGTACTTACAATATCGTACCATTGTACATCAATGAAATATTACTTCACATAACGTTAAAATTCTAATTTTAAGAACTTTTCAATATATACTTGTGTTTTTGGAAAAATTGTGACAGATGTGACAGATTTTGATAGTTGTTTTAAATAAATCGTAGCCTACGTTAATATTCTATAAGCAAATATAAGTGCGGCCAGATCCGGCAGATGGCACGCGCAACGCGAACCTAATTTTCCTATGCAAGTGAAATCTCCTGGTGCTCCTTGTCTGTCAGTTTTTATATCATCTTTGTTCTCCAGAACATATTCGTCTAGACTTGCACTGTCGGACGAATTGTGAAAGTTTTTTACCCAAAGAAACAAATCAAGTTACCTACACATATTTGCGATTCATCTAGACTTGCACTGTCAGGTGAATCTCCTCTACATATCCAAGGTATTTCCTTACATCCTCACCATATTTCAGATTCACTGCAAAATGTTCAAATAAATTTAAGCTAACCTTAAAATTGTAACTTACCTTTTTGAACAATAATAATTAATTTTATTTACCATTATTAAAACAAATGTCTTTATTTCACTAAAAACTCATTTACGGAGAGATCGGACCTAGTCAGGATAGTTGATTCACTCAGATTAGTTACAAATGGCGCTCGAAGAATCTACATAATCAGCTGTCAGTGAAGTTTTGTTCTATCACTGAGAAATCATCCGTTGGCAAATTCAAATCTCCCCAGGCATAATTTTTATCGGCGGGAATTTTAAATCTACCAAAAATTTAAATACTTACCTGATGCTTTTCTCACATGTCACAATTTTAGTATTTTCTTTATTACAAATTGGCGCCCGAACAGGGACGCTAGTATTCTAGTATTTTATGTTTTATATTAGTATTTTCAATATTACAACTTTTTCTACGACCACAACATTATTTTCTAAATAATTTATATTTTAATAATAAATATGTCCCGCTTTCATCATTCCAATATTTGACAATTCTAAATAAGTATCCCAGCAATGGCACCTGTACTGAAACCTGTATTGATAATTGAAATACAAAATAAATAGTTATGAGCGCAGTGAATAAGGCAATTTGAGCGAGACTGGAAGAAGGACTTTCCTCTCGTGTTGGACAAAATATTATTTTCATGCTTCTAAAAACAATTTGCTCGAACCTTAAAAAAAATTGCAAATGAACAAATCTTGAATATAAAATAAAGTTGATTTAATATAGAAACATAAAAATATAAAAAATAATAGCAAGATAATTTAAAGTATGTACTCGTATATCACTAAAATAAAGGTTTTCAATTAAATTAGGCATTTATTTATAATTTATGCAATATATTATTTATAAATAACATTCATGTTGGTAACACTTCTATATTTTCCTCTCTAATGAGGAAAAACACATTTCCTCACCATTTCGGGGGTTTCTTGGCATATTTTGAAAAACATTGAAAAAATTTCTCACGATACTTGCAATGTATTCCATTTCCATAGCAACAACGAACATACAATGAGCAGATTACCAAGTGATCGTAGAATAGTTTATTCTACAACAAGTAATAGAATGGCACATATTCCAAGCGAGCAAAAAGTTTGTAGTCTGAGCCGAAGGCGAGGGCTACGGTTTGCGAGTGTGGGATATGCCATTCCGTTACCTGTTGTAGACTATACTTTCCATAACAAGATTTTGGAAATTATACAAAAAATGCAAATACCAAACTGTTGAAAACGTAAACTCAAATAAATAAAATTAAAACAAAGAGCCGTAACCATAGCAACTGAACTAATATACCATATATCGCGTTAATATGCGGCTCTGATTCGTCGAACTTATTCCATACGCGATGTATGGAATGATAGTTGTTCCAATATAGTTTCTAGTTGTAATTGTATAGTTTCTAAAACAGTGTTATAGAAAAAATATTTAACAGTGTATTGTTTAATTATTTGAACGTTCCTTTAAATTCACAGACATAATTAGCTTATTAAATTCATTTCTTTTAGAAACATTGAATAGGTATTAAATTCATTATATTTTCTTATCGACTTTCTAAACGGACTGTACGACATTTATTGCTCAGGGGAGCGCCAACAAAATTTGCCACCTCTATGTACGTCGACAATAAAACACAATAAAATTTAATACTTTTAAATCAATAATTTTGCGACACGATGAAATCCTGGCATTTTGATAACACAAGTTTAGCGAGACTTATTTATATAAGTTTTTTGGTATTAATTTTCTTAAAAAGAAAAGTCACTTTAAGGTGAACCATACGGGCTGAAGATAGCGCAAGATGAACATGACTTTTTTGAAACAATATATCATTATTATAATAAATGAAACATATAATGTTTTATACCTACGTTTGTAGATAAAAGTCCAAAGTTTTGTAATAAATTTTAAAATGCCAATTTTGTTTACATATTATACATGAACATAATTTTCAAAGTAGTAAAATATATGCCACACATTCCCATGAACGACTACAGTAATACAAATAATGTGTATATTTATAAATATGATCGTCTATAACATACTAAAATTATTTTACATTTGAATTTACAGTTTTTGAGAAACAAATAAAAATATACCAAAAAGTGTGTTTTTTGGTATATTCTTATTTGTTTCTCAAAAACTGTAAATTCAAATGTAAAATAATTTTAGTATGTTATAGACGATTATATTTATAAATATACGAATTATTTTCATTACTGTCGTCGTTCATGGGAATTAGAAATTCAGTATCAAAATTCTGAATTTTTGACCAACTAGACTTCAACGAATATTTTTTTATAGTTGAATGTTTCAGTTATCCTTTTCATCCACATATATAAATACTAGAATGTTCAAAGTCTTCACAGTAATAATTGTTTTGTTTTTCGATAAGAATAATTGTAAGAAATAATTTATTGAAATTTGAATTTGCAAAACAAAATTCATGGAAGTGAACGAACTCAACGAAAATATGTTCTTCATCTGACATTGCAATGTACAAGTCACTGTAAAAAATCCATGATATTTTGACGAATGGAGGGTGTTGGACCATAAAGAACATGAAAATAAATTAAGAATACAGATTTTGCTGTTTTTTTTACAAAATAAAGGGTTCGTTCTTTCGACGCGTATGTTTGACCTTAAAAAGGACATTTGAACATCTGCACGGTACCAAATGATTCCTACACTCCGACTGGTCTAGTTTATATTTACTGAATGCAATGAATATTCAATGAATGCAAACTTCAAGTGAATTTCACCACAAAAGTATAGAACTGAGTGGGAAAATTTATTATTTTTTCAAATAAAAAATGTTTAATTAAATTCTTACATTATTAAATATATGGCACTCCTTGTTTATAACCATCAACAATACAAATAAAAGCATTTTTGTTGACAGTTTCTCTAAATGTGTATTATTTTTTTTTAATTATTTCAAATTCGAGTACTGCTTGCGACTTCTAGCGATTTTGACTATGAATTTTTGCGTCATTTTGTTTTATGTTTTACACTGGACCGAAACGCCGGGAACGAACCCAATTTCATGGCATAATCGGGAAAGACCTGTGTTTTATACAGTCCATTTGATTTAAAAATTGACCCGCAAAATTGAACTTTAGAAATGATTAATTTATTATGGGTACCTACATTATTTATTTTCGTTATTTAAACAAAAATTATTTTGTTACAATCTTCAATTATTTAATTAACATGAAAACGTTTTTATGATTATTATAGTAGTAAATTTATACGTAAAATTAAACAATATGTTCAAGAAGATTTAACAAATTAATTGCTATGAAGAAATTGAGGACAAAACACATAATTTTGAGTATGATTTACGATAACTTCAATATTCGAGGTTGGCAATACTGAAAGTCAGTTCCTATTGACAATTGACAAATGTATAAACTTAACCTACATAATAATTTTTTTACATTTTTTGCTAATTTCAGATTTCAAATAAATTTCATATGTACCGCGGCAATGAAGTTCCTTTTTATCTCTCACTCGCCTGATTTATTACCCTCGGCCCTACGGGGCTCGGCAAAATAAATGCCAAATTTGTGATAAAAAGTTAAACTTCAGTGCCTTGATACATAAATAACTATTCTATTTTACAGTACACGAGCATAAACATGGCGTTCATCTACCAATATTTCAACACTGCAGCTATGTTCAGACCAGTGTTATTTTTGTCAACCTTCGGTGGAGTCTCCGCACTAGGAGTCAACAAAAATCTAATAAATGCAAAGCTAGAGTTTTCTAAAATTTCTACGTTTTCCACAGCAATTCTGTTGATTGTGAAAATTGTAAATTGTTTTATAATTCCAAGAGGCGTTTTTGAAAGTGTACAAGGACGTGTAAGTATAGTGTGGGCATATTTCGAAGGCCAAATTAGACAATAGTTTCTTGATTAATAATTCATAGAACGTTTCATCAAATTAACGTTTTCTCAAATATAAAAAAATCTCAGCACTACACAACTTTCTTTCTTTATTATTTCTGATACTATATACCGTGTGTCTGTCTTAGGGCCAGTTGTTCTAAGTTCTGATAAAATTTCAGTTAACTATCTGAGAGATAAATTTATCCTACTTACTTGTCAGGAGGTTAAAGGTTTTCGGTTGTTCCACGAAATTTGATCTTCCAGATAGTTAACTGGCAGTTAACGAATAAAAGGTTAAAATTTGTGTTTATTTTATAAAATTGGTAACTTGGCTGTCACTTTTCATATGACGTTGAAGGTTATAGTTTGATGTTTGTTTTGATTTTATGAATATAAAGATATAATAGAGCCAAACAAGACAGATTATATTTCTTGGAAAGAGAAAGAAAAAATTTCGAAACAGCTCGGGTCCCAATTTAATTCAAGTTGTGGCCAACACCTTGATTCCTAATAACGGAATATTTGGACACTACCGTTTAAATAAAAATAACAACTTGTCTTCAATGTTTTCAAATAAATGCAATACTGTATTCTTTGATATATGAAATCTGATGAAAAATTCTTCATCGTTCCACTTTTCCGAATGACTACACCTAGGCCGTACCGTATACTGTTTACGCACATTTATATTATTAAAGAAAAAATCCAATATTTCTTCATCATTACCGACACATAAATTTATTCTTATAAATCGTAATAGTAAAGTAGTATGTTTTATTTGATTCCTTTTGGTATTCTAATTTCTACATTATCATTGTGGTATTTCATTTATTTATAATAAAAACTAATACTATGTAAAAATATTTGGTCTGTTTCAACGAATTCTCTTCATCCAATCTTCCTTCTTTTCTTGATATTTGTACCCAACAATCTTTTGCTAGGCTTTTCTAAGGTGTCCTTAGTTTCTCTTCATACTTCATTGCTGTCTTATTCTGTCTTCAGTTTGTACCGTTTTGTTTCTTCCTCTAAAGTATATCGGTATTTATTTGTCTAACCCAAGTATCCATCTAACATGTTATGATTGGATACTTTCTATTTTATCTTGTTCTCTCCAACCCCAAATTTCGACTCGCTCCATGCATCATAATGCTCGTAATCAATTTATCGAATAGCAATATTCTTATATTTAGGTTATAGGCCGTCTGAGTACCTCGTTTTCAGGGGTGTGACAACGGCACGCAGTGTTAGCTGGTGTAGGTTCGCAAAGCGGTCACCCATCAACTACTGAGCGCGGACAGTGCTGCTTTGCCCTATACCGCAGATTTGTGGGAGTGCTATATTAGCTTTCTTCGTTATTTGCTTTATATGTTTATACTCATTTATAAATAGTAATAAATTCCTGGAAATTGTTTATGAAAATAATTAAGTTGACATGTTTCAAAATTTATGTGAACCTACAATTAACTTTACGTGCCAAATCGTTCGCAATCGGTACACTATTCTTCTGGTAAACCTTTGAATACATCACCGCCATAGAAATCCATTTTTATAAATAATAATAATAAATTCCTAGAAATAGGTTATGAAAATAATTAATGTAACAAGTGTCAAAATGTATAAGTTCGGTTCGCTTCGGGTGTTAAATCGTTTGTATTCGGTACAATATCCCCCTGGTAAACCATCTAACTGGTAGTTTGACTGCCAGTTATCTATCTTACTGTTAACAGATGTTTATCCTATTGGTAATTTTTAACTTAAAAACCAAAACAAGGTTTACCAAACGAATAAATTTATACCGAATTCCTAACTGAAGGTGGAACAACCGGGCCTTAAAGGTGTACATAGGAGATTAACATGGGAAATCAGTTTTTTGCGTGCTGTTGCTCGGTGTTCTATCGGACAACAATAATTGTAGTACCAATCGAAAGATATCATTTTTCTGAATGAAACGATGTAAAATACACTACTATTTAGTAGTAATTTGATTCAGTAAATTAATTTTTAAATTTTGAAAATTAAATTATACGGTTTATTCAATTTTTATCATAAATAAATATAGTCACCTATGACAGTTTTGTTTTGATTTCTGTCAAGCTAATTATTTGACGTTTCTGACTTTTGGACTTGTTTAAGACAATTTGTAAAAATATGGCTAGTTATACTACTGAAGAGCGTATTTTTATAGTAAAACTATTTTTTGAAGGAAATAGTTAGCTCAGAGTGCGAGATCTATTTTGTATTAAGTTTATAAATCGACCGAATCCAAGTGCAACCACAAATGCCAGTATTCATGAAAAATACACGTGAGCTTAGTAATTGCAATTTAGCAAGAGCACAAGAACGTGCTTTATTGGAAGAAAGGGTTTTAGGAATGATACATGTAAATCCTTCGTATAGCACTAGATTTTTTGGAAACGAATTGGGTGTATACCGTACATATTTTGAAAAAAAAAGTTCTTATTATTCCTACAAAATGCACTGCAATCAAGAAATTTTTCCATTTGACGAAGAAAGTGGAAGAGTATTTTGTGAAGATATGATATTTTTTGTCATCGATTTAAAAAACTTAATTCTTAATAAATTAATATTATTTAAAGAAAACTGTTTTTTAGACTTTTATTTATTTAATAAAATCTTTACGCAAAAGTTATAATAATACGCTTGTCATTACTGTAAATAACCATATTTTACAAATTGACAGAAACGTCAAATAAATCACTTAAAAGAAATTAAAGCAAAACAGTCATAGGTAACTACATTTATTTTCCATAAAATCGGAATAAATCGGAGGATTTTCAAAATTTAAAAATTAATTTGCGGAACCAAATTACAACTAAATTGTAATGTATTTTACATCATTTGATTCAGAAAAATCATATCTTTCGACTGGTACCACAAGCATTGTTTTCCTGTAGAACACCGAGTAACAGCACTCAAAAAACTGATTTCCTATGTACATCTTTAAGACAGACACACGGTATAAGAAAATATAGTTCATTATACCCAATATTATATATACATACTCGTACGTACCGTATCATGGATACTCATATAAATACTGGGTGTATATATATTTAAATTTAAAAAATCTTTTTTTTTTGTAGTTGATCCGAATTTTATTTTATTATTTTGTTTATTTTCAATAACTGGTATACAATATTGAATCACCTTTACACAATAAAAATCATTGCATGTTTTATTTTCTAAACCCATAAGTGATAGATGACTTTTCTATTTAAAATGTTCAAAGATAAAAGAAATATTAATAAACATAAAGACTGGTACAACGAGATCTGTTTTGGGTTTTTTAAGAAAGGGGATTTTAGCATCGGGTTTAGCACTGTACAATGTCCTAAAAATCTTTTATAAAAAAACACTTCACATAAAAGTGGTAAATAATAAATGTATATTTTTACGTAATTTTTATTCGAAGAGTTCATTTATAAAATGATTTTACAACATTGTACAGCGTTCAAATTGAGGTTAAAATACTCCTCAACACCCAAAAACGGAGCTCGCGGTACTAGCCAATGAGTTTATTTTATTTTATATTGATTTGTAATTTAATGCGATTTATTTGTACGTGAATGTGATTGCAAAACTGTTTGTATTTTTTCTATTACCGAAAGTATTTGATATTTATTCCGTTCAAGTTATAGTTAATTAAACACGAAATTTGAAAAAAATACCTTAAATTATTTTTGTTTTCTCGGGAAATTTTGGTTAAAAGAATATCCAATCAATCCCTGCATTTCTCATCACGTGTGCAAAAGTAACCAATCAGGACACAATTCTTACACTGATTTTTTTTTGACATTTCTTTAAACCAATCAAATGCTTTATTGTATGTCAGGTGTCTGCGTTTTAACCAATCCTGTCATTATTATACTGAGAATAATGCTCTTGTGAATATTCCCGGCAATTTTCTCTGTAGCTTTTTTGTTTTTGTTGACAGATGTCAAATGTCAGATAGTTATCATCAACACAAGTAAAAATGAGCAAAAAAAGATAAATTTAGTGGCGTGCCTGATGATGAAATCAAAAAATAATCTAATTAAATATAACTCGAGAGTTCGATAAATTAGAAAATAATTCTCCAGTATCTTTCTCAAACTTGTCGCCATTTGGCAATAGCCACTCAAGCCCTACGGGCTTTCGTGGCTATTGCCTGGCAACAAGTTTTCGAAAGATCTGTCAAATTATTTTCAATTTATTCTCACCCTCTTGTTATATTATTACTGATAATTTCCCCGGGAAATTATCACTTGTTGCTAAGTAACAGTTGTTGATAGTCGATTGAGAGTTAATTCAATATTTGATTTGTTCATTTCAAAACGGTATGTGAATAAAAATAATAATAATTATCGCAAAACATTTTCTTACCGAATATCCGTCGACCATTGATAAATACTTATAACTCAAGAACGTTGCTTGAAGGTAACAGCCCGGAGCCCGGGCAGTTACCAAGCAACGTTCTTTCGGCAGCTGTGATAAAATTATTTCGTAATTATCTTAGCTTAGGGATATTATAGCTGATAATCGACGAAAATAAGAAAATGGAATTTAATCAGAAATGGGGGCGCCACGTCTAACGAACAAGGGTTAGGAGGTCAAAAACTTGGATTCAAAACCAAGGGACCACGCTATATAATATATTAATAAATTAGAACTACTTGGCCTTTTGCAAAGCAAGGCCTCTTTTCAACCTCTATTCCCTAGACTAATAGACTACTTAATATTTATGATGTAAAACAATGGGCCCATAAACCAATTTTCTTTTATGAACCCTTATTAGAATATATGACGATCAGTGAAAACTCGATGTCAAAATTCCATCTATTACTCGAGCTATGATTTTTTAAAATTTGTGTGACGTCACTGATTCTCCTCCAGTGGCACTAAAACAACGATTTTTCATGATAGTAGATATTATATATTTTCTAATGTAAAATTAATATTTTCATATTATAATAGAGGACACGCATAAAATTTTTAAATCGCTAAAAGTTTGTTTTTTACATACTTTAATGTTATATAATACATATCGTAAAACATAAATTATATTTTGCTTATAATTTTTATAAGAAATTAATATTTAAAAGTTAATAATTTATCCTACTGCCGACCACTGTGCGTAGATTGTCGAGCTTACACGAATAGTATGTGACGTCACTTTCTTTGTTTCTTTGTAAACATCATGTGTGACAGTTTACTGTATAAGTATTTGGCGGTATATTTGTGTCAAAATAAGCTTTAGTTTAACATTTTGCTATAGATATATTATATAATGGCAGAGACTGGCTTTGTTATGCACAAAGCGATAATTTGCCAAACATCGATTCCTTAATGCTTATGGAATTTATAAAAAATTATGATTGTTTTACTGGAGAAGAAATTCGTGGGGTTAAGGCACAATTGTAAATATAATAATTATATTAACACGTTGACTGTGCTAGCGGTCTCTGGAGACAAATGTAATTCTTTCTTTTAAAAGAAGCAATATTAATATTTAATCCTAAATACCTAGAAAAACATATTAAATCATATTGTAAACTTGTTGTATATATTATAAAGTTAGAATTATAATGTGAGGAAAAAGAGTATGTTGAAGAAGTTCAATGTTTGGATTGTGCTGCTTCTTCGGGAGGTTGCAAGCACGCTTTGGCCTTTTTAATGTGGGTACATCGAAAGAGTACCCAGGCAGCACCCACAGAAGTAGAATGCTATTGGAAGAAACCAAAATTAAGCGATAATAAAACCGTTGTAACTTCTGATTTTGGATCTGTTCCTTTTAGAAATATAGATACATCTAATTTCTTACAAGATACATTGAACATGGCCCCTAAAACATCACATTGTCAAATTTTGAAATTTTTTCATCGTGTAGATGGACTACAACGTTTAAGTATCCATACTCTTCTATACAAATTTTTTAGATCAAATTTAAACAGTGACATTTCTTTTGAAAATTTTATTGAATTTTGCAAATCGGTAATGTCCGATGAAGTAATTGAAGATGCAAAAAAAGAAACTATCGAACAGAGAACAAATAAACTATGGTTTGAACTGTGCTTTGGACGAATAACAGCATATAAGATCTATTCGGCTGCCCATTGCACCAAAACTGATGGTGCATTTGTAAGAAGTGTAATCGGTGCTTCTAAAATATTTGAAACGAAAGAAATGAAGAGAGGTATAAAATTGAAAATAAGGTGCGAGAAGAACTTTCTAAGATGATTAATACTAAAATAAATCCTTGTGGACTAGTATTAAATAAGAATTATCCGGAATTTGGTGCATCTCCTGACGGTATTACAAAAGATGTCGTTGTTGAAATTGAATGCCCATTTTCAACGAAAACAATAACTAATTACATTCTACAAAACGGTCAAATTAGTTCAAGTTGCAAGGCACAAATACATTTACAAATGTTTATGTTAAATTTTAAAAAGGGTTATTTTTGTGTAGTTGATCCAAATTTTGAAATAAATAACCAGATAAATATTTTAGAAATTATCTATGACGAGGAATATTTTAAGAAAATATTGGTAAAAGCTAGAAAATTTTGGAAAGAAACACTCTTTCTTAGGTTACTAAATACTGTTCAGTAGGTAAATAATGATTCTTCGATAAATTATATAATTTTATTTTGTATTTAGTTAATAAAATAATTTAAACAAAATTTGTACTTTCGCATACAAACAAATCGCACGAAAACAGCACAGTATACAAGCACAAAATATATGTCACACAGGAAAGTGACGTCACAGAACAAAAAAGGCACACTCTACGATTATTTTTGTGCGTTTTTTGAAACTAGTTTTTAAAATATGAATATTTACCCCTTTAGGATAATCAAATTAATTTTTAACTATTTATCTATAGATACAGGGAGTATAAAGTGCACTTTAAAATTATATTTGAAAATTATGCGTGTCCCCTATTATAAATTTACAACAATTAAACTTAATATAAATAAAGATAAAATTCCTTTGGCAACTTTAGAGTATTTTACTTTATATTCGAGTAAACATCATACGAAAGTTTGAAAACAGGAGCGCTAGTAGTGATGTAACCTAACCCCAATATACAATTTAATTCAATAGATTTTCAACACAGCACAAAAAAAAACAGTGAAAATATGAAACAAGTAACAGAAGCCCAACAAATATAATCTTAAATCCCAACAAACAGAACAAATGAAATAACATTTCGAAGTTCTATTTTAGCCCACAATAGGCATTGAACGCCACGGCAGACGCGCGATTTGCACTTTTATATTTCTGGCTAATAGAATCAATGTGAGTACCCGTGACGTCAAAATATGTTCAGTACGTTATATCGCGTTACTGTAAATATTTAAAACAAAAAAAATACTTTATTACTAATTATTCCATAAGTGTTACACGATTTTGATATAAATTTGTCATATTTCGTTTATGGTTTATGCGCCCCTCAGGGAAGCCAATTAAAAAAAAATAATTATTACACACGTTCTGGTGTGTCTTTAGATTCACCATCCTATATACTTTCCTATAATCAATTAGTTTAAATGCTTTTGACGCACATTCCTATCGCAGTTATATCGGTGTGTCGAGGTATATTTTTATATATTTTTACAGAGAAATTACGCAAACTCATCACTGGCCGTAAACAGTCAAAACTACGTGAGCAACGAAGCTCTCGTGCTCATGCAAATCAACTCCTTCTCCGTGTGTTTGACTGCGCTTGCGTGCAGCGTCGTCACGCTACGTCACATGAGGATACACTACCCTAACTTCATGACAGTGTTTGACACTTGTGACAAGATGATCAACATTAACGACGAAGTGCTGAAGAATAACGCCAAAAAGATTATTTGTACAACTGTCTTTGTTGTGTTCTTTTGCTTTCCACTTCAGTTATTTTTTCACTTTGGATTGTTTAATAAATCTTATCTAGTAGCTTACGTGTTCTTCAGTATGGTTTATAACAACTTCACGACGGTGTGTGTCGAATTTCAGTTTGTTGTATTTTGTTATTTTTTGTATGTGAGGTTTAAATTTATAAATATGAAGCTAAATTTGGTTGGAGATATAAGCCAAAATAATGGGAATATATTTTCTCTCTTTGGTAAGTTTTTAAAATATGTTTTTGTTATAAAAGACTGATTGAGCTGAAATTTGTAAAGTTTTTCCGAAGCCTAAATCTCGAATACTAAAATTCCGAATATCCCAAACCCCGAATAACATAGAAACTGAAATTATTTACTGACTCTTGTATTTTTGCACGATATCATATTTTTGCTTATTCGAATATTACACTATTATTATTAAGCAAAGCAAATTATTATTAGTAGTGTTCACAGATAAAAAAAAATTCGTGTGGCACTCGGGGACTGCCGCGGTAAAGCTATTGCATAGCATTTTTTATCAACTTATGCAATTATAATTATTTATTTATTTTATTTATGTAGTTTTTTTTTTCTTTGATATTAATTCAAGTTACACTTTTTGAGCGTGGTGACCAATAAGAAAACAAATTTTAGCATTGTGTCTAAAAGAGATAGAATCAGTTATGAGCAGTTAGCAGCTAGTCTACACGCATACGTCTAGTCGCACGCACACAAACACCGTGCCGAAGTCTGCCGAACTGAAACGATGTTAGACGATGCACGGCTTTTAACGCCGTACCGCTGTGCCGGTCGGAGTGGGGGGGGGTGTCAGGTTTTTTTCGTTACGGAATTTCTTGATTCGGTCGCCGCGCTCAAAGCCCGCGATAAAAGCTATACAAAAGTATAAAACTTTAGGAAAAAATTCAATCTAGAAAGGGATTAGTGTTTTTTTATTTAAAATTAATTGAAAACAGTTTACATATCAGGCTTATGTAATGCCCAAAATAAATCGTTAAAAGTAGGAATATAAAATATGGTTTTTGTAAATGTGTCGTTATCGCAAAAAATATAAGAGATATTGAGCCGTGCTTGAATATCAAAAAGATTAAGTGCAACGTTGTTAATAAAAATCTACCATTTACGAGTAGGTATATCCCAAAAAATTTGAAAACAAATTTTGAAGAAATATGTATATAATAAATTAGTAGGTACTTTAATAATGCTGTAATATGAGGAGAACTGTGAAATCGTACGGAAAGTGAGAAACAGAACAAGAATCTGCAAATTATTTCTTAGTTTCCAACTAATTTGGAATTTTATTTTTAGGAATTTAGCATTCTGGAATTTATTAGCCCCAACCCAGGGGCCTTCAGGGTCCCGGGCCACAAACCCCGACACTGAGTCTTCGATTCAATAATTTTACGTTAGCAATGACAACCCCAAGTTTGACAGACTGTCAATTATGCAAATAATAAATTCCCCAAAAGCAGTTATACAAAATTTTGTAGCATTGTTTTTGAGAAAATCAGTGTCACAAAATTGACTTGGAGTTGGTGAAATAGGAAAAGATATTTAATAAATCAGAAAAATTAAATTACGTCTTTTCAGGAAAAAAGATTTATTTTTATTTTTATTTTGAAATATAAATAATTATATCATTACGCCTTTTACCCATTATGGGTGTGGCACTCTGCTTACGCAGATATCGGTAAGTGATATATTTTTGCGTATGAATTGCGGTTACCAGCCGTCAAATTATAGCCCCCAAAGTTGTTAATGGAGGGGGAACCGCATGGGTAAATTTAAATTGGCTACTGTCCACGGGGCTATTTACCCCATATTATTATTATTTTATTATGAAATATAATAAAACAATTTGCCATTTTTTAATTCTACATCCAATAAAGAAACAATAAAAACTTTTACAGTATTGTAATTTCCAGATGAAACAACTGACAAATTAATGACAAACAAAAAGCCTCCAGCGGGACCTAAATGCGAAATGTCCAACTTACGACTGGAGATTTCCAAACTATATAAATCTTACAAATGTTTATGTGAGAATTTGGAAGCCATCAGTGAATACTTTAGTTTTCAGTTGTTCCTTTCCGTGGGCTGTTGCAATTTAAATGTCATGATCAATTTGTATTTCATAATATATTACGGTTATTATGAAACTAGATATTCGCGCACCACGGTATACATTTTGAACAACGCAGTTTGGGGAACCTATTACTTTGCTAGGTTCTTTATTGTTGCTGTGTTTACTACAAAAACGTTGAATGAGGTAAATATAACATTACTACTAAAACAGTAATTTAAAAAAAAAATGAAAACTATCTATGAAACAAATAATATATAAAAATATAAAGACAAGAAAATTGTCAATGTTTCATAAAAATCAGTCCCTGAATAATAACTAATAGCCGAATTCGCGAAAGGGCTTATTACCACAATGAGTGTTACCTAGCACCGCAGTAACACCGCATTAAAATTTTGCCTAACACCAAAACGGTATTAGGCTAATCCGGGGCTAGCTTAGCACCATATTGTATCAAAATGGTGGCTGACAGAACAGCTGATATATTTTACAAAAACTTATTTGCGGTGGCTTTTTACTATAATTAAAAATTAATTCAACCTATTGCAAAATATTCCATTTTCAAATTTGGTGCTAAAATGCAGAACTGTAGATGTTGTGAGCATGTATCTGCGCTGTGTGAGTGCGCCTGATCAAAAACTAAAACGCATTTGACAGCTTTTAAGTCATCTGTCATCTGACCTACATATTAAAGAAAAATTAAGTACTATGCTACAAATTATGAAAGAGAGAAATTTTATACCGATTTTTGTTGCATAAAAGTCATCTTCTGTGTTTGGAAATTTTATATATTTTTCAGATAGGTATATGTCCTATTGCATTACGAAAGTTTTATCAAATTCTACTGCAACTCGACTAAGAAACATGAACTACATGTTCCATTATATTTGGAAAACTACCAGTGGCTAAAAATCGAAAAGCCATCAATATCTGAGTGGGAACAGACAAAGCATTTAATCTTCTGGTATTTCTTTTTGCAGACGTGATCTAACTAAATCACATATTTCCAGAATAGAATTAGAAGTCAGTAAATTAATTAATCATGTATAAATATTTCAATAATTAAATATATTGGTAATTACTATTGCAGGTAATGAATAATCTGGAATGTCATCGAGAATAAAATTTACTTCTCTTTTTGAACGATATATTCGATTTGGACGGTTTAGTTCATTGTCAGTCTCTATTTCTACTTTAATACGTAAAAATCCGCTGTTATTTATCAAATAATAAAACCTTTAAAATAAAAAATTGCAGTTAATACTGCTGCCTAGTAGTATTAAATTTTGGTGGTAAATTTAACCTTTTTCAGATGGTGCTAGTCTTTGAGAATAGGATTAGGTTATTTGTTTAATGTTGTCATGGATATGAAAGGTGCTAGCGCCGATAGCACTGGTGTTACATTGGTGCTAAAAGTTTGGTATTAAATAGTTTTGATAATAGGGTTAGCGGTAACACTCGCAACTAATACCGGTATTAGCGCTACCACTCTTTCGAGAATTCGGCTGTAAGTTACTAAGTCACAGAGACTGAACAATCCAATCTCATCAGCGTAGTGTAACCCAACAACTGCTCTGAGGCAATAGCACTGAATGACTGGATTGGCGAGATTTTAGATCCCAATAGGTTGGTAAATAGAACTGAGATGATTACAAAAAAAGGATCCTAGATCTTGCCGATTCATTCATTCGGTGCCACTGCCTCACATGTGTTGGCGGGTTACACTACGCTGATGAGTTCCAATAAGAACGAAACGCGCCCGTAGTTACTGATTGATTGGATTGGCAGGTCTCTGTGACTTAGTAACTTAGTTATTATACAGAGACTGATTTTTATGAGACATTGACAATTTTATTGTCTTTATATTTTTATATACTAAAAACTAGTAATTTCAAAATGATATTTTTATTTAATGGGCAATTAAGGGTCTATAATTACACAATTTTTTTTATTTGTTAGATGTTAAACATAGAATTGGTTACGCTTTCCATATCATCATGCAATCAAAATAAACATTACAGGATGGTACCTCGGATGACAGCATAGGGATTTCAATGGTAAATTCTTAGTGTGCAAGTATTTGTTTCCTTAATTATTTAGAGATTTTATCCTGAAAAAAAATCTACATGTGTTGATACCATTGTTCATAAATTTCCATTGTCCGGAAGAGCAGAAATCGTTTAAACTTATTTTTAAATACCTTCGTTAAAATGTACTCAATACAAGAAAAAGTAGAAATGATTAAATGTTTTTATGCCTGAAATTAAAACAAACCAATAGCTGCTTACAACAATGTAATTTGGCAAAGAGGGTAATAGGGCAAATGTTAGCGCTCTTGTTTTTTATTTATTGTTTTAATTACTCCATGGCATCATTGATTTTGGTAAAAATGTTAAATATTTTTTCTTCGTTTTCTCCTCTTCCGGACAATGGAAATTTATGAACAATGGTATAAATGGTTGCAGAATTTGTTTCTGTAGATAAAATCCAAATAATTATGAGAGCAAATAATTGCACGCTAAGAATTTACCAATGAAATCCCTATGCTGCGTCGTCCGAGGTACCATCCTGTATACTAGATGTTTATTTTTAATTTTATCTTGAGAACTAAGCAAGATGGTAAAAAATGTTTTAGACAAAAGATGCTAGGCTTTGAGGGGTCAAAATATGGTGACCTTGAATTTGTTCTTGAGACCAATTCTCAAGGTCAAATGATTTTTTAAATAGAACTTAATATTTTTATTTCAGGTTCGTATTTTACGGAACATTTTTCCTGAAAATGCTTCTTTTTCTAGCTAAAGGGCGTCTTACCTTTTCTATTCCATTTTGATATTTCTGGCCAATATTTCAATAACTAATAAATAATTAGAGTAAAATTGTTTAGAAAATATATTATCGATTTATTTCACTACCGTCGACATGAACGTTACCAAACGTGCATCATGTGGAGGTTGTCGATCGAATTTGACACATCATGTCGCCCTGGAAAGACCGAGATAAAAAGCATTTTCAAGAGTAGTATATTTTATAACAAGTAATGGAATGGCACATATTTCACGCGAGCAAAAAGTTTGTACTACGGTTTGCGAGTGTGGGATATGTCATTACGTTACATATTGTAGACTATATTTTCTATGGAAATTATACAAAAAATACAAATACAAAACTGTTGAAAACGTCAAACTCAAATAAATAAAATAAAAACCAACAGTCGTAACCATAGTAACTGAATCAAGATACTTCATATGTCGCGCTAATATGCGTATGGAATGATGAGTTGGTCTAATACAGTTTTTAGTTGTAGAATGTGTAGTTTCCAAAACAGTGTTATAGAAGAATATTTCCAACAAAAGTTAAGCATTTTTTCCCATAGAATAACGAATACGAATCATAAATGAAAATGTTGGGTTCCGTTTAAAAAATCAAGGTTAACCTTCATTTCACCTCAAGGCCAAATTCAAGGTAACCATAATTTGACCCTCTCAACACCTAGCAACTTTTATCTGAAACATTTTCTACCATCTGGCTTAGTTCTTAAGTTATTGGTCTAATATTAAAAATGAATAAGATTAAAAAATTCTTCGGAATGCAGTCAAAATATTTAATTTCGCTAAAAATCCAACGTTTCGGTCATACTATGACCTTCATCAGGGAAACTACAAACAATATAAAAAAATTACATCAATTAACAATTAGAGCAGAAAGTGTCACACGGTATGCTTACATTTAGCGTTTGAAAATTTACAGTTAACATGGAACTTAAAAACTCAATTCTCGTCAATATAATACGAATACACAATTACACAACACATTAAAATAATAAATAAATAAATAAATAAAGTTAAAAATATAAATAATTCACAGCAACAATTAAAACGTAACATATACTCAAAACAAAACTACTGAACTAACAGGTTAGGCGGGAAGAAGCCTTAAAATAAATAACGACAATTTAACAATAACCAATCAGAACACAAAAACAATTTAAAAACTTATAAACTAAAGATCACTAGATATTCTGTCTTCTTACATTATGTAGTTTTTTTAATATTATGTTTTAATATATTATGATAAATAACACTCAAATTGTCTATGTCTGTTTGAGAGTTAATATTTCTATTGTCCGATTTAATATGAAGCATTTCTAATGTTAGTCTTTTATGTAATGTGGGTTCTATACTTAAAATTTCTGTTTTTTCAAAGTCAAATTCATGTCGGTTGGTTTTAACATGATCTACTAACGCACACTTTATAATTTTATTTGTATTGTTCGAATTTCTCTTGTGTTCATCTAATCTAGTTTTTAAATATCTTTTTGTCTGTCCTGTATAATATTTATCACAGTTTTTACACGGTATTTTATAAATTAAATTTGATTTTAAATTTTTATCTGTTTTATCTTTGAGATTGCTGAAAAGAGAATTAATAGTTTTTTGTTGTTTAAACGCGACTTTTAAATCTAATTTTTGTTGTAGTAACTTTTTAAGTTTTGGTGCTAATTTATTGATGTATGGTAATGACATGTATCTGACTTCGTTGTTTATTTGTGTGACATTACTAACCTCTGTGTTATTTATGATTTTATTTATTGTTTTTTTTTGGAAAACTGTTCTGTTTTAAAATCGTTTTTAATTTTGTTTTAATTTCGCTGTGGTATTTTGTACTTGATAGTTTAAGTGCTCTTGTTTTTAAGTTTTTTGCTATATTAATTTTTTGATGTAATTGGTGGTTTGAGTTATAATTTAGGTATCTTGTAGACGATGATGGCTTTTTGTACCATTTTGTGTCGACAGTGCCACTACCATTATGTATCAACAAAACATCTAAGAACGGCAATTGGTTGTTGTTCTCAATTTCGACAGTGAACTGGATGTCTTTATGTATACTGTTGAACATTTTGGTAATACCCTCAACTTGGTCAGCTGGAACTATTGTAACAATATCGTCGACGTACTTCTTTAAGAAATCAATTTTAAATGTTATCTTTTCCAGAACTGATTCAACAATATGGTCCATGACTAGATTAGCAACTACTGGAGAAAGCGGTGACCCCATAATTGTACCCGTGACTTGTTTATAAAATTCACCATCATATGTAAAATAGCTGCTGTTATACCAGAATATGATCAGGTTTGTGAAATCTTCTTGTGGAATATCAGTTTTTTTATTTATAATTTCCCAGCTTTTGTTTACCACATGAATTATGAGATCCAGCGGAACTTTAGTAAAAAGGGACACGACATCTAAAGATATGAAGATCCAACCATCGGGTATCCGTATTTGAGGAATCATGGTCATGAGATCATAGGACCAAGTTGAGGGTATTACCAAAATGTTCAACAGTATACATAATGACATCCAGTTCACTGTCGAAATTGAGAACAACAACCAATTGCCGTTCTTAGATGTTTTGTTGATACATAATGGTAGTGGCACTGTCGACACAAAATGGTATAAAAAGCCATCATCGTCTACAAGATACCTAAATTATAACTCAAACCACCAATTACATCAAAAAATTAATATAGCAAAAAACTTAAAAACAAGAGCACTTAAACTATCAAGTACAAAATACCACAGCGAAATTAAAACAAAATTAAAAACGATTTTAAAACAGAACAGTTTTCCAAAAAAAACAATAAATAAAATCATAAATAACACAGAGGTTAGTAATGTCACACAAATAAACAACGAAGTCAGATACATGTCATTACCATACATCAATAAATTAGCACCAAAACTTAAAAAGTTACTACAACAAAAATTAGATTTAAAAGTCGCGTTTAAACAACAAAAAACTATTAATTCTCTTTTCAGCAATCTCAAAGATAAAACAGATAAAAATTTAAAATCAAATTTAATTTATAAAATACCGTGTAAAAACTGTGATAAATATTATACAGGACAGACAAAAAGATATTTAAAAACTAGATTAGATGAACACAAGAGAAATTCGAACAATACAAATAAAATTATAAAGTGTGCGTTAGTAGATCATGTTAAAACCAACCGACATGAATTTGACTTTGAAAAAACAGAAATTTTAAGTATAGAACCCACATTACATAAAAGACTAACATTAGAAATGCTTCATATTAAATCGGACAATAGAAATATTAACTCTCAAACAGACATAGACAATTTGAGTGTTATTTATCATAATATATTAAAACATAATATTAAAAAAACTACATAATGTAAGAAGACAGAATATCTAGTGATCTTTAGTTTATAAGTTTTTAAATTGTTTTTGTGTTCTGATTGGTTATTGTTAAATTGTCGTTATTTATTTTAAGGCTTCTTCCCACCTAACCTGTTAGTTCAGTAGTTTTGTTTTGAGTATATGTTACGTTTTAATTGTTGCTGTGAATTATTTATATTTTTAACTTTATTTATTTATTTATTTATTATTTTAATGTGTTGTGTAATTGTGTATTCGTATTATATTGACGAGAATTGAGTTTTTAAGTTCCATGTTAACTGTAAATTTTCAAACGCTAAATGTAAGCATACCGTGTGACACTTTCTGCTCTAATTTTTAATTGATGTAAATTTTTTATATTGTTTGTAGTTTCCCTGATGAAGGTCATAGTATGACCGAAACGTTGGATTTTTAGCGAAATTAAATATTTTGACTGCATTCCGAAGAATTTTTTAATCTTATTCATCATCACAGTCGATTATCACCTTTTCCTTATTAAAAATGAACACCCGTATAATTCCCTTACAGTGTAAACATACCTGTAGAGTAATAGCAGAAATTCAAAATAGATTTCTAGATCGAAATAGCAAAGAAGAGGTAAAATTATAATAAAGTGTTTTGAAGCTTTGTGTAATGTGTATTTTATTAATTTAGTTGCAGTTGATGCTTCAATACGCGATGAACAGACGCCTTAGTTTTACAGCTTTGGGATTTTTTAACATTGACGTAGGTCTTGTTACATCGGTAAGTCAATCTATCCTATCGTAATATATATTTTACTAAGCAAAATAATTACTTACTATGTTCTTTACAGGCAGTGGCTACAGCATGTACCTATCTAGTAGTAATGCTTCAATTCAATAGTGACGACAGCAGTTCGAAATGAAACATATTTATAATAATTTGTTGAAATATTTTATGCACAGTTTTAAAATAAGCGTATTTCAAGTGACTTTAAAAGTTTTCTCTCTCGCACTGTTCAGGATTTTTCTCTGAAATTAAGCTATGGTTTGTAACTGCAGAAATTAAATATGAATAATTACAAAATTACTATTTAATAGTGTTCGCCATGGAATAAAACAAAATGACAAACAAATGTGTAATGTTTTCCTTTCAAATATTTTCACATTATTAAGTGTTTGCTTGGTTCACAAAGTGTTTAAAGAAAATTTTTGATGTGTGTAAATTTCACTTAATTTTTATTATTAGATATGTAAAATTATTCTACAAAATCAGTTTGTTAATGCAGCTGAATATTTCCACAATTATTTTATTCTATATTTCTTTTATACATTTACGCAGAAATATTAACGATAGGTGAAAATATACTCACTGTTATTGAACTTGAATTTATTCCCATCAAATCTCAAACAGATCAATCTGCAAGAGAACTATCAGATCAGTACCAGATAAATATAATTCCATTCCACGAAATTCCAATCCAAATTGATGCCAATTTCCAAGTTATGAAAAAGCACCAACTTCGTTTGTTTCAATATTATGAGCACTAGAGTGAGTAATATTTTTTTTTAACTTAGAGAATATTTGATTCATATTATGAAGTGCATACAGTAATTTTTTCAATTCATCACGAAAAAGTGTTGCTGTATTGTACTGGAAAAGCTGATTAATCGTTTAGCAGTTTATACTGTTTATTTGATTTTAAATGCGTTTTTCTCGAAACTTTTTTTTTCAACTTGCGTGAACTCTTACTCAAAAAGTTATCGACCAATCATTCTACAAAGCATAAAGATTCTTTATTCAATTACACTCGACATGAACTAGACTCTGGGGTGATATTCTTGTAAAAAATATTTCTTTAATGCAAAAAAAATGGTGAAAAATCATTCCATTTTGTTAATACACCTATAAAACACGAAATTTTCAACTTTTGCAATTGAAATTTAGTTCATATCTTAAGAAATATGTTGTTAATGAAATTATAGTTGCAAACTATGATGGCGACCTTCCATAGACAACAGTTTATAGCTCAGTTGTTTACGGCTGAAATAACTCGAAAAAATTGTCGGATGTACTCCAAAACGTGATTAAAATAATCGCTTAGTTTGAAATAATTCTAATTATTTCTTCACTGTTAATAAAATTCACGAAAAACGCTACGAAATCATGCTATTAAACTAGGTTGACCAGCAATGCAAAAGAATATCATTTATTGTATAAAATTAGGCCGGAGAATAAAATAAACGTTGAACTACTATGTGTATGAGTAGTGAGATAATAGCGCCCTATTCAGAACATAGCATCTTTATTTAAATGTTTGTATTATAATACATTGTAATACATTTACAATTTTGATACTTTACTAAATATATCTGGGTTGTAACTTTCTTCTTGTAGTGGGGCTGTCATCGTAATCTATTTCGGCTGGACCGTTCGCGTGTCCATACGCCAGCATGTACATAAATTCAAATGAGGGTAGTTTATAATCTGAAATAAAAGTTATTGATTAATACCTATTTTATTTACTTTTGTTGTAAAATTGGTATAGATGCTTTAGATTGGTGCAATTATTCACTATAATTTATATTTCAGAACTGCGATTTAAATATCAATTTTAATTTACCGGGTGTAACAGAAATAAGTGCATTCTCGTCGAGAACAACATTATTTATTAACAACTTTGTTGCAAATTTTGAATATCCGCCAATGGTGAACATATGACTGCACCCAAATTACGAAATAGATGGCGACAGTGCAGACATTGCGCTAGTGCGCATCATATTTATTTTTGCGTCGCGAAAGTTATAACCTAAATATTAGGGTGGTCATTATTTACCATTTAACACGTGCCTCACGACGGTTGAAATTATGCATGTATTTTAAATGGAGAAACTGCACTCTTTCACATTTTCTACTATTTTCGTCTAGTACCTCTAAAAAAATTTTGAAATATACGCCAAACAGCTTATAAAATTATCTTTTTGGCACACTTAAAATCATGTTATTCTGATAAAAATTGACCGATTGGCAGCGCGGATAATACATGCATTCTTGTATCTGAAAAATAATTTTACTTGTTACTCATTTGTAAACAGCATTTACCCAAGCCCTCTATTGCTTTTGAAAATGAATATTTACAAGTTACTAATTGACAGCTGCATTGTAAAAATTTTACAAGTTAGTAAACAAGGTAAACAATGCACGTTGCCACAGTAATGCTTACAAGGCTTATACGAAATCATTTGTAGTTATTTACATTACAAGCAAGGTAAAATAGTTTTTACTGCTTAATGGAGGAAATGATCGGCGAGCCTGTCACCTCCTTGAAGCAGTAAAACAGTTACCTTGCTTGTATTGTACAACATTTTACTTGTTACTCATTTGTAAATCAAAATAAAAATTTAAAAATTATAACCAAATCCTGTCAGATATTTACACACAATTGTTCTGTCAAAAATAATTTGAAATGATTTCGTATAACCTTTGTAAGCATTACTATGGCAACGTGCACTGTTTACCTCATTTACTAACTTGTAAAATATTTACAATGCAGCTGTTAATTAGTAACTTGTAAACTTTCATTTTCAAAGGCAATAGAGGGCTTGGGTAAGTGATGTTTACAAGTGAGTAACAAGTAAAATAATTTTTGATAGTACAGTTGTGTGCAATTTGATTAGAATTTTAAAATTTAAATTTTGATTCACAAATGAGTAACGAGTAAAATGTGTTACAATACACGCAAGGTAACCGTTTTACTGCTTCAAGGAGGTGACAGGCTGGCCTATTCGGCTCGCCGGTCATTTCTTCTATTCCGCAGTAAAAACTGTTTTACCTCGCTTTTAATGTAAATAACTATTTCATAGCAAAGTTACGAATATGAGCATGATTTAATGCTTATTTTACACCTCACCCTGAAGTCGATTCAGTTGTCTCCACCATATGCTCTGCACCCTGCCAATACTTGTATTGCAACGAAACTTACTTTTCGAACAATAGAAACACCGCTATAAACCTTCCGATAATCCCTTTTGGACCGCAACCTACACGTAGTTAGGATTTTTCAAAGCTATCTGTTTATTTAATTATATTATTATAGTATAATAATTTTTTTCATTATCTAATTTAAATGTGTTGATTGGTGACGGTCAGTTGAATTGACTTCACAGTGAAAAACAGTAAACGAAGTACCTTAATACCTCGATACGCTGCGATAACATGAAAATGTTTATGTTTAAGGAATTTAGCGATAGTATTAAGCCCTGTTGAGACATGGACACGCAGAGGACACATTCCAGCCACACACAGGCAATAGTTGCTCCATGAAGAAGAAGTATTGAGACCTACGGAAGGCACAAAAATTTGAGCCGTTCACACATGGAATTTGTTTGTGGTCTCAAAATTAAAGCAAAAGAGGCACTCACAATTAGTTTTTGTTATTTCTCTATTTTTCTTTAAACAATCAAACATAAGATTATACTCAAAAACTAAGTCAAATTAATAAAACCAAAAGAAAAATTACAATCGACAATAATCAACAATGCCAAAAGAAATTGCAAGTGACGGAAGAAATACATTTTTAAGCCTACAAATAAAACATTTCAATGATTTGAAGTTATCAGTGAATTTGAACTTGTACTTTTCCAAGACACATTGAAGCTACAAATTAGCGGCGCTGCAATTTGACAGGCGACACACACCGCACTTCTTCTTCATTGTGCTACTGTTGCCTGTGTGTGGCTTGAATGTGTCCTCTGTGTGTCCATGTCGGAACAGGGCTTTAGTCTTTTCGTCTATCCCTGAGCAAATAATTATTGGCGCGTCACGGGAATATCTCTGACAGACTGATTTGTAACTCTCTCACACTTAGACATCATCTAAGAACCTTTCGTACTGTTGTACTCACCATGTTTATCTTTGCAAATAACATTTCCATTGACAGTAATTTTGGTTATGGCCGGCTCACTCTCACTGGGTCCAAATCTCATTATGTACTTAACTTTCTTGCCGAGAAGAATGTCAGCTATGGTCTCTTTCAAGCTTTTTACTAACTTTAACTGTCGGTCTTCCTATAATGAAAAACAGAGTGGTTAGTGAGCGAGACGCGTTGCGTGCGAGTTTGTGTTACGTGACGTTCGAATGCATCGATGGCGCAGAACACTTTGAGAACGGTTTGACCTCGGCCAGGCGGCGGGATCCTAATGATGGCGTAGTCCATATTGAACGAGTATTGCATGTATTTTGGACAGGGCGAAAACGGGGAACAAACTTGGAAAGGTAATGTTTACAAATTAATTATACAAGATATACAGTGTATTTCAATGGAGGGTTAAACAGAAGCAAATTTTCGAGCTGCCATCTATTGATGTTTTCATTGAACTACGATGAAATCACTGAAATATAATAATTCTGGAACGTGCACTGTGTATGCTCGCTGCGTAAAAAAAGTGTGCCGAGAGAGATAGTTACTCACGGGAGATGCTATCGCTGTCTTACACTTTTGTGATTGCCCGTTTCAACAAATGTCACGCGAAATACATCATGTCACAAAAGTGAACATCTTTGTTTATGTTCGATTCGAATGCTAACTTGTGGTAGAAAGTTGAACTAACAGGAAGATACATAAATTTCAGTAATAATATTTTTTTAAATTAATAACAACAGTAGTGATTTTAGGAGTATTCCAATGTAAGTATAACAAATGTTATAATATAAGCCGTATTATTTAATTAAGATGTAAAAATGAAAGGTACATTGTACTTCTAGAATATAGGTTAAGACTGAATTTTCTCAAAAAAACAAAAAACTTTAAAAAACAGGAAAATTTACAATGTTTATGGCTACAGTTCAGCTGCCAATAAAAACAAACTACCAATTCTAAAGCAAGCATTCGTCATCATAAAATATCATACAAAATGAATTTGACATGAGTACGTTTCTAGAATTGTGATCAGCACCATCTCTTGATAACTTGAAAACCCAATACAGTATTGTAAAATACTTGTTGAGCAGACTGTACGACAAAGACAGCATCTCCCGTGAGTCGCTTTCTCTGTCGGCACGCGCTGCCGTTTCCAGAGCATGTTCCAGAATTACTATATTTCAGTGGATGAAATTCATGTGGGTGTCAGTTGGCGAAATACAAACAAAACGCTGTCACAAGCGCTATCAAAATGACAGTTCTTAAGATGATGTTAAATACGAAAAATAAAGTGTGTGTATGGTGTGTGCAATAGTATAAAATAAATATCATCACGCCTTTTACCCATTACGGGTGTGGCACTCTGCTTACGCAGATCTCGGTAGGTGATATATTTTTTAGTATAAAGTGCGGTTACCAGCCGTCAAATCATAGCCCCCAAGAATATTGGTGGAGGGGGAACCACAGGGGTAAATTTAAATTTGTAACTGTCGGCAGTGGAATTCGAACTGAGGATCTCACGATCCACAGTCCGACACGTTACCACGGAGCTATTTACCCCATTAACAGGGTTTGCAATAGTAACTCCCTATATTACTTCGCAACTGAAATCGCCGATGGCGGCAGCACTGTACCTATAAAATGGCTACTAAAATGAGTAATCGGAGTTGTAGATAACAAGTGCAACATAGGAAAGTGAATCAAAAAATTAAATTAATTTTGAATAGATGAAGTTTTTTGTTGTATATTCTATTGCACCGAGTACAGTTATACCACCCTTTTTGTTTTTATTTTTAAGTATTGACAGGACTAGCGGTGGGGACTCGTTCATCACTTTTGGAAAACTTTTTTTATTTAAAATGTCTGTATATAATGTATAGTATGTGATAATTACCTTCAAACGAGTCACTTTATTATTAAAATGGTTTATTTCTTAATATATCCTTTAGAAATGGGTATGAGTCAAAAATATAAAACATAAATAATGGTTTCGATAATGGTTTGTATTGATATAACTAACTAGAACAATAAATTTAAAAATACATTTTTTGTATACAAAATATTCAATTTCACTGCTTAAATAACTTATTCCAAATACTTATCCTCACTGAAAATTGATGACGAAAGGTTAGGTTAGGTATCGCACAAGCTATTATAAAAAAACCTAGTAATATAAAATTCTCATATATTCGGTTAATTCAAGTTCTCCATATTTGATTAATATTTACACTTTACTTGGAAATAAATGGAAAATAAATCACATATTCTTGCTAGCACGAAAATGGCAGCCATGTATGTTCACAGCAGTTTTTGTTGTGATTTTTTCTTGATTGTGGAATTCATTATAAAACGAATCAAATTTAATACGATAGGTGAAGAACAAATAAATGAGAAAATAAATTAAATGGTCAGCGAACGTACCTGTCAGCGGTAACACCTGTCAGCGAGGCGTCCGCAGTTATCATCTTGAAAAAGTGGTTTTTTTCGTAAAATAATTTACGAATATAGTGTAAAGTGTATCATAGCAGTGCTGTGAAGAAGTGCAGTTTAAATTTTTTTCAAATCAGGTCTGTTTTTCCTTATTTTTTTAACTTTGAAAAATTTTTCACTGCTTAGCCACGCCCACCTGTGGTGCGTTTTTTGTTTTCATTTTCTTTTTTAATATTTTAATTTATTTTAATAAATTAAATAAAGGCTTCTGAGCTTTATTTCATTGCTTTTCTGGCATTTAGTGCTGCAATTTATTTTATTTAAATTTTTTTTTTAAATAAATAAAAATACTTATTTTTACTTTTCGTTTCCTTGGTTTCGTCTGGGGGCTTCGGCCCACCAGACATTAAAAATGGCTTCGGACTCGGTCCCGGGGCCTAGGGAGAAGCGAGCTCGCGTCAATTCCGACGACGAGGATCCCGCACCAATGTTTCTGCTAGTGAAACGAGCAAGCGGCGACTTCAGTAAAGTTAGCCCATTTCTAATATCTAGATTAGTGAAAACTATTGCCGGAGATGTGAAAGTCATTCGAAAAATTAAAGATGGCCTCCTGATTGAAACTAAATCAGCAGATCAATCAAGAAAATTATTAGCAGCTAAGACTCTAGGGGATTATGTTGTTTCTATTTCGCCACATAACACCCTTAACTTTTCTAAGGGTGTCATTTACTGCAAGGATCTGCTAAACTGTACAACTGACGAAATACTGACTGAGTTGAAAAAGGAAGGTGTTGTTGAAGTGCGAAGGATCATCACTAGGAAAAACGGTCGTGAGGAAAATACCCCATCCCTTGTGCTAACCTTTAATTGTTGTGACGTCCCTAAATATATATATGCTGCCATGTATCGCCTCCCTGTTCGTCCCTATATTCCTAACCCTCTTCGCTGCTTCAACTGTCAACAATTTGGACACTCGTCAAATAACTGCAAAAATCAAAAAATTTGCATTTGCGGAAAACCTCCACATGACGGAACCGAATGCGGTGATGTCAATTGTATCAATTGCCAAGGTAACCATCCTGCCAGTTCCAGAAACTGCCCGAAATTTAAAACGGAATACGCTGTTTTAGAGTACAAAACTACTCATAAATGTAGCTTCCCGGAAGCAAGGCAGCATGTACAGCGTAATACGACTTTTACCACTTCTTATGCTAAGGTTGCAGCAAAACCTACTTCTCCTCCACCGTTAAACGTTGCCGACATCGCGTCTCTGCTTATGCCAGAGATCGCAAAAATCGTAAAAAATGTTTTCTCTGAATTTGTTCAATTATTTGCTTCTCAAAGTCAATTCAAAACTCCAACCGCTTCGTCTCTTGCTTCTACACCCAGTTCTTCTGGTGTTAAATTTGTTAATGTGCCAAGTGTACCAACAAGTAACACTCCCCAAGTCAGCCTTCCTACGACGAACACTCCCGTTGTCCTTCGTTCGGAAGAGACTGACAATTCCAGCAATGACAGTACTGCTACTGTCGACGGGAATTCTTCTGCCCGCAATAAGAAGAAAAAAGATAGAAGAGGTTGGCCTAAGGGCAAGCCTCGTTCCTAGAGCTTGTATTCTAACTTTCAGCTCTTCAGCTATTTATATAGCACCATTTTTCTTTCATTTTTTTCTCACTTCTAATGTTCAAACTCCTTCAATGGAACTGCAATGGTATTGTCACTCATCTTCCAGAGCTTAAATTGCTATTAGCTGATCAGAGCCCCAGCTGTGTTTGCATTCAAGAAACACATTTTAAACCTCAAGATTCATTTTCTCTAAGCGGCTTTAACATCATTCGTCATTATGTTAATCTGGACGGACGAGCACATGGCGGTGTAGCGATTCTTTTGTCTTCTCCTACACCATATACAGTATGTAACCTTCAAACGCAACTTCAAGCGGTTGCAGTTCAATTATATTCGCCTAGAAAGTTTACAGTCTGTAATATTTATTTGCCAAATTTTAATTGGAATATGAATGATCTTGAGAATATTATAAACCAGCTTGAGCCACCATTCCTTTTTGTAGGTGACTTTAATGCGCACAGTTTTTTATGGGGATCCAATCAGTCTGACGTTAGAGGACGTATTATTGAGAACCTTCTTGATAACATTGATGCAGTGCTCCTGAATACAGGGGACGCCACTTATTTGAATTTACGTTCAAATTCCTTTTCAGCCATTGATTTATCAATTTGTTCTCCTTCTTTAGCTCCGCACTTCTCCTGGAAAGTGCTTGATGATGCACATTTCAGTGATCATTTACCCATTTTGATCTCTTGTTCTCTTCCTTCTTCAGAGCCTTCTTTTCTCCAAAGATGGCGATTTGAGTCTGCTGATTGGAACAGTTTTTCCGCGGAAATAACTGTCCCAGTTATGTCAGAAAATATTCATGTATCTCTTGGCGATATTAATTGCAGTATCTTACGATCTGCAAACAATAATATCCCATTAACATCTTCACGTTTCATTAGAAGAAAGGTCCCGTGGTGGAACACGAATGTAGCTAGTGCTATTCGTGAAAAGAAACGTGCATTAAAATGTTATCGACGTTCACCAACTCTTGATAACCAAATCGTTTTTAAGAAGGCCCGAGCTCATGCTCGACGTGTTATTCTACAAGCAAAGTCTGCCTCCTGGCGGAATTATGTCTCTTCTGTCACACCTGAGCGTCCGTCGAATGAGCTGTGGAATAAAATTAAATACATGCACGGTTATCAAAAGTCTCACACTGTCAATCTTCTTCATATCAATAACATTTTAAGCACTAATCTTAATGACATCTCCGAATGTTTAGCTACACATTTCGAGTCTGTTAGTAGTACAGAAAACTACTCTTTAAGATTTCTTAATGTCAAAGAAACGAGTGAAGCCCCTCTTGATTTCTCTTCTGATGGCGATGAAGTATATAACCTTCCTTTTTCAATTTTTGAATTTGATTTTGCACTTAGCAAAACAAAAAATACATCTGTCGGTCCTGACAACATTTCATATTGCATGTTAAAGCATCTACCTTCTGAGATGAAAACTCATATTTTAAATTTTTTCAACCTTCTCTGGCGTAGCGGTACGTACCCGGATGCCTGGCGAGAAGCTACCATCGTTCCTATTTTGAAACCGGGCAAGGATGCCACACATTCTACTAGTTACAGGCCCATATCACTAACGTGTCATCTGGGTAAAATTTACGAACGTATGGTAAACTACAGGCTTTGCTGGTACTTAGAGCATAATCGCCTTTTAGATCCTTTTCAGTGTGGCTCTAGAAAATGTCATTCTGTCACTGATCTCCATGTTCAGTTAACGAATGACATTCATTGTAATTTCCTCGAACGAAAACACTTAGTTGCTGTTTTCTTCGACCTGGAGAAGGCATTTGATATGACTTGGCGTTACGGCATTCTCAAGCAGCTACATGAGTGGGGACTTCGTGGCAATCTACCACTTTTTATATCTTCCTTTTTTGAAAATCGCACTTTCAAAGTACGTATAGGTGATGTCTATTCATCTTCCCACCCCCTAGAAAATGGTATTCCGCAAGGTTCTACCATTAGTGTAATCCTTTTTCTAATTGCTATCAATAGCATTGCACTAAATCTTCCTCCGACCGTCCGCCATTGTCTCTATGTCGACGACTTGGTCATTTACACTTCAGCATCCAGCATTCCTGAGTGCGAATCTCGACTTCAGAATGCAATTAACACCATTACCAATGCTGCTACCGCTAGGGGTTTTCGTTTTTCTGTTGAGAAAACGAAGTGTATAGATTTCTGTCGCTTGCGTACTCCTCACAACAATCCTTCACTTTATTTGTATGGTTCTCCAATTCAGTGCGTCGATAGGGTTAAATTTTTGGGTTTAACTCTTGATCCGTATCTGACCTGGAAGCCGCATATTTCAGACCTTGCTGCAGACTGCCGTCGTGTTCTGAATGCTTTAAAATGCCTCGGAAGCACTAAGTGGGGTGCTGATAGAGATTGTTTGCTACGACTTTACAATTCACTTGTAACGTCAAAACTTGATTTTGGAGCAATTGTACTCAGTTCCGCTAAACAACTCCATCTCAACCGCTTAGATGCTGTCCATAATACGGGTATCCGTTTGTCAACTGGTGCCTTTCGTACTTCTCCAGTTCACAGTTTATACTGTGAGTCAGGGTTGCCTCCATTATCCATCCGAAGAACACGACAATGCATGAGATATACTGCTCGAATCATGTCCAAACCTTGGCATTTCATGTTTAACTCTCTTTTCCAGGACGAGCGTGCTCATAATCTCTTCTTTAACAGTTCCACCTCTCTATGTCCCTTGGCTGTTCAACTGGTCAAAAAGTTTGATAAACTGCCACTAGGCAAGGAAGATATTTTACCCTAGCTTATTTCGGATACACCACCATGGTGTTTTCCTCAAATAAGTACTGAGTTAGTTCTTACTAAGTATAAGAAGGATATTACTCCGCCTTCCCTTTATGTCCAGGAATTCTATCTCCTTAAAGAAAGGTACACAGACTCCATTTTTATCTATACAGACGGGTCTAAAAACAGCACCGGAACCGGATGTTCTTTCATTTTTGGAGATGAAGAACATATTATCACTTTATCGCCTTCTTCCTCTGTTTATGGTGCTGAGCTGTATGCCATTTATTCTGCTTTGCAACGTTGCTTACACGTCATCGAACGTGAACAACATATCCTTTTATGTACGGATTCACTCAGCGCTATAACGAGTCTATCTAACCGGTTTTCAACTGATCCTCTTATTCAGATGCTTTTTTATAGTCTTTGCCTACTTTCATCTAGGCAAATCCGTGTTACTTTTCTGTGGATTCCTGGACATATCGGTATCGCTGGTAATCACAGAGCTGATTATGCTGCACGTGAAGCTGCTCTACTTGATTACGTTAGGACGCACGCTCTCAGGCCAGACGATATGCTTCAACGTATATCGTCATTTTGCTTAAATTCTTGGCAGGACGAGTGGACTCGCTCCACTGACAAACTAAGATCCATTAAACCTACCGTTGAAAAGTGGAAGCTACCTATTTCTGTTTCGAGGAAGGAGCAAGTAGCGATTACGCGTTTGAGAATAGGTCACATTAAAGCCACCCATCTTTATCTTCTTGTTCGGGACCCCGTACCTATGTGCGATGTATGTGATACTCGCCTTTCTGTATTTCATCTTCTTCTGCATTGTGCTAAATATCACAACGTCAGAAACCTTCTCAACTTTGCAAATACTCTTCCGTCAGTTCTCTCCAATGAGACTGATAGTGTTGAGAAACTTTTAAAATTTATTCATTTCACCGGACTGATAAATGATATTTTATAGTTCATTTCTTTCTTTTGCTTTTCTTACCGCCATTATTTATTTATTTAATTTTGGTTGGCTTTAATTAATTTTTTTTTTACAGCGGTAATGACCGTAGCAGTCGATCCGCTTAATTTCAGCAAAAAAAAAAAAAAAAAATTAAATGGAATTATATTGCACTAAAAAACTACACAAAGATCACTTTTATTAACATTACGTCAAACGCGCCATACACACCATTACTTCTCGCAGCAGTTTATATTTTTACCACCAGATGGATATGGGTCCATTTCAGTTGCGAATAAAGAATATGTAACCAGTGTTACATTTAATTAGTTTCCTAAAGCACAAACTTCAAAAATAAAAACATAACCTTATTAAAACACCATCTCAAACACCAAACATTGATGTTTGTACCAAAGTATAAGAATTCTTATAGACCAATCCAACACTACGTCATACGTCATGCCAATATGGCGACAGGGGGCAACCAAACATCTGTCATTACGGTGTAATATAAGTTATTCTTAATTTTTCTTTATTCAAGAAGTTATTTATTATTGGTATAATTTCAAATTAAATGTCATGTATGGAGCAGACCACATTGTTAATTTATATATATTTTATAAAATTTTTTCAGAAAATGCCCAAAATTTGTCTTGTTGTTGAATGTGATAGTAGGTCAAATAAAGACAATGTTAAATTTTATGCTATTCCCATGATTTTGCAGTTGCGTTATTACTAGACTTGCAACGAATATTCGGCAACTATTCGGTATTCGGCCTATTCGGCCACATTTTTACTATTCGGCCGAATACCGAATAGTTAAGTATTATTCGGCCGAATACCGAATAGTTTAGAAAATAGAGAAAAGTGGAAATTTAGGGTATTTCATTCGGTAATTTTTGCTTGAAATAAAATAATAAATGTAAAACACATAAGGGTGTCTATTCTGTAATTTACATACATAGAGGACATAGGTAATAAATAAAGATACATAGGTATACAGTAAAAAATTTATAGTCAAAATTGACAAAATTTTAAATTTTAAGAAAATATTTAGTCCCAGACGATCCACCGTTAATTTATGTTAATTTAACAAGTTTCAAATTTGTTAGCAAGTAACAAATTATTTTTGTTTATTTCTTAACAAAATATATTTGTGAATATTGTAATTATTAACATTTATTTTTATGTACTTTTGGCAAAATATTTTAGTAATTATATAGAAGCTGAACAATAAATCATAGTTATTATAACAAATTAAGTTGTTACGAACAACAATTTCAATTTGATAAATTAGCTAAATTTACTTTTTATTATTCACGAGACTATTTATTAAATTTTATAAATGTAGCAAATAAATAAAAACAACAATTTTTCTTGTTAATAATTCAGAAATGACAAAATGTTAATTTAACAAATTGTCATATTTGTTCAAATTGTTTATTTAACACAAGATATTTGTCAATAATAACTAAAAATACTGAGTAATAAACAGAAAAAACCAGCCGAATACTATTCGCCGAATATTCGGCTATTCGGCCAAGGAATGCGCCGAATATTCGGTATTCGGCCTAAGGCCGAATACACTATTCGTTGCAAGTCTAGTTATTACCCATGCATCCAGCGGACTTTTACAAGTTTCACTTAAATATAATCAAATTTTTAGATTTTTTGTTTTCATTGCTATGCATTCGTATTTTAAATACCTTTCCAATTAATACATATAATTCATTTAATTTTTATACAGCCCACACGGACAAAATAGTGCTGTGAATGAAATTCGAATTTTCGAATTTCACAGAATTCGAAATTCGTAAAAATTGCTATGAACGAATTGGAATTTTGAATTTCTTATATTTCGAATTCTAAAAATTACGAATTTCTTCAAATTTCGAATTTCAAAGAATTTATAATTTCAAATTTAACGAATTTCAAATTTCGATTTTTTTATATAGAAGTCATAAATAGTAGGAATTTTAGAAATGGAAAACTGAATACAACTCAACATATATAAATAAATAAAAATAAAAATCGGTAGATGGCGCATCCCTCGAACTGAGTTTTAATTGAAAATTATAATTTCATCACTTGTTATTTTGTTAATATAAATATTAGAAATTAATACTATTTTCAATTTTGTGTGTAATGTTTGTTATAGTTTGGTTAGTTTTATGCAAGTACTACTAAGTATTGTAAATTTTTTATTTTTGCCTATATCGCAAAAAACGAAATGCTGTAGTTACCACATGTATGTTGTTTACTGATTTACAAGCAGAATTTTAAGCAATATTTATTTCAAGCATTTTTGTCTTAAATAATTTGGGAAGCAATACGCCCGAAAAAACTGTTTTCCCATGTTAAACGCCTATGGTCCGCTTTTCGTGTTACACCCTGTATATAAAAATTAGAAATTCGAACTTCCAATTTCAGTGCAAATTCGGATCTTCGAATTTCCAGTACAAATACGAAATTCGAACTTCGAATTTAAGACGAAATTCGAATTTTCGAATTTCGAATTTATTTTTAAATGAATTTTCGAATTCATTTATTTCGGAAATCAACAGCACTAGACAAAACCAGCTTCAAAATATGCCCCATGACACCATATTGGACATGTAAATAGTCACGTGTTCTGGATTCGTTTATACTGTGTTTGTATTGTGATCTTCCATCATAATCCTCGATTTAAGATTAAACTTTGGTAGCTATGACTTTGATTTAGTTAAATTAAAATAGCTACACAAATAGACTAATTAAATGATGATTTAGTTTTCCAGAAACAATCATATTTTCGTAGATTTTTTATTTTTCGGGTGTTTTTTTTTTTTAGATGTTTGTTTTTTGAATTGGCAACACTTTTTCTAGCGACAGCCAATTTGACAGCTGACAGCTATTTTTTGCTCAGTTAAATTTGTTATTCACAATAAATAGACGCCAGAACCAAAAGGCACATTGGTCAGAACTACACTTGCAAATTGTGCAAATTTATTTTGAAAATTTTGTTCAATGATAATAATAATAATAATAAATTTATTAAATATTAGCAAGTACAGCGAAAAGGTACAGTGCTAGTAGTTACAAAAGATTATAGATAACAAAAAAGACATGTTAAAGTAACAAATGTTTTTTTAGTTTTTTCTTAAATTCTATTGCATTTACAGAGTTTTTTATGTCTGCATGTAGACTATTATATTTTATGAAGCCCTCGTAGAATACATAGTCTTATTTTTTGTTAAATGCTACAACAACCAAAATTGCCGCCTTTGGGGTAAAGAAAATCCATAAGCCATTATTGAGACGACGTTACTTAAACAAAAAGTCACTGTATGGCGTGCTTTGCAGACTGTTGAAAGGTAGTCAATGGAGACCGCTGTAGAGTCTTGTTTACTGGCTTTTTAGTTCCCCAATTGAATGGCATTATTGTGGAAGAGCGGTGGTTTCAACAAGATGGCGCAACATGTCACACTGTGTGCGCCCCAATCGATTTATTGAGGGACACATTTTCTGTGCAGATATTTTAAATCGCTAGTCTACGCCGATAAACCAGAGACGATGGACTACATAGAAGCCAATATTTGCCGCATTATTACTGATATACGGCCTCAGCTGCCCCAAGATATGATTGAAAAATAAACTTCCAGATTGCGCTTAATTCGAACCACGCCCTCCATCTTTTCGAAATAATAATGAAACACATAATATAAAAATAAAATTTATCTTCCAAAAAAGCCAATACCATGGCCATTATCACGATTTTAATGAGTTTTAGTTTATTTTAAAGTTATATACCTCAAAAAAAAAAAAAAAAAAAAAACGTTAAATGAGTATGTATAAGGAGAAAAAAATGCTTTAAATAAAAAGGTGCATATAACTACGAAATGCCATTTTATTTGTTTTATTTGTTGGTATTTAAGATTATATTTGTTGGGCTTCTATTACTTGTTTTATAATTTAACTGTTTTATTGTGCTGTGTTGAAAAACTATTGAATAAAATTATGTTGAGGTTAGGTTACCTTACTACCAGCGCCACTGTTGGAATTATATCTTTATTTATATTAAGTTTAATTGTTGTAAATTAAGACTTATAATATCTAAATATTATTTTTACATTAAAAAATATATAATATCTACTATCAAGAGAAATCGTTGTTTTAGTGCCACTGGGGCAGTACCAGTGACATCACACAAACTTTGAAAAATCATATCTCTGGTAATATATGAAATGTTCACATCGGGTTTTCACTGATCATCATACACTGAGAGAAATGTATATTAAAAAAAATATATTTAAATGACTTCACTTCGTTTAAGTAGACAGATATTTATATCTAAAATATATTGTTTCAAAACAAATAAATTGTATATTGAAAAAATAATATAATAGATATTTAACAAATATTTCATTAGAATAAATATATTGTATGCTAAAATATTATTATAATATAATGTATACTTATTTTATCAAATATATATTTCTTAAAGATACAAAAACTTTTGAATATATTATACAGTATATTAAATTTTAATATAATTTCCACTTGATACAAAGCAAGTAAGTTTTTATCTTCAAATTGTATATATTATTTAATTTAAGTAACATTATATTAATATGAAGTATAAAATATGTTTAAAATAATGATATTAGTCCACTTAAACGAAACACAGTGTATTGTAGAATTATTTTACCACGTTATTTCATTAGTATTAGCCGGGTGGTGAACAAGTACAAACCTACATTTCATTCCGAGAAATATACTGATATGTAGTTTGTAGTGGTTGACTGTTTTTATCTCCGTTGTTTAGGTTTGGTAACTGCTTACAGTATGTGCCTAGTTTTATATATTATTTATACTTGTACACGAAAAATTGATTTGTTCGTGCAATATATATTACAAGAATGGGAATTCGGTGAACTACAAGAAAAATTTAAAAGTAAGTAAATTCTTCTGATTAGTTAATTTGCGGCATAAACAGTTTTTTAATTATAGATGAAGGAATAGACGAAACAGCATTTAAAATACTAGATGATTGTGCTATAAAAGAATTAATCCCACAAATTGGACGAAGCATCAAATAATATTATAATTTGCAATTTTGATGGATCTTTGGTAACACCACCTCCGCCTATTACGATTCCAATTCAAGAGAGACTACCAACAATTTTGGAATCACTATCAGTCTTTCCTAATGTAAGTATGAGATATTAAAAAATTATCACGCCTGTACACAAATTTATATTGATTAGTAATATATTCTTCGTTTTTGATTTATAGGGTTTAGAAGATTTTTTAAATGAAACTCTAAATGGTCAAGCGTTGTTGAGAAAAAGAAAGGAAATATTGAGTTATTCTGAACGTCAAAAATTAGCCTCGCTCACAGTGGACTTTTTATTCCAAAATAGTAAAAACAACAATTACTCAAGTTAAATCAAGTTTCTTCCAGAATAAATATAGCCAGTACGCTATCCCTAAAACAACAATTAAATTTTTCTCGCAGGTTAGTTTTACAACTAGGTCTTAGTATAGTTATTTGTCAAACTAGAGAGAAAAGCGCTTCTTTTTCCCCTGCGCTCATGAGGCATTTCGAACGAGAGTGCTTTCCTCTCGTGTTAGACACAACATTTTTTTCACGACATGTTTCTAAAAATGATTTGCTCGGACCTAAAATACACTTTGAAAACACAACTGACAGCATGACACGTTAAAAGTTAGGTTATCAGACACAAGGCGGTGTAGCAGTGTTGCCAATGAACCAATGTTAAATATCTTTAATAAGGATTTTCAATAAAATTAGGAATTTTTTATAATTTTTATAATATATTTTTTGTAAATACCATTCATATATATTGCTAACACTTCTACATTTTCCTCACTATTTCGGGAGAAGAACGGTGGGGATTCCTACCATGTCGTGAAAAAAAATTATTACACTTGGCTTTAGTACTTTTGTAAAAAATGTAAAACAACATTTTTTTTTAATAATTATACAAATCCAATACCTGATGAATTTATTATAAGATATGCGAATGGATACAGATTGACGGCATTCGATCAAATTCATCAAGTGTTAGTAATGGATTATAAAGAAGAAATGCCTGTTTACGCTTTAATTAAAAATATGATTTTGAATGAGAAATCGATGTTTTATTCTATGTTCAATTCTTTATTACTATTGGATTTAATAATCATTTGTATTCATATCAGGTAGACTTATCAAATAATTTTAGTTATATTTTACACTCATCTTTAGTAAACGTATTCTCCTTAATATTAATAAAAAATAATACTAATTGTTTTGTAAATTTAAATTAACCTATTTTTTACATTTAGCTGATAGTAATTTTTTGTTATAATTACCTAATTTTATGTAATATTTGTTCAGAATGTTATTTATGTTTTCTTTACTTATTAAAAATACTTATTTCAAAAATACTTATATTGTTTTAATATGTATACCTTATATTTTATAAATAATGTTTATTTATAATGAATAACTAATATTATAGATATTAGTATATTTTATTTTTAAACTAAAGTTTTATTTTGCTTTGAATTAAATATATCTTATTTTTGTTATGAATTAATCGTATATTTATTATTAAAATCCTACATATTAAATTTTAAAATCCCTTATATTAACTCTTAAAATAATTAATATTTACATTTGTATTATTATACTCTTTAATTAAATATATTATTTAGTAAGTCCCAAAATATTTTTTACTTGATTTAAAAAAGTTTTCTAAGAGCGAGAAGTAAACTGCATATTTAATTTTTAACTTTATATATTAAACGGTAAAATATTTTATATTAACTATGAGCAAAAATTATACTTAATATTAATATATATTTGATTCGGATCTATTATTTAATCAATTATAATCTTAATATATAGATGTTTGCGTCTAATACATATTTTCAAATAAACTTGTTTTATATTTTTGAATATATGAGTTTACTTGTCACTTTTTTAAATATATTTTCTCTTTCCATTAAGTGTAATTACACTTGTTTTACATATACATTTCTCTCAGTGTACAGTCTAATAAAAAATGCTTTATGGGCCCATTAATGGCTTCCTTATACCATTGATTAAATAATATATTCTTTAATCAATGCTTGTGCTTGTACTCCATCCAGAGAAAAGCAAGTGCCAGAAAAAGTCACAGAGAGAAAATTTGCTTCCACAGAAAAGCCCGTTATTCACAATCAGTTAGTTACTAATTTTGCAGGTTGGCAGCGGCAATTTTTCGACTGGTTGGAAAGTTCAAGGTAGGAATAATTGACTTTTCAACTATATAAGGTTTGAAATTGACATTACTAACCGATTGTAAATAAAAATTATATAACAATTAGAATATGTTGTATTTTGACTTACCTGAAATGCATATAAGAGTACAGAAGATTAATAATTTTATGAACATTTTAAAAGTATGTATAATGCTAATGTTCATAAGATGTATACACAGGTATTTAAAAAAAATACAATTGTTGTTATTATACACAATTGCTTAGAATTTTAGTTATTATAGACATTTAATAAAGTGCCTTACATCTTTATTAAAATTCAGTAAAATGACTAAACCTCTAATAAAAGTATGCACAAATATTTTTGATAACCTTACCGTCAATACAATAACAGAGTAATAAATAATCTGAATTGATTAATACAATTAACAATAAATCATATACGAGTATTTCAAACAACATTGAATATTTTACAATAAATCACTTTTCAATAATTAATAAATATTTACAAGAATTAAATTTAGAAAATTCTCAATATTTATAATAACAAATTAGATTTAGTGATAGGGGGCCTCCTCAACACCTGAAAATTCCAAATCATTAAATTCCCGAATATTCAAAAACCGAAAGCTAATCACACGAAATGCACAACGGCTAAATCACGCATTGACAGAATCGCGCAACGCCCGAAAACCCATCCGCCGAATCATTCAATTCGCGAAAACATAAGCGGGGGGCATTTTTGGATACCTGCCTAACACCAATGCTTGCTATTATATTTACAGATGTTCACAGTTACTGCAGCATACGAAGTTTATATTTTTGAAACATAATTTGTTTTATTTTAAATTTGTCACGGATGTATAATGCCACATTGTGCTATTTTTGGTTGTAATAACCAAAATAAGAAAAATCTGGTGTGGGCACCACATTACTTTCTTATACAAATAAAACCAACTGAACATGTATGATTTGCTCCTTGCGTATAACTATTTTGACAATTATTTAACATATAGATATTGTAATGGGGTAAATAGCTCCGTGGTAACGTGTCGGACTGTGGATCGTGAGATCCTCAGTTCGAATCCCACTGCCGACAGTTACCAATTTAGATTTACCCCTGTGGTTCCTCCTCCACTAACATCGTTGGGGGCTATGATTTGACGGCTGGTAACCGCACTTCATACGAAAAAATATATCACTTACCGAGATCTGCGTAAGCAGAGTGCCACACCCAAATTGGGTAAAAGGCGTGATGATATATTTATTTTATTTATTTATTTTATAGATATTGTACCTGTTTAATTTTGCGTTCTCAGCTAAGATTTTAATTTAAAATATTAATTAATATCTAGTCTTTAAAATTTTGTAACTAATAATACAAATATTGCTTTTATAATATTTAGACACATATTTTTGACACTTCACAATTATTTGACACGTTTTTGTTTCCAGTGTAACTAAGATTATTGAAATATATTCTTAAATATATAATTTAGTTTTTCTCTTAATTAGAAGCAACAATGGGGTAAATAGCTCTGTGGTAACGTGTCGGACTGTGGATTGTGAGATCCTCAGTTCGAATCCCACTGTCGACAGTTACAAATTTAAATAGCTTCAAAAAGGCGTTAAGAAAATATGTAAAAAGGGCTGATAACTTGTAATAGTTTTAGTCTATTACAACACTATAAAAGTTTATTCACAGGTGTAATATTATGCTCTATGAATTATTAATTTTTATAAATCTACAGAATTTTTTTTTTCTCTGAAATTAAGCGGATCGACTGCTACGGTCATTACCGCTGTAAAGAATTAATTAAAGCCAACCAAAATTAAATATATAAATAATGGTGGTAAGAAAAACAAAAGAAAGAAATGAACTATAAAATACCATTTATCAGTCCGGTGGAATGAATAAACTTTAAAAGCTTCTCAACACTATCAGTCTCATTGGAGAGAACTGACGGAAGAGTATTTGCAATGTTGAGAAGGTTTCTGACGTTGTGATATTTAGCACAATGTAGAAGAAGATGAAAAACAGAAAGGCGAGTATCACATACATCGCACATAGGTACGGGGTCCCGAACAAGAAGATAAAGATGAGTAGCTTTAATGTGACTTATTCTCAAGCGCGTAATCGCTACTTGCTCCTTCCTCGTAACAGAAATAGGTAGCTTCCACTTTTGAACGCTAGGTTTAATCGATCTAAGTTTGTCGGTGGAGCGATTCCACTCGTCCTGCCAAGAAGTTAAACAAAATGACGATATACATTGAAGCATATCGTCTGGCCTGAGAGCGTGCGTCCTAACGTAATCAAGTAGAGCAGCTTCACGTGCAGCATGATCAGCTCTGTGATTAGCAGCGATTCCGATATGTCCAGGAATCCACAGAAAAGTAACACGGATTTGCCTAGATGAAAGTAGGCAAAGACTATAAAAAAGCATCTGAATAAGAGGATCAGTTGAAAACCGGTTGGATAGACTCGTTATAGCGCTGAGTGAATCCGTACATAAAACGATATGTTGTTCACGTTCGATGACGTGTAAGCAACGTTGCAAAGCAGAATAAATGGCATACAACTCAGCACCATAAACAGAGGAAGAAAGCGATAAAGTTATAATATGTTCTTCATCTCGAAAGATGAAAGAACATCCGGTTCCGGTGCTATTTTTAGACCCGTCTGTATAGATAAAAATGTAGTCTGTGTACCTTTCTTTAAGAAGACAGAATTCCTGGACATAAAGGGAAGGCGGAGTAATATCCTTCTTATACTTAGTAAGAACTAACTCAGTACTTATTTGAGGAAGACACCATGGTGGTGTATCCGAAATAAGCTGAGGTAAAATATCTTCCTTGCCTAGTGGAAGTTTATCAAACTTTTTGACCAGTTGAACAGCCAAAGGACAGAGAGAGGTAGAACTGCTGAGGAATAGATTATGAGCACGCTCGTCTTGGAAAAGAGAAGTAAACATGAAATGCCAAGGTTTGGACATAATTCGAGCAGTATATCTCATGCATTGTCGTGTTCTACGGATAGATAATGGAGGCAACCCTGACTCACAGTATAAACTGTGAACTGGAGAAGTACGAAAGGCACCAGTTGACAAACGGATACCCGTATTATGGACAGCATCTAAGCGGTTGAGATGGAGTTGTTTAGCGGAACTGAGTACGATTGCTCCAAAATCAAGTTTTGACGTTACAAGAGAATTGTAAAGTCGTAGCAAACAGTCTCTATCAGCACCCCACTTAGTGCTTCCGAGGCATTTTAATGCATTCAAAACACGACGGCAGTCTGCAGCAAGTTCTAGAATATGGGGCTTCCAGGTCAGATACGGATCAAGAGTTAAACCCAAAAATTTAACCCTATCGACGCACTGAATTGGAGAACCATACAAATGAAGAGAAGGATTGTTGTGAGGAGTACGTAAGCGACAGAAATCTATACACTTCGTTTTCTCGACAGAAAAACGAAAACCCCTAACGGTAGCAGCATTGGTTATGGTGTTAATTGCATCCTGAAGTCGAGATTCGCACTCAGGAATGCTAGATGCTGAAGTGTAAATGACCAAGTCATCGACATAGAGACAATGGCGGACGGTCGGAGGAAGATTTAGTGCAATGCTATTGATAGCAATTAGAAAAAGGATTACACTAATGGTAGAACCTTGCGGAATACCATTTTCTAGGGGGTGGGAAGATGAATAGACATCACCTATACGTACTTTGAAAGTGCGATTTTCAAAAAAGGAAGATATAAAAAGTGGTAGATTGCCACGAAGTCCCCACTCATGTAGCTGCTTGAGAATGCCGTAACGCCATGTCATATCAAATGCCTTCTCCAGGTCGAAGAAAACAGCAACCAAATGTTTTCGATCGAGGAAATTACAATGAATGTCATTCGTTAACTGAACATGGAGATCAGTGACAGAATGACATTTTCTAGAGCCACACTGAAAAGGATATAAAAGGCGATTATGCTGTAAGTACCAGCAAAGCCTGTAGTTTACCATACGTTCGTAAATTTTACCCAGATGACACGTTAGTGATATGGGCCTGTAACTAGTAGAATGTGTGGCATCCTTGCCCGGTTTTAAAATAGGAACGATGGTGGCTTCTCGCCAGGCATCCGGGTACGTACCGCTACGCCAGAGAAGGTAAAAATTTAAAATATGAGTTTTCATCTCAGAAGATAGATGCTTTAACATGCAATATGAAATGTTGTCAGGACCGACAGATGTATTTTTTGTTTTACTAAGTGCAAAATCAAATTCAAAAATTGCAAAAGGAAGTTTATATACTTCATCGCCATCAGAAGAGAAATCAAGAGGGGCTTCACTCGTTTCTTTGACATTAAGAAATCTTAAAGAGTAGTTTTCTGTACTACTGACAGACTCGAAATGTGTAGCTAAACATTCGAAGATGTCATTAAGATTAGTGCTTAAAATGTTATTGATATGAAGAAGATTGACAGTGTGAGACTTTTGATAACCGTGCATGTATTTAATTTTATTCCACAGCTCATTCGACGGACGCTCAGGTGTGACAGAAGAGACATAATTCCGCCAGGAGGCAGACTTAGCTTGTAGAATAACACGTCGAGCATGAGCTCGGGCATTCTTAAAAATGATTTGGTTATCAAGAGTTGGTGAACGTCGATAACATTTTAATGCACGTTTCTTTTCACGGATAGCATTAGCTACATTCGTGTTCCATCACGGGACCTTTCTTCAAATGAAACGAGAAGATGTTAACGGGATATTATTGTTTTCAGACCGTAAGATACTGCAATTAATATCGCCAAGAGAAACATGAATATTTTCTGACATAACTGGGACAATTATTTCCGCGGAAAAACTGTCCCAATCAGCAGACTCAAATCGCCATCTTTGAAGAAAAGATGGCTTTGAAGAAGGAAGAGAACAGGAGATCAAAATGGGCAAATGATCACTGAAATGTGCATCATCAAGCACTTTCCAGGAGAAGTGCGCAGCTAAAGAAGGAGAACAAATTGATAAATCAATGGCTGAAAAGGAATTTGAACGCAAATTCAAATAGGTGGCGTCCCCTGTATTCAGGAGAACTGCATCAATGTTATCAAGAAGGTTCTCAATAATACGTCCTCTACCGTCAGACTGATTGGATCCCCATAAAAAGCTGTGTGCATTAAAGTCACTAACAAGAAGGAACGGTGGCTCAAGCTGATTTATAATATCCTCAAGATCATTCATATTCCAATTAAAATTTGGCAAGTAAATATTACAGACTGTAAACTTTCTAGGTGAATATAATTGTACTGCAACTGCTTGAAGTTGCGTTTGAAGATAACATAGTGTATATGGAGTAGGAGAAGTTAAAAGTATCGCAACACCGCCATGTACTCGTCCGTCGGGATTTACATCATGACGAATGATGTTTAAGCCGCTTAGAGAAAATGAATCTTGAGGTTTGAGATGAGTTTCTTGAATGCAAACACAGCTGGGGCTCTGATCAGCTAATAGCAGTTTAAGCTCTGGAAGATGGGTGACGATACCATTGCAGTTCCATTGAAGGAGTTTAAACATTAGAAGTGGAAAAAAAAGGAAGAAAAATGGTGCTATATAAATAGCTGAAGAGCTCAAAGGTAGAATACAAGCTCTAAGAACGAGGCTTGCCCTTAGGCCAACCTCTTCTATCTATTTTCTTCTTATTGCGGGCAGAAGAATTCCCGTCGACAGTTGCAGTACTGTCATTCCCAGAATTGTCAGTATCTTCCGAACGAGGAACGATGGGATTGTTCGTCGTAGGAAGGCTGACTTGGGGAGTGTTACTTGTTGGTACACTTGGCAAATTAACAAATTTAACACCAGATGAACTGGGTGTAGAGGCAGGAGACGAAGCGGTTGGAGTTTTGAATTGACTTTGAGAAGCAAATAATTGAACAAATTCAGAAAAAACATTTTTTACGATTTTTGCGATCTCTGGCATCAGCAGAGACGCGATGTCGGCAACGTTTAACGGTGGAGGAGAAGCAGGTTTTGCTGCAACCTTAGCATAAGAAGTGGTGAAAGTCGTATTACGCTGTACATGCTGCCTTGCTTCCGGAAAGCTACATTTATGAGTAGTAGCGTATTCCATTTTAAATTTTGGGCAGTTTCTGGAGCTGGCTGGATGGTTACCTTGGCAATTGATACAATTGACATCACCGCATTCGGTTCCGTCATGTGGGGGTTTTCCGCAGATGCAGATTTTTACAATTGGACGAGGAGTGTCCAAATTGTTGGCAATTGAAGCAGCGAAGAGGGTTAGGGATATACGGACGAACGGGGAGACGATAAATGGCAGCATATATATATATATATATATATATATATATATATATATATATATATATATATATATATATATTTTGGGACATCACAACAATTAAAAGTTAGCACAAGGGATGGGGTATTCTCCTCACGTCCATTTTTCCTACTAATAATCCTTCGCACTTCAACCACACCTGATCACACTGATCAGAATTTTTTGCTTCAATAAGAAGACCGTCTTTAATTTTCCGGATGACTTTAACGTCTCCGGCAATGGTTTTCACTGAACGAGAAATAAGGAATGGGCTAACTTTACTAAAGTCACCGCTTGCTCGTTTCACTAGCAGAAACATTGGTGCGGGGTCCTCGTCGTCGGAATTGACGCGAGGTCGCTTCTCCCTAGGCCCCGGGACCGAGTCCGAAGCCATTTTAAATGTCTGGTGGGCCGAAGCCCCCAGACGAAACCAAAGAAACGAAAAGTAAAAATATGTATTTTTATTTTATCTAAAAAATTTAAATTAAATAAATTGCAGCACTAAATGCCAGAAAAGCAATGAAATAAAGCTCAGAAGTCTTTAATTAATTTATTGAAATAAATTAAAAAATAAAAAAGTGAATGAAAACAAAAAAACGCACCACAGGTGGGCGTGGCCAGTGAAAATTTTTTCAAAGTTCAAAAAAGAAGTAAATCAGACCTGACCTTAAAAATTTTTTCACTGCACTAGTTCACAACACTGCACTTAAGCACCTCACACTAATTTCGTAAAATATTTTACGAAAAAAAACCACTTTTTCAAGATGATAACTGCGGACGGCTCGCTGACAGGTGTTACCGCTGACAGGTACGTTCGCTACAGAATTAAGTTTGTAATTATGTTACATAATTTATATATTTCTTTTTGTGATATATTAAATAAGTAATATTGTTATTGTTATTGCGATAATTATTTTTTTATAAAAATATTCTCCTATTCTGTTAATTTTTGTAAATTTTAAGGACCTGGGTACCAGTGCTTGCACTGCTTACAGGATCCGAAAATGAGCGAATAAATAAATAAATATATTTACCCCTGTGGTTCCTCCTCCACTAACATCTTTGGGGGCTTTGATTTGACGGCTGGTAACCGCACTTCATACGCAAAAATATATCATTTACCGAGATCTGCGTAAGCAAAGTGCCACACCCGTAATGAGTAAAAGGCGTGAGGATATATTTATTTTTATTTATTATATAGAAGCAACAATATTTTGTATTCCAAATATTTTTGCTAACATCTTTCATTTTAAACTTTTGCTCATAGCTGATTCTATTTTAGAAAAAAAATTCTTGTTTTGTGTGGCCAGTAAACTTCTTCTTCCGGTTTTTTAATTTCATTCAAAATCAACTCAGCTCTTCATTTTTCATAAAACTTATATATTGCAAGTTTCGTTTACATATCTTGTCTCGTTCATGAGATATTGCGCGCACGGACATCCATCCATCCTCACACACAGACATATTAAGAAATTGGTCTTAACGGATTCAGTGGACGTCAAAATATGTATTTCCGCAAAAATCTCGTCAGCGATTGTTTTCGTGATTCCAATACTTCCTTATATTTTGTATAAGAAAGTAAAACGGAAGCAGCTGATATAAAATATTACACTTTTCCAAACAATGAAGATCTAGCATTGCAATGGATTCACACTTGTGCCAGTTAAGTTGAAATTAATCGTAAAAGTTGTAAATTTATACTATTTCATATTTTAGATCAAAACTTATATAACACATAAATAATTACAGCTGTTATTTGTTCCAAACATTTTGAAAATAAATGTTTTTAAAGAAATTTAAATTACGAGTTACTAAATATAACACCGCCAAAAAGATTTAGAAATTTAACAGGTTGAGCGCCATGGCGGACACCGGTGTCCGATTTGATGATGGCTCCCTGGGCCAAGGCGGACACCTGTAACAAGGCGAACATTCAGAATACGATTTATTGTTTTTACTGTCAAAACTATTTTAAAATATCAAGTTTCAAACTGCGTTGGGACTTGAACGCATCGAAAATTGTCTTGACAAGAGTTCTTGCTTTCTTGAGTTTAATTTATTGCTATACATGTGTGTTAGAATTTTAGTTATCATAAATAGTCATTTGAGAGTCTCGCGGCAAATATTCTAAATATCGGCTTGAGACGCCATCTGCAGTTGACAGATTTACAGATCCTGGTCGAACCGAATTTTAAGTGTTCTAGTTTTTTATGTAAACTTTGTGTTGGTCCTCAAGAGATTTCCTACCCCTTTTAAACAGAGCAGACGTTTTTTACGTCTGTAGTGCTCTACTAAAATGTGGAAATTTAAATAAAATTTGTTTGTTAAATATGTTTTGGTAACTGCAACTAAGTTAACATATTCAATCGTTGTCGTCGTTTTTAATATTTGTATTTGTTTCTAAATTGTTCTATTCATCGTTTTACTACTTTATAAAATATTATTTTTTTATCACCTTTAAAAGTGTTTGTGTTTTATTTGACAACCCCTTTAGTTCAGTCACAGCCCGCCGTGCTACACAACGGTATCCGATTTGATGATGGCTCCCTGGGCCAAGGCGGACATCGGTGTCCGCCTGACGTTTCAATGTTTGCCGATCTTGCCCGCCAAGAGGACAAGCTTTTATGCAGTTTAACATGGTATCATGTCCGCCATGGTCCTGCGCTACTGAACGCTGATAACAGGTTTTTTGTAGTGACACTGTGAATTGAGAAATACGTTTTTACTAATTCGCATGTTCAAAATAAATTTAAACACGTAATATTGCATTAAAACAATGAAATGTGTGAAATAACTCGTGGAGACCCCTCTAGCATACGAAATAAATTGTCGGCTATGGAAGTCGGTTACTCCGTCAGTCATAGGGTTTGCTCATTCTGTACGTCTGTGAGGGGCCACAGCGGACACCGTTGACCGCCCTCACTTTTCACAGGCTAACACAGACACCGGTGTCCGCTGCATTTTTTTAAGCTATTGCATAGCTTTTATCGCGGGCTTTAAGCACGGCGACCGAATCAAGACATTCCGTAATGAAAAAAACCTGACACCCCCCACTCCGACCGGCACAGCGGTGCGGCGTTAAAAGCCGTGCATCGTCTTACGTCGTTTCAGTTTGGCAGACTTCGGCATGGTGTTTTTGTGCGTGCCACTAGACGTATGCCATTGACGCGGGATTTTCCAGATATTTAGTGAATATCAAGTCTCAAACTTATGTTTCTTATTTCAGTTACCATAAACCTATAGTTTCAAGGATAAAAATTCCTGAATAACCTACATATATTGTAAGAAAATAAAAATATTTTAAAAAATATTAACTTCTCATTTATTCAATAAAAGAAAAATATTGTTTTCTTATCGGTCACCAGGCTCAAAAGGTGTAACTTGAATTAATAAATAAATAAATATATCATCACGCCTTTTACCCAATATGGGTGTGGCACTCTGCTTACACAGATCTCGGTAAGTGATATATTTTTTCGTATGAAATGCGGTTACCAGCCGACAAGTCATAGCCCCCAAAGATGTTAGTGGAGGAGGAACCACAGGGGTTTTAAATTGGCAACTGTCAGCTGTGGGATTCAAACTGAGGGTCTTAAGATCCATAGTCCGACACGTTACCACGGAGCTATTTACCCCATAGAAAAAAAAACTGCATAAATAAAATAAATAAATAATTATAATTGCTTAAGTTGATAAAAAATGCTAAGCAATAGCTTTACCGCGGCAGTCCCCGAGTGCCACACGTATTTGTTTTTCTTCTAGGGGGAAAATTTGTGAAAATCGCGATAAAAAGGTATAAGTAAAACAAAACGGTGCAAATTAGATAAAAAAAATATATTTTTGTGCAGCTGGATAGTTCAGTGAAATATTCTTGACGCTCAACCTGTTAAAGTGTGATGCCATTCTAAATTTATTCCTTCCTAATAAAGTACTGGATAGAAATTTTATCGAGAGGAAACCTTATACAGCATACAGCAAGTGATTTAATTGTAATGACTCGTTTGATTTAGGAAGAATTTTAGAAATTTCATAAAGATACTTTTCTAATAAATAGCAAATTTTTAGTAAACTACGAGGGCAGTTTGATAAGTCCGTGACTTTTTGAATAAAAAAAAAAAATTTTCGGCGAAAAAGCGTTTTATTTCTCTACATATTCCCATTTTAATTCAATACATATAGTCTACCGTTTTTCCAATTTTGTAATTCCTTCCAAATAAAAGGTTTTCTCAAGACCCTCAAAATAGGCGTTTGTTTCAGTGATGACCTCTTCATTAACCCAAATCTCCTTTCACCCAGCCATTTCTTCAGGTTTATTAAAAGAAAATAGTCACAGAGGGCTAAATCTGGAGAATATTCTGGATGAGGTAGCAGTTTGTAGCCCTAATTTATAAATTTTTGCCATGGTGAAGTTGATTGCGCTTGTGCTCGAATGTGAGCAATCGCGGCACCCATCGCGCCGATAGCTTTTTCATGTCCAAATATTCATGTAAAATGTGATGTTCCCGCTCAGTTGAAATGCCCACAGCCTCAGCCTCCTTACGCACTTTCGTTATCCTATCGTCCAATATCATTTCATGAATTTTATCGACAATTTCTGGCATGACGACCTCTTTTGGGCGACCTGAACGTTCGACGTCATTTGTACTGATACGACCACAACGGAACTCAGTAAATCACTTCTTAACCATTGAAATTGATGGTGCTGAGTCCCCATAAGATTTATAGAGCTTTACCTTGGTTTCGGTGATGTTTTTTTTTACGCAAAAATTAATAATTAATCAGCACACGAAATTTACTTTTTTTCCATTTTCGTTAAAATTCACGATGTAGACTGCTTTTAATGGCTGACAAACAAAAACGCAACGACGCAGCTTACTTAAATTTGACTTTAGTCTATTACTAGATGTTAGTTGACGGGAGCAGTGTTACCATCAAAGTTACTACACGGGAAATTCGAAAAGTCACTGACTTATCAAACTGCCCTCGTATTACGCTATTAAAGAAAACTAAAATAAACTCTGGTGAAATACCGAACAAATTTTCTAAAGAAATTTCATTGTGCTTCATCAGAACAAGGACATATATCAGACTACGACATCTAAATAAAAAATAAGTTTTAAAAATTGTGAACGAAAACGACAAAAAAATATCAAAATTTACAAATAATAAATAAAAATTGTATATATACTTAACATTAAAAGATCATAATTTTATATATATATATATATATATATATATATATATATATATATATATATATATATATATATATATATACCGGGTGTCTGTCTTAAAGGTGTACATAGGAGATTAACATGGGAAATCAGTTTTTTGCGTGCTGTTGCTCGGTGTTCTATCGGACAACAATGATTGTAGTACCAATCGAAAGATATAATTTTTCTGAATCTAATGATGTAAAATACATTACAATTTAGTAGTAATTTGGTTCCGTAAATTAATTTTTAAATTTTGAAAATCCTCCGATTTATTCAGTTTTTATCGAAAATAAATGTAGTTACCTATGACTGTTTTGTTTTGATTTCTATCAAGCTATTTATTTGACGTTTCTGTCAATTTGTAAAATATGGTTATATGCAGTAATGACAAGCGTACTTTTATAATTTTTGCGTAAAGATTTTATTAAATAAATTAAAGTCTAAAAACCAGTTTTCTTTAAATAATATTAATTTATTAAGAGTTAAGTTTTTCTTAAATCGATGACAAAAAATTTCATTTTTATTAGCTCTGTTTTGTATATCTTCACAAAATATTCTTCCACTTTCTTTGTCAAATGGAAAAAAGTTCTTGATTGCAGTGCATTTTGTAGGAATAAAAAGAACGTTTTTTAAAAAAATATGAACGATGTACACCCAATTCATTTCCAAAAAATCTAGTGCTATACGAAGGATCTACATGTATCATTCCTAAAACCCTTTCTTCCAATAAAGCACGTTCTTCTGCTCTTGCTAAATTGCAATTACTAAGCTCACGAGTATTTTTCGTGGATACTGGCATTTGTGGTTGCACTTGGATTCGGTCGATTCATAAACTTAATAGAAAATAGATCTCGCACTCTGAGCTAACTGTTTCCTCCAAAAAATAGTTTTACTATAAAAATACGCTCTTCAGTAGTATAACTAGCCATATTTTTACAAATTGTCTTAAACAAGTCCAAAAGTCAGCAACGTCAAATAAATAGCTTGACAGAAATCAAAACAAAACAGTCATGGATGACTATATTTATTTACGATTAAAAATGATATCTTTCGATTGGTACCACAATAATTGTTGTCCGATAGAACACCGAGCAACAGCATGCAAAAAACTGATTTCCCATGTTAATCTCCTATGTACACCTTTAAGACAGACACCCGGTATATATATATATATATATATATATATATATATATATATATATATATATATATATATATATGTATATATATACAGTGTTCATTTTAAGTGGTACACTATTGCTATTTCGAGAACTATAAGATCTACGAGGTCGGTTAAATTAGCAAACAATTTCTATATTATAAGACAATTAAAATGAGCAAAACAAGAATTTTTTTAGACCAGTGGTTCTCAAAATGCGGGGTGCAACTTTCTTATTTTCAATGGCAACCTACATTTTTTATTTGCTTATTTGATTGAGTATTTTTTTCTGAATTCAATGATATTCACAAGTAATGACCAAATAATACAAAATATTTCAATGAAAAAAATAATACTTTATGGATTAGACTATTAAGAAGGAGGCATAAATATCAATTTTTGCATTATATGATTATAAAAAAAAATTGTAAGTGTTCAAAGTTACCCGGAGTTTGAACAATGCTTAAAATGTCATATATTTGCCTTTGTGTCTTAGATACGATAAAAGTATGTGGGATAATTAGATTAATATTATATTTTGAATATCTAAAAATGTCAAGGATCTAGGTGTAACCTAGGTTCTAGATCTAAATTAAAAGCTGTTACTTGATATACATATATACACCATTTTTAAAAAAAGCCTATACATGTTTGGGTTTTTAATTCGTACTTGTATGAAATTTATAAATCCAAAAACATTTGTAATATTACACGCTAGTTAACTATAATAATATTTTTTTATTTCCAGGACTATATGTACATACAGTATGGGATCGTCACTTACAAAATAAATTTAACTTAAATACAGCAATTGAAAAATTCATCTAGTGTATAGAAGACATGTTCACGTAAATACAGTTTCAATTTTTATTTAAAAATGCTAGCGGTTTTGCTCCTTTTGATACCTTGGGGTAGGTGATTATAGATACGAAGTCCCATCACGTGGGGGGGGGGGGGGGTTCCTCGAGATATTAAGCCGGCAATTCGGGATCACAAAGTCAGAACGTGTGTGAATAAATAAAGGTTTACAGATACACCTGCGATGCATCTGACCACCTTCTTCTGAAAGCAGAGAGCGGTTTTTAGTGTGGCTGTCTCGCCCCAGAAACAAATCCCGTAACGCAAGCGGGCTTCGATTTGTGCTCTGTAGAACCATATGACGTATTCTAGTTCAATAGCTGATTTCAGATGTCGGATTTGAAAACATACCGAACTTAGTATTGAAATTATAATCCCTACGTGGTCCTTCCCATTCGCGTTTTCGTTAATAGTAAGACCTAAGAATTTACTTTTAGATACTTGGGTTAATTTGAAGTTATCGATTTTAATGTCAATTTCTAGATTCCGTTTGCTTTGGATATTTCGAAATTGAATAAATTCGGTTTTACTTAGGTTTAAGAATAGAGAATTATTATTGAACCAGTTCGATAAATTATTTAAGTTTTCATTACAGTTAGAAGCCAACTTGAATTTGCCTCAGTTTGTTGGAATCCTCATTATTTTACTTACATCAGCCGCCAGGAAAATATACGAACTAAATTGCTTTCATTTTTAAGTAGAAAATTCATTAATTTCGATTTTCATTGACTTAGAAAAGAGGCGGACATTATTTGATTAGACATTTATATTTAAACTAATAAATAATATGGTAGATTCTTCCACCTTTTGCTTGATATATACCCTTACATACAGTACAGCTTTCTTGTGGTGCGGTTCACGTCACTATTTTCTTTCTCACTTTCTCCCACTATTGCTAATTGCTGAATAGTGGGAGAAAGTGAGAAAAAAGATAGTGACGTGAACCGCACCACAAGAAAGCTGTACTGTAGAACTAACTCTGCAGCTAACTATCCTATTAATGACTTTGATTTTGATCACTGTTTCTTCTTAATTTGTTTTTTTCCTTATACACACACATTATATATATATATATATATATATATATATATATATATATATATATATATTCTTTTATTATTGTCATATATTTCTCAAATATTTTGCATTAGTTTTATATGTAAATTATGTGAGCACCTCAGCCCATATTGCGCAACATTTATAGAAATTAAATCATACTAAATTTATATAATCAGCAGTTTAAGGTGTCGAGATCATCTTTGTAAAAATATGTTATCACGTAGAATTATAAGTAACCGTTGTTCTAGCCAGAACCATTTATTCTGTATTTTATAATATAAACTTTTTTAAAAACAATATTTTAAGTTCCTAAAATATAATTGGCGCAGTTGTTAGGATAGACAAGTCTACGTATACCGAAAATTTAAAAACGGTTCAATTCGTTTAAGTAATGCACTATCCAAAAACGAAACTAGGAGTGACCAAGTTAATCCTGTGAGGCACAGCGACACCTCTGCTCATCTCCGATTCATCGTGGAACTCATCATCAACACGGAATCCTTCTCCAGCCGTTCCTGAGTACAGATCAGAACAGGTGGAATTAACACCCCGGTCTCCCGAGAATGTATCACTGGTTATTACGTTAATTTTGTTTTTCTTCTCTGGGTCACAAAACTTTATTTTGTATATTATAATTGTAGTGCTACCATGTTATAGGAATTGATTCCTGTTGAGTAGCCAAATATCAAATAAATAAATAATTCGGAAACTACTTTTTCTTTCTTATATAAAGTATAAGGAAATATTGGAATCACGAAAAGTATCGTTAGCGAGATTTTTGCGGAAATGCATATTTTGACGTCCACTGAATCCTTTAAGACCAATTTCTCAATGATGTCTGTGTGTGAGGATGGATGGATTTCTAATAAATACTTATTTAAATTTCAATTGCATTTTCTTCAATATTTTTATTATGTAAGGATATGAAACTAATACATAGTTGAATTCTAAACTTTATTTTAAAGTAATCTTTTGTAACTATAATAATAAAGAAAATAATCGCGGTGGTTGTATTATTATAACATATTTATTGTTACAGCAAGTTGTACATTAACGTCTCAGTGAGGAGTGCCACGACTTGTAATAATTTTTTTGTTTTTCTGATTTTTAATTATATAATTAAAATCTATTTCGGCTGAGTCACCTGTCTCAAAAATATATAGTATGCTGGTATGTCCATTCGGGTAGTCCATATTCTGAAATGTGACCATTAGCAAATGTAAATTGATTCATGTCCGTGTTGTACCTTACCCTTTTCATCTTGGCAAATGACAACGTCATTGACAGTAAGCTTGGTTACAGCCGGCGGACGCATTTCCGGAGTTTTCGGGCCGAAGCTCATCCGGTATTGTATGTCCAAGCCGCGCGCGATGTCTCGCACAGTTTCCTCTGTACTTTTTATTAAATCTAATTTTATGCTACTCTAAAATAATACAATAACACATCGATTCATTCGCGAAGCAAACCAATAATTCCAACTATTATTACACTTCCTGTATATGTATCAATGGCACTCACTACTGTCAAGGTTACTTGGCCATTCTTGACAGGGGACGGGAAGGTTATGTCGGCATATTCCACGTTATGCGCATACTTCAAGTATCTTGGACAAGGGGACGAATGTCCAGCCACTTCTAAAATTAATACACATTAATAACAAACATCCTGGCAAATTTCACAATGATCTCCAGGGGTAGCTTCTTGTCGCCATCTTTTTCACGACGCATAATAAATAGATATTTATCTAATTCCGTTTTGTAAAGTTTAATTTTACCTAACCTCATGACGTTATGAAACGTCACTTTTTACATAATTGCTATGAAATGAGTTGTGTAATAGTATATTCTACAACAAGTAATGGAATGGCACATATTCCACGCGAGCAAAAAGTTTGTAGCCCGAGCCAAAGGCGAGAGCTACGGTTTGCGAGCGTGGGATAGGCCATTCCGTTACATGTTGTAGACTATACTTTCTATAAAAAGGTTTTGGAAATTACACAAAAATACAAATATAAAACTGTTGAAAACGTCAAACTCAAATAAATCAAATTAAAACAAACAGACGTAACCATAGTAACTGTATCAAGATACTTCATATGTCGCGCTAATAAGCGGTTCTGATTCGTCGAAAATATTCCATACGCCGCGTATGGAATGTTAGTGATTCCATAACAATTTTTTGTAGTGGAATGCCCAGTTTCCAAAACAGTGTTATAGAAAAATCTTTACGTAACTGAGTTACGTAAAGAATTTTAAACAACCGATATTCAATTAAATCAAATGCCGTTCAGAAGCCTACTTTAATAATAAATAAAATAATTTATTGCTTGTCAAATATTGACAATGAATAATTTGGAAGGTAGAGGAATGAAATTACGGAATTAGATAAAATATTGTACGTAATACGTCATGAAAAGCGATATTGTTTAACTCGCGTAATTTGCAAAACTCGCTACGCTCGTTTTGGCAATCTTACAATTCGTTAAACAATATCGCTCTTTTCATAACTGATTACGTAAATAACTATTGTGAAACTAGGTAGGAAATCGTATCTTTTTCCCACTCGAGCTCAAAGTTTGCCTCATGACAGCAGCGAATGAGGCAATTCGATCAAGAGTGGAGGAAGTGTTATACCCAACATACATACAAACAAACATCACGCTATGTCTCACTTAGTGGGGCAGCACGAACCCAAAAACACAGCCAATTAACATTCAATCTCCTCCAAACATTCCTATCCTGACACACCACTTTCGTCACGTCCACATTCATAGTGCGATTCATACATGCTCGTTTGTTCTTCTCACTCGGAATCTTTCGTTCACGCAACAAACCATCTATCATACCCACCACGAACGCCCACGCAATCGTTCACCTTCAATCTCACCCACATATATTAGATTCACCAACCTTTCATTCGACATTCGCTCAACATGTGCAAACCACCTAAACTGACTCACTCCCACTTTCTTAACAACATTCTTCTCAATCTCACATTCACCATACACCAATGTATTCCGTATACGATCAAGTCTCGTATATCCACACACTCCTTTTAAATATCTTATTTCTACAACAGTCAAATGTTAGGTTGTCAGATGCAAGGCGGTGTTACAGTGTTACCAATGACCCGTTCTTAAATCTAAAATAAAGTTGTCAAATTGTGATTTAAGACATAATTAGATAATTTAAATTAGATACTGGAAGTCTAATTTTTTTTTTTGTGCAACCGGACGCAAAATAAGCATTTCACAGCAGCAAAATAGACCGAGAAATTGAATTTCGCGGCTGTTGTTACCTATTTTCGCGCCCGTTGTTAATGGTAACGGATGCGAAACAGGGTAAAAAACAATCATTATAACTTGAGAATTGATATTATTTTTTCAAAACTAATTGTTTTGTTTATCAAATGTCAATTCCATAGCAACTTTCTATTTACAATAAAACTGATTAAAATTTGTAATAACATATTTTTTACGGTTGCACAAGAAATAGTATGTACACCTTGTCCGTGAAATCCTTTATCGCCCTCGATATCGTCCTGCCTCGGCCGCAAGCGACCTCGGCAACAATTTTTTTCTCGGTACGCTAAAGAATGATTTCGCTGCCTTGGTATACAAATGACTATTATGAGCTATAAGAAATACAATGTTAGTATTTTTTTTTCGCTGTAAGTTTTTATCTATTAATTATACAGCAGAAATGTAAATATAAAAAGGAAATGTTCAGAATTAAAAACTGCACATAATGAGCCTAAATTTATTGATAAGACACGTTTATGAGATATACGTAAAATAAAATTATAATTTTTTGCTATTATCAGAATACCATGGTAAACAAAACATACAAACAATGGCATTGTTTGAGTTTGATAGATGGCATTTGGCAGAGTTTTAATAATTATTGACTTGTTTAAATTATTTCTAAATGGCAAATGTGTCCATAATCACTTAGAAATAACAATAACCATTATAACTATGCCAAAGGCAATCTGTCAAACTCAAACAATACGACTGTTTGCATGTTTTGTTTACCATGGCACTCTGGAAATATCTAAAAATTATGCATTTTACTTTACGTCTATTCCATGACAGAAATGTATCACCAATAAATTTAGGCTCATTTGGTGCAAAAAAAAAAATTTTATAATTCTTCCCTATTATTTTCAGCGGTATTCAATAGAGGGCGTTAATTCAAAAGAACTATAATTTGATACACTTTACAAATCCCTTCTTATAAAGCGAGCATTACACGATGAAGTATTTCTTTTCAAGTGACATTAAAAGTTTTCTCTCTCGCACAATGCCGTAAGTGTAAGAGAGATAGATGAATCGACAAAAAGAATATGTGGTACTTTTTCTTAAAGTTTCCTAAAAAATTTGGCGTTTTGTAATAGGCGAATTAACTATCAAATGTCATTTGAAAATTACTTGAAAAGATAAACTTCATCGTATAATGCCCGCATAAAACATTATTTTACTTACCCATAACTACTATGATGGCAGAGGTGATTAATAGTTTTCGAAACATTTTAAAAATATTTTGTTTTTTACAATATTTATGGGGTTTATATATTTTACTTTATCAAATGTAAACAAAAATAATTAATAATAACAAAGTTATAAATAATCGTAGGTGACCAGTAAATTTAACAATAAATCATATATTTCGAAAATAACAAATAATATTTAATATTTGTTTAAGAATAACTAGTCACACAACGATTACGATTAAGATTAATCGTAATCGCCGATTTATTAACAACGATTATACACGATTATTAAAATGTGCATTCTCTGTCTTGGTTCTGTAATTTGAAGTTTATTGATAATTTTTTGATTTGTTTTACATTAAATACATACAGGATGTTTCCTTTAAAACAGCCAGCGATTTTTTGGGCGAACTAATGACTTGAGAGAAAAATGTTATTTACAAAAAATAACCACGAAAAAGTGCCCTATTCTCAAACGATAGAATAAAATTATATTTTTTTTAAATAGTAACCTACATAAATTTTTTGTCCATTGGTTAGAGAATTGTTTTCTGATTTCAACGATATAAATATGACATGAGGTTGTATAACAATTGTTTTGGGAAAAATGGTATTAAAAATCAGAATTAATTTTACAATATTGGGCTATGCAATAAACAAATTGAAACAAATGATAAAAGTGACAGATAGTTTTGTTACTTACGTCAATAAGGCCCGGTATTATAAACGCTGGTTAAATAGCCGGTTAGCCAATATGCTACTAAATTTAATATGCTACTTAATATTTGTGTGGGTATTATAAACCAAAATTTTATTTGATTGCCTACTTATTAGTTAATCGAGTCTCCCTAGAAAAGTTACCAAATCATATTAAATTTAGTTGGTAAGTTAGAATCCCTATAAGAAGTATACACATATTCCATGTAGATGACGGAAGTGAAAATTATTATTTCATATTTACTAATTAAAACTTATAACGAAATCAACTAAATGGAACAATTTGAAATAAAATAATACAAATATTTATTAAAATCATTACATTATTGAATGATCAATGAGTGTATGAAATATGAAATTTGATCATCATCAGTTACTGCTATCAGAATTATATTCATCAAATATATATTCAGAAAAATGGAATCATTAGAATCAGGTAAAAATTACAGGAAAAATTATTAATTAAAATTACTAGAAATTATGTCTCAATCCAGGCACATAATTGAAAAACAAAAAAACAGACGCAGTGGATATGCAGACTAAGACAAAAGTATGGGCAGATATAACCATATATGTTTCTAATTTAATTCAATGTACAGTTCAGGAAGGACAAAGATAAGGAATTTATTTATAATTATTTTATGAAAATATTAAAATAAAATCAATAAAGCTGAAGTCTAAGAAAAATATAACTGGATATTATTTAATATAGGGCACGTAAAAAATAGAATATATTATTATTTAGGTAGAACTGGAGGAAATAATATAAAAAGAAATAAACAGATGAAAACCTATCAATTGTTGAAACGCTATCAATCGATGTTACTGACATCATATTCGAAATACCTATGTAAATATCTACAAATTTTAAAGATTTAAATATCTTTATCTACGATAGTGTGTAAAATTGATGTTTAACTGTTAGTTTCAAGTTTGTAAAAGGGTTGTTTAGTAACACGATCCCATAAGTCACGGGCAGTCACGGGTTGCCAAGCAACGAGTGATAAAAATTTTTAAAGCACGCTAAATTTGCAATAATTTTGTTATCATGGCAAACTTCTCATTTAATATTGTGATCCTACTTCATAAATAAAAATATTTTTTTAATATTTTTTGAGGTTTTTCATTATATCGTAGATAAAATATTGTACGATACACATACGTAAAGCGTCTTTAGTCACTCAGGGGTCTTAAAACACTCGCTACGCTCGTGTTTTAACTGACCCATTTGTGACTAAAGACTAGCTTTACGTACTTGTATCATAAATAACTATTAATATTTACAAGAATTGTAGTAGATTACTTAATTTATAAAATACGCTATTAAATTTTAACATTCGTTTATAATACCGGGCCCAAGTGTTTGTTTTCGTAATTGTTTAATTACTTATTAATAAATTATGGCTTTTCAGTTGTTTATTGCATAGCCTATTTGAATATTGTAAAATTATTTATGATTTTAAATAACAATTTTCTCAAAATAATTGATATACAACCTCATATCATGTTTATATCGTTGTAGATGAAGAAGCATGAACGACGTATAATTGCTGTAGAAATGAGATATTTGAGAGGAGTGTGTAGGTATACGAGACGTGATCGTACACGGAATACATTGGTGTATGGTGGGTGTGAGATTGAGAAGAATGTTGTTAAGAAGTGGGAGTGAGTCAGTTGAGGTTGTTTGGACATGTTGAGCGAATGGCGAATGAAAGGTTGGTGATTGCGTGGGTTTCCGAAGAATAACTGGTTTGGTATGATTGATGGTTTGTTGCGTGAACGAATGATTCCGAGTGTGAAGAATAAACAAGCATGTATGAATGTGGACGAGGCGAAAGTGGTGTGCCAGGATAGAAATGTTTGGCGGAGATTGATTGTTCGTTGACTGTGTTTCTGGGTTCGTGCTACCCCACTAAGTGAGGTATAGCGTGATGTTATGTATGTATGTATGTATGTTTGAAATAAGAAAAAAATTCTCTATCTAATGACTACAAATTTATATAGGTTACAATTTAAAAAAATATAATCTATTTTATCGTTTGAGAAGCACTGGTTTAATTTTCCGTTATATATATTGAATAGGGCCTTTTTTCGTGGTCATTTTTTGTGTATATCATTTTTCTCTCAAGTGATTAGTTCGTCAAAAAAGCGCTGGTTGTTTTATAGGAAATATCCTGTATAAGTAGTATTACGAAAGCCTAAATTCTATCATTTTTACCTTCTGCCCATACACATAAAGTGGAGGTACTATGTTTTTGAATTGATTAGATTTTGGGAACAAATTATTAACAGTAAGTGGTGACTATTTGAAGACCTATCAGAGTTTTTGGGCATGTCTTTCTAAATAAATGAGATAAAGTAAATTTCATTGGAATCAAAATAATATAACCTACAAATTTTATTCAGATTCAGAAACAATGTTCGTGGTACTAGCCAATAATAGCTTTGGGCCAAATGAAATATTTATGTCCGCAATGTTTGATAATTTGTTTTTATTTCAGTTGATATTTTTCCATAAAATATTCTTAAAAATAAAAAAAATAAGATACAAATAAATTGAGTGCAACATTTTACCCTTTTAAGATTACAACAATTTATTTTTTTAGTTATTCCAAAAGTCTTATTTGGGCCAAATGATATGATTCTGGGCTGGTATATACAAAACGGATGCAAGTAATAAATTTTTTGCACTTCCGAGTTAAAATGCCTTAATTTATTCTTCCTTCTCGTGGAATGAAGTGTCAGTTTTAATCTGGGAGGGAATAAATTTGGAAATTTATTCCCAAAGGACAAGTAACCACAGCAACAAATAAAGTATTTATTAAAATTATCTTATATAAATTACATTTATTATTAAAAGTTTTATAAAGTTGATAGCTACAGAGTATATTTAAACGGTTTTGATAAAATTAATTACTTTGATAATTAAAAATACCTTGCCTAGTGGTACATCTTTTAAGAATTGATCAACTTGTTTTGCTGTAATTTTTACTTTTTAGCCACCATTTCTTCTTTTAAAAAAAGTAATTAATTTCAGTATTATTTCTAACCACCAACATTCCCTTTAACATGGAATTTCTCCCAAATGATAGCTTGCTCAATTTTTGATCGTTCATAAAATATAAGCATAATTTTCCTGTATTTTTGAAATTCTTTATTGTCACACCACTTGCTGAAAGCTTCGGATTATTTTTATATATTTTTCTAGATTTTAAATAAAATAAAATAAATATATCATCACGCCTTTTACCCATTACGGGTGTGGCACTCTGCTTACGCAGATCTCGGTAGGTGATATATTTTATTCGTATGAAGTGCGGTTACCAACCGTCAAATCATAGCCCCCAAGGATGTTAGTGGAGGGGGAACCACAGGGGTAAATTTAAATTTGTAACTGTCGGCAGTGGGATTCGAACTGAGGATCTCACGATCCACAGTCCGACACGTTACCACGGTGCTATTTACCCCATTTTCTAGATTTTATCAGCAATATTTTCACTGTAGCTTCCAAAGTGGCTTCTTCAAATTATCCATAATTAAACGTCACTCAAAATTAAAACAAAGTTTCACTTTGTTTATGATATCTAGGTAACCTACAAAATTTGAATAGTACTATCGTTGTTATCAAAGCCATCCATTTTCAACATACGAATATGTATTTAAATACTTAAAAATTAATTATTATTTATAAGTGCCTACGGCTCGTCTAATAAACTTCACCCTCGGGCACTTGAGCCCCTTGGTATATAAACTATTTAACATCTATATGTCAAATAATTGTGAAGTATCAAAAATATGTGTCGTCTGATAAAAGTAATATTAGTATTATTAGTTTTGTAGGCTAGATATATTATGATGATTGATGCAAAGGGTGTAGAGACTGAAATAAAAAAGTTAGGAGTTTCTGTAAATAAACATTTATTACCTAAAACTATATACAATCAAAGTAACTGTCCACAATCAAGCCCTGAGGGATAGCCGGATCGCCGCACTTCTGAAGTCAGTTGCGGTGCTGTAAGAAAATAGAAAAATATGAGTGAAACGCACACAGTGAGAAATCCACGCTGAAAAGCAATTACATAGCAAAATCATATAAATCTGAACTCTATAGTTAATTAGTCAAACACGCAATCACTTAATCACATAGGTGACGTAATGTAGCATACTGAAGCTTCCATCGCCTCTCACACCACTGTGTCCTAAGACAACTTACGTGACCATGTGAGAGGATCTCACCCCACTGTGTCCTAAGACAACCTACGGAGGGTGAGCAAAGAATCCTCGTGGCCCCTGTGTCCGCAGACAACCTACGTGACCACGAGACTTGCCATCTTCTCTGAGCGAGGCTATGAGAGAACGGTTGAAAGCCGACTCTGAAACCATATCTCTCCTCCACTACTCTAAGATGCAAGCGAAAGGAAGGTCAACCCCTGAATGCAACACTATAGATGGCAGGAGGACACCGCTGGCACCGCACTAGTAATCGGCACTTCGCTGGGCACTACTCGGCTGGTCCCCACCCCTGGGGACAGCACCAATTAAGGATAAGGATAGGGATAGGCAGCCACACACTTCCAATCGCTCCACATTTTCACTCAACAACAATAATTAAAATACTCTCTAAAAATAGCAATGGATAACTCACTCTAAACAATCCCTGAATCCTGAAAGTAAATTGTCACTAAATCACCTATCACAAAACTACAACTTCACTGGCCGGAAGATCAAACTAAACTGAAAGACATAACGATTAAATAAACGTGGCGGCAGGGTTGTTACGTTAACAGCAGCGCCCAGATCGACACCTAATTAAATAAAAACAAATTAAAGTGATTAAATAATACCTCAGTCAAAAATTTCGTAACAGTCGGCTATCCTGACATTCTTCTCGTCCTCGAGAAGTTATTCTGCAACGCCGCAATTGTCGTCATCGGTGGTACTGTTGTCCTCTGATGATTCCGACAGTTCACGCGTCGTCAAATATGGTTTCATCCTATCAATCGCTATTACATTGGTGTATTTTCCTCTTCTGTTGTTTATGATAAAGGCATCTAATACAAGTGTCAATGTAATTCCTCACAAATTTTCTCATTCCAGGAACCCAGTATGTCTCGCATATTTTCTTTAAAGTTTTGTCGAGTCCAAAATGTCCGAAATCATGATGACATGAACGTACTATCTGCTGCCGTTGTCCTCTAGGTACAACCCATTGAGTGCCTGTAGCAGTGATTCGGTATACTCGTTCGTCTCGTAAACAGTAATTTTGTAGACATTCCTCTCATAGTCAGTTTCAGGTGGTTTACTTAAGATGTCCTTGATTACTTGTAATTTTTCATCGGTCATTTGTCCGGCGAGAATCCAATCAGCTGGTTCAATGTGAAAAATTCCAAGCTCATCTGAAAGTCCATCTGCTGACACGGAATTTCAACTAAGTGCGTCAACGTGAGCCATCCGTAATCCAGGGCGATATTCTATGTCGAAAGAATATTCCTGAAGTTCAAGCCACCATCTTCCAATCCTAGGTACCAAATCCTTTTTAGTACTAGCTGTTCGTAGTGCATTGCAGTCCGTTACTAATCTAAAATGTATTCCCAAGAGATACACTCTAAATTTCTTCAAAGTTTCAACTACGGCTAAAGTTTCCAGCTCATACGAATGGTATTTCATTTCCGTTGGAGAAGTTTGGCGACTGAAATAAGCGACTGGATGTAGTTTGCCTGTGTCCATTTTCTGCAGCAGAATTCCTCCTAATCCTAGCTTACTGGCGTCTGTGTGCACCTCTGTCTCGGCATTCGAATCGTAGAGTCGCAAGAGTGGTCGTTCTGTAAGTTTCAACTTTAATTCCTCAAATGCTTCTTGCTCTTTTTCTTCCCAAATCCATGGAGTCTCCTTTTAGTTAAATTGGTGATTGGACGTACAATCTTGGCGTAATCCTTGATGAAGTGTCGAAAATAACTTGTCAGTCCTACAAATTGTCTCACTTAATGTACATTCCTCGGTGCCTGAAATGCGGTGACGGTTTTTATTTTCTCCTGTCCAGGTCGAACTCCATCTCGATCAATCTGAAAACCTAAATAATTGATGCTACTCTGGAAAAAGAAGCATTTCTTCATATTCAGCGTCAAGTTGTTTGTCCTAAAAATATCAAACAAAGTTGTCAGTCTCTCAATTCCTTCTGTAAACGATGATGAAGGGCAGATAATGTCATCTAAGTAAGCCATGGCGATGGTATTCCGACAAGATCCTAAGACTTTGTTCACCAACCTCTGAAATACTGATGGTCCATTGAATAATCCAAAAGGAAGCCTGTTAACTTCGTACTGTCCATCTGGTGTTACGAAAGCAGTCTTGTACTTCGAGCTCTCCGCAATGGGTATCTGATAGTAGCCGGATGTCATATCCAAAGTTGTAAAGTACTTCGCTCCTTGTAACCGATCCAGTTGGTCATCAATCCTGGGTAAAGGATATCGGTCTTCACTGTTACTTTGTTCAGATGCCTGTTGTCGATACACATCCGTGCTTCTCCATTCTTTTTCTTCACGAGTAGAATCGGTGCAGTGAAGGGAGAAGTTGATTCGCGAATAATGTTGCTATCCAGAAGTTCCTGAACCATTCCTTGAACTAGTTTCCTTTCTGAAAGAGATAATCTATATGGCCTGTAAGTAATAGGTGTATCGTCGGTCAATAGGATATCCACTTCGGTCGCATTCGTACATCGAATGTCCTTCACAGATCTTGCGAAACAATCTCTGTATTCCTTCAGCAGACGTATCAGTTGTTCTCGTTGATCCTTACTTAAATCCGTTCCAACATGTAATTCATCCTCCATAAAATCAATTCCTTGATTTCTCTGTGCTTCTGCATTATCGGCCTGACATTTCCATCCTCTTGCTACAATTTTGTCCTTTTGAAATCTTAAATCAGAGTCTGACAGGTTCACGAGTGGTAGAACACATTCCATATCCTCATCTACTGCTACAATCGTTCGCGGGAATACGGGCTCATTTCCTTCAGGTGTCTGTACGCTTAAATCCACAAAAAGTTCTCCTTTGTCCTCTAAATAACAGATCACATGTCCTACAATTCCTGGAGGTATGACGGTTGCACGTTTCGCCCAGATATTTACCTTCTTGTGGGGTGTTGCTTCGATTTCACTGAAAGGTGAGTCATTTTTCCTGAAAAAATCTTAGGTGCTTTGAGTCCTTGTAGAGCACGACTTCCGGTGATTCCGTGAATGGTTGTCCAATGATAATGGGTATAGACTGAACTGTGTCTGGCACTATGTTGATTACTACCGCTAGCTCTACTTCGTCAATTTTCAACATCTGGAACTCAGTCTCGCCTAAAGTTTTCACGTATCTATTCCCGAAACCACGCAGGGTAATCATTTTGTTCCTGTTGAATGGCAATTGCAGTTGTAAAGCTGTTGATTCCTTCATAGTGATACAGGTGGATCTCATATCGACGTACGCTTTGACTTCAATTCCATTTACTCTAACATCTAGAAAGAATTTGCAGTTTCCGCTTACCTCAGTAGAAGTAGTAAGAACACTCCTCTCTGGTCGTTGTTATTGTTGTTGTTGACGTCGAGGCTGTTGATGCTGATGTTGTTGATGCCGGTTCCTACCTCCACTAAATTCGCCTGCATCACGACCTCCGTTATTAAATCCGCGTTGCCGTTTTGTACAATGTACACGCTTCTGTCCTAACCCTCCACATGTGAAACAACGAACGTCAGTCATTCCATCGTTGCGTTGATGAGCAGTAGAGTACGACCGTTTAGTTTTCTGAAAAGTACGCCCGAAATCTCGTTTAGGGGGAGCTGAAAAGTTATTCATTGTTGACTTATCCTTGATCGTCTTCAAAAATAATAAGAGCGATTCTGGCTTCTTAGAGTCTCTAGAAAGGGCAGCGGTTTGAACATTTTCGTCCAGGATTCCTCCAATGATGCATGAGACGGCTCGTTCTCCTGAGATGTCACAAGCGTTGAGTAGCGCAAGCTTCTCGTAATAATACTGCAACATTGGTTCATCCGGTTTCTTGTTGCGAGCCATCATTTCTTGAAGTAACTGAAAGTAATTTTTCTGTGACGGAAATGCCTCCAATAACATAAGTTTCCATGTGTCCCAAGAATGATTTATTCCTTGCAATCCCTTATACCATATCTCCGCGTATCCTTTCAAGCAAGATGTCACATACATGATGGTAGTTGGTTCATCCCATTTGTACATAGCGCGCAGATCCTCAATTATCTGAACCCACTTTTCACTTGAAAGCTCTGCATCCGAAGGGTCGAAAAATGGTATCATTTCACGGCTTTCTGGACGAAGAGAATAAGTAGGTGGTTGGATTGCTAGTTGCGTTTCTTGCATACGTTGCACATTCTGGGAAAGTTGCAGCATGATGTCCGACATTTGTCGCAAACTATCTTCAGTACTTCTATCAGGTGAAGAACTTCTAAGAGAAGGAACATACTGAAAACGAGGACTGTTGTTAGGTAACGACATGATGTAATGTTCTTCCAGTTTCCTAATCCAGCTAAACATACACGTAATCAGTATCCACTCTGTTCCTAAAATTATCCTGTTCAGATCCCACTTCTGAAATATTATGATGATTGATGCAAAGGGTGTAGAGACTGAAATAAAAAAGTTAGGAGTTTCTGTAAATAAACATTTATTACCTAAAACTATATACAATCAAAGTAACTGTCCACAATCAAGCCCTGAGGGATAGCCGGATCGCCGCACTTCTGAAGTCAGTTGCGGTGCTGTAAGAAAATAGAAAAATATGAGTGAAACGCACACAGTGAGAAATCCACGCTGAAAAGCAATTACATAGCAAAATCATATAAATCTGAACTCTATAGTTAATTAGTCAAACACGCAATCACTTAATCACATAGGTGACGTAATGTAGCATACTGAAGCTTCCATCGCCTCTCACACCACTGTGTCCTAAGACAACTTACGTGACCATGTGAGAGGATCTCACCCCACTGTGTCCTAAGACAACCTACGGAGGGTGAGCAAAGAATCCTCGTGGCCCCTGTGTCCGCAGACAACCTACGTGACCACGAGACTTGCCATCTTCTCTGAGCGAGGCTATGAGAGAACGGTTGAAAGCCGACTCTGAAACCATATCTCTCCTCCACTACTCTAAGATGCAAGCGAAAGGAAGGTCAACCCCTGAATGCAACACTATAGATGGCAGGAGGACACCGCTGGCACCGCACTAGTAATCGGCACTTCGCTGGGCACTACTCGGCTGGTCCCCACCCCTGGGGACAGCACCAATTAAGGATAAGGATAGGGATAGGCAGCCACACACTTCCAATCGCTCCACATTTTCACTCAACAACAATAATTAAAATACTCTCTAAAAATAGCAATGGATAACTCACTCTAAACAATCCCTGAATCCTGAAAGTAAATTGTCACTAAATCACCTATCACAAAACTACAACTTCACTGGCCGGAAGATCAAACTAAACTGAAAGACATAACGATTAAATAAACGTGGCGGCAGGGTTGTTACGTTAACAGCAGCGCCCAGATCGACACCTAATTAAATAAAAACAAATTAAAGTGATTAAATAATACCTCATTCAAAAATTTCGTAACAGATATTAATTAATACCTATTTTAAAATAAATTCATAGACAACGGCCTGCAGGTAGCGTTAAACACGGACTAGATAATACAAGTTAAGCAATGCTGCCCGCGGTTAGTAGTTGGATGGGTGACCTCTTTGCGAAAAAACCCATACCAGCGAACACTGCGTGCCGTTTTCACACCACCGAAAACGAGGTACCGAAGCGGCATGTAACCTCAGCAGTTGAGCCCGCTGAATTATAATAATAATAAAAATTCATAGTTACAATGAGAACAAAAAATTAAATAGGATTCACATCTCTATGTCAAATAATTCTCAAAATAAAGTCATACATGTTCAGTTGGTTTTATTTGTATAAGAAAGTAGTGTGGTGCCCACACCAGATTTTTAAATATGGGGTAAATAGCTCCGTGGTAACGTGTCGAACTGTGGATCGTGAGGTATACTGTAACGGACGCGGTAGCGACCAGCTGAAACTTGTTGGCTTACGCCGCTGTTTAAAAAAAGACGCAGCGGTGACTTGTTGGAACAAGTCCGCTAGCGTCACGATAGGAAATCTTTCAGGCAGTTCTAGACACAAGGAACGTGGTATATAAAAGACCGAATCATCGTCAGTAGAGAGAGTTGACTACGAAGTTTCTATGAAGAATTTGTTAACATAAATATACCGCTCGGTCTGAATATAAATATATCGTCATAAATAAATATCGCTCGGCTAGTGTATAAGTTTTTGTATTCGTTATTTTAGTCTTTAAATATAGTGTTAATAAATTTTTACTCTTTATTATTCATTACTTATGATTAATAATATTTCTTTTTGTTTAAATAAAAAACGTTTAAAACCCACGAACGTTACAATACAATATAAATATAGTGATATATTTTGTTACCAGGAGTTGAAACAGGACTTTTTGTGTTGCGTTATAAATTTGACGTTGTTGCTATTGTACACAGAATATAGAAACACTGACTTCTATTGACAGATAGAAACAAATAAGAATTTTACGTTACCTAGTTACAATGTTTGCAAACAAATAAATTAATCTCTTTAACGAGATACAATGACAGGATGAAAATTGATAAAAAAAAATATTATAAAATAGGATATCGGTCGGACATAAAACGATTGTTAGCTGAGCGTGTGAGCGTGTGACTGATGTTGTGGTATCCTAGCCTGACATCCCTATAGCTATATGGCGCCGCGTTCTGTTAACTTGCTGTGTGCGAGGGGAGGCAGCCGAGTTGCGCCCAACCATGCGCCAGTTACCGGCCTGGTGCCAACGGTGCCCTGCTTGAGTTCAGGAGCCCATCTTGAGTGGTGAGGTGGAGTTTAAAGTTTCTACTCGGCTTTCAATTCTTTCTCCTGAAGCCTTGGTTAAGTCACTCGTGAGAGATGACAAGTTCTCGATGTACTGTGTGTTACCCGGTGCCTGATTCACCCGGTTGATAACCGTGGTGTGCAGCTCTCATGTGCCAAGCTGTGTGCGCGGATTGAGAGGTTCCTTTTTTATTCCTGTTGAGATCCAAATTAACTGTGTGCTATTCCATTTGGTGAATGTATGTGCCTGCACGGTATGCTTGAGCTCATAGCTGTTTCTTTCTTTTCAGGGCTTCCCGGTTACGCAACAGCCGTAGGATAGCTATTTAAGATAATTAAACTGTGATTTGTTATATTCATTTGTTTATTTCTAGCAACAATAATATTTTATTTCAGCGCACCTGACACACCTTTTTTTCTGCTTTTTAACACAATTAACGTACCACGGGCGTTAAACTGACAATAATGCCTTCGGGAACGTACACACGGTTGCACACTGTTGACCTCACGCATTATTGTCCTTATAACGCCCTTGATACATTAATTACTATTACAGCCGAGGCGTCATCGTTATTTGAATTTTCAGTTTTTGAGAAAATAAATAAATAGCTGTTTTAATACTAGGGAACAAACTAGTGCACTTAATCACGAGTTCAAAACTTGGGAGCCCAAGCCGTAGGCGATTTATTTTTCATTACTATGAAACTCAACAGAACAACAATTTATAGCAAATTAGCTCAACAAGAGCAAAACAACCAGTTTTAAACGAAACCGGAGAGGTTAAATAACATGATTAACATTAGAGAATGATATATTCCCAGCAAACACAGCTTTAACATTGATGTACCTGGTATGTAATATCTGAAACTTAAGTAGTATATCATTTATATACGTTTAATAACGTAATATACATATACCATGTCGAACATCTCTTGAGAGAGCGTAAAATTATATTGTTGGTATGTCACATTGGTCTTGGACATGGTACATACCTACAACATATATATGTTATGTTACCGTACATATAACATATTCACAGTTAATTAGAAAGTTTTATATATTTTATATAAAAATATAGCAAAGAAATTTTAAGTATTTTATAGTTCACACTGAACAACTTTGAAATATATTTAATTTAATTTTGCTAAGTTGTTATATATTTCTGTATCGTAATTTATGTGAAGGAAATTGTTAATTTACAAATAAGTAAACATCTTCAAAGAGATCTTACTCAAAAATGTACAAAAACAACTATTCCATTGGTATATTCAAAGTTGTTTATACCAATACTTTTGTTATGTACCATTAACGTTACGATGTCTACATACATGGGATGTCATGTCTCATAAATCGTGTTGCGGACATAGGGCTATCCATGTTATGTATATATAACGTACTCGCCACATAACTGTGTTTGCTGAGACGAGAATGAAGTCGTAAATTCAACAACACAATTTTATTATTGCAAAGTAATTTAAAATAATAGTTATTTACTTTACAAGTGGGCAAAGTAAGGAATTACCCACGAGAGAAATTTTAGCACACAAAGCCGAAGACTGAGTGTGATAATTTTATCGAGTGGGTAATTCCACTTTGCCTACGTGTGAAGTATAACGTTTTATCCAACATATCTTAACAAATGAAAAATTTATTAAAGAAATATTATTTGACAGTGACATATGCTTTAAATTTTTAAATTAAAATGTCAATCGAAGTAGTTACCAAGATGTTGTGTGTAATTGTTATTGTTATAAATAAAACAATGCTCATTAGTGGCTTTCCTCAAAATTATACCCCCTAGTAGGTAATCTGTTACTTTGCTTATTTAAAATCGCCATAGTTATAGAGCATTTATTGAGAGGTGTTGGATAAAATTATGTAACAAAATTTTTGTGCTATTTCTTGACTATTTTTAACGAACTAGCACTAACTTGTGATTAAAATATCTTTTCCTTACTAGTGATTAAATTGATTTCTTTACGTACTCTTTTGAGTGAGCAAACAACATTAATATTAAATGATTGTGGAAAAAGTGTTTTTTTTTTATATTTTAATTTTACCCGGAAATACTAAATGCAACTACCTATAATATAAAATTAGTATGATATACTCGTAGTTAGATGGCCATATTTATAAATACACGAATTATTTGTATTACTGTAGCAGAGACACATAATTATACTACATATTATGTATGTATCTTTTTTCGGATCTTTCAACCCCCAGGATGTGTTTATATTTCCAGGATGAACAATTGAATTTTTTTTTTAATTACATTGCGTTGCCACTTTTTCCGTTACCTAGATGCTACGTGTGTTGCCCGCCCGGTGCAAGCCCTTGTTACAACCATTAGCCGGTGCCCGCTAGCTGCATGGTTGCCAAGTTAATTATATTCCAACTCGGAATGGTGATGAGAGCGAGTACCGATCCACATCAGATCGTGAAAGTTTTCACAGACCTGATCGGGATTCGAACCCACGACCTCTGTTTCCAGAGGCAAGCAATCTTATCACTGCGCTATCCCGCCATTCTAATTAAACTATTAAGAAAATTGTGTTCTTTTATAATTTGCAAATAAATTTATTGCAAAATTTTGGACTTTCATCTACAAATACAGGTATAGTATATTATAGATTTTAAAAGACATGTGCATCTTGAGCTATCTTCAGCCCGTAAGGTTTACTTTAAATTATGGACATAATTTATTTCATTTCCAAAGCTTACCCGATTTTTGAGCTAATTTTTAATATTTCCATATTTAATTTCTGGCGTCATAGCGCATGTAAAATTAATTCTGTTTATTGATTCTGATGTAGAATTTGATGATCTCTCAACTTTATTTGAACCTATTTTGTCTAATATATTTTCTTAAGCAGGAAATTACAAAAATATGATACATGTTAAAGCCGTATGTTCCGGGGTCGCGGTCAACACCCTGTAGAAAATACAATCTACCTAAGTAAATGTAATCATTATTTTAGAAAACTTTCCGTAAACAAAAATATTATTGAATAAAATTAACTACCGTTTATACAATATTAAATAAATGAACAATATATAAAATCTAAATCATTGAATATCGAGTATAATTTACCTTTATTCTTTTAATTAAGTCAACTAAAATATCTCATTTGAATATTATTTTGTATACACATGAAGGTATTTTCGATGATGTTTAATAGGAGTGACCGTCTTTAACCTTCGCTGGACCAAAATAATTTTAAAACTTTGTTTACTAAAACAGGGTCAGCAATCAGAGCTGGGAGTATCTTACATATAAAGTTATTCGACAGTATCTAAGATGCTAAATAGACTAATAGAATGTATCTAAGATACTTTATCTTAGGTACATTCTATTTTATGTCAAATGTATCTTTTATTTAAATACTTTTTAAAAGTATCTGCATCTTTTATCTTAAAAAATTTCTTATATTCTAAAAAGTATCTTTCATCTTATAAAGTATCATTTATCTTAAAAAAAGTATCTTTTGTTTTAAAAAGTATCTTTTATCTTAAAAAGTATCTTTTATTTAAAAAAAGTATCTTATTTGCAAATATTTAAGATATGTGCCAGTGAAATATTTTGAAATATCTGATATATTTTTTAATGTTTAAGCTTACAGTTAGCATATATATATATATATATATATATATATATATATATATATATATATATATATATATATATATATATATATATATTAAAAATTTACTCAGATATTTCTTAAATGTACCTAACTAAGATATTTAAAGTATTTAAGATATTTAAAAGTATCTAAAACATCTAAAAGTATCTAAGATATTAGAAAGTATCTAAAATATTTAAAAGTATCTTAAGTATTTATATTAGATACTTTTAAGAAATATTTGTATCTTAAGATACTCAGAATAAAAAGTATCTAGTTACTTAAGTATCTTTAACAAATTTATGTAAGTATCTTAGAAAAGTATCTAGATATTTATTAAAAGTATCTTTCCCAGCTCTGTACAACAATGGCCCACTTGGTTTTACTATTTAATCGTATATAAAATGTCATGAAATTATATATTTTCGTATTAATATAATATCCTATGAATTTTTAAATAAGAGATAAGAGTTTAGTAATTTAATTTTATATTTTTTATTGAATTATTATATACAAAATTTATAAATAAATATAATTATAAATTATATAAATACAAAAAAATTAGTCTTACATTATATGTAGCTATAATTATTATAATGTTTGTGTGCCTTAAGATGGTTCCTCGTCTTCATTTTTTGCGCAGTAGGTGCAAGTTGTCTGTTTTGCGGCAATGGACTCGTCGTGTTGAGCGCTTACAAATCCATTGCATTCGTCGCAACGTTTAGAATATTTATTATCATTTCCATAACATATGCGACAACGTTCTCTTTTAGTACCTTGAGTAGCGGTATCATCCTTATAAGTTTTCTTTATTTCCCTTGCAGAACTTTTTATAAATTACCATTGCGACGTACTTTTGCTGATATGTCGTAGAACGCTGGCGTATCGTGCTCGGGCGCCAACGGTCGGATAGCTGGTTTCGGAGAAGGGGGCAGGGCTGATGATTAATAATAACAGTAGAGATGAAATTAACGACTGAGTTTATTAATGTTGTTGAATTTGATGGACAGAGTGTCGATACAAGTCGTAATAGCACGTGGGAGGGAAAGGTAGGACGGTATGATCTTAAGTCGGGGTTTTTCGGAAAAACGACGCCTGGCGTCGTGACGCTGATTAGGTGGTAACGGTGATGTAGAGGTTCGTAGTTGACGTACAGACGACGGAGAACGGTGCGGTAGTGTTTTGACAACTTGATGTCGGGCGTCGCGATGTCGGTGACGTCGGGGTGATGCGCGGGGTACTGGGAATTGACGGGTAGATGACGGAGAACGGTTTGGGGTAGGTATCGTAAAATCGACGCCGGGCGTCGCGGCGTCGGTGACGTCGGAGCGGTGTCTGCGGTGCTTGTATTCGACGGACGGATGACGGAGAATGATTTGGCCTGGTTTGATAAAAACAACGCCTTGCGTCGCGGCGTCGTCAGGCCGGTGCGCGGGGTGTCGGAAATTGACGGACGGTTGACGGAAAATAACCCGGTCAGGTTTTTGGAAGATCGACGCCTAGCGTCGTGGCGTCGGTGACGTGGGGGTAAATAGCTATGGAGAACTCACAAGCTAGGTTCGACAACGCGTCGATAGAGTGGGACGTCCGGATTGGTGTAAGTATCCGGAAAACTCGCGGTCTACACACCCCAATTCGTTTCACGGATGACTTCTCCGTGTCGCGCACCTCGTGGCCCAGGAAAACTCACCGCCGACTGTATTCGTTACGTTGCGAGAGAGCTCTCAGCAACGGTACTCCTACAGCGTCGTGAAACTCGCAGTGCCACAAGAATTCGCTCCACGAAGAAGCCACGGAAGCAGTCAGCCACAACCTCGTTTAACTTAGCACCCGGTATAGTCTACGGTGACGGTACGGTAGCAAGCGGATCAGAGGTTAACTCACACTGATTGAAAGAACTCTCGGAGAAGCTCACGCAGTTACTAGCGGGTAAACGGAATGACTTGCTCACCTGGTGCTGATTTGCGGAACGGTACGGTAGTTTTCAGAATATCAGCGGATAGCTCTCACTGATATACTATTGTTCAAGGAAGAACTCACGGAACAATGATGATTTTGTCGCCCAAATCGTCGGTTTATATAGCGTTTTGTTAATTGATCCTGTCTGGTTAGGTTTTAAAACAAAAAAGTGAATTTTTTCTAAAAAAAAAAAAAATTTTACAAATACATTTTTTTACTTAAATGCGATTGTCGCCTAATCTAAACGATACATAGCCTTTTACGATAGGGCGCCTGAAAGCTTATAACATTGTCTAACTTTTGTATTTAGAGACCTGCGTAATGTTAACAAGAAGCCGAGAAAAGCCATGGTAAAATTCGAAAAAGTGTTATTTTTTATATTTTTTTTACTTTAAAGTGATTTTTTTCAGCGATTTCAGCATCAGATATCAATGAAAAAAATCGTACGTATTCTCCAAACTATGAAGATTAATTATCCGTTAGCGAAAGTTCAATTAAAGTCTCGTAAGTAGACAAAAAAAATGTTTTTTACCAAAAAGTGAAAAAATCAATCTTTTTTGATTTGTACTCAGAGATTGATACGTATAAAGTTGATAACCGTCTAAACCTTGTTTTTTAATTGTTTTTGAAAGACCCAGCATGGTACCAAGTCAAAATCGCTCGGGGGCCGATTCACTATGCTTATCCCGCTACCCCCTTTGGTGTCAAAAATATGTGGCGTTTTAAATATTATAAAAGCAATATTTATATTATTATTTGGAAAGTTTTAAAGACTAGATATTAATTAATATTTTAAATTAACATCATAGCTGAAAACACAAAATTAAACAGGTATAATATCTATATGTCAAATAATTGTAACAATAGTTACACGCAAGAAACAAGTTATACGTGTCCACAGTTGGTTTTATTTGTACAAGAAAGTATTGTGGTGCCCGCACCAGATTTTTTATTTGTAAATTTGTTATTATAAATAAATGATCAAAAGCATAAATTTAAAAATAGATAATATTTCAAGTGATACACCGTTTATTGCCATAGTTCGCAACATACAGACAAAAGTTGTCCAGATAATTTTCTTGTCATTTTGTCAACTAGAAAATTGTTAATATCAGCCTCATTAACTATTATGTCATATTACTTTCTTATCTAATTAAAAAATACGCAAACTCAGCTACATCATTTTTTTTTTATTTTTCCTTCTACTGAAAATTTGTAGAAGTTACACTTAAAAATTATTTTTGGAGGAATATTGTTCAAAGTTACCCCGGGGTTCAAAATAACCCCATTTGACGGTGGTAATTCTTGAGACCACTATACTTCAAAATATTTGATAATAAAGTTATAGGAGACCATGGGGGACATACTATCAGCGAACACAAAGTTATATGTTTTCAAATGGGATTACACATTTTTTATTATTTATTTTTAAAGTACAGTAAATATAGTTGCCCTCAAATAATTATTGACTTACTAATTGTTATATGTTGTTTTTTCATCCATAGTACATTAATATACTCAAAATGATTTTGGAGAAGACGCACGTTATCAACCTGAAAAAAACTTTATAAATTGAAAAATAATTTGTAAAGTTTATTGAGGCATGCTAATGGGTAAGAAAAACGACGGAAAAAGTACTAGCATTAAGAAAAGTATATATTAATGCAATTTTGTTCGCTATGTTATTGCTATTGGTAAATGATCACGTTTACATACAATATTCATATCGTACTGTCACTTTACTCTAAGATTTTATTGTGTTGTTAAAATTTGTGCTCTGCGTGATCCAGTGTAGTATAACATGTACGTATAAATAAATATATTGTGTTTATTGCAACAAATCACGTCTAAAAATGGCGGCACGTGTGATGCAACACGCATTGCATTTTCATTTCAACAAAAATTAGTGTCCCATATAAACGTTGTTGCATAGTAACGTCATTATCTAGTAATATTTTTGATGACGTGCGTCTTTTTCAAAATCATTTTGAGTATAATAAAAATAATAGTTATTTATGTATCAAGGCACTGCAGTTCAATTTTTTATCACGAGTATGGAATTTAGTTGCCGAGACCCGTAGGGCCGAGTAAAAATAAACCATGTCAGTGATAAAAAGGAACTTCAATGCTGAGGTACATATTAAGTTTTATTTGAAATCTAAAATTCGAAAAAAGTGTAAAAAAGTACAATATAGGTTAAGTTTATACATCTGTCAGTTGTCAGTTGAAATTGACAGTCAGTGTTGCCAACCTCGAGAAGTGAAGTTATCGTAAATAACACTCAAAATTATGTGTTTTGTACTCAATTTTGTCATCGGAATTAATTAGTTAATTCTTCTTGCAAATTTTGTTTTATGTTCCGTCCAAATTTACTATAGTACGTTAATATATCCTAATAGTACAATTCAACACTGGATTGCTCAGAATCGTCATATAATGGGTTACTTTAGTGACGATTTCTGAGCTTTTAATGGCGATTTTTGAGCACTTTAGTGCTGATTTCAAATAAATAATTTTTTTAAATTTCATTTGCATTTTCTTCAATATTTTTATTATGTAAGGATGTAAAACTAATACAGGGATGAATTCAGAAAGAAATACGTTATTGAATAGGCATAAAAAATATGTATAATCCCATTTGACAAAATATATCTTTGTGTTGTAATTTGAAAACCACTGGTTTAATATTTTCTTCTCCGACAGTATGATCTCCTAAAACTTTATTCTAAAGTAATCTTTTCCAACTATAATAATAAATAAAATAATCGCGGTGGTTGGTGTGTATTATTATAACATATTTATTGTTACAGCAAGTTGTACATTAACATCTCAGTGAGGAGTACCACGACTTGTAATTATTTTTTTGTTTTTCTGTCTTTTAATTATATAATTAAAGAGTATTTCGGCCGAGTCACTGGAGTCTCCATAATTTAGAGTATGATAGTATGTCCATTCGGGTAGTCCATATTCTGAAATGTGACCATTAGCAAATGGAAATTGACCCATGTCCGTGCTGTACTTACTCTGTTTATCTTGGCAAATGATAACGCCATTGACAGCAATCTTGGTTACAGCCGGCAGATGCATATCCGGAGTTTTCGGGCCGAAGCTCATCCGGTATTGTATGTCCCTGCCGCGCGCGATGTCTCGCACTATTTCCTCTGTACTTTTTATTAAATTTAATTTCATGCTACTCTAAAATAACACATCGATTCATTCGTGAAGCTAACCAATGATTCCAACTATTATTACACTTTTTGTAAATGTATCAATGGCACACACTACTGTCAAGGTTAATCGGCCTTTCTTGACGGGGGGCGGGAGGGTTATGTTGGCATATTCCACGTTATGCGCATACTTCAAGTATTTTGGACAAGGGGACCAATGCCCAGCCACTTCTAAAATTAATACACATTAATAACATACAAGAATATCAAACAACATGGCAAATTTCAAAATGATCTACAGAGCCTCTTGTCGCTATCTTTCTCACGGCTCACAATGAATAGTTATTTGTCAAACTAGGTAGGAAATCGTTTCTTTTTTCCACTTGAGCTCGAAGTTTGCCTCATGACAGCAGCGAATGAGGCAACTCGAGCGAGAGTGGGGAAGTGTTATACACATGTTTCTAAAAATGATTATCTCGGACCTAAAATACTCTTTGATAATACAACACACAACTGACACGTCAAAAGTTAGGTTATCAGACGCAAGGCCCTTACATGATAAAAATATTGATATAAATGCGATTGAAATTTAAATTTTTATTTTTAAAGTTATTTTTCAGTAGGCTATGAAAAACAAAATCTACTATCTGTCAATTTGAATAATTTAGTGTATAATTCCTATCGTTGCAAATTGCTATTGTTGTGTTGTGTTGTGCTGTGCTGTGCGATTATTTTTTCCTTAATATGGCTGGAATTTATACAAATGAAGATTTGTTGAATTTATTAATAATTTATGGTGAATGCAATAAAAACTATGAACAGGTTTGCAATATTTTTGGTATAAGAAACCCAGATAAACCGCGTCCAGGAAAAAATGTCATCAAGCGGATTACAAGAAACTTACTGTATTTAATTTGTTTCGTTGTATTCTTCCATTGTTTTTTATAGCCTACAGAAAAATAATTTAAAAATAAAATTTATTTAAATTTCAATCGCATTTTTCTCAATAGTTTTATTATGTAAGGGTATAAGACGAAAACATGGTTGAATTCAAAAAGAAATACTCTATCGATTGGGCCTAAAAAATATACAGCATCTCATTTGAAAAAATATAACTTTGTGTTGTATCTTGAGAACCATTATTGTATCTTTAATAACACAGAAGTTATTCCAGGTAGCTCGTTTAGCTGTTACACTCTGTATAAATAGGTAAAATATACAGAATTAAAAACTGCACCTAATGAGCCAAATTTATTGATATGACACATTTCTGAGATATACGTTAAATAAAATAATAATTTTTTGCTATTTTCAGAGTACCATGGTAAACAAAACATACAAACAATGGCATTGTTTGAGTTTGATGGATGGCATTTGGCAGAGTTTTAATAATTATTGACTTGTTTAAATTATTTCTAAATGGCAAATGTGTCCACGATCACTTAGAAGTAACAATGACCATCATAACTATGCCAAAGGCAATCTGTCAAACTCAAACAATACGACTGTTTGCATGTTTTGTTTACCATGGCACTCTGGAAATATCTAAAAATTATACATTTTACTTTACGTCTATTCCATGACAGAAATGTATCACATCAATAAATTTAGGCTCATTTCAAAAGAACTATAATTTGCTACACTTTCAATTCTTTTGCATAGATACGTTACGAATCCCTTCGTATAAAGCGTGCATTACACGATGAAGTATTCCTTTTCAAGTGACATTAAAAGTTTTCTCTCTCGCACAATGCCGTAAGTGTAAGAGAGATAGATGAATTGACAAAAAGAATATGTGGTACTTTTTCTTAAAGTTTCCTAAAAAATTTGGCGTTCACTTGCACATTGCTGCCTTACCGCATTTTTATCTATCCGCATGTTTTGTAATAGACGAATTAACTATCAAATGTCATTTGAAAATTACTTGAAAAGATAAACTTCATCGTGTAATGCCCGCATAAAACATTATTTTACTTACCCATAACTACTATGATGGCAGAGGTGATTAATAGTTTTGGAAACATTTTAAAAATATTTTGTTGTTTTTTACAATATTTATGGGGTTTATATATTTTATTTTCAATATACTATTGTTATTTATTCTACACAATAACTCAAGATTTCAGTTAACAGAAACATGAACTGTATATTGAGTACACTTCTCGGAAAAAATGTGTTGCTTCATAGTACCGTAAATAAATTTTATTAATAATATTAAACCTTTATCAAATGGAAACCAAAATAATTAATAATAACAAAGTTATAAATAATCGTAGGTGACCAGTAAATTTAGCAATAAATCATATATTTCGAAAATTACAAATAATATTTAATATTTGTTTAAGAATAACTAGTCACACAACGATTACGATTAAGATTCATTAACAACGATTATAAACGATTATTAAAATGTGCATTCTCTGTCTTGGTTCTGTAATTTGAAGCTTATTGATAATTTGTTTTACATTAAATACATACAGGATGTTTCCTTTAAAACAGCCAGCGTTTTTTGGGCGAACTAATGACTTTAGAGAAAAATGTTATATATAAAAAATGACCAGGAAAAAGGGCCCTATTCTTAAACGATAGAATAAAATTATATTTTTTTAAATAGTAACCTACATAAATTTAAGTCCATTGGTTAGAGAATTGTTTTCTGATTTCAACGATATAAATATGGGATGAGGTTGTTTAACAATTTTTTTGGGAAAAATGATATTAAAAATCAGAATTAATTTTACAATATTGGGATATACAATATACAAATGCAAACAATAGTAATTTAAGTAACAAGACCTGAAAGTGATACTTTACTGGGTGAGCAAACATATTCCAGAGCGAGCCGCAGGCGAGCTTTGGAAGCTTGCGAGCCCAGTGAAGACATTTACAGGTCTTGTTGGGTACAATATATTGTTCGCAATCCTAAAAAAAAAAATAATAATTCTTACACCTTATTGCAATATTTGACACATGAATGAAAAATAAATAAATAAAAACTGATCACTGTGGATACATTGCTTTCCGATTCCATATAGTGAATTTTCCGAGCTAGCTCGGTAAAGTAGGAATCTCCGGTCTAAAAAGCGATCAGAAATAGCTCATTTTCTGGGCGATCGCGAAATTTAGGTTACTGTTTAAAATATATTGTTACGACTGTTACGCAATTATTCGGACATCAATTACTTTAATTATAATTTGATTATTGTATAAAGTGTAGAGTATTATGTGAGCAATATAAATGGTTATGTTCTTTTGCTTTGGGGATCATTAATGTATTAACAGGCAGTGAATAAAGAAGTAAATACAGCAGAGTACAGCTTTCTTGTGGTGCGGTTCACGTCACTTTCTTCTTTCTCACTTTCTCCCACTATTGCTGAGGTATTATGTTTTTGAATTGATTAGATTTTGGAAACAATTCATTAACTGTAAGTGGTAGACTATTTGAAGGTCTATCAGAGTTTTTGGGCATATCTTTCTAAATAAATGAGATAGAGTAAATTTCATTGGAATCAAGATGTAGAATAATATTACTTACAATTATTATTTGAAACAATTTTCTATATTTTGTAATGTCATTAAATTCAAAAACAGTGTTCGTTGTACTAGCCAATAATAGCTTTGGGCCAAATGAAATATTTATGTTAGGGATGTTTGATAATTTGTTATTATTTCAGTTGTTATTTTTCCAAAAAATATTCTTAAAAATAACAAAATTTAAGATACAAATAAATTGCGTGCAACTATTTTTCCTTCTAAGATCAGAACAATTTATTTTTTAAAGTTATTCTAAAAGTCTTAATTGGGCCAAATGATATGATTCTGGACTGGTATATACAAAACGGATGTAATACATTATTTGCATTTCCGGGTTTAAATGCCTTAATTTATTCTTCATTCTCGTTGAGTGAAGTGTCAGTTTTAATCTCGGAGGGACCACAGCAACAAATAAAATATTTATTAACATAATTTTATATAAATTTCATTTATTATTAATAGTTTTAGACAGTTGATAACTGCAGATTATATTTAAACGGTTTTGATAAAATAATTACTTTGATCATTAAAAACACGTTGTCTAGTGCATCTTTTAAGAATTGATCAACTTGTTCTGGTGTAATTTTGACTTTTTAGGTCACTAGCCACCATTTCTTTTTTGAAAGAAAGTAATTAATTCCAGTATTATTTCTAACCACCAACATTCCCTTCACCATCGAATTTCGCCCAAATGATAGCTTGCTCAATTTTTTATCGTTTATAAAATATACTAGCAGCACAGTTTTCGTGTATTTTTGAAATTCTTTATTGTCATACCACGCGCTGAAAGCTTTGAATTATTTTTATATATTTTTCTAGATTTTATCAGAAATATTCCTACTGTAGCTTCTTCAAATTATCCATAATTAAACGTTACTCAAAATTAAAACAAATTTTCACTTTGTTTATGGTATCTATGCAACCTACAAAATTTGAATAATGCTATCGTTGCTATCAAAGCCATCCATTTTCGACATACGAATATGTATTTTAAATGCTTGAAAATTAATCATTATTTATAATATATTGTTGAAACGAGGGTTGGAAGTGCCTAGGGCTCGTCTAATAAACTTCACCCTCGGGCACTTGAGCCTCTTGGTATATAAACTATTTAACATCTATATGTTAAATAATTGTGACGTATCAAAAATATGTGTCGTCTGATAAAAGTAATATTAGTATTATTAGTTTTGTAGGCTAGATATTAATTAATACCTATTTTAAAATAAATTCATAGACAACGGGTTGCAGGTAGCGTAACAGCCGGTTTCAATAACGCAAGTTAAGAGTATTCTGTACAGTTTGTGCTAGTAGTGCGCTGCGGGGTCGGCATGAGAGAGGTTTGCGTAAAATTGTGATTTGGGCGGAGTCTACGGAACGTCACATATAGTTTGCAGTACAAATTATAAAGTATCGCGAGCGTACGCATCGGCATCTGAATGTTACTTAGGCTGTAACATTTCTGAAATTGCTGAGTATATAATGATTTTTAACGCTTCTGTTTGACTGGAATTACGAATTTAAAAAAATAAATATATACAAATAAAAATAACTTTATTAAAATATGAAGGTAATTGTGAAATAAAAAAAAATTTTTGCTGAAAGATTATTGTGTTAACACAACATAATTATTGAATTATGAACTTAACTTATTTATTAGAAAAACAAACAAATAATAATATAATTATAATATTTCAAAATAATTTTTTAACACACTTTTTAGGCATTTTGCTTGTACTTTGTTTTTTTATGGCATCTTTTATATATTTCGGGTCTCTAATACGCATATTTCTTGTAAAACGTGGGTCTACAAGCTCAGGGAGAACACAGTTCAAATAAAATTTTTCTAATTTGGTTATAATTTTGTTCCAAAACTCTTCATCTTTTCTAATATATTCAATTTTTATTGGATATATATCATGCCCTGTCCAGACACCAAATATACAAACGTTTCTGTTAGCTATATGGAGTTGCCCTTGTACTTGGTAATACCAATTGTGGTTTTTATTTAAGTTATATTCGTCCCCCTTTTCTGTATAATTCCAAAATGTAATTTTTTTCAATTTTATTGCTTCATTTGGATTTAATTTATACGCCGAAGAGGGGCATTTTACTTCTACCAACGTATTATTGTCAACTATGCCATCAGGTGTTGCACCTAAATATGGTATTTTTTCATAAATAAATAAACCGCATGGTTTAATTACAATATTTTCTTTTGCTGATAAACAGTCTAAAGCATTTTGTTCATTGTCCTTTCCATGGCAAAGTGAAGGTATGTCTGATAAATTAGATTTGTACAAAAGCTTTTCTACTAATTTACAGCAACTAGTGGTATCTCGCCTTTTGCAAATTATTCCGAAGTTTGACGCAGTTAAAATTTTTCTTCGTTCTTCCATCCATATTCCAGAGTCAGCTTGTGCCAATGTAACGCGCTCTAACTCTCGTATTTCCTGTTTATTTTTCCGAATATTATGTAGGAAACTTTTCATTTCTTCTTGTAACTCCTCTTCAGATATATCGGGTTTTTGGCAATTTTCGCCATAGTTTGGATCCTTCATACATTTTTCAGAGTTTTTTATATATTTACTTTTTATCCGTTTTCTCTTTGATTCATTTATATTTTTATTTTTTATTCGACGTATAGCTGAAAGCTTTGTATATTTTCCTGGACTTTTTCCTTTGCATAAAGTTTTATGCAACTCATAATGCGGATTCTTACTGTTGAACGATACAACAGCAGCATAACAGCGCGAAGTATATGAACGTCGATTACTGTAATTTATACGTTTACCCCCAACGAATTTAGCGATTATTGAATTAAATTGTTCAACTACATTACTATTTACATTGCATATTAGACTTCGTGCATGATATGCTAACTGTTGTACACTGCGTTGTAGTTTTGTAAATACTGCAGGATATTCTGTTCGAAGAACTTGATAAAAATTTTCTTCAACTTTCTTTGTACAAAAATAATCGGAACATTCGTTATGTTCGCCAAAAACATGACAAATTGAATTATTTATGTCATGTTTCAAAATTTTTTATTGCAGTTTGTCTGTCTTCATGATCTTTCCAATAATTTATAGCCCCCAATACAGCACTTCGTAATTTTAAAGTTTTGCCAGTAATTTTACTTTTTAATATTTTATCCAACACCTCTCAATAAATGCTCTATAACTATGGCGATTTTAAACAAGCAAAGTAACAGATTATCCACTAGTGGGTATAATTTTGAGGAAATCCACTAGTGAGTATTTTTTTATTTATAACAATAATAATAACACACAACACCTTGGTAACTACTTCGATTGACATTTTAATTTAAAAATTTAAAGCATATGTCACTGTCAAATAATATTTCTTTTATAAATTTTTCATTTATTACGAAGTGTTGGATAAAACGTTATACTTTACACGTGGGCAAAGTGGAATTAGCCACTCGATAAAATTATCTCACTCAGCCTTCGGCTTCGTGAGCTAAAATTTCTCTCGTGGGTAATTCCTTACTTTGCCCACTTGTAAAGTAAATAACTATTATTAAATCTATTATCTTGTTCTATTTGGTAAATTTTATTACAAAAATTTCTAAGTAAATGATTTGAACATTCTAGTTTTTCAACTGATAAATCGTTATATGGCCGACATTCTAAAATTTTTTTATACGTATTACTGTCTCCATCTGCTATAAATTTTCCATATTTTATGTTATGCATTTCTAAGCTCATTTTAAAGCCCTGAGCTAAAATGGTCCCTTCCATACTAGAGGAACTGCCTTCATAATTTTTGTAGCATAAGTGGTCTTTCGGATCTTGATTTTTTTATTTCGCTCTGGCACAAATGCAACAAAATTTATTTTTAATTCCTATATACAGCACTTCGCCGAATTTATGACCTATAATTGCTGCAGCGTCAGAAAGTGCATTATAGTTCTTGCGATATGATCGCTTAGACCAACACCCATCCGCAACAACTGTTATTACAGGTATACCGTTTGCATCAACAGAATTTGTTTCGATAGCGTAGTTAGCTTCTCGCAAGGCGGCCTCTTCCATTTTTTTAATTGCTGTTGCTTCCCATCCATCACATACAACATCATGATATTTTTGATAAGTTTTAGATGACATGCAAGGAATATTTAGTGCGCTCATAAACTCATCTAAATTATAATTTCCACCCCCTATGCTCATAATTCCGGAAACAGCTGCTGTATTTATATTTAATTTCTCTTCACTTGATTCTTCTGATGAAATGTGAAATATTTTACAACACATATTACATTTAAATTTAAATATAGATAAAAAGCCATGTCGTTTTTCATCAATTAGTTCTAAATTGATTAATGAACATCCAAATTCGGGAGCATGATTCTGTATTTCACAAAGTTTCTTAAAAAAATATTGAACTTCGATTATTCGCCGACCACTAAGTTTCTGTGTAGTACAAATATGTTCAATATTTTGTACATTACTACTGTCAGGAGAAAAATTAAGTTCGCTATCCGTATTTTCAGTAGTTTCTAAAAAATGAACAGATAGTTTAATATTATTAATTTCATAACTACATAAAAGTAGAATAAAGTGGAATTTTATAAAGAAATTACGTAGGAACAAAGAAAATTATATATTTTTAATCTAGCTGACTTCTAGCATATTCTTAAAAATATAGACATTCTGAATAAAGAATTTTCATCAATATCACTCTGTAATTAATTATGAAATAGGTACGATTTTAAAGAGATAAATGACAGTCCACTTTGTTCGCCTTATGAATAATTAGACGCTTGCATTAAATTAGAATTACATACCAATAACTGACGCTTGAGTATCGAAATCATTCCAGAAACTACACCCTGGCTGTGTATTAATTATATTTATGTCATGTTTCTCCTTTGTATCCCTATAGTACAAATTATTCTATATTATATTCTATTAATTTTCGAATATGTTTATCTAATTTTAATTATAGATATGTATAATACCTGTTTGAGTTTGTTTGTGTCGCTGGTTCATGTTTTAGTGTAGTTTCACTCATATAAGGTAAATCGAATTTTTTACACCTGACATTAAAAAATAAGTTTTAGATAAATCAATTTAGTTATTAAGTTAACTTATACCTATTATAATTTTCCAAATTTCTTCGTGATTTTCGTTTCGCATTTAACGGTAAACGTTTCTTTTTTCCAAATCTCTTATCCTTCGACATGATAAAAAAATAATATAACACGAATGACAAAGTATATATGGAAACCGCACAAGTTGTCAGTTTTACTGTCTTACATATAATTCTCACTCTACTGCAAACTTCAAATGATCGAAATATAATATGTAGTTTGCTACGTGATCCGCCAGAGTTCAGCACATGTTACGGCCAAAATATCTACTTTTAGAGGTTTAGAATCCGGTACAGATTTTCATTGCTATGCTATCGAAATATTTTTTTCAAAATTTAACTATATAGTTTAAAGTCTAAACTAGGTCTCTATAGTGCCAGTTTTTAAAAAATATATTTTCATATTTGTTTAAATACAGATCAAAAATTGACAATTTTATTTCTTTGTTTAAAAAGAATCTGCAAAGAAAATTGAAAAACTAGCACTGAAGAGACTTAGATCTATCCTTTATTTACAAAATAGTTTTTAATTTACGTCAAAATATTGTATAGCATTCGAATGAATGGATTGCTACGAACTCGAATTTTTTGAGCGTAAATTTGCCTGTACAGAATGCTCTTAAGCAATGTTGCCTGCGATTCTTACAATACCATATAAATATAAATATCCAAATTAGATCGTGAAAGATTTCGCAGACCTTATCGGGATTCGAACTCACGACCTCTGTTTCCAGAAGCAAGAAATCTTACCACTGCGCTATCCCGCCATTCTAATTAAACTAAAATTGTGTTCTTGTATAATTTGAACACGAAATTTATTTTTTTAATTTAAAGCAAAATTTTGGACTTTCATCCACAAATACAGGTATAGTACATTATAGTTTAAAAAGACATATGCATCTTGAGCGAACTTCAGCCAGTAAGGTTTACCTTAAATTATGGAGATAATTTATTCATTTTTATGTATTTATTGTTATTCACAATACATTAATAAAACAAATGTAAAATTACAATATTTATTGATAATGATAATTCACATTAAGTGTTTGTGCTGTGTTTTTATTTAATTAAAATCTATTTCGGCTGAATCGTTTGTTTGTCCATATTTGTAAGTGAAGAAGAATGTCCACTTGGGTAGGTTATAATCTGAAAGTAAAAACAAATTTTATTAACATATGACATGTTGTTTATAGCTTCCGGCTGGATCTGGCCGGTCTCTGTGAATTAATAACTTTGTTATTATTCGATACTGTATTTTATGAAACAGTTGACAATTTTTATTGTTTTTATATTTTCCATATAAATGTTTCGTAGTGTTTTCGATTTTTGAAAACATTTACTTCTGTTGAAGTTTAAGAGCGGCAGATGTATCTGGGATTATTTATTTACTTCTTAGATTCATTTGTCAATCGGTTTTACTGCTTAACAGCAGTTGACGGGCTACTCTACACTGATGAGCTCCAATAAGAACGAAACGCGTCTGTAGTTACCGATTGATTGGCTTGGCTGGTCTCTGTGAATTCATAACTTTGTTATTATTCGAGACAGTATTTTATGAAACAGTTTACAATTTTTATTTTTGTTAAATAAGTTAATTAATTAAAAATATTTCTACAATTTACTGCTTTTTCATAATTTTTTGCATAATTAAAAATTAAAATGACTGTATACTGTAAAAATACCATCAGAATAATACAAGGTCAAATTTTTGTACATTCTAAACCTACAGTTAAATTTCATATCAACGTAACTTATACAACATTGTTTTAGTATCGCCGAAAACAAGTTGCCGTTGAAATTCATTTAATTGTCAATTCATTGAACGTCAAAGAATGTTAAATGCAAAATGGTTAATAGTTTCAGTACTGAGTAATATGTAGATATGATTGTGGTTTATAGAATAAGTTTCATTAATTAAAAAGATTTCTACAATTCTCCGCCTCATAATGATATCATTATGAGGCGAAATTGTCGGATTTGATAGAAATATATTTCTATGGCAGCGAGAGACTACTCATTCACCCAATTATTTTCAGTGGAATTCAATAGATGATATTTAATTTAAAAAAATATAATTTGCTGTAACTTAGTTGTTATTGAGTTTTTGTCAAAAATTTGTTAAGGAAAAGTAATATTCTGGGCCCTCCTAGCTACACATTAAATATTTTATTCACAATCACTATAGTACTATGGTAATTCCAAACTTTTTAGAGGTTGGGAAATACATCTTTCCTTACTAATATGACAACCTGTTCGGTGGGAAGTGACAGACTTACCCAATGCGTAGGAAGTGCTTATATACGCTATGTAAGCAACGACACCTGCGCCATCATATGGCGTGCCGCCGTAGCATATCCAGGAATCGCGCTTTGATAGCTGTATTGTTTAACGCAGGGAAAGTGCGTGAAAATGAATAGTTTGGACGGATAAAAGGAATCGAATAATTGTTGTAGTGTGGTAGGTTGTAGAAATACATGGGGGAATGCTCCCACTATGAAGTTTTACTCATTTCCTAATAAAGCCTGGGAAATTGACCGAAAGAAGAAATGGATCGCTGTAGTTCTCCGATAAACGTTTAGTCCTAATCTCTCTGTCAAGGTCTTTTTGGGTTGTTTTTGCTTGCAAGTTCCCTTTCTTCCCTTACATGTGCAGATGCAACAATTATTTGTCATAAAATGTCAAAAATGTATAAGTATATTGTATTTAAATTGTATTTGATTAATGTCAACAACAGTCTAATGTGACAATAATTGCAATAATTTAATTTATTTTATTCACTTGCATTTATCATTAATCCCTGTTTCCAAAAAAAATCACGATATTCATAGAAAATGCATTTTTTCATTCGTACCTCAATGTCGGGTTTATAAAAGTTTGTATTGTTCTTCGTACTAATACCGCCCGGAGTTTCCCGCATAACTGTCCCTTGCAATATCCGTGTCGAAACCTGAATTTCATCGGTCACGTGCCCCACATGATTATTGTTTGACAGCTTGGGTCCTTTCGTTATACTATTACTCCGGAATAAACTTATATCAACACTTTGGAAGCCACAGTTAATAATAACCGGCATTATTTAAGTACAAAATCAGATTTGTACAGTGCAGTCTGCGAGACTTACCCGGATAAATTTATAGCGCATGACGCTAGATGTCACCGTGCTCAAAAAAAAACAGATGCTTACATAGCGTAAAAGTAAGTTGAACAGTGCTGTCAAACATATAACTAAAACCTTATATTTTCAATAAAACATCAATAATTACAATATTGAAATATTGAACAGAAGCATTTTCATTATAAAGTAATATGTATAAAATTCTGATGTAATGCTGTTTTATTAGGATTTGAATTTCCTGAACTGATTACAATGAGAAGTTAATTTGGATAATTAAGGATGATTGTGAATAAATTAGTATACCGGGTGGTCCATCGGTCTGTATATTTTATTTTATGTGATTATTATAAATGTTACTGAAATTTTCTTCAGGCAAAGTTTATTTTACATTAAAATGCCCATGTATCTGCAGTATAAGTTTTTCTACCCGATGCTCCATTTTCACGCAATTGTATGCAACTTACTATTTTTAAATGGAACACCCTATATATTTTTACAAAATTTTAAGTATCTTACGATTCTCTTTAAATAAGTTCTTATTCACTATAGTCCTAAAATGATCAGTACAGAAACTATTCACGTTTTTATTAATGAAGAATCACACACAAATAGTATGCCATGAAATTAAAAACAATAAATAATTTTATAAAAAAATATTCGAAATGAACATTAGTTCAACATACTAAACAAAATATAACGAAAAAAAGTTGTTAAACTAAGTGAACATAGTAAATAATAATTATTATAGATCTAACAGCAACTAATCTGATTGTTTAAACATTCAGACACAATTTTATGGCATAGTTTCTGTGCGATTATTGAATCATAAGAACATGAATAGTTTCTGTACTGATCATTTTAGGACTGTAGTGAATAAGAACTTATTTAAAGAGAATAATAAAATCTTTAAAATTTTGCAAAAATATAAAGGGTTTGTGGCAGCTGCCATATATTTTTATGACATTTTTCATGTCAAACAAATTGTATTATCTAGTATGTATTTTTGTTGTTAAAATGTTTTTTGAGAAATCAAATAGTTACGGTTGTTGTTGTTGTTTTGTTAATAATAAAATAAAGATATTTTTCATACTGTCAATATTTTATAATTTAAATAAATACAATACTTAAATACCATTACAAATTGGTGACCCCGACGCAAGCCGCACCTTATATATTTAAAATGGACCAAACTTCGCCCTCAGTGTCGAATTTTCCAAATATTGAAATTGAACCACAACTAGTAGCTGCACATTCTGTTAAACTACCTGTTTTTTGGCCAAATGATGCCGAATTATGGTTTGCGCAAGTTGAAGCCATTTTTAAAAATAATAATGTAAGAAATCAAACTACAAAATTCAATCAAGTTATTTCTTCCTTGTGCCCGGAGTATGCATCAGAAATCAGGGATTTCATTATAGATCCACCATCAATCAATCCATTTGATGTTCTCAAAGAAGCTTTAATAGAGCGAACTTCCCTTTCAGAGAAAAAAAAATTACAAAAATTATTATCTTATATTGGAGACCAAAAACCTTCCCAAATTTTGCGACAAATGAAACGTTTGGTAAACAACAAAACTTTGGACAACTCTATTTTAGAAGAACTTTTTATTCAAAAATTACCAACTAACGTACAGATAGTATTGGCGTCTTCTATTGGCACTTCCTTAGAGCAAAAAAGTCTTATCGCGGACAAAATTTTGGAGATTTCAACCCCAACAATTTCGGCCTCTTCAATAAAAGATTCAGAATTGAACATTCTAAAAAAAGAAGTTTTGGAAATTAAGAAACTTATATCTACATTAAAAAATGACAAGACCTTCCCTAACAATCATATATCCTCCGATCTATGTTGGTATCATTTCAGGTTTTCCATTTAAAAATACTAAGTTGCATACGATTGCGTGAAAATGGAGCACCCGGTAGAAAAACGTATACTGCAGATACATGGGCATTTTTATGGAAAATAAACTTTGTCTAAAGAAAATTTCAGTAACATTTATAATAATCGCATAAAATAATAAATACAGACCGATGGACCACCCGGTACATTGTTCGGTGGGAGTTTCATTACAGCCTTGCGCTATATCTGAGCCTCTCGGCCATATAATACGCCCTCGGCTGGAATGAAACATTTCCCATCTCACATGTAATATACAATTCCGTATGTTATGGAATATTCTGTACATCAAACAGCACAATACACACAATATTTATTATAACAAATGACTCTGTATGTTTATGTTTTGTATTTCAGTCTATAATAAGTCCCATCTACTCACCGTTTTTATCTTTGCAGATAATATTACCGTTGACAGCGATCTTAGTTATAGCAGGCTCCCGCATGCTTTCGGTTCTAGGCCCAAAACGCATGATATATTGTATTTTCTTGCCCCGTAGTACATCACGCAATGTATCTGCTTCACTTTTGGCTATTTCTAACTTCATGTCAGCCTGAAATAAAACAGCCATTCAGCTGTGAAATAAGCAGATGGCATGGGGTAAGCCAGTCTCACGGAATGTGTGTATGTGTCAATGCCACACACTACTTTCATCAGCGTGCGTCCTGGTCCGGGGGGCGGGATTGTTATGACCGCGGCGCTCCTGTCCTCCAAATAACTCAGGTATTTTGGACAAGGAGACCAATGCGCACACACCTCTGAAAATAAAAAATACCAAACCGGGAAAACAAGTCATTGTTTACATTGAAAGTTACAGGAAATTCATGAGTAACATGAGTAAATCTAAGAAAGTGATGGCGCAAGCTTATTAACTAACCCACGATTGTTTCCATTCAAACATTTATTGCCATTTGCACTAAACACTTAAGTATTTTTAACCCGACTAATAATTTTTAAATCGTCAAACCGCGCCCATATTTACCCGTTAAGCCAATTGAATTTTAAAGATGTTTAGTTTTAAAAATACTCAGTTAAAAATTTTTCAACTTAACTCTGATGCAAATGGGCATTATTGACCAACGAGCTAGTACTAAAAAAAATATATGAACAAAATGGTTCGCCATCCCTGATCTAAGAGATACGAGGTGTGGCTATTAAATAACGAAACTGATGCTACTACAGGCGAACTACACATGTGAAGCTTTCTCTTTCGATTGCCACCCCTCCCGTGTCTAGACATATTCACCTGACCGTGCCCTTCGTTTGTATAAAATAAAAATATTTGTTTTGCCGAAAAAATTATAAGTGTTTTAATAAATTTGTAGTTAAATTTCGGCTACTGGAACTTACCTTTCATTAAAAGAAATATGTGACAATCTGTTCAATTCTCTAACTCAGTTGTTAATTTTTAACCACTTGAAGATTTTAATCTAATGAAAATTCTTAACACACGAGAAAAAATCAAACTGTCACATGTAACATTTGTTTCTATTTGTCAAAAATATTAGAAAGTGGTTAAAAGTTAACAACTATGCTAGAGAATTGGCACGTATAAATGTTTATCTCTTGCGTGGGTATTTGAGTGGTTTAAAGCGGGACCCGCTTTCCCGTCAAAAACAGATAAAAATATTGAAAAAATTCGGTAATCCGATCCGATTTAACCGTCGTTTAACTATTTGTGCGATTGCTGAAACTGTAGCAATTGACAAAGAATGCATAAAGCAAATTTTACACGAGAATATCAACATTTAAAAAGAGTGTGCGAAATTGGTGACGAAAATTCTTACAAATGAATAAAATTAAGTTCGTTTCTAGCCAAGAATAACATCCTAGTGTTACCTTATTTGCCAAAACTGGTATAATGTGACTTTTATCTATTCTCCAAGATCAAATCTGTATTAAAAAAATATATATATATTTCAGACCGCTGAAGCTGTGAAAAAAAAAAACCGGCACGCATCATGAACGAGCTTCCAGAAGAAGACTTTTAACACTGTTTTGAACAATGGAAAATTCGCGTGGAGCAGTGTAAGGATAGAGGAGGAGTGTATATTGAAGTGGGTGATAATAAATATGTATAAATTTGAAAGAAAAAGTTTTACAGTATCAGTCTCTTTATTTAATAGCCACACCTGGTATTGCTCAGTTCCACAGTGCAATAGTTATACTAGTGAAAATATATCTCTACTATATTTTCCCAAAGACATAAAAGTTCGACAAGCATGGGTTTATGTATTAAAAATAGGAAAAAACGGTGAGAAAATACATGAATGTGTGTTCTGAGCATCTCAAACCTTATAGCCCGAGACACCGAAACAGTATGGCGTGATCGTAACCGGTGATAATTTTTTTTCCATAAGTGTACAAAGAAATTAACTTTGGACTCGTAATCCAAGAGGACATAAAAAAATGACACCTTTAATTCAATATGGCGAACGGTTTGAGACGCCGTATCGGTATGGCATACAACTCTTTCATTCTTTACCTATCTAATATACAATATAAAACAAGAATTAACTTTGTACTCATTCCCAAAGGCATAGTTTTTTTTGACAAATTTAAAAAAATGCTCAGCGCAACGACGACACCTACATGCCTCCATACTTGTATTTCCGTGTTAACCACACTAGCTAACTTCTCAAAAAGATTCAGCTTTGGACTTATCATACGTGCTTTTTGTTGCTGGCTCCCGGTCTATTAGAAATTTTCTCATGAAATTATTTCTGCAAGCAAACCTCTGAACCAATGGATGATATTCCATGTAGTTACCTCAATATTTGATTTCACATGTTTCGTGTGTGTTCTTATGTGAGAAGCAAAATTATATCAATTTAGTTGGGTGCATAAATTATATTACATTTATTTTGTTTAGAGGCGTAATAGTTTGTGCTGAAAGAGAGTTTGAAACCTTGCCTCATTCATTTTTACCTTTGCAAGGTAATTTTCAAGACAATTTCTAAGTAACATTGTTGCTCTAATTGTTAACAAACATAAAATAATTTTGTTATTTGTTACGACTTACTGCTGTTGCCTTGCAGTGATAGTGCTGTTGCTATTGTATGATATTTGACTAGCGTAATAGCGTAGAGTCGTTCACAAGAATCTAGTTGCTATGGTAGCACTGTTGCGTTGCGTTGCAGAAGTTTGTAAACTCCAAATAATCCGTGACCCAGCTGTAAAAACAGCGACTCATTTGACCAAAAGATTCTGTAAGTTTTATGGAATCTACCCATTTAAGTACATTGAAAACTGCTAGTCTGCCATGCAGATCTGGGTGGAGTTCAAAATGACGTCCATTAAAAAAGGAAAGTAAATAAAGGAATTTTTAATCATGTGAACATAATTTTTTTTTATCACATGATACTAGACGAAAATACAAGTCAAAAGACACCAGTCTGCCACTCGAACGTGGCTGGGTTGCCCTGGCAGACGAATTTCAAAATTTAAAATTTGCGGCCTCAAATTTCGGAACACAAATTTTTTATTTTAAAATTCGTCTGCCAGGACAACCCGACCACGTACGAGTGGCAGACTGGTGTCTTTTGATTTGTATTTTCGTCTAGTATCATGTGATAAAAAAGAATATTTTGGTCATTTGAGCCAAATTTCGGGCCACAAATTTTAAATTTTAAAATTCGTCTGCCGAGCCAACCCGACCACGTACGAGTGGTAGAATAGTGTCTTTTGATTTTCGTCTAGTATCATGGGATAAAAAGAACATTTTGGTCATTTGAGTCAAATTTCGAGCAATAAATTTTAAATTTTGAAATTTGTCTGCTGAGGCAACTCGACCACGTACGAATGGCAGACTGGTGTCTTTTGATTTGTATTCTCGTCTAGTATTTCGAGATTCAAAAGAAAATTTTGGTCACATTATTATACATACAGTGTATTACAAATAAAATAGAAGAGTTGGAAATCTTTCTTAGTGAATATAACTTTGATATCATTTGCTTATCTGAACATTGGATAAAACGAAAATATAATTATAAACTTGCTAATATGTATTCCAGAACTTATATAAATCATGGTGGTGTTCTAATTCTAGTGCGTGATGAAATAGAGACATCAAAAATTAAAATCATTGAAACATTATGTGTGGAACGAGTATTCGAGTGCACGGCAATAAACTATACGCATGACAATAATCAATACTTCATACTATGTATATATCGTTCTCCAAACGGTGACTTAAATATATTCTGGAATAAATTCGAAGAATTTCTAGATATTTTAATAAAAATGTGTAGTACGGATATCAAAAACTTCTGAAAAATGTATTGGTAACATATGTAGTAATTTAAGTTGTACGGATTATGTTTCAGACATAGATTATAATGCACTATCTGATCATTTAGGACAAATAATATACATAAAAGATAAAATTGTAAAAACTAGAAATATAACATACAGGAGTTACACTTCCCAAAATATAGAATACTTTAAATTTTTGTTAGCAAAAGAAAACTGGCAAGATCTGCTATGTGAAGCAAATATCAATGAAACTTTCGAGAAATTTATTAGTATAGTTCGTTATTATTATGACATGGCATTCCCTATAAAACATAAAACTGTGATGAATAACAAACGAAATAATACATGTAAGTGGATCACAACGGGAATTAGAATATCAGCTCAAAATATGAACAAATTGTATAAATTATCACTAAACGGTAATCAAGACATGATAAACCATTATAAAAAATACAAAATTGTTTATAGAAAAGTAATATTGAAAGCTAAGCAGATGTATTATTGTTCATTCATACAAAATAGCGACAATAAAAATCGCGCAGTGTGGCAAGTAATAAATAAAATAGGATATCAAAATATAACAAAAAATGAAAATAACAAAAATATAAGTTTGTATTTAAATAGTAAGAAAATAATTGATCCTGTAGATGTAGCGAATACGTTCAACAATTACTTTATTAACATATCTGCAGAATTAATACAAAATATTTCTCCTGAAAATTTAAATTCTGCAAATATTGAATATTATGCAAAATCATTATTTATAAATCCTGCAACTAAATTTGATATTTATAAAATTATTGTTTCTTTTAAATCAAATACATCTCCTGGTTTAGATGGAATTACCATAAATATTGTAAAGCAGGTAGCTTATATATTAGTGTATCCTTTAACATATTTAGTTTATAAGTCAATAAGTGAGGGTGCATTCCCAAATGTATTAGAAATAAGTAAAATTGTTCTTTTCCACAAAGGAGGTGATACCAGTATTGTTTCAAATTACAGACCAATAGCGCTTCAGTCTATATTTTCAAAAATTTTGAAAAGTATATAGCTTTACAATTGAAAAATTTATTAGAAACAAATAATATCATTACTGCAACCCAACACGGATTTCGTACAGGTCACTCGACTACAAGTGCAATCTTAAATTTTATAACAGATCTCTACACAGCCTTAGACAATGGTGAACAGGCAATTGGTGTTTTTATGGATATTAGTAAAGCATTTGATTGTATAGATCACACTATACTTTTACATAAAATGGAAAAGTCCGGCAGGTACTTGCTCAGATTGGTTTAAATCTTATTTAAAAGACAGAGGACAAATTGTAAATGTTAACAATGTAGTATCTATAGTAAACACAGTATCATTGGGTGTGCCTCAAGAGTCGGTACTAGGACCGATACTATTTACTATCTATATAAATGATCTACCAAATGTTATTACATCTGGGAACTTTACAATTTTTGCTGATGATACAACATTGCTTAATAGTGAATGGGACACACAATCTTTACTGACTTCAATAACAAGCTGTCTAATAAATATCAACAATTGGTTTAAAAATAATAAATTACTGTTAAATGTACAGAAAACCGTAGCAATAAAATTTTCAGCCTCCAAAAAGAAACAAAATGAATCTGTTTACATAAAATGTAATTCTAAATCAATTGCACAAGTACAAAATACTAAATTTTTTAGTTTAATTGTACAAGAAAACTTGGATTGGGAAGTACAAATAAGTGAACTGTGTAGTAAATTAGCTTCAATATGTTATGCTATGCGTAGAATAAAAATTCTCACAGACAAAAATATAATGATGGCATATTACTTTGCACATTTTTGTGCTAGAATTAAATATGGAATAATATTCTGGGGAAATTCGGCACAAGCTGAGAGAGTTTTTATTCTGCAAAAATATGTTGTAAGAATAATTCAAGGACTACGGGTACGAGATTCGTGTAGGAAACACTTTAAAACATTAAATATTCTGCCTTTGCCGTGTATATTTATTTATGAAATATTGGTATATGTAAAAAGTAATATTGAAAAATTTAATTTAATTAATTTAAATCATACTTATCATACATGTAATATTCATACACTACTTATTCCTCAACATAAACTTAGTTTATTTGAAAAAAGTCCAAAATATGTTGGCACCATTTTATATAATAAGTTGCATGTTAGCCTTAAAAATATTACTAATATTATTAAATTTAAGAAAGAATTGAAGTTATTTCTAATAGAACATTGTTTTTATAGCGTATAGGAGTATATAAATTATGTTTAAATAATATGTATTGTAAGTGATCTTATGAATGAATAAATTCTATTCTATTCTATTGTTATAATTATAATATATTAATGAAATACGCCTTTTAATTATAGAGTTTTTATTTTTCTTATATTAAACTTACTAGATTCTTAATTACAACATTATTTTTCTTATTTATTCATTCATTATTTATTATTACTTTCTAGTAAAAGGACAGCCAAACTGCGTCGGTAACTATTAAAACATTGGGCATTCGGGATTTTGCGCTCCCCATCGTAGTTAAGTCCTTTGTGAACGGTGTACATACATACAACGGCAAAGCAAGACAACCGAAACAAGACAACACCAATAAGTTATATTTGAATGCAGCTTAGGGCTCCGAACTAATTTAATAAAGTAATATCGACATAATAATGAAGTACAAGATGCAATAAATAAAAGCAAATAGCTTACCTATGGCTGCTTCAACATAGATCAATAGAGAACGAAGAAAAAAAACAAAAAAAATAAAGCAAAATACGTTATCCGAGAAGAAAAACAAGCAAGATATACAGGGTGATTCTTAACTTACAGAAAAGATTTGAAGGTATAGGTAGGTAGGGGAAAAAGTCACAATAATGCTTTTTGTTTAATGCTAGTTGTGTTTTGGTTTTTTAGTGGCTATCACCGATGTGGAGAGCAATTTATGAGCAATGAAAGAAATATGTAAGTAGCTGTACCTTTAATGATAATACTTGATACTTATTTTTTTTTACAAAACATTGTTTAAGTAACTTGAAAGTATTCGCAATTTACTATTTAAAACATAATTAACTGTCCTAGTTTGAAACAACTGCTTATTAATTGATTTAACTTTAATTTGCTGTAATTTTTTGTTATTGAATATTTGTCAAAAGTTTATTTTGGGACCCCTAGCTGGTCTTTATTTTAACAAAGTTGGAATTTCTTCGTTCTCCACTCGAAATATCCATTAAAATACTAAAAAAGTGACAGGGTCAATTTTTAAGGCCAACCGTATAATTTTAACAGTTGCCTGAAAGAGGGTGAAGTTAACAATGCATTTTAAATTAAGTTCTTGAGTTTTCAGGGAACTTTGATCATATATTTTGTTTAATTATATATTTAACATATCGACTAAAAATTTATATCTCAAGGTTTTTGGTGTCGCTGTCATTAAGTTTGTCAAATATATTGAATTTGTTGTTTTCATGAATTTAACAGACTTTGATCGTGTCATTTTTTGAGTATTTTAATGGATATTTCGGGTGGAGAACGAAGAAATTCCAACTTTCCGAAAATAACGACCACACTAATGACCACAATGAATTATAAATAAAACTACATATGTAACACTATGTTTACTTTTAACAAACAGAAACCAAATTATATAAATAGATAATAACTACAAAAAATAATCTGGGCTAAACGATTTACTTGTATAAAAAGTATATTATTATATGAGGGATTATGATAGTCATTATTCACTATAGTATGACATTAATACTATACTTTTTCTACTCCTGTTAATTCGGAAATCACTTTTGAAAATGATCGAAATTCGTTAAAAACACACGTTGAAAAACGTCAACGTCAAAATACACAATGACATCAGGCTACATGTTATCAGTCAGATGGCCGTTGCCTGGTGATGCACATCACGGCTTTAACATAATAGTGAATTATGGACTTCTGGCTCTGTGATTGGTCGAGAAGAGTGAATTATGAATCATAATCATTCATTGTCGTGAATTATGGGTACCATAATAAATCAAAAAAATTAAATAATAAGAATATATTTATACAGGAGCAGAAAAAGTTATGTTTGTAATAAATATCAACAATATAAAAAGAAAATTTGACTTACCTATGATAATAATGGCGCAAGAGATTAGCAATTTTCCAATCATTTTTATAATAGTATTTTTTTGTGTACAATATTCATTTATTTACTTTTAATATGCAATTGAATGCAGTTGAATAACAAAAGATATTAGTTATTATGCACATTAATTGACGCAGCTAGATAATAAGCAAATTATATTCATACTATAAATAAAAAATTATAAAAAAAATCATTTCACTTGTTAGTTTCGTCAAAATGAGTAAACTTCTAATTAAATATCATGTCATATGTATTAGCAAAGGTAATTTAGGGAAACTTACAATAGCAATAGCAAAGTTATAAATAATCTTAATTTACAAATAAATGTATCGATAAATCAAATGTTTTAAACTTAACAAAAAGTTTACTAGCAATAAATCATATATTAATACCAGTATGTAGCATTTAACATAAATACTCAAAATTTTCTATAATTAATTATTGACTTTTGTAAAACATTAAAACGAATAATTATACATGGCCCAACTCATTAAAATTGTTTACAGCTGTTGACCTTTGATAAAAAAAATGTCTTCCAAAATAATATCTGGCATGAAATAAAATAATTTTTAAAGTGAAAAATTATCAAGGCAACAGTATTTTTCTTGGGTTGTAACTTGTTAAAGAAATAAACAATATAATGTTTTAATGTTTGATTATATTATATATTTGACTCACAATAAAAATATAAGAATTCATTCACTAAATTGTATTCCATAAATCGTTAAAGTACATATTGCAGAAGCCATCTGTAAATTTACAATAAAATAATTTAAATAAATCTGTTTTGAAATAAACATACTCACTGATGTCAATTCATGTATCTCTAGACCGTATATGGACATAACACAGAACTTTAATTTGTTTCTATACATTTCCAGTGACAGCGTCTTTATCTGAAATGAAATAGTTATTTATGTATCAAGGTCACTCAAGTTTAACTTTTTATCACAAATAAGCCATGTGAGTGATAAAAAGGAACAGCAGCGCCGAAGTACATATTAAATTTTATTTGAAATCAAAATTAGAAAAAAACTGTAATAAAAATATTATATAGTTAATTCTTCTTGCATATTTTGTTTCATGTTGCGTATAAATTTACTATAGTACGACAATTTATCTGCCAAAATTTTCTCAAAAACTCAAAAACGTCCTTTAATGGGTTACTTTAGTGATGATTTCTGAGCTTTTAATGACGATTTTTGAGTACTTGTGTGCCGATTTCAAATAAATATAATTATTTTGTGAAACAGTTTCGTTGATCGTGAGATACTCAGTTCGTTCGTCATAATCAACAAAATTTTCCATTTTCTTTCGCATCTTCTCTTCTTCTTAAAACTAAATAAGATTTAAAATATACTCAATGGACCTGTGACAAGGAACGAAAATGGGCCTTTCAATTATTTTGCTGCAACTATACAGGTTCTCTTATTTAAAGTGCGAATGCATTGGGATTTCGAGAACCGTCAGAGTTATGAACATGTATTTCCAACTGAAATGGACCCGTAGCCATCTGGTGGTAAAATTATAAACTACTATGAGGTGTAATAGTGTGAAAGATGCGTTTGACGTAATACTAATAAAAGTGATCTTTATGTAGTTGCTAATTGTTTAGTGAAATATTGTTCCACTAAAATTATTTTCTCAATTATTTGTTCTTCCCCTATCGTATTAAATTTAATTCGTGTTTGAGTTCCACAATCAAGATAAAAATCACAATAGAAACTTCTGAGTACATATATAAGTGTAATTTTCAGATTAGGTTGTACTACTAACACATGTTTACTAAATATTACAGTAGAAATTATTGAAGGATTTTAATACAAATTGCTATAAATAAAGGCGTCCCGCAAGGATCTATCTTGGGGACTCTATTTTTATTTTATATACTGCAGATTTGCCTCTAGTAATAAAGTTCTTTTCAATCAATTCTTATGCTGATGGTACGCATTTATTTGCAATGTTTTCGCCTCAAACTATTGTATCGTCGGTCTCTCATGTAAACAATGATTTATAAAACCTGATGGTTTAATATAAATGGCTTAAGTTTTAACGCCAAACAAAATGTCTTGGTGTGCTAATTGACGAAAAATAAAATTTAAGATTTCATTTGAACAACAAATTGCAGAGTGCTAGATTTAAACTTAAAAAATATTATATAAACATAAATACATTCTATCTCCTGAAATTAAAATGTATCTAATAAATTCATTCGTTTTATCTGTTTTAATGCAAGGAATTAACCAAGCCATACAAGACAATAGGGCCAGTACTTCTTCAATGCAAGGGGTAAACCGAGAAGTGCAAGTACGGGTGCATAAAGTGCTCAAATAACTTGCTTCGCGGACTGTACGACAAGGACAGGTTTCCCACGTGTTACCGGTCTCTCTCGGCTCGCATTTCAACGTTAGTGAGCGTTCCAGAATTCCTTTATTTCAGTGTATAGATGTAAAACCTGTTTAATTTATTATTATAACTATGATTTTATTAATTGATTTTATATATCTAAATAAATATTTATTAATTAATATCTAGTCTTTAAAACTTTGCTACTAATAATACAAATATTGCTTTTCAAACAACACCTCTATTTGGCACTTCACAATTATTTGACATACATGATAAAAATATTTCAGTTTTTGTTCCCATTATAACTAAGATTATTGAAATATATTATTAAATATTTAATTTAATTTTTCGCAAAATTATAGTTATTTGTTTAACTAGGCATCAAAATACTAGATTCACAGCAGAGGCTGCCGTTTCATTGACGAGGCGAAGCCGAGGCAATGAATGCTGCCGAAGCTATAAATCTGTGTTTGATGCCGAGTTAAACAAATAACTATAATTATGCGAAAAATTAAATTAAATATTTAGTAATATGTATATTTAATAATCTTAGTTATAATGGGAACAAAAACTGAAATATTTTGTCGCCATGCATGTGTTGAACGGTTGCTATTATATTAATTGGCGGTTGTTAAGCGTTTGCGGAGCGGTTGTTATGTAAAATATTTTTACAGCCTAGGCATAAAAGTGACACTTTACAGACTGTTAGTAGTCCGTGAAGTGTCATTTTTACTGTCAATCGACAAAAAAAGCATTTACAAGAAAAGTTCAAATAATTTTTTTAACTGCTGATTTTATTTTTGAAAAAAATTCAATATATTGTGTAGTGTGTCCAGTAAACTTCCTCTTCCGGTTTTTCAATTTCATTCAAAATCAACTCAGCTCTTCATATTTTCATGAAACTCATAAATTCCAAGTTTCGTTTACATATCTTGTCTCGTTCGTGAGATATTCCGCACACGGTCATCCATCCATCCTCACACACAGACATCAAAATTATTATTATTATCGGATTCAGTGGACGTCAAAATATGTATTTCCTCAAACATATCGTTATCGATTTTTTTTTCCATTCCATACATTCTTATATTTTGCATAAGAAAGTAAAAATATAAAACTATATAGACGAATTCCAAAATGTAATATACTCGTATTTGTTTTTATTGATACTCACACAAACATGTTTTATTTTTATTTTAATGTATAAATACATTTATAAGCATTAATCACAGAAAAAATAAATAATGACAATATTAAAATTACAAAAGATATACGTATGTGGGTGACGGTGATAACAAAAGTACTGTCAAAGTGTCAAATTTTTTCAAAATTTTATTAATTTTTTTATATATTCTTAGATGTATTCTGCATGTGATCTACATTAAACAATTATTATAAAAGGTAAATAATAAATAATTTCACCAATTGGGATCTGACATGGGGGCATGGCCTATCCAAGATGACGTCAATTAGGGTGAAGATTCGAATGTGACATTAATACTGTTCGCGTATAAAATATGAGTCTCACTCTTACGATCAATAACATTTGCGAATGCGCTACAACAAAACCTGCAAACTTAATTTTAAAGTTTATACCTGAAAATTGATTAAATGCGGAAAAAGTTAAATGAAAGTGACAGTGGCTGTGGGTGTACTGTATGTCAACGTCGAATTTACGAGGTGATCCCCATCAAATCAATAGGAAAATTGCAAGAGATGAACAAGTGATGAGTGTTGTTTGTTCCTGCATGGCTGGTTTTGGGTGAAAAAAGCAAAAACTGCATTGCTACGTTATTGTACTGTTATAGGTTAGTTGTACGTTTCTTGATCTAAATCAACTAAATAAACAAATAACTAAAAATGAACAAATATAAGGAACATTAACTTTAAAAACTGATTTAATTTCATTTATTCACTTAGTTAAATGCAAAGTAAAAAGATTTCGAAGCAAATTCATATTATAACCTAAAATTTTACTTAGAAGTATATAACCGTCTGGTACAAAATATACAGAGCATATTATTTATTGTAAACGCATCCATGTTGTTTATTTTTGTTAGTTTTTCCAATGATTTTTCGCACTCCAAATTGGATTACTTTATAAATAAAACGTTTGTTCAGCTTCGGAAAATAATGGAATGTAATGTCCAGATTTTTATGGGACTTTTACTGCACAATACGTGGTGCTTAACTACAATTTCGGTCATTTTTTATCTACAAAATCGTTGTTCCCATTTAACGTAATGTATGTCTAACGGAATCTTCACCCTACTTTGTGTTCGAAAATAATCCGCCAGATGGCATATCGCTACATGTCAGATCCCATTAGTATTATAAAATAATTTGTTTGTTTTTTGGGTTTGTAATTCAAGTTTGACATAAGAGTCTGTAAAGTTTAACTTTAGCTACTATTTTGGCTAACTTCGCGTAGTAATATCGTGTACTTTAGTATCGATTTTGGAAAAACAATATTATTCTATAATAAAAATTAAAAATAATATATATTGATCGGGAAAACATTAATCTGGTGCAACCATATTATTTTATATTTAATTTTTTTTCTGTAGATTACATTAGTAAAGTTAAAGAAACGATTTGTCCATTTAGTCGGGTTACTATGTACTTGACCCCTGCCAAACATTTTTTTTTTAAATGGATAAAATAATTGCAAACAAACTAAATTTATGATTAAACAAACGTAAACAAAAGTTAAACAATACTATTCTGAAGTAAAAAATAAAAAAATTAAATTGGTCGGGTCAGGTTCACGTACTTTGCTTTGCGAAAACCCATAGCAGCGAATACTGCGTGCCGTTATCACATCACCGAAAACGAGGTTCCCAGGTGGCATATAAACTCAGCAGTTGAGACCGCTTATTATAAAAATAAAATAAAAATATTTGCTGGTTCCATTTGAAAATAAAATTCTGTAAGGGAGGTTTTGGGACGGGACAAAATTATCGTTAAGAGAGTTTTCTACAGATTAAGCACGTTGTAGGACCTATAAAAGACGATTTCACTATTTTCACGACGATGTTGTTTGTCACATCATATTTTGAATTTAAATACGTACGATAACTATGGAATATTTTGATCCGTCTAGCGACGAAAATTCGCACAATGTTTATTTTGTAAGAATATCATATCGGAAAATTTCCGCTCTTGACGTTTTTCTCTAAAATTAAAAGGAAACGTGGAAAACGCAATTATTCGAAAAAAGAGCATTTTTTCAACCCTTAAAATCCAAATTAGGGTTTGATGCCATAGCGGTAGAGTGCTAGATGTTGGATATTTTTAATGTACGAGCAACAAGGAATAAAATTCATCAATAAAATATACTTGATCAATTTTTTTTGGATTTGCCTCTGTTTCGTGCAGATTTTTACTGGACTTACCGCTGCTCCAGTCGTTCTGTCATTTTACTAGTAATAAAAAACCGACCAGAACATTACACACTACATCACTCAAATGCTGCTTATCAGCAACAGACGCTATTGACAGGCAGAAAAAAATTCACGCATGCGAACAAAGGTTCAAAGTCATCTCATATAAGCGCGGTTGATTCAAATTCGTCAGGTTTTCGCATAAAAATAAGGTTACTCTCTTAAAAGACCTCGTATTTACTACTACTCATGAGGCGACCGAAGTAGTTAGTCAACTTCCTATCTTCATAAAAAAAATGTTCATATCACAGACCTTTTCAAATTGAATCATTTCTATATGTTCCGATTGTATACCATGAAATTAACCTTGAATCCTGAATTAATAGTTATTTGTATACCAAGGCCGCGAAATCATCCTTTAGCGTACCAAAAGAAAAATTGTCGCCGCTTGCGGTCGAGGCAGGACAATCTCAAGGGCTATAAAGGATTTGGCGGCCAAGGTATATACACTATTTTTTGTGCAACCGTAAAAAAATTTAATTATAAATTTTATATAGTTGTATTTATTGTAAATAGAAAGTGGCTATGGAATTGACATTTGATAAACAAAATAATTAGTTTTGAAATAGTTGTTTATATTACAAGCAAGGTAAAACAGTTTTTACTGCTGAATGGAGGAAATGACCGGCGAGCCGATCATGCGAGCCTGTCACCACCTCCTTGAAGCAGTAAAACAGTTACCTTGCGGGTATTGTGCAACATTTTACTTGTTACTCATTTGTAAATCAAATTAAAGTTATAACCAAGTCCTATTAGTTACTTGCAACTGTTCTGTCAAATATTATTTGAAATGATAAGCCTTGTAAGCATTACTGTGGCAACGTGCATTGTTTACCTTGTTTACTAACTTGTAAAATTTTTACAATGTAGCTGTCAATTAGTAACTTGTAAAGATTCATTTTCAAAAGCAAAGGAGGGCTTGGGTAAATGGTGTTTGCAAATGAGTGACAAGTAAAATGTAAAAATAATGTCATTTCTCAAGTGCCAAAATGATTGTCTTTTACCCTGTTTTGCGTCCGCTACCATAACAACAGCCGCGAAATTCAATTTCTCGGTCTATTTTTCGGCTGCGAAATGCTTATTTTACGTTCGGTTGCACAAAAAATAGATTTTCAGTAGTCTTACCATATCCCGTAATTCATTGTTGTACAAGTTGTGTAAAAGAAATATAGTTCGTCTGTTCTGGAACGAAAAATACATGTTACATGACCATCTCCAGTGCGATCCGCTGGCAGTCTACCAGATTCTCCTATTATTATTATTATCTGCAGTATATAATAGTAGAAGTCAAATTGTAATCAATTACATTGAAATCATTGAACGATAAACTGTCAAATGAATCTTGCTTCCTTATAATAATAGTAATATATTGTACTAGTGTGGAATGTGACATATTAGTAACGAAAGAAAAACCTTCGGGTTCGTGGCTAATTTTCTTGACTGACTACTGAGCATTCCACGCGAGTGCAAAACAACATTTTACCCAACACCACTGTCATTTAAATTTTAAACACGAAAAAACGTGAAAATGAAGTAGATAAAAATGTGGAAATATCTCTAAATATTACAAGAAGCATGTCTGAATTTAATTCCGAAAAAGTCCAGAGACATTTATAACAACGAATTTAATCAGTAATTATTTACCGTGTCTTTTCTATTATTCCCTCACTGCGTGAGGAATGTTCGACATTACTTATTTCAAATAACCATAGTTTCAGCCATATTATGAGTCGGTGTTGGATAAATAAATAAAGTCAACCTAAAGTAAGTTAACTTATATGTTTTTTTATCCAATACCTCTCAATAAATGCTTTATAACTATGGCGATTTTAAGCAAGGAAAGTAATAGATTACCCACTAGTGGGTATAATTTTGAGAAAAGCCACTAGAGAGTGATTTTTTATTTATAACAATAATAATAAACACAACACCTTGGTAACTACTTCAATTGATATTTTAATTTAGATAATTTAAAGCATTTGTCATTGTCAAATAATATTTCTTTAATAAATTTTGCATTTATTAAGAGATGTTGGATAAAACGTTATACTTCACACTTGGGCAAAGTGGAATTACCCACTCCATAAAGTTATCACACTCAACCTTCGGCTTCGTGTGTTAAAATTTGTCTCGTGGGTTATTCCTTACTTTGCCCACTTGTAAAGTAAATAACTATTATTAACTACAATTCTTAGAAATTAAAATTTTCGAAAGGTTTTTGGACACATCAGATTATATGATTATATTATTTTTAAATTATATATTTTGAATTTTAGTGTTCAAATTACAAGACACTTGATTTTAGAAGAAATCTCTCAACTGGAAAATTAATACGTATAAGGTGTATTGAGAATATCTCAGTGAATAACTGAGTAAATTTTGTTATAATACAAGTAATAAATTGGGGATGGTTAATAAAATATTAATTATTAATTATTATTGTGACAGTTAATTAATATTTCAAGTTTCATTTTGCTTTGTCTTTGGAATTTATCTCATCAATACCACGCGGCCTCTCTGATTTTTATGTTTAAGTACTCATTTTCTTTGCTTTCAAGCAAAACCACTCAAGCAAACTGACATTAGGTAAAACCCCTCCTCCTTCGGAGTCGGGATTTACTATGCAGTTTTCTTTCGTGATTGTTGCTAAGCAAAAAAAAATTCGTGCATAAATAAACATTTATCGATAAAATCAGAAGGTCCTTAATAAAACGTTATTTACCTTTCTCCTAGCAATCAGATCAAAATACTTAAATCAATGTCATTTGCATTATACACTATGTCCGCGATGTGGTGGCCGCTACGTCATTAGTTTTCGAACTAATAATATAATAATGCATAGTCTGCCCTTGTCACATACACGCTTGTTCAATCGTTAAATATTTTAACGTATGTCTAATATGTCCATCTCTTTTCCACTACTTGAGAAGAAAATGGATAAATGATCACTTCACGGATGGAAATGTCAAATCTGTCATTTCTTTATTAATTTTAGGTTATATTTTGAATAAAACTACAGTTTCATATTTAATAGTAATAATAATAAGTATTAATAATAATAAAATGTTCAAAAAGAAATTACAAGATGATAGCTATAGTATCGTAAACCACAGAAGAGTATATTATATCAGGGGTGGGCAACCTTTTGTATAACACGGGCCAGAATAAGATTTGCGTTTCGTAGGCGGGCCGTAGTAGTAAATTAACACATTTATGTTACTTATATTTTTGTCTAAATATACAGAATGTCCCATAACTTCAGGTACATATTAGAAGGGCATATAGTTCTTAATGTCCTGATTACGGAACAAAAAGAATTTTTTCAAAATTCAAAAATTAGTTTTTGAGCTTTTTGAAGGAAACCGTTTTGGGACACTGGTTGAATAGGTAGTTTTAATATTAAATATTACATTGTATTATATCTAATTAATAAGAAATGTTTGCATAATACAATCATTTCATTAGGTTTCTAATAGCCGGCCACATAAATTGTTTTTCTAATAACAGTATCCAGGGGTACAAAAAATGTTCTTTTTAAATGAACTACCCTTAATTACAGGAATTTTGAAAAAAAATCTTTTTATTCCGTAATCAGGACATTAAGAACTATATGCCCTTCTAATATGTACCTGAAGTTAAGGGACAGCCTGTATAAAAAAACAATGAAAGAACAAAATTAATAAACAATAATAAAACTAAATTAAAGAAGTACTACATTATGTGTTTAAGACGAATTATATCAAATATTAAACTGTAAATCTCTCTTTTTTATGTATGTTGGGTACTAACCTAATTTATAATTTTTGTTTTTGTAAATATTTATTTATTATTTCTTTTAAAGATCTCGCGGGCCGGATTGGAACTTTACACGGGCCGGAGGTTGCCCACCCCTGAACCTCGAACCACATCGATCTCGAACTGTCAAACTCAAACATCCAAATAATGTCAGATCATTGATTCTAAAACAATGGTCTTTGTTTGAAATTATTAAATTAATTCATTTTCATAAGTATTCAATATTGAAGTAATTTATGATGATACCAGCATGAAAAAAATACTATTTAACTTTTTTCTTTAATAATAATCTTAATTTGTAAGTATAAAAGTGTACTAATAACTTGTTCATCATGAATCATGACTGTTTGACAATCTGTATGACGTCATGAAATATCTCCCATCATTAAAATCTTAACCCATTTGAATATTTTTGATGACGTACCGCTCATCAGATCACGGACAAAGTGTATGTAAAATATATATTATATAATAATTGTATTTTCACCAATTAAATTATCTCCCCGAATAAGACTCGAGCATTTTATTTTCTTCGGATAAATTTCAGGTTGACAACCTACGGTGATTTTATTAAAACAGTTTTTTTGTCAGATTGCTAAGTAACAAGGTTTCGTGACAAACAGAAATTTATTCGGCAAATTAAAAAGCACTTGTATAATTACAGTTGAAAAGTACATTTTAATTGACCTATATGCACGATTTGACGATTAACCGACATCTTTTCGCATGCTTTTTTCAATGAAACGTAAACGATATTCCACATTCACCGACTGTATTCCACAGTTTGAAATAAAGAAATTCTAAAACTTTTACCTTCCTATGAACCAGCGCGGCAAGTCCAAAAAACACAACGAACACTAAACAATGTATTATCCATTGAATTTCATATACTTTTGATTTGTTCACATGTTTATTATAAATGATAAATAAAGTAAAACAGGTTGATGTCAATCCCACTACTTTGTTTACAATGAAACAAAAGATGGCGACACTAAATGCTTTATTCATTTCATTTACCAAATCACAAACCCGTCGATGAAGTTTGTACAGATTAATTACTTTTATTTTTGTGCAACATTTCTTGTTAGCCGTCATCTTTAATAATTTTTCATTAATAATATTTAGTAGTTGTGCCATTGAAATATTTATAGCTGTATAAATAGATAAAATTATTATTTGAGCGTTAAAGCAACAAACACGAAACATTTCTAAGATGTCTGTAAAACATTTAACAATATTTACTTGATACATTGCGCCTGCGCATATTAAAATAATGATATTGGTAATAAGATATCTGTTTGATGTTTGATTTATTTTTAAGTGCAAAAACAATTGCAAAAAGTCATAATTTTTTGTTATTTCTTCAAAAATATTTATTAAAACATGTGCGTTCTTTCCGAGACAGTATAAACTTGCCATAGCTGATAAATATAATGAAATGAAAAAGAACATGTCAATAATTGTTAATATAACTTGAATATTTTTCGCATAGATTAAGTTCTTGGTTATGTTCATTCCTACTGTTAATAGAAATAATATTGTTGTGATAATCGCCCAACTAAAAAGACAAAACAATTTATATTTTTTATTTGTAATTTTTTTTAATAATTTCGTCATGCAACAAAAACACATTTTCTATTATTAACGACTTGGCAAAGATATGGAAGTATTAAAAGAATTATTATATTTCTTGAAACAATTATAAAAGTGGAGAATTTTTCATAAAATGTCTTTTTCCGTTCCGCTGTAATCATTATTGATAAAGTGAAAAGAAAATAATGAAAATGTTGTTGTTTATTTTTAATTCGAATATGTGCATCAATTTATGAAATTACTTTATAAAACAATTTTTTTAAAAATGCTTTTGTGCCACATTCAATTCATTAATATTTTATGACAGGTGTTATCTTAGAATTTTTTTGTTTTTCTTATAATTGTAGGCAGCAGACGTAAAAATGATTAATAAATTACTCAAGTTTTTTGCATGTAGAATAATTATGAAGTGTAGTAATCATGAACCTGTCAATTTTGCCTATTTCCCGGGAATACATGTTTTGAGGTCCACTAATTCCGATATTCTCGATGGCGTATGTGTGTATGCATGGATGTGCGTCCATATATTTTATATCTTACGAATAAGAAAAGATAGCGTTATAAAACTTTATAAATACAAATTTCATTACTGCGTCGTGGTCGTGAGTGTATATTATTATTTTGTATAATATTTGTTTACTCAAGGTTTTGTTTTTATTTTACAAGGAGGTCAATTGATTCGTGCAATATAGAAAATACAACGTAAATTTTTTCATATAGCGAAAATACTTCAAATAAATCTTGTAGATAATTGAATTTTAAATCTGAGTCACTGATCATATTTAATTTTACACCTTTGTTAACATGTAAAATCAAGTTTAAAATTTTGTAAAAAAAAGCTCATTTGTAGTGATAGCCATGGAATTTAAATAAAAATTACAGACATATGCAAAACAATTTTTAATAGTTTGAAAGTGCGCGCATAGGCTTAATGTAACGTTCGTGGGTTTAAAAAGTTTTTTATTCAAACAAAAAGAAATATTATTTATAACAAATATTTAATACTTATTATAATTAAGAGTAAAAGTTAATTATCACTATATTTAAAGACTAAAATAACGAATACAAAAACTCATACACTAACACTTATCACTACTATAAACAAACACTGTTATTTATATAAACTAGCCGAGCGATATTTATTTATCACGATATATTTATGTCCAGACCGGGCGATATATTTATGTTCACAAGTTCTTCATAGTAGCTTCGGATTCAACTGTCTGGCTTCCGATGATTCGCTCTTTTATACATCACTTTCCTTGTTTCTGGAAGCTTCGGGATTCTTCTCTATTATGGCGCAAGCGGACCGGTTCAAACAAGTCGGCGCTGCGTCTATTTAAACTCATTTATCCACTCGGCGGCGTAAGCTGACAAGTTTCAACTTGCCGGTGCCGCGTCCGTTACAATATATTATACTTTTGTTTAAATTTCATGGCTATCACTATAAATGAGCATTCTTTTATAAATTTAAACTTGATTTTACATGTTGCAAATGGAGCAAAATAAAATATGATTAGTGTCTTAGATACAGAATTAAGGATATTCTAATCGTTTTGTCCTTGTCTAATGTTAGGTTATGCTACATTTGTCAAAAATATCGAGAGTAACTATTAAATGTACAAATTGAAATTTTTAATTGAACCCGATTTTTCAATGTGAAATTGTTTTTTTCTCATTTTTATGGGGGGAAATGTGATTTTTGACAATATACCTTATCTGAATCAAGTGTTAAAAATTTAAAAAAATAAGTTTGAAACATGCATTTTGATAGATAGACATAGAAAACGCTGTTTTCAACTATTCAATGTGTCATATTCATGTTTCTGCCTTACATATTTGTGGATTTTTGTGAAATAAAGTTAAAATTGCTGAGTTAGCTTGCAAAAACATAGAAAACGCTGTTTTCAACTATTCAAACTGTCATATTCATGTTTCTGTTGTATATAATAGCAGATATTTGTGAAATCAAGTTAATATTTGCTTATTTAGCTTGTAAAAACATAGAAAACGCTGTTTTCAGCTATTAAATTTGTCATATTAATGTGTCTGTCGTATATTACAGCGGATTTTTGTGAAATGAAGTTAAATCTGCTGATTTAGCTTGAAAAGACATAGAAATAACTGTTTTCAACTAATCTAACTTTCATATTCATGTTTCTTTTGTATATAATAGCGGATTTTTGTAAAATCAAGTAACAATTTGCTTATTTAGCATGTAAAAACATAGAAAACCCTGTTTTCAACTACTCAAACTGTCATATTCATGTTGTTGTCGTATATAACAGCGGATTTTTGTGAAATCAAGTTAAAATTGCTGATTTAGCTTGCAAAAACATAGAAAATACTGTTTTCAACTAACCTAACTGTCATATTCATATTTCTGTTTTATATAATAGCGGATTTTTGTGAAATCAAATTACAATTAGCTTATTTAGCTTGTAATAACATAGAAAACGCTGTTATCAACTACTCAAATTGTCATATTCATGTTTCTGTCGTATATAACAGCGGATTTTTGTGAAATCAAGTTAAAATTGCTGATTTAGCTTGCAAAAACATAGAAAATACTCTTTTCAACTATTCAAACTATCATATTCATGTTTCTGTCGTATATAACAGCGGATTTTTGTGAAATCATCATAATTTGTTAATGTTTTTCGACGATGCTAAACGTGACAACATCATATTTTTGAACGAGCCCTTCGTAAAACGTCAAACCTTGGACATGAGAATATTCAAAGAAACTAAAATAATTTTCCATTGGGTCAATAACAACTTCAAATGTAATGATTGTGATCATTAAATGCATTTAATATAAATTAAACAAATCGTGTTTAAGATTAATTTGTCCGACACTTTTAAATTTTCGCGCAAACTTTAATTTGGCATGCGACGTTGCCACGCTTCCCATAAGATTTGTAGACATTCGTGTAGTTTGTTTAATATTTTGTTGTTACACAATCTCTGAAAGGTAATGACACTTCGACATTATGTTACTGAATGTTCCAGCTACCGATTTATCAATAATTTAGAATATTCTCGTTATTTTTTATGAGTATTTTTGACATTTTTAGCCTCCAAATGCCATTTTTCCACAAGAACACATGTTAAATCAGTAAAACTTGCAACTGTTATATCTTTTTTATGAAGCTGTGAATAATTTACATGAATTTTTTGTGCAATACTTCAGAAGTGTCGTCTAAATTTTGAGCAATTCTCATTATTTTAAAATTAGGCTTAGAACATCCTTAAATTATCTACAAGATTTGTTTGAAGTATTTTGCTCTAAAATCAGTGGCAAACGACATATCGGTATATGAAAAAAAAAATTGCATTGTATTTCCTATATTGCAAAAACTAAACTAAAAAATTCGTTTTATATTAATCTTATATTTATATGTAATGAGTACGGGCCTGTTGAATCCTATCGGAAGAGTGAGGTAACATCCGATGCCGTTTCTAGTATGTTTCCGAGAAGTCTAAAACATTCAAGAACCGCAATACAGGTGTATAAATTGGTTGCCGGGCACGTGGTGAACAGTCTGTGTGTTTAAATAAATATTAAATAAGTGAAGACTCATAAATTAGTAGAAAAAATAATACGTATGTAATAGTTATTTATGTATTTTGAACGAAAAGTGAAACTTTTAGGTACTAGCAAATTGTTTACGGTCGAAGCGTGAGCCGAGGTCGAAATTACTTGCAACTGCGAGGACCTTAAAGTCACTTTTCGTTCGAGATACATATAAAATTTAATTTTATACTGGTTACTAAAGTTATTAAATTATAGTACAACGTGTTAAATTTTAATATTATAAATAAATAAATAAAATAAATAAATATATCATCACGCCTTTTACCCATTACTGGTGTGGCACTCTGCTTACGCAGATCTCGGTAGGTGATATATTTTTTCGTATGAAGTGCGGTTACCAGCCGTCAAAACATAGCCCCCAAGGATGTTAGTGGAGGGGGAACCACAGGGGTAAATTTAAATTTGTAACTGTCGGCAGTGGGATTCGAACTGAGGATCTCACGATCCACAGTCCGACACGTATAATAATATTATAATGTATATTTATATGTATTATTATTATAATTATGTATTTGTTCTAGCTTCTAGCTATTAATAAAGATTTATTATTATTATTATTATTATTATTTATTTACAAAAATCATCAAAAATTCGTAGAAATATGATTTGGTACAAATAGGCTAAATAACAATTTCTGTAGGAACAAGTATTTGTTTAAAATAAATTTTTAAAAATTCCTTTAATGTCCTAGGACTTGAAATAAGTTTCCTCATGATAAAGTAAATAAACCATATCTGGATAAAAGTTCTGTAAATATTTATTAAAATCACGACGTTTCCACAGTATAGTGCTGCCTTCTTCAGGTAAAATATAAAACATTGTCACTTGTAACTCATTTGTAAACGCCATTTAACCAAGCCCTCTATTGCTTTTGAAATGAATTTTTGCGAGTGACTAACCTGTAAAATTGGCAGCTGCATTGTAATTTTTTTTTAAACCGGAGCGACAGTACTAATTTCGTGCTTAAAATGCGGAGCAAAAATAGTATTTCTCCGAATGTCGGTTGCGTTTATTTATTATTATTTTGAACTGAATTATTTGTACAGTTTCGAAATCAAGAAAGCCGCTTATACCGTAAATGAATGTCCAATTATATTTACCCCCCCCCCCTAAATTTATTAATTCCTTAAATCAGTATTTGTATTATATTTAAGGTAGGTTAACACAAATGTACTTTCATTTCTGATGATGGCAAATAGCCGAAACTAGTTTAATAATTATATCTACCGATAAGTTGCCGGCTTACTCTGCCGTTTCAATACACGCAGTGATGACTTGTTTGAACCAGTCCGCTCGCGCCACAATAGAGAATATTCTAGAAGCTTCTAGAACCAAAGAAAGCTAACTATAAAAGAGCGAATCATGGAAAGCAGTTAAGTCAGTCAGTTGACTTCGAAGCTACTCTGAAGAATTATATAAATATATCGCTCGGTCTGAATATAAATATATCGTCATAAATAAATTTCGCTCGTCTAGTTTATGTAAATAATAGTAAATATTTACAGTAGTGATAAGTTTTTGTATTCGTTATTTTAGTGTTATACACCTAGTGTTAATTAACTTTTACTTTCTATTATAATAATAATTGATTTGTATTAATAATATTTCTTAAAGTTTAAATAAAACTTTTAAAACCCACGAACGTTACAACATATTGTAAAAATTATAATTAAATTCCTTATTTTATTGAAATTCCTTATTTTAGTGATATACATACTTTAAATTATCTTACAATTATGTCTTACATTTTTCTTTTTCTAGATTAAATCACAATTTGACAACTTTAATTTAGATTGGTTCATTGGCCACACTGTTCCAACGCTTAGCTTTTGACAAGCTAACTTTAGACGTGTCAGTTGTGTGTTGTTGTTTATTTAAGATTTGAGCAAATCGTTTTTGAAACATGTCTCGAAAAAAATGTTATGTCTAACACGAGAAAAAAAAAGCGCTTTTTCCACTCTCACTCGAATTGCATCATTCGCTCTGCTACTGAGGTAAACTTCGAGTTTGAATGGGAAAAAGAAATGCTTGCCTCTTTAGTTTGACAAAAGTATACTAAACCACTAGTGTAATAATAACCTATTTTGTAATGCGAGTAAAGTTTGTGTAAACGAGCCGAAGGCGAGTTGAGAAAAATACTAATATTACAATTAGGCATTATAACACGTGTTTTTCATACTACTTTTGCTATTTCACGTTCACAAAGTCAATTGAAATAACAATAAAAAAGTATCTTTCCCTGAAATATTAATAAAACAATGTGCTTTACAGTTTGACTATTTGTGTTATTACTTCAATAAAGAACTAATTGAAATAACGTGAGCAATGACAGCTTCAAATTTGACAGAATGACAATTTTACAAATAATAAATTCACTAAAAACAAATGTACAAAATTCAATTTTGTAGCATTGTTTTTGAGAAAAACAGTGTCACAAAATTGAATTTGTGAACGTAAAATAGGAAAATAACTATTTAGGCTCTATTAAAAGTGAAATAAAATTTATTCACTAATTCAGATGCAACTATTGGGATCTGACATGGGGGCGTGGCTTATTCAATATGGCGGATTAGTTGTCTATCGCGCATGTGTGCAATTTTTCGCACGGGTTCTTTTTTTTACAAAAAATTGCTTTGAATTGCACCGAACTTGTTCTCTGGGCAGGCGCAAATGAAGATCAAAGAAATTATGTCGAAGCTAAACGAATTTTGAGTGCAGGACATCTGATTAAATGCGGTATAATTGTTGACAATGTTTACAGTGCAAATGTAAACATTGTGGCATATGTGATGCAATCCTCCAGTTTGAGAGAGAAACCGCACGAAATTAAAGGTGAAATCACTCAGGGTGGAGAGTTAATGCACATAGATGGTTTCTGCAAAGCTGGACTGGGTGAACATAGCAAACACATCATTGCAACTTTGATTCATTGCGGCCGGTAAGGACCTAACCTCAGCTTCTAATTTTGACATTTGACAATAATTGAATAATAATGTAAATGTAAATGTATAAATATAAATGTATTTAATATATAAATTAATAAAAATTTGAATTAATTTAACAATTAAGTTAAAAATTAATTATGTAAAGCGTGTTATAAACTCCAAACGTATGACGTAACATAACCTCACTCACCAATAAAAAACAATCTTTCTTCTTAAAATGTAATGGACATATTTTTTTATGTGTCTGTACCAGTAAAATTTTCGTAGCTCGTTGCCACGTTTTAAATGTATCCATTTTCTCTGGAACGTGGAACATATTACGCACTGCAACAAAGCATTCACCCGCCAGTGGAAAGGAGTGAAAACTTACACCGTCGTTTTTTCCCCCTTTACTTCCACAATTTTTAACTGCGCACTTAGCTTTGTACATACGGGACTCATCCGAGGCCCCGTAATCGGAATGAGTACACTTTAAATCCTTTAACAAGGACCAATTGGAGGGAAAGTCTGGTGCCAGCAGCCGCAGTAATTCCAGCTCCAATAGCGTATATTAAAGTTGTTGCGGTTAAAAAGCTCGTAGTTGAATTTGTGTCCCGCACTGTCAGTTCACCGCCCGCGGTGCTAACTGGCATGTTTGCGGGATAATGATTTGATTTTCCGTTTGGGACATTATTTTCACTCACCGAACTCATTTTTGTACAAATTGACTATAAATAATCAAATGTCACATTTGAACACGCCAGCCAGAGGACTACTATACTAGTACAGTCGTTATGCCGCTAGATGGCAAATGTTCAATGTCAGATCCCAATTATTTAAACATTTTTCTCTAAAATGATTAGAGAAACAGGAAATTGTATAAGTATTAATTACACTCATGAAACCCCTATGATCGGCTAAGTCATTCACCACGCTGTATAAAAAAAATCAAAATATGTTCAGGTCACAGACTCTTTGCAAAGCGAACCACTCCAATATATACCGACTGTCTACAGAGATATCTACCTTAAATCAATACATCATGAATTAAAATATGTTGTCACAAGTCTTACCATATCCTGTAATTCTTTGTTGTTCAAGTCGTGTAAAAGAGATGCAGTCCGGTTGCCCTGAAACGAAAAATACATGTTTGACTACAATTCTAATACAATACAAATACAAATCTATACAAGGTGTTTCTATATCTCTGCACGAAACTTTAATGACATGTATAATTTGATATAGGTACTGATTATACAACAAAAAATAAAAAAATTCTAAAACTTGTACCTTCTTGTAAACCAGCGCGGCAAGTCCGTAAAACACAACGATCACTAAACAATGTATTATCCATTGAATTTCATATACCTCTGATTTGTTCACATGTTTATTAAAAATGATAAATAAAGTAAAACAGGTTGATGTCAATCCCACTACTTTGTTTACAATGAAACAAAAGATAGCGACACTAAATGCTTTATTCATTTCATTTACCAAATCATAAACCCGTCGATGAAGTTTGTACAGATTAATTACTTTTGTTTTTGTGCAACATTTCCTGTTAGCCGCCATATTTAATAAATTGTCATTAATAATATTTAGTAGTTGTGCTATAGACATATTTATAACTGTATAAATAGATAAAATTATTATTTGAGCGTGCAAGCAACAGAAACAAAACGTTTCTAAGATTTCCGTAAAACATTTAGTAATATTTGATTGATACATTGCGCCTGCGCATATTAAAATAATTATATTGGTAATTAGATGTCTGTTTGACGTTTGATTTATTTTGAGGTGCAAAAAAAATTGCAAGTAGTTATAAATTTTTGTTATTTCTTCAAAAATATTTATTACAATATGTGCATTCTTTCCGAGACAATATAAACTTGCCATAGCTGATAAATATAATGAAATGAAAAAGAACATGTCAATAATTGTAAATATAACTTGAATGTTTTTCGAATAGATTAAGTTATTGGTTATGTTCATGCCTATTGTTAATAGAAATAATATTGTTGTAACAATCGCCCAACCAAAAACAAAAAGCAATTTATATTTTTTATTTGTAAATTTTTTAAATAATTTTGCCATGCAACAAAAACACATTTTCTGTTATTATTGACTTGTAAATCGTTAAAAATATGGAAGTATTACATATATTATTTCTTGAAACAATTATAAAAGTGGTGAATTTTTTATTCTTCCGTTCCGCTGAATTTGAAATGTCATTAATGATAAAGTAAAATTAAAAATGAAATGAAAATGGTGTTGCTTATTATTTATTCATATATTTATATCAATTTATGAAAGTACTTTATAACAGGAGCAGTGAAAAAGGTCTTTTTCCGAAATCGATACTAAAGTACACGACATAACTCCGCGATGTATCGATTTTTTTCGTCTCGCATAACTATGGCACGCCGTTTGGGTTTTTATTTAAACACAGAGTCATTCAATAATATGTTAGACACATTTTAAATGATTTAGAAATATGTATGTGATGCATGTCAAATCCGTATTTAAAAATATTGTTTTAAGTTTTCTTGTGAATTAAAAATATCATATGATATTTTCAAATCATATAAAATATGGGTTGCTATTTAACTTCAGAATAATATTTTTTATTTGGCAGAAAATAAATGACTATAATTTTAAATAAAGATATAGCACATATCAAATACAAATTTCAAATCCATTTAAAATATCTCTGACATATAATAAATGAATTAAAAATATCAAATGATATTTTTAATTGTGCCATCTGCTGGTTGTTCAGCATAACGTTTGCGTTGTTGCCAAATGTTTTAGTCTCAAGTAATATACAAATTGTGACTAGATGCGGTAGGTTTTGGAACTATTTCGTTCATTTCACTAGTAAAATATAGATGGCTGCTAAAATTTAGTGCGCGAATTAATATTTGAATTTAATGTAATTTGTGAATCGAATTCTAGTTTTTCGCTAACATATTTATTTAATCAAATGATTTTAACATCATATAACAGTATGTTTTCATATACGCTAAATACTAATTTATGGTAAATATATGTATTATTTAGATACGAGTACTGGAACATGTTCACGAAATGTAAGCGACAAGAACAAATAATAATAAATTCAAAACTGTTTTTTCTGTGGAAAATAATAAAATGTACCCAGAATGCGTTGGTATTCAAATTCATATTCATAAAATCAATTTTGTTCAAATAATTTGTTAAACTTCAAAAGAAATAATGTTATATCAGTATTGTGACGTCGCAAATGTTTTTCTTCAGTAACCACCAGGTATGGGGTAAATAGCTCCTTGGCAACGTGTCGGATTGTGGATCGTGAGATCTTCAGTTCGAATCCCACAGCTGACAGTTGCCAATTTAAATTTACCCCTGTGGTTCCTCCTTCACTAAGATCTTTAGGGGCTTTGACTTGACGGCTGGTAACCGCACTTCATACGAAAAAATATATCACTTACCGAGATCTGCGTAAGCAGAGTGCCACACCCACAATGGGTAAAAGGCGTGATGATATATTTATTTATTTATAAATATTTATTATACTTATGCTCTATATATTTATTGGTGAGGACTTGTCGCCACTTGTCGCTGTCTAGTATACCGAGATTACGCTGTGAAGTTTGTAACAAAACAGAATTTTTCTGCCATATAAAACAATGTTTCTCAACATTTTTTATAATTTGTTTTTGGATTAGCTAGCTAGCTTCGCTCGTGCTTTTAATAAACAAACCATAAGTCTGTAGATTTCCTGCTTAACATACGCAAGTCATTATATGTACTCGGTGGAATTTATTTTTAGGTTGGCTCGCTTCGTTCGCGATTTAATAAAGAAATCCTAAGCCCTTAGAACTTACGCGCGACAAACTCGAATCACAGTATTTATTTTTAGTGGAACCCAAGAAGTAAATGGAAGTTTCGATGCACATTTACTCATTTTTACGTTAACTCGCTTCGCTCACGATTTTAATAAACAATCCCTGCTTTTCATCTGCTATGCCGTCGTTGCCGCAATACATCGTCATAAAAGTATGTTGCTTTATATATTTGTATTCAACAAGGATAAGGTTCCATTTTTTCGCCGCATTTATAAAAGTGTCTCCTTTAATACGGCGGCAGACAAAATCAAATATTATGAAAAATAATGCACTTGTAATTCAATAATTTGACATTACTGTGTTCGTAATGGTGAAGATTTAGATTTGTAGAGAGAGTAAATCAAATATATATTGTTGTGTGCCTCAATGTTACAATTATATTAGTGCATCAATATTACATTATTTACCAAACAGTAAGATGGTGGAAAATTACTTCAAACGTAGGAAAAAAAGAGAAGCCATATGTAAAACATTGTTCTGTTCATTTCTAGCCCTCGGATTTTTATAAAAGTATGATTGATATTAAGTTTTTAAACTGAAACTTATATTCTTACCCAACCCAAAATCAGAGAATGATGGACCTGAAACCATTTGTAACTGGCACACTAGATAAACATTGTTATAGCTATTAACATTCCTAGTGATGTTATGAGTATCGTAACTGCCGCAGATGTCAGTTGAAATCCGAGCTCGTAGAGCGAGAATTTTAAGACATCTAAGGCCTGTTATGACTCATAACATCCGTGGTTTGTTCAATAGTTTACCGGTTTCAGAATATGAAAACGTTAATGTCATTAATAAATATTATTTATTGAAATTCTTTTATGAATAACGTCTGTCATAATTTTAGAAGGTGATCAAGTAAGTCTGTTTGTTTTTATTCAACACCATGGATACACTTCTTTTTTATCATATTTAAAATTATATTTTTACTTAAACGTCAAATGTGTTTCTTCATGGCTAGATAAAAAGTGGATTTTGGCGATGTTGAATTGCCTGAAAATATTTGGAACGCAGCAGGTGAATCTCTGAACAGCTTAATTCCGTGTGTATTAGTAAATAGCGTTATATTATCATTGTGAATTATTTTCATTTTCTTGACTGTTTTGACATACTTACCCTGCATACTTTTGTGCATGTAAACATAGGTTTAATATCCTGAAACCGGTGAAATTAATTTACAATGCGATCATGGTGTAATAGTTATTTGTGTATCTAGAGCAGAAAGTAGTCTATTGCCGCTTGCGCATGGACATTGATACCATGCATAAGCGGCAAGGACTCTTTCTGCTCGAGAAACACACACTATTTTTTCTACGACCGATTCAATAATGATAAAAAACTAAATGAAAATATTAAATTTTGCCATTTTCTGTTTGAACTTTTATTCCGTTCCATTCTACAGCTAACCATGTTAAACCGTTTCCAAGCTGATGATACTGTTTTTTCTGTTATTTGTTTGAATCGCATGACAGTTATTAAATTCTAAATTGAATTACGACGTTAAAATTTGGTGAAACAGCATAAATTGATTGAGAGTGATGAAAGTGAAATGGAGTATACTCCACCACACATTAAAGAAGCTGTGCACAATGTAAAATAAATAAAGTTGGATGTTCATTTCAGAGACAATATTGCTAGCGGATTTCGCTGAAATATCGAAAACGAAGAAAACTTCAACAATATGGTCTATAATATTCCATGCTCAAAACTACTTTGTCAGTAAAAAATAATATAGACTTATGAAAATATAACAAATTGATTGAGTTTTTGAAGAAACTATCAGTGGGTTATAGACCCAAAAAATCTAAAATACTGAAAAGGGAAGAAATAAATAAGTTCCTGTTAGATGCCCCTGATTATAATTACTTAATGTTGAAGGTATAAATTAACGAAATTTTAAATTATTGCTTTACTAATTACCAAGTGATTTTTAGGTTGCTCTAATATTTGTTGTGTGTGGAGCTTGTCGTCGTAATGAGCTGAGTAAAATGATGATAGATGACATGGAAGACAATGGTTCAATATTAATAATAAAAATCAACAATAGCAAGACTGGTATTCAGCGCACATTTATTGTGTCTAACTGCAAAGAAAAGAAGCTTGATTATTTGGGCTTTTATCATAAATATGTGGCACTCCGCCCATCACATGTAACGACCCGGCGATTTTTTTTAAGATACGAGGAAGGAAAATGCACAATCGTGTTGTTGGGATGAACATATTTGGGAAAATGCCGAATTGTATAGCAAAATTTTTTAAATTACCTGATTCCGCTTTATACACTGGGCACTGTTTTCGGCGGTCTTCCGCTACCGTACTGGCAGATGCTGGAGCGGACATTACTAGTTTAAAGCGTCATGGGGGTTGGAAATCGACTACAGTCGCTGAGAGTTATATTGAGGAGTCAATAGAAAATAAATGTGCAGTGTCTCGCAAAATTCTTGGGGAAGAATTATTGATCACAATTTGACAACAGTAGCAGCAGCCAGTAATAAAATGGGAGCCGGTATTCAAGTTCAAAATTGTGAAAATTGCACTATTAATTTTAATATGGTTTATAATACGAGTAATAGTTCAAACTAACGTTTCATTAAAAGTAAAATTGTTATTATAAAATAAGTACTAGTGTTAAATATTACTTACTACTATGAATTGTTTTCTATGATAATAAAAATTTTCCATAAAAATTGTCCATTTTTATATTCTGGGATTTATTTTGCCGCTCGGCGAGCGGCAAAAATCTTATTGCCGCTCGGCAAGCAGCAAACGTCAATTTTCTGCTTTCAACTGACAGTTGGAAATGTCTATTTTCTGCTCGGTCGTAGAAAAATATATGTGTGCGATAAAATCACGAAACTCTGATTTCCTTTGCCGGAATTAACTTCCACTGACGCACATCTGTTTCAAGTGAAATACTTATATTATTGCGACAATTTACCAAAGTTTTTCAAATCAATCCTATACTAGTTCTTATAGTTTTAAATATAACAATGTAATGTTTTACCTGTTGCTCCACATTTAGTGCTGCCATCTTTTGTCTGTGGCTCATGTGCTCTTTTTACTGAGCGAAATAGTTCCAATATTTTCCACAATACAACACAACTTCACTTGATGAGATATTTGGCAACAACGCTGACGTTACACAAAATACTAATAGATGGCGCATTTAAAAATATATTTTGATATTTTAAATTCATTTAAAAATATGCTAGATATATTTTTAATTCATTTAAAAATATGATAGACATATTTTAAATTCATTTATAATATGTCAGAGATATTTTTAATTAATTTTTAATGTGTATGTAATATTTGTTAATTCTGAATTTAAAAATATGATTTTGAAATTCAATGTGAATAAAAAATATGACTCCGTGTTTAAATAAAAACCCAAACGGCGTTCCATACATAACTCAAATACTATAATACCAAAAAAATACAATTTTGTATATTTTGGCATCTTATATTTATGTGAAGAGCTTATTAGATTTTGGATAGAATTGTTCAACCGCAAGTAGCTGTCCACTAGAAGCCTTTAACTGTTTCCATTAAATTTATTTTTTCAACAATTTATTTTACTTTGAAAATTGTAGAATATTTTATTTTATGACCCTAATTTTATTAATTTTAATTAGATTTAGAGATAATGACATATAAAGAAATTAAATTTTATAAATCTTGCATTCCATGTTCAATACGAAAGTTGGAACAAAATTGGCCAACTGGAAGTAATAGTTATATAGTAATTGAAAATAACTACTAAATACTCCACAACAACGACAATAAGCCGAACCAATAGTTTTTTAGAAACATTAAATAGTTTTTCTTGAAAAAACACATATAAATATTGTTTTTTGAGAATTTATGAACTTTTTAAAAATATTGTTTGCTAAAACATTTGGTTATGTGCTGGACACATTAGATTTTTTTATTACTCATATGGTTTATTCTCCTCAACTATCGCCTCGGATAATAAATTCCATGTTTATAATAAAAAATTATACTTTAGTTTTAAGTGCATATAAATTATTATTTTTTTGCTGTTTAGTGTTGTTCACTCTTCCAATTATTAAATTTTTAAACAGATGTTCCACACCCACAACCGACAGTTGCCATTATAAATTTACCTCTGTGGTTCCCCCCTCCACTAACCCCTTTAGGATCTATGACTTCACAGTTGGCAATCGTATTTCATACGCAGAAATATATCACTTATCGAGATATGCGTAAGCAGAGTGCCACACCCATAATGTGTAAAAAGATGATATATTTATTTATACTTAGAACTTCGTTTTTTTTTTAATTTTGTAAGCAGCATATATAAAATGACTAAAAAAATTACTCAAATTTTTACTTTTTTATATGTAAAATAAAGAAGTATAGTGTTCATGAAAAATAAAAACCTATTCGGTGAATACTCGTAGAAATAGTTATTTGTCAATCTAGAGATAAAAGCGCTTTTTTTTTCTCACTCTTGAGGCAATTTTAGCAAGAGTGGAAGAAGCGCTTTTTTTCGTGTCAGCAAATTGCCGCCTTCTTCAGATAATTTTTTATGTTACCAGAAGAAGACAGCACTTTGTTGTTGAAACGTAGGTATTTTTAATAAATATTTTACAAAACTTTTTCCCAGTTATTGTTTATTTATCATATAATGAGTTCTGAAAGCTACTTTCTAGTTCAATTTTTTTTAATTACTCTGTTTGATATCGGTTATTTGCTTTTCCAAGTTATGTTTCGCGAAACACAAATAGTGGTGTTTCAGTCGGAAACATATGAATCATATGTAATCATATCATCCGTGAGCATAAAAAAAAAATTCATATTTTTTACAAAAATAAATAATTTGTTGAATATAATTGATTGATTCGAATATAAAGTCACATTTCACATCTAGTCCTCCCATCTGTATATTCGATTATTTTCGAACCTCTTGTACAGCTACTGAAAATATCCAACCTGCATTTCTGATCACGTGTGCAAAAGTAACCAATTAGGTCACAAATATGTAGATAATTTATTATATTTGTTATATTTGGTGTGACAAACCAGATTTGTCACCTTTCTTTTCTTCCTACAAAAATAAACATTTGTATAGGTTATAAACATTTTACATTTAAGCAACTAACTTACCTCAAAGTAATTACTGTATTGTAAATGTTCACTTTTATTATTGATGTTCATATTCAATTCCTATTGCCTCAACTCATGTAAATTTGTTGTTACTTAGGTTAATTAATTAAGAAAAGAATCTGAAATTTAAATAACACAAACACATTCAACTTAACCATACTTTATGTTTACACGTCAAATCTGACAGTTACTTTATTGCGAAAGAAAGGTCGAACTTCCAAAATGCGGCCGTTTCCCAACAGATGGCTCGCACCGTCTTTAATTACCTCTCGTGGACACTTACCAATGCCGAATTAATAACTCGGCATAAAAGGTACAAAAAAAATGTCGAAAGACCGGGGTAGAAAGACCAGGGTCGAAAAACCACAGTTCAATAATTAACTTGACTTGTTTTGTCAGTTAATTTCAAGTGTCGAAAGACCACAGTTCAATAATTAACTTGACTTGTTTTGTCAGTTAATTTCAAGTGTCGAAAGACCAGGGTTCAATAATTAATAACTCGACTTGTCCGTCAGTTATTAAATAATATTTTTCTCAAATCTGTCGAATGCTGCAATTGTAGTGTTGACCTGACGTAAGAGCTCGACTTGTCTGTCAGTTTTTATATCATCTTTGTTCTCCAGTATTCGTCTAGACTTGCACTGTCAGGTGAATCTCCTCCACATCTTCAAGGTATTTCCTTACATCCTCACCATATTTCAGATTCACTGAACAATGTTCAAATAAATATAAGCTAACCTTAAAATTGTAACTTACCTTTTTGAACAATAATAATTAATTTTTCGCGCTACTTGTATTGTAAGTATGTATTGCATACCATAGTTACTATGTATGTAAGTTACCTTTTATATTTGTTTATAATTTTTCCTTGACGACGGAACTTAATCATTTCACTTACATTCCTAGGAAAATAATCACCGACTACTTGGATATTTTAAATATTTAATTTTTAACCCTTAACTGGTATACTAGTTTTGTCAAATATAACTGGTATTTTGGGGTCACCGTTGACCCCAAATTAAAAGTAGCGACATTCTTGAAATATTGCAAAACTTGACAATTTTATAGCATTAGTCACATTTCCAATATCAGGTTCAATAATTCAAATTAAAATACTAGACAAAATAATAGAAAATAACGTTTATTTCAGCAAAAATATAAAATACACAAAATAAATAGAAATTCTAACACCGTTTACAAATTATTGAAAAAATAATAACAAAATAATAATTTTAAGGTCCCCAAACTTTTTTTCCGCTACTTCATTCATCACTTGATCCCCTGAAATGAATAATATCATATTTTATTGAACTATAAACAAAATGACAACAACGTTTCTACCTACATTATTTGGTCTGTATTACAAGAGATGCAAATCATTTTTTGTATTCCATGTTCTCTACACACAGTTTTAGCACATGTGCTACAAGTTGTTGGATATTTCCGGTCCTTGCAACGTGGACAAAAGGCACATCTCTGTCTTTTTGCGGCAGGGGGAGAGGGAACATTTTTTTGATTTGAGATTGGAACTTGCAAAATCATTCTAATTAGATTCTTGAGTTCATTTGAAATATTCAAATTTAAGCGTTCATGCAAATGATCATTTATTAAGCTCTTTCCTAGAGAAATATTGTACTCTCTTCGAGTTTTTATAGGTTTTAAATTGGCTGCAGCAGTGTAAATAATGAAAGAATTTACGCCTGCAATATTTAGTAATCCGTAGAATATTGTAAGAGGCCATCGGCGACTTCTCCTATTGCAAGAATAACTTGCACATTTCTGGTCCAGACTGTCAACACCTGATTTAGTGGAATTGTAAAATTCTATAATTTCAGGTTTCTTAGATTGGTCGTTCACCGTATCCGTATGATGCATGGTACTAAGTAAAATAACGGATCTGTTTTTTTTGGGCACATAAGACACCAGAGTGCGATTTCCAGCGAATCCAAAAATTGATGAGCCGACTTTTCGATCTTTATTTGGCTGGAATTGTGATGGTACATCTCTCTTATTTTTTCTTATTGTGCCGACATAAGTAAGGCCAAGAGATTTGAGTTCATTTACTAATTCGATAGATGTGAACCAATTGTCCCCGGTCACATTTCTATTTGTGTTTGCTATTGGTGATACTAAAGATAATACATCGAGAGTAGGAATAGATAATTTTTTTTTGTTCGAGTTTTGCCTCGCTAAATTTTTGCCGGTATAAACAAACGCGTTCAGTAGGTAATGTGTTTTAGCATCACATAAGCACATAATTTTTAGACCATATTTTGCAGGTTTGCTCTTCATGTACATTCTAAATTTGCATTTTCCTCTAAAAGGAACAAGCATCTCATCGACAGTAGCATATTCAGAACATGCATAATTATCACTGCAATTTGCTGTAAATATCTTGAAAATTTCTGAAATAGCAGCTAACTTATCTCCATCGGCAATTCTTTGAGCTCTACTATCTGCATTGTCAAATCTTATGACAGTTAGAAGAAACATAAAACGTCTCATTGGCATAGTTGCTCGGAAAATGTCTCTTCCTGTTCCATCAGTTGCCCACAAAGATGTCACGTCCTCTCGGCCAGATTTAAAAACTCCAGCCAGATATAACAATCCCAGAAATGCTTTCAGTTCACTAATACTCAAATGATTTATAAACGTAGCATTACTGCTACTGTAATTTGCACTCAAGTTTGTAATTTTTTCATTTGTATGTTCTAAAACTGTTTCCAAAATATCATTCGTAAATAATAATCGCCAAGCTTCATAAGGCGTAGCAGGTTTTGCTATTCTTGCTGGTCCTATCAAGCCGGGATGATGTGTAATTATGTTTGTTGCTGCAATTCGAACAGAAGGTCTTGGTGCTATCTTTGCCCATTTATATCTGTTTTTTCCATAAAAGCAAGAAAAACGACGTATGGAAGATGATGTAGAAGGACCCGGGGAATTAGACGTGTCTGACGAGGAAGAGTCATCTTTGTCTTCCACTTCCACGTTATCTATTTGTTCGCTTTCCTGAACTTCTTCCTCTGAGTCCGTGTTGTGATCACTATGTTCACTTTCCGCGTCCGATATGTCATCATCACTTTCTACAAACTCTTTGTCTAACACTGAATTGTCATCGTGATCACTATCTTGCATCAATATCTCCTCCAGTTCCTTATCCGTCAAAAACCGTCGAGACATGTTTTCATCAAAATAAAAACGTAACTGGTATCTTGGGGTCAGTCGTAACCCCAATTGTTTATATTATCGACACAAGACACCGAATCACCACGCGCGTCTAGCACTGACTAACTAACTGTTATTAATGAAGCTACTGAAATGCTCAGTGCAGTGTTGCCAAAACTGCGTCTTTTATGTACAAGTTTGTACGCGTGGGGTCATCTGTGACCCCAGGATACCAGTTAAGGGTTAAGGGAATAAGATTTTTACATTACATAAATATTTATTTCTTATTAATATTACAAATTTAAATTTACCCCTGTGGTTCCCCCTCCACTAACAACTTTGGGGGCTATGACTTGACGGCTGGTAACCGCATTTCATACGCAAAAATATATCACCTACCGAGATCTGCGCAAGCAGAGTGCCACACCCTCAATGGGTAAAAGGCGTGATGATATATTTATATTTATTTTTATTAAATATTACAGTACTATTTGTAAATGTACAATTTTTAATAACTAAATTCTCATTTTCTAATAAATTTGTTTGTTCTTTTGTAAAAGAGAGAGGGCTATTTTGTGGATTTTGTTGTGGTAACGTTGAAGGTGAATTAGTTTGAGGAACTAAAGGTGTTTCTTTAGATGTGGAAGCGGTATTGGTGGTTTTCAAATCTCAATACCAACAATACACCAATTTTTAAATAAACGTCAACAGAATGGTTTGTTTTCTTTTTACTGTTTAATATAGTAACATAGCAACAAACACAGGTAGCTTGGATTGAAAAATATAGTAAAAAAAGAATAATGTTGATGACAGATGTCAATCGGGCTATATTTTTTGAATACTTAAGCCTAATTTTTCAGTAGCGCGAAAAATATAATAAGTAACACGGAATGTACATACATCTTATCATCCTCGCAAGTTACTAGGGCCTCGGCTTACGCCTCGGCCTAGTACAACTTCCTCGAATGTAAAGATGTACTTACATTCCTTGTTTTTTCATTTTATCCCTATATAATCTAATTTGTATATTTATCAAACATTCAAGTGATATATTGAGATCTATACTGTCTTATTTTTTACGAAAAAATATCAAGAAAATTATTAGGTGAAATTTACTGTCTATAAACTATGAATATTAAAATTTTACAATTTTAACAAAATTTTGACACAAAACTAATGAAAATTGATGAAAATTACTAAAAATTACTAAATGTTGATGTGGTTTCTATAGATACAATGTCAGATTGAATTTTTTAACTGTCAAAATGAATTTTGACAGATGTATGAAATGTCATTGTCAATATTAATTTACAATTTGTAACCGATTTCGGCCGTTCAAGTGTATAAAATTTATAAATTATTGTATTTTAAATGGTTTTACACGTTTTTGGTACGTTCAAATACAGTTTAAATGGGTTAAAAGTGTGATGAAAATTTCAAATGACAGATGTAGATTTTTACGCTTAAATACACGTAAATTGTATAAAAATCATGGTAAATATGTATTATTTTATTGTACAATATCAATTAAACATATTCTATTACAGTCAACTTGGTACAAATTGATTTTATATTATACATGTCAAATTGAAGTTTGGTTATATTCATGTCATACAATTTTACGTATGAAATACTATAGAAAAACGTAAAGTTACGCAAGAAATATATAGACATCATTGAAACCCATTGTATTGGACAAATTACATGTATCAAAATGCATACAATAAGTATTTGTGAGTGAAAAAAATTAAGACAGTTTGACGGACCACTGTTAGAGTGTAAGGCTTTTTATTTATGGCTTCACGTAAGTGTGTAAAATGATAGAGTTTCTTTCTTTAAAGTTTAAATAATATTTAAGCACTATATTTTACATTAATTCCAATTAATGACTTCTCGTCAGGATGTAAAATAAATTATTACCTTTCTTTAAATTTCTTACAACAAGTATTTGTGATTGAGAAATATTTTGACAGTTTGACGAACCACTGTTAGAGTGTAAGGCTTTTTACTTATGGCTTCACGTAAGTGTGTAAAATGATAGAGTTTCTTTCTTTAAAGTTTAAATAATATTTAAGCACTATATTTTACATTAATTCCAATTAATGACTTTTCGTCAGGATGTAAAATAAATTATTACCTTTCTTAAAATTTCTTACAATAAGTATTTGTGACTGAGAAATATTTTGACAGTTTGACGGACCACTGTTAGAATGTAAGGCTTTTTATTTATGGTTTAACGTAAGAGTGTAAAATGAATGAGCTCCTTTTTTTTAAATTTAAATAATATTTAAACAATATATTTTACATTAATTTCAATTAATGATTTCTCGTAAGGATGTAAAATAAATTATTTCCATTCTTCAAACTTTCAAATCATATGTAATCAAAATAATTACATTGAACGAGGTGAGGAGCGCAGCGACGAGCCGAGTACTCAACAAATATATGTACGAGGTGAGGAGCGTAGCGACGAACCGAGTACCCAACAAACATTCCCACTCGGTGAGGAGCGTAGCGACGAACCGAGTACTCAACAAATATATGTACGAGGTGAGGAGCGTAGCGACGAACCGAGTAACCAACAAACATTCCCACTCGGTGAGGAGCGTAGCGACGAACCGAGTACTCAACAAATATATGTACGAGGTGAGGAGCGTAGCGACGAACCGAGTATGCAACAAATATTCCTACTCGGTGAGGAGCGTAGCGACGAACCGAGTATTAACAAACATAATTACTTTATGAAAAGTGTAGTAACGAACCGAGTATTCGACAAATATATTTACTCAGTGAGAAGCGTAGCAACGAACCGAGTATATAACATACTCCACATAAACACATTAAATAGATACAATAAAAGTATATTTCAATTATTATTATATATATATATATATATATATATATATATATATATATATATATATAAATAATTATGGTTACCATGGAAATTAAAAAAATTAAGTGTTAATTAATACGAAATAAGGTTATCCAACTTATACATTTACAAAACTTATAATAAAAAAATTAATAAATATTTCTTTCAACAATAATATTCTCATTGAATTTTCAGTTTTTTCTAAGACAACGAACTTATACCTATATCATTACCATGGAAACATATGTTTTTACAGTGTATTCATAGGTAAGAATTAGTTTGGTTACTATGGAAATGAAAAAGATAAATACTTTATCAATACGAAATAAAAGTATGCGAGGCGAGGAGCGTAGCGACGAGCCTCGTATCCAACTTATACATTTACAAAACTTATAATAAAAAAATAATAAAAAAACATTTATTTCAAAAATAATATACTCATTGAATTTTCAGTTTTTTCCATGACAACGAACTTATACCTACATCATTACCTTAGAAACATATGTTCTTACAATGTATCCATAGATACAAATAATTGTGGTTACCATGGAAATTAAAAAGATTCAGTGTTTATCAATACAAAATAAGGTTATGCGAGGCGAGGAGCGTAGCGACGAGCCTCGTATCCAACAAAAAGCACTGATTTATCTAAAAAAACATTTAATTAAAAAATATTTCTATCCACCTCATGTATTTATCTATACGGCGAAGCACTATCCGAATCACTGGTTACTTAAATAGCTATTATTTACCATTATTAAAACAAATGTTTTTATTTCACTAAAAACTCATTCACGGAGAGACCGGGCCTAGTCAGGATAGTTGATTTTACATTCACACAGATTAGTTACAAATGGCGCCCGAAGAATCTACATAATCAGCTGTCAGTAAAGTTTGTTTTGTTCTATCACTGAGAAATCGTCCGTTGGCAAATTCAAACCTCCCTAGACATAATTTTGACGGCGGGAATTTTAAATCTACAAAAATTTAAATACTTACCTGCTGCTTTTCCCTCATGTCACATTTTTGGTTCTTTTTCACAAAATGGCGCCCGAACAGTGACGCTAGTATTTTAGTATTTTATATGTTTTATGTTAGTATTATAATTTCACAAAATGGCGCCCGAACAGGGACGCTAGTATTTTAGTATTTTATATGTTTTATGTTAGTATTATAATTTCACATTAGATGTACATACAAGAAAGTTGTGTGAAGACCGTACTAGAATTTAAATTTTAAAAATGTTTAAATTACAACAGCCATCGCTCGTCACGGAACTACCTACTCTATTTATTGAATCCTTTCTTGATTTGTTGCATAAATAATTTTTTTTTATTTATTGTACAAATATGAAGAATAATATTAGTAACAATTCTATATTTTATTCCATTTACAAATTTTTAAATATTCAAATTAGTAAAGCCTGTAGTACACGATTCAATATATCATATTGTTTCTCGTACGATACCCAATATGAAAAAATATTATATCGTCTACTACAGATTTTTCATCCAATATTTCACACTATTTTGAAAACCATATAATTTTAATATTGGACCGATATTAGTGAAGTAAAACAACTGCGCATATCGTCACTATTGTAACTGACAGCTGGACAATTTTTAAGATACGAACATTTTTACATAAATTAACTTACTTTAAATGACTTATTAATATTTTACTTATTATTTAGAATTATACAACCGGCAAGTAAAGTAATAAGAATAATACCAACAGCCAATAATTGTTCATCCATTTTACGGATTATCATCAACTGTCAAACTGTCATTTTTTTATACATCGCGCATGCGTATGTCATATCTTCAATGTGAAGGGAAATTGTTTCGTGTACTTTCTAAATATTTTAAACCAGTAGATCATAATGTTTCTCGTACGATATCCAAGATGATAAACTCATATTAAATATCGCACGAGAAACAATATGATAGGATCGTGTACTACAGACTCTAAAGATATTCTATTTACATGTGCTCAGATCTAGATCAAGATAAGATCTTCACATTTAATATGATCTAGATCAGATCATAGATCAATTTTTATGATCGGATCTACTTATATAGATCAGACCAGAAGTAAAAGATCTTTTATTTTTTAGATCACAAAAATAATAGTATTTTTTTCAAAATTTGTTTAATTCTTCTCATGAAAATAGAAAGGTACCAATTTTAATAACAACAACAACAAAATACAAATTACTTTTTACAAAATAAATTTTAAATACAAATTACTTTTTACAAAATAAAATAAAAAAAAATCTAAAGGTAAACAAATAAAATAAATATATCATCACGTCTTTTACCTATTATGGGTGTGTCACTCTGCTTACGCAGATCTCGGTAAGTGATATATTTTTGCGTATGAAATGTGGTTACCAACCGTCATGTCATAGCCCCCAAAGATATTAGTGGAGGAGGAACCATAGGGGTAAATTGAATTTCTTATATAATATAAATAATTAAATTAAATTATATTAATTTAATTAAGTCAAATTTTAGAGGAAAATATCTGAGCTTTTTTAAGATCATTGATCTTATTCTTTTTTATCTAGATCAAGATTAAGATTAGAAAATATAAAACGATCAAGATCAGATCAAAGATCTTACGAGTTGATCTGGATCAGTGATCTAGATCATTTGATCTAGATCAGACACAACACTACATATGCTAACCAACTAATCTATGAACTAAAAATATCACTTATGATGGTACTTGTCATGAAAAATAATGAAACCATTTGGTGAGGGATTATGTGCTATACACATCAAAATGTGTGCATTTAAATTTTTTTGAGAATATCGAAAGAATTGTAAACACTCTCATGTGACCAATAATCTTTATTTTTTAGGTATTTCCTGTAAAAACAATTTATGATTCTGTCATGCTAAGAGTAGCCTACGTTTATTACCTTAAAAAAAAAAACAACTGAAGTAATGGACAAACATAATAAACAAACACAATTTAGTAGATAATGCATTAATGTTTACTTTACCACACTACATATTAAACGCACACTTTTGTTGTTTTAGAAAAACTAGTATTCATTTATTTAGTATTGATGAATAAACAAAACATAAACGATATTCAATGACAGCCGATAGTGCGCAGGGTACAATATCTTTTGTTCATCCGTAGAAAAAATATTATTTAGGTACAGCAAATAAACATAAAATGCCATTTTTAATCCAATTTCGCAATACCGCCGCCATGTTGAAACCAGTGTTACTATTATCAGTATTTGGAGGAGTATCTACGTTGAAAGGAACCGGAAATACTACAGCAGATACAAAGATACAGTTCTCTGTTATTTGTACGTTTCTTTCTACGATTATAATAATTTTGAAAATTGTGCACTGTTGCTTCATTCCCAGAAATATTTACCATCTTGTGCAAGGACATGTAAGTGCTAAATATCACGAACCATAACTAAAATGTCCGTTATGCTTACTTGAAGGTCAACCGAGCTGTCATCTGTGTTGAGATATCAACTTAAACTACCCGTTCCATTTTTATTCACGTACATATTTATTTTTCTACGACCGAGCAGAAAATATACATTTCCAAATGTTAGTTGAAAGCAGAAAATTAACGTTTGCCGCTTCCCAAGCGGCAATAAGATTTTTGCCGCTCGCCGAACGGCAAAGTAAAATTTCTCTAGTAGAATAGAAAAATGGACAGCTGTTATGGAAAATTTTAATTATCAAAGAAAACAGTTAATGATAATAGTAGGTAATATTTAACAATAGTATCTTATTATAACAGCAAGTTTACTTTTAATGACAAGTTAGTTTGAACAAGGCATATTCCTTCTCATATCTATTCTTCCACTTTTCAGGTAATAAATTTAATATTACATTCTTCGCAGCTTCTTTGGTGTGTGGTGGAGTACATTCCATTTCACATTCGTCACTATCCATCATTTTATGTTTTACAAAATTTTAACGTCATAATTGAATTAAAAAATTAATATCTGTCATGCGATTCAAACAAATAACAGAAGAAACAGTATCCATTAACTTGGAAACGGTTTAACATGGCTAACTGTAAAATGGATCGGAATAAAAGTTCAAACAGAAAATGGCAAATATAATATTTTCATTCAGTGATCGTAGAAAATAGTATATTGTGGAACAAATGTAGAAAGTTATCTATTTCACGCAAGTTGTGAGAGTTTTATTACGGGACATAATCGAGTGCTGAAATCACAAGAGCGTGAAATAGGTACCTACTTCTGCACGAGTTGCACACTATATTTTTTCTACGATCAAACTTTTGTCTTGTCTAGATTTAATAATAATAATTCTTACTCTTCAGAAACAAGAAATGACAACTCAAATTCAATTTTTTTGACGTTTACGATTACATGAAGGCGGCGCAAGCGCAGATGTGCGCAGTGTTACCTACTATAAATCTATAGATTATAAACATGTTTTATTTAAAAATTAAGATTGTATTTTTTATAATCTCAATACTGATAACGATTTATATAAACTTTGAAATAATTATTAAGTATTTTATGAAATTCGAGTATAAATGTAATTATACTTGATATATTAATAAATAAAATAAATATATCATCACGCCCTTTAGCCATTATGGGTGTGGCACTCTGCTTACGCAGATCTCGGTAAGTGATATATTTTTGCGTACAAAGTGCGGTTACCAGCCGTAAAATCATAGCTCCCAAAGATGTTAAAGGAGGAGGAACCACAGGAGTAAATGTAAATTGGCAACTGTCAGCTGTGGGATTCGAACTGAGGATCTCACGATCCACAGTCCGACACGTTATTACAACGGAGCTATTTAACATTTATTAGTAAGTTGGCCACATTTGCCTGTGGAATAATTTCCCACGCTATTCCACACGACTGTGCGAAATACTTAAACAATTTTCAAGCTCTGTTTGGTGTGAAGAAAGAGTCATTTTCAGTAGTGATCGTAGAAAAAATATTTTAAAGCAATAACAGTTCGGTAAACATGAACATAATCAGAAGTTACCTTTGAAGTTAACATGAGGGTCACTTTTTGACAGCTCGAGTAGTTATTCCAATATTCTCTATGTATTTTTTCCTTTACAGGGTCATGCCTTTTCTGTCAATTCTTTGCAAGGAAATATGCCGAATTCAACCAACATAGACGGTGAAGATGAGAAGACAGGCGAAGCTTTCGGCATACTACTCGCGAATTCATTCTCAATATCTTTTACTGCGCTCACATGCCACCTCATCACGTTACTGCGAATGAAGTTGAGCTTTCCTAACTTTACGGCAGTGTTTGACATGTGTGACAAGTTAATGAATATCGATGAAAACTTACTGAAGAAAACTGGGCGACGAGTTGTGTGCATGACTATTTTCATTGTTTTATTCTGTTTTCCACTTCAGATGACGACTAGTTTTGGTTTGTTTTATGTGGATTTTCTCAATTGTTTTGGATTATTCATGAATATCTTTAATCATTTCACAACTGTGTGTGTTGAATTTCAGTTTGTTGTGTTTTATTATTTTCTATTTGTAAGATTTAGGTTTATCAATACGCAGTTGAATTTTCTAAGGAATGTGGAGCAGAATTCTGTAAATATACATTCTCTGCTTGGTGAGTATTGTTCAAAACACCAAATATTCCGCTCCTATGCAGGCTGGTGAATCGAAAAACGCACCATAGAGTTTTCACTGCTATTTTTGAAATGTTCAGTTATTGGCTTCCTTAACTATATTACATCCTGCAGAAGAAATTTGTATATTATTTTTATATTATTATTTATAATTTAACTCTTCCTGGAACCTTCAAAAAACGGAAATATTTATTGGAAATATTCTTAAAAACATCAATGCTTTAAAATAACAAAATAAATATGATAATTAATTAAGATTATAATGATTATAATGTTGAACTGCCGACAAGAGTAGACGTACTCTACTTTGTGTGTTCTGGCAACGCAAGTTGATAATTTTATTTAAGTGGTTTTGTGTGCTGTTTCTAATAAAAAAAAAAGAAGTCAAAATGCTTTCGCGAGACGATAGAGACACCATCTCAACTATGATTATTTCATCATTGTCAAAACTGGGTGAAAATAAAGAATTTATTAAAACCATAGTTGAACAAGTAAGCAGTGCCGTACAAAAAGTTTATGAAGATAAAATAAATAGTTTAAATAAACAGATTAAATCACTCAAACTTGAAAATAGTGAACTTAAAGAAATGTGCAATAGTAATGAGAAAAGTGCAGATAATCTGGAACAATATACGCGGCGCAACAACATACGCATATTTGGACTTCCAGAGGCTCGTGGAGAAGATACTGATGAAGCTGTGATAAAACTCTTTCGTGAAAAATTGAAAGTGGACATTTCAACCAGTGAAATTGATCGCTCTCATAGACTAGGTAAGCCCAATAACAATGCCAAACGGCCAGTGATAGTGAAATTCGTGAGCTACCGGTCCCGCCAAAAAGTTTTCAGTATGAAGAAAAACCTTAAGGCATCTGGCATTACAATCAGGGAAGACCTCACTAAAGCCAGACTTTCTCTTCTGAAAGCAGCTATTGAAAAATTTTGTTTTAAAAATGTGTGGACTGCTGATGGCAAAATTTTTGTTAATACTGTAAAGGATGGTAGATCTAATAAATGCCATATTAATAGTATGAAAGATATACAACAAATTAACTAATATATTTATCTATGAGTGACATAATTTCTACCACTTTTAAATTTACAATAGTTTTGTCAAAATGATTTCTGTAGTAAAATACAAGATATCACTGTGTTTTTACTTAAGTTAAGTAGCCAGAACGTGCACAAGGTCTTTGAACTCTGCTAAGCGATTATTAATTTGTCCTTGATTAATTATATTTTGTTAATTTTTGTTTAGATTTTGTCTTTTATTTCAAATCAGCTGTTTATAATACAGAACCCATTGACGTACACATTATTTTTGCGTCGAAAAAATTTCGTACTACTTGATTTATATTTAATGGTTTTTGATTTTTAAGTAATATGTTTAATTTCGGTCAAATAAACATTTGATCGCTCAATTCCTGTTTTTCAAAATTTATAGACTTTGTTTACGATAATGGTTTTGACATATTGGCAGTTACAGAGACTTGGATATCAGAAAGTAATCCTTCTACTCTTTTTCATGTAGACGGATATAATTTGATAAGTTTAGCTAACTCATAAACGTGGAGGAGGTGTAGCTTTTTACGTACGTAATAATATTAATTACAATGTATTAGATACTTCTTTTGTTGTTACTAATAATATGGAACACCTGTGGGTACAAATTACTATTGAAAGTAGGAAATTAATTTTTGGTGTTGTTTACAATCCACATGTTCAAATGTATAAAGATATTGGTGGGTTAGAACCTATTCTAGAAACATTTTTGACTAAGGCAGACTATTTAGTATTATCCGGCGACATTAACATCGACCTATTATCAGATGATGTATATTCAGGCTTCTTCAAAAATGTGTTATCAGCATTCGGTATGCAGCAATTGATAAATGAGTATACTAGACCAACTTCAAAGACGTTAGTCGATATTATTGCAATATCGGATCAATCATTGTGTAATTTCTCAGGTGTGATTGGATGCCCTGAGTTGTCAGATCATAGTTGTGTCTTCTGTACTTATAATTTGCTCAACCTACGGTACAAACTAAATGTTTTACTTATAAGGATTTTACTATGTTTGATGCTGAAATATTTTTTGCTGACTGTAGACATATAAATTGGGATAGTATTTTACTGATTGATAACATTAATGACAAACTTAATTTCTTTAATGATAACATTACTGCCCTTTTCGATGTACATGCGCCCTTGAAAACGTTAAAAACGAAGAAACAGTACTCTCCATGGTTCACACCGGTAATACAAATTATGCAGAAAAAGCGGGATAAAGCTTTATTAGATTATAAAAAATATAAAACGACTGCAAAATTTGAATATTACAAACAGCTTCGTAATCTCACTACTGCAGCAATACGAAGAGAAAAACAAGCGTTCTTAGAATTTGAAGTTAACCGTAATATTAAAAACTCTGGAAAATTATGGGCTAGTTTACATCGTTTGGGTGTAAATCAGAATAATGCAGCAAAAGATATTCCAGAAGTATTGTTAGAACCAAACAATTACGGACAATATTTAGTTAAAAAAGTAGGAATATCACATATAAATCCGGATACAAGAAATTTTTATCTTTCCAAAACATATGTAGAGAATCCTAGTGCAAAGTTTGAATTTAAGTGCATAGACACGGAAACCGTTGAAGTAATCTTAAGAAACCTAAAATCTAATGCTGTAGGTACGGACAATATTTCCTTAAAAATGTTATTAATAATTTTTCCTGTGATTGGTAAATATATTACGCATATAGTAAACACGTCTTATTCAAAGTGTTGTTCCTGATACATGGAAATTTGTAATAGTTAAACCTATACCAAAGCAAAAGGATTCTTCTACGTTCGATAACTTGCGACCTATAAGTATCTTACCAGTACTTTCCAAAGTTCTTGAAAAGGTTTGTCGTGACCAAATGATGGATTACCTTACTATAAATAATATTTTACCAGCTAATCAGTCTGGGTTCAGATCTGGCCATAGTACCAATACTTGCTTACTAAATATCATTGATTCACTTTTAAGTAATTATGATAAATCTATTATGTCTCTGTTAATCCAGATTGATCTCTCAAAAGCTTTCGATATGATTGACCACAGTATGCTCTTGGCTAAACTGAAGTATTACAATTTTTCTGATAATGCTATTCAATGATGTAAAAACTATTTTGAAGGTAGATTTTTCAAGTGTCCATGAAATCTAACGTTGACACAATAACTTCTTCTGCTTTTCCTTTATCTTGTGGAGTTCCGCAGGGTTCGGTTTTAGGGCCAATATTTTTTCTGATATATGTAGCAGATATGCCAAAAAATTTTAAATTTTGTTCTGTTCACTCTTACGCAGATGATACGCAAATTATAGCGTCTATTAATCCTGATACTATCATGGAACAATGTGAAACTGTTAACAAAGAACTAAAGCAGTTAGTAATCTGGATGAAGAGTAATGGTTTAAATATAAATGCTTCAAAATCTGCTCTACTGGTAATAGGTAATCATGATATACCTGATATTGTTTTGGATGATGTCATATTACAGCGCAGTTCTTCAATAAAAAGTTTAGGCCTACTTATTGATGAAAATTTGATATTTAGAAACCATTTGAATCAGAAACTTATTTCAGTTAGGCTGAAATTGAGACATTTGTACAAATTTTCTCACGATCTTAGTATACCAGTAAAACTGCGTCTGGTAAATACTTTAATTTTGCCTATTATAGATTATTGTGCATGTACATATGTTCCAAATCTTACTCTAACAGACAAAAACAGAATTAGACTAATTCAGAACTCATGTTTAAGATTTGTGTACGGTGTGCGTAAATACGATCACATTTCTCAATACCGTGAATTATCTAAGATAAAGGACATTGACAGTAGAACAAAAACAGCGTATCTTTGTCTAGTGCATAAAGTTAGACTAACAGGTTCTCCCTCATATTTATTGGATAAATTGATTCAAAAGCATTATAATTATCCATTACGTGTTAAGGATTTGTATATTATTCCTGCTTTTCGTAAGACAAAATTCAAAGGTACATTTTCATACTTAGCACCAACATTTTATAACGACTTACCGCAATGTTGTAAATCCTTGTCTCTGAACTCTTTTAAAAAATTTGTTAAAACATTATTTTAAATTAAAATTTAATGTCTATAGATTTATAAATTCATTGTAATTTTCAATTTACCATGTAAAATTTGTATGTATTCGTTTTGTCGACTATTAATGGTTAATAAAGATTATTTATTATTATTATTATTATTATTATAAGATAATATGTTATTTAACACAGTTTTGTCAAACATTATTTTGACCACAAAAACATTTCAGTACATATAATTTATCTTCCAAATTAAACATTTTTAACCGACGAAGAATGTTGGACCACGCATAACTTTTTACAGAATATTCAGATTTTGATGATTAATTTTTTTTTTTGATAGTTTATACCTCGAAATTGGTTCCTTTTAAATTTAAAATAGGAGATGATTGATAGTTTACCCACTGGATTATTACCTGTTAACCGATTCTACCACGCATAACTTTGTATTGGGTTATCCGATTTCGATGATTCTTTTTTGTTACCTCCCGCCACATCATATAGGGGAGGTATATGAATCATGCTAAAAATTCGGTGGATGAGCACGTTTTAGGATCCCTAGAATACGATTTTAATAGTTTCGAAAAGATGTCTGTGTATGTGTCTGTCTATCTGTCTGTCTGTGTGGATCTCTGGAGTTACGGTTTCTCAAAAACTACTGAACTGAAAACTTTGATTGTATATATCAATTTTATCCCCTTTGGACGAGCTTATTAGGTTTTGGCGATAATACAATAACCGGAAGTGGTAGTTTACTTGAAGCCATATCAAGTTATTTTGAAATATCTCAGTAAATTATGGTTAAATGACAATTTTTGTTATTAGGGTAATATTTCTAATATTTTTATTTACATTTATTATTTGATACATTTTTCTCCTACTGTCTCCATTTACGAATTACAACACGTTAAAGAAAATTATATTTTGGCATTTTCGTTTAAATCTATTAACCTGTGCTTTTTAAAATAACAAAATAACGCTTGAAAAATGTCTACTTTTGACATGTGTCATAATTGAGATGTAAATTTTTTGAAGGGATAAGCGTTTCTTAATATAGGTGGTTAGTGTTCGTGCATTGTTTGTTATGAAATCTGTGGAAGGAGGTATTGTGGTGTCCAGAACAGATTTTGGGTAAATTTCAGTATAGTTTAACAACTGACAGCTCCAGTCAAAAATTACCCTCTCCACTAAGTCGTCGTCATGGAAACCAGTGATTGTAAATAGTGTTCTCTTTGGTTTGTTTCATTTGACATTTGAATATTGTAAGATATTTGCTTATTCTTGTACTTGTACTATTATGTCTGGATGTATTAAATTAAGTATTAATTTAGTTTTTTTTTTGATTAGCGAATATTATCATACAATCACATTTTTGGAGTTACTAGTTACCACTGTCCTACAAAAAATTAAACCAACTAAAAAAGAAATTAAAAAGCAGAAAATAAAGTATTTTAAATTTTAACAACTAATGTAAATAACTAATTTTGAGTTGGTGTCAAACAAACAATCAACGAACGCCGCCTCAAAATTAGTTACGTTACTTTAAGAGCTTATTTGACTAAAAGCCGATATTTCCTTCTACTAATAAATTTCCGAATAAGTTATTTGACGATTAACTAAAAAAATACGCCTCAAAAAATAACAGAGAGAACAATAGTATCATTTGAGGTATGGTTTCAATGCGACATTTTTCATTTATTCGGTACTTTAGTCGTAGATGAAAATATCGACCCTAAAAAGATTTATATTATTTTTTCTTCGGTTTAATTGATATCAAACACTGATAACAGCAAAAGACAGATAAAACCAATAACTTTAAATTGGTACATTTGTTTGACTAATTTCATGGCACTAATGATTTAAAAAAAATTAGCATTAAACCTGTCCGTCATTTTTTCAGTTCTAGGTAGAGTAAAGCAAGAAATACAGAAATTCTTCCTCTATAACAAGCTATTACTTTTTTTTATGTAAATGAAAGCCAATAATTGAACATTTCAAAAATAGCATTGATAACGTTGTGGTGCGTCATTCGCTTCATCGTTCACTAAACTTAGTATTCTTCTAATTATTTTGCAGATTGTACAACTAAAAGATCAGAGTGGAACAACACAATATCAAAATTCAGGAATACAAATATAGTTCCTCAACAAGAAATGCCGCCTGTGGAAATATCTAAACTTTTTAGATCTTACAAATATTTATGCGAGAATCTGGAAGCCATCAACACATACTTCTGCTGGCCCGTGTTCTTATCCGTGGTGTGCTGCAATGTGAACGTGTTACTAAACTCGTACTTTCTAATATTTAACAGAAAATCTAGCAGTAAAACGGTATCGCTGTTGGATGATTTGTATAATTTAAATAATATTGTGTGGGCCGTGTTTTATTTTACCAGGTTTTTTATTGTGGCCTTCGTTATTTCAAAAACTTTGAATGAGGTAAATAGTAACTGTATACATTATTTATGTGACTTGTGACGACTATACTTTTTAGTCAGGTTATGAGTAGAGAGATAGAAAATTCTCAGGACTGCATTCAAAATGAATACATTTAAGGTACGAATGCATTGGGATCTCGAGAACCGTAAGAGATACGAGGTTGGTTAAATTATACGAAAGTTGTCTTATTTCATAGGGCAATTTGAACATGTATTTGTTTTTCTAATTGAATGCATAGGTCACTACATATTGGCGTTACTGGTATCAACTTTTATTTTTCATATGGAGGTCATAGTAAGCCATGTTATTTTTGAATAGAGATTTTTTTGCATTACAACGATATAAAACAGTATTAACATAATTTTATAGTTACAGGAAAATTAACAAAATTTGTTATTTATAATAAAACTGAAAAGAAGAAAGTGAATCATAGGCTACTACGAACGAAAAATAATTTAAGAAAACTTTGCAATAAATATTCTATTAATTGACTATTTTGTTCCAAACAATTCTACGCCTTTCATTCAATTTAACTTAACATTTTTGGCTTAATCTGATTCAGAATTCTACTGTTCTCTCATTTCGTAGTACATTTTCATTCTAATATTTTCAAATAAAGAGTTTATTTTTAAGTAATTTTATAAAAAATCTAATTGTGTTAAACATTTAATTACTGTACTATGATCTGTGAGTTGTGAGCAGAAGCTCCGTCCCGCTGAAACCACATATTTTGTATTTGACGAAGTGGCAATGTAACTGAAATATCTGCAATATCACTTTGTTACATATTTAAATATCTAGGGCCATTTATAATTTCGTTATCTATGATTGGGCCAACAAGTGAAATTCCTAGTATACCACACCATATACAGGGTGTATTATAAATAAGTACATTAAATTTAACCAGTTATGGAACTCATCGAGAGGAACAATATTTCTTAATAACTTTTTTTCCTAACTCATCTATTTTTCGAGTTAAAATTCATTAAAGATTTATTACAAATTAGCTTACCCGCTAATGGAAAACAAATGCCTGTTGCTATATTTCAAAATTAAAAGAACTGAAGTTAGCTTCAATGGCTTCAAGCAGTTTTCGTGTTATCAGCCAGATGGCGTTAGTGTATACGCTGTCAACTAAATCTGTTAAAAATTGTGTTTTCCAATAATAGACTGTTATTCAAACTATATTGAAGCTAAAGAACAAATTCCAATGAGAATCCATCCGAAATTACTTAAGTAACAACTGTTAATTTATTAGCAAATTTCAACTTAACCTTAATGTTCAAATAATTAATAATACCTTTTTCAACATACAGAAGCAAAAGCAAATATTTTCCTATGAAATGAATTCACAATAAATGTTCAAAGTGTTCACCGTTGTTGTCAATACAACACTGAAGACATCGCTAAAATTACGATTTGGAAAACGCTACAAATAAATTTGACGAGCTTGAACTGCGTTTCCCTGAGCTTCAGCATAAGCCAGCACAATGTCAGTCAACTCACTATTCGTAAAATCACCCATATTTATAATTATAACTTTTGTAATTATTATTAATCGATTTGACTATATTACCTTCAAAGTAATAATCTGGACTAAACCTGAAGTTGGCCGCAAAATTTCAACTTTATTCTGCGTGGTACCAACCATTTAATAGAAAATATGTTTTTCTTAGTTTATTTTTGGGCAATGGAATAATAAAAATAGATAGTTTCCTATATTTTCCTGCCTTGTTATTAGGCTCTCGTCTATCCGGCAATGTATTTTAAATAAATAAATAATTTATCTGATCGTATTGTATCTGTCCAAATACTAATTTTTCCGCAGCTAACTTCTGGGGACTATTCACCACCTGGTGGATAAATTTTAAACTACTATAGGGTCAACGCCCATTACAAGACGCGTTTGCTAGTGTTAATAAAAGTTATTTTTACATAGCTATTTAGTGCATTATTATTATGTTTAATCCATTTTTCATTATTTCTTCTTATCATATTAAATTTGATTTGTGGTATAATGAGTTTTACAATCAAGAAAGAAAAATACACAACAGTGACTGCTATGTATGTAGCTGCCATTCTTGTACTGGTTCAAGTTTATTTTATCAGAAAAGGATGCAAGTAAGGTGCAAATAATAAACAAATATGAAGAACTTGAATTGGAAGATAAAAGAGCAGCAGAGATAAAGCAAATTCAAACTGACAAATCTGTTACTGAGCATATGAGAATTATGTTCTCTGTTACCAAGTTTATTGTGTATGTGGTACATGTACATGATTATTTATTTAATGTTATTTTTTGGTGAATCATGAAAATTATAGTAAATACACTGCTGACGCCATCCGCAAATAGTCAAAATATATTTGAATAAGTTGACAAGTGACATTTGTCAACATCAATAATGTCATTACTATTGCCATGGATACTGATACTGGATCAAATTATGAAAATACCTGAACGACTCGTCATTTTGTGGGGTGGTAAAAATGCGAAAAAAATGCGATTTAGAAGAAAAAGTTATTAAGAAATATTGTTCCTCTCGACGAGTTCTATAACTGGTTAACTGTACTTATTTATGTTACACCCTGTATTGCAATTAAATGTAAACTCAATGGCGAGATTCTATTTATTATTAAATTCTTGTGATTCACTTTTTTTATTTCAATTTTATTACAAATAATAAATTTTCTTAATTCTTCTATTAATTATAAATAGTATATTATGATACAAGTGTATAAGAAAGCTATTTTTTATTATACCTGCATCATACTCCGGAAAAATCGGAAAAGCAACATTTTGGTTTTGATAATTTTACGCGTGTAACGTTTGACGTATATCGTTTACATGGAGTTTGGTTAGTATTTATTGTTTACGTTTACAGTTTTGACAGATATTAACAGTAATTATTTATGTTGTTGCTTAGCAACCTTTAAAGCACGGCGTATTTTAATCTTGCGTTTGTGAACGCTGTAGCGTGTTTTAAACACGGTTTAAGATGCAGGTATAATAAAATATTTATTATTACTTATTTTATTAACAGTTTATCGTTGTAAAGCAAAATAGTTAAATATTTATGTGTCAAGACACTGAAGTTTAACTTTTTATCACAAAAATAAACCATGTGAGTTATAAAAAGGAACTTCAGTGCATTAAATTATATTTGAAATTAGATAAAAGTGTAAAAAAAAATTATATATGTCAGTTATCAATTGGAACTGACACTCAGTGTTGCCAACCTTAAACATTGAAGTTATGGTAAATATAAATAACTCAAAATATATGTTTTGTCGTCAATTTCTTCAACGGAATTAATTAGTTAATTCTTCTTACAAATATTGTTTCATTTTACGTATAAATTTACTACAATACGTCATATATCTGTCAAAATTATCCTATTTGTACAATAATTAGTATACGGTTACCAACACTGCATTGCTCGTCGTAAAATATTTAACTTTGGTGACGATTTCTGAGCTAATGACGATTTTCGAGCACTATAGTGTCGATTCCAAATAAAAATCTTTATATGTAATCGGCATTATAATTCTCAAAAATCATCATTAATAAATATTGCTTTTAATTTGATTGATATATTGTAAAATACTAATCTTTAGGCAACCAAATGACAATGGGCCTTATTGCATGCATTTTTAAATTCTGAACAACTTTTGTATTTACACTTTTGCTGCAAAGTGAATAAGTAAAAATTTACAGCAATATAAAAAAGATGCATTGAAATTCTTATATTCCAATTTCAATAGTACACTCTTGACCTCAGTTCTGAGTATTTTCTATCTCTTACTGCAGTTTCTATTTCGCTATGTCCATCTCCGTAAACACAAATTGTTGATACTATTTCAAATAACTCTTCGTGAAAAAGAAATAGCTGCACAAAATGTTAGAAACTGTTTACCATTGCAATATTAAAAGATACATTTAAAAAAACATGTTATAGCTATAAGACATGGATCATGAGGTTTTCAGTTCGAATCACACAATCGAAAATGTCCCCGATTTTTTGTTTCTCAAGACTTGACGCCTAAAGTACTTAGTTATTTATAATTGAAATTAAAACGATGATTTTTGTATAAACTCTAAAATAACTATCTTCTGTTTCGTAACATTTTAAACTTTAATATGCTCGATTTATTATTTCATAACGGCTGTAAGAAAAATGTACATATATTTAATAACTAGGAGGAGTAAAACCTGAAGCCGTATATACACTATAGAAAAACACCAAAAAGTAACTAGAATTTTTTCGTGGCAATTTAAACTTTTGTTTGTTGATAATATTTTTTATCCACAACTGTCAAATAATATATCCACAATTCAACCGTTGTCTAACTATTAATGACCCGTGTTACTGATACTAATGAAATAATATTGATAGTTCAATGAAATTATATTATTCATTCGTTGTCAAATTAAAATTGTACCTGTCAAAAGAGTAAAATCAAAATGACTTTTAAGTAATTTTATCCACATAAAAAGCCAACGACACCAATTTTCTTGTTTTTCATGCCTTTATTTTCTTTTTAAGCTTAAATTGCAGCTGAATAATTGGTTTTAAGATTTTCTGCTAAAAGTCAAATCACTTCAAAATGTTGTTACAACAGTACGTAGCCTAGCGATGGTTGCTACAATTTGTCTATGTTGTCAGTTTTTTGTATTTGTCAGAGCAAAAATTCTCCTTATCTTATAATTTCAAAACAAATATTTGACGAAATGTTGTGGATAAAAAGAAACCACAGAAGTAATTTTTAAGTGATGAAAATTTGTCGGGGATTGAATCTTTGAACTATGAGGATCCCCCGATCTATAGAAAAGTAAGAATTATTAGTGTATTTATTTTATTTGTAGTGTAAACGCACGTGTACAAAAATAGCAGAAATTCAAAACCAATTCTTGGATCGGAATACAAAAGAAGAGGTACAAGCATTAATGATACTATGTTAAATATGTGGTTTCATGAAAGTTTGTATGTTCCAGTTACAAATGATGTTTCAGTATGCCATGAATGTTCAGCCAAGTTTTTCTGGCCTCGGATTCCTGAATATTGATCTGCATTTAGTTACGACTGTAAGTTAATAAACACGACATGGTTCAATGCATTTAATGACACTTTGGTTAAATAAATATAGTTAGTTATGGATGGACCAGCCTATATATTTAATAGGGGAATTCCAATGTTTCCTGTTTCATTAATTTGGGTCACTAGTAATGCAAATATGAAATTTTAAGTAAAAAAAATTCTTAATAAGTGAGATATGATTAAAAGATTTCATCACATTTTAAAGTATCAGACTGTGACGTCAAATTTTTAAAGCTAACTTGTCAGTGTCAATCTGTCAGTGTTCGAAGAAAATAGGTCATACCAATATCATAGTATCAAAATGTTCAAAAATAATATTTTATCTACGATAGTGTGTAAAATTGATGTTTAACTGTTAGTTTCAAGTTTGTAAAACGGTTGTTTAGTAACGCGATCCCATTAGTCACGGGCAGTCACGGGTTACCAAGCAACGAGTGATTAAAATTTTTAAACACGCCAAATTTGCAAAAATTTTGTTATCATGGCAAACTTCTCATTTAATATTGTGATCCTACTACATAAATAAAAATATTTTTTTTTATTTTTTGGGGTTTTTTCATTATATCGTAGATAAAATTTTGTACGATACACATACGTAAACCGTCTTTAGTCACTCAGGGGTCGCTACGCTCGTGTTTTAATTGACCCATTTGTTGGGACCACTTGCTCCATCTAGCGTCAGACGTTAGTATTCGCAGCAAATTTATTTTTGCATTGCCTCTGTGCCACGCGACGTCATGTCCGGTTACTCGCCTGTCACGTGTCCGGCTACCGAGCACATTTTTTACTCGCTCTCGCTTGGATCTTGTATACGATCGCACGTTTTTTACCGCTATATTTTGCTTACGCTAACACAATAATTCTTTAGTTATTGTTGTATTTTCGCTTAATTCATTATTATTATTATCGCTACAGTGTTTTACAGTGATTATTGTAAATTAACGCTTTGTTTTGACTTATTTAATAGTGAACTTCGCACGTGATCTAGTTATCACTTTAACCTATACAAGTATATCTTGTGTGTATCCTTTTATCATTATTTTCCAGCTTTATTTTGGTTTGTATATGCATCTACAGCACACTGAATACTGGATACAACAACTTGTTTATGATAATCTGCTTTTGGAGGTATATCTTGATTCCAATACAATACTGTTCACTGAAATCGCACCAGGTATTTTTGCTATACAATTTGATACATCCTACACGCAGTAAGTACGTTTTATTTATTCCAAATTACAGTTTACAGATGTAAAATCATTTACATTTGTTCACTTTTCAATAGTTAATTAGTTTACAATATTTCTTTATTATTGTTCAATATATTTATTAATAGTGCTCCAGTTTACGTATCTGTTTCATTGTGAGTTGCATTTCACTGTATATTGACTAATTTGACACGCAATTTACTTGTTTTATTTTTGGGTTATTATTTCTTGCAAACGCTTACAATATTTGTTATATTTATAAATATATATCGCATCCTTTTTGATATACAAGTAGTTTCTCACGCTTTGTCAATTTATTCGCAGTTTTGTACATGTTTAGTTTGATCTAGTTATCTACATTTACAGATCACATTTACTATTCAATACGCTCTAGTTATAATTATTTACTTACGCATATGGGTTATTTATCGTAGTAACTATAATTGATTTATTTGTTTGTTGGTTAATATCTAGTTATTATCACACACTTATTTTGTATATATTCACTTACATTCGCACAAAATTACTGCATTGTTGAGTTTCCAGCTTTGGAATATTATTTGTCTAATAATTATATTTTATGTATGTATTAATTTTAAGTATACTTATCCATATATATCTTGATTCCGCTACGCTTATTTTCTTGTTGATTTATCGCTTCTATTTCTTTGCTGTTATTAGGAATAAGATTGGTTTAATTTAGCTTTGTTCTCCTAACATACATTTGTGGGCCTTTGTGGTTTATCCTATCCTTCCAAAGAGCGACTGTATTGTGTAAGTCCTGCTTATTGCTCGGGCAGGTGAAAAGTGTCCACCCTTATTCCTTTCCTATTTGCATTTATTTCTTCTTGTTTGGATACTCTATCGCGCCAACATCATATTGTTTATACGCTATTATGTGCATACTTTATTCCACGCTTTATCAGATTTCCTGTCATTCCTTTTGGAATTCTGCATCCATCACGCACCGCCGCATCACAATTGTTCCAAATTAACCGACACGTCTTGCAACCAGCGCATCTGCCACTGCTCCATTTTCTGGTTTTACATCTACGCCAGGCGTATCACAGGTCAACATTACCATCTTTGGGGATTTGGACCCTCCACGCAACGCTGGTCCTTCGAGTCTTTTCTGAGGGTCAAACATCATTAAGCTCCATTTTACGTTGACTTTAGTTCTTCATTTCCGGTCTTACAAACCGGAACTACCAGCCGACGCCTCACCACCATTCGTGACTAAAGACTAACTTTACGTACTTGTATCGTAAATTACTATTAATAAACAAAAATTTGCGCAAAACCAAACAAATAGGCATGAAGCGAGCGGTAGGCGTTCTGACGTCACAACTGTCAAGAGAGTTTACAATAGCCTAAAAATTGTATTTTTTTAAATTAGAATTTGAATGAAATCTTTTCATTAAGCATGTTTTAGTGTATTATCCCATTATATTATGATATGAACTACAAAAAAGTGTTAACTTTGAATAAATTCAATTATACTGGAATGCCCCATTAGAGTTAAGATTAATAATTGTATATTTTGCAGGCAGTGGCGACTGGATTAATGTACTTAGTGATAATGGTTCAGTTTAATAACGACCAAAATAAAACAAAACCAAATACTGTTACATACAAGAATTAACTTTTATTAATTAATTTTTCTCAGTAAAACTTAGCAAAAATACCAACACTTCACGCTACCACGTCTTTGTGTATCCATCCAGTATACCAGTCTTTATAATTTTTTTTCAAGACAATTCAAGACAATAGATATTTTGACAAATAAAAATTTTCAACAAACAGTGTAATTTCTGAAGATTTTTTAAATATATTGTAAAACAAAGAAAGGGCTACCACTAGTAACGAAAGAAATACGCAAACATGCAATAGTAAAATATAACGAGATTTATGTTGACGGTCAGCTAATAGAAAAAGAAGAAGCAATAAAAAAGATGTATGAAAAAAAACGTAAAGAAAAAACAACTATCGGAAGAAAGAATTGAAGAGGAAGTGGAGGCAGTTCGAACAAGACTGAAAGAAGCGCTTTTTTCTCTTCGTGTGATTTGCTCGGGCCTTAAATACACTTTGACAACACAATACACAACTGACACGTCACAAGTTAGGTTATCAGACGAAAGGCGGTGTAACAATGTTACCAATGAACAAATCTTAAATCTAAATTAAAGTTGTGTAATTGTGATTTAATTTAGAAAAAGTAAAATATAAGACATAAACTATAAGATAATTGTATATCACTAAAAAAAGGATTTTCAATAAAATTAGGAATTTATTTATAATTTTTACAATATTTTTTTTGTAAACATATTTTACTCACTACTACGGGAGAAGAAAGGTATAGTTTCCTGGCAATATACGAGGAGTGTTCAAATATCACCCGGAATTTTAATCTTTGGCCCATTTTTTTTATGGTATCTAAATGAAAAAATATCTCGCATTTCTCCAAAATAAATTTGGAACTAAATTAGAAGGACTATCAGTGCAAATGATATAATTTGGTAGCAACATGACAGCTGTGCAGCATATTTTACACGAAATGAATATTTGTTACACAAAATAATGTATATGCACAGCATGATATATTTATATGATGTTTATTAATAAATGGAAATCTATTTGAAAATTTTATAATAAAGTTATGTGATATACATTTAAATTGGCCACAATTTTTATTTAAAATATATTTCTATATTTTGTACCGTTTAGAAATGAAAAATTGCATTAGGTTATATGATGGCTATCAGATTTGATTTTATTACATAATAACAGCTATAATAGGTGCCTGGAAAACAGGTAAGTCAATAAAATTCAAATCAAATTTGTTTAGTTTTCAATACTTATTTAATTAAAATGAACAAATAAATACACATTGAAAGTTCTAACTATTTCTGATCTAGTATTATTCTAAACATAAAATCACACATTAATTTTTATTGTATAAGTATTGAATGTTATATCTATGAATATTGCTAATTTAGTTGTGTACATCTCCCAAACATGATAATGATATAGTTCCCTTCAACTGGCGGAACCAAATCATCAAAAATATATGGCACCGTATGGAAAGTTAATTAAGTGCACAACACCAATTTTAGGCTCTTCTTTTACAATTAAAGGTTCCGCGGAAGAAACTGCCACTGGAATTTGCGTTAATAACAATAAAACTTATTGGTACTAGTTAATAATTGAAAGCTACTTATAAGCTATAAAATGGCATGCATAATGTTAATAGAGGACAATTCTTGAATAAATATTTAAGACATTTGTTACGGTGAATTGATCGAGATTACATGGGTGACAAAAAGGGAAAGAAATGTAATTTGAAATATATTACCTATAACTAGCCTTAAATTATTAACAATCTAGATTTTCAAAATCAGGGCTGGGACACGCTGGGTCAATCTGACCCACATTTTTTTTAACTGTGATGCCCAGTTGCATCGCCCTTCCTTAAAGTTAAACTTTATTAAGTATTACTTATTACTAAGGAACCCTCATATCTTAAGTTTGTTGTTCACGTTATATTTAGACATTGCTCAGTTCTACATTCTGTATCTAAAAGTAGAGATTTAAAACTGAATTTCGAAAACGAAGAAGAATCTTTGGTAATTTAACATTAGAATGCCCAGAATGTCTGTGACTAAGAACATTTTAAAATTGTATAACCGGTCATTTTGACCTGTATGGTCATTCTAATTTTAACGAAACTTTAATTTTCTAATGTTAGAATCTAGTAAGTTTAATACGAACTGTCAAGAAGATTTGTTTATTGTTCGTGACATTTCAAACGGTCAGGAAATTCATTAATTTATCAAAAAGGATTACCAAGCAAGTTAAAAAATTTGTACCAATATTATTTAGCAATCACAGAAATACGATTCTAGTATTCTAGTATTTTTTTGATAAACGAAATCGTTAAAAATATTGTCCATTGGACAAATTATGAAAATGACCAGCTTTTTCAGATATTATTCTAGGACGATTATTTACAAGTTGAATATCATCGTCGTAATCAAAATTGAATGGACATTACCTGTAGATAATATTGTTGAGCTTATAAATAGTCTTCCAGACGATGTCATATTTTTTGATGATTCGGTTCCGCCAGCTGAAGGAGGCTTGATAATATCATGTTCTTGATTCTTATTATTTTCGTATCTTTCTAAGTACTAAATAACAATCTTGTTGACTTAACATATTCATAATTACTATTCACACATTATTTTAATTGTTGCATACTATTTTTATTATTGTTATTAAATTGTAGCATTATAACTAAATAGGTTATACCCGTAGCTATTACCTGAAAATAAAAATTTTATTTAATTTTTAATTAAGACTTGTGAATATTAAATCTTATTATTAATATAATGAATGCTTTTAACACAATACAGTAATACTAGCGGACCTGGTAGAGAGACGTTGTTCTGTAACAGACCTCGCTAGCAAACCATATTTCTTTATATGCAGATAAAATTCCGGCGTTCGTAATTTTTCTCCTTCTAAACGGCTCGACCCATTTTTATAAAAAAATTTGTACTTATGGGGTTGCCTGGATGGTCAAATGCATAAGTCATGAATATTAAAAAAAATCTGGGTCTCGACAACACCGCCACCTACCGGGTTCAACTGTAACTAAGAACCATCCAGGTGACCCCAAAAGTGCAAAAACAAAATTTCATTAAAATCGATCCAGCCATTTATGAGGAGAAGAATTACGAACACACACGCACACACACACCGGAATTTTATGTATTAGGTGTTCAAAAACTTCCGGGACGGTTAAATATCTCGAGAAATATGCATCGAATCAAAAAAAAAACCTAAATGGGAACAATGACAATAATTATTTTTCTGATTACAGCGCAATCTATTGCGAACCGGAAAAAAAATTTCATACAAAACCTACTAAGTTTTAACCGTACTATCCGAATGTAAAATAATAAAATCTGGTGTGGGCACCATACTACTTTCTTATACAAATAAAACCAGCTGAACACGTTTGACTTGTTCCTTGCATAAGACTTTATTTTGACAATTATTTCATATACAGGGTATGACTTTTCAATAAAACTCTTGTTTTCCGAAAGTACCTTGATTACAAAAATTAGAAAATTTCGTGTTATTTATAGAACTTCAACCTCTTGTATTTTGGTAACTAGAAGGAATAGGACATATATTCATATGACATTTTTGGCTGAAAATGACCTCAGGAATAAGCTGTTAAAGTTTGTTACACTAGTCCTGAAACACCCTGTATAGATGTTAAACCTGTTTAATTTTTTGTTCTCATTGTAACTATGAATTTATTTTAAAATTAATCATTAATTAATATCTAGTTTTCAAAACTTTCTAAATAATAATACAAATATTACTTTCATAATATTTCACAAGACACATATTTTTGACACTTCGCAATTATTTGACACGTTTGACACATAGATAATAAAAATGTTTTAGTTTTTGTTCCCATTGTAACTAAGATTATTGAATTATATTCTTAAATATATAATTTAGTTTTTATCAAAATTAGAAACATGTGCAACAAAAGTGAATATAACATTTTATAGTCCAAACATTTTTGCTAACATCTTTCATTTGCTGATTCTATTTTTGAAAAAAAAAAAAATTTTATTTTTGTGTCCAGTAAACTTCCTCTTCCACTTTTACAGTTTCATTCAAAATCAACTTAGCTCTTCATTTTTTAATGAAACTTATAAATTCCAAGTTTCGTTTCCATATTTTGTCTCGTTCATGAGATATTGCGCACACGGACATCCATCCATTCATCCATCCTCACACACAGACATCATTGAGAAATTGGTCTTAACGGATTCAGTGGACGTCAAATTATGTATTTCTGCAAAAATTTCGTCAGCGATTGTTTTGTGATTCCAATACTTTCTTATACTTTGTATAAGAAAATAAAAATGAAGGATCCCATTTCAGATGACTTATTTGTAGAGCGGTTGCTATTTAAAAAAAATTGTACAACAAAAGCAGATGGCTCAACAAGTCTCTCTTGGCTCGTCGGTTCGTATTTTCAACGTATGTTTGTGTTTCAGTATTATTATATTACAGTGGCAACGACAAAGTGCATTCTAACTAAATGATTGGTAATAATATATTTAAACAGGGTTACTCACAGATGTAATTAGATGTAAATTAATTTTGAAGAATCCCAAACACGAGATGTTTAGTCGTTTGGTCATTGTATATTCTAGCATTATTTGTATCTAGGCAGAAAATATCTATACATTTTTAATACATAAATAATAATAAATCATATAATCCGAAAAAAAAAAAAACAGGTAGAAAGAAAAAGTATAAATAAACTACTGAGGCCTTGGAGGAAAGAATAGAGCGCTAGCAAGCAATAGTGAAGCCGCTCCACTCCAACCACAACAATGGTTTGCATGCGTCTGCCCTCACCAGGTTACATTCCCCTTGCCGCTAATAAAAGCTTGTGATGTTTCCTATATATTCTTTCCTCCAAAACTGAGGGAATCTAATTAATGGACTGTTGCAAAAAAAAAAAATCAACAGAATGGAGAACTATAGTAAAAGTAGCGCATTTGTATACTAGAGCCATAGAAGATTATAATTATCATGAAATCATTGTTACCTCTTCTTTGGTGTCTTGATCCAACAATCTATTTTGAATAGCTGCTACTTTCATACTTGTTCTTTTGCACTAGAATTCAATTTATACAAATTAATAAATATTAGAAATAGTGGGGCGACGCGATACGCAATTATTATAATGGGGGAATCCAATGTCAGTGGTGGTAGAAGTTAGTAAACCTTTCCAAACAATCGCCAGCTCAATGTTAAATCCCGCAAGCGACTATATTTCCGTCGATATTTATTTGACAACAAGAATATAAGTTTGATTTATACTATTAAACAAAAGGTGCAAATAATAACGTGGTATAATTCCAATATGAGCCTGAGACAAGTGTGCGATTTATTTGTTGCTACTTTTAATAAGCGAACCTCTCCAGCAAGTATAAGAAAAATTTAAAATGCTTATAGAACTACTGGATGCGTCAATGGACAGCACGAAAAGAAAATTAGAACAAGTACGGTAATAAGAAAAATAAATTCATACAATTAATTGAAAATGAGAATACCCTCTCAACAAAAAGAATTTCGGAAATCGTCAACGTTAGCAAAAGTACTGTATTCATAGTTTTAAAACATGAACATTTTATAAGTTACAAATTCCAAAATCACCAAGAGTTATTAGGAGAAGATGCAGATGCATATAAATTAACCTTATGTTTACTTATAAAAAAACACTTTAATACATTACTGTCACTCATTCAAACTGTAACTATGGTAATGACACATATCCTATGCAGACTGATAAAAAAACTCCCGGTATGTGTTTACTGGCTTCAGCCATAAAATAAATTTAAAGCACAGATTTTTATATATAACACTAGTGTCCGGTTGCACCAACGTTAATTAAATTTTAAAATTGGTTTAAATAAATAAGAGCGTATCTAATTTTTGACATCAATGTCAATTATTCCATATGACGTATAACTTCGCTTTGCTTTTATTTATTGAAACAAAGTTTAATATTTAATCAAAGTTGGTGCATTGACATAGATTGGGTATAAGCCGCTACGGTGCGTTTCCAATTGAACGCCGCCATGATGGTCAAAATTGCGGTTATGTGATACTTCAAGATTTAAAAATTTATCTCTCCTTCCTATGGTACCGTACTTCGTGGTAGACCTAAAGAGTGGTGGTGGCGACCGCGTTGTAGAGAAAGTGAGGGCAGAGCTTCAGATTGCGCACTTTACTTTACAATTGTTACAAAACCTCAATATCACCCGTTCAATTGGGAACGCTCTTAGATGGCAGAATATGGCCTATGCCCAATCTAGTGTTATGTAGAAATCAGTGATTAAAAGTCATCTCGCATCGAGATACACTAATAAGGATAATTAAATACTTACTTCATTCATTGATTTCGAACTGATAAGGCAAAGCATGAAACATCTAAGAAAATAGTACAGTCCCCAAATAATATTATCTAAGTTATATGCCAGTGGTCCTGTGTCACTATCCGGTTCATAATATCCACCGAAAATTACAAAATATACGTTAATCATTGTATTCAGAGTACCGCTGGCTATGGAGAGAAACAACTGAAAGCTGAAATATTTATTTATCGCTTCTACGTTGTCACATAGACATTTGTACGATTTGTGAAGCACTGAAATTTCCAGGGAAACAATTTTAAAATTTCTTGTTTGTGTTTGTGATACAGATCTGTTTTTCGTCGTATCTGGAAAATCAAGGTAACTTTTAACTTTTACAATTATATAATACTACACACGGTGATTCATAACACGCGGAAAAGATTGAAAGTGTAGCTGGGAAGGCCCCAAATAAAGTCTTAATAACCTTCCCATAAAAATTCAACAACAACAAAATCTGTGGTTGGACCCTAAAAGGTGCTGATCCACTGAAAATTAACTACAGAATTTTTAACAAGATTCCCACAGAGAGGTTTTACAGGATGTGGCGGGAGGTAAAATGTTATAGCAAATTGAAATTGAATCAGGGGTTGTGTGTGTGCGTATGTGTGTGCACGCGCGCGCGCTCTCGTGTTTGTGTGTGTGTGTGTGTGTGTGTGTGTGTGTGTGTGTGTGTGTGTGTGTGTGTGTGTGTGTGTGTGTGTGTGTGTGTGTGTGAGTGTGTGTGTAGGTGTGTGTGTGTGTGTGTGCGGGTGTGTTTGCATATTTTGTATATATCAATTGTATCCCCTTTGGAAGAGTTGATTAGTTTTTGGTGATAATCCAATAACCGGAAGTGGAAGTTTACTTGAAGCCATATCAAGTTCTTTTTAAATATTTGAGTAAATTACGGTTAAATGGTAATTTTTGTTATTTGTTATTACATATATTATCTACAATAACTGTTTGAAACATTTTTCTTTTACTGTCTCCATTTACGAATTACAATAAGTAAATTATATTTGACATTTTCGTTTAATAGTTATTTACGACACAAGTACGTAAAGCTAGTCTTTAGTCACGAATGGGTCAATTAAAACACGAGCGTAGCGAGTGTTTTAAGACCCCTGAGTGACTAAAGACGCTTTACGTATGTGTATCGAACAAAATTTTATCTACGATATAACGAAAATCCCCAAAAAATATAAAAAAAATATTTTTATTTATGAAGTAGGACACAATATTAAATGAGAAGTTTGCCATGATAACAAAATTTTTGCAAATTTTGCGTGTTTAAAAATTTGAATCACTCGTTGCTTGGCAACCCGTGACTGCCCGTGACTAATGGGATCGTGTTACTAAACAACCGTTTTACAAATCTATTTATTAACCTGTGCTTTTTGAAATAACAAACCAATGCTGGAAAAATGACTATTTTTGACATGTGTCATAAGTGAAAGGTTATTTTTTAAGGGATGAGCATTTCTTGATAGAGGTGGTCAGTATTCCTACATTGTTTGTTAATAAATCTATGGCGGGAGGTATTGTAGTGCCCGCAACAGATTTTGTTTTAGCAGTATTTTGCTAAAAGTTACTTAAGAAAAAAATCACTATTCTAGCCTCCCTTAGCTAAACTTTCAATCTTTTCTGCATCTTATGAATCACTATGCATTAGAAGGAGTTTTATAAGACATGTTTCAATATTACAAGTGCGTAAAGAGTCATATAAAACGAGTTTTTTGATACTTATATAAGTATTTTGCGTATGTTGTATATTAAATTATTTTAGAAATTGTTATATTTAACAGGAGTTGAATTAGTGAAATTTGTATGTGTAATATACTTAGGGCCAGTTGCACAGTTACCACTTAAATATAAGTTTAGTTAAACCTTAAACTGCAGATTAAACCAAATACTTAAGCTGTGTATGTTGCACAGTTCTCAATAAATAGATACTTACCTAAACTAAATAAAATCAATGTTGGCAAACATGAATGTCAATTATTACTTTTTTATCTCATATTTTGATATATACAAAATAATGTTTTGTATATTAAATATGGAAAATTTGGAAATAAGTAAAGCCTGACTTTCAGCTGTAGCTGTAATAAAAATCAAATATCGCTCAAAAATCAATGTGGAGCGAGAAATGAGAGTGGCAGTGTCAAACCTTATTCCGAGTTTTGAAAAAATGTGAGTTGTTGAAGTTTTTCAACATTTATTTTATATTATTAGTTTGAAATATTTAATTTTTATAAATTTAAGGTTTATCTTGAGTTGCTTTCATTCGTGTGTCTGATTTATGTAATTGTACATATATTTCGACAAGAGCGCCGGCACAAAATACTAAACACTTAAGTGCCCGGGGACTGATAATGTTTGGGAAGACCTCTTTTATCAAATTCTTTATCATTCCATTCATTGAAATTATTGTAGCTATGCTCCCCTAGACTACGACGAGGTCTTATGAAAATGTCAATACATAAGATTTCTTCATCCTCATCGTCACCAATATTAATAATAATTATAAGATCTATTTTAGAAATGTATCTAAAGTAGATAATGCAAGTAAAAAACATTAAAAAATGCTAAACTTTGGTTTAAGCGACACCACATATACCGCTTAAGTATTTAACATTTAAGTGACAGTAAACAACTAAACCATAAACTTAAACTTAAGCTTAAAAAAAAAACGTAAGTGGTAACTGTGCAATTGGCCCTTATAGTTACATTAGATTGATATTTATTCAATTATTTAAAAGTTCATGTAATTTAGCATGAGCTTTCTAAAACAAAAAATTGCTTGTAGAAATGAAGGCTTTTACGATACGCAATTGGATTTTACGCAAAATATAAAATAAAATAATTAATCAAAATACTCACCAATCACTGATAAATTGTTCATCAAATAATCTTCCATATGTCTAAATTCGTCTAATTTCATATTTATATCCCTGAACCTTAGAAACAAAAAGTAACAAAATACTACAAACTGACACTCAGTGCACACGCCAGCAAAATTACTCCACGTTCCAAACAACATCATATAAGCCACCAGAAATCTGGTCTTCAGTAGATTAAAATTAGTTGTAATTTGAAATGGAAAAGAAAATAAAACTAAGAAAACTACAGCGTAAGCAATCTTATTCGCAGTTTTCTTTGACAATTTCTCATCAACCTTCAACATCTTGTTACACCTGTCAAACACTGACACGATGCTAGGGAAATATAACCTCATTCGATATAACGTGATGATGCGGTAAACAATCGTGGACATAGAAACTGAGAAAAAATTGAATATCATCACTGCTATCTCGGGAATGTTTTCGGTGACTTGAGTACTATTTAAGGTTGAATTTACCAAGATTTTCTGTGAAAAGAAAACAATAAATCTTATTCAACAATAATAGGTATATAACATTACGAGCGAAGGAACTAAAATGCTCATATTCATAGTCGATGCTCATTTTGGTACTTGAGTATTATTTTGCCAAGCATTACTTCGGTCGTTCTTGAACTCAAGCACATGACATGTGAATTCTCGGCTAAGTACTAACCTGAGATTTGGAGAATTTTACAATCCCTCCTGCCATAGATTTCTTATCTAACAATTTAAGAACACGGACCACCACTATTAAGAAACATACAAGAAATGCTTCAAAAAATTATGACACATGTCAAAGAATGTTATTTTTAAGCGTTCTTTTTTTTCTCAAAAACCATATGTTTGCAGATTTAAACGAATATGTCAAAATATAATAACGTGTTGTAATTCGTTGACAGTAAGACAAAAATGTTTAAAACAGTAATAGATTATAATACTTGGAACATTATTATAATAACAAAAATTGTCAATAAACCATAATTTACTGCGAAATTTCAAAATAACATGACACAATGACAGCTAACGTCAAAACGTCAGTTTTTCAATGATCAAAGCTATCTAAAATAAAAAAAAGCATCAAGCATTACTCAAGGTTGGTCGGAGCCGTCGGAGCTTGACTAGAGTCTGATGTCGAATTTATGCAGTCATTTTCATTTACATTTAATTTAAATTTATTTTAATTTAAAAAATAAATACGTATTTCCAAATGTAAGCATTCATGCAAGCATTTAATTTATGTTCTCATTTTCAATTTCATTTAATTTAATTTTTATTATACACGCCGTGCTTTAAAGGTTGCTAAGCAACAATAAAAATAATTACTATTAATATCTGTCAAAACTGTGAACGTAAACAATAAATGCTAACCAGTTTCCATGTAAACGATATACGTCAAACGTCACGCGCAAAATTATGAAATGAATCTAAATCAAAATGTTGCTTTCCAGTTTTTTCCAGAGTATGATGAAGGTATAACAAAAAATAGCGTATGACACACGTGTATAAGTACTTTTAAAGCACTAGCGACGTTAAAATCACTCCGCTTCGCGTCGTGCTCTTAAACTCGTCGTACGTGCTTTAGAAGTTTACTTATACACTTGTATCATAATATACTATTATAAGATAACTAACTTTTATCTTTTAAATGAAAATGATAAATTTTGACGTTTGTGATTGAAATGGTTATGTTTAAAATCATTGAGAATTTAAATTATTTGCTTAAATATTAATAATTTTGATGATTCGACTTAAATAGAACTGAACAGAAATGAGAAAATACAAGTTTCTCTCCGATAAATAAGATTTTATTCAAAAATAAAGAAGCTCTTATAATCATTATGTAGTAACATAGATTTCATAAGATTATTGAAGCAATCTTTTTCCCTGTGCAATCTGTTTGTTGAACAAAAGAATTAAGTGGGTCTCTGTTTCTTCATTTTTAAATAATAAAATTATATGATAGAACACATAATCACTTGTATATGATCATAATCACTTTTTAAAAAACTCCATGCTTGCAAAATATGAATCGCGTAATTATTTATGTATTTGTTATTCCAATATTACCAGGCTTAAATGTGACACATGACGTGCTTTAATTTTAATTTAATTTAATATTGTAGTGTACCATGAATGATACATTTAAAACAGATAAATTAGAATTTAAAATTAAATTAAATGTAAATGGATGCATGAATTCGGCATGAGCATGCCCGAAGTAATACTTGCTCACCAAGTTGCGACTATGAAACAAAATTTGATACTCAAGTATGAGTCGAGGCGAAGTACTGATTATGAATACGAGCTTTAGATTTTCGCTCATAAATGTGTCAGTTTTGAACACGAGGCTTTAGCCGAGTGGACAAAGACACATAGGTATTTATACTTCAAGTGTGTAGGTAAATACTCACATTTCCATGTGCCAGATAAAACGAACATTTTGGAATTAAACAACAGTGCACAATGTTTGCAATCACCATCATCGAAGTGAATGTAGCAGAGATTATTGAGAACTCCAATTTCAAATTTGTTTTTGTATGTTTGGTTATTTGTAACGTTGAGACTCCGGCGATTTGAGAAACAAGTAAAACTGGTCTAAATATAGCAGCAGTATCTATATATTTGTGGATAACTGTCATCTTTTCAGGTTACGACAAGATGCTCCTTATGTTACAATAATACATTTATAGATAAGAAAGTTGTCACAAAACTAAAAATTATAAAATATTATGTAGGAATTTCTAGTACAAATTCTCAAGGTATAATTAAATTCTGCATCTAATAAACAGAATTACTTTTACTTGCTTTGTAGCGACAGAAATTAAATATGAAAACACGGAAAATTACGATGAAAATATCAAATAGCCATGGAATTGAATTGAATAAATTCTTCTCATTTTTTCTGTCTATTTGATATTTTACCCGTCAAATTAATCATTTATCTGTCAAGTGTCAAGCCCCCCGCCCTCCCTAGAACTTTAGATACATAAAATAAGAAGATTTTTGCATCTGTCAGACCATTTTGATGCATTTTGGTCATTTTTGCACTATTTTTACATTTTCATCAAATTATATTTAGAAAACTTTACAAAGTAAACAAAATTGGATTGGCACTATTAAAATAAAATTTTCTCTTCATTTGCAAGGAATCTATTTGTCATTATGAACGACTGTACGCTGTTGCGCTTGTCAAAAATCATACACTAGCATCAGCGAGACCACTGCAAGGCAACAGCAATAAATTGTATGTGAACGCAGCTTAACTTTTCATGCCCCGCTACTTGCGCTATCTTACCGAATTTTTTTTTTTGCCTTCTACACAACTGTGTGCAAAAGTTGTCAAATGGTCATTTTTGTGGCCTCGGTTCTTCACTTCAACACATCGATATGGTCTGACAGGTGAGGAAATCTTCTTATTTTATGAAAATCTAAAGTCCTAGGGAGGGCTATCGACGATTTGGAAAAATATCCTTTTTCGATTCACCCTAGTCTAGTAAAAGTTCATATTCCTATTAGATTTTTTCCGTCGTTCACAACTTGAATAGATGGCAACGTTTTATGCAACCTCACATTGAGTTGAAAGAAAGAAACTCACATACTCTTTAGCGTAGGTAACTTATTAAAGTTGCTTTATTTTGCAGTATAGTGTAAACAACTTTTAAAATTTTATGTATTTCGGTGCTAGATTCATGATGTCAGTGGCAGGTAATGATTGCTTTATATGTTAAGTCGTGCTCATGTTTATTTATTTATCTGTTTGTCCATTACTTTCCTATTATCCTGAGTGTTTGTTTGAATGTGCCAAGTAGAAGTAAATTCATATTATTATACTCCATTCAACGAGATTAATCATTGCATTGCATGTTTCTGTAAGTTCTCCATTGAAGCATGCTCATAGAACAAAATTAGTTTGTCAATATAAATACAGAAACTATAAATAATAAAAAAATATATACTATAATACAGGCCAAGAGTCTGCGGCGAATTTACATCTATGAATGTTACTTCATTAAATTATACACTGAAATATGAAGATAGCAATAGTTGACCATGGAACTAAAATTTAAGTTAAAGAAGATTATTAATGTAACCCCCTTAAACGAGGGTACATTATTAAAAAGGGTCCTGTAGAGACTGGGAGTCAGCAGAAATAAAACGACTGATTTCGTTGACTACTTACATGATCTTTATTGAACGATAAACAATGATGAACGTACTCTACAGCTTACTATACTCTACTGTACTTACTTACTTACTTCCTTACATAGTAACCTTATATATATATATATATATATATATATATATATATATATATATATATATATATATATATATTGTACAAGTCCTAAGTCAGCAAAATAAGTGTGACAAATAAACAATAATATTGAAACATCTGACCTACTTACTTAATCATTGCGTGAATTAAAATGTGCTGACTTAAGACTTGTTACATTCCTCCATTCTTTGAGAAATTTGCTCCGAAGGGCACAATTTCATAAATAAAAATACATATAAAAATATAATACGAAAACACAATGGGGTATGTGACCATAATCGAATTTCAATGTATACGCCATAGCATATGAATGTTCTTCATTGTAGTTTCTTATTACAATAATAGAAACTGTACATTATTTTGTAATAATAATGTTATTAGCAATTTTGTGTTTTGGAGAAGGGATATGTGACGTCACTGTGGCCGAGGAAAATATTGTACTGCGCTGTACGCTTGGCCCGCTATATCTATTTCTTTCCTTTACAGTATCTCTGTCTTTTTCTGGCACCATACCTATTCAGAAGACACAGTGACGTCTCACATCCCCTCTCCAAATCTTTAAAAATTAATTTCTCGTTAACAATAAACAATTAATTGATTTAAAAAAATACGGGTATTTTATTTTTGTATCTAGTATCATGTAATGTCAGAAAAAAAAAATTGGTCACATACCCCATTATAAATTACTTAAGCATAAATATCAAAATATCACTAAACCTTAAACACTTCACTAAAATTTATTTAAAATGTTCATCTCCACAATATTGTCCATATATACACCACCACCTTCTAAAGTTTATACTGTGATGCACTATTTTCTTCGGAATTTGCTTCCTCTCTGGATTCGTATAATTTCTACCTAGAATGGGTTGATTCCACTTGGATTTTTTGTACCGCTTGTCTGATTTTTTGGAAACGTTCACTTTCTTCGAACCTGTAAGGTGCTTGCCTGTAACTTTATTGATTTTCTGGTATTTGATCAATTTTGTATTCTTATGTCTCTTTTGCCCTTTGCTGCTGTTACTCCTACCAGCTCTGATGACCCGCTGAACCTGGTTATGACAATTATTTACCGCTACACTTTCTTCTCTGCTTAGGGTACTCTCGATTTTTGTGCTCTCTAAAGCACACTCCTCAATTTTGACATCTGCAATTATTTCTTCCTTAACTGCAGCCTCTTCTGCCTGGGAGTCCTCCGCTCCTTTTTCGCAGAATTCATCACTGATCAGCATACCCAGGATCGGTGCGCTTTCTAACGCACCCTCCACTTTAAAAACTTCAATAATCTCGTCCCCTATTTCAGTCTCTTCTGCTTCAGAGTCCTCCGCTCCTTTTTCCTCACAGAATTCTTCTTCAGCAATTACTTGTGGTTCCTGTTGTTTTTCTTCCTGCTCTGCACAAATGCAGCAACCCCGTTTTGGGAGCAGACAACTAACACACTCGTGAATTACCTCAGTCTCTGTAACGCTTTCAGGTTCATTCTCGTATTCAGTATGTTCTGGTACAGCAACTTCCATTTCAGTTGTTTGTTCTTCCGTTTTTTTACAAAGGCAGTAATTTTTCTTGGGCATCAGACATCCGAAACATCTTAAAACGCCTTCATCGGTCGGAAGGCCGCCAAGATGTTCCAAAATTCTGTATATTTCTTCCTCCTGACCTAATAACTGGGCTCTAAATAATTTTCTAAACCAGCATTTTATTGTCTCTTTTTCTATGTCAAATGGTTCTTCTATTCTTTTTTCTTGTTCGTCCGGGTAATTTTGTTGATATCCATACCTCGCAGCACGGTGATTCTCTTCATATCTTCTGTAGTGCTCGTGTTCTTCGTAGTCTCTTCTTTGATTGTTAACGCGTTGCCAAAACTGCCTGGCGTAATGGTTTCCGCCACAATTGTAGCATTGTACGCGTCTTCTCTCATTATGGTAAAATCTTCTCTGCATGTACATTTTCTTTCTTGCGTCTTCTTTATCGGCCACAACTCTCGACTTCAACTATCTTCGTATCATGCTGACTCCCACGAGCAACCAATACAGTGTGTAAAGGCTACTCTGGTCTGACAAATGAACCCAAAACCGCTGCCACCAAAATGTAACCCCCTTAAACGAGGGTACATTATTAAAAAGGGTCCTGTCGAGACTGGGAGTCAGCAGAAATAAAACGACTGATTTCGTTGACTACTTACATATTCTTTATCATACGACAATTAATGACGAACGTACTCTCGAGCTTACTATACTCTACTGTACTTACTTACTTACTTCCTTACATAGTAACCTTATATATATTTGTACAAGTCCTAAGTCAGCAAAATAAGTGTGACAAATAAACAATAATATTGAAACATCTGACCTACTTACTTAATCATTGCGTGAATTAAAATGTGCTGACTTAAGACTTGTTACATTAACGTTCCTAGCGATGTTATGAGTATCATAACAGCCGCAGATGTCAGTTTGAAATCCGAACTCGTAGAGTGAGGATTTAAAGACATCTAAGGCCTGTTATGACTAATAGCATCCGTGACTGGTTCAATAGTTTACTGGTTTCAGAATATGAAGACGTTTATGTCATTAATAAATATTATTTTTAAATTCTTTTTTATTATACCTGCATCATAATCCGTGTTTAAAATACGCTATAGCGTAGATAAACGCAAGATTAAAACACGCCGTGCTTTAAAGGTTGCTAAGTAACAACAAAAATAATTACTATTAATCTGTCAAAACTGTCATGACAAACAATACATGCAAACCAATCTCAACGTAAACGATATACGTCAAACGTCAAAATTATGAAATGAATCAAATTCAAAACGTTGCTTTCCGGTGTATTCCAGAGTATGATGCAGGTATAATAAAAAATAGCGTATGACACACGTGTATAAGTGCTTTTAAAGCACTAGCGACGTTAGAAGCACTCCGCTTCGTGTCGTGCTCTTAAACTCGTCGTACGTGCTTTAAAAGCTTACTTATACACTTGTATCATAATATACTATTATGAATAACGTCTGTCATAATTTTAGAACGTGATCAAGTAAGTCTGTTTGTTTTTATTCAACACCATGGTTACACTTGTCTTGTATCATATTTATAAATATTTTTTTACTTGAACGTTAAATGTATTCATAATGGCTAGATAAAAAGTGGATTTCGGCGATGCTGAATTGCCTGAAAATATTTGGAACGCAGCAGGTGAAACTCTGAATGACTTAATTCTGTGTGTTTTAATAAATAGCGTTATATTATCATTTTTTTTAAATTTACTTGACATTTTTGACAGGTCAGTATGGTAATATTACCGTTCAGCATACAGTTATGACATACTTACCCTGCCTATTTTTGTGCATGAATTTAATCTCCTGAAACCGGTAAATATATTTAAACAAAAATTAGCATTTCAAAAAGTCAAGTTATTTATCTTGCTTTAATTTAATTTAATCATTACTATATTATCTAATAAAATACTATATGAATTGCGTTTAATATGAATATTTGTAAACAATAGCGTGCAATAATTGTATTTATAAATAAAACTATATTATTTTCTAAAGTTGATAATGAATGTGAGAAGGGAAAATGTTGCACGTACTACCTACAACGAAACAGAAAAAACAAATTAATTAATATATTATAAATTTCTGGCAATCCGGTGTTCAACAATAGAGTCTGTGGCCAAATTTGAATTATTATATTCATTCATACAAGCTGATTGATTTTTCATATTGTTTCTTGCATTATTAACTAAAATTTAATGGGATACAATAATTTTTGTGAAGAGAAAATGGTTTAGAACATTTTTTCTCAAAAATATGTACACTGTGCTCTACTTAAGAAACTAAAATTAAATGTTTTTTCCGAAAAAAATAGTGGTCAATACAAAAAAAAATTAATATACCCAAATCATAATCTCCTGCATAATATATCGTTTTCTACGCCTATATAATCATAATTCACTCTTCTCGACCATTCATAGAGCTAAAAATCCTTAATTTACGGTTATTTTAAAGACGTGATGTGGATCACCAAGCAACGGCCGTCTGACAGTTGACATGTAGTCAGTTCTCGTTGTGTATTTTGAAAAAATAAAACTTACCACACGTATAGTGCAAATAAATACTAAATAATGGTAACGAAGCAATAAATGGGAATACATTCGTTTAATGAAATCATAAAAATAAGTTATTTTCTAGCAATCAACGTGATCATCAATTTATGTTCAATCATTTAGTGGTGCGATTAGATTTACATTTAATTTCATATATAACTGCAAGATTAATTTTAAAATCTTATTATAATTTACTTATTTAATTAAACTGTGGCCACAGACCCCATTTATATTGCCATTACTTACAGAAGCAAAACTTTCCATGGACAGCACCATGAAGCCCCCTACAGTCAATTGTATTTTTTGTTGCGAGCGCATTATAAACATTGTCAGCCCTTTATTTATACTGCGGTTGTTTGTGTCATACCAGTTGCACTCGTAAGCTGCTTGGCCCACATTCAAACCCTGTAAACACAGTAATAAGTCAGAAGAAGAAGAAACCCAAACCACTTCCGTCAACGCTTACTTCATCTTGAATAAGTTGTCCCGCTAAGCAATATGCAAACACTTGTCCAGTCACGGACATGTATATGAATATATTAGTTAGATTCTGGTTCCTGTAAGTAAAATTGCTGTTTGTATCCAGTGTGTCCAATTTAAAGTACGAATGCATTGAGATCTCGAGAACCTTAAGAAATACAGGTTGGTTAAATTAGACGAAAGTTGCCATATTATTAAATTAGTTTCAACATGTATTTGATTTCCAATTGAATGCATAGGTCACTAGATATTGGTTAAAATTAAAATTTACCGATTTTCTTTATTTGCTGATAACTTTGTTACATGATATAATACAAGATTTTGGTTTGCACTTTCTTATAAAAAAATAAATAATTATATCATCACGCCTTTTACACATTACGGGTGTGGCACTCTGCTTTTGCAGATCTCGGTAAGTGATATATTTTTGCGTATGAAATGCGGTTACCAGCCGCCATAGCCCCCAAAATTGTTAGTGTTATTATCTACAATTATTATTTGCAACATTTTCCTCTTACTGTCACTATTTACGAATTACAACACGTTAAAAAAAATATATTTGTATATTTTCATATATATTGTATAATACCACACGTGTGTTCAGGTATCATCGAATATATTGTGTTGTTGCCACGAAACGTATTATTTAAGAATTCTAAAATAACACGTTAAGTGTGCCAACACAATTTTTAACTAATCATTGTTCAAGTACATAAGTTTAAAGAAATCCCAGTTTTAATTTAAAACATATGTAGGGCCGGTTTTTCATTAGCTGGTTAAGTTACGATTAATTTAACCATGATTAGTCTAACCGGCATAAGTTAATCGTGGTTAAAGCACAGAGCGTTTTTCAATCACGTCGACGTCTCCGGTTAAGTTAACCCTGGTTACCATGCATTTAGTTTAGGTTGGCAACAAAACTGAACGGCTGCTAACTTCATTTAACTAGATCTGTCAGTGAAACAGTGTGTGTTTACTTATTTTGTTTAAGGGTTATTTTGATATTTGCTTAATAATGACAGAAAAACGCAGCAAAAGTGCTAATTATACTGAAGCCGAATGTATTCAGGTGTTTAGGTTCATGCATTAAACGTGCTATGTTGTGAAGTACTGCTGTTGCTACAATGATATCCTGTACTGACTCTACTTTTACACGAAGACCATAGGCCAGAACCGGAAATCTCCTCTTCCACACTCCAATTGTCTTTCAATAACATTTCTTGTACGAATTTGTGATTCATTAAACCGATTCTCTGCTACTGTAGTTGGTTGCAACAGTGGTGTGATCAAGTACGGTTTAATTGGGTAACCAGAATCTCCTAATATCAGTGCATTTTTAAATTTTTTATTTACAAATCTAGGTGAATTATTAAATATATTGCCATCATGGGCAGATCCAGGCCATCGGGCTACAATATCTCTTATTTAAAGATCATAATCACTTATTGCTTGAACATTTAAAGGGAAATATTTTTTTCTATTTCTAAAATATTCCGCATTATCACCACATGTAATTATAAATTAATTCAATATAAATTAAACAGAATATCCTGCTAAGATATATTCGCAACATATTAAGCATATTTGACTAATTACCGTTCAATAGCAAAATTAACAAAGTTATTATATTTAAGTATGCATTTGTTTTTTACCTGGAGACTGAATTTTGATATGAGTGTAATCTAAGGTCCCTAAAACTCTAGGAAATCGTGCAATTTTATAAAAGCCTTCGTAGACCGCATGTATTTCATTCACATCTTCTGGCATATAGATAAACCGCGGCTTGTGTCACTCTGTGAATAATCAGACACGCAGTAGTTTTACTCACTCCTCCAAAATAAGCAATAGCAATAAACATACAACCTGATGCATAAAACCGTAAAGTCATTAGCAACTGTTTTGATGCTGAAACAGCATTATTTCTAGATAAATGTTCGTTTTTTTAATATAAAATATAAAATTTCATAAATAATTGGGCTACTACATATGCAAGTTTATAATTATTGTACCTTTCTGTTGGATGAGTTATAATCTCTTCAATCAATTCCAGTACATATTGAACTGTACGTTTCAATAAACGAAATCTTGAGTAAAATTCCGCGTCATTCCATTGAGTAAAATGATCTGGCCTTTGTCTTACAGTATACTGTTTTCTATTAATCATATGATTAATTAACTCAAAATCTGCATCAGAACTTATGTCATTTAAAATATCCATAGCGCTTTAATCACGGTTAAGTACACTAACCCGCCAATTTTGGGCGGTTAAGAATTCTCCGTTTGACAGTAAAATTTAACCATGATTAGCAGTAACCATCAATTGAAAAACGCATACGCACACTTTAATCATGGTTATCCTTAACCGAAGCACTAACCAACGATTGAAAAACCGACCCTTAGTTGCCGTATTGGGTAACGATTGCTCATTCAACTTTAATGTGCTGTAACTTTTTGGCCAAAAGTTTATTACGGAAAAAATAATATCTTGGCCCGCCTAGCAACACTTTAAATCTTTTCCATACGTTATGAATCAACCTGTATTTCGAACATGTATCAAGTGTAAATATTAAAAAAAAAAAAACAAATTATTAATTAAATAAGAACGTCGTGTAGTGTCCGCATTAGAGTTTCAAGTCGGATAATATTCGGAACACTAGACTGCGATGTGGATACTTACAACGTTTGTTCCATAGTTAATCCAAACATAGTTATGGTAATTAGAATGAAATTTGATCCGACAGTCGGTAAAAATAATCGTGAATAAACAGCATCAAAATTCCTTATAAATCTGAAAAATTTATTTTATTCAGTAAAGTAACTACTCCACTGCAATCGAATTTCTTTTTTTTTTTCAGTCTAAAACCGATGCTTCGCCGACCAAATGTGGATAAAGCAAAGATTAATTTAAAATTATAAACAAGAAAATAATTCCGGAATAATTATTTCCCTAAATAATAATAATAATCTTAAATCTGTCTAAAAGGGAGAAGTCTTTGAGAAAAACTAAATTATGTGTTAAATAACATCATATTTTCATGTGACTTTAAAAGTGTTTTTATAATTGACCTTATCAGTCTACATGACGAGTTTTTGAAAGCAACCAATCGGTTTTGCTGACTAAAGAAAAAATAAACACACGGGATTATACAGTAAGAGAGGAGCGGGGCATAATTGTATGGTTGGTAAAACAAAGTTATTAGGGATATATGGCAAGGAATGAAAGGTATATTTTCTTAAGTGGAAAGGAGTATTTATTTTTTTATTTTTCATTGTAATGGATAGGCCGCTGTAATCCCTTCAAAGTTCAAAGAAACATTAGCATTTTTAAAATGGAAAATATAACTTCAGGTAGATAAGTTATTGTTTTTCTTTCTATTGATACTGCTGTCAATTCTTGACAAATTGACTTTGGTAAACTGAAAAATGTATAATCAAATCAGTATTTTTAAACAATTTCTGAAATATATTTTTTATTTAATTCACGCATTAACAAAATTGATTTACTTACGTCAGAATCATTTTTTGAGTTATATTTTATTAGTTTTTAGTATTGGTAGAAATGATTGAAGCTGACTTCATAAATTCGACTAACCTGACATCTGTAGTCTACAATTTATGATATAGAACTATATCCGAGATTTAGGATCGATTTCTATCATCATGGACACAGGCCTTAAGTTTATTATTAATTAAGCATAAAAAACATAAACTCAAATGACATTTGTCAGGCACTTGTTACTGCGCTTAGTTGGTTACAAGGGCTTAAGTAATAATAAACTTACAATGGCACAGTGGAGTAGGGAAGAAGTTGAGAACTTAGGGTATAGCCCTCTATAAGTAACTGAATTTTTGACACTTGATTGTTTTAATTAACTAAAAACTTGATCATATGAATAGACTGATAAGTTCACTTATAAAGACAATTTAAAGTCACTAAAAAGATAAACTTCATCGTGTAATGCATGCTTTAGCTAGGATTTAATTAACCCCCTTGGTTCATCTGTACATAGTCATAGCTTACGTTAATATTACGTTATGGTGAATAATGCATTGTCGAAAGATATTGAAATTTTCTTCTGTACTTTTAGTTGGGTCAATTTCCAAAATTTTCTTTCGAATCATTTTGAACTGCACACATATGAAACAAGTTAACAAAATGAATATCTTATCCAGAGGAATGACACAAAAATAAACCGCAGATAAGAACAGGAGAATTTCAAAAGAGTGGACAACTTCATAGTAAGGTGTTGTCTTCAAAATATCATAATGCGGAATCCAAATGTCCATTATCAGCGTCTTGTCTCCCTTGATCGTGACCTGGACGACGAATAGCGACACGGCTATCATCACGATGATACCATAGGTATTAGCCAGAATTTTCGCTATGCGATACAGCGTCAAAGATGCTTGTTTATCGTTTTCGTTCAATGTGTTGACAGACCAAAAATCGCTGTACAACGAGTCCAGCATATCCGATAATACGTCAGCTTTCATTACAGAAGTGAAAAATTTCGCTGTAATCTACGAACAAACAAAATATACATGTTTAATATTGTCAACGCGACCTCTTGAAATAAAATGGTGGCCTTATAGGATTGGCCGTTGGAAAATGCACCAAAGGGATTGCAATGTTAATTTTGAAATGTTCTAATATTGGCTGTTTTAATTGTTTCTCAATTCTCAGTAAATAGTTAAATAGCTATAAGAGAAAAATATTCTGTATTTAATGATATATTAATTTCTTATTTTTCTTTATACGGAATAGAAAAAAATTAAATAAATATTAATTTTAATCAAATCACTAGCGCCATGAAATTAACGAAAAACAAATATGTAAATCGACAGCTACTATTTTTAATTGACATTTTAAAACGGCCGGTATTTTGAGTCTCGGTTAATTTTATTTATTACCTGATAAATTTTTAATCAGACGAATTCCGTAGTTTGTGACATGGTTACTTCTAACAAATATTTTCATTTTCCCTATCAAGTGTAACCGAACCAATCAATTACAACCAGGAATATAGTTGTTCTTCATAACAAAATAATTTTATATCTTCTGTAGAACCACCCCCCGTTCTTCGAAAATTTATTTATTTATTTATTCGCGACAATTTTCTTCTTTAAAATCCTTTTAATATTTTCATATTTAAATTTTATTGAATTTGTATCTCTGTGTACACCACTGATACTTCGACTTTTAAAATTATTTGTAATTCTTTTCCAGGAGTTTTGTTTGTCTCTTAAAGTAGCACGATCTGTTTTTTTATACAAGAAATTTCTTGCAAAATACATTCCATAAAGATATTAATTGCGCTATTACTTAAAATTACTGCCTCTTTTCTTTACATTATCCATCTATATAATCAAGTTTAATTAATTTAATTTCAAAAGTCACCTTAATTTTTAAAATTAACATAAATATTTGATACTATCATTGTTACCTCAAAATATGTTTTTGCCAACTGAAATAAATTTTCATTAACCAATGTTTACTTATCTGAGGTATAAAAAATGCCTAAAATACGAAGAACGATTTAATGGCATATTAAATACCTTAGTTAATTAGATACTTCGGTTAGTAAAATGAGCATTTAAGCGAGCCTTAATATACCGGCTCTAAGACTAATTTATTTTAATATTTATTTAAATTTTTCAGAAAACTTATTAAAAATAAAACATGCACTTTAAATTGTCACCAAATAAACGAAGTAATTTCCTTTGTAGTCGGAAACCATTTTGTTTCAAGATAAATAGTTAAATTTAGCACAATTATTTGTAAATTATAAAAATATATTATAACTGTTTTATATAGTTGTAAAGCACAAGAAAAACTATTTTAAAATGCCATGGCTTACTATGACCATCACATAAAAAATACAAGTTAATATCAGTAAGTCATAAATAGTTAGATATATACAAATTTTGAGTACATTTTCAAATTCACCATGACAATTGTGACGTCACAACGCCTACCGCTCACTTCATGCCTAATGTTTGGTTTTGCGCATATTTTTGCTAATTCAAATATTAGTTTTAATACTCTGATTTCCGGTATTAATTGTTATGACTAATTTTCATTAAATACTTAATATTTATTAGACAACATGATAACTATGAACGCGGGCTTGTTTATCTTGAAGTTAGCTGTAGGGTGGCTTCAGCCTCTCGAGCCTGTGCCTGGATAAATTTAGAGCCTAACAGCTTACTTGTAGAAATCCAAAGAAGGTGATACAATCTTCTAAAATGGTAGTAACATTATCTTGAGGCATGAAGAAATATTTCAACACCATTAGTATGACAACAAGACCAGTGAGAGAAATATACAAGTAACCGATGTAGCGCCGCCCAGTCGTCCGATGCTTCGGGCTGCAGCCGCCGTACTTCATGACCTCGACCACCTCCTGCGTCATGCTCTCCGGGTTCAACTACCAAACACGAAACAGAAAATATTCGTTACAGGGTAAATACAGTCCAGGCGATGCAACATGGTGAGTTGAAGTAATTTAAAATTTCTTTGCCGTAAGGAAAATGTTTAAAAATAAAGTGACCAGACGTCCCGATTTTGGCGGTACAGTCCCGATTTTTAACAATAGTCTGTTCCACCACCACCATAATGAAAAATAGTAAAAGTTTATTGAAAATATTAAAGATAAGGGTTAAAAAATTAGTAAAATTCCATATTTTTTATTATAAATTACTCCCTTTAATAAATTCCTTAACTAAGAATATAGGTATGTCGGATCTGTTCGGATTTTGCTCGGGTGATTTTCTTGTTTTTGCGTGTTTGCTGCTTCATATGCAGCACTCAATGCAAAACTATACGACACTAGCGTCACCAACTACCTAACTTCGAGAATGTCAAAATGTTTTTGTAAAATGAGACATTTGTGCCCGGTTTTTCATTGCGAGTTTAAACCAAATTTTGAGTTTAAGTTTCAGTTTAAGGTTTAAAGTGTATTTCAGTTCTACTTAAACCATGAACTGAACTCAAATTTCGCTTGAACTTGAACCTTATCGGGTACTTGGTTCAACGTTGAGTTCAAGGTTTAATGACAAATAATGACAGTTTTCGCGATGAATTTGGTTGTCAAAAGTTATATTATTAAATATTAATATTGTGAATAATATTAAATTAGGAGAAATTGTGTGCGTTATTTATTTATTATGGAGTCATCTGACAATGAGGAGGATATAAACTTTTTTGAAAATCAATTAATACGAAAACCAAAATACATAGAAATAGAATATATCATTTCGATATTTGAGACGATTACGATCTTTTTAACAAAATTTAGATTGAGCAAAGAAATCATTAGTGTAATTATAAATGTCAACAAAGGCCTTATAAAATATTCTACTGCCTGGCAAATTTGTTAAAGATATAGGTTACATATATATGCGAGTAGACTCATGTACTTTAACTACCGAAATTTAAAGAAATCATACTGTAAGTCCAGATAAAACGATCCCATTAACATTCAGATTTTACGCTACTGGAAATTTTTTTGAATACAGGAGATTTATAGTGGTATTCTGAGCGTTTCCATAACTTCTATAAGTGTGATCTTAAGGACTTATAGATCTTAAATATTAGAGTGGTATTCTGAGCACATCTATAGCTTATAGGTTTATCTTAAATATCTTAAGTTATCTTAAAAAGTTACGGTTACTGTTCAGTTTGTCATAACTTGTTATAGAAATAATAAATAGCTTGCAAATATATAATTAAAATTTATAGACATTTGTTAATATTTGAGGTTACCAATGCTAAATTTTTAGTAATCACATGCGAATTATAAGAAAAAATATAAGGGATGCAATGAACCCATTTGAATTGCAAGATAAGCATTTGGTTTGCCAGTTAATTGTTCCCATTTTAGCACTAAATAATTTTCACCTAGTGTGAGGTTTATGGTATTTGATCTAAAGGCGTAATCTCCTTTCCATGTATTGCAAATATGCCACATATTGCTCTTTCATCGTATTTTTTGTTCGTTTTCTTTTGCTGTAAAATAATTTTATCATTTTATTATAATGTGAATCGACAGAAATATACAAAATGACAAATAATAATAAATTAAAATAATTTTATATTTTTATTATAATCTGAATCAACAGAAATATATAAAATGACAAATAATAATAATTGTATCTTAGCTCATTTTGAATTGTAATCAACACAAACCACACAAACAATTTTGACATATATCGTTCTGTCAACTTTTGATAACTGTCAATTGACAATGAATCAGTGTACTTAACCCCAGAAAAATAAATACTGTTTATTTGCATTTAAGAATTTAGAAAACTTGTATTTTTATTTATTTTAATAGTATTAATTCGTTTTTAATAAAAAATATCGTTAAATAATATAGCTGTAAATAAAATATTATCCGTGTTTTTTAAGTATTAAACGTAGATACTTGTTTTATTTTCCAAAGAGTGGCAGTCTTGGTTTTAAGATATCTTAAAGTCGTAGTTATAGAAATCAGAAGTTATAGACTTGCGTTCAGAATACCGATTTATGAAAATCTATTAGACTTCAACTTATAGATTTCTCTTAAGCTATAGATCTTAAAAGTTATAGATTTTTAAGATAATGCTCAGAATCCCACTATTAACTGGGGATACATACGAGTAAATCTGCGACCCGTAAAATTATTTAAAAAAATATTGCATGCAATAGCAGTTTCAGTTTGCTATAATATAGCACGTTTCCTAAAAGTAATAGGAACAATTTACTGTAGAAAATAAATAAATAAATAAATATATCATCACGCCTTTTACCCATCATGGGTGTGGCACTCTGCTTACACAGATCTCGGTAGGTGATATATTTTTACGTATGAAGTGCGGTTACCAGCCGTCAAATCATAGCCCCCAAAGATGTTAGTGGAGGGGGAACCACAGGGGTAAATTTAAATTTGTAACTATCAGCAGTGGGATTCGAACTGAGGATCTCACGATCCACAGTCCGACACGTTACCACGGAGCTATTTACCCCATTTTGAACTTCACTTCAACTAAACTTGTAACTTAGAAACGCCATGTCCACTGAACTAGATCAAAAATTAGTTCACGGCTCTACTGAACTTTTACTTAAACCATGACTGAAAAACCGGGCAAAAGAGAAATAAATTAGAGGCATTTCTTTATTTTTTTTTTCACCAATAATAATATATATATAATGCAATTTAAATATACAGGGTGTAACAGCTAAACGAGCTACCTGGAATAACTTCTATGTTATTAAAGATACAATAAAATACTGTAACATAGCACGTTTCCCAATAGTAATACGAACAATTTAGTGTAGTCATGTTAAAATACAGTCCGCTGCTAATAAATGAAGATATAAATAAAATTACATTTATGTTAGAAATATTTGCTCCTCTTCTTTAATGAAATTTATTCAAACTTTCAATTACATTCATATTAACTGTCATACGGAAAATTAGAACAAAAAACTCACCGATCTGTCAAATTTGTTAAAAATTTTGACGTTATGTCACTTTTCTACTACCAACTTATCAAATTAAAGCATAGAACAGTTGAACTGAAGTTCAACTATACTTGTAACTTAGAAACGCCATGTCCACTGAACTAGTTCAAAAATTAGTTCACGGCTCTACTGAACTTTTACTTAAACCAGGACTGAAAACCGGGCATAAATATCGCATCAAAAGATGACAGCTTGAATAATAATCATTTGAGCTATGATTTTGAAGCGATATTTTTGTTTATTCTATTGATAAATTTATTCCCTAATTTATCGGAAGTTGGATATACCGGCCCTTAGATAATTAATTTATATCTGTGTCTGTTTGATGTATTTTAATTATGTTTCGTACTTTATTTAGAATAAAATCATGTTCAATGTAAAAACAATCTTAGATATATTTATTAATAAAAAGTATAATAAAATCTAACGGCAATTCATTAAGATGTTGATTTGTCGACTATGAACGATATTTCGACTTCATGAGTAGAGTAGATTTATTTACTATTTTACGATACATTTACATTGTATACAGCAGGTCAAAACCACACATACAAGTATAAAAAATCCAGTTCTGAGTACTAAACTAAACAGTTCTCGTCAACAAAATTGTAATTAAAAAAATCTTGCACTAAATAGAAACAGTGATGTAGTAAGAATTTCATTATTTTTTTTTTAAGCAACTTTATTAAATTGTTTATCCAGCACCTCCCAATAAATGCTCTAAAACTATGGCGATTTTAAACAAGCAAAGTAACAGATTATCCACTAGTGGGTATAATTTTGAGGAAAGCCACTAGTGAGTATTTTTTTATTTATAACAATAATAATAACAATCTACACCTTGGTAACTATATCGATTGACATTTTAATTCTAAAATTTAAAATATATGTCACTGTCAAATAATATTTCTTTAATAAATTTTTCAATTATTAAGAGGTGTTGGATAAAACGTTATACTTCACACGTGGTCAAAGTGGAATTACCCACTCGATAAAATTATCTCACTCAGCCTTCGGCTTCGTGAGCTAAAATTTCTCTCGTGGGTAATTCCTTACTTTGCCCACTTGTAAAGTAAATAACTATTAATTTCTTCGGGTAAAGCATTATACAAATAGACATTTAAAGAATTTTTCATCGATTTGTTTAATCTGATACACTGTGATCTAATTTGATTTGAATTTCACGTATCACAATTATGGAAATTCGATGAAATAAGAAAACTGTCTTTATTTTCATGAATCGTTACAAGTGCAGAATAAATAAACAGAAAAGGAAGAGGTAAAATGCCCAAATTTATGAAAATTTGTTTACAGTATTCCCTAGTGCTTACTCCTGCAATGATACTTATAACTTGCTTTTGTAATCGAAAAACAGACGTACCATAATTTATCAAAGAATGAAAAAGGCCGAAGTATGTTGTTAACAAAGTACTGAAATCTGAAATCAGACGAAGTCTACGTATTAAAAAATAATAATTGCAAGTTTTTTTTAGATAAGTGTGATAATACCATTTTAAAGGGTCGTCGATATAGATGCCTAGTAATTTTAAGTATTCTCCTTTAGGCAAAAAATTATTTAAAGAAATGACAATCATTTGTGTTTTGTCACGCTTTAATCTTAACTTGTTAGCTTTAAAGTAATCTTCCGCTTGCGAAAGGCTAGATTTTGCAAAGATTTTTAATTGAGAAAGACTACTATTAAAACAAATAAGACTGGTGTCATCAGCAAATTGAACCAATTTAACAGGCGACATGAAGTATGAGAAATCGTTGATGTAAATTAGAAATAAAACGGGGCCAAGCACACTGCCCTGTGAAATACCGTATATTACAGGTAAAAATTTAGAACACTCTTGATTTATAGAAACACATTTACTACGGTTTGATAAATATGAAGTAAAAAATGTTATCATTTTACCGACTACTCCATAATGTTATAGTTGATCTAATAATACGCTGTGTGAAACGCAATCGAAGGCTTTAGACAGATCACATAGCGCTACAGCTTCATGTTGTCTTTCCTCTAAAGCCTCAAGACTATCCTGCAAGAGATTGAAAATCGTGATTACGGTAGTTCAATTTTTGCGGAAGCCAAACTGTTACTTGCTATGAACTTTGTTATTTTCTAGGAAACTTACTAGTTCAATTTTAATAATTGTCTCAAAAATCTTGGCTAACATTTGAATAATCGAAATAGGACGATAACTTTCTGTATTTTCTTTATCTCCTTTCTTATGTGTAGGATACACCTTAGTGCATTTTAAACAATCAGGAAACTCGCTTTCAGCTATTCATTTATTAAAAATAAATATCTATATCAAAAATATCTCGACATTTCGAATTATTTAAGGATAGGGTGGCTTCTAAAACTTGCTGCTCCGTAATTTCTGTTAACTCAAAGCAAATATTACTATTTTCTGGGTTATTTATGAAATCATGTGCATTAAAGTTAGCATTAGATAATTCTAATTCCTTTATAATATTTTCAGAAACAGAGGTGAAATATACATTAAAATCGTTGCATGAGATATTAGTACTTTGCTTTATATTTGCTTAATTATTTCTTTCTTGATTTATAATTTTCCAACAATCTTTCAATTTATTTTTTGATTCAGATATGTATGAGGATTTCTTACATTTAATTATTTCAGTTCTATATAATTTCCTAAAGGTTTTGTAGTTAGCAATATTAGTATCTTTAGCTGTACAAATATAAACCGTTTTAAGATAATTTAATGTGTTTCTTATATTTGAAAGAGGTACTGAGAACCAATTTCCGCAAGTACTTTCACTTCATTATGGAGCCAAAAAGTTGCACAGAAAACTGTTTTACGAACAATTGAAAATAGATGACAAGCAACAAACAGTTTCTATTAAGTTTGGAAATTTGATTCATGCACAAGTTTTCAAGATTAAAATGGGAGCTGCACAAGAGGAGCCGCATTTGCCCATCGTTAATATAAGGTTACACATTATAATGAAACATGCAACTAACCTGGTCCACGTTCTTCACCATGTCTTCAGCCGGATGGAAGAAGTGTGTAACTGATAATTTAACTACAAATTCCTTCGTATTTATAATTTAGGATTCCAGGGTGGTACAACAACTGTTTTAATTACAGCAGCTATATTAATAAAGAAATTCATATTTTAATGTAAAAATATTGAATGAGATAATTTCTATACGCATATTTATTTAATAAAATTTCAAAAAGCCAATACAATAAGTTGGTATAATTATTTAAACTGCAGCTAATTAATGGTAGAATCCAATCCTGCAAGCTGCAAGTACTTAATAAAACAGGAATGTATAATTTGCAAACTTTAAACTACTTCTCAAAAATAATGAAGTGTCCCTAATTATTCATCAGTTGCAAGTGCGCTTATTATTACAATGCACTTTATAATGTGTAACATTTCTCACGGATCTTGTAATGAAGATGCAACATACATGATATAATTATCGACTGAAATTTGTGAGAAATAAGGCTAATGCAAAATGTATGATTTTGATAATTGATTAATTAACGCCGTATTACTCGCAAGAAAATCATTTTCAAGGTTCATTTGAAATTTCCTTCTTCAATTTATTGTGCATAAATTAAAGAATTTGATGTGTAGCGTGTAACCTCTCGTTAAATTGTATCAATCTATCAACAAATAGGCGTAACTTCCCTTCAACATTTACAATATCCTTAAAGAGTGTAGAGAATTATTCGTTAGCGTTCAATCTTTAATTATTTATTATATTTATTCCGTTATTTATCAGATTTTCAGCTTCAACTTTGTTTAGATTTATCTATTGATTTACTCTACCAAGGGTCTATATTCCCAACCTCAGATAAACTAGAAAATAAATTTATCAGTGAATAAGCAAAAATTATCGCATCAAAATCATAGCTCAAATATGTAATGATTATTATTATAGTTGTCATCTTTTGATGCGATATTTTCGTTTAATCCACTGAAAATTTTATTTTCTAGTGTAGAATATACTATTCCCGCACAATGGCGTTAGTATAAGAAAGTTTATGACTTGTCACGTAAAACTTTTTACTTTTACAGTACTACCAACTAAGCGAAGTGACAAATACATGTCACATGTCGTTTGTGTTTATGTCATTGATGTTACAAAGGTTTAATTAATAAAAAACTAATAATGCCACAGTGGAGTAGGGAACAAGTGGATATTTCTCTAAAAATTTAAATGAATAGTTGGTTGTCTTAATTCACTAAAAACTTGATCATGTAAATAGACTCATTATAAACACACTTATAAACACAATTTAAAGTCACTTGAAAAGAAAACTTCATCGCGTAATGCACGCTTTAGAAGGAAAAAAAATCGGAATGTAGCCACGAAAAAAAAAAGATAAGTATTAGAAATATCAGTAAATAGATGATTTATTTATTACGATTGCAGTGTTGCACTATTTACTATAGAAATTTAATGAAAGATTGTAATAATATAACGGCGAATTTAAGAAATCATTTCATTTGGTTAAAATCTTAAATTTTTTTAATGAAATGTTAATTATTCACATTTTATTTTTCAAACAGTTTTCGAGTCAAATTGATGTCAGGTGACAAGGTTGTGTTGTCAAACTGAAATTTATCCGAAGAAAATAAAATGTTCGAGTATAATTCAGCGAGATAATTTAACATTATTTATGAAAATATTTATTTAAATGTGCATTTGGTGAAAATACAATTATTATTTATTATGTATCATATTTTTGACAAATAATGCAAATGACATTAATTTAGATAGTATTTTGATCTGGTTGGAGAAAGGTAAATAACGTTTTATCAAGCGTAATATGACAAGACCTTCTGATTATATCGATAAATGTTTATTTTTGCACGAAATTTTTTTGTTTAGCAACAATCACGAAAGCAAACTGGATGGTAAATCCCGACTCCGAAGGAGGAGGAGTTTTATCTAATATCAGGTGGCTTGAGTGGTTTTGCTTAAAAGCAAAGAAAATGAGTGCTTAAAAGTAAAAATTTATCTGAGAAAATCAGAGAGGTCGCGTGGTATTTGATAAGATAAATTCCAAAGACAAAGTAAAATGTATCTTGAAATATTAATTGTCACGCTGATGGTGATTGACAGTAACAATTATTTATTTCCTTGGTAGCGCGAATTTTATCGGGGTAACCCGGGTAACGGGGTTTTACCGAGATAAAATTCCCGTTACCCGGATAACGGGAGTTTATCAATATATTACTGTTCCTATTGGTTGAATTTTCAAGTGTTTTGCATTATGCTTGGTTAAAAACTAGTTGTTGGAATTTATCACTTGCAAAAAGTTACCTTCATATTTATCCGCTGTTAAGCGATAAAATTGTTTTTTTTTTCTTTATGGCTTACTTTATATTGGAGTTTAATTATCTTAATAAAAATTGATTTTAATTTGATTGATAGCTTGTGTGTGCAGAATTCCGTTTAGGTGCATCTTCAGAAGTACGACTAAACAAAAAATTATATAATTTTGCTTTTTACATTTGTACACTGTACCCTAAGCAATATTCTTTATATGAGGAAGTAAATAAACTCACTTTATTTAAAATATACAAAATTTATTATGTATTACATAGAAATAACGTATCCTATATTATGTGACTTTAGTAGCTTTTAGATAGACCGTGTTCTTAGTAGAGAGCAGAATTCCTCTAGTGCTGAATTCCAAAGGTGTTTTGGTTTTGGGGTCCAATGTAAATTTAAAGTTCTTCACCAGGATAACGAGCGCAGTTTTTATTTGGAGTAACGCAAATCGTGATCCTGCAAAATAATATTCGTATTACATATTTTATCAAAACACTAGATATTATGTTGTATTTAATATTAATATCGTTGTATACTGGTGTTCCCATATTTAAAAAAGTTGACCATAGCAACGCAGTAATGTATTTATTGTATTATGAGTTCGTAACTGTGATATAATAAGCCATAATTGCATAGTTATAAATATCTAGATTGTTATGTTATTCGAAGTAATTTTATCCGCATTCGACAAAATATCACCAGGAATGATTCCAATATTTTCCATGTTTTCCATCACAAGATTATTTGACACTTAGTTATGCATGTTTGTAAAAAACAATCTTGTTTTGACGAAAATCAATATATAATAGTATATTGTGCAACAAGTGCAGAAAAATATCTATTTCACGTGAGTCGATTGCTGAAATCACACGAGCGTAAAATAGGTAATTCTGCAAGAGTAGAACACTTTACTTTTTCTACGATCACACTTTTGTCAAAATTTAATAATAATAATTCTTATACTCTTCAGAAACAAGAAATGACATCTCAAATTCAAACTATTTGACGTTTATGATTACAGCATGAAGTTGGCGCAAGCGCCGATGTGTGCAGTGTTACCAACTATAAATCTTTAGATTGTAATATAAAAATTAATGGCATATTTTATTAAAAAATTGATATTGTATTTTCTTTATAATCTCAATATTGAAAACGACGATTTATGTAAACTCTGAAATAATTATTAATTAATTTATGATATATGATACTTGACATATTAATGTCATACATTATTATGTTATTAGTAAGTTGGTCCCACTTGCATATGGAATAATTGCGCACGCTATTCCACACGACTCTGCGAAATATACAATTTTCAAACTTTGTTTAGTGTGAAGAAAGTATAATTTTCAGTAGTGATCGCAGAAAAATATGATTATGTTTAAGGGAATAAGTTTCATTAATTTAAAAAAAAATTCTATAAATGATTGTTTTTGCCATTATTTTTTGCTGGGTAAATAATTAAAATTTATAATAACAATTTTTCCAATTTGAAAAAAAATTTATTTATATGGTAACGTAAAAATTATTATTCTTCCCAAATATTTTCAGCGGTATTCAAAAGAAGTTTAATTTGCTGTAACTTTTTAGTTATTGAGTTTTTTGTCAAAAGTTTATTAAGGAAGAAGCATCATTTTGACCCTCCGTATCAACATATTCACCCTTTTCCGTACACTATGAATCCCCTGTATACTTTGAACTACTCTAAGCAGAATGTCATATATGTGTAAAAGCCGTAACGATGTACCTATACAATTCCTCGGGCCTTCTCCAAACGGAAGATACGTAAACGGAAGCCTCTTGGATTTCTCCGCCTCAGTGAACCGATCCGGATCGAACTTCTCTGGATCTGGATAGTACTCCGGATCATAGTGTAGTCCTCGCACTGATATCCAAATATTTGTGTCCTTTTCAATGGTTAACTTCGAATCTTCAACTTTATAGGTTTCTGTACACTTCCTTTGGAACGAATCTGCGGATGGGTATTTTCTTAACGTTTCTGAAAATGTTCAAATTAGTTAGTGAAATATGGACTAACGCATTTTACGTGGTATACTCGTATTAGATTTCAAGGTAGAAAGTGCTTTATTGCAGTCGAGGTGAGTTATAGCCTGAAACTGTAATGCAATTTTCCACCGACGTTTGTAAACTATTTTTTTCGCAATAAAAAATTAGTAGATGAATCATGTACAAGGTGTAACACGAAATGAGGGCCAAAATATAAATCGGAGAAAAAATTACAAAATCAAAATTTCACGCGTCAAAAATAGTTCTTGGAGACACCGCAAGGAGCGCTGAAATCAGCAATTTTTTAAAGCACTGTACTGTCAAGTTTTTCATTGTAGTGGTCGTTGATAGGCGTTTCGCCATGGAATAAAATAAAATGAAAATTGACAAACAAATGTGTTATGTTTTCCCGTCAAAGATGTTGACATTATTAAGTACTTGCTTTGATTTTTAAAGTAATGTCAAAATATTTGACAGAAAATATTACACATTTGTTTGTCGTTTTGTTTTACCATGACTACCACTGTTAAATTCTAATTTTGTAAATTATAATTATCATAATTAATTTCTGCTCTTACAACTCATAATAAATGAATTTTGTTGATTGAATTAAATACAGAATTTTAAGCCCTACAACATTTATTTGAAACATTTTTGTCTAAAATGTTTAGGGGAGCAATGTGTATGGAAAAGCTGATATCCCATGTTAAACGCTTGTGTTTCACTTTACGTGATACAGCTTGTATTTACTGTGACCATTTAGAGCGAATGCCGAATGTAAAGTTGATGAATGTATATATGTGAGTGAGATAGAAAGTAAACGATTGCGTGGCCTAGCATGGACATCCGACGAATTAAATGGATAGGTATAATTGATGGTCAACGAATTATTTCAAGTGTGAAGAACAAATGCCAGGATAACAATGTTTGGAGGAGACTGATTGTTGGTTGACAGAGTTTTCCTTAAAGTGATATAGCGTTGTATTATGAATTTATGTATGCTATGAGAATAAACAAATTACTGATACACCAATTCATATATTAGGTTAGGTTAGGTATGTCAAGTATAACTATTGTAACGAATACAGACCAGTTAAAACACGAAGTGACGTCACACCCGACAAATACACGCCGCCGTTTCTAGAAGATTCTCGAAGGCGCCTAGACTATTCGAGAGCAATATTTTAGTCAAAACCGTCAGTGAGTGTCGATAAATAGTCGACGTGATAAGCCTCAGTAGAAATAAATAATCGGTTAAAATAAATAGTTGTGTAAATAAATCTTATTATTAGCGTTTTCTGTGTTAAATAATTGAGCGAAATTAAATGTCAACTGTGTTAGTTATAATTAAATTTGTGCGTTGTTCTTTCAACTTTACCTAACCTAAATAATGAGTTAAACATTACACTATAAAATATTTTAATTAAAATAAATAACTTACCTTGCACAATTTGATCCAGATAGTCCATCTTATATATACAATCATAATTCACCTCGCCGTTCGTCTTTTCAAGAACCGTCTTAATTTCTTCTCTTAATTTATCCTGAATATCCGTCTGCTGCGACAGCTCAAACAAAGCAAACGATACACTCTGAGCACTGGTCTCATACCCAGCAATGAAAAATAAAAACGCTTGAGCCGCAAACTCGTCAAACGACAAAGCCTCATTTTCACTTTTCTGCTGCGTTTCACCCGCCTCGTCCTCGAGTGTATTATTCTTCATTCTAATGAACATGTCCACGAAATCTTTGCGTTGAATGTTATTCTTCTCCCGGTATTCGATGGTATTCTTCAGTAGATTAATAAAGAAATCCGAGATTTCTGACTTGACCTGGCGTACCTTCAGCATTCTTAGGATTTTAGTGTAGGCCATCCCCAAAGAAATCTTAAAATTATCAGATAATGTAGACTGCAGAAAGAGGGAGCCGTAGTGACGAAACTCTGTATTGTTTCCTTGCAGAGCGTGGATCTCCAATCCAAACACGCACGATGCAATGATGTCTATAGTGAATTTAGACAATAGTTCCTTAATGTCGATGCTCTCCTTTTGATCAACTTTGATTTGCAAAGCACTTTTTAGTTCTTCCGCAGTACTCAGTAAAGTAGTAAACATATTTTTCATCTTGCCTGACGTAAACGTCGGAGTGATCTTCTTGCGTAGCCTCCGCCATTTTGCCCCAGTGGTATTAAACAAGTTCCCACTAAGAGGCTCCAATTCTGTGTCGATAAATACAGCTCTATCGTGGAAATTTTTAAAATCTTTCGTCATAACAGATTTAATAATTTCAGGATCTATAACTATTAGAACAGGCGATGTATACATGTAAAACCCCCCATATTTAGATCCTGCCTCGCGAAAGTGTTTGTAAAATTTGCCTAAAGCCTGGCCGAAGCTTTCCTTCGAGTGAACTAATTCTTTTATATTTCCGTAAGGAAACGATGGTGGAATGTATGGAACTTGTTTTTGTTGCCAGTATAAAAATCGGTAGTAAAAGAAGGTAAGAATAGAGACTGCTAAAAATATTATTAGGTATATGACGTCGGCTACCAGAGACCCAAACCAGAACATGGTAGCGTATCTGAAATAGAAAATACATGTTAGAGGCAAAATATGACTGTATAGGTCGAAATAGTATATTCTACAACAAGTAATGGAATGGCACATATTCCACGCAAGCAAAAAGTTTGTAGTCCGAGCCGAAGGCGAGGGCTACGGTTTGCGAGTGTGGGATATGCCATTCCGTTACATGTTGTAGACTATACTTTCTATAACAAGATTTTGGAAATTATACAAATATAAAACTGTTGAAAACGTCAAACTCAAATACATCAAGTTAAACAAACAGACGTAACCATAGTAACTGAATCAAGATACTTCACATGTCGCGCTAATATGCGGCTCTGATTCGTCGAAAATATTCCATACGCAGCGTATGGAATGTTAGTGATTCCATAACAATTTTTAGTTGTGGAATGCCTAGTTTCCAAAACAGTGTTATAGAAAACGAATTTCCGTCATTCCAGCTCTACCAATTCAAGTACATGATGAACAGTGATAACGTCTACTATCAGCTATTTACGAAATACTTGATCACAGTTACCTACAGACAAAACGTTACTTGGTAAAGTTTACGCCGAGTTCATTTATTTGATTTCTATAGTCATATATAACACCACTTGTGTGTTTAGGTATTATCGAATATACTGTGTTATTGCCACGAAACCTATTATTTTGGAATACCACGACTCCGCAGGAGGAGTGCTATTCTAAACCCAGCCAACACAGTTATGTCGCAAGTACGTTATATATACATAACATGGATAGACCTATATCCGCAACACGGTCTATGATACATGACATCCCATGTACAGTTTATTTTTCTTGTGGTGCGGTTCACGTCACTATCTTCTTTCTCACTTTCTCCCACTATTGATATAGAGATAGAAAATAGTGACGTGAACCGCACCACAAGAAAAATAAACTATATGTAGACTTCGTGACGTTAATGGTACATAACAAAACTATTGGTACAAACAACTTTGAATATTCGAATGGAATAGTTGTTTTTGTACGTTTTTGAGTAAGGTCTGTTAGAAAACGTTTATTTATTAATAAATTAACAATTTCCTTGCGATACAGAAATATATAACCACTTAACAAAATTAAAATAAATACATTTCAAAGTTAATCAATGTACATTATAAAATATTTAAAATTTCTTTGCTTTATTTTTATAAAAAATATATAAAACTTTCTAATTAACTGTGAATATGTTAAGTACGGTATCATAACATATACATGTTGTAGGTATGTACCATGTCGAAACCCTATGTAATTTTACGCTCTCTCAAGATATGTCCGACATGGTATATGTATATTACGTTATTAGTACGTATATAAATGACGCACTACTTAGGTTTCAGATATTACATACCAGATACATCAATGTTACCACTGTGTTTGCTGGAAAATAATACGTTGAGTGTATCAACACAATATATTCTGATAATACTTGAACACACAAGTGATATTCGTTATGACTATACAACTCATGGGAAAATGACTAATCAGATAGTTCAAATTTTCTTAGTTACGCTGTATTATAACGGTTATTTGCGTTGCAAAGTTGTGTTTCAGTCACAAACAAATGAATCATATGTAATCATATTATTATCCATGAATATAAACAAGCAATTAATTTTTGTGACATAAATAAATAATTTGTTTAATATAATTGGTTGATTCATTGTATAGTCTTAACATATATAATAAACAAAATGCTAAGCCAAAAAAATCTACTAAAATAAAAGATTTACCGGCTGCGACAGAGTCAATATTAATTAACAAATCGCAAGACGGCAAAACTTCGAACGGCATTATCGACATAGACAAGCATCAACAAAATGGCGTGATAAACAAAGTATCGAAAGAAAGTGAAGTGAAAGTTATTAATAATTCAGTTAAAAATACTACGGTAGGAACTACTACTGATATATCAAAATCTCAACCCGAAAGTTATCAACCTAAATTCGTTAAAAATGTCTCCAGACCTCGAAATAATGCACCAATTATTGGAAAGAATGAAAACATAAACATCGCTAACTCTCTAAAAACTGTTCCCAAATATGTATATCTTCATGTTTATAGATTGCATCCGGAAACTACGGACATAAAAGTGAAAAACTATCTCAATAATCTATTTCCAGAAGTACAGGTAGAGAAAATCGTTGCTAAATACCCCGATCAATATTCATCATTCAAAATAGCCATTCATGAGACGAATTTACAACAAGCAATGAATCCAGATATCTGGCCACAGGGAGCCTGTATTAACCGTTTTTTTCATCGAATCATCAAGAAACCACCCACAACATAAACAAAACAAAAGCAACATTAAAAGATATTAATAACCTGAACAATCTAATTTTAAATTTATCGATTTATCATATTAATGTGCAGTGTCTTAGCAATAAAATTGATGAATTGACTTTATTTTTACAAGATAATCCGTTTAATATTGTTTGTATTACAGAACATTGGCTTGATTCTTCTGCTATCCAGGGAGTCAACATTCCAGGATATAAATTAACTACTTTTTTCTGCAGAGAGGCGACCAAACATGGTGGAGTGGCAATTTTTGTTGATTGCAATATTGAATATATTCCTCTAGATATTTTACAGTATAATGTAGCACAACAGGCTGAATTTTGTGGTATTCATTTAAAAAGCTACAATATTAACTTAATTGTCACCTATAGGACTGGATTAGGTAATTTTAATATCTTTTACAATAAAATTGATGGAATTCTTAACTTTTTAGACTCTTCACACAAAAAAACAATTATCGCAGGAGATTTCAATCTTGACTTTTGCTCTGAATTTCCCAGTAAAGATCTAACAGATTTCAATAATTTAATTGATTCTTTTGGTATCAGGGCTACTATCGACGTTCCCACTAGAATTACCACTACATCTTCTACTAGTTTGGACAATATTCTTACAAATTTAAATGCATGTTTAATTTCAGTCGGCGTCTTGGATCCATGTCTTTCCGACCACGGGGGTCAATATCTTATTTTAAAAGAAAATATTGAGACATCTAAACAAATTCCAGTGTTGGCAAGAAGCTTTTCGACCCGTAATATTAATTATTTTAAATATTGTTTGAGTTTAATTAATTTCTATACTATTTTTAATACTCAAACAACAACTGCTGATGAAAATGCGAAAGCACTGGTTGATTGTTTAAACAACTATATAGAAATTTGCTTTCCGTTAAAAGAATGTAAAACTAACTATAATAAATATTCTATCCGTTGGTTTGATTTATCTCTAAAACATATGAGGGATAAATTAAACCTTTTAAAGTTAATTTCTGATAGTACTAAAAGTGTATATTTTTATGATCTGTATAAAATAACTTTAAGAGATTATAAAAATAAAATTACACAATGTAAACGTACAGCGTACAGTAATTTTCTAAGTTCTTCTGATAACAAAAGCAAAGATAGTTGGAAAATAATCAACTCAGAGCGTAACATTGACAATAATACTAATAAAGTGCACCCTGATAATTTTAATGAATTTTTTACATCTGTTGCTACAAAAACCATAGAGAACATTAAAAATGGATCTCTTAGCGGTACCCCGGTCGCTTGTACGGTGTCGAAAAGTTTTACCTCCAATAATAAATTTGTTCTTGAAACTATTGAAATTGCTGAAGTGTACAATGCAGTTCGATCTTTAAAAAACTCCAAATGTCTTGATATCTTTAATATCAGTAACAACCTACTGAAAGAAATAATTGATCATGTTGTGGAACCATTAACATTTTTATTTAATAAATGCATTACAGAGTGTACTTATCCTGATATCTTTAAAATAGCAAAGGTTCTTCCTTTATATAAAAAGGGAGACTCTTCAAAAATGGAAAATTATCGACCTATATCAATTATTCCTACAATTTCAAAGGTCTTTGAAATAATTTTAAAAACAAGATTAGTCAAGCACTTCGAAAATAACAATTTGTTAAATAACAATCAATTTGGTTTCCGTCATGGGCGCTCTACAATTCAAGCTGTTTTAAGTATTATTAATAGGACAGTCGAGGGCCTTGAGAAGGGCAATAAGGTAGCACTTACTTTATGTGACCTTTCGAAGGCCTTCGATTGTGTGTCACATGCTAAATTGCTTTCCAAACTAGAAGACTATGGAATTGATCAAAGTGCGTTAAAATTATTCGCTTCATACCTGGAAAAACGGACTCAATCTGTTTTTATAAGATCCGATTCATCTAATCTTAGAATCCTGGAACATGGCGTGCCGCAGGGTTCAGTACTGGGACCACTGTTTTTTATTATATACATAAATGACTTTAGTAGTTTTATGCAGCCTTGTAATTCTGTTTTATTTGCAGATGACACTACTCTTTTAAATGATCACTCAGATCTGAATGTTCTTTCAGAAATTTGCAAATCAAATCTTCTAAAGGCAGAAAAATGGTTTTCATCTAATAACCTACTTTTAAACACGAGCAAAACTCAGGAATTGATTATCTCATCTAATAATAAAATTGTTTCAGGAAACTCAGTATCCTTATATGGTTTAACATTAGATGATTCTCTTAGTGGTAATATTCACATTACAAATATATGTAAAAGATTGGCTTCGGTTCTTTTTCTACTAAGGAGACTTAAACTTATAGTAGACATAACCACACTCCGAGTAACGTACTTTGCCCTTTTCCACTCTGTTTTAACTTATGGTGTAGTTTGGTGGGGCAACTCATCAAATGCAATACAAATTTTTAGACTGCAAAAAACAGCTGTAAGAATTATTAATGGTTTACACTATAGAGACCACTGTAAACAGTTTTTCATCAATCTGGGAATTATGCCCTTACCTCCAATTTTTATATATTATTCTGTAGTAGAAATACATAAAACGAAACCGTATTTTTCTACCAACAGTGATTGCCATTCCTACCATACGCGTTCAGCATCTTTGTTACGAAAACCTAGGTTTAAATTAACTAGGTCTGAGAAAAACTCCTTGAATGTTGACCTTTATAATGTTCTACCTGAACAAGTCAAACTTCTGGATGAAAAGAAATTTAAAATTATTTTTAAAAAATACTTGCTAAGACACTGTTTCTATACAATAGATGAATACTTAAATTTTAGCCATAAAGATAATCTTTTATTGTAATTAATATTATTGTATTTTCATTTGTAATTGTTTTAATTTGACGTACTATAAACATGCCAATGTAATATAGTCAATAAAAACTAAACTAAACTAAACTAAACTAAACATACATATAGGTACTCGTACAACTCGAGCTTCGAAAATCATCTGAATATACAGTTGCTGTTAACTGTATATTCGATTATTTTCGAATCTCTTGTTGTATAACTACTGATTATACAATGAATCAAATTGATGAAAGCAGATATGAAAAATTTGACATTTGTGATAAATAAAACAACATGTTACAGGTGGTTACTATGATGATGAGACCCAGCGAAACACCAAAGTGAGAATACAATTCTTATGTTCCGTGATATATTTTCAGCCAATCAACATTGAGAATTTCCTTAGTTACATATGTACCACAGCGATAATAATATATAATAGCTATTTACGATACAAGTACGTAAAGCTAGTCTTTAGTCACGAATAAGAAGAAAGAACGATCACTAACAAATTGTTACACTGGATGCTGTTACTCGTGGGCCGTATTACACTATTTGCTTAAAATTTTCCATGTGATAAAATTATTTTTTATATATTTAATATTAAGTATAATAGGATTTTTTTTTGATAAACGCAGGTTTCTGAGAATACCCAAGAGGTACTGTTTTCAGCTCGTTAATTCTTTTTATAGTGGAGGGGCCTATTAACCTCTTGTCGAATTTATTAAATATAAAATCATTCCGATATAATATCGTCGTCCGAAGAATTATTGTCAGAGTCGCTTACATGTATAATACATAGATTTATATGTAAGCTGAAACATTTTGCAGAAAATAATAATAAACTGTTTACACTGACAGATAATGCTTGAATACTTACAAATGATTTTGTATATTTATACTCATATTGCTGAGAGTAGGGATTTTTCTAGAATCTTAAATAAGTTTAGATCTAAAAAATCTATATCATTACGACTAAGTAATTCGGTAATACTATTAATACTATTAGAAATATCGGTAAACAATTTCTATGAACAAGGGATTTTGTTATTGATATAGCAATATGGTCAATTCCTATGTTGTCGTCGTATAAGCGAATATGAACCAAAAGAGCTTCTAAAAAAATTAGGTATATTCAATAACTATAAGTTTACCATAAGTGGTTTTTTCTATTGTAGCCGAAATTGCAGGGATTATAGAAGTCAAAATGGCGTAATTGCAAAGGAGCTTTTTAATTTGCCGAATATATTTCTGTTTGTCACGAAACACTGCTACTTAGAAATTTGACAAAATAACTGTTTTAAATTTGTTAAACAATTTTCCAGTCAAATAGCTGTCACGTGACATGGTTGAGTTGTCAAACTGAAATTTATCCGAAGAAAATAAAATGCTAGAGTGTAATTGGGCGAGATAATTAAACGACATTATATGCAATTGGTGAAAATATAATTATTATACCTATATCATATTTTCGACATATAATTACAAATGACATTAATGTAGTTAGTATTTTGATCTGGTTGCTAGGAGTAAGGTAAATAACGTTTTTCTTAAACCGGAGCGAAAGTACTCTGTTCGCGCTTAAAATGCGGAGCGAACGTAGAATTTCCCTGCCTAGGCAGGAAAACGTTTAAACGTTCTGTAATCTTAGTAACGCAGTCACAAAAATATGTCTAAATGCTCTGTTACCTTAGGAACGAGAGAAAAACGCTACTAGATACATACAGAAAATAATATTTAATTTTTAAATTTAAAATTAATTTTTGATACAAATAAAGGTTTCAGAAAAAATTAATACATAATTTGTCAGAAAAATAAACTCGGAGCCATAAAATACTCGGTAAAAAGAGATTGTTATGTAAAAAACTATTTATCACTTTCAAAAAGTTACTTCCTATTTATCCGTCAAAACGATAAAATTGTTTTTTCTTTATAGCTTACTTTATACTGGAATAAAATTATCACTGAAATACAGGGGGATTCACGTACGGAAAAGAATGAAAGTGTAGCTGGGGGAGAGTGCAAATAATGCATTTTCCTTACTAAACGCGTCAATTTATGCGAGTGGCAAAAATTGTAAAAAATGAGATTTAAAAAAAAGTTATTAAGAAATATTGTTGTTCTCGGCGAGTTCTATCACTAGTTAATTTAAATTACATATTTATGTTACAACCTGTATTAAAGAAAGATGCTATTCCCTAATTAAAACCAACGAAAAAAAATTTACCGTTATCAGTAATATTACGAAACCAAGAAATATATTTGTAAAAAAGTAATGACGAAATTCGAAGATGATGCCATGAAAGAAATCGTTACGAAATATAATGTGAATCACACGTTCAGAAACTATTTTGCGAGTGCTTGTAATTTGCTAGCCTCGCCCTTGCCAAAATATACTCAGACTCGCAAAAGTGCAGTTTCTGGACTAGTGATACAAATAACTATTGTCGATCTACGCTATGAAGTTATCAACAGTTACAACTACCACTACATATTTTTTACCTCCAGCCTACCTCTAGGTAGGGGAGGTATTGTTTTTGGTCAAGAAATTGGATAGTGAGTTTTCAATGAATAAGCACGTTTTAGGGTCCCTACAATACGATTTTACTATTTTCGCCATGATGTCTGTATGTATGTATGTATGTGCGTGTGTGTGTGTGTGTAGTCTGCGGCAATTTTTTCGCCTCGTATATTTCAAATACTATAATACCAAAAAATACTATTTTGTGCATTTTTGCTTCTCATATTTAAATGAAGAGCTAATTAGATTTTGGATAAAATTGGTCAACCGGAAGTAGCAGTTTACTTGAAGCCCTTAACAGTTTTTCGTGAAAAACACGGTTAAATTTATTTTTTCAACAATATGTTATTTTGAAAGTTGTAGAATATTTAATTTTACATCGGTTTTGATTATATTAATTTTATAAATTTTCATTGGACTTAGAGATAATACGATATAAAGAAATTAAATTTCATAAGTATTGCACTCCATGTACACCATGGAAACATTTAAAAATTTTAAATTTTTTACGAAATGTGACACATGTCATTTTGAGTGTGAATCTGTTTTCTTATTGAAATATATATCAAAAAATTAAATATAAATACGAACTAAATTAAATTTCTGAAATATAAATAGAAAATAAATAAATAAGATGGTATGTTTCTGTATCATCAAGTACTATTTTGTATCGTTTAAGAGTAGTATTGGGCGGGAGGTTATGTGCTACTTAGATTTTTTAAACAAAATACCGTTATTACCGTAACACTCCCGCATGAGCGAATTCTGAAAAAATCTGTTGTGGCTAGCACAATACCTCCCGCCATAGATATCTTATCGAACAATGCAGGAACACAGATCATCACTATCACGAACTCTCACCCCCTCAAAAAATTTACTTTCCAATTATGACACATCAAAAATGACTTTTTAAAGCGTTGTTCCGTTTTTTTCAAAATGCACAGGTTAGCAAAATTAAACGAAAATATCAAAATAAATTTTTTCTTTAATTCGTAAATGGCGACAGTAAGTGAAAAATGTTTCAAACAACAAATGTAGATAATAATATTTAAAACGTTATTTTAAAATAAAAATTGTCATTAAGCCATAACTTACTAAGATATTTCAAAATAACTTGATAGGGCTTCAAGTAAACTACCACTTCTGGTTATTGGACTAAAAAATAATCAGCTCTTTCAAAGGGGATGCAATATACAAAATATAAAAATTTCAGTTTCTTAGTTTTTGAGATTCCGTATCTCCAGAATTCCACACAGATTGACTGACTGACAGACAAACACAAACACAGACATTAACGCGAAACTATTAAAATCGTATTCTAGGGACCCTAAAATGTGTTCCATAACTGAAAACTCACTATCGTATTTTTAGCATGATTCCTATTCCTCCCTTCAGGATGTGGCGGGAGGTAAAAAAACACAAAAACAACACACCCGAAAAAGAGATACACAAAAGTTGGACTTACCTTGTTGATGATATAAATTTTACAATTTAACAAAACATTAGAAAGAGAAAAAATGAGGAATGCCAAATATTTTTAAATTAAAATTGGCAACAACGTAAATTAGCACACAAAAGACGTTAACAGATGTCTTGTCTCTATAGATGCAGAACTATTTACTATAGTTGACCAAACGTATCCAGGTATTTAACACATCGCAAATATCTCTTCAATGACCACATCAAAGGTTACCAAAAAAATTGAAGGTTATAGTAAGGCGCGGAACAGCCTAGCCTGGAATTATAAGCATATAAACACGGATGACGCAATGGTACGCAAGACCAATTTTACAATATTATCCGCATTAGTCTCTAATGACTTTGTTTTTATTCAAAATAATAATCCAACAAAATTATGTGTGGCAATAATATGAAATACAAGAAACTCTTGTTATAATTATAATTAGAAGATAGCATTCGGTCTTGAATAATCTAGAAAACATAGTTTTTCTACTACTGTATAAAAAATTCCTCATTATTTCAATTTTTTGATTAATTATAGTACCCGACAGTGAATTATGATTCATCGACCAATCATAGAGCAAGAAATCCATAATTCACTGTTATTTGAAAGCCGTGATATGAATCACCAAGAAACGGTTGTTTGACAGCTGGCATGTAGTTGACATGTAGTCAGTTGCCATTTTACAGTTTTTCAAAGTGCGTTTTTAACGAATTTCGGTCATTTTTAAAAGCGATTTCCGAATTAACAAGAGTAGAGAAAGTAAAGTATTATATTCGGTATTATGGTCATTATTCACTCAGATGATTTGCGCCACGAGCCGTGAATAACATACATACATACATACATAACGTCACGCTATGTCCCACTTAGTGGGGTAGCACGAACCCAGAAACACAGTCAACTAACAATCAATCTCCTCCAAACATTCCTATCCTGACACACCACTTTCGCCTCGTCCACATTTATAGTGCGATTCATGCATGCTCGTCTATTCTTCTCGCTCGGAATCATTCTTTCATGCAACAAACCATCAATAATACCCAACCAACCACGGACGCCCACGTAATCGTTCACCTTCAATCTCACCCACATATATTAGTTTCACCAACCTTTCATTCGACATTCGCTCAACATGTCCAAACCACCTCAACTGACTCACTCCCACTTTCTTAACAACATTCTTCCCTATCTCACAATCATCATGTAACAATATATTCCAGATACGATCACGCCTCGTATACCCACATACTCCTCTCAAATATCTCATTTCTACAGCAGTTATACGTCGTTCATGCTTCTTCGTTCACACCCAAAATTCAGAACATACATCAATGTAGGCACTAACACACCATTATAAACACTCAATCGAGCATCTCTAGATACATTCACGTTTCCAGCAAATGTACCCAGAGCACCCAATACCTTGCACCGTGCAGACACACGCCTTTCAATCTCCCGGTCAATACGTCCATCCCTCGAGAACATACTACCCAAATATACAAATTCATTGGCTTGTTGTAGTTTCACACCATTCACTGAAACATTACAATCAGTCACCAAATCATTCTTCTCAAACACCAACTTTATATTTATCGTGAATAACGACTATCATAATCCCTCATATAACAATATACTATTAAGGGGTGACTTTATTTGTTTAACGTGGAATGTGGACCATTAAATAAGTTCCATTAAAAATGAGTTCTGTGATTCGAGTTTGTCGAGCTTGACTTGTGTAGGCTTAGGGGTTGTTTGATAAAAGTATGAACAAGATGAGCTTACCTACAGATACATTCTACATAAACATAATATTATGAATGTTTTTTTCAGCGGTACTAAAACACTGACACAAATTTTGTATTTGTGGAATTTACCTGTAGGTAAGTTTGCTTCGTTTGAACTTTTAACAAACTCGAAGCCTACACAACTGACGCTCGACAAATTCTAATCATAATACTCATTTTTAAAGGAACGTATCTGAAAAAGCTTGTTTCCTCGTTCCACGTTGAACGAATAATGTGACCCATTATACGGTGTTTTCAAGGTCATCCAAGTCTGATCGCCACTTTATTGTTCCCATTATTAACATAAATATATTTATTTGAAATCGGCACTAAAGTACGCAAACATCTTTATTAAAAGCTCAGAAATCGTCAATAAAATAACCCATTATTCGATAATTTTGAGCAACACAGTGTTGGCAACCGTAAAATAATTATTGTACAAGTAGGATAATTTTGACAGATATATGACGTATTGTAGTAAGTTTGGACAAAACACATACTTTTGAGTGTTATTTACAATAACTTCAATGTCCGAGTTGGCAACACTGAGTGCAAGTTCCAATTGACAACTGACAGATATGTAAACTGAAGTTCCTTTTTAACACTCATATGGTTTATTTTTCTCGGCCCTACGGAACTCAGCCATCAAAATTACATATTATTGATAAAAAGTTAAACTGTCTTTGTCTTAAGCGTACGATACACGATGAAGTTTTTTCTCTCTCGCACAATGACGTAAGTGTAAGAGAGATAGATGAATCGAAGTACAGAATATGCGGTACTTTTTCATAAAATTTCCTAAAAAATTTAGCCCTGCACTTGCACATTGCTGCTTTACCGCCTCTCCATTTATCCGCATGTTTTGCAATAGATAAATTAGATATCAAATGTCATTTTAAAGTCACTTGAAAAGAAAAACTTCATCGTGTAATGCCAGCTTTAATACATAAACAAACAACTATTATTTAATTTTCATGTCAAGTTATCTAAGAGATATTTTCATTCTTTCAAAATCGAAGGTCAGCAGATGTAAACATACTCGTACATGTTTAATCACCGGTGTTCTTTAAGTATTTTAGTTTATAAATTATACAAAATAATGAAATAAAATTAATTATACATTCTAGCTAATATAATTATATATTTTCTACTACCATATAATTTTAAGTATAATTTTTTATTTCGAATAAAACATATGACTAATAAAAAAATACTTTAGTGACGAGGTATAAATTATATTTTTTCATAAATAAATAAACATAAATAAATAGCATTATGTATTTGTAAAACGTCAGCAAGCTGTTGCGACGGGGTTGACTATGATAACAAAAGTACTGGCAAAGGGTCAAATATTTGTGTATAATTTTCATTATTATTTACATTTTCTTAGACGTAATCTGTTTGTGATCTGTATTAAATCCGATAAAGTATTATCAAAGGTAAATGATAAATAAATACACTAATAGTATTACAGAATAATATGTTTGTTATTTTAGGTAGTGCTAAAAGTTTGACAGATAAGTCCGTAAAGTTAAATTTTGGCATAAGGGTCTGTAAAGTTTTACTTTAGCTGTTTAGCGTCGGACTGTGGATCGTGAGATCCTCAGTTCGAATCCCACAGCTGACAGTTAACAATTTAAATTTACCCCTGTGGTTCCCCCTCCACTAACATCGTTGGGTGCTATGATTTGACGGCTAGTAACCGCACTTCATACGCAAAAATATATCACTTACCGAGATCTGCATAAGCAGAGTGCCACACCCATAATGGGTAAAAGGCGTGATGATACATTTATTTATTTATTTTTATTTACAAAAAACGACGAAAAAAATTAATGTTTTTTGATAATGTATTTTGCGGTGACCACAAACTGATTGTAAAATACATTACATTATTGTTTTTATAAAATATGTAACAATGGTTAGCAAATCAATTAAAAGATTATTTCATTCTATACGTTATTTTTAAATTAGTGCACTATAAGATATATTTAAAATAACTATAACTATATTAGTACTTTTAATTCCTTTATTTAAATAAATACGCAATTTTGACTTATACTTTCCATGTTTACGGTTAAAATAGTTTTAGAAGTATTTAAGTATTATTATTTTAGACCGAATATAAAATATTTTCTTACTCACTTGAATATCTGAACAAATATGACACTATACTAAATCACTGTTACTTAGAAGATGCTAAACTTTATTTTATAAATAAATACGCACTGACATTTAGTTATCCAGGGCTGGACTTCAAAATATTAAATAGTTTTCAACAATCTCAGATAATAGTTATTTATCCACACTGTCAAATAATATACCCATAATTCAACCGTTTTTTATCAATTAATGGCCTTACCTGTCAAAAGTATGTAGTTTTTTCCACATAAAAAGCCAAAGATACTAGTTTAAATAATTGGTTTTAAGATTTTCTGCTAAATGTCAAATCACATCAAAAATTTTTTACAACAGTACCGAGCCCAGCGATGGTTGCTACAACGATTCCTACATTTGTCTATGTTGATAAACAAACAATTTTTTGTATTTGTCAGATGCAAAAATTCTACTTATCTTATAATTTCAAAACAAATATTTGACGAAATGTTGTGGATAAAGTATAGTATTCTACTCGCATGTAATGCCTATTACTCATTCGAATGATTTGCACCAGTCATATTCGCTCGCAATGCAAACTTCACTCTCATGAGTAATAGCATACATTACAGGCTCATTGAATAATATACTATTACATAAAAAAATGGTACATTACTGTCAAGTATAGACATTTGACACACGAGTTATGTATTAATTTTTTTCTAAAACCATTGATAATAAAAATTAATTTTAAATTAAATTTTAGCGCGTTTTCCTCGTTTCGAAGGTAACAGAACGTTTAAACGTTTTTGTGAGTACGTTTCTAAGGTAACGGAACGTTTAAAACGTTTTCCTGACTAGTCAGGAAACTACTACTTTCGCTCCACATTTTAGACGCGATAATAATACTTTCGCTTCGGTTTCAGAAAAATATAAATTAATAATGAATTAGGAAAGATTACTGGTAGACACAATAGAAATTTTTTGAGACTGGATTTATTGATAATCATTAATAAGTTTTATATTTAGAATGTGAATGTCCAAGTTTAGAATAGGATATTTCACCATAAAATTTATTGAAAATATGAAATATAAAAGTTAAAAGATGCGGAAAATTCCATATTTTATAATTATAAATAAATCCCTTTAATAAATACGGCATGTTTTGTTTTTGATGACATAGGACGTGTGCAGCAAATGGGATTCAAGTATTTACCCCGACTCCACTTTAAATAAGAAAATACTTATTCGGGCGAGTCGGATCTGTTCGGATTCTGCTCGGGTGATTTTCTTGTCTTTGCATGTTTGCTGCTTCATATGCAGTACTCAATGCAAAACTGTACGATACTAGCACCACCAACTACCTAATTTCGAGGATGTCAAAATGTTTTTGTAAAATGAGACAAAAATTTAAATAAATTACGTTTATTTATTTGTTTAATATCTCTAATCATAAAATATAATATTACAATTTAAATATATATACTATTTTTATATTTTCCCAACATTTTTTTCACAACTTAGTATTTCGCTTATTTGGAGGAATTTTTAACTCAGACTTTCACATGTGGTCTTACATTATTATATAATTCAAGAAAAAAAAAAAAAACGTGAAATAGCCTGCTGATTAGATTTTGATAGCAATTCATCAACCGTAAATGATAGTTTACTTGAAGACCTATATTGGACATAACTTAATAAATAATTGATTTACTTGGCAACGGCCATGACAGGTAGCGTTGATACCGGTTCACTAGATAACGTTAGTTAAGCAGCACTGCCCGCGGCCAGTAGTTGAATGGGTGTCTGCTTTGCGAAAACCCTTACCACTACTTTCTGCGGTTGTCACACCAACGAAAACGAGGTATCGAGATGGCATATAACTTCAGAAGTTGAGTCCGCTTAAGAAAAATTGATTTATCGAAAAAGAAGAAAAATACTATTGGCTACATTTCTTTTTTTTTGTTTTGCTGTAGTACATATGTTTAAAAATTTGACCATTCATAAAATTCTAAATTAGTGAAGTACGGTTCTGCCTTAGCTTCAAGGTTTATTACTTAAGTAGTGATAATGAGTGACTTGCTAATTATAAACAACAAGATATACAGTTTATCTGAGTTTGGTGCTGCTATAGTAAGGAAAAAATTATAAATTGATAATAATAATAAATAATAACAGGTTCTATATTTAAAGTACCTAACTACTGACTATGACTATGCATAATGATTTTTGTAAACAGCAATTTATGAATTAAAATTATGTTAAAAAAGTGCATATCATGTAGTCTAACTAGAGGAGAAAGATGACGTTTAAATTACTTTTTCGCATTTTGCTTAGTAATGGACTATATTATTAAAAAAACACAAAATCGTTGAGTAAAGTGGTACTTTACTGCATAGCAACCATTAACCATTACTGCATAGCAACGGATTTTACATAAATAAATAGGTAGTAAGAAAAATATTTATTTTTACTTATAGTATAAATATTATTTATTTTTATCGGTATAAATATTGAAAAGACATTTTTTTAATTTGAAAAAGTAAGAACACTTGACGCTACATTAACTACAGCAGCTGACTGTGGTTCCGAGCATAAAATTGACTTCAGTTGAGCTTGAGCTTCACATGGAGCTACGGTTTCCTGTATTAATGTAGAAGAAGTTGAAGTCGATGATTCCGCAACATTAAAAATTCTTTTTGTTATCTTGGTCTTATTCGTAATATTTCTTCAACATATTCCTCTGCAACACTAGTAGAGTGCCATCCTCCGTGTCTTTTTAAGGTCTGAACGTCAGCTCCGTTATCCTCCAGAAAAGTGGCGGATGTCCTACGTAGACAATGTCCAGTATAACTATTGGAATCTGGCAGCTCCAAATATTTGGCAATTTTTTTAGGTATAGCTGCGAAGCTATTGATGCCAACTGGCTGCACGGAACATTTGCCGTTCTTATAAAATAAAAAAATCTTCCATGACTAACGTTTTTCGGTCTCAAACTATTATATTTTCCGTAATATTATATTCCATTGCAACCTGGAGTAATAGTAAATATGCGTTGTTTCTTCGTTTTTGTATCATGGAGCGTTACAATGAAAATTGAGCCCTTATCAACAATGTCGTTGGCCTAAATAAAAAATTTATTAAAAAGTCGATTTTACATTAGTTTTATAATTTACCTTTTCAAAAAAATAAGCCAACATTACATTTTCGTTGGCTACTGTTACATTTTTGTTTGTTCTCCATTCACAAAATTGATTATAATATTTGTTATATCGTTCTTTGGACTTACATGAAAGTAAACTGGAGGACGCTTCTTTTGCTGCATTTAAAATGTCATCTCCAATTTTAAAATTATTGCTATTATCTTGGTTCTCCATTTTAAAGAAATAAATTTTTAGGAATGACACATTGAAAATATTTATTTTTGTTTTTAATGCGATTTTGTTGTTGCTAAGACAAGCCGTCTTCTTTTTATTTATATTTAAATATTTACAATTTTTTAAAGATATCTACTTCATTTTTCAAACATTTATTCAAAATGCGAAAAAATAGTGTACACAACCCGTGTAGAAAAGTGGTTTTACTTCACTCGTATGGCTTTGAGCACTCGTTACGCTCGTTTACTCAAACAGCCATACTCATTCAGTAAAACATCACTTTTCTAAACTTGTTGTGTAATATACTATTATACACAACTGTCAAATACAATATACCCATAATTCAACCGTTTTAAAATCAATTAATGGCCTTTAATACTGTTGCTAATGAAAATAATGAAATAATGTTGCCAGTTCGTTAAAATAATACAATTCAATCGGTATGTCAAATTCAAATCTTACCTGTCAAAAGTAATTTTTTTTTCGACATAAAAAGCCAAAAATACTAGTTTTCTCATTTTTCATATTTTTATTTTATTTTTAAGCTAATATTGTAGTTGAATAATCGGTTTTAATATTTTCTGTTAAATGTCAAATCACTTCAAAATTTTGTTACAACAGTACCTTGCTTAACGATGATTGATACAACAACGATTCCTACATTTGTCTATGTTGATAAACAATAGTATATTATGTTATTAGAAGTAAATGTGATACTTCATGTGCTGAACTTGTAAGTATGAATGACGAGCGAAGCGATTCGGACAATTACATGGCAAATACCTCAAGTGCACGAACGTGCACGAGAGAAAATGTTCTGAATGTACGAGTATTTGTCGTGCACGAGGGATATAGACGATTATTCGACGACATAATAAATAACCCAATGACTTACACGTCATCTATTTTGACCAATCAAAGCAGTGTATCAGCGAATATACGGGTCCCAGCAGTATATTCCGTCTCTTAAACGTCAGTATTATTTTTTCGTAAAATGTTTTATAATTTACGTTTTGGAAGTGGTTTCATTAGTAAAATTAATGAAAATAGTGTATCTTGTTGAATAATCTATCCAAATACCACTCGAGGTAAATATTTTTTTAGAACTTTTTTGTGTTAACTTCTAATTATTACAAATTTCTCAAATACCATTCGATCTTCGGTCTCGTGGTGTTTTTAACGAAATTTTCGAATCGCGAAATTTTTACGTAATAATTTGCAAAAACACAAAAAATTTCAAAAAATTCCCGGTTGACGGGAGTTTTACTCCGATAAATTTCCATCTTTGAGGGCTATGACTTGACGGCTGGTAACCGCACTTCGTATGAATATCACTTACCGAGATCTGCGTAAGCAGAGTGCCACACCCATAATGGGTAAAAGGCGTGATGATATATTTGTTTCTTTATTTTTATTTAAATTCCCACGATTAGTCTTAAACCAGTCATAATGCAAAACACTTGAAAATTCAACCAATAGGAACAGTTTTATACTGAGAAATTCCCACGACTAGTTTTTTACCAGTCACAATTCAAAACATTTGAAAATTCAACCAATAGGAACCTTTTTATACTGATAAAAACCCGTTGCCCGGGTAACGGGAGTTTACCGCGGTAAAATCCCGTTGCCCGGGTTACACCGATAAAATTCCCGCTACCAATGAAATAAATAATTGTTACTGTCAATCACTGTCAGTTATTCATTGACCAGGGGGCTGACAGTAATATAGGATTCCTTGTGATAGAAGTTTTTGATTACTTCGGGTGCTCTAAACATAGATGGAAATGCTGTAGCGTTTGGTTAATAACTACAACTAGTAGGCGGCCACACAAACAGTTGATTTGAAATTTGAAACTGACGTTTGAAACATTGAAACCATTACCGTTACTTTGTGTTTTATGCAGAGACAAATATCTAAAGTTTTGTGTTTAGTTAGTGAAGTGACTCAATTTACTTAAAAGGTAAGCATTTTTAATTTATTACTTTCTTTGTTATTATCTAAAATATTGTTAGAGCATTTGCACGTTCCTTCAAAGTTTATTTAAATTTGAACTTTCGATTGGTTTGTATATTTTTAAACAGTTTAACAATTTATTTTCACCGATTTAACAAAATAGGCTGTTCATATAATCTAATAAAATGAGCGTTATTTTGATATAATAAATTCGTTTCAGAACATGAAGACCAGAAGGGGCACTGTTCCAAGCTGCAGAACGGATAGTGTGGGTCATCCCGACATTTCCTTGTTTTGCTTACCAAAAAACCCAAGTTTATGTGACGTGTGGATGCAAAATTAGGGGATTTCGGTGCTGCTGGAAGGCAAGTCGGACGCTGCACTTACACACGTGCGAGTGTGTAGTTTGCATTTTGAAGAAACGTCCTTCCAAACGGCGTTTAAGAAAAAGCTATATAAATTTGTAAAGATATATATGTATTCATTAATTAAAAAATAAATTTGTATACATGAATTTATATTTTATTATTTTTAGTACTTTGAAATTTGAATTTCATTAATTTCCCGCATTTTCATTTCAAATATCGCCTTAGTTCGGGTGCTCTATTCATAGATGGCGCAGAACTTCTATCACACTTAATTTTGCTGGGACTGTCGCGTCTCTCTTTAGATATTTGTCTCTGGCATTGACTGTCATTGACTAAATTAATAGAAGTGAATATTCTGAACCTACAGGTTTGTAATCCATTAATATTACATAATTAATGACTATAAAAACCAAGTTTGTATTTTTAGGTAAGTTAATGATTTGTTAAAATACTTTAGTTATAATAATTGTGAATAATTAATAAAGAAAATTGTATTTTTAGAACAAAATCTGTCTATAGTCTATAAATAATACATGTATAAATATACAGGCTGTAACAGCTAAACGAGATACCTGGAATAACTTCTATGTTATTAAAGATACAATAAAATAGTATAAGACAATCTTATACAGGACGAAGGGGGACATTCAGTTAAGGGAGAAAATATTTTTTTAAACCAGTGGTTCTCAAGCTACAACACAAAGTTATATTTTTTCAAATGAGATGCTGTATATTTTTAGGCCCATTCGATAGAGTATTTTTTTCTTAATTCAACCATGTATTCGTTCTATACCCTTACATAATAAAAATATTGAGAAAAATGCGATTTAAATTTGTTATTTTTCAGTTTTATTGTCATATATATATATATATATATATATATATATATATATATATATATATATATATATATATATATATATATACCGGGTGTTGACCGCGACCCCGGAACATAGGACTTTAACATGTAAAATCATAATTTCGTAATTTCCTGCCTAACAAATTATATTAGACAAAAAAGGTTCAAATAAAGATGAGAGATCATAAAATTCTACATCAGAATCAATAAACAGGATTACATTTTCATGCCCCATAACGCCAGAAATTAAATATGAAAATATTAAAAATTAGCTCAAAAATCGGGTTAGCCTTGGAAATGAAACAAAATTCCTAAAAAAATTGTCAATTATGCAATTTATAATAATAATTAATAAAAAATACAATTTTCATTTCCAATTGAATACAATTTTGTTTCATACAATATTTTTTCTACAATCGTTGACCAATGTCAAGCTGTAGAAAAAAATTAATTTTCTAAATTATCTTTGGTCACGCCTTAACAATTCAGTAAAATTGTAGTTACCCATGTCACCGTAATCATGACAACGTTTATGAACAAAATAAAAATTTTCAAAGAAATCATAATTTGACACATGGAGTACATTTGACATATGGAGTACATTTGACATAAAGTCTACAGAGTGAATACGTTTATGGTGATTAAGTTGAAGTGTATGTACGTATATGCCAACTGTATTTGCAATAGCAAGGTTATTACCAGAAAAATCCAATGCATCATTTACTTCTTTTACCTAATTTATTTTTGTTTTGTTTTTGTCGCACTAGTGCGACAATATGTCACTTTGTCGCCCTAGAGCGACAATTTTGAACATTTCCTAACTAAAAATGGAATAACAATGTCGATATTGTGCAACGATTGTAGAAAAATAACTATTGAAGTTTTGAGCATTTTATAATATTTATAATTTTATTTTCTATGTTTGAAGAAAAAATAGCATGTGTTATTCGGAGTAAATGTGTCTTTGGGTGCTTCGCATGTAATTGTTCAACTCGCTTCGCTCGTCACTCAAACTTACATGCTCAGCACCCAAAGTATCACATTTACTCCTAATGACACAATATACTATTATCAATAATCATAAACAGCAAATTATGGCATATGTCAGATATTTAATCTTGATTAAATGAGTCAACCACTATTATTTGGTTCGGTTAAATTTGATAGGGAGAATGAACATATTTAATCAATGATTAAAAGTAACCATGACACAAACTACCGAATTCAACTTTTTAAAAATTAATCAGGTGTCAAATAAAATTAACCGAGACTCAAAATACCGGCCTTTAAATAGTTAAATTTAAATAGATGTTCAAATAGTCCACCGTTTTGAGCTAAACAATAACCCAATCTGTTGTCGAATATTCCTTAATTGTCGATTTTCTGGAATTCTTGTGTCATAGCGTTTTTAAGTTCTTCTACATTCTGATATATTTTGTGATAAACATTCGTTTTCAAATGACCCTATAAAAAAATCGCACGGATTTAAATCTGGCGACCGTGCTGGCCAGTTAACTGGTCCTCTACGTCCTATCCAGCTTGCAGGAAATGCTTTTAAATGCAATTTAATTATTTGCAACTTTCCTTCATCTGAATAGTTATTCATTTTTGATAATAATAAACCTTAATATTGATTTAGTATCACAGTTTGTCAAAATAAATGCTAATAATTTGACGTTTAAAACGTTCATCTCTTGTTTTTAATTCCATGGCTGTTACTATTAATTCGCTATTCTGTGAATTTTCTAATTTAATTTCTGCAGTTATAAAGCAATCGAAATGAATTTTGTTTACTGATCCGGATGCAGAATTTTATGCTTAACAGCATTTATTTGAAACATTTTTGTCTAAAATAATTAGGGAAGTAATGCGAACGGAAAAACCGATTTACCATGTTAAACGCCTATGTTTCACTTTTCAATTTACACCCGGTATATATATATATATATATATATATATATATATATATATGTACATATATTTAATATAAACAATACATACTTGTTCAGTGAAAGAAGTAATGTTGCTCTTTTGCGAGATTTCAGTTTTTCCAAATTTTGTTAGATTAAAAATAAAATTGAAAAGCAACCAAGGCTGAAAGATTCAATATAGAGTCATAACTTTACCCCTGTAAGATGAAATAAAATTAACATCGTTTATAATGACTTTAAAAGTATAGCGTGGTACCTTTTACTTACTGTCTAAAAGGAGAGTTTTCCAATGAACTCTGTACAACTGGAATTCCCAAAATTGCCTCTAAAATTTGTAAACAATTAAAATTTCAAATTATTGTTTCATGTTAAAAAATTGTTACCATTTAGCACAAGAAAGACGGAATTGTTTATAAAAGTCGTGATATTAATTTCTTTTTCATTACATGTTTTAAGTCTATCAATTAACGAAGCTGAACTATCTGAAAAACAATCTAAAAATGTTTCCAGAATATTCAGATAAACTGATGGCTGTAATAATTTTCTATATTTCTTCCATTTGTGCCCTAAAATACGCATTAATTTTGTATTAGCAAATCTTCACACATCACAGTACATATGTCAATATCTTACCACTGGTTGTTAATAATCCAGTCCCCAAAAAATTGAACATTAATGAGTAAAAAAACATCTTATTCGTATTTTTCCTGGACGCCAACATGTTTTATAGGTCCTTAGGGTCCAGAACAAAGAAGACAGATATAAAAGAAATCCAAATACGAAATATAGGCCCATACTCTTCATAAGCTTTGTCACCTACGTCCATAATCGCTGTGAATAGATCCAATGTAAAATATATTAATTTTTAATTAAAAGAGTACCCACATGTATTTATTTATGTGGTATATGTATCTGAAGTTATAATAAATATTTCTGATATTTCCTATATTTAATTAGCTGATTTTATTCAAAAAACATTATTTGTCTACGTGGTTAGCATTTATTGTAGAATGAAAGCAAATTCTACGCTGTTAGGAACACAAGCAACTTTTCATTTCATTCCAAAAACAAAGGTGATATTCGTTGCATGCACATGTGAATATTACATTCTCCTTTAAATACGTTTAAATATTACAGCTTTTTTCCAATCGTGTTTTTAAATTACTTGTCTTTTACTTTACAATTACTCATAATTTTAACACCCAATAATAATATTTGTTCTAAGTTAGTTTTTAAAATGATTACTTAATTTTGTATTAAAAAAAGAAGTAAATTTTAGTGTGTATTTGGAAACTTTGTGGTATTACAAAATAAATATGATTGAGTGATTTATTACCTTGGCTGTCTGTAGCCATGTAACAGTGCCCAATAACCGGAAGTGCTGGTGGTCCAAGTAAACGAAGGCCTAAACGGATTTTTGTGAACCAGTTCGATGTTACTAACACGTACAGAAGGAATGATACTAATATAAATGAACCTAGGATGTAAAATATAAACATTTCTACGCTGTGCGCCAATCCAAACTATAACAAAGAGACACAATTAATTAGAATTTTTCAGATTTTATTAAATATACAAGGTGGTCCATCGATCTGTACTTTTTATTTTATGCAATTATTTTGAATATTACCGATAAAATTTTCAAAATTTATCTTATATTAAAATACCAATGTATGTGTAGCATACGTTGTTCTACCGGGTGTTCCATTTTCGCGCAATGATATTACTTGAATTAATATTTGAGATATGGCTGGTTTTTCAGCAGGTGCGTCCATCATCTTGGCTTGTTTGTTATGTAAAATAAACACGCAGATTTGAATGCCAAAATATCACAACTATTAAAATTTCTAATAGGAACGACGATCAAGATTACGACAAATTAATTTATCATCAAGAAAGACAAACGTTACAGTATTTTAAGAATAACATATTTAAAATCTTTAAATTTACGGACGTATAACAGCATAAAATACTAACTAAATGACAATGTTATGAATTATCAAACATTTCTAAAAACCTACATAATTTAAAAATATTCTTTAAAATTAACTTCTTCGATGAAACAGAAATTATGTTACGGTGTCTAGTTTTATTTGTTATACAACAATGATAATCTGAAATTATTATCCAACTACCTATTTGAAATATAAAAGTAATATATTTCAATAATAATTTACCTACTACTGTAATTGTCATATTGCTGATGTTTTCAACAAATATATCACTACAATTCTGTTGCGCACAAAGATTATTCCTGGTATATATAAGCAACAACATATACCTACAGCACCGGATATAGGGGGTCGGGGACAAATATATTTCGTTTTTGTTTCATTTTCCATGGTTATATTTCAAATTTTGTAATAAATAGTAATTATAATTTGATTGATATATCGTGTAACATTTAGGTAATTAACTAGGCCTTTTTAAATTCTGAACAATGATTGTATTTAAACTTTTGCAGTAAAGTGAATAGGAAAAAATTTACAATAATATAAAAAAATAGCATTGAAATCCCTATATTCCACATTTCAATTCTATACCCGGTATATTTTATAATTTTATCGCATATAAGGAAAAGTCCATTTCATTAGCAAATAGGTAATAATAATAATATATCATCACGTCATCTACCCATTTATGGGTGTGGCACTCTGCTCAAAACAGACCACGGTACTATGATATTTTTTTTGCGAGAAGTCCGGTTACTAGTCGTCCAATAATAGCCCCCAAGGATGCTAGTAGCAGTCACGAAAATTCCCACCTAGTATATTTTTTTCGTGAGTTTTTTTAAATCTTCAAACTCAAATATTGGAGGAAAGGGGCACCAATGTCCAATTCTTGCTCCGGTTAGGAAAATTCGTAGATCCGAGGCTGTATACATAAGATACATGCAATCATGTATGTGACATACACGCAAAATTACCTGTAAATATTGCGTTACTATTTACCATATCTGGAGGTAAATACTCTTAGTTATAGATTCACAATTTTATTTCTTTGTTTAATTAATTAATAGAGTTTCGCCAATTAGTATAAAGGGTTGTACTTGAACAAATATTATACTGCTATTGAACAGACAAGTTTTTATGGTAAAATGTACTTTTTTTATAATTTCTCTTTTAGTCCTGTTAACGTTAGTATAATTACTAAAATTTTACATTCTTTGACCTTTAACTTTATAGGTGATGATGGCATAAGTTTAAAAATGTTAAAGTTAGTCTTTCATTCTATTGTTCATTTGATATCCAATTAATCATGATCTTCTACTGGCAAAATAGAAATGGAAAATTGATGGAAAGAGTTTTGAATTTATCAAGTGCTACTTTAGCAATCGTAGGCAAAAAGTTATTATAATATTGAGTCTCAATATCTATCTATTACAAAAGGAGTAGCTTAAAGATCTGTATGTGGTCCGTTGACCTCTAATTCTATAGGTGATGATAGTGTAAGTTTAAAAATATTAAAGCTAATCTTTTCTTCTATTGTTTTTCAACTTACACATCTTATCAACTCTTGTACACTATCTTCTACATTTATTTTTAAAAATATCAGAATTTAAGATACAAATAGATAGAGTACAACAATTTTCCCTTTGTAAGAACAAAACAAATTATTTAAAGTCATTCTAAAGGTTCAAGCATGTCAAATTCAGTAAAATTTAATATTGATGATTCTAATCGTATCAAAAAGAATTTTGAACGCGTCAACATATTATGAATTAATCTTAGAACTTGAAATCGCATTAGCTAGAAATACGTGTAGGGCTTAAAATCTTTAAAACTTGATTTTATAGTTTACTTTCTTGATATATTACTTTCAGATATTTATTATTACGGCATTATTAACTCTAATACGTGTTACCATTGTTTTTAGAAAAAAAAAACGTAATAAAATTTTTTTAAAAGAAAAGGCTTCAACCAATAGCATCTATTCCATTTTGAAATCTAACTTCCATAGATGGATTGTAAATTTGGGCTCTTCTGATATGGACAATGAAATCTTAGCTACACTAGTGCTTGGTCCAAATTCTAACTATAAACCTAATGACAAAAAACATGTCCAAAAAATTGTTTTTAAACCTTCAAGGATTTTTTTTGCTTTGTAAATGAAATCAATGCTTTAGATACCGGAAGTTTTTTTTATCAGTATACATAAGGCTAGGTCATTGTCATTAACATTGTGAGCATAAATGAAGTAGGGAAAGGTTTAAATCTGCTATTGAATGTCGATAAATGTAAAGTGTTGGTGTTTGAGAAGAATGATTTGGTGACTGATTGTAATGTTTCAGTGAATGGTGTGAGACTGGAACAAGTGAATGAATTTGTATATTTGGGTAGTATGTTCTCGAGGGATGGACGTATTGACCGGGAGATTGAAAGGCGAGTGTCTGCAGGGTGCAAGGTATTGGGTGCTCTGGGTACATTTGTTCGAAACGTGAATGTATCTAGAGATGCTCGATTGAGTGTTTATAATGGTGTGTTAGTGCCTACATTGATGTATGGTTCTGAATGTTGGGTGTGGATGAAGAAGCATGAACGACGTATAGCTGCTGTGGAAATGAGATATTTGAGAGGAGTATGTGGGTATACGAGACGTGATCGTATACGGAATACATTGGTGTATGATGAGTGTGAGATTGAGAAGAATGTTGTTAAGAAAGTGGGAGTGAGTCAATTGAGGTGGTTTGGACATGTTGAGCGAATGTCGAATGAAAGGTTGGTGAAACTAATATATGTGGGTGAGATTGAAGGTGAACGATTACGCGGGCGTCCGAGGAATAACTGGTTGGGTATGATTGATGGTTTGTTGCGTGAACGAATGATTCCGAGTGTGAAGAATAAACGAGCATGTATGAATCGCACTATGAATGTGGACGAGGCGAAAGTGGTGTGTCAGGATAGGAATGTTTGGAGGAGATTGATTGTTGGTTGACTGTTTTTCTGGGTTCGTGCTACCCCACTAAGTGGGACATAGCGTGACGTTATGTATGTATGTATGTATGTATAAACATAGGGAATATTTACAGTGATTATTAATAATACTTTAATCATAATGAAACAAACAATGCAACTTTAAACAAATAAGAAATATGTTTTAATTGCTTTAGTACTTAATAAATCACATCACATCTCTATGTTTACTTAAAAAAAAAATCTGTTGTGGGCAGCACAATACCTTCCGCCATAGATTTCTTATCGAATAATGCAGGAACACGAAAAACCACTATCAAGAAACGCTCATCCCTTTAAAAATTATGACAATTATGACATTTTTGAACAGTTGTTTTGTTTTTAAAAAAACACAGTTTAGCAGATTTGAACGAAAATATCAAAATATAATTTTTATTTAACGTGTTGTAATTCGTAAATGGTGACGGGAAGAGAAAAATGTTTCAAACAATAATTATAGATAATAATATCTAAAACATTATTCTAATAACAAAATTTTCATTAAACCATAATTTACTGAGATATTTTAATATAAATTGATAGGGCTTCAAGTGAACTACCACTTTCGGTTATTGGATTATCACTAAAAACTAAACCGCTCTTCCAAATGTAATACATTTGATACACTGAGAAAAAGATTTGTTTGTCACTATGCAGGTTTATTGAATGTTAATAAATGATTTTTTGAAATATGGCGAAACAAATATATATTTATCAGTAATAAATAATATATTTAAGCAAAAATGATAATAATAAATAAGTTTTATTTAATATTAGTAAATATATTAATAGTTAAGAAATCATTGTTTTAAATGTTACTTAAGTCAATTTATATTTAATCAGTATTTATTAACATAAATATCGCAATATTTTTCCTGAACTAGTTGTTTATTTATAGTAAAAAAGAAGCTTTATTATTAATGTACAAATTTTAAATATAAAACTAAAATAATGTAAATAATACCATACTAATTTTGTTGTAAATTAATGGAATATTTAAATATAATATGATAACATTTAATATTGAATTTACTTATTTAACTGTACTATAGCACATTTATGAACCAAATATTAACAATTATTGAAGCTGGGTAAATAATGAAATTTATTTAAATAAATACAATCGTGTATCGTTTAATATAATTATTACAAAATTTACCCTTATTTACATAAATACCTACTTAACCATGAACCTGCTAATATAAATAATTGAGTCGGGAAAAACTAACTTTATAGAAAACATTTTTTGAAGAACTACTTACATGAATATATAGATATGTGTATATACATAATAATATCAATAATATAGCTTACAATATTTAAATTTTGATAGTTTATTTTGAAATTTATGGATTCATTATCTCTGATGATGTAGGAACTTTCGAGGAACAAGACTTTGTTAATGTTGGATTCGGATGGATGATTTAAAAATTGTTTATGTCTAACTTATAACAATATAAATGTCGTCTAAATAATGAAAACTTAAAGCCATACATCCACAAACACGTTCTTGTACACCATATTATTATAATTATTATACAACACAAAATGGCGAACACTAGTTGGAACATAACATACAGTTTATAGAAAGAAAAGCATACCTTCAAATATTGGGATTAAAAAAGTGAATCCCCACCAATCACAAGACATATAGTGTATCGCGAGGTTGCAACTAGTAAGAACAAACAATAATGAACCAACTACGCAATATGCATCATCTGTGAGTGAAACTGGGTTCATATAATATAAACTGTTAATAAATGTATTTTTAGTAAACAAAATCTAGTTACTGTTAAGAAATATATCATTGCAGAAAATATTTCGTTCAGTTCATAAATAAAGAAAGAAATTAACTATTAATAAATTTACAATTGCCTAGAAAAGTAATATCCTAATATAAATATACATTCTTTATATGTAAAAAAATGCAGATTTAATAAAAATAGTATATTTGTTATCAATTATATCAGCATATTTTAATTAATTATAAAGTATTTTATTTTATATTAAACAAAGAATATTTAATGCTAATAAATCTAACGTCAATAAATTATTCGTTTCAGAGCAAACGTTGGTATTTATGTGTTTGTTATTAAAGAACAAATATTTATTTGATTTAATATTATGTAGTTTTATGTCAACGAATCCTACGTTAATAAAGGATTAGTTTACTATTAGTAGGTCTTTTTTCTCAGTGTATATACAAAATATCAAAATTTTCAGTTTAGTAGTTTTTGAAAAACCGTAACTCCAGAGATCCACACAGACAGACAGACAGACAGACAGACACCGACATCATCGAGAAACTATTAAAATCGTATTCTAGGGACTCTACACTGAGAAAAAAGACCTACTAATAGTAAACTAATCCTTTATTAACGTACGATTTATTGACATGAAACTACATAATATTAAATCAAATAAATATTTGTTCTTTAATAACAAACACATACATTCCAACCTTTCCTCTGAAACAAATAATTTATTGACGTTAGATTTATTGACATTAAATATTCTTTGTTTAATATAAAATAAAATACTTTATAATTAATTCAAATATGCTGATATAATTGATAACAAATATACGATTTTTATTAAATCTGCATTTTTTTACAAATAAAGTGACTATAAATAGATTTATTAACAGTTAACAAACTTTATATAATATGAACACAGATTCACTCACAGATGATGCATATTGCGTAGTTGGTTCATTATTGTTTGTTCTTGCTAATTGCAACCTCGCGATACACTATATGTCTTGTGATTGGTGTGATAAAAATATTTTCGTTTATATTAAAATAGCATAAAAATAATGTAAAAAACTGGAGATTTGCTTTTTTAATCCCAATATTTGAATCCTTTTCATTCTATAAACTGTATATTATGTTGCAACTAGTGTTCGCCATTTTGTGTTGTTTAATAATTATAATAATTTGTGTTACAAGAACATGTTTTTGGATGTATGGCTTTAAGTTTTTATTATTTAGACAATTTTTAAATCATCCATCCGAATCCAACATTAACAAAGTCTTGTTTCTCGAAAGTTCCTACATCATCAGAGATAATGAATCTATAAATGTCAAAACAAACTATCAAAATTCAAATATTGTAAGCTGTATTATTGATATTATTATGTATATACACATACCTATATATTCATGTAAGTAGTTCCTCCAAAAAATATTTTCTATAGGGCTTGTTTTTCCCGAATCTATTATTTATATTAGTAGGTTCATGGTTATGTAGGTATTTATGTAAAAAAGGGTTGATTTTGTAATAATTATATTAAACGATAAACGATTCTACTTATTTAAATAAATTTCATTATTTACCCAAGCATCAATAATTGTTAATATTTGATTAATAAATATGCTATAGTACAGTTAAATAAGTAAATTCAATATTAAATGTTATCATATTTTCTTTAAATAATCCATTAATTTACTACAAAATTAGTATGGTATTATTTACATTATTTTCGTTTTATATTTAAAACTTGTACATTAATAATAAAGCTTTGTTTTTACTATAAATAAACAACTACTTCAGGAAAAATATTGCGATATTTTTGTTAATAAATACTGATTAAATATAAATTGACTTAAGTAACATTTAAAACATTGATTTGTTAACTATTAATATATGTTCTAATATTGAATAAAACTTATTTATTATTATCATTTTTGTTTAAATATTTTATTTATCACTGATAAATATATATTTGTTTCGCCATATTTCAAAAAATCATTTATTTACATTCAATAAACCTCTATAGTGACAAACAAATCTTTTTCTCAGTGTAGGCGCAAATATTTTGTGGTGCCCCACACAATTATCAATATACAATAATATAGTAATAAAAAAAAAACTAAATATGCAAGAAGTTTTTATTTTATCTAGTTTTTTTTTAATAATTTACATTTTACTATTTTTTACGTGTAAGTTTTTATGCAAACAAAACCACAATTATATAAAATAAATAAAAATTAATCAACATAATAAATAGATAAAATAAACTAATTTATGATGGATTACTAAATATTAAGATACGAAATTTACATTTTAAAATAATGGTTGCTGGATTAATTTACAAATTTACGATTTAGCTTTCCTGTTTCATACTGAACTTATTATTTTTTTTACCTACCTATTCATTATACAGTAAAAGCGTAAATATAAAAGTAGTTCAGAATTTAAAAATATTTGCAATAAGGCACATTTGGTAACCTAAATGTTAGTACCTATTTCACGATATATCAATCAAATTAAAATTCATATTTATTATAAAAATTGTGTACAGCCCTAGAAAATTAAACAAAAACGAAAAAATATGTGACATTTCATAAAATAGATTTAAATTTATTTATTACAGTGTCGTATTATTTTCTGTAGATGAGAGCATTCATTGCCTCGGCTTCGCCTCGTCAATGGAACGGCAGCTTCTGTTGTAAATCTGGTATTTTGGTGCCTAGTTAACACATTATTATTGGTGGATTTGGAATTAGAAGTAATTTTTGGAATTATTTTTAAGGTTACGCCATCGAATTACGTTTGTTGAAGAGTGGGAGTGAGTCAGTTGAGGTGGTTTGGACATGTTGAGCGAATGTCGAATGAAAGGTTGGTGAAACTAATATATGTGGGTGAGATTGAAGGTGAACGATTGCGTGGGCGTCCGAGGAATAACTGGTTGGGTATGATTGATGGTTTGTTGCGTGAACGAATGATTCCGAGTGTGAAGAATAAACGAGCATGTATGAATCGCACTATGAATGTGGACGAGGCGAAAGTGGTGTGTCAGGATAGGAATGTTTGGAGGAGATTGATTGTTGATTGACTGTTTTTCTGGGTTCGTGCTACACCACTAAGTGGGACATAGCGTGACGTTATGTATGTATGTAGTAAGCGATCGGTGAGTGGTTGCTAAGTAAAATATTTTTACATCCTAGGCAATGAAATTGACACTTTATAGACTGTTTTTCTAATAAATATTAATTTGAATGATACATCGAAATGTACTAATATTTAGTTACTTAACCAAATGGGCCTTATTACATTCATTTTAAATTCTTTTATACATTTATACTTACACTATTGCTTGCTGTAAAGTGAATAGGTAAAAATTAACAGCAATACGCATAAAGTAGTACTGAAATCTCTATAGGCCACATTTCAATTACACACTCTTCGTATGCATCTAAGAAAGAACAAAAAAAAACTTTATTTGACAACATTGTTTTATATGTACGGTTTTTCAATCAAAGATATTAAATTCATATCTTATTTAATATTCTCTGCATCATTACAACATTATAATGTTATGATTACAAATAATTGAGAATCGATACGTGTTACTATTGTCACAGTTAATTTTGTTTTCCAGTCAAAGTATGATTGGTTGGATTTATAAATTTAGATTTAAAATTTGTAACTCTAGCCAACCAATTTTAGAAAAAAAAAAAGATTTAAAAAATATAATTAACGAAAATGTATTTTTACCTCCCGCCACATGCTGTAAGGGAGCATTTATATCAAAAAATAAAAACCAGCCCATATTATAATAAAATAAATAAAAAGTAAAAACTTACCTATCAAATTTCAGTTGTTTACTCATTACCCAATACAATACATTTTGTAACCCTATGAATGTTTTGGCAGACTGTAAAGAGATTGAGAGGTGGAAGTACAAGACCAGTGAAAGCAATTAAGAGTGAGAGTGCGAATGGTGAGTTGTTGTGGAATGAATCAGATGTTAGGAATAGATGGTGTGAGTATTTTAAGGAATTGTATGGCGGTGTAAATGGAGTGAATAATAGAGGAGGAAATGTTAAAAATGCTAGAAACGTTGAATGGGATATAGATGAAGGTGATGTCAGCTTTGCATTGATGCGTCTAAAGAATAGTGAGTCTCCCAGTTTGGATGGTATAACAAATGAAATGTTGAAATATGGTGGTGAAAGATTATTTGATTGAAACGGTGCGTGGCTCCTGATGATTGTAAACGCGCTATTATTTGTCCTTTATTTAAAGGAAAAAGGCAGTTCGAGTGAATGTACAAATTTTAGAGCGATAAGTTTATTAAATATGGTAGGGAACTTGTATGGAAAAATCTTAATTCATAAGGTGCGAGTTTTAACAATTTCGAAGTTAAGTGATATACAAAGAGGTTTTTTGCCTGAGAGAGGTTGTGTAAATCAATTGTTTTCTCTTCGAATGATTGTTGAGAAATCACTTGATAAGAACAAAAAGGTGTTCTGTGGCTTTCTCAATTTAAGTGAGTCTGTTGAGGTTGTTTGGACATGTTGAGCGAATGTCGAATGAAAGGTTGATGAAACTATGAGGGTGAGATTGAAGGTGAACGATTGCGTGGGCGTCCGAGGAATAACTGGTTGGGTATGATAGATGGTTTGTTGCGTGAACGAATGATTCCGAGTGTGAAGAATAAACGAGCATGTATGAATCGCACTATGAATGTGGACGAGGCGAAAGTGCTGTGTCAGGATAGGAATGTTTGGAGGAGATTGATTGTTGGTTGACTGTGGTTCTGGGTTCGTGCTACTCCATTAAGTGGGATATAGCATGACGTTATGTATGTATGTATGTATGTACCATATTTAATATTGTGAATATTAATGTCTGTTCAAAATAATGCTAAAAACTAACACAATATAAAATCAAAATGCTTTAACTTGTCACACGAGGTGCAATAAGGAATAATTTTAATCATGGAAAATATTCCTGTCGACGCCAGAGCTAAGGGTTTACCGAAATGTGGACCATTCGCAGATTATACGTTAGATAATAATAATCAATCGATAACTACAGACGCGTTTCGCTCTTATTGGAGCTCATCAGTGTAGTGTAACCCATCAACTGCTGTGAAGTAGTGGCACCGATTGACTGGCTCAGCGAGATCTGACATCCCAACAGTTTGTAATAATAAATAAAATATTAGAAGTCAATAAAATAAAATTCGGATGAATTAAAATTTAAAATATGGACTTTTATCATTTAAATGTATCCGTAAGTCCGCAAAATGCTGGAGTGAGAACAAGGTATAAGAAATTAAAATGCACAAACCAGTTAATGCATCCCTTGACAAATAAATATTGTACATATGATATATCTACAAGAAATAGGTGTTTTGATAATTAATAATTCATAGGGAAGCTTGCAAGCTACATATGCAATCTAATTTATTGTTATTATCAGTATATATACTAACTTATAGTAGTGAAGTGTTTACATTTATGACAATGTCTTCAGTTGATCTGCACGACGCTATTAAGCCTATATATTATTTAAACAAATTTTTAGCTTTAATATATTATTCCGTAACAGGTCCAACATTTTACAGACAATATAGAAAAAATGTAATACTGAGTTCTGTTCAAGTGTTAATCATAACGCTGGCTGTTTTATTCACGACATTAAGAGAATCTGGAGTATATAAAGAAAGTTCTTTACAGTTTAAACCCACTGAAACCAATACCATCGTGTTATACGTGTTCAATGTGTTTCAGACTGTTCTGTTTCTATTAATAATATTTATTTATTTCCAATCACATTCTGGCTCATATTTCAAAATATTACAGGATCTAAATAAGGCACGAAATGAAATAATACTTTTAACAAGCAATGATGCCAAGAAAACAAAAATGTTTGCTCGGCAAGTAACAGCAGCTTACATTTTTGTGTACGGAATTTTTAGGTTATTTGCCAGTCGTAATGTCATACATAACCTACAAATGTTCGGTCCCAGCATTTTACGGACCTACGGGTATATGATGCGAGGGGCATTAAAATATTACATTTGCGTTTTATTGTATGAATTGACCGATCTATACAGAAATCTAAATGAGTTTTTAATGAAAATTAATGACGTAACGCACAAGCAGCATAACCTCAAAATGTCCTTCAAACTATACAGCCATCTGTGTGAAACTGGTAAACTACTGGACAAGTACTTGAGCGCGGTGACTTTAATGATGTTTGGGATGTCATTTATTACTGTTTGCGGAGGGTTTTTCATAGTCATGATTTCGTTGCAAGATGGTGCAACCATAATGTGGCTTGATATTGGTTTGCTGAACGTTTCGCTGTTCTTGTCGATTTTTGAAACTGTATTTCTCATTTACTGGTATTCCAGAGCAACCAATGAGGTAAATGTTTCTTATGCAAAATGTTACATGTTTATTTTAAATAAATAATTCTAGTTATTTTTACTTTCTTATACAAAGTATAAATCATAAAAAAATCGTTGACGAGATTTTTACCAAAATACATATTTTGACGTCCACTGAATCTGTTAAGACCAATTTCTCTTTTCTTTCTTCTAAATTATATATTTATAATGCCACATCCCTTTTTATATTAGGATTAAGAAACTATATTGTGTTGCTCTGAAAACAAAGTTTTTATTCTCATTAATTATAAATTCTATTTACAAAACGCTGAACACTCCCATCTGAAAACAAAGAAACGACATTTAAAGTTTATTCTTTAGTATGTCAATTCCTTTTTACAAATTATATTATTTAACTTAATCAGTTTTATGTCACAAGATTTCATTAAATTGACAGTTGGTTTTGTCTTTTAACCAATCATTACCGTACTTACGCTATCTTCCAAAAATAATTTCATTGTAAGTGATGTGGTAAAGTCGTGCAGAAGGCAAAGAACACAGGAATAATTGAACACAAAATAATTTAACAGAAAAACATAGATCTTCATTTGGGGGGTTTTGTAAATTGTACAGAATGACATACGAAGTGACAGAAGAAAATATACCGGCGTTTACTAGAAAACACTTACCCGAACTAACACGAAATATAACGAAAGTACACGGAAAATATAGAAGGCACAACACAGACTCAGAAAATTGAATATTGTTTCAATAGGCTCTTAAACCATTTAAAAATTAAGCATATTTGAAACAAATTTCCAATAATACGCTTGAAAACAATGTCAAATAATATAACACTATTTAAAAAATAAATATTATGTCTGTTATTAATTATTAAACGTACATTATTTTTCGTGTGACGTCAGACCGCCTAGTGACAGATAGAGGTTGCGCGCGCAGAATTGTGACCTTTAAATTCTCGTTAAAATTACAAGTATGGTTATAAAGTACTGCTTTTTGCCAAATTGTGTAATCAACACCAACAAAAATTCAAAATAATTATTTATTTCAGCGCTGTTCTGTCACCAGGTACTATGACGTCACAAGGTTTTATATAGAATCTTTAGTAATTAATTACATGCTTAATTAGATGAAAATACGAAAAGTATTCATTTATTAACGTCTATTTTCGGAAAATAATAATAAAAATAAAATGGTTGAAGAGCTTATTCCTGTGCTATGCTAAAATATTCCAGTGCACTATTGAAAATATAAATTGAAGTATACATTTCCATGTGATCCAAATTTTAGATTATTCTGTGTTGTGTTTGATAAGAATAATGTTATATTATTATTATTATTAAGTATATTCAAGTTTAGGTTAATTTTTATAATTTTGCATTATTTTTTGACGTTTTTTTCATTTTATTTACATTGGTTACGGGATAGTTACGGATATGTCAATGTATATTTGAGTGTACATGTTATAATTTATTACCTTTCTTTCTTTATCAAAGATAAGCCTGGTAAGCTACCTTGACTCCTACTCTTGTACCAAGAGAACCCGTTTCCTTTTCAATCTTTCATTTTGTGAAAATGAAGAATAAATGGGCGAAATTGATGATTTTAAGTTTGCTACGTGGAATGTGAGAGGTATAAATGGAAAGAAAAATGAATTGTTGTCTGCAATGCTTACGTATAATGTGGATGTTTTACGTGTGAGTGAAACGATGCAGAAAGGTTGTGGCGAGGAAGAGGTGGTTGGAATGTTTTGTTTATGGTTGGGTGTGTGTACGAATGCTAGAGCGAAACATGTTGTGGGTTTGGCTGTAAGTGAACGAATGAAAGCATGTATTAGAAATGATGGTTGTATTTCGGAGAGAATTTTATAGTGCAGATTAAAGGTAGGCTTTCATAGAATCTTCGTTGTGTCCGTTTACGGCCCAACTGAATCTGAAAGTGATCTTGCAAAGGATCAATTTTGGAATTTGTTAGATAGCGTGATTGATGCGTGTGATCCTGGCGAGAAAGTGAATGTTTGTGGTGATTTGAATGGTTGGGTAGGTGTAAAGAGTAGTGTGTCTGGTAGCGTGTTAGGTAAATTTGGGGATTCTAGAGTGAATGATAACGGTAGGAAAATAATCTCTTTTTGTATGGAGCGGAACCTCTTCATATCCAATTCCATTTTTAAGCATAAGTTAGCTCATATATATACATGGGAGAATGTAAGTACGAATAGACGTAGTGTGATTGATTTTGTTTTGTATGATGAGCGCTTGAGGAGTTTGGTTGTTGATACGCGTGTGAAAAGAGGGGCTGAGCTCGGACCGAATGACCATTATTTGGTTGTGTCGCGTATACGTCTAGGTAAGTGTTGGAGAATGAGGGTACAAGGTTCTGGGAGCTTGTTTCGTGTGAAATCCAGTGTTTTGCAGAATGAGGATGTTCGAGGGTTATTTGTAGAGAAATTAAACGAATCTTTGCCTGAATGTGAGCCTAATTTTGATTGTTTCATAAATGATGTTTGGGTGAAATTTAAGGGCATTGTCCTTCAATGTGCGAAAGAAATTTGTGGTGAATGTAGGTTAGGTTAGAGTATGTGGGTATACGAGACGTGATCGTATACGGAATACATTGGTGTAGATGAGTGTGAGATTGAGAAAATTAAGAAAGTGGGAGTGAGTCAGTTGAGGTGTTTTGGACATGTTGAGCGAATGTCGAATGAAAGGTTGGTGAAACTAATATATGTGGGTGAGATTGAAGGTGAACGATTGCGTGGGCGTCCTAGGAATAACTGGTTGGGTATGATTGATGGTTTGTTGCGTGATCGAATGATTCCGAATACGAAGAATAAACGAGCATGTATGAATGTGGACGAGGCGAAAGTGGTGTGTCAGGATAGGAATGTTTGAAGGAGATTGATTATTGGTTGACTGTGTTTCTGGGTTCGTGCTACCCCACTAATTGGGACATAGCGTGACGTTATGTATGTATGTATGTATGTATGTATGTATGTATGTATGTATGTATGTATGTTATAGAACTATTGTTTTTAGGTAGAAGTACTGAAGATGATTCTACATCGAATTTATTTAGATCCAAGCAATTCGGAAATACGCGCTAATGTACGTATCAACAGATTTTTCATTTAAATTCAACATAAGGAGCCTTCAGCCGCTCTCTCTCTTATGAATGAATATGCACATGCACGATTCTTCATTTCTTATAAATTTCCAAATAATAATCATACATAACAGTATATTGTTTTAGTACGAGACGAAGTCGAATGCAGAAATCACACGACCGTGAAATTTTGCACCAGTTGTACACTATACTTTTGTCAAGATTTAATAATAATAATTCTTTCTCTTTAGAAACAAGATATGACATCTCAAACTAAAACTATTTGACGTTGTTGATTACAGCATGAAGGCGGCGAAAGCTCAGATGTGCGCAGTGTTACCAATTATAAATTGTTACGGCTCAAAATTAAACCCAACACTGATTGTATCAAGATCACCCTTTATTTAATAACAACAAAACAATAGCAGCGCCAGTACACCAGTTTCAACTCCTCACTCGTCGCTGTCACTCCCGGGAATGACGCCTATCCCAGCGGTCACATCGCTCGCCCGCTCCTGACTTCCCTGCCGCCTACCCCACTCCATTGTTGCCATTCCTACTTAAGTAACAAAATTTATAGATTGTAATATAAAAACAAGAAATATTTTATTAAAAAATTGATGATAGAAATTTTGAAACAATTATTAATAATTTTATGATATATAAATGTTATTAACTAATTTATATCATACAGTATTACATTATTAGTAAGTTGGTCACACTTGCATGTGGAATAAATGCCTATGCTATTCCACACGACCGTGTGAAATATACAATTTTCAAGCTTTGTTTAGTATGAAGAAAGTGTAATTTTCAGTAGTGATCGCAGAAAAAATTATTTGTTCAATACTGCTATTGAAACTTGTTGTTTCTTACTAGGATACAGAGTTCGAAACCTTCTGCTTTGTGCACTAAATTCATTCTTATGGCAACGGGTTGGGTAATGGCAGGTGAGTGGGCGAAAGTTCTTTCGCATACTACTTTCACCCACTTTTCTGTCATAACCTTACATTGAGTATGTGGACCATAAGGATAGGGCGCACTTACAATAAGGTTCGTGCAGTTACGTCACTAAAATGGCTACTGGCAGCTGTTTGGTAGGCAAACACAATGAATTCTTCTATTGAATGCATCGGCTTGTTTTCGAATTGCTACTGATTACGTGGTGTTTACTAAGTTTTATAAGTCTTAGTATAGTGATTATTTTTTTAAGCTGGAGAAGAATGTCCGGCTAGATATTTAGAGAAAATATCTTTCGTAGACATCAAATAGATAAGAAAAGTGTGTAGACCGGCATTAAAATTATTCCAAAGTGACGTTCATATACATTACTAATTATTTATTTTAATTAGGTGCAAAAAGTGCTTACACACAGGGAGAATTGCGAGCATAAATAAGCCTAGTTGCTTACAAATTTTATAATTGTGGTTGGATTTAATGCAATCCAGGCAAGGACATAAACCATTGCAATGTATTTTTAAATAGTTCCCATGATAATTAGTTAGAGTGACTAAAATTTTGAATAAATACTAGCAGTCAATATTTCTTGATATTTATTCACCAAGCTTTTCAAATAATTTTATAATTCCATTTTCCTATTATTATTCACTGCATTATTATATGCTATAATTAATACATTACTGCTTTAATGCATAAGATTGTTTCCTGCAATTTTACCTCCCGCCTACCTCTAGGTAAGGGAGGTACTGTTTTTGGTCAAAAAATTGGGTAGTGATTTTTCAATTAATAAGCACGTTTTAGGGTCCATACAATACGATTTTACTATTTTCGCCATGGTGTCTGTATGTATGTCTGTATGTATGTATGTATATGTATGTATGTACACTTAAAAAAATTTAAATTTTTTACGAAATGTGACAAATATCATTTTGATTTAGAAGCTGTTTTCTTATTGAAATATATGTCAAAAAATTAAATAAATATATGAAATAAAATTATATTTCTGAAATATAAATAGAAAATAAATAAATAAGAAGATATGTTTCTGTATCATCAAATACTATTTTGTATCATTTAAGAGTAGTATTGGGCGGGAGATTATGTGCTGGACACATCAGATTTTTTCATTTCAATTTCTTTTTTATTGATATCTGTAACATTTGGTATTCCAAAAAACGACAAATTGTCTCTATTTGATCTACTTCTGCATGCAACTATGTGGCATTTCTGCTGCATAGTAATAAATAAGTATATATTTATATATACATAAATAGTATTTCATAGGTACCTTCAATTTTCCGTGTAAAGAAATATTCACAAAAATTACTTTTCGATCTAATTCTCTAAATATAAAAATTCGCTTCTGGATGTTAATCACTGCCTGCCTACCAAACAACTGATAGTAGCCATGTTGTGACGTCATCTGCACGAACCTTATAGCAGGCTTGAACAAAACGCTATACAACACGAGTGAACAAACGAATTCGCTCACTTATGCGTCTGACACATGCGTGAGCGAAATTCTTAGTTTCTTCATTCGTATTGTAATATACTAATGGCTCATTTAGTTACTATTTACTACTTTGATTTATAATGTACCAACGATCGCTTTTATTTAGGTAAACTGTTTTTTTTTTGTGATTTTAGATTAATTTTCATAAATTACAAATCTACCACGAAAAGATGAATTTTACGGCAAATGGATTTGTTCCAATGAACCTTACGTTTGCGTACGAGGTAATGGTGTGGACTCTAATAATTTTGATTGAAATAATATATAATTGATTATTCTTTTTAGTTTCTTACAACATGTGTGAGATATACTATAATACTGTTTCAATTAAACTAATCATTATAGCTCTTATAAAATGAATACATTTTTGTATTGTAGCAAATCAAAATAAATGATTTGAAGACAGGTGCACCTATAAATGTAATTTCTGTAGCATTGTTTAACAATTTAATGAAGTGCAAATGTATCTATTAGTGTATCAGATAATTAAATAAATATTACTATTGAAATATTATTAATAAATATAAATCTTGTGTCCATTATATAACCTCCTACTTTAAGAACAAACGGTACGAAGGAAAAAATTAATAAAAATTGTGCCTAATATTATTTAAAAAATTTTTTTTATAACAAATTTTACTATAAAGATTGCATTATACAATGAAGTTTTTCTTCTCAAGTTACTATAAATTGCTTTTATAAGTGGACTTATCGTCTGTTTACAATTAAAGCAACCAAATGTTAAAAATTCAGGTATACTAACATAATTGTATTCATTGATTTTGCACCACATGAAATTTTTAGAGGAATATCCACTAAATTCTCAACTTCCTCCCTACTCCACTGTGCCACTGTAAGTTTATTATTAATTAAACCCTTGAAACATCAAAAACTTAAACACAAATGATTTTTGAGGGGCACTTGTCATTTTGCTTAGTTGGTAGTGCTGTTAAAGTTCTAATCTTTCAGAAACTTTTAGGAGAAAGATCCCCATACTACAGTTTTTAGTTGTAAATATTACATGAGTAGTCCGACTTATCTATCTCTATTACACTTACGTCATTGTGCGAGAAAGAAAACTTTTAAAGTCACTTAAATAGAAAAACTTCAACGCATAATGCATGCTTTACTTATGTATGTATAGAAATGTTGCCGATGATTTCGATTTTATATTTCGTTAGTAGGTACGTTTAATTGATTAATTGTCGAGGCATTGTATCTTTATATAGTATTACAATAGACAAGAGGAATAAAACAAACAAACTATGATAGTAAAGTATTACGTTTGCACATAAAGAACAAAAAATTTAACGTTAAAAACTACGGTGAACGTACAATTTAGATATTTACAATAATTATGGATTATAGTTATAATAGCAGATATACAATCAACGGAATAAGTAGAAAAATTACATTATAATTATCTTTATGATAGCACGTTTGGCAACACTCAATACACCAGTATCCGGAATTTTCGAGTAATACGATACCAAGCAGTTGCTATAGCAGCTTCAGTATTTATTATTATGCAGTGTCTTCGGAAAAACCGTCGTATACACCGACGGTGAGTTCATCCAATACATTATAGAAAACTATTAATTATGTCGTTTGCGTCTAACAGATGTCGTTACTATCCACTTATGAATTAAAAAATTCCCTGTGACTGGTTTTAAAACTCTACACTACAAATTAAGTTTGTGTTTATGCATTATACACTATGCACTATGCATTAAAACAGAAGGTGGGAATGCCGCTTTACGGCAGAAGAGCACTAACGAAATAGGCCAAAATATATTTTTTTTCAAAAAATTGGGGTGGTATTTTTTTAAATGAATTACGGTAGTGAAGAATACTAACAAAGCACTAAGGAAAAGTATTACTATTTTTATAAAAATGTATAAATGCTAGCGCGAAGTTGGCAGGATAATAATTATTTATTTTACAATTGGGCAAAGTAAGGAATTTCCCACGAGAGAAATTTTAGCACACGAAGCCGAAGGCTGAGTGTGATAATTTTATCGAGTGGGTAATTCCACTTTGTCCACGTGTGAAGTATAACGTTTTATCCAACACCTCTTTATAAATACAATATTTATTAAAGAAATATTATTTGACAGTGACATACTTTAAATTTTCTAAATTAAAATGTCAATCGAAGTAGTTACCAAGGTGTTGTGTGTTATTATTATTGTTATAAATAAAAAAATACTCACTAGTGGCTTTCCTCAAAATTATACCTACTAGTGGGTAATCTGTTACTTTGCTTGTTTAAAATCGGCATAGTTATAGAGCATTTATAGAGAGGTGTTGGATAAAAGTTTTAACTTTTCTTTTTTCGAAAATGCAAGATAAATTTTAAAATTTTTAACTACATGATGAAGAACTAATAAAGCACTAAAGCATAAAAATTACGCTTTACGATTTCTGGTCACGAAATAGAGGCAAACAAAGGAAGAGATGGCTGGAAGAAATAAATGAAGATATGACAGCAATGGACATATATATACTACGTTTCAAATAATAATTATTTGTAATTTACAATTATAATAATGTTTACCTAATTAGTTTATGTACATACTTCAAGAGTCAATTTGGGTCTCAAATCTTATCTAAAATAGTAGTTATCTAATCTATAATACTTAATATCTACATCAAAGGTTGAGTATAATTTGAAAACTGATACAATTTTCCTCGAATATCGACAAAGAAGTGTTCAAAAGAATATTTATTATTTTATCTCTGCGGTTACGCATCAGACTGTTAATATTGATATTATTTATTATGAAATTTAAAATTTGCACCACATACCGGGTGTCTACTTTTTTTCTGAACTATAAGAAATACAATGCGTGTGTGTGTGTGTGTGTGTGTGTGTGTGTGTGTGTGTGTGTGTGTGCGTGCGTGTGTGTGTGCGTGCGTAGGTGTGTGTGTGTGTGTGTGTGTGTGTGTGTGTGTGTGTGTGTGTGTGTGTAATCTGCGGCAATTTTTTCGTCTCGCATAACTCAAATACTATAATACAAAAAAAAAACAATTTTGTGAATTTTTGCTTCTTATATTTAAATAAAGAGCCGATTAGGTTTGGATAAAATTGATCAACCGGAAGTAGCAGTTTACTTGAAGCCTTTAACAGTTTTTCGTGAAAGACACGGTTAAAATTTATTTTTTAACAATTTATGTTATTTTTAAAGTTGTAGAATATTTAATTTTACATGTGTTTTGATTACACTAATTTTATTAATTTTCATTAGATTAGAGATCATAAAATATAAAGAAATTAGATTTCACAAATCTTGCATTCCATGTACCTACTCCATAGAAACATTTAAACAATATCATTTTTTTACGAAATGTAACACATGTCATTTTGATTGTGAAGCTGTTTTCTTAGTCAAATATATGTATGTTAAAAAATAAATAAATATATGAAATAATATTAAATTTCTTAAATATACGTAGAAAATAAACAAATAAGAATAAATGTTTCTGTGTCATTAAGGGGCTACACTTGCAATCCCTAACCATCTACGGTTTTGCAAGTGTAAAGGGAGAGGTAGCGAGTGGGCTGGACTTGAACTGCTCCCCCACTTTTAAAATTGTGTCTACGCACGGCGGACTCTATACAGGCGGGAGTGTGGTAGTGGGGGAACGTGACGTCACGAGGCCGACTTTTGGCTGCAGTGCAATAGAATTCCCTGTGTTTTTATGCAGTTTCACTGTTAATTTATTATTTGTTGATATTATAAGTGATTATATTAATACAAAATGCCTCAGAACTGTTGTGTACCAGATTGTATAAGCAATTATCTTAGTATTTTAGAAAATATTCCAACATTTCAATTTCCAAGAAACAAGGAATATTTTGATAAATGGATAAAATGCATTCCACGGAAAAACTGGACACCTTCCGCAACATCAGTTGTGTATATTAAGCATTTTATTGAAGATTGCATTTTAACTATGTACAGATTAATTGCCGGCTCATTCTCCAGGCGTACCTAGTTATTTAAATATAAAACATAGTTGAAATAGATGCTATTTCGACTCCGTAAATTGTAAAGTGTAAAAAATTCTAGAAACTCAGTTATACAGCATTTATTCGTCTTACATAACCGACGTTTCGGTTTACACATAAACCTTTTTCACGATCTAAAGTTTACAACAATCATTACAACAATATACTTAATATACAATAGAGACATACTTACTAGTAAGATCTTGCAACAAACAATCATGTAAGAAATACTTTCGTAAGCAATCATTCAGTTTTTTGAAAATTTCGTACATACAAAAGCAAAGCACATACACATTTATGATCTCAAAACTGACAACGGGATGAAACCGAAAAATATACAGAGAGATAAATAAACTTAGTTTGGTCTTAAATTCGCTCTTTCGTTTTTTGAATTTTTCCAGAACTCCAAAATATACATTACTAAATCCTTAGATATCCATCCCGGAATTGACGTTGTTTCTGTTGTCGCTAATATGTAATATTTCCAAGAACAGATCTTTGGACCCGTTGAATTCTGCTTCCAGGATTTAATGTAGTAAATGTGAACTAAAATGTCGCTTATGTAAGAAGAATAAATGCTGTATGACTGAGATTTCGACTATCTTTTACACTTTACAATTTACACAGTCAAAATAACATCCAGTTCAACTAGGTTTTATATTTAAATTAATGAATCCGATTTTAAGTGTGGTTCATCATAATGATATATTTTTGTTTCTCCTGTATAGATATAATTGTAACTAGTTAAAATGCAGTATTCAGTAATAATACACACAATTCAGGTTGCGGAAAGTGTCCAGTTTTTCCGTGGAATGCAATTTATCCATTTATCAAAATAATCCTTGTTTCTTGGAAATTGAAATGTTGGTATATTTTCTAAAATACTAAGATAATTGCTTATACAAGCTGGTACACAACATTTCTGAGGCATTTTGTATTAATATAATCACTTATAATATCAACAAATAATAAATTAACAGTGAAACTGCATAAAAACACAGGGAATTCTATTGCACTGCAGCCAAAAGTCGGCCTCGTGACGTCACGTTCCCCCACTACCACACTCCCGCCTGTATAGAGTCCGCCGTGGTTCACCTAAACAATCCCTACCCGAGATCCAGTAGGCGTGACTTGACTGGAGCTGTGAACGACGGTTTACTAGCGACATCACTGTAACTAATACTGAACTAAAAATTCGGAATTTTATATTACAAATTACTTGTACATGCATTAACAAAATACTTTATTTTCTTTTAGACCGTGTCAGTTTTGTAATGCTTAATACTGCTTACTAAATTTTTTATTAGTTTTATAAACAGAACTAAGGAAAATGTTATACGTAAAATCAGTAAAATTCGTCATATTCCTCAATTTATATTGATCAAAGTAAAAATAATTACAATAAATAAATTAGTAGGCAGTGTAGATTTATCTTTTCACTAACTATTAAAAAAATTGAAACAGTGTAGGTGCATCAGAAAGGGCACAATTTGAAATTCTGCTGAGCCATTTTTCCACTATATTTTTATTACAAGTGAAGAGCCTTAAGTTTAAGAGTAGTATTGGGCGGGAGGTTATGTGCTGCCCACATCAGATATGTTTATGTTAGTATTAATTTTAGTTTGTTGAGCTACAGTTATTGTTTTTAATACGCTTATAACATTCATTAATATTTCAACAAAAAGTGTACAAATGCAATGATATATGATTTTTTATTACAAGTTGCCGACACCCAAGCTACAGAACTAGTTTAAATTAGAATACTCGTATACTGAGTAATATCCTAAATTAAAAATATTTTAAACTACAATGGAAATTTCGCAACAATCATATATAACAGTTATTTTAGTTTCCATGGAAATACAATTATAAGAAATAGAAATCTTTGAGCACGCCGTGAAGTGGATCGATTTTTTAAAATCGTTTTTCTGTTGTTGTTGCTACAAAGATGAAGAAATTTCTTTGTATGTTGAAGAGGAGAATAGACCGGCAAACTCAGGTAAATACTAACAAGTTGCTCTAAGCATGTAAGATAAAGCATTGGGATTTTTAAGTTCTGGGATCAAACCCTGAAATAAGTCAATGCCATATTTTTAATTGAAATAGATTTGAGATAAAATATAATAATTAGATTGTGAGTGAAGTAGAAGTTGTCTGGGAATGCTAAACTGGTTCAATCTGTTGTCTTGTACATATTAACAACAATATTTCAACTTCTGTTCTAGGAAGTCAAGATGGGCACTTTGGAAGTCAAAACTTCCACAAGCGTCAAGACACACTTGCTCTTCTAAATTCCCCGTTGACGGAACTTCTGGCTCACCGGGTCAGGTTTCGGGACCCGGCACCTCTGTGTGAGGACTGGAGGTTGGAGATTGTTGGACCCGCACTGAACAAGCTTCCAGTACCGGTGAATCATGGACTTAAATTATTTGTATTGGGGGATGAATATACTTCGATTGGGCAGACACTTTCGAGTTCCGCAAATAAAAAATAAATCACCTGTAATCTTCCAACATTTAGCAACTGTATATGCTTGTAAGACCACCCGTACCCCTGAATATCTTGCGAAAAACAAATCGGATTGAGAAACCAAAAAGTTTGTCCAAAATATTTTTGAATGTTCTATTAAATGGCACCAAATGTAGGTTCCCCCTCACCCCCTGGGATGAGGGCATTTCATAATCTTAAATGGTAACCCCCAACGAATAACGGATTGATACATATTGTCGATTTTCAATGTCAGTTTTTCAAAGTTAAGTGCATCAATACGTTTAACCCTAAACTTACAAATTTACAAATTGTTAAAGGTACATTCACAAATGAAAATTAGGTTTAGGTTTATGGTTTATACTTTAGGTTTATGTACCTTAATTACTTGTTATCTTATGACACCATTCACACTTCAGAATTTAGTTTTGCTAAACCCTAAACATAAAGCTAAACATTGCAATGTCCAATGTTTAGGTTTATGGTTTAGTGTGACGTCACAAAGTTGACCAATAAGATCGTATCTAAAAAGATGTAGAAATATATATCCCTCTTTGTTCGTATTCGTTCGTAGCGGTAAATGGCAGTAAACACATGACATTGGTTAGTAAATGAATCGTAAAAAAATTATTATAAGTGTTTTAGCAACTTATTACTATTTAAAAAGAAAACGGAAAGGTAAAAGGCGATGGTGGGTCCGGCCTTTAAATCAAATGAACTGACAGTTGACAGTTCTTTACGGTGTTCTGCGATCCAGCCGGTATCAATTTAATACTACCTTACCGGTATTACACGCTTGTTTCTGAGTTGCACACAGATGTCGCGATATTCTAAACTAAATTAAACTTGTGTTTGTGAATGGGGTTGTTAAATCTAATCCATAAACCTAAACCTAATTTTCATTTGTGAATGTAGGTACCTTAACACGCCTTAACTTTGAAAATTAGGTAATTTAAGATTATGAAATGCCCTCATCCCAGGGGGTGAGGGGGAACCTACATTTGGTGCCATTTAATAGAACATTCAAAAATATTTTGGACAAACTTTTTGGTTTCTCAATCCGATTTGTTTTTCGCAAGATATTCAGGGGTACGGGTGGTCTTACAAGCATATACAGTTGCTAAATGTTGGAAGATTACAGGTGATTTATTTTTTATTTGCGGAACTCGAAAGTGTCTGCCCAATCGAAGTATATTCATCCCCCAATACAAATAATTTAAGTCCATGATTCACCGGTACTGGAAGCTTGTTCAGTGCGGGTCCAACAATCTCCAACCTCCAGTCCTCACACAGAGGTGCCGGGTCCCGAAACCTGACCCGGTGAGCCAGAAGTTCCGTCAACGGGGAATTTAGAAGAGCAAGTGTGTCTTGACGCTTGTGGAAGTTTTGACTTCCAAAGTGCCCATCTTGACTTCCTAGAACAGAAGTTGAAATATTGTTGTTAATATGTACAAGACAACAGATTGAACCAGTTTAGCATTCCCAGACAACTTCTACTTCACTCACAATCTAATTATTATATTTTATCAACTTGTTGGTATTTACCTGAGTTTGACGGTCTATTCTCCTCTTCAACATACAAAGAAATTTCTTCATCTTTGTAGCAACAACAACAGAAAAACGATTTTAAAAAATCGATCCATTTCATGGCGTGCTCAAAGATTTCTATTTCTTATAATTGTATTTCCATGGAAACTAAAATAACTGTTATATATGATTGTTGCGAAATTTCCATTGTAGTTTAAAATATTTTTAATTTAGGATATTACTCAGTATACGAGTTTTCTAATTTAAACTAGTTCTATTGCTTGGGTGTCGGCAACTTGTAATAAAAAATCTTATATCTTTGCATTTGTACACTTTTTGTTGAAATATTAATGAATGTTATAAGCGTATTAAAAACAATAACTGTAGCTCAACAAACTAAAATTAATACTAACATAAACATATCTGATGTGGGCAGCACATAACCTCCCGCCCAATACTACTCTTAAACTTAAGGCTCTTCACTTGTAATAAAAATATAGTGGAAAAATGGCTCAGCAGAATTTCAAATTGTGCCCTTTCTGATGCACCTACACTGTTTCAATTTTTTTAATAGTTAGTGAAAAGATAAATCTACACTGCCTACTAATTTATTTATTGTAATTATTTTTACTTTGATCAATATAAATTGAGGAATATGACGAATTTTACTGATTTTACGTATAACATTTTCCTTAGTTCTGTTTATAAAACTAATAAAAAATTTAGTAAGCAGTATTAAGCATTACAAAACTGACACGGTCTAAAAGAAAATAAAGTATTTTGTTAATGCATGTACAAGTAATTTGTAATATAAAATTCCGAATTTTTAGTTCAGTATTAGTTACAGTGATGTCGCTAGTAAACCGTCGTTCACAGCTCCAGTCAAGTCACGCCTACTGGATCTCGGGTAGGGATTGTTTAGGTGAACCACGCACGCACGCACGCACGCACGCACGCACACACGCGCGCGCGCACACACACACACACACACACACACACACACACACACACACACACACACACACACACACACACACACACACACACACACACACACACACACACACACACACACACACACACACACACACACACACACACACACACACACACACACACACACACACACACACACACACACACACACACACACACACACACACACACACACACACACACACACACACACACACACACACACACACACACACACACACACACACACACACACACACACACACACACACACACACACACACACACACACACACACACACACACACACACACACACACACACACACACACACACACACACACACACACACACACACACACACACACACACACACACACACACACACACACACACACACACACACACACACACACACACACACACACACACACACACACACACACACACACACACACACACACACACACACACACACACACACACACACACACACACACACACACACACACACACACACACACACACACACACACACACACACACACACACACACACACACACACACACACACACACACACACACACACACACACACACACACACACACACACACACACACACACACACACACACACACACACACACACACACACACACACACACACACACACACACACACACACACACACACACACACACACACACACACACACACACACACACACACACACACACACACACACACACACACACACACACACACACACACACACACACACACACACACACACACACACACACACACACACACACACACACACACACACACACACACACACACACACACACACACACACACACACACACACACACACACACACACACACACACACACACACACACACACACACACACACACACACACACACACACACACACACACACACACACACACACACACACACACACACACACACACACACACACACACACACACACACACACACACACACACACACACACACACACACACACACACACACACACACACACACACACACACACACACACACACACACACACACACACACACACACACACACACACACACACACACACACACACACACACACACACACACACACACACACACACACACACACACACACACACACACACACACACACACACACACACACACACACACACACACACACACACACACACACACACACACACACACACACACACACACACACACACACACACACACACACACACACACACACACACACACACACACACACACACACACACACACACACACACACACACACACACACACACACACACACACACACACACACACACACACACACACACACACACACACACACACACACACACACACACACACACACACACACACACACACACACACACACACACACACACACACACACACACACACACACACACACACACACACACACACACACACACACACACACACACACACACACACACACACACACACACACACACACACACACACACACACACACACACACACACACACACACACACACACACACACACACACACACACACACACACACACACACACACACACACACACACACACACACACACACACACACACACACACACACACACACACACACACACACACACACACACACACACACACACACACACACACACACACACACACACACACACACACACACACACACACACACACACACACACACACACACACACACACACACACACACACACACACACACACACACACACACACACACACACACACACACACACACACACACACACACACACACACACACACACACACACACACACACACACACACACACACACACACACACACACACACACACACACACACACACACACACACACACACACACACACACACACACACACACACACACACACACACACACACACACACACACACACACACACACACACACACACACACACACACACACACACACACACACACACACACACACACACACACACACACACACACACACACACACACACACACACACACACACACACACACACACACACACACACACACACACACACACACACACACACACACACACACACACACACACACACACACACACACACACACACACACACACACACACACACACACACACACACACACACACACACACACACACACACACACACACACACACACACACACACACACACACACACACACACACACTTGACCAAAAACAATACCTCCCTTACCCAGAGGTAGGCGGGAGATAAAGCGAATGACACACGTGCATAAGTGCTTTTAAAGCACTAGCGACGTTAAAAACATACTTATACACTTGTATCAATACACTATTTCAGTAATAATGGATACATTTACAATTTAGAAATAATTTGAACAAGTCAATAATTATTAAATCTCGGCCAAATGCCATTTGACAATACGACTGTTTGTATGTTTCGTTTACCATGACATTCTGGAAATTGCTAAAAATTATACATTTTATTTTACGTCTCTCTCATTATAGAAATGTATTAGATCAATAAATTTAAGGCTTATTTGGTGCAGGTTTTAATTCTTATAAACATTTTACCTATTTACACTTTTGCTCTAAAATAAGTGGGAAAAAACATAGAGCGAAATTAAAATAATAACATTGTATTTCCTATATCTTAAAAACAAAGTAGACACCCGGTATGTGGTGCAAATTTTAAATTTCATAATAAATAATATCAATATTAACAGTCTGATGCGTTACCGCAGAGATAAAATAATAAATATTCTTTTGAACACTTCTTTGTCGATATTCGAGGAAAATTGCATCAGTTTTAAAATTATACTCAACCTTTGATGTAGATATTAAGTATTATAGATTAGATAACTACTATTTTAAATAAGATTTGAGACCCAAATTGACTCTTGAAGTATGTACATAAACTAATTAGGTAAACATTATTATAATTGTAAATTACAAATAATTATTGTTTGAAACGTAGTATATATATGTCCATTGCTGTCATATCTTCATTTATTTCTTCCAGCCTTCTCTTTCTTTGTTTGCCTCTATTTCGTGACCAGAAATCGTAAAGCGTAATTTTTATGCTTTAGTGCTTTATTAGTTCTTCATCATGTAGTTAAAAATTTTAAAATTTATCTTGCATTTTCGAAAAAAGAAAAGTTAAAACTTTTATCCAACACCTCTCTATAAATGCTCTATAACTATGCCGATTTTAAACAAGCAAAGTAACAGATTACCCACTAGTAGGTATAATTTTGAGGAAAGCCACTAGTGAGTATTTTTTTATTTATAACAATAATAATAACACACAACACCTTGGTAACTACTTCGATTGACATTTTAATTTAGAAAATTTAAAGTACGTCACTGTCAAATAATATTTCTTTAATAAATATTGTATTTATAAAGAGGTGTTGGATAAAACGTTATACTTCACACGTGGACAAAGTGGAATTACCCACTCGATAAAATTATCACACTCAGCCTTCGGCTTCGTGTGCTAAAATTTCTCTCGTGGGAAATTCCTTACTTTGCCCAATTGTAAAATAAATAATTATTATCCTGCCAACTTCGCGCTAGCATTTATACATTTTTATAAAAATAGTAATACTTTTCCTTAGTGCTTTGTTAGTATTCTTCACTACCGTAATTCATTTAAAAAAATACCACCCCAATTTTTTGAAAAAAAATATATTTTGGCCTATTTCGTTAGTGCTCTTCTGCCGTAAAGCGGCATTCCCACCTTCTGTTTTAATGCATAGTGCATAGTGTATAATGCATAAACACAAACTTAATTTGTAGTGTAGAGTTTTAAAACCAGTCACAGGGAATTTTTTAATTCATAAGTGGATAGTAACGACATCTGTTAGACGCAAACGACATAATTAATAGTTTTCTATAATGTATTGGATGAACTCACCGTCGGTGTATACGACGGTTTTTCCGAAGACACTGCATAATAATAAATACTGAAGCTGCTATAGCAACTGCTTGGTATCGTATTACTCGAAAATTCCGGATACTGGTGTATTGAGTGTTGCCAAACGTGCTATCATAAAGATAATTATAATGTAATTTTTCTACTTATTCCGTTGATTGTATATCTGCTATTATAACTATAATCCATAATTATTGTAAATATCTAAATTGTACGTTCACCGTAGTTTTTAACGTTAAATTTTTTGTTCTTTATGTGCAAACGTAATACTTTACTATCATAGTTTGTTTGTTTTATTCCTCTTGTCTATTGTAATACTATATAAAGATACAATGCCTCGACAATTAATCAATTAAACGTACCTACTAACGAAATATAAAATCGAAATCATCGGCAACATTTCTATACATACATAAGTAAAGCATGCATTATGCGTTGAAGTTTTTCTATTTAAGTGAGTTTTCTTTCTCGCACAATGACGTAAGTGTAATAGAGATAGATAAGTCGGACTACTCATGTAATATTTACAACTAAAAACTGTAGTATGGGGATCTTTCTCCTAAAAGTTTCTGAAAGATTAGAACTTTAACAGCACTACCAACTAAGCAAAATGACAAGTGCCCCTCAAAAATCATTTGTGTTTAAGTTTTTGATGTTTCAAGGGTTTAATTAATAATAAACTTACAGTGGCACAGTGGAGTAGGGAGGAAGTTGAGAATTTAGTGGATATTCCTCTAAAAATTTCATGTGGTGCAAAATCAATGAATACAATTATGTTAGTATACCTGAATTTTTAACATTTGGTTGCTTTAATTGTAAACAGACGATAAGTCCACTTATAAAGGCAATTTATAGTAACTTGAGAAGAAAAACTTCATTGTATAATGCAATCTTTATAGTAAAATTTTTAAATAATATAAGGCACAATTTTTATTAATTTTTTTCCTTCGTACCGTTTGTTCTTAAAGTAGGAGGTTATATAATGGACACAAGATTTTTATTTATTAATAATATTTCAATAGTAATATTTATTTAATTATCTGATACACTAGTAGATACATTTGCACTTCATTAAATTTTTAAACAATGCTACAGAAATTACATTTATAGGTGCGGCTGTCTTCAAATCATTAAATTTAAATGTAAATTTAAATCCGTTAGGCAGACTAAACTTACAAATTTACAAAATATTAACACGCCTTTTTTTTTCAAACAAAACCTTCACATTTTTTATCACAGTTTTCGAAACTGCAATAAAACCGAGGGTTTTCATTTAAGTTTATGTAGTTGCCCCCCCCCCCCTTTCAAAGCGGGATGGGGAATTTCAATTTGGTGCCATTCAATAGAAATATTTTGGACGTTTTCTTGGTTTCTCACTCCGTTTTGTTTTTCACGAGATATCCGTGAGTTACGGATGGTCTGAAACATTCTGTATATTTGTAAGACCATATTTTATGCCTTACAAATGTTAGAGCTACGTCATTTATTTACGGCCAATAACATTATATCACTCTAGTGTGTAAATTTTAAACTTGGTTTTAATTGAAATTCTTTTTCACTTATCCGAAATGTGTTCTTAATTTATATTATTTTTGACCTGCGGCCCAGAAAAGTTTGTCGACGCCTGCTCTAGAGTGTACTCTAGGGTAGACCTTAAAAGGGATTTATTCTAATTTTAACCTGTCCATCCCTAGAATGGTTCCAAATAATATGAATAAATATTAAAATACGACCGTGCCTAAATGTATTTGTTTTTTATAATTTTATAAACATAGGGTTTTAAACTTAATTTTTATTCGAGGCAATAAGAGGTTCAAATCCACTCAGTGGTGAAATATTTAATATAATGATCCGAGACTATTTGAGAAATAGAAGTCCCAATCATTATTATTAATAGAGATGGGCAGACCCGTTCGCGTAGCTGATCCGATTCTTTTGAATCGATTCACTAAAAAGATTCGTTCAGTGCGACTCGTTCACTGATTCATTCAAAATGAACAGAACTGTGGTTGTACTCAAAGATTTAACTGTGGTTGTACTCAAAGATTTTATTTTGCACTAAGTAAAACTGAATCATCATACGAGGTAACCGTTCAGTCAGTTTAAAGTTCTGTTTAGGATTGAAGCTAAACTATTTATTTAATACTTTAAATTTTTAAAATATAATTATGAATTAAGAAGAAAAATAAAATTTGTAATTTAATCGATTAAATGATTTTTGTAAGGTAATCGGTTGTTTAATCATCGAGCGATTCTTTTATTATTCAAATCTTAAATTTATAGAAAAAAATTGTTTAAATTGATAATGAATTAAAATTATTTTTAAAAAAATATTGAATTTTCTAATTACGCAGCTTTATACATACAACTTTTATGAACCACAAGTAATCCGGAGAAAGAACATCCTGTTTTATTTGTTTGGAATATACATGAGATGAAAAGTAAAAAATTTATATTAAGCATTTAGTTGTGAGATATTCAAGCTATTTGCTTGTACCTAACGGTACATTTTAGATCACTGTGTCTAAGGAATAATGAACAAAACAAAGCATTATTTCTAAGAATTTCACTCTGAAAATCTTATCTACGTTTATATTATGGTCCAAACTACAAAAGGGATTATCGGAACGTTTATGGCGGTGTTTCTATTGTTCGAGGGGTATGTTTTGTTGGAGGTATAGACCGAGATGCATTCTAGTTCTACGGGCATCCTAGTAAAGTATATCTTTCAAAATTTTGCGATGCGAACCGAATCTGTCTAATATGTACTGAAACCCGGTGACTCGTACGCGAACGAGAAAGTGATCCGAATCTTTTCGTTCACTGAAGTGATTCGTTCAAATGGAACGGGTCGTTCGCGAACGACACATCTCTAATAGAGTACTTGCATCAAGGTCACAAACTTAGCGCGCGAACCTGTTCCTGGGCAACCAGACAAAATTTTAACATGGCGTCTTATGGAGTATTCATGTTTACTTTTGTAAAATTATCTGTTTTTCGTATTCTACGGTGTTTTAAAAAAAGAAAACTTATGACCTTGATTAAGGTAAGTTCATAATTATATTGGTTACACAAAATTCTCCTAAATATAAAGCAATTTTAAAATATCGTATTTTAAAAGTGTAGTATCGTAAATGTTGATGCAAACAATTTATAAAACTGTAATATTCTCATCATATTTTGTGTATTTTCTGATAGATTAGGAAATGGTACATGCTTATTTATTTAACAATTACTGAAAATCCATGTAGATGTCAGAAATTTAATAATATTAGAAATTAAACTCAATTAGAAGAAAGTTTTGAGAAGTACATTTTGCTTCCTCTAATTAAATTAAAAAACTGTTTGCTTTTTACCAAAATAAACTAATTAAAGTAATTTTCAAACCACCTACAAATTTCAACACCCACAACAAATGAAAAGAGGATATAAAAATAACTTTGGTTAAGTTGTTCAGTTACTAAACAATTTTTAATCAGTTATCAAGGGTTTCGACAATTAACATCATAATTCTAACAAGACTTAGCATTGTAAGACTTGACAAGTATTATTATTTTATATATTTGATATAACTGTTTTCTTTAACTTTAAATCTTAAAATATATTAACTTATATTTCATTTTTAGATGAGAAAATTAAGTGAATATGCGAAAGCTTTATCGGCAGAATCTAAGGAGTGATATTTGGAAAAAATATCGCTCATCAGTATTGAACCATATACTATACATCAACTTACCAACACATTTAATGTGTTTCTAATAAATTTCATTTAAAATATACTTGCTGTACATATATGTATTTAATGCAAATATATTATATATACATTTACCTTTCTTAAAAAGTATATTATATAAACAAAACACGCAATCAACACCGACAAAACACAAAATAAGAACCAAAACCTCCATAAGACTCAATGCTAACCTGAACGGTCGTTGCCCACGAACAGACTCCCGCCAAGTAGGCCACGCCTCCTGCAAGTACTCTATTATTAATGTATTTAAAGATGCTCAACTTATCTCTCAAAAGACCGAAAAGATATATCTTCAAAAACGTACAATACAGTAAAAAATTGCAAATAACAGTATAGTGTTCAATGATCATTTAATGTACGCTATTACTCAAGTCATTCGAATGAGTAATAACCATTACATGCGGGTAGAATACTATTCATTATCCACAACATTTCATCAAATATTTGTTTTGAAATTATAAGCTAAGTAGAATTTTTGCTTTGACTAATACAAAAAATTGTTTGTTTATCAACATAGACAAATTGTAGCAACCATAGCTAGGCTACGTTCTGTTCTAACAAAATTTTAAAGTTATTTGACATTCAACAAAAAATGTTAAAACCTGTTCAGCTACACTTTATGCTAGAAAAGAAAATTAAGGAATGAAAAATGACAAAATTAGGGTCTTTGGCTTTTTATATGGATAACATTTCTTAAAAGTCATTTTGATTTAACTCTTTTGACAAGTAGGTAAGATTTTAATTGGATATAACAAATGAATAATATTAGTTCATCAAACTGTGAATATCATTTCATTTGCAACAGTAACAAAGGTCATTAATTGATAAACAACAGACGAATTATGGGTATATTATTTGTCAGTTGTGGATAAATAAATATATAATACATTGTTTGTTTATTATTTCGTAGAAAATGATTAAGCTTTTTTTAATAAAATCTAACATATGTTATTTATGTTGAATTACTTTATTTACAATGTTATCTCGTCTTGATAAGATTAACCGAGACCACCTGTTTGCGGCAATTTTAATTTTGAGAAGCGATAGAGGTCGTGTCATTCATCAATTTATTGTGAACGTTGAACATCATCATGTCTACAGAGTTTACTTCCATGTCAGGTACGCCCATTTAAAAAAATTATATTTTTACATATATGCTACTAAAACTATATACAATATTATTGGCTATTTTTGTTATTCCTTAACACTTCGCTAAATAATTGCTGGAGGTTAAATTACAAAAATATCATCCTGGCATCTATTCTAAGTTACTGCCTCAATTCAGAAAAGTGTAAATGGTTTGAAGTGTTTTACATTAAAGATAGAGATAATGTTGTGTATTGTGAATGTACAGGGTCGACTGAATTCGAATCAGTGCCAGACGGCGGGACCAGCATGACCTCCATGTCCTCGGGCGGGACCAGCATGACCTCCATGAGCCCAGAAGGCACCAGTATGACCTCCATGAGCCCAGAGGGCACCAGTATGACCTCCATGAGTCCCGAGGGTACAAGTATGACCTCTATGTCCCCTGAGGGCACTAGCATGAGCCCTATGTAGGCCGTGGAAAAATGACAATAAAATATTTATACTTACATTTATTTAAAATGTATTTTTGTAATTGCTGATACATGTTAATTTTGTTTATAAGTACAATATATAGATATAAATTAATAAATCATTTCCTCTTAACTTATTATTTACCTGTATAATAGTGTGTAAATGTTTGTAAACGACTATTTAACAAAGTTACAATCCGATTTCGTTTTCATTAAAAACTTTTGTTGGTTTATTATTCTTGTATGAAAATTAATTTAGTTTTGAAGGAACATATCAAAGTATTCAGCAACGACTCCATATGGAGCCAATGTAGTTTGAATAAGAGTAGTTTTAATTCAAAATCATATCGTTTTAAATAAAAATGTTTGGTTTAAAATTAAAACGAATTCTTTTTCATTATTTTTAAAAACAAAATTTAAAATATATTTATATTCTGTCAGTGCAGAAAATAGAAGGTAAATAAAATTTATAATCAAAATTAATCCTTTTTAAAATTTTGTAAGAAATAAAATTTTCTTCAACGAATGCATACAAAAAGAAAACTGAAAATTATCTTAAAACAACAAATTATTAGCTCTAGAAAATTTGTTGTACTCATAGAGCCCTGCAGAACCACGAATGTTTTTAAACATTTAGAGAAAATACATGCATATAATCTATGTAAATAAGGATAGTATACTTAATGAGAATATTTTTAGTATCACTGGATACTATTTATTTTGATTAAAGAAGATCCTTGTCATTTTTATTAAGCTCTTCATTTTTTTGCAAATTTCTCCCAATTTTTTTTCTATCCTTTATATTCTTTTTCCATTTTGTAATTTCTATTTTTATTAAGTCCTCGTCTAATTCGCTTATCCATTTGGAATTTGGTATACGTTTTTCTCCTTTTAATGCTAATTCCCATTATAACATATCCTATATTGTATCTCCTTTTGTTCTCCATACATGTCTCAACCATTTTACTCTTTATTGCTTTAATTTTTTTACTATGTATTCTTCCAAATCATGCTTTATTTCATAGTTCATCCTCGATCTGTATTCATTTTCTGTTACCTTTTTTGGTTCCAATTCTCAATATTTTCCTTTCTGGTATTCTTAGGTATTCTGCATATTTCTTAATCTTAGTCATTGTACCCGCAGCGTATAGCATTACTGGCCTTATTATTGTACTGTATATTCTCATTTTCGTTGTCTTTAAGAGGGTCTTACTTTTCAGTATTTTCATGTTTGCGTGCAATGCTCTATTCGTTGCCATAATCTTTTTTCGGATATCGATTTCTGTTCCTACTTCTTAAAATGTATGTTCGCCTGTTTAAATTCTGTGTACTTTTCCTAATCCTAAGTCTTGTTATTTATTTTCAGGCCAATTTTGTCTCCTTCTGTTATTATCCCTTGCAGCATTTCTTCCATTATTTTCCTGTTGATTGTTGCAAGAACTATGTCGACCACATACGCTACAACCTGTCTTCCTTAATTCATGACGAATACAGCGTATTTTCTTTAAAACTTTAGAGAAAATGTTTTACACAAGAAATGATCACGAAAAAGAACCTCATTGAAAAGGATTAATAAACAGAAAATTAAACCAGTGGTTCTCAAACTATATAAGTTCTTAATCTATTAGATCAGGCGCCGCGGGTCAAAAATAAACTAAATGTAATTAGTATGAACACATTTCGGGTCAGTGAAAACATTAAAATTAAATTTAATAGAATGACAAATATTGACGATTTTCAAGGTAAGATTTGAAAAATAAAGTTAAGGCGTGTTAACATTTTGTAAATTTGTAAGTTTAGGGTTAAACGTATTGTTTTTTTTTATTTGCGGAACTCGAAAGTGTCACTCGAAATTATAAAATGGATCATTACCTGACCCGCGCTTCATAGGTTGCCGGAAGTGTGCACTAGATTTAAACTTATCTTAAAATAAAACAAACTTATAAGTAACTATGATCAAATTGTAATACTTCCGGAAATGTACAATACTTTTCCATAATGGGATGAACGTGCTGATAATTTCGAGATCGCGGGTCTGAAGAACTGACTTCTGTAAATATTCCAATTTTGCCAGTATAATTTGGTTCTTGAAATATCTTGATGTCTGCCCAATCGAAGTATATTCATCCCCCAATACAAATAATTTAAGTCCATGATTCACCGGTACTGGAAGCTTGTTCAGTGCGGGTCCAACAATCTCCAACCTCCAGTCCTCACACAGAGTTGCCGGGTCCCGAAATCTGACCCGGTGAGCCGGAAGTTCCGTCAACGGGGAATTTAGAAGAGCAAGTGTGTCTTGACGCTTGTGGAAGTTTTGACTTCCAAAGTGCCCATCTTGACTTCCTAGAACCGAAGTTGAAATATTGTTGTTAATATGTACAAGACAACTGATTGAACCAGTTTAGCATTCCCAGACAACTTCTACTTCACTCACAATCTAATTATTATATTTTATCTCAAATCTATTTCAATTAAAAATATGGCATTGACTTATTTCAGGGTTTGATCCCAGAACTTAAAAATCCCAATGCTTTATCTTACATGCTTAGAGCAACTTGTTAGTATTTACCTGAGTTTGACGGTCTATTCTCCTCTTCAACATAAAAAGAAATTTCTTCATCTTTGTAGCAACAACAACAGAAAAACGATTTTAAAAAATCGATCCACTTCATGGCGTGCTCAAAGATTTCTATTTCTTATAATTGTATTTCCATGGAAACTAAAATAATTGTTATATATGATTGTTGCGAAATTTTCATTGTAGTTTAAATATTTTTTAATTAGGATATTACTCAATATATTTTAATTTAAACTAGTTCTGTAGCTTGGGTATTAGCAAATAATTAATGTCATAAGAGTATTAAAAACATTAAAGTCAACCATACGGGCTGAAGATAGCGCAAGATGAACATGACTTTTTTTAAACAATATATCATTATTATAATAAATGAAACATATAATGTTTTATACCTACATTTGTAGATAAAAGTCCAAAGTTTTGTAATAAATTTTAAAAAGCTAATTTTGCTAACATATTATACATGAACATAATTTTCAAAATAGTCAAATATATGTCACACATTCCCATGAACGACTACAGTAATGCAAATAATGTGTATATTTATAAATATAATTGTCTATAACATACTAAAATTATTTTAAATTTGAATTTACAGTTTTTGAGAAACAAATAAAAATATTCAACAAAGTTTGTTTTTTTTTTTGAAAAATCAAAAACAAATACTGAACAATGTGAATGTCATTGTCACATCGGTGGAAATCGCAAATAGTACTCTCACAGATAAATTGTACATCCTGGTTAGAGCTGCTGGTGGTGACGCTCAAAATATATTGCCTTCCTGGTAATAACGCTGACGTTTGTTTTGTTGTAACAGAACATGATGTATTCCTGACTACGCTAGAAGTCAAATTTATTTGATACTAGCTACCGAAATTACTAAGTACTTGCTATTCATGAAACATCGCATTTCTTTCAAGATGCTTCATGTTTGTTGTATCATAAATATGAGTGAATGATAAATCAACTGGTGCAAAGCGGCTTCATGGAAACATGGAATGGAGAGAGCGGTGGTTAAGTGGACGAGCACAACGCACAGCAGCAGTGCAAAAATGCATTTGATGTAAACTTTTCGGAAGCAACCACGCATAAACACAATCTCGATGTCCGAGTGCGACATGGTGATGATTTCATGAATTTTGTCGCCTCGATGCCGGCAGAGATCTCTTATGTTCCAGGAGGCGAAGTAAGTTAGATTTTTGAGAGAATTTGTAAACAAGAGTTTGTTAACCACTGTCTAAGAATTATATTGAGTATATTTTGGCCAGACAATATACAAACCATGAACTATGCTAGAGAACCCACAACGTAGAACATAAATGTAAAATTCGCCGTCGAAAATAAAACTGGACCAAACACACTCTGTGAAAAACGACAGCAACATCGCCAAAGAAGCCCTCGACTGAACACACAAGGTAGCCACGGAAGAGGCCGTCTTAACCCTCTATTGCATACTGTTCCCGAACGGGAACATAAAATTAAAAATTATTTTTTTCTTTTCTTATGCAGTTTACATTCATGGCAATCATGTTGTAACATTTGGGAACATTATATACACTTTGTCAATTGCCAATTAGGTCATTCCTCCCAATTTGACCAACATAAAAAAATTTTTAAACTGGAAAAAGGAAAATTACAGAAACTGAGATAGAAAATGTAAAATTTGAAGGAAGCAGCTTATTACCTGCTGATATATTATAGCTAAATACACCTTTACAAAATTTCCAAAAAATATTTTTATCTGATGTTTTCCTAGAAGGGGCTGTTTATCAAACAATTTTGTATAGTACACAAAGACGACCCAATAGACCAAAGTTCTATTGTAAGTTGAATTTGTTCATAATGTTCCCAATAGTAAACAAAATTTAAAAAAAAAATATTTTTTTTATTTTTGGAAAAAAAATTATATAACACTTATTTTACATATATGAATATTTCTTTTGTAAAAAATAATGTTTTTGAGCCCTTATTTAAAAGAAATAATAATTCATGCAATAGAGGGTTAAAATAATCTGGATACGATCTGACCTGAAGGAGACTGAAGATGTTTACAAAACATGGGCGGAAGTAAAACATCTAGCCAGCAACAGAGTCAGATGGAGGCACTTTGTAGAGGTCCTATATTTCACTGAGGACTTACAGGAACATATATAATATGTTTGTACATATTAATGTAATTTATTAGTAGCTTTAAACTGTATTACATACCTAAACATCAAACAGCAACAATTGTATATCTAGGATGTTTCTTTGACAATTTGTGCAACTCCAATCATTGGTGCATTATTCTTACAAATATTCTAAACTAAATATCGACATTATAAACGTTGATTCTAGATTTTAACATAATATTCGTTTATATTTTCCTGTAAAAGTAATTGAGGTTACAGTGAGAATAAATGAGTATACCAGAATATATCTTTGTTATTAAATTGTTTATTATCATTTAAGAAGTAACATTTCGAGTGACACTTTTGAGTTCCGCAAATAAAAAAAAAACAATACGTTTAAACCTAAACTTACAAATTTACAAAATGTTAACACGCCTTAACTTTATTTTTCAAATCTTACCTTGAATATCGTCAATATTTGTCATTCTATTAAATTTAATTTTAATGTTTTCACTGACCCGAAATGTGTTCATACTAATTACATTTAGTTTATTTTTGACCTTCGGCGCCTGATCCAATAGATTAAGAATTTATATAGTTTGAGAACCACTGGTTTAATTTTCTGTTTATTAATCCTTTTCAATGAGGTTCTTTTTCGTGATCATTTCTTGTGTAAAACATTTTCTCTAAAGTTTTAAAGAAAATACGCTGTATTCTTCATGAATTAAGGAAGACAGGTTGTAGCGTATGCGGTCGACATAGTTCTTGCAACAATCAACAGGAAAATAATGGAAGAAATGCTGCAAGGGATAATAACAGAAGGAGACAAAATTGGCCTGAAAATAAATAACAAGACTTAGGATTAGGAAAAGTACACAGAATTTAAACAGGCGAACATACATTTTAAGAAGTAGGAACAGAAATCGATATCCGAAAAAAGATTATGGCAACGAATAGAGCATTGCACGCAAACATGAAAATACTGAAAAGTAAGACCCTCTTAAAGACAACGAAAATGAGAATATACAGAACAATAATAAGGCCAGTAATGCTATACGCTGCGGATACAATGACTAAGATTAAGAAATATGCAGAATACCTAAGAATACCAGAAAGGAAAATATTGAGAATTGGAACCAATAAAGGTAACAGAAAATGAATACAGATCGAGGATGAACTATGAAATAGAGCATGATTTGGAAGAATACATAGTAAAAAAAATTAAAGCAATAAAGAGTAAAATGGTTGAGACATGTATGGAGAACAAAAGGAGATACAATATAGGATATGTTATAATGGGAATTAGCATTAAAAGGAGAAAAACGTAGACCAAATTCCAAATGGATAAGCGAATTAGACGAGGACTTAATAAAAATAGAAATTACAAAATGGAAAAAGAATATAAAGGATAGAAAAAAAATTGGGAGAAATTTGCAAAAAAATGAAGAGCTTAATAAAAAACTGAAAATTTATGTAAAATAATTTTAGTATGTTATAGACAATTATATTTATGAATATACGAATTATTTTCATTACTGTCGTCGTTCATGGGAATTAGAAATTCAGTATCAAAATTCTGAATTTTTGACCAACTAGACTTCAACGAATATTTTTTTATAGGTTAATGTTTTAGATATTCTTTTCATCCACATATATAAATACTATAATGTTCAACGAATTCACAGTAATAATTGTTTTTGTTTTTTCGATACGATTAATTGTGAGAAATAATTTATTCAAATTTGAATTTGTAAAACACAATGCATGGAAGTGAAGCTAGCCTAACGGAAATATTCGTATTTAGCCTGTGAAATGTACTTCAAACGTCATCGTGATGTACAGTCACTGTAAAAAATCCATGAAATTTTGACAGATGGATATAAAATAATGTATCAGGCTGTTGGACCATAAAATAAATGAAGAATACAAAATTTGCAGCTTGAAATTTGTGTAACTATTTAGTTTTTTTTTTTTTGTTATATTTATTGTTTTTAGAACTTATTTGATTCCAGCGTATCTGTATAACCTATAATTTTATTTAAGCAAACATAATTCACATTTACCAGGATAATTTAGCGTACGATGTTACTTCTTAAATGATAATAAGCAATTTAATAACAGAGATATATTCTGGTATAGTCATTTATTCTCACTGTAACCTCAATTACTTTTACATGAAAATATAAACGAATATTATGTTAAAATCTAGAATCAACATTTATAATGTCGATATTTAGTTCAGAATATTTGTAAGAATAATGCACCAATGATTGGAGATGCACAATTTGTCAAAGAAACGTCCTAGATATACAATTGTTGTTGTTTGATGTTTAGGTATGTAATACAGTTTAAAGCTACTAATAAATTACATTAATATGTACAAACATATTATATATGTTCCTGTAAGTCCTCAGTGAAATATAGGACCTCTACAAAGTGCCTCCATCTGACTCTGTTGCTGGCTAGATGTTTTACTTCCGCCCATGTTTTGTAAACATCTTCAGTCTCCTTCAGGTCAGATCGTATCCAGATTATTTTAGGACGGCCTCTTCCGTGGCTACCTTGTGTGTTCAGTCGAGGGCTTCTTTGGCGATGTTGCTGTCGTTTTTCACAGAGTGTGTTTGGTCCAGTTTTATTTTCGACGGCGAATTTTACATTTATGTTCTACATTGTGGTTTCTCTAGCATAGTTCATGGTTTGTATATTGTCTGGCCAAAATATACTCAATATAATTCTTAGACAGTGGTTAACAAACTCTTGTTTACAAATTCTCTCAAAAATCCAACTTACTTCGCCTCTTGGAACATAAGAGATCTCTGCCGGCATCGAGGCGACAAAATTCATGAAATCATCACCATGTCGCACTCGGACATCGAGATTGTGTTTATGCGTGGTTGCTTCCGAAAAGTTTACACCAAATGCATTTTTGCACTGCTGCTGTGCGTTGTGCTCGTCCACTTAACCACCGCTCTCTCCATTCCATGTTTCCATGAAGCCGCTTTGCACCAGTTGATTTATCATTCACTCATATTTATGATACAACAAACATGAAGCATCTTGAAAGAAATGCGATGTTTCATGAATAGCAAGTACTTAGTAATTTCGGTAGCTAGTATCAAATAAATTTGACTTCTAGCGTAGTCAGGAATACATCATGTTCTGTTACAACAAAACAAACGTCAGTGTTATTACCAGGAAGGCAATATATTTTGAGCGTCACCACCAGCAGCTCTAACCAGGATGTACAATTTATCTGTGAGAGTACTATTTGCGATTTCCACCGATGTGACAATGACATTCACATTGTTCAGTATTTGTTTTTGATTTTTCAAATTCCTCTTAAATTATTATATTTTATTTGCACGTATCCGTTTAAAAAATAAAAATATTGATGTATACAAATTATTGTCAAATAAAAACGTTTCTTTTCGAAAGTTACCTTTATATTTAATTATGTTTAAATTTATTATTGTTGTTTTCCATTGTGCACATTTTTATATAAATATACATTTCTTGTGAATTTATGCTGTTATTTTTGAACGCGCGCCAATGCCACTACTAAATGTATCTACTTACTTTTTGTGATTGGTTATGTTACACATTCTTGTCAGGAACATAAGAAGCCCTACATATACGATAACAATTTCAAAAATCCGTTCAGTAACGCGTATGTTTGACCTTAACTGTAGCTCGATATATTTCGATGAATTCTCAGCAATGCTAGTATACATGATGTTCCATTTAAGTGCTACACTATTGCTATCTCGAGAAATTTAGGAAATACGTAGTTCGTTAATTTAGCAAACAATTTCTAAATAATTCAACTTTTTTTTTACTTAGAACCTACCTTTTTTATTAATTTATTCGATTCAGTATTTTTTTCTGAATACAGCGATATAACGCACTTTTTAGTTCTACATAATAAAAATGTTGAGAAAAATGCAAATAAAATTGGTATTAATTTAATGATACAAATGAGAGTGCAGTGGTAGAAACAATTATTGTTGTTAAATGTCAAAACTAAACTTTTGTGTTTTCTACTTGAAAAAATTAATTAATCGATTTGCGTTTGGATAAAAATCTTTTGATATATCTAATAGATCTGATTATTTTAATTAGTCAATTTCCAATTTCACTAATCTAGCCAATATATGTATATTTGCCAATGTCTCATTCTTCTGCATTTAGTAAATTAACACTGGAAGTGCTTGGCTTTAGTTCTGTAGACGAATCATTATCTAATTTTTTTTTTTTTTTAATTTTCAGTGGTATCATCACTACGGTTATTTTTCGAATTATCGTAGATCCATATTAAACCATGTATCTACGTTGTATGAAACAGTAAAATCAAGATTTAGATCAGGCGTTAGCAACCTTTTTTGGCAGCGGGTCAAAAACAATCAAAATATTACTATTAAGAATGCTTTTTGGGTCAATGAAAAAGAAATTTCTAATTATTATAAAACAATATTTTAGTTTAATTTTATATGTTATACTTTCTTGTAAACAGGAATTTTTTTTTTGTTTGCGGAACTAAAACGGGTCACTCATAATTATGAAATGGGTCACTTAGTAACCCGCGGGTCACAGTTTGTCGACAACTGTATTAAATAGAGAATTTTTCTTTATTTTAACGATATAAATATGATATGGTGTTGTATAACAATTATTTCGAGAGTAATTATATTAAAAGTCTAAAATAATTTTATAATATTGAATTAGGCTATTCAATAAACAAACAGAAACAAATGATACAATTAATAATGCAATTAACAAAAGTATCTGTCACCTTTATCATTTCTAATTGACGAAAAAATAGAATAGGTTACCATTTATAATAAATTAAATTTATTCTATCATTTGAGAACCACTGGTTGAATTTTATGTTTGTGACTTCTTAGTTTGCCCAAAAGAGCGCTGGTTGTATACAATTGTAATTTTGTTTACTTCATTTTCTGTATAGAAATATTTCAATACTTTTTATTATTTTAAAAAAATTTATCAGATTTTGAACATTTACATCTTTACATTTAAAATAATTATCAATGTATAAAATTATATTTAAATTACAGATACACGAAAATACATTTCTCGAATATATAAATTTCGAAAATTAAATGTTAAGTTTTTACATTTATCGAAAATACAAATGCCGAATTTTGGAAATATTACAAATGACGAATGTTACAAATCTCGAAAATACATTTGTCCTCGCATTTGTCGAAAACGAACAATACCAAATGTCGCATTGTAATCATTGTTTAATAGATGGAACTACGAAATTTGGTATGTTTCGCTGTCGACAAATGTGTTTTCGAGATATGTAATATTCGACAAATACATTTTCAAGGTTTGTAATATCCAAGTAATTCGACAAATGTATTTTCAAGATTTGTAACATTCGTCATTTGTAATATTTTCAATATTATTTGTATTTTTGATAAATGTACAAACTCTGAATTTAATTTTTGACATTTGTACATCCGAGAAATGTATTTTCGTGATTTGTATTTTCGTAAAATGTTTTCTGGTGAAATGTGTTGTTTTTTTTTCAAAATATGTACCTTTTACTACACCGCCCCCGCCCCCTTGCACTATAAAATTTTCTGAAATCGGCTTCTTCAAACTATGTATATTTCATTATTTTGTCACACAAATACTGGTTATTAATGCAATATTTAGTACTAAAATTTAAATCAATAAGATGATCCAACCGATTAAGTACTATTGTAAGCAGTAATATTTGTAATTGTCAATTTTTGGGAGCAGTTTACTATTGGAATTAAGGATGTACTTAATTCAAGTATAATTTTTCTATGAATTTATTGCAACAAACGTGATTTACACAGGTCGTATATGAATAATACAATTTATATTTGTAGGACAATTCAAAGTTTTCAACAAATCAGAAATACTTATTTCTACAGCCGAACTGCTATCCATAAGAAAACATATATCACTTAAAACAGCTTTTTCTTCACTCAAGTATGGCTTGCCTCTTTTATCTCCCCGAAATTCTAACCTATATTTAAAAAATGTTTTATTTTTTGCACTCGCCGCCCCAAGATATCTGATTAAACACCAAAATTTACACTGCGATATGACGCACTTATTCTGCACTAGAAACAAATGGTTGTCTCTCTGATCAAGTCGGATCTCCTCACAATTTTTAGTTAAATTTGGTTTGAAACAACCATTGTCAACCAAGCACTGTTTGTGACATTGGGAGAAATGTGTTCCTAGCTTTTGATAAAAGCCTGTCCAGTGGCACATCTGACTGCTGAGTGGGCAGTCGTACAATTTAAACTGACAGATAAAGTCGTGTTCACTAGCTTTTCCAAAAAGAACTCGTTTGTGGCAGCCGTCATTCTTACAGGGAAATTCAATATAAGCAGCTAAAATCTCGTACTCAGTGTTGTGAACGTAGTTACTTGTGTCGCTGTATTCAGCGCAGTTTCCGCAAATGCTGCCAAATTCACTGTGTTTATAAATGGGAGGATTTGACAGGTAGCCTTTACAATCTGCACATTTTAATTTTTCAAACACTTCGTCCGGTAGAAATGGCGGCTTTCTAAAACATAAATATTACATTTATTTTCTATAATTTTTATTTGTTTTAATTACCTTTTCTCTATGGCTTTTGCTGCAATTAGTGCCATTTTAAATTATTTTATCCTAAATTTTAATTTTGTTCTTTATTAGTATTTTATCTATGAGTACCTACACCTGTATATCTTATCATTTTTGAAGCGAACAAATATTTAATCTTGATAAGGTCAATTGAAAAATGCGATCATTTGAAAAATAAGATAAATTTTATATTTCCAATAATTCTTTACAATATCTAGTTACTTTTTATTCGTACAATATGTGCAAATAATAGTAGTTTATATATTAAGGGATTAAAGTATGTCATTATTTGTCGACAGCAAAAATTGAAACATGAGCCACTCGAGGCAAATAATGACAATTTACTTACGTATTATATATAATACCTTATATACAACCGAAAAAATACGTTATGTAACATAATGAACCAATAACGGAATGTAAATATGAAAATTCAACGTCTTTCATTCTTAATATTTAGTTCACTACCAAATGTATAATAAATAAATAAAATAAAATAAATAAATATATCATCACGCCTTCTACCCATTATGGGCGTGGCACTCTGCTTACGCAGATCTCGTTAAGTGATATATTTTTTCGTATGAAATGCGGTTACCATCCGTCAAGTCATATCCCCCAAAGATGTTAGAGGAGGAGGAACCACAGGGGTAAATTTAAATTGGCAACTGTAAGCTGTGGGATTCGAACTGAGGATCTCACGATCCACAGTCCGACACGTTACCACGGAGCTATTTACCCCTAAAAATGTATAGTACAGGACAGTATTTTAGATAAGGCCCAATGGGGTATTTCACCATTTTTTTTTTATGAAACCTTATCTAAGTTGAAGATTATCTACATTTTTAAAAAGTCTTAATTGTTATTTATTAAGCCACAGCGATTTTTTTTAAATGTTGACGTCATTATAGAGGTGTTGGTGGATCGCAAACTATGAAGATTTAAATAATTTTTATCACATAAATGTTATATTTTATTGTAATAATAATAATAATAAAATAAGTAAAAAAATATATGACTACAATTATTTATAATAATAATAATAATAATAACTGTTTGAGATCCAGCAACACCTCTACAATGACGTCACAACATTTAAAAAAAATCATTGTGGCTTAATGAATAATAATTAAGACTTTTTAAAAGTGTAGAGTGTCTTCAATTTAAATAGTTTCATAAAAAAAAAATGGTGAAAGGCCCCATTGAAACGAATGTAAAGACCAAACAAAATAACTGTTATGAGAGAAGCTTACGCCATCTATCAAAACAAATTTGAAAATAAATTGGTTCCAATTTACCTATATTATTTTAAAATTATATTTACAAAAATCATTAAATTTTCTTCCTAAATAAATATAGGTAATTTGTAATTTCCGCACAAATGTTAATCAATATTAATTAATAAAAAATACTTTCTAGGTGACACTGCCAATGGCATTGAATTACTTTATTTCCCTAGGGAGTACTTGTAATTTTTAGTTCTCGCAGTGAATAATATTATTTATTTATGAAGATGAGAGGCGGACTAACTACTATAGTCTTATGCCGCCTCATGACTGAGTGATTATGAAATATGTGAACAACACAAACGACCGTGCTCTTCAGTGGGATTCGAACCCACGACCCCTGGCGTGCTAGGCTAGTGACATAACCACTACGCCACCGAGATCGGCAATAATATTATTAAAGATTTTGATACGAATAAAGTTATATAGTAAAGTTTATGTTTCGGCTGTATATAATATTCAAATTATTAGTTTATTTAAAATATTGCCTAAAGGTTTAAAATGCACAATTTATAAGAAAATAATACATTGCCTCTTAAATATAAGTACGCTCAAACGTATAAATTATTTAAACCCCTGTATGCGTATAAATCCACCATCTGTAGGAAGGAATTCGTACAAATATTCCGGGATTTCCGGGACTCGCACACGGCTTCACGGACCACGAGATCACACCAAACTGCTTGCCGTTGATAATAGCTGGCCCGCCCGAGTCACCCTGCAACATATTTTGTTAAATTAATACATACTACACAGGATTGTTAATCGTAAGATTATAGCGTTTCCAGTGCTATTTTTGAAATGTTTAATTTCTTATAATTAATAATATCATGAACAAATAAAACAAATGCACTAATTAAAAGTTAAAATTTTTCTTTTAAATTATACATGTTAACTGAGACCTTTGATTTCAAACACTGAAGACAGCAGATAACAGATAATAACAATAGCTTTTTTTCTGTATATTTGTTTAGTTATTTTATGGCAATGATGATTTAAACTCAATATTTCACTAGAATAATTTTAACCAATCAGTATTTTCAGAATTTCGACCAATATTTTTTGAACATTTGCAAAAACACAAAAAATTTTCAAAAAATATTCGCCTCAAGTAGTATTACCCTTGAAAATTTTTGTATTTTTTTCCGGTTACCGTTAAAGTAAAATTATAAGTATTAGTATCAAAAAGTACAGAAATTTTCCTTTACAATAACCTATTTAACATTTTGACGTTAAAAAATTAGAGAAGAAAATAATTGAACAATTCAAAAATAGCATTGGTTTGTCCTTCGATTCACCAGCCTGTATATTATCAATATGTCATTAACATATTTTATGTTATACATTGGGATATGATATTTTTTCCGCAAGAAGTGTAAAAGTTTCGTTGGAAATTCTAATTCAATTAATCATTGTAACAAACAATAATTGGCGATCGCTTAAAATTATTTTCTGTATACAATAGAGCGTCAATAATACGGACGTCAAAATCCGGACGGTCGATAATCTGGATTCGATTTTTTAGTTTTAACTTAGACTTAATGTACCATGCAGTATTTTTTCTTTAAATATAACTTGTAAAATTTTATTAACAATGAAAAGTTTCATTTACCCGGTCGTCATCTCTAAACATCACAGTGACTTATGACCGATTGCAGGTAATATTTTTGGTTGAAGACACCCAAAATAGCTATTAACATACCTAAAAATATTATGAGTATCAACCAACCGCAGATGTCACTTTGAAATCCGATCTCGTAAAGCGAGAATTTTTAAGACTTCTGAGACTTGTTATGACTCATAACATACGTGGTTTGTTCAATAGTTTACCGGTTTCAGAATATAAAGATGTTGACGTCATTAATAAATATTATTTTTTGTAATTCTTTAGTGAATAACGTCTGTCATCATTTTAGGTGATAAAGTAAGTGTGTTTGTTTTTATTTATCACCATGGTTACAGTTGTTTAAGCGTCAAACGTGTTAGATAACAAATAGATTTTGGACCCGTACTTGGAATCTGAACCAATGGCTCAGAATTTTACTTGCAGAAAGAATTTCATGACAAAATTTCTACAGGTAAAATTCGGAGCCATGGATGAAATTCCATGTACTTGCCTCAACACTTGATTTCACATCTTTCGTGTGTATAAATTATATTACATTTATTGCTTTGCCTCGTTCATTTTTACCTTTGCAACGTAATTTTCAAGACAATTTCTAAGTATCATTGTTGCTCTAATTTAAAGTTAACCCTATGTCTCTACCTGTATGTTGTAATTGAAGAAGAATGTCATACTCAGAAATGGATAAATGGCGTACTAATATATTTATTTGAAATACTTTCTAGTGTTGAATGTGTGTTGGTGTTTGACATACCGAGCACTGGCCAGCACCTCCCTCGATGATCCCGCCACAGAACTGGTAATTTGGATCGTACAGACTCTCCAGCATCACACAGTAATAGTCGAAGTAAGCCACTATCTCCGTGTATTGTAATTGATTTACTTTAGTGCCATTCGACTGCAACAAATACAGTATAACATCATTATTCAAATATTTAAATGAACTAAAGATTATCATTTATCTATTTGTACTCTTCGTGGATCGCGAATACAATATTTCAAAATTAATATTGAAATTACTTGAATATTTAAATAGTAATCCATCTCATGTTCTCTTTTAAAGAAAGCACTGTTAAGTTATGTTGTTTCACATTATTCACAGAAAATATCGCTACTTCATAAATTGCAAAGAGAAAGTTTCTTAACCAATACTTATAAATTATGTTTATGTGAACACTGGAATTGGTTCTCATAGTATGAAGCACAATTGTAAATTCTAATTGATAAACATTCATGATAGATAATTAGACAGCTCTGCAACTTTATACTTAGTATTTCTCACTTTTTGTACGATATCTACGTGTACCTAAATTACATTTTTAAAGTTTTATTTTCTTAATATTAATTTGAAAAAATAAGAATATTGAATATTTAAGAAATTAATGAATATTTATATATACAGGGTGTTAATACTAAATCGTTACACCCGAAAATGGCAGATAGAACTCATTAAAACGAATAACTTTTTTTAGCTCAAATTTTTTATTTGGAGCCGCATTTCATAGTTATTGGCGTTCTCTTGTTTTTCGAAAAATCGTCACAACTCCCTTATTTTAAGTAATATTTAAAAAATACAAAAACTTGAAGCATTTGCTTTCGGTTCTCTAAAACACTTGTATTTACAATTATTTTCTATTTCATCAAATAACAAAATGGCGACCAATCAAAAATTTCTAAACAAGATATTTTGAAAACCACCCCATCGATTTTCGAAAAGAAAACATTTTTAAAATCCTTAAATTTTCTATTACAATATTTGTCTGAAACATTTGTTTGTATCTGGCCAACAGAACAATAGTCTTGGCTGGAAGTCGTCAGGTCCCAAAGCTTGAACTTTTTGCCTAGAGTACGGGTAAAGGCCCTGCTCATTCAGAACTTGCCAAACACTGACATGATTCACATTTAATCTGTTCCCTATTATTCTTGTGCTCGTCGATGGCTCATCTTCAATAATGTTAAGTACAGCCTCTTCAAATCTAGGGGTTCGACGTACCCTGTTGGCGTTTCCACTAGTTGTTGGGTAGAAACAACCAGTTTCTAACAAACGCCTACAAATTTTTCTGAAGAGTTGGCTACTTGGTTGTTGACGATTCGGGTATCTTTCCCGATAAATTCTTCGAGCTTCCTGTGCATTACGCCTTGCCTCCCCAAAAACCAGAAGCATGTCAAGAAGTTCAACTTTTTCATAATGATGCATGTTAACGTATAAATTATGCAAAATACAAACATACAAACGGACATACACGTGCGCTTAATTTGAAGTAACTTGTTTTTGAGTACTTGTCAAATCTAATCTCTTTTTTGTTTCATTGTTTTAAGCAGCTTGTTCGTTTTAAACGCTTTTTTTTTAGTTTGTTAATATTTATGTAAGCCAAGTAAGTGAACAAAAACTTTTTTTTTGCCAGATAGAAAAAAATGTTTCAGACAAATATTGTAATAGAAAGTTTAAGGATTTTAAAAATGTTTTATTTTCGAAAATAGATGGGGTGGTTTTCAAAATATCTTGTTTAGAAATTTTTGATTGGTCGCCATTTTGTTATTTGATAAAATAGAAAATTATTGTAAATACAAGTATTTTAGAGAACCGAAAGCAAATGCTTAAAGTTTTTGTATTTTTTAAATATTCCTTAAAATAAGGGAGTTATGACGATTTTTCGAAAAACAAGAGAACGCCAATAACTATGAAATGCGGCTCCAAATAAAAAATTTGAGCCAAAAAAGTTGTTCGTTTTAATGAGTTCTATCTACCATTTTCGGGTGTAACGACTTAGTATTAACACCCTGTATATATCTTTCACAGCCAGGAGAGAAACCCTGTTTCTATGATACCAAAATCATGAGAGGAACAGCCAATTTCATATCAAATAATGTGAAAAATAAAGAAAATTAAACAAATCACAGGTAACTATCATAATTATATAACAATTTAAATAATTTTGAAATACATAAAAACCATCATAAATATTGAGATCGTGAAAAATAGTATACAGAATGTACCTGTATTTCGGGAAAAAATAAAGGATATTTACTCTAAAACGTACAATCATAGAACAAAACGATTTTTTTTTAAATTCGCATAAAAATTTTGCATCTTATATAAAAGCAGCATTTTGTTAGCTACTGGTTGATAGTTATTTTTTATGATTTTATTTAAATTTTCTGATAAGTAATTGGTAACAAAACACCAAATAAATGTCTGATGTTCTCTAAGTTTAATGAGTATTATTCAATGTTATTTTTAAAAGTAGTTTCAATTATGTTTCTTTCAATATAGTGCGCTAATTCAGTGGCTCTAACAATTTTCATCTCAAGTAAACTTTCCTTAATTTAGCGAATATAAAATAAATATCTTTTCTCTACGATCACTACTGAAAATTACATTTTTTCAAGCTCAAGAAAGCTTGAAAGTATATTTCGCACAGTCGTGGGGAATAGGGTGGGCAATTATTTCACATGCAAGTGTGACCAACTTACTACTAATTTAATACTGTATGATATTAATATGTCAAGTATAATTAGATTTATATATCATAAAATAATTCATAATTATTTCAAAGTTATTATAAATGGTCATTTTCAATATTGAGATTACAAAGAAAATAAAATATCAAATGTTTAATACAATTTTTTTTTTATTATCTACAATCTGTAGATTGATAGATGTAATTTTTTATTTCTGAATAGTAAGAATTATTATTATTAAATCTTTACAAAAGTGTCATCCTAGAAAAAGTATAGTGAGCAACTCTTGCAGAATTACCTATTCCACGCTCGTATGATTTCAGCACTCGACTTCGTCTCGTGTTAAAACTGTCTGCACAATATACTATTGTTCCATGCTCAGTACGTCTTATAGTTACCCTTTAATTTTTTTCCAAAAATTCAGATACACCTTTTATACACAACAGGAGAGAAGCGTATTTTTCCATTGTCGCATTGTAGTCCTCGTCTACGGCTCGTGGGAAAATGTATAATATACTATACTTGACTTTACTTACAAATATTAATCACGATTTATTTTTCAAAATTCTTGGGATATAAAGAGCAAATGTTTAGGTTAATTATTCAAATATTTACTAACATCGTCAAACTTAAAGCATTTTTTTGCATCCTATTAACATCTCTAATTTTTATATTAAATTTTTTTGTGTATTTACTATATTTAACAAGATATTTACAAAACACCTATTATATATACCTTTGGCAAATTACACAAATCTGGTACATGAAAACTTTTTTTTTTTAATTTTAGGTATTTAAAATATAAAACCCTAATCCCATGCTAAATTTAAGCTTGATTTAATTCTTACTTCTTTGTCTCTTGTAATAGTGCAAAAAGTGAGATAAAGCACAAGAGACAGTATATATTATGTCAGTAATTTAGGCAATTCGGTATTTTGGGAATTCGGAATTTTGGTATTCGGGAATTTGGACATTCAAGATTTTAGTATTCAGTATTTTAGGATTCGGGATTTTGGGATCCGGGAATTCGGCCGCACCTGTATACCGTGTAGGAGATTAACATGGGAAATCAGTTTTTGGCGTGCTGTTGCTCGGTGTTCTACCGGACAATAATGATTGTAGTACCAATCGAAAGATATCATTTTTCTGAATCAAAAGATGTAAATACATTACAATTTCGTAGTAATTTGGTTCCGTAAATTAATTTTTAAACGTCAAATAAATAGCTTCAAAGAAATCAAAACAAAACAGTCATAGGTGACTATAATTTATTTTCGATAAAAACTGAATAAATCAGAGAATTTTCAAAAATTTTAAATTAATTTACTGAATCAAATTACTACTAAATTATATTTGTATTTGATTCAGAAAAATTATATTTTTCGATTGGTACTACAATCATTGTTGTCCTGTAGAACAGAACGCAAAAACTGATTTCCCGTGTTCATCTTCTATGTACACCTTTAAGACCGACACACGGTATATGTACTATACTTACAGATAGCAACCCCCAACCCAACAAAGAAATAGTCTCCAGGTCGGGTATTTCTTCATCTGGATTTGCTAATTCCACGGGATATGCGTACGGTCCAAAAATTATATCTTCTTTAAGCTAAAATATATTAACATAACAAAATCATTGATTTAAAAACAGTCCTAATACCACCGACAAGATATAAGAATGACTGGAAAAGCGACAATAGCACCTACATCGAACAACAACCTGATTCACACAGAATAAGAATCAGTCTATATTTGCACAATGTGTTCATTTTAATTGCGGCACTAATGGTGGTGGCTTAAATTAGCAAATAATTTATATTTTACAAGACCACAACAACGAGCAAGTAAATATTTCTATCTAGCAATAGTTCTCAAAATACTGAATATAACTTTTTATTTTAAAGTCTTATTTTTATCCGCTTAGTCGATTCAGTGTTTTTTCTAAACAATTCTTCTGTCGATTTTAGAATTAATATTACTTAGTGATTTTTTAAATTCACATTTTGAAAATTATCGCTACCAAATTTTAATGCTATGCGTTTGTTGAACGATTACTGTACGGTTTTTGGACGATTACTTATCAGACAGAGGACAAATTGTTTTATATAACGGTTCAATATCTCCAGAGTTTTTAGCTAGGTCAGGTGTACCGCAAGGGTCCTCTACTATTTTTAATGTTCATTATTGATCTTCTAAATTGTTTATCCTGCAAAGTGTTGATGTTCAAGGATAACGTAAAAATTTTCAGTTCAATACGATCAATTGATGACTGTAATCAATTGCAACACAATATAGATATTCATCAAGCTTGGTGTGATAGAAATAGATTACCATTAAATATCAATAAATGTAAAATTATCTCATTACAGAAGAGGCTGCAAATTCGCAACGGTAAGGAAATACAACATTTTCGAAAATTGGTGCCATTTGAAGAAATCATATGTTATTACAGAAAAATTGCTGCTGGCGTATTTCTTAAATAGGTCTACAAAAATAAAATCTCCAAGCAGTTTATCCAGAACTGAAAGTTTTTTTTAAGCGTTACAATGGCCATAAATCCAAAAAGAGTCGCATATTTAGTCGAAACAATTTACTTTTTTGCCCTAGGAACTTAATGAAGAATATTACAACCCGCTGTCTATGGTAACCAGTAGTTGAATGTAAACTGTCACTTGCAGTCAACAAAACAATGAAACAATGACATATTTTTGTAGTAGGTTTAATGAAAAAGATATTTGTTTTGATCACTGTAATAGAATAGAAATTGTTTGCTTATTTAACAAACTTGGTTTCTGTTGGCATTTGAACAATTTATAGTTTCAATTAATCTCTTTCCAAATTCCGTATTTTAAACTGAAAAACGTTTACATAGGAATATAATCTTACTTCTAAAATGGCTACATCGTTGTAATATCCTGCAACACTACTGTTCCATTTTTCATGAATTGTTACATTTTTCACTTGAACTACATTGGGTCCTTTGGGGTCAATCTTTGTTGTCCCATATTGAATACTTAGGTATTGAGTGTGATTCACCCTGAAATGATGAAGCACACATTTATATGCTTACTAGTCACAACCTCTACTTCCAAACAAATACCATTCATAAACGCAATGAGCAGCTGTTAAAATATACTTTTCCGTGAGAATAGTTCCACCACAATTATGTTTGTTCGCTATTCTTTGTGAGACCTAAAAGAAATATTAATTTTTGCTGATGTTGTTCAAGGTGCCATCTTATTTTGACAAATATCAATTTGTTCGTATGTAACTTTAATGTTATTTTATGTAAATATTTTTGATTGATTGTGTGTAGTGCTGTGTTAGTGCCTACATTAATGTATGGTTCAGAATGTTGGGTGTGGATAAAGAAGCATTAACGAAGTATAACTGCTGTGGAAATGAGATCTTTGAGCAGAGTGTGATCGTTTTCGAAATATATTAGTGTATAGTGAGTGTGAGATTGAGAAGACTTCTAGTTAATTGTTTGAGGTAGTTTGGTCATCTCGAGTAGATGTCAAATGTAAGTTTGGTGAATGATTGTGTGGGCGTTCGAAGAATAAGTTGTTAGGTATGGTTGATGTTTTGTATGTCAACGAATGAAAAAATATACGAGCATGTATGAAACGCACTATGAGGGTAGCCGAAGTAAAAGTGGTGCTTTTATTTAATAAAAAAAAAAACAACAAATTGTATTGTTAGGGATATATAACCTCTCGAAATCTTGAATAATATATAGAAAATTTTAATAAAAATTGTAGACAATAATATTATACTTCATTCAAGTAAAACAAAATTTTCCTTAATTTTTTACTGGCTTATACCTAAAAAACCTAATAGGCTTTAAAATAAAATTTAATTCGATTGTAATTACATCTAAATTCTAAAAATGAAATTAGCTAAGCTTTATTAAATTTTAGACATGCGTCTTCATGAAAGTAGTGAAATCGTATTTTACGGACCCTACAGTAAAGTAATAATTTTTTTCTGCGTGTGTATTTTACTGATTTTCAAATGTTTCTTTCTGTGTTCAGTGGGAATTTGACACTACAAATTCCTGGGCGATTCATAATATACGAAAAAGAAAAATAAATAAAAGTAAAAATAAAATTTTGACAGCAAATTAAGATTAAATAAATTAATAAGCAGACATTACAAACTACAGCAGTTAATTATATTTTAAATTGAAATTGGGAATACTTTAAAGTTATCTGAATAATGTATATTTAAAAAAAATAATAGTTTAAAAGCTACGGCAATTTAAAATGTTCTTTCATTTCTCAAAAATTACTGTTCATATGCTTGAGGGCCACTTCAAACAAAACATAAATAGAAAACAATAGTTCCTGTTGAAATTCATGTAAATGCCAATTCTTTGAACTTCAAAGTATGTTAAATGCAAAGTAGTACAACTTTCAATAAAGATGAATATGCAGACATGATTATGGTTAATGGAATATGTGTCATTAATTAAATTAAATATTAGCTACATGTCAGATATGAAAGAAATATGTTTTTATAGAAACTAAAAATTAGTTATTTCTCCCCATTATTTTCTGCGGTATTCAATAGGTGGGCGTAAAATTAAAATAACTTTAATTTGCTGTAACTTTTTTGGTTATTGATTTATTATCAAAAATTATTTTGAGCATTTCTATGTACATTTTCAATATTTTTGTGCATTATGAATCACCCGAGTTATGTGTTTGTATTTTCCTCAAACAATTTTGTTTAATTTAGGTAAAAATATACAACGTACAATGAAGGGAAAGTCGCCATCGCTGGCATTCACTCCACCTACGATCCTGGATTCCAATTTCCAAGCTACAATTATTGATCGTTTATTTTTTAATTAAATACAATTTGATGCATGTACGTACCAACAGCTATGTTGATGAATGACAGCCACAACAATGCACTTAGCAAGTTCATGATTCGGAGTGTACTGCTTGCTCCGCGATTTTTCATGTTTATTATGTATATTAAGATACGCAAAGATTAAAATGTGACCTATGACGCAATAAGCATAAATCATTTGCACCTAATTTTTATAATCTTCTTTCATCTTACGAGAACTACATTTTAATAAGATGAAAGTAAATGTTGCTAGTAAATTTCAAATGTCCTCTAATTATTCGTATTTTATTCTTATGTTTTGAACCTTTGAAATTTTTACAATCGGCAGTTTGTATTTGTATCTGTAGGTAGCATTTGTTTTCGTCTCGAATCAATTGTTTTAATATTATCTCAGCTATAAATAGATATAAATTACTAGGTAGATAATATACACTTCGGAGAATATAAAGAGATCTGAGATAAATTAAATAAATTTGTTTCCATATTACATTTAATGTAATTTACAATTTCAAAGAATAAGTAACAATTTTTTTTCTGAACAAACAATAACGAAAAATAAACACGTACTTTTTATTGTTATCTGATTTGCGAAATATTGTATTAATTCACTATCTATAAAGTGAAGCAAAATATAAACAAAAACTCTAATAATCTAAAATCTAATAAAGTAATATATAAATATAGAAATTTATTGAAGATGTTTTTTTTTTTCCTATTTGTGATAATGTACTGGGAAAAATTATTTTACTGGATATCAAACATATTTTTAATTAATTTTTCCAAATAAAAAATTATCTTTCTAAATATAGAAAATTCAAAATTACAACAGATGATACTTGTATGTTTTTCTTTCTCTTTAAATATATCTATCACTGCCAAATTACGTCATATATCTCTTCTGTTATTTTTAAATATTTTCTTTCAGGTTAGCTAAAAATAATTCATCGAGTAAAAAGTAATCTCATTTGGCCAGCACATAAACTCCCGCTTAAACAATTTTTAAACGACGCAAAAAAATAAAAATAATAAAAATTATAGAAAATATTATTTTACATCTTTTTTTATTATAATAAAATTTACTGTAACTCAATTATTTTCTGAGATATGCTTAAAATACCTTATAGGCCATGAAGTAAACTACCACTTCCGGTTGATGGTCAGCTACCAAAATCTAATCAGCTTTTAATTTGTACATCAAAGTTCTAATTATTTAGTTCGAAAATGATGGTCATTAGAATCTGACGTGTCCACCATTTCCTTAAAAATTTCATTATAAACGGTGCAAAATATAGAAATAAGTTTCAAATAAAAATTATAGCTAATATTAATATACATCTTTTTTAATATATGTAAATAAATTACCTGTTACTCAATTATTTACTAATATATACCAAAATAACATGATCGGTCTTGTAGAAAACTAACACTTCCGGTTTATAGATTACTACCAAAATATAACCAGCTCGCAATCACAACAGTAAAATCTTAAAATAGTTATTTGTGTATCTAGAGCAGAAAGTAGTCTATTGCCGCTTGCGCATGGATATTGATGGTCTCGGCTGCGGCTCGACCAGCAACCATGCATAAGCGGCAAGGACACTTTCTGCTCGAAAAACACACACTATTTTTTCTACGACCGATTCAATAATGATAAAAAAAACTGGATGAAAATATTATATTTGCCATTTTCTGTTTGAACGTGAACCGGAACCGGGTACCAGCAATTCAAAATTACCGCGTAAAGAGTAACTGTACGAAGGTCAGGTTTTCGCGGGTAGTTGCGCAAGTGCGGCGAGTCAGTTTTTAACTGTGGGTGGAGTAGTGAACAACCACCGGTCTAATAATTGTAAATCGTGTCTGCTAGCAACGAGCCGTGTAGGAATATAGCAATATTAATACCAACTTATGCTTGACGGGGTAAATATTGAATTATTGATGACGACCAATAGAAGGCACAACAATCCTTTCCGACCAAATAAAAGACAAAAGGCGAGTCTAGCACGGCTTGTGTCCCGAATCCTTTTCCTAGTGGAGAGCATTCCATTACAAACGTTTATTCCGATCCATTTTACAGTTAGCCATGTTAACCGTTTCCAAGATAATAGATACTGTTTCTTCTGTTGTTTGTTTGAAACGCATGACAGATATTAATTTTTTAATTCAATTATGACGTTAAAATTTTGTGAAATAACATAAAATAATGAAAAGTGACGAATGTGAAATGGAATGTACTCCACCACACATCAAAGAAGCTGCGAGGAATGTAATATTAAATCTATTACCTGAAAAGTCGAAGAATAGGTATGAGAAAAAATATGCCTTGTTCAAACTAACTTGTCATTAAAAATAAACTTGCTGTTATTATAAGATACTATTGTTAAATATTACTACTATTATCATGAACTGTTTTCTTAAAATTAATTAATTAAAATTTTCCATAACAACTGTCTATTTTTCTATTCTACTACAGAAATTTATTTTGCCGCTTGGCAAGCGGTAAACGTGAATTTTCTGCTTTCAACTGACTGAAAAAATTAATTGTAAAAATCTATGGCTGAGTATAATAGGCTTAGAGGATAAATATAAGTTTTTATAATACATTAAATACCTACTATGTCAATTAAAAAAAAAAACACAGTGGTCACGCGGGAGACCGGGGTTCGATTCCCCGTTGGGGAGAACGTTTTATACCGGGTGGAGCATCATACCTGTGTACATAGGCGATTAACATGAAAAAACAGTTTTTCCGTGCGCTTTGCTCCCCAAATTATTTTAGGCAAAAATGCTTCAAATACAGGTTGTAGAGCATAAAATTCTGCATCTAAATCAATAAACAGAATTACTTTTACTTGCTTTGTAACTACAGAAATTAAATATGAAAACATTGAAAATTACGTTGAAAATAACAAATTGCCATGGAATTGAAACAAAAATAAATAAATGTTTGACATTTGACAGATGAATGATTAATTTGACGGGTAAAATATTAAATAGACAGAAAAACGAGAAGCATTTAATTATTTTTGTTTCAATTCTATGGCAATTTGATATTTTCAACGTAATTTCAATATTTTCATATTTAATTTCTGTCGTTACAAAGCATGTAAAAGTAATTCTGTTTATTGACTTAGATGCAGAATTTTATGCTCTACAACATGTATTTGAAGCATTTTTGCCTAAAATAATTTGGGGAGCAAAGCGCACGGAAAAACTGTTTTTTCATGTTAATCGCCTATGTACACAGGTATGATGTTCCACCCGGTATATGCTGAAATAATACATAATAGTGAACATTAAAAATCACTGAATTTTAAAAAAACGTTCTGGGACCAAATGACATCAAGTCCTCGATAGTATAGTGGTCAGTATCCCCGCCTGTCACGCGGGAGACCGGAGTTCGATTCCCCGTCGGGGAGAACGTTTTACACATGCTGAACTAATACATAATAGTGAACATTAAAAATCACTGAATTTTAAAAAACGTTCTGGGACCAAACGACATCAAGTCCTCGATAGTATAGTGGTCAGTATCCCCGCCTGTCACGCGGGAGACCGGGGTTCGATTCCCCGTCGGGGAGAACGTTTTATACATGCTGAACTGATACATAGGAGTGAACATTAAAAGTCACTGAATTTGAAGAAACGTTCTGGGACCAAATGACATCAAGTCCTCGATAGTATAGTGGTCAGTATCCCCGCCTGTCACGCGGGAGACCGGGGTTCGATTCCCCGTCGGGGAGAACGTTTTATACATGCTGAACTGATACATAATAGTGAACATTAAAAATCACTGAATTTGAAAAAACGTTCTGGGACCAAATAACATCAAGTCCTCGATAGTATAGTGGTCAGTATCCCCGCCTGTCACGCGGGAGGCCGGGGTTCGATTCCCCGTCGGGGAGAACGTTTTATACATGCTGAACTAATACATAATAGTGAACATTAAAAATCACTGAATCTGAAAAAACGTTCTGGGACCAAATGACATCAAGTCCTCGATAGTATAGTGGTCAGTATCCCCGCCTGTCACGCGGGAGACCGGGGTTCGATTCCCCGTCGGGGAGAACGTTTTATACATGCTGAACTGATACATAATAGTGAACATTAAAAATCACTGAATTTTAAAAAAACGTTCTGGGACCAAATGACATCAAGTCCTCGATAGTATAGTGGTTAGTATCCCCGCCTGTCACGCGGGAAACCGGGGTTCGATTCCTTGTCGGGGAGAACGTTTTATACATGCTGAACTGATACATAGGAGTGAACATTAAAAATCACTGAATTTGAAAAAACGTTCTGGGACCAAATGACATCAAGTCCTCGATAGTATAGTGGTCAGTATCCCCGCCTGTCTCGCGGGAGACAATTAATACAATAAATATCCCATTTGCTAAATTACATTGTTGTAATCAGCTATTGGTTTGTTTTAGTTTCCGGCATAAAACAAAAATAACTTTTTAACGGTCATCAATGGTTCTTATAAAAATTATTTGAATTTTATATTTATACAGGATGTCCCATAACTTCAGGTACATATTAGCAGGGCATATAGTTCTTAATGTCCTGATTACGAAACAAAAAGATTTTAAAAAAAATTCAAAAATTAGTTTTTGAAGGAAACAGTTTTGGGACACTGGTTGAATAGGTAGTTTTAATATTAAATAATACGTTGTATTATATCTAATTAATAAGAAATGTTTGCATAATACAATCATTTCATTAGGTTTCTAGTAGCCGACTACATAAATTGTGCTACTTAATTCCAAATATTATAATATCCTGGGGTATAAAAATGTTCTTCTTAAGTGAACTACCCTTAATTATAGGAATTTTAAAAAAATTCTTTTTGTTCCGTAATCGGGACATTAGGAACTCTATGCCCTTCTAATATGTACCTACCTGAAGTTATGGTACATCTTGTATTATAACAGTATTTATTAATAAATTTAATGATTTTTCCTCTTCCGGACAATGAAAATTTATGAACAATAGTATAAATAGCTGCAGAATTAGTTTCTTTAGATGAAATCTACATAAACTTTTGCTCTAAAATAATTAGATGAGCAAATACTCGCGCACTAAGAATTTATCATTGAAATCCCTATGCTGCGTTGTCCGAGGCACTACTCAGTATACTATAAGATATTTAAAGCACACCTTAATAAATATTTGGGTTAAAGTAAATATATTTTTATGTAAAATAATATTAGCTGTAATTTTTATTAAAACTATTTTTTCCCTTTGATATAATTTAAAATTTGCTTCAGCAGGAGATTATATGCTGAATACACCAGATTTTCAATTTTGTGTTCCATTTTGTAAACAAATAACCGATTAATATTAACCAGAAATTTTGCCATTTGTGCCTGTGCACAACGATGTAATTATATGATTCAAAATGACAATGGGAATTTTTATTTTTAATGATACTCGGATGTGGAATAACTATATATCACTGGAACATATTTTAAAATGGATATTTTATATTTAAACCTTGTGGTGACATGTACTTTCAAGTGAATATGCAATATATCCTAATTAGTTTTGTGCTAAATGTATTTTGTTTCCGTGGAGTTCTGAGCAAGGTAGTTATTATTACTTTTTAAATAAAATAATATATCATCAAGACAAGTAGCCATTTCTGTGCGTGGGATTAGAACAGATGTCGGTATATGGTATGTTTATGCGCATGCACTACCGTCAAATAATAAGCTCTAAAAGGTAATAGAAGCGAGAAAGACACGGGAAATGTATAATGTAAATTTGTCCGCTGTTGAAAAGGCCGATGCGTTACCACATAGCTATTTACGTATGTATTTGTTTGAAATGTTGTTATCTGTATAATAAATAAATTGTAAATATTCAGTGAAGGTTAAACTAGAGTATTTACATCGTAATCGCATAATATATCAAATAAAAATACCGACATTAACAAGCAAATCAAAACAATGTCGATAACATCAAGTATGACATAATATATTAAATAGCTCCTTCCTGTTTCAAATACTTTAAGTAAATAGTAACACGTGAAACAAAAAATTGTTTTGATATTTTCTAGTCCTATGCACAATTAATATTGTATAGAATAAAAATAGTTCAATTATGTATTTACTGTTAAAGCAACTATGATTCAGAGGGCCACAAAATATTTATGTCTATTGGGATCTGACATGTAGCAATATGCCATCTAGCAGATAATTTCGAACACAAAGTAGGGTGAAGATTCAGTTAGTAATACATTACGTCAAATGTGAATAACGATTTTTGAGATAAAAATGACCGAAATTGAAGTTAAACTCCGTGAAAATGAAAAATAATGTGTACTGTGCAGAAAAAGGTGTAATAATAAGTTCTGTTAAAATCTGGACGTTAGATTCCATTATTTGCCGAAGCTGGATAAATGTTTTATTTATAAAGTAAACCAATTTGGAGTGCGAACAAACCTTTGAAAAACCTAATAAAAGTAAACAACATGAATGCGTTTACAATAAATATATGCTCTGAATATTTTGTACGAGACGGTTATTTATATCTAAGTAAAATTTTAGGTTTTAATACGAATTTACTCCGAAATCTTTTCACTTTGTATTTAACTAAATTTATAAATTAAATTATATCTGTATTCAAAGTTAATGTTCCTTATATTTGTTCATTTTTAGTTATTTGTTTATTTAGTTAACAGTATAACAACGTAGCAATTCAGTTTTTGAGATACTCTCCCGCTTATATAGAGTCCGCCGTGTGTAGTGCCTTAGCTACTACACCACCACATCGGTGCAAACTGTTTTAAATGCTGTAATACTTTCAGAATGAATTTGTGACAATCACAACCCCTCATGGACAGATCCAAGGTGTGAAATCTACGACCGAGGGCAACAACACGTTGTTCGCGTTCTTAGGCATGCGGTACGCTGCAGCCCCCGTGGGCGCCTTGCGGTTCCGGGCGCCGCGGCCGCCGCCCGCCTGGACCGGCGTGTACAACGCCACGGAGCACGGCAGCCAGTGCTACCAGTCCTTCAGCCCTATGCTGCAGGGAGACGAAGACTGTCTGTTCATTAATGTGTATACGACGCAATTGCCCAGTAAGTCATTGTAAATACATCAAGTCAAGTCTGAGATTTCTTCTTGGAATTTTGACTGTGAGTGCACTTATTTTTACGAATGCATTTCCACCTCCCACACATATACAGATGATTCACGACGTACGGAATTGATTGACACTGTAGCTATTATTGCTACTTAATAAACTTTTGACAAAACTCAATAATTATACATTTTTTCAATCTTAAAGGCAAAATGTCGTAAAGAGATTTAGGAATTACAAGAATAATCTAACAAATAACGTAGTAATTTATTATATAAAAAAAAAAAAATTATTTTAATAAATTTTCAGGAGATTATACCTATGTTTACATGCATAAAAGTAGGCAGGGTAAGTATGCCATAACTCTATGCTGTACGGTAATATTACCATACAGACCTATCAAAACAGCCAAGAAAATGAAAATAAAACAATAATATAACGCTATTTATTAATAGACACAGAATTAAGATGTTCCGAGTTTCACCTGCTGCGTTCCAAATATTTTCAGGCATTTCATCCAACACGTGTGACCTTTAAGTAAAAAATATATATAAATATGATGCAAAACAACTGTTACCATGGCTTTAAAAAAAACAAACATACTTACTTGATCACCTTCTAAGACGTTATTCAAAAAAGATTTTCAAAAAATTATATTTATTAATGCCGTTAACGGCTTCATATTCTGGAACCAGAAAACTATTGAACAAACCACGGATGTTATGAGTCATAACAGGCCTTAAATGTCTTAAAATCTTCGCTCTACAAGCTGGGATTTCAAACTAATATGTACGGCTGTTATGATACTCATAACATCAAACAATTTTATAAAAAAGTTACAGCAAATTGAAGTCCTTTTAAATTAACAGCTTCCTATTGAATACCGCTGAAAATAATTCGAAAGAATCGTTGTCATAGAAATATATTTCTTTCAAATCTGATGAATTGTTGTTTTTTTTAATTTTAAATTATGCACTTCACAAGAAATAAAAGCAAAAACGATGAAATGTATATATTTTTTAATTACTGAAACTTATTCCTTAAACCATGATCTTGTCTACATATTACTCGCTATTAAAAGTATTAACCATTTTGCACTAAACATTCTTTGACGTTTAATGAATTGACATTTTGAGCAACAACAAAAAAATTATGTTACCGCAATATTTATTATAATATACAAATATTATTTATTAACTCAACATTTTCAACTAATTTTAAAGTATTCCCAATTTATTTTAATAATATAATAAACCGCTGTAGAATATAAGGACTCTTTATTAATTGATTCAACTTTAATTTGCTGTAATTTTTTTGTTATTGAACTTATGCCAAAAGTTTATTAAGAAAAATCCATTATTTTAAGCTCTCTTAGCTACACTCTCATTTTTTCCGTACTTTATGAATCGCCCTGTACATTATATACTATTTAGATTTTTTAGCTAATTATTATGTGTACATATTCTTGGCTCACTAGACTTCACCTTTTTGAATCATTTATTTTAATCAAATAACTTTTTTGCGGCTATTGCCATAACATCATCATCAATGGCTCGACAGCCCTAAGCGGGCCAAGGCCACAAGTACCACGGTACTTGTCTCGTAACCACTCATCTTAGCGCCATCTGAATCTCAACCTGTGCGACAGCCTCTGTTTACAAATGTAAGCAGAGCGGCATCAGAGAGAAACGTAGGCAACCAAGATTACTTTTAAGATGTAGAGGTGGTTGGTCTCTAGCACCCGAGTGTGATTCAAGGCCATGGTGTTTTTACCTTTTTACGACAATCACACTTGCCGGCCGGTAGACTTGAACCTGAGAACCTCAGATTCAAACGTTACAGCTTGCAGTGAACAGCGCGTTAACACACTGAGCCACCACACCGGCATTGCCATAACAACAACCGTGAAATTCAATTCCGCGGTCAATATTGTGGCTGCTTATTTCGCGTCCAGTTTCGCAAAACTAGAATATAAAATTAAGAAATTTTAATTCTAAGATCTGCACACAAATATACACAGACATCATCGTGAAACTTTTAAAATTGTATTCTTTGGACCTCGTACACTGAAACTCACTGCCGAATTTATAACATGATTCCTATACCTCCTTTACAAGTATGTGGTGGAAGGTAAAAAGGTTTTTGGCATGTCATATTTGTTATAGAGAAATTAGTATGTCACCGATTTCTTAGCATATTCTTGGCGGCGATATACTGACGTAGAGTGCGTACACGCTAATTTCAAGCCACCTAGCCTAACAAACTGATAGGCTTGGTGGCTTGAAGTTAACGTGTACGCACTCTACATCCTGATTTATTATTGTAATGTACCAGGTAACTCCAGCAAGCAAGCTCCCCTGCCCGTCATGATCTGGTTCCACGGTGGCGCGTACTTGTTGTACTCCGGTGACCTGGAGCTGCACGGCGCCGACAGACTCCTCGACCACGGCGTGCTGGTCGTGTCCTTCAACTACCGCCTGGGGGTGTTCGGCTTCCTCTGCACCCAAGACGACGCCATCCCTGGCAACTACGCCATCAAGGACCAGCTGCTCGCGCTGCAGTGGGTCCAGGAGAACATCGCGTCGTTCGGGGGAGACCCCGAGCAAGTCACCCTGTGGGGGGAGAGCGCCGGGGCGGACTCCGTGCACTACCTGCGTCAGTTGCGCCGCGCGAAGGGGTTGTTTCACAGGGTGATTGCTCAAAGTGGTAGCACGCTCAACCCCTGGGCTGTTGCTAACGATCCTCGGAATGTAGCATTTCGTTTAGGAGTCGAACATGGAATTGAAACTGAAGATTCTACGCGCCTGGTTGAAGCATTGCGTAACATCAGTGGTGAGAAATTACATCGGTCCATGTTCGTGCCGGGGATGTTGAAACTGTTTGAGCCATTGAATGGTTTACCGTTTGCACCGTGTCTAGAAGTCGAGTCCGAAGAAGCAGTGTATACAAAATATAGCTATGAGACACAAAAAAGTGGAGATTTCAATTATGGTCCTCTTTTACATGGGTTTAATTCTTTGGAAGCACGAGACTTCGTTAATAGTACGCAAGTATTGCATGTTATGCAGAATATTACTTTATGCACGAGGTAGTAAAATTTTTTAACAATAAATTCCTAAATCAATCACGATGCAAAACACTTGAAAAAGTAACCAATCGAATCAGGGCACAATTACACTGATAATTTCCCTGGGAAATTGTCACCTGTTGCTAAGTAACAGGCGTTGACAGCTGGTTTACAGTTAATTCAGTATTTAATTTGTTTTTTTCAAAATGTTATTTTCACGGTTAGAAAATGAAAATAATAACAATCGCAAAGAATTTTCTCACCAAATATCCCTCGACCATTGATAAATACTTATAATTTGATCACAACTACCTCAAGAACGTTGCTTGAAGGTAACTGCGATATAGTTATTTACATACCAAATGCGGGAACCGAGTTCACGCAAGAGGTTTGAACAATATTTTTTGTATGAAAAGTATAAATCTAATAACAGTCCATACAAAGAAATGAAGTTCTTCAAGTAGTTAATTTGATAATTGTCAAAGTTGCACTATAAATATAAACACACAAATTAATTTGTCTAATATATTACAAAAACAATTAAAATATATATATAATATTTACCGTATTCACTTGTAAATTTATTATATTTCTTATTTACATTGAAATAAACTCGGAAATAACTAACATTACATTTGTAGGTTATGAATTTTACAGTTGTCATATCGGGCAGATTTTATTGCCTAAAAAATGGACATTTCGGACGTTGCTTAGGCAACGCTAAACAATACATTTCAATGTATAAGTACAAAAAATTTATTTCGTAATGTAATTATCAATGGCCTAGGGATATTATAGCTGAAAATTTCCCGCTACCAAGGAAATAAAGTTGTTATTATTTATAACTGTTAGTATTAAGTAATTTTTTCCACATAAAAAACCAAAAACACTAATTTTCTCATTTTTCATACTTTTTTATTTTCTTTTTAAACTTAAACTGTAGCTGAATGATTGGTTTTGAGATTTTCTGTAAAATGTTGAATCACTTCCAAATTTATTTACAACAGTACATAGCCTAGTGATGTTTGCTACAATGTTGATAAACAAACTATTTTTTTGTATTTGTCAGAGCAATATTTCTTATTATCTTATAATTTCAAAACAAATATTTAACGAAATGTTATGGATAAATTAAAGGACTCACCTGTAAAAGATATTATTCATTCGAATGATTTGCATCACGAGCGAATTAATAGCTGAGCTGAAACATTTTGCAGAAAATAATAATAAACACTGACAGATAATGCAAGAATACCATAAAATATTTTTTTCTTCAAACGTCATAAAAGTACGTTGTTATGTATTTGTATTCAACAAGCAGAAGTTCAATATTGTCACCGCCGGCGTAAAATTGTATCCTTATCAACACATTTACGCCGGCGGCGGACAAAGTAAAATATTATGAAAAATAGTTAGGTTGTAATTCAATAATTTGACAGTTAAAAATGAAACAAATAAACAAAAATAACAAAACAGCATATTCTACGGCAACTTGAAATGCTAGATAAGACAGAATATTTTTTGAAGTTTTGAGCATTTTATAATATTTATAATTTTATTTTCTATGTTTGAAGAAAAAATAGCATGTGTTATTCGGAGTAAATGTGTCTTTGAGTGCTTCGCATGTAATTGTTCGACTCGCTTCGCTCGTCGTTCAAGCTTACCTGCTCAGCACCCAAAGTATCACATTTACTCCTAATGACACAATATACTATTGTTTTTGTATATTTATACTCCTTAGACTAGGGATTTATTTTTAATTTTATAAGTTTAGATCTAAAAAATACCGTAATCCTTATCATTGGGACTAAGTAATCTGGTAATAGTATTAGAAATATCGGTAAACAATTTCTATGAGCAAGGATCTTTTTATGTATTGTGTTATTGATATTCCAATATTAACAAGTAAGGCTATTTTAAATATATCTAGAAAAATCGGTACGAATTGTAAATTTTCCAGGTCAATTCCCTATATTATCGTCGTGCAAGCAAATATGAACCGAAAGAGCTTGCAATAGTTATTTACGTTATACGTGCGGTAAGTTTAGTTTTACAGCGCGAAGTTTTGTCTTGAAGCACGACGCGCAGCGGAGTGCTTTAATAAAACTGAGCGATGTATAATAAACTTAACGCACACATAATGTATTACATTTTCTGGCCGACATACCTTTTTACTATATTTATTTAAAGTAGAACCACTCCCTGAAAATATAAATTACGTTACGAGATATTTCAAGTTTTTGTGGTGTGGTGTAACGAGAAGAAAGGCAACAATTATAACCTAAAAAATATGGCAATTTAATCATTCCGGCATAGACTATATGAGCGATTCAAATGTTATCTACCTTTCTCGATATTCTGTATTACAATTAATTTAATATAATTAAAATAAAATAAATCACCAATTCTCATCAATCCAATCAATCAGTTTTATCTTTTGACATTTCATTAGCTATGTGACAATTACCAACTGCGAAATATTGGCACTTAGTTAGGATAAGTGTTAAGAGATGGCGCTGCTGGCAAATCTCATTTTTATATAAAATTTTTAGTTTTATTTACTAGCGTCGACCCCGCCTACGGCGGGGGTCTCAGCTAGGGCTCCGCAATCTCTGAAAATCTCACAAAATTTATGTATATAATAATATAATATGCGAAAAGTAATTAGTACTGTATAGCGGTTCGACCTAATTCGCAGGTCGAATCCCTACGCTCCTCGATTTTGAAGAAAATTTCAACTTAATTTAGGGTCCAGCTAAAAGTATGGGATAATAGTGCTTTGTTAATATCTCATATGAGATCATACAATTGATGAAGAAAGGTCATTACTTCGTTCCTCCCTTTCATGTAACTAAATTGGCGAAGATAGCTCGTCACTTCGTTCCTCGCTTTCATGACATTAACATTGAAGAATATCGTCACTTTGTTCTTCGCTTCCATGTCACTATGAGGATTTGCGTGTCTCCCATAGTTTTCATTGAGGGAAGTTGTGTGTCTCCCATGTTTTTCATTGAGGGAAGTTATGTGTTTCCCATTGATGAAAGTTTTGTGTTTACCACTGAAGAAAATTGCGTATTTTACCTTTATGGAAAGTTGAGTGATTTCCAAAGAGGGAAGTTGTGTGTTTTCTATCGAAAGAATTTGTGTATATTGCATTGAGGGAAGTTATGTGTTTACCATGGTAAAAAGTTGTATGTTTTCCATTGAGAGAAGTTGTGCGCTTTCCATTAAGGGTAGTTATGTGTTTTCCATTGAGGAAAGTTGTGTGATTAGCACTAAAGAAAATTGCATATTGGAAATTTGAGTGATTTCCATAGAGGGAAGTTGCGTGTTTTTTATTGAATACCCTATAAGTTAGCTTTATAGTAATTTCTACAAAAACAATTGCCGATCGCAATTATTTGTGATAATGAATGTTCTTCACTAACATTCCTCAACTTACTGCTCCAAAAACATTTCATTTAATATCCCACAAGTCAGGTTTCTATGAAACAAAAAAAAATACAATTGCCGATCGTTACGATTTGGAATAAAAAAATCGTCACTGCTGTCCTTCATTTTCTGCCATTTCTATGAAAACAATTGATAATCGTAAAGATTTATTTCAAGGTTGGGTCATCACTACGTTCTTTAACTTCTCACTTTTATAAAATTTCATTTCCTACCCCACAAGTCAGATTTCCATGAATTTTTAGAAAAAACAATTGCCCATCGTAATCCATTTCATTTCATTTTAAGAAAGAAAATTACTATCAGTCGGTCCATATTTTTGAAAATTCATTAGAACATGTCTATTCAAGACTTTTCATTTGATACCAAACACGATATATTTTTGATGACTTTTAGATAAACAATCGACAATCGGTCAACTTCCATTTTTTATATAATCATTTATCTCGTCTCTTCGAGACATTTCTATTGATACCCTATAAATGATAAATGAAAAAAAATAATCAAACACAATTTACATTAATATTGTAATAAAGACTTCTGTCAATCTGACACTTCTATTGTCATCTAGTCATTTTAAAAGTATCTACAGTCAATAATAATTTGCATCCTACATTAGCTTAATATTTCGCGGTTTTACTTTATTTTACTAAATTTAATCGTGTAACACCCACTTTTCTCAGGACGTCAAAATACAATCAAAGTCAAAAATTTTTTTCGAAATTTTTAAAATTTTTAAAATTAACGTTTCAAAAATTTGCAAAATATCAAACACGTTTGTTCATTTATTCTAAATACAGATAAATTTACAAAACTTCTGCAACTTGTCTACAATTAATGTAATTTATATTTCAAATTTAAAACTGAACTGTCAAAACTGACGAGTTGTCATAGATGTTCATCTTAAAAATATCACGGCCACCACACTCTAAGTTGATTTTGGCCCAAAAATGCATGTTTTTTCAAGTTTTCTCGCACATCATGTATAGGAAAAATTTGAATTCATAAAAAGCACGCAGTCCTAATCAAACTCTACATTTCTGTGAAAGTTTCATACAAATCCGTCAAACCGTCTAGGCCCTAGGCTCGAACGAAATTCGTGATGAATCTATATATATATATATATATATATATATATATATATATATATATATATATATATATATATATATATATATACCGGGTGGAGCATCATACCTGTGTACATAGGCGATTAACATGAAAAAACAGTTTTTCCGTGCGCATTGCTCCCCAAATTATTTTAGGCAAAAATGCTTCAAATACATGTTGTAGAGCATAAAATTCTGCATCTAAATCAATAAACAGAATTACTTTTACTTGCTTTGTAACGACAGAAATTAAATATGAAAACATGGAAAATTACGTTAAAAATATCAAATAGCCATGGAATTGAAACAAAAATAAATAAATGCTTATCGTTTTTCTGTCTATTTGATATTTTACCCGTCAAATTAATCATTCATCTGTCAAATGTCAAAAATTTATTTATTTTTGTTTCAATTCCATGGCTATTTGATATTTTGAACGTAATTTTCCATGTTTTCATATTTAATTTCTGTCGTTACAAAGCAAGTAAAAGTAATTCTGTTTATTGATTTAGATGCAGAATTTTATGCTCTACGACAAGTATTTGAAGCATTTTTGCCTAAAATAATTTGGGGAGCAATGCGCACGGAAAAACTGTTTTTTCATGGTAATCGCCTATGTACACAGGTATGATGCTCCACCCGGTATATATATATATATATATATATATATATATATATATATATATATATATATATATATATATATATATATATATATATATATATAGGCACCGAATTAGCCAAAATAGTATATGGATTTCTATGTTACTTTATTTAACGATTTTGGCGGTAACTAGAGTTTTTTTAATCATTCTTTATTATTACAAAGTTACTTTTTATTTTAATGGCTTCAAAAAGCTACAAAATATCGGTGCGCGTTCCCGCACCGCGGTGTTTCAAAGGACATGAAAACTGTAAAATCGTAGTTACCGAAAACGTAAATGATGTGTGATTGTTATGTTTACAGCTCAGGAGGCCAGAAATAAAATATATATTTTTAATGCTATAAGTTCACCATAATCAGTTTTCACTATTGTAGTCGAAATTACAGGAATTATAGAAGTCAAATAAATGAACTTGGCGTAAACTGTACCACTAGAGTATGAGCTCAATAAAAGTAGGTTTACAATTCAGTATATCGTAATAGTTATTTATGTATCAAGGCACTGAAGTTTAATTTTTTATCACGAATATGGAATTAAGTTGCCGAGGCCCGGGGGGCCGAGGAAAATAAATCACGTGAGTGATAAAAAGGAACTTCAGTGCCGAGGTACATATTAAGTTTTATTTGAAACCTAAAATTCGAAAAAACTTTTAAAAAATTACAATTTAGGTTAAGTTTACACATCTGTCAGTTGTCAATTGAAACTGAAAGTCAGTAATGCCAACTTCGAACAGTGAAGTTATTGTAAATTATGGGTGCTATTCACACCTCTATACTAAGGACTACTAACTAGAGCATTTTAAGATTTAACACTGTTGCTATGAAAAAATTGTTGATCTCCAAGGTAATCAACAACTTTTGCAAAGTAACAGTGCCAAATAATAAAATGCCTTAGTTAGTAGCCCTTAGTATAGACCTGTGAATAGCACCCATAAGGGTTTTGTTTTGTCCTCAATTTTGTCATCGGAATTAATTAGTTAATTCTTATTGCAAATTTTGTTTTATGTTACGTCCAAATTTACTACAGGACGTCAATATATCTGCCAAAATTATCTAACTTGTACAATAATTATTTAACGGTTGCCAACACTGGGTTGCTCAAAATCGTCGTATAATGGGTTACTTTAGTGACGATTTCTGAGCTTTTAATGACTATTTTTGAGCACTTTAGTGCCAATTTCAAATAAAATATATTTTCCTTTTAATTTCAGAGCCTTGGTTGGTGAAATTTCTACTGGGCAACAACGGCACGTTTTGCAATCTTCTTGCACCTCGAGGCATGAAAGCCAGTGAATCTGATAGAATAACCGTCGACCAAAATATTCGTTCCCTTTATTTTCATAACAAGTCTGTAACCATGGGACCTGATCTCACAAATGTAAGTGTGTTTAATTAAGAAGAATACCCAACTTTAATCGTTTAAGTTACGAGTTAATATAATTTTAGTAGGTAGTAATCCATCAATTGAAATTGGCAATACTGAAAGTCTATCAGATTTTGAGGCAGATCTCAGTAAATATTATGGGAAATTTTGATTTGAAACTTTTACCACTTTGTATCTTTTTTCTTCTGTGTTATATTAATGAACGTTTGACTAAAAACACAATTTAAACTTATACAAAATGACTTTAAAGTTATTCGTTACGAACTTGGTTCTGGTCGGATAGATTTTCGCGCACTCGTGCCAAGGGCTCATATCAGTTCATTACCATAAGTAGATTATGCATTACTTTCAGAATTTTTATAATTTCTCTTAAATTCTTCTTAATAGTAAAATACTATATTTTTTGTACGTTTGTGATTTAGGCGTAAAATCTTGTTAAACCAAAATTAATTCAGTATTCAGGACAAAGCTCCAACAGTAGTCCTCCATCTCATGGTGGTCTCACCGGCCTGGAAACCTTTCTTCCATTATCTTCCTATTCTGGAGGAACAGTTTCCCTATCCAAATAGCTATGCAAAAAATGTATTTTGATACTCATATTTTCTCCCTGTTTTTCAAAATTCTTAAACATTTTAGAGACTATTTCGGAATATTCTGCAGCTTTGTGGTTCCCCAGAAAGTCTTTGACAACTGATGAAAGCGTTTCCATACTTCCAATTCAACTTGAGTCAGGATATTCTTAGGATAAGTTAACCTAAGTAGATATTAAAATTTTTAATGTTTTTGATAGTACGATTAATTATGAGAACTAGAGTTAATTCAAACAAAATATACGCCGGGTACTTTATTACATTAGTTTATCTAAATTCAAAAAAATTGTTTTTTGTTCGCCAGTGTTATTTATTTACAATTAGTCTTATCACGTCGAATATTTATTCACACTCACTGACGGATTTGACTAGACTCACGGATTATCACAGACTCACGGATTATCACAGTCTCACTGTTTATTACAAACTCACGCTGTACAGATTCCCTATTTATCACAGGCTGACTAGACTAGACTGACTGTTTATATACCTCTGTATGGCGGACTCTCGAACATTCCAGGCGTCTTCGCGAAACTTTGAGAAACGCAACTGAGTACTGAGCGGGCGTGACGTTACTCCTACAGGTTTCAACAGGTCTATATTCGCAGGTTATATAATAAGTGATATGATTATTATCGATATTTTCGAGTGGAACCGACGCTGCAGATTTCATGAGTCCGTATGACGAGTGAAATGTGCAGCTTCTGTTTCACGAGCAATATCTTCGATTAATTAATTAATCATGTCGCGAGCTTAATGGGGTAAATAGCTCCGTGGTAACGTGTCGGACTGTGGATCGTGAGATCCTCAGTTCGAATCCCACTGCCTACAGTTACAAATTTAAATTTACCCCTGTGGTTCCCCCTCCACTAACATCCTTGGGGGCTATGATTTGACGGCTGGTAACCGCACTTCATACGAAAAAATATATCACTTACCGAGATCTGCGCAAGCAGAGTGCCACACCCGCAATGGGTAAAAGGCGTGATGATATATTTATTATTTTATATTTTATTTAAATTACAAAATTACTTGTAGCAGTGAAAAATTTTTCTTAGCAACGGACCAAAACAAAGTGATAATTCCATTTGTATAACATTATCGCTGTGATACACAAGTAACTAAGGAGATGTTGATTGGCTGATGTTATGTCACGTTACATATGAATTGTATTCTCGTTATTTATTTTTTGTTAGTTTGTGAGCGAAGGATTCATCCGCGGGATAGTGCAGACATCCCAACTCGAGTCGCACTACACGAACGTCTACCTCTACCGCTTCTCCTTCACGGGGGGCGCTCACCACACCCGCACCATCCCGCAGGGGGTGTCACACTACGAGGAGATGCAGTACCTGCTGGTGTCACCAGACTATGTGCAGCACTCGCCCGCTGCGCAGCTCACCATGCGCCGAGTGCTGCAGATGTGGACGAACTTCGTGAAGACCGGGAACCCGACTCCAGGTGTCTCTGAAGCGGTGAATATAACATGGCCGCTGTCCAATGCTACTGGGTACGAGGACGTGCATTACCTGGATATTGGGGAGGAGCTGGTGACTTCGGTGAACCCGAAACACGAGCGGATGATGTTTTGGGAGGAGCAGTTCTCTACTTATGGACAACCACCTTATAATACGTATTAGGGGAAGAATTGAGAAATAGAAATGGTTTGTTGAGACCAGTTGTTTATTAATATTGAGAGTAATTTCTACAAAATCAAAATTGCAAATTATATAGCAAATATAGAAATTATTAGTATAATTTTACATGAAAATATCTAAAATATATCAATTAATTATTCTTCTTTGATAGTAGTAGTTTTTAACATAGTCATAAAGGAAACCGATGCCTTCAATACCTGGAAAGCAATGCATATATTTAAAAAAATTAACGATAAATATAAATGTTATTGAAATAAACAAAATGTAGGTTACAAGATAAAATTGGCAATGCACATACCGAGTGTAGAATTGAAATGGGAACATAGCAATTTCAATTTAATTTTTTGATATTGCTGTAAATTTTTACCTATTAATCTTAAAGCGAAAGTGTAAATCAAATTAAAATTAATTAAATTAGAGTAATCAAAACACATGTAAAATTAAATAATTTCATTTTAAAAATAACAAATTGTTGAAAAAGTAAGTTTAACGTGGTTTTTCACGGAAAACTATAGTGTTTCATAAAGACAAGATTTCTTGTTCATTTTTTGGCTACGCATTTCTTGTCTTGTTTCAAGAATTATTAATATTTCTAGATTCTAGACATTTTAGGGGAATCCCCTTTCTTTATCGTTTTATCAATCCGAACGCTCAAGAGTGTAGTGTTTACGGGGAATGTCTTCAAAACCCGAATACGCAAAAACAGAATGAAATGTAACCGAATACGCATGCACAGAATATGCAAAAACCGAAAGGTTACAGAATGGCACGAAATATTCAATAACAGAATATGCATTTCCCGAAAAAGTGGGCGTTTGATTTATCTGCGACCAATTGGAAATAGCGTCTAGATCTTGCTGAAGAAGATAACAGTCTTCAGGATCAGATAATACCCTATACAATTTAAAATCATCAGCGTACATGAGATAGTTAGAAAATTTGATAACTGTGGTAATGTCATTTACAAATAGTAAAAATAATAAAGGGCCTAAGACAGAACCCTGTGGCACTCCTGAGTAGGCTATAAAGTGCGTAGATGTAAAACCATTACAGTGCACGTACTGAACCCTGTTACATAAATAAGACTTAAAAAAATTGTGTAAGTTATCAGAGAATCCTATTGCTTTTAGTTTATCTAACAAATTTGAGTGCACTACAGAATCAAAGGCTTTTGAAAAGTCCGTGTAAATTACGTCAACTTGCTTTTTATTCTCAAATGCATCATATATGAACTGCACAAAATTAGTTAAATTAGAGATAGTTGATCTACGAGGCATAAATCCATGCTGATAAGGACTAATGTAGTTCATGGTTTGATGCTGAATATGTTTAAATAATATATATTCAAAAATCTTTGCAATACAATTTAGACAGGAAATGGGTCGATAGTTTTCTATATTATTCTTGTCACCAGCTTTGAACACAGGACAAATTTTAGACATTTTCCACAAATCAGGAAATGAATTAGATTTTAAGCTTAGATTAAAAAGCAGGTACAAAGGATACGCCAAAAACTCAGAGCAACCTTTAAATATGTAGACTGGTACATTATCAGGCCCAACCTATTTCGTACTTTTTTGAGCATTTATAGCATCTATAACATCAGTTACAGTTATTTCAGGTATATTAATCAAATTACAAATTGAAGCAGGGATTTCAATATATGAAGTATTAATGTGAGCATCAGAAACATTGTATACACTCTTGAAGAAGGTGGCGAAGGCTTCAGCGATTTCTGAACCAGTTTCAAATATTTGGTCATTGTAAGTCATAGATGCTGGAATTTTGTTGCTCTCCTTTTTGGAGTTAATATACTCCCAAAACTTTTGTGGATCATATACAATAGTATCCTGTACAGAGTTTATATAAATGTGATATGCCTCTTTGATTAACATCTTAATTGAGGTTCGTAAAATTTTAAATTCACTTAAATGATACTGAGATCCATGCCTATTATATAGTTTACGAAGGTGTTCCTTGAGTTTAATTTTAGAAATAATATCACTTGTAAACCAAATAGGGTACTTGTTGTTGCGTTTTGCAATTTTCGGTATACACTTATCTAATATATCATACAATAAATTATAAAACATATCTACAGCTGTGTTAACATTATTACAAGATTCTAAGGACTGCCAGTTGACATCACTTAGTAAATTATATAACAGATCGTAATTGCCCTTTTTATAATTGTAGATCACATTCTTATTTGATTTAAGTTTGGAATATGAACAGTTGAAAAGAGTACAATCAATAAGGAGTGAAGGATGATGAGTATCTTCAGGTAACAGACTACATATACTATTCTTAACAGTACAATTAAAATTAGTAATTACTACATCTAAAATGTTGTTATTCAAATTTGGTATATTATTAATTTGTGACATATTTAAAAAATTAACAAAATTTATGAAATTGTTTATTTGATGATCTGCAATGTTTCTACAATAGTATTGATTTAAATATGTTAAATTGAAATCGCCAATAATCATAATATTGGAATTAAAAATGAATGGCTGTGAACTGATAGTATCGTAAAGGGAAGAGTATTCCAGGAGACTTGTGTCGGGCGGGATGTAAACTGCAAAAATGTAAACAGCACTTGATGAATTTAGTGATGAGATTTTAACACACAGTAAGTCAATATTAATAAGTTCACAGCTGATGTCTATAATTTGAGCATTGAACAAGTCGTTCACAGCAACGAGAACTCCTCCACCTCGGCTTTTGCCAGTTCGTACACGGTCCCGGTCACTTCGAAAGACGGAGTATCGCGCATCAAGTAATTCACTGTTCGATATGTTCGCACTAAGCCATGTCTCAGTAAATACAAGGACATCATAGTTTGTGGCTAAACCATTGAGATAAAGTTCTTGGAGCTTTGTGTTAAGTCCGCGCACATTTTGATAATATAATGTTATTGTTTTTGATACGCTCTTGCTTAGTTTTTTGGTTTTGAAGCAGTAATTTGGGGCATACCGTTGAGATATTTTATACATAGATCTTTTTCGCCATTGTTCGCTCGCCTTTCCAGTTCAATTTTTAATTCAGTGAGATATGCTCTCTGTCTAGGAGTTTTATCACTTACAATTTTGATGTTACTGTATTTGGAATTTTCCAATTTCTTTAGATTTTTAAAGATGTAGGCAGCGTTAGAAACATTTTTTTAAATAACTTTAACCGGTCTTGGTGACTTTTTAGAGCGATCAAATTTTCCCAAGCGAAAGTTCTTAAAATCTGTGGGCATTACAGTTTTGGATGTGATTATGGACAAAATCTCACCGACAATAGAAGAGTCTGAGCCAACACTGTTAGATGAAGACAAGTTACTCTCGGGTATATTAAATACGATTAAGTTTGCTTGGCGACTATTTCGATCATTTATTTCTGAAATAATATTCTCAACGTCGATAAATTCATCTAATTTAGTTTTTTTGACTGAAGTACATTCAGTCTTTAACTCCTTAATTTCAGACTGAAGACTAAGAATTAGTTGTTTTAATTCAGAAATTTCCGTAGATTTCAATTCTGCAGCGGTTTCACATATATTACAGAACCATTTGAGATTCTTCTTGGAGCGCAAAATTCTACTGTCAGATTGGGAAATATCGACACAATCCGCATGAAATTGAATATTACAACCAGAACACTTGATGGATGAGTTTGTATCATATTTGATTGAGCAAGCTGTGCATGTGGACATAATCGCTTCTATGTTGTAACGGAAGGTCTATAATTTATAGACGTTTAAGCCAGAAGAACCAACAGATGACTTAGCACACACGCACAAGTTTGTTTAATTAAAATTAACGAGAAAACACCCAAATTTAGACTACAGATGGAATAAAAAAACGGTTTAAACTGGATCAACAGTCAGAGAGTTCACCTTACAATAATTAAAAGAACTGCACAAAATATTTACGCACAAAACAATATACAATTTAATAAATTAAGTATTGGAAGTCTCACTAAAATTTGATTTAATGCAGGAGCCAAATTAACGTGTGACAATCTGCAATCTCACTTTTTATATAATGTATAGTATTTTCGATATGAGAGACCAAATAATCGGCACATACTACACACACACAAATACGAGTTTATACACTCAGACATCATGGCGAAAATAGTAAAATCGTATTGTAGCGACCCTAAAAAACTTATTTCACTTAAATTTTCATCGTTTCTGTCAAGCAGTTTTTGCTTAATTTTTTTAATAAAGTACGATTTAATTTACTAGTTTGGAGGATCTCATTATGTAATAATTTGATTGCGGTTTTTCTTACTTTAGTAAACAACTCCATCGACAAAATAAAAACGTTCCCTGCAGTTATTTTAATTGGACGCTGCGATCTTTGTATCATTAAAACCAGGCCGCCTCGAAATGACTTATCCGGTATGTTCCACCAATTGCTCTCGTACGCTGCGTCCGACAGTGAGATGCCCTGAAACCAAACATTCGACAACATTCTCATTTAGAAATCATTTTATTTTTTGTGTACTTGTTCTGTGATGAGCTCCCCTCCTAAACAGTAAATAAATAACTGCGACGAAGTCAACATGGCGTACAGAAATGGTCGCACCGCTAGATTTCTGAAAATATATTCAAATCGAGTAATAATAAACATAAAAATTATACGTGATGCAATACATACAAGTCTAGTGTGGATATGTAAATAGCCAGACATATTGTAAACAAAATGGCGCATAGCTGACTTAACAGTGACAGGGTGTATACCTGCTCCACTTTTTTCAAATACCTAAAAATTATAAATAAACCATAAAATAAAAGAAAAAATATGAAAAACATTTTATCTTACAGTAACATTCAATGTTGCATATTATAAATTTAATATTAGGGACAAAAATAACTATTTTCTTCAAGCGTATTATAAATATTCATATTTTACTACTATATACAAGGTGAGCAACCAATCAGTTTTTCTGGCTAACTATTGACTTTAGAGAAAAAAAATGTGTCTGCTTTTTTATAGGACAGAAAATACAATGTTATAATTTTCATTAGTCGACAGTTCGTTTCCTATGAATTTTAGAACAAAAGTGTAAATACAAAAAATGTTCAAAAACAAAAACTGCACAAAATGAGCCTACAATTATTGATATAATATATTTCTATTCTAATAATTTTTAGCTATTTCTGGGGTGCCCTGGTAAACAAAACATTCAAACAGTCGTATTATTTGAGTTTGACAGTTTGACATTTGGCATAGTTTTACTGATTATTGATTTGTTTAAATTATTTCTCAGTAATCAAGGACACATTTACCATTTATAAAAATAAAAGTAATAATCATTAAAACTATTGCAAATATCATCTGTCAAACTCAGACAATACGATTGTACGTTTTGTTTACCACGGCACTTTGGAAATAGCTAAAAATTATAAAATTTATTTTTCGCGCCGCCGTCCGTCATTGACACAATTACATATCTCTAAATCGGTCGGAAATCATGTTTTTGTCGAACTAGTTCGACAAAAATTGCTAACTTTTTATGGTTATATGTTGGCATCACTTCACTAATTTTAGCTAACTTCTGACGCTAGAAATGTCAAAGTATTACATTGACTTAAAAATATTATGGTAATATATCTACAATTGAGTATTTGCAATGCAAGAAAACAGAATATTTATGGATTTTAAACATATTTGTAAGTAATTATAATTGAATTTGCAGTGTAAAATCCAAATAAAAATATGTTGATATTTTTGGTTATGATATTGGAAAATAAACATAATTGACATTCAAATATTGTGAAGTTAGCAACATAAAAATATTCCCTGTCATTAAGAAAACGAGTAATAAATTAAATTTATTTATTAAATTTACATAAATGTTGGAGCGAAAAATCTTGTGTATCCCTCGGTTGGAAACTATTTTGCGAGTGCTCGTATTTGTAAGACTCGCCTACGGCTCGTCCTATCAAAATAAACTCGCACTCTCAAAATAGCAGTTTCCAACCTTGTGATACAAATAACTATTACGTCTATCTCATGATAGAAATTTATTATATCAGTTTGTGCAATTTTTGTTTCTGAAAATTTTTTATATTGACAGTTTTGTTCTAAAATTTATAGGGAACGAACTATCGCCTAATGAAAATTTTAACATTGTATATCCTATCTTTATATATAAAATTCAGATGTGCCTGTGTTCGTAATTCTTCTTCTTCTAAACGGTTTCACCGATTTTGATGAAATTTTTTTTATATACCTACTTATGTGTTTACTTGGATGGTTCTTAGTTACAGTTGGACCCGGTAGGTGGCGCTGTTATCGAGATTCAGGTATATATTTTTTTAATTTTCCTGACATATTCATGAATCTGCATGCATTTGATCGTCAGGTTGTAAAAATGTCAGTATTATCAGTTACTGATAGAATATTTAGTATAAACAGTAACGACTTTCTCAAACCTTCTTGTGGATATAAAAGTGTTTATAAATTAAGTTCGGAGAATTATTTGCTAAATTTTCCGATTCAGTATTTACTAATGCAAATATCGAACGGCACATTTAGTAATGTTTATTATATTTAGTCCTCTCCCTTCTCCTTGTATACTTCTTTTATGATACATACGTTTGTAAGAATACTGAGAGAGCTAGACTGGCCTCCGAGGACATTAGTATATTGTAATTGTAGTATTATTTATTCTTTAATATACTTACATATTTTATATAAATTGATTTGAATTAGTGAAGTGATCTGTGAATCAAGTCATCAAGAAGCTGTCAGAAGGCAGGAGATCAGGTCGGTACTCCGTCCATCTCTCACTTTTTCCGCTCGATTCACCCCAGTGATTAACGACTTACATTAATTATTAATCGGCGTAGTCGTGTTACAATTAGCACTGTCGATTAGGATAGTCGTGTTACAAAGTGGACCCCATAAGTACAAAAATAAAAATTCAACAAAATCGGTCAAGCCGTTTAGGAATAAAAGAATTACTAACACTGGAATTTTATAGTCCGGACAAATATATTTTGTTAGCGAAGTCTCTGTGACAGGACAACGTCTGCCTAGCGAATCCGCCAGTGTCCTACAAAAAAGTAGACACTCGGTATATGTATATTACGAAGAATCATCCATTTTGAAGGTGAAGTAGTACATTGACATTTTCACCGATTTTTTTATAATAGGCTCTTCAACCATCTTAAAATTTAGCATATTTGGAACAAATTTTCAATAATTCGCTTGAAAATAATGTCAAAAAATATAACAATTTATTTAAAAAATAAATATTACACCTGTAATCAATTATTAAAAGTCCGTCCAATTCAAATGTGACGTCGTCACGACGAATGACAGATAGAGATTGCGCGCGCATAACCTTGGCGTTGAGTGTCTTGATCTGTCAGTCAGCTGTGTTATTGTGGTTATCTGTTGAAATCTTTAAATTATGGTTATAAAGAATAGCTTTGTGCCAAGTTGTGAAAACAACCGCAAAAAGGATTCTAAATTATTAATCAAATTCCAAACAATTCACAACGTATAGCTGTCATGTATCAACTTGTTCGAAAGTTAAACTGAATAGTTCTGCTATTCTACACGGGAGGCGTTGTTCTGTCATTTGTCACTATGTCGTCACACGGTTTAATACAGAATCTTTAGCAATTAATTACGGGCTTAATTATATTACAATATTGATGAAATTAGGAAAAATATTCATATATTAACGTCTATTTTCGAAAAATAAAATTAAAAAAAATTGGTTGAAGAGCCTATTGTTATACTTGTTTATACTATTCATATATTATAAGAAAGTAAAAATAGTTTCCAACTTACACAAGTATCAAATTATGATGTTTAACACATCTCACTAACGTGCTATACGACTCGTCTCTATCCAGGCATTTCATATTCCTCATCGTTGATTTCAAACAGTCAAACTGTATGTATGCGCTGCCAACTAACAAAATATAAATGGAGTCCAGAGGCACGAGCCCCACTAGCACACAGCCAGCGATGCTGATCAGTTCGCCCGCGTACCACAGCAGCCCGTACGGTTGGCTATTGTTGAAGTCAACGCTCTTCGGAGACCACACGGTGAACACGGGCATCCCGGGTGTTGAGATTTGTGTTTCCAGGGCAACGAGGAATATTGAATAAAAGAATAGCTTCTTGTAGCCAAGAATAATCATGTGCAGAGTTTTGTTCAGTTTGATGTAGCTGTCTCGGCCTTGTTCAACGATGTCTTTGTCCGTCCAGAACACATGGAATAGCGTATTTAGGTTCGCTGATAAGTTACTTGAATAGATGCGGCAAATTAGGAATTTTATTATCACCTAAAATTTTATTAACTGAAGAAAAAGTGTTTGAAAACATAAGCCCATATTACACAATCAATTTTGATATAATTTTATTGTAATTTTTATTCAATTTTAATGTCCATTTTGTACATGTTAACGGCGGAATTACGCACTGGTAAAAATTAGACTTGCAACGAATAGTGTATACGGCCTATGGCCGAATACCGAATATTCGGCGGATTCCTTGGCCGAATAGCCGAATATTCGGCGAATAGTATTCAGCTGGTTTGGTACCAATTCTTCGTGCGATATGTAACAGCAATCGCCCCTAGGTCTCTGCCTAACCTACAATACTATATTATACATATTATCTTACTATAAGTATGTGTTTTATTTTTATTATTTTATTTCAGACAAAAATTATCGAATGAATTACCCAACATTTCCACTTTTCTAAGCTATTCGGCATATGGCCGAATAATGGTTTAGTATTCGGTATTCGGCCGAATAGTAAAAATATGGCCAAATAGGCCGAATACCGAATAGTTGCCGAATATTCGTTGCAAGCCTAGTTAAAAATACATCCGTGATTTCGAATCCAGGTCAGGTCGGAAAAATTGTTCATGATTTCATTTTTTGGTGATTAGGGTGCAGTATTGTGTGCCGTTAATTGCAGCCTCAACGCTCGAACGGTACCAGATTGTTATCCAGTCAGACACATCCACGATTTTTCACAAACTCTTGCTGGTAAGAAAATATTTTCAACAATAGATCTTGTAAAAGCATACAACCAGATTCCGGTTGCTGAAGAAGACATACCAAAGACAGCGATAACTACGCCCTTTGGATTGTTTGAGTTTGCATTTATGAGTTTCGGACTTCGCAATGCGGCACAAACTTTTCAGAGATTTATCGATGAAGTGATTCGCGATCTAGAGTTCTGCTATGCCTACATCGATGATATTTTGGTAGCGTCATCTTCACCAGAAGAACACCAGAAGCACTTGGAGATCCTGTTCGAGCGCCTGCGAAAATATGGAGTTGTAATAAACTCCGCGAAGTGAGTCTTCGGCAAAGATAGAGTCAAGTTTCTTGGTTACTTGGTCAGCGGTTGTGGTACTCAACCTCTACCGGAGAAAGTTCAAGCTATTCGAGATTATCCACGTCCAAACACCGTGAAAAATCTTCGACAGTTCTTGGGGATGGTAAATTTTTATAGGAGGTTTATTCCTAAGGCGGCTCAGATACAAGCTTCATTAAACGACTTACTCCAAGGTAATGTCAAAGGCTCAACACCAGTCGTATGGACCCCGGAAGCAGCAGATGCTTTTGAGAGCTGCAAAGAGACATTAGCCCAAGCAACATTACTCGCTCATCCTAAATTGAATGCACCACTTGCTATCTTCAGTGACGCTTCAGATTTTACCATCGGCGCAGCACTACAGCAACGCATGGGAGCCTTTAGCTTTCTTTTCTAGAAAATTGAGTACTTCAGAACGCAAATATTCAACATATGATTGGGAACTGCTAGCCATTTATGAAGCAGTAAAATATTTTCAACATATGCTGGAGGCGAGAATATTTACCATTTTTACCGATCACAAGCCAATTACTTACGCATTTCGCAAGAAAAGTCATCAATCAACTCCACGACACTTTCGCTATCTCGATTACTTTGGTGATTAGGGTGCAGTATTGTAATTAAAAGCCAGATTCAGTGAAAACAAGATGAATTTATTTTCATAAACAGTGACAGACTACTCAAAATTATTATTAACAAAAGAATCCTTATTTCTAAGTAACTGTATTTTATTGTATACATAAGATCAGAGAATGCGTGCTTGTGTGTATGTATGTGTATACATGACAGGCGCTACAATTTGAAGCGGTATTCATTCCCGTTACCATTCTAAGTTGGGATAACATTAACAAGAGGCGATTTCGACTAGCACCGGTGAGTACTTGGTCACAGCAATGGTCATAGAGTAACCAATTGATTTCGACTGATACTTTTATGACATCGTATGTAAACGGTGACAGTTTTGGTATGTCAAACCAGTAACATGCTCGAGAGCTCGGTTCGTCCAACAGTTAGTATTCTGATTGGTTGAATTTCACTTGTTATGATTTCAAACTAGTACGCTGTCATATTTGTCACGATTTCCGTCAAATTTGTTTAATGTCAAAATCTATCGCGCGTTTTCAGTAACCGTTCGGTCAGTGTGACGTCGTTGTTTGCAACCAACCAAACACGTAACCGGCAAGTAACCAGTGCCAGTCGAAATCGCCTAAGGAAACAAGAGCTGTCTGGCAGCGACTAGTAGTTGTAACAAGGGTTTACATCGGGCGAGCAACACGCATGGCATTGCGCTAAAATAAGAGGCAATGTAAATTACAAATTAAAATGTCATGTGTTGTGGCTCATCTTAGTGACATATAACGTAAGGTTTCAAAATCCTGAAAGGACATACTAATTTAAGGTGAAAAATTACTGTATACAACATCAGGCAATTGATTTGTTAGACGCGCATTCAAAAGTTGATTGGTATTATAGTAGTTAATTGTATTTTTTTAAATTTGAATGAATGAAAAACTTTTTTTCCAAAATCGATACAAAAGTACACGATATTACTTTGCGAAGTTAGCCAAAATAGTAGCTAAGGTTAAACTTTACAGACTCTTATGTCAAAATACTTCACAAACTCATATGTCAAACTTTAATTACAAACATAAAATAACAAATATTGGAGAAGGTTATTAAGCCGAAAAATTGTAGGAGTAGGAGTATTCAGTTACTTCTCAGTTCCCTTTACCAACCTGTTGGGATCTTAGATCTCGCTCAGCCAGTCAATCGGTGCCACTGCACCACAGCAACTGGCAGGTTACACTACACTGATGAGTTCCAATAAGAACGAAACGCATCTGTAGTTACCAATTGTTTGGTTTGGCCGGTCTCTGTGACTTATTAACTTTGTTATTATTCAGAGATTGTTTTTTTTTTTATGAAACAGCTGACAATTTATTGTCATTATATTTTTTATAGTTTTATGTTTGATGTTATTTCAGATATCACCTGGAATTTTATTCTCAGAACTAAACGAATAGCCCTAGCGGTAATTCCTTCCTAACATTCTTGCAATAGGGTATCTAGAAGGCGTGTATAATATCATCATCACTTCAATTGTATTTATTTAGTAATTGTCAAAATGACAGAGCAAGCAGTTCATGTTTTCGTTGCGCAACGCATAATAATTCTTTAATACTATATTTTTTTATTATAAATATAATTTATTAATAAACGCTTTAGAAATAAGAATGTTTTCGTCTAAATTTCCCGGTTGTCTATCTGGTGGAGACCTGGGAAATGGACATTTCGGACGTTGCTCAGGCAACGCTAAACAACACATTTCAATGATTGAGTATAAAAACAAATTGATAAGATTTGTTTTTGTTCATACATATGAAAATTGAGTAACATATATAATTAATTTTCGTGTATGCAACACACATTTTACATCAAAGAAAAAACAATCGACATTGAAATATACATTCATTGATCATGTCTTATGGGCTTTACGATAAATGTAAACGCTTTATGAATCGGGCAAGTCTTCTCAAATTTTATCTACATTGGTAATATCTAAATATCGAGTACCTGCATAATGATAGCAGTATACATGATGTGTTCAATGAACTCCGGAGTCGTTTCGTAGCAACAAATATTGTAGCCAAAAACGACACAACACCACAGGATCTGGCAGCAGAAGTGGAAAGTCCATTTCACTTTCTGTATCGAAGTGGGGTTACACCCGACGATGTCCAGGGTTGCGAACAGCTCGCGAGCCATTTTTTCAGGCTAAAAACCAAACAATATTAATTATTTAATTGGAGGTCAGAAATGAAAAGCATAGGTAATTCAAAAATCAGAAACAAGAAGTGACATCTCAAACTCAAACTACTTAACTTGTATGATTACAGCGTGAAGGCGGCGCAAGCGCAGATGTGTGCAGTGTTACCAACAATAAATCTATAGATTATAATATAAAAACTAATGACATTGATATTGTATTTTCTTTGTAATCTCAATATTGAAAACGAAGATTTATATAAACTCTGACATAATTATTTATTAATTTATGATATATAAATATAATTATACTTGCCATATTAATATCATACATTATTATATTATTAGTAAGTTGGTCACACTTGCGTGTGGAATAATTGCGCACGCTATTCCACACGACTATGCGAAATATACAATTTTCAAGCTTTGTTTAATGTGGAGAAAGTGTAATTTTCAGTAGTGATCGTAGAAAAAATTATTACCGGGGTGTTATCAAAATTCGATCTATTTTGCTCCTTTGATTTTGAGTAATAAATAAATGATTGTAATTGTAATATTTCTCAATTTTCTTCACAACTTGTTTATCACAAAATTTGATATTTAAGGGTGAATTTGTAGATTGATATTTTGATATTTATGCGGGTCTCAATGTCTCTTTATTCGTGTTTTTCGATACTATTTTCTTGATACGAAATATTTTATAATATCTTTTTTGTGTAATATTATCGTCTTTAGATTTGATATTGAACTCTTTTATTGTATTTACTATTTATGAGTATTTAACGAGCTATTTATCAAAATAGTTATTTGTGTATCTAGAGCAGAAAGTAGTCTATTGCCGCTTGCGCATGGACCATTCATAAGCGGCAAGGACACACACTATTTTTTCTACGACCGATTCAATAATGATAAAAAAACTGGATGAAAATATTATATTTGCCATTTTCTGTTTGAACTTTTATTCCGATCCATTTTACAGTTAGCCATGTTAAACCGTTTCCAAGGTGATGGATACTGTTTCCAGGGGGAGGCAACTTGATGACAAATGTCAGCACAATGATATGATTAGTGTCACTCCACTCCTTAAAATGTGGAGGCGCCACTTTATAATAAAATAAGCTATTGGAATCGAGTTACTTTGGAAAAAGAAGAAGAAATCACTGTCAATTTTAGTGTCAAAATTGATGTTGATAATTCGTTCTCGCTATTGTCGTTTATTATTGTGTATAAATATTGCAACAGGTAAGTGTTAAATTTAATATTCTGTTTTATACATCACATACACACTTAAAATATTAAAAATAATATTAAAAATAAATCACTGTATATTTTTTCATTAATTATTATATGTACACAAATATATTATAAAGCAATCTTAAAAGTTGTATTGCACTCATGCATTTTCCATATAACAAATATCTACTATGTATATTTCTTCCAATTCCTTTTTTTATCCGTTTCCTCTCCTTTCTATTTTAGAACAATGCTTACTTTATGTTGAATAAAGGGATGCCTAATTAAAGACAAAAGGCTATTTCGTTTCCCTAAATGTAAGGAAATGCAACAATTTCGGATGGATATACTTGGGTTAGACGTAGGTAACGTCAGATAAATTCCTAACGATCAACAAACGGACATGACCATCTACAAACTAACAGTGAAAGACCTTTTAAGAGAAAATGTGAGACATCCGAACATGGTGTAGTAATAAAGGTTTCTTTAATATAAACATTATTAATAATTTAAACCCTTGTAGGTTTTTGAAAAAAATGCGATTACCAGTGTCTCAGTTGAGTGACCGGGAATGAACATTCTACGAAGAAACTGTAAAGAACCGACTAAAGATTGTGACAGGGAACAATACCATTCGACAACTAAGGACCTGGCTTAGAAGTGTTACAAGAAGAGACCAAGTGGACAGACTTAATAACTAATTAAAACATTTTCTTCTTCACCAATACAATTGGCTCAAATAAAAAAATCAAAAGTTAGACGTTTTACGGCACAAGACAACACATATAACTGTAATTGAAGGAAAGGGATTACGAAGAACGAAAAATAAAGAAAATTTTATAATGACTTCATAGATTAATAGACTCGGAAGTTAATCGATTTGTGAAGACGAATATCGATGATGCGAATCTACGGTATGCTAATTCTAGAAGTAATAAATTTCATTTTTACTAAATATATTTGTTTTAGGCTGTACAACAGTATTTGGATATCTCCACCACGTTGAGAAGTATTCATGTAACACAACAAGCATTTGGATGTCACACCCACACGGCGTCGGTTAATCATAAAAGAATAGTAATTAGAGCTGCTTATTAAATGGAATTTTTAGTTTAACTTATTCACAAGAGGATTTTTTTGCGAGTATGAGCACTATTTTAATTACAGTTTGATTGTTCTTGAGAACAATTCCTCGTTTCTCTTATAAATTAACTTTTACAATTAAATATGTTATTAGTGGCACTTTAATTAATAACACATTTAATCAAATAATCACAGAAAATAATAATCATCACTAATCAATCGTCCGGCTTTTAATAAGTTGACGTGGATTTTATATTACCTCTTTTACAAATCTCACACCCGCATCCAAATTTATTATAGTTTGCAGCGGTAAAATCTACATGTTTTAAGAGTTTTAGGAATTCATTAAATAACCTGTTGTATTTAAAGAAACAAAATATCATTTGAATTTAATATTTAATGTTATATATTCAACAAATATTTCGAAGTTTGTTGCTAAATGCTGCAGTAGGTTGTGTAATAAGACTAAAAATATTGTTACTTATAAGAATAAATTTATAATTTGTTAAAATTTGCACTTAACCTTGAAAATCATATTAGAAGTGTTAATATGTATACTTAACCCTTATTTTGTAGTAAAGTTATAAGGTTTCTAATAATTATATTAAATTCTCATCTTCAATATTTATCAAGAGCTTTTCATAATAAATATATATTTTTATGAAAATAATATTAAATTAAATATTATTAGAAATCTACAATATTATATTTTATGTCTAAATGTTTAAATATATGTAAACAGTATTTAATTGAATAAATATATTCCTAATATTTACTCTTATGATTTTGAAATAATATAAGTACAACAAATATAAAATAAAAAGTATCAAGGAGGCTAAAAAACAATCTTCTATCCTTCTATTGTCATCCTTGTCTAATTTTAGTGTCACTACACCCCCCTGCGGGTGCAGCACTTATGCTCAAGACTCGTAACCATAGAGAGGGCGATCTGATTATGTTTCTAATTTGTGACTGTTTCTTTGAATCGCATGACAGATATTAATTTTTCAATTCGATTATGACGTTAAAATTTTGTGAAACATCATAAAATGATGGATAGTGACGAATGTGAAATGGAATGTACTCCACCACACAGAAGCTGCGAAGAATGTAATATTAAATCTATTACCTGAAAAATCGAAGAATAGGTATGAGAAGGAATATGCCTTGTTCAAACTAACTTGTCATTAAAAGTAAACTTGATGTTATTATAAATATAACCTACTATTATCATGAACTGTTTTCTTTGAAAATTAAAATTTTCCATAACAACTGTCCATTATTTTATTCTACTAGAGAAATTTATTTTGCCGCTCGCCGAGCTTGGTAAGCGGCAATCGTCAATTTTCTGCTTTCAACTGACAGTTGGAAATGTATATTTTCTGCTCGGTCGTAGAAAAACCTTATTAATGTTCCGGTATCTAGGTAATTCGAGATTTTGGGTATTCGGGCATTTAGGAGTCGGGATTTTAAGATTTAGAATTTCATGATTTGGATTTTTGCGTCGATGGTCCTATATTCTGTTTTTATTATGTTTATTAAACACACACACATTCATCCATCCGCCCACAAAAACGTCATTGATAATGTGGTCTAATTGGAATTAGGCGACCTCGAAACATGTACGAATTTCGGCGAATATCTCGCAAACGTTTTGTTATAACATAATTCCTTACATTGCGAATAAGACAGATAAAAAAATTCCAATAAATTTATGTACGGAAGAGCACTGTTTCCGTGTTTTCTTGACTTGCAAATTAAATTAACTTACATGTGGAACGCTATTTTCTTCCTCATCAACCTTCATTGTGGTTCTACTACGTACACAACATTGACATTGATTTTAATGAACTTCTCTACTAATATATAACATAAATTTAAAAAACATACATTTTCCTACATAATGACACAATTGACATAATAATTATCCTTATAACGATATTGCAGGGTTTGCTTCCCATCCTAAAGTAATTAGACGTATTTTAAATCAAATAGCATTCATAACTAGGATTTTAATATATTCTATTTAATCGTAAGTAATAATTTATTTAAAATTACTTACTTCGATCCCCGTATCCGACAAATTTGTAATATTTACACCTGTTTTACTTTTGAGAGTAGTTATTTGACGGTATTGCATATACATTTTGCATTGAGAATATAATTCAAAAGTCTCATGACATATTTTCAGCAAATCAACATTTAGAATCTCCTTTATTACATGTCTTTCAGATCGATAATTTCTTACGACGAGTTGTTAACTAATCAATAACCTCTTTAATTTTCTCAGATATTTTTTTCTTTTTATACACTAATTTTGTTGCTTTTAATCAAAATCACTCAAGCAAACTGACATTAGGTAAAACCCCTCCTCCTACGAGTCGGAATTTACCATGCAGTTTGCTTTTGTGTTTGTTGCAAAGCAAAAAAAATCGTGCAAAATAAAAATTTATCGATATAATCAGAAGGTATTAAGATATTACCAGTCATAACAATATACAAATGGAATTATCCATCCATTGCCAAAGTAAATTTTTGACAGCTAATCCTAATTTTGTAATTTATAGTATAAAAATGTATGATAATCCTACGCAAGTAGCTATAAGAAACTCAAACATATTAAACAAAATTCTGCTTCAAATCGTGTCTCTTTTTGATTACAACAAAACCGAACAAAACTTAGATTAGTTCACCCGATGTGTTGCGTTCAGTACATTCAGGATGCGTTATCGTTCTCAATCCGTTTCATAACAAATAATTATTATTCATTATATTCTCTGATTAAATATAAGTTCGTGATATGATATATTGCTTGTGAAACCGAAGCAGCATTGGTTCTATTCGAAAATAGCGGTGATAAACATTTCACCTGTTATATTACCTCTGACTATACCACCGATTACTACAATACCAGATCGGTATCTCCTAAGCAGTGTTGTGACAGGTTATTTTAAAAATAATCTAGATCAGGATCAAGATCTTCACATATAATATGTCCTAGATCAGATCATAGATCAATTTTTATGATTGTATCTATTTTTTTAGATCAGATCAGGAATAAAAGATATTTTTGTAGATCCTGAAAAAGATCAGTATTTTTTTCACAAAATATATAATTTTTATTAAAAAAATAATTAATAAAAAGTTACTATGAATTTGTAACGTATTAGCAAAAAAGTAGCAAAAGTAGCGGAACTCCACTAAAATCTTATTATTTAGGAAGAAAAAGATTGGTAGCAACAGGTAGCGTAATTTCAACATATTTGTGGTGTAATTTGACAAATATACACTGGCAACAATGGTTGATAATTTGCAGTATGGAGAAAATATCTCATCGCAAAATATTCACATAATATATAAATGTAAGATGCATGTTCTGAATCCATTCTTCATCCAGACGGAATCTTTGTTAGACAAAAAAATGTAAATGTAAGATACTCTTTGTTGAAATTCCTGCAGCCAGGAACAATACATTTGTAACCACGCATGAACTGAAAATAATTTAATGACATTTATATTCATGTAATGAAAACAAATTTGAAGAAATAAAGATGTAAAATGTGTTGCAAATCCTTTAAAGATTCAAATACTGTTTCAAATAATGAAAATATGTTAATTCGGCTTACCTTTTAAATAATGTACTAGTCAGAATAATCACTCACACAAAATCAACTAAATCAGAGTATTATCGATCCAAACGAAACGAAATCAGAGAGAAGTTAATGTTTAATATTTCAAATGTCACTTGGAAACTTAAAAAAGTAAAACGATTGTGCTGCCACGTAGCGTGAAGACCATGGAACTAATTTCACATTTCCATCACAAGTTGTGCGTATAGATGACAAGGCCCTGCTATATACCTCTCCTTTAAATTATTTTTCAAGAAATAGAAAACAATGTGACACTCCAAATCCAGTAATCCATCTTCTTTTTATACAATTATTATATTTTTAAAGTTCCGCGACTCCGGCTTCCAACATCGGAGTTCCTGTCTCCTATGGTATGCTTCCTTTTATCTTTGTTTATTTCATATATTTCATTTTTCTTATATATGCTTCAATATCAAAATTAATATTGTATTCGCTTTAAAGATGTACCTATAGATGAAGCCAAATTTTAAATGCGTCTTCGATACATTTATAAATACATATTTCTCTGTTTAAACAACACATACAATAAAAAAAGAAAATGCGTAGTAATAAATATTTTACAATATTTCATTTATTATTTGTAGATTTGATTAGAATCTGTGGCTCTCTTGCCCCCTCTGAAGAACCGCCACTGAATTAGAAACCTTGCTCTATCTTTGAAGTTAGAGAAAACACCAGCGAATAGTTTATAATACTCAGGACTTTGATCTATTCTTTTGATTCGTAAAGCTTGAATACTGTTTGGACGAAACTGCACGTGACGAACAAGGCGAATGAAAACGTCTGCCACAACGAAGCCAGTTAGCAACACTGGCAGCAGGAGACCGCGGGGTATATTAAAGTCATTTGCATTGTAAATCGAGAACTGTTTAATCTACTTGCAAATTGTCGATAAAGAGTAGGTAATGTTAAACATTTTTCCTTGGGCTTTTCTTCATTAATTCATTTCATTGTTCCTACTTCTTAATTGACATTATTTATTTCCAAAATTCAATAAATATAGATAGATACGGAGTGATTCATAATGTACGGAAAACATATAAAGCATGTTTAGCTGGTGGGGTGGGGGGGGCAAATAACCCAAAAGTTACAGCAAATTAAACCTCCTTTAAATTAACGCCTAACTATTGAATACCACTGAAATAATTGTAAAAAATTAGCAACTTCATTATTTTCTCATTTCCATAAAAACATATTTCTATCAAATTTTAAATTTTAAGTACACACAACAACAACAAAATGGCAAAAGCTTTTTAATTAATGAAACTTATTGCAGGTCTTCAAAAATGAAAACTGTTATATAAAAAATATAGACAATAGAAATTGTCAACTGTTTTATAAATACAGTCTTAGAATAATAACAAAGTTATTAATTCACAGATTGGCTTGGCCGGTCTCTGGAATTACGGTTTCTCAAAAACTACCAAACTGAAAATTTTTATTTTGTACATATCAATTGTATCCCCTTTCGAAGATCTGATTGGTTTTTCGTGATAATCCAATTACCTGAAGTGGTAGTTTACTTGAAGCCCTATAATAATGTTTCAAATATTCTTATATACAATTATTGTTTGAAATATTTTCCTTTCACTGTCCCCATTTACGAATTACAACACGTTACAGAAAAAATATATTTTAATATTTTCGTTTAAATCTGCTAACCTGTGTTTTTTGAAAAATACCAAACAACTGTTAAAATATGTAATTTTTTGACATGTGTCATAATTTTTTGAAGGGATGAGCGTTTCTTGATATTGGTGGTCCGTGTTCCTGCATTGTTCGATAAGAAATCTATGGCGGGAGGTACTGTGCTGCCCACAACAGATTTTTATTACAGGATCATTGTTAATTGATTTTTCAAGTACTTGAAATTTAACTATCCGGTTTTCAAGTTACTTAAATTATAATTATATACTTAACTTGACTTGATTGTCGTTGTCTATTTCTTGACTTGAAATCAAGTGAAATCAAGTCAAGCCGTGAATGCCTAAGTACGCAGAAAGTCTTTAAATTTTGGTTCTGATATGCATAATTCTATTGTATGATTATCAATATTAACTTTCTGGGCATTAGTTTGCAAAGAATTTAAGTATATTAAGAAATCGAATATGGCTTTGCTTCAATTTATATGCACCTGGGTTCGTAATCGTTTTATAACACATTTAAATAACAATTAGCTATAATAAGATTATACTATACTTGAAACACCTATTTTATATGTGAAACACAAATCAAGCGTAATTATTAAACAATCAATTTTAGATCTATATGTACATTTACAGACCACACTTGGTTATTGGTTCACTGTATCACTTTTATACATTCCATAATGGAACATTCCACCCCAATTAAAGTCAATGGACATTCCCGTAAACATTTTCATACGGACGCGTCGAACTTTCCATAATTTATTTTAAAAATTCAGTGAAATGAATTATATAAGAGGCAGACTGAAACTTGGCTGATATTTTCTATCACAAATTAAAAGTTTTATAGCAGTTGTGTTTAACGAAATGAAAAGGCGATAAGAAATGCCGAAGTTCCTTTTTTTAATGTTTCAAAATAATTCATAATTAACTGGCTTCTTTACACTTCAGTTACTACACCTAAATCCATAAATAATAGCTTTTTTAGTAAACTAATATAAAATTACAAATCGCAGTCTTTATAGATTGTTTTTGACCAAAAAATTGGGTAGTGAGTTTTCACCTTGATGCCTGTATGTGGGTGTGGCGATTACTATATTACCAAAAAATACAATTTTATGTATTTTTGTTTCTTATGAAGAGCTGATTAGATATTGGATAAAATTGGTCAACCGGAAGTAACAGTTCATCCATTAACAGTTTTTCGTGAAAAAAACACGACTAAATTTAATTTTTCAACAATTTATGTTATTTATAAAAGTGTAGAATATATAATTTTACATCTGTTTTGATACAATAATTTTAATAATTTTCATTAGATTTAGAGATAATAAAATATAAAGAAATTAAATTTCCTAAATCTTGCATTCCATGGTAACATTTAAAAATTTAATTTTTTTACATAATGTGACACATGTCATTGTGATTGAGAAGCTGTTCTCTTACCTTAGTGAAATAAATGTCAACAAATTAAATAAATTCACAAAAGAAAATTAAATTTCTCAAATATAAATAGAAAATAAACAAATCAGGTTTTTTTTGTAAAATGAAATATAGCAGTATACGAAATTGGTGCATTTAATTAAGAGATTTTATACTGAGTAAATTTTGGGTCCCATTTACCGCACCGAGTCCGAGCGGAATTAAATATAACGGGAGAAAATCACCATAGCTTGCATGTTGATTGTTAGGTGTTCCGGGAGGGTCCGGGACGGCTCCGGCTTCTCCGGATAACCAGAGCGGGACAGGGAACCGTACTCACGAGCGGAATTTGTCATGTTTATTTTGTTTAATTAGAGAGAATGCCATTTGAACTTTATTACTGTTGGGCGCCTAATACAGAATAATATAAGATTTTATACACGTTCCGACATCTGTTGTGTACTAGCCGTATTAACAGTTCGCGTACTTGTTGGCGCTGTTGTATTCTATTGTACGTAGGTAAACAGATCACATTTTATAATAAAAGAGAAAAAAAATATTTGACTATTGTTTTTCTGAAGAAGCAACATCTGGGTTTATTACTTGATGTTAAAAAATGAGATTGTTGTTGCCATATTTTTATAACTGCTGCCATGTTTGTTAGATGTCACTACATGTATGTATTTGCAGAATTAATTTTTTAAATCAACTATTTTGCTGGATAACTATTACCTTTAGAGAAAAAATAAGAACACAGGTTTACATAGCAAGGAGGGAGACATAATTGTATGATTGTTAAAATAAAATTATTAGAGGGAGGTGACGAGAAGGAAATAAAGTTATAGTTTCTTAATTAAAAAGGGCTACTTTTTATTTGGAATAGATATCCCGAAGTATTCCCTTTTCAACATTAACATTAACATGTTTTGTTCAATAGTCCTTGCCTGAAGTTTCATATTCTACATTAAAAATTAAAGTTTTTTTATTTTGACGAAAATCCAGGAATTACGGTTTGAACTGCTGACCACCGTCATTACTCATCAGATCTAGCCCCAAGCGACTTTTTTTTTGTTTGATCTTTTATTATATGTATTACAATAAATATTTTACATTATACAAAGTATACGCCAAATTGTAATACTATGCAATATTAATTTTGTACCTTGTAAAATAATGTATTATAAAAAGTGCACAATAAATTTTATATGCGTTACAAATCATTTAATATTTATACAATTTGCATTGTAAAAATTACAATGTAATATACTTTATCTACGCCCGTTAGTTAAATGTCACTTAACCCACTCATTCTGCGTGGGTTAAGAGCTTCATTAAAGCACTAGTTTTCATTAACGTACTATTTATTATAAATGTTGATAATACAATCTTTGCAATTCTTTGAATTAATTAATAATTTTTCCTCTATATCCGACGAAATACTTTCTAAATCACTCATTTTCACGAAATGCTTAAAAAATGTATGAAAAACAACTATATAATTGGTTAATGTCAAATTGTGGTCGTCATGGATTTGAAACCATTTTTACAGCAACTATTTGGATTTATTTTCTACTTGTCAAAAAAATCAAATCAAATTATTTAAATTTTTTAACTTTGGGCGGGCGAAGATAAAATATTGTACAATACACGTGTGGTATTGCATTATTAATATGCTTATGTGATTGCACAACGAGGCGATAGCGTATCTTAATAATGCTCTTATTCCACTTATATCGTAAATATCTATAAACAATGAATCAAGTTGCTATTTGCAAGCGGAGCGTCAGTGTCAATTATAACTTGGCGTGAGTACCTACTTCATTTCGTTTGTAGCTGTGGATGCTGTATTTATCAGTGCTAAGGTTTGTCACTATGGCCGATGAGTTTGTTAAATTTCTGTTAGAAAACTGCAAACAATATAGCGTCGCGAATTAATATTAGTTATTCTCTTGCAATGAGGCACCAAATAACAGTTGCTCATAGATTTCTTAATAAAATTGGTTTTAAGGAAGCAATTACAATTTCAAAACAAAATAACATAATTGTTATTCCTGATGACATTATCAATAAAATTGGGTTAACACCGAATTACAATAGTGTAAATTGAGTTGAACTGTACGGTACATTGTACAAAATCGTGCACTATTTATACATCGACATAGACGAGTTACCAGTTTTCAGCCAAATATAATTTACACTAATTAATAAAAATGTTATTAGTTTCATTTGTACTAAATTACACACAGTGCGTTTCATTCCGATGTTTACGGTTATGAAGTCGAACAAACGGATAATATTGTTTTACATTCAGATCTTTTAAGTCCGTATCCAATACTATTAAAAATGTAAAAAAATGGTAAAAAATATGTAAGTTTACAAGCATACTAATAACTACAATTTTATCTGTACCAATATAGAATTAAAATTATTTTCGTACTTTGTGCTTTGTTGTACATTAGTTGTATTAATATTCTGTAAATAAATGTAAATAAAAGAGACTTGAAAAGTTTCCTCTCTTGCATAATGACGTTAGTGTAAGACAGATAGATGAGTCAACTTGTCACGTAAAACTTATAACGAAAAACTGTTATATGGGGTACTTTTTCGTAATAGTTTTTAAGAGATTACGGCATTTATAGAACTTTTTGATGTTACATACATAGATAACATCACGTTATGTCCCACTTAGTGGGGCAGCACGAACCCAAAAACACATTCAAGCAATAATCAATCTCCTCCAAACATTGCTATCCTGACACACCACTTTCGCCTCGTCCACATTCATAGTGCGATTCATGCATGCTCGTTTTTCTTCACACTCGGAATCATTCGTTCACGCAGTAAACCACGCCTACGCAATCGTTCACCTTCAATTTCACCCTCATATAATAGTTTCACCAAACTTTCATTCGATATTCGCTCAACATGTGCAAACCACCTTAACTGACTCACTCCCACTTCCTTAACAACATTAAAATTTTCAGGTGGTGTAAAATCAATGAATACAATTATGTTGGTATAAGTAAACTTTTGACACATGGTTGTTTTAATTCAGTAAAAATTGGACCATTTAAATAGACGGACAAGTTCATTTATAAAGACAATTTAAAGTCACTTGAAGAGAAAAACTTCATCGTATAATGCACGCTTTAGGATGGAAACTTTTCAGACAATGCTCGTATAAGAGAATGTCGGGCGAATGGTGAACAGTCTATTATTAAGTGCTTAGATAAATGTTGAATGTATATAGATAAATATTTCTGTAGAAATAAATAATACATGTGTAAATGATAGTTATTTGTATATAAAGGCACTAAAGTATAATTTTTATTACGAATATGAGATTAAATAAACCACATGTGTAATAAAAAACGCTCCAATTTAAAGTGACAATTGTAAAGTGTACTTTTGGTAAGTTAATAATTGTAAAATGCATGTTTGTTAACAACTAAACAAAATAAATATAACATCACGCCTTTTACCCATTATGAGTGTGGCATTCTTCTTACGCAAATCTCGGTAAGTGATATATTTTTGCGTATGAAGTGCGGTTACGAGCCGTTAAATCATTGCCCTCAAATATGTTAGTAAAGGGGGAACGACAGGGGTAAATTTAATATAAATAAAATATAAATAAGTAATAACAAATATTTTAATTGTTACGTACTTGTAAACACCATTTACTTAAGCCCTCTATTGCCTTTGAAAATGAATATTTACAAGTTACTAATTGACAGCTACATTGTAAAAATTTTACAAGTTAGTAAACAAGGTAAACAATGCACGTTGCCACAGTAATGCTTACAAGGCTTAAGCGAAATCATTTCAAATAATTTGTTAACAGATCAGTTGTTTGTCACTGACAGGTCTTGGTAATAATTTTAATTTGATTTACAAATGAGTAACAAGTAAAATATTATACAATACTCGCAAGGCAACTGTTTCACTGCTTCAAGGTGGTGACAGGCTCGCCTGATCGGCAGTAAAATCTGTTTTACCTTGCTTGTAATGTAAATAACTATAAATGGGTAATTTAAAAAATATTGAGTAGTAAAATGACTAAATGGGCAGTTTACAAATTGGAATTGGTCGGTAAGAAATCTCATTATAAGCAGTCCTAATACAATGAAGCAGTAAAATATATCCCTTATACGTTTCAGTATGTAATGTAGAAAAGTAAATAATAATTAAGCAATTATGATTTATCTTGTTTTATTTTAGTAAATAAAATGGAATCGTCTCAGCACTAAATATTTAAACCTCCTGGATAATACGAGCAGGTTTGGCTTTCGAAAACCTGCCTCTCTTTCTCTTTTGTCCGAAAGGAATATTCTTGACTTCAACAGGAGGAACGCCGTACTTTAATTGTATGAACAGACCAATTATACGTTTACACATATACATTTTATAAGAGATTGGGCAAGCAAATGAATGCGAGGAAAAAGAAAACACCTGTGATTGGGCGTTCGCGCCACACGCGTTTCAACCCGCGCCTCATTCAACGGAAGTTTGTCGCTGTTTTCAATCAAAGTGACTTTCGGGTTTTACCTTTCTTCGTGAACAGCCGAACTGTTTACATAACTGCCCATTCCATGATTTTTACTGACCATTTATTTATTACACTGTTTGAGTATTTTTTAAACTGACATTGTTGGGTGAAATAATCGACCATTCTTCTTTTTATTACTTTTCATGTTTTACTGTCACATTAATTTACCCACCGCCCACAAATAAAATGACTGTTTATCTTTTCAACTGATCATAATAACATCCCTCATAAATTAAGATTTGGGGAAGGAGAGCAGGCTGGTTGTAATTAGATTACTATTCTTATTGACAATCGATTTTGACTTCTTTATTTGTTCATCATCAGGTCAACAGCTGAAAAAATACATTGTATATAACATCTTACAATGAAATGTGTTTAAGAATTGTACAAAGTGAAATTTAATATTAATTTATATTAATGTAGATAGTAAGTATTTACAGCAGTTATATTAAGTTAACATGTGTTAGAAGAAGGTTATGTAACATTGAGAATAAAGACACAAAAGGATTTCATCTAAATTAATAGCTAGCCTAGCGGTCACATATGAACGTATTTCTAGGTGACTGCTAGATTTCAGCCGCGACCTAGTGAAATAAATTTGCGCTAGATGAGCTAGCGAACTTTTTAGAACTGGCAATTGCAAAAAAATTTATTTGTAATGTCATCAATATTAACCATTTCTACAAATAAAACTACAAATAAAACTTCAAATGTAATGAAATATATAAAGTATTTGACATGTATTATTTACCAATTTTATCTGAATTTGAGGTTAATTCCGCCTAACGTAATTGACTCAAGATGACTGAACGCGCCCATTTTTTTCCGAAATCGTTAAAATATTATTTAAAAACGTAAACAAATAGCATGATGTATTTTGTAAAACGTCAGCTTTTACGACAGGCACGGTTGTAATAACAAAAATACTGTTACGTTCGTTTTTTATTTAAACAAAAAGAACTATTATTAATAACAAATAATTATAATAAAGAGTAAACGTTAATTAACACTATATTTAAAGACTAAAATAACGAATATAAAAACTTATACACTAACACTAGTCACGACTATAAACAAACACTATTATTAATATAAATTAGCCGAGCGATATTTATCTAAGATGATTTATTTATGTTTAGACCGAGCGATATATTATGTTCACAAGTTGTTCATAGTAGCTCCGGAGTAAACTGACTGACTCTGAATCAACTAACTGACTGACTGAATGAGTCTGGTGATTCGCTCTATTACAATGCTTTTCTTTCGCCAAGTGTCAACTTGTCGGTACCGTGTCCGGTATGTGATCTGCATTAAATTATTTTTGTCGAAAGTAAATAATAATTAAATTCACCAATAGTATTATAGAATAACTTGTTTGTTTTTTTAGGTTTGTAATTCAAATTTGACATAAGATTTTTGAAATAAAGTTTTGACTTAAAAGTCTGTAAAGTTTAACTTTAGCTACTATTTTGGCTAGGTATGCGTAGTAATATCGTGTACTTTAGTAACGATTTCGGAAAAATTTAATTATTAGTGTTTTAGTTTTTAGTTTAAGTGTAAATAAAAAATAAATTAAGCATTTTTGTTACTTTTCTTTTAACTTCACCGAACCTGAGTAACGAGTAAAACGTTAAAATACATATTGGGAAAAAAATCGAAGTAGCTGACACCTTGCGGCAGAATGTAAACTAGAGAAACGAGAAAAACATTCATTGCTCACATTGCAATACATGGTAATTCAGGAGTTTCGTTTTCAAATTTACAAGTATATTCATGTTTCTCATGTTCTATTTTTACATGTTTTTCAGTGTTTTAAGACTAGTTAAGGTTTTAGCGTAATACAACGTTCTAAGATTATTTTATAAAAAAATACTCCAAATAAAAGTGGTAAATAATACATTTCTCTGTGAATTCTATTTGAAGTATTTTTTTAATAAAATAATTGTAGAACATTGTACAGCGCTAAAACTTTGCTCTTAAAACTCCCAAAAGCAGAGTTCGTGGTACCAGCCATAGTGTTTAAATATGAATGTAGTAGTGCTAAAAAGTATAAATAATAGTGTTTAATCATTGTATGTGAATATATGATATCGATCAATTATGAGTTAAAAGCGAAAGATATTGTTCAATGCCACAATGTTATAATTTTTAAAAAGGCAGTAGCTGTATACACTTCTTATATCCATTATTATGAAAAAAAAAAAAATTGAACAGTTGTTCTCTGAATTGGAAAGCCTATCTCAAAAAGCATACATATCTGTTCGTTCCGATCACTTTTTTGTTACTGATTTTCTTCTAGGTTAGTTTAGTATGTCATTATTTTTAACATGAATTTTTAAATAATATTGATATCAATTCGTCAATATTCAAGGAACAGATATTTGGGGTTATACTATCACAAAAAGTCCTCAATAGAAAATGTAAATTTCTCCATAATTTCACAAAAAAATATAATAAAATTTGTTAACAACACGAACTATAAATTCTCAGACACAACAACAGAACAACAAAACAAATAATATCGCTATGCTATGCTATGGCAGGTTAGTTTGTTTTCCTCGTTTCGTCGTCATTTTACCACTGTCTGACCTGCCATCTACATTCAGGTTTTTTGTCCAATATGAAAGTAAAAATGTGCGTCCTCGAAAAGAATGTGCTTGGCATGATTTTATTATAAATATAAGGTATTTCACTTGATGATCGATCATTAGTTGACACTTCAAAGATTCATTAACATCTAAAAATGACTGAAATGAAATGCTGGTGATAAGGTTTGAGTTTAAAACGAAATTATAATGTAATGTGTGCAAATATTCTTGTCGCGCAGGAATGGTTAGTCTGTTATCTGTTATACGTGTAATTTCCCCGGTGGCGGCTGTCACTCTGTGACGAGATAACAAGACGAAACACCAGAAATATTTTCAGAGCCACTAACAACGAGCATTTAACCACTTCTTTAAAACAGGGTCTGCTGAATAACTTTATTATCGTCAAAGTTTTAGGTTTCTGCAAAAATTAAGATACGTTAGCCAAGATCGACGCTAATCCGAGCGCAGCGCCAATGATTGATTGCGGCTGTGAAAGAAACTGAGACGGGGAAAGTCTCCTGTCGGCCCGCTGACATCCGCGCCGCTGATGAACGAAAGCCAACGCCAACTGGCTGAAGAATGCATTCGCATTTTCATTAATATAACGAGACTTATAATAAATACCTCCGGCCAAGACGGATTTGTAAAATTAATAAATTACAGTAAATAATGTGAACACTAGGCTTGCATTTCATCCTTCTTAGCGTACATTGTTCTGTATATTGCAGTAATAAATATTATTTCCGCTGAAACGAAACGAAACAGACAGAGCGCAGAGAAAGAAGAACCGGGAATAAGTGGTCGGGACGATTCCCAGTATTTCCACTGTTGAATAAATCATTCCCGGCGGGCAATAAACACGGCATGGAATGCAACGCGGCCGGACACTGCTGCCATCTGCTGTGAAGGACACGTGTTCGCACAGGATTGGATCAAATACTGCAAGTGAACATTGATGAAATGTACACGCTCATTATTTCATCAACGGATCACATGGTTAGTTCAAATCAGCTTCGCCGCTTTTAAAATATACAGGGTGTTTCAGGACTAGTGTAACAAACTTTAAAATCTTATTCTTGAGGTCATTTTGAGCCAAAAATGTCATATGAACATGTGTCCTATTCCTTCTAGTTACCAAAATACAAGAGGTTAAATTTCTATAAATAACACGAAATTTTCTAATTTTTGTAATCAAGGTACTTTCGGAAAACAAGAGTTTTATTGAAAAGTCATACCTTATTTGTCTTATTTAAAACTTATTGTACTTTTGATTGTATTTTTGTTTCATATTGGATGGTTATAGTACTGCTGAATTTGCAGATATGATTTTTATTTATGGATTATGTAATGGTAATACCAGTTACGCGTCTAGAGTATACCAGGACAGATACCCAAACAGACGCCAACCTTCCCATGTTGTTCTGTATTTATTTGTCTATTTAATTGTGTCATTGTGTGTTTTGTTCTCTAAATTGTATTCGTTAATATTAATAAATAAAATTAATTAAGACAAATAAGGTATGACTTTTCAATAAAACTCTTGTTTTCCGAAAGTACCTTGATTACAAAAATCAGAAAATTTCGTGTTATTTGTGGAACTTGAACCTCTTGTATTTTGGTAACTAGAAGGAATAGGATATATGTTCATATGACATTTTTGGCTCAAAATAACCTCAGGAATAAGCTGTTAAAGTTTGTTACACAAGTCCTGAAACATCCTGTATATATATTTTTTCATGTAACTTTATCTTCTAAATTGAAGAGTATCTGCAGTTTTAACAGTAATAAATATCAAATATGTTGTGATTTTGCAACATGTCAAGGATTGGTCGAGCAAAAAACTTAATTTGGTTGAAATTATTATTATGTTGTTAAGATTATTGACATGCTGTACAACTCTCGACGTTCCACATGATTTTCGTTCTTTTTAAAATTTTTCCCGATTATTTTTTGTACTATTTTTTTGACATATTTTCCGTCAAAATATTTTTTACAATATATGAGTATATTCTTTACTTCATATTTCATAATTTTTAATTTACATATTACTTCTTGTTAAGATATTTGTTATTTAATTTATATTGTTCAACAAAGAATGATCATATATTTTTGCTGATGATGACTATTAAAGTTGAAATGTACTAATAAATCTATTATAACATTATATATCTGTTTATTTTGATCGATCCTGAGACCATCCATTCAAACTTTAATTAAAAATTCAAAAAATATATTTAACATATTTTTAAAAATATATTTAACATATTTTTAAAAATATATTTAATGTATTTTTAATTAGAATATTAATAATGGTACTTGTGAAATTATCACAATAAATTGACGGAAAACTTAATGTGTGTAAATTGAATGATAAGAAAACTTCTGCAATAAGTTTCGTTTTGTTAAACAGACACAAGTTATCAAACAATTTGTCTACTCCTGTATAAATATATATCCATTATTTCAATTTTTTCAATGAATTATAGTACCCATAATTCATAATTTATCGACCAATCACAGACCAAGAAATCCATAATTCACTGTTATTTTAAAGACGTGATGTGGATCACCAAGCAACGGCCGCCTGACAGTTGACAGTAGTCAGTTGTCATTGTGTATTTTTATGTTGACATCAAGGGGCACCAGATGATTTCACTGGCATGTTGAAATTAGGTTCGCGTTGCGCGAGCCATCTGCCGGATCTGGCCGCACTTATATTTGCTTATAGAATATTAACGGACGCAACGATTTATTTATAACAATTATCAAAATCTGTCACATCTATCAAAATTTTTCAAAAAACACAAATTTATATTAACAACTTCCTAAAATTAGAATTTTATCATTACATGTAGTAAAATTTCATTAGCACAATATTGTAAGTAGGTACATACTTAAATAAAAATTATTTATATTTATATAATTGTTACAGAATATTAATTTTCTGTAGATTTCTATCACCTGGGAAACACAAATAAACGAATTTCGATAATCTATTAAGTACGAAACCAAGATCTTATTTCTACCAATCATTTTCATTTCAATAATAAAAGATTCATAGAGCATTGCGTGATTGAGTGGAATTTTAGACTTAAATTAATTTTGACCGTTGGTAAATTTGTCGCTATTTCTAATGCAGTAAATCCGATAGAATATAATTATTAATTTTTTATTTAATATTTTTCAAAATGCGGCAACAAATATGTTCCTTTCTTTGAGAATAGGAAAATATCAATGTTAATGAATTGTGGATAGAATGAGGTTATCAAATTCACTGATATAAATTGAATCATGCAAAAAAATTAACGAATATACATTCAATATTTGTACGCTTTATTTATTTGCTAATAATTCTTTCAAAATATATTTTATTTGGGACATATGTGACTTCGATTTTTATTGTCTTGAGTAAAATAATTCTATATATTTAAAAAAAAATATAAATAATGCATGTGGTGGCATCTAACAGTTGCGGCCGTAATTATAATTACCATGGAACGACGCTACCATTTTTTTACCTTTGAGTGGTAGCTCCTGGTGCTACTTGGCTAACGTTTTTCCACGTGTGTTTTCAAAAAAATTCCGATCATTTCCTAAAGTGATTTCCAAATTTGCAGGAGTAATAAAAGTATAGTATTATGTTCCGGATTATGGTCATTATTACTCATATAATAATATACTATTGAAATTTGGGATTGCAATCCAGAAATTGTTTTTATTTTAATACAAATCCCAGCCAAATAGCTTGCATGTTAAAATTATTAACCGCTGTAGAATATAACGATTCTTCATTAATTGATTCTACTTTAATTTGCTGTATTTTATTTTTGTTATTGAATTTTATTAAGAAAAAGTGTTAAAACGAACGCACCTTTCTGTGCCAGGCGGTACAATGAACTTACCCAAGCGGTGTGTATCATCGAAAAACGCGGGACGACGCGACTATTTCGTTTTATGTATTTATTATGATCCAAACATCAAGAAAGTGTATTATTTGTGTACATTTTGTTTCGTGTTATTACTAATAAAAACGTACTGAATAACTGCATCTGAATAAGGTTTGAGTTGTATTCTTTTGGAACATAACCTAACAAATAGACATTATTTTAAGCTCCATTAGTCTACGGCTCGTGACACAAACTTCATCTTCATGAATAATGACTATCATAATCCCTCATGTAATAATTGTTTTTCAAAAGTATTTTGATTGCAAAGTATAGAAAATTTTGGTTCAATCTAAACTTCAATGTTCTGGTAACTAGAAGTTATGGGACCATGTTCATATAAGATATTTTTTCCTATTTCGTATACTGGGGTTTTGCATCCGAGTCTCAGGAAGAATGTAAATTTCTGCATATGTGTTTAGCATGTCCTCCTATACAATACCTATTATTTATATTATAGCTTTAAGGCCGTAAAATAATAAATAAATAATTCACGACGTCATTTACCCATACATATTGTAGCTCTGGGCTTAGAGCAGATCTCAATGTATGTACGTAGCGTACAGTGAGGAAAAATTGAAAAGTAACAACCCTTAGAAATGTTACAAGATTCTCCTAAGAAAATTACCTCTTTTCATAATATAAAACCATCCCTACTAAAATATGTTTCAATATTCTATTGTAAAATTGTTTGTCGTCTAAAAATCGACGAGAAATAGAAACGTGTGCAGCCGCCCTCTTGGAAAATTGACCTCCTCATAGAACAGCAAATATGGAGCAGGGAAAATTGAATCCTTTCAAATGGCAATGACAATTTTGTATTCACCATATTCACAAAATGAAATATTACAAAGTGGATTCTGGAAACTATCTTCCATCCAATTGTTTACAAGAGAAAACGTTTGCAGGCAATATGATGAAGAATGCGCATCGAGAATTGACAACGGCATATTGAATTTGTATCATTAAAAGCAATTGTATTTCTTTGTTACAAGAGGCCAAATTGTTACGTCTTCTGTAAGAAATTAAACAGAACGAACAAACTAAAGCCAACATTAAATTTATTTTGTGTATTTCTACAACTTTGTATTGAACAAAATAAGTCTAAGTGATTAAACACCTATTTGTGCAAAGAGGTAATTTATTTTCAATTAGAACATGTTTTTTGCTTTAATACTGAGAGATATTTAACGATTTTTAATGTTTGTGTTTTTGTAGTGTGTGTAGTATTAATTGCAATAGAGCATTAATAAATTCATAGGAAAATATTTCCGAGTATCTATTTTTTTATGGAACAGAATATACAATGTTCAAATTTTTATTAGACAAAAGTGTAAAAAGAAACAATTGCACCAAATAAGTCTACAATTTTCATGTAATACATTGCTGTCGTGATATAGATATTTATAATTTATTATTATTTGACAGATGATATTTGTCTTTGTTATAAACATCAACTTGATTAAATTATTTATTACTTCACAGTAATCTTAAAGTATCGCAGGAAAAATTCAATGAATAAATTCTTATGTTAAAAAAAAAAAAATAGAAAAATGAACTAAATGCACTTTTATGTGTGACAGAAAAACCAAATAAAAGTGTACGGCATATTACTAGAAAACTGCTTATTGTATATTTGTTGTTGCTAGAGATATGAGGTACATTGCAAGCATCGTGCGAAATGAATTTGTTTTGTGAGTATTTCAATACAGGTCAGATCATTTAAGTACAGGTGCCATTGCTAGGATAGTTATTTAGAATTGTCAAATATTGGAATGATGAAACCGACAATTTTTTTTTTATTAATATTAGATGAATTAGGAAATAATATCGTGGTCGTAGAAAAAGTATAGTGTATAACTTGCATGCAATGTCCATTTCGTACTCGTATGATTTGCAGCATTCGCCTTAGGCTCATGCTATAAACTTTCATACTCGTAGAAAATGAGTACCATTCCATGTTCGTTGTACAATATATTATATTTATCCAACACCTCTCAAGAAATGCTCTATAACTACGGCGATTTTAAACAAACAAAATAACAGATTACCCACTAGTGGGTATAATTTTGGGGAAAGTCACTAGTGAGTATTTTTTTATTCATAACAATAATTATAACTCACAACACCTTGGTAACTACTTCGATTGAGATTTTAATTTAAAAATAAAGCATCTGTCACTGTCAACAAATATTTCTTAAATAAATTTTTCATTTGTTAATAGGTATTGGATTAAACATTATACTTCGCACGTGGGCAAAGTGGAATTATCCATTCGATCAAATTATCACACTCATCCTTCGGCTTCGTGTGCTAAAATTTCTCTCGTGGGTAATTCCTTACTTTGCCCATTTGTAAAGTAAATAACTATTATTTTATGTTAAATATAAATGTCAACTGTCTACAATACGACTGTTTGAATTGTATGATTTGTTTTTCATGGCCCTCTGTAAATACCTAAAAATAACAAATTTTATTTTGTGTGTATTTCATGACAGAAATGTGTTATTTCAATTAATTTATGCTCATTCCATGCAATTTTTGTTTCTGAACATTTTTTGTATTTATACCTATGTTCTAAATTTAATGGGGAACGAACTATCGCCTAATGAATAAACAGAGTGTTCCATTTATTTTGTTTATTTATTTTATTCTTTTATCTTGCGATACATGTACAATGCATATGGATGGCGTCAGTAATAAGTCAGTAACAAGTGCTACACTATTGCTATATCGAGAAGTATGCGAGATACGAAGTTCGTTAAATTAGCAAACAATTTCTAAATTATATGTCAATTAAAATAAACAAAACAAAAAATTTTATTATTCGCAAAACATGGGACCCATTTTATTTTTAAATTAGAACTTATCTTTTTTTAAGATATTCGATTCAGTATTTCTTTCTGAATACAACGATGTAACACACTTATTAGTCCAGCATAATAAAAATGTTGAGAAAAATTTCTATATATCAAATAATTGTCAAAATAAATTCATACGCAAGGAACAAGTCATACTTGTTGATTTGGTTTTATTTGTATAAGAAAGTAGTGTGCTGTCCACACCAGATTTTTTGACTTGACATGCTGCTTAAAATCAGATAACTTAAATATACCAGAAAGTAAAAAGATAAAAGATATAATAATAATTTTTTTTAGGCTAATCTTTCTTTTGTAATAAACTTTTATTCTAAGGCATATACTTATGATAAAAGTTGATAATTAGATTAATAAATGTAATGAAACCCGTGTGAAACGCCAAATGCAATATCCCGTTGTGGATGTGGATAGGTCTGGGGGCTGGGGGCGGTGGAGCTGGGTGATGCCAGCAGTAATTCATTATCTGCGACACACGCTGTCACGTATAATCCTTGCGCGATACCAATTTATGTCCAATGAAATCGGAGTTTTAAACTCGTGGAGGTAATGCGATGAATTGTGAAACGTATGGATCAGGACGGCGCGAGGAGTGCACGTGGTCAAATATATTGCATCTGTACAGCGTGCGAAGTAGAAGATTGCCTGCGGTACATTCAATTATTTATATACAGCATGAAATCTATATTTAAATGTTTAATAATTACACATAATTAATTTTGGGGAAAATAGTTCCGTAGCTGAATTATACAGAGTATTAGATCAAACAAATATAACAGGAACCTACATCTAGCTGTTAAAAAACTGTATATAAACCAAAAAAGCTTCATTAAACAAGGAAGGGAAATATCCAAACCTTTCAAAACAACAAAGGGTTTGCTACAAGGATGTTGCCTCTCCCCTCTCCTATTCAAAATATAAACTACGTGCTGAAGCCATGGCACACCAAATGCAAAGATATGGCAATACCAATAGATGATGTGAAAAATGCTGCACGTTGCCACTTGCCAGAAGCAGAACGATGACGAAAAACATATATGTTTTGTAATTTTGTTATGTATAATAAGAATAGAGATCGCGGTCATCTATGACCGGCAGTTGTTATAAATATATATAAAAAAACAGATTAACTGTCATTATTTTGATTGTGCGATTAATGTAAATAAAATAGTTTCAAACAGTAACGAATTACTCATTTTGAACCCGGGCATCCCCTAACAAACGCAAAATATATAATATTTTGGTGCCGAAACCAGGGACCTTTAAATAATAAGTGTGAGTAAAAAATAACGTGAACGTGTATCATCAACGCAGAAAAATGGATCTAGCATTTCGAAAAACGTATCGAAAACAGCTAACAACGTTAATTAATGACGCTGAGGATTTATGCAAGCAAGACTCAATTGAGGATGACGAAATTCCAGTGTTAATCGCAAGAATGAAAGCTATTCAAGCGAGTTTGAACGAGATCAACGAAAAACTTGCACCCATGTTTGAAGTCAGTCAGATGGAGAAGGAATGTGAGAAGATCATGGAATATAACGACAAGGCGGTGCTAGCAATAACAAGGTTAGAACAACGGCAGAAACAAGAAATTCAGGTAGAAAATGGATTATTTACGCGGGAATCACGCAATCAAGACAACGTATCATCGAGGACCGAGCATCTATTGTCGGTAAAGTTACCAAAACTTAATATTATTAAATTTGATGGCGACATTGCAAGCTGGCCTGCATTCTGGGAACAATATTGCCCAGCAATACATAATAATGCTAATTTAGATGACGCTACTAAATTTGCGTACTTAAAATCTTATTTAACGAATAAAGCAGCAATATCGATAGCTGGTTTAACGGCAGGTCAGTCATCATATAACGATGCAATTGAATTATTAAAAGCTGAATATGCTAATACTGAGCGTATCGTGGACGTTTATATTCAAAAATTATTGTCAATATCACATGTGAAATACGAAAAAGACGTACAAGGTTTGAGAAAACTGTATAATACGGCTACTACAATAGCAAAATCATTAAAATCGCTTGGTATTTCGCCAGAGCAATACGGTCTTTTGGTAAAATCCATAATATTTAAAGCTTTACCGTACAATTTAAGAATCGCATTTAATAAACAAAAATTAAATGATTCTGGTTTTAATAAAAGTACTCCAAATGTTATTACGAATGAGTATAGTGTAGCCGAATCTACGATGGACTATACTAAACAAATAATGGATTTACTCCAATTTATAAAAGTCTAGCTCGATTCAATGGAGCAAGCACATTGTTCAAATGAATATGACAATAAACATAAATCCGATTATAAATCTTTCAATAATAATACAGATAACAAGTCAAAGACTAAGCAATTCACCGCGGCCGGATTATTTACAAACGTGAAAGAATGTTGTTTATTTTGTCAATCTAAAAAACATCTAACCAAAGAGTGCGATGGTTCTTTAAGCATTAATGATAAAAAGGACATTTTAAGGAAAAGGCGACTTTGTTTTCGGTGTACTAAACCTAACCATAATTCTAAATTTTGTAGAAACAGAGATATAATTTGTGGTAAATGCAATAATCGACATGTAACATCAATGTGCGATCCGAAATTTCGTCTGCCACAAAAATACTCGAATACGGTTCATGATTCTTTAGGTGAATCAGTTAACAAAGTAACTGGTCTTGTAACGAACGAACAAATAGATAACGTCTACTTGAAAACAGCTTGTGCGTATATTATTTCGACTGGAGCACAAGAAAAAACACTGATTCGTATGTTAATTGATGGAGGCAGTCAGCTTACATTTATAAAAGAGAATTTATCGCGTCAGTTAGGACTGCCCGTAATCGGGACACATAAAATTGCAATACAATCATTTGGACAAAGTTCATCGTCACCTGCTAGACTCTGTAATAGAGTCAAGGTTATTTTAAAGGGACAATACAATAACGAATTAATTGAAATAAGCGCGGTTGAGGTTCCTGAAATTTGTTTTGATTCACTGAACACCCCGTCATTGAAAAATCCAGTCATTGAAGGATTTGCAAGACGACACGACTTAGCAGATATTAAACAAGAAAAATACTCAATAAACGGTATTTCAATGTTGATTGGAGCTGATAATTATTTTAAACTAGTAACTGGAGAGGTACAACGATTAACTGATGATTTAACGGCGGTAAATTCAAAATTTGGTTGGACCTTACTCGGTTCGAGCTTTGTTAACGATACGTATAACTTTATGGTAAATCTTAATATAGTAACGGCATTTAACGTAGAAACAGTGACAGAAGAGATTAATATAAAGAATTTCTGGAACTTAGAGACAATTGGCATAAACGTAAACGAACAATTAAATGATGAATTTACGCAAGATTTTTTAAAAGAAAAAATTGTATTTAAAGACGAAAGATATGAAGTGTCGTTACCGTGGAAAACAAATGAAAAGCTCGACTCTAATTATTCGGGAGCTTTAGTTCGCGTCAATAATCTTGTAAATAGATTGCTCAGAAATAAAAAACTGTACGAATATGATTGTGCGGTGCGCGAATATATAAAAAATGATTGTGCTGAAGAAGTTTCAACTAAATCTGTTAATAAGAAAACTTATTATATGCCGCATAGACCCGTGTATAGAGACGATAAAGAAACTACAAAATTGCGGGTGGTTTATGATGCTTCAGCTCATGCACCTTCATTCGAATCATTAAACGATCAACTTTTTGCTGGTACTAACTTAGTTCCAGATTTACTGAAGATCTTGTTAAACTTTAGAATTGGCTCAATAGCTTTAACAGCGGATATTGAAAAGGCATTTCTTCAGATATCACTTAATGAAAAAGATCGTGATTCACATCGTTTTTTGTGGTATAATGAACCAATTAATAAAAATATTTCATCGACGTCCGAGCTGCCAACATTAACTACGTATCGGATGAAACGCGTCACATTCGGTGTAACTACGAGTCCGTTTCTTCTGGCATCTACCTTAAAAAAGCATTTTGAAGAGCAACCCAAGCAACTTAAAGCAACTGCGGATCTTTTAAGCAGATCATTCTACGTAGATGATCTAGTAATTGCTGTAAGTACATCAGAAGAAGCTTTCAAAATTTATACTGAATCGAAGAATATATTAAAATCAGCAAATATGAATTTACGAAAATGGCACTCAAACGATTTAGAAGTGAATACACTTATAAAGAAAGAAGAAGCGTCTTTGGGAAACGAATTGCAAAAGGTATTAGGAGTATTATGGCATACTATAACGGACGAACTAAAAGTTGATTTAACTTCTATACTCCAAAATAAAATTAAAGATTGCCCAACAAAACGGAGTGTTCTTCAAAGCGTAGCAAGAATTTTCGATCCTATGGGTATGCTTGGACCATACGTAGTTGGTGCAAAGATTTTACTGCAACATGTGTGGAAAGAGAATCTTGATTGGGATGAGGTATTACCGGAGAAGTTAAAAGTTGTTTGGATAAAATGGTATTCCGAACTTTCGATATTAAATAATTTTTATTTTCCTCGGATTGCTTTACCAGACCGTACAAAAGAAGTAGAATTACATGTATTCGCTGATGCTAGTTTGCAAGCCTATGGTGCAGTAGCGTATATAAAGTGTTTATCGACTAAACAATGTAGATTTTTAATTTCGAAAAATCGTGTAGCGCCTGTTAATAAAAAGGGAAAAAGGCAATTGACTTTGCCGAAACTAGAATTAACAGCAGCATTGTGTGCAGTAAGACTACAAAACTATATTCTAGAAAATTTAATGTTAAACGTGAACTCGATATTTATGTGGTCTGATTCAAAAATAACGCTCTACTGGATAAAGAGAGAAAAGACAACAATCAAGAGTGAAGTATACGTCCGCAATCGAGTTAGTGACATTAGAAATTTAAATAAAGGTGAATGGAGATATTGTCCGAGTAAGGAGAATCCCGCCGATTTTGTAACAAGAAGTGTTACTGCAAAATTGTTGTGTGAATCTCAACTTTGGTTTGAAGGACCAGAATGGCTACAAGAAGAGAAAGAAAGTTGGCCTGTGAATGATATTGAAAACACTGTTGAAGAAGTAACTAATGTATTTATAAACACCAATAATGAAGAAGATCGGCAAACGAAAAATGAACCAATCTTTAATTTCGATCAATTTAGTAAATTAGAAAAAATATTGCGAGTTACTGCCTACATTTTAAGATTTATTCATAACTGCAAGCCAAATATAACAACGAAAATGACTAGACAATTAGGAGTTGAAGAATTAAAAAGTGCTGAAATTTATTGGATAAGAGTTACACAACAATTAGATTTTGCGAACGAAATAACAGCGTTAAAAAACGAAAGCGAAGTAAGTAATCGTTCTCCAATTTTGACACTTAGTCCCTTTTTGGATGAAGACGGAATTTTAAGACTAGGAGGTAGACTACAAGAATCTTCATTGCCTTATGAAACAAGGCATCCAGTACTCCTGCCTCAAAAATCGTCGTTTACAAGACAAATTATAATCAAAAGTCACGAAGAGGTGAAGCATTCCGGAGTGAATGCTACATTAAATCAAATTAGAAAACAGTATTGGATTTTACGAGGTAGACAGCAGGTTAAATCCGTATGTGGAAAATGTCTAAAATGCAAACAACTGAAAGGCAAAGCAGGAAATGAACCTTTTGCTCCTTTACCCAAGAATAGAATGACAATGGCAAATCCATTCAAATTTACCGGAGTTGACTTTGCTGGACCATTATATATTACAAGAGATAATAAACAAACAAAGGTTTATATTATGCTTTTTACATGCGCGGTCATAAGATCGGTCCATCTGGAATTAGTTCCGGATTTGACCGTAGAGAGCTGTATTAGAGCATTACGGAGATTCATTTCTCGCCGAGGTGTGCCATCTGTAATATATTCGGATAACGCCAAAACATTTCGAAGAACTTCGCTAGAGATTTACGAATTATTTCGCATTCTATCATCAGAATCCGTACAAGATTTATGTACGAAGCATCGTATCGAATGGTGTTTCATAGTAGAACGAGCAGCGTGGTGGGGTGGATTCTGGGAAAGGTTGGTGAAAAGTGTAAAGGATGCATTAAAATTAACATTGGGAAGAGCACACGTGAATTTTGATGAACTTCAAACGATTTTAACAGAAGTGGAAGCCACTGTAAATTCACGCCCATTGACTTATATCGATGATGATCCTACAAATCTATTAATTCTGACACCGTCACATTTTTTGATCGGTTTCAAGGACTCTGGATTTAGTATGAATTTAAAGAGTTCGGAGATAAAACGAGATGAAATACTCCAGAAATGGAAGAATCGAGAAAGATTAACAACGAAATTTTGGAAGCGATGGTGCACAGATTATTTGCAACAACTCCGCTCCGTGCATCATAAATTGAACGTGAAGTCCAGGCCTTTGAAAGAAGGAGATGTCGTGTTGATTCATGATCAACATCTTCCAAGATTGCAGTGGAAAATGGGTAGGATATTAAATTTGTTTCAGGGTCGAGATGGCAGGGTACGAGCATGCGAAGTCCAAACCAGCAACGGAACGAAGCTACGTAGACCGATCCAACTTCTATTTCCTTTAGAAGTTGACCATTTTCCGCCCGGGGAGGATGTGAAAAATGCTGCACGTTGCCACTTGCCAGAAGCAGAACGATGACGAAAAACATATATGTTTTGTAATTTTGTTATGTATAATAAGAATAGAGATCGCGGTCATCTATGACCGGCAGTTGTTATAAATATATATAAAAAAACAGATTAACTGTCATTATTTTGATTGTGCGATTAATGTAAATAAAATAGTTTCAAACAGTAACGAATTACTCATTTTGAACCCGGGCATCCCCTAACAAACGCAAAATATATAATAGATGATCACTGTTTGCACACACTACTATTTGCCGATGACCATTTAATTTTAGCCTCAGTCGACTATGGTATCCAGATTATGATGATAAAATGAAAGGAAACTTATGACGAAGCGGGGCTGAAAATAAATTTCGAAAAAACAAAGTTTCTAGTAATAGGAGGGCAAAGAGAGGATCTTGATATAGAGAGAAACTGCATAGAATATTGCGCAAGTTACAAATACATAGGATTCTTAAGGCAGCAGAAGGCACGAGCAAACAGGAGATTGATAATAGAATAATTCAAGCCAGACAAGCAATCCAAAAACTTAACAGTATCTTATGGTCCAACGAAATTAAAAAGGAAATAAAAAAAAAAGATTATATGAGACAATTGTACAAAGCATCCTGTTGTACGGTTCAGAGACATGGGAGATAAACAAAAGAGATAAGGAAAGACTAGCAGCGGTAGAAATGGATGCACTCAGAAGTTGCAGAATATGTAGAATAGAAAAACGAACAAATAATGCAATTAAAGAAATTTTGAAATTAGATAGAACAGTAGTTGAAAAACAAGAATCAAGAAGACTTAATGGTACGGATATATGAGACGGATGGAAGATACACGCTGGCCGAAAAAGATTTGGAAATGGTCATAACATGAAAGACGGAAAAGAGGACGTCCAGCAGCAGAATGGTACGAACAAGTCTAAGAAGACCTTCGAAGAAAGGGAATGGAAGAATAAGATGAAAATAATAGAGAATTGTGGCGTTTAGGAAGCGAGAAACTACACTGTAACAAACTCGCTTTGATTGGGTAACCTGTCGGACTGTGGATCGTAAGATCCTCAGTTCGAATCCCACAGCTGGCAGTCAATTTAAATTTACCCCTGTGGTACCCCCTCCACTAATATATTTAGGGGCTATGATTTGACGGCTGGTAACCGCACTTCATACGAAAAAATTTATCACTTACCGAGATCTGTGTAAGCAGAGTGCCACACTCATAATGGGTAAAAGGCGTAATTATATATTTATTTTATTTTATTTCATAATTACACTTATTACGGGCTGAGAATCAAGAAACTGTCCCCAACCGACAGGTATAGTGTTCGTCAAATAAATTGGTTACTTACCTAGTAGACCATCATCTAATAACTAATAAGATAAAACCAAAGAAATTTTACCTTATTCTAATCCGTTGCTTAGGGTATATTTCCTTAATTGACAGATAGTCGTGATTTTGTAAATAAAAGTAGTGTATGTAATAGTAATTACAAAGGTCCATTATAATACAACAAAACTTAGGTTAGTACATCCGATGTGTTGCGTTCAGTACATTTAGGGTACGTTCTCGTTCTCAATCCGTTTTACAACAAATAATTTTTCATTATATTCTCCGATTAAATATAAGCTCGTGATGTGATTACTAATTGAAGATATTGCTCGTGAAACCGAAGCAGCACATTAAATCTCCAGTATCTTTCTCAAACTTGTCGCCATTTGGCAATAGCCAGTCAAGCCCTACTGGCTTTCGTGGCTATTGCCTGACAACAAGTTTTCGCAAGATCTGTCAAATTATTTTCAATTTATTCTCACTTTCTTGTTATATTATTACTGAAAATTTCTTTGGAAAAATATTAGTTAACAAGTTTTACTTAAAATAAACATTATATTCATGGTACAGTATTTCAATATTATGTTCCAAACTCATATAGGCTCTGTTTTCATTTTTATGTCGGCTGTAATGACTTTCGTATCTTGACAAATCATTTATAAATCTACAAAGATTGTCAATATCTGGTTCAATGTAAAGTTTCTTTTGGTTCTCATGCTTTCCTCTTTGGTCTTTTGTAGATAGATTATGTGCTTCTTTAATCTTTTTAACAATGTATTCCAATCTACCTCTTCCTATTCCATCAATCGAAGTAAAAGCGTCTTTGCAGATTATGTAGTTACAACAATTAAATTTAATGGAATTTTTCATATTTCCAGTTCGTCGTGTATCTTTCTTTTTTTACACAAGCATCCATACAGGTAAGTATTTTGAATATTATATCTTTTACAGGCACAAAATTTAGCAAATATTTCGTCTCGTACATTTTGTTGCACTCTTTCATTTTAATTTACAGGAGCATGGTGGCCCGGTTATTTCTTTTCGATTTTTCTACCTTTTCCCTTATATGCTCTATACATTTATCCACTATCCTTCAATCGCTTGTTTTTATTTTGTAGCGTTTCTTTTCTCAGTCGTTTTCATGGTTTTTAACTGGATTATTCTAAAATTTAATAAATAAATAGGAAAACGGCATGCTCGATTTCAATTCATGAATTTTTTGTTTCGTGAAAAGAATGTTAAGCGAATGCACTTAACATGTTTCATATGAAAATACTAAAATTAAAACAAATAACTTACTTCATCTGAATAAGAACATTCATCTAGTGTACTTTCATCTTCAAAATTTGAATCTTCTTTTGAATCGTAAGAGGGTTCCTCAGAATTATTTCGATTAATTTTTTCAGCCATCTCTAATCATTCACTTTATAAATTGTAAACCTGTTAAGTGTACTTACTATGGCGACGTTGGTCATGTAACATGTTTGACAACAAAACTAAATAAACAAATGCTACATAATAGATTATACACCAACTGTTTCTGCGCTATCTTTGAGGTTTTTTCTAATTATAATGCAGAAATCTGTACAAATGTCACTTAACATATTTTTTTTATATGTACAAATGTAAATATTCAGAGAAGTGTCACTTAACAACCCAATGCCTCAAATATCACGAATTATTGAACAAAAACAAGAAAAACGTAGTCAAGAAATGAGCAAAACAAGATAAATTTCTTGTTTTGAAAATCATGCCCAAGACAAAAAATAATCATCGGGACAAGATATATTGATGAAACACTATAGAATTGGATAAATAAATTGAAGTTAGAGTTGTAGGTTCCAGTAGGATCAATAAAATTAAAAGATAATAATGCATATTTTATTTGAAATTAGCTCTAAAGTGCCTTTAATCCCTCAAGTGATTATTTCCCTCGAGATTAAATCATGCACTTCAGCCCCTTGGTATATAAACTACTATTAAGGGATAAATAAATCTTAAGTTTTTTTTACAAATTCAAAATTTTCAAAAAGTCTATTAAATTATTTCCAATTTATTCTCACTCTTTTATTATATTATTACTGAGAACATAGCCACTATAATATTCCTCTGCTGTCCATAGATCACGACTGCTTATTCTTTGATGTGTATTTTGAATTAATTATATTTCAAATATGTAAGATTCAATTTAGTTTCACAAACCCTATACATATTAACAATATAACACAAGATACTCTATACTTAAGTTCATCGTTAGATTACGCTACTAAAATATATGAGGAGACGAGTCAATTTCAGAAGCTTACCTGAGATATAAAAGTGATGGAGCAATATCCCCACCGTGTCGGCATCTGTAGCTAACTTACACTGTTAAGAAAGTAAAAAGAGCGCTCTGCGCAGATTCCGCTAAGCCCCTCAGGCTGCGATCATCCAATGCGCTGGGTTATCAACCTAGTACAAATAAAGGGTGAAAATGTATAATAAATTTAGTCCATGCGCTAGTTTCAGATGTGGGAGCATTTAGCGGCGCTGCAGCGAACAGAATTAGGACGCGCGCCTCACAAATCTTTCTCAATTTATTTTATTTCACTACTAATCCCAGCTTCTAAATATTTTTCCGTGCAATTATTCTGCTGATAAATGGATGGTGGCTATAAAACGGTTATCTCGCCGATTCTAGGTTTGGGATCGACCGATAAAGCAATGCAGCATCTTCTACGTGAAGATGGCTTTCACCGCTTGTTATTAATTGGTGGAACGTCCTTCCGAAGTTTCAAAATATATTAAGACTTTTTTTTGTTAATGCATAGATAATAGAGTGTGACAAAATGTTTTGCTGACCGCCTTATTTCTACTTAGAAATTGATTTACCAAAGCGGTACTGATAAGATATGTATACACCTTGCAGTTGATAGGCGTGCACATTTAACTTTTAAAATATTAAATTATAATTTTTTTTCATATTTTTGGCGAATTTTGTTAATTTAGACGTAATATAGCGCAACTTTTTCTAAATATTTTCCATTAAAAATAAATTGTATTGAATTGTGTTTCGAGTTTATCGAGCGTGAGTTGCGTAGGCTTAGGGTTTGTTGTTAAAAATGTAAGTAAAGCGAACTTACCTACAGATAATTTCCATACAAATATAATTTGCATATTAAAAATACTTAAAAAATGGGATTTAGAAAAAAGTTATTAAGAAAAATTGTTCTATCACTGGATAAATTTAATGTATTTATGTTACACCCTGGATAATTTTCCTTTTTCTATAAATAAAATTTATTATACGTACCTAGTAATATTTAGCTTCGTCGCGTCGCGTATTTTTCTTATGTATTAAGTAAGTTAGAACAGGGGTAGGCAAACTTTTGTATTACAGGGGCCAGATTAAGATTTATGTTTCGTATGCGGACCGTAGTAGTTAATTGACAAATGTTTGTTACTTATATTTTTTTTCTAAAACTATAGAAAACAATAATAAAATAAAATTAATTAAGTACTACATTTATTTCTCTTATCATTTATAATGAATTATAATGAAATAACCTTTCATTTACTACGTGATATTTATTTTTTTTTTTTCTAAAGAGTTGGTCCGCGGACAGGAGGTTGCCCACCCCTGAGTTAAAATATGCTAGTTTAATTTGGTACCTGTTTTACACATATCAACAACTTGCACTTGATCGTGTTTACCGTCTTTTAAAAAAGTCATATCCTTTAAAATAGATAATAGGTACCCCTGAAGAGGAACAGAACAAGATTCTCTTCTTCAGCGCCAAGGTTTGCCTTCTCTACCGAATCAAGTAGTGCAAAGTTTCTTTGGCTTCTACCGCATGATGTGGTAGATGCACCGTTCCTAATTGTCACGAGTGTCATTCCACGAACCTCGATAGTCGTCCAGATACTTAAGAACCTTCCATCAGTTGGGTCAGATGTTGCATATCTGTGCCGTAACGCCGAATCCATAATCCTCATTCACAAAATGATATTAGTTGTTATCATTAGTAGTTATGATTAGTGATTAGCGTTTTAAAAAACAGCGTTTACAATGCACAAAATTTAGGTGTTTTCTCCTTAATTAATATGGAGATAATATTTAAGACAGCTATTTGGTATTTAGCGAGATTTTAATCATTGTTTTGGTTAATTTGTATGGTGTTTGATTTTGTTCCTTTGTATATAAATAGCAGAAGAAGCATTTATAAGTGGCCCAACAAATCGTAGTAAATAACCAAATTTATTTATAATTGGCTACGTGTAATTAAAAGGCATATCTTAACATAAGTTCGCATTTCTTGAACTAAAATTTCCCAATATCCTTGGCTTTTCTGTTTTCAATTATTGGACGTATCTGTCATCTTCTATTATTACACTTATAGTTGCGTTGCAATTAACAATTTTTTTTCTTATTTACATTTGATAAATTTCCACGACTAGTTTTTAACCAATCATAATGCAAAACACTTGAAAATTCAACCAATAGGAACCGTTTTATACTGATAAAACCCCGTTGCCCGGATAACGGGAGTTTTTCCGGAGTTTTACCGCGGTAAAACCCCGTTGCCCGGGTTACAGCGATAAAACTCCCGCTACCAAGGAGATAAATAATTGTTACTGTCAATCACTGTCAGTGTGACAGTTAATTAATATTTCAAGTTACATTTTGTTTTGTCTTTGGAATTTATCTTATCAAATACCACGCGACCTCTCTGATTTTCTCAGATAAATTTTTATTTTTTAGCACTCATTTTTTTTGCTTTTCAGCAAAACCACTCAAGCAAACTGACATTAGGTAATACCCCTCCTCTTTCGGAGTCGGGATTTACCATGCAGTTTGCTTTCGTGATTGTTGCTAAGCAAAAACAATTCGTGCAAAAACATTTATCGATAAAATCAGAAGGTCTTGTGATATTACCCTCGATAAATTCCCACGACCAGTTTTTAACCAATCATAATGCAAAACACTTGAAAATTCAACCAATAGGAACAGTTTTATACTGATAAAACCCCGTTGCCCGGGTAATGGGAGTTTTAACAGAGTTTTACCGCGGTAAAACCCCGTTGCCAGGGTTACAGCGATAAAACTCCCACTACAAATAATTGTTTCTGTCAATCACTGTCAGTGTGACAGTTAATTAATATTTCAAGTAACATTTTGTTTTGTCTTTGGAATTTATCTTATCAAATACCACGCGACCTCTCTGATTTTCTCAGATAAATTTTTATTTTTAAGCACTAATTTTTTTTTGCTTTTAAGCAAAACCACTCAAGCAAACTGACATTAGGTAAAACCCCTCCTCCTTCGGAGTCGGGATTTACCATGCAGTTTGCTTTCGTGATTGTTGCTAAGCAAAAAAAATTCGTGCAAAAATAAACATTTATCGATAAAATCAGAAGGTCTTGTCATATTACCCTCGATTAAATTTCTAAACACTCGATCAATTTTCAGGTTCACAATGAAATGTTATATTCGAGTATTTATAATTTCTATTCAACGCTCTCTGATTGGCTGTTGTCTGCGCTAACACTAACCACTAACCATAAACTTTGGAGTATGCAATCTCTTACTGCTAACTGAAATTAGGGTAGCTGAACTACTAGGCTAACTACTAACGATAAGCACTAATTTCGTATTGTGCACTGATACATTTCGTTTAAAATGTAACTATTACCTTTTCAATGAAATTAGTTTATATATTTTTACTCTTCTAAAATTGTTCTTCATTACTTGATGTTATTTTATGTTGTCCTTTAAATGGTTTAGCATACATATACATACCCATAACCCAGAAACACAATTAACCAACAATCAATCTCCTTTTCTTTCTTTCTTTTGCTTCGTCCAAATTTATATTACGATTCATACATCCCCGTCTATTCTTCACGCTCGAAATCATTCGCTCACGCAACAAACCATCCATTATACCCAACCACTTACATATTCCCACATATAATAGTTTCTCCAACCTTTCAATCGACATTCGCCTCAACTGTTGGGTAATAAAACTAATTACTACATACCACACATGTATATTATACATGTATAAGATTTTTATTTCAACATGTAGTGTATATAAATGTTAATTTTAACTACCAAGCCAATCCAATATACTTTCTTATTTTTATTATAACAGACGCAAGAACCATCTCGACTATTTTGTATTCATTCAACGCATTGCCAATTTAAGTTAAAACTGTACACACGAAAATGAACATTTGTTTTTTATGCAATTCAGAAAATATTTCACATTTACAAACGCTTGAAGGACTCACTAAGCAAATATTTGCTTTTGTTGAAACGTCTTTTATTTCGAAAGTTTTCATTTTATAATGGTGTTTTTATTCTCGTAAAAAAATACTTTTAGCAAATAAAAATACGCTCGCTAGACGTTCGTCAAAGAGAAAGGCGAACGTAGGATGGAGGTAACTCTTACGTTTTTCTGTTTCAGTAGAATGCATCTAACCTTGTGTTTGATCTACGTTTCTGGAACTCCGTGTGTTGCAGTTCTTTTTTGTTGTGATTGTGCATCTAGCGTTTCTTATCACTTACCAGCTCCGACAACCTTTCTATCGATAGGTAAGAACGAGATATTTATTTAAACCAAATTTTGATTTTCTACACGGGATAAAGTAAATCTAAGGACGCACCATAGCGTTTCCAATGCTATTTTTTGAAATGTTCATTTATTAATTATTGTGTTCTCTAATTAGTTTACATCAAAAAAGTAAACAGTTTTTTGTAGAAGAAAAATTTATGCATTTTTTACGTCATTATTTTTTAGCGGGAGTGCACAGCGAAGCCACTAATTAATTAAACAGTCTTGACAGAATGTAAATGAACTATATTTACTGATACAAAATACACAACGACAGTTTATACCAAATAATTATTATAACTGTCAAAACAAACTAGAATAATTGACAAGGGCAGAACATAATAGTTATTTATGTATCAAATCAAGGCACTGAAGTTTTACTTTTTATCATGAATATGGAAAATAAACAATATGGGCTACAAAAAGGAACTTCAGTGCCGCTGTACATATTAAATTATATTTGAAATATAAAATTAGGAAAAACTTTTAAAATATTATTTTATAAGTTAAGTTTACATAGCTGTAAGTTGTTAATTGGAACTTACACTCAGTGTTGCCAGCCTCGGAGATTGAAGTTATAACACTCAAAATTAAGTTTTGATATTCCTTCATCGGAATTTATTAGTTTGTTTTTCTTCTACATATTGCTTCATTTTACGTGGAAATTTACTATCGTACATAGTACACCTGCAGAAATCCTACTTGTATAATAATTATCGTACGGTTCTCAACATTGCATTGCTCAAAATCATAGTATAATGGGTTTCTTTAGCGCCGATTTTAGAATTTTTAATGACGGTTATGGTATTGTTTAGTACCGATTTACAAATAAAAAAAATTACAGGGTGATAGTGTCATGATGACAAATAAAATGTACTGTCTTTGGAAAATAAATTGAAGTCTAACAATAACTATAACTTTGCTCTACTTGAAATCGAAAAAGTGACGGAAATATTTGGTGATAATTTTCTTAAAATCATAAGTGCCACGAAATAACAATATAAATGTGATATTAATTAAAATATTTGTCGAGCACCATTTTGACTACAAAACCATTTCACTGTATCTAATTTTTCTTCCAAATTATACATTTTTACCTCCCGCCACCTGTAAGAGGAATAGAGGAATCATGGTATAAATTTGGTAGTGAGTTTTTGGTGGATGAATTCCTCCTAGAATATGATTTTAATAGTTTCGCCATGATATCTGTGTGTGTGTGTGTGTGTGTGTGTGTGTGTGTGTGTGTGTGTGTGTGTGTGTGTGTTACGGTTTCTCAAAAACTACTGCATTAAAAATTCTGATATTTTGTATATATCTCTTGTATCCCCTTCGGATAATTAGCTTTTGGTGATAATGCAATAACCAGAAGCGGTACTTTACTCGAAGCTTCCGATTTATTTTGAAATATCCCAATAAATTATGTTTAATCAAAATTTTTGTTTTGGAAAAATGTTTTAAATAATTTTATCTATAATTGTTTGAAGCATTTACGAATTACTATACGTTAAAGAAAAATTATATTTATCATTTTTGTTTAGATCTGTTAACCTGAGCATTTTGCTACACTATTATTGACTATTACTAATAATCCATATGCATTATGCTTATATTTAAGTTTAGTAAGTAAATATGTCATACGCACTTCACTTTACAGTATTCAAAACAACGAAATTAGGGCAATGTTGCACTGCGCTATTCGTTGATAGTGCAGAAGTTTACAAACTCCAAACTTTTAGTCAGTAGTTAATTAATATAGTTAATCAGTAACAAGAGATAGCTAACCTCTTCATCTGTTACATTTTAACGTTTAACCTGTGTGTATATTGATATCAATACAGACAAAATGAGTAGAATTTCATCATTTCGTATTAAAAATTATATATTATACAACAAGCATGGAATGGTACTCACTTCCTACGCGCATGAAAATCATACGAGTATGAAATGGGCATTCCATGCGAGTAGTACACTATACTTTTTCTACATCGACGATATTATTTCCTATTTAATTTAATTTTAATAATAAATTTGTCCCGCTTGACAATTCTAAATAAGTATCCTAGCAATGACACCTGTACTGAAATACATTGACCTGTACTGAAATACTCACAAAACAAATTCATTTCGCACTATGTTTGCTTGTGGTCGTGGAAAAAAGTATAGTATACAACTCGTGCAGAATTAGGTACCTATTTCATGCACGTGTGATTTCAGCACTCGACTTCGTATCGTAATAAAACTCTCACACTTTTGAGTGAAATAGATAACTTTCTGCACTTGTTGCACAATATACTATATTTTAAAAAATAGTTGAAAATGTAAAAATATCTCTAAATATCTGATTAGAACTACTAGAAACATGTCTGAATTTAATTCCGAAGAAGTCCAGAGACATTTATAACAAAGAATTTAATTAATTTAGTCAGTAATTATTTTCTCCGTGATTTCTCTATTATTCTCGCACTGAATTAGGAATGTTGGATATTATTTATTTCTTATTATGAATCAGTGTTTGATAAAAGTATTTTAGAAAAACAGAAAAACTCATAGTAACAAAATATGCTAAAATAAATTGCTGCCGATCACTTTAATTGTAACTAAAACTCCCAGTATACACAAATTTACACATGTTTCTATGGCTACTGTCTCATTAAAAATTAAAAAATATAATAAGTTAGGTTATGTTGCGTAATGCAATGGAATTTCAGTCTACATCAACAACGTAATTATGAACTGTCGCACACTGTATATTAAAACATTCTTCATTGTTTTCATCCCAAATCAACCCCAATGCCATCATGGTGAGTTTGTCCGGCACGCGCAGCGCACTGAGTTGCGCAACCCCCGCCAGGAACAAGGGCCTAAGGGCCAGTCGCGGATCAACCCTAGTGCTGCGCACACATCCGCGGTACGAGACGTCGCCAGCGGGTATCGCACGCGGCACATCCGCCCACCTGGAATCAGAAAAGCACCAGCACTGGAATTGTTCTGTGAAAGAAAAGTTCTACATAATGTTTACAGTGATCAACAATGTATTTTGAATCTGTGGATACGGTAAATAATGCTTGTGAAAGACTGATCAATTGAAAATGTCAACATGGCACGGGAAAATTACATCTTCAACTTGTTCTCTATTTCACATCTTATATTTATTTTTGGTAAGATATTACATGCATGTATAGTTTGATAAGAGTATGGAAATATACTCAAAATGATTTTGGAGAAGACGCACGTCATCAACCTGAAAAAATAATTTTTTAAATTGAAAAATAACTTGTAAAGTTTATTGAGGTATGCTAATGTATAAAAAAACCATATAAAAAATACTAGTATTTAGAAATGTATATATTAATGCAATTTACAGTGATTTTACAGTCAATTTTATTCATTTAATGGAATTTTAAATTATTAAAAATAATTGTAGTTCATTTTTTGTTTGCTATTTTGTTACTATTGGTAAATGATAACGTTTACATACAAAATTCATATCGAACTGTCACTTTACTGTCAGACTTTACTGTGATGTTAAAATGTGTGCTCCTCGTGAACTAGTGTTTTATAATATGTATGTACTCGTATAAATATATTGTTTATTGCAACAAATCACGTCTAAAAATGGCGGCACGTGTGATGCAACACGCTTTGTATTTTCATTTCAACAAAAATTAGTATCCCATATAAACGTTGTTATATAGTGACGTCATTATCTGGTTATATTTTTGATGACGTGTGTCCTCCAAAATCATTTTGAGTATAGACGTTCAAATTATGTGGTAAAGGATTTTTTGCAATACCTGTATTGTAAGTTACCAATTAATAACAAAATTTAAACACAGTAAGTGGAACTTTTATTGCACAATTTGTTTCCATGGTTACATCATTTACTTACCGTCCACGGTGAATGGTAAGTGAAACTTACCGTTCATGGTGGACGGTAAGTAAATATATATCATTCAATAGTATATTACGTAACGTGAACTGTAAGTGATAGTTTTTAGGTCGAGAATGTAGTTTGGGTTGTCGAGACCCGTAGGGTCGAGATTTCCTAAACATTCGAGACCTACAAAATCACTTACAGTTCGAGGTTAGTAAGATATTTTTTGCAATACCTACGTAAATATAAGAAAGGAAAAATAGGTATCAAAATTAACAGCTGTCAGATTGAGGTTAAAAATAAAATTTGAATTTCACTTACCATACACCGTGGACGGTAAGTAAATGATGTAACCATGGAAACCAATTGTGCAATAAAAGTTCCACTTACTGTGTTTAAATTTTGTTATTAATGGGTAACTTACAGTACAGGTATTGCAAAAATTTTATTTTTAACCTCAATCTGACAGCTGTTAATTTTAATACCTATTTTTCTTTTTCTTTTATTTACGCAGGTATTGCAAAAAATATCTTACTAACCTCGACCTGTAAGTGATTTTTTAGGCCTCGAATGTTTAGGAAATCTCGACCCTACGGGTCTCGACATCCCAAACTACATTCTCGACCTAAAAACTATCACTTACAGTTCACGGTACGTAATATACTATTAGTCGGTATAGAAAAAATCAAACTTGAGCATATCTGACTCCAAAGTGATGACTCAGTAATAGTACATGTACCATCCTTGACAAACCTATAGTTATAAATCTCACCTGTAGAATTATTTATATATTTACAGTACAAAGCATTTATGAATTGTCTACATGAATTAGTTCCAAAAAGTGATAATACCAGGAATATTTTTTATCAGAATACATAGGGTATGAATCATTATTATAGTTACAGTTAATGTAATTGACAGCAATATATTATAGTATATTAAACAATAAGGGGGGAAGTTTATGATTTTTTCCCGCGGAGTAAATTGAGCACGAGCTGTAGGGAAACAATACACTTCTCTCCTGCGGTGTATATATAATTTTTTTACAGGACCCTAATATTTAAGATGGTTTTTATGTACTTTAAATTTATTTCAAATGTAATATAATTTATGATAGTTACTTTTGATTTGTTTAATTTGTTCATTTTGCCTATTATTTGAGCACTTTCCTTCCCGAGAGAAAGTGCACAAGTTTTCAGTGGATATTTAATGGGCTGTTTCTGTTATAAGATTGGTATCATAGAAACCGAGTTTCTTTCAATGTAGTGAAAAAAGCATTTACATTACCAATAGTCAATGGGGTATATATTTATCCACGGTAAAAACTTGTTTAGCTTAAAAACTAATTTTTATTCACAATTCTATGTTAGAACAATGCAATTTTTAGGCTATTGTAAACTCTCCTGAAAATTGTGATGTCACAACGCCTCTTGCTCACTTCATGCGTATATGCGCATATTTTTGTATTTCAAATATTGTTTTTGAACATTTTATTACTATGATTCCAGGTATGTGTTGTTATATCCAATTTTCTTCAAATACCTACTTGATAATTATTAGACAAATACTGTAAACGCACTCGTGAGACACTGACAGGTTGACATTGACAACCTGATAACCTTGAGCACATGCTTGTTTATTCTGTAGGCGTTGTGACGTCACCGTATAATTATTTAAAATTTGATGAAATCTTTTAATTAATCATATCTCACTTAATAAGAATTTTTTTCATATAAAATTGCATATTTGCAATACTAGTGATCCAAACTAATGAAACAAAAATTTAACAGAAAACGTTGGAATCCCTCATTATAATGAAACAAACATTCCAAGTATAATCAAATAAGAAATTTATTTCAATTACTTTAGTACTGATTTAATAATATTTAATTGGTAGATATTATTATTTTTAATTATTGTAAATTATCCCTCCGATTCAAAGTATAGAAAAAGCTTTCAGATTTCATTGTACTCAACCAAAAATCTTCTCATTTATCCCAATGTTTACTTATGAAAAAATAATCACTTTAGTATATTATTTTCAATCACATTCCACACTATAAACACAGTATAATAATTTCTAATACATTAACGACAATCGCTCTCGGCACTTTGATATTTTTGTCGCATCGACCGATAACCTTGATTCGAGCGGTCATTTTGGCGGTAGCTGTATTAGGATCTGACATGGGGCGTGGCCTATCCAAGATGGCGTCAATTAGGGTGAAGATTCAAATGTGACATTAGTACTGTTCGCGTATAAAATATAAAAAGTGAGTCTCACGATTAATAATATTTCCGAATGCACTACATCAGATCCTGAAAACTAAATTTTAAAGAAGCTGAACGCATTATATATACTTGACAATTGATTAAATGCGGGAAAAAATTAAATGAAAGTGACAGTGGCTGTGGGTGTAGTGGCTTTTTGTATGTCAACGTCGAATTTACGAGGTGATTCCCATCAAATTAATAGGAAAATTGCAGGAGATGAACAAGTGATGAGTGTTGTTTGTTCCTGCATAGCTGGGTTTGGGTGAAAAATGCAAAAACTGCATTGCTACGTTGTTGTACTGTTATAGGTTAGTTGTACGTTTCTTGATCTAAATCAACTAAATAAACAAATAACTAAAAATGAACAAATATAAGGAAAATTAAGTTTGAATACATATTTAAGTTATTTTATGAACTTAGATAAATACGAAGTGAAAAGATTTCGGAGCAAATTCGTTTTATAACCTAAAATTTTACTTACTTAGATGTACATACATAACCGTCTCACCGTCTGGTACAAAATATACAGAGTATATTATTTATTCTAAATGCATTCATGTTGTTTACTTTTATTAGTTTTTTCTAAGGTTTTCCGCGCGCCAACTTTGTTTACTTTATAAATAAAACGTTTGTCCAGCTTCGGAAAATAATGGAATGTAACGTCCAGACTTATATTATTACAACTTTTTACTGTACAATACACTTTATTTTTCGATTTTTCGTGATGTTTAACTACAATTTCGGTCATTTTTTATCTCAAAAATCGTTGTTCCCATTTGACATAATGAATTACTAATGGAATCTTCACCCTACTTTGTGTTCGAAAATAATCCGCTAGAGGACATATCGCTACATGTCAGATCACAATACGGCGGTAAATTTGAATAGCTGTCAGTTGCAACAAGTAGGATAATATCTAAAAAAAAAAATTTGCCTGCGCTATAAAAGTTCCTACAATTTTTATGGTATAAATAGATTGACCTCTCTGTTTTGCACACATTTAACAGTATTAATGCCCGGTTTCATAAACGGTAGTTAAATTTTAAACTTGGTTTGGCATTTGACAGACCGAAAAACGTCACTGACAAACTATAGTCTATTTTCTATGGTTACTAAGTCTAAGATATCAGTCTATCTGCGGACGCTTGAACTACCATCTTCTCAGTAGCGCACTAGAGACACGCCCACTGGAATATTCGAATCATGAAATATTGTTATCGTTACTGAATTAATTTTTATATTATGCTGTAGCTATGATAATGACGTACACTTTGTCCGTGATGTGATGACTGGTACGTCATTAGTTTCCAAACTAATATTCAACAGTTGTATGTATAGTCTGTGTTTGTCATATACACGCTTGTTCAATCGTTGGTTAATTTTACGTGTTTCTAATATGTCCATCACTTTTCCACAACTTGAAAAGAAAAAGGATAGATAATCACTTCATAGACGGAAATATCACATTTCAACTTGGCACTTCAGTAATAATTTTAGGTTATATTTTGAACAACATTGCGGTCTCATTTTAAATAGTAATAATAATAAAACGTTGAAAAAGATATCATAAGAAGATACCTACAGTATCATAAACCATATAAGAGTATTATATTATTGTTACCATGAACCATCTCGAACTCGAACTGTCAAACTCAAATATCAAAATAATATTAAATCGTTGATTCTAAAACAATGGTCTTCGTTTGAAATTATTAAATTCATCCATTGTCATAAGTATTCAATGTTGAGGTAATTCATAATGATCTCGGCAAGTGATATATTTTTGCTTAGGAAGTGCGGTTACCAGCCGTCAAATCATAACCTCCAAAGATATTAGTGGAGGAGGAACCACAGGGGTAAATTTAAATTGGCAACTGTTAGCTGCTGGATTCGAACTGAGGATCTCACGATCCACAGTCTGACACGTTACCACGGAACTATTTACCCCATGATACTAGCATGAAAATAGTATATTGTACAACAAGCCTGAAATAATACTCATTTGCTACGAGTAGGAAAGTTTGTAGCATGAGCACGAATATGAAATGAACATTTCATGCTAGTTATACACTATACTTTTTCTACGACCCTGATCTTATTTCCTGATTCATTTAATTTTAATAATAAATTTGTCCCGCTTTCACCATTTCAATATTCAACAATATTAAATAAGTATCCTAAGCAATGGCACCTGTACTGAAATGAAAAGACCTGTATTATAATTCAATTCATTTCGCACGATGCTTGCAATGTATTTTATAACCCTAGCAACAACAAACATACAATGAACAGATTTATAAGTGGTCGTAGAAAAAATTACTATTTAACTTTTTTCTTTAATAAATAACTCTTAATTTGTAAGTATAAAAGTATGCTATTAACTTGTTCATCATGACTGTTTGAGAATCTGTATGACGTCATGAAATATCCTACACCATTAAAATCTTAATCCATACGAATATTTTTGGTGACGTACCGGTCATCACATCTGTTATATAGATTATAAGAACGAACACTATTTTTGAAATGTAAAAGGGATTGCATAAACGCACACTAGGAAAGTAGGTAATGATGACGTGCAGTTAGTGGTGAACAGAATAACGGTTGTGACGGCAGTAACTTGTATTTTTGTATATGATAAATAACACGATAGTAAATTTAGAAACATTCAAGTATTTTATTCGAAATAAACAGTTAATACATTACAACATCGTGGACAAAGTGTATCTCTTCTTATACTAATCAATTGGGCCACTATTACTAGCATCCAAATCTAATCTAAATCAAGTGTTGTTGATTATTCTATATTCATTATGTTCCACCAAGTACCAATTACAAATTGTCTGTCAATTACTAAACCAATATCAAAGGACTACGGTGAAGTTGGATGAAATTTATATATGTTGTTTATCTCTACCTCCGGATCAAAAGTTCTCATGGCCGCTGAGGACAAAAATGTATAGTATTCCATATTAGAGGTTAAAATACCACTTTTGGACATCTTGACGCTTATAGCTTATGTCCTTATAACGGACCGGGAGAATTCGCTGGGAGTTTCTGGATGTCATTTTGGTTTGTGATTCAATCCGGGGAGTTTTTCGGATGGTAATTTCGATGGTATGAGCCATGTATGAACGATCACTACCAATAACAGGGCCGTATATAGTTGGCGCCCTATCTACTCATAATTTCAAATAAATTGCTCTAAAATTTCGTGCTAATTACGTGTTAATTTTGTAAAAATTTCGTTTTATAAGGAAAACCACTGAATATATTTTCGCTAACAATTATTTCCTTCGCTCGCACTTATAATAAACAAACCCTAAGCCTACACAAATCACGCTCTAATAACTCGAATCACAATACTTACTTACTTTTAATGGAAATTATCTGTAGGTAAACTCGAGTCGTTGCTGCCTTTGGCGAGCACAAAATAATACCATGGTTAAATTTAGTCCTTAGTTCTGATTATTCCAATGTTAGCCGCCAGCTTGACGTCTAGTTAGCACCCCCATTTTTTGACGTTCGTTTTCATTAGTTTCTTTTATATAACGAAATTTTTAAGCTTTGAACGAAATGAGCACATAATTAGCACGAAATTAAAGAGCATTTTATTTGCGATTTCGAGCAGTTGAGACCGCCATCTATAAAGAGCCCAATAACAGTTGATATCTTTAAAAAATTTGTCAAAATGTATTAAAACTCAATAAAATGGTAATCAGAACACACATAGCTAAACTTTAAGGAAAGTACTACCTTATTGTTAATGGTGAGTCATCAGATGAAGAAAATAACTAGCAAGTAAAAGAACCTGTATGTTTTGATTACCATTTTTTTGTTTTAATACATTTTAATAGTTTTTGAAAGTTATCAAGTGTCATTGGTTGTGATAGATCATACCAGATTAGCAACCGAAAAGGTCTCTGGATTAAATCAGGGACCATACAATACTTAGACACTCCTAGAGAACTCTCCCAGTCCATCATTAAAGTTATAAGCGTCAAGATGCCAAAAAGTGGTATTAGAACATTTAATATCTGGAAAACTACGCATTTTTGATCTCGGTGCCCATGATAACTTTTGATCCGGAAGTCGAGGGGAACGTTTTTATTTATAGCATATACGATGAAATTGGCTGGTATAATGGATATACCGGGTTCAGAATTCTAATTTGAATATGGGGATTTCAATGCTATTTTTTTTCTATTGCTGTAAAATTAAATTATTCATTTTACAGCAAAAATGTGAATGCAAAAGTTGTTCAGAATTTAAATGCGTGTAATAAAGCTCATTTTATCGCCTAAATAATAGTATTTTAGCACATATCAATGAAATTAAAATTAATTTTTATTCGGAAAATTGTTACACGGCCATGGAGAATTAAACGAAAACGAAAAATATTTAACATTTATCAGCCAGATCCATAAATGGGTTTAGCGTTTTTATATAGGGTGCAAGCTGCAATATTATTATTTAGGCGGTCTTATGGTCCTTATTGCATGCATTTTTAAATTCCGAACAACTTTTGTATTTAAACTTTTGCTGTAAAAAGAATAAGTAAAAAACAGTTTTAGAAAAAAAAAATAGCATTGAAATCTCCATATTCCACATTTTAATTCTACACTTGGTATACTCGTATCTAGCCAATTTCACCGAAGGCTACTTCCCATAAGAAATGTGCGGAATCCTTTGCCTGTTTTATTGTTTTTCGACTAATTTTTAAATAAAAATGCTGGCTACGTTGATTGTGTTGGCTGTGCGTGTTTCAGATTGGAGTAGTGGTGTGCGTGTGACGGAGTTGTCGGTGCCTGAGCTGGCGGACCCGCTGGCGCCGCTGTCGCTGGGCTGCGCGTTCTCGCTGGGCGGCGAGGAGCTGCACTCGGTGAAGTGGTACAAGGACGAGCAGGAGTTCTTCCGCTACACGCCGCGCCAGCAGCCGCACGTGCTGGCGTTCCCGGTGGCGGGCGTGCACCTGGACCAGCAGCAGCAGTGCGACGCGCGCCACTGCAACGTGCGCCTCACACGCCTCAGCACGGCGCACAGCGGCGGCGCGTACAAGTGCGAGGTGTCCACCGAGGCGCCCAAGTTCCGCGTGGGCTCGCGCGCCGCCAACGTGACGGTGGCGGCGGTGGGGCGCGCCGCGCCGCGCGTGCAAGGCGTGCGCGCCGTGTACGCGCCGGCCGACCTGGTGCAGGCCAGTTGCTCGGCGGCGCCCGCCGACCCGCCGCCCCAGCTCACGTGGCTGCTGAACGGTGCGGCCGCGCCGCCGGGCGCGCCCGGCCCGCAGCGCACTCTGCCCCCCGACCCGCACGGCCTCGTCATCGCCGAGCGCGACCTGCGCTTCCACGCCGAGCGCCGCCACTTCCCGCTGCACCTGGTGTGCGTCGCCCAGCCGCCGCCCGGCGTGCCCGCCCCCCCACTCACCTCGGACGTCGCCGCCGCCCGCCTCCTCGACCCCCAGGCCTCCACGCACCAGCAGCAGAACAACCAGAAACTGGAGTGGCTGAACGGCAAAGGTTTGTAACTACTACACACTGGGAACATTTGTTTAAAGATCGGTTAATTGGGAAAAAAACTGAATGTAGGTGGCTGGTCGGTCAGTGGTAAAATGGCGACGATACGGGGAAAACAAACTAACCTTCCATAACAGCGAATACAACTGTTATAATGCGATATTACTGTTTTTGTTGTTGAGTCTTAGTATTCATAGCTCGAATGGTAAATAAATAGTAACATTTTTGTAAAATTATTGAAGAACTTAAGTTTTCTATTGGTGAGTTTTTGTGATGGTACAACACCAAATAGCTCTTCCTTTAATATTGATGAACTGAAATCAATGTTATTTATGAATTTATGTAATAATAATGCCACACCAAATCAACTTAAATAAAAATCAGTAGCCAGAAAGTGATTACAACAAACCTATGTATATGTTCTGCAAGATTGACTTCCCAATTCAAAGAACAGTTGTATACTGGTACTATCATTTTTAGAATTATAATACTGTGGCATTTTGTTCTTCATCATCATTGTTCGATTTAATACAGGCTGGTCCATCGGTCTGTATTTATTATTTTATGCGATTATTATAAATATTACCGACAATTTATTCGGACAAAGTTTATTTTACATTAAAATGTCCATGTATCTGCAGTATAAGTTTTGCTACCGGGTGCTCCATTTTCACGCAATAGTATGGCCACTTAGTATTTTTAAACGAAATACCCTATATATTTTCACAAAATTTTACAGATCTTATGTTTCTCTTTAAATAAGTTCTTCTTCACTATAGTACTAAAATGATTAGTACAGGAACTATTCACGTTTATATAATTCAATAACCACACAGAAAATATGCCATATAATTGTGTGTGAATGTTTAAACAATCAGATTAGTTGCTGCCAGATCTTCAATCATTATTATTTACTATTTTCACTTAGTTTAATAACTTTTTTTGTTATATTTTATTTAATCTGAAACGCGTTCGGTTATTACAATTTTGAGCGCTCAGAGCACGATTTATTTGCTCGAAAACCACCGAGCACACAGAGCTGTTTTTTGAAAGTTTTATTTAATTGCCTTTAAAACCCCACAATTGTAATTATTTCAATGGAGGAAGTTGGTTTGTCGTTTTATTTTGTGAACAGTCACCAATTAATTTAATGTGGCATCGTCTGAGTTATATAGTTGTGCAGCTTAGGAGTCTGCAAATTTCAAACACTGTGAAACCATAGTATGAGTCCATTTTCAATTAATTCAAAATATAGTCACAAATCATAACAAAAGTGAGGGTAATAACTCCAAAAATATAATCAGCTAACTTAACTACAACTCCAACCGTTCGGTTATTCAATCTGCGGAGCTAGATCTGCAGACGAATCCATCATGGGATCATAATGCTCAGAGCGCTCGACAGATTTCAATAACGAATGCAACCACAATAGCTCTGTTCGATGACTTTTTAATACTGAAGCGTTCAATGACAAAAGTGCAAATAATGTAGCTTGTTCGATGAGAAAAATTTCAGAACTAGTGCACACTTTTTTAAGGTAGTGTAGTTAGTGCCAGCAACGTAAATGTCAGATTTGAATGTTGTTTTAATCGAATTTAATTGACTGTTCCCTGTGTTTGAAAAGGTGGGGCTAGTGCACACTGCACTAACCTACACTAAAATGTATTGCACTGCATTATATAAATTTCATCGAACAGACCTATCGTTGGTTAATTCATTTCTTCCGAATCTCCGCGGGGAAAACAAACTACTACGCTCCATTCATTCAACAGTTTCGTTCTTACATTCCTCTTTTTGTTTCAGCTCCCGCTCAATGTTCTCACCAAGGACTTCTATTCACACTGATGTTTCTTATGTTTTATTGGCAATAGAATCTTTATAATTTCATGTATTTGTATATAAAATATTTGTCTTAAATTGTCATAAAAAAATCAAAAATAGATTAATTTATTCATATTATTCCGTTATGCTATTACTTTTTTATTTTATATTAGAGCAAATAATGAATAATATTTTTGATAATCTTATCATATGTTTAAATTTAATTTCTGTTTTTATTTTCTTAGAAATAACTATTATCTGTGATATATTGATTTGAAAAACTTAAGTTATAAGTGAAAAGAGTAACATAAATTATTAATAAATAAATACTACATATAATAATAGACGAGATATTATAGCACCTTTTCAATATATACTTGTTAAATAATAATTAATTTATAATCTAGTTCAAATAAAACATCAATCCGATAAATGCACCATGTAATAATGCTGTTATTTTATAATTAATTTGTTGTAATCGTATATGTGTATTTTAGTTAATAAAGAAAATAAGAAATATATTACTTATCTATTAACCGAGTATATTTTTCTTTCACAAAGTGTAATAGGTTTAATATATAATTACAATCCACATGACTTCTAATTAGTATCATTTCGTTCTCAACAATATAATCCATATTTAATTCCCGATATTATAAAGAAATTTATTAACGATAGCATAACAAGTTGAAAGTGTAACTTTCTGACACTAGTGTTAAAAGTAACATAGCGACGATTTGTATTAATAAATATAACTACGTGTCAAAATATCATTCTACATTTTTTTGGAAATTATCTAATGCACTAGGAAGATCCTAAATTACATTTTGTATGATGTACGTGTTAAAAGAGATTTATTTTGTTCTCTCGGCTTCGTATAGTTTCACTAATTTTCCCACTTAAAAAATTTAACTTTTAACAATTACATCATAAATAACTATTAATTGTTAATTAATTTTGTTTCTAAAGTAATTTTTTTTTTAATAAGTGCCCAACACTTGAAATTAATATGTGTGCTAACAAGAATTTGAATAACTTGATGTACATTTAGTATGGAACTAAATTTAACTTTATAATACCGGACATAAGTTTAACAAATATATATGTACCCATACCACGGTGAATTGCTCTTCTTATATTTTATCTTTCTGATCAACAAATTCAGATTATACCGGGTGGAACATCATACCTGTGTACATAGGCGATTAACATGCAAAAACAGTTTTTCCGTGCGCATTGCTCCCCAAATTATTTTAGGCAAAAATGCTTCAAATACATGTTGTAGAGCATAAAATTCTGCATCTAAATCAATAAACAGAATTACTTTTACTTGTTTTGTGACGACAGAAATTAAATATGAAAACATGGAAAATTACGATGAAAATAGCAAATAGCCATGGAATTTAAATAAAAATAAATAAGTGCTTGACATTTGACATATGAATGATTAATTTGACGGGTAAAATATCAAATAGACAGAAAACGAGAAGCATTTATTTATTTTTGTTTCAATTCCATGGCTACTTGCTATTTTCATCGTAATTTTCAATGTTTTCATATTTAATTTCTGTCGTTACAAAGCATGTAAAAGTAATTCTGTTTATTGATTTAGATGTAGAATTTTATGCTCTACAACATGTATTTGAAGCATTTTTGCCTAAAATAATTTGGGGAGCAATGCGCACGGAAAAACTGTTTTTGCATGTTAATCGCCTATGTACACAGATATGATGTTCCACCCGGTATATAAAATTTAGTAAAATTCGATTACATGCAGCGAAGTACTGTCACATGGTACATGCAAGGAATACAGTTTGTCTCAAGGTACGAATGCATTGGGATCTTAAGAATCATAAGAACTAAGAAATTAATTAAATTAGACACAAGTTGCCCCACTAGTAGGGTTGTTTGAACATGTATTTGTTTTTCCAATTGAATGCATAGGTCACTGGACATTGACCAAAATATACATTTTATGATTTTATTTATTGCTTATAACTTTTTTTATGAAATAATTCCACATTTTGGTATGCACTTTGCAGAATTTAACGGTGAATTTGCATATCGCACCATTTACAAGTTGCTGACACTGACATCAACTTTGTATTTTCATATGGATGTCATAATAAGCTATAACATTTTTAAATAGAGATTATTTTTTTGCTTTGCAATAATATAAAACAATAATAGTATAATTTTTCTTTAAACGTTTTATAATGTTCATATTTTGTTACTCAATTTGTTCTTTCAACTCCTAGTAACATACTATTTATAACAGAAAAATAATGGATTTTTTTATTTATAATAATATTCTATTAGAAAACATGAACCATAGGCTGCTATGGAAACTTTTAATAGAATAATCTCGCCATGAAATTAGATTTAGTTTCACTCACTGATTTTTATATAACACTAGATTGGACATAAAGCGGGCAATACACGATGAAATTTTTCTTTTCAAGTGATTTTAAAATAACATTTGATTGGTAATTAAACTATTGCAAATCATGCGGTTAGATAGTAATAGTAGCAATGTGCAAATGTACGGCAAAATTTTTAAAGAAATGTTAAGAAAAAGTACCGCCTATTCTTTTTGTCGATTCATTTATCTTTCTCATTATGCGAGAGAGAAAACTTTGAATAGAAAGCTTCATAGTACAATGCACGCTTAAGCCCCTACAGTGCGTTCCTAATTGAACACCGCCATGATGATTAAATTAAGTTTTTGTAACACATATATTTTTTAAAATGTTAGATGACCGGTATGACCTGAAGAGAGATGACGGCGAGCGCGGTGTGTCACAAAGCTCTAATTTCACCCGTTCAATTGAGGACGCTCTCGGATGGCAGAATAAGACCTATGCCCAATCTTATGTTATGTAGAAATCAGTTGTTTCACTGTAATTTAAGGTATGTGAACACTTCGTCAAATGCTAAATATGTGGTTTTAGCCCCATAAAAATCTAATTATGTTAAATCAGTGGTTTTAGCAGGTCACTGAGTTTCGCTGTTGTTCCCTATCCATTGTCCTATAAATCGAACATTATTGTACCATGACCCGCGAATTGTGAGCAGGAGCTCCGTCCTATTGAAAACACAAGTTAATTTTTTAATTTTTACTTATTAGTTTTAGAGCAAAATTATAAATAGATAAAATGTACACAAAACAAAACTGCACCAAATAAGCCTAAATATATTGATGTAATACATTTCTGTTATGAGCTAAACTTAAAATAAAATGTATAGTTTTTAGCTATTTCCAGAGTGCCATGGTAAACAAAACATACAAACAGTCGTATTGTTTGAGTTTGACAGATGGCATTTGGCAGAGTTTTAATAACTATTGATTTGTTTAAATTATTTCTAAACGGTAATTGTGTCCATGATTACTGAGAAATAATTAAACATGTCACGAATCATTAAAACTATGCCAAATGCTATCTGTCAAACTCAAACAATACGACTGTTAGTATGTTTTGTTTACCATGGCACTCTGGAAATAGCTAAAACTATACATTTTATTTTAAGTTTATCTCATGACAGAAATGTATCACATCAATAAATTTAGGCTTATTTGGTGCAGTTTTGTTTTCTGAACATTTTACCTATTTAAACTTTTGCTCTAAAATTAATGGGTAAAAACTTAGAACAAAATTAAAAAATTAATATTTAATTTCCTATAACTCAAAAAAACGTAGACACCCGATGTTATTAAACAATAGTGGCATGTGCATTCAATTGGAAAAACAAACACATGAACAAACATCCCTACTAATTGGACAACTTTTGTCTATTTAACCAACCTCGTAGCTCTTACGATTCTTGGATCACAATGTATTCGTATTTCGACTGTATTTTGGTATAATTGAATTTATCGAAAATAATCACTTGTTTGTGTTACAATTGGAAAAACCAGTTTTTATTCATAATTTTATGTTAGAAAATTACAATTTTCAGGCTACTGTAAACTCTCCTGAAAATTGTGACGTCACAACGCCTACTACTTACGTCATGCCTATATGTTTGGTTTCGCGCATGGTATTATTAATTCAAATATTATTTTAAACAATTTGATATTCAGATTCCAGGGATGTGTTTTATGATTAATTTTCTTCAAACACTTGATAATTATTTGACAAAAACTACAAAAAATTATTGAGACACTTACGGATTAACATTGTCAACATGAAACAATTAGCACAGGCTTGTTTATGCTGAAGTTAATTGTAGGCGTTGTGACGTCATTGTCTGATTATTTAAAAGTTGATAAAATTTATTAAAAAAACATATTTCACTTAACAATAATTTTTTTTTTCGTTTAAAATTTCATAATTGTGTACTAGTGACCCAATTAATGAAAGAAAAATTAAACGGAAAGGCATTTGTAGACCAATATCAACGCAATAATATAAGAATTAATACCTTGGAGGAAAGAAGGTAAGCTTATATTTTGGCCATGGTTCTGGTTGAAGTGGGGACTTGGGCGGTACATACGTTTAGAATAAACAGTACGGCCCCAAATGCTGATGGTTGCTATAACAACGCGGTAATAGAGATTCTGGTTGCAGTGTGGAAAGCGGATTCACTATCGCTTGCAAACGCTCTCTCCTTTATATTCTTTCCTCCAAAATTAATACAGTAGGGACACTCGCTGTCGGGGCTTTGAGTTTTTTTGAGATGAGTGGCCATTTTTACGACACTAAATTTGAATAGCAGTCTCTTACAAGTGGGATAAAATCTAAAAAACTTATACCACTTGCAATATAAAAGTGAATACTATTTTCCATGGTACGAATAAGTTTGTTGAATCCTGCTATTAAAACTCGTTGTGTCTCAAAACCTTACGTTTTGTCCATTCAGCTCATTTCTATCGCAACGGGATGGATAATGACAAATGAGTCCCATCTGTCATTTCCAAACTGAACCTAACCTAATATTGAGTATGTGGACCACAAGAATGGGGGCGCGTACTTACAATAGCAAGATTGAATAAAATGCTATACAACACGAGTGAACAAATGAATTCAATAACTTATGTGTCTTTGACACATGCGTAAGCGAAATTCTTAGTTTCTTCACTCGTACAGAAAGAACACAGTAAAAAATTTGCGATTTGTTAATTGTGCGATTGTTTAGTATTTTTAGTTAATATTGACAAATATATTGTGTTAAATTAACAATTTGTGTAAATATAACAATTCATTAAATTCAAAATTTTTAACACGAAAAATTGTTATTCTTATTTATTTGTTGGATTTATAAAATTTAACAAATTAATCCGTCATGATAAATAAATTGTGCTAATTTATCAATTTGAAATTCTTAAAGAAAGTTTATATTCTTTGTGGACAGTTAATTTGTTATAATAATTATGATATATTATTCTGCTTCAATATAATTACTAAAATATTTCGTCAAAAGCACAAAAAAATAAATGTTAATATTTACTATATTCAAAAATATATTTAGTTATGAAATACACAAAAATAATTTGTTACTTGCTAACAAATTTGAAACTTGTAAAATTAACAAAATTAACGGAGGATCGTCTGGGTCTAAAAATTTTGTCAATTTTGACTGTGTTATACTGTGTTTTTACTGTGTAATATACTATAACCTCTCTGTTTTGCACTCATTTTGCAGTGTTTAATTGAAAGAAACATGCCTGACATTTGATAGTTTCAAAAAGGTCGGTGCTGCGTCTATTCAAACTTATTTATCTACTCGGTGACGTAAGCCGACAAGTTTCAACTTGTCCGTTACAGGATCATAAAATATTTGAGGTGTGATTACATTACTATATTAATTCTTATACTGTGTCAGCACTCTTGCACGCCGCTGGCACTGCTTGTAATTAGTAAACAAAACAGAGGCTAACCATCCTCCTTGTACATGTGTAACATTCTCCGTATCTATTTGTAAATTAATTTTAGATAAAATCTAATATAGCAATACATATATAAATGCAAATTCTCCGGCGACATTAAAGAAGAAATAAAGACGATGATGTCTCCGTGAGATTGTTTCAGTAAATTGAACGTTCCCCGTTCCAGGGCTGCTCCGCGGCTCCAGACAAGCAGGCTAGTTTTATTGTACGTCTTCCAGGGGAACTCGCAGCGCATATTGGTTCTTTTATCTCTCAATGCAGCTCATTTGTATTTACGAAAACTGCTTTTATAGTTTTTAGAGTTGTGGATTATCAAGCACCGCAGAGTTTTCCGAACGATTTGAGAGCTGGAATAGCTGCTGCTCGGCTGGCACCGGCGACGGATTCCATTCGGGTAAATGTAAAGTCGATTAGATTATTCTGTGTACGAAACGCATTAAATTTCATGATGTTCAGTGCAACATGTAACGGTTACCTTTCAGTTTAAACTTTTAATAAATAAACTATTGAAAATAAAATCAAAAATATTTTTGCAATTTTTAAAATGCAAAATCAATTTACAGTGTGTTAATTAAAAATCTGGCCATAGGCGTTTTAGTGGGAAATCAATTAAAATTCCTCATATTATTTTATTATATATTGTTAATAGTATATTATTCAATGAGCATGTAATGTATGCTATTACTGAGTAACAGCCATTACATGCGAGTAGCATACTATACCTTATCCACAACATTTCCGCAAATATATGTTCTGAAAGATAAGTAGAATTTTTGCTCTGACAAATACAACATAGACAAATTTTAACAACCATCGCTATGCCTACGTATTGAATTGATTTGAATTTGACAGAACGAATGAATAATATTAATTCATCGAAATGTCAATATTATTTCATAAGCATCATTTATTGATAAATAACGGATGAATTATGGGTATATTACATAACAGTTGTGAATAATAGTTATTTACGATACAAGTACGTAAAGCTAGTCTTTAGTCACGAATTGGTCAATTGTAACCCGAACGTACCTTATGGAATAAGAAAAATCGCTTCGAAAATTGGAATTAATCATTTGTTAGTTTTTTTAAGATATACAATAGCTATTTGTATATATAGAGCGCAAAATTATGTATATATACAAGATTCGTGCTCGAGTGAAATAAATACTTTGCGTTCGAATTATACACAATATTTTTCCGACGACTAATTATAAAAATAATAATACTGAACTAATTTCATTAAATTAAACGCATGTATGATATTCCTGTCATTGATTGATGTAGCTGTTCTTTTAATTCGTATCCATGATGATGAATTCGTAAAAAAAAATTTAAAAATCAAACTTTTGTCGCTCGTTGCTATAGGAGGTGAGCGACAAAAATTTTGCCGCTTGTTGCTATTGGAGACGAGCGATAAAATAAAATTCTTCAGAAAATATCCACTTTGCGTTGACAATATTAGCGTCAAAGGCAACTTTCTTTAGCAGTCGTACGAACAAATTTATTTTAAGATATAGCTACAAGTATTTCCCATACAAATTCCACTACCATTAGGAATTTCTGTCAGATGATATATAAACCACGCCACCTTTTTCGAAATTGTTGTGGAGTACACAAATGTACTTTTACATTGAACAAAAAGCCTAATTTGAATAATGGAAGTTACTGGTCGCAAGTTAATCAAAACAAAATTTTGTAAACAAATACACAATACATCCAGAAAGTAAATGTGCGCACTGGTATACAATTGTTTTGAGTTTCATAGCTATTGCTATAAATAAACAATTTAATAAAAAAAATTAAAAAAATTTTTTTTCGGTTATGAAATATAAATGAAATGAAAAATAGAATCCATTTACTAGCTTAGATATAGAATTTAATTGGATTATAGGGTGTTATATTTAAATGGAACCAGAAAATATATCGCTTATTTATTAATTTAGCAATGTATTTCACACAACATGATTTATACAACAACATATAAGCTAATTGATAGCGGATGTTCAATGTTCATTTATGATATCATTTCCGGTTTACTAGTAATTACTTCAAATACATCATGTTTGCTTTATTTTCATGTAAATTATCCCTTAATATAAAAAGAATAGTACGCCAAGACGCTTGTCGATAAATCTCTGAAACTATGCATTTATTAGTTAAGCACCAGAAATACACATAACCTATGTATAGCAAATTTTTCTAAAAGAGATAAATTATTTTCTATAACACTGTTTTGGAAACTAGGCATTCCACAAAAAAAAAATCAGAGCTGCATATTAGCGCGATATATGAATTATCTTGATAGTTACTATGGTTACGTCTGTTTGTTTTAATTTGATTTATTTGAGTTTGACGTTTTCAACAGTTTTACATTTGTATTTTTTGTATAATTTCCAAAATCTTGTTATAGAAAGTATAGTCTACAACATGTAACGGAATGGCATATCCCACAGTCGCAAACCGTAGTCCTCGCCTTCGGCTCGGGCTACAAACTTTTTGCTAGAATGGAATATATGCAATTCTGTAACCCTCCTAAAAGGGGTACAAAATAATAAGGGGTCCTGTCGAGACTGGGAGTCAATAGAAATAGTAGGCCGAAATAACAAATAGTAATATAAAAATATATTAAAAGAATATAAATAAATACATACAGTTTACACACAATTTTACTTTACACTTCTTTCTAGTCAGCTGGAAACGGACTCGGCAATCTGGCACTTATTGAATGTACACACTAACCTTCAGAACTACTCAAACTTAATTTAACATAACCCGGAATTAACTAACTAACTAACTTACATACTAGCACTTATATATATATATATATATATATATATATATATATATATATATATATATCTGTACAAGTGCTAAGTCAGCAAAATAAGTGTCACAAGTAAACAATATTATTTATATGATTTGACCTAATTACCTAATTATTACGTGATCTATATTGTGCTGACTTAGTACTTGTTACAATTCCATTACTTGTTATAGCATATACTATTTTATAATTAGGTAAATAATTTATAAGGTATTATATACAGTGGTCGAAATGGACAAAAAAAGGTAGCGAGATGGTTATCGAATATAAATTGTTAAATGTAGTGTTAATATATTTATTGTTATATTTTGTATTATACACAGGATGGTAAAGAACGCACCATAGCTTTTTCAATGCCATTTTTAAAATGTTCAATTATTGGCTTCCCTAATTATTTTACATCAAGAATTTTAAATAGTTTATTTTAACGAAAAAATTTCTGTATTTTTTTATACTAATATTTACAATTTTACTGTACTTGGAATCGGAAAAATGACGGAAATGTTTATTGGTAATTTTCTTAAAATTATCAGTGCCATGAAATAACAAACCAAATGCACCAATTAAAAGATATTGGTTGGAACCACGAGCTAAGATTTTGGGTAATATAATAGTTAAATATAATTTATAAAAAAATGCTTCACCTAGAAGTTATAGAGAAATACGAGTATATCAAGTTTATTTGTAATATTTTTTATAAAATAATTTTAAAACATTTCCCAACGCTAAAACCGAGGCTAAATAAAACACTGCTTTTAAAACACCCAAAAAACAGAGCTCGTGGTACCAGCCATTGTTTTTATCTGTCGTCTGCTGTCTTCTGTGTTTGCTATCAAGTGTTCGAATTAAAAATGTATAATAACTTATAATTGGTGCATTTGTTTTGTTATTCAATGCAATGATTTCAGGCAGGTACAGAAAAATTATAAATATTAGTGTCAAAAAATTAAGAAATTCTTCCTCTACAATAAAGTATTTCAATTTTTGTTGTAAATTAATTAGGGAAGCCAATAATATACATATTTTTAACTTTGGTAATCGTTACAAAAAAAAAAAATGACATATGGTGGAGCGTGGATTATTTGCGAAGGTAACTAATACCACACGACGAATCGCAATAATTGCATGGATTGCTTTTCATTTGCCTAAAATAATTTGGCGCCATTGTGAACATTTACAATTTTACAAACATATTGAAATAAAATAAATATTTGTTAGAAGAAGTCCCGGGATCCTAATCTAAAGAAAGTAGGGGGATGGTTTCATGTTAAAAAAAAAGTAGCGAGATGCCATCCCACCCCACCCTGCCTCACTTCGACCACTGATCACACACTAAAACTGGCTGACAAAAAACAAATAACAATTAAAACTAATTGTTGACAAATGACATTTTCCGAGTTACCATTGTTTTGGTTAATTGTTTTATTTGAATAAAGTTTTTTTTCACAATATGCCAGGAAACCCCACCGTTGTTCTCCAGAAATGGTGTAGAAAATGTTTTTCCCTCTCTAGAGAGAAAAATATAGAAGTGTTACTAACATGAATGTTATTTACAAAAAATATATTGCAAAAATTATTAATAATTTTATTGAATCTCCTTAATTTAGGCATATACAATCTTTAAATTATCTTACAATTTGGTCTTATATTTTATTTTTCCAGATAAAATCACAACTTGACAACTTTAATTTATATTTAATACTGGTTCATTGGCATTGATGATAACCTAACTTTTAACGTGTCAGCTGTGTTGTCAAAATGTATTTTAGGTACGAACAAATCCTTTTTAGTAACTTGTCGTGAAAAAAATGTTGTGTCTAATACGGGAGGAAAGCCCTTCTTCCACTCTCGCTTGAACCGCCTTATTCGTTGCGCTCATGAGACAAACTTCGGGCTCAAGTGGGAAAAGAAGCGCTTTCTAGTTTGACAAATAACTATTATTCAACACCTCGCAATGAATGCTCTGTAACTATGGTGATTTTAAACAAGGAAAGTAACAGATTACCCACTTGTGGGTCATTGGAGAGTAACTTTTTATTTAAAATAATAATACAGGACACTTTTTTCCAATTAGGGATAATTAAAGTGCTCGGAACATGATTCTAAGGAATTTTAGATGTACTTTTCAAATTTCTAAAAAATATAGTACGTTTCATTTGAAATTTCGAAAATTGATTTAAAAATTACAAATGTACATCCGTTATCAATTGGCTTATATCAAAGAGAATAAATTTACTTATCTCTGCTTATATGTAATTATATTATGTGCAATAAATTGCTACATTCATAAATATAACGCTCAGTATAACACATTTATTTGAAGCCTTTTGTTTCAAAATACTTTTGCGTAAGGAATTTCTGATTTCCAATATTAAACACCTATGGCTCGCTTTTTAATTAGCGCTGTGTATACCTAACCCTGGTCTAGAAACTTAAAACGATTTGTCTTGTTGCCACAAGTATTTTTTATATGAGGGCAACAGTATATTTAATAACACAAAAGAGCAGAAAACAGCTATAAAGGAATGTAATGAATTCATGCATAAGTACATACGCACGTGCTGTTGGAATTCAGAAATAACTTGTCTTAATAAACTCAAAATATGCCCTAGTTTCAGTTAGAGGCGCTGCGCTGTGTGTACTCGGCCCACGCCCGCTGTATTTATGTTGCCACTTTTTACTTAATTTAAATTTATTTTCTACCTTTATTACACACTCTCTGACTTCATGTACCCGTGTTTTAAATACGAATTTGAATAAATATGAGACACAAGAGAAAACACTTATATTTCAACCATCTTCTCTTCATCCTCTCACCCACTTATGAAATTTTATATCCATTCGGAAATTTTAATTGAAAGCGCACAAGAAATTAAAACTAAAATTTACAATTACTGTTTGAATGTAACTGAATACTATACAATGTTCATTGATTATAATTAGCGTATATTTTGTCCACTGATTTCTATATAATACTAGATTGGGTATAAGCCGCTACGCTGCGTTCCCAATTGAACGCCGCCATGGTGGTCAAAATAGGAGATTTGTGACACTTTATATTTAAAAATGTTAGATGACAGGTATGACCTGACGCGGTGGCGAGCGGGGTGTGCGCAAAACTTCAATTTCACCCGTTCAATTGGGAACGCTCTCAGATGGCAGAATATGGCCTATGCCCAATTTAGTGTTAAATACGAGTAGAAATCAGTAATTTTGTCCCAATTTAAAGACTATTTGGACATTATTGATATTTTTTATGCGCGCTTGAAGCGTCGTCATAGACATGTATTGTTTTCTCTGGTATTATTATAAACCATTGAATATGTAATACTGTTATTTTGTGACGATCTGTTTTCGTAGTCGTATTTAAAACCAAATAATTTTTAATGTGATACATTTGCTATACAAGGCAGTGAGTCGAAGAACGCACCCTATCGTTTTCAATGCTATTTTTGAATTGTTCAATTATTAGCTTCCCTAATTGTAATATAATAAACCGGTGTACTAGCCACGTGTGGCAATTTAAAGGGTTGCCAAATTCAAGTTCGAAAAAAAATTAAATCGTTTCTAAATTCATATGAGTGTTTAAAATTATATCGTTGTCCATTTCAAATCAAATACCGACTAATCACTATTTATACGCATAAGATTTTAGAAGTTTATTATCTACACTGGTTGTATACTCTGTGTAGAATTTAAATGCGGAGTACAGGGTATTCAATGTTATTTTTTTGATATTGCTGCACATATTCACCTATTCACATTACAGCAAAAGTATAAATACAAAAGTTGTTCAGAATTTACAAATGAATGCAGTAAGGCCATTTTCAGTACATAAATATTAATATTTCGCGATATATCAAACAAATTACTAGTAATTTACGTAACAAGACCTGAAAGTGATACTTTACTGGATGAGCAAGTATATTCCAGAGCGAGCCGCAGGCGAGCTTTGGAAGCTTGCGAGCCCAGTGAAAACATTTTCAGGTCATGTTGGGAATAATATTTTTTTCGTGATCCTGAAAAATATAAATAATAATTCTTACACCTTATTGCAATATTTGACACATGAATGAAAAATAAATAAATAAAGAACTGATCGCTATGGAAACATTGCTTTCCGATCCCATATAGTCAATTTTCCGAGCTAACTCGGCAAAGCAGGAATTTTCCGAGCTAGCTCGGTAAAGAAGGAATTTCCGGTCTAAAAAGCGATCAGAAACAGCTCATTTTCTGGGCTATCGCGAAAAAAGTAATATTTATTAGGAATATTGTAACACGGCCATGGAAAATTAAACATAAACGAAAAATATTTGACATTTCATAAATAAAGTTTAAAGGTTATTTATTATATATTTATTTAACAGAAAGAAATAGAAAAAATGAACTCTCGAATTCGCCATTTTTTCATTACAATCTCGTTTGACATTTCTATAGAAAATAATACAACCCTGTAATAAATAAATATAAATTTGTTTTTGTAATGTCAAGTATTTTTCGCTTTTGTTTAATTTTCCGCGGCTATATTTCAATTTTTCTAATAAATATTAAATTCAATTCGATTGATATATCGTGAAATACGAACATTTATGCAATTAATTCGACCTTATTGCATGTATTTTTAAATTCTGAACAATAACTGTAATTACACTTTGGTTGTAAAGTGAATAGGTAAAAATTTATAGCAAAATCACAAAATAGCATTGAAATATCTACATTCCATATCTAAATTCTACACCCGCTAGTCGCATATAAGAAAATGTTACATCATTAGCAAATAGGTGGTCATAATAATTATATATAATTAATTATATAAATAATAGTATATCATGACGCCATTTATCCATTTCCGGGTGTGGTACTTCTATACGGAAGGGTAAAGACATGGCGTGGAACGCATTTCTGCTTGCGGCCGCCATTAGTCTGCTTAGAATAGCGTGTATTGCATTGTATGGTTCGTATTAAGAGTTGCTTTTCGCATACATTTTTATATATTTGTGAGATTTATAGTTTGAAATAGTTTACGAATATAGTTCAATAGTTTATTTACAGTGTAAATCATATTATTATGTATAACCTAACTTTTGAAAATAACTAAATTTATATTATCTTTATAATTTATAGTGTAATAATTTTATATTTCTTTCTAATTCAACATTAATTTTGCTACAAAGAAGTAGGGTAATGTAAAAACAACGTATTTATCCTATTCTCAGTTAGTATTTTTGGCAGACTAATGGCGGCGACTCTGACCATATCTATACCTTACCCTACTCTGCTCAAAGCAGATCTCGGTATTATGATATATTTAGGCGTTAGGTGGTGAAATAATGGCCTCCAAGGATCGTAATGGCGGTCACGAAATTTCCACCCAGTAAATGTTTTTGGTGAGTTTTTTGAAATCTTTAAACTGAAATGTTGGAGAAAAGTGGTGCCAATGCCAAATTCTTGTCAAGGTTAGGAAAAATCATAAATCCAGGACTGTCGTTTGTGATGTGCACATAATTCACAATTCCTCCATTAATGAGGCGGCATATGAACAAAGCAGTGAATCAGCTTTCTATCTTCGAAAAAAAAATGACAATTAGCCCCACCTCCATTCTTTTGAATTGAATTCATCTAGCGATTTGAAAACCTTTGAATGCAGTTTGTCTCTGGCATCACTGTAAGTATTCAATCGTAAGAATTTAACGGTTTCTGAACTAATGTATCACGAAAAAACTGCTCAACTTTACATAGTTTAAAAAAGCAATAGTGACCCGTTGAAATTAGGACATCCTCCAGTATAGTGGTCTGGTTACGGGGCAAAGGGGACAGACAGGTGTCACATTCATCGTGATCAGAGCCGACCGGGCGAGTGCTATGTTGTGTCGCGCGCCCGCCACTCCAGGGGACTGCAGAGACAGAAAGAGGGAAAGAGAGAGACAGAGAGAGAGGGTGTAAAGAATGACGTTCATTTGGGGGTTGTTATTTGTCGGAATGAACGTGTTAAAGTATATGATACGCTAAAATATGTGCTAAGCAGGGGGGAACACTCAGAATTGGGTTTTTATTTATGATCCCATTCGAAGTTATAATCTATCTGTACAAGTATATTCAGTACATTTTAGTAACTACTGACTAGTTAGATAATATTATGAAAATTCTGAATTTTAAGATAAATTTATAAATATCGGTGTGGTCAACCTAGATGGTGGTGATGCATTAAACGTTTAACACTATTTAAGCGACACTTTTTCTTTCTCTGTCAAGAAATCTTGATAATAAATTTTTCAGTTCTGCATTTATGATTAAAATATAATAATTTGATATACATTTGTGAACCTCAGAATTTTGTTAATATGCAACACAGAATTTTATAAATACGTGAATTAAGATTTATATATAAATTTTATGTCGAAAATATATTAAGTTGATACTTTATAAAATGTGTAATTTCTGATGTATAAATTGAAGATATTTATGTATAATTTTCCTTTTTCTCAAAATATATGGTCGAAATGGATATACCTATATTTCAAAACTAAATTTATGCCGAAACATCAACGTAAGAAACATTTAACTAAAACTAAAGGGAGAGGCAAGGCAGCCGCCAACACTACACTCTTGAGCGTTCGGATTGGACAAAACGACAGAGAAAGGGGATTATCCTAAAATATCAAGAGTCAAGAAATATCAAGAATTCTTGAAACAAGACAAGAAATACATTGTCAAGAAATGAGCAAGACAAGAAATGTTTAATGTCTTGTCTTGAAAATCAAGCCCAAGACAAGAAGTGATCATCAAGACAAGATTTCTTGTCTTGATGAAACACTACTTATACTAAAGAAACATAAAACAATTTTAGATACTTTTAAATATTTTAGATATTTTTACATATCTTAGATGCTTTTAAATATCTCAGTTAAGTACTTTAAAGAAATATCTGAGTAACTTTTAAATATTTTAAATAACATAAAGCTAAAATATAAGAAAAATGTATCAGCTATTTCAAAATATTTCACATACACACGTGGAAAGAATAAATAATACACAGTTGAAGTAATATTATAATTGTTTAAAAGGGCACGATTTCAAGATTTACAGCAGAGGCTGCCATTTCATTGCGACGAGGCAATGAATGCTGCCGAAGCTATAAATCTTTGATTGGTGCCGAGTAGAACACATATTACGTTGCCATGCAATTTTTGAACGGTTAGTATACAATTGTTGACACTTTCTATGCGTTTGTTGAGCAGTTTCCATATTAAATATTTTTATAGCCTAAGCAGTAAAAGTGACATTCTACAGATTGTTACCAGTCCGTAAAGTGCTACCTTTAATATCAATCGGTAAAAAACTATTTTCAAATAAAAGATACTTTTTAAGAAAAAAGATACTTTTTAAGACAAAATAAATTTTTTTTTTTAAATGGGAACTAAAGTGCTCGAAAATCGTCATTTAAAGCTTAGAAATCGTCACTAAAGAAACAACGGGCATACCGTAAAATAATTATTGTAAAAGTAGAATTATTTATCAGATATATGACGTATTGTAGTAAATTTATACGTAAAATGAAACAATTTGTAAAAGAACAAATAACTAATTAATTTCGATGAAGAAATATAATTTTGAGTGCTACTTACGATAACTTCAATGTTCCAGGTTGGCAACATTAAGTGTTAGTTCCAACTGACAACTGACATTTGCATAAACAACCTATATAATATTTTTTTTACAGTTCAAGAAAAGTTTAAAGGCTCCTCTCGATTGCATACATAGTTTTTGTGAAGTTTATTTTGTGAGTTCATGTAAGTAGATTTGAGTTTTATGTATGAGTATTGTTAATAGCGAATGTTATCTCAGTCTCGATCTTTGAAAGTTATTGTAAAAGTTAGTGAGTAAGCGATACTTTGAATTATATAGCGTCGGATTATTCAGCTCGAAAAAGTATTTGATTTATATAATTTCTTTTGCTTGTTCGTTATTTTTTTTTTTTTTATTACGAAGATGGGAGGCGGACTAACTACTATGGTCATATGCCGCCTCATGAGAGGATGATTGTAAATTTATGTAAACATCACAAACGACCATGCTTTTCAGTGGGATTCGAACCCACGACCTTGTTCGTTATTAAATATTATATAATTTTGTTATTGTTGAATACGTGTTTGATTCCCGCCTGCGCGCATGTTTCCCGCCAATTGATCAGAAGTCTTTATCTAAATACTCTTCGGAATCGAGTTTGTATATTCCGTGGTGGCCAGCGACTACGCTACCCTTGGTTATTCATTTAATCAAGTAAAACCCTTTCGTATGTCAGTTACCTCTTGGTACCAGGTGCGAGGTACCTGTTACACAGTTCTTATCACCTCAAAATTTTATAAATCTGCAGCACAAGATTTTGATACTTTATAAAACGTGCAATTTCTTATGTATAAATTGAAACTATTTACATATAATTTTCCTTTTTCTTTAATATGAGCGAAATGCGTGTATACTACAAAAATTAATTTATGCCAAAACACTGCAGTAAAACTAAATTGGAGGGGCAAGGGCAGACGCTAACGCTCTTGAGTGTTCGGATTGGATAAAGCGATAGTGAAAAGGGATTCCCCTAAAATGTTAAGAATCAAAAAACATCAAGAATTATTGTAACAAGACAAGAAATACAAAAGCCCAAGACAAGAAGTGATCATCAAGGCAAGATTTCTTGTCTTGTTGAAGCACTACCGAATCCGAGTAACGAATAAAAAGGTTACAATTATACATAGCAGGAAATTGCCAGTGCAGAGGATGGATTTTATGCCGATGAGTCAATACTGCTATTTTATCTTCAAACCCAAATATGTTTACACAAGTCAGACGGCTGTCCAGATGCATTCCTGGATATTTGACTTCATCATCTTGGGGTATCTTGCGGTTATTTAGATATACTGGGGCGCATGTGTCTCTTCTGGTATAGCTTGTACAAAAATCCGTGGCGATTGATTTGACTTGCTAATGGGATAAGCCAGCCCTATTCAGCGGGGTGCAAGTTTGTCTGATGTTCAGGAGTGGATTATTATAATTTTTGGCTTAGATGCTTCAATCTCCGAAATTTTTAATACGATTATCTTTTCAATTGTTTCCCCGAAAACTGTTAAGTAAGATAATTTTATACAAATATACCTTCAGAAAACGACATTTAAAATTCATTTTATTAAAATTTTTCATATTTTGATATTACTTGTGTCTGTTTGTGTAAAACTCATTTGAAAATATTATCCAGTACAACCCTGTAAAGTAGTCCCTCATAAATTTCTTTAATCCTCTTATGGAATACCTGCTGAGAAACACTAATGGAATCAATCGCCACGGATTTTTGTACAAGCTATAGTAAAGGTGATGTGGGTGAATTTACTTTCATTGGCTCTAATTCCAAAAACTTTTTGTCAACATTAGATTAGATAATTTTTTTATAAAAGTTGCGAAGCCCATTTTTATCCGAATCTATTGCCGATATTGCTGTATCATCTGCATATGTTTGTTCCATGGTACGAAGATCAAAAGTATACAGAGCATTGACCCAACACTTCTTTGGGGTACTTCCGAAGTGATAAATGTCGTGATGATATTTATTTATTTGTCTTTATTTCATTTTAAAGTTTTATACCTTCAAGATAATCGTCCGTTAATAACACAATATACTATTATGTTCTAAAGGATTTCAATTTCTATAACAGTGATTGCAGAAGTAAGCATTTTGTGGCGGTGACGTTTGCGAGTGACTGGCATCATAATTCACTGCTTGGATTGTCCATGCGGTAGTTACATTATTCGGTTCGTTTAAGCCATCACATCTTGCGCGGCCACTTTAAGTGTAACATAATAGATGGCGACAGCGTCGCAGAGTGACCGCGCTGTCCGCCGTCCGCTGCTCTGATAAATTATCACTACGTCTGAGGTCATATGCGCTGCCAGCGTTGATTTTACAAAGCGATGACATAAAAACATACTTTGCACAAGCAAAAAATCCTGAAAAGGATTTATTAAGTAGCTTTTTCACTGACAGCGACGAAATGGCCGGATTCACCACTCAATTTTCAAAATAAGATTCAAGTACATTACTGATTTATTTTAATAAATAAAATAAATATACATTTAGAAAAAAATTGCTAAATTTTATTAGAAATAAACGATTTGAATAAAATATAAATTTATTTGGAGCAAAAAATAATTGTTTAAAATAAGCACAAGCGAATTATTTAAAATAAATAAATTTATGTATTTAATTCGCTATTTATTTAAATTAAATATGTATTTATTAATTTTAATATTGAAAATAGTCGATTAATTGATTAAATAGCTCCGTGGTAACGCATCGGACTGTGGATCGTGAGACCCTCAGTTCGAATCCCACAGTCGACAGTTGCCAATTTAAATTTGCCCCTGTGGTTTCCCCTCCAATAACAATTTTGAGGGTTATGACTTGACGGCTGGTAACCGCGTTTCATACACAAAAATATATCACCTACCGAGATCTGCAGAGTGCCACACCCACAAGGTGTGAAAGACGTGATGATATATTTATTATTTATTTTATTTTCGATTAAGAACTGATCTTTCCATCTACGAATAAAAAACTTAAAAAAATATTCGCCGAATAGATGAAAAATGTCGCCTCGAAATCATACCTCAATCGATATTAATTGTTATAGCTATAATTGTTTGATGTTTAATTTTTTATTTATTCGGCGAATAATAATAATAATAGACCTTATTGATAAAAAAAGCCAATGGCTAGGTTCAGCTTAAGCTGTTCTTCCACCTAACCATACAATAATATATAAATATTTACACAAAAATTACAGTGAGCCAACAAGCATGAAAACTTAATCAAGATCAAATTCATTACACTATTAACAGAAGATCAATGAAAAATAAACAAAAGACAACAACAAAAACACAGGTCAATGGTCAAATAACCAGCATTAATACATAACACAATATTTATAATACAGAAATAAATACTACTGAGCAAATAAGTGCCTGACATGTTTTTTAAATGAATATAATGAAACTGTCCGTCAATCAAAAAGAATGCTATTATATAGAGTACGAGCAAGAAATGAAAACGAACCTTTAAATTTTGATTTACGGTACGAAGGAACAATATATAAATTTTTAATACGGAGAGCATAATTATAACTTCTGTACACTAATATATCCAGTAGATAATGTGAAGCTCCGGTATATATTATTTTGAGCACTAAACAGAGGTACGCAACTTTTAAACAATCATCAACAGAGGCAATTTTAGTTAATTTTCGATATTCAGCAATGTGATAATATTTCCGCACTCCGTAAACAAATCGCAAGCAAGAGTTTTGAACAAGAGTAATTATATTTTTGTCAGTTTGCGTGAGATTTAGGTTATATGAGTACAGCTGCAATAATCAAACAATGGCAAAACAAGAGTATTTTGCGAGTCTAAGTTTGACAGAAGTGCCAAGATCACGTCTAAATTGATATAGATGACGGAGTTTAAGTCTTGCTGCTGTAAGTTTTTTATTTAGATGTTCTCTAAATAATAAACCTTCGTCAACAAGAAGACCTAAAATATTAATGTAAGGACTACGCTCAATGTTGATACTATCCATGTTATATTAGGTGTATTGTCACAAATACCTACCACTATGAAAGATGATTTGCTAGCATTAATTTTTAGACCTAAATCCTGATTGACTGTCTGGCAAGATGTTATTTTCGGACAAATAGAACATTATCTGATCACAACACACTCTTTCAAGAACTTTGGATAATGCAGGTAGAATACTTATAGGTCTCAAATCGTCGAATGTTTTACACTCCTTGTTTTTTGCCACTGGTTTAATAATCGCAGCCTTCCAAATATCTGGCACAACCCCCTCAAGTATACACGTATTTATGATGTGCGTGAAATAATCCACAATTACTGGCAAAATTATCAAGAGCATTTTTAAAGATATGCCATCTGCACCAACGGCATTAGATTTTTGTTTGTGTAAAAGTTCAAATATCGTATTATCGTCTACACAATTAAACTCAAACTGTTGACTTGGTTGTTCCACATATCTATTGTTTAAATAAAAGTTTAAAGTATCACTGTCAACATTTGAAATATTGACTCTACCATTTATGTATTGTCCATATTCCTCAGGTGCACACAATTCGTCTGGAATATTTTTTGCTGTTACATTTTTGACAACCAATCTTTTCAGATTATTCCACAATTGCTTAGAATTATGTATGTTCCTGTTAATATCATATCTTCCAAAAACAATTTCATTGTAGGGGATGCGGCAAGAGTAGCGCAGAGGGCAACAAAAAAAAGTGATACCATTTTAATAAGGCAAGTTTGAAATTCAGCTTAAAAAATCGAAATAATATCATGTAAAAATCGAAAAACTATATTAGCTGTTAATTTTGATAGTTTTGTTAGTTGACAAAAAAAAAACTTACCGATCCGTATATTGGCATCCATACAAATATGCTATAAAGGCGGATCGGCAAGTTTTTTTTTTGTCAACTAACAAAACTATCAAAATTAACAGCTAATATAGTTTTTCGATTTTTACATGATATTATTTTGATTTTTTAAGCTGAATTTCAAACTTGCCTTATTAAAATGGTATCACTTTTTTTTGTTGCCCTCTGCGCTACTCTTGCCGCATCCCCTACAATGAAATTGTTTTTGGAAGATATCAGTTCTTTTTGTTGATTTAGTTTTTGGACTTGGCTTCAAAGCCTTATTCACAAATCTAAATTAGTGTTAGTGTTGTTTTTGTTTTAACAACTTTGTAGATGTGTTATGCAATCGTTTATAAATCGGTTTTACGTTTTAGTTTTAACGCCAAAGTTTGCAAACTCCTTAGTTCTGTTTTAGTTCTGCGTGTTATACTTAAGAATTAACCAATAGGAATACGTGTAAAATGATGCAGCGATATACAGTTATCTTTTTCTTTCAACTTTCATTCAAAATACGTAAATAACCATAGCAATAAACGCTTCTTCGGCATTCATCTAGAATAATTTGTATATTAAAACGTTTTTTTAAAATAATTTTATAATATATTTATCACTAGCTAATACCCGGCATGCGTTGCAATGCCACTCAAAGATATTTTCTGAAATACCTCGCATGTGATACCATACAATTGGCTGAGCAAACTCGTTACTTCGTTTCTTGTTTCTATTCTTTTCTAAGTAATATGTATTCTGAAAATGAACCAAATCTGATCATAAATACAATTGTTCGAAATATCCCGACCCCAGCGCTATCTAATGGGCCCAAACTAAATCAGGAACCTTCGTGGGGATGCTCACAACAACTCACCGAAGTTTCATTGCAATCGAATGTATAGTATAAGAACGTATACGGGACAAACAAACAAACTGTAGTTCATATCAATAAAATACATAATGTTTGTTCCAAGTGGTTATTTCTGACAAATTAGTGATATGTTTGTGACAATTTCACTGCGCCTGCGATAAATGTAAAAAATCTGATGTGGCCAGCACATAACCTCCCGCCCAATACTACTCTTAAACGGTACAAAATAGTATTTGATGATACAGAAACATACCTTCTTATTTGTTTAATTTCTATTTATATTTGAGAATTTTAATTTTCTTTTGTATATTTATTTAATTTTATGACATATATTTCACTAAGAAAACAGCTTCACAATCACAATGACATGTGTCACATTTCGTAAAAAATTGAAAATTTTTAAATGTTTTCATGGTGTACTAGGAATGCAAAATTTGTAAAATCTAATTTCTTTATATTTTATTATCTCTAAATCTAATGAAAATTAATAAAATGAGTGTAATCAAAAAACATGTAAAATTAAATATTCTTCAACTTTCAAAATAACATAAATTGTTGAAAAAGGAAATTTAACCGTGTTTTTCACGAAAAACTGTTAAGGGCTTCAAGCAAACTGCTACTTCCGGTTGACCAATTTTATCCAAAATCTAATCAGCTCTTCATTTAAATATAAGAAGCAATAATTCACAAAATTGTATTTTTTGGTATTATAGTATTTGAGTTATGCGAGACGAAAAAATTGCCACAGACTACACACACACACACACATACATACATACATACATACATACATACATACATACAGACATCATCGCGAAAATAGTAAAATCGTATTGTAGGGACCCTAAAACGTGCTTATTCATTGAAAACTCACTACCCAATTTTTTGACCAAAAACAATACCTCCCTTACCTAGAGGTAGGCGGGAGGTAAAAATGGAGTGAAGCGCATATGCATACTTATTTTTTGTTTTGACAGCTAACCTTAAATATACATATAAATAAAGAAATTCATACATTTTTCGCTACAAAAAAGGAAATGAAGCTTACGTTTCAAACTTAACTTTGTTTATAATTATTGCAGGCGCAATGAAATTGTCACAAACATGTCACAAACTTGTCAGAAATAACCACTTGGAACAAACCTAATGTCATTTTCTGACAGTATTGGAGGTAACTGCATTACCGATCTAGTTGAATTTATTTTTTATATTTGTCACTAAATGTCGCTACTCATTAAATCCAACAACTAAAACGTTATTTGTGAATGTCACTTCCAAATACAATAAAACATAGAACATAAAACTAACACTAGTTTCGATCTGTGAATTTGGCTTTCGTACTCATGGTCGTGCGATGTCTCAAATCACAGACAGACAATGTGCTGCCATCTTGTGGCAAAAATTGTAAAAGGAAATTTTAAATTGATAACTTCACGCGTGATAACGCGAGATTTCACATTTCTGCCGCCGGCTAAAATACATAATCGTAAATAAAGAGTTATGTGCACATAATTCGTAAAAAAACTAATGAATACGTTTAAGATATGTATTATATCGTCTCTGATGCCAGTTTCAATGGAAATTATGATAGCATTTTTGTATTAAACAAGTTTGAATTATTTGGAGGTTAGGTTTTCCTAATATTAGGCGTAAGTAAGTGTTGTCGGTGAACTTCCAGCACACTTGGACTCTTGCCGGCGTCGTTCTACCGAACGACTTGATTCGAGAAATGCTTGTTTTTCATTACGTATAGCAGCTGTGGTTAAATTACGTAGCTGTTTATAATAATTATATTTAGCTTCAGATTTATTCTCTTTATTCGCAACTGAAATCGCCGATGGCGGCAGCACTGTACCTATAAAATGGCTACTAAATGGAGTATTCGGAGTTGTAGATAACATGTGCAACATAAGAAAGTGAATCAAAAAATTAAATTAATTTTGAATAGACGTAGTTTTGACGTCTAATATTCTGTACAGGGGAGTATTGTTGCATATTATATTGCGCCGAGTACAGTTATACCACCCTTTTTGTTTTTATTTTTAAGTATTGACAAGACTAGCGCTGGGGACTCGTTCATCACTTTTGGAAAACTTTTTTACATAAAATGTTTCTATATATTGAAGCGGTACGACAATTTCGAAATATATTTGTATTTTAATTGTGTTAATATTGTTATCTATGGCCATAGTAATGTTTTGTTTTGGTATCAATACTGTTTTCTTTTGTGTGTATGTTTTTTTTTTGTGGTTTATGCTATTTTCGGAAGGCTCCGAGGGTCGAGCGCACGTGTCCACTACGTCATGAGATGACATCAGCGCGTTCGAAGTAAACAACTTGACCAGCGGGCTCTGTGTGAGATCTGCGACGTACCAGTGCAGCTGCCACTCCAGGCGTCAGGCAGTCTACCACGGAGCGGGGTGCAGAGGTTAACTGACTGCGCGTAGTACCCTGGGTTTTCTGAGGGAACGAGAGGGAAATTTTTGTATATATACTGTAAAATCTGCTTCAGTCGGGGAGACCATGCGTGGTCTCCACTCTGACTTCATGTTAGCGTGAGTCTAGGAGTTCTCACCTTCCTATACTCCGCTCTAGTTGCTTTGGCAGAGCCAACGGCACGGAGTTTCCTTTCCTCATTTTGTTGCTTTGGCTGGCCAATGGCACTGATGAGGTCCTTAATCCTTTTATCCATCTTGTTGCTTTGGACGCGAGGCACAGGTGATCCCTAATATTCCGCTTTTGTTGCTTTGGCTGGCCAATGGCACTGAGCATCCTTTACTCATCCTGTTACCTTTGGCCAAGGTACGGATGAGATCCTTAATTAACCGATCTTTGCTATCCAATATCAGGTTTGTGGAACTCTCGACTTAATGACATGATTCAGTTTTAAGAATGGTTATTTTTCACAAAAGTAACAATTCACTTTGGGGCAAGATTAGTTTGCGATACTGACAACGGCCACAATGATATAATTATTGAGTTTTGAATAATTATTTGATCAAGTGTTTTCTGTTTTTTATGTGCATTTTTGCACCAACGATTATGTGCAAGTATGCACCAACGATTATGTGCATGAATGCACCAACGTTAACAAACTTCTCCATGTGGAGACACCCTGTGCTTTGCGCAGACTACGAATTTCTCTGTAAAGAGACAACTGTACCTGTTTTTACACTTGTGCAGTATAAACTACGATAACAGAAAACACTGATTCGTAAATTTAACAGTAAATAATCTGAGTGTTGGATACACTATGAAATTGTTGTGGTTCGTTTGGAAGTATCAATGTTGTTCAATTTATAAGATATTTAAATTTGATAAACATCATTTTGATTATTATTTGATTTTTGCGTCATTTTGATATCTTTTATTTGGTTCTCTCTGCTTGAGGTTTTCGTCGTGGTTTCCCTCTTGCGATTAAAGGCGAATGCCGGAGAGTTGTTTTGTGTTTTCCACGACAGAACTTTGTGTTCAAACCACTCTGTTCGTTCTAAATTATTATTATAATATTATGATGATTTTTCTTTTATTCTGGATATTTATTGGTTTCAATAAATGCACAAGGTGTGACTTCACAGTCATGTCTTTTGGAAGGAATTTTAATTCTTTCATTTCAACTGAAGCTATCCCGATTCCCCCACCATTGATAGCTACTTCGTATTACGGACATTTTTTGGGGTAACATTTATTTTATTTCAAACACAACGTAGGCGACGATTGACGGATTATTTTTATACTAGACGATTGTACTTTTACAATATTGTATATTATATTATAATTACCTTCAAACGAGTCACTTTATTATTAAAATTAATATTAAAATGGTTTATTTATTACTTTATCCTTTAGGTACGGGTATGAGTTAAAAATATAAAACATATAAATAATGGTTTCGATAATGGTTTGTATTGATATAACTAACTAGAACAATACATTAAAAAATACATTTTTGTATTAAAAATATTCAATTTCACTGCTTAAATTATTCCAAAAACTTATCCTCACTGAAAATTGGTGAAGAAAGGTTAGGTTAGGTATCACACAAGCTATTATAAAAAACCTAGGGATATAAAATTCTCATCTATTCGGTCAATTCAAGTTCTCCATATTTGATTAATATTTACACTTTACTTGCACCCTTTCTTGGAAATAAATGGAAACTATGTAACACATTCTTGCTGGCATACGAAAATAGCAGCCATGTACACAGCAGTTTTTGTTGTGATTTTTTCTTGATTGTGGTACTCATTATAAAACGAATCAAATTTAATACGGTAGGTGAAGAACAAATAAATGAGAAAATAAATTAAATGGAATAATATTGCACTAAACATCTAGACAAATATCACTTCTATTAACATTGCATCAAATGCGTCATACACACCAGTACTCCACATAGCAGTTTACATTTTTACCACCAGATGGATACGGGTCCATTTCAGTTGCGAATAGTTCAACAAAGCCGTATCTCGTTTTTCTGCATTATTTTGATCACCGGAGTGATCCAAGGACAATAATTCTTAAAAATTATTGTGGTTTTCATGGGTGCATGTTTGTTAAATAGTGAAATGATGTTATTATTTAAAAATTCTATTTTATCATTAATATTATTAAATAATAAAATATCGTTCCAATTTACATTATAACATTCAGCAAAAAATATTTCCAAGTTGAAATTACTAAAATCTCTGTATGTAAAGAACTTCTTTGGCGCATCAGTTTTAGGTAAGTCTAATGTACAGTAAACACCAAAATGATCAGTAAAATTTATGCATTCGATAACTCCAGCGTATGTACATAATGACTGATTTGATATCGCAATTATATCTATTAGTGTTTCAGAAGCTGGCCTAGTGAATCTGTCTATTAGTTGAACCATTCCGTAAGCAGAAAAAAGATTCAGTAAAAATTTCACTAATAGATTTACGTTCATATCTAAATTATTCTGAAGTTTTTTTGTAGATGTGAAGACCGGCTCTAAGGATATTTTCTATGACCAGTGACCGATTTTTAACCTCTAATTTGTATGTTCGCGAGTGAGTTGTACGGGCTATACTAAAACTATAATGTACACGTAATGTTGACGTGAAATTTACCTATAGGTGTGCTCGCTTCACTCGCACTTTTCATAAAGAAACTCTAATCCTACACAATTTACTAACGACAAATTCGAATCACAGTACTCATTTTTAATGGAACGTATCTAATGACAAAATCGCATCCACGTTCAATGGTGAATGAATAAAGACATCCCTTAAAGTATATTTTCCAGGTCATTCGAGTCCGACCACCACGAATTAAGTGACATTAAATTATTATTTCATGGTCATCCGCATATAACTGCAACTAGTTATTATTTTTTTATATATTTGTTATGTTAGTAGGATGTTTTTGACAAAGTTTCATTAAAATCGGAGATAGTAGTTGTTCGACAGGTTTCTTGAAAATTTTGTTCGAAATTTGTATTTTCGGGTATTATTGCTAAACATTCAATACTCCACTATTTTTTTGTCTAATTTCTTTCTGTTGAAATAGATCATTGCAATTATAGTTTTTTTTTTTTTGAGAATAGCTTAATATTTATCTCCACGGCAACAAATTACTGCTTCTCATTTAAATGCACAAGCAAATTTGTTTACATCTGCCAAAAAATAGCAACTACAGAATATTTGGTTTGGTTTGGTTTCAGCATTGCTATTGATGAAGAAACCACTTTACAAAACTTTTGCTTATGACAGTTTTTACTATGTTTTAAAATTTTTTTTAGATCTAAAATTTTAACTTCCTCAGGCAAAACATTGTAAAAATAGAACTTCTGGGTATGTGTTTTTGACTTTTGCAGTCTGAATGGACGTTTACATAAGAGAAGAGATTAGCATACATAGTATGGTAGGAGCGGTAGAAGTTCCCATCCTTGATAAAATTAGATTTAGATTTATGTATTTCAAGTAGTAAATGTCAAATGAATATACCTGATAGAGTTAAAATATTTAGTTCAATTAATGTTTTTTTATAATGCTCTGTAAACTTAGGACGCAATACTATTATAACAGCTGTCTTCTGCATACGAAAAATTGTTATTGCAAGCGGAGAGTTTCCCCAAAGAACAGTCCCAAGCGATATAAAAGAGTGAAATAAACTGTTTTTAAAATGCAAAGCAAATATCAATACACAATTTAAGTTGAAGTAAAAACAGTAGCCTGAAAGCTTTTTACTAATAGACTTCACATGAGAAGAGCGGTTCAATGAAACAATACCAAGTATAACTACTGATTCTCCCTTCTTCAATAGATTCGTATTAGAAACTATCAATTCATGTGTCTTATCTTCATTTAAAAGTAAATTATTTTCGGCAAACCACTCATCAGCATTTTCAGTATTGTTGTCAACATCTGTTAGGAGAGCGACGTAGTTACTGTTTTCACTAATAATTATTGAAGTATCATCCGCAAAAAGAACACTATCGCAAGGCCTAACAATATAAATAAAAAAGTCCTAGAACGGACCCCTGCGGTATCCCAATCTCTAAAGCTGCATTTATAGTTTACATAACATAACTTAGCAAGACATAACATAGCATAGTATAACATAATAAATTTTATGTTTTACGTGTAGTATGAGATTTTGTTGTTTTCTAAGCATAAAAAGAAGACGATTGTTTCGAAGAATGTTCAGAGTGTCCAAGTGCGATATTTAATATTTTGACCTTGATTTGTCCATATGCAAGTTATAATTTTCATCTTTTGCGAGATAGTACTTTTAGTTTTAAAATGTATGATGATATTGTAAAAGTAGCTAATGCAGTATTATGTGCATTTTTAGTTTGCTCAATGAAAACATTTACTGCTGTTGAACTTTAAGAACGGTAGATGGCTCTGGTAGTACTTAATTACTTCTAAGTTTTAATTACCAATCTGTTGGGATCTTAGATCTCGCTGAGTCAGTCAATCGGTGCCACTGCATCAATACAGTTGGCGGGTTACACTACACATACACATGAGCTGCAATAAGAGCGAAACGCGTCTGTAGTTACCGATTGATTGGTTAGGCTAGACTTTGTGAATTAATAACTTTGTTATTATTCTGAGACTGTATTTTATGAAACAGTTGACAATGGGATCATAAACATTTTATAATATTTTTTTTCGGTAAGATTGCGTAAAATTATAAATATAGAAACTATTTTTAATATTAAAAGGCATTTAGTTATTTGGATACGATTTTTTGAAATTGGCATCCCATTTAAATTTTTTCGCTTGTCACGTCAGCACCTGCGTCATCTTGTAATTCTACGAAACACGCTCTTGCGGAGAGCGAGGAACTACACCAACTGTCAAATTGACTGTTATCAGTCATTGTTATTTACTGAGATGTTGTTACAAATATAGTTTATTCTCATTACCTGGGCAAAATAATATAACAAAACATAAGTTTAATTTGAAAATCATTGTTAACTGCAACATATGACTTGAGAAGACAGGTGTGATACCGACATTACCGACAAGCTGCAAGATATAGTACATGAAAGCATTTTTATTTTAACACGTCCTAAACTCTTTCACTAAAAACGTTGCAATTAACGAACACCTAATTTAATTTATCGCAGTGTTCATTTTAATAATAATAATTAATTATTACAACCCTGAAAAGCAAGTTTTTATTTGTTATCAACACCTCTTTCGCCTAGCCATGCTGTGCATTCTATTACAAGATGACGTCACGATTTTGCAACCGCGAAATTTCAGAAAGGAAATTATGAATGAAAAATTGAAAAATTATAAGAATTATTGAATAAAATGTGAATAAAATGATCTAAATTTTTTATAATTTGTAAAAAACACAACTTTTTTTAAATGTATGACCCCATTTTTATGGTCTTTATATTTTTTATAATTATATGTTTCATAGACAGTTTTCGTTTTTTGAAAGCTATTCTATATTATGCTATGTAAATTATGAATCCAGCTAAAGATTAAGTAATCAAATGCATTGCTCTCGATTTAAAAACATCAAACATCGGTAAACTGTTGACAGTAATACATTTTTTCTGTTAGTGTATTACCATACCATTCATCCAATTTGCTTGTGGCACATTTCTATTGCAGACTTCTCAGTAAGAGATATTTTTACGTATAAAGTCCACAGAGATAAAGTTAAAATGGTAGGTGTCGCAGCTGTGGGATTCGAACGGAAGATTTCGTGATCACAGTATTTAGGAAACCCAGCCGAAGCGTTGTATGGAAGCAACATATCTCAGTTGTATAGCTGTGACCTCTGGTGAAATCGTTGGCTGAGCTTCCGCAGGAAATTCAATCGGCTTACATGAAAGCTGAGGCGCTGCCGCTGCCGGGAGAACCGTGAGAAATTAGTGGCGGGCGGAGCCACCCAGCCGAGCCTGCTAATCCTCCAGGACACGACCTGAGTGTTACTGCGTCATTATAACAAGCAAGATCTTTATAAAAACTCCAAAAGTGTTATAACGTGCAGATGGACAGTGAAGTGAAACACGAAATGTATTCTTTTCAAATGTATACGTTCCAGAGAGTACTTTTGTGAAAACGGAGTAATAAAGTTCGCAATAATCCCAGAGATATGATTTTAAAACATTCTGTTCCACGAGTGCTACACAATAAAATCATATTATACAACGTATTTAACATTAAAACGTAAATAAATATATCATCGCGTTATTTATTATTATTTGTATACCTAAAAGAGACACTCTGCTTAAAGCAGAAGACATCGAGTAATCTTCTGTCACAGTTGATTACGCTTTTGTGTTATATGGACAAAAAAATTTAAAAAATGATCAAACCGAGTAATGGTATTATTGTAGTGACCATAGTTATAAAAATCTACCAATTTACTCATATTAAGGTCAGCCAGGATCATTACACGTAATGTTCCAAACTATATTACCTATTAAACATATAATTTAGTTTATCCAACACCTCTCAATAAATGCTCTATAACTATGGCGATTTTAAACAAAGAAAGTAATAGATTTCCCACTACTGGGTATAATTTTGAGGAAAGCCACTAGTGAGTATTTTTTTATTTACAACAATAATAATAACACACAACACTTTGATAAATACTTCCATCGACATTTTAATTTAAAAATTTAAATATATGCCATTGTCAAATAATATTTCTTTAATAAATTTTTCATTTATTAAGAGGTGTTGGATAAAATGTTATACTTCACACGTGGGCAAAGTAAGCAATTACCCACGAGAGGAATATTAGCATACGAAGCCGAAGGCTGAATGTGATAATTTTATCGAGTTTTATTTCCTTAAAACCGGAAAAAGTTTTTTAAAATTTTATAAAAAAAATATTGTTTTAACCCTTAAGTAAACTTTCGGTTTCATAACTATGATTATTTCACTCATTACAAATTTGACCAATCAGAAGGTCTCATTTTCCATTGTTGTGCATTTTAGATAAGTGAATAAACAGCAGCATGCTGTTTAATCGCGATTAAATTGAAGCTAGCTTTTATATGCAAATTTTGAACATTTTGAAGGGATATTTAGCCAGATAATAAGTTGCTGAAGTAAGATACTTACATGTTTCTTACCTTTATATTATATCTTCAAATATGCTGAATTATTCAATACAAGCTATTTTTATTTTAAAAATTTGTATATTTAATTGACAAGTAAAAAGAAAATAAACAATTTGCTATAGTTACAATATAACAACAAAATTTTTTGGTGCTCTTTATTTATGTAAAATGTGTCAAAATCAATGTTTTAGTACAATTTCTTCGGTAAATATTAAAGTTTATGCTATGAATTCATAAAATAATCTTGACATTGAATCGATTAAATTCTTAGCACTCGTGATATAACTATTGATTAAATTTAACTCTGTTCTTTTCATGGACAGGAAACCTTTATTAATAAAGAATGGCTGCACTAACTTAACTCAAACGTGAATAATTGAACTTACGGGCACATATCCATCCATCCACATAGATTTCATTGAGAAAATGGTAAAAATGAAACATGTATATCCGCCATCGATTTAATTCATGACTTTTCACTTATCTGTGGGGATCGAAATGATGATTTATTGTTCTATAGTCCAAAGGGATATTCCTTACAGGAATTGTAGTGTATTGGAAATAATCACGTTATATAGTAGAGTTAGGATATTATTGTAATTAATTAAATAGCTATTATGAAGGCACGTAATATTAAGATTCTACATGAATAATGAATAAGCTAAAAACTTATATCATCAATTAATATTACCAAAAATTGTTGTGATTACTTATAAAGTTCATTCATATAAAAGATTAATTTTACAGTTATTTTTATAATTTAAAGTTCAATCAAAAAAATCACTGTAAATTGAATTAACACATAATTTACTTTTTATTTAAACATAATCATACGTCAATCTACTCTACTTGTTTTTTTCATTTAATAAGTTTATTTCAAGTTGATGACATGCGTCTTCTGTTTATTAATTCTTCCTGCAGTAACGTGTATTCTATTAAATTTCGGATAGGGTGAAGACGGCGGAACAAAGCCGAGAAAGCGAGGCAGTGATGTCCGTGGTTGGAAGGAAGCGTTGACGACGCAGATGGACTTGGACGAGGAAGTAATTGGCTGAACGTCAGAAACAGAAAGGTAGTTAACTCGAGAGAGGCGGTCACCGAGTGATGTATGCTTCTGCTCCATGACGATTTGCTCCGTCAAATTATATTTAACCAGGAAATTTACCAATTCTTGTTACTCCCATTTTCTAAATTAGGTAAATGACCCTGTATTGGACCACAAATATATTATTGTACATTTGTTTAATTATTTTTTTACGACTATTAAGATATTGACTTGGTGCATGTTCGTTATTGCTACGGATGCGTAGTACATTATAATAGTACTTTACGTTATAAGCAAGATAAAACAGTTTTTGCTGAATGGAGGAAATGATCGGCGAGCCTGTCACCTCCTTGAAGCAGTAAAACAGTTACTTTGCGTGTATTGTACAACATTTTACTTGTTAATCATTTGTAAATCAAATTAAAATTATTACCAAGTCCTGTCAGTTATACACGTAAATAAAATATGAAAAGTTATTAATTTTTAAAAATTTTTACAATGCAGCTGTCTATTTTACAGGTTTGTAACTTAAAAAAAATTATTTTCAAAGGCAATAGAGGGCTTAATTTAAAGTACATTGTATAACTGGTGCTGAAAATTGGATATTTCATACGTTGTACACGATACCTTTCCGACGACCACAATTAAGTAAAAAAAAAAACCAATATAAAATTTACATAAAAAGACAGATTATGTTACAATAATTTACATTAATAATTTATTTTACTGCTGAATGGAGAAAATGATTAGGCGAGGTGAATTTCTAGTTTGAAGATTATTATTTACTGTGTTTGCATGGTTTTCATTATACAGGGTGAGTCATCGAAATGCCCGTCTTCGATATCTCCCTTGTCGTTAGAAATACGGCATGAATTTATTAACAAAATATATTCGACTACTAAAGGAGCATAACGTAAAATTATTTTCACATATACAGGGTGTAACGTAACGGCTAGACGAGAATTGTTTGTCTTTTTTTAAATGGAACATCCTATATATTTTTATATATTTTGAATTGTATTTCATTCACCTATACAGACATATGAATTTTGTTTTAGTTTTCCGCGGCGTTGTCAAGTTTTTTCGTTTTTTCTCTAAAAAAGGCCGAATACACGCATTGCTTTGTGAAGGCGTACTGAAGTTATTTTAATAGTAAAATTTAAGAATTTTTTTTTCTGCGCAACTGTAACTATACTCTATGTTTTGACATACTTTCATTTAAATGTAATTATACAGGGTATTCAATAAAGCGAATCAAACTTACTCCACTTCAAATGATTATAACTCGCAATTTTCAAATGGAACACCCTATATTTTATTATTCTGCTGTGTGCCATTTTGTATTACCTTCAATTATTATTAAGGGTATCCTATGCCTAAAACCAATAATTTCGGAGATTTTTACCATTTTTCACTAAATTAATTTATTCAATTAAAAATTAAATCTAGTATACCATGGATATGGTTTTTTTTTAATTTATTGTTTTGTTTTAATTTACAAAATATTTTCAATATAACCGCAATTCTTACGGAAACATATTTGCAGACGGTTTATAAATGAGTAATTTACTCTTCGCTTGCGTCGACAATTCCAAATCAGTTACGAATTTGCATCATACTTTTTTGATAATAATACGAGTATTAACGGACAAAATTATTGTTAATTTTTACAAACTGATACTCTTAAACGATTTAGAAAATTTACCTCTCAATATTATCCGGAGATTGTGTTTCCAATACGATGGTGCAGCAGCTCACAACAGTCTTCAGGTTAGGCATTATTTAAATGAAGAATTTCTTAAAAGCTGGATTAGATAAGGTGGTACAAGTAATTGGCGCGCAAGATTTTCGGATCTTACAAACTTACATTATTTCTTGTTTATCGGTTTATCAGACAGCACCAACTACACGAGAAGATATGATGGAGCGAATTCGTAACTCTTTTGAAACTGTCAACGCAAATATACTGCGAAGAGTAAATTACTCATTTAAAAACTGTCTGCAAATATGTTTGCATAAGAATGGCAATTATATTGGAAATAATTTCCATGGTATACTAGATTTAATTTTAATTCAATAAATTAATTTAGTGAAAAATGGCAAAAATCTCCGAAATGATTGGTTTTAGACATAGGATACCCTTAATAACAAATGAAGGTAATACAAAATGGCATACAACAGAATAATAAAATATAGGGTGTTCCATTTGAAAATGGCGAGTTATAATCATTTGAAGTGGAGTAAGTTTGATTCGCTTTATTGAACATCCCGTATAATTATATTTAATTGAAAGTATGTCAAAACATAGAGTATAGTTACAGTTGCACAGAAAAAAAAAATTCTTAAATTTTACTATTAAAATAACTTCAGTACGCCTTCACAAAGCAATGCGTGTATTCGGCCTTTTTTAGAGAAAAAACGGAAAAACTTGACAACGCCGCAGAATACTAAAACAAAATTCATATGTCCGTATACGTGAATAAAATACAATTCAAAATATATAAAAATATATAGGGTGTTCCATTTAAAAAAAGACAAACAATTCTCGTCTAGCTGTTACGTTACACCCTGTATATGTGAAAATAATTTTACGTTATGCTCCTTTAGTAGTCGTATAAATTTTGTTAATAAATATATGCCGTATTTCTAACGACAAGGGAGATATCGAAGACGGGCATTTCGATGACTCACCTGTATATACTATTAGTTATTGATGTCGATGGTGTATTTAACGTTAACAATTGAATTATGAATTTCTTCTAGGGCCAGTTAGAAATCTGCTCATTACGTTTGTTGTTGCTAGGGAAATAAGGTACATTGCAAGCATCGTGAGAAATGAATTTGTTTTGTGAGTATTTTAATACAGGTCAGTTTATTTCAGTGCAGGTGCCATTGCTAGAATACTTATTTAGAATTGTCAAATATTGGAATGTGGAAAGCGGGACAAATTTATTATTAAAATTAAGTTAATTAGGAAATAATACCGTGGTCTTAGAAAAAGTATAGTGTACAACTCGCTTGGAATGTCCATTTCATACTCGTATGATTTGCAGCATTCGCTTTCGGCTCATGCTACAAATTTTCATACTTTTGGGAAATGAGTACCATTCCATGCTCGTTGTACAATATAATATTGCTAGCTACATAGTCGGTGTATAATTAAACATTTTCAGAAAAAACATTTGTTTAATTATTCTTTTTCGCCAATCTTTAAATAATTTATATCACCTTTTTTTTCTGAAAATTTCTAGTAATTAATTTATTGACGTTACTTTCGCAGCTTCTATAATATCTATGGATGCTAAATTAGAAATTTCTTCGTTACCACTTTCTATTTCTCTTTCACAAAATCTTGAAACATGATATTTATGAAAAATAACTTTGTGTAATTTTTGTTTTGTAGCTTGTTGCTAGGATACCCATTGCCTTATAGAATTAGTGAAATGATGACATCTTATTAATATATATATATATATATATATATATATATATATATATATATATATATATATATATATTAATTAGGAAATAATATCGTGGTTGTAAATTATAGTGTACATCACGCATAAAATGTAGAATAACTGTATAGCAGAATTTGAATACTTTGTAGAAAATTAAAATACAATGTACAAGCAATGTATAAGAAAATACTTTCCATTAGATGTTCAGTATTTATTATTCCGTTCCTTGAGAAATTCGTGCAAAGGCATTGAATGCACTGCCTAGTGGCAATATTGGTTAACTTGGCAAGTAATTATGAAATACGGTTTCAAATTAAAATTAACAATACGCGGTTAAAACGTGACGAGACGAGCGCCAGCGGATCTCATGCATTATTCAGGAGACTACATTACCGACATCGTGATCACTTTGCATTTCAATACTCAGAAGAAATTGAAGAGACGAGATTCGATGTGGTTTTAATATGTAACGAAATGAAAGATGCTCGCCCTGAATTACGCTGGATTGTGGCTTAATGGGAACAGTCATTTGAGTTTTAAATTATGTTACATAGATTACTGAAAATTGGTAATTTGTGCATAAGATACTCTGTTTGGAGCATAAAAATGAATAAAATTAATTCATCATGCATCATATACCATGTTTAAATGTGGCACTCTCTGCTTAGGGCAGATTTCGATTTCGATTCAGTATGATGCACTATAGCATGCTCAATGCTATTAGTTAAATAGTTTATTGTAGAGGAAGAATTTCTTACATTTTTTGAAACTAATATTTATCATTTTACTCTACCTGGGACCGATAATTTTCTACAAATCATCAGTGCCATGAAATAAAATAATGTGATATTAATTAAAAATTTACTTCATTTAATTCATTTTATTTTAAATCGGCACTAAAGTGCTCAAAAATCGTCATTAAAGGCTCTGAAATCATCACTAAATTAACCCATTATAATATGATTATGGGCAAAGCAGTGTTGGCAACTATAAAACGTAGGATAATTTTGACAAAAATTTAATACAATATTGTATTAAATTTATACGTCAAATGAAACTATATATACAAGAAGAATTAACAAATTAATTCCGATAAAGAAATTGAGAACAAAACACATAATTTACATCCCAAACTACATTCTCGACCTAAAAACTGTCACTTACAGTCCATGGTAGGTAATATACTATATACTATTATCGAGCACTATTTTGACAAGAATACCATTTCAATATATCGAATTCTTCTTCCAAATAATACATTCTTAATCAAGACACTTGAAATCAAACTCTGATGACAGAACATGACAGATAAAACCAATAACTTTAACCAATAGGAGAATGCGTGAAATGATGTAGCGAAACACAGTTATCTCTTTCTATCAACTGTCATTCAAAATACGTGCATAACCAAATAGTTCTTCGGCATTCATCTAGGATAATTTGTATATTAAAACGTATCGCATTTTCATAATTTTATAATATATTTACCATTAAACCACTGTAGTTCATATCACCAAAATACATATGTAATATTTTGACAGTTTAGTTTAATATGGTCCATTACATATAATTGAGTTATCGATTTAATTAAATTTGTTTATTATATTTGTCACTATATGTCGCTACTAACTAAAACGTCATTTCTGAATGCTACTTGCAATGCAATAAAACATAGAAAATAAAACTAACACTAATTTCGATTTGTAAATGAGGCTTTACATAAAAATCATTAAAAATTTTTTTCTTCAAACGTCATAAAAGTACGTTGTTATGTATTTCTATTCAACAAGCAGAAGTTCAATATTGTTGCCGCCGGCGTAAATGTGTTGCCAAGGATACACTTTTACGTCGGCGGCGGACAAAGTAAAATATTATGAAAAATAGTTAGGTTGTAATTCAATAATTTGACAGTTAAAAATGAAACAAATAAACAAAAATAACAAAACAGCATATTCTACGGCAACTTGAAATGCTAGATAAGACAATATTTTTTGAAGTTTTGAGCATTTTATAATATTTATAATTTTATTTTCTATGTTTGAAGAAAAAATAGCATGTGTTATTCGGAGTAAATGTGTCTTTGGATGCTTCGCATGTAATTGTTCGACTCGCTTCGCTCGTCGTTCAAACTTACATGTTCAGCACCCAAAGTATCATATTTACTCCTAATGACACAATATACTATTTTCCATTCGTAACTGAAATGGACCAGTTGCCATCTGGTGGTAAAATTATAAACTGCTATGACGAATAATGGTGTGTAAGACGCGTTTGATGCAATGTTAATAAAAGTGATCTTTACGTAGGTAGTTGTTTAGTGCAATAATGTTCCATTTAATTTAATTTCTCATTTATTTGTTCTTTCCCTATCGTATTAAATTTGATTCGTGTTATAATGAGGTTTACAATCAAGAAAAAATCCCAACAGAAACTGTTGTCATACATGGCTGTCATTTTCGTCGAACGAGTCTCCGAGTTTCCACCGCCGAATTTGTCAATACTTAAAAATAAAAACAAAAATGGTGGTATAACTGTACTCCCCTATAAAGAATATTAAACTTCAAAACTCCGTCTATTCAAAATTAATTAAATTTTTTGATTCACTTTTTTATTTTTTTAGTAGCCATTTTAAAAGTTACAGTGCTGCCGCATCGGCAATTTCGGTCGCGAATAGATTATTGTTTGACGTTTCTTATAACCAATGAAACACTTTATTGTATGTCACGTGTCTGCGTTTAACCAATCGTATCATTATTACACTGCGAATAAAGCTCTAGTGATTATTTCCGGGAATAATCTCTGTAGCTTTTTTGTTTTTTTGACAAATGTCAGATGTTCAATAATATAGTAAAAAATGAGCAAAAAAGATAAATTTAGTGACGTGCCTGATGATGAAATCAAAAAATAATCTAATTAAATATAATTCGAGAGTTCGATAAATTAGAAAATAATTCTCCAGTATCTTTCCCAAACATGTTGCCATTTGGCAATAATTTTTCGAAAGATCTAACAAATTATTTTCAATTTATTCTCTCTCTTGTAATATTATTACTGAGAATTTTATAATATACACTTTTGTATATATAGCAGTTCTTTACGTAATATTAACCATTTAAGAGATTTTGTCAGAAAAGGAGGCGCCACATCAAACGCAGAAGGGTTAGGTCAAAAACTTGGATTCATAACCAAGGGACCGACCTATACATGTAACATTAAAAAATTAGAACTACTTGACCTTTTGCAAAGCAATGCCACTTTTCTACCTCTATTCCCTGGAATTTCTTATTTGTTTAAATTTGCATTGTTTGTTTCATCATGATTGCCTATTATAAATAATCCATGTAAATTATAACTTCATCTTTTGTCGCAGCTACATAATTCCTTTTTCGAAATAAATTAAATTTATTGTTTTGTTAACCAAGTTAACTTTCACCTCAGGTTTCGCAATTATAATCGAAATTAATTTATTTCTTCACTCTGTCATGAAATTTATAATTATGAAGTTTAGAACTCTATCTTTTCTCGTTCGTAAGATATTGTACATACATTCATCCATGAATTCATCCATTCAATGGCAGCTTATGCCTGTAAAAGTATATTGTATAACTGGTGATGAAATATCCTTTTAGCCATATTTTTCCGACGACCAATATTAAGTAAAAAAAATAAAACTATACTAAATTTACATAAAAATATTAAAGCAGATTATGTTAACATTATTGTTATCAGAATTCGCCCAAAATTATGTTAAAATCTGATAAATCAGGGTCCAAACTTCTTAGTGTAAATTCAGCCAATTATCTGCAACTGTAAAACTTTTAAATACAAATTTTTAGGTTAGTTCTTCCAGTTTTCGCAGCGTGTGATAAAATCATATCACACAGTTGCGGACGCATCTGATTGGCTAACGAGCTATCATATCACCACAGCATTGCTAGTGATATGCAATGACCAACTTTCAGTAATAGTTCAGCGTGTGAATTTATTTACTTTTCATAGTGGGTGACGGGAAAGTATATACCGGGTATAGAATGGAAATGTGGAATATATGGATTTCAATGTTATTTTTTTTAAATATTGCTTTAAATTTGTATCTATTCACTTCACAGCAAAAGTGTAAATACAAAAGTTATTTAGAATATAAAAATACATGCAATAATATTCATTTGGTTACCTAAATATCAGTATTTCACGACGTATCAATCAAATTAAAATTAATAATTATTATAAATATTGAAATACGGCCATGCAAAATTAAACAATAGTTTAATGATATAATGGTCAATTTCTTTCAGTTAAATAATAGTTATTTACTTTACAAGTAGGCAAAGTAAGAAATTACTCACGAGAGAAATTTTAGCAAACGCATTATTATAAATAGAAAATTACTCACTAGTGACTTGTCTCAAAATTTTACTACTAGTGGGTAATCTGTTACCTTCCTTATTTAAAATAGCTATAGTTATAAAACATTTATTGAAATATGTTGCATAAAAAATAAATTATTTCCGAAATCGATACTAAAGTACACGATATTACTACGCGAAGTTAGCCAAAATAGTAGCTAAAGTGAAACTTTACAGACTTTTACGTGAGATTTAAATTACAAACCTAAAATAACAAACATATTATTCTATAATGCTATTGTTGAATTTATTTATTATTTACCATTGAGAATAATTTATCGGATTTAATGCAGATCACATGCAGACTACGTCTAAGATCATACCGGGATTTTTTGTTCATTAGTATGCATAGGTATGTGTTATTACCATAGTTATACTGTTATAATGATTGACAGCAATGTATTAAAGCGTTTTTTATTAGTAAACATAGGGATAATTAATTAAATTAAAAAATTCAATCACAATGAAACAAACAATGCAAGTTTAAACAAATAAGAAATTTCTTTTAATTACTTTAGTACACAATAAATTACATTAAATTGGTAGGAATTACTAATATAAATGATTGTAAATTATCCCTATGTTTACTCATAAAAAAGCTATAATACATTGCTGTCAATCACTTCAACTGTAACTATGGTAATGACACATCCCTGTGTATACTGATAAAAAAAACTCCGGGTATAAAAAATAATGAAAATTATATACAAATATTTGACGTTTTACAAATACATGATGCTATTTATTTATGTAACTAATTTATAATTTTTTATTACTCACATGGTTTATTCTGCGAGGCTATCACCCTGGAGAACAACTTCCATATTCGTAATAAAAAATTATACTTTACAAACAAATATTTACCTGCTTTTAAATTATGAAATATTTTTAGTTTTTGTCTAATTTACCATGCAAAAATGATTGAACAGCATAAATCACACCATCCTGTACTAGAATTAATAACGCCAAATAATATTATATGCTCACAGATTTTATAATTTATTGTTTTATATGTCCAGTAAAATTCCACCAAAGCTTGATGCATACAGCCGACAATGTCGTCACTTGTAAATTTATTTATATACCTCTACAGTTCTTTATCTATTTACTCTTCATTACGTAGAATTACATACATTTTTGATAAGTATAGGCAAGTATGTCCAAATGACGTGACGATAGATAGTTTTCGTTCATTTTGATTTGTGAACAATGATTTTTACTTACGTATACAACGTATAAGCAAGTATTGGAATCATGAAAAAAATCGCTAGCGAGATTTTTGGGGAAATACATATTTTGACATCCACTGAATTCGTTAAGATCAATTTCTCAATGATGTCTGTGTACGAAGATGGATAGATGGATAGATGGATGTCCGTGTTTCATGTTTCATGAAAATATGTAGAGCTGAGTTGATTTAGAATGATATTGGAAAACCGGAACAGGAAGTTTACTGGGCACAAAGCAATAAATTTAATTTTTTCAAATGTAGAATCGACTGAAAGATGTTAGTAAAAATATTTGGAATATAAAATATTATTTGCAATTTTCTTGTACATGATTCTAATTTTGATAAAAACTAAATATATTTCATTAACCTTAGTTACACTAGGAATATTTTTAACATCCATATGTCAAATATTTGGTAGGTAAGTGTCAAAAACATGAGTCGTTTGAAATTATTATAAAAGCAATATTTGTATTATTAATTAGAAAGTTTTAAAGGATATAACTTATTATCCATTTTAAAATATATAAAATAAATATCTAAAAAAAGTCATACACAAAGAACAAGTCATACATGTTCAATTTTATTTGTATAAGAAAGTAGTATGGTGACCACACTAGCTTTTTTAATACTGTAACGGACGCGGCAACGACAAGCTGAAACTTATCGTTTTACGCGGCTGAGTAAATGACAGCGCCGACTAGTTTAAAACAGTCCACTCGTACCATAATAGAGAATATTCCCGAAGCTTCTCGAAACAAGGAAAGCAATATAAAAGAGCGAATCATCGGTAGCCAGTCAGTTAACTCAGTTGACTGAGTTGACTCAGTCGACTCCGAAGCTGATATGAAGAACTTTTGAACATAAATATATCGCTCGGTGTGAACATAAATATATCGCCTAAATAAATATCGCTCAGCTAGTTTATATAAATAATAGTGTTTGTTTAAAGTAGTGATAAGTGTTAGTTTATAAGCTTTTGTATTCGTTATTTTAGTCTTTAAATATAGTGTTAATTAACCTTTACTCTTTATTATACTAATTATTAATTATTTGTTAATATTTCTTTTTTTTTGTTTAATTAAAAACTTTTAAAACCCACGAACGTTACAATACTGTTAATCTGACATAATGATGAATTTATGCACGATTACAGAAAAAAACAAATTAACAGTTGTGTTACGAGCTGTCAGAACCGTTATATTTTTATGTAAACGGACAAAGCACTTTCGGGAGTATCTGTGCGTGCCGCTCCCCTCCACCCCCGCCTATATTCCCAGTCGTAATGGCCTCATATTCTGCGGCTGTCCTTTTTAATTTCTTTCGTTAATTGTGTGAGAATTATGGTAATGCGGAGATCCTGTGTTGTTCATTAATTAATGAAGCTCGCCCGCGGAAAGATAATTTTCTGGTGTTAATAATAACGCCGTCCGCACTGCCTGCGGTTATATTAAAATCTTGATCCTCGCAGAATAAAGACTAATTAATGTCGTAATTAATTAAATAACCTAGCGCGAGGTGAAGCAAGCTCGCCGCGGCGGCGGCGGGGAGACGCGGGACGAACAGCAGTCTGCAGACTGTATGAATATTGTTTGTGTTAGTTAGCGGCTGTGCAAAATCTGCTTCTAAAAACTAATCACACAAAATAACTACATGATATCCGCTCAAATTACGTTGTGAAATATTGATGAAGAAACAATCAAAAACAAAATTATAAAAAAAAAAATTCATTAAAACTTGGTATACCTCGGGAATTTCTGAAAATCGGAAATTGATCAAAATTGTGTAAACAAGCTCTCATACATTATAAATCAGCTTTTGTACAACTCCAAAATTTCAACCCAATTTCATTTTAATATGTGCTCATTCTCATTACCTTGTTGTGAAAAGGTTATAGTTATACGCCATTCTCTGAAATGTTATGGTATTTGTTAAAAAATATAATAGTATTCAATGAGCATGTAATGTATGCTATTACTCATGAGAATGAAGTTTGTATTACGAGCAAATGCGAGTGATGTAAATCATTGGAATGAGTAATAACAATTACATGCGAATAGAATCCTATACTTTATCCATAACACAGATTTAATAATATATATGGATGGAGCGTTGGCTATGCTTTTAATACAGAAATCTGTAACCAACATAAGAGAGAGATAGTCTTATCTAAACGCAGTGGGAGAAGAAGAGCACATTTTTCATGCCACCCAGCACGTGGTACGAATGTGCTGTTCTTCTCCCACAGCGTAATTTTAAATATCACTATCTCTCTCTTATATTGGCATTAAACTACTGTATGTAAAAATCAAGAAAATGTTTCCCACAAATTCATGTAGTTTCATTAAATAGAAAATTTTCTCGTTTTATAGTTAACATCCATTTCTTCGTTAAATTCACATTTTTCGGAAAACTGTAATTTATATATATATATATATATATATATATATATATATATATACACAGCATTCTAACCTAAAGTGACATATTTACCTGTCAAATGGAACATCGTATTTTATAGCCTGTTTTTTTTTTTACAATTATATGTACATCAGGATTTTACCATATTTGATATATTTAAATATGACATAAATAATTGACAAAATTCTAAATGAGGAACGAAAGCTCGCACAAAAGTCTATTAAAACAGTATTCTACTCACACATCAAACGTCCAACCAAGTTCTTGTCATCTTGCCACCCGCCACGTCACTTTCATCTCTCTATCACGCTGTGTTGGTTACAGACTATCTGTTTCCATACTCCTTCCACATATTTTATTAATTCTATATGTCTTCCATATTGACCGATGACCTTTAGCCGAGCGGCCATATTGGCAGCTGCGACATACGGCGGTAAATTTGAATAGCTGTCAGGTGCAAATGGGATGAAATGTTTAAATATTATTTTACCGGTACTATAAAAGGCACTACAATTTTACATGGTTCTCATAACTTTACCTCTCTGTTCTGCACTCATTTTATGAACTTAACATGACAGAAATTCTGTGGCTAGATTCAACTAACCTTGACACTGACATTGACATACCATATTCTCTTTGCTGTATTTATTAAAATATCAGCCTATCAGCGAAAACACAGCGGGACATAAAATATTTGAAGTGTCGCTACTGTGTGAATTCTTATACTATGGTAATACTCTTTTATAACGAATTATATGCGAAAAATAACTTTTGAAAAATTATTCGAGCGCCTTTGTTTTCGAAATCATTTTATGCATGATACCTGATGGTTTATTTGAAGTAAAATATGAATTAATTACGTTTTGAAATAAAGCTGCTCATTTATTTTATATTGTTCAGTATATCCACCTAAATTTCTTTCTCGTTAAATATGCCAAAATAATAGGTAGCGCACAGTTCAATACATACAAAACAATATAATAATAATTAAAATAGATTACGAGCCGTTCTGTGTAAACAAAAACGAGAAACAAAAACATTAATTAATGCGGTATTAAGTCTAGAGATACGTTGTACGTAATATTTTTAATTTTATAATTAAAGTAGGTTATGTATGAAGTTTTTAATTAATGCGTCTCTACATAGCACCGGCAGCTCCAACAAAAACACAATCATGCATAATTACAAAAATACACAGCTATCTCTAGATAATATTAATAATTTATTTAAAATACAACAGGGGCGGACGGAACTCTCGGGGTCAGACTAAATTTCTCGGCTGAGAGCTGTTTTAAAATAACTAAAAGTTTTACAAAAAAAAAATATGAAAAGCACTTTTTGTTTTTGTGACCGGGATGTAACACACATCTAAAGAGTTCTACTATTAAATAAATAATTTAAAATGTGAATTATTTAGTAGGGATATGTTATTTGCATTTAATATTTCATTATGATTTGCAAATTAATTTAAACGTAGCACATAGTGGGCAATAACTTTCAATTAATTTGACTTGTTAAAATATAGAGTGCTGTGCCACGCTGGACAATCCTTTGTGTTTTGACATTTAACGTGAAATGGTTGCGTTTTGTTTTTAATTATAAATACATACAATCGGTGACAAAGTCATGAGAGGCAGTGAAACAAAATTATTGATGGGGGTTTGAGATGTTTATCAATATGCATTTCATGTGCATATGTGACTATTTCCTCCAATAATAATAATATAACAATTATTATGTTGTATTTCGTAAATTGTGACAGCAGAGAAAAATATTTCAAACGACAATTGTAGATAAAAATATTTATCCATAACTGTCAAATAATATACCCAAAATTCAACCGTTGTTTATCAATTAATGACCCTTGTTACTATTGCTAATGCAATAATATTGACAGTTCTATGAATTAATATTATTCATTTGTTATGTCAAATTTAAATCTTACCTGTCAAAAGAGTATAATCAACATGACTTTTAAGTATTTTATCCACATAAAAAGCCAAAGACACTAATTTTATTATTTTTCATACTTTCATATTTTTTTAAGCTTAAACAGTAGCTGAATAATTGGTTTTAAAGTTTTCTGTTTAATGTCAAATCACTACAAAATTTTGTTCCAACAGTACGCAACCTAGTGATGGTTGCTACAATTTGTCTATGTTGATAAATAAACAGTTTTTTCTATTTGTCAAAGCAAAAATTCTATTTATCTATGAACAATAATTTTAAACGATGCCCATGCTACTGCTTCATTAGGCGTTAAATATTTTGGAAACTTTGCATCAGTCATTAGTTTTCGAATATCAAGTCGGACAAAAATAATTTGAATCGACTCTACAACGTTTTCTCTGCATTTTGCACACGTTGCGAAGCACAATCACACAACAAAAACAAGTCCCAAAAGATGTTCCATGCAACGTGGTCAGCCGATAGCCGTTATAAGGGCGCAGTACTGCCGCCATGCGCGAACTCGAAAACTAGAACCAATCTTGACACACGGATTGAAGATCTGAGTTCAGGGCATCAAATAACGTTAAGAATCGTTCTCATCTGCTCGGGTCCAAAAGTTGAACCGAATTTGTAAACTTGTGTTATCGTAAGGTCAATACTGCGTTGCTCAAAATCGTGGTATTATAGATTACGCCATTTTCAGAGCTTTTATTACCTATAAAAAAAGAAAAACCTAGAGTCTGGCAACATTCAACAGAACAATAATTGTAGTTAAAATGATACATTGTAAAAATATTACAGTTCATTCAAAAGATTATACAGGGAGTTCTACTCTAATATTAACGGACGAATATTTCGAGAAATACATGTTCTAGGAAAAGGTTTCTCATGTGAAACTTATCTAGTACAAAGAGGGCTTTGAATTTACCATTTTAAATTCATTATATCATGTGTCACATTTCGTAAAAAAAGAGTGTTTCCATGGTGTACGAGGAATGCAAGATTTATAAAATCTAATTTCTTTATATTTTATTATCTCTAAATCTAATAAAAAGTAATAAAATTTGTGTAATCAAAACAAATGTAAAATTAAATATCTACAACTTTATAAATAGTGTAAATTGTTGAAAAAGGAAATTTAACCGAGTTTTACACAAAAAACTGCTTCAAGAAATCTGATACTTCCCGTTGACCAATTTCATCCAAAATCTAATTAGCTCTTCATTTAAATATAAGAAGCAAAAATTCACACACACACACACACACACACACACACACACGCGCACACACACACACACATATACATACATACATGCATACATACACACAGACATCATGGCGAAAATAGTAAACTCGTATTGTAGGGACCCTAAAATGTGGTTATTCATTGAAAGTTCACTACCCAATTTTTTTACCAAAAACAATACTTCCCTTACCTAGAGGTAGGCGGGAGGTAAAAGGTGTGTATCCCCACATTTTGTAGTTCATTAGCAGTATAGTTGATGGTAATTTGTAAATGTTGGTGTTGGTGCAATTAAATAAGCTCACTTCTCAAAGCGTTTTCCGGTCTTTAAAATCATAACTGCCGGCTTTTATTCTACTTGGTTGGCTCCAGCGGGCGCGGTCTGCACTGCCGGGGTTAATTAACATGCAGCGTTACGTGTACATGACATTTACTTGTTATTCAGTGCGAGCCCCGGCCTCTGCTAGCAGGCCGTGACACTGGGGGCGCTCTATGAACTTCGCTAGACACACAACGACATCTGCGAAATATACAGATTTCATTTTAGCCAGGGGTATATTGAAATTAGCACTCATAACCTGTAGGCCATATAACATAAATAAGTACATGGACCGGTTTCTAGAAACAGATTTATTGGGTCAGTTAATTTAACTCTTCGATAAACTTACAAATGGGTTTCTGAAACATCAAATTGGCATTTAACTGCCACGTTAAGTTATCGGAGCAAATTGGTCAGTTAAAATTATATGAGACAAGCGAGTGCCTATAGTACTTGAAAAAAAAAAAAATAATAATAAGGTTGTTGTGCGTGTTTAATATTATGTCAGTGACAGTTTCGTATGCACATGGTCTGTTTCGTTTGCGTTAGCGTCGTTAATTGTATTGTTGATGGTAGTGAAAAGGTGTAAAATCATTATGCAAAAAAGTTATTACTGTGGATAAATTCAATTATACTGGAATACTCCATTACGCAAGCATTAACATTAATAACTGCTAATTTATTACTAACTAAATCAAGACGTCAGTACATTGAATCTTCTGATATCAAACACTGGACTTTTTGTACGTGGTAAGAACAAATTAGCATAATTGTAGTGTTATTCTTTAAGTACTGGATTCTGGCGGACCCTCGACACAGTCCTAAACATCCTGTTCAATATTTGCTACGTGATCAGAGCGTATTCTACCACGATCTTGAACTGGCTTAAAAGATTCATAATCTCGAAGAACATGTATAAATGTGCGAGCATTCGGAAGATGATGGTTTAGAAAAAGGCCCTAAATAAATTGGCAGGATGGTACAGTTTCTTATAATACAGTAGAATATTTGTGACCTTCTTAATAGGAAAATCAGGCACTTTTACGTATTATTAATTTTATACAATTATTTCACTATTATTACCATGGATATTAAATATTATTGTTCTCGATTAGTTTTATCAATGCTTTAATGTAATGTACATATTGATATAATTTATGGAATTATTAGTTAAAAATTTTGAAGAAAAATGTTTATCAGTGAAGAATGGGTTGATTCTTCAGAGAGTGCACACAACAAAAATACTGAAAATATTGAACAGTGAGAACTGATAAGCAAATAAATTATAAAAATGGATGTCCCAGATGAAAGTAATTAGAATATTAATTACTTATGTAGAATATTTGCAAACATTATTTCTATACTGTACAAATAAAAAAATTTCATTCAAATACTGTGGATGGAGAACCTTAAAAAGTTATAAGTAGGAACAGAAAGTTATTTTACAGAATTAGTGAAAGAACGTCAACTTGAAGAATTTAAGCTTATTAAAATATTAATTGAATGGAATTAAAACGGTATGTTGTTAAAATCTGTATATAATTATATTAATTAATGTACATTAATATAAATTGAATGAGATATTGGCATTTAAAAACGTATTAACTGATATTTCGATACAAAATAGCAAAAAAAATTATTTTTTAAGTGTTATAGAAACAATTTGTAAGCAGAAGACCGAAGACCCAAGACGCACGTAACTAACTTGCAAATAAACTTTATAAAATGAAATTACTAATAGAATTAAGATAATGCTTTAAAAAATGGCACATACAACTGGCTAATACAACTTTTAAACAGACAAATGTCTTTTTACCGATCTGCGTAAGCAGAGTGCCACACCCATAATGGGTAAAAGGCATGATGATATATTTATGATAATAAATAAGTCAACTAGGTATTATTAATTAAACAAATGAACAAACTGCGCCATTTACCTATAATTACAATATACTCTCAAAAGAGACAGTAAATTTAGGCGACAGTGTATAAAATATGAGTGAAAATACGGTAGAATGTTAAAAACGACTGCATAAATTTTCATTTCGTTCTCCGATTATATTCCGAAATCGTGGACTGAATTTTTATTAAGTAATTTTTCTCTTACGTCGTAAACATTATGGAGAACTTCAGAACTAAAATATGTGACAATTTTATAGCCCGGCCAGACCGGAGCACCTCCGTAAATGATGTCTCATGCACTTACTATGCTTCAGACACCGAACAGCGAATGAACATCACTTAAATGTTTACTTACTCATTTTTTTTTTAAATACAAGATTAACTTATAAAATTATAACTTTGTAGCAATCTACTGTGCTTCTGTGTGAATGAATGTGAAGTTTAAAGCTTATAATTTACGGTGTTTTCATCCACAATATTGGTTAATAATGTCGATGGTGTGTGTATGGTATAATCAATTGAAGTATTCTGTTAACTGCAGGCTAATTATTTTGTATCGAATTGTCGATGTATCCGTCGGTTACTGTATTCGATAGGTAAGCACTATGTCTTTTTACTCTCTTATACAAAGTATAAGGAAGTATTGGAATCACGGAAAAAAATTTCTGACTAGATTTTTGCGGAAATACATACTTCGACGTCCACTGTATCCGTTAAGATCAATTTCTCAATGATGTCTGTGAATGAGGATGGATAGATGGATGGATGAATGTCCGTGTGCGCAATATCTCATAAATGAGACAAGATATGTAAACTAGACTTGGAATTTATAAGTTTCATGAAAAAATGAAGAGCTGAGTTGATTTTGAATGAAATTGAAACACCGGAAGAGGAAATTTACAAGACACACAAAACAATAAATTACATTTATTTCAAAAATAGCTCTGTGAGAAAGTTTCAAATGAAAATGATAGCAAAAATTTGTAATATAAAATGTAATTTGCACTTTTCTAGTACAAGCTTCTAATTTTGAGAAAAACTATATCATATATTTAAAATATATTTCTACAATATTAGTTACAAGGAACAAAAAGTAAAACATTTTAAATATTTATGTATCAAACGTGTCAAATAATTGAGAAGTGTCAAAAATATGTGTCGTGTGAAATATTATAAAAGTAATATTTGTATTATTACTAAGAAAGTTTTGAAGAGTAGATATTAATTAATTTCTATTTTAAAATAAATTCATAGTTGCAATGAGAACAAAAAATAAAACAGGTTTAGCATCTATATATCAAATAATTGTCAAAATAAAGTTATACGCAAGGAACAAGTCATACGTGTTCAGTTGGTTTTATTTGTATAAGAAAGTAATGTGGTGCCCACACCAGACTTTTTACTCATAAATTCCGGATGGTGGTACATTTTTGTTGTTGTATTTGTGTAATATGTAATTTTGTGTTGTATTTAACGAGGCTTGGGTTAAAGATAAATAATTGGGTCTATTCTCTAAAACCTTGTAACCGTAACAACTTGCTAAATTTGACAAAAATGAATCGTTTTTTGACAGCTAATGATATATTTCCCATTAAGCATGAACATTTGATGTGATTTTGTCACCTTTAGCAAGTTGCTACGTAACAACTTCGTTAGATAATTGGGGCGAAGGTTTGAGTTTGAGAAAACATTTATGTACAGTATGGCAACAGGCGCCTTTTGCAAAAAAAAACACAGCACTGTCTCTCGTGTCCGTTTCGTACGATTTTGACGGATTTCGTTCGCACGGCTCGTGACGATTTCTATGGCGGCAGACATAACATAAAAACAGGAAAAAAGTGTTGCACGCGGAAACTGATATTACGGTTGGTGGCGCACTAAAACATACAAAAAGCACTGCTAGTGGGAAAATAATTTATCCTCAACACTTTGGCTGCCTTGCTTTTATATATGTCAGTTAACATATTGAGCTTATGTACAAGTTGAATGATTTAGTTGAATTCAATTGGTTTATTATTATTATTCAAGGCAAAAGTAAGTAGATTATAGTGTCCTTCTATTTCAAATTAGAGTTACACAACATTCTTTTATATTTATAATTTTTATAAAAAACTAAAAAAATGAGCCATAAAATAAAAATAGGAATCATACTGATGCAGAGATACAAAAATTATATGATAATTTCGGTGAAGCAATAGAATGATTCGAGAAATATCTTAAGTTTTGTGATATTTTATACTCGATATATTTATTCTCTATCATAATTAAAATTTGTAAACCCTTATATAGTTATTTATTATTTAAGTTTCTATTCCTTGAACAATATATGTATATTAATATATTATTAATTAATCCAATAAAAACATGTGAAAAAAAAAATACAATGTAAATTTCAAATTGTAAGGCACCGAAATTTTAGGATTAAGAGGTAACAAAAATTGTTGCTGGTGATCTCCGAAAATTGTAGCCGGTGTATAATGAAACACTTTCGGAAACTGATGTTGTTTCGTCAAGTTTTTGTCCATCCATAAACAATTTGATGCCACCTCACAATTTTTTCTCACAATTTGCGTTAATAAATTTATAAACTTTACTTTCATTGCTTCTATAAGATCTGGGGTGTTAAATTAAGAATTTCTTCGTTAACACTTTCTATTTTATCTCATAAAATCTTGGAACTTGACTTTTATGTAGACATCTTTCAATATTAAAAATTTATTAATTATGAAATAATATCGTAATCGGAGAAAATAGTTTTTTATATAAGTGTTAAAAATGACATTTTATGAGTAAGTGGGGCAGTTTGTGAAACAACCTCATGAACGAAATAAATCACTTTTAACACGTATATCAAACAAAATTTGTGCTACGATCTTTCTAGTGTATTAGTAATTACAAAAAAAGAAAAAATAAATTTTTAACAGGTAGGGTATACAGGTGTTCATTTTAAGTGGTACACTATTGCTATTTCGAGAACTATAAGAGCTACGAGGTCGGTTATATTAGTAAACAATTTCTATATTATAAGACAATTAAAATGAGCGAAACAAGAATTATTTTAGACCAGTGGTTCTCAAAATGCGCGGTGCAACTTTCTTATTTTAAACGGCAACCTACTTTTTTCATTTGCTTATACGATGCAGTATTTTTTTCTGAGTTCAATGATATTCACATGTAATGACCAAATATTACAAAATATTTGAGAAAAATGCATAATAAAAATGTATCATTTTTATTTAAATATGCATATACAAAGTTTGCCATGGAAGAAAACAAATAAATCAAACAATTTTTAATATTAGTTTTTTTGAGTGTACCTCTGTATTTCTGTATTGTAACAACTAAATTAATAATTATTCTCATAATTACAGTTTTTTCAACTATTTCTGCATTTGGTTTATTTGTTTTTTTTCCATAGCAAACTTTGTATATGCATATTTAAATAAAAATGATACATTTGTAATTTTGCATTTTTCTCAAATATTTTGTAATATTTGATCATTACATGTGCATATCATTGAATTCAGAAAAAAATACTGAATCGAACAAGCAAATAAAAAAAATAGGTTGCCCTTTAAAATAAGAAATTTGCACCCTACATTTTGAGAACCACTGGTCTAAAAAAATTCTTGTTTCGCTCATTTTAATTGTCTTATAATATAGAAATTGTTTGCTAATTTAACCGACCTCGTAGCTCTTATAGTTCTCGAAATAGCAATAGTGTACCACTTAAAATGAACACCCTGTATTTATTAATTTAATGATACAAATACGTTAGCAGATTTAAAAGTAACAATAAAATCACTTTATCACGTTGCCATGTTACAACGATCATAAATAATAGTATATTATACATTAAGGGAGAGAAGTGTATGATTTTTCCCGCGGAGTAATTTGAAACACTAGCCGCAGGTGATAGCTACAATTCGACAAAATTACACTTCTTTCCTGGGGTGCATATATTATTTTTTTCACGACTCACAATATTTATAATGGTTTTTATGTATTTCAAAATTATTTAAATTGTAATAAAATTTATGGCAGTTACATTTGAACTGCCTAATTTTGTTCATTTTCACATTATTTAAGCACTTTTCACTTCATGACGGGAGAGAAATGGACACAAATCTCTCGTAGATATAAAGTTAGCTGTTTCTGTAATAATGTTGGTATCATAGAACCCAAATTTCTTTCCCGGTCGTGAAAATAGTTATTTATGATGTAAGTGTTAAAAGTGACATTTTATAAGTGGGGAAGTTTGTGAAACTAAGCGAAGTCTAGTGAAACAACCCGACGAACGAAATAAATCACTTTTAACATGTATATTATAGAAAATCCTATGCACGATCCTCCTAGTGTATTAGTAAATACTGGAGACTGTAGAATGATAATTTGACAGGTGATGTTTTATTCGTTGATTTAAAGATACAAATCGTTAGCAACATGTTGAAAGTAACAACAAAATCACTTTTAACACGTTGCTATGTTAGGTACTTTCAATACTATTGTTAATTTGCTAAAGAACCGTTAAAAAGGCCACTTTTGACAACGGACGTAGGTAGATAAAGTACCTATATTGTATAAATTGCATACAAGTATGAAATGGGAACAATTCCATGCTTGTTGTACAATATACTATTACTATACTATGAATAGTATACTGTGCAATGAGTGCAAAATGACCGAAATAGAATATATAATATAGTATAGTATTTTATAGTTTGTTATCTATCGTGGATTATATTTTAATAATGTCAAACCAGAACACAAAACAAAATTAAAATTTATTAAAATTGTACGTGTTATACGTAATACGCCATAGTGGTCGTAGAAAAATCTTTAAATCTCAAGCTGATGTATTTCATTATACAATTTCTGGACATCAAATATATAATGAAGAATTTCCAAGACAACGGCGAAAATGACAAAAAACTAAAGTAATAAAAAGTCGAATAAACGTTTCTGTTCATTTATTATTCATGGTTCGCACTTCATTTTATTTAAAATTTAACCTTTAGTTAAAACTTACATTTGTGCAGAGGCACGTAAAAGTTGGGCAAAATTCCGGAAGACATTAACATACGTGGAACAAAAAATTATCATTTTAGTGTTAAAACTTAGCACATTTAACCTTCCCTCGTGCACAAGACAAACTTCGCCTGTGGGGAGGCAGAAAAATGCAAATTTTATGAGAGTCGTAAAAAATAAGAGGCTTCTTATTTATAACAATATGTGACAACGTGGCGGCCGCTACTCTTAACGATAACGGGGCATTACTCGCCAGTGAAGTGTCTACCTAATATGTTCCTCAAAGTACTTTAAATCGTGCAACCGCCATTATTTTGTTATTCAGTGTTGAACACTGCTAGAAAAATATTCCACGAAATTACAAAAAATGAAAATACATTTCTGGAATGAACAAATGTCGAAAATTTCATTCAGAGATTTTACATCTACCAAAAATAAAAATGTCGAATGTTGAATATGCTACAAATGTCGAATGTTATAAATCTCGAAAATACATTTGTCGAAACGCTAGGACATACCTAATAAATTTCAAAAATACATATTTCAAATATACATATGTCGAATAATACCTACAAATAATTTTCATTAAAAATGAGTTCTGTGATTCGAGTTTGCCGAGCGTGAATTGTGTAGGTTTAGGGTTGGTTTGTTGAAAGTACGAGTGAAGCGAGCTTACCTACAGATAATTTTCATTAATATAGCATTCGATATTTGTAACAATTCCAACATTCGATATTTTCTATAAATGTACAAATTTACTTTTTGACATTTGTATATTCGAGGTTTGCAACATCCAAGCTATTCGATAAATATATTTTCGAGATTTGTAACATTCGGCATTTATAACTTTTCCAGCATTCGACGTTTGTATTTTCGGTAAATGTACAATCTCTAATCATAACTTTCAACTTTTTTACATTCGAAAAATGTATTCGCATTAGTTTATTTGAAAGTCAAGCAAATTATTTCTTTAAATATAAATAATAGATATATGATTCTGTTCATATTAAAAATATTCACAAATAAAATCGTGATACTTTTTATTTGCTATTTCTCGCATCAAAATGCATGCGAAAACATGACATTCTGACATAAAAAATCGATATTTTAATTAACAATGTGATCAATTATGTAGGAGTTTGAACTACATCAAATCGTTATAATTATAACGAATATACCGAAAAATACCTATCATCCAACAGTGTGCAATTATTTTTTGAACATGACAGGAAATCCCACTTTTCTTCTCCCGACATAGTGAGGAAAATGTGTTTTTCCTATATAGAAGTGTTACCATTATGCAAAATATATATTGTACCAATTATAAATAAATTCCTAATTTGATTGGAAATTCTAATTTTAGTCGTATAGATATTTCAAATTAACTTAATGTCTTATAATTTTCTTTTTCTAAATTAAATCACAATTTGATAATGTAGAAAATAAATTGTTCTTGAAAGGGCACTAAATTAAACACAACAGTATATTAAATAAAATAAATAAATAAATATATCATCACGCCTTTTACCCATTACGGGTGTGGCACTCTGCTTACGCAGATCTCGGTAAGTGATATATTTTTTCGTATGAAGTGCGGTTACCAGCCGTCAAATCATAGCCCCCAAGGATGTTAGTGGAGGAGGAACCACAGGGGTAAATTTAAATTTGTAACTGTCGGCAGTGGGATTGAAGAGAGAAATTGATTTCCACTTTCAAAATGAAAATAAATAATGTAACTAATGACAATGAATAAAATAAAAATAAAGCTATTTACCACATTTGAAAATTTTGAAATCTAGTTCTTCATGAAATGTTAACAATTAAATTTACACAACAACTATTTAGTCGTATTTATACAGATATATTTATCTTCACACGTCTGTTTATGGAAGACTGCTCGCCGTTAACCCGGCAGCCACTTATATACTCCTGTGTAGCGGTCTCTCGAACATTCCAGAATTCGAGAATCGCTACCGCGCTCTGAGCGGGCGTGACGTCACACCGACAGGTTTCAACAGTTGTATGTTCATTACAATATAATTATAGAATTGATGTTTCAATTACATTGTCGCCTCACATATTCAACCAATGCACGATATGAAAAAAGTAACTAGCATCCGTGATGTCAATAATCGATGTTTACATAGGTTTTTGAATCGCAATAAACAAAATAAACTACGGTCTCAAAAAGACTGATGAATAATGCGAATAAGAACAAATATAGAAAAACGAACAACAAACTATTAGTGTTACCAATGTTATAAAAAAAACATACAACATTATAGGTGCTCAATAATAAACAATATAGGTACACATTATTTAAGTAATAGTGTACGATTAAATTTATTAAATACTATGATTGATATCTAAAGATCAATCACTTTTATATTATGCAAAAATAGTCTAATAGATTTGGCATAGCACGTAAATTAACAAAAATATCATGAACATTTCCCAAACTATAAATTGTACTAAATAATCAATCAAATTTATTTTTCTGTAGTAATAGTATTTTACATTGCCAGCACGGTAAAACTGTTTTTACTGCCGAATGGAAGAAATGACCGATCAGGCAATGAAATACGTATATATTCTTATGCTTATTGTATACACGCTATGTAGCATCGACACCTGCGCCATCATGCGGCGCGCCTCCGAAACATTTCCGGGAATCGAGCTGTGACAACTGTATTGTGTAACATAGGGAAAGTGCGTGAAAATGAATAGTTCGGACGGAAAAAAGAAATCGAATAATTGTTGTAATGTGGTGGGCTGTAGAAATACATAGGGGAATACTCCCACTATAAAGTTTTACTCATTTCCCAATAAAGCCTAGGAAATTGACAGAAAGAAGTAATGGATCGCTGCAGTTCGCCGATAAACGTGTCATAATCTCTCTGTCAAGGTCTCTTTGGGTCGTTTTTGCTTGCAAATTCCCTTTCCTCCCTAAAAGTGCACATGCAACTTATTATATGTCTATCATCATTCAACTGAAAATTATTTGAAACAATTGTTTGTCATAAAATGTCAAAAATATATAAGTATATTGTATTTTAATTGTATTAGATTAATGTAAATGTAATTATTAACAGACAAATGAAACAATAATTGCAATAATTTAATGTATTTTATTAACTTGCATTAATCATTAATCACAGTTCCATATCATAGAACATGCATTTTTCAATTTGCAGGTTAGTTAATTTTTTTATCCGTACCTCAATGACAGATTTATAAAAATTTGTAATGTTCTTCGTACTAATACCACCCGGAGTTTCCGGCGTAACTGTCCCTCGCAATTTCCGTTTCTAAATCTGAATTTCTTCGTTCACGTGCCCCACATGATTACTGTTTGACAGCTTGCGTCCTATTGGTCCGTAATAAACTTATATCAACACTTTGAACCCCACTCTTAAAAATAGCCGACATTATTTAAATACAAAATCAGATTTCCCATTGAAATCCTATATATGCAGTCTGCGATATTTCCCCGGATTTTATAGTACATGACGCTAGATGTCACAGTACTCGAAAAATACAGATGCTTACATAGCGTATTGATATTTTGTTAACTACGAATTTTCAATTCTAATTGTAAAGTTCCGAAATTTATAAGGTGTTCAAACATGACTGTCTTATAATTCTAGAAAAAGAAATTTTGCGTGAACAAAGACTGCACATTACCAGCCAAGTAAAGCGGCCCATTATGTTGCTTTACTCGGGCAGATGATGGATATGTATTTATGTATATTCATCTCTTGTACAAGCAGGAAAACATGCAAAATGCTTATGATCGGTTAAGTCAGTCACCACAACAGCATATACATATATTATGAAATTTTAATGAAAATACACGTTTGACTCAAATTTTTTAAAAGTAATAACACTTTTAAAAATGTTGCAATATCAAATTCTATTTATATATTATATTGTTATTAGTGTATTTCAAACAGGTAAGAAAGCCACGTCATATTTATTTAAATAATATATTTATTTATACTATGTATATTGGATAAATATGTTTTGTTATAAGTTATATTTGATGATATTTATATTATATTATTATTAGAGTTCAAGAAGTTTGGATGCGTCATTGAACTTGTGTACAGCATCTAAAATTCACATGCATTTTGCAAAATATTGTAAGATCAGAAGTGAGAAATTGTATAATCTCTACGAGGTGTTTATCTGTCTCCGGTAAGCAATGGATAATATACCTGTCCTTCATTCCGTATCGTTTATCTTTCTCATTCGACCAGCGAGAACGTATGTCGATTTTTCATTCGGTTCTGGTACCTGTGGAGGGGTTATGTGGCATAACTTCTGAATACTACTGTACATATTTTAAATATGTACATATTAAATGTACTCATTGCAAATTTTGTTGTTTTACTTTACATTATTTTCAAAATACAAAATTACAACATTCAAAATTACACGCGATAAAAATAGTTTTCGCAGACACCGCAAGGTGCGCTGAAATCAGTAATTTTTTAAAGCACTGTACTGTCAAGTCTTTCAGAGTATGTCAACTGTCCAACGGCTTTAAAATAAACGGGAATAATTGATTTGTGGTTCCGCAATTGACCGAGAAAAGTGAATTATGGCTACTATAATTAATCGAAAAAATTTAAATAATAGGGATATATTTATACAGGAGTAGAAAAAGTAAATATTGCATCTCAGTAGAAGCTCATGCTATATTTGGTGTATCACGTAAACCATTACCCATCTGAAATGAAATAAGTTTGCGCAAAAATGATCGGTTTGGCGCCGGAAGCAACGGCGAGCCGCGTATCAACGCAAATCTAATTCTTGTGCTCGGCTGGAGGAAACGAAATTTTTCGCCAATAAATTCCGGAATTTTATTGAGGCGCGCGAGTAATGTGGTTGTGCGCGGTGACCGAGAGATTTACATATCGCGGGCCCGGCGACGCTGCCGACAAAGATTAAACGCAAAAAAGAAAAAACCGCGGCTACGTGGTAGCGCATCGGGCTGCTGATCATGAGGTCTTCCTTCACTAACACCTCCGGGATGTTCTGTTCGAAGCACACAGCCACGCCCAGACACGGGTCAATACAAACTAAAAAATTCTATCCGAAGCAATCGGCGTCCTGAAATAAGAATCTTGAGTTTGTAAGTCAATGTTTTGTTGTCAAAACGTGAACAAATTTCCTGTATTCATTATTAATGAATAACGGAACAGCGCTGTTGCTTGTTTTCTTTCCGGAACTCCGGGTTCACTGCTTCCGAGTCTGATTCAATTTCCGGTACGCGGCGGTACAAGACCTGTGTCTGTACTGTATCAGTTTGATGATCAGAATATGCTAGACGCTGCAGTGCCAGTGTGAATATTGTTTATTATATTATCGCATTTTGATCTAAATATCGACTTTTAAGTGCGGATATGTCTCGTGGGGAAAAGTAGGCTCATAGCTAATAAGTTCCCTTCAGTTGGCGGAACCGAATCATTAAGAAAACGGCACCGTATGGAAAATTAAAGAGTGATTAGGGTTTATTTATGAAAAGTGGGAAGCGAGCTTACATTTTCACATAAACATAAATTGTACATCATAGTTTTAATATCTATCACTGAAAAAGGTACAAGGGATTCTTAAGAATCAGTTATGCTTAAGGACTTGATTCTGAAAATCATTTTATTTTTTAAATTATATTTTGTCGATTTTGTAATTTCCGTTACATCATCTTATATATTCCTTAAAAATTACTTCAAGAAATGGGGTCATACACTTTTAAAAAAAAGTTGTGTTTTTTTTCAAATTATAAAAATTTAGATCATTTCAGTTACATATTATTCAATATTTCTTATAATTTTTCAACTTTTCATTCATAATTTCCTTTCTGAAGTTTCGCGGTTGCAAAATCGTGATGTCATCATGTAAGAGAATTTAAAGCATGGCAAGGCGAAAGAGGTGTTGATAACAAATAAAAACTTGCTTTTCAGTGTTGTAATAATTACTTATTATTATAAAGATGAATACTCCGATAAATTAAATTAGATATTCGTTAATTATAACATTTCTAGTCAAAGAGTTTGGGACGTGTTAAAACAAAATGCTTTGTTGTACTATATCTTGTCGCTTGTCGGTAATGTCGGTAGACTCATTATCACACCTGTCATCTCAAGTCATATGTTGCAGTTAACAACGATTTTCAAATTAAACATATGTTTATTATATCTGTTATATTATTTTGCCCAGATAATGTGAATAAACTACATTTGTAAAAACCTCTCAGTAAATAACAATGACTGATAACAGTCAATTTGACAGTAGGTGTAGTTCCTCTTTCTCCGCTAGAGCGTGTTTTGTAGTAGTATAACATGGTGACGTCACGAGCGAAAAATTTGAAATGAGATGCCCATTTCAAAAAATCATATCTTTATAACTACATGCCTTTTAATATTAAAATTAGTATCTACATTCATAACTTTACTCAAATTTACAGAAAAAAAATAAAACGAAAAAAGGTTTATGACCCCATTGCCCTATATTAAGATTATGTATGCCATTGTGGATAGTGTTTCTCAACAATCAAGATATACTCCTTGTCTTAAAATCAAGATAAGAGCAAGACAACAAGTATTTTTTATTCCCCAAGACAAAAAACGAAAGTATCATCAAGAATCAAGATTTCTTGATAAAAAATTTTGATATCTTGATAATAAATATTTCAGTTCCACATTTATGATTCAAATATAAATGTTGATATACATTTGTCTGTAAGGTGACATTGAGCTTCGATCCACATATGTAAAGTGAAGTTCAAAATTTTATAAATATACAACACAAGATTTTATAAAATACGTGAAATCAAGATTTTATATACAGGTGGTTCCATTTAAGTGCTACACTTGCTACCTCGAGAAGTAAAAGAGATACGAAGTTTGTTAAATTAGCAAACAACTTCTAAATTATATGACTATCAAAATGAACAAAACAAAAGTTTTTATTAACCAGTGGTTCACAAAATATGAGAACCAACTTTTTTATTTTAAGTTAGAACCTAACTTTCTTATTATCTTATTCGATATAACGCACTTATAAGTCGTACATAATAAAATTGTTGAGAATAATGCAAATAATAATTGTTATTATTTCAATTTTACAAATGAGATTGCTGTGGCAGAAACAATTATTGTTGTTAAATGTCAAAGTTAAACTTTTGTGTGTTTTCTACGTGAAAAAAATGTATTTTACTCACGAAGATAGAATTGATATATATATGAAATTTATATTTTGTCTTTATAAAATACCTTTGTTGCAGTAAACATGTACAGGGAACGATTTCCTAATAGGCGAGTTCCCCACGCTAACTAACTACATCATTGAAAAAGGACACAAAATAATAAAATTAAATATAAAAATTTAAATATTATAAAAATGATATGACAGGTGATGTACAAACGGTATAAGTAAACTAAATACAAAGAAACCTTGTTCTTGGACTGGCTCTTTAGACGAATCGAAAGATTTCCACTTTAAACTTAATACCTTACATGCTAAAATTAAATTCACATTAGAAGTAGAAGAAAACCAAGCAATAAATATCCTTGACCTTAATAATTCTTGATCTGGAAAAACTTTTAGTTATACAAATTTTTAAGAAATCTATCAAAACTATAGAATCAATTAACAATGTTTCTAATGAACATAAAATTTTTCTTGACTGGAAGGGTTGATGAAACAAACGAAAATTACTGGATTTCAGTCAATTTTATTATAAACTTTCTCTTTCGACCGGTTTCGGCCCCACTTGAGCCTTCTTCAGGAGCTGAAGTATAATTACAACATAAAATTACAATCACAAAAAGGCAATTATGTATACATAAATAATACAGAAACTACTTACATGAGTAAATCTAAATTGATATTGTATTTGATATATAACATAATTTAAAAGTAAACGCCATATGGAGCAAATGGATTACGTCCAAAATATAGAACTTTAACATACGTCAAAAATAACAAACTAAGAACGAAAGTTCTGCGTGACACACCCATGGAACTCTACTTAAGTAATGTTTGTTTTAACTTGCAAAGACAAACATTACTTAAGTAGAGTAAATGAACACTATTATTTATTTAAACTAGCCGAGCGATATTTATTTAAGACGATATATTTGTATTCAGACCGAGCGATATATTTATGTTCACAAGCTCTTGAGTCAACTAACTGACTGACTGACTCAATTCGACTAACTGAGTCCGGGTCAACTAACTGACTGACTCTGAGTCAACTAACTGAGTGACTCCCTGGTCCCGGTGATTCGCTCTTTTATATACCACGTTCCTTGTTTCTAGAAGGCTCTGGAACAATCTCTATTGTGGAGTAAACGACTTGTCTGAATTCGCTAGCGTTGTGTCATTCACTCGGCGGCGCGGCGTCGGCCGGCAAGCTTCAACTTGTCGCTGCCGCGTCCGTTACATAAATATGTTTAATTTAGTTAAATGTTATTTCAATTTTATTCAAAAAGCAGATTAAAGAAAGGTGTTGGAAAAAATATTGTATACATCACGTGAATAAATACAAATTAACCACAATATTTCTGTATTCACTTAATACATAAATAACTATTATCCTCTATAACTATGGCGATTTTAAACAAGAAATGTAACAGATTACCCACTAGCGGGTATAATCTTGAGAAAAGTCACCAGTGAATAATATTCTATTTATAACAATAATAATAATACAGAACACTTTGGTACCTACTTCAATTGACATTTTAATTGAGAATTTTAATTGAGAATTTTAAATTATATGTCACTGTCAAATAATATTTATTTAATAAATTTCGCATTTATTAATAGATGTTGCATAAAATGTTATACTTAACTCGTGGGCAAATTGGAATTACCCACTAGATAAAATTATCACATTCAAACTTTGCCTTCGTGTTTGCCCACTTGGAAAGTAAATACTATTACGAGCTGAATAATTCGAAGCTATGTAATACAAAGTAGCGCTTACTCACTAACTTTCAAAGATCGAGACTGATATAACATTCGCTATTAACAATACTCATACATAGAACTCAAATCTACTTACATGAACTCATAAAATAAAGTTCACAAAAACTATGTATACAATCGAGAGGAGTCCTTAAACTGTGCAGAAATTCTTTGAACATTTCACAAGAAAAGGCCAAATTCAAGAGGTTGCTCACTGTCCAAGATTCACAATTTATTACTTAAGGTATGGCACAGTGGCTCTCAAAATAACTCTAACTGGGCACTGCTCTCGCTTAAGACACTGGTTTTTCCTACAACATATTGACATCCGCTGATAAAGCGGGAACTGAATTGAAATACTAAAGAACTGGAATTTTCCACGAGCAACTAACAAACTTAATTTTGAAATCTTTTAATAAAATTTGCAATCTTTAATGTAATAAGTGATTGCTTTTATGTATATGAAAATACCATTTTTGTATTAATTTTATTATATTAATTAAGCTCTAGTGATGGAAATCATTTTATAAATATAAGAATATGTGGTTATTTTGAGTAAGAAGCATATATTTGATGGTGATAGTTTTATGTTGTGACGACACAGTTCGATAAACGCTTGGAGCAGATTGTCGCATCCCTCAGCCAAACAGGACATAAAATATAAAAGGGCCATTAGGCCAGTGTTGCTGTACGAGTCAATTTCGCCCAGCGATTTAAGAAATTTCCTTTGAAATTTATTTGAGGTCCCGGAGTCCCCGACCTGCTATTGATAACCGGAGCCGACCGGATTCGCGCTAATAAATACAACGTGAAAGGGTCTCCAGAGATGTGGGGCTGGACGTCCACTGCTGTTAATGTCTTCCACACTCGCCGCTTTCCGTTTTCAATCTCGCGTTCCGCGAATATCACAAGTGACAGCCTCCTTCCACGGCTTGTCTCTTTACAGACGAAGGCGATGGCAAAATCTGGTTTATGTCTCTGCACTCATGTGGGCTACAAATAAATAAATGCCGCGATGATGTACTACGTGTTTCATGTATGTGTCTCACTATTGAATTATTTGAGCTACGGCTTCACTTAAATTTAATAATAGTTTATATATTAAGAGGACTTTTAAGTGATACATCAATTTTTGTAAAATTACTCTTAAATTATACCTTACTTGACACCAATTAATTTTCTTAGGGCCGGTTAATCAATCAACTATCAAGTTACTGTTATGGTAATCTTTCTGTTAAATATAGAGAAATAGGTATTATTTATGTTGCTGTTAGTTAACATTTGATTAACAGTCGATTGATAAATCTAGCATTACACAGTTAAATCTAAATTAACTTGTTGAATAATAATTACATTTGACATATATTAGCCTGTGTCCACGATGCTAGAAATCGACCCGAGTTTTTGGTTATAGTTCTCGAATCGATAACTCAGGTCGTGAACACTACCAATTTGGATGAAAAAATCTAATTAAAAACTAGAATGAAAGAATACGCTCCATCCCACTTTTTCATAAAAAAATCTGGTGTGGGCACTACACTATCTTATACAAATAAAACCAACTGAACACTTGTTTGACAATAATTTGACATATAGAAGTTATACCTATTTAATTTTTTGTTCTCAACTATGATTTTAATTTATATGTTAATTAATATCTAGTTTTTAAACTTTCTAACTAATAATACAAATATTGCTTTTATAATAACTACACATATTTTTGACACTTCACAATTATTTGATATATAAATGTTAAAAATATTTCGGTTTTTGTTCCCATTGTCACCCACTAGTTACTACACGTAAATCGAAACGAACTTATTACATATTTTACAGAACTTTATTTAAAATCCTTTTTTAAATTATGATTTCTGAAAGCTTATTTATTTATTTATTTAGCGAAGTGTGATATTTGATATTTTTCGACATATTATGCCATTTTAGTAGAGTTACCAACCATAAAAATATAAATTGTACTGCTGTATTATAGCACTCGATTTTCATTTTAAATTAAAACTAGTCGTATCAAACTTCTTCATCCCCATAATGAGTTGAATACTTTGATACATTCCTTCAAAACTAAATTAATTTTCATACAAGAATATTTATTAAACCTACAAAAGTCTTAAATGAAAACGCAATCAGATTGGCACAATTCAAATCAATTATTCTCTTCATTTAAGAGGAATCTGTTCGTTACAAGAAAACATTTTTATCAGTGTAGATTAAGACTGAATTTTCTCCAAAAAAAAAACCTATAAAAACAGGAAAATTTATAGTGTGTATGGCAACAACTTTGCTGCCAATAAAAGCAATTAGCCATCATAAGATATTATATAAAATGAAATTGAAATGTACTTTTCGTAAATTGTAATTTGGAAGCTCAATAGAAGAAAAATATGTAATTATTTTTACCGGTTTCAGGAAATTAAACCTATGTTTACATGCACAAAAGTAGGCAGGGTAAGTATGTCATAACTCTATGCTGTAGGGTATTATTACCTTACTGACCTATTAAAACAGTCAAGAAAGTGAAAATAATACACAATGATAATATAACGCTATTTATTAACGGAATTAAGCTGTTCAGAGATTCACCTGCTGCATTCCAAATATTTTCAGGCAATTCAGCATCGCCAAAATCCACTTTTTATCTAGCCATGAGAAACACATTTGACGTTTAAGTAAAAAAATTATTTTTTCTACGCTCATTATCGAAAATCGCATTTTCGAAATATCACTGCTCACTCCGAAAATCGATTATTACAAACAACAGAAAAGAGCATGAATGTAAAATGCACGAAAGTGCATGTATTGACGCTTGTAAAATGCACGAAAATGCATGTGTATCTATTCATCTTTGTAGGCTTTGTTTTAGTTACCTAGGTTACCTTGATATCCTGTTTATTTAAATGTCAATTTAAAACTTTTCACTGAAATAAGAATAACAAGATAACAATAAAATGAGTGATACAGAAGAAATTTTTGAATGTACACCTCCAGAAATTATTGCAGCAGCCAGCAATAGCTGCAATAATTTATTGCCCGAAAAAATCCCGCAAAAGGTACGATGACATTTATCGGAAACTCATTGATTGGAAAATTAATAGAAGAACAAAATCATTTTTGGAGAACGTATTTAATACATAATTTAAAAAAATGATCGTAGAAAAAGTATAGTGTGCACCACGTGCGAAAATGCTCTTACATGCTCAAGTTTTTCTGCAGCACTCCCCTTCGGGTCGTGCCACAAATAAAACACTCGCATGTAAGATGCTATTTTCGGCACTTGATACACAATATACTATTAAATATGATACAAAAAAAGTGTAACCATGGTGATAAATAAAAAGAAACAGACTTACTTGATCACCTTCTAAAATTATGACAGACGTTTTTCATAAATGAATATCAATAAATTATATTTATTAATGACATTAACGTCTTCATATTCTGAAACCGGTAAACTATTGAACAAACCACGGATGTTATGAGACATAACAGGCCTTAGATGTCTTAAAATCCTCGCTCTACGAGCTCGGATTTCAACTGACATCTGCGGCAGTTACGATACTCATAACATCGCTAGGAATGTTAATAGCTATTACAGAATTGAATAAATTATAATTTTAAAAATTTCACGAATTTTAAAATCATTATCATCGTAAATACAAAAATTGGCCTTACCTTATTTTGAAAAATTATTAGCAAGTCGATTATTTTCAACAGACATGTCCTGTAGAAGCGCTTTCTACGGGCCATTTTCCAGACGAATAAAACAAAACAATTTTGCACAGCCGCTTCCTCCAAATAAAAAACAAACATGACAGATAAAGAATTATTTGATTTAGAAGAGATACATTGTAAGTTTTGCCAAGGCGATAGTTCTATAAGAATGAGAAGTGCTAGAAAAACATAAATCAGCGACCGACGTGCGCAACCTGCCGCCGAGGGCGCTGGGGGTCGCACGTGACCCCCATAAATAAGCAGCGTGCGCCACTGCCCTGCCTGGTATTATTCTTTGTTCTTCTTATTTTGTCACTGATTCTCCGTGTATCAGCTTATACGAACGCTAACAACATATTTTTCAGACTTGTCATATAATATTCCAATTTTAAACAAACGAAGATAATAATAATAATTTATTTTCTGTAGACACAATACATGTGTAGAAAACGTAACAATGTAAGTTACAAAAACAAAAATATAATAGATATTTACGATATAATTGGGATAAGAGCATTATTAAAATTGTGCAATCACACAAGCATATTAATAATGCAATATCGCACGTGTATTGTACAATCTACGTCCGCCTAAACTTAAAAAATTTTACTTTATTTTTTTGACAAGTAGCAAATTAATCCAAATAGTTGCTGTGAAAATGGTTTCAAAGCCAGGACGACCACAATTTGACATTGAGCAATAATGGGTTATTCCGACTGGCACTAGTCAATTGCCGGTTAAGTGTTTGGTTGGTTTCAAATAATGACGTCACACTGACCGAACGGTTACTGAAAACGTGCCGTAGATTTTGACATTAATCAAATTTGACAGAAAACATAAAAATATGACATCGTACTAGTTTTAAATAATAATAAGTGAAATACAATCAGAATACTAACCGTTGGACGGACCGAGCTCTCGAGCATGTTACTGGTTTGACATACCAAAACTGTTGCCGTTTACATATGACATCAAAATATTCTCAATAGTTATATCACGAGTGCTAAGAATTTAATCGATTAAATTTGACATGTCTAGCTTATGCAAAAAATTTTGATTAAAAATTGTTTGAGTACATAATTTTATCTTAAATTATTTTGTACGATAACACTTTTTTAAAAGCAAAAATTTTTAAATAAGCTAGACATCAAATTTAATCGATTCAATTCTTTAGCACGAGGGGTATATGTCAAGATTATTTCATGAATTTATAGCATAAACTTCAATATTTGCCGAAGAAATTGAACTAAAACGTTGATTTTGACACATTTTCACATAAATAAATCGGTACACTCATAAACAAAGAGCACCATAAAATTATGTTGTTGTAGTGTAACTATAGCAAATTGATTGTTTTTCTTTTTATTTGTCAAATATAATAATATGAAAATAGCTTGAATTGAATAATTCAGCATGTTTAAAGAAATAGAATACCAGTAAAGGTAAAAAACATGTAAGAATCTTGCTTGTGCTACTAATTATCCGGCTAAATATGTCTTCAAAATGTCAAAAATTTGCATATAAAAGCTAGCTTCAATTTAATCGCAAATAAACAGCATGCTGCTGTTTAATCACTTACCTAATATGCACAACAATGGAAAATAAGACATTCTGATTGGTCAAATTTGTAATGAGAGAAATAATCAGTCGAAATCAATTGTTTATTCCATTTACTAACCATTCCTGTGACCAAGTACTAACCTGTCCCAGTCGAAATCGCCTAATGTAGTTGTAGTTATTTTTCATAAATTTTTTAAGCATTTCTTGAAAATTTCGTCGGATATACGAGTAGAAGAACAAGATTCAAAAATTATTAATTCATTAATTTAATGAATTGTACAGATTGTTCGTTTCTATATAGCTATGATTTTATGTTTAAATGATTACATAGTCATTATCACATAAGTAACTAGACGTTATTTAGCAATAAATAAATAGATATTTGTAATTAAATCATTCTATTAGGTACAACCATAAAATAATTAATTTATTTAATTACCTTATTTGAATTGAATCATTGCATGGCTGATTTCAGTTTTACTGTAAAACGCAGATAATTTACTAGCCCTTTGCCGAATGCTTTGTTCTTACGTAGTAGCTGTAAAATCACTTTCTTCAGTACTATCTGTATCAGTATTGACTAAATCATTATTTGTTTAATATGTTTTGTGTGGTTAATATGAATACTAGTATTTTTTCGTTACATTTTGAACTATACATGTATATTTGCTATTTATAGGTTATATTCAACATAAGCAATGCGCAAGCGTTTGTTTTCTTTGCGAGACTCTCGCGAGATTCTCGTGCGAGAATGAGGAGATAAAAAAAATTGTGCGAGATCGAGAATGAGAGCGAGAGTGTAGTTTACAAAGCGAGACGAAATCGATATATTAAATTTCTCGCCTCGTCTCGTCTTGCATGCATCACTAGTTATGATAGCGATTCGTTAAGTAAATGTGAGACCTGTAATCTGCTTTTTAAGTGTCAAATATTTTCGTTTTCGTCAAATTTCCCACGGCTGTGTAACAATTTTCCTAATAAATATTGATTTTAATTTGATTGATATATCGTTAAATACTATAATTTAGGTAACCAAATAGGCATTATTGCATGCAGTTTTAAATTATGAACAACTTTTATATTTACACTTTTGCTGTAAAGTGAACAATTCAAAATTTACGGCAATATTATAAGAATCGCATTGAAATTTCTTCTACATTTCAACTCAAATAGTTGGTGGTAACTGTTGTAATTATGGAAGTAAAGATGTTGGCAAAGAATTAATATAGTTTTATTAGCACAAAATACACAATAGAATGTACAAAATATTTTATATTTTGAATGTCCGAATTTCATTAATTTTTCTCTGTTGTCATGTCAATATCATGAACAAATAACTAAATCTAGTAGTCATCAATTTTGTATTCGAATATTTTCAACACTTCCCCTCGAACTCATTGATTTTATCTACTAATCCCAGTTGCTCTCGTAGTTTCTGAAATCTCTTCTTTGGTAAGGCTTTGGTCATGATATCTGCTATTTGGTTCTCTCCAGCTATATGTTCTACACCCAGGTCTCCATTCAAAAATTTCTCACGCACAAAATGGTATCGTCTATATGTTTCGTTCTCTGATGAAATTCTGGGTTCTTAATTAGCCGGATAGCACTTGCGTTATCGATCCGTAATATTGGTACATCTTTTAATTTTGAAATTCCATCATACAACCATTTTAACCAAACAATCTCCTTTGCAGCCTCACTGGCTGAAACATATTCTGCCTCCGTGGTTGACAAGGATACTGATTGCTGCCTTTTGCTGGTCCACGCAATTGTACCACCACTGTATTTAAAAATACTTCCGGATACTGACCTCCTGGTATTAATGTAACTAGCATAATCTGCGTCGCAATATGATTGAAGAATTCTGGGCTTGAAATTTGCAGAATATAGTATTCCTAGACCTAAAGTACTCTTCAAATATTTTAAAATACGTTTTACCATCATCCAGTGTTGAGGTTTCGCTTTCTCCAAAAACTGTGATACTACACTCATTGCGAAACTTATATCAGGTCTGCTAACAACTGCCAAATACATTAAACTTCCTACAGCTTCCCTGTAAGGAATCTTATCATCATTTTCAGCTGCTTCCCCTGAAACTTGGTTCTTCTCCATGGGTATTGCTACTCCATTACATTCTAACATATTAAATTTAGTTAGAACCTTTTTAGCATAAGCCTCTTGCTTAATAAATATGCTTCCATCTCGCAACCTTTTTATTTGTAAACTTAAATAGCATTCGGCATTTCCGCATACCGCTTGAAATTTTTGACATAGTTTTGTAATAAATATTTTTTTAATGTTTATTGTAGACGCTAAAAGTCCGTCGTCCACATATATTGCCAGTAACAATTTCTCGTTATTCTTGTTTGAATAAAATAAACACGAATCAGCATTGCTTTCTTTTAATCCAAACTCTAATAGAAATTCTTTGAATGTTCTGTTCCAACATCGTGGTGATTGTTTTAATCCATATAAACTTTTGACTAACCTGCACACACGACCTGATCCATCATTAAATCCTTCAGGCTGTGTCATATATAATTCTTCATCCAGTGTTCCGTACAAAAATGCCGTTTTGACGTCAAACTGTATCAATTCAAGTCCTTCGTTTGCAGCAACACTTAAAATTGCTCTTATAGTGTCACATCGGGCAACTGGACTGAAGGTCTCGGTGTAGTCATATCCTACTCGTTGTAAATATCCCTTTGCTACCAATCTAGCTTTATAACGATCGATTTCAACATTTACTCGGCGTTTGATTTTGTACACCCAACGATATGATATTGCTTTACGATTGTTTGGCAACTCAGTTAAATACCATGTCTCATTCTCTTTTAAAGAATTCATTTCAGAATCCATGGTTTTCTTCCATTCTTCAGCATGTTCTGAGGAAATTGCTTCGGAATAACTCGAGGGTTCTGATTCTTCAGCAAGCATGCATTCTATTAATCTCTGAGGTGGTTTTATCTTTTGCCGATCACGTAGTTGTCGAGATTCTTGTTGATCATTTTTATCTTCTTCTGATTGACAATCTTCAGTCTTGTCAATTGGTATTTCAACCGTATTTTTTACAGTACAAGGAATTTCGGGGCAAAATACAACTTCTCGAGTACGTTCAACTTTCTTTGTACCAGGAAACCAAATCCTGTAGCCATCCACATCATCCAAATACCCGACGAGAACGCCTTTCTTTGATTTTGTATCAAATTTCTGTCTTAGTTGTTTTGGGATGTGTACATAACATTCTGTACCAATGATATGTAAATGATCAATTCTGGGCTGCTTTCCGTAAAATAACTCGAATGGAGTCTTATTGTCAACTTCTGTGGATTCAGTTCTATTCAAGATGTACACTACTGAATTGACTGCTTCTGCCCACAAACTTTTTGGTAAATTCTTACTAGTTAATATTGATCGAGCCAATTCAACCAAAGTACGATTGTTTCTTTCGGCTACCCCATTGTGTTCAGGAGTATATGGTGTAGATTTCCTGAAAACAGCACCAATATTTTGAAGTAAGTTCTTGAAATCTTTATTGTCAAATTCACGACCGCCATCCGACAATACTGCTTTTATGGACTTTTCTGATTGCGTTTTGAAAAAACGGATAAATTCATCAAATCTGTCGACTACTTCAGACTTGTGTTACAAGAAATATACAACTCTAAATCTTGAGTAATCATCAGTAAAGCATACAAAATAGCGAGCACCACCCACTGACTTCTCTTCTATGGGACCACACAAGTCAGTGTGAATAATATCGCCTATTGTTGTTGCACGCTGAGATCTTCTCTGGAAACTGCGACGATGATGCTTACCCTGTATACAAGCATCACAGAAATCATTATTTACGACAACATGAATACCTTGCGTTTCCAATATTTTCTTCACATGTCGATTGTTTTGATGTCCAAGTCGCTCGTGCCAAATCTGAAGTGTGTTATCTTCAGATATTTGAACTTCCTTTGTTACTGCGATTTTTACGGAAGCTATTAATTTAAATAAATTACCGCAGCGGGCACCAATTGCAACAACTTTATTATTTTTCAGAAATTCACATTTATTACTAGTCATTCTGATTGTCGACCCATGATCCAGGGCTGCACTAACTGAAAACAAATTTCTTGACGCCTCTGGAACATACAATACATTTTCGAGTCGAAAATTCCTTATTCTACCATTTGCACTCAATTCAACTGTAATTTCACCTTGCCCAGTCGCTTGCATAGTAGTTTTGTTACATACTCTGATCATTTTTACTATACAGAGCCTCAGTAATAAAAACATCATCATTCTCCCTCTTAGGCTGATTAATTTTATTTACTACAGTTCTACAATCCCTTTTCAAATGTCCCTTCTTACCACATTTAAAACATTTAAACTGTTTGAAAATGTTTTTACCTGGATTTTATGGAGCTTTTTCGTAGTCAGTGCAGTAGGTAGTTTTCTTATTTGTTTTGTCTCCCTTACCGACAGTTTTGAATCCTGATTTCGCCATGAGAGCTACTAACTCACTTTCTCGTGATGATTCAGCTTGTCTTCGTTGTTCTTCTGAGAGCAACAATTTTCTTAATTCAGACAATGTTTGTAGCTCAGTTGGTCTGGCACTCCATGCTTGTTTTAGTGGTTCAAAATCTGATGGTAATGTATCTAATAGCTTACACATTATAACAAAATCTGAGGGTTTTATCTTAAGATCACTCATCTTCCCCACAAGCTGCTCCAACTTCGCAATATGTCGAGCCATATTATCAGTAGCATCTCGCGTGAAATTTGTAAATTGTATCTGTGAAGCATATTGAGCCTGTATATTCTTTTGGTCAAATATGTCATGCAACTTAACCCAAATTTCTCTTGCAGTTTTACATTGTGTAATTAAATCAATAATACTTGTATTCAGTGTCCTGACAAATATTCCTCTAGCCATTCGGTTCCCTTTATCAAAAGATTGAAGAGCTTTGGTACATTCCTTTTGCTGATCAGTAGTTGCATTATCTCCCAATGGGTTTGGTTTCACCAAATCTCCTGTGCAGACTTCCCATGCAAACTACTTCTCTATCAGCAAACTTTCCACAGCCCATTTCCACCGAACCCAATTATCAGCACCTTGAAGTTTGTCTACTGGTACAAATTCCATGATTGATTCTTTTGTATAATACTTTTATATTAAATATGCCAATTATTTATTTAATTGTGTTCTGGGCCCATAACCTGTTGTGATTATGGAAGTAAAGATGTTGGCATAGAATTAATATAGTTTTATTAACACAAAATACACAATAGAATGTACAAAATATTTTATATTTTGAATGTCAGAATTTCATTAATTTTTCCCTTTTGTCATGTCAATATCATAAACAAATAACTAAATCTAGTAGTCATCAATTTTGTATTCGAATATTTTCAACACATCGGAATGTGGATTATAAGTTCCTCGGTTTGAGCCTCACAACTGATAAATTCTAAAATGTTCATTTAAAAATTACCGCTGTTGTTCTTTCACCACTACCATCCTTGGAGGCCATGATTTGACGGCTGGTAACCGCACTGCACGCGCAAAAATATATCATAATACCGAAATCTGCTTTTAGCAGAATCCACACCCAGAAATGAGTACCATGATAATATATTTATTTACTTTTTATTTACTCGTATAGTTAGTATCGTATTAGACATGAACATTAAAAGTCTGTGTTCAAATCTGACATCGTGAAAACTTTTCCTCTCTAGATTTAGTTTTACAAAATGTGTAATATATATTTTATCAAATTAAACGTCAGACTTGTAACAATAAAGTCTAAAGTCGTCGACGTCGTCCGCGTTATCTAGAGAGCCTTGTTCGCTATACGAGAACATTAGCAAATTGTGCAAAAATTTGTTCATTTAATTTGTTAGTATTGTTTGTATTTAACCGGATGTAAAGTGTAAGCAAGTTAAAGACGATGGAAGCTTCATAACAAACCGACATTTCCTAATTACAGTTTGGTTGGAGTAAACTTCCAGAGAAAATATGTACAATGGCGCGAGGTGGTGGGGTGGGGAGAAGGGGAAGTGCGGCCACGTCTTGCTGTATTGTTCGCGCTTCCGTATCAGCGGCCGCTGCCGAGATAAGCTTCAAGCGACGAATAAAGATACCGAAAAGACAAGCCGAGGAGATGATGATGCCACGCTCATGCTTCCTCTGAACTGTGCGGGGCTGCGGTGCTTGCTTCCGGAACTTTTCATAAATTTCTAATTTCTTGAATATAATGTATGAATAAATATTAACTATACAGGATTCATCAACCACGAGAACATTTGTGAGATAAAGTACACTTGAGTTATTAATAGGCGATGAGCCAGTGACATGAAAAGTGCCGTCATCGCGGAACTGATTTTTTACTTTCTTATACAAAGTATAAGGAAGTATTGAAATAATGAAAAAAATCGCTGAAGAGATTTTTGCGGAAATATATATTTTGATGTCCACTGAATCCGTTAAGACCAATTTCTCAATGCTGTCTGTGTATGAGGATGGATGGATGGATGAATACCATCCATCCGTGTGCGTCCGTGTGCGCAATACCTCATGAACGAGACAAGACATGTAAACGAAACTTGGAATTTATAAGTATCATGAAAATATGAAGAGCTGAGTTGATTTTGAATAAAATTGAAAAACCAGAAGAGGAAAGGCGATTTCGACTGGCACCGGTTAGTAGTTAGTAGTCACAGGAATGGTTAGTAAATAAAGTAACCAATTGATTTCGATTGTCACTTATATGACGTGATATGTAAACAGTGACAGTTTTAGTATGTCAAATCAGTAACATGCTAGAGAGCTCGGGTCGTCCTACGGTTAGTATTCTGATTGGCTGAATTCCACTTGCTGATTTCAAACTAGTACGCTGTCATAATTTTCATGTTTTCTGTCAAATTTGATTAATGTCAAAATCTACCGGGCGTTTTCAGTAACCGTTCGGTCAGTGTGACGTCATTGTTTGGAACCAACCAAAGGCGATTTCGACTGGCACCGGTTAGTACTTGGTCACAGGAATGGTTAGTAAATACAGTAACCAATTGATTTCGACTGGCACTTATATAATGTCATATGATATGTCAAATCATTAACATGCTCGAGAGCTCGGTTTGCCCAACTGTTAGTATTCTGATTGGCGTAATTTCACTTGCTATGATTTCAAAGTAGTACGCTGTCATATTTTTCATATTTTCTGTCAAATTTGATTAATGTCAAAATCTATCGCGCGTTTTCAGTAACCGTTCGGTCAGAGTGACGTCATTGTTTGAAATCAACCAAACACGTAACCGGCCAGTAACCAGTGCCAGTCGAAATCGCCTCAAACACGTAACCGGCAAGTAACCAGTGCCAAACAAAACTAAATTTAATTTTTTTGTCAAAAATAGAATTAACTGTAAAAAAAAGTTTCAAATGAAAGATGTTAGCAAAAATATTTGGAATATAAAATGTAATTTGTACTTTTTTTGTACATGCTTCTAATTTTAAGAAAAACTAAATTATGTATATAATAATATATTTCAGAAATCACTGGGAATATATGTGTCAAACGTGTCAAATAATTGTGAAGTGTCAAAAATATGTGTCGTTTTAAATATTATAAAAGCAATATTTGTGGTTAGAATGTTTTAAATACTAGATATTAATTAATATTTTAAATTAACATCATAGCTGAGAACACAAAATTAAACAGGTATAATATCCATATGTCAAATAAAACAAATAAAACAAGTCATAGATATTCAGTTGGTTTTATTTGTATAAGAAAGTAGTGTGGTGCCCACACCTGATTTTTTGTGTTTAGAGGGTGTTCATTTTAAGTGGTATACTAGTGCTATTTCGAGAACTATAAGAGCTACGAGGTCGGTTAAATTAGCAAACAATTTATATAAGATAATTAAAATGAGCGAAACAAGAATTTTTTTAGACCAGTGGTTCTCAAAATGCGGAGTGCAACTTTCTTAATTTAAATGGCAACCTATTTTTTTTTATTTGCTATAGCTCTTATAGTTCTCGAAATAGCAATAGTGTACCACTTAAAATGAACACCCTGTATATCGATAGTGAAATGATTTATTTATATTTAACAGAAAAAAATGAAAACAAATTATTTTAAAATTCACCATTATATCATTACAATTTTCTAGGAAATTTCTGTAGTTATTAAAAGTGTCACTTTTTAATACTAATGTTAAAAGTAACACAGTGATTTATTTTGTTACTTTTAACACGTTGATAACGATTTATATTAATAAATCAACAAACCCTGCCTGTCAAAATATCATTCAAATTTTTTTATTATTTACTAATATACCGAGAATATCGTAAATAAAATTTTGTAAGATATTCGTTCGGGGGTTGTTTCACTCTGCTTCGCCTCGTTTCACTAACTTCCCCACTTACTCATAAAATGTCACTTTTAACACTTGTATCATAAATTACTATGAAATCTATTTTCTTAAATGTTAAATATTTTTCGTTTTTGTTTATTTTTTCATAGATGCATTACCTTCAATTTTTCTAAAAGATTCTAATTTTGTATTGATTGATAAATCATGAAATATCTTGAATATTATCTAAAATTGTAAATAATAATGTTTTAAACATTATTCTTAAAACAAAAACTGTTATTAAACCATATTTTACTGAGATATTTTCAAAATAACTTGATAGGACTTCAAGTAAACTACCACTTCTGATTTTTGGTTTATCATAAAAAATAATCAGTTCTTCCCAAGGGTACCTATACAGTTGATCTATACGAAATATCAAAATTTTCTATTTAGTAGTTTTTGAGAAATCGTAACTCCAGAGAACCACACAGAACGACAAACACAGACATCATCGCGAAACTAGTAAAATCGTATTTTAGGTAGGAACCCTAAAACGTGCTCTTTCATTTAAAACTCACTACCTAATTTTAAGTATGATGCCTATACCTCCCGTATAGGTATGTAGCGGGAGGTAAAAAACGATTAAAACCAATTTTCGCTGGTCAGATATCAGGATTCATGGCCTTTTGCAAATTGTTGGCGCTAATCTGAACTTTAAATGAAGTATATTGCTTTAGATATTTAGCCTGTAGTTTTTCAACTGAACAATATACTGTTTTATTCAACAGCCTATCTTAAGTTATTTTTCCATATTACAGAATTTAATGTTTTTAGAACTTTGTGATCTTAATGTTATTTTTAGGTACAGGAACATGTTACATCGTTGAAAAGAGAATACTTGCCGTATACGTTTCAATAAAAAAGTACCTTTTTCTATTTTTTAAAAAAAGTAACTTTCATTCCCCCATGTCACATCCCCCTAATAATTTTATTTTGTGTATCATACAATTATGTGTTCTGTGGCTTTCTCGATTTAAAGAAAGCGTATGACAGTGATCTTCAAGAGACCATGTGGGATGTATTTGTAGAGTACGGTGTGGATGGTAATTTGTTGGGAGCGTTTCAAGCGTTGTATGAAGTGAGGCTGCGGTGAGAGTTGATTGTAGACTGAGTGATTGGTTTCGTATAGATGTTGGTGTTGCACAGGGTTGTGGAATGTCTCCTTGGTTGTTTAATTTGTATATGGATGTGTTGTTACGAAAGGCATTGAATGGAACGGATGGTGTACGTATTGGTGGACGTATAGTGCCTGCGTTAGCTTATGCGGATGATGTTGTTGTGTTGGGTGAAACTGAGAAGCAATTGAGAAGAATGATTGTGAGCATAAATGAAGTAGGGTAACGTTTAAATCTGCTATTAAATGTCGATAAATATAAAGTGTTGGTGTTTGAAAAGAATGATTTGGTGACTGTAATGTGTCAGTGAATGGTGTGAGACTTGAACAAGTGAATGAATTTGTATATTTGGGTAGTATATTCTCGAGGGATGGACGTATAGACCGGGAGATTGAAAGGCGAGTGTCTGCAGGGTGCAAGGTATTGAGTACTCTGGATACATTTGCTCGAAACGTGAATGTATCTAGAGATGCTCGATTGAGTGTTTATAATGGTGTTTTAATGCCTACATTGGCGTATGGTTCTGAATGTAGGGTGTGGATAAAGAAGCATGAATGACGTAAAACTGCTATAGAAATGAGATATTTGAGGGGAGTGTGTGGGTATACGATACATAATCGTATAGGGAATACGAAATACGAAATTGGGAAGAATGTTGTTAAGAAAGTGGGAGTGAGTCAGTTGGGGTGGTTTGAACATGTTGAGCAAATGTCGAATGAAAGGTTGGTAAAACTAATATATGTGGGTGAGATTGAAGGTGAACGATTGCGTGGACTTGCGATTAATAACTGGTTGGGTATGATTGATGGTTTGTTGAGTGAACGAATGATTCCGAGTGTGAAGAATAAACGAGCATGTATGAATCGCACTATGAATGTGGAGAGTGGTGTGTCAGGATAGGAATGTTTGGAGGAGATTGATTGTTGGTTGACTGTGTTTCTGGGTTCGTGCTACTCCATTGAGTTAGGTATGAATGTATGTATGTACAATTATGTCCCCTTCCTAGCTATATAAGCCTTTGTATTTATTTTTTCTATAAAGTTATTAGTTAGCCAACGAAACTGATTGTTTTCTTTAAAAACTCACTCTGTATTGTGTATGTCAAACATGTATCGTGTATTATTACTAATAATTAAATTTAAATTTCCGCGTAAGAAATTCGTGTTGCTCACACCAGATATTCAATTATTCAAACAGGTTGCAAGACTGACAGCCATCATTCATCTTGGAAAATTTAATAACGTTGGTTCATGCACATCCAGAAGGTCGAGCGTAAAATTAATATAAATAACATATATCCAGGCGTAATATCATGGTAAATTCCGGGTCCACAACACAACCACTGGAGTCCGGAGGCCTGCGAGCCCGGAACCGGAGAGCGATGTTGCGAACAACACCGGTGACCGCACGCGCGCACGCCTATAAATTACCCGACACCGGAGCGGCTCCGGGCTCGCCCGGATTAACGCGGACTCATTGTCACTAGCACATGTGTTAATAACCATTCATATATTACTGCAACACTAGCAAAAGTGAACTGAGACGTCGAGAAATCATGGAATTATCACACTTTTTAGACAAATTATTTGTCAACTTTGATTGCTCATCACATGATTTGACTATAGGCTGTTAAGTCATACAACTTTTCACTATTATATGAACGATTTCTTTCTTATCATTAGAGAGGGAATTATATGCACAAAAAAACTGAGCTGTATATGCACTGATTTTTGGGTAATATGCACTATATATGCATAAATATGACAATATATTCATCAAAATATACAAAAAGTCTTAAATGATTAGATAAAAAGTATAAATGAATGCATTATGAATTTTATTGCGCATAATACAGTCTTAATCCTGATTCACAATTAGCAAATATACTGCTGCTATACATATAAACTAAGTCTAGAAACTTGATATTATAAGATTATGACATATTTACATAATTACAACAATTATTCAAAATTTTTTAAAAAAAAAAAGGTGAAACATAAGTAAAAAATATGTCCAGCTGAGAATTCTCGATCTTATATTCAATGTACAGTATTGTTCAGAAGTTATGCCCCATAACCCCTCCACAGGTACCAAAACTGAACTAAAAGCCGACAAGCGTTCTCGCAGGTCGAATGAGAAAGATAAACGATACGAAATGAAGGACAGATATATAATCCATTGTTTGCCTGAGCCAGGTAAAAACCTCGTAGAGATTATAAAATTTCACACTTCAGATATTATAATATTTGGCAAAATGCAAGTGAATATTGGATGCTGTACACAAGTTCGATGAGGCATCCAAACTTCTTGAAATCTAATAATAATAACATAATATCAAATATGTATGACTTATAATAAAACATTTATCAATATAAAAACAAATAAGGGCCGATATTTCCATTTACGAATAAAGTATCGAATAAATTAATCGCCGAATAAATAAAAAATGTCGCGCGAACACTAATTCTTTTGAGCCCAGCGAACAAAGAAATTTAATGTATTTTAAAATACCAAAATATTAACACCATTTTAAGAAGATTAGTGTAACCAATATTCAATAGACATTTGTTGGCATTAACTTTAAAGTGGTCGAAGCAACCGCTGTTGTTTGGAAAGGGTGGAATTTCCAAACTGATGCTAATGACATTTACTTACCCCACTTTGTTTTTAAGTACGCGAACTAGGTATAAATATGTTACATTACATGTAATTTTCATTCATGGTTCAGTTCTTGAGCAATTAGAATATTTTTTGCTGGCGAAAATTTCAATGGAGAAGAGAAGAAGAATAATTGCTCTATGGCAAGCAGGGTGGAGTATCGGTGACATTGCAGAAAATCTTCAGATTGATGTAAGTATTTATTACATTTATAAAATTTGTCCTTATTTAAAAATTTAAACCAGTAAATAATCATTAAAATTATTCCAAATATCATTTGTCAAACTCAAATAATACGACTGTTTGTATGTTTTGTTTCCCATAGCACTTTGGAAATAGTTAGATATTAAGTATTTTATTTTACGTCTATCTCATGACAGAAATAGGTATATCACATCCATAAATTTAGGCTCGGTTCACGAAGCTTTTTAATTTTGAACATTTTACCTAATTACACTATTGCTCTAAAATTAATAAATAACTCGCGTCTTCACCCACAACACGTCGTTCCAATCAGAAAGAGTGGGAGAATAAGCGTCGGGTTTTGGGGATGGATGGCGTCTTGGGGCCCTGGTGAGTTAGTGGAGATATCCGGAAAAATGAATGCGGCCTACTACTTAAAAATATTGGAGGAAGTCATGTTGCCATCAGTAAGGATGTTAATTCCTGATCGCAACTTTTTTTTGTACAGGATAATTCTGCGGTTCATACCGCAATAATTGTAAAATCCTGGTTCAACGATCATCCGGAAATCACTTTACTCCAGTGGCCTGCTAAGTCACCAGATTTGAACCCCATCGAAAACGTATGGGCGACAATGGTCCAGAGGGGGACAGGAAATGTTCGAACGAAGGCTGCACTTCAACAAAATGTTCTCCGCGTGTGGGAGGATCTGCGTGGAAGCGAGTACCGCCAGAATTTAATTAATTCGATGCCGCGGCGAGTAGAAGCTGTTATTGAAAATAATGGCTATTGGTGTAAATATTAGGTTTTTAATTAATTGTATATATTGACGAACTTTTTGTGATATATTTGTTGTATATATTGACGACACTTTTGAACTCCTGTGATATATTTGTTGTATACCGCGTGTAGAATTTAAATGTAGAATAGAGGGCTCTCAATGATATTTTTTTGAATTTGCTATCAATTTTTACCTACTTACTATACAGGAAAAAAGAAAATACAAAGGTGTTTAGAATTTCAAAATGCATGCAATAGTTACCTAAATGTTAATATTTCACTATATATCAATTAAATTAAAATTAGTATATATAAAAAAAATTATAATATGGCTATAGAACACTAAACAAAAACAAAACAAAAATATACATTTCAGAGCACAAATTTATAATTATTTATTACAGTGTTGTATTATCTTTAGAAATTTTATAGAAGATTGAAATGATAATGGCGAATTTCAGTGTTCATTTCTTTCCATTTCTTTTTAGTAAATGAATAAATATTTCATTTCTGTTCAATTTTCCATGGCTGTGTTACAATTTTTTTTAATAAATATTAATTTTAATTTGATATTTAATACCATAAAAGGTATAAATGAAGAAACAAAACAGATAAAAATAAGAGAAGGGAAGATACGGGTAAAAAAGAGAGGGAAATAGGAGAAAAACTAAAAAGACTAGAATATAGACGAACAGAAAGAAAAACAAGCAAATAAGAATAAGAAAACTAAAGGAAGAATTTGGAAAATTCAATAACCAACTCGATATCAATGTAAAGATTATTTTTTATTATTATTATTATTTATAGCAATATCAAAAATATAACACTGAAATCCCTATATGCTACATTTCAATACTACATCCGGTATATTGGCGACACAGTAACAAACAATATTTTTGTAGTTGTTTTATATTTCGTCCATTAATATTTTTAGTTATTAGATAATTTGAATTTAATATGTAGTTGGATGTTTTTGTTTTATTTTCTGATGAAAATGTAATTAATTTTCAACAGGGGTCGCAATGTTCAAGAAGTTTAGATGCGTCATCGAACTTCTATACCGCATCCAATATTCACTTGCATTTTGCAAAATATTGTAAGATCATAAGTGAGAAAATGTATAATCTCTACAAGGTGTTTACCTGGTTCAGGTAAACAATGGATTATATATCTGTCCTTCATTTCGTATCGTTTATCTTTCTCATTCGACTAGCGAGAACGTTTGTCAGATTTTAGTTCAGTTTTGGTACCTGTGGAGGGGTTATGGGGCATAACTTCTGAACATACCAGCATTCATGTATACAATGAATACCTACTGTTACCGTTACAGGGATTTCCCTAGAAATATTAAAGTTTATTGGTTTGTGTAGTTGCTTATTGTATTGTGTATTGCTTTTTTCATTTCATTCATCTGTTTATTGCGGCATCCTCCTAAATTTGGGAATTATCAATGTGCATTACAAGAAATTTCAAATTGTTTAACACTAGAAATGTTTATAGAAATACACGTTTAGAGCTCTACTGAATCCTATATCAAATTTAATTATTCTGTTTATGACGTGAGTAGATGGATAGATAGATATGTGTCTACACAGGGTGTTTAGAAAAGTATTGATAAGCTTCAGATAGAACGATTCTTTGTTTAATTTTGAGTCGATGATCCTAATGAAAAATTGAATTTCCCTTCCAAAAGCCACACGAAGCCATCAAAATTGTAAATGTGCGAATAGAATTAAGCAAAATTTATAATTTTTTTTTATAGAATATCATTTCTGTTTATATTCAAGATGAATTGTGTAAAACTGCGTTGATGTAACTAATCGTTTTTTACCAAAATTTAAATTATTAATTCCTTTTTAGACGTATTTTTAAAATTTTATTAATATGTCAACCTTCCATAAAATAGCTTTTGTTTGAAAAATAATGTAAAATTTTTAGATTGGTCAAATTGATTTGTTTTTCGGTTTCATTCACTATTTAATTCATTTCGTATCATATATTTATTTTACAAAATTTGATTAACAGAAGAACATTCAATTCCAGTAAAATACCAGAAAGAACTAAAAAAAAAGGACAATCAACATTTGACAAAATAGGCAGAAAAGAGAAGAAACTATTACGAAAGAAATGGAATCACACCACAAGAAGTAGAACAAAGGTAACGCAAAAACCTGCTCAAAGCGGACCGATCAGGAACTACAAAAACAGAGCTCGTTACTGATGCGGAAATATATATATATATATATATATATATATATATATATATATATATATATATATATCATCACGCCTTTTACCCATTAAGGGTGTGGCACTCTGCTTGCGCAGATCTCGGTAGGTGATATATTTTTGCGTATGAAATGCGGTTACCAGCCGTCATAGCCCCCAAAGTTGTTAGTGGAGGGGGAACCACAGGGGTAAATTTAATTTTGTAACTGTCGGCAGTGGGATTCGAACTGAGGATCTCACGATCCACAGTCCGACACGTTACCACGGAGCTATTTACCCCATTGACGCTAGAAAATAAAATTTGTACAATTTGTTCAAAGGAAGAAGAAACAATATGTCCTATGATGTACGAATGCGAAGTAGGGATAAAAGAAAAGAGAAGAATGGAGGACAACTTAGATGAGGCGGGCACAGGGAAAGAATGGGTGAGGCGTTTTTTTATAAAAATCTGTTGTGGGCACCACAATACCTCCCGCCAAAGATTTCTTATCAAACAATGCAGGAATACGGATCAAAACTAATTATGAAATGATTATAACACATGTCCAAAAATACAACTTTTCGAGCGATGTTTTGTTTTTTTTTTTTTTTCAAAATTCACAGACTAGCAGATTTATACGTATATGTCAAAATACAATTTTTCTTTACAGTGTTGTATTTCGTAAATGAAGGCAGAAGAAGAAAATTGATTCAAACCAAAACTGTAGATAATTATATTCGAGAATTGAAACATTAAACTAACAACAAAAATTGTCTTTAAACCATAATTTACTGAGATAAAATAAAAATAAAATGATAGGACTTCAAGTAAACTACCACTTCTTGTTGTTGTATTATCACAAAACTAATCAGCTCTTCCAAAAGAGATTGTATTGGTATAAACAAAACATTAAAATATTCAGTTTACAAGTTTTTGAGAAATCGTAACTCCAGAGATCCAAACAGACCAACAGACAGACAGACTAACAGAAGCGTGAATTACACCATGAAGTTTTTCTTTTCAAGTGACTTTAAATTAACTAAAACAACAAAGTGTCAAAAGTTTAGTTATACCAACAAAATTGTGCTCATCTTCTTCCCTATTTCACAGTGACATTATAAGTTTATTAATAATTAAACACTTGTAACATCAAAAACTTACATACAAATGACATTTGACAGGTACTTGTTACTTCGTTTAATTGGTAGTGCTGTAAAAGCTGTAATTTTTTAGGAAAGTACCCCTTATAACAATTTTTCGTTTTTTACACTTACGTCATTGTACGACAAAGAAAACTTTTAAAGTCAATAGAAAAGAAATCCGACAGACACACACACACAGACATTATCGCGAAACTATTAAAATCGTATTTTAGGGATCTTAAATCGTGTTCATCCCATGAAAACTCACTACCGAATTTTTAGCATGATTCCTATACCTCCCTTACAGGATGTGAAGGGGGCGGGAGGTAAAAAGGAAATGACATTTAAATGTTCAAATGTGTTCATAATGTAAGGTTCGTGGGTTTTAAACGTTTTTATTTAAACAATAAAAGTAATATTAATAATAACAAGTAATGAATAATTATTATAATAAATAGTAAAAATTAATTAACACTAGGTATATAACACTAAAATAACGAATACAAAAACTTACGACTAACACTTATCACTACTGCAATTAAACACTATTATTTTTATAATCTATCCGAGCGATATTTATTTAAGACGATATATTTATGTTTAGACTGAGAGATATATTTATGTTCACAATTTCTTCTTAGTAGATCGGGAGTCAACTGACTGACTGAGTCCGAGTCAACTAACTGACTGACTGGTCCCAGTGATTCGTTCTTTTATATACCACGTTCTTTGTTTCTAGAAGGCTCTGGAACAATCTCTATTGTGGAGCAAACGACTTGTCCAAACTCGCTAGCGTTGTGTCATTCACCCGGCGGCGCGGCGTAGGCCAGCAAGCTTCAACTTGTCGCTGCCGCGTCCGTTACAATAATATTCAAATTATACCCAAGGTATTTTTTGTATGTAGATTCTAAATCTTCGGGTAAGAACATTATTAAATAATAATAATAATAGTAAGGATCGCATACCAAGAGGCGATTCACAATTAGATGTTATAGCAATACCATATACACATTTTTAGCTTCAACTACGCTAATCGTTTTTAAGTTTACCGAAACACATTCGTACCACGTATGTATGCACAAGGAAGTTAAAAGTGTATTTAAAATAATACTTGTCACAAATATTAAATTGACTGTATAGTGGACCATTTAGCGGAAGTCATGTGTTGGGCTTCATATTTCTTTTAATGGATACTGTAGTAACTATATATGGAGTAATATTTTAGCATTTCAATTCATGTGTAGTGACAACATACCAGCGATATATGTACATATATTCTCAGTGCGTTGCCCGGAGCACGGAGTATAACTCCGGGATTCCGGGGCCGCTGACCGGAAGTAAAAACCATAATTTATGACGTCACAGGCGCATTTCTTGAATAAAGGCGTAACATTACTCATGATTTATTACATTTAGTATATTTCAATATTTTATAGAAATATACGCAATGAAGCTTTACTTAGAAACAGAAAATACATATTATTTTAAATGAAATACTTGTTCACAAATGATTTCATGGAGAAGAAACACCGCAAGACCCGCGCAACAACAATTACTATTTCACTAGTGCTACAACATTTAGGTGTTCAGTGATAGATAGTAAAAAGTTGTACCTGCAAAGTTCTATACTTTCGGATTCCTTTCGCTGTCGACCACCTACTTCTTTAACTATCCTCAGTTCTTAGTGTCAGGTTAACGTGGATTAAATCTACTTTATATCAGGTTACTACATACTTATGTGCGTCAGCAGATCTAACTGTGAAATCTACTTGAAATAGAAATATATTCTACGCTATACCCAGTGTATTCAATTTCAAGGTTCACGCCAATTTGATGTCGAGAACTTTAAGAGCTACAAGTTCGGTTAAATTAGATAATAGTTGCCACACTGGTAGGCCAATTTAATGATGTTTTAGTTTTCAAGAAAAAATGCTTAACACACTAGATATGAACAAGAAACCTATTTTCGTTGATATTTTCATTTTTAAATCATTTCGAAACTTTCGCGTAATCGTATTTAGAAAAATATTTCAAGGAAGAAAGGTACACATTTTTACTGCCTATCCAGTCGGTTAGACAAACTGATTTTTTCCAGAATAGTTTAATTTTGATGTTTTTTTATCACTCAGAAGAATGAGCAAATTAAGCAATTTAATTACTAGTGATGTTTAACCACGAGTGAAAAAAAAAGATTTTTGCTCACTCTTAGATATTTTTAAAATTGTCCTTAATTTAATTTTAAACTACTTTGCAATATTAAAATAATTGCGTTATTGTATTTACGACTTCATAAAATGTATAATTTGTAATGTTACATTTAATTCACGAAATATTTCAAATTGTTTGTTGACAAGTTAGAAACTGTTGGAAAAATTCATGTTAATACCGATTATGTGTTGATACTGAAACTACCACAACCACAATATGTCGTTCTCTAATGACAATCATGTTATTTAACCTCTCCGGCTTAGCTGAAATCTGTTTGCTACAAATTATTCGGTTTAGTTTAATTGTAAAGGAAAATAAATAAATATTTTGTATTTGTTGATTTTTATTTTGATTGTGGAAAAAATCAGATTTCACACTGGTAAGAAAACGTGCATTTAATCACTCATCCAGTTGGGGCCCTCGCTTACAACTCGGGGGCACAACTTCTGGACTCATCATTAAATGCACTGCTTTACTCACTAATATTAAAAATAACTATTTCTTGATTTTTAAAATTGAACCAATAGTAAAAAATAGTAAAAATTAAATTACTGATTGAAGCCTCAGAATTAATAAATCGTATATCATCGTATATCATCACGCCTTATACCCTTTATGAGTGTGGCACTCTGCTTACGCAGATCTCGGTAAATGATATATTTTTGCGTATGAAATGTAGTTACCAGCCGTCAAGGCATAGCCCCCAAAGTTGATAGTGGAGGGGGAACCACAGGGGTAAATTTAATCCCACTACCGAATTAATAAATAGATATATAAATGAAAGATATGATGAAGGAAATGTTAAAAGAAATGAAAGAAATGAGGAAGGAAAACAACGACTTGAGAGAAATTATTCAAGCATATAAAGACGAAAATGATCAGATAAAACATGAATTAAAACAGATTAAGGATAAATTACAAAATTTAGAAAACCTCGAAGCCAAATTTGAGAAAATAGATATGAAGAATAGAAAAAATAATATAATTATTAGCGGATTAAAAATAAAAGACACTAACGAGCAAACAATTACGCAAAACATAGAAAATTTGCTCTTCTTGCATATGCAAGTGACGGCTAAGATTATAAAGACGAAGAAGATAGGAAACGATCTATATATATTAGAAATAGAAAATTTCGATAAAAAAATTGAAATATTAAAGAACAAATATAAATTAAAAAATGGAATCTACGGCAAAGTTTTCATTAATTCAGACCTGACAGAAAAAGAAAGAAATATCCAAAAAACGTTGAAAGAAATAGCGGATAAAATGAGGAAAGAAAACAAAAGAGTACAAATAAAATATACGCAACTATTAATAAATGGAGAAAAATGGAATTGGAATAATACAAAGGAAAAATTGGAGAAAAGCATAAACAATGACGAAAATGATTCAAAAAACGGATAGAGATAAACCAAAATATAAAAATAAATGAAAAAGATTTAATGAAGACGACAAAGCATGACAATGATAAACCAAAGGAAAAGAAACAATTATGGAAATTAGGAACCTGGAACATAAGAAGCATAAATGGAAAAGAATGGGAACTGAATTATGAATTTAATAAAAATAATATTGATATTTTAACAATAACTGAAACTAAGAAAAAAGGTAAAGGAGAGATAACACTTGAAGAAGGGCATGTATTGATTTATAGCGGAGTATCACACGATAAGAGCAGCAGCAGGAGTAGCTTGTTTAATAAGACAGGATCTGGCCAAACAAATACAAAACTGGGAAGCATGTACAGAACGAATACTAAAGGTGGAACTGAAAAACAGAAATGGAGCCATGAAAACTATAATAGTAGTATACGGACCTGATGAAAATGAAGCAACTGAAATAAAAGATACATTCTGGGAACGACTAAATATCGAAACTGAAAGGAGTAAAGGTGAAATCTACATAGCAGGAGATTTTAATGCTAGAGTTGGGAGAAGATAAGTAAATAATACAGAAGTTATAGGCAATTACGGAGAGGATAAAATTAATAATAATGGAACAAGATTAATAGATTACTGCGCAGTGAATGACTTAATCATAACAAATACTTTCTATAAGCATAAACTGATACATACGTACACCAGACAAGGACCTGAAGGTAAATCATTAATAGATTATATATTAGTCGAAAGAAAAAATAGAAAATTAATCAAAGATGTAAGAACGAGAAGAGGACCAGAAATATATAGCGATCATTTCTTAGTGGAAGCTAAAATAATAAGTGAGAATAATATAACGGAAGCAGAGAAGAATAAGAAAAGCATTAAAGAAATAAAGTATGATACAATAAGAACATACAAATTAAAAGAAATAGAAGTTGCAAAAAAATATGAGGAGGAAATCTTGAAACAAATAGCAGAACTTACAATAGATGAGGAAACTGAAATAGATGAAAAATGGAAGATATTTAGATCAATGATTACTGAGACTGCGACCAAAGTATGTGGTATCTATAAAGTAAGAACAAATCGAAAACAAACAGTATGGTGGAACAATGAAATCAAAGAAGAAATAAAACGTAAAAAAGAGTTATGGCTGAAATACTTAAATAATAAAACACCTGATAATTATAACACATATAAAAAGCAGCGAAAAAAGGTAAAAGATATAATAAAAATTGAAAAAGAAAAAAGCTGGAGTAATTTTGGCAAACAAATGGAAGAAAATAGCAAATCGAATCAAAAGCTATTTTATAAAGTTCTTAAAACATTAAGAAAAGAAAATACAACGGAAAGCTTGACGATTAAAGACAAAAATGGTAATTTGTTAACAGAAGATAAGGCAGTAATGAGTCGTTGGAAAGAGTATTTTGAGGAACTTCGGAATATAACAGAAGAACAAACAGTAAATGAAACATTAAGTGTCACAGATGGAGAAGAAATAACGATGAACGAATTATTAGAAGCGATAAAAGCACAAAAAAATGGAAAATCACCTGGACATGACAGAATAAACGCGGAAATGTTAAAAAATATGGGAGAAGAAGGAAGATTACTGCTGTTAAGTATAATTAACCAAGCATGGAGAGAAGGAAAAATACCACAGGATTGGGAAATAAGTCTTATTATGCCGATATACAAGAAGGGAGACTCTCGAAACTGTGCCAACTACAGGGGAATATCATTACTGAGCTCCGCACTAAAAGTGTACGAGAGAATTTTAGAGAAAAAGCTTAGAGAAAAAACAGACAAGACACTAGAACAATTCCAAAGCGCTTTTAGGAAAGGAAGAAGTGTCCAAGACCACGTCTTCACTATAAAGCAGATAACCCAAAAAGTAATATTAAGTAAAAGAAAAGCTTATTTGGCCTTTATAGACTTAGAAAAAGCCTTTGACAGTGTACATAGAGAGACAATATGGGACAGCTGTAAAAGAAGAGGAGTGAGCGACAGACTGATAAAAGCAATGAAAAGCCTCTATAATAGAAATGTAAACTGTGTTATCAGTAAAAATAGAAAATCCGATATGTTCATAACAAAAGGAGGATTAAGGCAAGGCGGAGTTCTAAGCCCTGTGCTGTTTACAATATTTATGGATGAGATAATTAAAGAATGTAAACTAGAAACGAGAAAATTACAAATTGGACACAGAAATCTACAAAGAGTTGAAATAGGAGAATGCGCTTTTGCGGATGACATTGTCATTTTTGGAGATAGTGAAACACAATTACAAAAGAACCTGAACATATGGAACGATAAACTTTCAAAATACGCAATGAAAATTAACATAAAGAAAACAAAAGTAATGGTGATAGGAAAAGAAAGAACAAATATTGACATAAGACTTAATAATGAGAAAATAGAACAAGTACAAAGCTTTGAGTACCTAGGAGTAATTTTACATGAAAAGGGAAATCAAGAAGAAGATATTAATAGACGAATAGATAAAACTGCAAAGTTATTCCATATGATGAAAAATAGTTTCATAGGTAAAAATGAAATTAGTAGAAAAACTAAAATGACGGTATTTAACACAATATACAGAGCAATACTAACATATGGTTGTGAATCCTGGGTTTTAACGAGAAGAATGAAGAGTAAAATACAAGCGATGGAGATGAAATATTTAAGAAGAGTGATAGGAGTTAACAGACTAGATGGAATAAGAAACCAAGACATAAGAGAAGAAATAGGAAGTAAAGCCATATCAGAATTTATCGAACAAAGACAACTGAGCTGGTGGGGACACCTGATAAGATTAGACGATAAAATACCAGTGAAAAAGATCTGGACAGCTAAAACAATTATAAGAAGAGACAGAGGAAGGCCAAAGGAAGTAGGGGATACCACAATAGAGAAGATACTTAAGGAAAAAGGAACGCCACTACAAGAAGCGAAGCAGTGCGCAAAGGACAGAAAAAAGTGGGCTAAGTTTGTGCACGAGTAAAGATTAAAGACAAAACCCTACACCTAACGGTAAAAGGGTATTAGACTATATATATATATATATATATATATATATATATATATATATATATATATATATATATATATATATATACCGGGTGTTGACCGCGACCCCGGAACATAGGACTTTAACATGTAAAATCATAATTTCGTAATTTCCTGCTTAACAAATTATATTAGACAAAAAAGGTTCAAATAGAGATGAAAGATCATAAAATTCTACATCAGAATCAATAAACATAATTAAATTTACATGCCCCATAACGCCAGAAATTAAATATGAAAATATTAAAAATTAACTCAAAAATCGGGTTAGCCTTGGAAATGAAACAAAATTCTAAAAAAAATAGTCTATTATGCAATTTATAATAATAATTAATAAAAAATACAATTTTCATTTCCAATTGTATACAATTTTGTTTCATTTCCAAAGCTAACCTGATTTTTGAGCTAATTTTTTATGTTTTCATATTTAATTTCTGTCGTTATAGGGCATGTATAATTAATTCTGTTTATTGATTCTGATGTAGAATTTTATGATCTCTCAACTTTATTTGAACCTTTTTTGTCTAATATAATTTGTTAAGCAGGAAATTACGAAAGTACGATTTTACATGTTAAAGTCCTATGTTCCGGGGTCGCGGTCAACACCCTGTATATATATATATATATATATATATATATATATATATATATATATATATATATATATATATATATATATTTATATAAATTTTTCAATATCTTTCATTCGGACGTTTCATCTTAACACAAGTCATCATTAGCTAAAAATACATAAATCTATTTATGATGAACCATATGAGTTAATTAACAAATTATATATCCATTTATTGACCCTTCTAACTTCAATCAGTAGTAAAATAAAAGAGGCAATTATTGTCTAATTTAACCAAATATATAGCTCGTCATAAAGTTCTAAAAATTCCAATGGTGAGCCTCTATATTGAAACACACTGTATACGGAACATTTAAAATTACGAGTATATGAGTATTTAAGTCGTATGGTCACCATTTTAGCTTTGTTTCTCGTGAATATACATAATATAAATAAGTAGGTAAAATAAATTTAAAATCTAAATCTTTTATTTTTTAAGATAAAATTCTTTAAAAAATTGTTGAAAATTTGAATACATACCAATGGAGGACCAATAACAAAATTGACATAGTGGAAACACTGTACTACTGTGTTATCACATGTTTTTGCGTCGTGAAAGTACAATAAATATTTTATTTTTGAAATAAAAATTTATTCAAACCATAATGATGCTGAACAACAAATTTCAATAAGAATATCACCCGAAATTACGCAAGTAGCAACATTAATAACTATTAATTTAGTAGCCAACTACTTCAAAATATCATCAATATCCATTCGCAAAAGTGACGTCTGTGCGGTAAATTTTCTGGTATCAAACACTGGACTTTTCGTACGTGGTAAGGATATGCTTGGTTCTCTTTTAATATCCTCCAATTTATTATATGTGTATTGTAGTATTATACTTCAAGTACTAGACTCTGGCGAACCCTTGACACAGTCTGAAACATCCTGTTCAATATTCGCTGTGTGATCGGAGCGTATGAACTGCCTTAAATGAGTCATTATCCTGAAGAAGCTGAACTATGTTTTGCCTAATTTTTCAAGACCGTATTTTTCTTTTATTTAATTTTAATTCAATTAATGTGTAGCAAAATATTAATATTTAGGTTACCAAATGGACCTATATGCCACATTTCAATTATACACCCTGTATGTAAGAGGTATGGCGACGGATAAAAAATTTCAATTGATTGAATGTTTAAGTTACGAGCTGTTTAGTATTTGGTAGTATTCTATTTACCGAAAGTGGCCTTTAATATTTTTCAAATATGTCTGTATTTAGACTAACACTTCGAATTTAATAGTATATTACGTACCGTAAACTGTAAGTGATAGTTTTTAGATCGAGAATGTAGTTTGGGATGTCGAGACCCGTAGGGTCGAGATTTCCTAAACATTCGAGAACTAAAAAATCACTTACAGTTCGAGGTTAGTAAGATATTTTTTGCAATACCTGCGTAAATATAAGAAAAAGGAAAATAGGTATCAAAATTAATAGCTGTCAGATTGAGGTTAAAAATAAAATTTGAATGATATGTATTTACTTACCGTCCACCATGAACGGTAAGTTTCACTTACCATCCACCGTGGACGGTAAGTAAATGATGTAACCATGGAAACCAATTGTGCAATAAAAGTTCCACTTACTGTGTTTAAATTTTGTTATTAATGGGTAACTTACAGTACAGGTATTGCAAAAATAATTTAAAAATTATTTAGACATCACTTCATAGTAATAATAGAAATGAATTTATTTGGCACTTACTATACGGCCCGTGTTCAATCCAGCAAAGATTTGGTTTTGTACGCATAGGAAATAAGCTTAATTAAAGGGCGGTTCGGATGTAGCGGCGCGAAGACTTGGGACGGGGTGAACATGAACAGATTGCGCGTTGCAGAGCTAAGTGGGGATCATCCCAACGTCTTGCGCATAAATCACCAGAATTGGATCTTCTTGCGGTCCGCGCGCGGAATGGAAACCGTCGTGCATTTGTTCTTATCGCTGGAGGGGAAGGGGGATACGCTGCTCACTAACAGGTCAAGGCAACGGCGAATTGGTTTAATTGCTTTCTACATGTAGTACGATTTTTAAAAAGAATACCTTGTAGTTTACAATGTGGCACTGAAATACTGGGTTTACTGGAAAAGTGGTGGTACAAGAAGAATGATTCTTTGATTAATTCTGAGTTGATAATTCTAATGTAAAAAGTTTGTTCTACCTACAACTTATCACTAATCTTCCGAGCTTCCTGTATGAAGGTATATATTGGAACGCAAACTTATAGGCTTTTATGTAAGCGAAAATCTATCCTGAGAAAAATAGATGTTGTAAAGCCACTCTTGTTTTGTATAACAATTGGACTATTGCTGTGCGTTTGTTAAGCGCCTACTGTGCAAAGATATGTTATATCATGCCAGAAAGTTATAAATAAAATTTAATTCTACTACATTTGAACTAATTTCTACTAGTATTTCATCAAGACAAGAAATATTGTCTTGATGATCACTTCTTGTCTTGGGCTTGAGTTTCAGGACAAGAAATAAAAAACTTTTTGCCTTGCTCATTTCTTGCAAATGTAGTTCTTATTTCTTGTTTGTTTCAATAATTCCTGATATTTCTTGATTCTAGACATTTTAGGGTAATACCCTTTCTTTATCGCTTTATCCAATAAAAACGCTCAAGAGTGTAGTGTTGACTGCTGCCATCTGCCCTTGCTCCTCCTATTTAGTTTTAGTTAAGTGTTTCTTACTTAGATGTTAGTTGCGCGTATGACATGCTTTTTCGGCATAAATTAAATTTTGAAATATATGCATTTCGCTTATATATTTAGAAAAAAAGGAAAATTATATATATATATATATATATATATAAATACCTTAGTTTTAAATTATACATAAGAAATTAGACATTTTATACTTCATATATTTCCGGCATAAAATTTATATACTATATAAAATATTGATTTCACATATTTATAAAATTTTGTATTACATATTTATAATATTTTGAGCTTCACATTAAGGCCGCCAGATGGTGTTAGGACCTGTGTACGTGTGTAGAAATGTGGATCGAAGTCACTTTACTGACAAATGTATATCAAAATTTATATTTTAATTATAACTGCGGAACTGAAAATTTTATTATACCGTGTGTCTGTCTTAAAGCTGTACATAGGAGATTAACATGGGAAATCAGTTATTTGCGTGCTGTTGCTCGGTATTCTACAGGACAACAATGATTGTAGTAGCAATCGAAAGATATCATTTTTCTGAATCAAAAGATGTAAAATACATTACAATTAGTAGAATTTTAGTTCCGTAAATTAATTTTTAAATTTTGAAAACCCTCCGTTTTTCTCGAAAATAAATGTAGTTACCTATGACTGTTTTGTTTTGATTTATTTTAAGTGATTTATTTGACGTTTTTGTCAATTTGTAAAATATGGTTATTTACAGTAATGACAAGCGTATTATTATAATTTTTGCGTAAAGATTTTACTAAATAAATTTTAGTCTAAAATCCAATTTTCTTTAAATTATATTAATTTATTAAGAGTTAAATTTTTTTAAATGGATGACAAAATTTTTCATTTTTATTAGCTGTTTTGTATATCTTCACAAAATACTCTTCCACTTTCTTCGTCAAATAGAAAAAATTCTTGATTGCAGTGCCTTTTGTAGGAATATTAAGAACTTTTTTTTTTTTCAAAATATGAATGATGTACACCCAATTCATTTCCAAAAAAATCTAGTGCTATACGAAGGATCTACATGTATCATTCCTAAAACCCTTTCTTCCAATAAAGCACGTTCTTCTGCTCTTGCTAAATTGCAATTACTAAGCTCACGTGTATTTTTCATGGATACTGGCATTTGTGGTTGCACTTGGATTCGGCCGATTCATAAACTTAATAGAAAATAGATCTCGCACTCTGAGCTAACTATTTCCTCCAAAAAATAATTTTACTATAAAAATACGCTCTCCAGTAGTATAACTAGCCATATTTTTACAAATCGTCTTAAACAAGTCCAAAAGTCACAAACGTCAAATAAATAGCTTGACAGAAATCAAAACAAAACAGTCACAGGTGACTATATTTATTTACGATAAAAATTGAATAAATCGGAGAATTCTCAAAATTTAAAAATTAATTTACGGAACCAAATTGTTACTGAATTGTAATGTATTTTACATCATTTGATTCAGAACAATGATATCTTTCGATAGGTACTACAATCATTGTTGTCCGATAGAACACCGAGCAACAGCACGCAAAAAACTGATTTCCCATGTTAATCTCCTATGTACACCTTTAAGACAGACACACGGTATATCAAGATATCAAGATTTCTTGACAAGAAATCTTGATTCTTGATGATACTTGTCTTGTCTAGGTAAATAAAAAACACTTCTTGTCTTGGTGTTGTCTTGATTTCAAAACAAGATCAAGACAATATCAAGAGTATATCTTGATTCTTGTGAAACACTAATTTTTAATAATGTATTGATTAACTTTTTAAAACATTTTATTTTAGTGAGAATAAAACAAACAGTTGCAACTGCCGAAACGTTGGCGGAGTTTTATTAAATATTTTGACTGCAAGTCCGTTTGTTTTAATGGTGTATTTGACTGAAGTCGAAATTCTTTAACTTTAAAATGAAATAAAACACATACAAATCGTGGTAGTAGCCATAATATTGGATTTTATGTAAAGATAATATGATTTTGGTAATAAATAATAAAGTACAATCTGGAAGTCCAATTTTCGATCACTTTTTGAAGTAGCTTTGGCAATAACTCGTCGAATGTTGGATTTCATGGCGTTCATCGTCTCTGGTTGATCTGCGTAGACTAGCGACTTCTAATATTCACCCAAAGGTGATCACAAGATATCGGAAGCCAATTCTCAGGTTCATTGTGCGATATTATGCACTCATCGAAGAACCGATTCAGGTGAACGCTGAGAAATGTTGCGTTGTCTTGTTGAAACCATCAGTCTTCCATATTTACTCCAATCAATTGTGAAACAAAAAAGTCAGTAATCATGACTCTGTTGTGGTCTCTATTGACTGTAAAATTCTGGATGGTATCATTTTTGAAGAAATATAGACCAATGATTCCAACAACTCGTAAAGCACACCAAACAGTGACTTTTTGTTTATGTGAAGTCGTCTCAATATTGGCTTGTGGATTTTCTTAGCTTCAAAAGCGACAATTTTGCTTCTTGACGTAGTCAATTAATTAAGAAAGAGCCTCATTGCCGTATAATTTTTTTTTTAAATAAATTTGCACAATTTGCAAGCAAAGTTCTGGCCTAGGTGCTCATTCGTTCTGGCGTAAGTCTATTTATGGCTGTCAGCTGTCAAATTGACAGTCGCTTGAAAAAATGTTGCCAATTTGAAGACAAACTACTAAAAAGAACCGTTGTGTTATTTCACAAAATTAATCAAAATTACATATAAAGTTATAATTATGTTTGAAATACGAGTCGCACTATTAACGTAACATTCAGATTAGGTGCCGGGGGGGGGGGGGGGGGGGGATAGGTTAGGTTGCAGCATAAATTAAAGGTCAAGCTAACGGGTGTCGTTTATTAATTAAAATAATATGTGTTTTACATGTAAGTACATAGAATTGATTACATTGTTAATTATAATTTCTGGTACGGTTACCACAAGAGTTTCTTATTTTTTAAATTTAAATTTGATCGTTTAATAATTGCACTAGCAACTATCATTATTCAAATATTAATAGACACACACACATATAAAAAAATGCACGAAAAGTCCCGAAACTGTCACATATCTCGGAAAATATTATTCGGAGCGAAAGTCGACAAAAGACATGTTGGAAACCCCTATCTTGTGTTGCAGATTCGGATTACTTACTTTACTGACATAATAATTTAAATTTTATGTAGAAATAATGATCATACGAAAATGGATTACAAGATAAAAAAGTTAAAACAAATTAAATATATCATCACGCCTTTTACCTATAATGGTTTACAAGTTTAATTATAACTATCATTATTTTTTTTAGGAAGATGAGAAGCAAACTAACTACATCAGTCATATGCCGCCTCATTAATGGATGATTAGGAAATTAAAGTGAACATAAACAACCATGCTCTTCAGTGGAATTCGAACCCACGACCTCTGACGTGCTAGGCTAGTGATATAGGCATAAGCGGCCGAGATCGGAAATAATTATTTATATTTACACTAAAACACTGTTAAATACATTTATTATCGCCTGTATTATTTATTTACACACTTGATACAATAGCACCAGTGATATCACAGACTCACAAATTATTACAGCCTCACGGCCTATCACAGACTAATGACTAGATGTGCCATTTCCTTCTGACTCAACACTTTCAATTTTTCAACTTTTCAACTTATTATTAAAATAAATAGAAACATGTTTCAACGGCAATATACTTTGACGGATAGTACTTCCTTTATATTTTAATTTATATTAAGATTCTATATATTTTCATCTTATGTTATATTTATTCTCAAAGATTGCATAACCTATTTTATTACATGTGCTATATAATAGTATATTACATAATGAGGGATGTAAGAAACAAATTACGCACGAAGACGTAACTTAAAAATCATTACGTAACACTACTCGTAACAACGCACTTACATTGATTGTAGTTTGTTCTGCCATGACATAGGTACTTACGGTAGTGATCGTAGAAAAATAACATTAAACCTTTTACATCTTAATGTTTTATATTGTAATAATTTTTATGTATATTTTTTATATTCTTATGCCATAACTATAGTGTTCTAATAACACAAATTACTATTTCACTTTTACGTAATAACGTTGTATACCTATATATTTTATTATTATTTCAGCTGTAATTTTATAATGACTAATATTGTTAATTAAATTTTCATAATTTATTAAAAATCAGCCTGCCAATTTTTTCAAACAACAAATGTGAACAAATGTTCACCTTAATCAACTGGAATCTTCCTTAGGGTGCACAAATGTTAAATGCAAAATTTTATAATTTTCTGTTGAGTAGTACTTAAAAAATTCGTTTAAACGAAATTCTGCACATACATCCATCCATCCACACACACATACAGACATCCTCTTGAAACTATTTGTAAGAAGGGTACTAAAACATGCGTATTGACTAAAGTCGCGACATTGTATTTTTTCACGATCCCTATACCTCCTTTTCGGCGGGAGGTAAAAATATTATTACTCGTATTATATCAAATAGCTAAATAGTTTATGATTTTAATGATGTGTAACGTTTTTCACTAATTATGTGGAGATAAAATATGAATGTGTTTGAGTTTATCTGTACTATGTACGTAGTTATATTACAGTGCATTAAATGACCCCGGAACGAATAAAAAAATCTGTGGAAACCGCATTATTCATTTATTCTGCTTGAGGGAGTTGTTCGGCAAAGTGAAAATCACAACTCGTGTAGCAATTGTCATCCTCTCTTTTGTATCGTGATCGTTCTATCGTATAGGGAAGTTTTTGTTTTTTCCGTTGTTTCCGGAAAGTTGCGAGGAAGAATCGTCCGCGGGAAATTGCGAGCCGTGCATCAAACGATGAGAAAATATTTCCCAAGAGGGAGCTTAAAACAACATAAACCTCCGACACAGGCGCAGGCGGGCGGGCGGACTTCCATCGACGGAGCACGCGACGCGGCGCGACAATAAAAGCACGCGGACAGCCCCCAACACTGCCGGCAAACATGCCAGCATTCAAATACGTAAGCTTCTTTAACGTTCTTGCTTTCTGCAATTATGGAATAAAAATGGAAATTCTATTATTTAATTCGGACCGCAGAGATTTTCTGCTTCTTTATTTTTTGTAAACAAACCTACTTTAAATAAAAATTTCAGATCATCTTTCAGAAATTCTCTATTTAACCAATTTTGAATTCTTTGTAATTGCAGAAAATGTGCAAATTACTTTTTCGCGCCGTCGTCCGACATTGACACAATTACATATCTCTAAAGCGGTCGGAAATCATCACAAAAATTGCTAACTTTTTATGGTTATACGTTGGCATCACTTCACTAGTTTTAGCTAACTTCTGACGCTAGAAATGTTAAAGTATTACATTGACTTAAAAATATTATGGTAATATATCTACAATTGAGTATTTGAAATACAAGAAAACAATATTTATGGGTTTTAAACATATTTGTAAGTAATTATAATTGAATTTGCAGTGTCAAATCCAAATAAAAATATGTAGATATTTTTGGTTATGATATTGGAAAATAAACATAATTGACATTCAAATATGAAGTTAGCAACATAAAAAAAATCGCTGTCATTAAGAAAATGAGTAATACATTAAATTTATTTATTAAATTTAGATAAATGTTGGCGCGAAAAATCTTGTGTATCCCTCGGTTGGAAACTATTTTGAGAGTGCTCGTATTTGTAGGACGAGCCGTAGGCGAGTCCTATCAAAATTAACTCGCACTCTCAAAATAGCAATTTCCAATCTTGTGATACAAATAACTAATTTATTATAATTTATTTCTTCATGTAGCATAAGAAAAATCTGAGAATAATGAATAAAACAATCGTCAGATTTTCACCGAAATTGTTGTAACCTGGATTGATTGGCTACAACAAATACAACTTTAATATTTATTTTTAATTCCGGAGAATGGGTAAGAGCAGGATCTAAGGGCCAAACCCACTAATAAAGATCGTGTTGGTTAAATATAAGTTTATTAACTAATATTCACTACTTTGTACAGTTATTTACAGATGATTACAACTTAGAGCCGATGATTTAGTTAATTGAGTCGCTGATGATTTGCAGACTCTAGGTCTTAATTGAGTCGAGGATGGTAACAGACTCTAGGTCTTAATTGAGTCGCAGATGGTAACAGACTGACTTCTCGATTCACGTCTCAGCCTTAGGTAGCCGAGACAAATATTCATACTCAGCATTCTTACGGGGGCATACATCATCAAAATCTTTAAACAATAACAGTTCTAAGAATGCTCAAGGGGATGCTAAAGGCATCAACAGGATGTGATATCATTATTAAAAATAAAACAGAAATGAATACGTGACAATCCATCGACATAAGCAGAATATACGTCTCACAAATAACTAAAAGATAAATAATTCTTATAATTATATAGGGAGATTACAACAAAATACATGTTTCGATATCTTTTGAATTCGTAATTTCTTACTTAACTGAAAGGAAAAGATAGGACAACAAATATTCCATAATTACAAAAACAAATTTGATTTTAGTCATAATCAAACCCGGAAATAGAAATATACGTACGAAAAAATAAATTTAATAGATTTTGATAATGGAATCAACAAATATATTACTTACAATTTTTTTCGTTATCTGTTTTCAATTTGAAGAAAAATGGCATTATTAAATATTGATTTAACATTGTCAAGTTGCAAATCAAATTAAACATTTTTTCTTCAAGCGTATTATAATATTCATATTTTACTGGGTAGGTACGACATAGAAGTTAATCAATTTGTTACTAATACAATTATATAAATGCAATTGTACGGCATATAGTTGTTTCATATACTATTGGTGGCAGCACATACAAGGGCAGCATTGACAAATGACAGTTACATTTTATTGTTAGAAATCTTCGGAATGCTTGAAGAAAAAATGGTATATGTCACTTGGAGTTGAAACAGGACTTTTTGTGTTGAAATCATACATTTGCGGCCGAGGCAAATTATAACATAATATAGTATAAAGCTGTAATATCAGATAGCATAAAGCGTTGTAAACTCCTAGTTAATGAAACAACGTGATCAACCAATCAAAAATCAACATTTTTCTTGTAACCAAATGGATTTATATGATGGTTTTTGATTGGTTAATTACGTTTTTACATTAACAATGGAATTAATAACGCATTATACAATCGAGCCTAAGTGAGTAGACTAAAGACTGATTTATGTAAGATGTATTCTTATGAATTAACTTTAGCATTTACATTATACTTATCATTAAACTTAGTCTTGTCCGTGTACTTTTCAGATAATGATTGATGTTTTTGGGATATGTCAATAAGAGCAGGCCGATAAGAACATTAACTACTAAACAGATACGTAAATTTTAAAATAAATACAAATTAAATAGATAATTTATTTAATCAGTCATATACAATAGAAACTACTGAAAATTTTCTTATTATTATCTTGGAAGAAGGCGAATACGCGAAACGATTTTAAAATATCAAGTTTCAAATTGCGTTTGTACTTAAATATATCTAAAATCGTCTTGATAAGAGATCTTGAGTTAAATTTATTGTCACACATGTGAGAAACTTTGTTAGATTTTTAGTTTTCACATAATACTCATTTGAGATGAAAAAAAAAATGGACGAAATTTTATATAAAAAGGGGGCGCCACGTCAAGCGCACAAGAGATAGGAGTCAAAACTTGGATTCTTAACAAACGAACCGAGCTTTATAACCTATTAAAATATTAGAACTACTTGACCTTTTGCAAAGCAATATGTCTCTTATTCCATGGACTATTTCAACAAACATAGATATTATGAAAGCAAATAAATAATTGAAGCATTTATTGTATGTGTAACACGTATGTTAAGGGTCGTTATTATATATTCAAATTAAGATTACACCAGCTTCCTTCGGATTGTAAAAATTTTTCATACAACCGTCTTGCTTTTTAGTGATTAACTATAAATTTTGTAAAAAGGCTCACGATCTAAACAAGAGATTTTAAGTAATTCTGATGGCGCATTTAATAAAATAATGTACCTTTCTACGTCAAATATCATAACATTAAAAAAAAAACTAAAAGGTTTTGTAATGTCGGAGCCGTGTTTGTACATCGTTATTTTGTTAAGTACTTCCATTAAAGTATAATGTAGTTAGTGAACTCTAGAGTTACATCTCTCTACTCCAAGCCTCGCCGTCTACCATTTCATTTTTCAGACGAGATGCGTGTGTATGCTGCGGATTTGGGTTTCTGTTTGTCTTTCGGCACTCGCCAACGAATTAGGAAAACATCTACGACGTGAGAGTTCAAGCTGATTGACATACGAATTAATTCAAAATCATTCAACTGAAGCCCTAATTCCATAAATAAGCAGTAATGGGGTATTCCAGTATAATTGAATTTATTCAAAGTAATCACTTTTTACCTCCCGCTTACCTCTAGATGAGAGAGGTATTGTTTTTGGTCAAAAAATTAGGTAGTGAGTTTTCAACGATTAAGCACATTTTAGGGTCCCTACAATACGATTTTACTATTTTCTCGATTATGTATGCATGTATGTGTTGTCTGTGGCGATTTTTTGCCTCGCATAACTCAAATAATATAATTCCAAACAATACAATTTTGTGTATTTTGGCTTCCTTATATTTATATGAAGAGCTGATTAGATTTTGGATAAAATTGGTCAACCGGAAGTAGCAGTTTACTAGAAATTAAATTATTCAACAATTTATGTTATTTTGAAAGTTGTAGAATATTTAATTTTACATCTGTTTTGATTACACTAATTTTACTAATTTTCATTAGTTTTGGAGATAATAAAATATAAAGAAATCTTGCATTCCATGTACACCATGGAAACACAAAAAATTTTATTTTTTTTAGAAATGTGACACATGTCATTTTGATTGTGAAGCTGTTTTCTTAGTGAAATACATGCCAAAAAATATATACGAAATAAAATTTAAATTTTTCAAATATAAATAGAAAATAAACAAATAAGAAGGTATGTTTCTGTAACATCAAATATTATTTTGTACCGTTTAAGAGTTGTATTGGGAGGGACATGCTGGCCACATAACGCCTACCGCTCACTTCATGCCTATATGATTGGTTTTGCGTATATTTTTGTTAATTCATATATTATTTTTGAATATTTTGATACTATGATTTCAGGTATGTGTTGTTTTGATTAATTTTATTCAAATCATCTAATAATTATCAAATATTATTTAACCAAATATTTGATAATTATTGGACACAAACTGTAAACACACTCGTGAGACACTGACAGATTGACATTGACAACATGATAACCGGGAGCACGGCCTTGTTTATCCTGAAGTTAACTGTAGGCGTTGTGACGTCACATTCTGATTCTTTAAAATTTAACTAATGCCCAGTTGCACCACTCTCACTTAAACGTTAAGAGTTCCTTAAAAGTCAAGGTAATCCATTATACAAATTTCGTTGATCCAGTCAAATTTAACTTAAGAAATTCTTAAATTAAGTGTCCGACATTGGTCACTTAACGTCTACTTAACAAAGGAACAGTCAAGTATTTGTATTTGTGGTGAGGAAGAATTTTAAATTATTACGATATTGATTACGATGATGATGACATGGATGATTTTCAAGATATTCGATTTATAAATAATCGTGTGAGAATAATACATGAACGAGCTGATCATTTTCATAATTTGTCGGATGGACAATTTTTTGAACGATTTCGTTTAACCAAAAAATACTAGAATCGTGTTTCTGGGATTGATAATATCACTAAATAATCTTATTACAAATTTATTAACTTACTTGGTAATCCTTATCGATAAATTAATGAATTTTCCGAATGTCTGGAACGTCACAAACAATAAACAAATCTTCTTGAAAGTTCGTATTACACTTACTAGATTCTAACATTATAAAATGGAAATTCCGTTAACATAAGAATGCCCGGACAGGCCAAAATGACCGTATATGCAATTTAAAATGTTCGTAGTCACAGACATTCTGGGCTTTCTAATGTTAAGTTACCAAAGATTCTTCTTCGTTTTTGAAATTCTGTTTTAGATACATAACATAGAGCTAAGCAATGCCTAAATTCAACGTGAGCAACAAAATAAGATATAAGGATTCCGTAATAATAATTAATGCTTAGTAAAGTTTAATTTTAAGGAAAACCTCACTTAATAAGATTTTTTTTTTCATTTAAAATTTCATATTTGCATTACTAGTGACCCAATCTAATGAAACAGAAAGCATTGAAATCCCCCATTTGAAGTACAGCACTTCGAGACGAGAATGTCAAATTTAATATTAAAATTATTTGCGAAGTATTTGTAAAAATTCAAACTTTTTCGTGTTGGAACTGCGGTAACTTTTGAACTTGAGGTTTTTCATATTTTTGACGTAAAATCGCAAAAAGGAAAGCGGTTGCAGAAGTTTAAATACAATTTAGAATGTTGATTTTATTCTGCAGCACTCCATCAAATGTGTCCCCACCAGCTGTCCACTTCAAAGTGGAACATAAGATAGAAAATTGACTATGTATCACGAGGTCCTTAGTTCGATTCCCATATCCGAAATAAAATTTCTTACAAGAATATTTCATACAAAATCATATCCTTTGGCCCTTTGGTCTTTTAGAATAACATGAAAAAAATAAATTGTTCTGATCCTACAAATGAAAAATTGTTGTAGGTACTCAACTTATTTGTATTTTAAATTCTGTTATTTTTGAGAAAACATAACTGAAAAAATAACAAATTTTTTGCCGATCTCGGTGCGTTGTGGCTATGTCACTAGTCCAGCACGCCAGAGGTTGCGGGTTCGAATCCCAGTGAAGAGCATGGTCGTTTGTGTTCATGTAAATTCATCATCATCTACACATGAGGCGGCATATGGCCTTTGTAGTTCTTCCGGCTCCCATCTTCGTTAAAAAAACAACAAATTTACAAAAAAATCACTAACATAATGATTTAATTTTACCCAAAATTATTGGCAGATATCACGAATACTGTATTGAATCTGATAAGAGAGAGAAGTGGTTGATTTTTTCCCGCGGAGTAAAATTTCATGACTCCAATATTTTAATAGTTTTTATGTATTTCAAAATTATTTGAATTGTAATTAGTTAACTTTGCTTTGTTTTATTTTGTTCATTTTTCACATTATTTGAGCACTTTTCCTCACGACGGGAGAGACAGTGCAAGCACCTTTTTGGTATCACAGAAATCGAGTTTCCCGGCAGTAAAAAAACAATTTTCTTTTGTTTTATATTAACTGGGCCAAATGATATAATGATCATGATCAACCCTTTAAAAAATTTAGAGCTAAATTGCAGTTACAATGCGTCAACCGACAGCTTCAATAAAAATCTCAGGTTACATGATACGACTAAAATAAAAACCGCCAATGTTTCTCCCATTTCAAAGATTGTCATAAATTAATATGAAAAAATTCGAGATAAAAAAGTTAATTGAGAAATATTAGAAATTATTTTTATTCAAATGTTCTAGGTGGCGAAATTAATGCGAAATTAAACAAAATACTTAAAATAATGACAATAAGCAGATATTTATTTGTTACCTGTTTTACATGCTTTGTAAAGTAATCTTTGAAATGTTTTTAGGAAGAAAAGTAGTTTATCCAACACCTCTCAATAAATGCTCTATAACTATGGCGATTTTAAACAAGCAAAGTAACAGATTATCCACTAGTGGGTATAATTTTTAGGAAAGCCACTAGTGGGTATTTTTTTATTTATAACAATAATAACAACACACAACACCTTGGTAACTATTTCGATTGACATTTTAATTTAAAAATTTAAAGCATATGTCACTGTCAAATAATATTTCTTTCATAAATTTTTCATTTATTAAGAAGTGTTGGATAAAACGTTATACTTCACACGTGGGCAAAGTGGAATTACCTACTCGATAAAATTATCTTACTCAGCCTTCGGCTTCGTGAGCTAAAATTTCTCTCGTGGGTAATTCCTTACTTTGCCCACTTGTAAAGTAAATAACTATTGTCGATAGAGTTTACACAATGATAAAAGTCGTCTTTTCAAAGTCCATGTCAAGTCAAAGTACATTTTTACCCTACGTGTAAACATAGCCAATGTATCATTTTCCATTGTTGTGCATTTTAAATAAATGATTAAACAGCACCATGCTGTTTAATCGCGATTAAATTGACGCTAGCTTTCATATGCAAATTTTGAACATTTTGAAGGCATATTTCGCCGGATAATTAGTAGCAGAAGAAAGATACTTACATGTTTTTTACCTTTACTGTTATTCCACATCTTCAAACATGCTGAATTATTCAATTCAAGCTATTTTTTTTTAATTTTGCCATTTATTTGTCAATACAATATAACAACAAAAATTTTTGGTGCTTTTTATTTATATGTATTTATATGTTCAAATTTAGTTTTTAATTAAAGAAATGTGAAAAGCTGAGCAGAGCATTTAAGAACAGTAAGTGTTTCAGGGCAAGTTGAATGCGTGTCGGGCGCATGGAAAGTAGTAGAGTTCGGAATGATTTGTAACAGTTGTGGAAGATCTCATTGCTATGTATCCCCAGACATTAGTTTATCTCTGTTATTCCGTATTTCTTGTAATTAATGAAAATTTGCGTGAGACTGGGGAAGCACGCGGGAGATGAATCATCTCCACCAGCGACATTTGTTCACGTACACTGGAGATTTATATCTCTTACAGCTTGTATTCCTGATTAACAAATTATCCTAAGTTTGGTTTGCTTATAACCGACTGGAGATATTCATTTTCTCGCAGACTTACGAAATAACTAATTACTGACAAATTGAGAAGACGTTTATTTCAAGAATACCGGAATATACATTTAATGCTTACAATACCATCAGGATCCTGGACGACTTTTATCAGGAACTGAAGAAAAAAATATCGCTATTTCGGTATTATCATTTCTATAAAAAATATGTTTAGCACAATAAAACTAAATGTCACACACTACTTTCTTATAAAAGTAAAATCAAATGCACACGTACGACTTTTTCCTTGTGTATGACTTTATTTTGACTAATATTTGATGTATAGATGTTAAACCTGTTTAATTGTGTATTGTCATTGTAACTATGAATTTATTTTAAAATGTAGTCTTTAAAACTTTCTAACTTATACAAAATATTGATTTTATAATATTTCAAACGAGATTTCATACGACACATGTTTTTGACACCTTACAAATTTAACATATAGATGTTATAAATGTTTTAGTTTTTGTTCCCATTGTAACTAAAATTATTGAAATATATTATTAAATATATAATTAGTTCTCAAAATTAGAAGCTTTTACAAGTTTCGTTTACATATCTTGTCTCGTTCATGAGATATTGCGCACATGGACAAACGTCAAAATATGTATTTCTGCAAAACTCTGGACATCTAATTTTGTCTTGATTCTAACATTTCCTTATACTTTGTATAAAGCTGGATCTATAGTTTACATAACATAATATAACATAACATAGCATAACATAAAAAATTTTGTAAGTTTTATAGTATGAAATTATATTATATTTTCAAAGCATAAAAAAATGAAGAAGGCCATTCTTCATAATGTTTAATTACGCTGTGTATTCTCGTTCGTAAGTTATTGTAGGTATGTACACCTTGAGAAAATGGGAAACGTATAGTACCTAAGCGAAAGTGAAAAGCCACAATTGATTGTTTGCGTGGCGCATCTTGAATTTTCACTGCTTTGTAGCACGGCGGGGCGAGACTGAACTTAGGGGTTGACAAATAAAACACAAACACTATTAAAGGTGATAAAAATGGTATTTAATGAAATGATAAATGCTGAATTGAACAATTTTAGAAATAAATTACAAATATTACAGCGGCGACAACGTACGAATATGTTTAAAAGTTTCAATTACCAAAACATATTTAATGATGAATTTTTGTAAACTTCTACATGTTGTAGCGTACTGCAGACGTCAGAAGACGTCTGCTCAGTTTAAAATCTAACAACTAACTCCCATTTGTGCTGGCCTAACACACGCATCTTCCCCATAAGCGGGAACGCGGGGGTAGGAAATCTCTTGAGGACCAACACAAAGATTACATAAAAACTAGAACACTTAAAAACTAAAACCATATCTAGGGTTCGACCAGGATCTGTAAATCTGTCAACAGCAGATGGCATCTCAAGCCGATATTTCAGAATATTTGCCGCGATAATCTCATATGACTATTTATGATAACTAAATTCTAACACACATGTGTAAACAATAAATTAACCTTAAGAAAACAAGAACTCTTGTCAAAGCGATTTTCGATGCGTTCATGTCCAAACGCAGTTTGAAACTTGATATTTTAAAATCGCTTTGACAGTAAAACAATAAATCGTATTCTGAATGTTCGCCTTGTTACACCATCCGCGCCCTAAATACAATTATATCTTTGGACATAATTTATAATTAACTTAGCCTAAAACAAGGTGACATGCAATAATTACTTTAATAATGCAGTACCAGCAAAAATAAACAAATTACTAAACAATGAAATATAACATACTTTTAACACAACTATAGCAACAATATAGCCCGAATTAAAAGTTCTATCTTTGCAAGCGGCGCAAGTGAAACTACAAATGACACAAGCCAGTATCCAAAGACAACCAGAAAACAAAATATATAAAATAACTCTTAAACACATATTAAAACATATCGTTACAAACTAGAAATACTAACACAAAAAAAATACTTCAAAAAAAATTATTAAGCAATTTAAAAATAAACTTAATTTCTAACATGCACATAAACATAGAACCATAAAAATACAAAAAATAAAAATAAAATTGTCTGAAGGCAAGGGACGTGTCCGCGCGGGGTAGGGACACACAGCTGGAGGGCATAATGACCACTACATACCACTGTCACTGTCACATCACTGGGGGGTAAGGGGGTACAAGGGGGTGGTTCTTCACACAACAAGGGTCGAAGACACTTCACTACGATCAGCTGACTCTGGTAAAACCAAAGGCAAAAGAACCAGCTGATCCCTCGCTGCTGAAATGACGTCAACACCTTGCTGGGCCGGAACAGAAGTCGGACTCTCACCTGGCGTGTGCTGGTGGAGACGGACTGCTGCTGGATGTTCCCTCCGACAGAAACCACGTTCACCGGGTGTGAACCCTGTTCACTGGTTGTGAACATCTCTTCAGGTAGATCGATGGTCTTCTCTACCGGTTCAGTGACGTTGGTATCAATGTACGGTTCCGGTTCTTCTCTGCTACCTGCCTGGGTATTCCCTTCTGATTCCTTCGCTGCCATGTCGTTTATCCGTATTTCGGCTGTCTCCGTTTTCCCAGGAACAACAGCAACCTCGCGCTCAGCACGTAGCAACGCCTCAAAATCAGCCGCGCTGATTCGTGCTACCTCCGGCTGAGCTGGGATTCGATGGTGGAGGTTATACCCATAACTGTGTGGTGGTACCCGATAAACTGTGGAACCACCCACACCAACTCCACCGCGCGTCGAATCCCCTGTGACCGACATCGGTCTAGGTTGCTGCTGCTGTTGTCCAAACGAACTCCACGGCATCGGAGCTGGCGATGGACAGCCGTTCCACCAAAAACGACATGGCGCACAACCCAATGGAAAGGGCAAATACCTGTCGTACCCAGGCAAGGTATGATCCAACTCGTAACCGAGGTTTGGAAACATGGTTACGAGCGGATGCGGCGGCACAACACCACTCGGATTCCCGTACATTTTTACTAACACACTGAACTGCTTAACACAGAACTAAATATTTTTGGTAACTGAACCAACATATTCACTACGTTGCGTCGCTGAACACGGAAAGAAAACGAAAATACAAAACGAACAAAACAAAATTACTAAAACGCAAAACGAATCAAAACTAAATGACTGAACAAAACATAAACTGACTTTAACACAAAATTACTAAAAACAAAATGACTTAAGCAAAATGACTGCGCCAGTAATCACGATTGATTACACTAAACACTGATCATCGCGAACAAAAACACTTTAACTGAAGGAACGGGAACGCAAGAACTTTTTATACCGCGCGAATTTTAAACCGCAATTAAAACTCTTTAACGCGGTATCCTACCGGCTGCGCCAATGTAGCACGGCGGGGCGAGACTGAACTTAGGGGTTGACAAATAAAACACAAACACTATTAAAGGTGATAAAAATGGTATTTAATGAAATGATAAATGCTGAATTGAACAATTTTAGAAATAAATTACAAATATTACAGCGGCGACAACGTACGAATATGTTTAAAAGTTTCAATTACCAAAACATATTTAATGATGAATTTTTGTAAACTTCTACATGTTGTAGCGTACTGCAGACGTCAGAAGACGTCTGCTCAGTTTAAAATCTAACAACTAACTCCCATTTGTGCTGGCCTAACACACGCATCTTCCCCATAAGCGGGAACGCGGGGGTAGGAAATCTCTTGAGGACCAACACAAAGATTACATAAAAACTAGAACACTTAAAAACTAAAACCATATCTAGGGTTCGACCAGGATCTGTAAATCTGTCAACAGCAGATGGCATCTCAAGCCGATATTTCAGAATATTTGCCGCGATAATCTCATATGACTATTTATGATAACTAAATTCTAACACACATGTGTAAACAATAAATTAACCTTAAGAAAACAAGAACTCTTGTCAAAGCGATTTTCGATGCGTTCATGTCCAAACGCAGTTTGAAACTTGATATTTTAAAATCGCTTTGACAGTAAAACAATAAATCGTATTCTGAATGTTCGCCTTGTTACAGCTTCTAAATCGCAGCATCTATCATTAAATTCGTGTGAGGTGGCGCAGTTTATCACGACTATGTTCACTGGAATTGCACCGTTAGTTAAGCAATGATGATGTATGGGTATTTAAATGTGTTTTATTCATTGAAGATTCCCATATAATATTCCGTATTTGTAGTCGCAGACTTAAGCACACAATTGTCTTTGTGCTGTGTGAGCTAAGCTGGTGTCAAATGAATTTTGCATCAAATGTTTGTTGCATCAGATTACGTGCAACTGAGTATGAACGTAAGAGCATATCTAAACACTGTGTACACATCATAATTACTCTGGAATCTGCGTACATGCACATGTAGCTGCTGTTAATATCGATAAAGGTAAAGTTGCTCTAGAAATGGATATTACTTACATTATTGTTAAAGAGTAACTGTATCATTTATATACTATTATAAACAGTGTTGTGACAGATCATTTTAAAAAAGATCTAGATCTAGATTTAATACGTTCTAGATCAAATCATAGATCAATTTGTATGATCGGATCTATTTTTACCTCCCGCTTACCTTTGAGCATTATTTTTAGTCAAAAAATTGTGCAGCGAGTTTTCAATGAATAAGCACGTTTAGGGTTCCTTCAATTCGAATTTATTATTTTCGCCATGATATCTGTATATGTAAGTATATACATGTATGTGGTCTGTCTGTCTAGCATAACGCAAATGCTATGATACCAAAAAATACAATCTTTTTTGCTTCTTATATTTAAATGAAGACCTGATTAGATTTTTGATAAAATGGTCAAGCGGAAGTAGCAGTTCACTAGAAGCCCTTAACAGTTTTCTGTGAAAAAACACGGTTAAATTTAATTTTTCAGCAATCTATGTTATTTTGAAAGTTGTAGAATATATAATTTTACATTTGTTTTGATTACACTAATTTTATTAATTTTCATTAGATTTAGATATAATAAAATATGAAGAAATTAAATTTCATAAATCTTGCATTCCATGTACACCATGGAACACGAAAAAATTTAAATTTTTTACGAAATGTGACACATGACATTGTGATTGTGAAACCATTTTCTTAGTGAAATATATGTAAAAAATTAAATAAGTATACGAAAGAAAATTTAAATTTCTTAAATATAAATAGAAAATAAACAAATTAGAAGGTATGTTTCTGTATCATCAAATATTATTTTATACCGTTTAAGAGTTGTTTTGTAGTTGAAGCTGTTTTTTTTTTGTGAAATATATATCAAAATATAAATAAATATACGAAAGAAAATAATTTTTTTTTAAATATAAACAGAAAATAACAAATAAGAAGGTATTTGGGGAAAATTCAGCATAGTGCACACATAGACCTAATCTTCGTTAATGATTGTATACTGCAGTTTAATTTAGCACAAGAATAAGCAATAATCTTAAAATATTTAAGTGTCAAATGAAACAAACAAAGAAAAACACTCTTTAACATTCACTGGTTTTTCTTTTTTTATCAGTATGCATAAGTTACCGAAGTTACAGTTAAAGTGATTGACGGCAAATTATTATAATAAATAATATTTTATTTGTTAAACTTGCATTTTTATTTTATTGTGAATATTATTAATAATCCATGTAAATTATCCCTATGTTTATTCATAAAAAATTGTTTTATACATTGCTGTCAATCATTTTAACTTTAACTATGGTAATGACACATCCCTATGTATACTGATAAAAAAAACTCCTGGTATTGTCATTAGAATCTGATGTGGCCACCACATAATATCCAAAAAAATTTAATTTCTAAACGGTACAAAATATAAAAAAAGGTTCAAATAATAGTTTTTTACGTTCCAATTTAGCCCTTTGTTCCTAGTTGTCCTATTTCTCAATATTTCCTTCCATTAACCTAAAAATAAAATCAAATATTGTTAAAATTTAGTTTTATCACTTTATTTCAAAACTAGAGTATACTTACCTCGTTTTCATCAGTATTTAATTTTATTGAATTAATTTTAGTACTTTGATCTTAAAATTCAGCTTTTCTTTATCATTTTTGTCTGTCTCGTTTATTGACATTTATTAATTAAATATAGTTTATCGTTTTGTCGTTAGTGGTCTGCGCGCAGAGTTTAATAAAGCTGGGTTCACACCACATCGTATTTGTTATTTTATAATAAATTAAATTGAATATAAATTCATGTTTAGAATATTTAATTGTCTATTTTAAACTACATAGTTGTTTTTACGGTTATACATATATATTTCTATTTTCCCAATTTTAATAATTATTGCTATGTCTCCTCAAAAGTGTATGTCCATCACTCTCCTTTCGATGTTTTGTCCCTTGTTAGATTTCCGGGGCAGTCGTTGTTGAGTCTTGATGTGAGTCGGATCGTCACATAAGAAATAGTTGGTTTCTACGCTCATTTACTTACAAAATTGTTGCCGTGTTGTCTTTTTTGTACTCGCGATTTTCGCGGATTCGGTAGTGCTAGAAATTAAGTTCCGAGCGATTTTGGATAGACTTCGCCAAAGATTACGTATTATTTCGGGTTGTGCTAGTGGTTGTGGACGCCAAAATTTCTCTTCGGAGGATCCCGATCTATTTCAAAGCTGATTGTTGGGAGCCGTGTCATCAGCTACGACACCGGGGTGCCGAGGTCATCTCTTCACCTGGCACATGATGTCGTGAGCCATTCCCCTCCCGCACCGATGACACAAACCTGACCACCGACATCGGGTCCAGACAGGTAAGTGCTTGTCAAATGTATATGTTTATTTCAATGTTGACACTTTGTTTTATTTTGGAAAGTCATTTTAAGCAATGAGCCATATTCCTAAGAGTTGCACAAAATATCCGCCTAGCGGCGCTAGTAGTAGGGGGGGTACAAGTTCAGTTTGTAGTGATATGTAGTATGAGATTGAATAGTGTCACTGATTAGTTTCTGAATAATTAAAATGTTTATGTACGAAAATTAAGTTCTTAGGTCAATATTAAAACATTCTGCACCCACTGATAATAATATACATGATTTAAAACGGTGGTTAACATGATGGTTATCGGTGAAGGGAAAGAAGTGTGATTTAAGTAAACAGTTAGTTTAGAATGAAAAATAAATTCAAATGAGAGATACATTTTAGACTTTCTTTATAGAGTTACTGACTATATGAAAAGTAAAAATGGGAATAAAATTATATGGTTAATATACATGTTCCAAAAAGTTATTCATATGCTCTAAATCACAAATGGATGGTTCAATTTCAGAGTACCCAATTATTGTATGAATATGATGAAGGAAACAGATCAATTTGTACTAAGTTGCGGAAATTTTAATGCACTGCGTCAAGGAAGATTGTGTTTTAAAAGCAGTCATGTTGTGGACATGCAAGACAGTGATGACACTTTATTTTATTAATTAAAAGCTACGATAGCAGCTAGTTAAAAAAAAAAACATTTATCATGTTTTTCAGATATTCACTTAGAATGACAGCCATGTAGTAGAGGCCTGTAATTGTAAAGCATCAGAATCAAAAAGTTGTTCACATATTGCAGCTCACTTATTCGCCCTAGAAGATTATACTTTGAAGTATAACATACATAACCTAACAGTACATATTAAATTGTTCTGCTATTTCTTAATTTTTACCTCTTGAGTAGCGGAAATTGGGCCCGGATATTCTGGCGTAGGTCCATTTCCAACATCAAAATGTTTGCTACATATATACGCAAATTTTTTTATATTTTCTAGACCAAAGATTTGTCGTTTACATGCCTGAATTCATCTTTTACATTTATTTAAATCTTACCATGGCTTCGCAAATCTAATAAAATAAACTCCTACAGGATATCGACTGTCTGAATTACAAACACCATAAGAACAATGTTTTGTTGGCATTTAACTGACTTAAAACACAAAATGTTTGAAATATTTACGCTTGTCAAAAGCAATCTTGTACCCCCTCTCAAGTGTCGCCATCTATTGACGATAAATGAATTAACTTTAGGAATAAGGCTCATTTTGAACTACTTCTGTGTGCAATTTTGACAGTTAAGTTATAATTAATCCTTTGTTGGTACCAGTGAAGTGCTATTAATGTTCAATTTAAAGCATTTTGGTAAGGAATAATTATCTTTTGTAGAACAAACTTTTATATTTAAAGCCCGTCTGACACGATACAAAAGTTAGTACTAAATTTAGTATTAAATTTTAATATGAAATATTGCATTAAAACTTATTATTAAAATTTATTGACAATTATACAAGATTAAAATTTCTGTCTGCCACGGTACTAAAATTTGTATACAAATTTTTTATTTATGCACATACGCAATGCGTATTCATTCAAAATAAGTTCGTTACAATGACAATTTTCTGATTTCGATAGCCTTCAATAAAAATGTCTACTCGTTAAGTCCACAACATTTCAATATAATTGTACCTAAAATCGTATTATTAAGAAGTAGGAGAAACTCTAAAAGCAAGTTAAAAGTTTCACTTGACAGTTAAAATCACCTAACTATTTAACAGTAAATAAGCACACGATACACAACCATTCCAGTGCAGATTACATACAAGAAATTAGAACATGCCCTTAATACTTTGTACAAAAAATAAATACAAGGAGACTTTGTACAAGTTTTCATACATTTTTGTACATGCACGACCCATTATATTTAATATTAAAATTTAGTACTAAATTTTGTATCGTGTCAGATGGGCTTAACTCTACATTGGAGTGCCTTTACCGAAGGTTGGTTTATTGTTAGTTACTTTAAGTTTAAGCGTAGCCTATCGGGAGGTTGTAGACGTCGCATTTTTGTTAAGATTTAAGTGTATTGTTGCACATTGTCGCGGGTGTTTATGAGTTATCTCGCCAAGTCATTTGACAGTCAGGTCCGCGTTCGTGTTGGCCAACTACGGATTGCGTAAATTGTAAACGGGGTAAACTAATAAACGCGCTGCGCTTGTTTGGATATTTATGTTTTGTTTCATTTTGCGACTGCCTCCATGGGCGTTTTGTATCTTTTTATGCGCATTTCCATTACGTCTAATTCTGTTTCACCTGTGAAACATATTTTGTATTTATTTAAATCAAAACTATATTCACCTTCAATACTTAGTAAATTAATTATATTAAAGTTATTCATTATTTTTCAATTAAATCAAGTGTGTAAAGTGTCTCAGTGATTCAAAAATTATGTTTTGCAATTTTCGTGGTTTTGAAGTATTTAGTGACATCAAAAATTGTATGGCGCCCAGGTACGTTTGTGTGCGGTAAGTACAGTGTTATCTTGTTTTTTTGTTGTGCTATTTTTCGCGAAAACCTCCACCCAGCACCCAGCCCTTCTCCACTGAAGCTACACAGTGGTTCTCAAAATATGAGGTGCAGCATTCTTATTTTAAATGAAAATATATACCATTTTTATTATGCTACTTAATAGAGAATTTTTTTCTGAATTCAACGATATACAGATGTCTCATCCTAATATTTCGGAAGAACTGAGAAAAATGCATTTTAAATTTATATTAATTTTACTAGTATCTAGTTGTGATGAAGAGGGCTTAGAATAGAAAACAATTAGAAATAAACATATGGAACAATGTTGTTCTAATTATAAGTTTAAACTAACATTTAATACTAATAGTGGTGTCTACTTTAGATAAAAATACTTGGATTTTGTTTCTAAAAATTGTTCAAAATTTCCCCCATTTTGATAAATACACAACTGAAGCGTTTTAATTAAATTGTTTCTAACATTTCGTAATGTTCTACCGTTGATATTAGATATTACTTCTTCAATGTTATTTTTCAATTCTTCCACGCCGAGATGCACGGTGTTGTACACTGTCCCTGTCAGGAGACCGTTCTGCGTACATATTAACTGCAGCACGACCATTTTTACGGCACAGAATGTATACATCATGCATATCAACTTTTTAGTGGTAAGTAATATTATACATTTTTCACCAAACATTTATATTGTAGACAAATGTCAACTAACAACAATGAACCATTGTTTCAATAAAACATTTATTTTCAATCGTTTTCTATGCAAAGCACGCTTAATTACAACTACACATACTAATCTAATTATTATAAATTTAAACTGCGTTTTCACAGTTCCTCCGTTATATTAGGATATGACATGTGTATATCGTTAAATTCAGAAAAAAACTTCTATATAAACTTCTTCATAATAAAAAATATATATTTCCATTTAAAATAAGAAAGTTACACACTGAATTTTGAGAACCACTGGTTTAAAAAAATATGTTTTAAGCTCATTAAAATAGTCTTGTAAAATGGAAACTGTTTGCTAATTTAGCCAACCTTGTAGCTCTTATAGTTCTCGAGATAGCAATGGTGGCACACTTAAATTGAATACCCTGTATACATATTCACTTTACTATAAAACATAGATTATAAATACATACCGTATATGGGAGACTATAAGATATGATCAGTACACGGTACATGTAATAATCACACACATTACCTAAATGTCAAACAAGCTTTGTTACTGTTTATAAAAGTAAACAACAATTGAACGTATGGATACAAAATGAAACATTGTCCCATCTACATATATTATTGAAATATTTGGTATCGTAATTTATAATAACCCAGCAAAATTTAAAATTATATAAATATAGTTAGTAATAAAATTCTTTCAGTTTGCCAAATTTAAATCTATAACATTTAAATCTAAAATTTGATGTATCAAATTTTGGTAGTGTAATAGTCAGTAGTGCCAACTTAAATTTCATCGTTATTACGTAACAGTATTACGTAATGAATTTTCATTACTTAACATTATTCGTAACAATGCACTTACATTAATTTTAGTTTATTCTGTAATGACATACTTACAGTAGTGGCCATAGAAAAAGTCTATTTAAATTATCCCTATGTTAACTTTTAAAAAATCTTATCTGAACTTTCCACCTAAAAAGCTTGATAATTATCAAAATATTTTTAATATTGCTAAACTGCATTGAATCATATCTAGTATGTTATATTTTTCCATTTTTTTATAATCAATATCTAAATATTAAAAATAGTTTGACAGATATGTTAACAAAAATAAGAAACGTTAAAATCTTGCAATCGATTTGATCATGATTCCTGTCCTTCGTTATATTACGTATAATAAAGTAAAAATGATGTTGCGCCTAAAGAGATTTGGATTCGCTTGCAGAATATGTGTGTGCCTTGACACCATACATATCAATATATGCGCAGCAGCCTCCATCCGCCCTATATCACAGCGGTCCATAATGTGTTATTTACGATGCGCAATTTTTCACACTCTGTGACACATGGGGGTGATGGGGTGGGGGCAGATAGGTGTGCAGCATCCACGCTCGACGCCTCCGGTGATGTATGTTTGTTTATTGTTGTGTGGCAGCCTTCCGGCCTATAAATGTCCCAATAATGGATTTCCGGGAACCCTTTTATATAAGAACGCGATACAAACAACTTGTATTATGATTTTCTATCACGGTTACCCGGTGTACACGGTGCTGAATCGACTGATACACTATAACATTTTCAATGCTGTTTTCGTAAAGTTATATTATTGTGTTCCATAATTATTTTATATAATATAAACATAATTTATAAAAGAGGAAAAAATATGCATTTTTTGATACTAATTTTGAAAATTTTACTCTGCCTGGAACCGAAAAAATTACAAAATGTTTATTGGTAGTTTTCTTAAAATCACCAATACCATGAAATAACAAAAAAATTTACAAATTGAGAGCTGAAAGTTATTGGATTTAACCATAGAACTAATAAAATGAATGGAAGAAGTATAGACACAGATAGTCTGTAACCAACACAGCGCGATAGAACCCGTCACGTGACTTTTCATTTCAAGATGACAAGAAATTGGTTTGACGTTTGACGTGGGAGTAAAATACTGTTTTGATAGACATTTGCTAATTTAACCAACCTTGTAGCACTTATGGTTCTCGAGATAGCAAAGGTGGCACACTTATATTGAACACATTTATTACAGTTTTCTGAAAAATGTAGAATTAAGGAAAAAATAGATATTTTCAAACTAATAAAACTACATGAATCTGTGGCAAACATTTTCTTGATTTTTACATACAGCGGTTTAATGTCAACATAAGAAAGAGATAGCCATATCTAAAATGACGCAGTGAGAGAAGAACAGCATATTCAAACAACGTGACAGGTGGCATAAAAAATATGCTGTTTTTTTTTTCACTGGATAATTTTAGATATGACCTTCTCTCTCTTACGTTGGTTACAGAATACTATATTAAAAGCATAGCCAACGCTCCATCCATAAATATTATTAAATCTATGGATTTATCTGTCATCTGTTGTCATAAGTGCATGATATCAAGTGTTTTGGTTAAAAATGTATAATATTAGAGAAAAATTAGATATTGTAAAATGCTATTAGGTCAAAATTGTGCTCGGCGAAAATGTATTAAATAAAATAAACTTTCAGTTAGTATCACCTGTATATCAGCATTCGGAAGCAGATCCCTTTATTTTTACAAATGTAGAGTAAAAATTTTAACGGAGAACTCCTTCACAAAAGTAAGAGTAAAAATTAAAAGCTGATCAGCGCTGACGGATTGACCGAAGTATAAAGCTTATGCTGGCCTACTATGCCAACTAATATCCATAAACTTATGACGACCAACTATGAAATTGCTATATTATCCAGATAAACACATTATTATATTATTTTACCAATTTTAACTCATTTTAACTCTAATAGTTTGAAAAGCGAAATAGCTGACCAATGCTGACATACGCTGACCATTAGAGGCTATTAGAATTAAAATCGGTAAAATAATATAATAATGTTTATCTGGATAATACAGCATATTTCTGTGTTGGTCGTTATAAGTTAATGCATATTAATGCCCAGTGTAAGCTCTACACTACAGTCAGCATCCGTCAGCGGTCAGCGTTGGTCAGCTTTTTATTCTTACCCCAAAAGTAAGGTTTTGTTTTAAGTGACGATATTGTCGAGGGTGGAATCGAAAGCAGGATCTTTTTAGGATCGGGTCAAATCTATTTAATACAATTCCTATCATTTTAATTCACAGATGTTTTTTTATAGAGGTATAGAACTTTAAAATAAAATAATATATGATTTCGGAAAGACGGACAGCATGGCTGGTGTAAATTAAGCGTAATCTAAAAGTCTTATTTTCGATCATTTTTAAGAAAACTGGGATCGTATATCAGCAATAACGCGTCGAATATTGGATTCCATTTCATCCATTTTCTCTGGTTTATCGACCTACACTAGCAACTTCAATAAACCCACAAAATATAATCCAAGGTGTTAAATCACAAGATTTTGGAGCCCAATCCACAGGTTTACTGTGCGATATTATGCACTCATCGAATGTGTCCCTAAGTAAATCGATGGAGGCGCACGCTGTGTGACATGTTTCGCCGTCTTGTTAAAACTACCGCTGTTCCACATAGACGCCATTCAATTGGGGAACGATTAATTAAGTAATCATGGCGCTATAGCGGCCTAGATTGACTGTAATCTTCTGGTCGGTATCATTTTTGAAGAAATATGGACCAATGATTTAAACAGCCCCTGTAAAGCACACCAAACACTGACTTTTCGTTTATGTAACGCCGTCTCAAAAATGGCTTGTGAATTTTTTTCTCTGCAAAGACGGCAATTTTGCTTGTGAATGTAGCCTGAAAATTTTGCACAATTTACAAGCATAGTTCTTCAGTATTTTATTGCGCACGTTATTCCACATGAGTGCACGAAATATACAATTTTCAAGTTTTGTTTAGTGTGGAGAAAGTGAATTTTTTTCAGTAGTGATCGTATTTATTTATAAAATTGTTAAAGAATGTTATATAAATATTTGCTCACTCACTGATCTTATATATTACTGGATAGGTAATAGCATGTGCAAAGCTATTTCGAAAACAGTCCTCTATGGAGAGACGCCATATTGTGGTTTTTAGGCAAAATCTAGAGGAAAAATTTAAAAATCAAATATGTTACGGTGCAATTATGGTTCACGCAATGAAATAGAATCAATTTGATTATCAGTGAATTGAAGGAAAATCTATTGAACATTGACAAAGCCATGCAATTATTTTGGTTATTAATGAGTCAGTCGCAAAATTACATGTACTAGAATGGTTTAAATCAAATAAATCATACAATCCTCAATTTCCAGAGAGATCAAGTTCATCCCATTCTCGGTTAACCAGACTTAATGTTTGCCTATAAATAAACCTCACTCCCGCGATCCCAAATGGGAGGGCTCTCTATTGTTTTTCGAATCGCGCTGTTCTGTCATATTCAGTTATTTATTCCGTTTGTTAAAATGTCGGTTTAGCCTACGCTGCCGATATTTAATGTATGTTATGCTCTGAATTATTTGTTCTCTTTCAATAACGATCACAAAAATGATGAAAACTGAAATATTAAATTGTGTCACTTAATTAATTGACAGCTTGTAAATGCTAAAAAATTTGCTGTAGTTATCATACGAATTTTTTATACTTTTAATTTAAATTTGATAGTTCAATAACACTTCATAAATAAACATTTTCAAGAAAAAAAAGTTTATTGTGTTTGTTCTCCTAGTATATGTTAATTCCTCGGCTTATTTAATGCGAATATCTCAAATATACAGGGTGTAACAAAAATAAGTACATTAAATTTAACCAGTGATAGAACTCGCCGAGAACAACAATTTTTCTAAATAACTTTTTTTTTCTAAATCCCATTTTTTAAAACATTTTTACCACCCCATAAATTGACGAGTAGTTCAGGTATATTCATAGTTTGGTCCAATAGCAGTATCCATGGCATTAGTAATGAAATTATTGATCTTGACAAATGTCACTTGTCAACTTCTTCAAATAAATTTTGACAATAATAATATTAAAATTATGTATTTTATTTTTTCTTTTCAGTTTCTTTTCTTGTCTGTATAATTTTTTGCTAAAAAGTTTTTGTTTGTAAATATACCATCACGCCATTTCACCCATTTTAAGTTTGGCTCGTTCTTTAAAACCCACCTCGGTGAAAGAAATATTTCTTGAGGGTCAAATACAACTCGCCAAGGTGAGACTACAGGATAAAATTAATAAATAAATGTATGTACATTGGCAGCATTCTAATATAATTATTAATGAATAAGTTTTGAGTGCGAATGGTTTTCTCCCCCCATTATTCATGTAAATTTCGCCAGTTATTGTTCCTCCCCACAGAGAAGCTGGAGGCTTTTGTTTAAACAGCAAAAACAAACATAAATTATCAATTAATAGCAGCGTGCTCTGAACGGGGAGCGATATCTTTGGATATTGAAATAGCCCCCGCGCTGTTCAATAGATGTGCAGTGCGATAGTGTCTTTTGTACAAGATCTCAACGCCAACTTAGTCGATGACTTCAGAATTCAGTCGGTCTGGACGCGTACTTTCAAAGATATCCAATATAGCAATAGTTAAAAGTGCTTTCTTTTCATGCTGGCACAACATTTTTAAGCTATTGCATAGCTTTTATCGCGGGCTTTAAGCGCGGCGACCGAATCAAGAAATTCCGTAACGAAAAAAACCTGACACCCCCCACTCCGACCGGCACAGCGGTGCGGCGTTAAAAGCCGTGCATCGTCTAACGTCGTTTCAGTTCGGCAGACTTCGGCACGGTGTTTGTGTGCGTGCGACTAGACGTATGCGTGTAGACTAGCTGCTAACTGCTCATAACTGATTCTATCTTTTTTAGACACAATGCTAAAAATTTTTTTCTTATCGGTCACCACGCTCAAAAAGTGTAACTTAAATTAATATCAAAGAAAAAAAAATACTGCATAAACAAAATAAATAAATAATTATAATTGCATAAGTTAATAAAAAATGCTATGCAATAGCTTTACCGCGGCAGTCCCCGAGTGCCACACGTATTTTTTATGACATGTTTCTACAAACAATGTCCGATTAAATGCACTTTGACAACACAACGCAACTGATACGTCAAAAATTAGGTTATCAGACGCAAGGCGGTGTAACAGTATTGCCAATGTATCAATCTTAAATCTAAATTAATGTTGTCAAATTGTGATTTAATCTAGAAAAGATAATATAAAATAGTATATTCAGAATTTATTTATTCATATTGGTAGCACTTCTATATTTTCCCCTCTAGAGAGGAAAAACTTATTTCCTCATTATTTCGGGAGGAGAAAGCTGGGGTTTCCTGGCGTACCGTGAAAAAAGTTTATACTTTCAGTACGACATGCGCACTTGAGCTTTGGGGAGATTAGCAAAATGTATTTTCAAATATATTTTTTATATTTCAAATCATTTATTATGTTCTAGAGATACAGGCTCATAAAGAAAATAAGTTTCCAGATCTAACTTAGATACATATTCACCTAAAAATTCGATTTTTCGGTACTTTTTACTTTCTTATACGATGATAAAAATCGTTGACGACATTTTTGCAAAAATACGACGTCCACTGAATCCATTAAGACCAATTTCTCAATGATGCCTGTGTGTGAGGATGGATGGATGGATGGATGAATGTCCGTGTGCGCAATATCTCATGAACGAGATAAGTTATGTAAACTAAACTTGGAATTTATAAGTTTCATGAAAAAATGAAGAGCTGAGTTGATTTTGAATAAAATTCAAAAACCGGAAGAGGAAGTTTACTCAACAAACAAAACAACAAATTCCATTTTTTTAAATAGAATCAGCTGTGAGAAAAAGTTTCAAATGAAAGCTGTTACCAAAAATTTGTGGAATATAAAATGTTTCTTGTCCTTTTATTGTACATGCTTCTAATTTTGAGAAAAACTAAATTATAATATTTAATAATATATTTCAATAATTTTAGTTACAATGGGAACAAATACTGAAACATTTTTAACGTCTATGTGTCAAACGTGTCAAACAATAAGGAAGTGTCAAAAATATGTGTCGTTTAAAATATTATAAAAGTAATATTTGTATTATCAGTTAGAAAGTTTTAAAGACTAGATAATAATGAATATTTATTTTAGTATAAAATTATAGTTACGAGAAGAAAAATTTAAATAGGTTTATCATCTATAATAATTATCAAAATAAAGTCATACGCAAGGAACAAGTCATACGTGTTCAGTTGGTTTTATATGTATAAGAAAGTAGAGTGGTGCTCACACCAGATGTTTCAAGATAGATTTTTAGTAACATAATATTTATGTATCGAGGCACTGAAGTTTAACTTTTTATCACGAATAAAGAATTTATTTGCCGAGGCCCGTAAGGCGAGGAAAATATACTATGAAAGTGATAAAAAGGAACTTCAGTGCCGCGGTACATATTACATTTGATTTGAAATCTTAAATTAGAAAAACCGTAAAAAAACTATTAAAAAGGTTAAGTTAACTGACAGATTGTCAATTAGAACTGACGCTCAGAATTGCCAATTATCGTAAATAACACTCAAAATTATTTATCTTGTCTCCAATTTCTTCATCAGAATTAATTAGTTAATTCTTCTTCCACATATTATTTCATTTTACGTATAAATTTACCGCAATATGTCATATATATTTCAAAATGATCCTACTTGTACAATAATTATTTTACGGTTGTCAACACTGCGTTGCTCAAAATCTTCACTAAAGTAACTCATTATACGACGATTTTGAGCAGCCCAATGTTGGCAACCGTTAAATAATTATTGTACAATTAGGATAATTTTGGACGTAACATGAAATAAAATTTGCAGGAAGAATTAACTAATTAATTCTGATGACGAAATTGAGGACAAAACACATAATTTTGAGTGTTATTTACGATTTTACAGTTTTTTGTACCTCGGCACTGAAGTTCCTTTTTATCACACATATAGTTTATTTTCCTCGGCCCTACGGGCCTCGCCAACTAAATTCCATATTCGTGATAAAAAATTAAACTTCAGTGCCTTCATACATAAATAACAATTAACCAATTTTTAATAAGTTGGGTTACAAGTGTGGGATATCGGGTCTGCGTACAATTATGGTTTGTAAATGCACATCCTGGCAAGATCGGCTGGCTTATCAGGCAATTTACAGTTAGCGGCTTGGCGCTGCAATCGCCTGCCGCCGCCGCCGCCGCCACCACCGCTTGCGACAATATTTCGTGGTTTTATTTATCGTCAAATACCACTTTATATATTGCAAATTTCAAATCGGGATCATACTTTCGCTTCGGTATACAAATCAAACTTTATATTATAGAAAAAGTGCCTGAATCAGACGCGTCATAAAGGGTTTTGCTGGAAATGAAGATTTGAGTTTTGAATGTTTATACGTATTTATTTTTAAACTTCAAAGGATTTTCATAAAATAAGTTTAGAGAACTATTAAATATAAATATAAAGAGAGAAGTAGCAACAATGTACCGGGCGTTGAATAGAAATATATGCAGCATAGGGAATACAAGGATTGTTACTTTTTTAATTAAATTTGACCAAAAAGGTAAATACAAGAAACTTTTAGAATTAAAAACAGCGTCCTTTAAGTATCTATTTGTTGCTTAATTATTTATTATTCAAAAGTGTAGGTAAGGAAGCAAACGATTGATTTTATGAAGAAAATTATCGTTTGAAAGTTCTGTGGAAAACAATGAAACAAACTAATTTTTATTAACTATATAACAAGAGAGTTAAATTAAATTTGACAGATCTTTCGATATCTTGTTGCCAGGCAATAGCCACGAAGGACCATAGGGCTTGAGTGGCTAATGCCAAACGCCAACAAGTTTAAGAAAGATACTAGAGAACTATTTTCCAATTTATCGAATTCTCGAACGATATCTTCAAGTAAGCTACTAAATTTATCTTTTTGCACATTTTTGTTTGTGTTTGTGTTATGATAACTATCGCACATCTGACATTTGTCAACAAAAACAAAAAAGCTACAGAGATTATTCCCGGGAATAATCACAAGAGCTTTATTCTCAGTATTATAATGATAGAATTTGTTAAAACGTAGACACGTGGCATACAATGAAGCATTTCATTGGTTTTAAGAGAGGTAAAAAAAATATTCATTATAATTTTCGACAGTTACGTATTTCCCACATACAATTTTTAAATAAAATTTTATAGTTGTTATACAGGGTGTTAATTAAAAAATGGGCCATAGGCATTTAACATGTAAAATCAGTTTTTCCTTGCGCAAAAGTCTCCATATTATTTTAGGCAAAAAAGCTTCAAATAAAACTTTTAAAGAATTTAATTCTGCATCTGAGTTAATTAACAGATTTTATTTCTGACATTTTATAACCGAGAAAAACTATTTTAAATTTATTTGAAAATTGCTTATTTATAGTGTTAGCCTTGGAACTCAAACAAAATTGCAAACAATTGTATGACATTTTAACTGTCAGAGAAAGGTTATATTTTTCAGTTTCACCACATTACAAGAATTCACACAGTAGCGACACTCTCTGTCGGTCCCTTTGATCTTTATGTCGCATTGACAGATGACCTTGAGCCGAGCGGCCATATTGGCAGCTGCGGCATACGGCGGTAAATTTGAATAACTGTCAGTTGCAAAGGGGATAAAATCTAAAAATATTATTTCACCTGTACTATAAAAGTTCCTACAATTTTGCATGGTACAAATAAGTTGACCTCTCTGTTTTGCACTCATTTTATGAACTTAACATGACAGAAATACTGTAGCTTGATATTTGACAGATACAACTGACACTGTTATATTTTATTTCCTTTTCTATGGTTACTAAGATAGCCTATCAGCGAACACTAAGCGGCCATCTTCCCGGCTGCGTACCACTGAAATGTTGGGATCATGAAAATATTTGAAGTGTCGCTACTGTGTGAATTCTTATACTGTGGTTTCACCGCAATAACATATATTTTTGGTAAAATGGAAAATTTTACTCACGAAGAAAAGTATAAACGCTAAGTCACCACACAGAGATTCCAAAATTTAATAACGTAATAAGTAATGTCAGCATGTACTGAGAGTTCAATACTCGATATCGTAATAATTAAAAATGCATGTGTAAGTAATTGTCTAAATTTAAACTGGTAATATATGTCATGTTTGCTGACTTAGCGTTGACAGAAATCTGAATTATTGAGTAATTAGGTTACATTGGTTGAGTTATTTTATTTAGTTAACATTTATTTTGTTGATGTAGAGTTTGTAGAAATATATATAAATGTTAGGATAGAACACAGTACGGTATTCAGTAGAGCAGAGTTGTAGAGTACGTTCATCGTTAATTATCGTTTAATAAAGAGTATGTAAGTTAGTCTACGAAATCCAGTCGTTTTATTTGTTGCTGACTCCCAGTCTCGACAGGACCCACTCTTATATTTTCTACCCTCTTAGGGGGTGTTAGAAAAGCTACAAATTATAAAATGGTTTTATTCGGGACAAAGCTTGAGGAAAATTCGAGATTTAATAAGTGTAGTCTGGCCACACCGCCGAATACCGAGCAAATCTACCATAGAGAGATTTATTAAAAAATTTGAAGAGACTGGTACATTTAATTTTAAGAAGCAAGAAAATGCACATATTTCTTTTAATCATGAAGAGAACGTATTGGCTTTAATTGAAGCAAACTCTACTCTAAGTTTGAGAGAAGTTGCTTCAGAAATTGGAATTAGCCACGTTTCTGTTTATAATATTTTTAAGAAGTACAAATATTTCCCATATAAATTCCACTGTCATCAGGAACTTCTACTAGAAGATTTTGAAAATCGCGCAACATTTTGCGAAATTGTAATGGAGAAGGCAAATGCGGACCGAAATTTTTTAAGAAATATTTGTTTTACAGACGAATGCACTTTTGTATTGAACAAGAAGCCAAATTTAAATAATTACCGTTATTGGTCACAGGTTAATCCGCACAAAACTTTGGAAACAAATACACAATACATCCAGAAAGTAAATGTGTGGGCCGGTATACTTGGTTCCAACATTATTGGGCCATTTTTTATTGAAAATATTAATGCTAACAAATACTTGGAACTTCTAATAGAAAAAGTAGGGCCTGAGATAGAAAATTTAAATATTGAAACTGTGTGGTTTCAACACGACGGCTGTCCAGCTCATTATGCTCAAGAAGTGCGAGAGTTTTTAGATGATGCATTCCCCAATCATTGGATTGGTAGAGGAGGAAGTATTAATTGGCCTGCGAGATCACCGGATTTAACCCCATGCGACTTTTTTTTGTGGGGTCATTCAAAGAATATTATTAATAGACAGAGATTTGAGACTGTTAATGAAATGAAAAATTCAATATCAAATGAGTGCAGAAATATAAATGCCAGGCAACTAAATAATGTTAGGGAGTGCTTTTACAATAGAATAGAATATTGTTTGGCACAAAATGGTGGAATATTCGAGCATTTAATTTAAATATATTAATATAAATTTTGTTGTTCTTATTTAATTATTCAATAAATTCTTAATTATTGTCTTAATTTCTGTTATTTGAATTAATTTATATTACGAATATTTGTACTTGAAGTGAAATTATAAAATATAAACTTTTTTCTAACTGTTAAATGTCCAGTTATAGATACGTTAATCAGAGTTATTTTATCATTGATGATCCGCTAACAGTCAATTATTCAAATTGATTAACCGTTAACGGAGAATCAAAATTTTAGGGAATAATAATATGTCAATATATGCAATTTTTTGTCCCTAGAACTCATGAAAATCGAGTTTGATTTTTAGGTTGCTTCAGATATAAAATTTTTTAAATATATTAATCAGTTCATTGTAGTAATCGGTGCATTGTTGTAATCAATACAAGTTCATCGTTGAAATCAATAGGAATATATTGTTGTAATCAATACGAGTTCATTGTTGTAATCAAGGTGAGTACATTGTTGCAATCAATACGAGTACATTGTTGTAATCAATAAGAGTACATTGTTGTAATCAATACGAGTAGATTGTTGTGATCAATACATTATTGTCATCTATACACTCATATTCTGTACATTATTATAATCAATCATTATTCTTAAAATTATTATTAATGCTAGTGAAAACAAATAATATATTTTACTATGGAAAATAAAACACCTAGTTTAGGAAACGTGTCGTGTTGTGTTCAATGTAAAAACAGTTACAGAAACAATAATAAGGAGGTTAGGTATTTCTACAATTTTTTTTTCCGTATTTAAAGTGAAAGTGTGTTTTTTTATAACTTGAAAATTATCAATTTTGATTAGAATTTCATGGAATGGAAATGCTCATATGTGGAGCCTGATATGGTAGTTCTCTTGTAGAATGATCTGTTTTAGATTTGGTGGGAATGGATTCAGATAACAATTTCGCAAAATGTTGCGCGATTTTCAAAATCTTCTAGTAGAAGTTCCTGATGACAGTGGAATTTATATGGGAAATATTTGTACTTCTTAAAAATATTATAAACAGAAACGTGGCTAATTCCAATTTCTGAAGCAACTTCTCTCAAACTTAGAGTAGGGTTTGCTTCAATTAAAGCCAATACGTTCTCTTCATGATTAAAAGAAATATGTGCATTTTCTTGCTTCTTAAAATTAAATGTACCAGTCTCTTCAAATTTTTACCTCCCGCCTACCTCTAGGTAAGGGAGGTATTGTTTTTGGTCAAAAAATTGGGTAGTGAGTTTTCAATGAATAAGCACGTTTTAGGGTCCCTACAATACGATTTTACTATTTTCACGATGATGTCTGTATGTATGTATGTATGTATGTATGTATGTATGTATGTGTGTGTGTGTGTGTAGTCTGTGGCAATTTTTTCGTCTCGCATAACTCAAATACCATAATACCAAAAAATACAATTTTGTGAATTATTGCTTCTTATATATAAATGAAGAGCTGATTAGATTTTGGATGAAATTGTTCAACCGGAAGTAGCAGTTTACTTGAAGCCCTTGACAGTTTTTCGTGAAAAACAGGGTTAAATTTCATTTTTCAACAATTTATGTTATTTTGAAAATTGAAGAATATTTAATTTTACATATGTTTTGATTACACAAATTTTATTAATTTTCATTAGATTTAGAGATAATAAAATATAAAGAAATTAGATTTCACAAATTTTGCATTCCTAGTACACCATGGAAACATTTAAAAATTTTCAATTTTTTACGAAATGTGACACATGTCATTGTGATTGTGATGCTGTTTTCTTAGTGAATTATATGTCAAAAAATTAAATAAATATACGAAAGAAAATTAAAATTCTCAAATATAAATAGAAAATAAACAAATAAGAAGGTAGGTTTCTGTATCATCAAGTGCTATTTAGTATCGTTTAAGAGTAGTATTGGGCGGGAGGTTATGTGCTGGCCACATCAGATTTTTTAATAAATCTCTCTATTGTAGATTTGCTCGGTATTCGGCGGTGTGGCCAGACTACATTTATTAAATCTCGAATTTTCCTCAAGCTTTGTTCCGAATAAAACCATTTTATAATTTGTAGCTTTTCTTCGTGAGTAAAATTTTCCATTTTACCAAAAATATATGTTATTGCGGTGAAACTGAAAAATATAACCTTTCTCTGACAGTTAAAATGTCATACAATTGTTTGCAATTTTGTTTGAGTTCCAAGGCTAACACTATAAATAAGCAATTTTCAAATAACTTTAAAATAGTTTTTCTCGGTTATAAAAGGTCAGAAATAAAATCTGTTAATTAACTCAGATGCAGAATTAAATTCTTTAAAAGTTTTATTTGAAGCTTTTTTGCCTAAAATAATATGGAGACTTTTGCGCAAGGAAAAACTGATTTTACATGTTAAACGCCTATGGCCAATTTTTTAATTAACACCCTGTATAATATTTCCATATTAACCCTTTATCGGGCAAGGGATAAAGTACTCATAAGAAAAATTTTATATTTAGTATACTGTCACCTGATGACTTAAATATGCTTCTATAGATACCCGTAGTGCTCTAATTAGCACTACTTAGGAGTTTGATAATGTATCCATATGGTAACATTGCACGATAAAGGTAAGAATAAAATAATAGTAATAATGGACAAATATTGCATTTGTTTATTAATTGTATGATATTCAGGTACATTTGGTACGTTAATTATACATAAAAATAAAAAATAAAATAAATTATTTATATAATAATAAAAAAAAAAATTCTATATATGTCTCAACATAAATATAAAAAATTTAATTCTAGTTCGATAAACAATAAATTTACTCTTTCTTATGGAATGAAATGAAGCAATATTTATCTTCGGTTAGGCAGAGCCTTGTGTTACATTTCTCGCACATCAAGCGACTAGTACCTTTTGGGCAGTTTCTACATCTTCCTTTAGATGTATGTACAGGCCAATGTGCGAACGAATCATACCTTGATGTGTCAGAAGGTCTTTCTAATACTGGATGTGTTATTTTTGAGTGATATCAGTCGATTTAGGACTTGAGGATTTGGTGGAAGAATGTATTTCCGTTTACCATAAAACGAAATAGGGTTTATTTCTTGAGTATTCATTGTAACTGAAACAACAATAATAAATTCTATATTTTACGCAATTTTATCGGGCAATGTAACCATTTGGTAACGTATATTTTAAGTAGACTATCTATGCTGTACCGTCTTACATACAAGTCTCTTCATTACTTACAATTACGCTTTTATATCTATATAATTGAGTATATCTATAAAAAATCTAATATAAACAAGATTACTCACCAAAAAATGATTTCTTTATACCACGGCACGCACCGTTACACTATACTGTACAACGCAAGCGCGAAACCACTCAGAATAAAATTCAAATCAATGCGCAGACTCCGGTGAAGTTACACCACTAAAATAGAGGATTGTAACCATATGGTAGCACTTCCCACATTGCTGTAGAAATACAGGAACCAGAGTTTTAAGCATTTGAAAATGATGTTTCCATATGGTTACAAATACCGATAAAGGGTTAAAAGTGTTCACACAATTAATCCGTTAACCAAAGCTATATTTCAGTTAACTGTCAAAGTTATAAAAAAATATATATCATCACGCCTTTTACCCATTATGGGTGTGGTACTCTGCTAATGCAGATCTCGGTAGGTGGCATATTTTTTGCGTATGAAATACGGTTACCAGCCAGTCAAGTCATAGCCCCCAAGGTTGTTAGTGGAGGGGGAACAACTGTCAAAGTTAATCTTAATCCGTTATTTACTTTATAAAATCAGTTTTTCGATTGCATCTTACTCTTGCATAATAAATAATTATGCAACAAATAGATACTTGCTGGATGCAGTTCCTAATCATAAATATTTTTTGTTTTTACACTTTTTGGCCTAATTTAAATCGAGAAGCAACAATCGCCATATTAACGAAATATCATTGTATTCCCTATGTTGCTTATTTTGATTCAACACTCGATGATACAGGCTATTTTACTTACTATTTTAATTAAATACTTACTAAATAATAATAATAAGAAAAATACAGATGTGATCAACACACGAATTTTATATACATTATTTACAATTTGACATATGACTACACGTACACATACAAATTACTTCTCAAAAAAACATTTCACGAAAATACGTTTCTCTAATCAACAGAGAGCAAAAGTTACGTTGAGAAATTGTATATTTACCGAAAATACAGAAGTCGAATGTTGGAAAAATTACTAATGTCGAATGTCACAAAACTCGATTATAAATTTGTCGAAAGCGAACAATACCAAATGTCGTATTGTAATCATTGCTCACTAGATGGAACTACGATATTTGGTATTGTTCCTTTTCGACAAATTTATTTTTGAGATTTGTAACATTTGACATTAGCAATATTTGAGAAATGTATTTTCCAGGTATAATAACATTTCGACAATAGTTATTTGGAGGAAAGCGCTTCTTTTTCCCACTTGAGTACGAAGTTTACGTCATTAACGTAACGAATGAGGCATTTCGAGCGAGATTGGAAGAAGGGCTTTCCTCTCGTGTTAGACACAATATTTTTTTCATGACATGTTTCTAAAAACGATTTGCTCGGACTTAAAATACATTTAGACAAAACAACTGACACGTTAAAAGTTAGGTTATCAGACGCAAAGCTGTGTAACAGTGTTGCCAATGAACCAATCTTAAATATAAATTAAAGTTGTCAAATTGAGATTTAAACTAGAAAAAGAAAAATAGAAGACATAATTGTAAGATAATTTTAATTATGTGTATCATTAAAATAAGGATTTTCAATGAAATTAGGAATTTATTTATAATTTTTACAATATAGTTTTTGAAAATAACATCCATATTTGTAACACTTCTATATTTTCATCTTTAGAGAGGAAAAACTCATTTTCCTCACTATTTCAGGAAAAGAACGGTGGGGTTTCCTGACATGTCGCGAAATGTATTTTCGAGATTTGAAGCGTTCGTCATTTGTAATATTTCCAACATTCGACATTTGTATTTTCGATAAATGTACAAACTATAAATTTATTTTTCGACATTTGTTTATTCGAAAAATGTATTTTCGAGGTTTGCAATATAAATGTATTTTCGACATTCTTATTTGGAATATTTCCAACATTTGAATTTTGTATTTTCGATAAATGTACAATTCCTCATCGTAAGTTTCGACATTTGTATAATCGAGAAATGTATTTTCGAGAAATGTGTTGTTACCCATTAGATGGTACTATGACATTTATTTTCGAGATTTGTAACAGTCGATATTTGTAATATTCGAGAAATGTATTTCCGAGGTTTGTATCCAAGCTATTCGACTAATGTATTTTCGAGTTTCGTAACATTCGACATTTGTAACTTTTGTAACATTCAACTTTTGTGTTTTCGATAAATTTATAATCTCTCATCATTGTTTTCGACATTTGTTATTCGGAATTTGTATTTTCCATGTTTGTATTTTCGTGAAATGTTTTTTCGAGAAGTGTTTGCGTTCCCAATATCTCAATAATAAATATGTATAATCCCAATTCAAAAATATGAATTTAGGTTTGTTGGAAAATAATTTCTCACTTCCTCTTCTACCAATTTTGTCTTGTAGCTTGTAGTATTTGCAGTAGCTTTGAAAACACAAATAATACAACACATATTAATTTTTTTCATTGTGTCAAATATCTCAGTAGAACTAGCACACAATATAAAGCAAGCGGCGTATCATCGACCTAGCTTCAAACTTATGCACACTATCTTTTGTCGTTGTGGCTCATGTAGCACAGGAGTGGGGGACTCGTCATTCTCTAGGGAAATTTTATGAATAAGAAAACAAGGGAAGACGATTCGCACGCGACAAGAATGCTGACAAACATTACACGGCCAAGTATCAACGGTCGCTTTACTGCCTTTGTCAAGACGACGACGGCCAAGGAAAAAGGGATTGTCTCGCGAACGCGCACAGTGGCGGCGAGATGGGGCTTGGGGAAAGCTCAACAAGATTTAAGAATAGAAAAACCTACCACCGGATCCCATTATTATTGTTACACGCACAAAAACATTGTCACCACACAAAAACTGCTCCTGTGTTTTTTATTTGTGAATTATGACTTTTATATTTTGTATATAATGTAATTCTGTATTTTATTATTTCCGACTTAAATATAACTAATCTGGCGTGGGTACATACATATAAATCTTGATTTATTTATTTATGATTTATCAATTATTACACCTACCACATGTTTGACATACTAAATTAATTTTTCAATTACCTACATGACCAATTCTTAATAAATGCACTAGACAAGGTATTTTTAATGGTCAATGTAATTAATTTTATCAAAAACGTTTAAGTGCAAAAATTACGTTTATCTACGATAGTGTGTAAAATTGATGATTAGTTGTTAGTTTTAAGTTTTCAAAACGGTTGTTTAGTAACACGATTTCATTAGTCACGAGTGATTCAAATTTTTAAATACGCTAAATTTTTAAAAATGTTATCATGGCAAATTTCACATTTAATATTGTGATCCTAATTCAAAAATAAAAGTATATTTTTTATATTTATTGGGTTTTTGGTAGACACAATACACATATGTAAAGCATCTTTAGTCACTCAGGGGTCTTAAAACAGGAGCGAAGCGACATCCGTTACTAAAATACGTTTCGAAAACAAGAATGCATTTTGTATTTAGTCAACTTTGACACTTTGAGTATAAATATTTGGTATTTGAAACATTCATAATATAAAAATAAATATATCATCACACCTTTTACCCATTATGGGCGTGGCACTCTGCTTACGCATATCTCGGTAGGTGATATATTTTTGCGTATGAGTAGTCGTCTAGTCATAGCCCTCAAAGTTGTTAATGGAGGGGGAACCACAGGGGTAAATTTAAATTGGCAACAACCGGCTGTGGGATTCGAACTGAGAATCTCACGATCCACAATCCGATGCGTTGCCACGGAGATATTATATAGTGAGTATTTTGATATGAATAATGAATATTTGAAATACCTAAATTGTATTTTAATTACATAAATAAGGATTTAAAATACAATAATATATATTTGAAATACTATAAAATGTATTTGAAATACTTTGTATTTTGATTTCCAAATTATGAACACCAGTTGCCCAAAATCAATTAAAAATTAATTAAATTTTAGAAACATACGTAAATGAAGTTAAAACTAAGTAGTGACACAAAGTTTTTCTATTTAATTTGGAGAGAAAATGAACAATAATTCTACTATTACAATAATTACAATTCGGGTACAATCATATTGAGTTAGAAATAATGCTGTATATACAGGATGAACGAACAGACATAACAGCGTTAAACAATTACCCGATAGTTAAAGAACTATTTACAAAATATAAAACGTGTTTGCCTTCCTCAGCGAAAGTTCAAAGAATTTTTTCTTTCGCCTCAATTATAAATACATCTCGGCGTTATGCATTGCTACATAAAAATTTCGAAATATTTTTTAAATTTACTAATAATTTTTTTTATTCAATTTTGACGTTTTAAACTGCCATTATTATCTCCAACAACTGTAAGTAACTATTTAAACACTAGTGAATTAATAGTTATCTACGATACAAATACGTAAAGCTAGTCTTTAGTCACGAATGGGTCAATGTTTTAAGACCCCTGAGTGACTAAAGACGCTTTACGTATATGTATCGTACAATATTTTATTTACGATATAGTGGAAAAACCCCAATAATATAAAAAAACTTTTATTTATGAATCAGGATCACAATATTAAATGAGAAGTTTGCCATGATAACAATTTTTTTTGCAAAATTTGGCGTATTTAAAAATTTTATCCAATCGTTGCTCAGCAACCCGTGACTAATGAGATAGTGTTACTAAACAACCGTTTTACAAACTCAAAACTAACAAAATCAATTTTACAAACTATCGTAGATAAAATTTTTTTTCTACGACCACTACTGAAAGTATGTCATTACAGAACAAACTACAGTCAATGTAAGTGCGTTGTTACGAATAGTGTTACGTAATGTTCATTACGTAACACTTGAAAATGAAATTTAAGTTGGCATTACTGACTGTCACATTACCAATATAATTAAAATTTGATGCATCAAATCTTAGATTTGAATGTTATGGATTCAAAGGCTAACTGATAAAATTTTATAACTAATATTATGATGATTGATGCAAAGGGTGTAGACTGAAATAAAAAAGTTAGGATTTTCTGTAAATAAACATTTATTACCTAATACTATATACAATCAAATTAACTGTCAACAATCAAGCTCTGAGGGAAGGCCGGATCGCCGCACTTCTGAAGTCAGTTGCGGTGCTGTAAGAAAAATAAAAGAATATGAGTGAAACGCACACAGTGAGAAATCCATGCTGAAAAACAATTAAATAGCAAAATCATATAAATCTGAACTCTAAAGTTAATTAGTCTAACACGCAATCACTTAATCACATAGGTGACGTAATGTAGCATACTGAAGCTTCCATCGCCTCTCACACCACTGTGTCCTAAGACAACTTACGTGACCATGTGAGAGGATCTCACCCCACTGTGTCCTAAGACAACCTACGGAGGGTGAGCAAAGAATCCTCGTGGCCCCTGTGTCCGCAGACAACCTACGTGACCACGAGACTTGCCATCTTCTCAGAGCGAGGCTATGAGAGAACGGTTGAAAGCCGACTCTGAAACCATATCTCTCCTCCACTACTCTAAGATGCAAGCGAAAGGAAGGTCAACCCCTGAATGCAACACTATAGATGGCAGGAGGACACCGCTGGCACCGCACTAGTAATCGGCACTTCGCTGGGCACTACTCGGCTGGTCCCCACCCCTGGGGACAGCACCAATTAAGGATAAGGATAGGAATATGCAGCCACACACTTCCAATCGCTCCACATTTTCACTCAACAACAATAATTAAAATACTCTATAAAAATAGCAATGGATAACTCACTCTAAACAATCCCTGAATCCTGAAAGTAAATAGTCACTAAATCACCTATCACAAAACTACAACTTCACTGGCCGGAAGATCAAACTAAACTGAAAGACATAACGATTAAATAAACGTGGCGGCAGGGTTGTTACGTTAACAGCAGCGGCCAGATCGACACCTAATTAAATAAAAACAAATTAAAGTGATTAAATAATACCTCAGTCAAAAATTTTATAACACTAAATTCATATTTTCCTGGGTTTATTATAAATTATGACACCAATAAATATTTCAATAATATATGTAGAGGGGACTATGTTTCATCATGTATCACTACGCTCAATAATTGTCATTTATTTTTATAAACACAAACAAAGCTTGTTTGACATTTAGGTTATGTGCGTGATTATTACATGTAAACTGGTAATATTTTATAGTCTCCCATCTGCATCTATAGTTTATAATCTGTGTTTTATTGTGAGGTAAATATATACTACTAAATATTATTATCCTTTACTTATATTTATTAATATTTTAAGAAAGAAATGTCAAGCGACAGTGATATTTCAATTGGAACACCACTGGAGATACAAGCTAAAGCTAAAATTGCAACAAATTATCTTTTGGTGACAAAATCTCGAGAACGATACGAATTTGTGTATCAAAAATTCATGGATTAGAGAAAACAAAAAAAAAAGCATAATAAATTTCTATTTGAATATGTTTTTAATTTAGAAATAGTATTGAGTGGTCGTAGAAAAAGTATAGTACAAAACTCGAGATGTAAAGCAATTACGCCCTCGTGAAATTACAAACTCGCCGCTACGCGGCTCGTGTGTCAATTTTTTCACTCGTGCGTAAATTGCTTCTTACTTCTCTCGTTATGTAATGTACTATTAAATCACTCACTGCAAATTTTCACTTTTTTATACCGATCGGAATTATATTTCTCCACTCACAAAACTGCTTGTATTCTTTTTCATAGACATTTAAAATGGTGTCAAGAACGAAAACTTGACATCTGACATTTCCATTTTGTCGATTGTCATGCACATACTTTATTAAAATACTGGTATTTGAAATCCAAATTGTTGTATTTTGTATTTGATACCTATGAAATTTGAAATACATTCGGTATTTGGTATTTTAAATTACAGCCTTTTAATTTACTATGACTTCTGAAACTTTTTTCAATAATTGAAAATTTCATTGTTAAAGAAGGAAGTGTTATACCTAATGGAAAAAAATGTGTCTTTCTTTTGTAAACGCTTCACCTCACTTTATCTAAAACTTCATTACGAACTGAGAAGAGGTGAGTCTGTTTTTTCTAAAAAGAATACGGCTTTTGATTATAACGCCATTGATTGCTTTCTTTAAACTGTCGATCTTAGTCACAGAATTTAAATATTTTTTCAGGATGAACACGTGTAGGTATTTCGATTATAATATTAGGTTAGGGATGTAAAAATATTCGCTTTGAAATTCGGCAAAAATATCATCAAAAAATTGTATAAGAGAATCAGCGTAGTGTAAAGTTCCGCAGACGTAGCGTGCAACGCAACACGTCCGAATGTAGCTGCGATGCAAATAAAGTGTGCGCGGGCTGTTAACGACCCGTGAAGTTCCCCGCACAAAGAAACCCGCACGGAATCTATGTTCTGCAGCGAGCCTCGTGTCGAGCGCGCCGCGTTCGTCTCCAGGCGAACGAGACAAGGAAGATGTTTATCTGCTAAATGATGCTTTATACAAACTTACTTCGCATTTGCTCTACTTATTCTCTCTTCAATTATGTTGCATACATTTAAATTCTATTCAGCCTGCATCATTGACGTTGCTCTTTTACATTCTTAACACTATAATCTATTCCGCGAGACCTTTCTTTGAAGGACAAATATAGTTCTGTGATTGATTAAAAAATAGAGCATTCGGCGGTATACGTGCGGAATTTTGAACTAATTTACATGCACAACTGTAATTCCACCACCAGTTCGTACACTGTTATTAAGAAATGAAAGAATAAATTTCTCTGTTATATATTATAATATTGTAACGGGACAGTACGACCCTGGACAGACAGCACCGAAGCTACTAGAAAACTGTTTTTCAAATAAATATAAGTGTTAGTAAATAAACTTTTTGTGACTTTTAATTGTTGTTTTAATTGTTGATTATTCAACTTCGCCGAACTCGTCAGTTACAAACGTAGCAATATAATTATAAATGTATCCATAAATATTTTTAATTTACACAATATAGAAGCAACAAGATAAAATAAAAATGTAGTGGACAATGCTAAACCTACATAGTACATATAGCTCAAAACAGTAAAGTGTATTGTGACATTTTGACAGTGTATTTCACACAGAATTTAGCACATGTTTAGGACCAATCACAGCACAGGAAACCACGTGGATTTGTGTCCCTTTAATGAAAGGTCTCGTAGAATAGACTATATGCATGCATGTTATCCCACTTCTGACACCAGTAAAATATTTATTAAAAAGCTGTGAGTACAAGTATGAAACTTATCTGGCAAAACGTCCTGACTAACTGGCTAAATCTATCTTACATATGTAATATTAACATAGTTATGAAAAATAGGTTGCAAATCTAAAACATTTGGCTCGAAGGATCTGCCAATGGCAGAGGTGAAAGTGCCTTCGAGGGTGGAACTATTTCTAGGATTGTCCTAAATCTAAACTAAGATATTGACAGTTCAAAAGCCATGGATCATAAAGTACTGGTAGAAGACAGGGGTTGTTTATAGCAGGAAGGGATTAACGTATTTATTATATTTATCTTTTTAGGTTATTTAGGAATTTTGGGAAGGTTAGAGCTTTATTACTAAAAATAATTAAAGCATGACGGAATTAAATAGGGTATCAAGAAGTACAATGAGCGAAAGCTGTCTTTACAAAACTCTTTCGACTGTTAATAAAATATACACGAAAATTTATATACAGGATGTTTCCTGAATTCTTTTCACCCGATAAGAGAAATTGTAGCGGCTGAAAAGTTCTGCAAAACTGGATAAAAAATTTTAAACTTCTTTTGTTTTAAATAACTAAAAATCGGTTACAAAATTTTTGAATAGGGAATGTATATTGAGGTAATTTTGTGGATATACATTCATATAATTTTAAATAATGTATAGCGATATTATTTAAAATGACAGAGTTATGATTTTTATTCGAAAATTAATGTTATATTATTTTAATGTCAAAAACACAATTTCAGTTAAGCTATGATAACATCTGAATTATACCTGAAAAAGGTAAAAGTAAAAACAAAAATTTTAGAAAAATGTAATTTATTTTAACTTATTTTCATATTTATTAATAATATTATTCAATTGTTACCATTACAAGAAACGTTTTTACTACTGAATGAAGGAAATAACCGGCGAATTGATTAGGCCAGTTTGTCTCCTCTTTGAAGCAGTAAACCTTGCGTGTATTGTACAACATTTTACTTGTTACTCACTTGTAAATTAAAATTATAATCAAATACAAAGGTTCCGTCAAAAATTATTTGAAATGATTTTGGATAATCCTTGTAAGCATAACTGTGGCAACGTGCATTGTTTACTCTGTTTACTAACTTGTCAAATTTTTACAATGCGTCACAGTATTATTATTATTAGACTAATGGTCGCTACGCTCGTGTTTTAATTGACCCATTCGTGACTAAAGACGCTTTACGTATTTATATCGTACAATATTTTATCTATGATATAATGAAAATGCTTAATAAATATAAAAAATACTATAATTTATAAATTAGGATCACAATATTAAATGAGAAGTTTGCCATGATAACAAAATTTTTGCATATTTGGCACATTTAAAAATTTTTATCACTCATTACCCGGTTGACCATGACTAATGAAATCTTGTTACTAAACAACCGTTTTACAAACTTAAAACTGACAACTAAACCTCAATGTTGCACACTATCGTAGATAAAGATTCAATTTCAAAGGCAATAGGGGGATAGGTATATGGTGTTTACAAGTGTTTATTGTAATTCTTTATTATACTTTTTGTATTATGTACATTTTTCCCACCCTTTCATTGGGCTTTGCCTGTTGGTAGCTGTATTAATATAAATAAATAAATAAAAAACAAGTAAAAAATATTGAACTAATGAAGGGGCACACAACACAGCATCTTGATTTGGTATTTAAGGGTACTGTAGCTCGTGGCTGCTTGCTGACTTATTAAATGCAACAGTCCAGATGAGCGATGAACTGTAATGATGACAGTTCAAGGTAATGGACGAAATCATGGAAGAATTCAAGGAACTTGGATCACGTAAATTGAATATTATTTATTAAAGTAATAAAAGGTTAAAAATATGAGAACAAATTAAACAAATATTTACAAAAGATAACTTATAAAGTTATAAATATGCTTAAAACTTACGGTACAGTTACCAACAAACGGAAATGCTTTTAACTTTAACTAACTCCGGAAACGAGCAAATTCATTCTCTCTTCTCCAACTCTAAAACACTGCTGCCTTTAAGCTGGTTCAAATGTGCCCACTTCTCACATATGTGGATAGGTACGCTAGAGCGAATTTCTTTAAAAGCCAACCCAAGGATTTCTAAAAACAATTAAACAAGGGCTTGGCAAAACCTAGTCCGGATACATAAATATATCAGCATCAGCACGGATGATGCTTAAGACGAAATTTCAGAATAAATCTAGAAACTCCACTTTTGAGAGTGCGAGTATATTTAGATAGAGGCTTGCAACGAATATTCGGCAACTATTCGGTATTCGGCCTATTCGGCCACATTTTTACTATTCGGCCGAATACCGAATAGTTTAAAATATAGAGAAAAGTGGAAATTTAGGGTATTTCATTCGGTAATTTTTGCTTGAAATAAAATAATAAATGTAAAACACATAAGGGTGCCTATTCTGTAATTTACCTGTTAATTTTTAACGGCCTGTTAAAAATTTTAACCAATGATAACAGACGGTACTGAATAAAAACTGAAAATTTTATTTGCCGCATTTCTATTAGTTAAAATATTTATTTACTTTAAATAGGCCCCATACATAGAGGACATAGGTAATAAATAAAGATACATAGGTATACAGTAAAAAATTTATAGTCAAAATTGACAAAATTTTTAATTTTATGAAAATATTTAGTCCCAGACGAACCACCGTTAATTTATGTTAATTTAACAAGTTTCAAATTTGTAAGCTGGTAGCAAATTATTTTTGTGTATTTCTTAACAAAATATATTTGTGAATATAGTAATTATTAACATTTATTTTTATGTACTTTTGACAAAATATTTTAGTAATTATATAGAAGCTGAACAATAAATCATAGTTATTATAACAAATTAAGATGTTAAGAACAACAATTTCAATATGATGAATTAGCTAAATTTTCTTTTTATTATTGACGAGACTATTTATTAAATTTTATAAATGTAGCAAATAAATAAAAACAATAATTTTTGTTGTTAATAATTCAGAAATGACAAAATTTTAATTTAACAAATTGTCATATTTGTTAAAATTGTTAATTTAACACAAGATATTTGTCAATAATAACTGAAAATACTGAGTAATAAACAGAAAAAACCAGCCGAATACTATTCGCCGAATATTCGGCTATTCGGCCAAGGGATCCGCCGAATATTCGTAGGCCGAATACACTATTCGTTGCAAGTCTAATTTAGATAGAGGCTTGCAAATTTCGAGCACTCGTAAAACAGTAAATTAGGGTTTAATGAGAATTTTTGTTTTAGGAATAATGTTTTAAATATTATTACCTACAATTATTGCTTGAAATATTTTTCTCTTACTATCGCCATTTACGAATTAAAACTCGTTAAAAAATTATATTTTAATATTTTCGTTTAAATCTGCTAACCTATGTTTTTTAAAAAACAAAACAAACAAAGGTTGAAAAAATTAAATTGTTTTAAGACATTTCAAATTTTTTTTTAAGGGATGATCATTTCTTGATAGTGGTGGCCCGTGTTCCTGTATTATTTGATAAAAAATCGATGGCAGGTGGCATTGTAGCCAACTACGATACCAACTTATTGAACGTACTGTACGACAAGGATAGAAATACCTGTTGGTCGCTTTCTCTTTCGGCTCGCATTTATATTGCTAGTGCGTGTTCCAGCATTACTATATTTCAGTGCTCGCAACTTGAACATTTAAATTGTAAGTAAGAAATTTAATAGTTTATTCACGAAGATGAAGTGCAAATCATTTGAGTGAATAATGAACGTAATCCTGAATATAATACTGTACTTATTCAACTCCTGTAAATTCTGAAATCACTGTTGAAGATTATCGATTTTCGTTGACAATACGTTGAAAAACGTCAACATATAAATACAGAATGACAATTGTCTACATGTCAACTGCCAGAAAGCGGTTGTTCCCCGTCTTGAAATATTCGTGTATTATGGATAGTGGAAGTGTTCAAAAATCGTCATTAAAAGCTCAGAAATTGTCACTAAAGTAACCCATTATACTACGATTTTAGGCAACCCAGTGTTGGCAACTGTTAAATAATTATTGTACACTTAGGATAATTTTGGCAGATATACTGATGTACTATAGTAAATTTAGACGTAATATCAAACAAAATTTGCAAGAAGAATTAACTAATTAATTCCGATGACGAAATTGAAGGCAAAACACATAATTTTCAGTGTTATTTACGATAATTCCACTATTCGAGGTTGGCTACACTGACAGTTTCAATTGACAACTGACAGATGTATAAACTTAACCTATGTTGTAAATATTTTACAGTTTTTTCGAAATTTAGATTTCAAATAAAACTTAATATGTACCTCGGCACTGAAGTTCCTTTTTATCACTCACATGGTTTATTTTCCTCGGCCCTACGGGCATCGCCAACTAAATTCCATATTCGTGATAATAAATTTTACTTCAGTGCCTTGATACATAAATAACTAATATCCACAACTATCAAATAATATATCCATAAATCAACCGTTGTTTATCACATAATCACTCTTGTTACTGTTGCTAATGAAATAACATTGATTGTTCCATGAAGTAATATTATTCATTTGTTATGTCAAATTCAAATCTTACCTGTCAAAAGAGTAAAATCTAAATGATTTTTAAGTAATTTTATCTGCATTAAAAGCAAAATACACTAATTTTCTCATTTTTCATACTTTTATTTTTTTTTAAACTTAAACTGTAGCTGAATAATTGATTTTAAGATTATCTGCTAAATTTCAAATCTCTTCAAAATTTTATTACAACTGTATATAGCCTAGTGATGGTTGCTACAATTTATCTATGTTGATAAAAAAACAGCTTTTTGTATTTGTCAAAGCAAAAATTCTACTTATTTTATAATTATAATAATAATGTTGTAGAGAAAGTATAATATTCCATTCGCATGTAATGGATATTACTATTACTCATTTGAATTATTTACATTACTCGCATTATTATGAGTAATAGCATACATTTCATGCCAATTGAATAATATGCTATTATAAAGAAGTTAAAAAAAAGATATCTTAGTACAACATAGACATTATCGTGATTCGTAAAAATATTGAAAACGTATTCTAGTATTTCATTCTTTCATGATTATTGCACACACACACAAACATGCACATTTCACTAAGATGTATTTATGCGAATACCTACCTTGTCATCGATTTTTTCGTGATACCTAGCTACACCTGAAGTAGAAAGCATGCTATTATATTACTTGGCGATGGGAACGTTGCTTTATCTTTACAAAATGCAATTTGAAAGCCGCGGAAGAAGACTTAACTAATTTATATTTATGTACATTAGAATATTAAAAGTTTCAATTTTAATAATGAATTTTAATGAATCTAGCAGTCCCGGAACCCCGAGTGGCAAACTTCCGGAAGTTGCATTCAATTTCCGGTTCGCGATGGAGTAACGATGATTTCGCAGAAAATATCTTTTCTTAAATGAATATTATATTTTGCATATCTTTACAAAAGTTCAGCAAGAGAAGTTGAAATGTGTTTTGTTATTTTCTGCAATTTTCAAAGTTCTTCTGAAGCATCCATTGTGCTACCGTGCGTCTTTAATTACTGTTGTAATTAAAATCATCACTCCCCTATTCAAACTCGTACAGTTTTACTAAATTATTCCTTGATATACGTCCATCATCGCACAACTCAATTAAGAAGCTACGGAAATGCATGTAGTACGTCGTACTTGTTTACTTGGTCTATTAGAAAATATTTGTGACATATGTCTTTTAGGAAATATTTTTAATTGATTTTTCTCTCATATTATGTAAACTAAAATCATGAAAAACATATAATAATTTCTTTACTTGACAAAAATCCAACATGTACACTTATTGTGGATAAATAATAGTCGGGTTATTATCTTTATATATAAAATTCCGATGAGCGTGTGCTCATTAATTTCCTAAACGGGTTAACCGATTTTGATTATTTTTTTTTTGGGTCACGTGGATGATTCTTAGCCACAGTTGGACCCGGTAGGTGGCGCTGTTTTCGAAATCCAATTTTTTTTTATTTTCCTGACTTATAATCATAATTTAAGCATTTGACAAGTACAAAAAAAATCATCAAAATCGGCCAAGCCGTTCAGGAGAAGAAAAATTACGAACACTGGAATTTTATATACAGAGTGAAATCTAAAGTTGAAAATATGGTTTTACTCGGAAGTTATTACAGATACAAAAGAATTGTTCAGATACGGATTTTAATACTTTTAATAACTTAACTAAAGCTGTATATTTTTGGTTGAAAAATAGTTCATTTTTCCTAGATATACTAATTTTGTAATTTTTAAAATTACATCCATGTATATTCATATAAGTACCTACCTATTAATAGATAATCTTTTTACTTTAAAAAAGTATAATTGTTTTTGTTCCTTTATAATTTATAGTTTTTAGGTTATTGAAGAAAATAATAAAATGTTTTTTATCAAAATAATGTGTGCCTTGAAAAAAAATGCTAATTACTAAGTTTTAAAGGCGTATTGTTTAACGTTGTTTTCGCTTACATACCTAACTATAATGTTTGTGTTGATTAATTAATATGTTACTTTTTATCAAGCTTTGCGATTATACCGACAACAATGTCCAAATCGCTTTCATTCAAATTTTCAAATATTAAAAAACCTGTATATTCTTAAATCGACTAATAGAAAATATTTTTGCATGTAAGCAAAATCAACGCGAAATAATACATCTGTTAAATTTGGTAATTAGGATAGTTATTTGTGTATCTAGAGCAGAAAGTAGTCTATTGCCGCTTGCGCATGGACATTGATGCATAAGCGGCAAGGACACTTTCTGCTCGAGAAACACACACTATTTTTTCTACAACCGATTCAATAATGATAAAAAAACTGCATGAAAATATTATAATTGCCATTTTCTGTTTGAACTTTTATTCCGATCCATTTTACAGTTAGCCATGTTAAACCGTTTCCAAGGTGATAGATACTATTTCTTCTGTTATTTGTTTGAATCGCATGACAGATATTAATTTTTCAATTCAATTATGACGTTAAGATTTTATGAAACATCATAAAATGTTGGATAGTGACGAATGTGAAATGAAATGTACTCCACCACACATCAAAGCAGCTGCGAAGAATATAATATTAAATCTATGACCAGAAAAGTCGAAGAATAGGTATGAGAAGGAATATGCCTTGTTCAAACAAACATTAAAAGTAAACTTGCTGTTATTATAAGATACTATTGTTAAATATTACCTACTATTATCATGAACTGTTTTCTTTAAAAATTAAAATTTTTCATAAGAACTATCCATTTTTCTATTCTACTAGAGAAATTTACTTTTTCTACAATCGTTGCACAATATCGACATTGTTATTCCATTTTTGGTTAGGAAATGTTCAAAATTGTCGCTCTAGGGAGACAAAGTGACATATTGTCGCACTAGTGCGACAAAAATAAAACAAAAATAAATTAGGTAAAAGAGGTAAATGATGCATTGGATTTTTCTGGTAATAACCTTGCTATTGCAAATGCAGTTAGTATATACGTACATACACTTCAACTTAATCACCATAAACGTATTCACTCTGTAGATTTTATGTCAAATATACTCCATATGTCAAATGTACTCCATGTGTCAAATTATGATTTCTTTGAAAATGTTTATTTTGTTCATAAACGTTGTCATGATTACGGTGACATGGGTAACTACAATTTTACTGAATTGTTATAGGCGTGACCAAAGATAATTTTGAAAATTAATTTTTTTCTACAGCTTGACATTGTTCAACGATTGTAGAAAAAATATTGTGTGTATCTCGTCGGATAGAGCTTGTTCGGTGCACTTGTCGAGTTGTTGATCTCGGCTTCGCCTCGATCAACAATTTCTCGCCGCGTGCAACAAACAATGCTCTATCCGCACTTGATACACAAATAACTATTGTTGCTTGGCAAGTGGCAAACGTCAATTTTCTGCTTTCAACTGACAGTTGGATATGTATATTTTCTGCTCGGTCGTAGAAAAAATATTAGTTTTTAAAGCACATTTTATTTTGGGAAAAAACATTTTAATATCTTTAATAACTCGAAAATTATAAAGCATAAAAAAACCATTAAACATTTTTTAAAGTAAAAAGCATTTTTCTATTAATATGCGTTCTAATAACGAAAATATTTTATGATGGTTAGAAATAGTGGTCTATTAAAACTTGGACACCCTGTACATGATGAAATGAAAAAATAAAATTACCAGCGTATATTTTATATTTTTTTTTTAATTAAAATTACAACTCTAAGCTAATCTGGCTCCTGCCGTTTAGATACAAAAGTAAAATTGTATTTGTTATCAACGAGAAGTGAATTCGTTTGTGTAATGCGCGGCCTATCTGCGTGCACGGCACAGCCGCTATGTAAATCGCACCATTTTGTTGTTTTGCGCGCGACATTTTAATATCCTCGAAGCAGAATTATTACGCGAACAGTGCCCCCTCGGACAAAATAAATCTGATGGGTAACATATAACCTCCTGCAAATTTAAATTTGTGAATGGTACAAAATACAGAAAATATTTCAATGAAATTTGCAGCCAATATTGATGTTAGAAGTTTGTAGGAATTCGGACACACCAATGGGAACATTATTATAATTTAACTCCAATATCAAGTAAGCCATTAAGAAAAAACAATTTTATTCAACACCTCTCAATAAATGCTCTATAACTATGGCGATTTTAAACAAGCAAAGTAACAGATTATCCACTAGTGGGTATAATTTTGAGGAAAGCCACTAGTGAGTATTTTTTTATTTATAACAATAATAATAACACACAACACCTTGGTAACTAATTCGATTGACATTTTAATTTAAAAATTTAAAGCATATGTCACTGTCAAATAATATTTCTTTAATACATTTTTCATTTATTAAGAGGTGTTGGATAAAACGTTATACTTCACACTTGGGCAAAGTGGAATAATCCACTCGATAAAATTATCTCACTCAGCCTTCGGCTTCGTGAGCTAAAATTTCTCTCGTGGGTAATTCCTTACTTTGCCCACTTGTAAAGTAAATAACTATTATCGCTTTGACAGCAGATATATATTAAGGTAACTTTTTGTAAGTGATAAATTCCCACGACTAGTTTTTAACCAATCATAATGCAAAACACTTGAAAATTCTACCAATAGGAACAATTTTAAAACCGATAAAACCCCGTTGCCGGGTTACGGAAGTTTTACCGCGGTAAAACCCCGTTGCCCGGGTTACACCGATAAAATTCCCCCTACCAAGGAAATAAATAATTGTTACTGTCAATCACTGTCAGTGTGACAGTTAATTAATATTTCAAATTACATTTTGCTTTGTCTTTGGAATTTATCTCATCAAATACCACGCGACCCCTCTGAATTTCTCAAATAAATTTAAATTTCTAAACACTTATCTTTTTAAGCCTTCGTCTCGTGATTTGGATCATATCTTGAAATGTTACCAAGCAACAATCTTTCAAAAATAAATTTTCAGGGCAAAATAATGTTTTATTAATATATTACTACTAAAAACTATAAAGTATTGTGCTTTACTCGACAATAAATATGAAAATTTTATACTTACTTACGATTGTATGTTATGCAATGTAAATTCCTATTATTAATCCCAAAGATAATATTGACACAAAGATACTAAAACGTTTTTACTTTTCATATTAAAATTCCGCATTCAATTCTAAAAATTGTGAAATAATACCAGCATATTACGTGAGTCGGTAAACTTGCAATATTTTCGTTGTAACTTTTTCTACATAAAATACACATAGTTCTGGTGTATATTAGATCTTTTTACGAGACCCTGATGTGTTCTATATGACGAAATAAATTTCGCCTTTCTTAACTTTACTGTAACGTTACGTTATGTTATTGCGAGCGCTGTGTATCCAGTCATAAAAACGCGCACGCTTCACGTTCTCGGAACATTTATACAGGCTGTCCCAATTTCATTGGGCCACTAGTGCCGTCTTTTGAGGTCCCTTGAATACTCAATGACGTCTGTTTGTCCGTATGTGCAATTACACATGAACAAGAAAAGAGTGATTAACAGAACACATAAATATAAATTTCAAGAATATGTTCTAAATGGGGTCTGTGCCCAAATTTATTTTGTATACCGTGTGTCTGTCTTAAAGGTGTACATAGGAGATTAACATAGGAAATAAGTTTTTTGGGTGCTGTTGCTCGGTGTTCTATCGGACAACAATGATTGTACTACCAATCGAAACATATCATTTTTCTGAATCAAATGATGTAAAATACATTACAATTTAGTAGCAATTTGGTTCCGTAAATTAATTTTTAAATTCTGAAAATCCTCCGATTTATTCAGTTTTTATCGAAAATAAATGTAGTTACCTATGACTGTTTTGTTTTGATTTCTTTTAAGTGATTTATTTGACGTTTCTGTCAATTTGTAAAATATGGTTATTTACAGTAATGCTAATGATAAGCGTATTATTTCATTTTTTTGCGTAAAGATTTTATTAAATAAATTTTAGTTTAAATACCAGTTTTCTTTAAATAATATTAATTTATTAAGAGTTAACTTTTTTAAATCGATGACAAAAAATTTCAATTTTGTTAGCGGTTTTGTATATCTTCACAAAATACTCTTCCACTTTCTTCGTCAAATGGAAAAAGTTCTTGATTGCAGTGCATTTTGTAGGACTAATAAGAATTATTTATTTTCAAAATATGAACGATGTACACCCAATTCATTTCCAAAAAATCTAGTGCTATACGAATAATCTACATGTATCATTCCTAAAACCCTTTCTTCCAATAAAGCACGTTCTTCTGCTCTTGCTAAATTGCAATTACTAAGCTCACGTGTATTTTTCATGGATACTGGCATTTGTGGTTGCACTTGGATTTGGTCGATTCATAAACTTAATAGAAAATAGATCTCGCAATCTGAGCTGATTATTTCCTCCAAAAAATAGTTTTACTATAAAAATACGCTCTTCAGTAGTATAACTAGCCATATTTTTACAAATTGTCTTAAACAAGTCCAAAAGTCAGAAACTTCAAATCACAAATTAGAAACATAATCAGATCGCCCTCTCTATGGTTACGAGTCTTGAGCATAAGTGCTGCACCCGCGTGGGAGTGGTGTGCCACTAAAATTAGACAAGGATGACAATAGAAGGATAGTAGATTGCTTTTTAGCCTCCTTGATACTTTTTATTTTATATTTAAATGTCTTTTTATTATTTAGAAATTATAACAATAAATGTATGGAATAAATTTATTCAATTAAATACTGTTTACATACATTTAAACGTGTAGACAAAAAATATAATATTAAAGATTCCTAATAAAATTTAATTTAATATTTAAAAAATATCTGCATTTGTGCTTGCAATTAACAGCGAATTTCAAAGTATTTGTGGTTAAAGATATTACAAACATTTATAGGTCAGATTCAATCACAAAAACAGTGTTTAAAAAGCTATTACATTGAATATAATATTAAAATGGTATTTTATGTTTTTTTAACTAGCACAGGTTATTTTCTAAGTTTCTGAAACTCTTAAAACATGTAGATTTTACCGCTACGAACTATAACGAATTTGGATGCAGGTGTGAGATTTTTACAAGTGCTAATATAAAATCCACGTCATCTAATTTAGAGCCGAACGATTGATTGGTGATGATTATTATTGATATCTCTAATTATATGAATACATTTGTTATTAACTAAAGTGTCACTATAAACATATTTAAATTGTAAACGTGCATTTATAAGAGAAACCAGAAATTATCCTTAATAAGACTTAAACTGTACTTAAAACAGTAATCATTCTCGCAAAAATTATCTTTAATAGCCATCACTAATCATTATTCCTTTATAATTAACCGACGCCTGTGATACATCCAAATTCTTGTGTTATATAAATACTTCTCAACGTGGTGGAGATATCCAAATATTGTTGTTCATCCTGAAACAAATATACCTATTTAATAAAAATGAAATTTATTACTTCTAGAGTTAGTGTATACCGTAGATTCGCATCATCGTTATTCGTCTTCACAAATTGGTTAACATTGGAGTCCATAAATCTATGAATTCATTATAAAATTTTCTTTATTTTTCGTTCTTCGTAATCTCTTCCCTTGAATTATCTACATTTATATATTCTTATATTTGATTTCAGTATTACATTTTGTCTTGTGTCGAAAAACATCAAATTTTTTTTTTTGAGCCAATTGTACTGGTGAAAAAAGAAAATCCTTTGTTAAACAATTAGTTATATAGTTCAGTCTGTGCACTCGGTCTCTTCTTGTCTTAATCTTCAGTCGGTTCTTTACAGTTTCGTCGTAGAATGTTCATTCCCGGCCACTCAACTGAGGCACTCGTAATCGCATTTATAACCCAAGTATATCCATCCAAAATTGTTGCAATATTTGTAATGTTCTAAGATAGGAAGGAGAGAAAATGATTGAAATAAAGGAATTGGATTATACATAATGGAAAATGCATGAGTGTAATGCAACTATAAATATTTAATGGCTTTATTATGTACTTGTATAAAAATAATAATAATTAATGATAAAATATACGTGAATTAAATTTTTAACCAAAACGTTTTTTACAACGGACTAAATTTGTTATTATGTATTTGTTGTATTTTAAGTGTACATGTAATTTATAAAACAGAATATTAAATTTTACACTTACCCGTTGTAAAGTACCTATTGCACAATAATAATTAACAACAATAGCAAAGAGAACGAATTGTCAACACACATAAATTTTGACAAGAAAATTCACTATGATTTCTTCTTCTTTTTCCAAAGTAACTCGATTCCAATAACATATTTTATTATATGTGCTATATAAAGTGGCGCCTCCCAACTTCGTGGCGTGGTGTGCCACTAATCATATCATTGTGCTGACTTTTGTCATCCAAGTTGCCTCCCCCTGCTTCAAATAAATAGCTTGACAGAAATCAAAACGAAACAGTCATAGGTGACTATATTTATTTACGATAAAAATTGAATAAACCGGAAAATTCTCAAAATTTAAAAATTAATTTACGGAACCAAATTACTACTAAATAGTAGTGTATTTTACATCGTTTGATTCAGAAATGTGATCTTTCGATTGGTACTAAAATCATTGTTGTCCGATAGAACACCGAGCAACAGCATGTAAAAAAATTATTTCCCATGTTAATCTCCTATGTACACCTTTAAGACAGACACACGGTATGATACTGGACAGAAGAATAAAATTCGAATATTTTAAATCGAGAAATTATTTTTTTACGAGAAATGATATGTGACGTGGTTTTGGTGAAAGAGATATGGGTCATTCTGTTCATACTCGACCAACAAAATTCCCGACAATCACCGATTTATCTATAAATGCGTTTACTCGCTTTGTTTTGTCCAAAAACCTAGAAAAAACACCAACATTAATTTTTTTCTTGATTATTTTGCATTTAATCATTGAAAAAACGTTTATAGTTAAAATGAGAACTACCTCTGCAGATGACATAAACTAGTTGCAAAATAATATTAAAATTCTTCAAGAAAATTTTGTTTGCATACTTTTTAGATTCTTTGGGATCCATTTAAAGGAAAAATGACAAAAATAAATTTTTGTTTCATATTACAAATATATTTTTCACATAATAATTTTGAAAATTACGAAATAATTTCAAAATTCATTTACTAAAATACACCATCTTCGATTTTTAAGTTACACAGTTCAAAATGCTTGGAATACATGAAAGTCTATACGTACAAAATTTCAGCCATGGTAATGGGGTATGTGACCATAATCGAATTTCAATGTATACGCCATAGCATATGAATGTTCTTCATTGTAGTTTCTTATTACAACAATAAAAACTATACATTATTTTGTAATAATAATGTTATTAGCAATTTTGTGTTTTGGAGAAGGGATATGTGACGTCACTGTGGCCGAGGAAAATATTGTACTGCGCTGTACGCTTGGCCCGCTGATCTATATCTATTTTTTTCCTTTACAGTATCTCTGTCTTTTTCTGGCACCATACCTATTCAGAAGACACAGTGACGTCTCACATCCCCTCTCCAAATCTTTAAAAATTAATTTCTCGTTAACAATATACAATTAATTGATTTAAAAAAATACGGGTATTTTATTTTTGTATCTAGTATCATGTAATGTGAGAAAAAAAATTGGTCACATACCCCATTGAAAATCGGCCGAGTTTTGACTGATTAAAGATGAAATTTCATTTCTTTATTTTTGAATTTATTTTATTTACACAGATACTTAATAAATTTTTTATAAATTTGATGAAATATTATTAATTTTAGTGAATTATATCACCTATCAGTATAAACATAACCTATATTATCCATTACAATTGTTTAAAATAATTTATTTATTAATATTTATGTAAAGTAGTTAAATAAAACTTGTATCACATAAATAAAGTTGTAAAAAAGAAATTAAATATTTTTTTTATTACAAGGGATACCTGTCAAGTAAACTGGACAAAATTTTATTGTTCATCTGGAACAAATTTTGGACAAATTCAAAAAATTACGAAAAAAACCTTTTTCCAATAAATAGGGTTATGAAAATGAGTTTTTCGGGGCGTGACATTTCTATTGAATTTTCTTTATTATAAGAGATACCTGTTAAGCGTCTGGTAAGCTGAACAAAAAATTCGGGCAAAAGAACGGGAAAAAAAGCCTAAAAACCTAATAAATCAAGGACATTTTGGCTTTGATTTCCCTTCATTTTTAAGCAAAATAAATCATTTATACATAGAGAGAGCCGTCAAAAAAAGTAAAAATTTTTTGTACTGTGTAAATTGTAAATTTTAATTATCTAATTAAAAAAAAATATTAATAAATAAAATATTTTGAACACTTGTAACGGATAATATAGGTTATGTTTATACTGATAGGTGATTTAATTCACTAAAATTTATAATATTTCATCAAATTTATATAAAAGTTATTAAGTATCTGTGTAAATAAAATAATTTCAAAAATTGAAAAATGAAATTTCAACTTTAAACAGTCAAAACTCGGCCGATTTTCAATTACCATGGCTAAAATTTTGTAAGTATAGAGTATAGACTTTCATGTATTCCAAGCATTTTCAACTGTGTAACTTAAAAATGGAAGATGGTGTATTTTAGTCAATGAATTTTAAAATTTTTTCGTAATTTTCAAAATTATTATGTGAAAAATCTCTTTGTAATACGAAACAAAAATTTATTTTTGTCATTTTCCCTTTAAATGGACCCTAAAGAATCTAAAAAGTATGCAAACAAAATTTTCTTGAAGAATTTTAATATTATTTTGCAACTAGTTTATGTCATCTGCAGAGGTAGTTCTCATTTTAAATATATACGTTTTTTTAATGATTAAATGCAAAATATTCAAGAAGAAAATAAAAGTTGGCATTTTTTCTAGGTTTTTGGATAAAACAAAACGAGTAAAAGCATTTATAGATAAATCGGTGATTGTCGGGAATTTTGTTGGTCGAGTATGAAAAGAATGACCTATATAGATATATTTGAATAGAAAGAGATACATACAAATGTCATCTGACATATGCCGTTTACACAGCATTTTGAACTACCTTAATATACAGGATGTTCGAAAAGAGGGACTAAGCTTCAGGTACAACGATTCTTTAATTAATTCTGAGCTCATAATCCTAATTCAAAAAATTTGTACGGGCCTTCGTAAAACCTCACGTGCTACTTAAATAATTTTCAAAACATGAAAACTGTCTTTGAATCAAATATATAAAAATATAGACAACAAAATTGTCCACTATTTCATAAAATACAGTCTTTGAATATTAATAAAGTTATTAAGTCACAGAGACCGGCCAAGCCAATCAATCAGTAACTACAGATGCGGTTCGCTGAATACAAAGAATCATCCAATTTCAACTAAATGCAACCGAGTTATGGCACTCCGAAATTTAGCTATTTTTGGTTCATTTTTAGTTTTCACTTTATGGAAACTTTTACTTTTATTGAAATCTAAGAACGGTAGATGGCTCTGGTAGTATTCAGTTACTTCTCAGTTCCATTTACCAATCTGTTGGAATCTTTGATCTCGCTGAGCCAGTCAATCGGTGCCTCTGCCTCACAGCAGTTGGCAGTTATACTACACTGATGAATTCCAATAAGAACGAAGCGCGTCTGTATTTACCGATTAATTGGCTTGGCCGGTCTCTGTGACTTAAAAATTTTGCTATTTTTCAGAGACTGTATTTTATGATACAGTTGGCAATTTTTATTGTCTTTATATTTCCACTTAAATGAAATGTAAATTTGGCAAAACCAAATCAAACAATTGTCATATCAGTCTTTAGTACGATTGTTGTATCAACATTTGACATAGGTACAGTAGTGAAAATTCAAGATGAGAATTCAAATGATTAACTGTATTAAGTTACACGATTAAAATAAATTTTTCAAAAATATATATAATTGTTAATTTAAACGATTATATATTTCGATAAAAATAATAAAATCACGATAATTCAATCGAAACGTTAATCAGACAAACATAAAAATTTTACAAATTATTATTTTTTGTTTATTTATCTAAAAAAAAAACTTTTTTGTGAAAGGTTGCCATATGTATACATATGTAAACAGCAATAATGTTCCACAAAAAATCGCTTTATTTTATTCGTACATTTACAAGTTTGATGGCTTCGTGTGGCTATACAAAGGGCCGTACAATTTTTTTTTCTTTAATTACTATTGTCTACTCAGAATTAATCAAAGAATCGTTGTACCTGAAGCTTGTCACCACTTTTTCGAACAACCCAACAACATCATAAGTTCCTTGTTTGGCTCCATCAAAATTACGTCACCTCTTGGAACAACTTGCATTATTTACAAATTGAAAATAACATACAAATATTAGATTAAATGTAGATTTAATTATTATTATGAGGCAACATATGATGGTTAAGTAACTTATAATTTGGTTTTTTAAATTCAACAGACAGTACTTATTTATTTTTGGCAGAAGTTTATTTGACACAGAAATTAATTCACAACGAAAACTACAGATGTGGGCAACACTATCTCGTCAATATTACCGATCTAAAGTTAATTTTTTTAAATACTATTGTGTCACAAGCTTGGAAATTAGTTAAAGAAGAGACATCATTCTTGTTTGTTGGTTTTTACTTAATCATTTTGTTTTTTCGGTAAAATTAATCTGTTTGATGATATCGGAAAACATTTAACTCTAAATGAAATTTTTAAATACCATTGTTCTTCATATAGTTCTCGATTTTCTATTCAGAGAAAAATAAAAATTTGAACGGTGGGCTCGTAATTAAATCCGGATTTATAGAAAAAAAATGTTTGTATTTATTTTCAAACTAGTTTATTAAACTCTAGTCCACATAAAATTCATTGTAACTAAAACAGCAGGTAACAATTCCAAGAGAAGTGTTTCAGCGCTGTACAATTTTCTAAAATTCCTTTTCGAATAGACGTTATAGAAAAATATATCTACCACATTTATTTGAAATATAACTTTATCAAATAAATTCATAAAATTATTTTATCCAACACCTCTCAATAAATGCTCTATAACTATGGCGATTTTAAACAAGCAAAGTAACAGATTATCCACTAGTGGGTATAATTTTGAGGAAAGCCACTAGTGAGTATTTTTTTATTTATAACAATAATAATAACACACAACACCTTGGTAACTACTTCGATTGACATTTTAATTTAAAAATTTAAAGCATATGTCACTGTCAAATAATATTTCTTTAATAAATTTTTCATTTAATAAGAAGAGTTGGATAAAACGTTATACTTCACACGTGGGCAAAGTGGAATTACCAAACCGATAAAATTATCTCACTCAGCCTTCGGCTTCGTGTGCTAAAATTTCTCTCGTGGGTAATTCCTTACTTTGCCCACTTGTAAAGTAAATAACTATTAGACGGATATAAATAAAATAATGATAAAATTGTTTTCCTTGATTAGGTTGGAACGAGAAATAAAATATTTCGAGATATATACAGATAAATAATATTTATTTTTATCGACCGGCTTCGTTGTCCATATACCTTCTTCAGAAGCTGCAGAATTATAAATAAATTACTGGATTACATTTTGAAAAAAACTTTTTCAAAATAGTGCTTAGTTTTAATGACGTACATAAAACTGTATAAAATACATGAATTGGCAGTTATGACTAAATTACGAACAATTTTAAGAAAAAATTTAAAAATTGTGTAACCCTTTCAACAATTATTCCATACTGCTAAATAAACCGCTCAATATAAGGAAACTTCAATAAAAGGTTTTAAACTGAGAACAACGATCTAAAAAGATATTACTCTTTCACAAACACAGGAAACATTGCTAGTAAGATCAGGCAACTAATAGAAGTGTCCGTAAATATCAAAATAGGTTTCAGCCAGGACTTGAAAGTTGAAAACTTTTCACTAAACTTAATACTAAATTGGATCAAAATCAAATGTCGGGAATTGTATACGTGATTGTGCTGTTGATATACAGGTCAGATATTTGAAAACCGGAATGAAGGAATGCGACAAAAAAGACATGCAGTACGCAGAGAAATGTGCGTTGACGAAACATGATTTCGACAATATTAGAATTTTATCTACAACAATGAACAACCTAAACAGAAGGCTTACCTTGGAAATATTATATATTCATGAAAATCCAAATAATGTTAATAATAAAACACATTAAACATCAGGCAAATTTGTACAATAGTTATTTGTGTATCAAGTGCGGATAGAGCATTGTTTGTTGCACGCGGCGAGAAAATTGTTGATCGAGGCGAAGCCGAGATCAACAACTCGACAAGTGCACCTAACAAGCTCTATCCGACGAGATACACACAATATTTTTTCTACAATCGTTGAACAATATCAAGCTGTAGAAAAAAATTAATTTTCAAAAGTATCTTTGGTCCCGCCTATAACAATTCAGTAAAATTGTAGTTACCCATGTCACCGTAATCATGACAACGTTTATGAACAAAATAAACATTTTCAAAGAAATCATAATTTGACACATGGAGTACATTTGACATATGGAGTACATTTGACATAAAGTCTGCAGAGTGAATACGTTTATGGTGATTAAGTTGAAGTGTATGTACGTATATGCCAACTGTATTTGCAATAGCAAGGTTATTACCAGAAAAATCCAATGCATCATTTACTTCTTTTACCTAATTTATTTTTGTTTTGTTTTTGTCGCGCTAGTGCGACAATATGTCACTTTGTCGCCCTAGAGCGACAATTTTGAACATTTCCTAACCAAAAATGGAATAACAATGTCGATATTGTGCAACGATTGTAGAAAAATATAATTAAAACTCACTGACCTAGGCTTTTTTTGGCGATTAGCCGCTAAAGTTTAAAACACCTTTTTGAAACTTGTACTAAGCGGTTAACGCAGCAATATAGACTAAATGTTGGAAAAGTTACACGATTTTTTTAAATAACTGACTAAAATTGTACACAATTTTTCATATTTTATATTTATAACTCTCAATCCATGTATTTTACACACTTTCACAATTTTATTTTATGCATATCGTTATAATTTCATGATTTTCTGCAAGTATTGTTTTTTAAAATGTTTTTGCATAATACATTCAAAATATAATCTACACTAAAAATATTTAAGGAGAAAACGTACGTCATCAACCTGAAAAAAAAAACTGAAATAAAATGAAAAATAACTTGTAGAGTTGATTGAGATAAGCTTATATGTTTAAAAGAATGACAAAAAAATTGTAGCAAAGAAAAGTATATATTATTGCAATTTATAATGATTTTATAGTTAATCTTATCCCTTTAATGAAATTTTAAAATATAAAAAATAATTGTAGTATATGCAATATTCGTAATATAAAATTATACTTTAATGCCTTGATATAAATTACTATTATATTTAATTCCCAGAAGTTTTTTATTTCCCAGGTATAAATAAAGTACTCATAAAAATAATGTGCATTTTTCTCAGTTATTTTGTTATCTCAAAATATAATGTTTTTCTACTCCTGTGTAAATATATCCCCATTATTTAAATTTTTCGATTAATTATAGTAGTCATAATTCACGATAGTGAATTATGGATTCATAATTTACTGTGCTCGGCCAATCACACAACCAGAAATAAATTATTCCTGTTTATTTTGAATTCGTGATCTGGATCACCAAGCTACAGCCATCTGACAGTTGATATTGGGTTTTTTGATGTTGTCCTTTTTCATCGTGTTTTCAAAGGATTTCGATCATTTTGAAAAGGTTAAACACTATTTCCTAATTTACAGGAGTAAAATAAAGTACAGTATTTTAGTTAGGATTATGGTCATTATTCACTCGAATGATTTGCGTCATTCGGCTACGGCTGACTATCATAATCCCTCATGTAATAATATAGTACTCTTTAGAATGAGCCTATTAATAGTTATTTGTATACCAAGGCCGCGAAATCACTTTTTAGCGTACCGAGAGAAAAATTATTGCCGAGGCCGCTTGCGGCTGAGACAGGACAATCTCGAGGGCGATAAAGGATTTCGCGGACAAGGTGTACACACTATTTTTTGTGCAACCATAAAAAAATATGTAATTACAAATTTTAAACAGTTCTATTGTACATAGAAAGTGGCTATGGGATTAACATTTGATAAACAAAACAATTAGTTTTGAAAAAATAATGTCAATTCTCAAGTGCCAAATAATTGTTTTTACCCTATTTCGCGTCCGTTATCATTAACAACGTACGCGAAATAGGGTACAAAACAATTAAATTCAATTTCTCGGTCTATTTTGCGGCTGCGAAATGCTTATTTTGCATCCGGTTACACAAAAATAACTATTTCCTCATTGTAATAGTCTTATTAAATAAAAATTGTTGTCTAATTTAACTAACTTCGTATCTCTCATATTTCTCGAGATAGCAACGACTGTAGTTTTCTATTCCAATTTTTGCGTTGGTAGTACGGACTATACCCGAGACCTCGGATCGATTCTCGCTCCGTGGACACAGGCTTCAAGAAGGTACAGTCAGTGTTGTAGTACGATGTATGTAGATTCATTTAAATTTTCGTGAACTCATAGCGTCTCTGCGCAAACCAAGTTCGACGCCTGTGGCCCAACTAAGCCCAATGTTTAGTTTCACAAAGTTACAGCGCATCTTGTTAGCTTAACGCGTGTTTTAATACATGTGAACCACACGGACGCTAATTAACCGCGGCGGCGCCCACGCCCACTCTAATGCGTTACTCATGTTGCTTTTGTTTTCATTAGCTCATTATCACCGGCCGACGCTTCACACTACACACATACACACACACAAACGTACACAATCGCCAATACAAACGTACAAGTTTTAACAAAAATATCAAACCTTTGTATTCTAATTTCTTTACTGCTATTACGAGCTCTTTTGTGCGTATTATTTAAGATAAGATACTGATGATCCAGCAGATAACTTCTCAGAAATATAAATTTTTAAAACCCTAATTTACCCAAGTAAAAAATAAACCGTTCTTAGCGGCGTGTGCTGACGGGTAGCAGGTAGACTGAAGTTGGGCAGGACTCATTTCTATAGCTCAACGCCAACGCCCTTTACTGATTCATGTGGTCTATGACAAAAATGTCTCTGCCGCGCGTTCTAAGGAACTTATTTGGAAATCGGAATAAATAACATTATTTAAATATCAGCACCTCAGAGGTAAAGTGTATTAAGTCGCATTTTAAATTATATGTTCTACCTAGAGGTAAAATCAGTATTAAGTCGAAACTGCACCCGTTCTAAAAATAGACGGAGTTAAACTGTATTAAGTAATAGTGTGACAAGTTACATTGAAGTAATTATTACTAAAATATGGCTCGTAATTGTAATAAATAAAAGGTTTAAAACATATTTCTTTTGTGACTTAATACAGTTTACTTTTGAGGTGCTGATATGTATATTCAAAATTCATTTATAAGAACCTAATAAATCTACTTTTAATATTAATTTTGTTTCAATAAGTTGAAAAGGCTTTCAGAAATCATAGGAAATTGGTAAAATTACGTTACATTAATTCGTGAAATAGTTAGAGATAACTTATTTAGTCTACAACGAAATACATGAAATGGGATTATAACCATTTAAAAAAAAATTATGAAACATTATCTTTATCAGTATTTAGCTCATCAAAAATTTCTCAAATGTTTTCAGCAAAATTTTTGAATCGCGAAATTTTGACGTAATAATTTGCAAAAACAAAAAATTTTCAAAAAATATTCACCTCTAGTAGAGCTCTAGAAGAATGTAGGTATTCTTGTCCACCATTTTGGGCCCAGATGTCATAAATAAAACAATTTATTGACATATACTTTAAATTTTTTAATTAAAATGTCAATCGAAGTAGTTACCAAGGTGTTGTGTGATATTAATATTGTTATAAATAAAAAAATACTCACTAGTGGCTTTCCTCAAAATTATACCCACTAGTGGATAATCTTTTACTTTGCTTGTTTAAAATCGTCATAGTTATAGAGCATTTATTGAGAGGTGTTGGATAAAAGAATTAATGTAATTGGATTCCAATAATTTGTTTTATTTATGATATTTATCATATTCATAAAATTTTGCTTTTAAAAAAAGTGTTATCGTACATAATAATTTAAGATAAAATCCCTCGGCCTGCGGTCTCGAGATTTTTTCAAATTATTATGTACTCAAACACTTTTTAAGCAAAATTTTATGCATAAACTAGACATGTCAAATTTAATCGATTAAATTCTTAGCACTTGTGATATAACTATTGAATATTTCCCTCGAAAATTTTCAACCAATCTCGTTACAGTATTTTCTGAATTTCGACCAATGACAATCGAATACAGTGAATATTTTGCATATCGAGTATTTGCGTGTGATACCCGAATATTTCTAATAATTGCAAACACAATGAGGAATAGTTTAATTTCTTTGTTTTAAAAGGACAAAAGGGGTAATATCTTCAATTTCTTCAAAAGAATTACATTCAAAACGCTGATGACTCATTTTTAACGTAATTTGACAAATGACATTTATCAAAGTCTGACGTTCATGTGACAGATTAAAATAAATATATGTTCAATAATTTAAAATAATGACTGAAATCTTTCTCGAGAAATATTCGTCTAATATATCCCTCGTGCATGGCAAATACAATCAGAATATTTTCTCGAGTGCACGAAAGTGCACGAGTGAAAATATTCGGGTATTGGCAATGGCATTTAGGTTATAACTAATGAATAATCCATTCAAAATCCACTCGGCTTATCAAAAATTTCTCAAATACCACTCGACCTTTGGTACTGTGGTGTTTTTAACGGAATTTTTAAATCGCGAAATTTTGACGTAATAATTTGTAAAAACAAAAAATGTTCACTTCTAGTGGTATTACTCTTGAGAACAAAGCTCTAGTAATTATTCCTGGGAATAATCTCTGTAGCTTCTTTGTTTTTGTAGACAAATGTCAGATGTGAGATAGTTATCATCAACACAAGTAAAAAATGAACACAGAAGATAGTTTTCATGTCCTGCCTGACGATGAAATAAAAAAATAATGTAATTAAATATAACTCGCAAATTCAATAAATTAGAAAATAATTCTCCAGTATCTTTCTTAAACTTGTTGCCATTTGGCAATATGGACTTTCGTGGTTATTGCCTGTTTCGAAATATTTGTCAAATTATTTTCAATTTATTCTCACTCTCTTGTTGAATTACTACTGCAAATAATTTGAAAGAATCATAATTTTTTCGTTTTTGTAAAAATGTTCCTTTCAAATCTGACAATTTACACCCATTATAAAATTATTGGAAAAGTAGTGAACTGTAGAAATTAATTAATAAAATAAGTCATAAATCATAATTAGGTTCACACATTCTTTGTTACTGAATGTATTATAACAATTTTGCTCTTAACTATATATTTTATCTTTTTATATATATAAAATATATAAATATACGTGTGTCGGTAATTCTTCTCCTTCTAAACGGCTTGATCGATTTTGATGATTTTTTTTTGCTTATGGGGTAACCTACATAGTTATTAGTTACAGTTTTCTATACCAATCAGGTGATCCCTTAAGTACAAAAAAAAAAAACGATAGAATTGGTAATGTCGCTTAGGAAGAGAAGAATTATGAACACCGGAATTTTTTAAATACACTTTTTCCGCGATGTGATGACTGGAACATCATCAAAAATATTTCTATGGTGGGGGATATTTCATGCCGGATATCCGAATACCTGGCTTATAGGGTTACCCGGATATCCGATACTTGTTATCTGGCCAAACAACTATCCGTATCATGCCTACTCTCAACCATGTGGACAACATTTTTTAACAATAAAAGAAAAATTTAAATAACCTTATCTTTTATGATAACACACTATTATTATTTGTTTATAACTAAACTTAGTTCAAATAACTATAAATTATTCCAATTTCTCAATAATTGATTCAACTTTAGTGTGTTGTAATTTTTTTACTGTAGAGTTTTTGCCAAAAGTTTATTAAGGAAAATACATTATTTTAAGCCCCTCTAGTTACACTGTGAATCTTTTCCTTACGTAATGAATCACCCTTCACCTATGTGCGGTAGATAAAAACCATCTTGTTATAGAAAATAGCATAATATGTGTGTTGAAGGAAATCACTTGAACCTGTTCGGTTTGCATTTAGCACCGTGAATATATCGGCGACATTCAAGGAAGTATCTAACGGTATCGCACATTTCCGTTATCCCGCTATAAGTTAAGTAATCTCGCCGTTTTTAGTGGGATAGTTAGGTTGATGTAGAGCGTCAAGTCGCTGAATTTATTACGTGGCCGTGCGCAGCGCCGCTGCCGGCTCCGCGCAGAACGACTTGAGGAATGTGTGAGTTTCACGGGGAATCGCTGTATTTTATTGGCACGCTGAGCCAATCCCAGTCGGGTATTCCGACCAGATAGCCCGAAACCTCTTTTATACTGTACGTATTTTCGATTTAAATTCTTAAACCTTCTTTTTCCTACAATTCACCTTCGAGAATAAAAACTTGATACTGATTTTATTGCCTTGTGATTATTACGACCGTAACGCTTCCATCAATACAAGTTTCTCAATACCCAGGCTATTTTTGTTTTCTAAACTATAGCATCTACAAGTTTGGTTAAAGTTGGGGTGCGTTTAAAAATGAGTAAATATTAAGGACACGATAAAATAGGATTAACGATTGACTACAAATCAACCAAATACTTAACACGCTAAAAAAATTACATTCCACAACTGAATTCACGACTGAAAAAATAACTACACAGGAAAAATATAAAATCCATTTTTGGTGAGAAATAAATAGTTTATTCATGAAATAGACATACCAGTTGTCTACTTTTTTATGAGCTATAGGAAATATAATATTAATATTTGAATTTCGCTCTAAGTTTTTACCTATTATTATTAGACTTGCAACGAATAGTGTATTCGGCCATATGCCGAATACCGAATATTCGGCGGATGCCTTGGCCGAATAGCCGAATATTCGGCGAATAAAATTCGGCTGGTTTGGCGCCAATTTTTTGTGCGATCTGTAACAGCAGCCCTCCCTATATCTCTGCCTAGCTGCTACTACAATACTATACAATACATATTATCTCAGTATAAGTATGTGTTTTATTTTTATTATTTTATTTCAGGCAAAAATTACCAAATTAAATACCCAAATTTTCCACTTTCCTCAATATTATAAACTATTCGGTATTTGCCGAATAATGCATTGCTATTCGGTATTCGGCCGAATAGTAAAATGTGGCCGAATAGGCAGAATACCGAATAGTTGCCGAATATTTGTTGCAAGCCTAATTATTATGAATTGCACTATGAATGCGGACGAGGCAAAAGTGGTGTATCAGGATAGGAATGTTTGGTGGAGATTGATTGTTGGTTGACTGTGTTTCTGGGTTCGTGCTACCCCACTAAGTGGGATTTAGCGTGATGTTATGTATGTAGGTATATATGTTTTTACCTATTAGTTTTCAAGCAAAAGTGTGGATAGGTAAAATGTTTAGAATTAAAAACTAAAATCAAATGAGCATGAGCAATATATAATTTTTAGCTATTTACAGTGTGCCATAGTAAACAAAACATACAAGCAGTCGTATTATTTGAGTTTAACAGATGGCATTTTGCAGAGTTTTAATAGTTATTTATGTATTAAGTAATTAAATTTAATTTTCAATTACGACACATCAACAAATAACATTTTTCAAGTGTTGTTTTTTTTTTTTTTTCAAAATGTACTGGTTTGTAGATTTAAACAAAAATATGAAAATATAATATTTCGTAAATGATGACAGTAAGAGACAAATGTTTCAAACAAGAATTGTAGATAATAACATTCTACGTATTATTTTAATAAGAAAAATTGCCATTCGTAATTTACTGAGATATTTCAAAATAACTTGATAGGGCTTCAAGTAAACTACCACTTCGGGTTAGTGGATTATCACCAAAAACTAATCAGCTCTTTCAAAGGGGATACAAATGATTTATATAAAATTTTAAATTTAGTAGTTTTTGAGAAACCGTAAGTCCAGAGATGCACATAGACTAACAGACAGATAGACAGACTGAAAGACAGACAAACAAACACGCAGACATTATCGCGATACTATTAAAATCGTATCTAGATAACCTAAAATGTGCTCATCCACTGAAAACTGATTACCGAATTTTTTATATGATTCTTATAACTTACAGAATGTTGCGGAAGGTTAAAACATTTGACGATCTTCCAAAATAACTTTATAACACTTGAGTTTAAATCTCGTCCATGAGACCTTAAATTTAGTACCAAATATGGTAGGATTTAAATAATATTTATAAAAAAAAAAAAACAATTGACAATCGTCCAAAATAACTTTTTGGCACTTGTATTGAACTCGTCAATGAGACTTAAAATTTGATACCAAACATGGTAGATTTATACAAACATCCACTTCCGATTATTGGATTATCAAAAAAAATTAATCAGCTCTTCCAAAGGAGATACAAATAATAATACAGTATATAAAATATCAAAATTTTCAGTTTAGTAGTTTTTGATAAACCGTAACTCCGAAGACCCACACTGACAGACACATACACATACATCATCGCGAAACTATTCAAATCGTATTCTAGGTACTCTAACACGTGCTTATCCACTGAAAACTCACTACCGAATTTTAAACATGATTAGTTTATAACTATACCTCCTTTGCAGGATGTGGCGGGAGGTAAAAAGGGCGGTATTCCACATTAGGATCCTATTCCATATTTGGTTACTTTCCAATATGTATCATAGGGTTGTTTTATTTATAGATTTCCGTTTTTTTTTTTTTTTCTTAAACGCTTTTGACAAGATATTGCTGGGACACACAGTATGCAGCGACATACTCGTACTCGTAATTCATTTTAGTTTTATTGTGTTTTATGCTTTTCGTTAATTATTTTTAATTATTTGAACCGCTACAACTTGCAGTCGGCCGCGTTATTATTTTATTTGTATTTCCATTTTAATTACGAAGACAGCAGCCAGAGCCAGTGGCTCCAGTGGCTGCCCGGACGTGCGATCATGACAGCTCTTAATTACGAGAAGAATGCCGACGCCGGGATGTTCTTCCGCTGATCACGTGACCGGAAATCTTCGTTTATGAACTCTTCGCCACAGCGAAAATTACGTGCAGAAGTTTCGCTGATAGAAGCTAATGAAAGTTCTTTTACTTTTATTCGTGCTCGGACCGCCATGATTGAATTTGGTAGACGGAGAACGGGCTGGCCGGGGTTATGATGCTACGTGTGTTCATTTTACTTCATATAACTCATTAACAGGAAATGAAATTACGACTTTTTCAAGCCCCTTTTACTGCACGGCGACGCGGCGTTTTGAATATGCTTTTAGCGTAATATAAATATTATTATTAATTTTCGCTACACATGAACTCATGAACAAATCCTTTTGTTGGTTCGCGCGCAACAATTCCATTGTTTACTTTCAGCTGGTTCCGAAATTTTTGTGAAACAAATTTTCGTTGCATTATTGTATGAAATTTTGTATGAATTAAACATATTTTTTTGCAAAAGAGTTGATACTCCATAACCGTATATTCATTGACATAATATACAGAACAAATTATGTTGCAAATATACGTATAGTTTAAATAATAGTATATTATGATACAAATGCATAAGTAAGCTTTTAAAGCACGTACGACGAGTTTAAGAGCACGACGCGAAGCGGAGTGCTTTTAACGTTGTTAGTGCATTAAAAGCACTTATACACGCGTGTCATATGCTATTTTTTTTATTATAACTTCATCATAGTCTAGGAAAAACTGAAAAGCAACATTTTGATTTGGATAATTTTACGCGTGTGACGTCGTATACAAGTCGAATATTTACAAATAGTTTTAAGTTACGGAACCTTGTTACAAAACGCGATTGACATCATGTCAATTTCTTCATGTTTAAAGTAATGAGGTCTTAGGATCCATTTTCAAATAACAACGAACCATGTGTTATTGAAAGTATCGTCTGCTACGCAGACATCTTCAGCAAATATTTATTGATCTTAAAATGTTTAAAAAAAGGAAAGAGGTTACATGAAACAAAAATGGGGTTTTTTATTTACATTTTAAGTGAACATTGAAATTTTTCGTGACAAGTTCTTGTCACACATCAAGATGATGCGATGATGCGTCTAAGTAGTATTTTATGGAAAAGCATTTTTAATGAAACATATACTGATAAATATTAAATTTGGAAAATATTTTTGGAACATACACCCTAAGGTGTCAATAATAAAGAAGAATCCAGATTGATTGTCTAGTACTAATGTGTCCAACATAGGAGCTCAAAATTTGAAATGTTTTTGTGATTTATTTGAGCATTTAAGTTATTAAATTAGTTAAAGTGTTTCAAGTAATAATTGTTTTTCCTAATTTTTTTCCACACTTCAAGTTCGGATCTTTCGAAAAACTCATTAATTTCTTCATAATGCCAATGTTACTGAATTTTCAGTTATTTCAACTGAGTTACTGACAAGTTCAATTATTGTTTCTCGTATAACTGAAATATTTTGTAAATTCAACTGAGGTTTTCAGTCATACGGATATAGCCCAAAATCCCAAATATTAAAACACGAATGTCAGAAATCCCGTATTATCAAGATACTGAAATAATTTATTGATTCTTGTACTTTTTTTACTTTTTGCGCGATATCATAATTCTCTTTATACAAAAATTACAATATTATTAGTACTTGCAAGTTAGGTTCAGCTTACCAAAAGAGTTAACCATCGATTGTAAAACCGGGCCTAAGAGTAACTGAACCACTTATTTCAGTATTTTTCGTGTCATTTTTATTAACTCGATTTCTTTGTGCGTTCTATTTAAAAAAATCTGTTGTGGGTACTACAATACCTCCCGCCATAGATTTCAAATCGAACAATGCAGGAACACGGACCACCACTATCAAGAAACGCTCATCCCTTCAAAAAATTATGACACATGTCAAAATATGACATTTGTCAACCGTTGATTTGTTTTTTCAAAAAACACAGGTTAGCAGATTTAAACGAAAGTATTAAAATATAATTTTTCTTTAACGTGTTGTAATTCGAAAATGGTGACAGTAAAAGGAAAATGTTTCAAACAATAATTGTAGATAATAACATTTTACACATTATTCTAAAAACAAAATTGTTATTAAATTATAATTTATTCAGATATTTAAAAATAACATGATAGGGTTTCAAGTAGACTTCCAACGAATAGTGTATTCGGCCTAAGGCCGAATACCGAATATTCGGCGGATTCCTTGGCCGAATAGCCGAATATTCGGCGAATAGTATTCGGCTGGTTTGGCACCAATTCTTCGTGCGATCTGTAACAGCATTCGTCCCTAGGTCTCTGCCTAACCGTTACTACAATACTATATTATACATATTATCTCACTATAAAAATGTGTTTCAGTTTTATTATTTTATTTAAGACAACAATTACCGAATGAAATACCCAAAATTTCCACTTTTCTCAACATTCTAAACTATTCGGCCGAATAGTAAAAATGTGGCCGAATAGGCCGAATACCGAATAGTTGCCGAATATTCGTTGCAAGCCTAGTTTCAAGTAAACTACCACTCGCGGTTATGGGATTATCACCAAAAACTAATCAGTTTTCTAAAGGGAGTACAATTGACATATACAAGATATCAACATTTTCAGTTTAGTAGATTTTGAGAAACCGTAACTATAGAGATCCACACAGACTGACAGACAGACTGACAGAGACTGACAGACTGACAGACAGACAGACCCACACACAGACATCATCGCGAAACTATTAAAATCGTATTCTAGGGAGCCTAAAACGTGCTCATTCAGTGAAAACTCACTACCCAATTTTTAGCATGATTCCTATACCTCTCTTACAAGATATGACGAGAGATAAAAATCGATAAAATAGAATTATAATATATCTTTAATTAGTTATATTTTCGTGTAAATTCGTTTCTCTGGCTCCGCCACTGAGGTTAGCCGATTGCAATCCACCGGAAAAGCTAATCTGGAGACTTGTGAAGTGTGGAGGCAGATAAGCGACGACGTAGGCGTGAGTCGCGGGTACACCGGCGCTGAAGCCGCAGCCATAAGACTGCGCACCAAATCAAGGACTTGATGGGCGATAGCTCAGCGGATGTCTGCGAAGAGACGAAACCGGGGCTCGGAAGTAACACAAAGATTCAAATAGGAAATAATATAACGGCGCTGTACAATCGCAATCAATATCGTGTTTCGGCGATTTGTTTTTTTAATAATTTGAAGCGGGATGCGCTTCATTTCGTCCAGCTTATAAATTTAAATTGGTTTTTTTATTCAATCATCCACGTCGAAGATAATTGAATCGTGAATTTAATCGCGGCATTTTTGTTTAAACCGAATTAGACGAGTGATATCTGCGTGGCCCGGCATCAGTTTATTCCAGGGGTTTAGTTATGCTAATCTGAGCTTCGGTCCGCGCAGCGAAGCTTGTGCACTCGCATAAAAACAAACTCAGCTATAAGAATGCATGGTTTTACTGCAACAATCACACGAAATTCATGTTAGGGAAATAAATACTAAAAAGAATTGAAGGAACAATATGAAATTTATACTTCTCGAATGTAGGTTTTAATTAATTAGTTTCCTTTAATTGAATTTGACGCCGAGTTTAATTTTTTACAAAGAAGAGTTTCCATTGTTCTTTCTAGAATTTCAATCAATGCTTACATTCTAACACATAGCACATAAAAAGAAGTGAAGTAATTATGAAAAAACTAGTGTGAACACCAAATTATTTTCTTTTGTGTAAAATATTTTTTCTCTAAGGTTATTAATTCGCCCAAAAATACACTGTTCGTGTTTAAAGGATACATTCTATATTTTTTCCCTTTGCTATACAAAATTCTAATTTCTTTCGGAATTTTACGTATAAATTTACTGCAATACATCATATATCTGTCAAAATTATCCTTCTGGTACAATAATTATTTTAAGGTTGCCAACACTGGGTTGGTCAAAATCGTCATATAATGGATTATTTTAATGACGATTTTTGAGCACTTTAGTGCCGATTTCAAATAAATATTATTAAACATACTGTAACGTTTAATTCGTTACTCTGCTTCAATGATGTTAAGTAAAGAATCACTGAAATATAGTAATTCTGGAACGCGCTCTGGCAACACCAGCGCGTGCCGATAGAGAAAGCGATTCACGGGGGATGCTGTCTTTGTCGTACAGTCTGCTCAACAAGTATTTTACAATACTGTATTAGGCTTCCAAATTATCAAGAAATGGGGCTGATCACAATTCATGAAACGTACATGTCGAATGCATTTTGTATGATATCTTATGATGACGAATGCTTGCTTCAGTATTGATAGTTTGTTTTTATTGGCAGCAAAACTGTAGCCATACACATTACAAATTTTCTTGTTTTTAAAAGTTTTTTTTTTTGAGAAAATTCAATCTTAACCTATAATCTAGATTCTAGAAATACAATGTACCTTTTATTTTTACATCTTATTTAAATAATACGGCTTAAACAAATGTAAAAATTACATTGGAATACTCCTAAAATTACTACTGTTGTTATTTATTAAAAAAAAATTAATTAATACAATGAAATTTATGTATCTTACGTTTAGTTCAGCTTTCTACCACTAGTTAGCGTTCGAATTGACATAAACACATAAAAATACTAATAATTACATTTATTTACACAACTATTTATTTCACTGATTTATTTATCTTCATACGTTGAATATTTATGTACACTCACTGACGGTTTAAACTAGAATGTGCGACATTCGCTAGGCGACCTCTTAAACGAGTATATCCCTGTGTTGCAAGCTCTCGAACAGTTCAGGCGCCTTCAAGAATCTTCTAGAATTGGCGCCGCGTATTTATCGGCTGCGACGTTACTTCGGCAGGTATCAACTGATCTGTATTCATTACAATGTAATTTAATTTTTCTCGAAATTAGATGAGAAATTTGGGAAAAAATTCTAATAACTTTTCCGAAGATAATTTCATATTTGAAAGAAATTAATTTTACTAATATATGAATCACTTAAACTTCAATTTCCGATTTTGAATCCGGTAACTTACAAATATGAATAATGAACAACAACAATAATATGAATATTACTTAATCTTTACACGTTCGTGAATTATTGAGCATACGTGCACACATCCATCCATTCACACAGTAATCATTTAGAAAATGGTTAAAATGTTTCAGTTCTTCCGACTCTACGTAAAAATTTCGAAGGTCCAATAATTTCAACTAAATGAACTTTTTTTCTCAATTTTTTATTACCGTTTATTCTTTCGTAGGCAATGATAATTCTGCTGTTAGTGTTGAAAATACTAGCACTGTATGCGCAAAATATTATCATAGCGAGATCTGCAGTAAGCAAGGTTTCCCGCTCGCGCTCAGTAAGCTATTGGCCTGATAACGTATAGAGAGGTTGAAATGAATGAAACAGCGGGCAGATAAAACGGCGAGAAAGACAAAGTAACATGATAATCCAAAAGAATTGAACTCGTAGAAGTGGAAGAAACAAATGTAATCCTATCGAGATGTGGAGCGCTCCCTGGAGCACAGCAATGAATGACAGTCGCGCCGCGCCGCGCCAACGTGATGCTACCTCGTCACTATCTCTCTGGACGACAAATCGTGTTATAAAGTTTTAACTGATGGAGACGACCGAGCCGTACACAGACGAAAACTTCAGGTTTTTTTTTGTTTTATGTGACTTTAATTCTGCAAGAGCTTTATATTTATGTCTCTGTTTTATTTAATGGAATTGTAAAATGTCATCTACATTGTTCTGTTCGTATATCTTCCCAGTTTTTTTATATACATGAATCTGAATTGAAATGTAAGTAGTAATATTCGGAATTATGGATCATACATGCATACGTTTGGGATTATATTCATTATTCATTAGTGTTACAAGAAAAGAACGAGCAACAATTGAAATCCATGATACAATGATGTTAGTTATGAAAATACAGTATTTGATTTGAGTAAAGAAAAGTCGTGAAACTACCAAATTCTAGGGAGTTCAAATATAAAACATTACAAGAACGCAACATATTGTAACTACTACAGACAGGTTGAAATCTGTCGAAGTGACGCCACGCCCGATAAATACACGGCGCAGTTACTCGAAGCATCGCGAAGGCGCTTGAAATGTTCGAGAGGCTGCCACATAGAGGTTTATAAGGGTTCGCCGAGCGAAAAGCAGTCCAGTCTAGTCCAAACCGTCAGTGAGTATGAATAAATATTCGACGTGATAAGGCTCAGTAGAAATAAATAATCGATTGAAATAAGTAGATGCTGTGTAAGTAAATGTAATTATTCGTGTTTTTTGAGTGTTAAATAAATAAATCATGTTTGTAACTTATAATGTGTGTATTCTTTCAAATTCACCGAACCCGAGTAACAAGTTAAACGTTACAATATACTAATTACACAATAAAATTACCCTAGAAAAATTTAACAAAAGTCACTGGACTGTGGTAGTTTATAAATAGTTCTGAAATGTTATCTACATAAATACTTTTTTTGTCGATTGACATTAAAGATGACGCTTCACGGACTGCTTACAGTCTGTAAAGTGTCACTTTTATGCTTAGGCTGTAAAAATATTTTATATTACAACCGCTCAACAAACACATAGCAAACGTAAATAAATGCCTAGCAACCGTTCAACACACGCATGGCAACGTAATATGACAGCGATAACCTTCAAAATATCTATATCAAATAATTGCTAAATTAATATTAATTCCAATTCGACAAAAAAATTATATGTTCAACTCGGCATCAAACACAGATTTATAGCTTCGGCAGCATTCATTGCCTCGGCTTCGCCTCGTCAATGAAACTGCAGCCCGTGCTGTAAATCTGGTATTTTGATGCCTCGTTAAACAAATAACTATTGTATATGTGGATCATTACAGAGGATTCAATTTTCTGATACATGTTTCATTTTTTATATAATATTTATATAATAACTCGACTCAAAAATATCGTACTATATATAATAGAGGTTTAAAAAATATTATAAATAATTAAGATATTTGAGGTATAAAGATAGCAATTCTGGCGTCATAATATCTGTTTAAACTTTTCTCTCAGAGCCTCACACATCAATTGCTTTCTAAATTCTTTGTACTTCTTTTATTTTCAAGCTTTCAGATTGTCCAAGTGTCAAATGGTTGGTACCTAATTGAAAGATTTTGTGTTTTGTTTTCAATTCGTAATTAAATAACATAAATCACACTTGTTTGATAATTCGCGCGATAGTGAAACCACGTGGTTAGATCGATAAAATAAAATTAAAATATGTTGAATGACATAGGTTAACAAAATTTACAAGTGGTAACCAAATATTTGACTAAAATAATCTTACAGTTTATTCATAGTTCTTCCTAGAATAAATAGTATTCATGCATATTTTGATAAGTTACCAGGAAAAAAATATTTTAATTCCAATTAAATAATTTTCTAAACAACATGTTAGAACATTTATGTGACTACAAATATTTTAATCCCTTCTACTTGAGATCCATAACACACGACAATAATGACGTCAGAGCTGGGCAGTACTTGAGTACATTACTCTAAAGTACTACTCAAAGTACAAATTTGGTACTCTGTACTTATACTTGAGTACATTAAAAATATCAATACGTATACTCATACTCTAAAGACATTGCTATAATACTCATACTCAATACTCCAAATGGTACTCTAAGTACATTAAAAGTACTCCGAATTGTGAGTACTACAAGTATCTATACTCTATTTTTGGTTCAAAGTACGAGTACAACAATCAAGTAAGGATTTACAGAAAAATTTAATGAATTATTCTGTTTAACTGAAGACGAGTAACCGTAATTTACCAGCCAAATACATTCTTATTTCCAAAGCTTAATTTACTAAAATTGGTAACAATTCAGGCTGTATATCAAACAACATTATTTAAATAAAATTACTCACATTTACTATAATGACGTCACAAGTACTCAATACTCATAGAGTATTGAGTACTTTTTGTACTGTGTACTCAGCGCAGAACGATTTTTCAAATATTCAAGAAAAATAATCAAGAGTACTTTTTATTATCAGTACTAGTACTCAATACTCGATTACATTTACTAGGTACTTTGCCCAGCTCTGAATGACGTTATAAAAATTCAAAAAAATCATGGCGGGTTCATAAATAACAATAAAGACTTTCTGTAGATAGTTTTCAATTAAGATTATCAAAGTCAAATCTATGGTGAAGATTGATTCTATATTTCGATCAAGCTATTTTCTCTGTTTCCAATTCTTTAATACCTTTTTAAGTTTAGTTTTCTTAGTTATTGCTTAATTACATACCGCCATATTCTTTACATTTAATTTGATAAATCACATCAGATTAATTATTTATGTTAATAACACAATTTGAAAATTTTCAGTTTATAATAATCTACATAGTCTTTTATCAATGGAAGTTTACAAAAAAAAATTCTTATTATTAATAGTTTCAACTACATTTTTATTTATATTTATATTATTATTTACAGTTTTGTGTTTGTTTACCATTATGATAATTATTTTATTTTGATAATTTAATTTAATTTTAAGTGTTTGAATATTTTTATGATGAAAGTTGCTCCAAGAAAACTTAAACTTTAAATTTGATTTAAATAAAACAAAAGCAACTCGAAGTTATGTGTCTATTGGAATAACTGACATTGCTGCGAAACATTCGATTTGCTTTTGTTCAATTAATCTAAGTTTCAAATTTAAGTTTTGTTGGTGCAATGAGGTATTCCAGTATAATTGAATTTATCCAAAGTAATCACTCTTTTGTATAGTTTATATCACACTATAATGGGATAACACAGTAAAACATGCTGAAAAATTTTTATGCATAAATCTATGTTAGAAGAATGCAATTTTTAAGCTATAGTAAACTCTCCTGAACATTGTGACCTCACAACGCCTACCGCTCACTTCATGACTATATGTTTGGTTTTGCGAATATTTTTGTTAATTCAAATATTATTTTTGAACATTATGATACTCTGATTCCAGGTATGTGTTGTTATGACCAATGTTCTTGATACTTGATAATTATTAGACAAAAACTGTAAACACACTCGTGAGACACGGACATGTTGGCATTGACAACATGATAACAATGAGCACGGGCTTGTTCATCCTGAAGTTAGCTCTAGGTATAGTGACGTCACAGTCTGATTCATTAAAATTTAATTAAATCTTTTAAAAAATCATACCTCACTTAGTAAGATTTTTTTTTTCATTTAAAATGTCATATTTTTATTACTAGTGACCCAAAATAAGAAAGCAAAAATAAAACGGAAAACGTTGGTATCCCCCATTGATCTTCAATGACCTAAATTTTTAATTCTGTGCAAACAATTGTTAATTACTCTTAATTTTTGAGTCAGAGGATGTTTGGAACAAAAGTTCAAAATTCTGTCCGTTAACTCTATTTAATTTAATAGAATTGTAAAATATCATCTTCATTCTACTGTTTGTATATTTTTTAAAAATACGGAGCACCTAGTTTCTTATGCACATGGATCTGAATTTAAATGTTATATGTGTGACATATAAAATAAATACTTGAGTTATTTGCTTAAGTCACTCTCATCTCGCCTCGATTTCCCAAACGCGTGTGGAATTTTTGCGACTTGTCTCTAAATGAATGGTTCTGCATTCTTTCTTGTTCAAATCCTTCTTCCAATGATACTGTAAGAGTGTAAGGTACCTTCGTCGCGTTTCTCCAGGTCTCGACCGGGGCTCGTACAAATGGACTGAAGAACGATTTTCAACTTTAATCAAACGTAAATGCAATATAAATTAAAAGTTCGCTTTCTCCGACAATTTAAACTCGGCTGCTGACTCTGACAGCCGATTTATTGAAAATCTAAAGTCAAATGAATTACTGAGAAACTTTCCGCACGGACTAAACATTACGGAAATTGCACAAACGGAATCTAATTCAACGAGGGTACGACATATTTATTAAATATTATTACTGCCACCACCAACGAGGCGAAACTGAAAATTACGTACAGTATTATTCATTTCATTTATTTGCTGAAGTACTGAAATAGTCTCTATACAGGATGGATAATCGCAAGAGGTATCATAGCGTTTCCAATGCTATTTGTGATTTTTTGACTCTATTATTTACTATTTTACTCTACCGGGAACCGGAAAAATGACGGAAATGTTAAAATCAACAGTGCCATGAAATAATAAAATAAATTGTTATTAAATAACAGGCATATTCACAAAAGGGATCCATTTTTTCATTATCTGTAACTTCGTTTCTAATTTAATTATACTATCAAAATGTGTCAAATTTTATGCTAACCGGTCTTGAATACAACCTTAGTTAATAAATTATGTGCAGTGAATGGAAAATGAATTTATGAGTAATAATAAAAATAGTTAGCGCTAATCCCTTTTATGAATCTACCTGTAAGTTTTTAGTTACGGACTATTTTTCACTATTTCTTCTTCCAAATTATAGACTATAAATCAGGAGACATGAAATCAAACATTGATGACAGCAAATGACAGATGAATCCAATAACTTTCAACTGTACATCAGTTTTGTTATTTTATGGCACTGATGATTTTAAGAAAATTATCAATAAATATTTCCGTCATGTTTCCGTTTCCCGGTAAAAGAAAATTATAAATATTAACGTCAAAAATTGCAGAACGGATTGTAATGCGTTACATCAAATATTTTTGTCTATTTTGTAATAATGTATAATAATTGTTAATCATTTACCTACAAGCATATGTAGATTTTTGTGCAAAGGGCCCCGCGAAACCTTGAAACGGCCCTGAGCTGAACCCAAATATATTAATGGGCTTTTCTGTACTTAATATTGTTTATGATTTTGACAGATGTAAACAAATTTGCTTATGCATGAGAAATAATTTAGTATCGTGATGTTATTTAAGCTATTCTTTGGGAAAGAAACAAGAAAAATAATTGCAATGAGCGATTCCGATAGTGAAATATTAGACAAAAAAGAATCGTAGAGTATGGGATGCAAACAAAATTATCGAAACAAATTACTTACCATTCTGTGTAACATAGCATTCGGTAAAAACAACATACCGGCTTGGAAACGAGCTTGGTAAGTTGATAAAAAAAATTGTTGTGGACATCACTGTACCTCCCGCCATAGATTTCTTATCATATGACACAGGGACACGGACCACCACTATCAAGAAAAGCTCATCACTTATGAAACATGTAAAAAATATGATGAGGCCTGAAGTAAAAATTATTTGAAATGATGTCGCATAAGTGTTATAAGCATTACTGTGGCAACGTGCATTGTTTACCTTGTTTAATAACTTGTTAAAATTTTACATTGTAGCTGTTAATTAGTAAATGGTGTTTACCGGTTTCAGGAGATTATACCTATGTTTACATGCACAAAAGTAGGCAGGGTAAGTATGTCATAACTCTATTCTGTAAAGTAATATTACCTTACTGACCTGTCAAAACAGTCAAGAAAATGAAAATAATACACAATGATAATATAACGCTATTTATTAATACACACGGAATTAAGCTGTTCAGAGATTCACCTGCTGCGTTCCAAATATTTTCAGGCAATTCAACATCGCCAAAATCCACTTTTTATCTAGCCATGAAGAACACATTAGACGTTTAGGTACAAAAATAATTTTAAATATGATACAAAAGAAGTGTAACCATGGTTTTAAATAAAAACAAACAGACTTACTTGATCACCTTCTAAAATTATGACAGACGTTTTTCATAAAAGGATTTCAATAAATAATATTTATTAATGACATTAACGTCTTCATATTCTGAAACCGGTAAACTATTGAACAAACCACGGATGTTATGAGTCATAACAGGCCTTAGATGTCTGACATCTGCGGCAATTACGATACTCATAACATCACTAGGAATGTTAATAGCTATTACAAGTGAGTAACAAGTAAAAATGATTATTTCACTCATTACAAATTTGACCAATTAGATGTCTCATTTTCCATGCTGTTTAATTAAATTGAAGCCAGCTTTTATATACAAATTTTGAACATTTTGAAGGCATATTTAGCCGGATAATTAGTTGCAGGGGCAAGATACTTACATGTTTTTTACCTTCACTGGTATTCTATGTCTTCAAACATGCTGAATTATTTAATTCAAACTATTTTTATTCACAAATTTGTGACGTTTATTTGGCAAGTAAAAAAAAAAAACAAACAATATGCTATAGTTACAAAAATACAACAAAATCTTATAGCGCTTTTTGTTTATGTGTGTACCGATTTATTTATGTGAAAATGTGTCATAATGAACGTTTTTGTACAATTTCTTCGGCAAGTATTAAACTTTATGCTATGACTTCATGAAATAATCTTGACATATACCCCTCGTGCTAAATAATTGAACCGATTAAATTTGATGTCTAGCTTATTTATAAAATTTTGTATTTTAAAAAGTGTTATCGTACATAATAATTTAAAATAAAAAAGTTTCAAATTATTATGTACTTAAACACTTGTTAAGCAAAATTTTTTGCATAAACTAGACATGTCAAATTTAATCGATTAAATTCCTAGCACTCCTGATATGAATATTGAGAAGAAACCCAAATAAAAACGATTTTACATAAAAAAATTGGGTTCCAGACAAAATTTTATATTAAAATGTGTTTCAATTTGCATATTTAATAGCAATTCTCGTTGTTTTTGACAAATGTAACATAACCTTACATTAGACAAGAACAAAACTATTAGAACATCCTTAACTTTAATAAAAAAAAATTTATAAATATGATGCAAAAATAGTGTAATGATGGTGTTAAATAAAACCAGACTTACTTGATCACCTTCTAAAATCATGACAGACGTTATTCATAAAATAATTTTAAAAAATAATATTTATTATTGACGTTGTCTTCAGATTCTGAAACCGGTAAACTATTGAACAAACCACGGATGTTATGAGTCATAACATGCCTTGATGTCAATCCTCGCTCTACGAGCTTTGATTTCAAACTGACATCTGCGGCTGTTATAATACTCATATAACTTGCTAGACATGTTAATAGCTATTAAACGTTCTCTTCTATTGTAAAATTTCTATATGTTTTCAATATTTTATTAAAATATCATTTTTATCATCATGCGAACTTGTTTCGTTTGTCCCCCACCTTTAATTTATACATTTTAGCTCGTTCCCCCTCGCGTTACATTATTAAGTCTATGTAAAACAGTAGAATATGAAATGTATTAACTTTGTAAACCTAAAATACACGTCAGTACTGTAACGTGCAACAAACGATATATTTAATACAGTGTTATAGCTCAAATACCTACAATTCATTTATTCTGAACATTGTTAGTACAAAATTAAACAACACACGGTACGGTTTATAATAAATTCATTCGTCGACAACAGTCCATGCCTGGTTTGGAACGGACGCCTTAGGCTATACAAATGTGTATTTATATTTAATTTAGCAATCTCCTGTTCCGCTATTGTTCTGTGGACACAGCAACGGAGCGTAGCAAAATGCAATGCGATCATGCAAGGGTCAGCGATGCTGTGTTCACATTGGGATAAGACTTTGCGGAAATTAGACAAATGTTGTCACATTATTAGCTCAATTTAACAATGCTCTTGACATTAAATGAGGCAAAAAAGCGATGTTGGGCTCTATTCTCTCTTACTGAGGGCTGGCAACATTGCCGCGGGGAGCAAGGAGTTAGGAGGCATTATTTGATTTAATGCAGTTGCTATGAGATATGAACCATAAACTGTTATGGGCACCACCAGAGCTGGGCAGTACATAAGTACTTTTGTATTGAGGTACCAAATTAAGTACTTTTCTAATACTCGGTATTTGTACTTAAGTATTCTTAAAATTTAAACCAAAGTACTTCATATTCAAGTACAATAGGCAAAATACTTGTACTTAAATACCAAAAAAGTACTTAAATACTTGAGTACTCTAAACGTACTTTATTAACTTAGTTTAGTATAAGCCTCACGATGCAAAACATCAGAGAGAATAATGACCATAATCCCGAATATAATACTGCTATTTTTCTACTACTGTAAATTTGGAAATATGGTTTAGCAAATTATCGAAATCAATTGAAAACACACGTTGAAAAACGAAAACAAAATATACAATGATAATTGACTACATGTCAACTGTTAGACGGCCGTTATTTGGTGATCTACTTATATCACGTCTTTAAAATAACCGTGTAGTATGGATTTCTGTCTCTGTGATTGGACGAGAAGATTAAATTATGAATCATATTTCAATGTTGTGAATTATGGTACTATAATTCAAAGAAAAAAATTTAAGAATCAGGGTATATTATATTTTTCCGCAATTAATACTAAAGTACACGATATTACTACGCGAAGTTGGCTCAAATAGTAACTGAAGTTCAACTTTCAGACTCTTGTGTCAAAATTTCATTTGACAGACTCTTATGTCAAACTTGAATATAAACCTAAAATATTACACAAATAATTCTATACCTAATATTATAGATGAATTTATTTTTTATTTACGAATTTCATGCAGATCGCATGCAGAACATGTTTAAGAATATTAATAATAAATAACAAAATTTGACAGTCTGAAAGTACTTTTGTTATCACAGCCATCTCCGTCGCAACAGCTAGTTGACGTTTAACAAAAACATAATGCTATTTATTTATGTTTTTAATTTTAATTTGACGATTTCGGAAACCTCGGCATTAAAGTAATTTTTATTACTCATATGATTTATTCCATATTCATAATAAAAAAAATTATACTTTAGTGCCTTGATAAACAAATAACTATAATAAATAAGAAATTATTTTTCATATTTTGACATTTTAATCCTGGAATGCCACATTGTGGTCTAAGAAACCCCACGATTTTCATCTAATTTTCCACATGCGCAGAATTAGCAATATTTTTGTTGCAAATTCCGTTCTTACTAGTATGTGGCAGGAGGTAATTATAAAGTAAAATAAAATGTTTGTATTTTATACTTAGAAATTTCCATTCAATTTAAATTAAAAATAACATGTTATAAAATACAACATAGAAAAACTTGTAAACAAAAATTAAGGCGCTTAAAAAAACTTCTAAACAAAAATTAAGACGTTTGTAACTTTTCCACGATAAAATCGCTTTACGCTTGATTCTTATTTGCAGAGTTCATGCCGCTCTATAATATTTTCTTCTAGTTGTCCTGATTGACTGCTCCTTTTTTTGCTATATTAAAAAGTTTAGTGTGATCACCACACGAATTTTGTGGCTCACCATTGGAATCTCGAGAAATGTAAGAGCTACGACTTCTATAGGACAGCAGTTGTCACAGTAGTAGGCCTATTTAATCATGTTTGGTTTTCCCGGCAAAATGCACAAGTCCACTACAAGTGGACATAAAGTCTATTGTAACGTACGCGGGTTTAAAAAGTTTTTATTTAAAAAAAAAAAGAAATATTATTAACAACAAATAATTATAATAAAGACTAAAAGTTAATAACACTACATTTAAAGACTAAAATAACGAATACAAAAATTTATACACTACTGTAAATAAGCACTATTATTTATATAAACTAGTCGAACGATATTTATTTAGGACGATATATTTATGTTCATACCACGCGATATATTTATGTTGATAAGTTCTTCATAGTAGTTCGGGAGTCAACTGTGTCAACTGACTGACTAACTCAACTAAGTCAACTCAACTAACTGAGTCAACTGACTGACTGACTGCTCCCGATGATTCGCACTTTTATATTTCACTTTCCTTGTTTCTAGAAGTGCCTGGAATATTCTCTATTCTAGCGCGAGCGGACTGGTTTAAACAAGCCGACGTTGCGTCATTTACTCGGCGGAGCAAGCCGACAAGCTTCAGTTTATCAGTGCCGCGTCCGTAACACTATTTTCTTAGATTTTTTAAAAAAAATTTAATAGTTATTTGTATACCAAGGCCGCGAAATCACTCTTTAGGAAACGGAGAGAAAATTGTCGCCAGGGCCGCTTGCGGCCGTGGCAGGATAATTTCGAGGGCGATAAAGGATTTCGCGGACAAGGTGTACACACTATTTTTTGTGCAACCGTAAACAATATTAATTACAAACTTTAAACAGTTTTATTGTAAATAGAAAGTGGCTATGGGATTGACTTTAGATGAACAAAACAATTACTTTTGAAAAAAATAATGTCAATTCTTTAGGGTAAAAATCAATCATTCTGGATTTCGCAGCCGTTACAATAACAACAGCAGTGAAATTTATTCCGCACTCTGTATGGCGGCTGCGAAATGCTTAAATCGCGTCCGGTTGCACAAAAAATAAGTTAATAAACTATGGCATATTTAGAAAAATTTTTTGAATAAAAAGTAAATATTTTAACTGTCTAACCAGAGGTGCAGAAAACAGCAATTTTTAATAGAGTTCGTGGATTCGTTATTAAATTAATAGCTCCGTGGTAATGAATTGGACTGTGGATCGTGAGATCCTCAGTTCGAATCCCACTACCGACAGTTGCTAATTTTAATTTATCCCCTGTGGTTCCCCTCCACTAACAAACTTCTGGGGTATGACTTGACAGCTTGTAACTGCATTTCATACGCAAAAATATATCGCCTACCGAGATCTGCGTCAGCAGAGTGCCAAACCCTTAATCTGTAAAAAGCGTGATGGTATATTTTTTTATTTTACTTTGCCCACGTGTGTAAAATCTGGTTTTTTCTAATATAATTTAATTTTGATGTTGTTTGCTTACTTAAAAGAGTAAGCAAAGTAAGCAATTTGATTTGCTCATTTATGTCACTGACATATGCGTGAGCGAAATTTTTAGTTTCTTCACTCGTATTGTAACATACTATTTAATAATTGCTAGGTTACAAAGAACGGGAAGTAATTTATTAACGCTAACGTACTGTAATATACTATTTATTGATTGCTAGGTTACAAAGAACGGTAAGTAATTTATTGACGCTAACGTAATATAATATAATATACTATTTATTGTTTGCTAGGTTACAAAGAACGTTAAGTAGTTTATTAACGCTTACATTTTGTAACATACTATTTGTTGTTTGCTAGGTTACAAAGAACGTTAAGTAATTTATTAACGCTAACATTTTGTAACATACTGTTTATTGATTGCTAAGTTACAAAGAACGGTAAGTAATTTATTAACGCTAACATTTTAAAACATACTATTTGTTTTTTTGCTCGGTTACAAAGAACTGTATGTAATTTATTAACGCTAACGTATTGTAATATACTATTTAATGTTTGCTATGTTACAAAAAACGGAAACTAATTTGTTAACGCAAACGAATTGTAATATACTATTTATTGTTTGCTAGATTACAAAGAACGGTAAGTAATTTATTAACGCTAACGTATTGTTATATACTATTTATTGTTTTCTAGTTTACAAACAACGGTAAGTATTTTATTAACGCTAACGTATTGTAATATACTATTTAGAGTTTGCTAGGTTAAAAAGAACGGTAAGTAATTTATTAACACTTACGTATTGTAATATACTATTTATTGTTTTCTAGTTTACAAAGTACAATAAGTATTTTATTAACGCTAACGTATTGTAATACACTATTTATTGTTTGCTAGGTTACAAAGAACGGTAAGTATGTTATTAATGCTAACGAATTGTAATATTTTATTTATTTTTTGCTAGGTTACAAAGAACGGTAAGTAATTTATTAACGCTAACGTATTGTAATATACTATTTATTGTTTGCTAGGTTACAAAGAACGGTAAATATTTTATTAACGCTAACGTATTGTAATATACTCTTTATTGTTTTCTAGTTTACAAAGAACGGTTAGTATTTTATTAGCGCTAACGTATTGTAATATTTTATTTATTGTTTGCTAGGTTACAAAGAACAGTAAGTAATTTATTAACGTATTGTAATATAGTATTTATTGTTTGCTAGGTTACAAAGAACGGTAAGTAATTTATTAACGCTAACGTATTGTAATATACTATTTATTGTTTGCTAGGTTACAAAGAACGGTAAGTATGTTATTAATGCTAACGTATTGTAATATTTTATTTATTTTTTGCTAGGTTACAAAGAACGGTAAGTAATTTATTAACGCTAACGTATTGTAATATCCTATTTATTGTTTGCTAGGTTACGAAGAACGGTAAGTAATTTATTAACGCTAACGTATTGTAATATACTATTTATTGTTTGCTAGGTTACAAAGAACGGTAAATATTTTATTAACGCTAACGTATTGTAATATACTCTTTATTGTTTTCTAGTTTACAAAGAACGGTTAGTATTTTATTAGCGCTAACGTATTGTAATATTTTATTTATTGTTTGCTAGGTTACAAAGAATGGTAAGTATTTTATTAACGCTAACGTATTGTAATATACTATTTATTGTTTGCTAGGTTACAAAGAACGGTAAGTATGTTATTAATGCTAACGTATTGTAATATTTTATTTATTGTTTGCTAGGTTACAAAGAACGGTAAGTAATTTATTAACGCTAACGTATTGTAATATACTATTTATTGTTTGCTAGGTTACAAAGAACGGTAAGTATGTTATTAATGCTAACGTATTGTAATATTTTATTTATTGTTTGCTAGGTTACAAAGAACAGTAAGTAATTTATTAACGTATTGTAATATACTATTTATTGTTTGCTAGGTTACAAAGAACGGTAAGTAATTTATTAACGCTAACGTATTGTAAATATACTATTTATTGTTTTCAAGTTTACAAACAGCGGTAAGTAAATTATTAACGCTAACGTAATGTAATATACTATTTATTGTTTGCTAGGTTACAAAGAACGGTAAGTATTTTATTAACGCTAACGTATTGTAATATACTATTTACTGTTTTCTAGTTTACAAAGAACGGTAAGTATTTTATTAACGCTAACATATTGTAATACTTTATTTATTGTTTGCTAGGTTACAAAGTACGGTAAGTATTTTATTAACGCTAACATATAGTAATATACTATTTATTGTTTACTAGGTTACAAAGAACGGTAAGTATTTTATTAACGCTAACTTATTGTAATATACTATTTATTGTTTGCTAGGTTACAAAGAACGGTAAGTATTTTATTAACGCTAACGTATTGTAATATTTTATTTATTCTTTGCTAGGTTACAAAGAACGGTAAGTAATTTATTAACGCTAACGTATTGTTATATACTATTTATTGTTTTCTAGTTTACAAAGTACAATAAGTATTTTATTAACGCTAACGTATTGTAATACACTATTTATTGTTTGCTAGGTTACAAAGAACGGTAAGTATGTTATTAATGCTAACGAATTGTAATATTTTATTTATTTTTTGCTAGGTTACAAAGAACGGTAAGTAATTTATTAACGCTAACGTATTGTAATATACTATTTATTGTTTGCTAGGTTGCAAAGAACGGTAAGTAATTTATTAACGCTAACGTATTGTAATATACTATTTATTGTTTGCTAGGTTACAAAGAACGGTAAATATTTTATTAACGCTAACGTATTGTAATATACTCTTTATTGTTTTCTAGTTTACAAAGAACGGTTAGTATTTTATTAGCGCTAACGTATTGTAATATTTTATTTATTGTTTGCTAGGTTACAAAGAACAGTAAGTAATTTATTAACGTATTGTAATATACTATTTATTGTTTGCTAGGTTACAAAGAACGGTAAGTAATTTATTAACGCTAACGTATTGTAATATACTATTTATTGTTTGCTAGGTTACAAAGAACGGTAAGTATGTTATTAATGCTAACGTATTGTAATATTTTATTTATTTTTTGCTAGGTTACAAAGAACGGTAAGTAATTTATTAACGCTAACGTATTGTAATATACTATTTATTGTTTGCTAGGTTACGAAGAACGGTAAGTAATTTATTAACGCTAACGTATTGTAATATACTATTTATTGTTTGCTAGGTTACAAAGAACGGTAAATATTTTATTAACGCTAACGTATTGTAATATACTCTTTATTGTTTTCTAGTTTACAAAGAACGGTTAGTATTTTATTAGCGCTAACGTATTGTAATATTTTATTTATTGTTTGCTAGGTTACAAAGAATGGTAAGTATTTTATTAACGCTAACGTATTGTAATATACTATTTATTGTTTGCTAGGTTACAAAGAACGGTAAGTATGTTATTAATGCTAACGTATTGTAATATTTTATTTATTGTTTGCTAGGTTACAAAGAACGGTAAGTAATTTATTAACGCTAACGTATTGTAATATACTATTTATTGTTTGCTAGGTTACAAAGAACGGTAAGTATGTTATTAATGCTAACGTATTGTAATATTTTATTTATTGTTTGCTAGGTTACAAAGAACAGTAAGTAATTTATTAACGTATTGTAATATACTATTTATTGTTTGCTAGGTTACAAAGAACGGTAAGTAATTTATTAACGCTAACGTATTGTAAATATACTATTTATTGTTTTCAAGTTTACAAACAGCGGTAAGTAAATTATTAACGCTAACGTAATGTAATATACTATTTATTGTTTGCTAGGTTACAAAGAACGGTAAGTATTTTATTAACGCTAACGTATTGTAATATACTATTTACTGTTTTCTAGTTTACAAAGAACGGTAAGTATTTTATTAACGCTAACATATTGTAATATTTTATTTATTGTTTGCTAGGTTACAAAGTACGGTAAGTATTTTATTAACGCTAACATATAGTAATATACTATTTATTGTTTACTAGGTTACAAAGAACGGTAAGTATTTTATTAACGCTAACTTATTGTAATATACTATTTATTGTTTGCTAGGTTACAAAGAACGGTAAGTATTTTATTAACGCTAACGTATTGTAATATTTTATTTATTCTTTGCTAGGTTACAAAGAACGGTAAGTAATTTATTAACGCTAACGTATTGTTATATACTATTTATTGTTTTCTAGTTTACAAAGTACAATAAGTATTTTATTAACGCTAACGTATTGTAATACACTATTTATTGTTTGCTAGGTTACAAAGAACGGTAAGTATGTTATTAATGCTAACGAATTGTAATATTTTATTTATTTTTTGCTAGGTTACAAAGAACGGTAAGTAATTTATTAACGCTAACGTATTGTAATATACTATTTATTGTTTGCTAGGTTACAAAGAACGGTAAGTAATTTATTAACGCTAACGTATTGTAATATACTATTTATTGTTTGCTAGGTTACAAAGAACGGTAAATATTTTATTAACGCTAACGTATTGTAATATACTCTTTATTGTTTTCTAGTTTACAAAGAACGGTTAGTATTTTATAAGCGCTAACGTATTGTAATATTTTATTTATTGTTTGCTAGGTTACAAAGAACAGTAAGTAATTTATTAACGTATTGTAATATACTATTTATTGTTTGCTAGGTTACAAATAACGGTAAGTAATTTATTAACGCTAACGTATTGTAATATACTATTTATTGTTTGCTAGGTTACAAAGAACGGTAAGTATGTTATTAATGCTAACGTATTGTAATATTTTATTTATTTTTTGCTAGGTTACAAAGAACGGTAAGTAATTTATTAACGCTAACGTATTGTAATATACTATTTATTGTTTGCTAGGTTACGAAGAACGGTAAGTAATTTATTAACGCTAACGTATTGTAATATACTATTTATTGTTTGCTAGGTTACAAAGAACGGTAAATATTTTATTAACGCTAACGTATTGTAATATACTCTTTATTGTTTTCTAGTTTACAAAGAACGGTTAGTATTTTATTAGCGCTAACGTATTGTATTATTTTATTTATTGTTTGCTAGGTTACAAAGAATGGTAAGTATTTTATTAACGCTAACGTATTGTAATATACTATTTATTGTTTGCTAGGTTACAAAGAACGGTAAGTATGTTATTAATGCTAACGTATTGTAATATTTTATTTATTGTTTGCTAGGTTACAAAGAACGGTAAGTAATTTATTAACGCTAACGTATTGTAATATACTATTTATTGTTTGCTAGGTTACAAAGAACGGTAAGTATGTTATTAATGCTAACGTATTGTAATATTTTATTTATTGTTTGCTAGGTTACAAAGAACAGTAAGTAATTTATTAACGTATTGTAATATACTATTTATTGTTTGCTAGGTTACAAAGAACGGTAAGTAATTTATTAACGCTAACGTATTGTAAATATACTATTTATTGTTTTCAAGTTTACAAACAGCGGTAAGTAAATTATTAACGCTAACGTAATGTAATATACTATTTATTGTTTGCTAGGTTACAAAGAACGGTAAGTATTTTATTAACGCTAACGTATTGTAATATACTATTTACTGTTTTCTAGTTTACAAAGAACGGTAAGTATTTTATTAACGCTAACATATTGTAATATTTTATTTATTGTTTGCTAGGTTACAAAGTACGGTAAGTATTTTATTAACGCTAACATATAGTAATATACTATTTATTGTTTACTAGGTTACAAAGAACGGTAAGTATTTTATTAACGCTAACTTATTGTAATATACTATTTATTGTTTGCTAGGTTACAAAGAACGGTAAGTATTTTATTAACGCTAACGTATTGTAATATTTTATTTATTCTTTGCTAGGTTACAAAGAACGGTAAGTAATTTATTAACGCTAACGTATTGTTATATACTATTTATTGTTTGCTAGGTTACAAAAAACGGTAAGTATTTTATTAACGTAACGTATTGTTATATACTATTTATTGTTTGCTAGGTTACAAAGAACGATAAGTATTTTATTAACGCTAACGTATTGTTATATTTTATTTATTGTTTACTGGGTTATAAAGAACAGTACGTAATTTATTAACACTAACGTATTGTAATGTACTATTTATTTCTTGCTAGGTTACAAAGAACGGTAAGTAATTTATTAACGCTAACGTATTGTAATATACTATTAATTGTTTGCTAGGTTACAAAAAACGTTAAGTATATTATTAGCGCTAACATTTTGTAACATACTATTTATTGATTGCTAAGTTACAAAGAACGGTAAGTAATTTATTAACGCTAACGTATTGTAATATACTATTTATTGTTTGCTAGGTTACAAAGAACGGTAAGTAATTTATTAACGCTATCGTATTTTAATATACTATTTATTGTTTTCTAGTTTACAAACAACGGTAAGTAAATTATTAACGCTAACGTATTGTAATATACTATTTATTGTTTGCTAGGTTACAAAGAATGGTAAGTAATTTATTAACGCTAACGTATTGTAATATTTTATTTATTGTTTGCTAGGTTACAAAGAACGGTAAGTAATTTATTAACGCTAACGTATTGTAACATTTTATTTATTCTTTGCTAGGTTACAAAGAACGGTAAGTAATTTATTAACGCTAACCTATTGTTATATACCATTTATTGTTTGCTAGGTTACAAAGATCGGTAAGTATTTTATTAACACTAACGTATTGTAATATTTTATTTATTGTTTGCTAGGTTACAAAGAACGGTAAGTAATTTATTAACGCTAACGTATTGTAATGTACTATTTATTGTTTGCTAGGTTACAAAGAACGGTAAGTAATTTATTAACGCTAACGTATTGTAATATACTATTAATTGTTTGCTAGGTTACAAAAAACGGTAAGTAATTTATTAACGCTAACGTATTGTAATATACTAGTTATTGTTTGCTAGGTTAAGAAGAACGGTAAGTAATTTATTAACGCTAACCTATTGTAATATACTATTTATTGTTTACTAGGTTACAGAGAACGGTAAGCATTTTATTAACGATAACGTATTGTAATATTTTATTTATTGTTTGCTAGGTTACAAAGAACGGTAAGTATATTTATAACGCTAAAGTATTCTAATATACTATTTATTGTTTGCTAGGTTACAAAGAGCGGTAAGTATTTTATTAACGCTAACGTATTGTAATATTTTATTTATTGTATGCTAGGTTACAAAGAGTGGTAAGTAATTTATTAACGATAACGTCTTGTAATATATTATTTATTGTTGCTAGGTTACAAAAAACGGTAAGGTTTTTATTAACGGTAACGTATTGTAATATTTTATTTATTGCTTACTCGGTTACAAAGAACGGTAAGTAATTTATTAACGCTAACGTATTGTAATATACTACTTGTTGTTTGCTAGGTTACAAATAACGGTAAGTATTTTATTAACGGTAACATGTTGTAACATACTATTTGTTGTTTGCTACGTTACAAAAAACGTTAAGTAATTTATTAGCGCTAACATTTTGTAACATACTATTTATTGATTGCTTAGTTACAAAGAACGGTAAGTAATTTATTAACGCTAACATTTTGAAACATACTATTTGTTTTTTTGCTCGGTTACAAAGAACGGTAAGTAATTTATTAACGCTAACGTATTGTAATATACTATTTATTGTTGGCTAGGTTACAAAGAACGGTAAGTAATTTATTAACGCTAACGTATTGTAATATACTATTTATTGTTTTCTAGTTTACAAAGAGCGGTAAGTATTTTATTACCGCTAACGTATTGTAATATACTATTTATTGTTTGCTAGGTTACAAAGAACGATAAGAATTTTATTAACGCTAACGTATTGTAATATTTTATTTATTGTTTGCTAGGTTACAAAGAACAGTAAGTAATTTATTAACGCTAACGTATTGTAATATACTATTAATTGTTTGATAGGTTACAAAGATCGGTAAGTAATTTATTAACGCTTACGTATTGTAATATACTATATATTGTTTGCTAGGTTACAAAAAACGGTAAGTATTTTATTAACGTAACGTATTGTAATATAGTATTTATTGTTTGCTAGGTTACAAAGAACGATAAGTATTTTATTAACGCTATCGTATTGTTATATTTTATTTATTGTTTACTGGGTTACAAAGAACAGTAAGTAATTTATTAACGCTAACGTATTGTAATATACTATTTGTGGTTTACTAGGTTACAAAGAACGGTAAGTATTTTATTAACGATAACGTATTGTAATATTTTATTTATTGTTTGCTAGGTTACAAAGAACGGTAAGTATTTTATTAACGCTAACGTATTGTAATATTTTATTTATTGTTAACTGGGTTACAAAGAACGGTAAGTAATTTATTAACGCTAACGTATTGTAATATACTATTTATTGTTTGCTAGGTTACAAAGAACGGTAAGTAATTTATTAACGCTATCGTATTTTAATATACTATTTATTGTTTTCTAGTTTACAAACAACGGTAAGTAAATTATTAACGCTAACGTATTGTAATAAACTATTTATTGTTTGCTAGGTTACAAATAATGGTAAGTAATTTATTAACGCTAACGTATTGTAATATTTTATTTAATGTTTGCTAGGTTACAAAGAACGGTAAGTATTTTATTAACGCTAACGTATTGTAATATACTATTTATTGTTTGCTAGGTTACGAAGAACGGTAAGTAATTTATTAACGCTAACGTATTGTAATATACCATTTATTGTTTACTAGGTTACAAAGAACGGTAAGTATTTTTTTAACGATAACGTATTGTAATATTTTATTTATTTTTTGTTAGGTTACAAAGAACGGTAAGTATTTTATTAACGCTAACGTATTGTAATATTTTATTTATTGTTTACTGGGTTACAAAGAACGGTAAGTAATTTATTACGCTAACGTATTGTAATATACTATTTGTTGATTGTTAGGTTACAAAGAACGGTAAGTATTTTATTAACGCTAACATGTTGTAACATACTATTTTTTGATTGCTAAGTTACAAAGAACGGTAAGTAATTTATTAGCGCTAACATTTTGAAACATACTATTTGTTTTTTTGCTCGGTTACAAAGAACGGTAAGTACTTTATTAGCGCTATCGTATTGTAATATACTATTTATTATTTTCTTGTTTACAAAGAATGGTAAGTAATTTATTAACGCTTGCATTTTGTAACATACTATTTGTTGTTTCATAATTTACAAAGAACGGTAAGTATTTTATTAATTCTAACGTATTGTAACATACTATTTCTTGTTTTCTAGTTTACAAAGTACGGTAAGTAATTTATTAATGCTAACGTATTGTAATATACTATTTATTGTTTGCTAGGTTACAAAGAACGGTAAGTATTTTATTAACGCTATCGTATTGTAATATACTATTTAATGTTTTTTAGTTTACAAAAAATGGTATGTATTTTATTAACGCTAACATTTTGTAACAATCTATTTGTTGTTTTCTAGTAAACAAAGAACGGTAAGTATTTTATTATTGCTAACGTATTGTAATATACTATTTATTGTTTTCTAGTTTACAAAGAACGGTAAGTATTTTATTAACGTTATCGTATTGTAATATACTATTTATTGTTTTCTAGTTTACAAAGAATGATAAGTAATTTATTAGCGCTAACATTTTGTAACATACTATTTGTTGTTTTCTAGTTTACAAAGAACGGTAAGTTTTTTATTAATTCTAACGTATTGTAATATACTGTTTATTGTTTTCTAGTTTACAAAGAACGGTAAGTATATTATTAACGCTATCGTATTGTAATACACAATTTATTGTTTTCTAGTTTACAAAGAATGGTAAGTAATTTATTAACACTAAATTTTGTAACATACTATTTGTTGTTTTCTAGTTTACAAAGAACGGTAAGTATTTTATTAATGCTAACGTATTGTAATATACTATTTATTGTTTCTAGGTTACAAAGAACGGTAAGTATTTTATTAACGCTAACGTATTGTAATATACTATTTATTGTTTTCTAGTTTACAAAGAACAGTAAGTATTTTATTAATGCTAACGTATTGTAATATACTATTTATTGTTTTTTAGTTTACAAAGAACGGTAAGTATATTATTAACGCTAACGTTTTGTAATATACTATTTCTTGTTTTCTAGTTTACAGAGTACGGTAAGTAACTTATTAATGCTAACGTATTGTAATATACTATTTTTTTTTTCTAGTTTACAAAGAACGGTTAATATTTTATTAATGTAACGCATTGTAATATACTATTCATTGTTTTCTAGGTTACAAAGAACGGTAAGTATTTTATTAACGCTATCGTATTGTAATATGCTATTTATTGTTTTCTAGTTTACAAAGAACGGTAAGTATTTTATTAACACTATCGTATTGTAATATTCTATTTATTGTTTTCTAGTTTACAAAGAACGGTATATAATTAATTACCGCTAAAGTATTGTAACACACATTTTATTGTTTACTAGGATACAAAGAACGGTAAGTAATTTATTAACGCTAACGTATTGTAATATACTATTTATTGTTTTCTATTTTTCAAAGAACGGTAAGTATTTTATTAACGCTAACGTATTGTAATATACTATTTATTGTTTTCTAGTTTACAAAGAACGGTAAGTATTTTATTAACACTATCGTATTGTAATATTCTATTTATTGTTTTCTAGTTTACAAAGAATGGTAAGTAATTTATTAACGCTTGCATTTTGTAACATACTATTTGTTGTTTTCTAATTTACAAAGAACGGTAGGTATTTTATTAATGCTAACGTATTGTAATATACTATTTATTGTTATCTAGTTTACAAAGAACGGTAAGTATTTTATAAACGGTAACGTATTGTAATATTTTATTTATTGTTTGCTAGGATACAAAGAACGGTAAGTATTTTATTAACGCTAACATTTGTAATATACTATTTATTGTTTGTTAGGTTACAAAGAACGGTAAGTATTTTATTAACACTAACTTTTTGTAATATACTATTTATTGTTTGCTAGGTTACAAAGAACAGTAAGTATTTTATTAACGCTAACGTATTGTAATATTTTATTTATTGTTTGCTAGGTTACAAAGAACGATAAGTAATTTATTAACGCTAACGTTTTGTAATATACTATTTATGTTTTCTAGTTTACAAACAACGGTAAGTAAATTATTAACGCTAACGTATTGTAATATACTATTTATTGTTTGCTAGGTTACAAAGAACGGTAAGTATTTTATTAACGCTAACGTATTGTAATATACTATTTATTGTTTTCTAGTTTACAAAGAACGGTAACGTATTGTAATATTTTGTTTATTGTTTGCTAGGTTACAAAGAACTGTAAGTAATTTATTAACGCTAACGTATTGTAATATACTGTTTATTGTTTGCTAGGTTACAAAGAACGGTAAGTATTTTATAAACGCTAACGTATTGTAATATACTATTTATTTATTGTTTGCTAGATTACAACGACAGTAAGTAATTTATTAACGCTAACGTATTGTAATACACTATTTACTGTTTAGTAGTTTAAAAAGAACGGTAAGTAATTTATTAACGCTAAGGTATTGTAAAACACTATTTATTGTTTACTAGGATATAAAGAACGGTAAGTAATTTATCAACACTAACGTATTGTAATATACTATTTATTGTTTACTAGGTTACAAAGAACGGTATATAATTAATTACCGCTAAAGTATTGTAACACACATTTTATTGTTTACTAGGATACAAAGAACGGTAAGTAATTTATTAACGCTAACGTATTGTAATATACTATTTATTGTTTTCTATTTTTCAAAGAACGGTAAGTATTTTATTAACGCTAACGTATTGTAATATACTATTTATTGTTTTCTAGTTTACAAACAACGGTAAATAAATTATTAACGCTAACGTATTGTAATATACTATTTATTGTTCGCTAGGTTACAAAGAACGGTAAGTAATTTATTAACGGTAACGTATTGTAATATACTATTAATTGTTTGCTAGGTAACAAAGAACGGTTAGTAATTTAATAACGGTAACGTATTGTAATATACTATTAATTGTTTGCTAGGTTACAAAGAACGGTAAGTAATTTATTAACGCTAACGTATTGTAATATACTAATTATTGTTTTCTAGTTTACAAACAACGGTAAGTAAATTATTAACGCTAACGTATTGTAATATACTATTTATTGTTTGCTAGGTTACAAAGAACGGTAAGTAATTCATTAACGGTAACTTATTGTAATATAGTATTAATTGTTTGCTAGGTTACAAAGAACAGTAAGTATTTTATTAACGCTAACGTATTGTAATATACTATTTATTGTTTGCTAGGTTACAAAAAACGGTAAGTATTTTATTAACGCTAACGTATTGTATTATACTATTTATTGTTTACTAGGTTACAAAGAACTGTAAGTATTTTATTAACGCTAACGTATTGTAATATTTTATTTATTGTTTGCTAGGTTACGAAGAACGGTAAGTATTTTATTAACGCTAACGTATTGTAATATTTTATTTCTTGTTTGCTAGGTTACAAAGAACGGTAAGTAATTTATTAACTCTAACGTATTGTAATATACTATTTATTGTTTTCTAGTTTAAAAACAACGGTAAGTAAATTATTAACGATAGCGTATTGTAATATACTATTTATTGTTTGCTAGGTTACAAAGAACGGTAAGTATTTTATTAACGCTAACGTATTGTAATATACTATTTATTGTTTTCTAGTTTACAAACAGCGGTAAGTAAATTATTAACGCTAACGTTTTGTAATATACTATTTATTGTTTGCTAGGTTACAAAAAAGGGTAAGTATTTTATTAACGCTAACGTATTGTAATATCCTATTTATTGTTTTTTAGTTTACAAAAAATGGTATGTAATTTATTAACGCTAACATTTTGTAACAATCTATTTGTTGTTTTCTAGTTTACAAAGAACGGTAAATATTTTATTAATGCTAACGTATTGTAATATACTATTTATTGTTTTCTAGTTTACAAAGAACGGTAAGTGTTTTATTAACGCTATAGTATTGCAATATGCTATTTATTATTTTCTAGTTTACAAAGAATTGTAAATATTTTATTAATGCTAACGTATTGTAATATACTATTAATTGTTTTCTATTTTACAAAGAACGGTTAGTATTTTATTAATTCTAACGTATTGTAATATACTATCTATTGTTTTCTAGTTTACAAAAAACGGTAAGTATATTAATAACGCTATCGTATTGTAATATACTATTTATTGTTTTCTGGTTTACAAAGAATGGTAAGTAATTAAATAACACTAACATTTTGTAACATGCTATTTGTTGTTTTCTAGTTTACAAAGAATGGTAAATATTTTATTAATGCTAACGTATTGTAATATACTATTTATTGTTTTCTAGTTTACAAAAACGTTAAGTATTTTATTAATGCTAACATATTGTAATAAACTATTTATTGTTTGCTAGATTACAAAGAACGGTAAGTACTTTATTAGCGCTATCGTATTGTAATATACTATCTATTGTTTTCTAGTTTACACAGAATGGTAAATAATCTATTAATGCTAACGTATTGTAATATACTATTTATTGTTTTTTGGTTTACAAAAACGTTAAGTATTTTATTAATGCTAACGTATTGTAATAAACTATTTATTGTATGCTAGGTTACAAAGAACGGTAAGTACTTTATTAGCGCTATCGTATTGTAATATACTATTTATTGTTTTCTAGTTTACAAAGAATGGTAAATATTTTATTAATGCTAACGTATTGTAATATACTATTTGTTGTTTTCTAGTTTACAAAAACGTTAAGTATTTTATTAATGCTAACGTATTGTAATAAACTATTTATTGTTTGCTAGATTACAAAGAACGGTAAGTACTTTATTAGCGCTATCGTATTGTAATATACTATCTATTGTTTTCTAGTTTACACAGAATGGTAAATAATCTATTAATGCTAACGTATTGTAATAAACTATTTATTGTTTGCTAGATTACAAAGAACGGTAAGTACTTTATTAGCGCTATCGTATTGTAATATACTATCTATTGTTTTCTAGTTTACACAGAATGGTAAATAATCTATTAATGCTAACGTATTGTAATATACTATTTATTGTTTTCTAGTTTACAAAAACGTTAAGTATTTTATTAATGCTAACGTATTGTAATAAACTATTTATTGTTTGCTAGATTACAAAGAACGGTAAGTACTTTATTAGCGCTATCGTATTGTAATATACTATCTATTGTTTTCTAGTTTACACAGAATGATAAATAATCTATTAATGCTAACGTATTGTAATATACTATTTATTGTTTTCTAGTTTACAAAAACGTTAAGTATTTTATTAATGCTAACGTATTGTAATAAACTATTTATTGTTTGCTAGATTACAAAGAACGGTAAGTACTTTATTAGCGCTATCGTATTGTAATATACTATCTATTGTTTTCTAGTTTACACAGAATAGTAAATAATCTATTAATGCTAACGTATTGTAATATACTATTTATTGTTTTCTAGTTTACAAAAACGTTAAGTATTTTATTAATGCTAACATATTGTAATAAACTATTTATTGTTTGCTAGATTACAAAGAACGGTAAGTACTTTATTAGCGCTATCGTATTGTAATATACTATCTATTGTTTTCTAGTTTACACAGAATGGTAAATAATCTATTAATGCTAACGTATTGTAATATACTATTTATTGTTTTTTGGTTTACAAAAACGTTAAGTATTTTATTAATGCTAACGTATTGTAATAAACTATTTATTGTATGCTAGGTTACAAAGAACGGTAAGTACTTTATTAGCGCTATCGTATTGTAATATACTATTTATTGTTTTCTAGTTTACAAAGAATGGTAAATATTTTATTAATGCTAACGTATTGTAATATACTATTTATTGTTTTCTAGTTTACAAAAACGTTAAGTATTTTATTAATGCTAACGTATTGTAATAAACTATTTATTGTTTGCTAGATTACAAAGAACGGTAAGTACTTTATTAGCGCTATCGTATTGTAATATACTATCTATTGTTTTCTAGTTTACACAGAATGGTAAATAATCTATTAATGCTAACGTATTGTAATAAACTATTTATTGTTTGCTAGATTACAAAGAACGGTAAGTACTTTATTAGCGCTATCGTATTGTAATATACTATCTATTGTTTTCTAGTTTACACAGAATGGTAAATAATCTATTAATGCTAACGTATTGTAATATACTATTTATTGTTTTCTAGTTTACAAAAACGTTAAGTATTTTATTAATGCTAACGTATTGTAATAAACTATTTATTGTTTGCTAGATTACAAAGAACGGTAAGTACTTTATTAGCGCTATCGTATTGTAATATACTATCTATTGTTTTCTAGTTTACACAGAATGATAAATAATCTATTAATGCTAACGTATTGTAATATACTATTTATTGTTTTCTAGTTTACAAAAACGTTAAGTATTTTATTAATGCTAACGTATTGTAATAAACTATTTATTGTTTGCTAGATTACAAAGAACGGTAAGTACTTTATTAGCGCTATCGTATTGTAATATACTATCTATTGTTTTCTAGTTTACACAGAATGGTAAATAATCTATTAATGCTAACGTATTGTAATATACTATTTATTGTTTTCTAGTTTACAAAAACGTTAAGTATTTTATTAATGCTAACATATTGTAATAAACTATTTATTGTTTGCTAGATTACAAAGAACGGTAAGTACTTTATTAGCGCTATCGTATTGTAATATACTATCTATTGTTTTCTAGTTTACACAGAATGGTAAATAATCTATTAATGCTAACGTATTGTAATATACTATTTATTGTTTTTTAGTTTACAAAAACGTTAAGTATTTTATTAATGCTAACGTATTGTAATAAACTATTTATTGTATGCTAGGTTACAAAGAACGGTAAGTACTTTATTAGCGCTATCGTATTGTAATATACTATTTATTGTTTTCTAGTTTACAAAGAATGGTAAATATTTTATTAATGCTAACGTATTGTAATATACTATTTATTGTTTTCTAGTTAACAAAAACGTTAAGTATTTTATTAATGCTAACGTATTGTAATAAACTATTTATTGTTTGCTAGATTACAAAGAACGGTAAGTACTTTATTAGCGCTATCGTATTGTAATATACTATCTATTGTTTTCTAGTTTACACAGAATGGTAAATAATCTATTAATGCTAACGTATTGTAATAAACTATTTATTGTTTGCTAGATTACAAAGAACGGTAAGTACTTTATTAGCGCTATCGTATTGTAATATACTATCTATTGTTTTCTAGTTTACACAGAATGGTAAATAATCTATTAATGCTAACGTATTGTAATAAACTATTTATTGTTTGCTAGATTACAAAGAACGGTAAGTACTTTATTAGCGCTATCGTATTGTAATATACTATCTATTGTTTTCTAGTTTACACAGAATGGTAAATAATCTATTAATGCTAACGTATTGTAATAAACTATTTATTGTTTGCTAGATTACAAAGAACGGTAAGTACTTTATTAGCGCTATCGTATTGTAATATACTATCTATTGTTTTCTAGTTTACACAGAATGGTAAATAATCTATTAATGCTAACGTATTGTAATATACTATTTATTGTTTTCTAGTTTACAAAAACGTTAAGTATTTTATTAATGCTAACGTATTGTAATAAACTATTTATTGTTTGCTAGATTACAAAGAACGGTAAGTACTTTATTAGCGCTATCGTATTGTAATATACTATCTATTGTTTTCTAGTTTACACAGAATGGTAAATAATCTATTAATGCTAACGTATTGTAATATACTATTTATTGTTTTCTAGTTTACAAAAACGTTAAGTATTTTATTAATGCTAACGTATTGTAATAAACTATTTATTGTTTGCTAGATTACAAAGAACGGTAAGTACTTTATTAGCGCTATCGTATTGTAATATACTATCTATTGTTTTCTAGTTTACACAGAATGGTAAATAATCTATTAATGCTAACGTATTGTAATATACTATTTATTGTTTTCTAGTTTACAAAAACGTTAAGTATTTTATTAATGCTAACATATTGTAATAAACTATTTATTGTTTGCTAGATTACAAAGAACGGTAAGTACTTTATTAGCGCTATCGTATTGTAATATACTATCTATTGTTTTCTAGTTTACACAGAATGGTAAATAATCTATTAATGCTAACGTATTGTAATATACTATTTATTGTTTTTTAGTTTACAAAAACGTTAAGTATTTTATTAATGCTAACGTATTGTAATAAACTATTTATTGTATGCTAGGTTACAAAGAACGGTAAGTACTTTATTAGCGCTATCGTATTGTAATATACTATTTATTGTTTTCTAGTTTACAAAGAATGGTAAATATTTTATTAATGCTAACGTATTGTAATATACTATTTATTGTTTTCTAGTTTACAAAAACGTTAAGTATTTTATTAATGCTAACGTATTGTAATAAACTATTTATTGTTTGCTAGATTACAAAGAACGGTAAGTACTTTATTAGCGCTATCGTATTGTAATATACTATCTATTGTTTTCTAGTTTACACAGAATGGTAAATAATCTATTAATGCTAACGTATTGTAATATACTATTTATTGTTTTCTAGTTTACAAAAACGTTAAGTATTTTATTAATGCTAACGTATTGTAATAAACTATTTATTGTTTGCTAGATTACAAAGAACGGTAAGTACTTTATTAGCGCTATCGTATTGTAATATACTATCTATTGTTTTCTAGTTTACACAGAATGGTAAATAATCTATTAATGCTAACGTATTGTAATATACTATTTATTGTTTTCTAGTTTACAAAAACGTTAAGTATTTTATTAATGCTAACATATTGTAATAAACTATTTATTGTTTGCTAGATTACAAAGAACGGTAAGTACTTTATTAGCGCTATCGTATTGTAATATACTATCTATTGTTTTCTAGTTTACACAGAATGGTAAATAATCTATTAATGCTAACGTATTGTAATATACTATTTATTGTTTTTTAGTTTACAAAAACGTTAAGTATTTTATTAATGCTAACGTATTGTAATAAACTATTTATTGTATGCTAGGTTACAAAGAACGGTAAGTACTTTATTAGCGCTATCGTATTGTAATATACTATTTATTGTTTTCTAGTTTACAAAGAATGGTAAATATTTTATTAATGCTAACGTATTGTAATATACTATTTATTGTTTTCTAGTTTACAAAAACGTTAAGTATTTTATTAATGCTAACGTATTGTAATAAACTATTTATTGTTTGCTAGATTACAAAGAACGGTAAGTACTTTATTAGCGCTATCGTATTGTAATATACTATCTATTGTTTTCTAGTTTACACAGAATGGTAAATAATCTATTAATGCTAACGTATTGTAATAAACTATTTATTGTTTTCTAGTTTACAAAGAATGGTAAGTAATTTATTAAAGCTAACATTTTGTAACATACTATTTGTTGTTTTCTAGTTTACAAAGAACGGTTAGTATATTATTAATGTAACGCATTGTAATATTCTGTTCATTGTTTTTTAGGTTACAAAGAACGGTAAGTATTTTATTAACGCTATCGTATTGTAATATGCTATTTATTGTTTTCTAGTTTACAAAGAACGGTAAGTATTTTATAAACGCTATCGTATTGTAATATACTTCTTTATTCTTTGCTATTTTACAAAGACCGGTAAGTAATTTATTAACGCTATCGTATTGTAATATACTATTTATTGTTTTCTAGTTTACAAAGAATGGTAAGTAATTTATTAACGCTAACATTTTGTAAAATACTATTTGTTCTTTTCTAGTTTACAAAGACCGGTAAGTAATTTATTAACGCTATCGTATTGTAATATACTATTTATTGTTTTCGAGTTTACAAAGAACGGTAAGTATTTTATTAATGCTAACGTATTGTAATATACTTTTTATTCTTTGCTACGTTACAAAGAACGGTAAGTAATTTATTAACGCTTTCGTACTGAAATATACAATTTACTGTTTTTTAGTTTACAAAGAACGGTAAGTATTTTATTAATGCTAACGTATTGTAATATACTATTTATTGTTTGCTAGGTTACAAAGAACGTTAAGTATTTTATTAAGGCTATCGTATTGTATTATACTATTTATTGTTTGCTAGGTTACAAAGAACAACAATTATTTTATTAACGCTAAAGTAATGTAATATACTATTTATTATTTTCTAGTTTACGAAGAATGGTAAGAAAGTTATTAACGCTAATATATTTTAACATACTATTTTTTGTTTTCTAGTTTAAAAAAACAATAAGTATTCTATTAATGCTAACGTATTGTAATATACTATTAATTGTTTTCTAGTTTACAAAGAATGGTAAGTAATTTATTAACGCTTGCATTTTGTAACATACTATTTGTTGTTTTCTAGTTTACAAAGAACGGTAGGTATTTTATTAATGCTAACGTATTGTAGTATACTATTTATTGTTTGCTAGGTTACAAAGAACGGTAAGTATTTTATTAACGCTATCGTATTGGAATATACTATATATTGTTTTTTAGTTTACAAAAAATGGTTGAAATTTATTATCGCTAACATTTTGTAACAATCTATTTGTTGTTTTCTAGTTTACAAAGAACGGTAAGTATTTTATTAATGCTAACGTATTGTAACATACTATTTCTTGTTTTCTAGTTTACAAAGTACGGTAAGTAATTTATTATTGCTAACGTATTGTAATATACTATTTATTGTTTGCTAGGTTACAAAGAACGGTAAGTATTTTATTAACGCTATCGTATTGTAATATACTATTTATTGTTTTCTAGTTTACAAAGAATGATAAGTAATTTATTAGCGCTAACATTTTCTAACATACTATTTGTTGTTTTCTAGTTTACAAAGAACGGTAAGTATTATATTATTGCTAACGTATTGTAATATACTATTTATTGTTTTCTAGTTTACAAAGAACGGTAAGTATTTTATTAACGCTATCGTATTGTAATATACTATTTATTGTTTTCTAGTTTACAAAGAACGGTAAGTATTTTGTTAAGGCTATCGTATTGTAATATACTATTTATTGTTTTCTAGTTTACAAAGAACGGTAAGTATATTATTAACGCTATCGTATTGTAATATACTATTTATTGTTTTCTAGTTTACAAAGAATGGTAAGTAATTTATTAACACTAAATTTTGTAACATACTATTTGTTGTTTTCTAGTTTACAAAGATCGGTAAGTATTTTATCAATGCTAACGTATTGTAATATACTATTTATTGTTTGCTAGGTTACAAAGAACGGTAAGTATTTTATTAACGCTAACGTATTGTAATATACTATTTATTGTTTTCTAGTTTACAAAGAACATTAAGTATTTTATTAATGCTAACGTATTGTAATATACTATTTATTGTTTTCTAGTTTACAAAGAACGGTAAGTATTTTGTTAAGGCTATCGTATTGTAATATACTATTTATTTTTTGCTAGGTTACAAAGAACGATAATTATTTTATTAACGCTAAAGTAATGTAATATACTATTTATTATTATCTAGTTTACAAAGAATGGTAAGTAATTTATTAACGCTAATATATTGTAACATACTATTTCTTGTTTTCTAGTTTACAAAGTACGGTAAGTAATTTATTAATGCTAACGTATTGTAATATACTATTTATTGTTTTCTAGTTTACAAAGAATGGTAAGTATTTTATTAACGCTATCATTTTGTAACATACTATTTTTTGTTTTCTAGTTTACAAAGAGCGGTAAGTATTTTATTAATGCTAACGTATTGTAATATACTATTTATTGTTTGCTAGGTTTATAAAGAACGTAAGTATTTTATTAACGCTATCGTATTTAATATACTATTTATTGTTTTTTAGTTTACAAAAAATGGTATGTAATTTATTAACGCTAACATTTTGTAACAATCTATGAGATGTTTTCTAGTTTACAAAGAACGGTAAGTATTTTATTATTGCTAACGTATTGTAATATACTATTTATTGTTTTCTAGTTTACAAAGAATGGTAAGTATTTTATTAACGCTATCGTATTGCAATATACTATTTATTATTTTCTAGTTTACAAAGAATAGTACTTAATTTATTAACGCTAACATTTTGTAACATACTATTAGTTGTTTCTAGTTTACAAAGAACGGTAAGTATTTTATTAACACCAGCGTAATGTAATATACTATTTATTGTTTGCTAGGTTACAAAGAACGGTAAGTATTTTATTAACGCTATCGTATTGCAATATACTATTTATTGTTTTCTAGTAACAAAGAATGATAAGTAATTTATAAACGCTTGCATTTTGTAACATATATTTTGTTGTTTTCTAGTTTACAAAGAACGGTAGGTATTTTATTAATGCTAACGTATTGTAATATACTATTTATTGTTTTCTAGTTTACAAAGAACGGTAAGTATTTTATTAACGCTATCGTATTGTAATATACTATTTATTGTTTTCTAGTTTACAAAGAATGATAAGTAATTTATTAGCGCTAACATTTTCTAACATACTATTTGTTGTTTTCTAGTTTCCAAAGAACGGTAAGTATATTATTAACGCTATCGTATTGTAATATACTATTTATTGTTTTCTAGTTTACAAAGAATGGTAAGTAATTTATTAACACTAAATTTTGTAACATACTATTTGTTGTTTTCTAGTTTACAAAGATCGGTAAGTATTTTATCAATGCTAACATATTGTAATTGTGATGAACCGTCCTGATTTCTCAGTTTGTTTGTTTGACGTCATCGCATTTTGCTCAGTGCTTCAACTCTTATCTTTGTTAAAACTTCAATATGTCATTTATCTTGTTGACGAAACCTACAATATGAAAAGGTTAAGACAGTTGTTTTGTAAAAATGTTTAAACTCACCTGTATAGTATAAATTAACTATTGTCCAAAGTTAATTCACGTATATACTGACATAAGTTTGACAGATTTTCAAATGACACATAAACGTCAAACACTGTATTTCTAATGTAAACAAAAACAGTTTGTAAACAATGAAGTATTGTTGTTGCTCTATAAACTGATTGGTTTAGATTCAGGGTGGGGGTTGGGCTTCTGGGTATAAAAGGCGGCACTCAGTCGTCGGAGAGACAGACCCACAAATTAGAAACATAATCAGATCGCCCTCTCTATGGTTACGAGTCTTGAGCATAAGTGCTGCACCCGCAGGGGGGTGTAGTGACACTAAAATTAGACAAGGATGACAATAGAAGGATAGAAGATTGTTTTTTAGCCTCCTTGATACTTTTTATTTTATATTTGTTGTACTTGTACAAAATTATAAGAGTAAATATTAGGAATATATTTATTCAATTAAATTCTGTTTACACATATTTAATTATTTAGACAAAAATGTTATAGATTTCTAATAATATTTAATTTATTAATTTTTAATATTAATATTTATTATGAAAAGCTCTATTTAAAATATTGAAAATGAGAATTTAATATAATTATTAGAAACCTTATAACTTTACTACAAATTAAGGGTTAAGAATACATATTAACACTTTCAATAGGATTTTCCTCGTTAAGTGCAAATTTTGACAAATTGTAAATTTGTTCTTATAAAAATATTTTTAGTCTTACACAATCTTTTACATTCAAATAAAATCTGTAGCATTTAGCGACAAATTTCTAAATATTTGTAGTTAAAGATATTACAATCATTTATAAGTTAGTTTAAACACAAAAATTCTTGTATTTAAAAAATATATTACATTGAATTTTAAATTCAAATAATATTTTGTTTCTTTAAATACAACATGTTATTTTTGAGTTCCAAAAACTCTTAAAACATGTAAATTTTACTGCTGCAAACTGTAATGAATTTGGATGCGGGTGTGAGATTTGTAAAAGTAGTAATATAAAATCCACGTCAGCTTATTAAAAGCCGAACGACTGATTAGTGATGATTATTATTATTATGTGATTATTTGATTCAATTTGTTATTATCTAAAGTGCCACTAATAATATATTTAATTGTAAAAGTAAATTTATAAGAGAACGAGGAATTGGTGCTCAAGAATAATCAAAATGTAATTAAAACAGTGCTTATACTCGCAAAAAAAATCCTCTTGTGAATAAGTTAAATTAAAAATTCCATTTAATAACCAGCACGAATTACTATTCTTTTATGATTAACCGACGCCGTGTGGGTGATATCCAAATGCTTGTTGTGTTATATGAATACTTCTCAACGTGGTGGAGATATCCAAATACTGTTGTACAGCCTAAAACAAATATATTTAGTAAAAATGAAATTTATTACTTCTAGAATTAGCATACCGTAGATTCGCATCATCGATATTCGTTTTCAGAAATCGATTCACTTCGGAGTCTATTAATCTATGAATTCATTATAAAATTTTCTTTATTTTTCGTTCTTCGTAATTCCTTTCCTTCAATTACAGTTATATGTGTTGTCTTGTGCCGTAAAACGTCTAACTTTTGATTTTTTTTTTGAGCCAATTGTATTGGTGAAGAAGAAAATGCTTTGTTAAACAATTAGTTATTAAGTCTGTCCACTTGGTCTCTTCTTGTAACACTGCTAAGCCAGGTCCTTAGTTGTCGAATGGTATTGTTCCCTGTCACAATCTTTAGTCGGTTCTTTACAGTTTCTTCGTAGAATGTTCATTCCCGGTCACTCAACTGAGACACTGGTAATCGCATTTTTTTTCAAAAACCTACAAGGGTTTAAATTATTAATAATGTTTATATTAAAGAAACCTTTATTAGTACACCATGTTCGGATGTCTCACATTTTCTCTTAAAAGGTCTTTCACTGTTAGTTTGTAGATGTTCATGTCCGTTTGTTGATCGTTAGGAATTTATCTGACGTTACCTACATCTAAACCAAGTATATCCATCCGAAATTGTTGCATTTCCTTACATTTAGGGAAACGAAATAGCCTTTTGTCTTTAATTAAGCATCCCTTTATTCAACATAAATTAAGCATTGTTCTAAAATAGAAAGGAGAGGAAACGGATAAAAAAAGGAATTGGAAGAAATATACATAGTGGATATTTGTTATATGGAAAATGCATGAGTGCAATACAACTTTTAACATTGCTTTATAATATATTTGTGTACATATAATTAATGAAAAAATATACAGTGATTTATTTTTAATGTATTGAAATTATATTTTAAGTGTGTATGTGATGTATAAAACAGAATATTAAATTTAACACTTACCTGTTGCAATATTTATACACAATAATAAACGACAATAACGAGAACGAATTATCAACATCAATTTTGACACTAAAATTGACAGTGATTTCTTCTTCTTTTTCCAAAGTAACTCGATTCCAATAGCTTATTTTATTATAAAGTGGCGCCTCCACATTTTAAGGAGTGGAGTGACACTAATCATATCATTGTGCTGACATTTGTCATCTAAGTTGCCTCCCCCTGGACAGACCCGTTTTGAGATCCGTCCGCTACAGGTCAACCCACAGACCATCTATACTATCAGACTTGACAAGTACGTAATAAAAAAATTTCCGCAGTTGGCGGCTAGTCCTAGCGACTCTTGGGCAGAACTAAAATGTAGAAAGTGGATAATGCAGGTTTCTATATATTAAAAATTATTGGTTCCAATTTCAAAAATAAAAACAAATAATATAATGTTCACAACATATATAATTACAAAATATACAGCTATATACAAAACTATTTATATACATTTTTTGATTGCATAAATTAATAAAATGATTTGTTAAGAATAAATATAACAAATGTAATATTTTTTGACATTTCTGAACCATGAAGAAATGTTGAGGGAAATCCGAGGGGAAATCGTTGTAAGAAATCTGGGAAAGGATGTTAAAATCTTAGGGGACATTCCAAAAATATTATTTCTTACATCTGTCACCAACTTTACTAAAGCATCTGAAGAGTGCTAATTTAATTTAATAAACATTTAATACTTACAGTTCTCAAGGTAAAACGCACTATCAACAACAAAAACACAAATTATTCAATAAATGACACAAGACTTCGAAACGTAAACAACCCTTGTAAACAATAAACATAAAACTGACAAGAAGCGCGAATGAATTTAAAAGTCCGAGTGTATCCGAATGAGACCGAAATTCTAAATGCGATACTAGCGCCAATTAGTAATCTACCGTCTCTTGGGCAGAACTAAAATCTAGGTAATCGGAATACGATTTATCTGTCAGCTGCCTGGGTCAACCTAACCTTTTCAGTGTGTCGAGTCCTCTGAAAAGCTATTCAGGTGACGTGTCTCTGTCCGTCACAATCAGCCGTCATAAAGTAAAACAATACTTCAAGGTAAAATTAATTAATTAATTAATTAATTAATAATAATATAATAATAAGTTCCAGGGACTGTAAAGTAAATCATCATTTCCGGTACCGACTCTGAGTACGGTTCCGACCACGGAGCCGACGACGAGAAAAAACCAACAGCCGTAGTTTGAGTGTACGAACTGCGGAAAACAGAACTCGAAGCCAGGCTAAAAGAGCTCGGCCAAGACAACACGGGCACCGTCGCTCAACTGCGCGCCCGCCTGGTCACCCTGGTGCGATGGATAACTTCCGAGAGAACTCCCACCGACAAACCGGTGGCAGACAACGCAACCATTGAAGATATGGCCCCGGCACCCGCACCAACGACCACCAACATCATTGAAACTACCAGGAAATGGGAAGTCCGATCCCATTTCATTTTTAGAAAGAATAACTGAGCTTCAAGAGGCCTACTGCCTCCAACCTGACCAACTCCTGCTAGCCTTACCGGAACTGCTACGTGGGGTACCACTCCAATGGATGAGAAATAATCGTGTTGACTGGGTAGAGTGGTCCGATTTCGTGGAAGATTTCCATGACACCTACGTCGGCACCGACTACAAACTCCGGCTCAGGGAACAAATTTACCAACGTAAGCAAAAACCTTACGAGGAAAGTCAGGAGTACGTAACCGAGATCCGAACACTCATCCGCCGCCATGGTGCATTCACGGCCAAGGAGGAGCTCCACCAAGTGTTTGGAAACTTGCGACCCGAGTACCGCCGGTACGTCCGACGGCGGGAACTCACGAAACTTCGTGAACTCAATACGTATCACCGAAACTCCTGCCGTTCATCAACCCAGCCAACAATGAGGATAACCATCTCTTCGTGGACCTCATCATCAAGGGTTACCAGGTCCGGGCCTTGGTAGACACAGGCGCGGCGTTGTCCTACATTAACACCGAAGTAGCCAATACCCTCAACGATGGCAGAACACAAATTCAACCCAACCGATGCCACCAAGTGATGTTGGCCGATGGCACCATCACCTCCACTGACGGTTCCTTAGATGTGGGGTGTATTCTGGGAAACATATGGAAGCGAGTATTACTCCAGTGCCTACCAGGACTCGCCAACCCAGTAATCTTTGGGCTGGACACACTATGTGCTTACGGAGCGCGCATCGACGTAGCGAAGCAACAAATCACGCTCCACTCGTCTCTCGCCACAGTTATAACACTGGATCAGCCACAGACATATCCAGAGGACCCTCTCCAGAGGTCCTTAGCAACCGAGCTTCCCCGGCTCGCCGAACTGCAATGAGTGACATCTAGGGTAAAACATCACATCAAACTCAAAGATACAACTCCCATAAAGCAGCGGTACTTGCCGAGAAATCCACGGACCCAACAAATCATCAACGACGTGGTCGACCTCCATGTCCGACGTGTCGCCACTCGTCCACGCTTGATAACAACAGAGCCGAAGATCAGGCCTGTGGGGAACACACCCGGGCCATCTGTCAGCCCGGAAGAGCGTTCCACAACGCCACCAAGTGATGTTGGCCGACGGCACCATCACCTCCACCAACGGTTAACAAAAATACATGTGCAACACTTAAAAAAGGTTGTTTCAGATACTCCAGTTATGCCACCATTCCCACGGACGCCAAGAACGCCCCAAGTTCTTCGGCCGGCAGTTAGTCGACCGGCTCGCCGCCTATCACCCGCGTTAACGTTGTGGGACATAGACGCCTTGTCGCCGCCGCCAGCTGGGCTCCCACAGAGTCCAGGTTCACCGCAGCTGACCGCGGTAAGGGTCACAACTGAGACATCCCGACAAGAGCAGCGGCCTCCGGCCACGTCCTGCATCGAAGAGCTCCAGGGGCCGTCCTCCGTCCACTCCGTGGCAACTTTTCATCCAGCGATCTTATACCGGCGTATGCGGATCCGGGTGCCGCAACCAGACGGTACCACACGGTGGGCAACCGTTGTTAACCCGCAGGCACCTCCGCGACCACGTCACCGGAAACGGAAGACCTGTGTTATGTTTTGTCAAAAAGAAAAATTAGATTAATTTTTCTTTTTCATGGAAGTAAGGGGAGGATGTGATGAACCGTCCTGATTTCTTAGTTTGTTTGTTTGACGTCATCGCATTTTGCTCAGTGCTTCAACTCTTATCTTTGTTAAATCTTCAATATGTCATTGATCTTTTTGACCAAATCTACAATATGAAAAAGGTAAAGACAGTTGTTTTGTAAAACTGTTTAAACTCACCTATATTGTATAAATTAACTATTGTTTATTGTTACTTATTATAATTTACTGTCGAAAGTTAATTTACGTATATGGCTGACATAAGTAAGGCACTAGAATATATGAGTATTCTCATCCGCCATTTTGGGTCCAAGTGTCATAAATAAAACAAATTATTGGAATCCAGTTACTTTAATTCTTTTCTGTCAAATTTGAAGTTGATATTGATTAATAATTGTGATATATCATTCTCTTATTTATTATATTTCATATCTAACAGGTAAGTGTACAGAATACTTTCTAATATATTACCGTATGATTTGTGTAGTTGGATTTTACAGAATTTCAAGAAATATGTTTTCAAATTTGACAGATACAAATTTTAAATGTTTTTTTTTTTTAAGTAACTGGATTCCAATAACTTGTTTTATTTATGACAGCTGGACCCAAAATGGAGGATGAGAATACCTATTCTTCTAGAGCTCTAACATAAGTTTGACAGCTTTTCAAATAACACATAAACGTCAAAAATGTAAACAAAAACAGTTTGTAAACAATGAAGTATTGTTGTTGCTCTATAAACTGATTGGTTTAGATTCAGGGTGGGGGTTGGGCTTCTGGGTATAAAAGGCGGCACTCAGCCGTCGGAGAGACAGACCCGTGGTGAGATCAGTCCCCTACAGGTCAACCTAACCTTTTCAGTGTGTCGATTCCGCTGAAAGCTATTCAGGTGACGTGTCTCTGTCCGTCACAATCAACCGTCATAAGTTCCGAGATTCGTTGGCCGAAGGCACTGGATCCGGAAAGATACATTAATTATTGTTTGTATAATAAAAGTTATTTATAAATAAATTATTGTTACACATACAGGATTTATTTATTTTTTTTTTTCATTCTTCCATAACCCTACCCGACTCCACAGAGCTTCCGGAAACATATTCCCCTTGTTGTCAGTTTTACAGGAAGGAATCTGGTCGACGAGGTGCTATCTTTAACCGACAGCATCTCCGTCGACACAAATTACTATTACTATTTATTGTTTGCTAGGTTACAAAGGACGGTAAGTATTTTATTAACGCTAACGTATTGTAATATACTATTAATTGTTTTCTAGTTTACAAAGAACGGAAAGTATTTTATTATTGCTAACGTATTGTACTATACTATTTATTGTTTGCTAGGTTACAAAGAACGGTAAGTATTTTATTAACGCTATCGTATTGTAATATACTATATATTGTTTGCTAGGTTACAAAGAACGGTAATTATTTTATTAACGCTATCGTAATGTAATATACTATTTATTGTTTTCTAGTTTACAAAAAACGGTAAGTATTTTATTAATGCTAACGTTTTGTAATATACTATTTATTGTTTTCTAGTTTACAAAAAACGGTAAGTATTTTATTAATGCTAACATATTGTAATATACTATTTATTGTTTGCTAGGTTACAAAGAACGGCAAGTAATTTATTAACGCTAACATTTTGTAACATGCTATTTGTTATTTTCTAGTTTACAAAGAACGGTAAGTATTTTATAAATGCTAACGTATTGTAATATGCTATTTATTATTTGCTAGGTTACAAAGAACGGTAAGTATTTTATTAACGCTATCGTATTGAAGTATACTATTCATTGTTTTCTAGTTTACAAAGAATGGTAAGTAATTTATTAACGCTAACATTTTGTAACATACTATTTGTTGTTTTCTAGTTTACAAAGAACGGTTAGTATTTTATTAATGATAACGCATTGTAATATACTATTCATTATTTGCTAGGTTACAAAGAACGATAAGAATTTTATTAACGCTAACGTATTGTAATATACTATTTATTGTTTTCTAGTTAACAAAGAACGGTAAGTATTTTAATAACGCTAATGTATTGTCATATACTATTTATTGTTTGCTAGGTTACAAAGAACGGTAAGTATTTTATTAATTCTAATGTATTGTAATATACTATTTATTGTTTGCTAGGTTACAAAGAACGGTAAGTATTTTATTAACGCTAACGTATTGTAATATACTATTTATTGTTTTCTAGTTAAAAAAGGACGGTAAGTATTTTATTAACGCTAATGTATGTAATATACTATTTATTGTTTGCTAGGTTACAAAGAACGGTAAGTATTTTATTAACGCTAATGTATTGTAATATACTATTAATTGTTTGCTAGGTTACAAAGAACGGTAAGTATTTTATTAACGCTAATGTATTGTAATATACTATTTATTGTTTTCTAGTTAACAAAGAACGATATACTATTTATTGTTTGCTAGTTCACAGAGAACGGTAAGTAATTTATTAACGCTAACGTATTGTAATATACTATTTATTCTTTTGAAGTTTACAAAGAATTGTAAGTATTTTATTAACGCTAACGTATTGTAATATACTATTTATTGTTTGCTAGGTTACAAAGAACGGTAAGTAATTTATTAACGCTTACATTTTGAAACATACTATTTGTTGTTTGCTAGGTTACAGAGAACAATAAGTAATTTATTAACGCTAACGTATTGTAATATACTATTTATTGTTTTCTAGTTTACAAAGAACGGTAAGCATTTTATTAACGCTAACGTATTTTAATATACTATTTATTGTTTGCTAGGTTTCATGGAACGGTAACTAAATTATAAACGCTGAACGTTAAATTAATTGTCTTGAAATTTTAGCAATTTCATATCAAAATTTGGATTTTCTTTTTGTATTATTGATATACATCCAATATTCCACGATTTTTCTTTATCTAATTTCTTATTATCGGAATAATTCACGACTTTCAGGTTCCAGTTTCGAAACTAAACGTTGTTAAAAATTCTCCTTATAGAATAGGCTTAAAAATATACAATAATCTGCCCAATTATATAAAAAATATTAAGAATTTTAAAACTTTTAAAAAAGATTTAATAACTTTAATACAACAACATGCATTTTTTAATGTTAATGATTTTTTTGATTTGTAATTATCTTTTACTATCTAATTTTTTGTCTAACGTTTTCTATACACTGTACTGTGTCTACGAAAAAATAAACATTATTATTATTATTACTATTCTTTTTCTTGTTTTTTTTGCAAAAAGAATTGCGTAAATAATGCCACGGCACTAAATTACTGCTTGTCATTGAAATACATAAACAAGTTTGTTTATATCTGTTATAAACAGAAACAGCTACAAAAACCTCAACTAATATGTTTGTTTCTTCAATACTAATAATGAGGAAATTTATATCTGCATATTTTCAAATAAATTTTGCATGCTCCAATCGTGCAAAAATTATATAAGCATCACGAATACAGCGTACATTAAGAAATAAACTACCAATAATTTAACATTAAAACATTTAATTTAAGGTATCTTATCTATACAAAAAATCAAGTTTTGCATTAACTGTTACTTGTCAAAACTAATATCATCACTAACTGTATTATTTAATGGGGTATTTCACCGTTTTTTAATGAAACTTTATTTAAATTGAAAACTATCTACACTTTTAAAAAGTCTTCATTGTTATTCATTAAGCCACAATGATTTTTTTTAAATGTTGTGCCGTCATTGTAGACAAGTTGCTGGATCTAAAACAGTACAGATTGTAAATAATTGGAGTTATATATTATTTTACTTATTTTATTATTATTATTTCAATAAAATAGTACATTTATTTCACAAAAATTATTTAAATCTCTACGGTTTAAATCCACCAAATCCTATATAATGACGTCACACAATGAATAACAATTAAGACTTTTAAAAAGTATAGAAAGTCTTCAATTTAGATCAAGTTTCATTAAAAAATAATAAAAAAAAATGGCGAACGACCCCATTGTCTTCACAATATATAATATATATATTTTCTACGACCACTACTGTAAGTATGTCATTACAGAAAAAACTACAATCAATAAAGAATTTTCATTATGTAACAGTGTTACGTAATAATGATGAAATTTAAGTTGTCACTACTGACTGTAACATTACTAAAACGATTAAAATTTTATATATCAAATCTCAGATTTACATGCTACTGTTTCAAATTTGATAACTGATAACATTTTATAACTAAATTAATATATTTTTGGGTTTATTATAAATTATGATACCAATAAATATTTCAATAAAATATTTAGAGGGAACTATGTTTCATAATGTATCCCTACGCTCAATTGTCGTTTATTTTTTTAAACGAAAACAAAGGTTGTTTGACATTTAGCAAATGTTCTTTACTAATATGACAATTTCTTGAGTGGGAAATGATGGATTTATCCAAATATATGAGTAGAGTTAGAAGTTAATTTCGATAATTAGGGATGAATGTGAATAAAATAGTATACATAGTTCGGTGGGAGTTTCTTTACATCCTTAATTATTATTTTTCTTTAGTATTATTATTTTAATATTTTAGCTAAGAAATGTCAAGCGAAAGTGATATCAATCAGAACATCTCTGGAGATACAAGCTAAAACTAAAAGTGCAACAAATAATCGTTTGGCGACTAAATCTCGCAAAAGGTACGAATTTGTGTATCAAAAGTTCATGAATTGGAGATTAAAAAATACATAATAAATTTATAACTATTTGATTTTTGTTTTTAATTGAGAAATAGTATTGAGTGATCATTGAAAAAGACAGAACATAATTCGAGTTGTTATGTGATGTCCTCGTGAAATTATAAACTCGCCGCTATGCGGCTCGTGTGGGAATATTTCACTCGTGCGCAATTTGCTTCTTGCATCTCTCATTACGTAATATACTATTAAACCTGTAAAGTTTCAATGCAAGGTAAATCGGACAGCAGAATGCATTCACACTAAGAATTAAATTAAAAAGATGAAAGTTGGTTATTTACCTACATTAGTTGCAATTTTTTTTTACGAAGATGAGAGGCGGACTAACTACTATGGTCATATGCCGCCTCATGATTGGATGATTGTGAATTTATGTAAACATCACAAACGACCATGCTCTTCAGTGGGATTCGAACCCACGACCTCTGGCGTGCTAGGCTAGTGACATAGCCACTACGCCACCGAGATCGGCTAGTTGCAAATTTATTTAGTTCTTAATTTTCTGTATAAATTTATACATATGTATGTTTGTGTATAACGATCTTAATACAAGCTGATAATTTAATTATTTGTTTAATTGTTGCTGTATTCGTGCATTAGTAAATAACAAATAATTTAAATTGAATGTGAACCAAATTGACTTATATGTTACAAGAACTGGTATGTAAATTATTAATTATTTGTTTATTAAATTTAATTTATTAATTCAACCGTAACTTGACTTATTTCGGTAAAAATAAACTCATTGTCAGATTAAGCCATTCCTTATTTCTATTACTCAATAGTATTAAAATTTAAAGACAATGAAAATTGTCAACTCAATAGTAGTTATAAAGAAACCGATTAAAAACGATCAACTCTATAACAATATCTTTAATAAAATTCAAATTTAGAATTTCAATGGAATATATTTTCAGTAGAAAAATTAACGGATAAGAATATTTACTACAAAAATAAAAATAAATATTTGTCGTAAGATGAAGATAAAAGCGGATGTCTTTGAAAAGATATGGTTGCAAACATTTTATTTCCTATTCAGTTTCCGTGTGTGAAGCTCCGCGATGGTCGTTACCCGAGGCTGATTCAGCATTCCTTGTCGAACTATAAAAGTTTTCATGGTTACCCGCGTGCTGAAGTGCAGGATCTTTTAGAACACCACCAATACCTCTGTGCTTAAAGGAATAACGACTCTTTCATTTGACTTAGTGTTCTCGAATCGTCGTTAAGATTAGCCGTCTTTCTCATACATTTTGTTCTGGTGTAAATTCATACTCTGTTCGTACAAACAAACACAAATTTGTGATCAAACCATATCTCATTGTTTTAATAATCAGGTATAGTCCAAACGACTTTCCTAAACTTATAAATCTAAATATCAATGTTTAATAACTACATTTAGCACATGTTTGAAGTAATACAGGCTGTTCGGAAAAGTGGCTTCAGGTAGATCGATTTTTTGATTAATTCTGAGTCGATAATCCTAATGTAAAGAAATTGTACGGCTCTTCGAAAAGAAAAGAAAATAAATGTAGATTATGTGGTAGAGAAGAGGAATCTCTAGAACATTTAAGACTGTATTGCAGAGAGACTAAATGAGAAAGAAGAGATGAAATTTACTTATTAAATGACCAAGGAACAGGAAATGCCTGGATGGGAAAAATTTTAGAAAAAAGAAAACGTGTAATATAATTTTTTAGGTTAACTTATACCGTGTGTCCCACGTAAATGTTGGCATAGGCAATTAACATGTAAAACCAGTTTTTTGTAAATAAAAAGTGTCTGGCAAAAAATTATGCATCCAAATTTTATACCACAACACTGCCAATATCCGTACATCTTATTTATTATAGATTATTTTATTTTATGGCGATTAATGGCTATTAATGGCGATAACCTACAAAATTAGTATTAATTGCAAATCGGTAAAAAAAAAAAATTATTCAGCTAGGCACCAAACACAGGTTTACAGCTTCGACAGCCTCTTCTGTAAGTCTGGTATTTTGGTGCCTAGTTACTTAACAATGTATTATTTATTCTTGCCACATGTGCCTATGAAATATTTTGAAACACATGATACATTTTTTAATGTTTTAGTTTTCTGTTATTCAAAAGTTACTCAGATATTTTTTAACAGTACTTAACTATAAAAGCATCTAAAATATTTAAAAATATCTAAGATACTTTTATGTACGAGTATCTTAAGAAATAATAAAAATTTTCTAGATCTTTAAGTATCTTTAACAAATTTATATAAGTATCTAGATTATATTAAAAGTATATTTCCCAGCTCTGATACCCGGTATATGTATATAAACAAAATTGTAATATTTTCTTCAAAACATATTATGTGATTGTGTGTGCCCCCACAAAATTTTAGAAACTCGGCGCATCTGATTATTTGTGATATAAACACTTATTTAACAAATAAACTCTGTAATTCTTCTGTTACTATTGTACAGTTTTCATTCTGCGTATTTTATTTTGTTTGTTTATTTATTTGTTTATTATCAATTCAGTTCATGTAATTTGGTTCTCAATTTTTTGTTCCATTTCGATGTATAAACAGATTATTGTAGATATAATCTATATTTACAGGCTAAGTTGCGACATGAATTCTATTATTATTTTACATAAATTGAGAGATAATACCAGTACGGTTAGTTATTGTTTATTCTACTCTAACTTTGATAGTAGATTTGCAAATTTTACATGTCGCCATTAATAACTATTACTATTTATTAATTTTTGCACTTTGTTCAAGTAGATCAGTGTTCCCCAAAGTGTGGTAAGCGTACCCCTCAAGATATGCAAAAAAATTTGTATTTATATTTATACAATTTTATTTATGTATACACTAATTTTTATAACCCTTTTTCATAATTTTTTGAATTTTTTTCGACAAAAACAGGGTTTTACGCGTAAGTGAAGTTGAAATATGTTTAACTGACAACAACTAGTGTATGTTCAACATAAATGAATCGCGCATTGAACAGAAATACGTGTAAATACTAATGCACTGGCGAAAATAAAAAACGAACCACTTTTTTTTATAAATTTTGATGATTTTCTAACTTGCATAATTTCGCTAATTTCAGTCGTAGAAGATATAAACCTTGCTCTTTAAAATTCCATTTTAAAATCTGCTGATTATTGTTTACGCTATAGTTACTACCCAAATATAAAGGTATGTTTCTGAATCTAATAAAGTCAAACTTATGTTTTCCAAAGAAAGGGATATAAAAATAAAATTTTTGTTGCGTAACATTTCTACTAATTTTTTTTTTTGCACCTGTTAATTGGACAAAATTTTTATTGATCATCTAGAATAAAATTAGGGCAAATAAAGGCAAAAATCAAAAAAATACATAAAAACTAATTTTTTCAAAAAAAGGAGTTAATAAAAACGAGTTTTTCGTAGAGTGACATTTCTATTGAATTTTTTTTTTTTTTTTTAGTATAAGGGATATCTGTCAAGCGTCTGTAAACTAGACCAGGGGTGGGCAACCTTTTGCATAACAGGGGCCAGAATAAAATTTACGTTTCGTACGCGGGCCGTAGTTGTTAATTGACACATTTTTGTTACTTATAATTTTTTTCTGAAAATTTAAAAAGTAATAAAAAAAATTAACTAAGTACTATATTTATTTCTTATTTTAAACTAGACGAATTATATTAAACTGTAAATCTCCCCTTTTTCTCTAAGTTGGGTACTAACCTAATTTAGAATTTTTGTTTTTGAAAATATTTATTTATTATTTCCACTAAAGATCTCGCGGGCCGGATTGGAATTTTACGCGGGCAAGAGACGGCCCGTGGGCCGGAGGTTGCCCACCCCTGACTAGAAAATTATGGCAAAAAAACTGGAACAAAACCTAAAATCATATTAAATCTTAATCCTGACTTAAAAACATATCAAGACCATTATATATATATATATATATATATATATATATATATATATATATATATATATATATATATATATATATATATATATATAAAAGGTTGGCTACACTGAGTGTCAGTTCTAATTGACAACTGACAGATGTATGAACTTAACCCATATAATAATTTTTTACAGTTTTTTCTAATTTTCGATTTAAAATTACACTTAAAATGTACCTCGGCACAGAAGTTCCTTTTTATTTCCATATTTGTGATAAAAATTTAAACGTCAGTGCCTCGATACTTGAATAACTAGGTGAAAAAATAAAATTCTTCCAAAAATTAGGAAGAAAAAGTTTTCTTGACTTTTAACCTCCCTACATTACTAAAAAAAAAAATGTAAGGTTTTTTGTTGCACTATTAGGTTCAAAATTTTAAAAAATATTTGGAAATTTTACGCATGGGTCGAAAGTTTAAGAAATACTGTAGTAGGTCAACCACTGGTCAAACTACTTTACATCCGATCAATCAATTTATTAATGTATTTCATTTTACGTAAAACTAAAGAAAAAAATATGAACCAGTGGGACTTGAACTCAAATGACCTTAAAAACACAGTGTTTAATAGGTCACATTATTCGTTCAACATGAAATGTGGAATTGAGTTACTGATTCGAGTTTGTCGAGCGTGTATTGTGTAGGCTTAGTGTTTGTTTTTGAAAAGTGCGAGTGAAGCGAGCTTCCCTACAAATAAATTCCACATAAACATAGATAATAAATCATTGTTTTAGTACCGTTAAAAAATATTCACTCACACTTTATGTGTTATACCGGATGTATAATTTAAATGTGAAGTACAGGGATATCAATGCTATTTTTTTGATATTGCTGTAAATTTTTACCTATTAACTTTACAGCAAATGTGCAAATACAAAAATAGCTCAGAATTTAAATATACATGCAATAAGGCTCATTTAGTTATACCGCGTGTCTGTCTTAAATGTGTACATAGAAGATTAATATGGAAAATCATTTTTTGTGTGCTGTTACTCGGTGTTCTATCGAACAATAATGATTGTAGTATCAATCGAAAGATATCATTTTTCCGAATCAAACATACATTACAATTTAGTAATAATTTGACTCAGTAAATTAATTATAAAGTTTTGAAAATTCTCAGATTTATTCAATTTTTATCGGAAATACATTATAGTCACCTATGACTGTTTTGTTTTGATTTCTCTGAAACTATTTATTTGACGTTTAAAAATGAATTTACGGAACTAAATGACAACTAAATTGTAATGTATTTTAGATCGTTTGATGCAGAAAAAGATTTCTTTCGATTGATACTACAATCATTATTGTCCGATAGAACACCGAGTAACAGCACGCAAAAAAACTGATTTCCCATGTTAATCTCCTATGTACACCTTTAAAATAGACACACGGTATAAATGTTAGTACCTATTTCATGATATATTAATTAAATTAAAATTAATATTTATTTGAAAAATTATGAGACAGCCTTAGGAAATTAAACAAAAATAAAAAATATTTAACATTACAGAGAACAGATTTAATTTATGTTACCCTTTTTCTTTGGTAACTTAATCTACCGGGCCGCTAACTCAGTCTCGAGTGAGGGATGGGTTCTATAAACTGTATTTATATAAGGGCGCCATACTATTCACCGGTGATTAAATTTGACACCTGACCTTTCAAAAACCCCGAACAGTAAAAGAGTTTTATACAGGATAAATGGGTTTTGCAGAGAAACGAATTCATTGACTAAAACTAAATTTATTAATATTAGAAAATTGAATAATAATAAATAATTCCAAATTATATATAAGTTTATGTCGAATAATAAATTGGCTTGAACTTTACTATTACAAATTAATAACAGAATATTGTAAAATAAACTTAGCCATACAACGATGTAATGCTCAACTAGAATTGACTGACTTGGACCGACAACTTGACGTCGATTTTAACGAATGCATTCTTAAAATCACGGCCCCCCTGTATAAATTTAGAACGTATAGCACAGCGCTGGTTGGCTTTACAACAGATGAATAATATATATATTTTAAATTAAAAATTTCTCATTAACAAAAAAATAATAGTCTAAACCACAATATCGGGTAAGTACCCTAAAATCAAGTTAACAATATAATATTAACGGAATAAAGAGTCTATATCAATTGAAACACCAGGTTGCTACCCTTAAAATATGAGTTTCGACGAGTTGAAGCAGCGTACGCGGAGTACAGGTCCGTCACCGACCGATTCGTAGGATTCAAAAATAAATTGGAGTGATCTCACCGGACTCTCGCAGTATTTTTTCGTGACCCCGCTTTCGATTGTTGGCGCAAGGTGGATATCCGTCCCGATGATAACACACGCCTATTGTTTCCTCGTTGGTATTGTCGATGAGGGGAACCCCTTACTCCGGGCCTGACCACGTCGACTCGTGAATTATATTTTATTTTACGGCTATCTTAGCCCAATACAAATAGGGCATTCAGCGATGCCCCTGTTTCCTTCAAATAAAAGTGTATCTCGTGTAATTAATGGAATTTGTAGCTGCTAATCCGTTAATATAACGATGAAATACTCTCGGTATTTACGCCAATAGTAGGTGGAAACTAATCCGTTGACTGAACGTGTCACGTAAACGAAATCGCTTTTTGAAACCTTCAAATTTCACAAAAACTCTCTCCAGTGACCAATTGCACGCTACCCGCTAACAAATTCTTACACGAATTGCCTGTTACTCGTTTTAACTCTCTGATTTACGTTTCGTCGAATTCAAAATCTAACCATCATTAAACTATTATTGACATCTGTTGGCTCTTTTCATCAATCGATCGTGCTGATAATGCAGTAATCTTTATTTTTGATTTACCTCGAAATCAAATCGTAACATTTCCCCCCTTACTAAAAAAAAAAGGTTTTGTTCTTGAAGAGAACTTACCGATCTACTGAACATCTATCTAACAAACTATCGCTAATCGAACGAGTATGTTCCAATCCCCTTAAATTTTTTTTTTTTTTTAAATCTAAAGTGACCTAAGATTCTTTTTACTAATTTAACCTAAAACTACTTCTAATTACTATTAATTTCTTATCCTAACTATCGTCATTACTATCCGGATCGTCAACAAACGGTTTCAAATCCTTCGCGTGCCAAGTCCCTTTTACCTTGCCATATTCGTTTTTTAATATAAATGTCCACGGGGACAACTTTTCTTTAATTTTAAACGGTCCCACATATTTCGGTGCTAGTTTAGCGTTGAAAATTTTACTCGCGTCCGATAATGCATAATTTTTACGCCAAACCGTATCATTCACCTCGTATGTCACGTCCCGTCTCCGCAAATCATATCGCTTTTTACTTTTCTGAAACGATTTATCTATTCTATTCCTAACGTCGATATAAATTTGCTCTAGAATCTTCGCCCTATGATTCACGTCTTCGCTTGTTTTGTCATCTTTCCGCTGTTCATCTTCTTTATAATAATTACCTCGCAATATTTGTTCACGACCGAAATTTAAACGGTAAGGAGTATATCTCGTTGTCTCATGAACACTTGTCCGTAAAGCACAACCTATTTTGTCTATTTCTACATCCCATTTTCTTTGATTTTCTTTTATATAACACGCAATCATATTCTTAACACTTCGAACAACCCTTTCCGCAGGATCGGCTTGAGGATGATAAAATGGCGTAAATCTCATTTTCACCTCATATTCCTCGCATAACTGCCTTACGATTTTACTGGCAAAATTCTTCGCGTTATCACATATGACATATTGTGGCACACCAAATAACAAAAATATTTCGTTTTCAAGTATTTTCTTAACCTTCGCAGCTGATGCGACTCTTAAGGGAAAAATACGTACAAATTTAGTAAAATAATCCGTTACTATTAACGCGCATGTATTTCCGTTGACACTTCTGGGAAAAGGTCCAACGAAATCATAACAAATCATTTGCCAAGGTTTTGTAACTCGTGGGTGTTGTAACATCAACCCCTGTTTTGCTGCTGATGACGCTTTTACTTGCTGACATATCTTACACTTCCTAATATATCGGGTGGTGTCTGCACGCATTTTCGGCCATGAATATCTGTCACACAGACGATGGAAAGTTTTGAATATTCCCGCATGTCCGGCAGTAGGCAAATCGTGAAACTGTTTCAATAAAGCTAATCGTTGTTCTTTAGGAGGTATAATTTTCCACGGAAACTCATCGATGTCACTATACGATCTTTTACTTTTTATGTGTTTATATAATACGTTATTTTCGAATTTATAAGTCGGATATTTTAATGGTTCTGTTTGAACTAAAGACACTAATTTTTGATACCATTTATCCTTGGTTTGGCAATTATTTACATTTAAACATTCTAATTGAGGTAACGATCTTGATAAAGCGTCGGGTACAATATTATCTTTTCCTTTTCGGTGCACTATATCAAACTGAAATTGTTGTAACCGAACTGCCCATCTGGACAATCTACCCGTTGGATCCTTTAATTTATTAAGCCAAATCAGCGAACTATGATCAGTTATAACAGTGAACTTTACTCCTTCTAGATAAGGACGTAATTTTTCAATACTCCAAATAACTGCTAAACATTCGCGTTCGGTGGTACTATAATTCCTCTCATTTCGCGTCAACGATCTACTCAAAAAGCTAACTACTCGTTCTTCTCCGTCTATATTTTGCGTTAGTACGGCCCCGATTCCGTATCCGCTCGCATCACACTGTACTGTAAACGTTTTAGTAAAATCTGGACACGTTAGTATTGGCGCCTTAGTCAGATAATTTTTTATAACTCTAAGTGTATCCTCACATTGATCGTCCCATTCAAATTTTTGACCTTTTCTCAATAATTTAGTAATTGGAGCAATTATCGTTGAAAAATTCGGTAAAAATCTGCGGTACCATGACACCATTCCTAAAATTCGTCTCAACTCGGTTACATTAGTGGGATTAGGCATATCAATTATTGCTTTTACTTTTTCTGGATCCACATGTAATCCTAACTTATCTACTACGTAACCCAAATATTTAAGTTCTGCCCTACAAAACTGACATTTGTCTTCGCTAAGCGTTAAACCCGCTTCGTTTAACCTATCAAAAATGCGATTAAGAATTTCTAAGTGTTTATCAAAAGTATCGGTCACTATCACGATATCGTCTAAATACGCAAACGCATATGGCTCTAATTCTGGGCCGATAACCATGTCCATTAATTTCTGCCACGTCGCGCCCCCTGAGTGTAATCCGAAAGGCATCCGTTTAAATTGATACAATCCTCTACCGGGTACCGTAAATGCTGTAAATTCACGACTTTCCTGCTTTACCGGAATTTGCCAATAAGCCGACTTTACATCTAACGTAGTTAAGTAATGAGCGTTTCTAAGTTTGTCGAGAATGTTATTCACGTATGGCAATGGGTACGCGCATGGTTTAGATACTTTGTTCAATTTTCTGAAATCAACGCAAAATCGATACGTATTATCTTTCTTCTTTACGAGTAAAATAGGTGATGACCACGCACTTGTCGATTTTTCAATAATCCCCTGCTCTAACATTTTATTCAATTCCGAATCGATATGTTTTTGAACGTATGGTGATACGGGATAATAACGTTGTTTGATCGGTGGTGCGTCGCATACTATTTCATGTTCAATCCACGTAGTACAACCTAATTCATTACCCCTCTTACAAAAAAATTTATTCGTTAATTCGTTTAACTTTTTTCGCTGTTCTAGTGCTAAATTATCCTTGCTATCAATACTATTACTCTGTAACGACATAAGCTTACATGGGTCTGCAAAATGCCAATTATTACTAGTTAGGTCTGGCACGATTTCCATAATCCTCCAAAAATCTATTCCGAAAATAAAAGAATGTTCGATCTCTGGCAATGCTATAACATTTACTAACCGTTCTCTTCCCTGTAAATTCATAGGGATATAACACGATCCTACACTCTTAACTATTTCACCGTTTCCTACTTTACATGTAATTTCACTATTACTTTTAAATTTAAAACCCAATGCCTTTAATAAGCGCAACCCTCCAGCCCCTACAAAAGTATGTGTCGCTCCGGAATCTAATAATCCTAAAATTGTTTTACCTAAAATTTCAACTTGGATATAAGGCCGTTCATCGCCCTTCGCATGAGCCATTATATAATCTAAAATAATTTTAACTTTCATCGGATTATCTATTTCCTTTTGATTCGAGACCGATGACCGATGTTCTATCGTCCCGCATTCCCGTTTCCCGAATTTGATCCTGAACAGTTTAAACATTTATTTTTCGTAACACCCTTTTTTCCACAACCATAACATTTAATATCTGACGTTCGTTGTCTACAATAACGAGATATATGTCCACTTATTCCGCATTTAAAACATTTTCGCGTTTCGGTTCGTTTACTCTGGGATGACATTACGTTGCACTTGCTACTACGCGGTACGTGAGCTTCAACATACGCTAAGTCGGATTCCATTGTTTCTCTCCTATTTGGGGGAGGTACATAATTATTTATTACCGATCTCCTCGCCTCGAATTGCTTGCAAATCTTTTTCAGCTCGTTAATCGTTTTAGGTTCATGTAATCCGATCGACGTTTGGAAATACGGAATTAAATTTCTAGATAATATTTTTAATTTAGTACTTTCCGGTAATGGGATTGTTAATCGATCAAATAAATTCGTCATCATCGCAAAATAAAGGCCTATCGACTCATTTGGTCCCTGTGTCCTACGTTTGATTTCTTCGTATAATTTTTCATCGTAATCCGCGGGTTGAAATTCCTCTTTAAGTAAGATTACTAATTCGTCCCAACTATGAATAGTTTTTCTAATAGCTCTATACCAACTTTTAGCTTTTCCCTCAAAAATATCTAACGCTGATATAAATAATTGTTGTTTGGTGACCCCTCTCGCGATTCTTGTTTCCTCTACTTGTTCTAAAAACGCGTTAAGTGATTGTGATTTATCCCCGTTAAACTTTAAATTCCATTTGTATACTGGCATTGTTTGCGTAGGTTTACTGCTTCTATCAAATCTAGAATAACGTTCTACAGTGGAATTCGAATCCTCGCTATCCTCAGAATCATCGGTAGATTTGTCATCATCGGCTAGCCGTACTGCACTTAATTCTATCGGTAATCTATTATCGATTAATGTACTGGTACGTAAAAATGATTTTCTACATTCAGTGGTAGCCGCGGAATGATTAATTAAATCTAATAACAATTTATTCTTACTTGCGACTGATTGCGTATCGGTCGCGACTGGATTTACTCGATTTATTCTTTCAAACGCGTACGCTAATTTACTTTTGATTTTCTTTAACATATTTGAGGCTTGATCCCCATCGAATTCCTTAATTAATTCCCCTAATTCTTTCTCCGTACTTGTCAACGCAGCTAAATCTTCCTTAACCGTATATGGATATACCGGGCGTTCGATTGTGGTTCCTTGTCGCTCTAGTTTCCTAAGTTCCCTCAACGCCGAACGCATTTTCTCGACCGCGCCCACATTTTCAAAACCTCTAATCTTTAACTCATATTTTAATTCGTCCTGGTTCAACCTATTAACTTCATAAGTATTCATTTTAATTTTTATTTCCGCCATCTTACGTATTAAAAAAAATTTTGTTTTTAATAAAAAATTACTTTAAAATTTACTAAACTCGAGCAGTTATAAGCTCAAAATTATTTTCGCCCCACGTTGGGCGCCAAATGTTACCCTTTTTCTTTGGTAACTTAATCTACCGGGCCGCTAACTCAGTCTCGAGTGAGGGATGGGTTCTATAAACTGTATTTATATAAGGGCGCCATACTATTCACCGGTGATTAAATTTGACACCTGACCTTTCAAAAACCCCGAACAGTAAAAGAGTTTTATACAGGATAAATGGGTTTTGCAGAGAAACGAATTCATTGACTAAAACTAAATTTATTAATATTAGAAAATTGAATAATAATAAATAATTCCAAATTATATATAAGTTTATGTCGAATAATAAATTGGCTTGAACTTTACTATTACAAATTAATAACAGAATATTGTAAAATAAACTTAGCCATACAACGATGTAATGCTCAACTAGAATTGACTGACTTGGACCGACAACTTGACGTCGATTTTAACGAATGCATTCTTAAAATCACGGCCCCCCTGTATAAATTTAGAACGTATAGCACAGCGCTGGTTGGCTTTACAACAGATGAATAATATATATATTTTAAATTAAAAATTTCTCATTAACAAAAAAATAATAGTCTAAACCACAATATCGGGTAAGTACCCTAAAATCAAGTTAACAATATAATATTAACGGAATAAAGAGTCTATATCAATTGAAACACCAGGTTGCTACCCTTAAAATATGAGTTTCGACGAGTTGAAGCAGCGTACGCGGAGTACAGGTCCGTCACCGACCGATTCGTAGGATTCAAAAATAAATTGGAGTGATCTCACCGGACTCTCGCAGTATTTTTTCGTGACCCCGCTTTCGATTGTTGGCGCAAGGTGGATATCCGTCCCGATGATAACACACGCCTATTGTTTCCTCGTTGGTATTGTCGATGAGGGGAACCCCTTACTCCGGGCCTGACCACGTCGACTCGTGAATTATATTTTATTTTACGGCTATCTTAGCCCAATACAAATAGGGCATTCAGCGATGCCCCTGTTTCCTTCAAATAAAAGTGTATCTCGTGTAATTAATGGAATTTGTAGCTGCTAATCCGTTAATATAACGATGAAATACTCTCGGTATTTACGCCAATAGTAGGTGGAAACTAATCCGTTGACTGAACGTGTCACGTAAACGAAATCGCTTTTTGAAACCTTCAAATTTCACAAAAACTCTCTCCAGTGACCAATTGCACGCTACCCGCTAACAAATTCTTACACGAATTGCCTGTTACTCGTTTTAACTCTACGATTTACGTTTCGTCGAATTCAAAATCTAACCATCATTAAACTATTATTGACATCTGTTGGCTCTTTTCATCAATCGATCGTGCTGATAATGCAGTAATCTTTATTTTTGATTTACCTCGAAATCAAATCGTAACATTTATTACAGTCCAGTATTATATTCTGCAGAAATTTCATGGGACATTGTAATAATTAATGATATAATGGCGAATTAGAGAGTTCGTTTTTTTCTGGTTAATGAATAAATCTTAAATCTTTTTATGAAATGTTAAACATAATTCGTTTTTGTTTCTGTGTTACAACATTGCTAGTAAATATTGATTTTAATTTGATTGATATGTCGTGAAATACTAATATTTAGGTAACCAAACGGCCATTATTGCATGCATCATTAAATTTTATATTTACACTTTTACTGTAAAGTGAATAGTTAAAAATTTACAGCATCATTTAAAAAAATAGTATAGAAATCAATATATTCCACATTTCAATTCTATGGGGTAAATAGCTCCGTGGTAACACATCGAACTACGGATCGTGAGATCCTCAGTTCGAATCCCACTGCCAACTATTACCAATTTAAATTTACTCCTGTGGGTCCCCCACCACTGACATATTTGGGGACTATGATGTGACGACTAGTAGCCGCACTTCATAAGAAAAAATATATCAATTACCGAGATCTGCGTAAGCAGAGTGCCACACTACAATAGGTAAGAGGCGTGATGATATATTCATATTCATTCAGTTCTACACTCGTGATAAATTCAATTTAATCTAAATCGGAAATGAAGTAGCACCGTACATAAATAAGTCTATCAATTAATAACCTGTAATAATTAACTTCCACAATAATACAGACGAGCATATTAATTGAGTAGTTTATACATGACGTTCTCTCGGGCCGCGGCGGCTAAGGAGGCTGCGGCTCTTGAAGTAAAGTAAACAGTTTTTGTGTGTTTTTCATTACGCCGTTAATGTGTGTGGCGCTACTTTCGCAGACGTCAAGTTGTAAGCGAAATAGCTTTTAATTTTTTTGGACGTTGATGGACTTCTTCTGCCATTTTTTCAACCCGAAATAAAAAATATAGATATATTTGCTCGTCAATGTCGATGTCCGATGACTCAATTGGAAGAAATATTGGATTCCGTATCTGCGACGTTACAGCGGGTTTGAAAAATGGCCCGGATTTTGTCAATGTATAAAAGATTTTGTGTGTAGCTTCACCGATACGGCGGCTTTCTCGTTGATTAATTATGAGGTTAATGCATTTTTTATATTTAATCGAACCCAATTCTCTCCTTGATCACTCACATTTTTTCCACATTTATAAGCGAAAGAAAATTTCAAATATATTTATATTTTATACTAAATATAACGCAGACGAAATAAAGTTAAAAACGTAATACGGCTTAAAAAAATGTTATACTTACATTGGAATACTCTTAAAATAACTACTATTGTTATTATATTAAAAAAAATAACAATTAATTACAAAATACAGTAAAATTTATGTACCGTATGGTTTGTTTAGCTTTATACCACTAGTTAGCGTATTTTAATTTTGGAAGCCCAATAAAGCGTGAGTGTGTGGCAAACAGTGAGTTTTCTATAAAGCGTAAGTGTGTGATAAACAGTGAGTCTTCTACGTATAAACCGTGAGCCTGTAATAAACAGTGAGTCTGTGATAAACCGTACGTTTATGATAAACCGACAGTATATTATAAAATGTCAGTGATTGCAAATAAATGATCGGTAGAAATGAATAATACGTGTGAAAACAAATGTAGTTATTAGTGGAAATAAATAATGTTTGTTAGTTACAATTAAACTTTTGCGTTATTCCTTCAACTTCAATGAACTCAGTAAAAACGTTACAATTTTGGAAAGATATTCACAGTACGATAAAGGTAGTTTATTCCTTCTTTGCCTGACATCCAATTTTTTTATCTTTGATTTTCCTACTAAAGCATTATGTTTAATAATACCAAACAAAGTTTTACAAAACAAGCCAAAAATCTTTTATTTATGTACTGCGGGTTCTGAAAGCTTTTCTTACATATTAAAAATAGTGAAATAAAACATTCTACAGAATAAATCTATCAAAATAGGTCGGTTAAAAATTGATGAAGGAAAAAAACCAAATACTTGTCGTCATTGTTTTAGTATCGCTGAAAAAATATTCCTGTTTCCAATATAGATGTAAAAATTTTGAGTATGTGGAACTTACCTGTGCCTAAGCTCGCTTCGCTCGTAATTTTCACAAACAAACCTTAAGCCTACACAATTCACTTTCGACATACTTGAATCACAATACTCATTTTTAATGAAACTTATTTGAAGGTAAGCTCGCTTTCCAGTTCCATGTTCTTCGAATACCGTAGCGCATAGCCCATAAAACTGAATGAATACTAGAGTGTCCCTTATTTTGCAAAACTACGAATTTTTCAGGTCGCTCCCCTTAAAAGTTTTAAGTTTGAGGAGAAAAAAATTGTGTAATTTTTTCAGATTTTTTCAATTGAACTAACCCGTGCCACCAAGGGGTCCAAGTTTAAATGACATTTAACGTGGGATTTGGTGGTGTTCATGATCAAAATTGTATAACTTAGCCAAATTTCAATAAAAAAATCTGAAACTTTAGAATATGTTTTTGACATCGCTGAATTCAAATTTAATGTCAAAATTGACATTTGAATAAATGACAGCTGTCAAATTTTCATTTTGTCAGACAGCTACGAACAACTAATAGAATTCCTAGAAAATGTACAAGGAAGCACCGATCCCCTCGATATAGCTCACGATTTCACAAAAGAAATTCCAAAACTAATAGAAATGCTCAACACACTGTACCCACTACTAGAACATAGCTTCATGAAAAATCGCTTCTCACGACTACAGAAAAAACTAAAACTAGAATACAGAAAACAAATAAATCTAAACATGTACAGCAGTCAGGAATCCATACTTACTGAATCTTGCCAAGACTCAGAATAATGATAATACAATGGAACTGCAACGGCCTCCACTCACATAGGGGAGAACTACAAATACTTTCAGCAGAACACAAACCAGACTATATGTGCATACAGGAAACACGACTAAAAAATACCGAAAACTTTAAACTTGCGAACTACAACATATTTAGGAAGGACAGAATAAATACAAACATAGCCAGCGGAGGAGTTGCAATTCTAGTCAAAAACAATATCTTCGTAGAAGAAATAGATCTGAATACACAGCTCGAGGCTATCGCCATAAAGACACTGGCACCATTCAAATTGACTATATGTTGTTTATATCTACCACCAAATTCAAATATAACATTGACACAAATTGAAACACTAACAAATCAACTACCAAAACCTTTCATCCTACTAGGGGATTACAACTCACACAACGTTATATGGGGATCAAAACACACAGACCAAAGAGGAAAAATAATAGAAGACTTAATCGACAATCAGAGCTTAGTAATATTAAACGACGGATCACCAACCCACTTTTGTAGCCAATCAGGGAATTTCTCAAACATCGATCTATCCATTTGCGAACCACAAATTGCCCAAAACTTTTCCTGGGAAACATTACAAACATTATTCAGCAGCAACCATCTCCCAATCAAAATCACCACACCTACACAAAACAAACACACAATACACCCGGTATACTCCAAATGGAAATTAGAAAAAGCTGATTGGGAATTGTTCTCTGAATTAACAGAAATAGAAAAACCGATCAATCAAACAGTTACAATAGACCGTCTAACGAACGAACTAGTAGAAAATATAACACACGCAGCAAACAAAGCAATAGGCATAAAGAAAATAAAACAAGAAATTAAAATTAGTAAATAATAACACTCGGTGTAGTTTCACAAATGATGTATATTTTTTCTTTATTGCAATTTCGGCTATTAGGCCATCATCAGAAGAATTCTTCTGATGATGGCCTAATAGCCGAAATTGCAATAAAGAAAAAATATACATCATTTGTGAAACTACACCGAGTGTTATTATTTACTAATTTTAATTTCTTAAAATAATGTTTCACCGAGAACCTACAACTTCTTCGATTCAAAATAAAACAAGACAATAAAACAGTACCATGGTGGAACAATGACTGCAAGCAAGCCACAAAAGGCAATAAAAAAGCATTATATCGATACAGGAAAAATAAGACACAAGACAACTTAATAGAACTAAAAAGAACACAGGCAGTACTGAGAAGAACCATACTAAAAAGTAAACAAGACTCATGGAAAAAATTTGTCTCACAAATGAACCCAAATACGCCGCCACAAACAGTTTGGAACAAAATTAGAAAAATTAAAGGAGGAAAAATAATATAACAAACAACAACATTACACTACCAATCAAAAACCATTACAAACAATCAAGATATTGCCAACACATTAGCACAAACATTTGAAAACAATTCATCAGATGAACAATACCAACCACAATTCCTTAAATATAAAACCGAAATAGAAACTACACATACAACAGACAATGATACCCAAAATAACCCTATAAATAATCCATTCACATACAATGAACTACAAAATGCACTACAAAGCACAAAGAGAAACAGCAGCGCGGGCCCGGACGGAATTCCATACGAACTGATCAAACACCTTCCTCAAAAAACACTTCTATATCTACTAAAGCTATATAACTTTATGTGGGAAAAACGAACATACCCAAATGCATGGAGACAAGTCATCACAGTACCAGTACTAAAGCCTAATAAAAACAAAACCGACCCAACAAATTACCGCCCAATATCCCTCTCCAACTGCCTAAGTAAAATCTTTCAAAAAATGGTAAATAAAAGGTTAACCTGGTACCTTGAATCAAATAATATCCTGGTAAAAGAACAAAGCGGTTTTAGAGAAGAACGATCAACCATCGACCAAATAATAAATTTAGATACCTCGGTACAAAAAGCATTCAAAAACAAGCAACATCTTATAGCGGTATGCCTCGGCCTACATAAAGCATACGATACAACCTGGAGACACTATATAATCAACATGCTCAAATCCTATAACCTACATGGTCACATAATACATTACGTAACCAACTTCCTAGAGAATAGAACATTCCAGGTCAAAACAAACGGATGCTTGTCACAAGAAAAAACCCAAAAAAATGGACTTCCACAAGGAGAAATAATAAGTGTAACGCTATTCCTAATAGCAATAAATGAAATAACAAAACACATACCCCAATCAATCAAAACATCCCTATTCGCGGACGACCTGGTAATCTATTACAGTGGAAAGAACATCAACACTATAAAATTAAAACTACAAGAAACTATTAAAAATTTAGAAGAATGGACAGAAAAAACAGGATTTCAGTTTTCAGAAGCAAAAACAAATGCTATACATTTCTGTAAATTACGAAAAGCTCACGATCACCCTACCCTAAAAATAAATAACCACAATATAGAATACACAAATAAAATCAAATTCTTAGGAGTTATATTTGACAACAAATTAAGCTGGACACCGCAGATACAAAATCTAAAGACAGAATGCATACAAAGATTAAACATAATAAAATCAATCAGCCACACGAAATGGGGAGCGAATAGAGACACAATTATAACTGTATATCATGCATTAATACGATCCAAAATTGACTACGCATCCATAATATACTCTACCATTAGACACACAAAACTGAAATGTATAGAAACAATACAAAACACCGCCTTAAGACTAGCCACTGGAGCATTTAGAACAAGCCCTATAAACAGCATATTGATTGAAACAGTAGAAACAACACTAGCACAAAGAAGAAAACTTCTAACACTAAATTATGTGTTAAAACTAACCAGGAACCCAAACAACCCCACGCATAACAAAATATTTGAAAACAACAACCATGTTAAAAACGACATCCCACTCCAACAAACAATAACCTCCTACCTAAACGATCTCCAAACCAATATCCCCAATATACAACAAAAAACATTCCATAACACTCCCCCGTGGACCCATACACAACCAATCTACAGCTTAAACCTAACAACATATCCAAAAAACCATACTCCCTCTGAACTCTACAAAAACATGCACAAAACAATAAAACAAAACTATACCAACTATATACACATCTACACGGACGGATCTAAACAAAACAACAAAACTGGAGCGAGCGTTATAATAGAAGACAAAACTCTCGCCTACCACCTCCCGGACCAATGTAGTGTTTATACAGCAGAAATCTTCGCAATATTACAGGCCACTAACTATATAAAGGAAAACACCATAACAGCCAAAGAAGTCATCATCCACACCGACTCACTGAGTGCCATAGACAGTATCAAGAATATCTACAGCAAAAACACAACTATCCAACAAATCCAGGAAAACATACACCTAACCGCTACCCAAAAAAATATCAAGACATCAATTTCATGGATCCCGTCGCACTAAGGTATTGACGAAAACGAGAAAGCTGACAAAGCTGCAAAAAATGCAACCATGAAGAGCTCCGTAACAGTAATACCAATTCCGATCAACGACATAAGAACAACCATCAAAGGAAAAATAAAAGAAGAATGGCAACACAAATGGAACACAACCCATAACAACAAACTAAGGACTATCAAAGAAGAGACCCAAGCATGGACCACAATGGAAAACAGAAAACAACACATTACATTAACAAGACTACGTATTGGACACACACTACTTACACATGTACACTTAATAGAAAAGAAACCACCACCCACATACGAAATTTGCAACACACCGCTAACAGTCCATCACATAATCATAGAATGTAGAAAATACACCACAGAACGAACAAAACACAATATCCCAAACACCCTAAAAGAAGCCCTCGCAAACAACATAGCAAGACAAAATAATATTATACAGTTCCTAATAGACACTAACACACTAAACAAAATATAATGTATCACTAGAAAACTAAATGTAACAGCACTGTACCGGGGAACTAGTTACCTAGATGTAGAAGTTCTCCTAAATAAAACCAATAAAAAAAAAAAAAGAAGTAACATTGTTAGGGAATAATATTAAAAAAATACTGCTTAATTAGGTATATAATCCCAGCTCTATTACAAATGCATCACATTTTCAATGGTATATAAGTAGATATAATAATAATTATAAATTAAAACAGAGATTTTATAAATTTATAGCCACCTCGTTTAATTTTAGTTCACTTGGCTTTTGACGGACAAAAATAATTTGATCTTTCTTTTGCGGTCGAAATGTTTTTAGCATAAGTAAATGTAGCATTTATGGTGCTATTTAACCTAAAAAAAATAATGTACTTTTTGGTGTAGAATATTGTTCTGAGGCTTGCCTTAGAGATATTCCTTTTAGCTGGACAGCTATTATGGCAGCATCTAAATATTATTGTTCATAATTAGCATATAAGTTACACCCAAACCGTTTCTTATATGTCCGCGGCATGTCCAAAGGTTGAAATAAGCAAAATCTAAAAGTGCATGCTTGGTGCCTACTTTATACATAATTCATTAAAAAATAAATACTTGTATCACGTTTACACAATAAGAAGTTAAACATGTTATCAAAATAGTGAAATTTATATGCCTATTTCAAATATTATTTAACAGTATAAGTAATTACAATTTTATGATAGCACTTGTCATGCGTAAATAGTCAAACAGTTTGCTACATGCGGGGAAACAATTCGGCGCCAAACATAAACCATTAAATTTCTCTAGGCCTAAATGCGCGGCAAGTACAAAATGTCCGAATTCATACCGAAGACGGTAGAGAGTTTTCAATGAATAAGCACGATTTAAGGTCCCTTCAATATGATTTTACTATTTTCGCAATGATGTCTGTATGTATGTGTGTGCACAGGTTAAGAATTCACACAGTAGCGACAGTCGCTGTCGGTACTTTTGATCTTTATGTCGCATCGATCGATGATGCCATATTGGCAGCAGCGGCATACGGCGGTAAATTTAAATACCTATCAATTGCAAACGGGATAAAGTCTAAAAATGTTATTTCCCCTGCACTATAAAAGTTCCTTCAATTTTTCATGGTACAAATAAGTTTACCTCTCTGTTTTAAATTCTTTTTATGAACTTAAAGCCTGATTTATAGATTGAATAGAATATGAATGAAATAGGTATAAGAATGGTTTTGGAATAGAAACTTGTCAAGTACATACATAGTTTTCACAGGAATGAAATATAATGACGTCATTTTTACAATTATTTACGTCACCGTTGTTTCACGATTCTTGGTGCAGTTGTTTAAAAAGTGATAAGGATGTGGATAAAAGAATAATTCTTTCGACGGACTAATGCGAATGGCACAGGAATGGAATAGGAATAGAAAATAAAATTTGGTTAAATTCTGTGCTGTTCTGTGCACTTTATTCCATTTTATGCAATCTATAAATCAGGCTTAAAATGACGAAAATACTGTGGCATGATTTTTGACAGATACAACTGACATTGATACTCACATCTTATATTTTCTTTTCTATGATTACTTAGATATCAGCCTATCAGCGAACACTAAGCGACAATCTTCCTGTGCTGAGCACCATTGAAATATTGGGATCATGATATATTTGAAGTGACACTACTGTGTGAATTCTTATACTGTGGTATATGTATGTAAGTTTGGTCTGTGCCGAATTTTTTCCTCTTGCATAACTCATATACTGAAATACCAAAAAATAAAATTTTGTGTATCTTTGCTTCTTATATTTATTTGATGTTGGATAAAATTGGTCAACCGGAAGTAGCACTTCACTAGATGCTCTTACAGTTTTCCGTGAAAATACTGTTAAATTTAAAGTTTCAACAATTTATGTTATTTTGAAAATTGTAGAATCTTTTATTTTACATCTGTTTGATTTCATTAATTTTATTAATTTTCATTAGGATTAAAGATAATAAAATATAAAAATATTAAATTTCACAAATTTTGTATTCCTTGTACACCATGGAAAATTGAAAATTTTTAAATTTTTACGAATTTTGACACATGTCATTGTGATTGTGAAGCTGTTTCCTTAGTGAAATATGTAAAAAAATTAAATAAATATATGAAAGAAATTTAAATTTCTTAAATATAAATAGAAATAAACAAATAAGAAGGTATGTTTCTATATCATCAAATACTATTTTGTACCGTTTAAGAGTCATATTGGCCGGAGGTTATGTGCTGGACACATCAGATTTTTAATCGGGTGTAAAAATGTGTGGTATAGAATTGTTAGCATGACTGATTGTGTTGACCTGGTTTTTTTTTTTTTTGAGAAGTTAAATATATTAATTTTAATATTAGGCAATGACATATCAACCAGCCTGTATATTTAATAAATAAAACAATCAACAAAACAAGCAACATCTGGACAATAAGACAAAATGAAGTTGCAAAAAGAAATGGGTTTTTCAGCCGTGGTGGCCGTAATGTCTGCGGGCTGCCGAAACATGCAAATAGCGGGTCCGCGCGGAGCGGAGAGGGCATTATGCCCGCATGATGTTAAGTTTATGCGATTTACTCAGATTTCAAGTAAAACTTCCACTCTGCGAGTGCTCTCCCTCCACAGCGACATTGCACTTGTAATCTCGACTTGGAATTAAAGATTTTTCCGGGCTCTGCTTTGTTGTTTCAGCTGTACCACATAATACTAGTTCATTAAGTGAGCAAATACAGACTACCTATTTCATGCATGTGTCTCACAGTTGAGATTTCAGAAACTAATGTCAGGTTACTCGATACGGACAAGATCAATTTTCGCAGTCGCCATATTTTATATATAATATAATTAATTATATTGTAAAGTTTATATCGTCACACGGTTTCCGTAGTTAAAAAAAATTACAAAAATTAAATAAGAACATTAAGAATTAATAAAAACTAAATATGTATAAGTAATATATTTTTTCAATGACCACTACTGAAAATTATGCTTTTTTCTCACTAGCTTGTAAATTGTATATTTCGTACAGTCCTGTGCAACACTCGAAAATTGTAACGCTGCTTTATTCATGCACTGCTTCATGCGTACGTTGCGTTTTTCAACCACTGCTTTGTTCAAACACAGCCTCATACACTGATTTCTTCGAACACCGCTTTATTCACTCATGCCTTTTTCCAGTCTTTTAGCGTTTGTTGGATACCGGGTGGTATTAAAACAACACAAATAAAATTTTGTTGTATATTTGGAACAATTTGGGTACAAGCACTGCTGTTTTTAACAATTCAGAATACTAACTTATACTAACTTTATTTTGTAACACTCGTCTTTTTTATATAGGGTATGAAGGTGGTTAAGGAGTGGGAGAGCATCTAGTTCCCGAGGGAAGGTTAACGAACTTTTGGGTTTCGAGATGCTTTTCTAGAAATGGTAACAATAGGTTGCAGTAAATCAGCTAAGTGTCAAGCATGTAGATAAATTGTCGCGTAGGAGATGGACGGACTCGTCTATTCAGCGATACTTTTATAGGAGTTAGGTAAAAAGGGTTTGGGTAAGGAGTGATTTACTGCGGAAAGCAGGTGCTGTCGCTAAATGCTAACAATAAGGTATACTAAATCAGCATGGGATCTAACACGTTTTTTAACATTGATAGTGCATATAAATAAATAAATATATCATCACGCCTTTTACCCATTATGGGTGTGGCACTCTGCTTACGCAGATCTCGGTAGGTGATATATTTTTGCGTATGAAATGCGGTTACCAGCCGTCAAATCATAGCCCCCAAAGATGTTAGTGGAAGGGGAACCACAGAGGTAAATTTAAATTTGTAACTGTCGGCAGTGGGATTCGAACTGAGGATCTCACAATCCGACACGTTACCACGGAGCTATTTACCCCATAGTGCATAAAAATAATTTTAGGTTGATTTTCGTACGGTGAATAAAGCGGTGTTAGAAGAAATCGGTATGAATGAGGCTGTGTTTGAACAAAGCAGTGATTGAAGAAAGCAACGTATGCACGAAACAATGCATGAATAAGGCAGCGTCTAATTTTCTAGTGTTGCAATGTTACCCCAATTATTCCCCAAGCAAGTGTGAGCAACTTACTAATAATATAATACTGTATAATATTAAATTGCCAGTATAATTACTTTTTACTACTCCTGTATAAATATATCGCCATCATTTCAAATTGTGCGATGAATTGTAGTACCCACAATTCACAACAGTGAATTATGTTTCATAATTCACTTTTCTCGACCAATCACAAAGCCAAAATTATATAATTCACTGTTATTTTAAAGACATGATCCCAACTACGGCCGTTTGGCAGTTGACGTGTAATCAGTTATCATTCTGTATTTTTATGTTGACGTTTTTCGTTTCGATAATTTGATAAACGCCATTTCCGTATTTCCGAAAAAGTACAGTATTATATTCGGAATTACAGTCATTTTTCACTCAAATCTTATGCTATCCAATCTGAACTACAAAAAACTAACGCCGAGAGCCTGAGTAAAATCTACACCAATATCTTGAAGTTTAATTTAAAAATAAATTGATTAATCTATCCGTTTTACCTATATGTGTAATGAATAATAGAGTTATTGGTGTTTGCCATCTAGTTTGTTTAAACTAAGCATGATATGGCAGTGCATTATCTTATTTTAACTTTGTTTTCTTAAATTATTTTTATTTTTAAGTTATTGACTATTCATGCAAGTGTAATTTTAAATATTTTATGTAAGTACAATCTTTCAAAAACAATTTCATTGTAACTGATGAGGCAAGAGTCATGCAGAAGCCAACAAAAAAAGTGATACCATTGTAATAAGGCAAATTAAAAATTCACTTTAAAAAATCAAAATCATAACATGTAAAAATCGAAAAACTATATTAGCTGTTAGTTTTGATAGTTTTTTTAGTTTAACAGAAAAAAACTTGCCGATCCACCTTTATTTATTTATAGCATATTTGTATGGATGTAAAATATGTACATAACCAAATATTTTGTACCATAGAATTAAACGCTTCTTCGGCATTCATCTAGAATAATTTGTATATAAGATCATATCGTTTTTTTTTTTTTAATTTTATAATATATTTACCAATAGCTAATACCCGGCATGCGTTGCAATGCCACTCAACGAAATTTTCTGAAATACCTTGCATTTGATACTAGGCAATTGGCGAAGCAAGCTTGTCATTTCATTCCTCGCTTTCATTCTTTTCTAATAACTAATTTGTATTCTGAAAATGAACCAAATTTGATCATAAATACAATTATTCAAAATATCTCGACCTTAGGGCTACCTAGTGGGCCCAAACTAATTCAGGAATCTTCGCAGGGGTGCTCACAACAACTCACCGAAGTTTCATCGCAATCAAAAGTATGGTATAAGAAAGTATATGGGACACAACAACCAAACTGTAGTTCATATCAATAAAATACATACCTATGTAATTTTCTGACAGCTCAGTTCAATATGGCCTATTGCAGAAAACTAGGTTACCGATCTTCTTGAATTTATTTACTTTATTTGTCACAATATGTCGCTACTCATTAAAACCAACCACTAAAACGTCATTTATGAATGTTACTTGCAAATAAAATAAAACATAGAGCATAATACCAATACTAGTTTCGTTCTGTGAATTACTATTAGAATTTTTCAAATCTACAGACAATGTACTGCTATCTTGTGGCTAAAATTTTAAAAGGACATTTTAAATTGATAACTTCACGCGTGAGAATACGAGATTTTACATTTCTGCCGCCGGCTAAAATACATAATCGTAAATAAAAAATTAAGTGCACATAAGTCGGAAAAAAACTAATGAATAAGTTTAAGATATGTATTATTATCGTCTCTGATGCCAGTTTCAATGGAAATTATGATAGCATTTTTGTATTAAACAAGTTTAAATTATTTGGAGGTTAGGTTTTTCTAATATTAGGCCTAAGTAAGCGTTGTCGGTGAACTTCCTACGCACTTTGATCAATGCCAATTGTCTTATTATGTTAATAATGAGTCAACAGCGTTTTGAATGTAATTCTTTTGAAGAAATTGATGCAAAATTTTAAGATATTACCCGTTTTGACCTTTTAAAACGAAGAAATTAAATTATTCCTCATTGTGTTTACATTGATTATATATATTCGGATATCGCACTTGTACAAATACCCGAGTATTTGCACATATTCAAAATATTCACTGATATTCGATTGTCATTGGTTGAAATTTAGAAAATACTGTAAAATTTTTGAGTGAAATATTCAGTAGTTATATCCCAAGTGCATGGAAAATACCTGAATATAGGGGAGGGATATATTAGACGAATATTTTTCGAAAAAATTTTCTGTCATTATTGAACATATATATTTATTTTAATCTGTCACATAAACGTCAGACTTTGAGAAATGTCATTTGTCAAATTGCGTTAAAAATAAGTCGTTACCGTTTGAAAGTAATTCTTTTAAAGAAATTGATTGAAAAATTAAAGAAATATCCCCTTTTGTCCTTTTAAAACGAAAAAATTAAACTATTCCTCATTGTGTTTACAATTATTATAAATATTCGGGTATCGCACTTGTGCATATACTCGACATGCAAAATGTTCACTGTATTCGATTGTCATTGATCTAAATTCAGAAAATCCTGCAAGGTGATTGGTTGAAATTTTTCGAGGGAATATTCAAAAATATTTTTATTATGCCTTTCTTCGAAGTCAGGAACAATTTTATATATTTCCAAAGTGTAAGAAATACACAAAATCTCTGTCATACAGCATTTATTCTTCTTACAAAACCAACGTTTCTATTTACACTTAAACTTTCTTCAGGATTAATATGGTCTCACAATAAACATTCATGTAACCAATAATTCGTAAGCAATCATTCAGTTTTTTTTTTAACTTCGTATATACAAAAGCATAACACATACACATTCATGTACTTATTCCGTAGTCAGTTTTGATGTTTTACACTTTATAATAAACACAGTAACACAGTCGAAAAAACATCAAGATCATTTCTATATTCGCTCCCTACAAAATGATTCATTGCGGACAAATGCCTCCATATTGAATGGTGGCCTTTAAGAACGCTTTTTAAAAATCGCTTTTCCAATTGCAATAGATAAAATGGGTTATTAAATCAACACTATTTAAATTAAGAACTATTTGCAAGTAAATTTTGCCCGAGAATTGTGCGTAAATCGTTAACAACTCGTTGTAATATCATAACACGCCGCATATAGCGGGAAAGCAGGAATAGTAGCCACCATTTGGACGCGAGCCAAACATAATTTTATTAATTAGGGTGCTGTTAAAATGTGCAGGTACAAGTTTAAACAGCGAACTTTAACTACACCGTTAAATTTCACTAAATAGGTTTGTTTAATTAACTATTATATTACCCACAAGTTTATTAGCAGTGTGTAATTAAAACTTTATAGATCGCAAGGAACCGAATGATTAGACGTAAAAGAAAGGCATTTTTCACGTTCAGTGCGACATCATCCTCTCGTGACAGCTCAGCTAAACTGCTCGTAACATGACATTGTATCAAAACGCGGGAAAAATTGCAATGTGGAATCTGGGCCCGGAGGACAATGCGTCATACGTGCTCGCAATGAGCAAGGAGCAGCTAATAGCGCCGAACATTAATCCTTGACGCTGCGCCGGCCCCCTGCTCGTGCCCCCCGCCCCTCTTCTCCTGCTTCCGCGGAAAACGTCTCCCGTCAATCGATTCTCAAATGAACATGTCAGCTTGATATTGATAGACGCTCTGGCTTCAGATGAAAAACTATACTAGATTAGTCATCTTCTCTTCGGGATGAATCAGCGTTCTTCACTTCCCGACTTTTTATCCAGAAAGACATTTTTAGCCCCATAAAAATTATCCCTGTCGGGAAATACGCAATTTGGAAAGATATAAATGTATTATTATCAAAATGTAATTTGTCCAGCTAAAATGTAGTCAGTGTCTAAAAACAGGATGTCAAAATTTTAATGGGTTAAAAAATATGCAGATTTACTTATATGTACGTACACCTAAAAACGTAAAAACGATTGCAAGAATTTTTGCAGAAATACATGTTTTGTGGTCCACTGAATCTATCATTACCTTTTTGTTAATGATGTCTATCGGGTATCTACTTTTTCATGGGACATAAGGAATAGAATGTTAAAATTTCCATTATTCGATTAGGCGTGTGAAAATTAGAACAAATATATAAAAACAAAAAATGTTTAGAAACAAAAACTGCACCAATAATGCATTTCTGTCACGAGATAGACGTATAATTTTTATCTATTTCCGGTGTGCCATGTTAAACAAAACATACAAACAGTCGTATTGTTTGAGTTTAACAGATGAAATTTGGAATAAAATATCACTATAGCAAGATATTAAGTTGGATTAAATAGTAAGATGTGTTCATGATTACTGAGACATAATTTGAACAAGTCAATAATTATTGAAAATATACAAAATTTCAGCTGTATAACTCAAGCAATACGACTGTTTCTAGGTTTTGTTCACCATCGCAAACTGGAAATTATATAGTTATTTATATTACAAGCAAGGTGAAACAGTTTTTACTGCTGAATGGAGGAAATGACCGGCGAGCCGAACAGGCTGACTGAAGCAGTCATTTGTAAATCAAATCAAATTAAAATTACAACCAAGTCCAGTTAGTTACACACAACTGTTCTGTCAAAAATTATTTAAAATGATTTCGCAAAAGCCTTGTAAACATTACTGTGGCAACGTGCATTGTTTACCTTGTTTATTAACTTGTAAAAATTTTACAATGCAGCTGTCAATTAGTAACTTGTAAAGATTCATTTTCAAAAGCAATAGAGGGCTTGGGTAAATGGTGTTTACAAATGAGTAACAGGTAAAATTTTATTTTACGTCTATCTCTTGACAGAAATGTACTACATGCATAAATTAAAGATGGTATGATAAAATTTTTGGTTTTGAACATTTTTTGTACTTACTTTTTTGTTCTAAAATTAATTAGGAACGAATTATTCTCGAATAAAAATATTAACAATGGTTTACCTATGTCCTATATCAAAAGTAGATACCCGGTATATGATTGGATGAGATGGGATAGCTTTACGATAACTTCAATGTCCGAAGTTAGCAACGTAGGAAGTAAGTTCCAGTGTTTGACTTAACTGAGAACTGAAAGATGTGTAACCTTAACCTATAAAATAATTTTATAAAGTTAATTCTAATTTTATATTTCAAATAAAATTTAATATGCATCGCGCCACAGAAGTTCCATAATCCATAAACAATTTATATGCACCCTCATACTTTTTTCTCGAAATTTCCGGGTATGTTTCACTTTACCTTAGCAGTTTCTGTAATATTTGGGAGAGTTACATTTTAAAAAATTTCGTACAACTAGTTTGGAATGTCCATTTTATACTCATATGGTTTATTTAATACTTATACACTGGATAAAACAACGTCGCTATAGTATTGATAAAATGAGGATGTGTCTTTTTATATACTTGCAGATTTCTTGGATACCAAATTTGAAACTGTTTCTTCTGCTTCATTTGAAATAATTTTCATTATTTCTTTATTTAATTGTGAAAAATGTAAAAAATGTAGTTTCTTATTAAACAAACTTATAACAATGTATAAAGTTAACGAGTATGCGTTGGTACAAAAAAATATGAAACATAATATTTATTAAATGTTATTTTAGTTTACTTCAAAGAGAATATTTACAGGTGTAATTTGAATATGACATCAAAAGCAATAAAGAAAAATTTCAAATAATGGATAGTAATTTTTTTGGAATATAAAATGTTATTTGCAATATTCGGGCATATGTTTCCGGTTTTAAGAAAAATATGTTTAAAATATATTTTGTAAAATGTAGTAATTAATATTGATTAAACTCTATCGAGTTGGATTTAAATTAAAGGCTTCAGATATGAAAATAAATTAATAAATTAAAAATATAATTGAACGATTGTTACCTTTACATTTACCTTACACCGCACCGCAAGATTGAAAGGCACATGGATTAAGTAAGTTTTTCGGCGATCTTTCATTGTTTTAGGCACAAACAATAAATCATATGTAATCATATCATCAATGAATATAAACAAACAATTATTATTTTTGACATAAATATATAATTTGTTGATTCGTTGTATAGTCTCAACATATATAATACAAGCTTCGAAAATCATCTGAATATACAGTTGTGGACTCGATGTGTTGAATAGGAAACACATCGCGTTCTCTCTCAACTGTATTCGATTATTTTTGAACATCTTCTTGTATAACTACTGATTATTTCCTGAATTTAAGTATAAATAAACAAACTAATTATATGAATATCAACAAATGGTTGCCTAGAATATGGTGCAAGGATTTTATGTTTTTTTTAACTGTCAAATCTCCTTTTAGTGTAAATGAATAATTTAATTAGCTTAAAATATAATGAAGGAAATAATCATGTATGTGTAGGTTTGTATGGATTTATTTGGCGAGGCCCGTGGGGCTGAAAAAAATAAACCTAATGAATGATAAAAAGGGACTTCAGTGCCGCGGTACATATGAAATTTTGTTTGAAATATCAGAGCCAACCAACAAAACACAGAAAATTATGTATTTTGTCAGTAACTTCTTCACTGCAATTAATTAGTTTGTTCTTACATGTATTGTTACTTTACATACAAATTTACAATCGTATATCGTATACCTGCCGAAATTATCCTTGTTGGGTCGCGTTGCTCAGATGAGTTGTTGCAGGACGCTAACGCCGCGCCGTGTTGAAATGCCAGTGAATAAGTAACAACTTTTCTTGAATTAATTTAATTACATTCAAATTATTTTGTGATATTCACAATGAGTTATCTGACATAATAATGCAAAAACAGTTTTTTTACAAAATATTTATATAATTTCTTTCATGGCATCTTATTTTTATACCGGGTGGAACATCATACCTGTGTACATAGGCGATTAACATAAAAAAACAGTTTTTCCGTGCGCATTGCTCTCCAAATTATTTTAGACAAAAATGCTTCAAATAAATGTTGTAAAGCATAAAATTCTGCATCTAAATCAATAAAAAGAATTACTTTTACATGCTTTGTAACGACAGAAATTAAATATGAAAACATTGAAAATTACTTTGAAAATATCAAATAGCCATGGAATTGAACAAAAATAAATAAATGCTTGACATTTGACAGATGAATTATTAATTTGACGGGTAAAATATCAAATAGACAGAAAAACGGCAAGCATTTATTTATTTTTGTTTCAATTCCATGGCTATTTGATATTTTCAACGTAATTTTCTATATAATAAATAAAATAAATATATCATCACGCCTTTTACCCATTGCGGGTGTGGCACTCTGCTTACGCAGATCTCGGTAGGTGATATATTTTGGCGTATGAAATGCGGTTACCAGCCGTCAAGTCATAGCCCCCAAAGTTGTTAGTGGAGGGGGAACCACAGGGGTAAATTTAAATTGGCAACTGTCGGAAGTGGTATTCGAACTGAGGATCTCGCGATCCACAGAATATATACGTTGTCACGGAGCTATTTACCCCATAATTTTCTATGTTTTCATATTCAATTTCTGTCGTTATAAAGCATGTAAAAGTAATTCTGTTTATTGATTTAGATGCAAAATTGTATGCTCTACGTGTATTTTAAGCATTTTTGCCTAAAATAATTTGGGGAGCAATGCGCACGGAAAAAAACTGTTTTTTCATGTTAATCGCCTATGTACACAGGTATGATGTTCCACCCGGTATATTTATGTTTAAGGCACTCTGCTTGAACTATTTCGAATATGAGACCGGGTAGTTCTCAGCAATCCTACTTGTACAATAATAATTATGTTACGGTTACTAACACAACGTTGCTCTAAATCGTGTATAATGGACTTCCTAATTACACATTTGAAAGATTTTGTTGACGATTTTGGTATTTTTTAGTGCCGATTAAAAAAAAGCATCCAGGTGACCCCATAAGTACAATTTTTTTTTTTTCATCAAAATCAGTCAAGCCATTTAGGAGAAGAATTGTGAACACCGGAATTTTAAATATAAAGATGAGGAAGAATTTGGGTAGTCCGGATTGGGAATCGAACGCAGAACATTTCGGTTACATGTTAAGAGCTCTTACCAATTGAGGTATCCTAGCCTATACAAATTTCCTTTCATGCATTGAGCCACACGTCGTACGGTAACTGTAGCGCGACGCGAGGTCTGTGGAAGAACAACGTCTGCCTACCGGGTCCGCTAGTATTTAATAGTATATTATACGTTAAGGGACAAAATTGTATGATTAATTGAAGCACGAGCCGTAGGTGAAAGCTTCTTACGAGAAGGGAAAATATACACTTCTTTCCTGCGGTATGTATGTTACTATGAAAGATCGAAAACGGATGAATATCGAGATACACCGGTGAATGTTAACATTCTCAGAGTTGCTAGGTGCATGTCCGAAATATTGGTCAAACATCATTATTTCTAACTTACACCGGTGAATGTCAACATTCAGCATGCACTCATGATGTACATTGAAAAGAAACATTTTTTATGAAATGAAAGCAAATATAAAACTCTGTAGGTCATATTTATTTATTGAAAAACTATGGGAAAATTTTTCCAATAAAAATTAAGTCATTGTTAAACTTAAAACAAACAGTAAACCATTGTAAATCACGAAACATAACTGAAATTATATCTATATAAATAAACGTATACATACATTTAAATTTTTAAACTGAAATATAAAAAATAATAATAATAATAGCTTATTTATTGCAACAACTAAACCGTCCAAAAACTTGTTGCGAGCTGTCGTTTCCGACATTCACCAGAGCTTATTCGTGTTTGTGTTTTATTGCCATTTGGCAATAGCCACGAAAGCCCGTAGGGCTTTCGTGGCTATTGCCTGGCAACAAGTTTTCGAAAGATCCGTCAAATTATTTTCAATTTATTCTCACCCTCTTGTTATATTATTACTGAAAATACCATTCTAAAATACGCAAGTAGCAACATTACTGTTAATTTATTACCAACTAAATCATTCACAAAAATTGACATCTGTGCAAGGTAAATCTTCTGGTTTCAAACTCTGGACTTTTTGTATGAGGTAAGAACGTGATTTTTGCTCTTTTAATGTACTATTAATTAATGTGTAATTTTCATGTAGTGTTATTCTTCGAGTACTTACTAGACTCTAGCTAACCCTCGACACAGTCCAAATCATTCTGTTCAATATTTTCTGTGATCAGATCGTATTTTACCCCAATCTTGAACTGACTTAAAAGATTCATGATATCTAATAAGCTAAACAACATGTGTAACAGTGCAAACATTCGTAAGATGATGATTTGGAAAACGCCCCAAATAAATTTGACTGGATGGAGCAGCCTTACCTTGAACTTTAACAGAATATTTGTGAACTAGCTGTTCGGAAAATTAGGCACTTTTATATATTATTACTTTTATAATAATAATTTATTAGTTGATTCATTTGGTATTGTCAAAATTTATTTGAAAAAGTTGACAAGTGACATTTGACAAGACCAATAATTTCATTACTATTGTCATGGATACTGCTATTGGACTAAATTATGAATATACCTGGTCGTCAGTTTATGGGGTGGTAAAATTGCTAAAAAAATGGGATTTAGAAAGAAAGTTATCACTGGTAAAATTTAATGTACTTATTTATGTTACACCCAATATTTATATGATAATTTTTTTTTGTTTTTTAAAACTATTAGAATGCTAGTATAATTTTTGATAGTTTCCTTTGATTTGTTTAAGTTTGTTCATTTTTCACATTAAAAAATAAACTATATCATGTTAGTTTTGATTTGACGGAGATGAGTGTATTCATAGAAATCTGCCAACGTCAACACCTTTGAATTACCACTGAAACGTAATAATACTGGAACGCGCACTAGTGGTGTAAATGCGAGCTGGGTGAGAAAGCGACCCTCAGATATCTCTATCCTTGTTGAACAGTACATTCAAAAAGTTCATTCATTCATTATTTATAGGAAAACTGAAATTCAAATGAGAGAAAGAAATAATGGCATTATTCTCACATATACGTTAATGACTATAATGTGAAATACACAACAATCTTACATAATATGAAAAAATAACAAATGTCAAAAGTTTTTAGTTAAAGTATTCATTACGTACCTAAAAATGTGTAATTGCGTATTTGGCTACCAAACAGCTTTGCAGAGCTTTGCGCTACAATGTCGCACCTTATTTTTTATTCAAAAAATACTTACCATTTATAAGAAATGTCAACGCACAGTTTCTTAAAACACAGCGATTAACTTTTGTATCAGCCTGTACGTGACGTAACTATAGTTACGTAATCGCAGATGTGTTAGATAATGATGAAGATACCTAACGCAAACTATCTCTCTCGGCTCGCTTTTTCCATACATGTAGAACATGGCAGTGCGCGTTCCTGTATTACTATATTTCAGTGAGAATTACCTGTGTATCTGTGACAGTTCAGTTATCTTAGGGCCGGTATTTCCAACCTCAGATAAACTATAGAATAAATAATCAATGGAATAAGCAAAAAATATCGCATCAAAAGATGACAAGTAGAATAATTATCATTATTTAAGCTATGATTTTGATGCGATATTTTTTGTTTATTCTATTGATAAATTTAATATCTAGGTAACTGAGTTTGGAAATATCGGCCCTTAGACAGCTAATTAATACAATACAAATCAAAATTAACGTCTTTTAATTTTTACTTTTATAATTTAATAATCAATATTTTATTTTGAATTTTCGGTAATAAAATGATTTCAAGATTACTTTTAGAAGTTTAAAGACAAGCAAAATCTTTTGAAGAGAATTACCTTTTTCCTAAAATCACGAATAAAAAATTTTACTGTTTTTAAACATCTTCCGGGGCACACTACAGGTGTCCCAGATTTAAACGGCCTAACTTAAACCATATAATAAACACCTAAAAATAAGGTGACAAGTTCATTTGAGCAAATGTCCGTAAATGTATCATTCCAGAGATATTCATGTTTTTCTTATTGAGCAGCGCTACTTTAAAAAATCAACTTTTTAACGAAATATCCAATATTATCTTATAAAAGTGTGCCATATTAAGTAAATTAAATTAATAATAAATTGTTTATTACCTAATTTCAATACAAAATTTAGTTTGCTTGCACTGATGTCTTGGAAAAAAATTAGAAACTATCAATGAATTTAAAGAAATTTAAGATTTAAAATAATGAAGTAATAACATAACTTCATAAACTATTTTTTTTTAATAATATTTGTTCAAAATGTTTGCCTACAGTACGTATACAGGCACGACAACGATCTGCTACTGCATTGGATGCTGCGTGACATTGCTTGGGAGATATGATTTCATAGTGAATCTAAAATATTTATCGATTCATCATAGACTGTTACTTTTATGGCATCCCAGAAAAATTTCTTTAAATTCATTGATAGTTTCTCATTTTTTCCCAGGCATCAGGGCAAGCAAACTAAATTTTGTATTGAAATTCGGTAATAAACAATTTATTATTAATTTAATTCAATTATTATGTCTCATCTCAATAAGATAATATTGAATATTTCGTTAGGAAGTTGATTTTTTAAAGGAGCACAACCCAATAGGAAAAACATGAATATCTCTGGAATGAAGCATTTACGGACATTTGCTCAAATGAACTTGTCACCTTATTTTTACGTGTTTAATCTATGGATTAAGTTAGGCCGTTTAAATCTGGGACCCTGTATATTGTTAAAAAAATATTTGTACAGTTTTTGTTTTTAAAAGTAGACTCCTGAAAATTTTTACTACGGGGTGCGAGGGTTAAAAAATAATTGGAAGAGGTACCTATGGGTCGAAAACACTAGTCTAAATTATTTAATATTTAATAACGAATAACACAGCACAAATAGCCTAACGCAGTGTTCCTCTCAATGTCAATGCATTATATCGTGGGACGCAGTGTAACAGCCGCAGCCGGTCGAATAAACATGTAATCGTGAACGTGTGTAGTTTTTGCATTTTGTGCTCGTTTTTGGCCATCAGTTCATCGCGGCGTATTTACGTTCGAAAGATACATTAATATCGCAGCACGCAACACATGTGTCATCGTTTATATTCACAGAACATAAACGTAATTTACGGCATGCACTAGCGATATTATTAATCGCGGCCGCGGCCGCGGCTCGCTCGTTGTCCCGCGCGCCAAGTGAAATACTACCAGGCTCACTTCATAATTAATAAATTACTTCTGGAATGTGATCAGGTTAATAGTTCAAGCTACGAGCATTTGTGATCTATTCACAGCCATGTAAGCTTGTTTATTTCTGGGAGATTGCTATTGAACAGGATACAGATTCTTCTTTGTTAGCAACAAATATTACATTCTTCAACATGATATAAGGTCCTATAGGAATCAGTAAAAATAAATCTATCATGAGGTATTCGCGAATATACAGAATGTTCAAAAAAATTAAAAGTGTATTAGTCCAGGCAATGAGTACTTTCAGGGTTACAAAAGGTCAGGGAGTGTTCGTTTTTGGTAGATTTTTACAGTTCGGTGTCCTAATTAATATTCTGAGTTTGCGACCTTGAGCGACCGCCGCTCGCGCCGCCATATTGAAAAAAATATACTAAAAAACAGTTTTTCGAGAATATCTTCTCTCCAGCGCAACCAAAGTTGAAAATAGTTATTACAAAAATTATAGACCATAAAATTCTCTAGAGAAAAGGGTCTTAATAGTTTTTGTGTAAGTGTTATAGTTTTCGAGAAAATCGAGAAAATAAAAATATAAAATTCTCAGTCTGTGTAAAACAAATCATAAATTTGTGTTAATACATAAAAACGGCTGACATTTTTTAACGGACTGAAATATCGACTACCGGTTATCAACATTCAATGCCCCGGACATTTTTGTATTGGCACCATTATTTTTACATTTTTGGGAAGTCTAGTTCAGTTGTAATATATACATATTTCCCGAGGAAGAATAAATAAATTAAAATAATTTTCTTAAAATTTTGTGTTTAATATACTGTAAATCTTGAACGGAATAAAATATCGTCTTTCGGTTTTCAGCATATTATTGCTCAGACATTTATCTATTAGCACCATTATATTTACATTTTTGGTAAGTCTAGTTCAGCTGTAATGTATATATATATATATATATATATATATATATATATATATATATATATATATATATATATATATATATACACCGTGAAAAAAAAAATTAATTTAAGTATTTTTTTTTAATTTTGTGTTTAAATTACTGTAAATCTTGAACGGAATCAAATAGCCACTTCCGGTATCGGGCATTCGATTGCTCGGACAATTATCTATTTGGACCAATATTTTTACACTTCTGGGAAGTCTAGTTCAGCTGTAATGTGTACATATTCTCCGAAAAAACGAAAATAAATTTAAGTAATTTTCTTAAAATTTTATATTTAAATTACTGTAAATCTTGAACGGAATCAAATATCGATTTCCGGTTTTCATCATTCGATTGCACAGACATTTATCTATTAGCACCATTATATTTACTTTTTTTGTGAGTGTAGTTCAGATGTAAAATATACATATTTCCCGAGAAAACATAAATAAATTTAAGTAATTTTCTTAAAATTTTAATTTAAATTACTGTAAATCTTGAACGGAATCAATTAGTGACTTCCGGTTTTCGGCAATCGATTGCTCGGACATATATCTATTAGCATCATTATTTTCACACTTTTGGTAAGTCTAGTTCAGCGGTAATATATACATATTATCCGAGAAAACGTCAATAAATTTAAGTAATTTTCTTAAAATTTTTAGTTTAAATTACTGTAAATCTTGAACGGAATCAATTAGTGACTTCCGGTTTTCGGCAATCGATTGCTCGGACATATATCTATTAGCATCATTATTTTCACACTTTTGGTAAGTCTAGTTCAGCGGTAATATATACATATTATCCGAGAAAACGTCAATAAATTTAAGTAATTTTCTTAAAATTTTGTATTTAAATTATAGTCCAAGCAATGAGTACTTTCGGGGTTATAAAAGGTCAAGGAGTGTTTGTTTTTGGACGATTTTTACAGTTCGGTGTCCTAATTAATATTCTGAGTTTGCGACCTTGGGCGACCGCTACTCGCGCCGCCATATTTGAAAAATGGTAACAAAAATCAGTTTTTCAAAAATATCTTCTCTCCAGCGCCAATTAGGTTGAAAATAGTAATTACAAAAATTAAAGAGCATACAATTCCCTACAACTTCTGTTATAAACATTTTCCAATCAGATGAAAAAACGGTAGTACGCATTATGTAATCGATATTTGCTTAAATTTCATGAAAAAATATAGCGATTTTGCGAATTGTAGAAATTTGTTAAGTTTGACTTCGCTGTAACGCGTGAAAAACTCATCACATTGGAAAATGTTTAAAACAGAAGTTATTGGAAATTTTATGCTCTATAATTTTTGTAATAACTATTTTCAACCTAAGTGGCGCTGGAGAGAAGATATTCTCGAAAAACTGTTTTTTAGTACCTTTTTTTCAATATGGCGGCGCGAGCTGCGGTCGCTCAAAGTCGCAAACTCAGAATATTAATTAGGACATCGAACTGTAAAAATCTACCAAAGATGAAAACTCCTTGACCTTTTGTAATGAAAGCCCATTTTTATGTCTTCATTGCCTGGACTATACATATAATACATCTCAAAACGATAAAAGAAAAGTTCATGTAAACGTATATCCGGAAATTTCTAGTTTTCAAAGCTATGACTATTTTAATGTTTTATTTCTGTCATATACAACTCATACTTTTAACCACAGTATAAGAATTCACACAGTAGCGACACTTCAAATATTTTCATGATCCCAGTATTTCAGTGGTGCGCAGCCGGGAAGATGGCCGCTTAGTGTTCGCTGATAGGCTGTCTTAGTAACCATAGAAAAGAAAATATAATATGACAGTGTCAGTTATATCTGTCAAATATCAAGCTACAGTATTTCTGTCATGTTAAGTTCATAAAATGAGTGCAAAACAGAGAGGTCAACTTATTTGTACCATGGAACATTGTAGGAACTTTTATAGTGCAGGTGAAATAATATTTTTAGATTTTATCCCCTTTGCAACTGACAGTTATTCAAATTTACCGCCGTATGACGCAGCTGCCAATATGGCCGCTCGGCTCAAGGTCATCTGTCGATGCGACATAAAGATCAAAGGGACCGACAGCGAGTGTCGCTACTGTGTGAATTCTTATACTGTGCTTTTAACATTTCAATAAAATCATAGTTGCCGTTTAGAATGGATAAAAATTGAAGATAGCCTTTTGTTTTTTAATATTTGTCAAAATTGTTTTTATTTTAAACGCGCTTACTTACGCAAGTAATGGAGATATTGTTTTTGGTCAAAAAATTGGGTAGTGACTTTACAATGAATAAACACGTTTTAAGGTTAAAACAATAAATTTAATTTATTTGAAATATAGAATCAGTTTCAAATTTATTTTGTTACTAAAAGCATTTGAAATAAAAAAGTTTTGAAAAAAATCAATTTTATATTTAATAATATATTTGAATATGTTTCTATATGAGCAAATAAATATCTAACTACATATCATACATGAGTCAAATGTAATTATTAAATAAAAAAAATATAAAATATATCATCACACCTTTTACCCATTATGGGTGTGGCACTCTGCTTACGCAGATCTCGGTAGCTGTTATATTTTTGCATATGAAATGCGGTTACCAGTTGTCAAGTCACAGCCCCCAAAGTTGTTAGTGGAGGGGGTACCATGGGGGTAAATTTAAATTAGCAACTGTCGGTATTGGGATTCGAACTGAGGATCTCATGATCCACAGTCCGATACGTTACCACGGAGCTATTTACCCCATAATTGTTGATAATTCAAATTTAAATTTATGTGTATAAGGGCCGATATTTCCATCTACAAATAAAATACCAAATAAATTATACACTGAATATATAAAAAATGTAGCATCGAAGTCATAACCCAAATGATAGTAATTGTTGCAGCTGTCATATTTTGATGTGTAATTTTTCATTTATTTGACGAATAACTTGATCGGAAGTTTATCCGTAGATGAATAGACCGGCCGTAAGGAGTCGTGTGACACCCTCACCAGATTTTTAAATTTCATTTAACTGAGTTATCTTCTGAGAGAGTTTTCATATTCATTAGTATAATTATACATGTACATATAAAAGTTTCCAAATATACAAACTTATTTATTAACGCATCAATTCTCTCGCCACTTAATTAACGCGGTAGTTAAAAAAGCTCATAAATTAATTAGAACTTCGCAGCTTCTCTCTAACTAAACAACAACTAAAACCATGACGAGATATTTATTTTATTTTGTCAAGGTTTTGTTTCGCGAATGCAGATTCAGAGTTTACGCCAGGGTTGCTATTTTACACGACTGCAAAGTTTTTTTACATTTTACATGAAAAATGTGTAAAATATTTTGTTCAATCCTGCTATTGAAACTTGTTGTTTTTTACTTGGATACAGAGATCGGAACCTTCTGTTTTGCCCACTCAACTCATTCCTATGGCCACGGGATGGGTAATGACAGGTGAGTGAGCGAAAATTCTTTCGACTCATCTGTCATTCCAAATTGAACCAAACCTAACATTGAGTATGTGGACCACACAGATAGGGGCGCGTATTTACAATAGCAAGATTTAACAAAGCGCTATGCAACAAACGTGAACAAACGCAAACGCTCACGCCTCTTGTTCAAAACTAACACATGCGTGAGCGAAATGCTTAGTTTCTTTACTTGCATTATGATATACTATTATTTTGGCATGTAAAATATGTAAACAACGTAAAAAATCAATGATGTTATGTTCTAAACATATGATCATATGAAATGTCATTTTATTGCGTCCTGACTGTATTTTATAATGCCTCACAATACATGGTGGCAGACCCAGTAAATAAGAATCAGAATATTATCTTTTAAGTTTCAATTATACGTATTGTAATGTTTGTGGGTTTTGAAACGTTTTTATTTAAACGAAAAGAAATATAAATAACTAATAATTAATAATTATTGTAATAAAGAGTAAAAGCTAATTTACACTATATATAAAGACTAAAATAACGAATACAAAAACTTATACACTAACACTTATCACTACTATAAATAAACACTATTATTTATATAAACTAGCCGACCGATATTTATTTATGACGATATATTTATGTTCAGATTATGGGGTAAATAGCACTGAGGTAACGTGTCGGACTGTGGATCGTGAGATCCTCAGTTCGAATCCCACTGCCGACAGTTAAAAATTTAAATTTACCCCTGTGGTTCCTCCTCCACTAACATCCTTGGGGGCTATGATTTGACGGCTGGTAACCGCACTTCATACGAAAAAATATATCACTTACCGAGATCTGCGTAAGCAGAGTGCCACACCCGTAATGGGTAAAAGGCGTGATGATATATTTATTTATTTATTATTTATTTATTTATGTTCAGACCGAGCAATATATTTATATTCACAAGTTCTTCATAGTAGCTCGGGAATCAACTGAGTCAACTGACTGACTGACGGCTCCCGGTGATTCACTCTTTTATATTACACTTTCCTTGGTTCGAGAAGCTTCGAAAATATTCTCTATTGGGACGCGAGCGGACTGGTTCCAACAAGCCGGCGCTGTGTCATTTACTCGGCCGCGTAAAGCGAAAAGTTTCAGCTTACAGTATTCAAGCCAGTACTATGCCAAGTTTAGAATTTATACAAAAATAATAAATAACATATGTATATGTATGTCTATATATTACAGAAAATCATGACAGAAAAATAAAACGAATATTTTCAAATTGGGACCATATACATAGCCCACTTCGAAATACGGAATCTTTGAAAAGATCTAACAAAAAATGTATACCTACATTTATTATACACTTGAAACTAAATCAAAAAGTTAGTAATAACTGGAATATGAAGACAAAAATTATTAAACCTATGTTTACATGCAAAAAAGTAGGCAAAGTAACTATGTCATAACTCTATGCTGTACGGTAATATTTCCATACAGACCTGCCAAAACATTCAAGAAAATGAAAATAAAACACAATGATTAATATAATGCTATTTATTACTACACATGGAATTAAACTGTTCAGAGCTTCACCTACTGCGTTCCAAATATTTTCAGGCAATTCAGCATCGCCATAATAAACCTTTTATCTAGCTATTATGAACATATTTGACGCTTAAATAAAAAAATTATTTATAAATATGATACAAAACAAGTGTAAACATGGAGTTAAATAAAAACAAACAGACTTACTTGATGATTTTCTAAAATTATGACAGGCGTTATTAATGACATTAACGTCTTCATATTCTGAAACCTATAAACTATTGAACAAACCACTGATGTTATGAATCAGAACAGACCTTAGATGTCTTCAAATTGACATCTGCGGCTGTTATGATACTCATAACATCGCTAGGAATGTTAATAGCTATATGCTACAATATACATTCATAATGTTATACACAAAATAATGTAAAAGTGTATTTGTATTATTTATCAATTAAGCCTTTTATGTGTATATCAATTTTACATATTTTACACACTTCCAGGTTATGTAAATTACATGGTTTTTTACATGTAAAAAGTTATGTAAAATTCACATATAAATTACATGCACAACCCCAGCTTATTTATTTATTACATATGAAATGTACAGATTGAAGATTCAAGTTAATAAATAGTTAGTGAGCAACAACATGGCAGACAGCTTTGATTCCGGTTCAATCGATAACGCAAGTTAAGCAAGGCTGCCCGCGGTTAGTAGTTGGATGGGTGACCTATACCAGCGAGCACTGCGTGTCGTTGTCACACCACCGAGAACGAGGAAGAGAGGCGGCATATAACAACGCAGTTGAGACCGCTATACAAAAAAAAATAGTGATTTTTTTCAACGTAATATTTATTAGCTTTATAATTCGCATTGTCCGTCCACTCCACACTCCACAGCCACACCTATACAGTTAAGAAAATGAACACGTTTTTCCAAGCCGTTTGGCTGGTGGCCAGCGCCGGGGAGCTCTACGTCTTGGACAACTGCACTCCAATCGCACTGGAGATCTCAGCCCATTTCCTTCCTATTTCCGATGCGCTTTTATTAAGTGTGCTATCGTACTATCTCCCTTACACTTGTGGAAAGATATGTCAACGTTTTAGCAATGCGTCTTCTCTACCGCCAGACCTAATCATTGTCCTTGTCATTAAATTTATAGTTGTGCACAATTGCATTCAACCGGGATTTATGCACTCATATATCTTCAGAATGCATTTTTAAAATCTGTGCACTGGTCCTAGCAGATTAGGTGTCCTAATTTAATTATTGGGGCATTTCATGTGAAGTGGACAACAATACAAAATGTGAAGTTCTGAAATTCGTTCTGATTCGTCCTAACTGAACTTCTAGATGGTATGAATGTAAACACACAATTTTGTTTTGCATGAAGTTTATTTGTTAAGTCAAACAGGTGTTGCCCAGGTGAACTTTTTTACGTCAGTATATGCAACCGGTCAAATTGAACGAGGTTATTTAGGAAGGTATTTTCATAAAAATCAGTTTGTTATATTAATATACTTTATAGTATAGTGTGTCTCATTTAAGGTACGAATGCATTAGGATCTCGAGAACCATAAGAGCTACGAGTTTTGTTAAATTTGACGAAAGTTGCTTCTATGGTAGGCCAGTTTGATTATGTATTTGTTTTTTCAATTGAATGCATAGGTCACTTGATATTGGCTAAAATGTAAATTTAGCGATTTTTTTTTTGCTGATAACTTTGTTATATGACATAATACGAGATTCTGGTTTGCAATTTCTTATGACACTTTTAAATGGTGATTTTACAGAAGTATATACATGTTTTTATATCTTCACATTTACGAGTTACAGGTATCAAATTTTATTTTTCATATGGAGGTCATAAAGCCATGACATTTTTGAATAGAGATTTTTTTTTTTGCTTTACAACTGTATAAAATAATAATAAAATATTTTCTAATTAATAGAACAATTTACGGAATTTGTTATTTTTAATAAGATTGAATTGTAAAAAATGAATCATAGGTTACTATGAAAGAAAATAACAATTTTAGACAAATCGCAAATAATTTACAATAACTTTGTTATAAATTTTCTATTAATTGGCTATTTCGTTCCACGCATTTCTGCCTCTTTCATTGTGTTTTTTCTATAACTTACTTAACATTCTTGGATTAATCTGATTCAAAATTCTCACTGTTGCATTTCGTAGTACATTTTCAATTCTAATATTCCCGAATAAAGAGTTTATTTTCTAAGTAACTCTATTAGAAAACCTAATTGTGTTAAATACCTATCCATTTTCCTCCAAATCGAACATTTAATTATTGTACTATGACCTGTGAGTTGTGAGCAGCCGAAACCATGCACATATTTTGTATTTGACGAAGTAGCAATGAATCTAAAATATCAGTAATATATCATTTTATTACATATTTAAATATTTAGGGCCATTTAGAATTTCGTAAACTATGATTGGGCAAATTAGTGCAATTCTTACCACACCATTTATTGAAACTAAATTTAACTTGATGGCGAGATTCTATTATTTATTATTCTATGTTTCATAGGAGCCTACGATTTACTTTTTTATTTCAAATTTATTATAAATAACAAAATTCTTTAATTTTTCTATTAATTATAAAAATGTATTATTACTGTTTTATATCGTTGAAAAACAAAAAATCTCTATTAAAAAATGTCATGACTTACTATGAGCTCCATATGAAAAATATAAGTTGATACCAGTAACTCGTAAATATATGGATATAATTTTTTTTTGAGTACTTCTGCAAGTTCAACATTAAAAAGTGTCATAAGAAAGTGCAAACCAGAATCTTGTATTGTCATGTAACAAAGTTATCAGCAAAAAGAAAATCGCTAAATTTACATTTTAGCCAATATCTAGTGACCTATGCATTCATTTGAAAAAACAAGTATATGCTTAAATTACCCTAGTAATGAGGCAACTTTCTTCTAATTTAACCAACCTCGTATATCTTACGGTTCTCGAAATCCCAATACATTCATACCTTAAATGGGACACACTGTATATTTAAACATAAATTCTATATATATATATATATATATATATATATATATATATATAAAATATAATACTAGATCAATTCAATCTTAAAAAAATTTATTTTATTTTTACTCAAGCAACTACAACGTGTTTATACTTTGATGTACAGAGCAGAATCTAAATCTACAAGTTACATATTTCTCTTTTATATGCAGAATTTACCTTACTAAGCTTTTAGTCTCACCTTACAGCGTGAGAAGTTGTCTGATGTAACATATCTAAATTATTGTGCAATACAGGGCTGGACTCCTATATAACTCCTCCACCCTTAAGAGGAAAAGCTAATTCTTGAGGAGAATTACTTTTACTAATTTCATTTAACTCAATATCTTTTTGATTAATTTTGTTTCTTTTAGAAAGATAACTTCTGCATTTACAAAAATTCCTTAAACAATAACAGATAATTATAATCATAATTAATACTATAAAAGTATACAATATTATATAATGAGTTTCATTATTATTATTAATATTATGAATTGAATCTAAATGAATTTCTCTTTGTTTTTCTATACTGAAGTTAGAAATATTATGAATTTTATGTTCTAAATGTTTTATTTGAATGTTTGTTATATTTTGATTTAAATCAATTAAATTTCCGAAGTTACTAGATATTTCTATTTGATTATTCACCTCACAAGTTTCGGTGATATAAATTCCCTTAAGATTTTGTATTTCGAAATTATTATTACAAGTGAGTTTTACTTGTTGTTCATTAGGGAAATATAAATACTTTATTTTTGAATTTTTTACAGTTATTACCGAATTTATTTGTGATAATTTTGAATATTGACAATGTTCAAATTCTTTATAACAGATAATATTTTCCAAGCATTTATTATACTCATTATTTTCAGATGTACAATAATATTCCTTATCATCTAATTTTATGCATTTATTAACAGGTTTTATTTTACAATTATTTTTCGAATACAATCCATTTACAATATTCATAGTCTCATATGAGTTGTGTAGTTTTGTCGGGATAGGTGTGACTTGTATTAAGTTCTCTACTCGTGTGTTTGCAGGCATTTCAATAAGAATGGTCAATTTTAAATCATTATAAGAGCAATATGTTTTCAAAATATCGTTATTCTGAATATTATTTAATATTAATGAACGTAAATGTTTATTTTCTATTTTATTTATTTCTTTCAGAAATTGTTCGTAATTTATTATACCAAAATATAAAATATTTAATTTACAGAATGTAAATGTCTCTTCAAGTTGAACCAGGGAAAAATAAATATCTTGCGCTACTTGCGTGAATTGATTAATAACATTCTCAATTTTTATGGTTACCAGTTCGTCCAGAATTTTTGCATTGTATTTATTCAATGCTTGAATTTTTTCATTTAATGCATTATTATTTTCATTAATTAATTTTATTTTTTCATTAAATTGGGCTGTTATATTATTATTTATTTGAATAAGTGTATTAATTTTGTTAGACATAATTTTTTGATTATTTTCAACATTATCTAATATTTGATCATAACGTTCCTTATCGGAAGCGTCGAGATTTCCGGTTATACTTTTGATTATTGTTCCGAGGCCGTTTATCAAACCACGTTTTCTGCGGTGTAGGTTTAGTAACTGAACTTTTTCTTGAATGTGATTTAATAAAGTATTCAATATATTACGGTTATTAATTATACTATTATCGAGCTTATGGAGATCAAGTTTCGAATACAATGCTTTAGTATTTTGTGTTAATATTTCAAATTGTTTGAATAAATCTTCCAAAGGAATCTTGAAAATTATAGTTTGCGTGTTTACCTGGATGTGGGCAACACCGAGTTCAAGGATATTGATGCCAGGGTTGTGGTCATCTTTTATTATTAACGTGATTCCATATGGAATCAATCTGAAACAGTAATACGGGGTTTCTTTAATTGTGTCAACTTGTGTTTTTTATTTTTATCATCGATTATTTGACCGCGTTCATGTACTACTGCTTTTAATTTAATTTTCTTAAATTTAGGTTTTTCAATTTTGCCACTATTTCGTTTATGAATTTTTACATGTGCGTCTTCAGGAATGTCAATTTGTTTATCTTGTGGTTTAGCGTATTTCAACTTGGCTTTTTCAATATTCTGTTTTACTTGTTGGTTAATTTCTTTTAATATTTCCGAATGTTTATGTACGTAATCTTCTACGATAATTTCTTCAGGTTTAATATTTGAATTTGCGTCTATCCCGTATACAATTTCGATTGGCGTTCGTTTTGTTATAGAGTGGATACTGTTATTATACGCGATTAGAGCGTAATTTAAACGTTCTTTTAATTTAAGGGATTTTGTTATCGGATTTTGATTTATAATACGCATGTGTTCGATGAGAGATGAATGAAATCGTTCAACTATTCCATTGCTTTTTGGGTTATCTACAGAGATATAATGAATTTTTATTTTTCGTAATTCTAAATAATTTTGAATCAATTTATTATTAAACTCCAAACCGTTATCAGATATAATTTTTATCGGAATAGTAAAATGTGTAAAATATTTTATTAATTTATTTAAAATTGTGACTGCGTTTTTATCTTTTAAAATATAAGCTATAGCAAATTTAGAAAATGAGTCAACAATAGTAAGTATTTTAGTTTGTTCTAAGGATAACAAATCTACATGTAATATTTCAAAAGGCTTGTCAGCTGTTGGGGTTATAATATTTGGAATTTGGATGGGGTTCCGCTCATATTTATTCGCGAGACAGACGTCACATTTGTTTATATAATTTCGTATGTCTTTAGACATGTTTGGCCAGTAGTATTGAAGTTTTAATTTGTTATAAGTTTCGGTAATTCCACGATGGTTGGTTTTACCCTCATGGTAGTTCTGTATAGTTAGTTGTTGTTCGTCTACGTTCTCTATGTCTTTAACCATGCATTTACAGCGTACTAATTTATAACTTCCTTTCACAAAGTATGTTTGTAATATGGAATTGAAATTTAGTTTAAAATTTTCAGGTATCAGACAGTAATACGTAATACCGGGTTGAAGATAATTTTTTATAAACTGTGTAATACTAAAATTTGAATTTTGTTTATTTAAATAAAAATAAATACGTTGAATTTTATTGTCAAAAATTTTCTCTATTTTAACGCTATTTTTATCTTTTGTTTCTTTTACAATAATTTGATTACGGCAAGTATTAAGGCACGAATCTAAATATGTCAGTCCATTTACTGGGCTTTCATCGTCTGAGTGAAGCGTTTCGTTATCAGACTCGGATCCTATTTCAGCTACTACGGATTCGTTATCAGAGTTCAAGTTTAATTCTAAATCTTCAGGTTTATTAAAAACATTAAATATAATTGAAGTATTGCCAAATATTTTTTGTATAGATTTTTCAATTTTTATCCAGGGTAATTTATCGTGTCCAGTGCCAATGCGTGGTAGGTCAAGTTCATTGATGTCATTTTGAATACAGTATTCCAGTAGTTTATTTAAACATTTCTCAACATCTAAAATGGTTGGTTTTCTTTGATCGTAGAATCCTTTTGTTATTAAATGTAATATTATTCTAGGTGATTTCTGAATATAAATTTTATTATCTAAATTAAATAATTTTGTTAAAGTGTATCTTTGTTTCACTTGTTTAGCAAATCCTTGTGACATATGTAGGTCTTTAGAAACACAGTGCACCAATGGATTTTTTGATTCAAAAATATCGGAATTTTTATATCGAATTTCGAATTTTGGTTTTATGCGCGAGAGAGCGTCAGCGACATAATTTTGACAGCCTTTCTTATACTCGATTTCATAATTAAATTCTTCTAATTTGAGGCGCCATCTGATAAGTTTTTGATTAGGTTCTTTTAAGGAATTTAGCCAGACAAGAGGGCGGTGATCAGTGATAATTTTGAATTTTCGGCCTAGCAGGTATGGGCGAAATTGTTTAGTTGCCCAAACAATAGCAAGTAGCTCCTTTTCAATGACAGAATAGTTAATTTCATGCGAGTTTAATGTTCGTGAAATATAAGAGATTGGTAAGTCTTTGTTGTTTCCATCGCGTTGGGAGAGTACGGCGCCGATTGCGTAATTGCTAGCGTCCGTCGTCAAGATAAAGTCTTTTGTAAAGTCGGGATATTGCAGTATAGGGTTGTTGGATAGGAGAGTTTTGCATTTCTCAAAACATTCTATGTAATTTTTATTAGTTATATCAATTTTGTTTCCTTTTTTCAAGCAAGTAGTAAGTGGTTTCGTTATTTTAGAAAAATTATCAATAAAACGTCGGTAGTAACCGAGTAGTCCAAGGAAGGATTTAATTTCTTTAGAATTTTTTGGAATTGTAAAATTTTTAATTGCCTGGATCTTATCGGGATTTGGTTTGATTCCGTCAGTTGTAATGATATGGCCGAGATACGCTACTTCTTTACGGAGAAATTCACATTTATCTAACTGAATTTTGAGATTAGCTTCGCGTAATTTTTGAAACACTTTTTCTACATTTATTAAATGTTCTTCTAGAGATGTACCGAGGATAATAATATCATCGAGATATACGAAGCATATTTTATTTACCAAATCTTTCAATACAAAATTCATCAAGCGCTGGAAGGTAGCGGGGGCATTTTTAAGTCCAAAGGGCATTCCCTTAAATTCATAGTGTCCGGTGTTAGTTGAGAATGCAGTTTTGGGGATGTCTTCGGGATTAACTTCTATCTGATGGAAGCCAGAGGTTAAATCTATGGTTGTGAAATAATTTGATTTTCCGAGTTTATCAAGTATGTCTGTAATGTCCGGGATAGGAAATTTGTCGTCAATAGTTTTGTCGTTTAGTTTACGGTAGTCAATTACAACGCGAAATTTCTGTTTACCGGATGCGTCCATCTTTTTAGGGACTACCCAAATGGGAGAAGACCAGGGGGAGTACGAATGTTGAATTATATCATCGTTCAGCATTTTTTCAATTTGAGTTTGCACTTCCTGTTTGTATGTTTCTGGGTATTTGTATTGTTTTGCGTGTATAGGAATATTATCGGTTGTTTTTATGTCATGTTTTATTTTATTAGTAAACGAAAGTTTTTGATTATCGTTTAAGATTAAATCTTTATATTTATTTAAGGTTGTAAATAATTTTTTTTTGTTCCGATTCGTTTAAGTGGTCATTTCTGATAGTTTGTTTATTTATTTCCATATTAAGAGTTTTATTTTGTTTTTGATTTAAGTACTGAAATTTATATTTATATTTGTTTAAAAATATTACTTCACCTTTTTCAAAATTGAATTTAGTTTTTAATAGTTCAATTCCAGGTATGCCCAATAAAATGTCAAAATCTTTATGAAAATTAAAAATATAACTTTTAAAATTTAAATTTTTAAATTGAAAAAATGTAAACTCACTTCCGGACGATTTGCCATTGCATGTATGAATTATAAAATGTTCACAGAATTTAGTTGTGTCAGGTTTAATTAATTTCGGGTGAATATAATTTTGAGTTGAACCTGTGTCTAGAAGTATTTTAGAATTTTTAATTTGTATGTAAGGGAGTTTACTTAAATTATTTGCTAACGATTCGATTCTGGTGAATCGAGTTGGTGAAAATTTTGAGAATCAATTTGTTCAATGTATTCATTTTCGTTTTCAGTAATTTCATTAATTTCTTGAATATCAGAATAATTTTCGGTCTCTAAATTTTCGGATTCATTATTTTCAAAATTTTGATTAAATAATTCTTCACATATGTAATTTTGCTGTGGTTGATTTCGTTGAAAATAATTTCGTGGACGGGTTGTTTGAGTTTGCATACTCATAGGGGTTGGATTCATAAACTGTGCGTTTCGAATATTTTCTCGCGGGGCGAATGGTTTGGGTTGGTATACTTGTATTTGTTGTGTTCTTTGGGGGCTAGGGAATTTTTGCATTGGTGATACATGCTTTTGTTGCATAGGGGATGGTTTTTGTTGAATAGGATGGTTGAAGTTAAATGGTGTAGGTTTGTAAATTATTTTGGATTTGTTTGGTATTTGGTTTTGGTGTTGATTTTCGTGTAGATATTGAAAATCATTTGTGAGGAGATTTTCAATACTTTCCAAGGAAGATGGATTCCTGTAAGGGTCTTTGCAGTTGGAAATAAATGAATGCACGGCTATGGATTGGATGAATGCGATGATGCCATCTTTTGCGTCGGGTGTAAGGTTACATAGATTAATTTTTGCGACGGCACGATCGTTAAGTTTTTGTATTTCTTTTAAATATTCGAATGTAGTTAATTTACCTTGTGGGAGTTTAACCATATTACAGGCAATAGTTGGAGCCTGTTGTTTATCATCATATTTTGCGATAAGAAATGCGCGAAGATCTTTCCATGTATCGAATTTATGATCATTTATTAATTCTTCTGCGCGATCAACTAATTTTGATTTAATTTGAAATAAAATAACTTTGCTTTGAATTTCATTTGGTTCAAAGGCATTGATTAATTCAATAATTTCGTCGGTTTGTGTTATGAAACGCGTGAGAGCTTTGGGGTTGCCATTATATTTTGGTATGGCGTTAACTAAATCATTGATAGTTTGTTGATTTCTATTATAGTTTGTGATGGGTGCTACCATCGGCTGGTTTTCTAAATCTGGCATTGTGTTCTCGTTAATATTTAAACTATTTAATATTTCGAGTAGAGAATCCAATAAACACAATATTTTAAAATACTGGTACAAAAATATAATAATATAAATCACCAAATGCAATGCTTACGGATAATAATCGAAATACAATAAAAGCAAACTCTCAATACAACATAGACGAAACTGAACGAACATGGTCTCTATGATTGTATTTCACCAATCTGACGCCTAAAAACAAAACAACGAGAAAAATATGAAGTATTCTAATTTCATGAAAGGTTTAACAAAGTCATTAGTATAGCAATTCAAATATGATTATAATAATTTTTTTTTAGAAAAACAACAATATATGAAAAACCGATCGATTAGACCGTAATCTGTGGAACGCCGGGTTATATTTATACAAATAGAAAACTTACTGCACTTTTTAATTATGAAATCAGATTCGATTTTTTTTGTATACAAAACCGGAAATAAATATTTCAAATCAAAATTTTAATAACAACACGAAAAATTCACAATTTCGCGCCAAATTGTCGTAGGTACTCAAAACTTGAGAAACTTAAAGGAAAATGTTTGTGCTTTATTGTCCTGTTTGCCAATAGAGTCTACGATTTTTTTGGCACTGCGTACGAGCTGTCAAAGTTGAACATTTTTTGACATCAGGAACATTTTTTTTGGATAAGAGTGGGAGGGGGTGAAAGTATGCCGAATCATAATCGTCATGGGTTTGAGGGGGACCTCGGATTTAGACAAAATGGCCCCCCTAGCTCCCCAAGGGGGGCCGGGAGGGGGGTCAACTTAAAAATTTTAAATGGGAACCCATATTTTTTATTGCAAATTTTGAAAGAGCGTTAAAAATATGTAGGATTATTCGGATACTTTTTTTCAATTTCCAACAGGTGGCGCTGTAATCGTAACCTCCCCGTGGTGCACATTGGGTAATTATAGCACAAGTTAATTTAAACATTACTATTCCTATAGTTACAGAATGTTATTTACGTTACATGATAATTTATTTGTATTATTTATTAAAGTTATTTATAAATCTATAAATCATTTTCTTAAATATATCAGCATTTATGAATGATTCCTTAATTTTAATTTCCTTTGCTATTTTATTGTAAAAATTAATATGTAATGAAAAGGTTGTACTTTAAACTTTCAAAGAGAAAATAGTGGTATTGTAAAGAGTAAATTTTTATATTTTGAAAGTGAATATTACTAGAGTAAAAAGTATTTTTTTTAGTTGTAAATACTTTTAAAAAATATAAATTTTCGTCTTTCAAAATAAAAATTTAATCTTTCTTAGATTAATTATAATAATACTCTTTGAAGTGTAAATTTAAGAAAATCTTAAATGATTAAAAAGAGCTCAATTAAAGCGATACACTTTAAACTCGATACTTGAGTGGTTGAGTGTAAATACGCTCTTATTTGGGCAATATTTTAAACTTCTGCTCTGAGAGTATAAGTGTATGTGCCATTTTGAAACTTTTAAGGTATTATTTACATGCTTTAAGCTATATTTTATAAATAAATAATTGTGTATCCATATGCATACCTTCTAAAAGTTCAATTAAACAGAATATGAACGAATTTTAGATCCTCACATTTTTTCGTTGTTTACATTATATGAAATGCCCGTATTACTTTCTTGTAATAATTATTAGGAATTACAGAAATTTTACAAAATCGGTAACGAAATTTTTGTGGAAATATCAAGTAGTTATTTTAGAGGCTTGTTTATCGAATTGGTAACACTTCTTCCAGCAACAGCCAATTTGACAGCTGAACGCTGTTTTATGCTCTGTTTGGCTTGCTTTTTTACTAAAAAAAAATTTATTTAGAAAATTTTATTCAGTCATGAGACTCATTTTTTGATAAATGTTGCTTTTGGAGTAAAGAAAATCCACAAGTCATTATTGAGACTGCGTTATATAAACAAGAAATCACTGTTTTGTGTGCTTTACGGGCTGTTAGAATCATTGTTCTATATTTCTTCAAAAATGATACCGGCCAGAACGTTAGAGTTAATGGTGATCGCTATAGAACCACGATTACTGACTTTTCGTTCCCCAATTGAATGGCATTAATGTGGCGTTTATTTTAATAATTGAAAAACTGGAAAATATAAGATAAAGGAAACTGATATAGAGTTCTTAATTTCCAATGACACATATTGGATGTGGAATTGAAGTGTGGAATACGAGTGTACGGATTTCAATGCTATTTTTTAGATAATGCTGTAAATTTTGTAATGTAAAATACCAGCGTCCCTGTTCGGGCGCCATTTTGTAAAGCTAATATACCATGAGAGAAACACAGGTAAGTATTTAAATTTACGGTGAGTTGTAGATTTAAAATTCCCGCCGACAAAATTGTGTCTGGGTAGATTTGAATTTGCCAAACGGATGATTTCTCAGTGATAAAACAAAACTTCACTGACAGCTGATTATGTAAATTTTTCGGGCGCCTTTTTAATTAATCTGAGTGAATGTAAAATCAACTATCCTGACTGGGTCCGGTCTCTCCGTGAATGAGATTTTAGTGAAATAAAGACATTTGTTTTAATAATGGTAAAAAAAATTATTATTGTTCTAAAAAAAAGGTAAGTTACAATTTAAGGTTAGCTTAAATTTATTTGAACATTGCGCAGTGAATCTTAAATATTGTGAGGATGTAAGGAAATACCTTAAAGATGTGGAGGAGATTCACCTGACGGTGCAAGTCTAGATGAATCGCAAATAGGTGTTGGTGATTTGATTTGTTTCTTTGGTTAAAACTTTTCACAATTCGCTCGACAGTACAAGTCTGAACGAATACAAGTTTTGGAGAATAAAGATGATATAAAAACTGACAGACAAGTCGAGTCTTTATCTCTGGTCTATACATTTACAGCATTCGACACTTGACAAAAATATTATACAACTGACGGACAAGTCGAGTTATTAATATGGTCTATATTCGACATTTGAAATTAGACATTAACTGACGAACAATTCGAGTCAATAATCTCTAGTCTATACTAGCTCACAGTATTCGACCTTTGACAAAAATATTATATAACTGACGGACAAGTCAAGTTATTAATATGGTCTATATCTGACCTAAGACATAAGACATTTTATTTGTACCTTTTTATGTCGAGTTATTAATTCGGCATTGGTGAGTGTACCCTGAGAGGTAACTAAAGACGGTGCGAGCCATCTGTTGAGAAACGGCCGCATTTTGGAAGTTCGACCTTTCTTTCGCAATAAATTAACTGTCAGATTTGACGTGTAAACATAAAGTATGGTTAAGTTGAATGTGTTTATGTGATAATTTAAATTTCAGATTCTTTTCTTAATTAATTAACCTAAGTAACAACATATTTACATGAGTTGAGACAATATGAATTGAATATGAACATCAATAATAAAAGTGAACCTTTACAATACAATAATTACTTTGAGGTAAGTTAGTTGCTTAAATGTAAAATGTTTATAACCTATACAAATGTTTATTTTTGTAGGAAGAAAAGAAAGGTAATAATCCGGAGTGACAAATCTGGTTTGTCACAATTTTTACATATTCACTTCAGCAAAAATGTGAATACAAAAGTTGTTTAGAATTTAAGAATGCATGAAATTTGGTTACTAAAATATTAGTATATATATATCGATGAAATTAAAATCAATATTTGTTGAGAAAATTGTAATACTGTCATGGAAAATTGAACAAAAACGAAATACGTTTGCTTTTTCATAAAACAGATATTTATTTATTTACCAGAAAGAAATGGAAGGAAAAAAACTCTCAAATTCGCCAATATATTATTATAATCTTCTATGAAATTTCTGCAGGATAATATACCGCACTGTAATAAAAAATTAAATCTGTTTTCTGAAATGTTATAGTATATTACATAACGAGAGATGTAAAAAGCAAATTACGCACAAGTGAAAAAATTGTAACACGAGCCGCGTAGCGTCGAGTTTGTAATGTCACAAGAGCGTAATAGCTTTACATCTCGAGTTACGTACCATACTTTTTCTACGACCAGTCAATATTTTTTCGAAATTATAAACAAAATTCAAATAGATAGAAATTTATTATACATTTTTGTTTTCTCCAATCCATGATTTTTGGTACACAAATTCGTATTGTTCTCGAGATTTATTCGCCAAAAGATTATTTGTTGCACTTTTAGCTTTTGCTTGTATGTCCAGTGGTGTTCCATCACATCGCTGTCGCTTGACATTTCTTACTTAAAATATTAACAAATATAAATAAAGGATAATAATGTTTAGTAGTATATATTTACCTCACTATAAAACAAAGATTATAAACTATAGATGCAGATGGGAGACTAAAAAATATGACCCGTATACATGTAATAATCACACACATTACCTAAATGTCAAACAAGCTTTGTTTTTGTTTACAAAAATAAACGACAATTGAGCGTAGGGATACATGATGAAACATAGTCCCCTCTACATATTTTATTGAAATATTTACTGGTGTCATAATTTATAATAAACCCAGCAAAATATGAATTTAGTTATAAAATATTATCAGTTAGCCAAATTTGAATCCATAACATTTAAATCTAAAATGTGATGCATAGGTTTTTATTATTTTGGTAATGTGACAGTCACTAGTGCCAACTTAAATTTGTGTTACGTAATACACATTACGTAATATTATTCGTAACAACGCATTTACATTGATTGTAGTTTGTTCTGTAATGACATACTTTCAGTAGTGGTCGTAGAAAAAATATTTTTCGTTTTTGTTTGATTTTTCATAGCATTATTGCAACTTATTGAATAATTATTTAATATTTTGATTTGATTGTTATATTGTAAAATACTAACATTTAGGTACACAAATGGGGTTTATGCACTGATTTCTATATAACACTAGATTGGATATGATGTTCAAGGGAATGAAATAAAACAATAGTTACATTTAAAAAATAAACTCCATTTATTGAAACACACATGTCGATGTCTAACTATACACTGACTTGTGCAATCTTACATTATACAATCATAAAGTACAAAGCCGGATTTAACAATTATTGCAAATAAGAAAATACACCACATTGGATATAGGCTATATTTTGCCATCTGAGAGCGTTGCCAATTTAACGGGTGAAATTGATGTTTTGTGACACTTTTAAGCGGAAAATTCAAATCAATCTAATGAAACCTTTATAGTAGAAGTGCACGATCTGAAGCTCTGCCTTCGCTTTCTCTACACCCCGCTTGCCGCCACCTTTCTTTAAGTCATACCTATTACCTAACATTTTTAATATAGAGGTGTCCCAAAACTTCAATTTTGACCAATATGGCGGCGTTCAATTGGGAATACTCCCTTTCTATATGTGCATATTAAGAAATATCTGTTGAAATCCTTAATATTAGAATTATACATTTTGGATAATAAGATTTTATAAATATAGATTAAATAATATCTAGTTTGGTATCAGGGAAGAAAATTGTACTCAAATACCAAAAATTAATTTTGGACGATTATCATTATCAATTATTGTTCCATAATACATATTTATTTGAAATCGGCACCAAAGTGCTCAAAACTCGTCATTAAAAGCTCAGAAATCGTCACTAAAGTAACCCATTATACGACGCTTTCAGCATCGCAGTGTTTGCAACCATTAAATAATTATTGTAAAAGTAGGATAATTTTGACAAATAAATGACGTATTGTAGTAAATTTATGTGTAAAATGAAACAATATGTGCAAGAAGAATTAACTAATTAATTCCGATGAAGAAATTGAAGACAAAACACATAATTTTGAGTGTTATTTACGATAACTTCAATATTCGAGGTTGGCAACACTGAGTTTTAGTTTCAATTGACAACTGACAGATGTATAAATTTAACCTATATAATTATTTTTTATAGTTTTTTCTAGTTTTTGATTTCAAATAAAATTTAATATGATCCTGGGCACTAAAGTTCCTTTTTATCACTCACATGGTTTATTTTCTTCGGTCCTACGGGCCTCGACAAATTAATTCCATATTCGTGATAAAAAGTAAAACTTCTGTGCCTTGATACATAAATAACTATTAAATCCAATTAAGTTTTTCGTCAAATTAAAAATCTCAGGCAGAATTTAACTAGAATATCAAAATATTATATTGAAGAATATGATTTTAAAAAATTTGTTTTAACATTCGTAAAAAAAAAATATACGTTACCTGGCGAGTATTTTAAATGATAAGTCCAAAATAAGTATAAAATGAGTTCTCTAGGCAATAGAGTACTTGCATCAAGGTCACAAACTTAACGCGTGAAACTGTTCCTGGACAACAACAAAAATTTAACATGGAGTATTCATGATTACTTTTGAAAAGTTCACTGTTAATCGCATTCTGCGTTGTTTTTAAATAATAAAACCTATGGAGTTGATTAAGGAAAGTTCATTTGTTATCCTGGTTATAGAAAATTATCCTAAATATAAAGCAATTTTGAAATATCATATGTTAGAAGTGTAGTATCGTAAATGTTAATAAAAACAATAACTGTAATATTCCCGTTATATTTTGTGAATTTTCTGATAGATTAGGAAATGCTGTAAGCTTATTTATTTAATAATTAGTGAAAATCCATGTAGTAGATGTCAAAAATTGGAATTAACCTCAATTTGAAGATAGTTTGAAGAAGTACATTTTGTTTCCACTAATTAAATTGGAAAACTGATTGCTTATTATTACCAAAACAATCCAATTCAAATAATTTTCAAAAGTCCATCAATTTCAACCCCGACAACTGAAAAGAGGATATAAAAAATAATTTTATTCAAGTTCTTCAGTTACTAAACAGTTCTTAATTAGTTATCAAGGGTTTCAACGATTGGCAACAATAAAATTCTAATAAGAGTAGCATTGTAAGACTGGACAAGTATTATTATTTAATATTTTTTTTAATATAATTGTTTTCTTTAACATTAGAATTAAAATACATTAATTTATATTTCAACTTTAGATGAGTGAATTGAGTGAATATGCGAAAGCTTTATCGGGAGAATCTTAGGAGCGATATTTGGAAAAAAAATCTCATCAGTATTGATCCATCAACTTACAAATACATTTAATGTGTTACTAATACAAGTTTCAATTAAAATATCCTTGCTATACATGAAATAATTTATAAATCACAAGAACCAAAACCTCCATAAGACACCATGCTAACCTGAACAGTCGTCCACAAACAGACTCCCGCCAAATAGGCCACGCCTCCTGCAAGTACTCTATTTTGCATCTTTCGTATGTTGGTTCCCTACCAACATCCCTGGAGGGCGTAACTTCCGGGCTGGTAACCGCACGTCTCATGTTAAAAATGTATCACTCACCGAGCTCTGTTAAAGCAGAGTAAAAGGGCCATAATGTATTTATTTATTCCTGGTGTAGAATTGAAATGTGGGGTGTAAAGGTTTCAATGCTATTTTTACCTCCCGTCACATCCGGTAAAATTGTGTAGTGAGTTTTCAGCGGATGAGCACGTTTTAAAATACGATTATAATAGTTTTGCGATGATGTCTGTGTGTGTATGTGTGTGTGTGTGTGTGTGTGTGTGTGTGTGTGTGTGTGTGTGTGTGTGTGTGCGTGTGTGTGTGTGTGTGTGTGTGTGTCTGTCTGTCTGTCTGTCTGTCTGCCGGTCAATCTGTATGGATCTCTGGAGTTACGGTTTCTCAAAAACTACTGAACATAAAATTTTGATATTTTGTATATATCAATTGTATTCCCTTTGGGTTTCTGGTGATAATCCAATAACCGGAAGTGGTAGTTTACTTGAAGCTATCAAGTTATTTTAAAATATCTCAGTAAATTATGGTTTAATTAAAATTTTGTAATTAAAATTATGTTTCAAATATTATTATGTACAATTAATGTTTGAAACAGTTTTCTCTTATTGTTATCATTTACGAATTACAACACATTAAAGAAAATTTATATTTTGATATTTTCGTTTAAATCTGTTAACCTGTTTTTTGGAAAAAAACAAAAAAATGATTGAAAAATGTAATTTTTTTATGTGTCATAACTTTTTGAAGAGATGAGCGTTTCTTGATAGTAGTAGTCCGCGTTCCTGCATTGTTCGATAAGAAATCTATGGCGGGAGGTATTGTGCTGCCCACAACAGATTTTTTATTAGAAAAATAATACAAAACTGTAATAAATAAATGTAACATTGTTTTATAAAATATTAAATAGTGGCCGTGTTTTTTAATTTCTTTTTTTACGACATGCCAGAAAATCCCATTGTTCTTCTCCCTAAATAGTGAGGAAATGTGTTTTTCCTCTCTAGAGAGGAAAATATAGAAGTGTTACCACTATGAATGCTATGTATTAAAAAAGTGTTGTAAAAAATTATAAATAAATGCCTAATTTTACTGAAAATGCTTATTTTAGTGATATACATACTTTAATTGCCTTACAATTATGTCTTACATTTTTCTTTCTCTAGATTAAATCACAATTTGACAGCTTCAATTTATATTTAAGATTAGTTCATTAGCAACACTGCTACACCGCCTAGCGTCTGATAACCTAACTTTAACGTGTCAGTTGTGTAGTCAAAGTGTATTTTAGGTCGCAACTAATCGTTTTTGGAAACGTGAAAAAATGTTGTGTCTAACACGAAATAAAGAAGCGCTTTCCTATCTAGTTTGACAAATAACTATTGTTGTATCGCACCGGGCGGCACATATTTTGGGGCGGCATTTTTGAAACTTAGTTATGGTTGTAAAAAGCAACTTCTTCACTTCATAAGTATATTATTCGATTTCCACGAATTATGAATTACTATGTGATTTTGATTATTTTTTCTCGTCGTTAAGTAAATGTATTATAGAAAATATAATCTCTAAAAATTTTGCTCGGATATAGACATCAACAGAGTAGAAGTTCTATGTATTTCTCCGTGCTCGATGTTTTTCGAAATCTTAGTACCACCGTTACCATTGATATGACGCGGATAAGTCACACGCATGAGGCTACAGTCTCTGTCTGCAAAACGTTGGAAAAACGGAGGGGAGGAAGGCCCTACTGATCTACTAAAATTTATTCAACAGCATAGATTGGAAAATTCGGTATCCAACATTGTAATTTTGCTAAAAATATTTTTAACAATTGCTATCAGTGTCGCTAGTTGCGAAAGGAGCTTCTCCAAATTGAAGTTGATAAAAATTATCTTCGTTCTACAATGAGTGATTTAAGATTACAAAATCTTGCAATATTGTCCATAGAACAAGAAATTACAAATAACATAAAATTTGAAAGAATTGTACACATTTTTTCTATTATGAAAGTTAGAAAAGTAAATATATAAATATGTTTATATACTTACACTTATGTGTACAAATTTGTTTGTATAATCAAAAGAAATGAAATTATTTATTTAAAAATATAAAATAAAAAATATTTAATTTTTTTTTTTTGTAATTTAGGTACCTAAATATTTTGTCTTATCTCCGTAAGTTTCTTGTGTCCTTAAAAAAGTATCTTGTACTTTTATAAAAGTTGCATTAATAGGTATATCAACTTATGTGGTCTCCTTTATTACTGCCTAATTTAAATAAGGCATCCAATGGTAAAAAAGTTCCCCACCTATAGTTTGTCTCAATTACAATTATTTATTTATGTTGACTTGGAAAGGGCGGCAAATTGGAGACCGCCCCGGGCGGCAAATGTTCTAAGTACGCCACTGTTCTGGACAGCAAAGTGTCCACTTCATTATTTGTACCATTTGAACTTTCATGCAATATAAATAGTAAATATGCAATATAAATTGTAAATAGTTAATAAATGTGTTACCGTGTACACCTATTGTTCACACCTTAGACGAATCATTCACTCTGCAAGAAATTGCAGTGTGAGCGCGTTCCTAGGCGCAACACTCTTGTTGTGAGGTGAATAGGTAAAAATTTACAGCAATACAATAAATAGCACTGAAACCGCAATACGCGCAAAATATAATCAGCTCGTAACTCGAATATCCAAATTCTAATTATACTACGTACGTAAATAAATTTATTTACATAGTAGGGCTTATGCTGAAATAAAATTTTAAATTGGAGTACGTACTGTTTATATTTTATCGCACAGAATTTCACGTAAAATATTCAAACAAACCTTTGAATATTAATCCTTAAACAAGAAATGGAAAAAAAATGAGAAAAAAAGAGAATTTGCCATATTGCTGGAACGGATATGTCCCACGTGGAATATCGAACGGAATAAAACTGAAATAGACGACACAAATTATGAATTTTTCATGAGAAAAACCGGCCACATATAAATAGACGAAAACAAAATATAATAGGATTCGAGATTTCTATTTTGCGCAGCGGTAAGCGGAGTTACGATCCTTCTGTACGTGACTGTACATTCGATAGTATCTAAAACTAGAAACTATTCAGAGAGAATGGGATCCTTCACCACAGCCACATTTATATTATAACTAGACCCAAAAACGTCGTACTAGATATAAAAAATAATTTGTAAATGAAGATAAATATATAATGATACCACTTAGGTATTCATTTCTGGATGTGACACTCTGCTTGTGGCAGATGTCGAAAAAAGATGCAAATCATGGCTCCCAAAGTTATTAATGAAAAGGGATCTACACGGGTTATTTCTGTGTGATAAAAATTGTTATTCATATCATATCATATATCATCACGCCTTTTACCCATTACGGGTGTGGCACTCTGCTTACGCAGATCTCGGTAGGTGATATATTTTTTCGTATGAAGTGCGGTTACCAGCCGTCAAATCATAGCCCCCAAGGATGTTAGTGGAGGGGGAACCACAGGGGTAAATTTAAATATGTAACTGTCGGCAGTGGGATTCGAACTGAGGATCTCACGATCCACAGTCCGACACGTTACCACGGAGCTATTCACCCCATTATTATTATTATTTATTAATTAAAATATATTAACGCCAAAGCCAAATTCAGAGAATAATAAAAAATTACTATCACATGTTCTTACCTATTACTGGGTACTTTCTAACCTTAATACTAATTTTAAGTTGTTTTCTGGCAACCTATAACCTGGTACCCAAGAAGAGTATAGGTAGTAACAACGTTTTTAAAAATAGGGTTCAATATTCAATGATCCGTTTATTATTATATTCAACATTTTTCGTTTGCTGGATTTTCATTGCTAACTTAACAAATTTCTAGTAGAGCACTAATTTTTATTCTTAATATAAAAAAATCACTAATTTAGCACTATAAATAGAAGTTCATTTTAAATTTAGTGCTTCCTAATTAGGGGCAACCGGGAAGTCAACCCCCAATAGCACTTATTTTATACATACATACATACATACATATATAACATCACGCACTTAGTGGGGTAGAATGAACCCAGAAATACTGCCAACCAACAATCAATCTCCTCCAAACATTCCTATCCTGACACACCACTTTCGCCTCGTCTACATTCATAGTGCAATTCAGACAAGCTTGTTTATTCTTCACACTCGGAATCATTCGTTCACGCAACAAACCATCAATCATACCCAACCAGTTATTCCTCGGACGCCCGCGCAATCGTTCACCTTCAATCTCACCCACATATATACGTTTCACCAACCTTTCATTTAACATTCGCTCAACTTGTCCAAACCAACTCAACTGACCCACTCCCACTTTCTTAACAACATTCTTCTCAATCTCACACTCACCATACACCAATGTATTCCGTATACGATCACGTCTCGTATACCCACACACTCCTCTCAAATATTTCATTTCTACGGCAGTTAGACGTCGTTCATACTTCTTCATCCACACCCAACATTCAGAACCATACGTCAATGTAGACACTAATACACCATTATAAACACTCAATCAAGCATGTCTAAACACATTCACGATTCGAGCAAATGTACCCACCCACACCCTGCAGACACTCGCCTTATTCCGGAAAGCACTAATTTAGCACTATTGATTTGATTTAATTTAAAATTTAGTCCTTGATTTTGGGGGCTACCGTGAAATCAGCCCCGCAAATATTATTAAAAACAATATCCGAATTAAAAACGGCACTAATTAATTTCTCATTCCATGACAGCGTTACTGTAAAATTATTATTCAGCTAAATTACAAAAGTAGAGCTTTAAATTGGAGGGCCATATTCACGGAGTTGTTATTCTCTTATGCTCAGCAGGGGAAGACCGTAATTTCAACGCTAAAAACGTGAATTTTAGGAGTTTTTTGAGCTATAGACGTTGAACAATCGCAATGGTATAAGCAAATAACGTGCCATCGACGATTTGTAAAAATATCCTTTTTTGATCCACCCTAATAAACACGTACTCACTCATTCACGTACATCGTGAAAATAGTGAAATCGTAAACTAAAAAACCTAAAACGTACTTACCTATTTGTTGAAACCACACTATCAATGCCAGGTTGGCAAGATGGCAATTGCCGATGGGGCCAAATTGTAAACTGAAAATTCAATTTCGCTATTTGAATTGCGGCTGCGAAATGATTATTTCGCGCCTGGTTTAAAAGTACCTCACTTGCTTATTCTTTCGTCTACAAAAAATTAATGAATATTGTTCAGATCTTTGCTTATCTGGTTATACAGAATCTGTAAAACATTTTGGTGAAAAAATTTGTCAATCAAGAATTCAATAAGTAATTCTTTGTAATTCTTTTATTGATATACATAAGGACCTACATGTACTTTATTTATATAATATATTTAATGAATTTCATATATAACATAATTCATTTTCATTCATTATACGGGGAACATTCAAAAAGTAAAGCAATATTTTATATATATATATATATATATATATATATATATATATATATATATATATATATATATATATATATAAATATTAAATATGGTTGAAATTTTATTGAATTTGATATGAACTGCTTCCAGAAGTGTGTAAAACCAAGGATGAGCATAAGATTTGAAGCAGATTACCATTAAGGGTATCAATATAATTTCGTGCATTTCTTTTAGAATGAACCTCGTAATTTATAGATCTAATGGATAATAAGTAGATATAAATATAAACAAAGAACAGCGCGGATGCCAATGTACAGAATTATTTTACAACATATTTACATCAAACATAAAACACAGGGAAACCTTTCATTCGCAGATAAAGTCCGGTTTAAAAATACTTATTTGAAAAGTGTTATAATTATATGTACATGTTGATGAGAGCACTAAGAGTCAGTCTTGAGCTATCACCATATCGTTCGCACAATTCTTCAGAGTAGAAGCAAACAAATCGTGACCGGTGAGAGCCACAGATTTATTTTGGCGCTTCGGTCTGGAAAAAGAAATAAATATGTACAGCAAAATAATTATAATTTGATTGGATTTTAATTTTTAATTATCATTGAGATTATTGCAAAGTGAAACCAATTAAAAGAGATGGTATTAATTATTGGAGATAATTGGTGTCATCACAATATTCCAATATTATTCAGTTTATTAGTCGAATTAGCTTTAATGTCAAATTTTGTGATATGACAGTCTGTGAAATTTAATTAACTATTAAATCAATTTTTTGTGATTAAATATTTATAAAAAATTATCTGAATGTTTTTTCGCCCGGAATTGAAATGACTTGTAAATGAAATGTGACCTGTGCTGCTGGAGCGGACGAGTTTGACGTCGCGCTGCTGCTGGTGCGTGGATGCCTGGGGGTCGAGGAGGCGGGCGGTGGCCGCGTCCGAGGTGAGTGGGGGGGCGGGCACGCCGGGCGGCGGCTGGGCGACGCACACCAGGTGCAGCGGGAAGTGGCGGCGCTCGGCGTGGAAGCGCAGGTCGCGCTCGGCGACGACGAGGCCTTGGGCGTCCGGGGGCAGAGTGCGCTGCGGGCCGGGCGCGCCCGGCGGGGCGGCCGCACCGTTCAGCAGCCACGTGAGCTGGGGCGGCGGGTCGGCGGGCGCCGCCGAGCAGCTGGCCTGCACCAGGTCGGCCGGCGCGTACACGGCGCGCACGCCCTGCACGCGCGGCGCGGCGCGCCCCACCGCCGCCACCGTCACGTTGGCGGCGCGCGAGCCCACGCGGAACTTGGGCGCCTCGGTGGACACCTCGCACTTGTACGCGCCGCCGCTGTGCGCCGTGCTGAGGCGTGTGAGGCGCACGTTGCAGTGGCGCGCGTCGCACTGCTGCTGCTGGTCCAGGTGCACGCCCGCCACGGGGAACGCCAGCACGTGCGGCTGCTGGCGCGGCGTGTAGCGGAAGAACTCCTGCTCGTCCTTGTACCACTTCACCGAGTGCAGCTCCTCGCCGCCCAGCGAGAACGCGCAGCCCAGCGACAGCGGCGCCAGCGGGTCCGCCAGCTCAGGCACCGACAACTCCGTCACACGCACACCACTACTCCAATCTGAAAACATTCACATTCACATTAACATCGTTAGCAAATAAATTCTTTAAAAACTTATCATTCTTACAAACAATACGAAAGAACTCGTTAATATACAAATGTCGCTAAATAATATTCCAGGAGTTCATGTAACATACCTAATATTCTTATTTAAAACATCATAATAAACGTGAGTTTAAAAAAAGAATATTTTCCAGCTGAATTAAAACTGTCAAAAATGATATTTCTACTCAAAAAGGAAAATACCACATCTATTTTGAATTACAGACCTTTAACTCTAACATCACTCTTTTATAAAACATTGAAAATAGTAATATTACGCCAAGGTAGACACTATAATTTAGTTCGAGACTTTTTATTAAAAGGATAAATATAGTTCTGTGATCGGTTAAAAAACAGTGTACCACACATGCATTCGGAGGTATTCGCTCGGAATTTTAAACTAATTTAAATGAACAACAACCAGCTCGTACACTGTTATTACGAAAGGAAAGAATAAATTGCTCAGTTGTTCTGGATAAAATAAACATGCAACGGACAATGCTATAGATATATAATTTAAAACAGTAAAGTGTAGTGTGATATTTTAACAGTGTATACAAGTTTGTTCCTACACGGGATTTCACATAGTGTTTAACACGTGTTCGAAAACCAGTCACAAATCATGTGGTATGCGTCCCTTTAATGAAAGGTCAAACAGTTATTGGTAATTTGATTGTATTAACCACCAACAAAAATTTTATAGATATGTGCTGACAATGACTGATATCCTACTTAATAGGAAACAAATTATAGTCATTAATTCAGTATAGTCAGAACTTAAACCCAGTTATTGTTATTTATATACCATGAGTTCTGAAAGCTTTTTTCAATATAAATTCTTGGCTTTGTTTTGTCATTTCACAATACATACGCTTTCGCCAAAACCAAGGGGCACATTGGCCAGAACTACGCTTGTAAATTGTACAAATTTATTTTGAAAATTTTATTTAACGATGAGGCTAATTTTTTATTAATGGTTACGTCAACAAGCAAAATTGCAGCCTTTGGGGGTGAAGAAATTCCGGAAGCCGTTAATGGGGTATTCCAGTATATTTGAATTTATCCAAAGTAATCACATTTTTGTATAATTCATATCACAATATAATGGGATAATACATTAAAATCTATGTTAGAAAAATGCAATTTTTAGGCTATTGTAAACTCTCCTGAACATTGTGACGTCAAAACGTCTACCGCTAACTTCATGCCTATATTTTTGGTTTTGCGAATATGTTTTTAAATTCAAAAATTATTTTTGAAAATTTTGATGCTCTGATTCGTAGTATGTATGGTTAGAAACAATTATCTTCAAATACTTGATAATTATTAGTCAAAAACTGTAAACACACTCGTGAGACACTGACAGGTTGACATTGACAACGTGATAACTATGAACACGGGCTTGTTTAATCTGAAGTTAGCTGCAGGCGTTGTGACGTCACAGTCTATTTCTTGAAAATTTAATGAAATTTTTTAAAATTATATCTCACTTAATAAGAATTTTTTACATTTAAAATTTCATATTTGCAATACTAGTGAACCAAACTAATGAAATAAAAATTTAACAGAAAATGTTGGAATCCCCCATTGCATAGCTTTAATGTGGAAGAGCGGTGGTTACAACATGATGGCGTAACATGTCACACAGCGTGTGCCTCAATCGATTTATTGAGGCACTCATTCGGTGAATTCATAATTTCGAGCAGTGAACCTGTGGATTGGCCTCTAAGATCTTGTAATTAAACACCTTTGGATCATTTTCTACTTTTAGAAGTAAATTAATTAGACATTTCATTTGAATTATTTATGAATTAATTAAAAAAACAAAAAAAATGGATTGCCATGATATCCACAACCTGCATTTAATTTTTTAATATCAATAATTAGAAGTTATCGCCGCGCCCAATTATTTATTTGGAAGAAACATATTTACATTATTCCCATACAAGCGAAAAATCATGGAATTGTTAGAGAAGCTAACATTGACGAAGGGATTGAAATATACATAAATAAGACAATTTATTATATCAGTAAATACGAGTGGCATAAAGATGATTAAATGTTAATTTATATGTTATTATTATAATTCTTTATGTTGTATTTTTAATTATATGTAAAATTCTTGTCTTTATATTATAGTGTTTTTTACGTTTATTAGAAGTAAAATTATTATATACCGGGTGGAACATCATACCTGTGTACGTAGGCGATTAACATGAAAAAACTGTTTTTCCGTGCGCATTGTTCCCCAAATTGTTTTAGGCAAAAATGCTTCAAATACATGTTGTAGAGCATAAAATTCTGCATCTAAATCAATAAACAGAATTACTTTTACTTGCTTTGTAACGACAAAAATTAAATATGAAAACATGGACAATTACAATGAAAATATCAAATAGCCATGGAATTGGAACAAAAATAAATAAATGCTTCTCGTTTTTCTGTCTATTTGATATTTTACCCGTCAAATTAATCATTCATCTGTCAAATGTCATGCATTTATTTATTTTTTTTTTTCCATTCCACGGCTATTTAATATTTTCAACGTAAAAGCAAGTAAAAGTAATTCTGTTTATTGATTTAGATGCAGAATTTTATGCTCTACAACATGTATTTGAAGCATTTTTGCCTAAAATAATATGGGGTGCAATGCGCACGGAAAAACATTTTTTTCTTATTAATCGCCTATGTACACAGGTATGCTGTTCCACCCGGTACTTACTTCATATGGTACTTTTTATTTTTATTATTATGATCATGTTTGGTTTAGTACAAAGCCTTTTATAACAGACTGTCCTACTACCTCTTTCCCTCCGAAAGCTTTCGCATGACACCAGCGGGATCTGTCAGGTTAGACTTGTAACACTACGTAGCTATAGACATGAACTTAAAATTTATTTAATAAAATATTGTTTCTATTTTATACGACAATATATGTCACCCTAATAAGTATGTATCAAGGTATAATCATACCTAATTACCGTATTTATATATTCCATGTATAATTTATTATATTATATTACCTATTCTTCGGGAGCGGGCCAAAATCCCGAATTATTTTCATACTGAAATAAATTACTGTCTCTTGTGCTTTTCATAAATTGTATAAAAGTTCAGGAAAAATCAAATTAAGCTAAAATTTTGTATGTACATAAAATAAAATATAAAAAAGTTTACTTGTGACAGACTTATGTAATTCTCAAAATAATTCGTCAATGGTGCATACAGTAGTTTTTTTTTTTGTAAGTAAAAATAAAGGTTCTCTATTTTATTTTATGCCGTTAATACCTAAACATTTTTGAAAGTAAACACATGTTACAGCTATCTTTACGTTGCCGGGATTTATATTTGAATTATTTTTTCGAAATATTTATACAAGGGTGGTTTTTAGAGAAAAAATGATTCTAATAAAAGTTAAAGATATTTTGTATCTCCATCTGAGTCAGTGAACAAATTTTATTTTAATGAATTAGTAGGGGAGAGAAATAGGAAGATTCACTTTCATGTTCTACACAAAAAATAAAAATTAAATAAAAATAAACCAGTTTTAGAATTAAAGTCAAGTAAATATAATAAAACTATTGTTTTTTCAGATGACTTGAAAAATTAAAATTAATAAAACTAAATATGATATCGTACGAAAAGTGAGAAAAATCAGAAGATTCAGTAAATTATTTCTTAGTATCTAATTCGAGATTTTAAGGTTTGAGATTTTAGTATTCGGGATTTTAGACATTCGGGATTTTGGGAATTCGGTGTTCTAATATTCGGGATTATGGGCTTCGGATTTTTAGAGTAGACCTCTATTTTTCAATGTATTACCTGATACAACCTATATTATACACCATACTTTCAAATAACGGGTTATTAAACTTTATTCATGTAATATGTAAACGGGTTTATTTCAATATTTTAAGTAATAACATCATATTTCATTGCAACCACAATAAGGGACAGAGCGCCCATAAAAACCTTCCTTCTTATTTAATGTGAAAAGTGCATCACGTAATTTAGCAAATAAATGGACACTCAACGCGCCTCATGTTCACAATATCCTCGTTTCATAGAACATTTGACAATGTCTAGGGTGAGGTGCAGGGGATGTTCACACCCTCAGGCGAGCATTCACTCAAGGAAGCTTTAGATGTGGGAACGTGAGCAGCACATCAAAGGTAAATGTTCGCTAGATGAAGCCCTAATTGGCTAGTGGGGACCTGAATGCTACTAAATGCTCGTCAACGGGACGAAATTACTATTTTTAACATGAAGTGAATAAAACTCCATTGCTAATACTCAGTTTATATAAAAAAACTGGTGTGGACACCACACTACTTTCTTATACTTTACACATATAAATATAGACCAGATGTGTCATTGAAAATATACAGGGGATTTTAACAACTTTATGCCGAACAAGTCATTATAAATTTCCTTTTGGAAAGCTTCATTTTGATACTAACTAAAAAGAATTCCAATAATTATTAGGAAAATAATGTAATCCTTTACTATTTCCTAATGAAATTATTTAAATTGAAGAATATATTTAAAATAGGGTTGTCATGAAAAAACTCTGACCAAAAAAACCCAATTGAAAAAACCGCGAAAAAAAAACTAGTTATTACAAAAATTTAGGCATGTTAAAGAATTGCGATGGTCTACTGATGTGGAAAATAAAAATAAAAAAACGGACTAGCAGTCAAAAAATTATTTAAAATCTATGCCAAGCAACGAATATCATCTACAGGGGTAAGTTAAGGTCGAAAAACAATTATATGAACATGGACACATACAAATATTTAAAAAAAGGGTGAGTCGAAAGGATAAAATATAAAACACAAACATAGTCATCTAATAATAGGTATTTACTTACAAATGGGCTAAAGAGAAATAATTTTATCGAGTTACTTACTAGTTATAGCAGTTCCATATTCAAACTTTCAATATTCTACGACTAACCATTTTTGATTTATGCGAGATACATACTTACGTACATACGTCCATAAATACATATGTAAGTATAGACGTTATATCGAAACTAGTCAAAATGTTTTTGAGGATGGTCAAAATGGATATTTCCATTGAAATATGAAAACCGAAATTTTTCGTAATTACAATACTTCTTTTATTTCGCACAAGAAAGTAAAGGGATTTTTTCGCGGACGCCCAGAAAATGAGCTGTTTTTGATCGCTTTTTTGACCGGAAATTCCTTCTTTACTGAGCCAATTAGGAAAATTCCTTCTTTTCTGAGCTAGCTCGGAAAATTGATTTCATGGGATCGGAAAGCAGTGTTTCCATGGTGATCAGTTCTTTATTTATTTATTTTTCATTCATATGTCAAATATTGCAATAAGGTTATTATTTCTTTTATTCAATCAAAATATTTCGTAATTATCAATGGCCTAGGGCGTTATGTGAGAAAACATTGATTCCTTATTGTATTTTTTTTTTCACAATTTTTATAAATTGTTATTATGTTTTGTGTTAGTTTATTTGGAAAATAATCTAATAAAATATATGTGGGGTCCATCATTTTACAGGTAATATTTGTTCTCAAGGTTGTTGCTTTTGGGCAACATTTGTCGACAAAAGAAATGAAAAAATCCTTTGCCTTAGGCTCGAGATTTTGATCATGTCATTTGTTTAGACATGTTACCAAACCACAATTTTCGAAATTAACATTTTGCCGGTAAAATAACGTTCCTTTAATATATTACTACTGAGAAAAATAAAAGTTAAAAAAATTTTTCGTTGCTCTTTCGTGGACTAGCGCGGTACTGAAAGCCTCTTTAGATACATAAATTTTAGTGCTAAAAATTGAATTCAGCTGTTTAATTAGCGATATTCCTAATTAGTTACCTCAAATTAGTCGAGATTTCAATGCAAACCGCGCCGTGCTGAATAAAATATCATTCGCTGAGAAACCATGTACAACTAAACTTTCATCAGCTTTTCAATTTCAAAAATATTAATTATATTCATTTTGAATGTTATACAGTTTCTAAACAATTCTTAAATTACAAATTTAATGAGATTTTATATAAAATATAATACAAAAACCCTATTTTCAATCAACTTTGAGAAGACGGCTTCTGTTTGGGTAAACAATTTTGAAACATATTAATAGTCAAAGAACCGGCTGCAAAAAATATGGCTGATCGAGTAACAGAATAAAATGTTTTTCAATTTCATTCAAAATCATTTCAACTCTTCATATTTTCATGAAACTTAAATTGCAAAATTTGTTTACAAATCTTGTTTTGTTCATGAGATATTGCGTACACGGACAACCATGCGTCCATCCATCCTCACACACAGACATCATTGAGAAATTGGTCTTAACGAATTCAGTGAATCGCAAAATATATATTTCCGCAAAAATCTCGTCAGCGATTTTTTCCAGGATTCCAATACTTCCTTATACTTTGTATAAGAAAGTAGATGGAGCACTATAGCATAATAGAATGTTAAAAATACAACCTTGAAGAATTAAATTCAAAATACCCTCACACATTACGGCTGTCCTATTCAACAAACAACAATGTTACAATACATGTCAGCATTATACAATACTGTTATAACAAACTAACACAATGTACAAAACTGGTTTTCTAAATGTTACTTTATACGTAATAAGAAGAGTTATTAAAATGATGCATGAAACAATGGGGAAATTTAGCAGAAATACACGTTTTGTGGTTCACTGAATTCGTTCTTAATGACGTTTGTGAGAATGGATGGATGGCTGGCTGCCAACATGTCCAATAATTTAAAAATAAAAAAGATAGAGAATGTACACTTCCTAATTAAAAATTACATGATGATTCTAAGGCCTGCTCATAATTACAAAACAGAAAGTGGAAGTTTATATTTCAAATCATTTTAAATATGGAATCAGCATAAGAATTGTAATTTTGAGCAAAAAATATTTTCCAAGTTTCATAAAATCGTGTGGTGACTGTACCAGGTTTGTGTACATGAATTGTAACAAAGCAAGCAGTGTTCATTGTGAAATTTTAAACACTATTTTAATGAAAGCTTTTATGGAATGAAATTCTTAAAAGCTAAGCCAAAGAAAATAAGATTATTTTTTACAAATGAAACCGTATTTTTAAAAAAAATACTTTTAAAAGCTTGGATTCTTATTTTGCTTGGTATAATTATCTTTTAGGCACGGTAAACAATCTACAATTGAATTAAGATACACTTTTTTACTCAAATGAAATAATAAATTATTTTATGAGGGATTATGACAGTAATTATTTACTAACATAAAATTTGCATCACGAGCTATAATCCAGTATAAAAAACTATACTTTTTCTACTCCTGTAAATTCGGAAATAACAATTGAAAATGATCGAAATCGGTTGAAAACACACGTTGAAAAACGTTAACATCAAAATACACATGACAACTGGCTACACTATCAACTGTCAGACGACCGTTGCTTACTAATCCTCAACATGTCTTTAAAACAGTGCCGGAACTACGGTGGAGCGAGCGGGGCTTCGGCCCCAGGCGCAGAATTTTAGGGACGCACTAGACCAGTTACAATATTTTTTATTACTTATTTTTAAATTAGATTTAATTTAAAATGCATTATACTAGTTAATTTATATTTATATTGAAATTAAACATGTTTTAGATGTTCTAATGAGTGAGTTTAGAACAAGATTTGAAAAATTGAACAATGTTTCTTCAGATTTTGATTTTTTATTCGGGACTTCACTCGCGTCCCTAACTATATCTTAAATTCAAAAAGCTGCTATAATTTAGCTTTAAAATATTCAAAGGTTTAAATGCAGCAGAAAGTTTTCAAAATCATGTATTGGTTATTCTGCAAGTTAGTTAGTTATGATAAGATAATTGATGATTGTGCAACCACAAAAGCCCGAAAGGTTAACCTCAGATAATTTTAATATTTCAATTCATTTAAGTTTTAAAATTAGAATTATTTTTATCATTTGTTATTAAAATGTAATGTTTTTGCTTTTGTATAACTACATTTTTATATCCTATATTTGAAAAGATTTTATTACTTACATTCTAATCTACTTCCTTCCACCGCAATCTTTAATAATAGCTTTACTAGTTTTAAGTAGAACAAAAAATTTCTCTTTTATACATAGGTATGTATATTACTGAGCAAAATGTGTAGGTTATTTTTCATTTAAAGGAATTTGACCTTGAACCCAAAAATTTTCTCGCCTGCGGTGAATTTCTTTTTTAAAGGGCCGTAAATATTTACTTATGCCCCAAGTGCAAAAATTCCTAGTTCCGGCATTGCTTTAAAAAAAACTTGAATTATGGATTTCTGGCTCTGTGATTGGTCGAGAAGAGTGAATTAAGAACCTTAATGTAACCCCCTTAAACGAAGGTACATTTTAAAAAGGGGTTTTGTCGAGACTGGGAGTCAGCAGAAATAAAAAGACTTAATTTCGTCGACTAACTTACATACTCTTTATTTAATTCGTAATACTCAACGTACTCTACAACAGTTACCAATCAACTTACTGTCCTGTGTACTGTCTCTGTGTATATCATGTCTTACATCCTAATATTTATATGTATTACTACAAATTCTACATCAACAAAATAAATGTTAACTAAATAAAATTACTCAACCAATGTAACCTAATTACTCAATAATTCATAATTCTGTCAACGCTAAGTCAGCAAACATGACATATATTACCAGTTTAAATTTAGACAATTACTTACACATGCATTTTTAATTATTACGCTATCGAGTATTGAACATTCTCTACACGCTGACATTACTTATTACGTTATTAAATTTTGGAATATCTGTGTGGTGACTTAGCGTTTACATTAATTCCTACTATAATAATAAATAATTGCTATAATTTATAAAAAATAAATAAATTAAATAATGGGTATATATTTATACATGAGTATAAAAAATGTTCATTAATTTAAATGAATATTACCTTTGTAAGAAAACACAGCTTTCGTTATTAATTTGACTGTTTATTCAACGTCATAGTAAATAACCCAATAAGAGTCTTACACGTCATCTATTTTGACCAATCAAACAATATATTAGCGAATATAAGGGTCCCAGCACTATATCCCCTTACTAAGAATATTTTTTAAATAAATAATTCTTTTCACTTTAACGTCAGTATCATTTTTCACAAACTATGTGATAATTTAAGTTTTGGAAGTGGTTTCAATAATAAAATAAATGTATTTTGTTGAATAATCTATCCAAATACCACTCGTGGTAAATAATTATTTTAGAAATTTGTTTGTGTTAAATTGCAAATTATTACAAATCAAAAATAATTTTTCCTCCTGTGGTATTTTCCTTGATAATTTACATGTAAAAATCTTAACATAAATTGTACTTATTTATTATTACAACGCTTTTCAATCTTGCGGTCATTGCTAGGCGGCTATGGGAGCTTAATGTTTATTGGATCGTTTGCTATAAATTCTCGTTAATAAAGAAGTTCTGTAAATTTAAATTCCGACCTCACCGTATACATTTTGCCCGACTTAGAAATAACACGAATTCACATAAATATCTTAAGAGAAGGTCATGAGTAAATGAGTAAAAATTGAAAAATATTAAAGCCGGCACGGAAATTAAATTTATTTACGAGTAAGAAGTTTTTTAATAATGAAATATTTACTTACCCAACTTGATAGCGAAGCAAATAACGAAAAGTTCTCCGTATATGCTGGTCCAGGACATGCTGCGCTGTGCCTGATTAATTTATTTTTTCGTATATTATTTTCGGAACTGGAATTACGTGGCCATTATTCATATTAAATTTATGTCCGTTTTTTCGTTAATGTTACACATGATTTATTCACGGTTTATCTTCGTACCCTGACGCAAAATCTCATTATTAGACATATTTTAAACAGAAGAAAAATTATACTAACAAAACTTAAGTCATAAACGTACGAGTTTAGTTATTTATAATTATTTCATTATTAGGAACTTTAACAAGCATACATGCAAACTTATTTTTTTGAGTTTCAAATCTGGCTTACTTATAAAATGTGTCATTGTCTTTTTTTTTTATTTTATAGGGCACAATACCAGTAGTACCCCAAATGTATTCGTTCCACCTTCAAAATATACTGTAATCAATTAAAATGATTATTTTTTCACGCTGTTTTTGTCGCTATACAAATTTAAATTATTACGTCTTCTATATATTGCACTGTACTATTAGGTAAATGATAATTATTCAATAGATTTTCAGAAGATTTTATGTCTTAATTGGATCATAATACTTTTTCGTAAATTTGCACCTAGCGCACTTCCACGGATTATGAAAATATTTGCCAACCGTATTTATAACATTGAATGTGTAATGATTAAAAACTCAACTCAATTACTTATTGAATAGATTTTTCCGTGGGCTAAGACATTTGATCTATTTTAATGTAAATACGAATATTATTTTATTATTTGATGCAAATTAATTTTTTCCGAACCGTGCATAAATTACTGTTATAATGAGAAAATTCCATAAATATTTATTTATGTATCAAGGCACTGAAGTTAAATTTTTTATCACTAATATGGAATTTAGTTGCCAAGGCCCGTAGGGCCGAGGAAAATAAACCAAATTAGTGATAAAAAGGAACTTCAGTGTCGAGGTACATATTAAGTTTTATTTGAAATCTAAAATCCGACAAAACTTTCAAAAAATTACAATATAGGTTAAGTTTATATATGTCAGTTGTCAATTGAAACTGGCAATCAGTGTTGCCAACCTCGAGAAGTGAAGTTATTGTAAATAACACTCAAAATAATGTGTTTTGTCCTCAATTTCGTCATCGGAATTAATTTGTTAATTCTTCACACAAATTTTGTTTCATGTTACGTCCAAATTTACTATAGTACGTCAATATATCTGCCAAAATTATCCTAATTGTACAATAATTATTTAACGGTTGCCAACACTGGGTTGCTCAAAATCGTCGTTTAATGGGTTACTTCAGTGACGATTGCTGAGCTTTTAATGACGAGTTTTGAGCACTTTGGTGCCGATTTCAAATAAATATTATTATAATTTATAATTTCTTAATAATAGTAATTAACGTATGAAGGGCGTCATAAGGACAATAATGCGTGAGATCAACAGTGTGCTGTCGAGGTGTGTACGTTGACCAAAGGCATTATTGTAGAATTAACGCCCGTGGTGCGTTCAACATTTAATATCCGACCGATATATAATTATATAAAAGATTTTTATCGATTTTTGTCCTATTATTGCGTCTAAAGCCCGTCTGACACGATACAAAATTTAGTACTAAATTTAGTATTAAATTTTAATATAAAATATTATGGACCGTGTGTGTAAAAAAATGTTTGAAAACTTGTACGTAGTCTCCTTGTGATAACTTTTTGTACAAAGTGTACTAATTTCTTGTATATAATCTGCGCAGAAACGGTGAGACTTTTAACATGCTTGTAGCGTTGCTTCCTACTTCTAAATAATACAATTGTAGATAAAATAAGTTACATTGAAATGTCGTGGACTCAACAACAAGTAGAAATTTTGATTGAAGGCTATCGAAATCATGAATGCACTTTTGCTGTCAAATTGAAAATGTATAAAAATAAATATACTTAAACAAATACTTTCTCGCATATAGGTGTCTTCTTTTTTAATATATTATTATTATGAAGATGGTAAGCAAACTAACTACTATTGGTCATATGCCGCTTAATGAGTGGATGATAGTAAATTTATGTACACAACACAAACGATCCTGCTCTTCAATGAGATTCGAACCCACCACCTATGGCGTGCTAGGCCAGTGACATAGCCGCTACGCCACCAAGATCGGTTTTTAATATATGGTTCTAATATCTTCAATATTCAGTTCTTCGTTTAGCAAATTCAATATCCCAAATTCCTCGGTTTTTCTCAGTAACCATTTTCGGGATAAATTTTTCTATTGTTCTTTCAGTTCTGCTTTTTAATGACAATACTTTGAATTATTGTTACTAAAAACAGCAGCTGTTGCAAATAATAATCGCCTTCGTGCACCACTATTCATTATTATTACAGTTCAAAATTATTTTCAGGTTAGAAAACTATCACCAAACTGTCACTGTAACGAAATTATTTTGAATGAATACGCATTGCGCATCTGCAAAAACAAAAAATTTATATACAAATTTAGTACCATGGCAGACAGAAATTTTCATCTTATATAAATTGTAATATTAAATTTTAATACAATATTTTTGCTTGGAAATACTGTAACTAGGTAACGCAGTATTATTATTTGTCTACAATTTCTACATGCCAATAGACGTCAATGTTTTTTTCTATTTGCCAATAGAAATCAGTGTTTGTGTATTCTGTGTCCACTAACAAAAATCAAATTTATAACGCCCAAATAACGAATATATTATTTATTAAGAAGTCTTACATTATCTACGGTTCAGAAATAATTAACCTGTGACATATAAGAAAATTTTATAAAGCAAATCTAATTTAGTCCACGGAAAAATCTAGTTAACAAGTAATTTCAATATTAATTATAGCTTTAAATCATTGCATATTTAATTTAAATATGGTTGGAAAAATATTTTCATTTTGGTTCATGGAAGAAAAAGTATTGTGATCCCATTCAGACAGACAATCTTATAAATATCATTTTTTCGCGATCGCCCAGAAAATGAGCTGTTTCTGATCGCTTTTTAGACCGGTAATTCCTTCTTTACCGAGCTAGCTCGGAAAATTGACTATAAGGAACCGGAAAGCAATGTTTCCATAGTGATCAGTTCTTTATTTATTAATTTTTCATTCATGAGTCAAATATTGCAACAAGGTGTAAGAATTATTATTTCTATTTTTCAGGATCGCGAAACAAATATTTTACCCAACATGATCTGAAAGTGATACTTTACTGGGTGAGCAAGCATATTCCAGAGCTTTGGAAGCTTGCGAGCCCAGTGAAGACACTTTCACTTGTTACGTAAATTACTATTACTTAAGAGTACAGTGTAATACATAGACGCCGTAATAATTTAGACTTCGACAATACCACCGTGAAAAAAATAATAATTGCATTGATTTTAGCATATTTTCCAAGTGGTACAAATAATTCGAGGTTGGGCTCGTATTAGAAGCTTCGTGCCCTTAAAAATAATAAAACCCTAATATTGAAAGATATCCATTCATTAGTAATTTTGAAAGTCGTATTTTGACGGTACTGCAATTAAAAAATACGTTCACGTCTCATTTACCAAGATCTACTTTAATCAGATTGCCACCCTTCTTAATAAATTCGATTTATCTATCGACTGTTAATCGAATGTTAACTAACAGCAACATAAATAATACATGTTCTCTAAATTTAACAGGAGGATAACTATAACAGTAACATAACAGTCGATTGACAAACCGGCCCTTAACATTGGGTAAGTTACTTTATGGTATATTTATGTGATTTACTTATCTACTGGGTGAGGTAGGCATGAACTCATAAACACACTAAACCAGCAAATAAAACATTCGTATCCTAGCAGCAATTTCGCCTTGTTCACAATCATACAAACCATCGCCATACGTATTCATTTATTCCAGGGATACCCTCACAATCTCTCACCATCCGTCTAGCTTCAATACAGATCGTCAGATTGGTGATCAATGCTCAACCCAGAGAACACCGTCGTCATATATTTATTCATTTGAAAATCATGCTACTATCGTGTGTATTTATATACAGGCTGCGACAAAATAAGCTTCCTACTTTCAATAAGATATATTGAGACTAGAATCTTATTGCACCTTATACCGTGTGTCTGTCTTAAAAGTATACATAGGAGATTAATATGGGAAATCAGTTTTTGCATGTTGTTACTCGGTGTTCTACCGCACAACAATGATTGCATTACCAATCGAAAGATATCATTTTTCTGAATCAAACGATGTAACATACATTACAACTTAATAGTAATTTGACTCAGTAAATTAATTTTAAAATTTTGAAAATCCTTCGATTTATTCAGATTTTATCGAAAATAAATGTAGGTACCTATGACTGTTTTGTTTTGATTTCTTTCAAGCTATTATTTGACGTTAAAAAATTAATTTACGGAACCAAATTACTACTAAATTGTAATGTATTTTACATCGTTTGGTGCAGAAAAATATCTTTGTACTACAATTATTATTGTCCGGTAGAACACCGAGCAACTGCACACAAAAAAATGATTTCCCATGTTCCCCACACCTTGAAAAGAGACACACGATATACATTATTATTAAGAAATAAAAAAAAAATAATATTTTTTTCTAAGGAATGATAACGCACACAAGTACAACCCTAAACTGAAGAATTCAGTCAAAACGAATAAATACAAAAGTAATTCTTACTGACGTTAGTTAAATAATCCTTTGAATTATTGTAACAAGATGAGATTTGGACTGGAAAACTAAACAATAATGAAATAATTAGTTTGATTTTGCATATTTAAATTATCGTAGTTTGTTTTACGTAAACAAATTGTTTAGTTTTGCCAAGCTCTCTGCGACATGGATCATCGGTGATAGCTGCGTTTTGATTAGAATATTTGTTGTTATGACCGATGAACCCTGCATCCCTGTCCAACCGATTAATAGATTCCAACGTTAGTTCAAGACAGTTCTTCGTTAGCCGGGACGATGTGAAGTCAAAATGTAGCCGTGCCACGTAAAAATATATTTAATAGTTTAATGTATTATATAAGTTAGAGCAACGATAAGGTAGTTAATAAGAAGTTTTGCAATTTAATAATAAAATATAAGTGTTTAGAGTGTTCGAGTGTCATAATTGGATAGCTCCCAATTTAACCACGACTGGTTTTTCCCCTTTCCTTCAATAAATTTTCTTCCCTTTTTATTATCCCTATCCCTATAGTCACCTCCCATTTGCTACATTATTATGACCTGAAATATTATCTAGGTTCTATTTTTGAAGTAAAACGTATTGCAATGTATAATATTATAAATACATTAAAACATTTAAAAAAATATATAATAATAATAAATGTTGAAACAATAATAAATATTTTTGAATAGTTTTAAGTTACGGAATCTTATCACCAAACAGGATACCTTTGTAACTAATTCTTAGTTCATTGAACTGAGATCGTCATTCAATTGTAATTAATTTTTTTTATTAAATACAAACTCTTTTCCAATCACATTCACATACAAATAAATGGCATCAAAATACATTTATATATAAAATAAAACAAACTCATTGGCTAGTACCGCAAGCACCTATTTGGGTGTTGAGAATTATTTTAGCTTCAGCGCTGTATAATGGTCTAAAATCATTTAAAAAAAATGAATGCTTCGAAGAGAAATTACATAAAAAATATACTACTATTATTTGTCACATTTATTTGAAGTATTTTCTTATAAAATGTTTTAGAGCATTGTACAGCGCTTTCTTTCATCTTTAAGCCTTTTAAATAGAAAAATCATCTATCCTTCAGTAATGGGTTTTAGAACTGTGTTCTTACTTACAAAAAAACATAAAATGATTTTTATTGTGTAGGTACAGGTGATTCAATATTGTATACCAGTTATTGAAAATAGTTTGTAATAATAAACAACATAATAAAATTCAATAAAATAAAATTGGGGTCAATTAAAATAAAAAAATGTATTTTTTGATTTATATTTTTTAAAATCCGAATTAAGTCAAATAAATAGATTTTTTTTATTGTAATTTTAAAAATCGGATTTTTACAACCCTATTTATTTCAATTGAAAAATTCAATGTTTCTCGAATAACTGAAATATTGACTAAATACAACTGACGTTATAAATATATATCATATTGAGTGTAGAATTAAATTTAAGGGTTTCAATGCAATTTACTTGATATTACTGTAAATTTTTACCTATTTACTTACAGTAGTAAATACAAAATATGTACAGATAAGATTCATTTGGTTACCGAAATGTTAGTATTTCACGATATACCAATAAAAATTAAATTAATATCTATATATTAGTAAATTACAGATACAGAAATTTGAACAAAATATTTAACATTTCAAAAAACAGATTTATATATTTATTACAGTTCTGTAGAAATTTTATAGAAGATTGTAATGATATAATGGCGAAGTTGTAAATTCAGTTTTTTACAATTCTTTCTGATTAATTAATATATAACTCTTAAACTGTTTTTGTTCAATTTTTCAGATCCTGTTACAACTGCCCTAATAAATTTTGATTTAATATGATTGTTATATCGTGAACAACTTTTGTATTTTCACTTTTACTGTAAAGTAAATTGGTAAAAATTTACAGAAATATCAGAAAAAATGGCACTGAAATCCCTATATTACACTTTCCAATTCTACACCAGGTATAACTGAATTATTCAATTAAATTGATTGAATAATGCAGTAAGAGTAACTAAACTACTTGTTTTTAGAATTTTTCGAGTCAATTTAACTAACTTAATTACTCTGTGTGTAGATGTGGAAATTTAAAGAAAAATCGTTATAGGCCAAAATAAAAAAAAACTATTAGTTTACAGTTGCAAAACAGCACCATTTTTAAAACAAAAATTATTAATACGTTATTCAATGAGCATGTTATATATGCTATTACTCATGAAAATGAAGTTTGCATCACGAGTTTAAGCTTAAAAAAATGAGATATGAAAAATGAGAAAACTAGTCTCTGCCTTTTTTCTGTGAAAAAAATTAGTAAATTTGTTTTTACTCTTTTGTCAGGTAAGATTTGAATTTGACATAACGATAGAATTATATTATTTCATCATCAACTCAATTGTCAACATTAACTAAATTCATTTCTAAATCTATCACAATTTGTAAAACCACGAAAACATGGTCAAATAATACCTGTTTCATCAAGCTGTCATTCTAAATCCGCTCGACACCACCGCAACTGATTTCCTGTCACTCTTCTTACAACATTCACCTCAATCTCGCACCCATCATCCGCCAACGTATTCCGGACACGATCACACTCCTCTCACATACCTCCTTATTTCCACAACAGTTCCACGCTGTTCATGTTTCTTCATCCACAACCAACATTTACTTACATACACTCAAGTTTCCTGTAAACGTACCTAAGCACCCAGTACCTTGCAAAATCCCGATGCGTTTGTTATTATACCACGTAATAAAAATGAAAAACAGTTCATTGCTAAGAAATATACCGGGTGTAGAACTGAAATGTGGAATATAAGGATTTCATTGCTATTTTATTGATGTTTTGTTTGTACATACTCACTTTGCAATAAAAGTGTAATTACAAAAGTTGTTTAGAATTTAAAAGTGCATGCACTAAGAGCCATTTGGTTACCTAATTGTTAGTATTTCACGATATATCAAACAAATTAAAATCAATATTTATTAGAAAAATTATAACAAGGCCAAGGGAAAATTAGACAAAATAAAACTTATTTGACATATCAAAAGCAGGCTAATAATTTTTTACTATACGACAAGGGGAAAATACACTTCTCTATCTTTCACTACCCCAATATTTATGATGATTTTTATTTATTTCAAAATTATTTATATTTGTTTAATTTTGTTCATTTTTCATATTATTTGAGCACTTTCCTTCACTGCGGGAGAGAAAGTGTACAAATCTTCCGCAGATATGAAATTGGCAGATTCTGTCATGATTTTGGTATCATGAAACCGAGTTTCTCTCGCGGTCGTGAAAAAATAGTTCTTTGTGTATTAAGGGTGCAAAATGCTGTATTGTAGCACGAGCATAAAGCTTGAAGCTCGAAGCGCAGCTGAGAGCTTCAATTAGGCGAGAGCAGCAATGCCATTTTGCATCCGTAATACACACAATATTTTTCCTACAACTTTCTTTATATTCAAATAAATGAAATTATTAACATAAATATGTAAAATTATTCTATTTTTCATACTAGAATATTGATACATTTTGATGTTACTAAGCAACAAAAATACTCAACACGTACCTGTCAACATCAACATAGAAAACCAAATTCTGGGCTTCAACCAATAAATTATCGGGCATTAATAAATATTAACCATTACTCGTATTAAAACTAATTATTTATATATAATTATACTTAATATTACCTTAAATAAGTTTTTTTATTACCAATTGTATAATTTTTCTTAGGTTAATGTCATAAATTATTAATTTAATTCAATCTTTTATTTATCGAATTTGTCAATCTTCCTTCAAATTCTATTATGTCGTTTCCGTTCTTAATTACTTGCAAGTTTGTGTTTAATAAATAAAAAAAATTCCAAAATTTACAAGGAACTTCCAACGCAACGTTCAATCAGTTGCAATGATGCAATCGCTGGCGGTTTCCGCATGTTTAATTTACAAAAAAAATTATTGAATACACTTCAAGCTTCTTACAGTGCGGAAAAGAGTTTGTAGCCCATGTGTGCAAAATACTTTTTTTACGTTACGTTGGGAAACACAAAAGTTGTTTATATAACCAAGAAATAGCATATTATTTTTTTAAAAGAAAAATAGAAACATATGAACTCCAAAAGTCGCCATTATTCCATAGAAAATAATACAACACTGTAATAAATAAATTCAAATCTGATTTCAGAAATGTCAAATTTTCTTTGTTTTTGATTAATTTTCCATGGCCGTATTACTATTTTCCTAATAAATATTGAAATTAATTTGATTGATATATCGCGAAATACTAATATTTAGGCAACCAAATGGGCTTTATTGCATGCGTTTTTAGATTCTGAACAACTTTTGCATTTACATTTTTGCTGTAAAGGGAATAGGTAAAAATGTACAGCAATGTAAAATAATCTGCTGAGGCAGCACATAACCTCCCGCTTAAATAATTGTTAGAAGGTGTAAAATAGAGAAATGTTTCAAATACAAATTCTAGCTAATATTATTCTACTTCTTTTTGTTATAATAAATTTACTCTAATAATTTACTGAGATATGCGTAAAATACCTCATAGCTCTTCAAGTAAAACTACCGGTTCCAGTTGGTGATCAGCCACCAAAATCTTTCAGATTTTAGTGTGAACCTCCAAGTTCTAAATATAAAGTTTGAAAATGATATTATTTTAATTTGATGTGGACACCAGTAACTTTTTTTTTATTTCAAAACGATGCAAAATATAAAAAATTACAAATAAAAATTGTAGCCATGTATTCACCACAAATAATTTTTACTCGTCACAATATCTACCTTACATACCGAGTATCAACTTATTTTTAACTATAGGAAATACAATGATAATATTTTAGTTTCGCTCTAAGTTGGAAAAACTTCACCAAATGAGCCTAAATTTATTGATGTGAAAATTTTTGTCATAAGATAGACGTAAAATTAAATACATATTTTTTAGCTATTTCCAGAGTGGCACAGTAAATAAAAGTAACAAATCATATAAACATTCGTATTCTTTGAGTTTGACAGATGGCTTTGGCAGAGTTTTAATAACTATTGATTAGTTTAAATTATTCTAAATGGTAAATGTCTCCTTGTATACTGAGAAATAATTTAAGCAAGTCAATAATCATTCAAACTCTGACAAATGCAATCTGTCAAACTCAAACAATGCGACTGTTTGTATCTATGTTTTGTTTACTATGTCACTTAGGAAATAGCTAAAATTTATATATTTTATTTTACGTCTATCTCGTCAAAAATGAATAACATCAATAAATTTTGGTGCAGTTTTTAATTATGAATATTTTACCTGTTTGTTCTAAAATGAATAGGTAGAAACTTAGAGGTGATATTAAAATATATTGTTTTTCCTATAGCTCATAAAAAAAATATGTTGTGGACACCACAAACCTCCCACCATAGATTTAATTTCAAACAATCCAAGAACACGGACCACCACTATCAAGAGTCGCTCTCATCCCTTAAAAAAAAATTCAATTATGATACGTTCAAAAATTACATTCTAAAATCGTTTTTTCAAAAAGCACGGATTAGCAGATTCAAAGGAAAATGTGAAAATATAATTTTTCCTTAACGTGTTCTAATTCGAAATGGAGAGAGTAAAAAAAAATTTTTTAAACAATAATTTAATATTTGAAATATTCTTTTAAATAACAAAAATTGTCATGTGACCATAATTTCCTGAGATATTTAAAAATAACTTGAAAGGGCTTCAAGTAAACTACCACTACCGGTTATTGGCTTATTACCAAAAACTAATCAGTTCTTCCAAAGGGAATGCAGTTGATAAATACAAAATATCAAAATGTTCAGTTAGTATTTTTTAAGAAACCGTAACTCCAGGATCCACAGAGACTGACACACATACATACAGACAAACATACACACAGAGACATCATCGCGAAACTATTAAAATCATATTCTAGGGACTCTAAAACGTGCTCATCCACTGATAACTCACTACCGAATTTTTAGCATGATTCCTATACGGGAGGTAAAAACTAAACACCCGGTATATGTGAGGCAGGTAAAAATAATAGCATAGAAATCCCCATATTCCACATCTCAATTCTACACCCAATATGTACAAATAGTTAATTTTTTAATTTTGAGTTCCGATAATCTTGAACCTACTAAATAACATTAGAATTTCTGTGAAAGTAAATAATCATAACAATAATGAAGTTATTAAGCGTTACTCACATTTGTTGCAACTATACTTATTATAATATTTATTTCCATAAATAGTGAAATAATAGGTAGTTTAGTAAAAGAATCACTTGTTCACATCATTCGCGTAACAGAGTGTTGCGTCGCGACGCCCGGAGTGGAAGCGACGGCGGCGCTGGTGCAGGAGCGACTGCCCCCAGCAGGGGACGCTGGTGCACAGATGTGCTGAGTGTGCGCACTGACTGGGTTGGTCTTCGGGGAGATATATCTAAAACTGCGTTCAGTCTCTGAATATAAACATCGCTTTAGTCTTTGAGATGTTTAACATACGTGATTGCGGAAATAAAATCGTGCATGTGGCAAACATCGACAAGGGGGGCATTTTTATTTGGAAATTTGCGCAGATTAGTCTGGATATTAATTCCTTTGCGGGGTTATGGACTGTGTTGTAACAGATAACAATATTTTTTATTTGGATAAAGATAGGTAACTACTCTCATATAAATCTAGATAATAGATATTTATTGTATAAATTTTCTAGAAACGATTTCGAGTGGCACTGGTTACTTACCGGTTACGTGTTTGGTTGAGTTCAAACAATGTCGTCACACTGACCGAACGGTTGCTGAAAACGCGCGATAGAATTTGACATTAATCAAATTTCACAGAAAACATGAAAAATATAACAGCGTACTAGTTTGAAATCATAAGTGAAATTCAACCAATCAGAATACTAACCCTTGGACGAACCGAGCTCTCGAGCATGTTACTGATTTGACATACCAAAACTGTCACCGGTTACATATTACGTCATAATAGTGTCAGTCGAAATCAATTGGTTACTTTATTAACTAACCATTCCTGTGACCAAGTACTAACCGGTGCCAGTCGAAATCGCCTTAATAGATAAAAGATAAATAACATTTTTTTTTCATATGCTTCGTTGGTTATAGCTGTTGGTATGATATGTTATGAAAACAACTAAAACAAAAATTCTGAACTACTATTTTTACGCTATAATCACCTTTAACTTAAACATAGTTGAACTAACAAATTTAAATTAGTATTTTCAAGAGAACATCGGAATGAATTGTTTTTTAAATTAATTTTTTAGGTGAAATATCGGGTGCTATAGAACACAAATGACTTTTCTCAAATATGCATAACTAGTGGGTAATCTGTGACTCATTTTCATTTAAATCGCCATAGTTATAGAGCATTTATTGAGAGGTGTTGGATAATAGTATATTATTCAATAAGTATGTAATGTTATGAAGTTATGAAGTTGGCATCACGAGCAAACGCAAGTGATGTAATGACTCGAATGAGTAATAGCCATTACAGAATACTATACTTTATCCACAACATTTCGTCAAATATTTGTTTTTAAATTATAAGACAAGTAGAATGTTTGCTTTGACAAATACAAAAAACTGTTTGTTTATCAACATAGACAAATTGTAGCAACCATCACTAGGCTATGTACTGTTGTAACAAAATATTGATGTGATTTGACATTTAGCAGAAAATCTTAAAACCAATTATTCAACTACCGCTTAAACTTAAAAAGAAAATAAGAGCTTGAAAAACAAGAAAATTAGCGTCTTTGGCTTTTTATGTGGATATAATTACTTAAAAGTCATTTTGATTTTACTCTTTTGACAGGTAAGATTTGAATTTGACATAACGATGAATAATATTAATTCATGGAACTGTCAATATTATTTCATTAGCAACAGTTACAAAGGTCGTTATTTGATATACAACAGTTGAATTATGGATATATTATTTGACAGTTGTGGATAAAATATATACTCATGGACAAAATAATCGAATATTTAATTATGATGAATCAAGAAAAAGTAAAGATGGTTTCAGTACACGAAATAAAATTTGCAGTCTCTGATGTTATTAATAAGTAGTATTACTCAGAATCTGCAAATTTTATTTTGTGAACTAAAACCATCTTTACTTTTTCCTTGATTCATTATAATTAAATATTCGATAATTTTGTCCATGAGTATATTACAGTCTTATACGTACATAAATTACTGTAAAATGTACATGTTTTTAAAAACAGAAACAGCTTGAAATACGACAGCGAATCGCGGTAATATGGTGCTTTGTTTACCGCTCTGTCACTGCGAACTCAAACTAATTGAATTAGTGTAGGGTCAAGTGAAGGGTGAAGTAGCGTGAAACACTGCCACTTTTAAATTGGATGTAATATAATATAATAATAATACCTACTTAAACTTATCCCTCTGAAAAATCTTTTCTGCATGTATGTTGCTGTTGCCGTACAAAAAGGATTAGCGGAACATTTTTAGCGGTGTTTCTATGTATTCTAAGTATTGTTTTAGGTATAAAATACACGGCATTCTATGAGTAACTTAGTAAAGTTATATCATTATTTCTCTGTTGGATTTATTTGCTGCATAGTTGACAAAAATTATGGTGGGTTTATGCAGCATTGAATTTAAATAAGCCACTAAATTTCAAAATTAAGCTAAATTGCTACCTAACGTTTATGCACGACGCTAAACTAAGGATTGAACTAATAGCAAAAGTACTTCTGCACATGCGTACTAGTAACATTTTACCTTTGTCGTGGGAAGTTGTGAGTAAAGAAGTTTACTTCGAAAAATGATTATCGAAGAGAGCATAATAAGTGGACTATTAATTCTTCTGTCCTTTAGTCAAATTTATGAAAGAAAAAGACCAGAACCAACGCTTATGTCTTGATTTGGCATGTGCAAACAATTAAGAAATTATACTACAAAGTTAAATATAGCTAACTTCTTAGTATAGTGTTCTTATTTTCAAAAAGAGAAAACTATCTCTAAAGCAAATAATAATAAAAAATATAAAAACCATAAATTATCAATGATTCATAAAAATCAGTCTCTGAATAATAACTAAGTTAAGAAATCACAGAGATCGGCCAATCTTCTTTCTTATTGGAACTCATGAGCGTAGTGTAACCCACCAACTGCTTTAGAGGCAGTGGCAGTAGTGTGACTTTAGTTATTATTTAGAGTCTGATTTTTATGAAATATTTACAATTTATTGTCTTAAATTTCGTGTGCTAAAATTTCTCTCGCGGGTAATTTCTTACTTTGTCCACTTATAAATTAAATAAGCATTATTATAGCAGTGGCGTAAATAAAAATATAAATTAGTAGGGCAATAATATCGCTGGCGTAAAAAAAGCGTAGCGTTGTCTACAACTGGGATGGAATGACTATATCTTACTCGGCCTCGCATTTTGATACAAACTGTTATATTCGTGCGAAATGAGTACTATTCCATGGCTGCTGTACAATGCACTATAAACTTTTCATGTCCTAGATATTTTACAAAGAAATTAAAGCAAAGAAAATGTATAATCTCATTCACAGACCCCTTTACAAAGGCATGAAAAATGCATCTACACAGATGAAAACACGAAGTAAAAATCTAATCCTTTAAGAGAACAATATCCGCGTGTCAGAAGTTTTGACACATATTAAAACCTATTAGCTTTCATCCTACTATAATATTACATTAATAAATTGTTGCATCATTTAATAAATATAAACGTTTTCAAGTGTTGTACTTTACATTTTGAAAAATTTGTTCCTTAAAGATGACCTGTTTGTATTTAGTTAAATGTCGCATTCATTATATATAGAACATTTCAAATTTGATAACGCAGTATTTATTATTGAATTACTTAACGTTTAAATTTCATTATGTACCGCTTAAATATATGGCGGATATAATTAGCTATCTCGTTTTACATCTAAAGTAGATATTTCTCAATTAATTTGCTTGACACAAAGGAAATAATTATTGTAATTAATTAAGACGGAAATTAATATTTTAGTACATTAATCAAATTTAGAAGTAATGAAAACGAATGGGTATTACATGCTGAAATGAGTGTGTCTATAGGTAGGTGAGAAGATTAAATGTCGAGTCTAATAAATAAATGATTCGTGTCTGAAATGAGGAAGAATTGATATAGTATGGTTAGAGATATAAGCGTTCTAAAAAATGCATACTATGTGTTTAAAAAAAATCTGGTGTGGCTACCACATTACTTTCTTATGCATACTTTAACGGTCGTGAGTTTCAAATAATTATTATAATTAAGAGTAAAAGTTAATTAACACTGTAAACTATTATTTATATAAAATAGTCGAGCGTATTTATTTATGACGATATATTTATTTTCAGAACGAGCGATATTTATTTATGATGGTATGTTCCTCTGTTCTTCGTAGTGGCTTCGAAGTTAACTGACTGGTTTCCGATGATTCAGGACTCTTCTCTATTGCGGCGTGAGCCGACTGGTTCAAACAGGTCGGTACTGCGTCTATTGAAACTTTTCTACTGGGCGGCGTAAACCGACAAGTTTCAACTTGTGGGTGCCGCGTCCGTTACAATATAAAACCAACTGAACACGTATGATTTATTCAATGCCTATGACTTTGTTGACAACTATTTGACATATAAATGTTAAACCTGTTTGATTTTTAGTTCTCATTGTAAATATGATTTTACGATATTTTAAAACATTAATTTATAAATTAATATCTAATCTTTCAGAAATTCTAGCTATATTGCTCTTTTAATATTTGAAAGGACAAATATTTTTGAAATTTCTCAATTATTTGAAATGCAGATGTTAAAATGTTTTAATTTTTGTTCCCATTGCAACTACGAGTATTGAAATATATGAAGAAATAGGTAGATAATTTATTTTTTCTTAAAATTAGAACATGTACAAGAAATATGCAAATAACATTTTATATTTCAAATATTTTGACTAACATCTTTCATTTGTTACTGTGCATTACTGTCTTACTGTTTTGTGCATCCAGTAAACTACCTCATCCGGTTTTTAATTTTCATTCAATATCTACCTTCATATTTTGATGAAACTTATAAATTCTAAGTTTCGTTTCCATATCTGGTCTCGTTCATGATGTAATAAACACACGGACATCCATCCATCCTCTTAATTGAGAAGATGGTATCAACGGATTCAGTGGACCTAAAAATATATTTCCGCAAAAATCTCGTCAACGATTCTATTCATGATCCCAATATGTACTTCCTTATATATTGTGTAAGAAAGCAAAAATAAGAAACTCATAGAAAATAGCTGAAAAAATAAATGTCTAATACAACAAATGTTCGACAGTTCTCACCATTGATTAGTAACTCCTGATGCCTCTTTTATTTTATTAACAGCTCCGTGGGCATTGCATCGAACGGCTTACAAATTCTCGGACAATTCTATTTCTAAAGAATTATTCACTGACATCTGAATAGATCATATCATTTAATTGAAATTGCATTTCATACATATCTGATATATAGGGTGGTGAATCGAAGGACACACCAAAGCGTTATCAATGCTTTTTTAAATGTTCAATTATTGGCTTCCCTAATTATTTCACATCAAAACATATAAATAGTTTATTATAGAAGAAGAATTTCTGTATTTTTAAGCACTAATATTTACAATATTACTCTACCTGGTACCGGAAAAATGACGAAAATATTTATTGATAATTTAATTTGTAAAACGTAAGCTAGCTTTTGAGACGGGGTTAACTGTGATAACAAAAGTACTGTCAAACTATGTTATAATTTTCATTATTTTATATATGTTTTTAGACATGTTCTGCATGAAATCTGCATTACATCGGATAAATTATTATCCAAGGAAAATAATAAATAAATACACCAATAGTATTATAAAATAATTAGTTAGTTATTTTAGGTGTATAATTCAGTTTGACATAAGAATGTGTAGTTATATTTAAGAAATTTAATTTTCATTCCTATGTTTATTTAATTTTTTGACATATAGTTCACTTAGAAAACATCTTCTCAATCACGATGACTTGTGTCACATTTCGTAAAAAAATTGAAAATTTTTAAGTGTTTCAAAGGAATGCAAGATTTATGAAATTTCTTTATTTTTTATTATCTCAAATCTAATGAAAATTAATAAAATTAGTGTAATTAAAACAGATGTAAAATTAAATATTCTACAATTTTAGAATAACATGAATTGTTGAAAAATTAAACATAACTTTTCACGGAAAACTGTTACAGTTTCTTGTTTCATCTCTTCATATAAATATAAGAAGCCAAAATACACAAAATTATAATTTTTGGAATTATAGTATTTCAGTTATGCGGAACAAAAAAATAAGCCCAGACAGAAAGAGTTAGATTATATGATGAAGTATGCCAAATTACGCAATTACAAAAAAATAGCGAACAAGTAAATTGGTCTCTAATATTGAAACTTCAAAAAATGGCTTCAAATACCCCACATCTTTCAAGAGATCTTTAATTTAATAATATGATAAGGTTAAATAAGTATTTATTATTTTCCAAATACGAATATGTTAATAAACAAATAAGTAAGTTTTTCTCTAAATTAGAAACAGATACAAGAATATTATAAATAATATTTACTATTCTAAATATTATCACTAACATATTTTATTTTAACTTTTTTCACAGCTGAAATAAATTGAATGTATAACCTGAATTCTTCGTATATGCATGAAAGTATACCTAAGAAGATTGGTTACTCGATGTTTTCTCGTTCGAGTTATTAAATATACGAACATATATCCCATCTTTGCATCCATAAATATCTAAATGACAAAATGTTATAACCTGATTTAAGAGTCATTACAGTAGTCCATGAAAATTTCGCCCTCATTTTTTTCATGTTCCTTGTACTTCCTTTACTTATCACAATGCAAAAATAAAGTGTAGGTATATATTTCCAATGACATGACTTAAAATTCATATAATTTTTGTAGGCGGCAATAAATAACACACCGGTATATTGAACCCCAGCATCCCACACAGTATCAGTCCACATGACGGGTACGTACGTGCTTGTTGTTCCGGCATTATCCGCGTTCCCGGGTCGCAGACTAGCTGGCTGTGCGATTATTGCCATCCGGGAGCCGTTATGAACCCGGCCTTCATTAATCTCCCTTACGTCTCTTATTTCATCACCTTGACGCAGAGCGCACGGAAGCGGAGCGAAGTGATGCTTACGTGATGGCTGATTGAACGCTCAAACGTCTTCAACTATATACTCATTCAAATTGTCATTTCACAACAAGAGACATTGCTTTGCTATTAAATCATTCAAACTGGTGTTTCGGGTTATCTACAAAACAAACTAGTTTACAAACACTACAACTATTCTTTTCGTATTAATCAGTTATACATTGTTCCTTCTTACAAAAAATCTAAATGAAAGGGTTCTTTTTATTACTTGGTTCCTTCTTTTCATAACGAAATTTCGATGTATATAAGATCTGTATCACCACATACATTTAAAATGTCCATTAAATCAAAGTTTATCCCATAATTGAAATTTTTTTCATGTTTTCCATGCTATACCTTATACAGGATGTCCCAGATTTAAACGGCCTAACTTAATCCATAGATTAAACACGTAAAAATAAGGTGACAAGTTCATTTGAGCAAATGTCCGTAAATGCTTCATTCCAGAGATATTCATGTTTTTCTTATTGAGTAGCGCTACTTTAGAAAATCAACATCATAATGAAATATCTAATATTGTCGTATTGAGATGTTACATATTAAATTAAAAATAATTTGTTTATTACCTAATTTCAATACAAAATTTAGTTCGCTTGCACTGATGTCTGGGAAAAAATGAGGAACTATCAATGAATTTAAAGAAATTTATTGTTTAAAATAATAAAGTAATAACATAACTTCATAAACTATTTTTTTTTTTTTATAATATTTGTTCAAAATGTTCACCTGCAACACGTAAACAAGCACTACAATGATCTGCCACTGTTTTGGTTGCTGCGTGACATTGCTCGGGAGGTATGGTTTCGCAAAGTTGAATAATTTTTCTACGTAGTGAGTCCAAATTATTTATCGGTTTTTCATAGACTTTTTCTTTTATGGCACCTTATAAAAGTTTCTTATATTCATTGATAGTTTCTCATTTTTTCCTTGACATCAGTGCAAGCAACTTCTCGTTTTTCTGTCTGTTTGATATTTTACCCGTCAAATTAATCATTCATCTGTCAAATGTCAAGCACTTATTTATTTTTGTTTCAATTCCATGGCTATTTGTTATTTTGAACGTAATTTTCCATGATTTCATATTTAATTTCTGTCGTTACAAAGCAAGTAAAAGTAATTCTGTTTATTGATTTAGATGCAGAATTTCATGCTCTACAACATGTATTTGAAGCATTTTTGCCTAAAATAATTTGGGGAGCAATGCGCACGGAAAAACTGTTTTTTCATGTTAATCGCCTATGTACACAGATATGATGTTCCACCCGGTATATTTTTTAGAAACATAAAAAATAGATCTATAGTTCATGTGCTCAAGTCCCAAGTATTTCGTAAAAATTTATATGGCTTATAGGCTTATAGGGTGGCCGGATATTTAGTATCCGGTATCCGGCCAAACAGCTATCCGTTTCATCTCTACCTCAGATACAAGCTGTTAAATCTTGTTACACGTTCTACAACATCCTGGATAAATGTTCCTAACTACCTACATTACGTAAATAGAGAGGAAAAGTGCGCCAAATCTTGAAATTCTTCTAAACTTGTAAGTTAGACTGAGCAACGATTGTGTCACCTGCAAATGTACGCTGTGCTCGCCGTTTGGCGGCAACTCCGGAGTCGCGACGCCTCCGGAATACAAATTCCGGGAGAAATGAGAACATGAACAAAAAATTCAGGCAAACTTGATAAAAGCTCCGAGATGTTGCATGTACCGTATGCTGGTTTCTCTTCACCACAATCATAACGTAATGCTAATTTTTATTTGGGGTGTCGCCTCTATTACAACATCGTGTTTCCTAAAGAAATTAATGAGTACTTATACAATTCCCTCAATAATTCAGTTTTCAGTTTATCTGGATACTTACTCAGTCTGACTTCGATTTATGAATAAGTACAAAATATATATAGGTCAATTCCCAAAGTTTACAGATACGGGAAATAATTTTGGAAAATCTCCCAGGGAATAATAAATAAATTTATTTAATTAAGATAATTTATCTAATAATAATAATAATATTTCCGGTAAATTTCCAAATTTTTTTTCCTGCAAATCGTGGCTGAAACAATTTCCGGGAATTATCCAGGGAGAAAATAAAATTCCCGATTATGGCGGTACATCATTAGCTACAGAATATTTTACAAAACTACTTCTGGAATATTTAGAATTAGATTATAGATAATTTGTTTACTCAAAATCAAAGGAGTAGAATAAATCAAGTTTGATAATATTAATTGTTTGTGTGGTTGGCATTTGGTGAAACATTTTGAAATTATTAAAATAAAAACACTTGGTTAGTTTCACAAATTTATAATATTTATTTATTATATTTTACACGACGCTAACCAAGTGTTTTTATTTTAATAAATCAAGTTTGTTTCTAGGATAATTTTGATAATAGCTCCGTAATATTTTTGGAGTAAAGTAGAATGGACGAATGACGTCATAGACAAAAATGTATCAAATTACCTCACTGCTTTAAAATGATGGGAATAATATGTTCATTATATTAGTGGCGTAGATAAATAGGTTTATTATTAAATATTACAAATTAATATTTATTATATTTAAATATCTCTCCACTATTACATTTATTATTAATAGTTTAACTTCAGAGCATATTTAAACGTTTTTACAAAAATTAATTACTTTTTGACGATTAAAAATTCCTTGTCAGGTGCACCTTTTAAAAGGCAAGGAGCCGGTGACATCTAAAGTATTGAATTGAATTTTTTTTGTATAAATCGATAGTATAAGATCATACGAACAAAATAAGCTAGGTATGACTAAGTTTGGCTAGAAAATTTATAATTACTTGAAAACGGTAAAGTTTTGCCGTCATTGCAGAAATTAGTCATACTTTCATTACTCTTCAGGAAATTTTATACTCTTTCAGAAAAACTTGGTATGACAAACCCTATCCTGCCAGAAACACCTGTCGTACATATTTCAGGATTTGTGTTTCACAAGAATCAAGATATGCTTTTGATCTTGTCTTGATCTTGACTAAGATATGAAGTATTTTCTATTTCCCAGGAAAAATATCATAAGAATCAAGATTTCTTGTCAAGAAATCTTGATATCTTGATAATAATTTTTTGCACTCCGCATTTATGATTAAAATATAAAAATTTTAATCTACGACTATATTTTTCAAAATAAATATTTTATGGAGCTATTTATTCCATTAACTAATAAATATTTTATTTAATTAAATTTTATTATGTATTATTTTGTATTCTTGCTGTTTAGTATTCTTTTCCAAGCTAATTTTGAAAAAATTTGTAACTTTTTTATTAGATAGAGAGGGATAAATATTATTATGAGATGAAACCGATTCCAATTCGCGAATATTGGAAGGTGTATCAAGTTAAGTTTAGCTAGATTCTGTTAGATCGGTTTCATCACTATCCGTTTAAATCTGATTTATATTTCTTGTAACACTCATTGTTTCATATAAAAACCATAGAATATCGAAGTACAGCGCGACGCGACCAACATTTAAGAAACATTTAGATAAAATGGACCGGGGCAGGGGCAGACGATTGAGCGTTCGGATTGGATAAAGCGATAGAAAAAAGAGGATTCCTCTAAAATAACAAGAATCAAGAAATATCGAGAATCCTTGAATCAACACAAGAAATACGTCGCCAAGAAATATGCAAGACAAGAAACTTATTTTTTTTTTGTCTTAAAAATCAAACCCAACACAAGAAATGGTCATCAAGACAAGATTTATTGTCTTGAAGAAACACTATTTAGGAGGCGACTGGTAGTAAAATTTCACCATTATGACGTAAAAACCGTTTGTCATGACAGAAAATGTACTTTTTAAATTTAAATATGCATATAAACATTTTCTGCTAACCTAACTTTTGATGTGTTGTCAAAGTGTATTCAAAGTTCCAAGCAAATTAACTTAAAAGAAGCGCTTTCCTTTAGTTTGACTAATAACTATTGTTCATTGATTTATACATTATTTTTACAGAAAAAAGCCAATTTTAATTTGAATTAACAAATTATATTTCATAAATAAATGACTAATAGTACATTCAGTCGTTCTAGTACCATGTAACAGAAGTCAAACAACTACCAAATTTGCAGCTGATTCATGCAAAATAAATTAAATGTATTGTTTTGTCAAATAGGTTTCAGGAGACTTCAAAACATATGTTTTCACAAAACCTCGTTATCGATTCTTTTCATGACGCCGATATATTAAAAAAAAATATGGATAATGTAGATGAGAAACATCTACAAACAATTTGAACAAGTGAACAACGTAAACTGACAGCTCCCACAATATGGCAGTGGTTTGTTTGTATTGTATCTTTATGTAACGCGTGACATTGACTGCATAAGCCTACAGTTGTTTAATTTCAATGAAATAAACAAACACATCCGCAATGTTTTAGATATATTTAATTAAAATAATTTGTAAAATATGAATTCGATGTAAATAAAATTAGGTCGAGAGAACAGAATTATCAATATTGTCACAATAATATATTAATAACAAAGTGAACTAAATAAACAATGATATACATGTACAGAATTTCCATATTAAATGAAATATTTCAACAAAATTATTCGACATTATCGTTACGCAGCAATTGTTTTTAATTTGATATAATAAATTATTAGTAATCAGGCTATTCCACGCATTATTTAAAAATATATTTTGAATTGTTATTTTACGCTTTTATGACATTAAAATGTTCTAGGTAATTAAATATTTTAATACTTTAATTTGAAATGAATTGTCAGAAATATGTTTATTATAATGCGGAAATTCAAATATACCAAAATGTTTTGTTGTTTAAATAAAATTCAATATATCAGTATTCAAATGTCCAGATATATTATCTATATTCTATACAACTACACAAATGCTTATATAATAGGTATAAGTATGTATACAGGTTATTCCAATAAATTCAGTATTGGTAACTTTTGTTTTAAATAGAACTAGTATATTTTCTATCCAACATCTCTTAATAAATGCTCTATAACTATGACGATTTTAAACAAGGAAAGTAAAAGATTACCCAATAGTGGAATTAAATTTATGAATGATACAATAGCGGTGTATTTGGCTAGACTTACAAAAAAACACAATACAAAAATATTCATTTATTTGAAATAATTGTACATTTAACAATATCACGCACGTAATAAAAAAAACAGGTGATACAAAATAAAAAAATATGTTTTAAATAAGCATTTTAACAAATTTAATTTACATAATTTTAGTATAATAAAATTTAATCAATTTTCTTCTATATATATATATATATATATATATATATATATATATATATATATATATATATATATATTAAAAATACCTTCTTCAAGTAACCTACCACTTCCGGTTGATGGCCAGCCAATAATTTCAAAATCTAAGATCTAAATATGAAATTTGAAAATAATTTTGAGATTAGAATTTGAGGCGACGGTACGAAATACATGCAGAGAAAAATTATTTGTTGAAATGGAAGATTGAATTCTGAGGGCATACAATCGAAAAATACAAAATAGACTATTAGAAGTTAGTAAATCTAGTAGGAATACTAAATCCTTCATTCGCAATAATTAATTCACTACCAAATGTACACCAATATGACAGTATTTTAGGTTAGATCAAACTTAAATACAAAACAAAATAACTGCGATGAGAGAAGCATAAAAAAAATTAAAGAATATGTTCTAATTTATAAAATAAATAAATGTATTATCGCGCCATTTACCCATTTTTGGTGTGACACTCTACTCATAGCAGATCTCGGTTTTGATAAATTAAGCATGAAGTGCGATTATCAACCATCAAATCACAGCCTTCAAGGATGGTAGTGACAATTTTGAAAATTTAATTCAACTCCAATTTAAAGTAAGCCGTAACGAATAATCAATTTTATCGTTTTGACAGCGGACAAATAGGAAGGTAACTTTTTGAAAATGATAAAACGTTATTTACCTTCCACTTAGCAACCAGATAAAAAAACTAAGTACATTCATGTCATTTGCATTATACAGTGTGTCCCATTTAAGGTACGAATGCATGGGGATCTCGAGAACCGTAAGAGATACGAGGTTGGTTAAATTAGACGAAAGTTGCTTCTTTAGTAGGACAGTTTGAACATGTATTTGTTTTTCCAATTGAATGCATAGATCACTAGATATTGGCTAAAATGTAAATTTTGTGATTTTCTTTTTTTGCTGATAACTTCATTGTATAACATAATACGAGATTTTGGTTTGCACTTTCTGATGACACTTTTTAATGGTGAGTTTGCACAAGTACTCAAAAAATTTTTATATCTAAACATTTACGAGTTACTGGTATCAACTTTTGTTTTTCATATGGAGGTCATAGTAAGCCATGACATTTTTGAATAGAGATTTTTTTTTGCTTTACAACGATATAAAACACTAATAAAATATTTTTATAATTAGTAGAAAAATTAACGAAATTTGTTATTTATAATAAAATTGAAATAAAAAAAGTGAATCAGCAAAAAAAGAAAATCGCTAAATTTACATTTTAGCCAATATCTAGTGATCTATGCATTCAATTAGAAAAACAAATACATGTTCAAACTGCCCTACTAAAGAGGCAACTTTCGTCTAATTTAACCAACCTCGTATCTCTTACGGTTCTCGAGATCCCCATGCATTCGTACCTTAAATGGGACACACTGTATAACAAAAATATAATATATAATTGTTGTATTTTCAACAATTGCAATTCTAATGTATAAATAATAAAAGCAAATCGAAGTTATATGTCATATGGAGTAATTGACATTGATGTCAAAAATTATATACGCTTTTATTTATTTAAACCGAGTTTAAAATTTAACTAACGTAGGTGTAACCGGGCATTAATAAACCTTTTCATAAATAATTTCGTTAAATTATCTCGCCGAATTACACTCCAGCATATTATTTTCTTTGGATAAATTTCAGTTTGACTCCACCAACGGTGTCGTGATTTTATTAATAGTTATTTATGTATCAAGGCACTGAAGTTTAACTTTTTATCACGAATAAGGAAAATACACCATATGACTGATAAAAAGGAACTTCAGTGCCGAGGTACATATTAAGTTTTATGTGAAATGTAAAATTCGAAAAAACTGTAAAAAATATTATTTAGGTTAACTTGTCAAATGGAACTGACATTCAGTGTTGCCAACCTCGAACATTGAAGTTATCGTAAATAACAATCAAAATTATGTGTTTTGTCTTCAAATTATTCATCGGAATTAATTAGCTATTTCTTTTTGCACATATTGTTTCATTTTACGTATGAATGTACTACAATACGTCATATATCTGTAAAATTATGCTACTTTTACAATAATTATGTTACTGTTGTCAACACTGCGTTGCTCGAAATCGTCGTATAATGGATTAGTTTAGTGACGTTTTCTGAGCTTTTAATGGCGATTTTTGAACACTTTAGTGCCGATTTCAAATAAAACAATTTTTTGTCAAAGTGCTATGTAACAAAGCCTCGTGACAAACAGAAATTAATCCGGCAAAATGAAAAGCTCTAAAGCTTTAAATTACAGTAGACAATTTGTCGATTGTGAGGCTCGAACCGAGGATCTTATGATCCACAGTCCGATGCGGTACCACGGAGCAATTTACCGCATTAATATAATTTATATTATTTTAAATTTATTATTACAAAAATTATATGTAAATTTTTTTTCCAAAATAAATTTAATTGATAATTATCGACTTTTCTGTTAATCGATATTAACTAATAAAGAATGAAAAAAAATTGTAAAGAATACTAAAAACTTACTTATTCATTTTAAGAATAAGCTAAAGCTAAATATATTTATAGATTACACATACCTAGAATACATTTTATAATACAATTTTATCTAAGTAAAGTTGAAATTTATGAAATTCAACTAAAAGTACATAAAAATTGACTGTGCTTTGTTTTATAGTTGTTCTCAACCACGTAGACAGCAAATTGAAATATAATTTACTGCTATAATTTACAATGAATGCCTATTAATTGACTCAACTAGTTGTAGCATTTTGTTTACTTAGTTTTTATCAAATTTATTAAAAATAAATATATAAGAAGGCTCAAGTGTGAGCTGAAACGTCGATATGTGATTAAAGATTAATTTTGATTACATTTCTATTACTTTTGTACCTCCTTTATAAAAAAATAGTTATTTTTAATACTAGTGAACAAAACAGTGTTTTTAATCATGAGTCCAGAAGTTGGGCGCCAGAGCTGTAAGCGAGGGCCCCAACTGGATGAGTGGTTAAATGCACATTTGCTCATGAGTGTAAAATCCGATTTTTCCACTACGAAAATACAAAACATCAAACACAAAATATTTATTTATTTTCCATTACTATTAAATTCAACAGAACAATAATTTGTAGCAAATTAACGTATCAAGAGCAAAACAGCACAGTAACAATTTTAAGCGAAGCCGGAGAGATTTAATTACATGATTGACATATTCTGATTGTGATACAGTACCAAAACATAATTGGTATTAGCACGAATTTCCCCAATAGTTTCAAACTTTTCAACCATTTTAAATCATTTCGGAAATTAAAATGTAACATTACAAATTATAAATTTTTTGAAATTGTAAATTCAGCAACGAAATTATTTTAATATTGAAAAGTAGTTTAAAATCGAATTATGGAACAAAATTTTTGGGCCTATTTATTGACAATTTTTAAAATCAAAGTGAGCAAAAATCTTTTTTTACGACGTGCCAGGAAACCCCAACGTTCTTCTCCCGAAATAGTGAGAAAAATATGTTTTTCCTCTCTAGTGAGGAAAATGTAGCAGTGTCACCAATATGAATGTTATTTACAAAAAATATTGTAAAAATTAGAAGTAAATGCCTAATTTTATTGAAAATCCTTATTTTAGTGATATACATATTTTTTTGTGCAACCGGACACGAAATATGCACTTCGTAGCCGCAAAATAGACCGAGAAATTGAATTTCGCGGCTGTTGTTATGGTAACGGCCTCTAAATCCAAAATGATTGTTTTTATATCTTATTTCGTAGCCGTTTTTATTGGTAACGAAAGAGAAATGGTTTTGACAATTGAGAATTGATATTATTTTTTCAAAACTGTTTATCAAATGTCAATACTCGTACCATAGCCACTTTCTATGTACAATAAAACTGTTTAAAATTTGTAATTATACATATATTTTACGGTTGCACAAAAATAGTGCGTGCATCGTCATTTAATCGCCCTATAGATTGTCCTGCTTCGGTTGCAAGCAGCCTCGGCAACTAGTTTTCTTTCGGTACGCTAGAGAGTGATTTCGTGGTTTTGGTAAACAAATAACTATAAATAGTCTTACAATTATGTCTTACATTTTGTATTTTCTAGATTAATTCACAATTTGACAACTTCAATTTATATTTTTTATTGTTTCATTGGCAACACTGATGACTTTTAACGTGTCAGTTGTGTTGTCAAAGTGTATTTTAAGTTCGAGCAAATCGTTTTAGGAACATGACACAAAAAAATGTGTCTCACACGAGAGTAAAATCCTTCTTCCACTCTCGCTCGAAACTTCGAGCTCCAGTAGAAAAAAGAAGCGCATTTCTCTCTAATTGGACATATATCTATTTCTCACTATAATTAAATTGATTATTTTTTGACGTTTCTTAAAACCAATGAAATGCTTTATTGTATGTCACGTGTCTGCGTTTTAACCAATCCTGTCATTATTATACTGAGAATAATGCTCTTGTGATTATTCCCGGCAATTTTCTCTGTAGCTTTTTTGTTTTTGTTGACAGATGTCAAATGTCAGATAGTTATCATCAACACAAGTAAAAATGAGCAAAAAAGATAGATTTAGTGGCGCGCCTGATGATGAAATCAAAAAATAATCTAATTAAATATCTCGAGAGTTCGATAAATTTGAAAATAATTTTCCAGTATCTTTCTCAAACTTGTCGCCATTGGCAATAGCCACTCAAGCCCTACGGGCTTTCGTGGCTATTGCCTGGCAACAAGTTTTCGAAAGATCTGTCAAATTATTTTCAATTTATTCTCACCCTCTTGTTATATTATTACTGATAATTTTGCTCATACTTTTTTGTGAATTAACATCAAAATTAAACGATTGTGGTAAAAGACATTAATTTGGCCGAGCTATACTTTCTATCTCTACCGTAGATTATGATTCATTCTGTATACATTAACTGTGGATATATTTTGGTTGCAAGCTCAATGACGGAAGTATGAAATGGCGAAGAAGTCAGCTTCTTAGCGGTAAACAGCAAGCGGACCAGCTGGTATTACGAGTAAAGCCCAGCGGTCACGCTCTGCGTTCAAGCTGAAGCTGTCGCCGTGCAGTGCGGTGCCGTGCAGCTCTTTCTACTTTCAAACTTATTTGAAATTAAAATTAGTCCGAGCAACAGGGATTAATTTAGTAAGTCACAAGCCACTAATGAAAATGCAGCGTGTTTCGCGAACGCGGAAGTTTGCACGCTGGGAACCTCGACATATCTAAACTTATTAAATTATTAAAATCGTCTCGGATTAGTGGCGGGCGCGCGCTGCGCCCACTGCGCTAACTCGATTCAACCAAGCTGCCTATTCAATTCGGATAAATAATCTTGTTAAGGGTTTACAGATTTTTTACATGTTTTTAATCTCGTATGAAGAAGATTAATGCTGTAATGTTGTTTGCTACCTCTGTGCAGATTACACGTTACATTTTTTATAAGCTCATATTTTCCTTGCTTTTGTAATACATACTACCTACTTAATAATAAAAAATCTGATGTGACCAGCACATAGCCTCCCGCCTAATGCAACTCTTAAATCGTTCAGAAAAATACCTTCTTATTTGTTTATTTTCTATTTATATTTGAGAAATTTAATTTTCTTTCCTATATTTAGTTAATTTTTTGACATATATTTATAAAAAATTTTAAATATTTAAAATTTTTAAGTGTTTCCATGGTGTACATGGAACTCAAGATTTAAGAAATTTAATTTCTTTATATTTTATTATCTCTGAATCTAATGAAAATTAATAAAATTTTATCCAATATCTAATCAGTTCTTTATGTATATATAAGAAGCAAAAATATACAATATTGTATTGTTTGTTATTTGAGTAATGCGAGACGAAAAAATCGCCACAGATCCTAGAGCACATACACATCATGGCGAAAATAGTAAAGTCGTATTTATTCCTTGAAAACTCACATGAATATCTTGTGCTCCTAATAAATTATACAAATTTTCTGCTGCACATCATTTCAACTATTTTATTTGAATTTTATAATAGTTTCAAATACAAAAATCGAAATTTCAAAAAACCCTTCGAGTAAAGTCCAATTTTGGCCCAGTCATTTACAATCAAAGAGGACGTACGCTACTAGATGTTAGAATAGTCCTAAATATAAAATTTCAACAATATCCGGCTAATATTTTTTTCAATTATGCAGAATAAAATTGATCCAGGGATAGTCAAAATGGATATTTCCGTATAAAACTGAGGACCAAAATTACAAAACTCCCTTTACTCCGTACAAAAATAAAATAAATAAATATATCATCACGCCTTTTACCCATTATTGGTGTGGCACTCTGCTTTCGCAGATCTCGGTAGGTGATATATTTTTGCGTATGAAGTGCGGTTACCAGCCGTCAAATCATAGCCCCCAAAAATGTTAGTGGAGGGGGAACCACAGGGGTAAATTTAAATTTGTAACTGTCGGCAGTGGGATTCGAACTGAGGATCTCACGATCCACAGTCCGACACGTTACCACGGAGCTATTTACCCCATACAAGAAAGTAACAATTAACTAATATTTTTCTCACATGTATGTATAGGATCCTCCACTATAGTTATTAATTATTAAATCAATCGTTTATATTAGTTAGAAGTCTAGACCTTAAAAATCTATGAAAAAACGATCAAAATTAAAAAATCTGATGTTGCAACATATATGCTCTAATTAATTTTCATTTTTATATAGGTATAGAAGCAAGTTTCAAATAATAGTTATTACCACTTTGCTCACGTCTGAAGTATTACTTTTTATCCAACATTTCTTAATTATAAAAAATTTATTCAAGAAATATTATTTGGTTGTGACATGTGCACTAGTGACTTTTCTCAAAATTATACTCACTGGTTGGTAACTTGTTACTTTCACTGTTTAAAATCGACATAGTTATAAAATTAGAGTTATATTGAGAGGTGTTTTATAAAAATATATTCAACATTTTTATATATTCAATGATCTACTGATTCTTCCAGTTCCATGAATGAAGCGTTGATCACTCGTTTTGACATTTGTGGTTTTTAACATCTAATACAAATAAAATATATCATCACGCCTTTTACCCATTATGGGTGTGGCACTCTGCTTACGCAGATCTCGGTAAGTGATATATTTTTACGTATGAAGTGCGGTTACCAGCCGTCAAATCATAGCCTCCAAAGATGTTAGTGGAGGGGGAACCACAGGGGTAAATTTAAATTTGTAACTGTCGGCAGTGGGATTCGAACTGAGGATCTCACGATCCACAGTCTGACACGTTACCACGGAGCTATTTACCCCATAGGATAGGAGAAATCGTGAATATTTTGTAATACTAGAGAAATATGCGAGGAGATTTAATAATAATAGTGAATTAAATAGCTCTTAAATAATTCAACATATTTAAATAAATAATTACGGTTAGGTAAAGTGCACAAATTTATATTAATTATTTTCCTTTCAAAGTTTCCACTTACGCCTACAAGTAAAATATGTAATTTTGAAGGAATTAGGCCTTAGGATTCATTTTTAAATAATAACGAGACATGCTTATCTATTTATCTTCAGTAAAATTTATTGAAACTTTAAGTTAACATTAAAATTTTTCGTGACAAGTTTCTGTCACACATCAGGATGATACATTTAAGTACATTTTCATTGCAACACATGTTTTAAATAAAAGTTGAATAAGCGAATAAAAATGACATTTTACTTCCTTGATAAAGGCAAAAAGTCGTGAAATGGTTATTTATGTAATAATAAAGACATATTTTAACCACATGCGGAGGCGTTAGCCAAGTGATCTAACTTACTAACTTAATATAGTTATAGAAGAACAAACTGATTGATGGATGTAGACCCAAATTCAAATAAATTCTATAAAATAAAACAAAAGCACATTAATTCTTACACATATTTGACGGTAGGTAATAAATGAAATATTCACTATTCTAGGTTTAAGAACAATGTGAGTAGTATTTTGGGTGTTGTGTAAAGAAAGCGAAAAAGAGAAAAGGGAGTGAGAAAAAGTAACACCGTCAGATGTTCCGTGCGATTTGAATGTGGAGCACGTGCCATTAGCTCACTTTTCATCCCCACACTGCAGCGTTGCCAAGTCGTGCACCCCTGCAGACACTCACCTGAGAATAATGAGTCGGCGGAGGATGTGCCCGGAATCCTTTATTGTCCGAATGGATTTATACTTCGGGAGCCGTCTTTATCGCCTGCAAATTGCACAAAGCAGCTGCGCCCATCAAACATTACTTTGTCTGCAAGCCGAAACTACCGGCGTTGCTACTTTATAGTGTCACTAATTCTAAGATAATTCTCATTCATACTCTAATTTCGATGAGATGTATTCTACTATGAACTCACTGTAATGTTGTTGCGCATTTAGGAGTTAGATACATTTATTATTTGAAATAAATTGAATTGATTGTTTTGTGTGTCCAGTAAATTTCCACTAAAATTTAATTAGTTCTGCTTATTGTCACAAATTGTTTCTTTATTATAAAGCTTGTTGTATTATCTTTTCTTGTTCATTATTTATTGCAATTAGGGTTTCACAAGAATCAAGATATACTCTTGATCTTGTCTTGAAATCAAAACAAGAAGTATTTTCCATTTTCCAAGACAATACAAGAAAGATAAATTTCGTGACAAGAAAACTTGATTCTTGATAATAAATTTTTGCATTCCACATTTATGATTATAATATAAAAATTTGAATCTATGTTGATGACTTTCGAAACAAATATTTTACAAAGCTATTTATCTCATTAATGAAGTTAATGAACTAGTATATATTTAATTTAATATTTTTTTATATTATTTTGTGTTCTTGCATTTGGGTATATCGTTTTGTATTGTTTCCACGCTAATTTTGAAAAAATCTGTTACTTTTTGATTAAATTGGGAGAGTGAAATATTGTTATGGGATAAAACTGATTCCGATTCTCCGCTATAGGAAGAAGGTAGATTAATTTAAGTTTTGCTAGATTCTGTTAGATCAGTATCCGAGTAAATCTGATTTACATTTCTTTTAACACTCAATGTTTTAAGATACATTTAACTAAAAAGAGGGAACATGGGCAGACGCCAACGCTGTTCTTCAGCGTCCGGATTAATTTAAGCGATAGGAAAAGAGGATTCCTCTAAAATATCAAAAATCAAGAAATATCAACAATTCTTAAAACAAGGGAGGAAATTCGTTGTCAAGAAATGAACAGGACAAGAAACTTTTAATTTCTTGTCTTGAAAATCAAGCCCAAGATAAGAAATGATCATCAAGACAAGATTTCTCGTCTTGATTAAACACTATTTGCAGTAAGAGAAGTACAAGAAATAATAACAAATTACAATAAATAATAACAAATTATTTAGTAATAATATCTTTAACAGATGAGCGAACGAAATAAGTATAATATATTCTACAACAAGTAATGAAATGTGGAATGACACATACTCCACACGAGCAAAAAGTTTGTAGTCCGAGCCGAAGGCGTGGACTATAGTTTGCGAGTGTGGGATATGACATTCCGTTACCTGTTTTAGACTATACTTTCAATAACAAAATACGTTTTTTTTTTATCTTGGGATTGATTTTGAAGACAAGAAATTAAAAACTTTTCGTTTTGTTCATTTCTTGTCAACGTATTTCGTGTCTTGTTTCAAGAATTCTTGATATTTTAGAGGAATCCCCCTTTTCTGTCGCTTTATCCAATCTTAACGCTCAAGAACGTAACGTTGGCGTCTATCCATACCCCTCTCTTTTAGTTTTAGTTAAATGTTGGTTGCGTCGTGATCTAACAGAATTTAGCTAAACTTAACTTGATCCACCATCTTCCAATAGCTGAGAACCGGAATCTGTTTTATCCCATAATAATATTTCTCCCTATCAATCTAATAAAAAAGTAACAGATTTTTTCAAAATTGTCGTGGCAAAATATAAAATGATGTACCCAAATGCAAGATTACAAAATAATATGTAATAAAATTTAATTAAATAAAATATACAGGTATTTTCTTTAAAACAAACAGCGGCTTTTTAAGTGAACTAATGGCCTAAGAGAAAAATATTATATACAAAAAATGACAAGGAAAAAGGGCCCTATTGTTATTTCTATTAAATAGGGCATTTTTTCCTGATCATTCATAGTGTATAACATTTTTCTCTAAACACATTATTTCGCCCAAATAAGCGCTGGTTGTTTTAAAGGAAACATCCTGTATATATTGACGAACTTGAGGTAATAATTATTGAATCAGAACAATAAATCAAAGTTATTATAACAAATTATGTTGGCACAAAAGATGTAAACTCTCTTTAACAATTTCAAATTGATAAGTTAGCTAAATGTACCCGTTATTACGTACGAGTCTATTTTTAAATTTTATAAATCCAGCAAATAAATAAAAACAATTTTTCTTGTTAAAAATTCAGGATTAATAAAATGTTAATTTAACAAATTGTCATATTTGTTCAAATTGTTAATTTAACACAATATTAACTAGAAATACTTAAAAATCGCAAAATTAACAAATCGCAAATTATTAACGTCGTTTCTACCATACAATAGGTCTGTTCGATGAGAAGTTCAGAAAGTGTATTGCAGGATAGTGCAGTGCAGAGCGGTGTAAACTAGTGTACTCTAGTTCTTTGTTTTCATAAAACACTCTAGTGTATGTTTGGGCAAGTTTGACTAGCTGTCACTGCTGTCCGCGTAGTCAGGTTAGGTTATTTGTAAACAAACACGTTATAAATCTGTGAAGAATTATGTAGAAATGTCGGTTTTAAAATGTATATTGTTTGAATTAATAAATGATTTTGCCGAAGATCAATCATCAAATTCGGAAACAGATTATGTTAATACACAGAATTAATTGTTTTGTGAATTTTATTTTCTCAAAATATAAATTTTAGGTTAACGGAAATGCCAACAAATTACACTTATATACCCCTATTTCTAGTCTGCACTTTGTACACCACCTCAAGAGTCAGTTCAGAAAAGTGTTCACTAGTTCTTAAAATTTTTCTCATCGAACAGTTTGCCAGAAGCTGCATGTTTCTCATAAAACATGTTAGTGCAAGAAAGTTAACACTAGGTCAACCTATTTCACGCCATCGAACAGACCTGTTGTTTCCACCGTACGCAGTCTTCCCTAGTAATATGATATTATTTTCGATTGCTGCTACATCAATCTAAATAATATCATATTACTATTATAAATAAAAATATTGTTATTGTAAATATCTAAATTGCTGCACTATACGTAAATAAAATATTGCTCTATTATATCAGTAATTTTTTTTTTATCGTCGTATTATATTACATTATCCAATTTAAAAGTGGTGGTGCTTCATGGTAATTCACCTTTCACTTGAACCTATACACCAATACAATTAGAATGAGTTGGTAGTATTTTGCTTTTCGCCCCATATATTTAGAGAAAAAGGAAAATTATATAAAAGTAATTTCAATTTACACATAAGAAATTACATATTTTATAAAGTATCAACTTCACATGTTTGCGGCCTAAAATATATGTACAAATCTTGACTTCACATATTTATAAAATCTTGTGTTGCATATTTACAAAATTTTGAGGTTCACATGAAGGCCGCCAGTTGGTATTAGGACCAGTGTACATGTGTACAAATATGTGGTGTGGATCACCCAGCAACGGCCGTCAGTTGTAATTGTGTATTTTTATGTTGACATTTTTCAACATGTCAACGAATTTCGATCATTTTCAAATTTCCCAAATTACACTATTCGGGATTATGGTCATTATTCACTCGCCTACGGCTCGTGACGCAAACTTCATTTTCGTAAATAATAATAATCCCCAATATAATACAATCACTATTAAACGAATGAAATTTGTTGTTATACAACCTCATATCATATTTATATCGTTGAAATCAGAAAATGGACTAATGAACCAAAAATTTATATAGATTACAATTTTTAAAAATAAAATTTGATTCTATCGTTTGATAACCACTTGCTTAATTTTCTGTTTATTATTTCTATTAAATAAGTCCCTTTTTCCCGGTTATTTTTTTGTATATAACATTTTTCTCTAAAGTCATTATTTCGTCCAAAAAAGCGTTGGTTGCATTAAAGGAAACATTCTGTATAATATAATTGATAAATAAAATTTTCATGTTTCTTTGATTAAAACCAGAAATTGTATTAATTTCTATATTAACAAAGTCAATTCCAATATCTATAAAAAAAATTGGCCATTAAATATGATTATATTATCGTATAATGAACATTTTCAACATTTAGATTTCTTTACAGTAAGTTTATATCGGAGACGTAATATGTAGGTTTGAATGTTAATTTGAAGTAGATATATTTACTAACTGTAATTTTAATGCAATTTTTTTTTTATTATAAAACCTGTGGATATCTATAATTGGATTTATTCCGTTGGCTTCCTAAATACTTATAAATAAATAAATAATAATGTACTATAATTTTTTATTGTACAAAAAAAAAAATCAATTTATTTTTGTTAATACCGTGGCATTATTGAGAAAATAATCAAGTCGGATTTATTTGAATTTGTGTTGCTGTTGATTTGTTTCATGTTTCATACACTGCGTTTATTTATGTTAAGTGAAATGAATGCATTTTCATATATTGTACAAAGTAAAAATTAGTTATTGGATTCAACATGTCTGATTCGCACAGCTGATATTATGCTCGTACGATTTTCAAAGAAGAATTCATTAAGTTTAGTTTTATGGGAAAAAGGACCGGGGAAGAGATAATAAAACTTTATAAGGGCGCAGAAGACGAAGCTGAAAACTAACTAATTACTTTTAGGGTCCGTGAAATAAAGAATTTATTGCAGCTTAACTTGGTAAACATGTTTTTGTAATCATTATAAAAAATCAAATGGTTGAATATTCGTCCTGCGCAGCACACAGTTCTCCATAAAAGTTTTAAGTGAGTCGGTTGTACAAACCTACAAGTTCTCACTCTAGCCTAGCATCAATTATCTAATAGTGTGATGCGAGGTGCGGAAGTGATCGCTTCCTCGAAACAGTTGAACTTCAACATCAACAGTGTCGGATAAACTGCAGGCTACGCGGGAGCAGCGAGACTTGGGGATGTTTGTGTGTGTAATCACAGTTGAAGTTTGGCGGAAGCACGAGGGTGAGATGTGGGGATGTGGAGCGAAACCAGCGATGTGTCTAACTTTGAAAGTGAAAACAGACACCGCCAGGTGACAACTTTATACAAATTCTATATGTATATGTACTCCATTCTATTATTTTTCTCGCAAATTAATTGTTCTTTACTTATGATTTCAATACAATGAATAACGACCATTTACATCATCCAGGTTTAATATTTAATTATAGTTTAGATTTAGACGCCAGATATTTTTCTAGAGGCCGTTTGCAATAAAGTACCGAATAAATTATTCGTCGAATAAATGAAAAATGTCGCATAGAACTCATAGCTCAAATTATACTGTAAATACAGTAATGCCCAGTTTTTCAGTACGACTTTAAGCCAAAATTCTAGTTTGTTTCAGTTAAAGGTTTAAGGTGTATTTCAGGGTTGAGTTTGTACAATAGTTATTTACGATACAAGTAGGTAAAACTAGTTTTAAGCCCCCTCAGTGACTACAGACGCCTTACGTATGTGTATCATACAATATTTTACCTACAATATAATGAAAAACCCCAATAAATAGGGAAAAGGTATTTTTATTTATGAAGTTGGATCACAATATTAAATAAGAAGTTTGCGATGATAACAAAATTTTTGTAAATTTGGCGTGTTTAAAAATTTAAATCACTCATTGCTCGGTAACCCGTGACTAATGGGATCGTGATACTAAACAACTATTTTACAAACTTGAATCTAACAGTCAAACATCAATTATACACACGATCGTAGATAAAAATATTAAAGAAACGGTTAAATCTCGATTAATGTTACACATATACCGTAATGACTTTGGCTGAAATAGAACAAATATTTACAAATTGGGGTTCTACACATAGCTCACTTCAAAATAGGTTATTTTTTGAAAGGTCTAGAAAAATTTTACAAATTTATTACACCTAGAAACTAGAAGATTAAGTACGTATTAAATGGGATTATGAAGACAAAGACGATGTATAAAATATTTATATACATAATTTTATATACAAAAGAAAGTAAAAGTCCATTCTAAAACGTCAGGGAGTAAATTTTCGACGTGATAAGACTCAGTAGAAGAAATAACCAATTGAAATAAGTAGTTTTTGTGTATATAAGTGTAATTAATACACACTTTTATTGATTTTTTTCAAATATTCCGATTAGCTAACCTACAGATTATTATGTACTACACAAATATTAATAAATTTAATCCTAGATTTATTTAAACGACATTTTGTTAATCGATTTTAACTGAACATAGTGCAAAGAGTCATAAGTGTAACAATGGACGATGGATGGTCTGCTCCTCCACTTAAATTAAGCTTTAAACAAACATTGAAAGCGGATTACCTAACTCGGAACGTACGTCCAAACGAGTGATAAAATTTTAATATAAAGTTGTGTCCCTCCAGTTATTTCTCGCTGTTGTCGCCGCCTCCGATTACATTAATGCTGTTGCCCTACCTAGGGCACGGTCCTCCAAGTTTCCAGCTACAGACCCGGCCGAAATAAATATGTAAATATGGGATTAAAATTACCGCTTTCGGAAATTTGCATGTTTTGATCATATTCTCCAGATATTTGGAACATATGGGGAATTTTACCGGACTGTCGAAAGCCTTTAAGGGTCTCGTATCCACAACAAAATATTGCATCAAAAGAGTTGTCGTAATTTCTGTATAATTAATTACATATGAATTTTAGAACAACAAAAAAAATAATGAATGTTTTCTTGAAGAGCAAATCTAAGTTTATTCCGAGTTAGAATTTCAAAAAAATGTTTGAATTCATTATTGTTTACGCGGCATCCTTTTCACTCATCCCCACTTACAATAACTGCCCTTTAGTGGGGGTAGCTAGGTTACTTGTCGCCAAGAGACAAGATAGGAGGACAGTGAAAAAGGAGACGAGCTCTTGTTCAGATATTTTAAGTATACATATATCAAATAAAGGTGTAAACAAAATATAACTTGGTGAATTTATGTCACCTGGTCCTTCGAGTCACTTATCCTACCTCGAGTGTGATCGGAACCAACAATTATTAAAAAATTTCGAAAATGTCCATTTTAGGCAATAATAAGCACGATATTTCTCATTAATGATATATTTATCAGAAAATGTAATTCGGCACAAACCTAGTTTCATGTTTTGTCTGTAAAATCGTTTAAAATTTTGCTCTATCTAAAAAATTGCGCACATAATTTAGAAATTTCTGAATCACTTTTACGTAATTCAAAGTAGACTCAATTCAGTTGCCCTAGTGTTGATGCGGCAGAGTACGGGGTGGGGAGCATTGTAGTGGGGATGTTGTTAGTAACTAGGACCTTGGCTTTGCAGGGAGCGGGGATTTGTTTATAGTGTGACTGCTAACTGTCATCCGGTAGCCCAGTGCGTTTTTTTTTTTGAGTATCTTCTTGCGTAATACAAATATTCTACTACAAGTAGGCCGGTCTAAAGATCTCTGCACCGCGCAACATTTCTCAAACAGAAGATCGAACACGAAGTTGAGCAACGTGGAGACGAGACCCTTTCGGAATTAGCTATTCCACGATAACCAAAAATATTAAAAGTTTATTGAAACTATGAAAGATAAGAGTTAAAAATGCAGAAAATACCATATTTCTAACAATAATTTACTCCCTTTAATAAATACGGCATGTTTTGTTTTTGATGACGTAGGGCGTGGGCAACAAATGGGATTTAAATATTTACTCGCACTGCTCCTTAACTATGTGTAATGAATTAAGTTGGCAGCAAATTTAAATGTAATTGTTTTCAAGGATTTACAATAAATATTATTTGACCAGTCTTGCACGGTCCGTCGTTGTGAACAGAAACTAAATTGTAGTTTGACTTCGTTACCTTAAATCTCCATCACTCCGCAATATCCCAGTATATTATACTATGAATATACATATTCGAGCATGTCGGATATGTTCGGGTGATTTTCTTGTCTTTGCGTGTTTGCTGCTTCATATGCAGCACTCAATACAAATCTATACGATTCTAGCGCCACCAGCTACCTAATTTCGAGAATGCCAAAATGTTTTTGTAAAATGTAACAAAAAGTTAAATAAATTAAGTGCATTTATTGATTTTATTTCCTTAATAATAAAATATAATATTACAATTTAAATATATATTATTTATTTCGAAAGTCTGTGAACCACAGTTTGTTTATTTCTGGTATAATACACGACCTACGTCATCAATGTAATTTAAAATTCAAAACTTAATATCTTGCTCATTCGGAGGAATTTTTAACTCGGATTTTCACAGGTGGTCTTATATTTTTATGTACTTCCAGAAAAATAATATCGTTGAATAGCCTATTACCTATGTTTATATTGCGAGACAGTCCGCGAGCAACAGATCAAATAATTGATTTCCGCCGGAAACATGACAAAGTGTGACCGATAAACAGCGAATGAAGGCGAAGATGGATGAAGAGAAGCGGCGCGCCGTCCATCCGCGGAGGTTTCAGATCATTGGTCAAACCTAAAACTTTCTAACAAGTTTGTTCACGGAGACATTGTCACGAAGTTTTATGATACAGAAAATTGTTCATTTTATGGTTCTAATATAGATAAAAAGTTTTCTTTTCTGTATCATATTAGTTGCCAACAAGTTATAACTTCTGTACTAACAAGAAAACGTTTAGCTAGGGACATATACACCAAAATATTTGTTGCGGAAAATATGTATACTTCGATATACACAGCCAGTTTTTTAAAGCAACCAATCAGTTTTTCAGGCTAACTAATAACTTTAAAGAAAAAATAAATATGTACAGAGGATTATAGAGCAGGGACGGGAACATAATTGTACGGTTGGCAAAATGAAATTATTAGTGAAATGTGGCGAGGAGGAATGAAAGTTATATTTTCTTAAATGGAAAAGGAGTATTTTTTATTGGAATGCATAGCCCGAAATATTCCCTTTTTAACAATATAAGATGTTCTTATATCTAAAATTAAAATTAAGGTCACATAATTCAAAGAAACTTTAATATTTTTAATATGGAAAATATAATTTCAAGCAGACCGTTCAACAAAACAAATTTTTGGTTTTTGTATTGATACTTCTATCATTAAGATGTCAATAATTGTTGTCGACGTAATACCACTGTTAACAGGAGTATAAAAAAAGAAACAATAATTTGTTTCGTTCTGGCCTACCTAAAGTTTTATTTTTCATATTAAAAATGTTAAGGTTTCTCTGAACTTTGTGACCTTTTTTAATTTTAACATGTCATATCGTTGAAAAAGGAATTCTTCAGACTACAGTGTGTCCCATTTAAGGTACGAATGCATTAAGATCTCGAGAACCGTAAGAGATACGAAGTTGGTTAAATTAGACGAAAGTTGCCTCTTTAGTAGGGTAGTTTGAGCATGTATTTGTTTTTCAAATTGAATGCATAGATCACTAGATATCGGCTAAAATGTAAATTTTGCGATTTTCTTGTTTTGCTGCTAACTTCGTTGTATAACATAATACGAGATTTTGATTTGCACTTTCTTATGACACTTTTTAATGGTGAATTTGAAGAAGTACTCAAATTTTTTTTACATCTAAACATTTACGAGTTACTGGTATCAACTTTTATTTTTCATACGGAGGTCATAGTATGTCATGACATTTTTGAATAGAGATTTTTTTTTTTTTGCTTTACAACGATGTAAATACTAATAAAATATTTTTATAATTAGTAGAAAAATTAACGATATTGTTATTTAGAATAAAATTGAAATAAAAAAAAGTGAATCATAGGCTGCTATGGAAAAAATTAAATAATAAATAATAGAATCTCGCCATCGAGATAAATTTAGTTTCATTGTATGGTGTGGTATACTATGAATTCCACTAATTTGCCCAATCATAATTAACGAAAATTTAAATAGCCCCCAGATATTAAAATATGTAATAAAATGATAATGCAGATATTTTAGATACATTACCTCTTCGTCAAATACAAAATATGTGGTTTCGGTAAAGCGGAGCTTCTGCTCACATTTCACAGGTCATAGTACAGTAATTAAATGTTCAATTTGAAGGACAATATATAGAGAATTTAGACAATTAGATTTTTTTATAGTTACTGAGAAAATAAACTCTTTATTAGGGAATATTAGAATGAAAATGTACTACGAAATTCCACAGTAAGAATTCGAAATCAGATTAATCCAATAATGTTTAGTAAGTTATAGAAAAAACCCAATGAAAGGCGCAGAAATGCTTCAATCGAAATAGCCATTTAATAGAATATTTATGGCAAAGTTTTCGTAAATTATTTTTGAATTGTTTGAAATTGTTATTTTCTTCCATAGCAGCCTATGATTCACTTTTTTCAATGCAATTTTATCATAAATAACAAATTTCGTTAATTTTTCTACTAATTATAAAAAAAGTTTTATATTGTTGTAAGGCAAAAAAAAATCTCTATTCAAAAATGTCATGACATACTATGACCTCCATATGAAAAATAAAAGTTGATACCAGTAACTCGTAAATATTTAGATGTAAAATAATTTTGAGTACTTCTTCAAATTCACCATTAAAAAGTGTCATAAGAAAGTGTAAACCAAAATCTCGTATTATGTTATACAACGAAGTTATCAGCAAAAAAAAAATCGCAAAATTTACATTTTAGCCAATATCTACTGATCTATGCATTCAATTGGAAAAACAAATACATGTTCAAACTGCCCTACTAAAGAGGCAACTTTCTCCTAATTTAACCAACCTCGTATCACTTACGGTTCTCGAGATACCCATGAATTCGTACCTTAAATGGGACACACTGTATATATTATATTATACTGAAAGTGAAGGATTGTGTGGGCGTCCGAGGAATAACTGGTTGGGTATGATTGATGGTTTGTTGTGTGTCGAATGATTCCGAGTGAGAAGAATAAACGAGCATGTGTGAATCGCACTATGAATGTGGACAAGGCGAAAGTGATGTGTTAGGATAGGAATGTTTGGACGTGATTGATTGTTGGTTGACTGTGTTTCTGGGTTCGTGCTACCCCACTAAGTGGGACATAGCGTGGCGTTATGTATGTCTGTATGTATGTATATGTTACCGGCCAAACCCGATTTCAGGATAAACTAGTTTTGCCTAGGCTAAACTAATTCTTCCTACATGCAATAGGATAAACTGGTATATCCTAGGCTAAACTAGTTCGTTCTAAGCCCGATAGGATAAACCAGTTCAGCCTAGGCCAAACTAGTTTATCCTGACAGAAATACACACTTTTAGGATAAACTGGTATGGCCTAGTATAAACATTATAGAATACCTAGAAAGACAAAATTAATAGGTAAATTGAATAAAATATTATCTAATTAAATATAACTCAACAGTTCGATAAATTGGAAAATAATTCTCCATTATCTTTCTCAGACTTGTTCCCATTTGGCAATAGCCACGAAAGCCTCTGGCAGTTGCCTGGCAACTAGTTTTCGAAAGATCTGTCAAACTATTTTCAATTTATTCTCACTCTCTTGTTATATTATTACTGAATATAAAGCTCTACAGGTTATTTTCGGGAATAATCTTTGTTTTTCTCAATACATAAGTAAAATGTGCTGAAAAGACCAGTTTATTGTCGTTTTTGATCATGAAATAAACCTAAAAATTATAGAAGTCACTTCTAGAAATACCATAATTAGTAATCATTCGCTATGGTCTTTACAACTCACGCTCAACAAACTTTTATTATTATTAAATACTAAGTTTCTAATTACTATACGTAATACTTAAGTCCGGTAAATGGGACTTTACAGTACTCTTTTTTTTTATTGTATTGTTTTGTGAGATGTAGCTGTAACAAAAACTGTTCCACAAACAGATGCAAGTGCAAGAAATAAATGATACTCTGCAACTCTAAGTGCCACCAAAGCACACCATGTAAAAATAAATAATAATTTTAATAATTATTTTATTGAGGTATAGTTAATGTTTCTATTAAAACACTTTATTATTTGTTACAATATGATTGTTTGTGTTACCAATCATCCAATAGTTATTGCGACGAATCATTATCGTTTTAATAAAAATGATTGTTTTTAATTAAATAGTATTTTATTCAATTTACCTATTTAGTTTGTCTTTCTAGGTATTCTATAATGTTTATACTAGGCCATACCAGTTTATCCTAAGAGTGTGTATTTCTGTCAGGATAAACTAGTTTGGCCTAGGCTGAACTGGTTTATCCTATCGGGCTTAGAACGAACTAGTTTAGCCTAGGCTATACCAGTTTATCCTATTGCATGTAGGAAGAATTAGTTTAGCCTAGGCAAAACTAGTTTATCCTGAAATCAGGTTCGGCCGGTAACATATGTATTCCAATAAAAAAGCACTCCTTTCCATTTAAGGAAATATAACTTTCATTCCCCTTCGTCATATTCCTTTAACAATCAACCGTACAATTATGTCCCTTTCCTTGCTGCCTAAGTATGTGTATTTATTTTTTTGTTAAGTTATTAGTTAGCCAACAAAACTGATTGGTTGATTTAAAAAAACTCACTCTGTTTACAGGTGTTCCAATAATTAATTATTAGTGTTGAAGCAAATACAGCCGAGATTTATTTGATTTTTAATGAAATGTTATTTTTTAATTTGACTAAATATATATTAAGGCGTCCGAAAAAATATTCTACGTACTTCATAAAACGATCTTAAATTATATAAAATAATAGAAACCAACTTAATTTGCCAATAAAAAGGGAGTAAATGGCCGCAAAAGAGATAAAAGTTTTTTACATACTATACAAAAGTGAGATCCTCAGTTCGAATCCCACTACCGACAGTTGCCAATTTAAATTTACCCTTGTAGTTCTCCGTTCACTAATAACCTTGGGGGCTATGACTAGATGGCTGATAACCGCCACACACTTAATGGGTAAAAGGCGTGATGATATACCGTGTGTCTGTCTTAAATGTGTACATAGGCGATTAACATGGGAAATCAGTTTTTTGCGTGCTGTTGCTCGGTGTTCTATCGGACAACAATGATTGTATTACCAATCGAAATATATCATTTTTCTGAATCAAACGATGTAAAATACACTACTATTTAGTAGTAATTTGGTCCCGTAAATTAATTTTTAAATTTTGAGAATTCTCCGGGTAATTCAATTTTTATCGTAAATAAATATAGTCACCTGGACTGTTTTGTTTTGATTTCTGTCAAGCTATTTATTTGATGTTTCTGACTTTTGGACTTGTTTCCGACAATTCGTAAAAATATGGCTAGTTATACTACTGAAGAGCGTATTTTTATAATAAAAGTATTTTTTGGAGGAAATAGTTAGCTCAGAGTGCGAGATCTATTTTCTATTAAGTTTATGAATCGACCGAATCCATGTGCAACCACAAATGCCAGTATCCAGGAAAAATACACGTGAGCTTAGTAATTGCAATTTAGCAAGAGCAAAAGAACGTGCTTTATTGGAAGAAAGGGTTTTAGGAATGATACATGTAGATCCTTGGTATAGCACTAGATTATTTGGAAATTAATTGGGTGTACATCGTTCATATTTTGAAAAAAAAAGTTCTTATTATTTCTACAAAATGCACTGCAATCAAGAACTTTTCCATTTGACTAAGGAAGTGGAACAGTATTTTGTGAAGATATACAAAACAGCTAATAAAAATTTTTTGTCATCGATTTAAAAAACTTAATTCTTAATAAATTAATATTATTTAAAGAAAACTGGTTTTTAGGCATTAATTTATTTAATAAAATATTTAGGCAAAATTATAGAAATACTCTTGTCATTACTGTGAATAACAATATTTTACAATTGACAGAAACGTCATAAATCACTTAAAAGAAATCAAAACAAAACAGTCATAGGCAACTACATTTTTTTTGATAAAAACTGAATAAATCGGAGGATTATCAAAATTTAAAAATTAATTTACAGAACCAAATTACTACTAAATTGTAATGTATTTTACATCATTTGATTCAGAAAAATGATATCTTTCGATTGGTACTACAATCATTGTTGGCCGATAGAACACCGAGCAACAGCACGCAAAAAACTGATTTCCCATGTTAATCTCCTATGTACACCTTTAAGACAGACACACGGTATTTATTCTATTTTACAAAAGTGTATTTTGTTATTAGGAATAAATGTATGTGCATGTAAGTTTGAACGACGAGCGAAATGAGTCGAGCAATTACAGAAGAAGCACATAAGCTATCATGTTAACTCCTTGGAATGTTTATACTAACCCATTTGAAAATCGATTTTTATGCGACCTTTACCACTCTGGAGGCACCATTTACTCCCTTTTAAATTACAAATTAAGTTTGTATCCCGTACTTTTATAAAATTTAAAATCGTTTTAGGAGATACGTAAAAAATAATTATTTTTACAGTCACCGTATAATATAGGTTGCTATATAGATGTTTGTGTTAAGAACGAATGCTCGGTTTTAATTATTTATTGTTTTAAAATGTTTAAAATTATGACAAATTTTAGTTTCTTTTACCTTCTGATGAAGATCCACATGGGATAGTAACCGGTCGAGGATGAAATACTTTTTATAATATTAACTGTAATACAGAAACTGTTTTTAATTTAATACAAGTCCCTGTCAAGAAGTTTGCATATTATATTTTGTTCACTACCTTATACGTATTATATATAATCTTTCGAAAACAATTTCATTGTAAGGGATGCGGCAAAAGTCGTTGGAACATGTTCCTATACTTAAAATTAAAATTAAGGTCACAAAGATCTAATAGTATATTTCATAACAAGAGATGTAAAGCAAATACTCCCTCGTGAAATTACAAAATCGCCGCTACGCGGCTCGTGTGTCAATTTTTTCACTCGTGCGTAATTTGCTACTTACATCTCTTGTTATGAAATATACTATTAGATCTTTGTGACCTTAATTTTTATTTTAAGTATAGGAACATGTTACATCGTTGAAAAGAGAATATTTCAAGTTAACCATTCCAATAAAAAAAGTACCCAATTTAATTTAAGAAAATATAACTTTCATTTTTCTTCGCCTCACCTCCATAATAATTTTATTTTGCCAATCATACAACTATAACTCCTCCCCCTGTATAAGCTTGTGTATTTATTTTTCTTTAATGTAATTAGGTAGCCAGGAAATTTGATTGGTAGCTTTTAAAAAATCAGCCTGTAATATCGTTTATGTTTAATTATACATATATAAATCTCCCCGGAAGTCGGAATTCGTCGGCGGAAACTGTTCTATTTTTCGTCGTCGTCATCCGCCCGCTTTAATACGTTACGGGTAACAGGATTCCGCGATGCTGAGGGCGGATAAGACTGCGACAGCACAAAGTTTTACTATAATTTATTTAAATTATGTTTGTCTTTCGCGTCATTCCGAAAAGTCGAAGTGTTTTTCTTCACCAACTTCTAAAAAATCTACTAAGACGACAGACATGCCTGATTTATTTCATCAAATTTTAACCATTAATTCTTCTCGTGAAAAACTTAAATATTACTTTTTGCTAATAGTTATTTGTATATCAAGGCACTAAAGTATAATTTTTTATTCCGAATATGGAAAACATTCTACGAGGCGATAACCGCAGGGAATAAACCACATGAGTAATAAAAAAATACTTCAGTGCTGAGGTATATATATTTTTTTTGGAAAATCGTTAAACTATTAATTAAAAACTAAATTCATAACATATTTGTAAAACGTCAGCTAGCTGTTGCGACGGGGATAGCTGTGTAAAATATTTGACTATAATTTTCATTATTGTTTACACGTGCTTAGACGTGGTCTGCATGTGATTTGCATTAAATCCGATAAATTATTATCAGCTATAATATCCCTAGACCATTGATAATTCGAAATAATTTTATCACAGTTACCTTCAAGCAACGTTCTTGAGGTAGTTGTGATCAAATTATAAGTACTTATCAATGGTCGAGGGATATTCGGTGAGAAAATTTTTTGCGATTATTATTATTATTTTCATTCACAAACCGTAAAAATGACATTTGGAAATAAACAAATAAAATATTGAATTAACTGTCAACCGACCGTCAAAAACTGTTACTTAGCTGCAAGTGATAATTTCCCGGGGAAATTATCAGTAATAATATAACAAGAGAGTGAGAATAAATTGAAAATAATTTGACAGATCTTTCGAAAACTTGTTGCCAGGCAATAGCCACAAAAGCCCGTAGGGCTTGAGTGGCTATTGCCAAATGGCGACAAGTTTGAGAAATATACTGGAGAATTATTTTCTAATTTATCGAACTCTCGAGTTATATTTAATTAGATTATTTTTTGATTTCATCATCAGGCGCGCCATTAAATCTATCTTTTTTGCTCATTTTTACTTGTGTTGATGTTAACTATCTGACATTTGACATCTGTCAACAAAAACAAAAAAGCTACAGAGAAAATTGCCGGGAATAATCACAAGAGCATTATTCTCAGTATAATAATGACAGGATTGGTCAAAACTCAGACACGTGACATACAATAAAGCATTTCATTGGTTTTAAGAAACGTCAAAAAATAATCAGTGTAATTGTGACCTGATTGGTTGCTTTTGCCCACGTGATTAGAAATACAGGGATTTGATTGGATATTTCTTTAAGCAAAAAATTTTCAAAGGTAAATAATTAATAAATTCACCAATCTTAATACAGTTGCCAATTTAAATTTACCCCTGTGGTTCCTCCTCCACTAACATCTTTAGGGGCTATGACTTGACGGCTGGTAAACGCACTTCATACGAAAAAATATATCACTTACCGACATCTGTGTAAGCAGAGTGCCGTACCCATAATGGGTGAAAGGCGTGATGATATATTTATTTATTTATTTTATTTATCTTAATACGGTGTGCGTGTGTTGATAATTCTTCTCCTCATAAACGGCTTGACCGATTTTAAAATATTTTTTTTTATACTCATAAGGTCACCTGGATGGTTTTCAGCTACAGTTGGACTTGGTAGGTGGCGCTGTTGTCGAGATATAGATTTTTTTTCCTGGCTTATATAACTTATGCATTTGAGCATCCAGGTAACCCTATAAGTACAAAAAAATATTCATCAAAATCGGCCAAGCCGCTTAGGAATTGAATCTGGAAAATCCATGTTTCTCCCACGGTCAATCTTGTTAATGGGTCGGAAAACCGTCAGACCTGTACATTTATACACAAGAAGAAGGAAAAATCAAAAATATTGTACACTCTTCAAGATAAATTCATTTCAATATTTATTATTATTTGGATTAGATTTCGATGATCAACAACATTCATTAATTAGATTTAAGACATCCCATTTTCTGAATTTGGCATTCGGTATCTAATTACATTAATGTATTTAGGATATTTCAATTATACTGAATAAAAGATTTTATTTCAAGAAATATATTTTTTTCGCGATCACCCAGAAAATGAGCTGTTTCTGATCGCTTTTTAGACCGGAAATTCCTTCTTTACCGAGCTAGCTCGGAAAATTCTGTCTTTTTCGGGCTAGCTCGGAAAATTGACTATGAGGGATCGGAAAGCAATGTTTCCATAGTGATCAGTTTTTATTTATTTATTTTTCATTCATGTGTTAAATATTGCAATAAGGTGTAAGAATTATTATTTCTTGTTTTTCAGGATCGCGAAAAAAATATTGTACCCAACATGACCTGAAAGTGTTTTCCCAGGGCTCGCAAGCTTCCAGAGCTCTGGAATATGCTTGCTCACCCAATAAAGTATCAGTTTCAGGTTTCAGGTCTTCAGGCACATATTATATTTTTTTCGAAAATCGTTAAATTATTCATTAAATTCAAAAATAAATAGCATTATGCATTTGTAAAACGTCAGCTAGCTGTTTCGACGGGGATGGCTGTGATAACAAAAATACTATCAAAGTATCTTTGGTTATAACTTTCATTATTTTTAAATAATAATAAATTCATCAATAGTATTAAGTATAGAAGAATTTGTTTGTTATTTTAGGTTTGTAATTCAAGTTGTACATCAGAGTCTGTAAAGTTTAACTATAGCTACTATTTTGGCTAAATTCGCGGAGTGATATCGTGTACTTTAGTATCAATTTCAGAAAAAAAAAGTTTTGGATTTTTATTTTAAAGGGACAATTTATTATTTTTATATGTAAAATATTATTGATTACAGGGAGTTTATGTACTTCCACATCAGATTCCTTTAACGACGAATTCTAGAGTGCGTACGATGTTATTGCTACTTACTGTTCGAGTAGGCAAAATAGGAAGAGGAGGAAATAGCGGCAGCATTAAAAGATTCGTCGCACGATCGAAGCGTCGCCAGCGGGAACGTGGAGAAATATGGATTGGGCAGACATGTGATGCGCGCTCTGATATATGTGTACAGCGGATGGGGATGAATGAGGGATTTGCCTTTCAGTTGCTCCGTGCACCGCGATATTTATTTTTGTCACGCACTCGCAGCAGATGAAGTACGACTCGTACTTTATTAGTTCCTTTTCTGACAACGATGATCTGTTAATCCTCGGCCTGAGTCGTGTCGCTGTCACATTCTATAGCGACGTGGGGATGCGACATGAAAGAATCTTATCTGCTGGATTGCTTTCCAGAAACGCGACCGCTTATCTGCACTTCTATTCGAACGGAATGTTACAAACATTCATTAAATCGAATTACAATTAAATTATATTTTATTAAACTATATCGTAAACATACTTACTAGTGCTAAGGTAGACCTTAAAATTGGTTAGGTGGAATTTTAACCAGCCCGTCCCCTAAAATGGCTCCAAATAAATAAAGAAAAGTTACCTAAATACACTTGATTTTTTACATTTAAATAACATTAAGTTTACCAAATTTTTAACTAAATTTTTTTTTTTTTTGAGGCAATAGAAGGTTCGAAAAATCTACCCAATGGTGGAACATATAGTATAATGATCCGAGAATATTTATGAAAAAATTAGAAGTCCCAACGGAAGATATAACTTAATAAAAGGATCCGATCCAGAAATAATAATAATAAAAAAAAAAACAAGAAGAGTAGCAAAATTTACTATTCAAATTAAAATCTCATGGCTTTACCAGGGAAGCAAAGAATATAAAAAAAAATATTTTCAATAGTTATATCACGAGTGCTAAGAATTTAATCGAATAATTTTTACATGTTTAGCTTATGCAATATATTTTGCTTAAAAAGTGTTTGAGTACATAATAATTTGAAAAAATCCCGAGAAGGCAGGTCGAGGAATTTTATCTTAAATTATTATGTACGATAACTTTTTTTTAAAAGCAAAATTTTATAAATAAGTTAGACATCAAATTTAATCGATTCAACTCGTATTATACAAGGATGAAGCTCTAGTGATTATTACCGGGAATAATCTCTATAGCTTTTTTGTTTTTGTTGACAAATGTCAGATGTCAGATGTCAACACAAGTAAAAAATGAGCAAAAAAGATGAATTTAGTGGCGTGCCTGATAATAAAATAAAAAAATAATCAATAGTTATATCACGAGTACTAAGAATTTATTTTTACATGTCTAGGTTATGCAATAAATTTTGCTTAAAAAGTGTTTGAGTACATAATAATTTTATCTTAAATTATTGAGTACGATAATATTTTTTTTAAAGCAAAATTATATAAATAAGCTAGACATCAAATTTAATCGATTCAATTCTTTGGAACGAGGGGTATATGTCAAGATTATTTCATGAATTCATCGTATAAACTTTAATATTTGTTTAAGAAATTGTAGTAAATGTTGATTTTTATACACATTTTCACATAAATAAATTGGTACACACATAAGCAAAAGGCACTATGAAATTTTGTTGTTATATTGTAACTATAGCAAATCGTTTGTTTTTATTTTTACATGTCAAATAAATGTAAAAAATTAGTAAATAAAAATAGCATGAATTGAATAATTCAGCATGTTTAAAGATATATAATACCAGTAAAAGTAAAAAACATAAGTATCTTGCTTCTGCAACTAATTATCCAACTAAATATGCCTTCAAAATGTCCAAAATTTGCATATAAAAGCTAGCTTCAAATTAATCACTTATCTAAAATTCACAGCAATGGAAAATGGGATATTCTGATTGGTCAAAATTGTAATGAGTGAAATAATCAGTAATAATATAACAAGAGAGTGAGAAAAAATTTGACAGATCTTTAGAAAACTTGTTGCCAAGCAATAGCCACTCAAGCCCTATGCTATAATTATTTTTGGGTCATAATTTAAAATTAAAATAACAGCAAATTGTCAGATATAAATGAAATATATTTCTATGGAAAAAGCATTATTTCGAGCCCGCCTAACTACACTTACAATCCTTTTCGTATTTTATGAACCAGCCTGTACATGGTAAAGTTTAAAAATTAAAAAATATAAACTAAATTGGCAATTAAATATCTTTGCTTACCTCTGTTAAGCAATAGATTTAAAAAAAAAATAATGATATTTTATAAAAGGGAATCATTTAGGAGAGGTTGCGTATTTGAAATATTTATTTCAGATTAGGTTTTGTGAACCTCTCATTCTAATTGAAACTGTACGTACCTTTATTAATTCGTTTTGTTCATGATTAAAGATTAAACAGATTAGTTTTTGGATTAATTTTTTAATTATAAAGTAGACAACGCAATTAGTGTGTTTGTGTTTCCATGAATATTAAACCAATTTGTAATTATAATTTCCAGTATTTCAGCATTATAAAGTATGTTTTTTCTGACCAGTTAATTACCGGTTCTTCCTGCATTCATATGCATAAATGCAAGCTGCAATTACAATTAATTTAATATAGTGTTTATACTCTTATTATGACCTACATATAAACATAATATAACCATTTGTTATTTTAACTTGTAAATTAATTATATTTATTTTTTTTTTATTTTTATGAAGATGAGAGGCGGACTAACTACTATGGTCATATGCCGCCTCATGACTGGATGATTATGAAAGTATGCGAACAACACAAACGACCATGCTCTTCAGTGGGATTCGAACCCACGACCCCTGGCGTGCTAGGCTAGTGACATAGCCACTACGCCACCGAGATCGGCGTTAATTATATTACTGTGTGTCATGTGTATTTTGCTTTGTTTTGTAAACTAAAATACAACATTCAGTGCAGCAAAAAAACGTAAATGTAAGCAACTGTTTTTTTTTAAATCATATTTCGTTGAATATTTTAATAATAGCACATAACTGTAAAATGACGTATGATTACTGTGGTATGGTAACACATACATAAATATTATTATTAGTTATTATAGCTATTAATCGGTCCAATTATCTATCGAAATTGTTATCGTAGCAACTTGCTAATGCTGACAAAATCGCAACCAAACTTCATTTTAATGGCTGTAAAACAACGATTCATTTTTGTCACAATTAGTCAATTGTTACGTTTGCAACTTCTTAGAGAATAGACCCGAATACAACAAGAATATTATGCGATTTACAATATCCGAGGACTTTGTAAATCGCTAATGTTTGTGTTATATTCAAAGCTTTATCGTTTGCTCGAGAATGGCAGTTCAAAAACAAATGAACAATTTTGTCTATCATATAATAGTTATTTATGTATCATAGTGCTGAAGTTTTACTTTTTATAACGAATATGTAATTTATTTGCCGAAACCCGTAGGGTCGAGAAAAATAAAACATGGGAGTAATAGAAAGGTACTTCAGTGCCGTACTATATATTAAATTTTAATTTATTTGAAATGTATAAAATTAGAAACAACTTAAATAAAAATTCAATAGGTTAAGTTTACAACATCGGGCATTGAAGTTATCGGAAAGAACACTCAAAAAAGTGTGTTTTGTTCTTAATTTCTTCATTGGAATTAATTAATTTGTTTTTCTTGCACTTATTGTTTCATTCTACGTATAAATTTACTAAATACAGCATACATCTGCCAAAATTATTCTATTTATATAATAATTATTCTACGGTTGCCAGCACTGCATTGCTCAAAATCGCAATTTAATGGATTACTTTAGTGCCGCTTTCAGAGCTTTTAATGAGGATTTTGGCGTTCTTTAAAACAGGTTTCAAATAAATATAATTACGTAAAAGTTTTTACCTTTCCGAAATAAATCATAGAAGATTTTGATATTTTAGAGGCAGCAATTAGTGTAAGATTAGATTGCTCCCAGACAAGTCAAAAATATATTACGAAAAAATTTTGGTGTGTTGAAGCAAACCAACAATTTTTCTCTGTGAATTTTTTTTTAATAATGTATTAAATAGTGTATTATGGTTGTATCTTACGTATAAAGTTCGTAATAAAATATTTTTTCTACCACCACTACTGAAAGTATGTCATTACAGAACAAACTACAATCAATGTAAGTGCGTTGTTACGAATAGTGTTACGTAATGTTTATTACGTAACACTTGAAAATGAAATTTAAGTTGGCATTACTGACTGTCACATTACCAATATAATTAAAATTTGATACATCAAATCTTAGATTTAAATGTTATGTTAAAATTTTATATTTTGCTGGGTTTATTATAAATTATGACACCAATAAATATTTCAATAATATATGTAGAGGGGACTATGTTTCGTCATGTATCCCTACGCTCAATAATTGTCGTTTATTTTTATAAACACAAACAAAGCTTGTTTGACATTTAGGTTACCTATGTGCGTGATTATTACATGTAAACTGGTAATATTTTATATAGTCTCCCATCTGCATCTATAGTTTATAATCTGTGTTTTATTGTGAGGTAAATATATACTACTAAATATTATTATCCTTTACTTATATTTATTAATATATTAAGTAAGAAATGTCAAGCGAGAGTGATATTTCAATTGGAACACCACTGGAGATACAAGCTAAAGCTAAAAGTGCAACAAATAATCTTTTGGTGACAAAATCTCGACAACGATACGAATTTGTGTATCAAAAATTCATGGATTAGAGAAGACAAAAAAGCATAATAAATTTCTAACTATTTGAATATTGTTTTTAATTTAGAAATAGTATTGAGTGGTCGTAGAAAAAGTATAGTACAAAACTCGAGATGTAAAGCAATTACGCTCTCGTGAAATTACAAACTCGCCGCTACGCGGCTCGTGTGTCAATTTTTTCACTCGTGCGTAAATTGCTACTTACATCTCTCGTTATGTAATATACTATAATATTTCACCTGAAGGAGGCAGCACTTTGCTGTCGAAATGATGTGTTATTAATAAATATTTACAGAACTTAGACCCAGTTATTGTTATTTGAAATATTTATTCATTTATTCGAATAATTTCGTAGATATCGAATTATTCGAATAGTTGTCAACTATCGAATAATTCGATAGTGCCCATCACTAGTTTTGATTTGCGCAACCGTTTACTTATTTAAGTAGAAATGTTTAATCCCAATGTGAACTTCGGCCTTCTCCGTTGTTGAAAATACTAGTTGCCGGCATCATTTTAAAAGTTTGTTAATCGTAAACTAAATGTCGGAACTACCTCAAACTTAGTATAAGATTTTTTGTCTAATTCCACGGAAGTTGTAGCTCTTGAGATCCCAATGCTGAGTGTGTAAATTAAAACACGTGACGTGACGTGGCATGAATATGCTGTTTTTCTCACACTGCGTAATTTTAGATATTACTATCTCTCTCTTGTGTTGGTTTCAGACTGCTGTATGTAAAAGCTACAAACCATAGTAAATGAATTTTATTTGAAATCGACACTAAAGTGCTCAAAAATCATCATTAAAAGCGCAGAAATAATAATTAAAATAACCTATTATATGACGATTTTGAGCAACCCAGTGTTGGCAACCATTAAATAATTATTGTATAATTAGGATAACTTTGGCAGATATATTAACGTACTATAGCAAATTTGGACGTATCATGAAACAAAATTTGCAAGAAGAATAAACTAAATAATTCCGATGACGAAATTGAGGACAAAACACATAATTTTGAGTGTTATTTACGATAACTTCACTTCTCGAGGTTGGCAACACTGACTGTTAGTTTCAATTGACAACTGACAGATGTATAAACTTAACCTATATTGTATTTTTTACCTCCCGCCTACCTCTAGGTAAGGGAGGTATTGTTTTTGGTCAGAAAATTGGGTAGTGAGTTTTCAATGAATAAGCACGTTTTAGGGTCCCTACAATACGATTTTACTATTTTCGCGATGATGTCTGTATGTATGTATGTATGTATGTATGTATGTGTGTGTGTGTGTGTGTGTAGTCTGTGGCAATTTTTTCGTCTCGCATAACTCAAATACTATAATACCAAAAAATACAATTTTTTGAATTATTGCTTCTTATATTTAAATGAAGAGCTGATTAGATTATGGATAAAATTGGTCGACCGGAAGTAGCAGTTTACTTGAAGCCCTTAACAGTTTTTCGTGAAAAACACGGTTAAATTTCCTTTGTCAACAATTTATGTTATTTTGAAAGTTGAAGAATATTTAATTCTACATTTGTTTTGATTACACTAATTTTAATAATTTTCATTAGATTTAGAGATAATAAAATATAAAGAAATTAGATTTCACAAATCTTGCATTCCTAGTACACCATGGAAAATTTTCCATTTTTTACGAAATGTGACACATGTCATTGTGATTGTTAAGCTGTTTTCTTAGTGAAATATATGTTAAAAAATTAAATAAATATACGAAAGAAAATTAAAATTCTCAAATATAAATAAAAAATAAACAAATAAGAAGGTATGTTTCTGTATCATCAAATACTATTTTGTACCGTTTAAGAGTAGTATTGGGCGGGAGGTTATGTGTTATCAGATTTTTTTACAGTTTTTTCGAATTTTAGTTTTCAAATAAAACTGAATTTGTACCTCGGCACTGAAGTTCCTTTTTATCACTCACATGGTTTATTTTACTCGGTCCTACGGGCCTCGGCAACTAAATTCCATATTCGTGATAAAAAATTAAACTTCAGTGCCTTGATACAAAAATAATTATTGTTTATTTATTTATATGAAGAATTTGAAGCTCTACAACAATTATTTGAAGCATTTTTGTCTAAAATAATTTGGGATGCAATGTTTTTTTCCAATGTTAAACGCTTATATGGCCCACACCCTCTTTATTATTAAACTCACGGTGCTACATCTCATTTCGATTTGCTAATATTTACAACTCCATTCAATGAATCGTAAACTGTATTGCATCCATGCATTGTACCGCACTGAATCCATAACCGTATAATGCATCAACCATGGAATAACTCACATGATCTGTGTTAGGTTCTCTCGAGACAACAAAACATAAGACGTTGTTTTGCTGTGTACATTACCTGCCTATCTACCATCTCTGCTACGTGTTTCAATATACACATTCATTAGTCCGCAATATCTGAACTGCATTTAATAGCATCACACAAATGTATCTTCATGATTACATGCTCTATCTACGATAGTATTTAGTGATGCATTACACACATAATTCACATAAATTAACTATTTATTATAAGTATTGTTTTCAACGTGAAACAATGTGTACAATTAAGCTGGAGCCGGAGTGCTGATTACGAAGCAAACAAAACTCGCAGTGACGCAGGTCGCTGTGTCAATCTATGATAATATTTACTATATTTTTGTCGGTCAGTGTATTTAGAATTGAAACTTTAATTACCTGAACCACACATAGCGGGTTAAATAATTAAATATTCGGAATAACAATGATTATCATAACAATGATTACCCTCAGGAGAAAATTGGAGTTGTAAAATGGGGCAAGATGTAAACTATAGGAAATTAGTACATCATATATATTTTTACCTATTCATTTTACAGAAAAAGTGTAAATATAATAGTTGTACAGATTTTTAATATGCATGAAATAATGCATATTTGTTTACCTAAATGATGTTATTTCACGTTATATCAATTAATTTAAAATCAATATTTATTAGAAAATTGTAATACTTCCATAGAAAATTTGAAAAAACGAAAATTATTTAACATTTCAGAAGCAGATTAAAAAGATTCTACATTATACAGGTGTTTCATAAATTCAGGTACAGACGTAAATGGTATATGTTATTTGATATGCTGATTACGAATCAAAAATAATTTTTTTTTTAATCGCAAAATTATTTTCCATGTTTCCCAGTCCAAAATTTTTCGTTGCCACTGCCACTGGGTGGATGATTATGTTAATAATTATCGTTTCATTAAAAATAATTAAATTTTGTTTGTTTATTTTACTAGCATTATGTAATTTAAATTGTTGATTACCTACTTCATTCTTTGTGTTTAATAGGAAAGCGAATCCAGTACAGTACTACAAAAAATGTTTTAGGTACACAAATCTTATTTTTTCGAATTTAAAAAAATTCTTATAGATTCGTAATCAGCATATCAAACAACATATACCATTAACGTATGTACTCGAAGTTATGAAACACCCTGTATTATTATAATCTTTTACGAAATTTCCACAGAAAAGAATACAACACTGTAATAAATAAATCTAAATCTGTTTTCTGAAATGTCAAATATTTTTCATTTTTCTTTAACTTTCCATGGCCGTGTTAAATTTTCTTAATAAATATTGATTTTAATTTAATTGATATATAACTTTGGTATTTACAGTTTTGCTTCAAATTAAATAGATAAAAATTTACAGTAACATAAAAAAAAATATCATTGCAATCCCTATACTCCACATTTCAATTCTACACCCTGTATATACTCAAACCTCCTTGCATATATGAACAAGTTATAAAATTGTTTATAAAAAGAAATATCATTGATAATATGTACTAACTAAATAACTGCACTGCGAAATGATTTATAACAGTGTGTAAAATCTAATATATGGTTTAAACAGACCTGAAATTTACAGTTGATGTTAATGCCCGTTATTAATTAAGCATCAAATATAGATTGAAATTAAGGATAAGCCGGCAATTCAAATTCATCTAAATCTAGATTAATACGGCCTGATTATAACTGAAACTGTTACATGTAATTTATGTAGAAGACTGACTAAAGAGGAAAATAATTTCAGCGGCATTATGTTTACACCACTGTCATAAACTGCCCGCGGAAGTATTTACATATTTTTTTAGGCACGATAAAAAACAGAAAAACATATTTAATTTATTTTATAGAATAATTTTTTACATCCATACTTATTATTGACAGATCGTTTATCTCAACTGAGGTTACGTGTGATGTTTTAAAAATTAACGGAATTTTACAGAATGTAATGTAATATTTTTCATGCTTCTGGATTTACAAGTTTAGAGATTTATAATTTACATTTAAAATATCACCGTATTTCATATTCTAAATCCAAATCCAACCAATCAACTTAACTGGGAAACAAAAAACCAACTGGCAGCAGTAAAATGAGTTAAGATTGTCAGTCAAACTGATTTATTTGTGCTAATCATAAAATATTGTTGTACCATGAATGTGGAGAGTGTTAAATATGATATTAATTTAATATTTCTGATTGAAGAACAAATGATTTAGATCACTGATCTGGATCAAATCTCTGATCTAGAGTGTTTTATGTTTTCTGATCTTGATCTTGATCTAGATAAAAAAGAATAAGATCTATGGTTTAAAAAAGATCAGAAATTTTTCTGTGTACTGCAAATTATCAGCCAGTGTTATCAGCGTATATTTGTCAAATTCCGCCACAAATACGTTGAAACTACGCTACCTGCCGGTACCAATCTCTTTCTTCCTAAATTATAAGTTTTTAGCGGAGTTTCGCTACTTCTGGCAACACTATTCGAAAAACAAATATATAGTAACTTTTTGATTTTATTTTATTAAAGTAATTTGTATTTACTTCTTTGTTATTAAAATTGTTATTGAAGTGTACCTACCTTTATTTATATACGTAACTTGAACTTCTAATTTTGTTTTCTATTTTCTTAATAAGAATTAAAAATTTTGTGAAAAAAATCTTTTTTATGATCTAAAAGAACCATAAAAATTGATCTGTGATCTGATTTAGAGCATATTAAATGTGAAGATCTTGATCTTGATCTAGATCATTTTAAAAAAGATCTGTCACAACACTGATTACTAGTAAATCGGAAATGACATCATGAATATGCATTCGCACTCAATTAGCTTATATGTTGTTGAATAAATCATGTTATGTGAAATAAAATGCTAAGTTGAGAAATAAGGGAGATATTTGCTGGATACAACTCTGTATATTAAAATTAACTGTTTATATAGAATCAGGTTTATTTTGTGACCTACGTGAATCTAATGAATAACATATTACATACTTCAGCTACTGCAGCCCTCGTTCAATACGTTCTCTCGTGTATCAGAGAGCTTCGAAATGTAATATGCTTATAATTTCTCTTTTGACGTAATATACTATAACGAGTACGGACTTGTTTAAACCTGTCGTACGACATCGCAGAGACGTCACACCCAATCATGGTGCAATATCGTTTCTCGTCGATTCCAGAAGGTTTTGGACAATCATACGCGGTTGCTTGACAAACGAAAGAACAGTTTTGGATAATTCGTCAATGTATAAGGATATACGAATAAGTCTTAGATAAATATTCATTGTTTGGAAATAAATAAATCAGTTACTTATTGTGATCTATTATCTACCCAGGGAAATAAAAATGATAAGTAATCCAGAGGAAACAGGTTATTCCACCATAATCAAAAATGATAAATGACTTCCTTTAATAAATACGGCATGTTTTGTTATTGATGACGTAGGACATGTGTAGCAAATGGGATTCAAGTATTTACTCCCACTCCTCATTAACTAATAATATACATATTCGGGCGTGTCGGATCTCTTCAGTTTCTGCTCGGGTGATTTTTTTATCTTTGCATGTTAGCTGCTTAATATGCAGCACTCACTGCAAAACTGTACGATACTAGCACCACCATCTACCTAACTTCAAGAATGTGAAAATGTTTTCTTAAAATAAAACCTAAAAGTGAAATTAAGTGAAATTAAGTGCATTAGTGCATTAATTTGTTTTATATCTCTTAACAATAAAATTTAATATTACAACTTATTTTGTAATTTTCCCAACATGTTTTTGAAAGTCTGTGAACTACTGTTTGTTTATTTCTGGTATAACACATAACCTACGTCATCAATGTAATTTAAAATTCAGACCTTAATTTCTTGCTTATTTGTAGAATTTCTTACTCAAATTTTACATGGGGTCTTATATTTTTATGTACTTCAAGAAAAGAAAAAATAAAACAAAAAAATATCATGGAATTGCCTGTTATTAAGAGTGCCACATAGAAAGAATTTTATTTTCTTAAAATTGTATTAATTAATATTGGTATGTAGATATGATGAAAATCGTCAATATTATTTATTTTAGAAGAAAATTTAAAAGATGTAAAATAATATAAATTTGAACATATTTATTAATATATTTTTCTGATAGATGGCCTAAGCTTCTTCTTAGGAGTTATTTAGTTCAATCTTTATATTCATTTTAAGTTTGACCTAACCTAAATTACTATTACTTATATTAGTGTAGACGTAGCATCCTTACAATATTTACATGCTCTTAATGATTTATTTTGTTAAATAGCTTATTTTCCAGGTTGTATATAAAATCTTGTATATAACACGTGAGTAAAACGTCATTACTTCTCTGCCCTTAGAATGCAATCTTCGCTCTCCGCAAATAATTATGAACTTTACTCTCTTGATATATGAACTATTATTAAATGCAGGATTAATGTTTATTGTGTATTAAATTATTGTGTGTAAAGAAATAAATTATTTTAACTGTCGAATAATATACCCACAATTCAACCATTTTTTTTTATCAACGATTGTTACTGTTGCTAATGAAATAATATTTACAGTTCGATGGAATAATATTATTCATTCGTCATGTCAAACTTAAATCTTACTTGTCAAAAGAGTAACATCAAAATGACTTTTAAGTTTTTTTTTCATATAAAAAACCAAAGATACTAGTTTTAGTAGTTTTTGCATTTTTCATACTTTTATTTTCTTTCTTAGCCTAAACTGTAGCTGAATTATAGGTTTTTTTCTACTCCTGTGTGAATATATCCCCATTATTTAATCTTTTAGAGTTAATTTTGGATTCATAATTCACTCTTTTCAGTCAATCACAAACCAGAAATCAATTATTTCGGCTTATTTTAAAACCGTTATGTGGATGAGTGAGCTACGGCCGTCTAGCGGTGGACATGTAGTCAGTTGTCGTTGTGTATTTTGATGTTGTCGTTTTTCAACGTGTGTTTTCAACCGATTTCGATTATTTTCAAAAGTTATTTCTGAATTTACGAGAGTAGAAAATTACGATATAATATTCACTTACGTGAATAATGACTATCATAATCCCTCATATAATATTATACTACAAAGATTTTCTGCTAAATGTCACATCACTTTAAAATTTTGTTATAACTGTACCTAGCCTAGCGATGTTTGCTACAACAACGATTCCTGTTAATAAACAAATAATTTTTTGATTTTGTCAGATGCAAAAATTTTACTTATCTTATAATTTCAGGACAAATATGTCTTCTGAAAACTAAATGTTGTGGATAAAGTATAATATTCTACTCGCATATAATGGCTATAACTCATTCGAATGAGTAATAGCGTACATTACATGTTCGTGGAATAATATATTATTTTGCACTTCCGGGTTTAAATGCCCTTATTTATTCTTTCTTCTCGTGGACTGAAGTGTCAGTTTTAATGTCGGAGGAATTAAATTTCAAAATTTATTGTCATGGAATTAAATTGACAAGTAACCACAGCAACAAGTAAAATATTTATCAAAGCTATTTTATATAAATAACATTTATTGTTAATAGTTTCACACTGTTGATAACTACAGAGTATATTTAAACGTTTTTGATAAAATTAATTACTTTGATCATTAAAAATACCTTGTCTAGTGCATCTTTCAAGAATTGATCAACTTGTTCTGCTATTATTTTGACTTTTCATGTTACTATTTCTTCTTTTAAAGAAAATAATTAATTTCGGGAAATTGTTTATGTCAGTATTATTTCCAACCACCAACATTTTCTTCAACATCGAATATCGACCAAATGATAGCTTGTACAATTTTTGATCGTTCAAAAAATATATTCTAGCATAACAGTTTTCGTGTATTTTTGAACGAATTTATTTTTACACCACTTGCGAAAGCTTCGAATTGTTTTTATATATTTTTCTGTGGCTTCTTCAAATTATCTATATAATGAAACGTCACTCAAAATAAATACAAATTTTCGCTTTATGGCATCTAGGCAACCTACAAAATTTTAATAGTGCTATCGTTGTTATCAAAGCCATCCATTTTCAACATACGAATATGTATTTTAACTCCTTTAAAATTAATCATTATTTATAATGTATTGCTGAAACGAGGCTTGGAAGTACAAAAAATAGTGTACCTAGCACACGACTGAAGGGCCTTCAATACCTCAGGTGATTATTTCCCTCAGGATTAAATCATGCACTTGATATATAAACTACTATTATTTTGAGCATCCCAGTTTTGACAACCGTTAAATGATTATTGTACAAGTAGGATAATTTTGGCAGTTATATTGACGTACTTTAGTAAATTTGAGCGTAACTTGAAAGAAAATTTGCAAGAAGAATTAACTAAATAATTCCGCTGACGAAATTGAGGACAAAACACATAATTTTGAGTGTTATTTACGATAACTTTACTTCTCGAGGTTGGCTACACTGACTGGCAGTTTTAATTGACAACTGACAGTTGTATAAACTTAACCTATATTGTAATTTTCTTACAGTTTTTTCGAATTTTAGATTTCAAATAAAACTTAATATGTACTTCGGCAATGAAATCCTTTTTTATCACTCACATGGTTTATTTTCCTCGGCCGTACGGGCCTCGGCAACTAAATTTCATATCCATGATAAAAAATTGAACTTCAGTTTCTTAAAACATAAATAACTATTATATCTCTCGTCATTTATCTTTATTAAAGTAAATTGGAAATAAACATTGTGTGTTTGATCTTCAAGGTTAGAAACACTAAAAAATTCCAATCAAAATAAATGAAATTGTCATGATGTGCAGCAGAGCAAGTATGAACAGCAGACCAGGGACACTTAACACAATAACGGTAGAGAATCAAAACCCCGAACATAACATGGTAACATCACACCGGACATCCATTCGGTAGATTTGTCGAATCAGTTCCGCCTTCGAATTACAGCTCCACTGGTTGTCTGTCAGTGCAGCGGGCACTGGGATGTGCTAATGACATTGCGCGGGTGGGAACACTACACGGCCAGAAAGACATTAATATAGACGCGTCCCGAGAGATGGGAACCGTGCTGGTGCTACCGAGCTAGATTGACAGTTACTGATCAAATCGCGAATGGACAAATTAATATGAAATATTACATAACCACTCACATGTAATAGGCGATACGCATTCATTATGCATCGCTGAGTGTCACTAACCTTTAAATTTCGATGCCTTGCAATGTATGTACATATGTTGTTTCCAAATGGGGGTCCCAAATGGAACCTAGGTTTTTATTGCTTTAATTAATAATATATTGTTGAAGGAATAGAAACTTAAATAATTGATAATTGATTATAATAGAAAAACAAAATGAATCCAGTATAAAATTTCTCGGAACATGAGATATTTATCTGATCAAAATAAAAAGTAATCTTCATCATCATCACTCGAACACTTACTTCACCGAAATTATCACATAATTTTTGTAGCTTTGCATCAGTATGAATCTTATTTTTATTTTTACAGTTCATTTTTACTTCCCGCCACATTCTGTAAGGGAGGTATAGGTATCATGCTAAAAATTGTGTAGTGAGTTTTAGGATTCCTAGAATACAATTTTAATTGTTTCGCAGTGATGTCTGTGGGCGCGCGTGTGTGTGTGTATGTGTATGTGTATGTGTATGTGTATGTGTATGTGTATGTGTATGTGTATGTGTATGTGTATGTGTATGTGTATGTGTATGTGTATGTGTATGTGTATGTGTATGTTTAATGAAAATCTTGTTATTAAAATAATGTTTTAAATATTCTTATCTACAATTATTGTTTGAAACATTTCCTCTTACTGTCACCATTTATGAATTACAACACGTTAAAGAAAAATTATATTTGAATATTTTTGTTTAAATCTGCTAACGTGTATTTTTTGAAAAAAAAAAATAAACAAAACAACGGTTGAAATATGTCATTTTTTGACATGTGTCATAATTTTTTGAAGTGATGAGCGTTTCTTTATAGGGGTGATCCATGTTCCTGTATTGTTTAATAAGAAATCTATGGCGGGAGGTATTGTGCTGTCCACAACAGATTTTTTAAGTTATACATAAGCTCAATATGTTAACTGACACATACAGGGTGTTTAAAAAAGAGTAAAAAATTTGAAGACATATATTTTGATGTGCTTGATCTAAAATCAAAAAGAATTTTTTCAAAATTCGCAAAATTATGGATATGTTTCTAAAAGAGCATATTTCTAGTGCCACTGAATGGCACGCAATTTTTAATAAAAATAATAAGGGGTTTTTAACCTCGTTAGTGATGTTGAATAACAAATGAATTAATTTTATTCTGACGTTTTGTAATAATGTACTGTTACTGATCTATGATCTATGATCTATGATTGAGCAGTTGAACATTTTTGTAGTTTATAAAAGTAATAAAACACAAATTTTTATTCCAATATCGAAATGGCCGTAATAATTTTTATGTATGGTCGTGCTAATGAAAACGCATTACAACCGCGGCGTCTTTATGAAGAAGCCTATCCAAATCGTGCATGTCTTCAGAATAAAATTAATTAATTTTTAATCCATTATTATTTTTATTAAAAATTACGTGTCAACCAGTGGCACTAGAAATGTACTCTTCTAGAAGCATGTCCATAATTTTGCGAATTAAAAAAAAATTTTTTTGATTGTGAATCAGCACATCCAAATATATATATATATATAAAGGCTAGCTAGCGGCAGCTAGTGCTAGGTCCTAGCAGATGAAAAGTAGTATGAACATGAACGGAATTTTGCTGATGCTGTCATCTTATGTCAGTCAAGTTTGGTGGAATTAACCTCAAATTCTGATCAAAGACAAATCTAAAACAGTCTTGAAATTGCTCATTAATAGATATCAAATACTTCATGATACTTAAGTTATTTTTATAGATTTTTTGCAGACATGATTAATGTTGATGATATTATAAATGAATTTTTGACAGTTTACAGTTCTAGAAGGTTCGCTAGCTCATCTAGCGCAAATTTATTTCGCTAGGTCGCTAGTCTAGCTGCTGAAATTTAGCGGTTACGTAGCGATACGTTCAGCTGTGACCGCTAGGTTAGCAATCTAGCTGCTAAGTTCGGCTGAACGCGCCCAAATGTCACAAAGTACAAAAATACATAAACATTTTTAATATGGAAGGCCGTTGAACAAAACCAAGTTATTTTTTTTTTATTATTGATACTCCTTATGATGAATTTGTCAACAAAACGATGTAAAGCCATTGTTGACAGGAGTATCAATAAAACAAAAACAATAATTTATTTTTTCAACGGCTTATTTAAAGTTTTTTTTTTATCATTATTATTAAGCTGGTCCCAACTGCTGAGGTTATATGCCGCCTCGGAACCTCGTTTTTGGTGGTGTGACAACGGCATCTGCTGGTATGGGTTTTCGCAAAGCGGTCACCCATCCAACTACAGACCGCGGGAAGCATTGCTTAACTTGTGTTATCGAGTGATTCGGCTTTAACGCTACCTGCCAAGCAGTTGTCACCTAAAGTTTTATTTTTTATATTAAAAATGTGAATGGTTCTTTGAACTTTGTGACCCTTTTTTTACTTTTAGGTACAAGAATATGTTATATCGTTGAAAAGGGAATACGTTGGGCTGTACATATATTAAAATAAAAAATACGTCTTTTCAATTAAGAAAATATAACTTTCATTCGCCCACGCCACAACCCCTTATAATTTTATTTTACCAACCGTACAATTATGTTCCCCTGCTTGCTGCTGTATAAGCCTGTGTAAGAGGAAAGCGCTTCTTTTTTGAGCTTGAAAGCAAATCGAGCTCGATTGGAAGTTGCGCTTTCTTCTCGTGTTAGACACAACATTTTTTTCACTTGTTTCTAAAAACGATTTGCTCGGACCTAAATACACTTTACACGTCAAAAGTTAGGTTATCAGATGCAAGGCAGTATCAGTGTTGACAATGAAGCAATCGAAAATCTAAATTAAAGTTGTCAAATTGTGATTTAATCTAGAAAAAGAAAAATATAAGACATAATTGTAAAGTAATTTAAAGAATGTATATCACTAAAATAAGTACTTTCAATAAAATTTGGAATTTATTTATAATTTTTGCAATATATATTTTTGTAAATAGCATTCATATTGGATATTCTTTTATATTTCTCTCACTATTTCGAGAGAAGAACGGTGGTGCTTCCTGGTATGTCGTGTCAAAAAAATATAATTTAACCCGACAGCATACGTAATTACAAAACAAACAATAACATTGTAATAATTTGGACGCGTAACGAAGCCTTCTGCATGCTGCATATATCTCAATGATACGCGGCTTCTTCTGTTTGGTGGCGGGTTGGCACGTACGCGGCTGTAAATTTCAGCAGTGGCCGCATGTGTGCTCGCATGCCATATCCTAAACCGAAACTTGCCAAAATTTAATGTAGAGTTGGATAATGTACGCTAGCACTAGCAATAGCGCAGAACAATATAAAGTATTTAACTGTCTGAAACTTTAATTTAATGATAATAAATTATTGTAATTACTTCCTATCGACTTCCATTCAATGGACTATGTTTGAAATTATCTGCTATATATGTAAATTCAAACAATATTAGTTTTGCAACAAAAATGAGTTTACAAAAACTTTAATCAATAATTTTACTCTCAAAAAAAGAACACTTTTGCCACGTGTGGCACTGCAGTTTTACAGATCTCGGTGAGTAATATAATTTTTTCACGACCGAGAGGGAAATTCGGTTTCTTTGATACCAAAATCATGGCAGAAACAGCCAATTCCATACCTACGGGAAATTTGTGTACTCTACTCAAATAATGTGTAGTTCCTTTTATCACTCAAATGCTCTATAAATTACATTTTCGTGATACATAAATAAATATTTTTCACAATCGGGAAAGAAACTCGGTTTCTATGACACTAAAGTCATGGCAGAAACAGCGAATTTCATACATTCAGGAAAAATGTGCACTTTTTCTCCCGTCGTGAAGTAAAGTACTCAAATAATGTGAAAAATGAACAAAATTAAACAAATCAGAGGTAACTATCATAAATTATACCACCATTAAAACAATTTTGAATTACATAAAAATCATTTGGAGTGGTGAAAAAAAAAAGTATATACACCGCAGGAGAGAAGTTTATTTCTCCCTCGTCGTATTGTAGCCCTCGCCTACGGCTCGTGGCTCTATTTACTCCGCTGGAAACAGTGTACCATTTTTGTATTTATACATCGAAATGTGTTGTTTCGCGTTGTCTAAGCAACGTCCGAAATGTCCATTTCGCAATTCTCCACCTAACAGGTGACTGGGAAATTACTATCATAAATTTAGTGCCGTACCTGATGATGAAATTAAAAAAAATCTAATTAAATATAACTCGAGTGTTCGACAAATTAAAAAATAATTCTACAGTATCTTTCTCAAACTCGTTGCCATTTGGCTTTCGTGGCTATTGCCTGGTTGTTATATTTTGTTTCGGATAAGATGAATACAGGATATATAAATAAATATATTTAAATTCACTCACACAAGACATTTATTTTAAACCTCACTCGTTGACCGTGATGCTGGCTCTGTCGAGCATACAAGTTAATTCCAATTATGATTTTACAAAACAGTGTTCCCAACTATATCTAAATTAATATTTTATTTATATACAACATCTCCCTTTTCAGATAAACATTTAAAAAATACTTAAAGCTATCCTTATATACTAACCAATGAAAATACAAAATAAATTTACGGTGGTTTTACCTTCTTAATTAACTAATTAGGGTACATTAATTTATTGGGGGGTTTGGAAATTCTTCCTGATCTAGTGACATAAAATTCTGAACTTGAGGATGATGGTTGTACAACATTATTTGCTTTTTGAACAGTGGTGTCTAGATCTAGATCATTATATTTAAATTTTGGTACGTGGAACGATTCTCTTAAATCGATAGTATTACGCCTTTTTAATCGATTATTTTCATCTTGAATTATAAATGATCTTGGAGATTTATGTTTATTAATAATTTTAGCAGGTTTCCAAATTTTACCATCTCTAAATACAACATTTTGATTTTTACAAAATTTATTCTTGCGAGTTTTACAATTCCTATCATAGTACAACTTATTACTTTTACATTTTCCATTTAAAATTTCTTTGAAATTATGCACAACTTTAGGTTTTAACAGATTTTGATGAATGGGTAGTTTGGTTTTTGTTCTTCTACTTAACAAGATTTGAGCAGGTGAATAATTTGTACCAACCACTGGTGTATTACGATATTCTAACAACATTAAATCTACGTCTATTCCACCTTCAATAGATTTTTTAAGCATCTGTTTACAAATCCCTACCCCTTTTTCCGCAAGACCATTGCTTCTTGGATAATATGGACTTGATGTTACAATTTGGAAATTCCAAGATTTACAGAATAAATTAAATTCCATCGAATTAAAAGGATTATTATCAGCCACTAAAGTTACTGGTATGCCATGAGTTGAAAAAATTGTTTTTAATACATTAATTATTTCAAAAGACGTTTTATTTTTTAATTTGATTAATTCAATCCATTTTGAAAAGTAATCCACTAATACAAGATAGTCTGAATTACCATATTGTAATATATCACAAGCTACTTTTTGAAATGGCAGTTCTGGAATTTCTTGCATTATCATCGGTTCTTTTACATTTTTTGATCTAAATTTTTCACAAATTCGGCATTTAAAAATTTCATCTTCAATGTCCTTTTGCATATTAGGCCAATAAAATAAAGATTTTGCTCTTTTTACTGTTTTAGTTATGCCAAAGTGTGATTCATGTAACATGTTTAGTATTTTCTTACGAAGATTTAGTGGAACCATTATTCTATCGTCAAAAAATAATAAATCATTTTCAAGAAATATATTATTTCGAAATTTATAGTACAATTTTATAGAGTCTTCTACTTTAGATTTTTGGTCCGGCCAACCATTTTGAAAAAGTTCTATTAATTTGCTTAAAATATAATCTTTTTTAGTTTCATTTTGAAATTCTGTTTTTATTGCGTCGCTCATATTTATAGTGTGTACAACTTCATTTAAACATGAATCAGTATCTTTACTGCAAGCTTTTGAACATGCTCTACTTAGTGCATCTGCAACAAACATATTTTTTCCTGGTATGAAAATTAAATTAATGTCATATTTAGCTAATTTTAATTTGATTCTTTGTAATCTTACAGAGTTTATTTTATGAATATCTTTTTTCATCAATGTTATTAAAGGTAAATGATCAGTTTGTATTGTGCATTTTCTACCATAAATATAAGTATGAAATTTTTTACAAGCAAATAACACTGCCAAAAATTCTTTTTCTATTTGACCATAATTAATTTCAGCTTCAGATAAGCTTTTTGATGCATAACAAACTGGTTTATTTTCTTGTAACAATACACAACCTATGCCAAATTGACTGCTGTCAGTTTGTATTACTATTTCTTTGCTATTATCAAAATTTTGTAATATAGGAGCATTAACAATACTTTCTTTGAGTAAATTGAAACATTTGTTATGAACATTTTCAATCCAAACAAAATCGACATTTTTCTTTATTAAGTCACGTAATGGTTTAGAATTTTCTGCTAAATTTGGAATGAAATTTCTTAAATAATTTATTAGACCCAAAAATCTCTGAATTTCTTTTTTACTTTTTGGAACATCATATTCAACAATAGCTTGAATACGATCTTTGTCAGGTTCTACTGTTCCTTGTTTAAATATATGACCTAAATATTTTACTTCCTCTATTTTATATTGAAATTTTGATTTGTTAAATTTAATATTATATTTACGTGCTCTTTCCAAAATTTTGTTTAAAGTTTGATCATGCTCTTCAGAGGTTTTTCCATAAATTAGTATGTCATCTATATAAATAAATACATTTTCAATATCAGCAAAAATTTCTGTATTATATTTCTGAAAAACTTCACTTGAAATAGTTAAACCAAACGGAAGCCTTTTAAAAGAATATGTTCCAAACATGGTAGCAAAAGTACATAAATTTTGACTAAATTCATCTAATTGAATTTGCCAGAAACCATCTTTTAAGTCTAACACAGAAAAATATTTAGCATCTTTGAGTTTATACGTTAAATCAGTCAATGTTGGAATAGTAAAATATTCCTTTTTAATTGCATTATTTAATTCTTTTGGATCAAGACATAACCTTAATGATCCATTTGGTTTTTCTACAATCACTAATTTGTTGATCCAACCATTTACATTTTCAGTTTTAACAATAATATCTTTCTTACAAAGTTGATCTAATTCATTTTTAACTTTATTTCTTAAATTTATTGGTATTCTGTGAGGAGGCTTTGCACTAGCAACTACATTTTCATTCAGTTTAATTGAATATTTTTTTGGAAAACAACCTATTCCTTGAAAAACATCTTGATATTTTAACAAAATATCATCTTTTGAATTTATCGCGTTAACAATGTTCACATTTCTTTGAATTAAACCTAATTTTATACAAGTTTTTAAACCTAGTATGGCTGTTGAACTTGATTCAGTTACAATAAATTTTTCATTATAGCTTTTGCCATCTAATTGCATGTTTAAATTTACAGATCCTAGAATTTTAATTGCTGTTCCCCCATATGCTTCTAATGTAATAGTACAATTTTGCAACTTTAAAGTTTTAAGAGACTTTTTGATACAATTAAATATTTCATAGGATATAATGTTAACATCGGAACCAGTATCCAATTTGAATTTAATATTTAAATTTTCAACTTTTAAATTTTCAGTCCAACTAAGTGAATTCGATTTGGTTTCAATTGCACCACAATAATATTCATCAGTGTCTGATTCATTTTTGATTTTACAAACATTCGTTAAATGTACTTTATTCATTTTAGTAAAACATACCTTGCTAAAATGATTATATTTACCGCATTTTGTACATTGTTTTCCCTTGGCTGGACAGTATTCTCTATGCGTGTGACTGTTTCCACAACTTTTACATCTAATATCCTGACGCTGGTTCTGTTTGTTAAACATCCTATCCTTTACATTGTTGTCTCTGGTTTGATTCATCTTTCTGAAACTAAAATTATTATTATAACTGTAATTGCCTTTTGAGTAAGGAACGCTACTTCCCATTTGATGCTGCTTCCTGAGACTTGGATTACTGCATGTTGCTGCATCAACGTACTGCCTAGATTCTTCTCCTCCGGAATGTATTGTTTTCATTTGCTTCCTGGTAATTTCAGCTACTCGAAATTGGTTCACGGCTTCTTGTAAAGTTAAATTTCCTATTTTAATTATTTTGTCTTGTGTTTCTTGATCATTTGAGAACAATACGATTTTATCTCTTAGTAGTTCATCTGAATTTTGAAATTCACAATCTTTAATTAATGTTTTAACTTCGGTCAGGAACGAGTCAAAACTTTCACCATTTTGTTGTTTCCTTTTGTAAAACAGAAACCTTGAGTGTAAAATATTCTTCTTCGGGTTGCAATAATTCTCGAACGCTTCCAATACTTTAATAAATATTTTTTCATCTCCCGCTTTTACATATGTGAATGTATTATGCAGCTCAATGGATTCTTCACCAATTACATTCATTAATATTGCTATTTTGCGTTTATCTGATTCATCATCTAGATCTGATGCCGTCATGAAATTTTCAAAGTTTTGTTTGAATTTGCACCAATTTTCACTTAAATTTCCATTTAATTTTAAATGCGATGGAGGTTTTAAATTATTAGCCATTTTTAAATTTTTTAAGTAACGTTATCTTCCTGTAGCACGTGACGAACTTATAATCAATTGTATTTATATTTTATTTTTAGAATTTAATTTGTTTCGTTTATTTATTAATAATTGTTTATTTATATTTCATATTTACGAAACGACTGCGCCATGTTATATTTTGTTTCGGATAAGATGAATACAGGATATATAAATAAATATATTTAAATTCACTCACACAAGACATTTATTTTAAACCTCACTCGTTGACCGTGATGCTGGCTCTGTCGAGCATACAAGTTAATTCCAATTATGATTTTACAAAACAGTGTTCCCAACTATATCTAAATTAATATTTTATTTTTCGAAAGAACTGTCAAAATATTTTCAGTTTATTCTCACTCTTTTGTTATATTATTACTAATATTATCTCGTTACCACGAAAATTTGTTGGTTAAAAATTATCCAGTCAAACACTTGTATTTCTGATCACGTGTACAAAAGTAACCAATCAGGTCACAATAACACTGAAAATTTTTTGGTTAAAGTAATATCCAATCGAATCCCTGTATTTCTGATCACGTGTGCAAAAGTAACCAATCAGGTCACAATTACACTGATAATTTCCCCGGGAAATTATCACCTGTTGCTAAGTAACAGTCGTTGACAGCTGGTTGACAGTTAATTCAATGTTTAATTTGTTTATTTCAAAATGTCATTTTCATGGTATATGAATGAAAATAATAATAATTATCGCAAAAAATTTTCTCACCGAATATCCCTCGACCATTGATAAATACTTATAATTTGATCACAACTACCTCAAGAACGTTGCTTGAAGGTAACAGCCCGGGCGGTTACCAAGCAACGTTCTTTCGGTAACTGTGATAAAATTATTTCGAATTATCATTGGCCTAGGGATATTATAGCTGATAATTTCCCCGGGAAATTATCACTTGTTGCTAAGTAACAGTTATTGACAATTAATTCAATATTTGATTTATTAATTTTCAAATGTATTTTCACGGCATGTGAATGAAAATAATAATAAATAATCGCAAAAAATTTTCTCATCGAATATCCCTCGACCATTGATAAATACTTATAATTTGATCACAACTATCTCAAGAACGTTGCTTGAAGGTAACTGCGATAAAATTATTTCGAATTATCATTGGCCTAGGAATATTATAGCTGATAAAACGCCGTAACCCCGATAATTTTCCGGTATCCAGGAAATAAACAGTTGTTATTGTTTATATCTGTCAGTGTGACAGTTGTAATTAATATTTCAAAATTTCATTTTGCGTTGTCTATAGAATTTATTTCATCAAATAGCACGCGACCTCTCTGATTTTCTCATAAATTTTTTACTCATTTTTTTGCTTTGAGCAAAATCACTTAAACAAAATGACATTAGGTAAAACCCCTACTCCTTCGGAGTCGGGATTTACCATGCAATTTACTTTCGTCTTTGTAGATAAGCAAAAAAATTCGTGCAAAATAAAAATTTATCGATAAAATCAAAAGGTCTTGTAATATTATTACCCCCGATAATAATTTATTATAATTTCATACTTGAATTATTTTTTTCATTTCAGTGCAAATAATTATACTAGATTTTAATATTTTAAATAATAGTATATTATTTCAATCGCAAAAATATATCACTTATCGAGATCTGCGTGGATAAAAATGATAACGTCGATACTGGAAATTTCATTTTAAATAATTAACCACTATAAAAAATAATGTATTATAGTAAAACTTTATTCAAAGCTCGAGGTAAACGGCATGAAAGCTAGCAACCAACCACAAGCACCGGTCGTCCTACGCGGTTCCTACGGTTACTAGAAACTTACCATAAGCTTCTGGTACCGCGTTCCAAAACCTCACCTCACCTCAAAAGTACCACTGTCGCTGTGGTTAAGTTTCGGAACGCACTTTTACATAGTAAGGGAGGTACGACAGAGGTAGGTTTTTTTAAAATATTATTTCAGTAGTCTATTAGAGAATACGAATACGAAAAAAATCAATAACAAACGAAATATTTTCTAAATAAATTCTTTTTTAAGTACCAAAATATTTCCGATTTCTCCTGAAACGAAAGTGCAATCAGGGAGAAAAATGCTTCTTTTTCGTTTTTCGTTTATTTATCAATCATTGGAAACACGCATTCCCTACGGTTCAAACGAACGTTCAAACGATCAAAGATTCTCTGCTCTTTGGAGTTTTCCATTACTTATTACACTCGCCAATAAAAAATCAACATTTGTTTAACGACGAAAAAATATGTGTGTATAAATATGTCATGCGAATCTCAATGAATCGTACCCTCTGAACTGTAAAAACAGATAAGCGACTTCAAATGATTTGTGGGGCAATATTCTCCGCAGGAAAACCTAACGTAATTAAAATTTGAACCGCCGCCAGGCTGGTGTTTGCTAAAAAAAACATGCAAACCGAAGAAAACTATGGTATATCGTGCATCTCGTGTAAATTGTTTTCTATTTCGCACGGGGTGAGATATTTTTATCAAGAATCTCACGTACATATTACTAGATCGTCATCAAGATGATATTTTAGCCAGACGCCTTAAGTAATAGGGTCTTTAATTGTTTAAAAAAATGAAACTTTATCTAAATTGAAGACTACCTGCAATTTTAAAAGTGTTAATTATTATTCATTAAGTAATGATTTTTTAAAATGTTGTGACATCACAACATTACCTAAAGCAAAAATTGACAAAATTTCTTGTCATGAATTTTTGTTAATTTAACAAGTTTCAAATTTGTTAGCAAGTAACAAATTATTTTTGTGTATTTCACAATTATATATATTTGTGAATATAATAATTATTAAGATTTATTTCTATGTGCTTTTGACAAAATATTTTAATAATTATATAGAAGCAGGATAATAAAACATGGTTATTAAAACAAATAAAGTTGTCACAAAGGACAAAAACTTTCTTTAACAATTTCAAATTAATAAGTAAGCTAAATTTTCTTGTAATTATTGACGAGTCTAGGTATTAGTTAAATTTTATAAATTCAGCAAATAAAGAAAAATAACAATTTTTCTTGCAAAAATTCAGAATGGACAATATTTCATTTAATAAATTGTTACATTTGTTCAAATTGCTAATTTAACACAATATATTTTTCAATATAAACTAAAAATACTTAACAACCGCAAAATTAACAAATCGCAAATAATTTTTTTTACTGTGTAGTATTTGTAAATAATAATTGTAGTTACAAAATGTTCCATTTTATTAAAATTATTTAGCAGAAATTACTGTATCAAGGGGATATACGAACTATAATACTTAAGGTGTTTACGTTGACTGAAGGCATTGTCCGTTTACCGCCCGTGGTACATTCAGCGTTTAAAGTCCGACCGATATATTAATTTATTAAAGTTTTTATCGATTTTTGTTCAATATCATTTTGTTTTGTTAGAGAGACTTGTGTATTTAATTGCAAACACTCTAGGTAATACGAAATTATTATTAGCTTACAATACTGATTTGCTTATTTCAATATTTCTATCTGTCAATAAAAGTCAATGTATGTGAATTCTGTGCCTAATATTTAGTATATAACAATAACCTAGCGGTTGGACATTAATGGAATTAAAATAACATTTCGTGGTAAATAATTAAATATACATGAGTACCATTAACTTCAGAAAGAAACATAAATGAAGTGCAACATTATTTTAGTCAAATATTTGATTATCAGTGATAAATTTTAATAACCTATGTCACTCAACATTCTTTAATTTCGTTGTTTCGACCTAACCATTTAATTTCAATTATTACACGAATTTTCAAACAAGTTTGATTTGTGTTATTTGCTTACGAATGCAAAACATAATAAAAATCTTCAAACTAGGTGCCAACCATTTGGCACTTCGACAATGTAAGAGCTCAATAATAAGAGAAGTACAAAGAATTTAGTATAGATTAGATGTGTGAGAGAGCAACTTAAACAGAATTGTTATCTTCAAAACTCAAATATCTTAACAATTAATAATATTTATTAACTTCTATAATCTAGTACGATGTTTTTGGGTCTATTTGTAATATAAAGGACGTATTTGCAATTTTGTGGCTTCTAGTGAATGACCCCATTTGAACCGTCGTCAGAATTACAGTATGTTGTATGTACATCTATAGTATAGTTTTTAAAAAGAGATAGGCCTGTAGTCCTGTATGAAGGACGAACATTTAAATATCTCCCCTGCATTATAAAATTATTATTAACTATGGACGCAAAGGATGTCATCAGTATATTCACGGAAAACCAATAAAATATAGTTATACTTAAAGCTATAACAGTATACCTAATTTTCCTAACGTCCTATATATAGGTACCCTTCAAATTCAAACTAAATTATAGAAGTTTCAAAATATAACTTCTTAATTGTCGTTATGAACTAATAAACAATAATAAATAACTTTTTTTAATTCAGGCATATCTGGGTTAATTTTTATAAATAGTGTGAGAGTTTTATACTTGCACGAGATTCACACTATACTTTTCCTACCAGAAATTTTATCCAGTATTTCAGTTTAAAAATTAAATTTAACATTCCTTCCTAAATATTTTCATAAATAACGAACAGATGCAGTAATAGTTTCCCAAATAGCACATCACTCACTATTGGCACTCATCGAATTGCTCAACTAATTTATTAACTGTGAAGTTAGCTAAGCTGTATATCACGAGTTGGATACCAAAACACCAAAATTACGAACAATGGAGGCATATCTGACCGCAAACTGTACAATGGGCGTACCATAGCCTACGATTAATCATATAGCTTCTGCGTGCCTTAAATTACGTTTATGATCAGTGAATATAAATGATGACACATGTGTTTATCATTAATATGAAACCTAAAAATTTAACTTTAATGAGCCGTTTACTCATGTTATTTACGTAAATATCTTCGATCTTTAATTGCAACAACGCTATTTATGCATTCGCTATACTTATTATTATTTATTAACATTCAAAAACTAACAATTTCAAAATATTCTCAGTAATAATATAACAAGAGAGTGAGAATAAATTGAAAATAATTTGAAAGATCTTTCGGAAACTTGTTGCCAGGCAATAGCAAGAACCCCTGTGGTTCTTCCTCCACTAACATCTTTGGGGGCTATGATTTGACGGGCTGACGGCTGGTAACCGCACTTCATACGCAAAAATATATCACTTACCGAGATCTGTGTAAGCAGAGTGTCACACCCATTATGGGTAAAAGGCGTGATGATATATTTATTTATTTTATTTAGGTACTGGAACTGGAGAATTATTTTCTAACTTATCGAACTCTCGAGTTATATTTAATTAGATTATTTTTTGATTTCATCATCAGGAGCGCCACTAAATCTATCTTTTTTGCTCATTTTTACTTGTGTTGATGATAACTATCTGACATTTGACATCTGTCAACAAAAACAAAAAAGCTACAGAGAAAATTGCCGGGAATAATCACAAGAGCATTATTCTCAGTATAATAATGACAGGATTGGTCAAAACGCAGACACGTGACATACAATAAAGCATTTCATTGGTTTAAAGAAACGTCAAAAAATAATCAGTATAATAATGACGTGATTGGATAAAACACAGAAGCGTGACATACACTGAAGCATTTCATTGGCTTTAAGAAACGTCAAAAAATAATCTTTAGAATTAGCACTTATCATATTTGACAACTTTCTGCTCTTCTTAACTGTCATGTGCAAAAAGTTTGCGTTCAGTACACAATTTGAATCGGGATATATTGTGAAGTTTTATACAATTTTTTTTAACAAAGGTCACAAAAGTACGTAGTTATGTATTAGTACTCAACAAGCAGAAGTTCAATATTGTCACCGCCGGCATAAAAGTGCCTCCTTAGAAACACTTCTACTCAGGCGGCGGACAAAGTAAAATATGAAAAATAGTTAGGTTGTAATTCAATAATTTAACAGTTAAAAATGAAACAAATAAACAAAGAAGAAGAAGATCGAATGTTTTGATCATTTTAATTTTAAAATAAATTTTAAAATTCTATTTTCGGTGTTTCGCATGTAATTGTTTGACTTGCTTCGCTCGTCGTTCAAATTTATATGCTTTGCACACAAAGTATCACATTTACTCCTAATAACACAATAACTATGATTGTGTCCTGTAGTAGGTAAAGAAGATAATAAATGTCCCTATATGCGTTAATATTTTGTCAATATATGCTATATTATAATAATCGAAGTACTTATTTATAAAGTTTTAAATTTCTAACTCTGAAATCTTCTGCTCTAGGCGACCATCCTCTTTTTCTTCTTTAACTTTTTTATGTAAAATAATTAGAGAAGCAATTAATTGAACATTTCATAAATAGCATTAAAAATGCTATGGTGCGTCTACGATTCACCAGCCTGTATGTAGAACAATTAAGAAGAAATCTACGTAACAAAACTTAAAAGAAACACAATTTAAGTTCTATAATATAATGTGTATTTGCCACACTCTGACTGAGGTATTATTTAATCACTTTAATTTGTTTTTATTGAATTAGCTTGTCGAACCGGCCGCTGCTGTTAACGTAATAACCCTGCTGTCACATTTATTTAATCATTATGTCTTTCAGTTTGAATTGATATTTCAGAGTGTGTAGTTCCGAAATACATACGTACATACATAAATAAATCCATTTAATAATAAATATAAAATTATTTGTTGTAAATATTATTTTGTTGAAAGTAATTTTTTTTTCTGTCAGTGTATACCTTGATCTGCTCGAAGCTGAGAGCTTATATTTATATTATAGTATAATCTATAAATATGGTGGCATCACGTTGTTTTGCGCCGCGCATCAGACACATGTGCATTATTGTACCTATAGTGATCTCGTACATCCACATGTGATGATGTATGAGTTTTCTGTCACACGACATTGAAAAATTGCTCGTACATAATTTATTGTTTTGTTGTTTTTCATCGGATTATGTTTTACATATGCATTATATTTTCACGTTTGTGTACACGGCCGATCCTCAACGAAACATTTTAGGGCCCTTATTATACTCATCCTAAAACTATTCAATTTACTGATGACGCAACATTTATTATTTCAAATATTATTATTGATATATTTGATATTTAATCAATTTATATCCCTGTCATCATCTTCTGAACTAGTCTTTAACAAAGGTAAACAAACAAACAATATTTTACCTTTATTTATGGAAATTCTTTAATTAAATATATAATTATTTACATTTAGAAAAATCATTTAATAAGAATTTTAAATAATAATAATAATTAGTAAAATATAAAAGTCTGTTGTGGACAGCACATAACCCTCCCGCCCAATACAACTCTTAAAGGGTACAAAATAGCATTTGAAAACACAGGAAAATGCCTTCTTATTTGTTTATTTTCTATTTATATTTAAGAAATTAAATTTTCTCTTGTATATTTATTTAATTTTTTAACATATATTTCAATAAGAAAACAGTTTGTCAATCACAATGACAAGTGTCATATTTTGGAAAAGATTATTAAGCCGAAAAAATTGTAAAGGAAAATAGTAATAAATCACTATGTAGTTATTGGATGACTTGGCTTTAAGTAAATTTATTTAATTTATTTTGTCTTTGACGACGTTTCGGCTGTGGTTACAGCCATCTTCAGGTCTAATTTTAAATTACAAAATCGATAACGATTCTTGGAAGTGTACACTTCCAACTAACTTTTTATTACAAAATGTAATTATTTAGTTTAAATTATTTTTATATACTTAACTTCAATTTCAACATGTACTGACTACAATTAAATATATTTTGTAATTTAAAATTAGACCTGAAGATGGCTGTAACCACAGCCGAAACGTCGTCAAAGACAAAATAAATTTAAATAAAATTACTTAAACCAAGTCATCCAATAACTACATAGTGATTTAGTACTATTTTCCTTTATGTCATATTTCGAAAAAAAATTATATTATCCCAAAACCTAATGAAACTTTATAAAATTAGTTTAATCAAACAGATGTAAAATTAAATATTCCACAATTTTCAGAATAATATAAACTTTTGAAAAATTAAATTTAACCGTATTTTTAACTGAAAACTATTAAGGATTTCTAGTGAACTGCTCCTTCCGGTTGACCAATTTTATCCAATATCTATTCAGCTCTTTATATAAATATAAGAAGCAGAAATACACAAAATTGTATTGATATCAAGATTTCTTGTTTCTTGATGGTACTTTCTTGTCTTGTCTTGTGAAATAAAAAAATACTTCTTGTCTTGGTCTTGTCTTGGTTTCAAGACAAGATCAAGAGTTGATTATTATAAAAGCTACCTGTGAAATATTTTGAAATTACTGATACATTTCTTAAATGTTTTACTTCCCTTTTCTTTAAAAGTTTATAATAATGAATCAAGAATATATCTTGATTCTTGTGAAACACTAGCAGCAGTGTAGCAATTCATTTGTTTAAAATTGTCGACAGGATTACTAGTGAAAATTGTCGAAAAGTAAGTCGATGAGATCACTAGTGAAAAATGTAGGTATAATTATTTTCAATTGGTGGAAAATCCTTAAAATCTGTTGGACCATTTTTGATGACAGATGAATTGTCAACGTTTATTATTACGGTGCTATGGCCTACATCCAACAAAAACATAGTATAATTAATAGCAAAATTATTTGACTAATCCAACAGAAAATATTTATGGCAGTTAATGATTGTGTACAACACATTTAAAATAATTGAAGTAGCCTAACATTGCGAATTGTTTTAATACATAATTACTACAAAATTTTGTTGAGAGGTCGTTATATTAACATCCTTTTGTAGTGACCGCTATAATGTTACATAAAAATGCAGTTTTAATTGTTGCAATAACTTGCAAGATCGCGGAGCGCAACAACACTGCTTGCTTGCAACGTGGAAACGAAGCTACGGCCGAGGAGCGTAAAACAAAAGCACTCTGCGCGGTTCCTGGATATAAATATTCAGCAGAAAAACTTTTCTAAAGATATTCGCTTTTGGAAGTAGCTAACCACGAAATATTTTATTTTAGAATTTTCAATAGAAGAGTAAACTCTACAGACGATATAAATGTAAATTTTCAAACAGGGGCCAAGGTGTTTTATTTACTTTCACCGAAATCAGATTTATTTGTTATTTTTAAATCGTTGTTTTTTAGTGGAATTTAATTTCCAATTATTACAAAAATAGTTATTTGATTATAAGATAACCAGATTTACAGCAGAGGTCATATTAGCTGTCGAACCATCAACACCATATTTCCATTAAGCTGAGTTTATAGTTTACATAACATAACATAGCAGAGCATAGTCAAAATATAAATACAGGCAAGTACGTACGAGCATTTATAGTTCTCTTACATAACATAACATAGCATAGCATCACATAAGAAATGAGCAAATTTTATTGACCATATGTTATATTTCCCGGTAATGTTCGGACACTTCAATAAAATTTAATCATTTCTTATGTTATGTTATATAGGGGAACAACACATGCCAAAAATAGACATTTCTCAAGCGTTATTTTGTTATTTCAAAAAGCACAGGTTAATTGGACAATGTATTTTTAATGGTCAAAGTAATTAATTTTATCGAAATCGTTTAAATATACTCTGTAGTTATCAACTGTATAAAACTAATGGAAAATGTAATTTATATAAAATAATTTTAATAAATATTTTACTTGTTGCTGTGGTAACTTGTTTACTGGTCAATTTAATCCCTCCGAGATTTTCAGTCAACGAGAAGGAAGAATAAATTAGGGCATTTAAACCTGGAAGTATAAAATAGTATATTCTACAACAAATAATGGAATGGCACATATTCCACACGAGCAAAAAGTTTGTAGTCCGAGCCGAAGGCGAAAGGACTACGGTTTGCGAATATGGGATGTCATTCCGTTACATGTTGTGGACTATACTTTCTATAACAAGATTTTAGAAATTATGCAAAAATACAAATATAAAACTGTCGAAAACGTCAAAGTCAAATAAATAAAATTAAAACAAACAGCCGTAACTATAATAACTGAATCAAGATACTTTATATACCGCCAATATGCGTCTCTGAGTTGTAGAAATTATTCTATACGCGGCGTATGGAATGATAGTTGTTCCAACACAGTTTTAGTTGTAGAATGTGTAGTTTCCAATACAGTGTTATGGAAAATAATTTTATTATATATGAGCAAGTATGAAAATTAGTTAATATGAAAAAACCATTATTATGTTTTTTAATAAATAATAAATTACATTCTAAACAATATGTAATTAATTGTATTTAACCAAAATATGTTTCCGGAAAGTTTAGAGACCCGAAATATGAAAGTAATTGGGAAAGTACTTAAGTACTTTTTATAAGTAATTGTACTTAGGAATGAATACTTAAAAAATTTTGGTACCTAGCACTTGATTACAAGTACTCCGCTGCCAGTACTTGTACTTAATACGTAAATACTTACCCAGGTCAATATTGTATGCTGTTTAACGTTCCTGGCAAAAAAGCATACCTATGTCTATACTTCTTCTGTTGTGGAATTTACAGGAGTCTCAATTAGTAGTTATCAATTATTATTATTCATAAATCATAGCTCAATTGCTAATTCTCATTGATAATCATAAATGATAATTGCTACTCTCAATGTTCTGAAAGCTATTGTAAAGAAGCGTTTAACAATATTCATATGTAGAAGGTCTTTGGCTGATTGTTATTTACATGTGGATGTACAATACTCAAGTCCCAACAACCGAGTAAGCATCGGATTTGAATTAATCCATTTATTATATTTTAAATGCCATGTAATATAAAAATTTTCCTACCGAATGAAACCCCTTTTAAAATTTGATTATAATACGAGTGGTTTCCATGCACGAAATGTGAAATTCATGTACACGGATCGCTAGTATTTTGAAAGCAAAGTAAATTATTGAGTAAAGTTTAATTTTTTCACTGTTTATACAGTTCAGTAAAATAAATAATGGATAATAGTATTATATATATTGTATATCAAAATGTGTGTATCTATTAAATGCAAACATAACGTATATGTGTAACAAATAATAATATGTATTGACATTTGCAATGGTAACGGATTCCATTAACATAAATTATTGCTATTATATTATCACAACATTGAATTGTTGGTGGCATAACATCGGAGTAACTGTTTTTCATTTTAAAACTCAATTCCATTTGTATTAGGTTACATAATTGTCTGGCACCGAATCCAGTAACCTATACTCCCATCTACTTGGTCGGAATTTTTTATTCATGTTCTCATTTTACTTGGAATTGATATTCCGGAGGCGTCGCTCGCCCGGAATTACCGCAGAACGAGGAGCGCAGCGCACATTTATAGGTGACACAACTTATTTGAATTGCTCGTCAGTATAGTTTACAGTTGTATGAGAGTTCTACATGTAGAGCAAGTAGAATGATTGTGTTACAATGTGCCATTCTCACCCTTATTGCCTTTACATCAGTGGCGTACTTATGGGGACAAGATATAAGGGATATATCCCACCCTCCCCAAGAACAACTGTTACGTTCAGTTGCTCTCTGATCTTCAGACGAGTAACATCCCGCTGAGTACCCGCTATCTGTCTTACTTGGGCCTCTGGACTGGTTGACAGTCTGAGTAACCCAGTAAGCCGTACGGCTACCTGAGCACCGTTACCTGTTCACAGGTAGAAGTTTCTCAACGCACGTGTTAGTGCAACGTGTTTTTGTGTACCTGGTGTAGATTGACCTGCGTTTATACGTGTATGGCATCCGTCAGGTAGTTAGTTAGTTTCGCTATCGCGATTATAACTAGTGCTGTTAGTGAAAACGACAAAGACAATTAAATTCTAGTGTTTTGTGAAGTGAGCTATGATGGCGCAATCCATCAGTGAGCTGGAACGCGTCACGGCGCTTATCAGTTCTTATGAGAAGAGTAGTTTGACTACCAAAACTACGAAAAAACTGCTGGATCTGAAATCCAAAAAAATCAGGCTTTTAGAAGCTAAACTGAGGGGCCGACCACGTGCTGTCGTGACATTCACCGATGCACCAACGAACGAACCTGGCACCAGCCAACCAACGGCTTCGACTTCTAACTCAAAGGTAGGAGATACAATTTTATCAGCCACTATGGAAATATGCGCTTCGCATACTCCAATAACCTCCGCGATAAATCCTGACAAGGAAAACGCGGATGATTTTAAATTAATAATTAACAATGCTAAAAAGCAAAAAATTGACACGCAGATAGTGCCAACAGGCAACCGTTTCGAAGTCTTGACAGACAACGAAACGTTGGCCTCGGGCCAATCTTCTAACTCCGATTCCTCCCCAGCACCAGCACCAGCTGGAACAAACAAACAGCGCACTCCACCGCCCATCTTCGTCACGAACGTGGGCTCGTGGAAAGCGACTGCTCATGCAATTCGCCAGGCAAACATCCGTGTAAAGTCGTCAAAAACGACTAAAGACGGAATTAAAATCCAGCCTGAAACAGTGAGCGACTACAGATAGTTGCAGTCGCTGTTATCGGCAGCTCAGGCTGAATATTTTACATTCAGACTTCCGTCGGAAAAACCGCTACACGTGGTTATCCACGGAATTGAAAAGTCTTTGACTATCGAAGACATAATAAATGAATTGCGCGATAAAGGGTTCTCACCCTTAAACGCGTACCGGCTGGGAAAAACCCAGAACTTAGTAGCAGTCCTACTTGAAAAAAACGAGACTAACAGATCAATTTTTAATTTAACTGATCTGTTCTTTCTGAAGGTTTCAGTAGAAGCCAAGAGGAAATCTACTGCTCCCGGGCAGTGTCATAGGTGCCAGTCCTTCGGACATGCATCTAGCTGCTGCAACAAGGCGTGGAAATGCGTTCGTTGTGGTGAAATGCACTCCACCCAGGAGTGTCTAAAGACAGACCGCGAACAGCACACCGCTAAATGTGCTAATTGTCATGAGCAACACACTGCCAATTACCGTGGCTGCAGAGTGTATCAGCAAGCTGTTGATCTAAAAAAGGCCAACAGCAAGCGCTCCTACGCTAAAGTTGTTGCCAACACGGCACCCGCCACAGTTGGTCAAACAACAAACTCACAAGCCACTACTCCCGCCACCGCACCAAATGCAGCAGCTCCAGCTGCTGCACCAGCGATCACTTTGACTGCTATTCCAGTCGCTGCACAAGCTGCATCCACAGCTACTGCAACTGTTAGCAAATCAGCGGCTAAACTCAAGGCCAAAAAGCCTAAGCAGAAGCCAGCTGCTGCTAAAGGTAAAAGCGGCCGCAAAAACGGCAGCAAAACCATCAGCAGCAGCAAATCCAGCAGCATCAACGACAGCAGCAGCCTCAACAGGCTGATCGACTTGCTGTCCGGTATTAACCTGGAAGCTGTCTGCAACAGCTTGCTCGACTTCGTGCAGCAACTGTCCAGCGTCAAAAACACTGGCGACCTACTGAAACTAGCGCTAAATACGCTACCTACTCTACTTGCTACCTTTACAAATGGCAGCAATTAGAACAAACCCGGCCAGCAAGCTGAGGATCGTCTCGTGGAATGCAAATTCCATTCACGAGAAACTAAATGAACTCGAAGAGCTGTGTCATAGGCTCCGGGCCGACATAGTGTTGGTGCAGGAAACGTTCCTAAAACCACACCATAACACGCGCAGTCTTCGGAACTACACGACGCACCGCCAAGACCGTGATGGAAACGGTGGCGGCACCGCTGTTTTTGTCCGGAGGACGCTCGAACACTCGGGCGTTGATTCTCCAGGACTAATTAACTTGGAAACTTGCGGTGTGGTCGTGAACACCGAAAGGCTGGGCCCCGTTCGCGTGGTCAGCTGCTACAACTCGCCATCGAAACCACTAGAGCCAGATGACATTCGGGCCATCCTCAACGAGGACAACCTGCCGGTCATCTTGGCTGGTGATTTCAATGCCAAACATCCGGCATGGCAGAGTAGAGTAACTAATGGGCGGGGTAGATCCCTGCTCAGAGTAGCTACTCAGCAGCAGCTTGATGTTGTCGGTCCGGACGAACCAACATATTATGACGCTAGGGGTTACGCCCCTGATATTCTCGACATCGCCGTGCTTCGGAGCGTTAACTGTAACTATACGTTAGAGACAGTTAACGATCTGTCATCGGACCACAACCCCATAGTGCTAGACCTGGAGCTTGGTGCGTGTAGCATCAACCAGCCAAACACAAGCCGCAAGGTTGACTGGCAGCTGTTCACCGATGTGCTGGCAAGAGACCTAGGTTCAATACCAGCCATCATTACGGTGCAACAGCTTGAAGCTGCAGTTGATGATCTTACAAAAAAGATTCAACAAGCCATCACCACCTGTAGCCAGACCATCCCTAACAGGACGGCTCCAGGTCCAAAACTACCCCCTGAAATTCTACGTCTCATCGTGGAACGTAGGCTAGCTCGGCGAAACTGGCAGCGGAGTTGGGATCCTCAAGATAAGAGGATCTACAACCGAGCTACCACTGAGTTGCGAGACGCGATCCGTCAACATCGTAACGAGTGCTGGAAAAAATGCCTGGCATCAGCTGATGATGAAGACACCAAGTTCTGGCGTCTCAGCAAAGCGCTGCGTCACAAAAAGGCACCAGCCCGAGTGATTCACAGCACTGGAGGTCTGCAATATACGGCTTCAGACAAAGCCGAAGCTATTGCAGAGAGCCTCGAGCGCCAATGTTCGCCCAACTACGAACATGCTGATCTTGACTTCATCATCAGCACAAATCGTAAAGTTGCCAGGAAAATGCGAGAAACCCAGCACTCGCCGATAAAATTTACCACGCCCAAGAAAGTTGCACACTTGCTGCAGCAGACTAAAATCCGCAAAGCGCCTGGCCCTGACGGTATTCCAGGCGCTGCGCTTAGAGCTCTGCCACCCAGAGCTGTTGTCGCACTGACAAACATAATCAATGCTACACTACGTCTGAGACACTTTCCATCTTCTTGGAAACAAGCCACTGTTATCACCATCCCGAAGCCAGGCAAAGATGCCAAGTTTCCGGAGAATCACAGACCAATCAGCCTGTTGAACCTGCTGGCCAAAGTGGCCGAGAAGGTTCTTCATGAGCTGCTTCTGCAGCACACGGTCGACAACAATATAATTCCTCCGGAACAGTTCGGCTTTAGGGATAAGCATTCCACCACGCACCAACTAGTGCGAGTCGTGGAATATGCTACGAGTGGGCTCAACAAGAAGATGGCCACCGGTGGCGTGTTCTTGGACGTAGCCAAAGCGTTTGATAAAGTGTGGCACAGAGGGCTTCTAGCCAAGCTGCTGCAGCACAAGTACCCTCTGTACTTGGTGCAACTTATCGAATCATACCTCAGTCGGAGGAAGTTTCGGGTTAGGTTCGACGGAGCGCTCTCCAACGTAAAAACAGCGACTGCGGGCGTAGCGCAAGGTTCGGTGATCTCACCACTCCTCTTCAACATCTTCGTCAGTGACATGCCGAAGATGGAGGACAACACTAGCCTTGCGCAATACGCAGATGATACGGCCTTGCTTAGCCAGAGCCACAGCCCGAAACTTGTGACAAAGCGACTCCAACAAGCAGTCAATGCTGTGGAGCGCTGGTGCATCAAGTGGAGGGTAGCTGTGAATCCGGACAAGAGCACTGCCATCCTCATCACCAGGAGGCGGCGCAAACCGCATGGCAGTTTAGTGATGTTTGGGCGTCCGATACCCTGGCGCGACAAGGTGACGTACCTTGGAGCAATCATAGACAAACGGGCTAATTTCCATAGCCACATTCAATCTGCCGTGCAGAAAGCGAAGCGAACCATGATGCAGCTGTTGCCGCTGATCGGACGAAAGAGCGAACTATCGCTCGCTAATAAGTTGAGGGTCTACAAGACCATCATCAGACCTCAACTGCTGTACGCGGCACCAGCATGGGGCTGCGCTACTCCACGGCAGGTGAAAAAGCTTCAGGTTTTTCAAAACCGAGCCCTGAGGGTAATAACCAACGCTCCTTGGTACGTCCGCAACGCCACGATTCACCGCGACTTAAAGGTCACAACAATCCGTGAATTCATGCTCACACAAGCCACCAAAGTATTTGGTGGTATGAGTGTGCATGAAAACATTCTCGTACGACAGTCAGTCGACTACGACGAGATGGCACAGTACAGGGTTCGGCGCCCGAAACATTTTCTCAGTGACACATAGAGAAATTATCACCACTGACTGCCATCCGGATTAAACCGGAAGGGCTATAGCAGCCCGTATCATAAACACTTAAACAATGAATTCGGAACAAGGGAGCCAATGGCTCAAACTCCAATAAATGAAACCACATGTAGTACTCCCCAAGAATCGGATAAGCACTGACTTTATTGGCATAAATGCAATAAAAATTAAAATTATATTTCTACCTTCTCTATTTATTTATTACATACAAATAGAAAATAGTATATTACATAACGAGACATGTAAGAAGCAAATTACGCACGAGTTTGTAATTTCACGTGGTCATAATTACTTTACATCATCATACATCAAATTATGTACTATATTTTCTCAACGACCACTCAATAGTATTTCTAAATTAATAACAAAATTCAAATAGTTATGAATTTATTATGTACTCGTATTTTGTAATCTCCAATCCATGAATTTTTGGTACATAAATTCCTTTTTTTCTCGAGATTTTGTTGACAAAAGATTATTTGTTGCACTTTTAGCTTTAGCTAGTGGTGTTCTAATTGAAATATTGCTGTCACCTTACATTTCTTAACAAATATTAATAAATATAACTAATGAATAATATTTACTATACTAACTATACCTATAGTATACTATAATACACAGATTATAAATATATACTATTGATGAAAGTCTATAAAATATGACCAGTACATATAATAACCACACATTTTACCTCTAATTTGTCTTTAAAAACGAACGACAATTGAGCGTAGGGATACATGATGAAACGTAACAGTGTTGCGTAATGAAAATTCATTATGTAACACTAGTAACACACATTGATTGTAGTTTGTTTTGTAATAACATTCTTACAGTAGGGATTGTAGAATAAAAGATTTACGTATCATGGACATTTTGAATGGATTTATTATGAGCTTATTATCACCATCATTAGTAGAGGTAGTAAGCGAAGCATCTGATTAAAGAAATAATCAATATGATAAACTATTTGGTTTATATTTATTTACTCAACACGATTAATAAATCCCAATTGCAGAGTAATAATAATGAAAGATTTATACATACAAAATAGGCAATTTTCAATGCATCGATATATAGTTGTAAGTACAATATAAAATATGAACAGATTATTGAATGCTGAATATAGCAGTAAACAAATCTGTGATTGTAACCTAACTTTATAAAGATGTGTTCAGAGTTTTTTGCAAGAAATGTTGAATTAAATTTATCCTAAATCCAATAATGGTGTTGTAAAATAGATCCAGATCATCAATTATAGATATAAGTTTGTTGAAATTTACGCACATTTGTATGATAGGTGATTGAAACTCATAATTTGTCTTTTGCGTAGAGTAGGTTAGTCTGAACTTTGTTCATAATCGACGAACAAAAAATTAAAATTAGACAAAATCATGTTATCATCTATCATGGTATTCATAATCTTAGAGATATAAACAAGAATGTATTTTGCTATGGTCAACAAGTGATAGAACTCCAAATCCAATTAAACAACTGTTGAAGTTAAACGCATTCTTAGGGCAAGTAGTATTATCTCTTATAACACATATATTTGACATTTTATTTTTGCACAGCTTCAATTGCATCTATGTATTTGATATATACTGGACTCCACATTTAAGAGCAGTATTCCAGCTTTGATCTGACAAAGAAATAGTACAATGTCTTCAGGGTACGTTGATTATGGAAGGAACGTGTGCCACGGATAACAAAGCCAAGATTTCAATTAAAACTTTTTAGCAGAGTTAAAATGTGGAAGATAACTACATTTTTTGTCGAAGGTCTGTTATCAGTGAGACACTGTCCAAGTCATTAGTGTTCATGTCAACTGATGAATTAATGGCGGATTTTTTACAGAGTTTGTCATTATTTTACATTTCTTATAAAGAAATTAGAGCTTAGATATTGAAGACCAAATCAAGAAGTTGTTTATGCCAGATTGCAGAGCTTTACAGTTCTCAATTGTATTGAGAGTTTTAAAAGTTAATGTCATCAGCGTAAAGTAGGATATTCGAGTTTTGAACCACATCAACTATGTCATTAATGAACAATAGGAACAACAATGGCCCGAGATTTGACCCCTGGGGTACACCTGTGCTCGGTATATACTGTTTAGAAGTGTAATTATTGTTGTAATATACATAGAGTTTACGATCCGCAAGATATGAGAAAATGAACTGGATCAGATTATCTGAGAAACTGAAGTGATATTTGAATTTATATAATAGTACCGTAACACTAACTTTAAAAAAAGCTTTTTCAAAATCGGTTTACACAACGCCAACCTGAATATTGTTATGTAAGGAACTAAGAACAAATTCTGTAAAGTTTATTACGTTTGAAGTCGTGGACCTTGAGATCGTAAATCTATGTTGGTGAATAGATATTTCATTAAGAAACATTTAAGTAAATTGAAGTGTAGATTATTTTCTCAAAAACTTTAGCTAGGTTAGAAAGTACTTATCTGATATTCCCAAAATTATTACAAATGGTTGTACGAACATTTATATAAATAAAATACTTGAAAAAGGTAAATAATCCGAAATTTGTTGAGGAAAAGAGAAAATAAATCTCTGTATGTTCTTGAATAACTTGGCTTTAATTATAATTTATTTGAAAATTATTGTCTATAACGACGTTTCAGTCATGATAACGGCTATTTTCGGGTTCTACAATTTTTAAATTATTAATATTTGTATAAAACGAATTACAATAATACCTAATTTATATTAATTTTTACGTACTAGGAAGAAAATTAAATAAATATCGTGGAATAATCTGATTATTACAGATTGATATGACAAATAAAGCTAATAGCTTGTAACATTTTTGTTGACAGTTATGTCAAACTATTTAACTGTATTTTATGAAACAGTTGACAATTTTTATTGTCTTTACATTTTTTATGTTAATGTTTCATAGACTGTTTTCGATTTTTGAATACATTTACTTCTGTTGAAGTTTAAGAACGGTAGATGGCTCTGGGAGTATTTATTTACTTCTCAGATCCATTTACCAATCTGTTGGGATCTTAGATCTCGTTGAGCCAGTCGATCGGTATCTCTGCTTCCTAGCAGTTGACGGGTTACACTACACTGATGAGTTCCAATAAGAGCGAAACGCGTCTATAGTTACTGATTGATTGGCTTGGCTGGTCTTTGTGAATTAATAACTTTGTTATTATTCTAAGGTTGTATTTTATTAAACAGCTGATAATTTTTATTGTGTTTATATTTTTAATGTATTTTTTTCTATTATACTATTTTTTTTTTTTCATTTTTAATACTAATTCTGAATAATCAATCAGCAACAAAAAAAATTTTGTCCGATTTGTCAATAAAAATATTAAAGTTTGTTTCCCTTGTATTTGAAAAATAGGTTAAAATTAGTTTATCATTATAGAATCTAAAGAAAATTATTGTTAATTAATTATTAAATTATATAGTTTCAAATATGTATTAAAATTAAGATATTAATAGGTACGTATTACACGCGTATTGTGCATGCCATTAATGTCTTACTTAAAAACATTTTTAGTAACAATTACGAAACTAATGAATCTTAATATAAAAGATACAGAATTAAATGGAAATAAAAGCTCTTAAAAGGATGGCCTGCCTTGCGCTGTCTTTAAGCTAATTGCTGTTCTAATTAACCAATTATGTAAACTTCTTATCTTCGCAATGAAAGTAATTTTATGGAGTTTATCTGATATACTCCGTCACAGTTTAATATTAATATTAATGGCACGGTGCACGCGATGTGCAATGAGATGAGAAATTGAAATTATTGAATATCGTTTAATAATTTTATATTTCTGTTCAATTAATTGCGCTCTCCTCTCGTTAATATATATTTTAAATATTATGTTTATTGCGAATTAAAAATTAATATCGTAATAATTTTTCTGTAATAATAATTGCCCAAATATACTTCTGTTGAAAAGTTATAATAATCTGCAAATTAATTCAATAATTATAATTTTAAATGGGTGTAATTTAATTAAAAACAGAATTATATTTTACAAATTGTTTTATTTGTTTTTATTTAATTAGAATTAAATATGTGTTGCAAACATAATTGCTTTAAAATAAATAACAATTATTGGAAATTCATAATTATTTCATTTGTCCAATCATTGCTAATTAGTGTTAATAAATTTAATTAACCGATAAAAATTCATTTAAATTTTTTTAAACCGATGATTTTGGACGATAAGTCGTTTTAGAGACAAATATTCTTCAATAATTATGGTAAAATAAGTAAATAGTACTAATTTCTCATAAATATGAAAAGTAATTGGGTCGGTGACTAAATCGAATTTAGAAATAAGTTATAAAATATTTAAATTAATTACCATTTTATCGCTTAGAAGTGCCTCCATCCAAGAACACTAGTTTTACAATCTCAAAATCGTCCAAAAACTGCTTGTTTTCAGGCCTAGGCCGGCAAAAACTAGGGCCTTTTGTAAAATTAGGGTTGACATCAACTATCTGTCGACTTTACTCGTTGGTTTTATTCAGTGTTTGAGTGATGGAGGTTAGTAGTGTTTCAGCAAGACAAGAAATCTCGTCTTGGGGATCACTTTTTGTTTTGGGCTTGATTTTCAAGAGTAGGAATGAAAAACTTCTTGTACTGTTCATTTCTTTCCAATGAATTTATTGTCTTGTTTCAAGAATTCTTGTTATTTCTTGATTCTGACATTTTAGGGGAATCCTCTTTCTCTATCGCTTTATCCAATCCGAACTTTCAAGAATGTAGTGTTCCCATTTAGCACCTGCCTTTGCCCCTCCCATTAAAGTTTACATAAGTGTTTCTTACTTAGATGTTAATCGCGGCATATGGCATCCTTTTTCGGCATAAATTAAGTTTTGAAATATATATGCATTTCAACTACATATAGCAAAAGGAAAATTATATATAAATAGTTCTAATTTATACATAAGAAATTACACATTTTAAAACTTCATATGTTTGCGGCATAAAATTTATATATAAAATCTTGACTTCACATATTTATAAAATCTAGTGTTGCATATTTATTAAATTTTGAGTTTCACATTAAAGCCGCCAGATGGTGTTAGGACCTGTGTAAAAATGTGGATCGAACCTCAAAGTCACTTTACTCACAAATGTATATGAAAACTTATATTTTAAACATAATTGTGGAACTGAAATATTTATTATCAAGATATCATGCATTCTTGACAAGAAATCTTGATTCTTGATGATACTTCCTTGTCTTGTCTTGGGAAATAAAAAATGTTTCTTATCTTGTCTTGTCTTGATTGATCAAGGTGGTCTTGTCTTGATTGATCAAGGCTATATCTTGTTGTGAAACACTAGAGGTTAGAGATTTCTTTCAATTTTAGAGCTAAATTTTGTGAGGTTAAATATAATTATAAATAATATAAAGAAAACAAATTAATTGTTGCAAACGCTCATAATTCGCAAGCCTCTCCTTCGTCTCGCACTCGCAAAAGTGCAGTTTTTTGAGTTATAATAAAAATAACTAACATCTTATATATATATATATATATATATATATATATATATATATATATATATATATATATATATATATTTGTATTTTCAATTTGAAATAAAATTAAATATTTAAGGGTAAATAAGTTCGTAGTAACGCATCGGAATGCGGGTCATAAGATTAGTTGCCAATTTAATTTTTCCCTCGTAATTTTCCTTTCACACGTAAAAATTATATCACCGAGATCTGTGATAGCAGGAAGTCTCCTACAATGGGTAAATGACGTGACATGGTTTTGTTTTGTTTTTTTTATTTTACGTCACACCGGGGATGTGACGTCATATTGTTTGAGCATATAGCTTATATTTTAGAAGATCATTTAATTGTATACATAGTTGGCAAGTGTGAACTCAGGTTGCACGCTCTGAATTAAAAACATATAATTCTTGAGTAGTGACAATAAAATCTCATAAAACTAACAATCATTCATTCTTGAATGAATGACACCCTTATTAGACTATAAATCCAAGTGAAAGTGTCAAAAATAAGTGACTTCTAAATACTTCAACAAGTGGTGAGGCGCACGCGAGCGCCTGACCTTGTGTCAAAACCGCTTGAGTCAGTCAAACAAATCAGTGTTGCCAACCATATTGAAAATAAAAATAAATCAGTATGCCTGAAAATAGCGACGGAACAATTAATATTCCAACAAGCAACACTACTGTTGTAATAACAACACATTCTTCTATTACAACGACATACACAACAAGCATCTTTACCGCACCAGTAATTACACCAATCCAAGGCACACCATCACAAAACAGTGATACTTTAACAGCCTGTACGACCCCATACTCTGGCAGGAACAGTATAATTTCCTTACCCCTCTCCTTAAATACTCCTCCCCCATACTTTTCTCCAAACTCACCTGATTTGAATTACACACCACAACCCATGAGCATACAGCCTCAAACTAACCAACCAGGAATTTCCACGTGGCAAAAAATCAAAAGAAAAAGAGGAAACGAAGAAACAAAAAATACTGAACAAACAAATAGAAGAAATAACACTATTGAACAAACAAATAAAAGACAAAACACTATTAAAGAAAACGAGAGAATACCAACTCAGAACAGATACACCCTACTGGACGACGAAGTTGTTGTACACCAAAACCCGATAAATGCAGAACCGCTAAGACAAAACACAGAAAAAACAACAAAAGAACATAAACCTCCCCCAATATATATACAGGATGTGGAAAACTATACTGCAATGATAACAAGCCTAAAAACAGCAGTTCAGGAACACGATTTCACATGCAAAACATTAACAAATAACGAAGTAAAAATCAACACTACAACACCAACAGCCTACAGAAAATTGGTTGAACTACTCAGATCACATAACATAGCATTTCATACTTATCAACCACGACAGGAACGATCATACCGTGTTGTCATTAAAAATCTTCATCACTCAATTGCACCTGCTGATATACAGGAGGAATTAGAAAATAAAGGATTCATTATCCGTAATATAGTAAACATACGCAGCTGGAAAACAAAAAACCCACTACCCATGTTTTTTGTAGACCAGGAGCCGAATGAAAATAATAAAGAAATATATAATGTCACAAACATACTAGGAACCAAAATCATTATAGAAGAACCCCGCAAAAAGAAAGAAATACCCCAATGTTTTGGATGCCAAGAATATGGGCATACTAAATCGTACTGCACAAAGCCCTATAACTGTGTAAAATGTGCAGGAAACCACCCCACATACAACTGTCAACAACAAAGGCTGAATGTCCCAAAATGTGTACTCTGTGGCGAACCTCACCCAGCTAACTATAAGGGCTGCACAGTGTACAAAGAACTCCAGAAATCTCGAGATAGAACGAACAATAATACACAAAGAAACAGACAAATAAATTCGAGACCAATAATAAACAACAACGAATTTCCCAGACTAAACAGAACACGGCAAAACGATATAACCTACTCACAGGCAACACAAAACGAAACAATAAACATACCAGCACAAAATAACGATATCAACACTACCCTCGAAAAAATTCTCAACAAAATAGAAACACTATTCAACCAGATACTAACTCAAAATGGAATCATTATCAATCTACTCAACACGCTAACTAAAAAATCCAACTATGACTAATTTTCTAAGAATAGCACTATGGAACGCTAATGGTCTGAAACAACACAGACAAGAAGTAGAATTATTTCTTAAAGAACAAAAGATTGATATACTATTAATAAGTGAAACACATTTCACGGATAGAAATTATTTTAATATAAATAAATATAAGACATACTGCACTAATCATCCCGATAACACCGCACACGGAGGCACGGCGGTGATAATAAACGAAAGAATCAAACATTATGAAACAGAAAAAATAGAAAAAAATTATATGCAAGCTACCAGTGTTAAAATCAAAGATACAAACGGAACATTCACAGTTGCTGCAATATATTGCCCACCGAGATACTCAATCAGTAAGGAAAAGTTTGAGGAAGCATTCGAAATCTTAGGTAATAGATTCCTGGCAGGGGGAGACTACAACGCCAAACATCCCAGATGGGGCTCAAGACTGACCAATCCTAAAGGCAAACAATTACAAGCTGCTATGCTCAATAAAGGGTATGGACAAGTAAGCACAGGGAAACCCACGTACTGGCCGACTGACCCTGCCAAACTTCCTGATGCTCTAGATTTCTTCGTTACACACCGAATATCTTCCAATTACATGAAAATCGAGGAATGTCTAGACGTCATGTCAGACCACTCAGCTGTAATTGTCACTTTAAGAACAACCATAATAAACATAGGAACAAAACCTACACTAGTCAACAAAAGAACCAACTGGGCGGTATTCAAGCAAGACCTTACCAACCACACAAATGTAAATATCCCGTTGAAAACCGAAAACGACATAGATGAAGCAGTAAACAATTTAACAAAAAATATTCAACACGCAGCTTGGATATCCACACCTGAAAACGTTACTAATGACAATACAGTAACCAATTATCCGAAACATATCAAAGACAAAATAGCAGAAAAAAGAAGAATTCGAAAACGCTGGCAACTAAGCAGGTTGCCAAGTGAAAAAAATATCCTAAACAAATTAACAAAAGAAGTTAAATCATTAATAAATGAATTTAAAAACGAAACATTCCAGAATTATGTCAGCAATCTTTCACCATATGCTAAGGACGAGTACACTCTATGGAAAGCTACAAAAAAGATAAAAAGAACAAAACAAACCATACCAACTATAAGAAGGCCTAACAATACTTGGGCGAGATCAGATAAAGAAAAAGCAGAGATCTTCGCCGACCACCTGTCAAATATATTTACACCAAACATATCCCAAATTACAACCGTAGAAGAAAACAACATCCTTGATTCCCTAGATAAACCACTGCAATTATCTCTGCCAATCAAAAAATTTACTTCCGAAGAGATAAATACCGAAATAAAATTTTTGAATAACAAAAAAACACCGGGGCATGATTTAATCAACGCTGCAATCTTGAAAAATTTACCAGATGAAACTATCACCAGCATCAGACATATCTTCAACGCTATTCTAAGACTGCAATATTACCCAATACTATGGAAAATATCTCAAATAATTTTAATACTAAAACCAGGTAAACCAAGTCACGAACTAAAATCATACAGGCCGATATCACTCCTCCCGTTCCTATCCAAAGTGTTCGAAAAATTACTACTAAAGAGACTGAAGTTCGAACTCGAAGATAACAAGCTAATACCAGAACACCAATTTGGATTTAGGAATGAACATTCAACCATCGAACAGGTACATAGGGTAACTCATGAAATAGAAGTATCGCTAGAAGAAAAAAAATTCTGCTCGGCAGCATTTTTAGATATTACCCAAGCCTTTGACAAGGTCTGGCACCCAGGGCTATTATATAAAATTAAACAAAAACTTCCCTATCAGTATTACCTGCTACTCAAATCCTATCTGACAGAAAGACATTTTCAAGTTATACATGAAAATGAATACTCAAAAATCTATCCAATTCAAGCAGGAGTACCACAAGGAAGTGTTCTCGGCCCCGTACTGTACCTCCTATTTACAGCAGATCTCCCAAACGACGATAGAGTAACAATAGCAACATACGCAGACGACACTGCAATATTGGCATCACACGAAGACCCCAAGGAAGCCTCTAAACTCCTACAACTAGCACTAGACGAGATACAAAAATGGGCAAATACATGGCGCATAAAAATAAGTGAAGAAAAATCAGCGCACATAACATTCACCATGAAAAAAGACACATGCCCAGAAGTCACGCTCAACAACAAAGTTCTCCCAGAAACCGACAACATCAAATATCTTGGCATGCATCTAGAGAGAAGGATGAACTGGAGAAAGCACATAGACGCGAAGAGAAAACGAACACAAATCAAAACCAAGAAAATGAACTGGCTAATAGGCCGAAAATCAAAACTAACCCTTCAAAACAAAATATTACTCTATAAAACAATAATAGTACCAATCTGGTCCTATGGCATCCAGCTATGGGGCTGCGCTAAAAAATCGAATATTAACAAAATCCAACGACTACAAAATAAAACACTAAGAACTATTGCCGACGCCCCATGGTACGTTAGAAATGATACGTTGCATCAGGATCTAAAGATTAAAACAGTACAAGAACAAATAAAACATTTCTCCGGAAAATATAACACCAGACTAAACAACCACCCGAATAATCTAGCAATTAACTTGCTAAATAATTCCGAAGAAGTAAGAAGACTGTCAAGAAAAAAACCCTTAGATCTGGTCCTGGACTAAATATATTAATATAACCCACTAAGAGGTGCAATCGATGGACTGTCACCTCAAACACGCTTTCATATGTTAAGTATTGTATTGTAATAACAAATTTGCTGGTTAGCCTAAAGGGCTAGTTGTAAAATAAATTGAAAAATAAAAAAAAAAAAATTTAATTGTATACAAACATTATACACGGTAGTAATTGACTCAGCATGCAATTTCGTGCTTCCCTAATTATATTAGAAATAATTTAACTCCAATATAAAGTAATAAAAAACAATTTTATCGTTATGACAACTTTTTTCAAGTTATAAAACGTTATTTACCTTTCTCCTAGCAACCAGATCAAAATATTGACTACATTAATGTCATTTGCATTATATTTCAAAAATATAATATTGTGGGAATTTTCCCTTCGTCTGTTCGTATAAATAATTTTTCAAACTTTTACGTTAACAAAACATTTATTAATCAAAACTCTTAATTATGAAATACAAAATGACAATTCAAAATTATCATACGTCCGTCAAAAAACTGTAACTATAAACAATATCCATGCCTTCTTGTTTTTTCACCACCATTTCTCATAGCTCACTCCCACAATATATAATAATTATATTTTCACCAATTGCACTTTTAGATAAACCTTTTCATAAATAATGTCGTTAAATTATCTTGCTGAATTATACTTGAGCATTTTATTTTCTTCAAATAAATTTCAGTTTGACATCACTAACTTGGCACCTGACAATATTTAACACGTAAAACGCCTATGATTGGCTGAGTTAGTCACTAACCTCTATACAGTGTCCCATTTAAGGAAAGAAAGCATTGGGATCTTGAGAACCGTAAAAGATACAAGATTGGTTAAATTAGACGAAAATTGTCCCATTAGTAGGGAAGTTTGAACATGTATTTATTTTTCCAATTTAATACATAGGTCATAATACATTGGCTAAAATGTAAATTTTGCGATTTTGCTGATAACTTTGTTATATGAGATAATACGAGACTTTGATTTGCACTTTCTTATGACACTTTTCAATGGTAAATTTGCAGAAGTACTAATTTTTTTTATATCTGAACATTTACGAGTATCAACTTTCTTTTTATGGGTAAGTTTTCGTAAATTATTTTTAATTTGTTTGAAATTGTTATTTTCTTTCATAGCAGCCTTTGATTCACACTCATCAATTCAATTTTATTATAAATCGTTGTAAAGCAAAAAAAATCTATATTCTAAATTGCCATGGCTTACTATGACCTCCATCTGAAAAATAAAATTTGCATAAATATTAAGATATAAAAAAAATGAGAACTTCTGCAAATCTCCATTGAAAAGTGTAATAAGAAAATGCAAACCAGAATCTCGTAGTAAGTCATATAACAAAGTTATCAACAAAAAAAAAAAAAAAATCGCTAAATTTACATTTTAGCCAATATCTAGTGACCTATGCATGCAACTGGAAAAAACAAATACATGTTCAAACTGCCCTACTAAAGAAGCAACTTTCGTCTAATTTAACCAATTTCGTATCTCTTACGGTTCTCGAGATCCCAATGCATTCGTACCTTAAATGGGACACACTGTATAAAACTATTGTTTTCGGGATTAAAAATTATTTTTGTGCAACTGGGCGCGAAATGAGCATTTCGCAGTAGTAAAATAGGCCGAGAAATTGAGTTTTGCGGCTGTTGTTATGGTAACGGCCGCTAAATCTAAAATCATTATTTTGTACCATATTTCGTGTCCGTTACCATTAACGCGAAATTTTTAACACTTGAGAATTGACATTATTTTTTCAAAACTAATTGTTTTGTTTATCATATGTCAATCCCATAGCCACTTTCTATTTACAATAAAACTGTTTAAAATTTATAATTACATACTTTTACGATTGCACAAATAATAGTGTTTACACCTTATCCGCGAAATCCTTTATTGTCCTGCCTCGGCCGCAAGCTAACTCGGCGACAATTTTTCTCTCGGTACGCTAAAGAGTGATTTCGCGGCTTTGGTATAAAATAACTATTATAAAATAACTTTTAACAAAGAGACTAGCACACAATTCTATCTCTTTTATCTTCAAATATACCCATTTTTTTCCATAACTATGTCACATATAACTTCTCTTAATTTCTAATATTCTCTTTCTCGTAAATTCTAAATAATTAATTGATTTAAAAAAAAATACTAGTGAGAAAAGGTTACTCTTGCAAGTTGTATTTGTATTTCCATGGTTGACTGTAAGTTATGAAACCTTCAGTTCGATTCCCGCACAAATGGGTGATGATATAATACACAACACAGTGAACCGCTTTCAGAATTCAAAGCCACCCTGACCGTAATCGGCCTGCGCCTTTGTCCATTGTCTTCACCGCACTAAGACGCTAATATATTCCAGCGGTTGAATATTCGCTTTTATGAGGCATTGGGTGGTATTTATATGGACAGTTAACCTCTCGCTGCTGCACCGATGTTATATTGGAGGCGCCAGCGGTGAGATGTAGCAGTTGCGCCCGATTAAAATTTAATATAACACAATGTTACCTCGTAAAAGTGCCCAGGGAGTAGGCTTCGCCCGCCGACTTAATTAGATTATATGTTCATTTTAATATATCCCCAAAGTGGGTATCAGTGAATGTCACACTAAACAAACCATTCTCTTTGCCTGTAATCATTTTTTTCTACATAGTAGGTACTTTGGAATATACAGAGTGTATAGTATAAAGAAATACATTAAAGTTAATTAATTCGGTAGTGAGGATTGATTGGATAAGCACGTTTTAGGGTCCCTAGAATACGATTTTAATACTTATATTAAGCTGAACTTATTCTAATCTTTTTGTTCTAATCCTGTAATTGGGCTTTTTGCCTATTGGGTTATTAAATAAATAAATAAATAATAGTTTCGCGATGATGTATATATGTGTGTGTGTGTCTGTCTGGCTGTCAGTTTGTGTGGATCTCTGGAGTTACGGTTTCTCACTAAACTGAAAATTTTCAAATTTTGTTTATATCAGTTGTATTCCTTTTGGAAGAGCTGATTAGTTTTTGATGATAATATAAAAACCGGGTTTTATAAATTGTTCAAAACGATATACGAAGTGACAGACTAAATATATACCTATCTTTGTCTATGTCAGATGTTTTCGCTGTGGTTATTGGAAGCACTTACACGAACTAACACGAAATATAACGGAATACATAGAATGCGCAGCTCAAACACAGAAGATTGAACTTTATTTAATTCGTGTGATTTGCTAAATTATTCCTGAGGACTGTGCAAACTATGAATGAAAGTGAGCATTTCCATTTGACCAAAATTTTAAATTATTTTGGGTTAAATTATTTCTGTGTTCTATGACAACTATAAATCCAGCTTTAATGGATATATGCATTTTTATATTACCATAATTTTAGGTTATTCTGTGTTAAATTATTCCCGTGTTCTTACAAACTATAAATCTAGCTTTAATACATGAAAATAGAAATAAGGCAAAAATAAAAATAATTGTAACATTAATAATTAATTAATCATATTTTTTCCTAGTTTTGCTTTTGGCAAACCTTTTAACAATGTTTTTAAAGTACAGGTTTGATAAGGTCATTTTCAATGAACAGTATAGAAAGCGCTGCATGTGTTTATTGTCGACGACTTAAATGATTTCTCTGCAATAAGCCATTGAACTGTTCTGATGTAAAATAACTAGGGAAACCAATAATTGAACATTTCAAAAATAGCAGTGAAAACGCTAGGATGCGACCTATGATTGACCACCTTATACAGGTTGTTTGCTCTAAAACAACCAGCGCTTTTTTGGACGAACTAATGACTTTAGAGAAAAATGTTTTATACAGAAAATGATCAGGAAAAAGGGCCCTATTTAATAGAAATAACAAACAGAAAATTAAACCACTGGTTCTCAAACGATAGAATAAAATTATATATTTTTAAATAGTAACTTATATAAATATTTAGTCTATTAGAGAATTTTTTTCTGATTATTAATAAATAATGGCTTTGCATTTGCAAGCATTAACAAATTTAGACTATCTTAATTTTACAGTTATGTAGGGAAAGTGTGGAAGAAATTAAAATTCAACAATACAAAGGTTTTCACGGTTTTATTTATTAAAAAGTGCAACACACTCTTGAATTATTGAGAACAATTTTTCGAAATGCCCAAACTATTGAGTCATTTCATAAGTTGAAAAAGGAAAGTCAACCCAGATTAATATTTTTTGCTGCTAATCCCAATGCATCTACTAGAGAAACAGGAGTTTCAAATTGGAAACAGTCATAATGGAAAATTTAAAAAAAACATAAATATCGTCCTAATAAATATACTTTGACTCAAAATTTACACCAAGATGATAGCATAAGAAGAATACAGTTTTGTGAGTGGTTCATAATAAATTCACAAGATGATCCGGAAATTTGAAGAAAAATTATTTGGTCAGATGAGAGTAAATGTACTAAAAATGGACTATTTAACCAGCACAATATTCATTATTTGTCTTTTAACATGTAGTGCTCAATTAAAGACAACATAATTATTGGGCCTGTATTTTATAAACAAAATCATGATAGTGATTTATATTTTAATTTTATTGAGACGCACTTGACCCTATTCCTTGACAATCTGATGTTGAATCAGTATAAAGAAACTTATTTCCAACAGGATGGAGCTCCAGCACACAATACACAACGTGTCAGTCTAGCACTTTATCAACTTTTTAATGATAGATGGCTAGGCTATAATGGTCCAATACTTTGGCCTGCTAGATCGCCTGATTTAACTCCATTAGACATTTTTTTTTGGACTAACTTAAAAACAAAGTGTTTAGTTCTCCTCCAACAACTGAGGATGAATGAGAAAATAACATTCATTCGAGACTTAAATTTACAATCTATTAGATGTGCAACATCTTCCGAATTGAGGAAACGAATTGAAATTTGTCTTGTGTTTTTGAACACAAATTAATACTTTTAAGTGAAAAAATACGAAAAATAATTATGGTTGCATAAATCGTAAATAATTTCCATCATATTGGTTTTCTTTTTATGTTATTACTATTATTTTTTAATATTTCTTCGTTAAGTACTTTAATTTCTTAGTAAACTACGTTATTTTAGATATAAGGTTTCGACCTAGGCAATAATCGAATTAATATTTGTTTTTTTGCATAGCCTATTTCAATATTGTAAAATTATTTCTGATTTTCAATATAATTTTTCTCAAAATAATTGTTGTTCAACCTCATATCATATTTATAATATACAGGTTACTATTTAAAAAATATATAATTTTATTCTATCGTTTGAGAACCATTGGTTTAATTTTCTGTTTGTTATTTCTATTAAATAGGGCCCTTCTTCCATGTCATTTCTTGTATATAACATTTTACTCTAAAGTCATTTGTTCGCCCAAAAAAGCGCTGGTTGTTTTAAAGGAAACACACTGTATAATTATTCCGGTGTGTTATGTAAAGAATGTTTACTGGAGAAACTACTCGCATCTTAGATTACACCGTATCTAATGTCTAGTACAGTGCCGTCAAACAGGAACCCCAAAGACGTTCGCGAAGTAGAAGACGCAGAAGTAAGTTTGATGTGATCAGATGAAGTTAGTGGCAGCTCCGGCAGCATCAGAACCACTTAGTGAGAATGCAGGGCACGTGATATCTGATGCAGAATTCCGTGAGCGAGGGCTGACAGTATCTTTCCGTTATCTCTCATACGTCAGTCCGCGTTAGCAGCGCCCGCCGCCCGGAATGCTCCGGCCGCACACGAGCTCTGCGCTGAATGACAGCCACCGGACATATTTTCATTACGGATTCCATTATAAAACGGAATTTGGAAATTATGCGATGGAAAACTCGAGGTTTTATGAAATTCGCCTCGGGCGAAGAATTTGATTTCGGGTCACGCGAATATTTTGTTGACATTGTTTTCTCTTGATTAAAAATTGAGTTCGTATTGGGTTTGCACGAATTTCACGCAATACTTTTTACCCTCTGTACAATTTTGGGGATTGAAATTTAGCAAAATACTAATTTTACTGTGAGTAAACTTTTACGCAGTTACTTCCATATTCAAAATAAATTGAATTTAATGTTTTGCATGTCAAGTAAACTTCCAGTTATTCAATTATGATCAAAATCAAATCAGTTTTCTTCACATTGTCATGAAACTTGTAAGTTAGTTATTGAATATACAGACACATATTCATCTAACGACATACATACAATAAACGGTATTTGCCTTTATTACAATTAAAGATTTCAAAGAGATTTTAAACTAAGAAAATTGTTCATTGTTAGTTGTTCCTGGAAAATTTCAGTTTTTTAGTATTTCAGTTCAGTTCTCGCCTAATCAGCGGATGTCAATATGTTGTAGGAAATATTTAACGAGTGTCTCATGTGAGAGTAGTGCCCAGTTAGAGTTATTTTGAGTGGAACTGTTCCATCCCTTAAGTAATAAATTGTGAATCTTGCGCAGTGAGCAGCCACTTGCAATTTGGCTTTTCTTGTGAAATATTCAAAGAAGTGCTACACAGTTTAAGGGCTCCTCTCCATTGTTTGCTTAGTTTTTGTGAAGTTTATTTTGTGAGTTCATGTAAGTAGCGTTGAGTTTTATGTATGATTAATGTTAATAGGGAATGTTATATCAGTCCCGATCTTTGAAAGTTATTGTAAAAGTTTGTGAGTAAGTGATACTTTGGATTATAATAGCGTCGAATTATTCAGCTCGTAAAAATACTTGATTTATATAGTTTATTTTGCTTGTTCGTTATTAAATATTATATAATTTTGTTATTGTTGAATATGTATGTGAATCTCGCCTGCGCGTATATTTCTCGCCATATGATCAGAAGTCATTTTCTAAATACACTTCGGAATCGAGTTTGCATATTCCATGAGAGAAATTTGTTATAATAATGAAATCGTGTTACAAAACAACCTTTTTACAAACTTAAAACTAGCAACTAAACATCAATTTTATACATTATTATAGATAACATATTAAATATTATAATTTGTTTTTTTTTTTTCAAAAACAAAACATAGAAATAACTTTATGTCATAATAACACGAATGGCGACGTAAGTACCATGTTCAGTAAAAATCGCAGAAGTATGAGTATTAAATTTTTTTCGACAGAATTCTTCATTTGCGTGTAAATTAATTCATATAGTAAGTTTACATGCAGTTTTGAAAATGGTTTCAGTTTTCAGTCAACATTATAAAAAAACTGTTTATATATAATTTTCAAATCAAGTGTCAAAATAGATTGGAAAATAGTGTCAGAACATGTGCATGTAGTTATTGTAAGTGATAGATTAGAATGTAAAACATAACCTTTTAGTATGGACTGTGTATAAAAAGTGTGCCTATAATAATCTTATAATAATGGAACATTTTTTGGAATATGTTTTCTGGAGCTGTGCCGTGAATGCTATTCTTCTTATTGTCTGTGTAATACTGGTGTTTCAAAGTAAGCACGCACAATTTCGAAACTGTATTTTTCGTGGTTACATAAATTGTTTTCAAACTAATTTTGAAGTCAAACCCATGAATTTTAGTTTTGGTTTGAGTAAGCATAAAACGGTTTTGACACTTTATACATGCAATTTTCAAAACTGTATGTAAATGCACTAATTAGTCGATTAAACTGTCGATTGCCAAACACAGGAACGGCTGAATGATGCAACGCAATATTTATTTATTTACGATCCTTGTTAAAAGTGGTCCTTTTAACGGTTGCTTAGCAAGTTAAAAGTATCGCTTTTTAACACTAGTGTTAAATTTAACATAGCAACGTGTTAAAAGTGATTTTTTTTGTTATTTTAATACGTTGCTAACGATTTGTATCAATAATTCAACAAATATAATCCTACTTGTCAAAATATCATACTACATGATTTATTTCATTCGTGGGGTTGTTTCACTCTTCACTCGGTTTCGCCTCGTGTCACAAACTTCCAAACTTATTCATAAAATGTCACTTGTAACACTTATATCATAAATAACTATTATTATTATCTAAAAAGTACATAGCGTACACACCGGCAAAATCAGGGGAACATATGACTGTTACATGGGTACAGATTACACATCCGACTCATTTTTGTAGTGTTAGTTCTACATGTACATTAAATAACTATATAACATTTAAATCTAACCGCTTAATAAATGAGTAAATATCATTTAACATTTTGTTTTAATGTAAAATAATGCCCGGCAGCGCACTGATCGTTACATTTCCAAATTCTTACTTGAAGTCGGTATTGCTACTGAACATTTTTTAGTTCTTTTGAAAGATACCCTGTTTCGAAGTGGGCTATGTACATAACCCAATTTTAAAATATTCGTTATATTAGTATTTCAGCAGAAAATGTCGCGGTCTACTTGTATATACATTTTTTAAAGCATGATTTTCTATTATATACACAAATATTTATAAAGTAATTAAGTACCACTGTATTTCAATAAAGTACCTGGGTAGCTTTAGTCCGGATATAGCTGTATTATGTAATATTTTTATTCAAATTCAAAACTTGACACTTTGTATTACTAGCATCAATACGTATATTCGAAACCTAATGTCCTGGATCTTATATTCTAGGTCTGCTACCAAATATTGCGAGGTAATGGGTAATGGGGTAAATAGCTCCGTGGTAACGTGTCGGACTGTGGATCGTGAAATCCTCAGTTCGAATCCCACTGCCGACAGTTACCAATTTAGATTTACCCCTGTGGTTCCCCCTCCACTAGCATCCTTGGGGGCTATGATTTGACGGCTGGTAACCGCACTTCATACGAAAAAATATATCACCTACCGAGATCTGCGTAAGCAGAGTGCCACACCCGTAATGGGTAAAAGGCGTGATGATATTTTTTTAAAAATTTTATTATAATATACAATCAGGACGCAATAAAATGACATTTTATATAATTATATGTTTAGAACATCGCCGCAATGATTTTTTACGTTATTTACATATTTTGCACGTTAAAATATGGTATTTTACATATTTTATATGTAAAATGTAGAATACTTTTCAATCGTTTAATCGTGTCAAATACTAACCCTGGTGTCTAATAAAGCACAAAATATACAACATCGAAATCATTGAATGTTTGTGCATTAATCAAATCATTAAAATATCAGATAAATTTTTAAACGCAAAATACTTAAGAAATTTGAATTTTGGTATATATTTTATTGTAGAATTACAAGTAGAACAGATAACGGAGCGCAAGCTTTATAATTACAGGATAGAATAAATTAGTTTCCTTAAATAAATGTTATTGGAAATTTACTATCAATATCAAAAATCGTGAAAGAGTTCAAGTATTCTTATTGACGTAGTATAGTTTCCAAATAAGCAATGTTTGATGAAAGTTTCCGTGCATGCTGCAATAGATAAAACATTCTTTACGTCCTGAAAGTTGAGAACATTGTTCATATCGTTGTTAAACGATGCTTTGTATTCACAAAGAAAGTACTAACAAGTGCACAAAGTATGTCGAAGCCTCTGGGAGCATCACGCACGGATCCCAGTCACGTCCTCCAGCGGAATATTTTCTATTCCAGGACGGCCGGAAGTAGGCTATTCCTGAAACACGATTTCAATATAATGTCGTTTATATTCTGATATTTCAATTTATCGGAAACGATGAGACTTTCCGATATTCTTTCGGTGCGAGAAGAGGATTAATCCCGCTGCGCTGTCTCTGCAAAATGTTTCAATTTTATTCCGCTGAGGTCACAACAGCAATTTTTTAACAACAAACAAATTTTAAAATATTCAAATTAACAAGAGGCGATTTCGACTGGCACTGGATACTTGCCGGTTACGTGTTTGGTTGGTTTCAAACAATGACGTCACACTGACAGAATGGTTACTGAAAACGCGCAGTTGATTTTGACATTAATCAAATTTGACAGAAAACATAAAAAATATGACCGCATACTAGTTTGAAATAATAACAAGTGAAATTCAAGCAATCAGAATACTGACCGTAGGATAAAGCTCTCGAGCATGTTACTGATTTGACATACCAAAACTGTCACCAGTTATATGACGTCATAAAAGTACCAGACGAAATAAATTGGTTACTCTATTTACTAACCATTCCTGTGACCAAGTACTAACCGGTGCCAGTCGAAATCGCCTTATAATACTGATTTGATATTTCAAAAATGTATCCGGTTACATATGACGTCATAGAAATGTGAGTTGAAATCAATAGGCGATTTCGATTGGCACTGGTTAGTACTTGGTAACAGAAATGGTTAGTAAATAGAGTAACCAATTGATTTCGACTTACACTTTTATGAAGTCTTATGTGAACGGTGGCAGTTCTGTTAAGTCAAATCAGTAACATGCTAGAGAGCTCGATTCGTCCAAGGGTTAGTATTCTGATTGGTTGAATTTCACTTGTGATGATTTCAAGCTAATACGCTGTCATATTTTTCATGTTTTCTGTCAAATTTGATTAATGTCAAAATCTACCGCACGTTTTCTATAACCGTTCGGTCAGTGTGACGTCATTGTTTGAATCCAACCAAGCACGTAACCGGCAAGTAACTAGTGCCAGTCGAAACCGCCTAATTGGTTACTGTATTTATTAACCATTCCTGTGACTAAGTACTAACCGGTGATTGTCGAAATCGCCTAAAGTTATTTCACATTCTCACAATAATTAGGAATTTATATCGTGTGCCTGTCTTAAAGGTGTACATAGGAGATTAACATGGGAAATCAGTTTTTTGCGTGCTGTTGCTCGGTGTTCTATCGGACAATAAAGATTGTGGTATCAATCGAAAGATATCATTTTTCTGAATGAAACGATGTAATAGTATATTACATAACGAGAGATGTAAGTAGCAATTTACGCACGAGTGAAAAAATTGACACACGAGCCGCGTAGCGGCGAGTTTGTAATTTCACGAGAGCGTAATTGCTTTACATCTCGAGTTTTGTACTATACTTTTTCTACGACCACTCAATACTATTTCTAAATTAAAAACAATATTCAAATAGTTAGAAATTTATTATGCTTTTTTGTTTTCTCTAATCCATGAATTTTTGATACACAGAGATTTTGTCCCCAAAAGATTATTTGTTGCACTTTTAGCTTTAGCTTGTATCTCCAGTGGTGTTCCAATTGAAATATCACTGTCGCTTGACATTTAATACTTAATATATTAATAAATATAAGTAAAAGATAATAATATTTAGTAGCATATATTTACCTCACAATAAAACACAGATTATAAACTATAGATGCAGATGGGAGACTTTAAAATATTACCAGTTTACATGTAATAATCACGCACATAACCTAAATGTCAAACAAGCTTTGTTTGTGTTTTTAAAAATATTATACAATTATTGAGCGTAGGGATACATGACGAAACATAGTCCCCTCTACATATATTATTGAAATATTTATTGGTGTCATAATTTATAATAAAGCCAGCAAAATATGAATTTAGTTATAAAATTTTATCAGTTAGTCTTTGAAACCATAACATTTAAATCTAAGATTTGATGCATCAAATTTTAATTATATTGGTAATGTGACAGTCAGTAATGCCAACTTAAATTTCATTTTCAAGTGTTACGTAATGAACATTACGTAACACTTGAATGAACATTACGTAACACTATTCGTAACAACGCACTTACATTGATTGTAGTTTGTTCTGTAATGACATACTTTCAGTAGTGGTCGTAGAAAAAATACATTACAATTTAGTTGTAATTTGGTTGCGTAAATTAATTTTTAAATGGCAAATAAATAGCTTGAAAGAAATGAAAACAAAATTGTCATGGGCGACTATATTTATTTTCTATAGAAATTGAATAAATCGGAGAATTTTCGAAACTTTAAAATTACTCTACTGAGCAAAATTACTAATAAATTGTAATGTATGTTACATCGTTTGATTCAGAAAATTGATATCTTTCGATTGGTACTACAATCATTATTGTCTGGTAGAACACCGAGCAACAGCGCGCAAAAAACTCATTTCCCATGTTAATCTCCTGTGAACACCGTTAAGACAGACACACGGTATATCAAGGCTTTGAAGTATTACTTTTTATCACGAATATACAAGTTATTTATTATAAACTTCAGTACCACAGTACATATTAAATATTATTTGAAATATAAAATTAGAACCAACTTTACAAAAAAATATTTTATAGTCAGTTCTCGGTTAAATCAAACAACCTCGCACATTGAAGTTATCGCACAGAACACTCAAATTTTATGTTTTGTTCTCAGCTTTTCATCGGAATTAACTAGTTCATTATTTATGCACTAATTGTTTCATTTTACGTATAATTTACTATCATACGACGTACATCTGCCGAAATTATCTTACTTTCACAATAATTATTATTCGGTTGCCAAAACTGCGTTGTTCGAAGTCATAGTATAATGGATTACTTTAGTGCTGATTTCAGAGTTCAATATATGTATTTCCACAAAAATCTCGTCAGCGATTTTTCATGATTTTAATACTTCCTTATACTTAGTAGATGAAAGTAAAAAAAAACACCCGTTATAATAAATTATTACGAGATAAAAACAGTGAAGTTGATTCTGGGCCCAGTTGAAATAATGAAGACAAGCCGAGGACAAAAAGTCTAACATTACCTACTCCTTATCGGAAATTAAATAGTTCTCGATTTACAATGCAAATGACTTTAATAAACCCCGCGGTCTCCTGCTGCCAGTGTTGCTAACTGGCTTCGCTGTGGCGGACAACTTCATTCGCCAAGGTCGTCACGTGCAGTTTCGTCCGAAAATTATACAAAATTTACCTCACGAAATAAGAAATTTGTATTTATGTAAATTCAAATCTGTTATAACCAATAAACTGCCAAAAAGGGTACTACAGTTTTGAATTATACACGACAGACGCAAACTTTTCCATGAATTATAATGCGTAATACCTTTATCGTTTTAACTTTATTTGTAACAATACATACACTACAACAGATAAACACGTTTTCAAGTCCACAAAATACGAATTCACTGTTTTCATGATGACATCTGTTTGCCTATGTGTTACGATTTCTTCTTCCACGATAACTCAAAATTTAACGAAGCTGTTAATGTTATATTTATAATTTATATTTTAGATGTTCTTATATTTAAATGAAAAGCTGATCAGATTTTTGATAAAATTGGTCAACCGGAAGTAGCAGTTTACTTAAAGCCCTTAACAGTATTTCGTGAAAAACACGATTAAATTTCTTTTTTTAACAATTTGTTATTTTGGAAGTAGCAGAATATACAGGTTGGTCCATCGGTCTATATTTTTTATTTTATGCGATTATTATAAATATTTCCGAAATTTTTTTCAAAGTTTATTTTACATTAAAATGCCCATGTATCTGCGGTATAAGTTTTTATACCGCGTGTTCCGTTTTCGCGCCATGGTTTGCAACGTAGTATTTTTGAATGGAACACGCTATAAATTTTTACAAAATTTTCAAGATCTTATATTTCTCTTTAAATAAGTTCTTATTCACTATAGTCCTAAAAAGATCAATAAAGAAACTATTCACGTTTTTATGATTCAATAATCATACAGAAAATATGCCATAAAATTGTGTGTGAAAGTTTAAACAAATAGATCTTTAATAATTATTATTTACTATTTTCACTTAGTTTAACAAGTTTTTTTTGTAATATTTTGTTTGTTGAACTAATGTTCAATTCGAATAATTTTTATAAATTTATTAGTTGTTTTTAATTTCATGGCGTACTTTCTGTGTGTGATTCTTCATTAATAAAACCGTGAATAATCTCTGTACTGATCATTTTAGGACTATAATGAATAAGGACTATTTTAAAGAGAAATAACAAGTCTTTTAAATTTTTCAAAAATATATAGCATGTTCCATTTAAAAATATAAAGTTGCATAACATTGCAAGAAAATGGAACACACGGTAGAAAAACTTATACTGCAGGTACATGGACATTTTAATGTACAATAAACTGTGTCTGAAAAAATTTTCGGTAATATTTATAATAATCGCATAAAATAAAAAAAATACAGACCGATGGACCAGCCTGTATAATTTTACATGTGTTTGATTACACTAATTTTATTAATTTTCATTAGATTTAGAGATAATAAAATATAAAGAAATTAGATATTATAATTCTTGCATTCCTTGTACAACATGGAAACCCTTAAAAATTTTCAATATTTTACGAAATGTGACACATGTCATTTTGATTGTGAAGCTGTTTTCTTAATGAAATATATGTCGATAAATTAAATAAATTTACGAAATAAAATTAAATTTCTCAAATATAAATAGAAAATAAACAAATAAGAAAGTATATTTCTATATCATCAAATACAATTTTGTATTGTTTAAGAGTAGTATTGGGCGGGAGGTTATGTGCGGGAAACATCAGTTTTTTTAAATATCTTAATAAATAACTGTAGAATAATATGAACTACAATTTTTAGTTCAAATTTTATCTATATTTTGTACCATTTATATAAAATTGTCGGGAAATTACAAGCTGATGCTCACATCCTTCTAATGAAATTTTATTGATTAAAAAATATCCAATCGAATGCCTGTATTTCTGATCAATTGTGCAAAAGTAATCATTCATGTCACAATTATACCGCAATTTCTTGGTTAAAAAAAATACTCAAGGGTAATACGACTAGAGGTGAATATTTTTTTGAAACTTTTTTGTTTTTGCAAATTATTACGTTAAAATTTCGTTAAAAAACACCACGACACCGAAGGTCGAGTGGTATTTGAGAAACTTTTGATGAGCGAAGTTTGTAATAATTTGCAAGTTAACACAAATAATTTTCTTTAAGAACAACAAGATGCACTATTTTTATAAATTTTATTAATGGAACCACTGCTAAAACGTAAATTTTCATACATTTTGCGAAAAAGTGAAAAGTATTATTTATTTTAAAAATGGTCAGGGTAACGAGATGTACTGCTGGGACCCGAATAGTCAGTAGTTATACAACAACAGGTTCGAAAATATTCGAATATGCAGTTGAGAGGACGAGATGTGTTTTGTAGGAAACACAGCGAGTCTGCAACTGTATATTCAGATGATTTTCGAAGCTCGAGTTGTATATGTTAAGACTATACAACGAATCAACCAATTATATTAAACAAATTATTTATTTATGTCAAAAATATTAATTATTTGTTTATATTCATGGATTGTATGATTACACATAATTCATTTTTCTACAATCGTTGCACAATATCGACATTGTTATTCCATTTTTGGTTAGGAAATGTTCAAAATTGTCGCTCTAGGGCGACAAAGTGACATATTGTCGCCCTAGAGCGACAAAAACAAAACAAAAATAATTTAGGTAAAAGAAGTAAATGATGCATTGGATTTTTCTGGTAATAACCTTGCTATTGCAAATACAGTTGGCATATACATACATACACTTCAACTTAATCACCATAAACGTATTCACTCTGTAGACTTTATGTCAAATCTACTCCATGTGTCAAATTACGATTTTTTTAAAATTTTTATTTTGTTCATAAACGTTGTCATGATTACGGTGACATGGGTAACTACAATTTTCCTGAATTGTTGTAGGCGTGACCAAAGATAATTTTGAAAATTAATTTTTTTTCTACAGCTTGACATTGTTCAACGATTGTAGAAAAAATATTGTGTGTATCTCGTCGGATAGAGCTTGTTCAGTGCACTTGCCGAGTTGTTGATCTCGGATTCGCCTCGATCAACAATTTCTCACCGCGTGCAACAAACAATGCTCTATCCGCACTTGATACACAAATAACTATTGTTTGCGACCGAAACACAACTTAGCAACGCAAATAACCGATATAATACAGCGTAACTAAGAAAAATAGAGCATGTGATTGGTCTATTTTCCTATGAGTTGTATAGTCGCTGATATACTGCTTTGATTGATCAAAATAGATGACGGCATATTTACTATGGCGTTGAATAATCATGTATAATACCACAATTATTATTAAGTATTATCGCCACAGGTATTATCGTATATATTGTGTTGTTATTTAAAAATTGGTCAAATTTGTAATGAGTAAAATAATCAGTAGAATTAAATAATACGTATGAAAATAAATATACTATTAGTGTTAAGTGAATGTAAATAAATCATTTTATCCACAACTGTTTAATAATATACCCATAAATAAACCGTTTTTGATCAATTAATGATCTTTGTTACTGTTGCTAATGAAATAATATTGACAGTTCGTTGAAATAATATTCTTCATTCGTTATGTCAGATTCAAATCTAAGTAATTTTTTCCACATAAAAAGTCAAAGACACTAGTTTTCTTATTTTTCATACATTTATTTTCTTTTTAAGCTTAAACTGTGGCTGAATATTTGATTTTAAGATTTTCTGCTTAATGTCAAATCACTTAAAAATTTTGTTAAAACAGTACGTATCCTAGCAATGGTTGCTACAATTTGTTTATGTTGATAAACAAACAATTTTTTGGGTATGTCAGAGCAAAAATCCTACTTATCTTATAATTTCAAAACTACTATTACGCGAAATGCGGATAAAGTATAGTATTCTGCTCGCATGTAATGGCTATTACTCAACTTCATTCTCATGAGTAATAGCATACATTACTTCCTCATTGAATAATATACTATTTGTTAGTTGTAATAAAACTTTTACGTTTTTCTTACAATTTCACAGAACCCAAATAATGAATAAAATGTTAAAATATTCTAATGTCAATATCATTGTTAAATTTCATATTTAGAACTTGGATGTTCAATTTGATGTTAGTTGTAATATATTAATCGGAAGTGGTAGTTTATTTGAAAATCTGTACAGTATTTTAAAGATATATCAATAAATAATTGAGTAATAGAAAATTTTTTTAAAGTTATTAAGGCCGGAATTTATGTACTGGGAACACCAGATTAAAAAATTTTTTTTATTACTTTATAGCTTATGTATATATTTGATTGATGTAGTGTACGTTTATATTGCTTGCGGGTAACTATTTGGGTTTAATTTTCCGTCATTTTGTGAGTACCCTGGCAGCGGTTGTCGAAACGTGATCCATTAAGTTGAGTTGGTATTAGCACGAAATTAAATTCACCGCATTACCGATAAAGTTTCTTACAGCGATCACTTTACATTTCAATTTGGTAAGGTTCTGTCTTTTTCGATTTCTTAGAACTTCGGTCGCCGCTTGTGGCTCGATTTGAAAGGTTTTATCTCATTGAATTTTAAATACTGAACTTTGTAAATTTCTTTCAAGTATTTCTCAATCTATTAAATACCCAGTCAGTACTTTGAACTAACCATGGAATGCATATTTAGCACAATTTATCAATTACGATAAACCAACTATCAACAATAATAAATAGAAATAGTAAGTCGGTATATGATAACGCACTGAACTGTGAATCTTGAGAATAAAAAACCACAGCAGAAATATTTTCAGGTAACATTGATGTCACTCTCAGGAATGGGTAAATATGTAAAAATAAACAAATACATACATGTATTATTGCGCAATTCATAGTCATACTTATAATTAATGAAGTGCAAGACCTGTTAAGATACAGAACAATAATAGTAAATGTAATATATGATATTACTCATGAGAATGCAGTTACGCGACTGATTTAAAACATTCAAATGAGTAATAGCCATTACATGCTTATAGAAAACAATACTTTATTCACAACATTTCGTCTTCACAAGATATATTTGTTTTGAAATTATAAGATAAGTGGAAATTTTGCAATTGATAAATAAAAAAATCTGATGTGTGCAGCACATAACCTCCCGCCCAATACTACTCTTAAACGGTACAAAATAGTATTTGATGATACAGAAACATACCTTCTTATTTGTTTATTTTCTATTTATATTTGAGAATTTTAATTTTCTTTCGTATATTTATTTAATTTTTTGACATATATTTCACTAAGAAAACAGCTTCACAATCACAATGACATATGTCACATTTCGTAAAAAATTGAAAATTTTCCATGGTGTACTAGGAATGCAAGATTTGTGAAATCTAATTTCTTTATATTTTATTATCTCTAAATCTAATGAAAATTATTAAAATTAGTGTAATCAAAACAAATGTAGAATTAAATATTCTTCAACTTTCAAAATAACATAAATTGTTGAAAAAGGAAATTTAACCGTGTTTTTCACGAAAAACTGTTAAGGGCTTCAAGTAAACTGCTACTTCCGGTCGACCAATTTTATCCAAAATCTAATCAGCTCTTCATTTAAATATAAGAAGCAATAATTCAAAAAATTGTATTTTTTTGTATTATAGTATTTGAGTTATGCGAGACGAAAAAATTGCCACAGACTACACACACACACACATACATACATACATACATACATACATACATACATACATACATACATACATACATACATACATACAGACATCATCGCGAAAATAGTAAAATCGTATTGTAGGGACCCTAAAACGTGCTTATTCATTGAAAACTCACTACCCAATTTTCTGACCAAAAACAATACCTCCCTTACCTAGAGGTAGGCGGGAGGTAAAAAATTGTTTGTTTATCAACATAAACAAATTTAGGAATCGTTGTTGTAGTAACCATCGCTATGTTAGGTACTGTTGTATAAAAATTTTGAAGTGATTTGGCATTTAGCAGAAATTCTTAAAACTAATTATTCAACTACAATTTTTGCTTAAAAAGAAAATAAAACTATGATAAATAAGAAAATTAGTGTCTTGTCTAGATTTGAATTTGATATAACAAATGAATAATATTATTTCATTGAACTGTCAACATTATTTCATAAGCAACAGTAACGATGGTCATTATTTCATAACAAAAAAAATCGTTGTATATTATTTGACAGTTGTGGATATATTCTATTTTTAAAATTAAAAAGGTAAACAAGATAAATATATCATCACGCTTTTTACCCTTTATGGGTGTGGCACTCTGCTTGTGCAGATCTCGGTAAGTGATATATGTTTTCTGAGGAAGTGCGTTTTCCAGCCGTTAAGTCATAGCCCCTGTAGTGCATTGGAAATAATCAAGCTATATAGCAGAGTTAGGATATTATTGCAATTAATTAAATATACTCAGAATGATTTTGGAAAAGACGCACGTCATCAAAAATATTACCAGATAATGACGTCACGATTCAACAACGTTTATATTTTTTTTTATATTTTTGTTAAAATGAAAATGAAATGCGTGTTGCATGACACGTGCTGCCATTTTTAGACATGATTTGTTGAAATAAACACAATATATTTATACACACATATTATAAAACACTGAATCACGAAGAGCACAAATTTTAACAACACAGTAAAGTTTGACAGTAAAGTGACAGTTCAATAGGAATTTTGTATGTAAACGTGATCATTTACCAATAGCAACAACATAGCGAACAAAAAATGTACTACAATTATTTTCAATAATTTAAAATTCCAATAAATGAATAAAATTGACTATAAAATCACTGTACATTGCATTAATATATACTTCTCTTAATGTTAGTATTTTTTACGTCGTTTTATTTTAAACATTAGGATACCTCAATAAACTTCACAAGTAATTTTTCACTTTATAAAGTTTTTTTCAGGTTGATGACGTGCGTCTTCTCCAAAGTCATTTTGAGTATAGCTGTTATGAACGCACGTAATATTAAGATGTTGATGTAAGAGGTGAACAGTTCTCAATAAACGGTAGAAGCGAACGGATGCAAGTGTTTCAATGAACCCTATTTCCCTGTCACATTGATAGTTCCGGTAACATACAACGAGGATTCTACAGCCCCCAAAGATGGTAGTGGAAGGAGAACCACAGGGAAAAATTTAAATTGGCAAGTAGTGTCGACTGAGGATCTCACGATCCACAGTTCGGTGCGTTACCGCAGAGCCATTTCAAATTATATATTTTGTAAATTAAAACTGCCCTGGTAAAAATCGGAATCGAATTAAAGGTTGAACGACAACTGCATTTCAATACTACTAATTCTACACATACAAATTAAATCCCATATGAAAGCGAAACCTTAAATTCTTGAATACAGTTTCTTAGCGGCAGTGAGAAGATACTTTTTCTATTCCATAATTTAAATTCCATGTTTTCCACTGACCATTCTTTCCACTAATTTTTGTCCAATTTATTTTCTTTACATTTAAATTTTATTTTATAATAAAGCACAATACATTTGAAATTGAATATTTTGGCCAATATCACAGAGATATTTATCATTAAAAATGAGTACTGTGATTCGAGTTTGTCGAGCGTGAGTTGTGTAGGCTTATGGTTTATTTGTTAAAACTACGAATGAAAAAAAAAAAACGAAAACTATAGGAAAAGTTGTCTGTAGTAATATAACAAGAGAATGAAAATATATATTGAAAATAATTTAACAGATCTTTCGCAAACTTGTTGCCATGCAATAGTTACGAAAGCCCGTAGGGCTTAAGTGGCTACTGCCAAATGGCAACAAGTTTGAGAAAGATACTGGAGAATTATTTTTTAATTTATCGAACTCTCGAGTTATATTTATTTAGATTATTTTTTAATTTCTTCCCCAGGTACGGTATTAAATTTATTTATTTTTTTTTTTTTGCTCATTTTTTACTATATACAATAACTATCTGACCATAGATTTAGTTATATATATGGATGAAGCGGTGGCTATGCTTTTAATACAGAAATATGTAACCAACATAAGAGAGAGATAGTCATATCTAAAATTACGCAGTGGGAGAAGAACAGCACATTTTCATGCCACCTAGCACGTGGTATAAATATGCTGTTCTTCTCCCACAGCGTAATTTTAGATATGACTATTTCTCTCTTATTTACATTAAACCGCTGTATGTAAAAATCAAGAAAATGTTTTCCACAGATATATGTAGTTTCATTAGGTTGAAAATTTTCTCGTTTTATAGTTAATATCCATTTCTTGCTTTAATCCACATTTTTTTTGGAAAACTGTAATAAATATTTATAAGAAATTTTTTTATAGCAGGTATAGCAGTCGTTTGGGCAAAAAATTAAAACGCTCTTTTTAAATAGTCACGCTTTCGGAATTATTTATTTATTATTTATGTATATATATATATATATATATATATATATATATATATATATATATATATATATATATATATATATATATATATATATATATATATATATATAGCGTTTCATCCTAAAGTAACTAATTTACCTGTCAAATGAAACACTGTCCTTTTTGTAAAATTATATTCACAACAGGATTTTACCATATTTGATATATTTAAATATGACTTAAATAATTGACAAAATTCTAAATAATAAAAGCTCGCACAAAAGTCTATCAAAACAATATTCTACTTACACGTCAAACGTCAAACCAAGTTCTTCTCATCTTTCCACCCGTCACGTCACATTCATCTCTCTATCTCTGTCACGCTGTGTTGGTTACAGACTATCTTTTTCTATACTCCTTCCATACATTTGATTAGTTCTATATATCTGACAACTGACTTTGTCAACAAAAACAAAAGTAACAGATTATTCCCGAAAAGAATCACTAGAGCTTCATTCTCAGTATAATAATTACTGGATTGGTTCAAACACGGACACCTGACATACAATGAAAAATTACATTGGTTTTAAGAATCATCAAGAAATAATAAGTGAAGAAAAAACTACAGAAAAAAGTGTCGTATAATTTTTCTTAGCAATAAAGACCACTGAAGGAAATTAGGAAATATGTTTGCTAAATTCGTTTAAATTCGCTGGTAAAATGGAGCAATCGATATAAAATAAGATGTAGAAATAGGTGCAGTATTCTCCTTTTCAATATGGTTGCATCGTTGTCAGCTGGCCAGTTTTTATTTTTAATGAAGTGTTTTCCCACACGGTATTAGCACGCCATACATTACATTAGAGCTGTCTAGCTAGAATGAATAAATAAAGAAGCGATGAATTTTCCATAATTTATTAACAAACTTTGCGAAATGAATTACGCGGACTACAGCTCTGGAAATTGGCCGATATTTTCTGTCATGAATTAAAAGTTTATAGCACTTCTGTTCATTGAAATGAAAAGGCGATAAGAATTGCCGATGCGCCTTTTCAATGTTTGAAAATAATTCATAATTAACGGACTCGTTCACACTTCACTTGCTGTCTACAAGCTTACGAATTCATGATTTACGTCATATTTATGCAGAATTAATCTTGCTCCTTTTATTTATAATTAAAACAAATAAAAATAATGACACTAAAGAAATTCTCTCAATATTGTGTCGTCAATTTCCAGGCAGCTATTAGAGTTTATACTGAGCCGTAAGTCAAGTTTAGGGTCTCATTTACCGCACCGAGTCCGGGCGAAATTAAATATAGCGGGGGAAAAAATGTCATAGCTTGGTTGTGGGGCGCTCCGGGTGGGTCCGGGACGAGTCCGGCTACTCCGGGTAACTAGAGCGGCAACGGAAACCCTAATACAGCAGCGGTTTTTGTCATGTTTATTTTGTTAAATAAGAGTGACTGTCATTTAGCGCTAATTTGCTTAGTTTATCTAATGAAGACGTTGCTGGTTATTTTGTTATATATTTTGGCCGCTGTACTGGGATCTGACATGTAGCGACATACCATCTAGCGGATTATTTTCGAACACAAAGTAGGGTGAAGATTCCCTTAGAAATAGATTACGTCAAATGGGAATAACGATTTTTGAGATAAAAAATGACCAAAATTGCAGTTTAACATCGCGAAAAATCGAAAAATAAATTGTACTGTGTGGTAAAAGTGAGTAATAATAAGTCCCGTATAAATCTGGACGTTACATTCCATTATTTTCCGAAGGTGGACAAACGTTTTATTTATAAAGTGAACCAATTTTGAGTGCAAAAATAACTTGGAAAAACTAACAAAAGTAAACAACATGAATTCGTTTACAATAAATAATATTCTCTGAATATTTTGAACCAGACGGTTATGTACATCTAAGTAAGTAAAATTTCAGGTTATAAAATGAATTTGCTCCGAAATCTTTTCACTTTGTATTTAACTTAGTTCATAAATTAAATCTGTATTCAAAGTTAATGTTTCTTATATTTGTTAATTTTGAGTTCTTTGTTTATTTAATTGATTTAGATCAAGAAACATGCAACTAACCTATAACAGTACAGCAATGTAGCAGTGCAGTTTTTCTCCTGAACCAGCCATGCAGGAACAAACAACACTCATCACTTGTTCATCTCCTGCAAGTTTCCTATTAATTTGATGGCGATCACCTCGTAAATTTGACGTTGACATAATATAGAAAGCCACTACACCCACAGCCAATGTGATTTTCATTTAATTTTTTCCCGCACTTAATAAATTGCCAAGTATATAAAATGCGTTCAGCTTCTTTAAATCTTAGTTTTCAGGATTTGTTGTAGCTCATTCGCAAATATTATTAATCGTGAGACTCAATTTTTTATGTTTTATACCCGAACAATACTAATGTCACATTCGAATCTTCACCCTAATTGACGCCATCTTGGACAGGCTACGCCCCCATTTTAGATCCAAATAACTAGGTTAATTTTTAAATGAACACATATCAGAATCTGATTAATGTGCATTTTAGCGCATGCAGTGCCGTCAAAACATAAATCTTAACGATATTTTTATTTTTACTTGATGGGATCACGAGATTTTTATAGATAACTATAACAGTATATTATACATTAAGGAAGAGAAGTGAATGATTTTTTCCCGCGGAGTAAAATTAAAGAACTAGCCGTAGGCCAGGACTACAATAAGACGAAAGAAAAAATACACTTTACTCCTACGATGTATATACTATGTTTTTCATGGCTCAAATATTTATAATAGTTAATATGTATTTAAAAATGATTTGAATTGAAATATGATTTATGATAGTTACCTTTGATTTGTTTTATTTTGTTCATTTTTCACAACACATGTCATTTGAGCACTAGACGGAAAATGGGATCTGCATTAAATTCGATAAATTATCAAAGGTAAATAATAAATAAATTCTCCAATAGCTGTTACATATGGTGTATGTTTGTTGTTTTAGGTTCGTATTTCAAGTTTGACAAAGGAGTTTTCGCGCCGCCGTCCGACATTGATACAATTACATATCTCTAAAGCGGTCGGAAATCATGTTTTTGTCGTACTAGTTCGACAAAAATTGCTAACTTTTTATGATTATATGTTGGCATCACTTCACTAATTTTAGCTAACTTCTGACGCTAGATATGTCAAAGTATTACATTGACATAAAAATATGATGGCAATATATCTACAATTGAGTATTTGCAATACAAGAAAACAGAATATTTATGGATTTTAAACATATTTGTAAGTAATTATAATTGAATTTGCAGTGTAAAATCCAAATAAAAATATGTAGATATTTTTGGTTATGATATTGGAAAATAAATATAATTGACATTCAAATGTTGTGAAGTTAGCAACATAAAAAAAATCCCTGTCATTAAGAAAATGAATAATACATTAAATTTATTTATTAAATTTACATAAATGTTCGGTCGGAAAATCTTGTGTATCCCTCGGTTGGAAACTATTTTGCGAGTGCTCGTATTTGCAGGACTCGCCTACGGCTCGTCCTATCAAAATAAACTCGCACTCTCAAAATAGCAGTTTCCAACCTTGTGATACAAATAACTATTGTGAAGCAAAATTTTATCATAAGAGTCTGTAAAGTTTATATTTAGCTACTATTGTGGCTAGCTTCTCATAGTAATATAAAATATAACAAAAATATAAGAATTTTTTTGCGTCGAAAATGTAAGTACTAGTAGCCATCTGACGGTTTATTTTGTAACCGCTGTATTTGGTAAAGTTTTGTAAATCAGCATTCACTTGTGTTTATATTTGTTTTGTACCATTTTTAGTTTTTAAATATTTTGGACATTGGGCGTACTCTTAATTCTCAGTAAATTTTATTATTGTATATTTTTCCTGATCGTAGCGTAGCATAGTAGTTAGCCTGGTATATTTTAAATACAAAACAAAACTGTTAAACATTTGTCTGGGGCACACGGTAAATTGGGCGTGTACAAATTGAAAAGTCAATAGCTCATTCATGTAATAAATAGGCCGTAATGTTCGTTTACATTATTGATTTGGCAAATATTTATATAGAATCGTTTGAAAATTAAAATACTATAAGAAATTATTTAACATTATTATTGAAACCTGGCGATCTATTTTTCTATGAATAATTATAGTAATTTATGATATAAGTGTTAAAAGTGACAATTTATGAGTAGCTAGTGTATGTTGAACACAAATGTATCGCGTATTGAACACATATATTCGTAATTACTAATCCACGGGCAAAAGAAACGCATCACTTTTTTTCATAAAATTTGATCGATTTTCTAATTTGCATAACTAATTTCCTTCGTAGGAGGTTAATCTAAACCTTGCTCTATAAAATTCCATTTTAAAATTTATTTATTGTTTACGCCAGAGTTATCACCCAAAACATATCGGTATGTTTCTGAATCAAATAAAGTCAAACTTGCGTTTTCCAAAAAATAAGGAAATAAAAATTAGTTTATATTACTTTTAACACTACTGTCATGAAGTGACACTTTTAACCCTCTATTGCATGAATTATTTTTTTTTTTTTTAATAAGGGCTCAAAAACATAATTTTTTACAAAAGAAATATTCATATATTTAAAATAAGTGTGTTACATAAATTTTTTCCAAAAATAAAAAAAAATTTTTTGTTTTAATTTTGTTCACTATTGGGTACATTATGAACAAATTCAACTTACAATAGAACTTTGGTCTATTGGGTCGTCTTCGCGTACTATACAAAATTGTTTGATAAACAACCTCTTCTAGGAAAACATCAGATAAAATTTTTTTTTGGAAATTTTGTAAAGTTGTATTTAGCTGTAATATATTAGCAGGTAATAAGCTGCTTCCTTCAAATTTTACATTTTATATCTCAGTTTCTGTAATTGTCCTTTTTCCAGTTAAAATTTGTTTTTATGTTGGTCAAATTGGGAGGAATGAGCTAATTGGCAATTGACAAAGTGTATATAATGTTCCCAAATGTTACAACATGATTGCCATGAATGTAAACTGCTTAAGAAAAGAAAAAAAAAATTTAATTTTTTGTTCCCGTTTGGGAACAGTATGCAATAGAGGGTTAACTTGCTAAGCAACCGTTAGAACGGGCACTTTTAACAACGGTCGTTGATAAAATGATTTATTAAAAAGGCATGGATATTAATCTATAAAGTTATGACTATTCATATTATTTTTTTATGTGTCCTGTGCATACAGTATGAAAATCAATAATAGAAAAGCTAGTTAAATAACTTGTTTCGCTGCACATAAATAAATGGAGCAGCGCATAATCTTCTGAATATAGTCGAGTAGTGAATGTACGACTTCGAGTGCCGTTCCGACTGCAGCAGCAATGGAATCTGTTAGATTAAATGCATATATTACGTTATATTTAAGACGACATGAGAATTTCTGAGCTTGCAATACAGTGAGACTCGACGACTTATTTAGTGTTTGCAACATTACATACATGTGATCCGTTGATGAACTTGTGAGCGCGTTCATTTCATCAATGTTCACTTGCAGTGTTTGATCCAATCCTGTGCGAACACGTGTCCTTCACAGCAGATGGCAGCAGTGTCCGCCCGCGCTGCATTCCATGCCGTGTTTATTGTCCGCCGGGAATGATTTATTCAACAGTGGAAATACTGGAAATCGTCCCGACCACTTATTCCCGGTTCTTCTTTCTCTGCGCTCTGTCTGTTTCGTTTCGTTTCAGCGGAAATAATATTTATTACTGCAATATACAGAACAATGTACGCTAAGAAGGATGAAATGCAAGCCTAGTGTTCACATTATTTACTGTAATTTATGTTGCGATTATTAATTTTAGAAATCCGTCTTCTCAAGGTTTCTTACTCAAAATACTTCAACAAAATTATACCTATACTCCCGTTTCCTGTACACAAAAAACTAATGTATTATTCATGACTAGTGACGTTCAATGATTGGTGATTTATTTGTCGGTAAATGACCAGTCATTTTTAGAAATTTAAATATTAATTTAAAATCACACTCCTGACTACTGAAATGAGATATTATACCCTATATGCAGTCATAAAAAAGTTAAATAAAAATAACAGACATATTCGTATATATTAAAAAAAAACAACAAAGAATATAAAAAAAAATTCAGTTATGATTATAAATTAAATGAATAAAAAAAAATTCGGCTTTTATTTGATTGATCTTTTTATAATAAATCCATATTAACGTTTTCGTTTTTCTTATATTGTTGATGGTAAATTTATTATTTGTGGAGACTTTAATTTGCCGTACTTAAACTGGACTTAAATCATTTGAGCAATATTGAAATTGATGAAGATTTAGTTTTTGACATTTTAGGCAAACTTGATACAAAAAAGGGTGCAGGTTCAGATGACATACCTGCTATTTTTATAAAAAATTGTGCTAGTACTCTTTGTGTACCCTTGACGTTATTGTATAATAAATCCTTATCTGAATCCTGCTGTCCTCTGGTCTGGAAGCTTGCCTATGTAATTCCTATTTATAAAGGTGGCAACAAGAGTTTGGTCGAAAATTATAGACCAGTGTCAAAGCTATGTATTTTTGAAAAAGTATTTGAGTTAATAATTTATAAATCACTCTATTCTGCAGTTAAAAATATAATCATTTCTCAACAACACGGCTTTGTTTCTGGTCTGTTGAGACTAATCTCTTGGAATATATTGATTATATATTAACGGCCATGGATGATCAAATCGAGGTAGATGCCATTTACACTGACTTCAGTAAAGCGTTTGATAAAATTTCGCGCAGTTTATTAATTGGTAGATTAGCTGAAGTTGGTGTTACTGGTCAGTTGCTTCAATGGTTTGTTTCTTATCTGAGTGACAGGAAACAGCGGGTTGCTGTCAATGGTTTTTCATCTATGGATTCTGTTGTAACATCAGGGGTACCTCAAGGATCTCACCTAGGGCCATTGTTGTTTATTATTTTTATTAACAATATATCATCTTGTTTCAATTTTGCAAATTTTATACAATATGCAGATGATTTAAAAATATATCACAACATTGAGTCTGTCAGTGATTGTATAGCACTTCAGAATGATGTTGATAGGTTTGTTCAATTCACCAAAACACTTAAATTATCACTCAATATTGCCAAATGTTTTCAAATAAAGTTCACGCGGAACAGAAATGTTTTTAACTATGACTACCGTATAGATGCTACTGTTATTAATAAATTGAATTTTGTTAAAGATTTAGGTGTTGTATTAGATAGTAAGCTTCTTTATGATGTTCACATTGATGGCATTGTTAAAAAAGCATATAAGATGTTAGGCTTCCTAATTCGAGCAAGCTCTAATTTTAAACATCCATGTACTTTAGTTACACTCTACATTTCTCTTGTGGGAAGTCAGTTAGAATTTGCTAGTTTATGCTGGAATCCTTCTTATAAAATCTATATTAAACGCATTGAAAGCATTCAAAATAAATTTCTAAGACTGTTAAATAGAAAATTTCCAACATATCAATTAAATTTACTTAGCCTTGAAAAACTGAAGAAAGTTGCTGGATTTATCTTTCCTTCATAAACTTTTTAACAATGCCATACAATCACCTATATTGTTATCATCATTTAATGTCCGAGTTCCTAGTTATGGAACGAGATCGATACATATGTTTTCTGTAAGACGTTATAGAACTAATTCTATTTTGAACTCACCTGTAGTCAGATTGTCTCATTTATATAATGAGTTTAATTTTCGTATTGATTCACTTGATTTATTTTCAAATACATTGGTTCAGTTCAGAAGAATGATTACGTTCAACTAGATGTAATATTTATATCACAATGATTTGGGTTTTTCTTCTTACTTTGTTTAATTGCTTATGTACGCAATGATATGTATTTCTTTCTAGAGCTTCTCTGTTATTGGGGACTAATTATTGCTGTTGAGAAGACGAATTTTGAAATAAATAAATAAATAAATAAATATTGCCATATTGGGCTTACGACGGCACACTGATCGTAAATAATTAACAATAATTGAATAATTCAATAATAATTAAACAATCGATCAGTCAATCCTGGTTTTTAAGGTCAAACATACGCGTCGAAAGAACGAACCCTTTATTTTTAAAAAAAACAGCAAATTCTGTATTCTTTATTTATTTTCATGTTTTTTATGTTCCAACTACCTCCATTCGTCAAAATATCATGGATTTTTTACAGTGACTTGTACATTGCAATGTCAGATGAAGAACATATTTTCGTTGGGTTCGTTCACTCCCATGAATTTTGTTTTGCAAATTCAAATTTCAATAAATTATTTCTTACAATTATTCTTATCGAAAAACAAAACAATTATTACTGTGAAGTCTTTCAACATTCTAGTATTTATATATGTGGATGAAAAGGATAACTGAAACATTCAACTATAAAAAAATATTCGTTGAAGTCTAGTTGGTCAAAAATTCAGAATTTTGATACTGAATTTCTAATTCCCATGAACGACGACAGTAATGAAAATAATTCGTATATTTATAAATATAATCGTCTATAACATACTAAAATTATTTTACATTTGAATTTACAGTTTTTGAGAAACAAATAAGAATATACCAAAAAACACACTTTTTGGTATATTTTTATTTGTTTCTCAAAAACTGTAAATTCAAATGTAAAATAATTTTAGTTTGTTATAGACGATCATATTTATAAATATACACATTATTTGTATTACTGTAGTCGTTCATGGGAATGTGTGACATACATTTATTTGACTACTTTGAAAATTATGTTCATGTATAATATGTAAACAAAATTGGCATTTTAAAATTTATTACAAAACTTTGGACTTTTATCTACAAACGTAGGTATAAAACATTATATGTTTCATTTATTATAATAATGATATATTGTTTCAAAAAAGTCATGTTCATCTTGCGCTATCTTCAGCCCGTATGGTTCACCTTAATGGTTATGTTTACGTACCGTTTCCTTTTGAATAATAATTAACCTACACATTACGCATGCGTTGTCAGTTTGAAAAATGACCGATAATTTTTTGTTTTACCTTACCAAATAAGTGACCTGAGCGGTCATGGTAAATGACCTACATCACTTTTTATGACAAATTTTATCATTTGACTATCGAGATCTGCAATTGTAGAGCTGCAAGCAAACAAGATATGATGTAACATTTGTTCAATTACCTCCTCTAATTAGGGATTAATTCTCTTTTTAGTTGTTATAATTTCGCAGCTGGTTTCATGCATTAAATAAATTGATTTGATTCTTTTGAGGGTCCGCAATTTTATATAGAAATTTTATAGTTTTACGCATTATCATTTCACTATACATAATTATGCAGTCATAGATGTTTAAACATACATACATTTGCTAAGAGTCATACAGTAATATTTGTGTTAATTTAAAGGTATTTATTTCAATTATATAGTTTAGATTTGATTGTAAAGTTAAACAGCATCGTAAAATGGTCAAATAAAAAGCAAAATGTGAATAAAAGACATAAATTAAATAAAGTAATATTATTTTCAAGCCTATAAATAAAGTGATCAAGTGAAATATTCGTACGTAAAGCTAGTCTTTTGTCACGAATAGGTGAATAAAAACACGAGTGTAATGAGAGCTGTAAGACCCCTGATTATATTATTCATTAAGGGAGAAATGTATATGATTTTTTCCCTCGAAGTAAATACGATAAGGGAAAAAATACAATTCTCTCCTGCGGTGTATATATATATATTTTTTCACAACCCCAATATTTATGACGAGGTTTAATATATTTCCAAATTATTTGAGTTTTAATATAATTTATGATACTTACCACTGATTTGTTTAATTTTGCTCATTTTTACATTATTTGAGTACTTTACCTCACGACGTAGATATGAAATTTGCTATTTCTACATGACTTTGGTATCATAGAAATCTAGTTTCTTTCCCGGTCATGGAAAATGGTTATTTAAGTATCAAGGCAATGAAGTTTTTATCATGAATACATAATTTATAAACCACTGAGTGATAAAAAGCAACTTCAGTTTGAATTATTTAAAATTTTAAAAAACTTAAAAAAATTAATTTTAAAGGTTAAGTTTACATATCTGTGAGTTGCCAGTTTAGTGAAACATCAGGCTTGCCAACATCCGGCATTGAAGTTGTCGGAAAGAACACTCAAAATTATGTGTTTTGTTGCCAACAGTTTCATCAAAATATTGTTTTATTTTACATATAAATTTACTATAATACATCATATATCTTCCAAAATTATCCCACTTGTGCAATAATTATTTTACGGTTGCGCACACTGCGTTGTTCTAAATCGTAATATACCTAATGAATTATTTTAGTGCCCATTTCAGAGCTTTTAATGACAATTTTGATGTACTAAAATTTTATTGTTGAAATATTTTTTATAAAATTTTCTAATTTTCAAAATTTTTAATGAGTATTAAAATATTAAACATTATAAATTGCTTTTCTTTAAAAACATTATAAATTGTTTTTCTTTAAAAACATTATAAATTGTTTTTCTTTAAAAATATAGCCTAGAATAAAGCAAAGGAAGAATTAACTACCATATTCAGCAAAAATTAATAATAAGTATTCAGTAATTTTTACTGGACTCTTCAGTTGCATGCAACTTAACTGAGCGGTATTATTAATTCTCAGTTTATGTGAAAGCAGTATTCTGGGAAAAATAAGGTTTTTCAAAAATATCTCAGTAAGTAATTGGTTTATTTTAAATTTTGTTATAATTAGAAGATGTAAACTAATATACGAGTAAAAACCAATTATTTTTTTCTCTATTTAGTAAGTTGTTTAGGTAGTGGATCATATGCTGGGCATATTAGAATAGTTTTATCTATGTCAAACTATGGTTTCTAGAAAAATCGTAAATTATCTCTTAAAATAATATGTGCCAAAAAAACAATGTTTCAAATGAGTCATTCTTTTCATACTCGACCAATAATATACCCGACAATCTCCGATTTATTTATAAATGCTTTAATCGCTTTGTTTTGTCCAAAAATCAAGAATAAAATACGAATTTTTATTTTTTTCTTGAATATTTTGCATTTTATCATTGGAAAAATGATTTGAGTGAAAATAACATTTAGCAGAAAATCTTAAAACCAATTATTCAGTTACAGTTTAAGCTTAAAAAGAAAATAAGTGTATAAAATATAAGAAAATTAGGGTCTTTGGCTTTTTATGTGGATAAAATAACTTAATAGTCATTTTGATTTTACTCTTTTGACAGGTAAGATTAAAATCTGACATAACGAATGAATAATATTAATTCATTGAACTGTCAATATTATTTCATTAGCAATAGTACCAAAGGTCATTAATTAATAAACAACGGTTCAATTATTGTGTATTATTTAACAGTTGTGGATAAACAATTGTTGGGAATTTTGTTGGTCGAGTATGAAAAGAATGACCCAAAAGTAAACTATGTAACGATTAGTGCATTCTATGCTAATGAGGCGAGTGTTTTATAAATAATATCATAGCTGTCTACAAAATAATAAATGAAATAAACTGAAATATATGAGTGCATTCTTGAAGCAGATAGCTTTGGCTTTCGTTAATCAGTGGTGTGGATGTCAGCGGGGCGACAGGAGACTTTCGCCGTCTCATTTTCTTTCACGACCGCAATCAATCATTGGCGCTGCGGATGGATTAGTGTCACGTATCAATGACACCTTATCCCGGGTAACGCCTCTTTTACAGATTATTATTTCACATTCCTCAAAACAAGGTTTCGCTCTATATATTTAATGAAATACGAATTAATTAGAATTTACTTAAGCACTGGGATCCTACACTATTAATATTTTTTTTTATGAAAGTTTATCTAAACTGAAGAGTATCTGCAGTTTAAAAAAGTCGATTGTTATTCATTAAGTCATATTTATTTTTTTAAATTTTTGTAACGTCAGAGTTGTCGTGAGTTGTGCATCTCAAACAATGGGGATTGTAAATAATTGTAGTCACATAAATGTTCTATTTTACATTCATAAAAATAATTTCATGTTCAAGAAAATTTTCAGCTTTCTTTTTATATGCACTCAATGAAGAAAATTATATTATTTACAAAATTATTAGGTACAATTAAAAAAAGTATTATTTTTGAATATAAAATTTATTTATCTTCTTTTTTCTGCATTGAAAGAAAATGAATGTATTTTAAATTTTGTTTTCAAAAATAATGAAAAATAAGTCGTTTTAATTAAAAAAAAAAAACATTTTTATTTAAAACGATATCATTTTGAATTAAAACTACTCTTATTCAAACTACTTCGACTCCATAATGAATCCCAGTTAAATATTTTGATATGTTCCTTCAAAACTAAATAAATTTAAATACAAGTATATTTATCAAACCTAGAAAATGAAATCGGATTGGCACTATTCAAATCAATTTTTCTCTTCATTTAAAAGGAAACAGTTTGCTCCAAAAAACATTTTTATCAGTGTATTGTTTAGAAAAAAAAAGTATCTGCAGTTTAAAACAGTCTTGATTGTTATTCATTAAGTCATATTTATTTTTTAAAATTTTTGTAACGTCAGAGTTGTCGTGAGTTGTGGATCTCAAACAATAGGGATTGTATATAATTGTAGTCACATAAATGTTCTATTTTACATTCATAAAAATAATTTCATGTTCAAGAAAATTTGCAGCTTTCTTTTTATATGCACTCAATGAAGAAAATTATATTATTTACAAAATTATTAGGTACAATTAAAAAAAGTATTATTTTTGAATATAAAATTTATTTATCTTCTTTTTTCTGCATTGAAAGAAAATGAATGTATTTTAAATTTTGTTTTCAAAAATAATGAAAAATAAGTCGTTTTAATTAAAAAAAAAAACATTTTTATTTAAAACGATATCATTTTGAATTAAAACTACTCTTATTCAAACTACTTCGACTCCATAATGAATCCCAGTTAAATATTTTGATATGTTCCTTCAAAACTAAATAAATTTAAATACAAGTATATTTATCAAACCTAGAAAATGAAATCGGATTGGCACTATTCAAATCAATTTTTCTCTTCATTTAAAAGGAAACAGTTTGCTCCAAAAAACATTTTTATCAGTGTATTGTTTAGAAAAATATTTAAAGGAAATAATATTTATTTATGTTTGATTTGTAATTACTTGCGAGGACCTTAAAGTCACTTTTCATTCAAGGTACATGCAAAATTTCATTTCGTACTGGTTACTAAAGTTGTTAAATTATAATAGTTATTATCAGAAATTATAAAAAGTTTGTAGAAATATGAGCTGATACAAGTAGGCTAAATAACAATTTCTATAAGAACAAGTATTTGTTTATAAGTAATGAACAAATTTAAAGTTCTGGTCCTAGAACTTTAAAGTTTCACTTTTTTACGATAAAGATTCCGATAAATGTAATATTAGTAACCAGTATGAAATAAAATAACTTTTCGTGGTAAACAATTAAAATATACTTGAAAGCCATTCATTTCAGAAACATAAATAAACTGAATGATAATTTTGCTGTGCTATGTCATTCAACATGTCTTTAATTTGGTTGCGTCGAACTAACTACGTGGTTTCATTATCGCGCGAATTCTCAAACAAGTGTGATTTGTGTTATTTGGTTACGAATTCAAAACGAAACAGAAATCTTCAAATTAGATGCCAACCATTTGATACTTCAACAATATGACAACTCAATAATAAGAGAAGTATAAGAATATAATAGGTGTGTAAGAGAGAAGCTTAAAAAGACAATAGTAATTTATTGTATTAGTGTAGAATGTGGCATATTAGTCACGAAAGTAAAAGTTTAGCAACGAACCCAAAGGGTGAGTTGCTACTTTTCTTGAGTGACTGTTGTGCATTCCACACGAGTGCAATACAACGTTTTATTCAGCACCACTTACGTCTGTATATTTTCGTTTTTTGTCTGACACTAACAAGACATTTAATATGCTATTTATAAAATATAGAAATTATAAAGTAGCCAAGAAATGTTTTTTTCTGATCTGTCATTGTAAATTGTAAGCACGAAAAAAAGTAAACAAATAGATGAAAATGTAGAAATACCTCTAAATATCCGATTAGAAGCATAAGAAGCATGTTTCAATTTAATTCCGAAGAAGTCCGGAGACATTTATTAACAAAGAATTTAGTGAATTAAATCAGTAATAGGGGACACGCATAATTTTTAAATATAATTTTAAAGTGAACTTTATACTCCCTGTATCTATAGAAAAATAGTTAAGAATTAATTTGTTTATCATAAAGGGGTAAATATTAATATTTTAGAAACTAGTTTCAAAAAACGCACAAAAACGATCGTAGAGTGTGCCGTTGTCTGTTGTGACGTCATTTTCCTTGTTCACATAGAACATGAGTGTTGGTATAGCATACTGTTTTCGTCTGTTTTCATGTGTTTTTGAAGGTTTATTTGAATGCGAAAGTGACATAATATATCAGGTTGATAAATAAATTAATTAAAAAGTAGAATATTGTGGTTAAATGCTATGAGACGAAATAAAAACGATATCTCTCAGCAATCAAAAGGTCATGTGTGTGAAGTTTTTCTATTCTCTATCTTCCACCATGTTACTATTAAAAGGACATCAGTCTCTCCGACAACCCATGCCGCACCAGTGCGATAGTAATTTTAGACATGATTAAAACGCTGAATGATGTTTTATAGTTTATTTATTAGTAAAGAAAAACTGTAGTTGATAACAAAAATTTAATTATTTAATTAAAAGAACTTAACTAAAATTATTTAAAGAGCTGCACTAAAAACTCTTGTTAAAGAAAACTTTGATCTTCTTCATTACGTTCAGTCATAAACGAATATTATTGCGCCGGAACCCATAGTTTACAATCATAAGTCTCGCAGTTTACATATATTACGAACAATGAGGAAATATTATCTGGGATGACCGATACAGCAAGTTATATGTTTTTTTTATACAGACCATTATAGTTCTCTAGGGACTGATATGATTTAATATGTTTTTCTAGGTATTTAGCATTAAAGATTAATATTGCAACTTTTTAAAGAAATTATTGCATCGGTCTCCAGAGACCGATAATGCAGACAACGTGTTAATATAATTATTACTTACACTTGTGTTTTAACACTAAGAATTTCTTCCCTACTAAAAAATATTCTGTTTAATCAATTCCATAGGCATAAAGGCATCGATATTTGACAAATAATCACTTTTTACTTTGATAAAGCCGGTCTCTGACATTATATATTTATAATAAAATGTTAAAGTAGAGATATTTTAACGTAAATATACCGCCAAATACTTATAGGTAAACTCGGCAATCTACGCACAGTGGTCGGCTGTAGGTTAAATTATGAATTTTTAAATATTAATTTCTTATAAAAATTATGAGCAAAATATATTTTATGTGTTACGATACGAAACAACTAACATTAATGTATGTAAAAAACAAACTTTCATTGATTTTTAAATTTCATGCGTGTCCCCTATTATCTTCTCCGTCTATTATTCTCTCACTGAGTGAGGTATGTTAGATATTATTTATTTCAAATAACTATAGTTTCAGTTTTATTATGAGTCAGTGTTGGATAAATATAATACTTTCACGCCGGAATTGCTATCTTTAAAACTCAAATATATTAATAATTAATAATTTTTATAATGTCCAACCTCTAACCGTTACGTTAAAGTTATCCTAACAGTCCTAGTGCGTATTATAAATTTGAGGTTTGCTATTGGGCACAGAATACATAAACACTGCCTTCTATTGACAAATAGAAACAAACACTTACTTCTATTGGTACACAGAAATATTGAAATATTGTAAACAAATAAGAATATCGCGTTACCTAGTTACGAGTGTGTATTGATAAGCCTAACATGAAAAACATTAGTGTATTTCAAAACTAATTTTTATATATTTATTGTAATCACCTTTTAATTTTATACACTTAGCACAACGATCATAAAGTACTTAGTTTTAAGCCTTTAAAAAAAGTTCTTTTTTCTTCAAACGTCATTCAACAAGCAGAAGTTCAATATTGTCGCCGCCGGCGTAAAAGTGTTTCCTTGGCAACACATTTACTCCGGCGGCGGACAAAGTAAAATATCATGCAAAATAGTAAGGTTGTAATTCAATAATTTGACAGTTAAGAATAAAACAAATAAACAAAAATAACAAAATAACATATTCTGTGGCAAGTACAAATACTGGATACGGTAGAATATTTGTTGAAGTTTTGAGCATTTTTTAATGTTTTAATGTCTATTTTCTATGTTTGAAGAAAAAATAGCATGTGTTATTCGGAGTAAATGTGACTTTGTGTGCTTCGCATGTAATTGTTCGACTCGCTTCGCTCGTCGATCAAACTTACATGCTTGGCACCCAAAGTATCACATTTACTCCTAATAACACAATGTACTATAATTTGGCTTACATACCACTCTAAAATATTCCAAGAATCTTCTTTAAAAGGCGGCAAAGTGACTTGGAGGTTGTCACTCTAGTGTCCATATTCATAGTCGGTGGTCACTTTGGTACTTGAGTATTACTTCGCCAAGTATTACTCCGGTCGTACTTGGGCTCAAGCACATGACATGTTTCATAGTCGAAACTTCGTGAATTTTCGGCTAAGTACTAACCTTGAGGTAGAGATTTGGAGAAATTTTGTTTTTGCATTGGGAATATTTGTAATCTGACAATTTGACAGTATACTTTATATAAAAAAATCTGTTCTAGGCACCACAATACCTCCAACCATAGATTTCTTATCTAAGAATGCAGGAACAAGGACCACTACTATCAAGAAAAGTGTAAGGAACGCTCATCCCTTCAAAAAATGATGACACATGTCGAAAAATGTACTTTTCAAAAAGCATATGTTTGCAGATTTAAACGAATATGTCAAAATATAAGAACGTGTATAATTCGTAAATGGTGACAATAAGTTAACAATGTTTAAAACAATTGTAGATAATAATACTTGGAACATTTATTTGTTTTTATTTAGTATTAGTTTTAAATATAAACTAATAAAATACTACTATGATAATGTAAATATAGATAATCTACAAATTTGAACACCGCAAGGTAACAAATAAATATTTACTTATTTGCCATTTTGTGGCTGTAGTGAAGGACTCCACTGAACGTTCTTGCCCTTTTTAAAATATACGTTCAGCTCCGCCAATGCTTGTGTTCGCTGGAATCCAACTGAAAGCTAATCTGGAGACTTGCGAACTGTGAACGAAGATAAGCGGCGATGGGGATATAGGAGTATTGCTCGGGTTTCCCCGGTATTGCACTAGGAACGGAGCAGCCGAGCCATTAGATTCCGCACCAAATGAAGGATCTGATGGACGATAGCTCTGCAGATATCCGCGAGGGAGCAAAACGAAAAGTGTTCTAATATATTACATTTGCAGTAAATATGTATGATCAAATTATAAAGCTGATATCTGGCTGACGTGAATTGCTAGAACAGATCTCAGAATATATTTTGCTGTTCCAGTATCGTCCAATAATAAGCCATAAATGGATGTTAGTGGATGGAAAGACACAAGAATATTTTGTATGTTGATTATTTAACGCCAGTATAAAATAAGCCATAAAGAAAGAACAATTTTATCGCTTTGACAGTGGTTAAATAGGAAGGTAAGTTTTTGCAAAGTGGTTAATTCCCACGACTAGTTTTTCATAATGTAAAACACTTGAAAATTCAACCAATGGGAACAGTATTATACTGATAAAATCCAGTTACCCGCTTTACCCCTGATAATTTCCCGTTGCCAAGGAAATAAATAATTGTTACTGTAAATAACTGTCAGTGTGACAGCTAATTAATATATCAAGTTCCATTTTGCTTTATCTTTGGAATTTATCTTATCAAATACCACGCGACCTCTCTGATTTTCTCAGATAAATTTTTATTTTTAAGCACTCACTTTCTTTGCTTTTAAGCAAAACCACTCAAGCAAACTGACATTAGGTTATACCTCTCCTCCTTCGGAGTCGGGATTTACCATACAGTTTGCTTTCGTGATTGTTGTTAAGCAAAAATAAACTTTTATCGATAAAATCAGAATGTCTTCTGATATTACTCTTGATAAAATATTATTTACCTTTCTCCTATCAACCATATCAAAATACTAACTACATTAATGTCATTCATGAAGAAAATATGTAAAAAAATATGATATACAATAATTTCCATCAATTGCATTTTTAAATAAAACTCTTCATAAATAAAATGTTGGTAAATTATCTCGCCGAATTACACTCCAGTATTTTATTTTCTTCAGATAAATTTCAGTTTGACAACTCATCCTTGTAACCTGACAGCAACTTTTTAAAAAATAAAATCACTCCACCTACGGTGTCGTGAGTTTATTAGAATAGTTTTCTTGTCAAATTACAGGATAACAAGGTTTCGTGATCAACAGAAATTTATCCTGCAAAATAAAAAGCTCTTGTATAATTACAGTTGATAATTTATTTACACGTATTTTTAAAGCCGGTCTTTCCATCAACCATTATACTTCCGAATAAGTTATTCGGCGAATAAATAATAAATTACGCATCGAAACATGGCACCTAGAAGCATTACTCGGCCAATAATTTATTCGGTATTTTATTCATAGATAGACATATCGGCCCTGAGAGGAAAGTGACTAAATATGGAATAGGAGCCTTATATGGAATACCGCCATTTCTCTAGTGCCCGGTTTCACCAAAGATAGTTAAATTTTAAACTTAGTTTAAACAAATAAAAGCAAGTGGAAGTTGCATGTCATATAAAGTAACTAACATTGATGTCAAAGATTCGATTTGCTTTTATTTATTTAAAACAAGTTTAAAAATTAACTAACGTTGGTGAAAACGGTCATAAAACCAATAGTTGAAAACACAAAATAAGAGTATCTTCAATTTCATTCACTCGCTTTAGTATCGCACTCATTTCATTTAGCGATCGTTGTTTCTCTGCCAGGAGTGTTTTGTTTTCTTGGTGCTACAAAATTTCTCAAGGTACTAAAAATTAAGATATTTTTCCCTAATCCAATATGATACTCTGATTATATGTTTAACATATTGTGTTTATATTTATTTTAATAATTTCGAAACGATTCATTTTACATGACATTACTTATTGAATACGATGACTTTGAACTGGTCAGAAATTCCAAATATGTACACTCACTGGGGGCTAATTATGGAATAGCTTAAATGTATAATGTATGGGCTATGGGCACAAAATGATTGTGATAGTTCAGTGTTTGACATTTGGATTTTGATGAATTTTTTTTGTACTTATGTGGTCAACTGGATGATCAAATGCATAAGTCATGAATATAAATCAGGAAAATTTAAAAATAAATCAGTATCTCGACAACAGCGCCACAGCTAAGAATTAGCCAGAGGAATCCATAAGTACAAAAAAATTTTTTTTATCAAAATCGGTCAAGCAGTTTAGAAGAATGGGGTCTTTCACCATTTTTTTTAATATTTTTTTATGAAACTTTATCTATATTGAAGACTATCTACACTTTTAAAAAGTCTTAATTGTTATTCATTAAGCCACAATGATTTTTTAAAAATGTTGTCACGTCATAGTAGAGATCTAAAACAGTAGAGATTTAAATAATTTTTGTTACATAAATGTTCTATTTTATTGTAATAATAATAATAAAATAAGTAAAAAAATATATGTCTACAATTACTTACAATCTGCACTGTTTTAGATCCAGCAACACCTCTACTATGACGTCACGACATTTTTAAAAAAAATCATAGATAGTATTCTGTATAGATAAAGTTTCATAAAAAAAAAAATAAAAAAAAAATGGTGAAAGACCCCATTACAGATGCATGCACACTAAGCCAAATTACTACCAAATTGTAATGTATTTTACATCGTTTGATTCAGAAAAATGAAATCTTTCGATAGATACCACAATCTTTATTGTCCGGCGGAACACCGCGCAACAGCACGCAAAAAAATGATTTTCCATTTTAACGTCCTATGTACACCTTTAAGACAAACACACAGGTATGTATAGATGAAGACTAGTATTGTTTTTAATTTTCATTAAATTTTTTTTTGCCTTATTCTAGTGTTCCATACTTGGGTGCCTATTCCATAATTAGCTACTTTATTGTTATTTTGGTATTTGTTTAATAATATCAATTGATATTAAAAACATAAAATTGTTCTGCGAAAATACTACTGATAATAATTACAATTAAATATCTTTAATTTGTACCATGGTTTTTTCTTTTATCAAGAATACATACAAGTATTCCATATTGGTTACTTTACTCTAACAAAACATGAATTTATTATAAGCATTTTATAATATAATTGTGAAATTGTGCAATAAACAAATTATCATGCATTCCAAAAAGTAAATGTGCAATAAATTATATATTTACGAGTACAAGAATAGTTATTTGTATACCAAGGCCGCGAAATCACCCGTTAGCCTACCGAGAGAACAATCTCGAGGTCGATGAAGGATTTCGCGGACTAGGTGTACACACTTTTTTTTGTGCAATCGTAGAAAATATTAATTACAAATTTTAAGCGGTTTTATTGTAAATAGAAAGTGGCTATTGGATTGACATTTGATAAACAAAACAATTAGTTTTGAAAAAACAATAATTTTGAATTTCGCGGCCGTTACCATAACAACAGCCGCGAAATTCAATTTCGCGGTCTGTATTGCGACTGCGAAATGCTTATTTTGCGTCCGGTTGCACAAAATACAAATAAACCATCTGGGTAATGAAAAATACTTTAATGCCGAGGTGTACATTAAATATTATTATGTATTTGTAAAACGTAAGTAAGGTGTTAAGATGGAGATGGCTGTGATAACAAAAGTACTGTCAAAGTATCGAATTTGGTAATAATATTCAATATTTTAATATGTTGGACGTATTATGCATGTGACCTGCATTAAATTCGATATTTTATTGTCAAAGTTAATAATAAATAAAATCACCAATAGTATTATAAAATAATTTTAGGTTTGTAATTCAAGTTTGACATAAGAGTTTGTAAAGTTTAACTACTATTTTGGCTAACTTCGCGTAGTAATATCGTATACTTTAGTATCGATTTCGGGAAAAATATAAATAAAGATTTGGTCAGACTCCATTCACTGTCTAAGTGTTCTTGTATAGGGCATATGAACGGAATGAATCAATATAGTATGTGATGAAAAGAATTCTAGAGTAGGAAATGGCTGGCGGCACGCAAGGTACCTGTATCAATATCTAAATTTCAAGATATCCCCAGAAAACAAAACAAAAAACGTAATATACAACATACTCCACAAAATTGTTGTTTCCCATTATCAAAATATGAAAAAGTAAGTTGAATCATGGTTGGCCGCGGTGTAGGTCTGATATCATTAAATGGAATTGCTGCAATTAGTTGCTTTGATGAGCGGAGGGCACTCGTCCTTCTTATTTTTTGTTCGCAGCGCGTCGAGTTCTCAAAACTGAAGAGCAAGAATCCTTCCAGGCTCATGGCCCTGGCAATGCTTCACTGAACACGTATCTATTCCAGGTTTTTTATTGCGAGGAATTCATTATCGTTATATTTCACTTTGAACATTCAATGAGAAAAAAATCGCTTGGATGCATCAGCATGTAGGCTCCGACAACTACATTTATTTACTGGTTTCGTTAAGTTTACAATTATTTTTATTTTTATCTGGCCTGACCACTACAGTTCTTTCTTACACATATAAATCTAAATTTTATGAAGTTAAATATTTCGATTACATATTTATTGAAATAGCTATTATGACTATTGAAATATAAATACTGCAACGAATGTAGACTTGTTGAAACCAGTCGGAGTGACGTGACACCCGATCAATATGTGGGACCGTTTATCAAAGTCGCGAAAGCGCCTGGAATGTTCTAGAGTCCGCCACACTGCGAACGGTGAGCATACTTCCATGAACAGTCCGTGATAAGCCGTGAGGTTGTAATAAACTGTGAGTCTGTGATATTACTATAAAGTGTGTAAATAAATATTGGACATGTGAAGAGCCAATAGAAATAAATAAATGAAGTGTTTTTAGTGTAATTAAATGTGAAAATAAATAATGTCATTTTTAGTTATATGTGTATTCTTTGAACTTCACCGAACCCGAGTAACAAGTAAAATGTTATAATACATACATAGACATTAGGATTGACGGCAATAGATGTTTTGGTACTAATGCAGCCGCAAAACTGAATAGCATTATATTGCAACCCCAAAATATGGGAATTTATCAATTTTTGGGCATGGAGCTAATGCTGACAAATCAGAACTGTTCATGTACGTAAGTGGCCGGTTAAGTCAACAGTATTATTGTTCTCTAATTATTTTAATTAGGCAGTCTTATCATACAATTAAAGTTAGCAACAGACAATCGTGTGAATTTAAAAAAAATGTTGATTGTCTCCATTTTTCATGTACTGGAAAAGTTTATAAAAAGGTCCAAGTTTTTTCATTAAGTTACAAAGGATATTAAAATAATAAATAAAATAATAACTTCTTTTGTGTCACTATCAATTTTCTATCTCTGTTTTATTTCAAACAATTTGTGTTTATTTTTAAACTGACATAATCTGTTAATGTAGTAGTAGTAGTTAATGTTTTTACTAACCTGATTTTTGTAGCATGAGTAGTTAAACTGAAATAAGTGTTGACAAACACAAACAATAATTACATAAAATTCTACATCTTGTAGAGTACTGCAGACGTGAAAAGATGTCTGCGAGTTTCAAAATCTCAAAACTAACTGTCTCTTAGTGTTGGCCAAATACACCTAACTACCCCATAAGCTGGTAGGTGCGAGGCAGGGAACCTCTCGCAGAGTCAAAAAAAAAATTACGTGAACACTAAAAACCATTTAATCCAGGGTTCGACCAGGCCTATCTGTAAATCTGTGAACTACAGTTGACATCTTAAGCTGATATTTAAGAATATTTATAAAAATCAAACAATGTTTCTCACACATGTGTGGCAATAAATTTAACTCGAGAACTCCTGTCAACAGGATTTTCGATGCCTTAAGTATAAACGCAGTTTGAAACTTAATATTTTAAAATCGTTTTGACAGTGAAATAATAAATTGTATTTTGAATGTTCGCCTTGTTACAACTTATTGTTTTATCCTAAGGAAACCGACCAATATATGAGAAGTAGGTACATGAACTGTGCTAAGTTGAATGACAAGTATAATGTAAGTACTAAGGTAAATTCATAAAGTTACATTTAACATAAAACAGCCTTAAGGGGGGAAGCACAGGGGCAAAGTTAAAATAACATTTAATCTCCGCCATTGTACGCAACGGATATATAGGTCGCGGCAGACAGCGGCTCAATATGGTGGAGCGATGTTGGAACCAGTCGAGCCTAGGAGGAATATCATCCATCATAAAAGAACCTCGCATCTTCATGTGGACCATAAAATATGTTTTGCATTTAAAACGGGTATTACGAGTTCTCAAGTTCATCAAATTACCGTTTTTAACTTAAAGCTGCTGAAGCATTCAATTAAATCAAGGAATTTCTCACATTCATTTATAATAAACAAATTGATATGTAAAAGAAAACTGTTGTAGGCATCACAATACCTCTGGCCATAGATTTCTTAAAGCACGATGCAGGAACACGGACCGCCACTATCAAGAAACACTCATCGCTTCAAAAAATTAGGGCACGTCAAAAAATGACATTTTTCAACCGTTTTGTTTTTTCAAAAAACACAAGTTAGCAGATTTAAACGAAAATCAAATCAAAATGTATTTTTTCTTTAACGTGTTGTAATTCGTAAATGGTGACAGTAAGAGGAAAATATTTCAAATAGTAACTGTAAATAATATTTAAAACATTATTCTAATAACAAAATTTTCATTAAATCATAACTGAATGAGATATTTTAAAATAACTTGATAGGGCTTCAAGTAAACCACCACTTCCGGTTATTGAATTATCACTAACAACTAATCAGCTCTTCCAAAGGACAGGACAGACAGACACACACATAGACATCATCGCGAAACTATTAAAATCGTATTCTTAGGGCCCCTAAAACGTGCTCATCCATTGAAAACTCACTACCGAAGTTTTAGTATGATTCCTATACCTCCCTTACAGGATGTGACGGGAGGTAAAAAATATCGTTGTATTCCCTACGTCACATATTTCAATTCAACTCCCGGTATACAAATACAAACATCGTTTGATTTTATCGTAACTGTAAACGTTTTGTATTATGTTTTTGCTAAAGAATGTGTTAAGACCTGTGTCCAAGGTGATATAAATCGGTCCGAGATCTCGGATATAGTTCTATACCATAAATAGTGACCTTGTATGACTACAAATGTCAGGTTAGTCTAATTTATGAAGTTAGCTTCAGTCAATTCTACCAATACTAAAAACTAATAAACTAACTCAAGAAATTATTCTGAAATTAGTAAATTAAATTTATTTATAAAAGAAATAAATTAAAAATATATTTCATGTCTCAGAAACTGTTTGAAAATACAAATTTTTAGCTTTGATTGAAAATTTTTCAGCTTTTCAAACATTAAACGTCAAAATTTTAAATTGAGAACATCTACATGAAATTAGGAACTAGTATGAAAAAATCGAACAGAACGCGTTTTTTCATCATAGTTTTCTATTTGATTTTTTCGTCCAAGTTGGCAGTGTCTATGATCCGAGTTTTTGATTCGAGAACTATATCCGAGATCTCGGATCGATTTCTATCACCGTGGACACAGGCCTTCTGAATAGTTTTAAGCTGAACTTTGCCAATAACGAAAATTTATTCTTATTATTTTAAACATTATTAAACTTATTATTTATTTTTACTTGAAACTGGAACATATATCAGAAAATTACCAATAATATTTTTATTCTAAATATTATTACTGCGGGATCAGTTGTCTAGGGTAACTTCAACAAACACTTTACTCACAGATATAATAGTTATTTACTTTACAAGTGGGCAAAGTAAGGAATTACCCACGAGAGAAATTTTAGCTCACGAAGCCGAAGGCTGAGTGAGATAATGTTATCGAGTGGGTAATTCCACTTTGCCCACGTGTGAAGTATAACGTTTTATCCAACACTTCTTAATAAATGAAAAATTTATTAAAGAAATAGTATTTGACAGTGACATATTCTTTAAAATTTCTAATTAAAATGTCAATCAAAGTAGTTACCAAGGTGTTGTGTGTTATTATTATTGTTATAAATAAAAAAATACTCACTAGTGGCTTTCCTCAAAATTATACCCACTAGTGGATAATCTGTTACTTTGCTTGTTTAAAATCGCCATAGTTATAGAGCATTTATTGAGAGGTGTTGGATAAACAGTTTTATTGAAAGAAACACATAAATACAAATTAAAAATATATGACAGATCGATTACATTAAAACATTCACAGCGGTCCTCTTATTTCTTCTTATTCTTACCATAGACGTAGACGCCGTCACTCCCCACATTGCTAACTGTTAAATTGAATTTATTGTCTTGTGTTATGTTAAATTCCACTTCCCGGTTTACATTAAGACATAGTATTAAAATAAACTCAGTTCTTAGCATTGTCACGAAACTTATAATTATAAAACTTTGATCTACTAACATCCTTCTATACAGAAGTCATTGAGAATATGATCAAATCAGATGCATAAGACGACAAGACTCGTATTTTCGCGAAAGTCGTGTAACATATTTTTCTCATTTCTATTCTTGATCATACTACATACCCGGTGTCTACTTTTTAAGCTATAGAGAATAGAATACTAATTACGCACGAAATGAGCATAATTTATTGATATGATACGTTTCTGTCATGAGACAGACAAAATAAAATGGGTAATTTTTATTTATTTCCAGAGTGCCATGATAAACAAAACATACAAACAGTTGTATTGTTTGAGTTTGACAGAAGACATTTGGCAGAATTTTAAGTAATTTAGTATTTCTCAGTACTCATGGACACATTTAGATATAACATATGCCCGGTTGCACCAATGTTACTTAAATTTTAAACTTGCTTTAAATAAATAAAATCGTATCTAATTTTTGACATCAATGTCAATGACTCCATATGACATATAACTTCGATTTGCTTTTATTTATTTAAACCAAGTAAAAAATTTAACTAATGTTAGTGAAACCGGGCATTAAACAAGTAAAACTCAACGACCACTACACTGAAGACTTGACAGTTAGTGCTTTCAAAAATTACTGACTTTAGCACACCTTGCAGTGTCTCCTAGAACTACTTTTGACGCGCGTAATTTTGAATGTAGTAATTTAAACCTCAAATTTATATTTTGAAATTAAAGTAAAACGAAACAACAAAATTTGCATTATGTATATTTAATTGTATGTATATACTTAAAATATGTACAAGAAAAAAAAATATATATACACTAAAAAGTATTTACAACTGTTTATGCGTAAGGTCTTCTATATCCATTCGTTGCATATTTTGTAGCCATTGAAGACGCACATCATCTGCCCGAGGAAAACAAAATAATGGGCCTCTCTTTTTAGTTGGTGTAGTGTTGGTAATGCAACCATTGTACACGCAAAATTTCTTTTTCTAAAAATAATAAAAGAGACATAACACTTTGTAAACATCGGTACTTTATAATTAGAATTGAACATTCGTAGTAAACAAAATATCGAATAAACTGATTCAAAATATGAATAAATTTCGATTGGACCACAATTATTATCGGTTACTTTACCGTATTTGTATAATACTCCAAGTATATTAAACTTACAATTTCACTTTTTAAAAATTGCTACAGTGTAATTTAAATATAAATAAATTAATATATTTGTATACTTACAGTGGACATGATGAACGACGTCGTGAAATATAAACACAAAACAATGTAATTGTTCAAAAAACACAACTGATTGACAGAATAAATATTTTGACATTCAAAAATAATTGTCACTGACGGTCATGTGACTGGTGCGACTGGTGGGAGGTACAATTGTGAGCTGCACTAGCGCCAAAGGCAACTCGAGCGGTGTCTCCGATAATTAAAAACTTGGTATCAACAATACGTATATGAGTGTCAGCCGCCTGGTAAAACTCTGCCAAAAGCCATCTGTCAAACTCAAACAAAACGATTGTTTGTATATTTTGTTTACCATGGCACTCTGGAAATAGCTCAAAATTATACATTTTATTTTACTTCTATCTCATGACAGAAATGTATCACATCAATAAATTTATTTATTACATAACATAAATATTAACATTGTATTTCCAATAGCTCATAGACACCCGGTATATGCATATAATAAATAATATATTCAAAGTTTCAAGGTATAACGCATTATAAGATCCGCCGTTCGATTCCCGCAGCCGACAAACAATCATACGATACCAATGTACTTATAGAGTGTATTTATTGCACAAAGTATGTATCGATGCATATTTTCTAGTAGGACTGTACTTGAAACAATGGACAATCCAGGAGCAGCAGATTTCCTGAAACACACGAGCGTAGCTGCCGTGTTCGGCGTCATTACAGCTGGGTATTAGCTCTTTGTAATGTTATGTCTGTTGTCATGGTGACCGTGTGGGCTGTGTATTTAACACTGACGTTCGCGTCAAAACGGTTTTGTTAGCTCTGGTTCAAAATTTTATTTGGTGCTGCTGTGCTGCTCTATACGGTCAATATTTCCGAATGAAAACAATTAGAATTTACATATAAAAATTATTTCCCTATCACTATAATAATTTTCCATGTAAAATTTCGTATTTAGTAGGTAATAATACTAAAATAACTACGTTCCTTAATCCATCGACAATGTAATGTTAGAATGTTAATTTAAATATTGTGTGATTCTATTTTCATTTTGTCCGTACACGTAAGGAAATATACAGGATGTTTCCTTTAAAACAACCTGCGCTTTTTTGGGCTAATGATTTTAGAGAAAAATATTATGTACAAATAATTTCATGACAAAATTTCTGCAAGTAACGTTCTGAGCCATTGGATGAGATATCATGTACTTACCTCAACACTTGATTTCACATCTTTAGTGTGTGTTCATATGTGAGAAGCAAAATTATAACAATTTAGTTGGGTGTTTAATAGTATATTAGATGTGAGATTGGAAATGTTTCATTCCAGCCGAGGCCTTATTATACTGAAAGGCTCAGATATAGCGCTAGGCTGGAATGAAACTCCCACTGAACTGTGTATACTATTTTATTCACAATCATCCTTCATTATCCAAATTCACTTTTCATTCTACTCGTGTATCCAACAAACAAAGGGGATGTATGCTAGTAGTTTATTCATACAGTAACGACACTTCAAATATTTCATGATCCCGATAATTCAGTGGTGCGCTACCAAGAAGATGCCCGCTCAGTGGCCGCTGATAGGCTGATGATATTTTAGTAAACATAGAAGAGAGTATACGCTATGTAAGCATCTGTATTTTTCGAACATGCTGACATCTAGCGTCATTCGCTATAAGTTTTTCGAGGAGAGTGACAGATTATATACATGATTTCAATTGGAAATTTTATTTTGTACTTGAATAATGTCAGTTATTATTAACTGTGGATTCAAAACATTGATATAAGTTTACTCCGGACCAATAGTATAACGAAAGGACGCCAGCTGTCAAACAGTAATCATATGGAGCACGCGAACGAAGAAATTCAGGTTTCGAGACGGATATTGCGAGGGACAGTTACGCCGGAAACTCCTGGCGGTATTAGTACAAAGAACAATACAAACTTTTATAAACCCGTCAATGAGGTACGAATGAAAAAATTAACTAACCTACAAATTGAAAAATGCATGTTCTATGAATGTTGTGTTCTGACAGGGAACAGTGATGAATGATTAATGCAAGTCAATAAAATACATTAAATTATTGCAATTTTTGCTTCATTTGACTGTTAATAATTATATTTATAGAGGAAAGGGTGGTAATATGGGCACCCATTTTGTATTTTGCTTATAGGTGCTACCATTTTTATTCAATTAACCTGAAAATTGGAGAAAATAAACTTCAATATGTTCTAATTACTTTGTAGTATAATGTATATATGATATTCCTATTTGAATCATCTTTAAAAATATTCTTAACAAATACTGCATTTTTTGAGAAATAGAATTTGTGTCGGTAATATGAGCCCCATGGTGAAAATCAGGAAAAGTGCACTCGCTTAGTACAAAACAATTTTTTTTATTACTAAGATTACATTTATGAAACTATAGTAATTTTATTCACAAAAATCGCATATGTAAGTGTGGCATCTGCAACAAAAAATTCAACAAATTTTGTAGTGCTTGAAATATGGGCCCCTTCAGTGTGAGGGCTCATAATATCAGCTCGGTAGGTGCCCATATTACCAACCTCGCCATACTTGAATATAAACATTTATCACCGGTTATCCTTAGTAGTACACTTTAATGTTATTGCAGTAATAAAACCAATGGGACTTGCACAATACACAACAGTAACCATAATTAGAAAATACCTAGTGGTTCTAATAGTAATATTTTTATAAACCCTTACCTTTAAAAGTTTTGATTAGATCACAATACAAACACACTCCGTATTTCAATAATGACAGCAGCTACTATGCCACCGTGCTCCACAGGTATAATTATGAACTATTTCTACTAGTTTCTTGCGGTTTCGATAGAATGCGCATTCTACTTTATTAGATATTTGGAGTGCCCATATTACCTGCAGGTGCCCATAATACCACCCTTTCCTCTATTAATCTAATACAATTTAAATACAATATAATTATATATTTTTGACATTCTTTGTCAAATAATTGTGTCAAATAATTTTCAGTTCAATGATGATAGACAAATAATAAGTTGCATCACACGTAAGGGGGAAAGATACCTTGACAGAGATTATGACATACGTTTATCGGCGAACTGCAGCGATCCATTTCTTCTTTCGGTGAATTTCCCAGGCTTTATTGGGAAATGAGTAAAATTTTAGAGTCGGAGCATTTCCCCAAGTATTTCTGCAGCCCACCACACTACAACAACTATGAGATTCCATTTTTCTGTGCAAATTACTCATTTTCACGCACTTTCCCTATGCTATAAAATACTGCTGTCACGGCGCTGTTCCCAGAAATGTTGCGGCAGCTCGCCGAATGATGGCGCAGGTGTCGATACTTACTAAGGCACTAGAATATATGAGTATTCTCATCCGCCATTTTGGGTCCAAGTGTCATAAATAAAACAAATTATTGGAATCCAGTTACTTTAATTCTTTTCTGTCATATTTGAAGTTGATATTGATTAATAATTGTGATATATCATTCTCTTAATTATTATATTTCATATCTAACAGGTAAGTGTACAGAATACTTTCTAATATATTACCGTATGATTTGTGTAGTTGGATTTTACAGAATTTCAAGAAATATGTTTTCAAATTTGACAGATACAAATTTTAAATGTTTTTTTTTTAAGTAACTGGATTCCAATAACTTGTTTTATTTATGACATCTGGACCCAAAATGGCGGACGAGAATACCTACATTCTTCTAGAGCTCTAATGCTTACATAGCGTATAGAATGTCAGTGTCACTGTCAGTTATTTCTGTCAAATATCAAGTCGCAGTATTCCTCTTATGTTAAGTATATAAAATGAGTGCAAAACACAGAGATAAACTTATATTTACCATGAAAAAATATGAGAACTTTTGTAATGCAGGTAAATAATAATAACAAATTTTATCGCATTTGCACCTGACAGCTATTCAAATTTACAGCCGATGTGACATAAAGATGAAAAGTGTCGTTACTGCGAGAATTCTTATATTGTGGTCATGGGTATTTTACATGTTAAATAATACTTACCTATGCAATTTCCTGCTTCCCTTATAATTTGAGAGGAAAATCAATACAAGATGTCTCCCAGCACATCATTACACTTTTACCTGAGACATTTTTTCACTCGATGTACAATATTGGCCATAAAGATAACAACTTATTTTATATAAAAACACTTCTCAATAAATGCTCTACTATAACTATGTCGATTTTGAACAATGAAAGTAACAGATTACCCACTAGTTAAAGTATACTTCGATTGACATTTTAATTTAGAAATTTAAAAGCATATATTTTCTACTATACAAGGTGATTCATATCGTACAGAAAATATTGAAAGTGTAGCTATGGTGAAGGGGGGCATTGTAATGTCTTTTTCTTAATAAACTGTCGATTATCGGCTACCGCCCATAACTGTTTATTTTGGCCAGCACTATACATTGCCGTCTAATAACAACAAATATTAGTGGAGGGGGGGGGGGACTCCAGAGGTAAAGTTCTGAGGAGCATTTACGAATAGGTATACAAGATATCTATTTAACTTTAGTTAGTTAGTGTTTATGTGTATAGCCTGTGGCCCAGCCATGAATATGCATAGCAATTTAACTATGTAAATATGCGTTTTCCTCACAGAACTCATAAATAATTTAAATTATTTATTTGGCTCTCAGCTACACTGATGAAAGTGCTTAATTTAAGAGATACTGTAATTGCTGTGTTATTTCTATTTAGTGAAATATGCATTAACATGGTGAACGGGAGACTTAACGAACTTAAATAATTTGTGAATTTAAGATAAATTAAAAATGTATGTCCACACGTTGCGCAAATACCGACGAATATTCACGCGAATGTCCATTGCCTTTGAAGGAATATTTGTCATTCATTTAAACACGTACAGACGATACATGAATTTAGGAGAATGTTTACGCAAATATATGCGAACATTCACAAAATTCTAAGTACCAGTAACAGTATAAAATAGACGTCATACATCGCATGTATTCTACACATTTTCGTTCTAAACATACGGCAACGCTGCACAATTTATAATGGATGTTGTGTTCGCAACAGCGCCGAGCCGCCGAGCGTCGCTGTATTTCTCCTTGGGACAGCGACAGCGTACATTTGCTATTATTGATATAAATTATTATACTTTAAGTGAATTATAGCCGGCAAAATATGCGCTAAATTTCAAGTTATATATTACTATTTTAGTCACATCTTCATATTACATACACGTTATTGCTGTCATCTGTCATTTGAAACTAATTTTCGCGACTAATTCTATATTTGAAACAAAGAAAGTTGATTGCTTAGTGTGCCTTGCTTCCTGCATATAAACTTGCATAAATCTCTAATTAGTTTTGTACAAAATTATAATTATGAAGTTGCTCTTTAGGAGTTTGCTCACAAGGACAGAAAAAGGTTATTGAAGATATATGGTGATCACGACTAACAATATTTAATAGTCATAATTTATAAAATACAAAATGTTATTTACAAATTTTTGGAACCTGCTTCTATTTTAGAGAAAAACTTAATCATATATTTGTTAATATAATAATATAATAATAATAATAATATAACTTTATTGACACACGTCAAAGGCGGGGTTCAGCCAAAGGCTGCTCTTCCACCCAACCAAGTACATATAATATACAAATAGAACAAAAAGCAATGAATGTCAGAATAAATTTTACAAAAAAAATTATATACAGTAATCTAAGTTATTTACTACATAATTACAACATATTAACAGTTGCCAGCAAAGGTGATATAGATATCAATTAAATAATTATTTTTTTAATGTGTTATTTAAATGAACTTATAGACAGAGACTTGAAATCGCTAGGAATGGTGTTATATAACGTTGGTGCTAAATAAGAAAATGAGCATTTGAAATTTGATTTGGAGAAAAAAGGTACAGCATATAAATCTCTAGCACGCAGACCGTATTCATAATTTTTAAACACAAGTTTATCATGGAGATATAATAGAATACCAGTAATCTTAACTTTATGCGTGAGGGTAAGAAACATTTTGTTAACTCGAGTGTCAATGTCTTCCATGTTTGCTAAAATTCTAAAACTCGAAATGCTGTCATATTTGCGTACACCGTAAACAAATCTTAAGCAGGAATTTTGTAATAAAGTGATTCTTTGTTTGTCAGCTTGAGTTAAATTAGGAACGAAAGTACAGGCACAATAATCGAGCAGCGGTAGTACTAACGAATATACTAGCCGACGTGCTACTTGGCAAGATAACAATGTACGAAACTGATATAAATGTTTTAGTTTGATCCTACATGCTTTTAATTTATTATATAAATGTGCACGAAAGTTAAGATTTTCATCTATCAATAGACCTAACCTTTTAGTAACTTGACAGCGTTCTAGTACAATCCCATCAAGCACCAAGTCCGGAGTATGACACGTACCAATAACTAAAAGCGATGACTTAGAAGCATTAATATATATATATATATATATATATATATATATATATATATATATATATATATATATATATATATATATATATACTTATTTCTAGAATGATACTTGTATTTAAATATAAATTTATAACCAGATATGTAATTGAAAATAAATAACTTTTTTGCCGATTGACATTAAAGATGACCCTTCACGGACTGTTAACAGTCTGAAAAGTATCACTTTTATGCTTAGGCTGTAAAAATATTTTACATAACAACCGCTCCACAAACTGTGAATAAATATATAGCAACCGTTCAACACATACAAGACAACGAAATTTGACAGCGTTAACCTTCAAAATATCTGTATAAAATAATCATTAAATTAATATTAATTCCAAATCGACAATCGACAAAATTTATGTGTTCAACTCGGCTTCAAACAAAGATTTATAGGTTCGGCAGCATTCATTGCCTCGGCTTCGCCTCTTCAAAGAAATGGTAGCCTCTGCTGTAAATCTGGCATTTTGATGCCTAGTTAAACAATTAATTATTTATCAAATTATTGAACCGGCGAAAAACTGACAAGCGAAAAATAAAATAAAGTAATTATGAGTTCCTTGATTGTTTGTTTGGTGCTGAATCAAAATTAGTTTATTTTATCTTTTGCATTTCAGTTTTGGTCGGTTCAATTTTTTGTTAAAAAGTTTTTGTTTTATAATTATTTGTAGCCACCTATTTTTCTACCCTTAGGGGGTGGAATTTTTTAAATTAGATAACCCAGTACAAAGTTATACGTTGTAGAATCGGTTAACAGGTAAAAATTCAGTTGGTGAACAACCAATCATCCCCTATTTTCGTACTCCTTGGGGTGAAATTTAAATAGGACCAACTTCGAGGTATACCCTATTCAATAAAAAAAGAATTATCAAAATCTGACTACTCTTTGATAAGTTATACGTAGTCATACAAAAAAATAATAATAAAAAATTATAAATATAAACAAATTAATTTAAAACGAAAAATATCTGACAATTCAGAAAACCAATTAAGATTTATTTATTATCATTTTAAAACGAAATGAATTTGAAAAACCGGAAGAGGAAAATTACTGAATACAAAACAAAAAATTCATTTTTTTCAAAAATAGAACAGCTGTGAAAAAAGTTTGAAATGCAAGATATTAGCTAAAATATTTGGTATATAAAATGTTATTTGCATTTTTCTTGTATATGCTTCTAATTTTGAAAAATTCAAAATTATATATTTAATAATATATTTCAATAACTTTAGTTACAATGGGAACAAACACTAAAACATTTTTAACGTCTATGTGTCAAACGTGTCAAATATTTGTGACGTGTCAAAAATATGTCATTTTAAATATTATACAAGCAATATGTGTATTATCAGTTAGAAAGTTTTAAAAATTAGATATTAATTAATACTATTTTTGAAATAAAATTATAGTTACGAGAAGAAAATAATAATTATCATAATAAAGTCATACGCAGGAACAAGTCATACGTGTTCAGTTGGTTTTATATGTATAAGAAAATATTGTGGTGCCCACACCAAATTTTTATTTAAGTTTCCATGAATATTTTCCTCGAAAATTTTCCACCAATCACGTTGCAGTATTTTCTGAATTTCGACGAATGATAATCGAATATCAGTGATTATTTAGCACAAGGAAGATATTAGAGGAAGTTCCACTTGCGTCATGACCTTGGTTCGTGACTGCAGCGCCGCGTAGCGATCTGGATGGTGTAACTTATATCTCTGGACAATTTAAGAACACCAACCAAATTTCATAAATGTAGTACATACAAAGAAAGACCAATGTTACTGTGATGAATGCAATTATAAATTATTTTCATTTCTATTTAAATATCTATAGCATATATAATAAAATAAATATATGTGTAAATGATTTAGTTGACCCCAATTAATTAATTGAACATTAATAAAATTATAAAAAGTTATATTTTGAAGTTATACTTGTGGTTTTGAGCGTACACAGTTAGCTGTTTTTGAAAAATAATAATGGTGAGCTATGTAAAAAAAAAACAGTATGTAATAAAAAGTTGTCAAAAGATATAATTTTCAAGTTTTAATTTTTGTAAAAAGAGTCTGCTGAGGTGATTTGTGTACGGGTAGTGTTCTAATTTACCTCCATTCCAGAAACATTTGGGGAACGAGACAGGAGTGTTTTGCGTTCTGCGGATGTGAATGGATTTTTTTATGGTGAAAAAGGCTGTTCGCGCGGCCAGTGTATTTCGGCGGTATAAACTTTGACATTTTGAATTTTTCGATTGTGGATACGTTAAAAAAGGCGTCGTACAACTCTTTGTAAAGCGTTTAACAAGATAACAAATCAGTTGGATACTCTATTAATTGCGGAAAATAAAAATTTGAAAGAAATAGAAAAATATTTGAATTGTCAAAGAGAAGAGATTTTCGAAAAACTACTTGAATCTGCAGCATATGTACCTGTAAACATGTATTTTAAATATTATTTTATACAATATATATTGTTATTTACAATTCCGTGTTTTATTTTCCAATCACTTTAAAGAATATGAAAACATTTAAAAATTCAAAGTAGTCGCGCTTGCCGCGCATTAGCATCAGCGCCGCGTAGCGAACTGGATGGCGTTAATCTGACGGTTCGGTCTCTCTCACGTATAAGTGAAGCTTCCTCTAATATCTTCCTTGATTTAGCATATGGAGTATTTGCACAACAAGTGCGATACCCGAATATTGTAAACACAATGAGGAATTGTTTAATTTCTCCGTTTTAAAAGGACAAAAAGTATAATAGCTTCAATTTTTCAATCAATTTCTTCAAAAGAATTACTTTCAAAACGCTGGTGACTCATTTTTAACGTAATTTGACAAATGACATTTATCAAAGTCTGACGTTTTTTGACAGATAAAATTAAATATATGTTCAATATTTTAAAATAATGACGGAAATTTTTCTCGGCAAATATTCGTGTAATTATCCCTCGTGCACGGCAAATACAATCAGAATATTTTCTGTCGCCGTGCACGTTCGTGAAAAAATATTCAGGTATTTGCCATGCACTTGAGATATAACCACTTATTATTCAATGCCATAGTAAATAAGCCAATAAGAGTCTTACACGTGACCTGTTTTGTCCCATCAAAGCAGTATAGCGTGTTCAAATTTACCTGGCGATTGATTCCATTAGTGTTTCTCAGCAGGTATTCCATAAGAGGATTAAAGAAATTTATGAGGGACTACTTTACAGGGTTGTACTGGATAATATTTTCAAATGAGTTTTACACAAACAGACAAAATTAATATCAAAATATGAAAAATTTTAATAAAATTAAATATGAATACAGTATTGTCATTGTCGTTCAGTAAATATAAACATATATTGATAAAAAAGGATATATATTTTCATTGTAAAGCGAATATATTTTCCGACGAATAACATCTTTTTGAAAATCAATCAAAATTCTCGATTTTCCAGGATCACTTCTTTGTATTTGAACCGGTACACCTTCTTTTATTATTCTTCTTACTGTAGTATATGGCACTTGAGTCATTTCAGCAGTGTTTGATATTGGCACATTTTCGTAATTATCACTTTTTAAAAAATTAAACACATTCAGAACGATTTCTTTTGCGGCGTTTGATAAATATTTTTGTGTTGGCTTCGCGATCGTGGTAATTTCTTCAAAATCTTCGTATGCAACTTGCGACATTGTGTTCACTGTTACAGTGCTGCTGAACTAATTAATTTTAAATGTCGTTTTCTGAAGGTATATATGTATAAAATTATCTTACTTAACAGTTTTCGGGGAAACAATTGAAAAGATAATCGTATTAAAAATTTCGGAGATTTGAAGCATCTAACCCAAAAATTATAATAATCCACTCCTGAACATCAGACAAACTTGCACCCCGCTGGGTAGGATTGGTTTATCCCATTAGCAAGTCATGTCAATCGCCAGGCAAATTCGAACACGCTATATCAGCGAATATACGGCTCCCAGCAATATGAGTATAATCCGTTACCATGACAATTTTTGAATAAATAATTCTTTTTACTTAATCATCAGTCATTTTTTTGCAAAATGTGTGATAATTTACGTTTTGGAATTGGTTCCATTAATAAAATTGATGAAAATAACTTATCTTGTTGAATAATCTATCCAAATACTACTCGAGGTAAATATTTTTTTTATTACAATTTTCCAAATTTAAAAAAAATTTGATATCGCGAAATTTTGACGTAATAATTTTAAAACCAAAAATTTTCAAGAAATATCACCTCTAATGGTATTACCCTTGATTATATTACAATTTTTCTAATATTGATTTCAATTTGATTCATATATCGCGAAATATTAATATTTAAGTAACCAACTAGACCTTTTTGCAGGGATTTTTAAGATCTGAATACCTTTTATATTTACACTTCTGTAGTAAAGTGAATAGGTAAAAATTTGTAGTAATATAACTTTTTTAAATATGTGTAAAATTTTAAAATAGTTTACTGTAATTATATTTTTGTATTAACAGATTTATTCTATTGAAAACGTAACTCTTGTTGAAAAAAATACTTAATAAATTTCAATAATTTCACTGGTTTTAACGCCATCGGAATCACAATGCATATAGCAGTCGTGGCCGAGTGGTTAAGGCGTCTGACTCGAAATCAGATTCCCTCTGGGAGCGTAGGTTCGAATCCTACCGGCTGCGAAGTACCGTTTTTAATTTACCAAATGAGATGGTTTCACATTTCATTTGAAATAATATTATGCCATTCCTAGTAGGTTTTCAAAGCCAATAAAACACTGATGTCAATTTGTAAGTTATTAACAGACCACAGTATTTCATTGCTTCGAAACTCGTGTTTTCTCGCACTAATGAAACCCAAAGGATTTAACATCACATTGTGAAGGCATATTACATTTTCATTGCTTTTCTCGCTCGCTGTTTTACAGGGCGGTGGAGGAGAGGGGCGGGGCGGGGGTGTAGTTTAGGGGGTTGACTATGTAGCACATACCTCCCTCGTAATTTATTCATGGATTTCTAGATGCGACAGGTACAAAATTTCTACATAAACTTCACAAAGTCATTTCGCTACTGGGAAATACGATGGGCTGCGGTCTCTAGCTTTTTTAAAAGCACTCTTTAATATTTTATGAAGCTGCGGAATTGGATAGAATAGGAGTAATACGCCTCGCGTTTATATCAAGTATTATATTTACCTGTTCAAGTACTAACTTTGGCACACATTTTGCAAACCATTAGCATAGTCAGTTCAAGAAATATAATTTTTTTTACCCTTAAACTTTCTTCCGGGTCTAAAATTTACAACAATAATTACAACAAAATAATTAGTATACTTACTAGTAAGAACTTACATGTACCTCGCACTTTACTTGATTAAAGGAATAACCAAGGGTAGCGTAGTCGCTGGCCACCACGGAATATGCAAACTCGATTCCGAAGAGTATTTAGAAAAAGACTTCTGATTAAATGGCGGGAAATATATGCGCAGCCGGGAAACAAACATGTATTCAACAATAACAAAATTATATAATATTTAATAACGAACAAGCAAAATAAATTATATAAATAAAATACTTTTTTTCACGACATGGTAAGAAACCCCATAGTTCCTCTCCCGAAATAGTGAGGAAAATGTGTTGTTCCTCTCTAGAGAGGATAATTGAGAAGTGTTTCCAATATGACTTATTTACAAAAAATATATTATAAAAATTATAAATAAATTCCTAATTTAATTGAAAACCCTTATTGTAGTGATATACATACTTTAAATTATCTTACAATTATGTCTTATATTTTTCTTTTTCTTATTAAACCACAATTTGACAACCTATTAAAGATATTTAAGATTGGTTCATTGACAACACTGCTACACCGTCTTGTGTCTGAAAACCTAACTTTTAACGTGTTAGCCTGTCAGTTGTGTTCTCAATGTGTATTTTAGGTCCGAGCAAATCGTTTTTAGAAACATGTTGTGAAAAAAATGTTGTGTCTAACACGAGAGGAAAGCTCTTCTTCCACTCTCGTTCGAAATGCCCCACTCGCTGCGCTCATGTGGCAAACTTCGAACTCGAGGGGAAAAAGAAGCGCTTTTCTCTCTAGTTTGACGAATAACTATTATCCAACACCTCTCAATAATTGTTCTATAACTATGGCGATTTTAAACAAGGAAAGTAACAGATTACCCACTAGTGGGTATAATTTTGAGAAAAGTTACTGGTGAGTAATTTTCTATTTATAACAATAATAATAACTCACAACACTTTGGAAACTACTTCTATGAAATTTTAATTTAGAACATTTTAAGCATATATCACTGTCAAATTGGATAAAACGTTACACTTTACGCGTGAACAAGATGGAATTACCCACTCGATAAAATTATCACACTCAGCTTTCGGCTTCGTGTTTGCCCACTTGTAAAGTAAGTAACTATTACGAGCTGAATAATTCGACGCTATATAATCCAAAGTATCGCTTTATATTTAACTTTTACAATAAGTTTCAAAGATCGAAACTGATGTAACATTCGTTATTAACAATACTTATATATAGAACTCAAATCAACTACAAAATAAACTTCACAAAACCTATACATACAATCGAGAGGAGCCTATAAACTGTGTAGTAATTCTTTGAGCATTTCACAAGAAAAGCCTAAATGCAAGTGGTTGCTCACTGCCCAAGGTTCACAATTTTTTACTTAAGGGATGGAACAGTGGCACTCAAAATAACTCTAACTGGACACTACTCTCGCATAAGACACTGATTAAATATTTCCTACAACATAGTGACTTCCGCTGACTAGGCGGGAATTGAACTTGAAATACTGAAGAACTAACAATGAACCACTTACTTAATTTGAAATCTCTTCATATTGTTTTCAATCTATAATCGTAATAAACGTAAGTACCGCTTATTACACTAGGGATACATTTACTAGTAAGATCTTATAGCAAACAATCATGTAACAAATACTGCAGCGTATTATGTCAACGTTATGCGAAAATTAGAATATATGAATACCGCAGATCAAGTTCTAACAAGAACATGCTTAACAAGTGTGCCCTGGGTGAACACACTACTACACTAAATAACATATTCGACTTGGAGATTTTAAAGATCCTTGAAGAAAAATACAACTTTTGTAAACGTTTGTTCTTGAAAATGTTGCACATTAGGAACGACTGCAGAGCTGGAAGTATCTGACATAAAAAGATATTCGATAGTATCTAAGATAATTTATCTTAGATACATTCTATTTTATGTAAAATGTATGTTTTATTACTTTCTTATACAAAGTATAAGAAAGTAACGAGATTTCTGCGGAAATACATATTTTGACGTCCACTGAATCCATTAAGACCAATTCTTTAATGATGTCTATGCGGGAGGATGGATGGATGGATGTTCGTGTGCGCAATAGCTTATATGAATGAGACAAAATATATAAACAAAACTTGGAATTTATAAGTTTGATGAAAAAATGAAGAGCTGAGTTGATTTTGGATGAAATTTAAAAACTGGATGAGGAAGTTTACTGGACACAAAACAATAAATACATTTTTTTTTTAAATAAAAACATCTGTGAGAAAAAGTTTCAAATGAAAGATGTTATCAAAAATTTTGGAACATAAAATGTTATTTGCACTATTCTTGTACGTGCTTCTAATTTTGAGAAAAATTAAATTATATATTAGAACATATATTTCAACAATCTTAGTTACAAAGGTTAGTTACAATAAGAACAAAAACTAAAACATTTTTAATATCTATGTGTCAAACGTGTCAAATAATTGTGAAGTGTCAAAAATCTGTGTCTTCAAATAATTGTCAAAATAAAGTCATACGGAAGGAACAAGTCATACATGTTCAGTTGTTTGTATAAGAAAGTAGTGTGGGGCCCACGCCAGCTTTTTAAAATACTTTTTAAAAGTATTTGTATCTTTTATCTTAAAAAAACATCTTATATCTTACAAAAGGATCTTTTATCTTATGAAGTATCTTTTATCTTTAAAAATGTATGTTTTGTCGTAAAAAGTATCTTTTATTAAAAAAAAGTATCATGCATAAATATTTAAGATATGTGCCTGTGAAATATTTTGAAATACCTGATATATTTTTTTAATGTTTAAGCTTTCAGTTACTAAAAATATTTAAAATTTACTCAGATATTTCTTAAAAGTATCTAACTAAGATATATAAAAGTATCTAAAATATATAAAAGTCTCTTAAGTATTTATATTAGATACATTTAAGAAATATTTGTATCTTAAAATACTTAAAATAAGAAGTATCCAGATACTTACGTATCTTAAACAAATTTATTTAAGTTTTTCAGAAAAGTATCTAGATACTTATTAAAAGTATCTTTCCCAGCTCTGGACGATAGTAACAACAAGTTTGAGTATCATGCATTTTGGGATTCTGGAATAATTTAAAAAGAAAAAAGCTAATTAAGGACCAAATTAAGTATTTTATCAATCTGTACATATTTAAATTTGTACAGCACGTTTATTTACTCCCTGGTTCTCCCACGTCCACCAATAGCAGTCCGCTCCAATGTCATCGGGATATATAAACCACGATTTTCTTTTCTTGAAGTACATCAAATTATAAGAAAACAGGCGATAATCCGAGTTAAAAATTCTGAATTTTAACCTTGATGACGTAGGTAATGTAGTATATCAGAAATAAACAAACGGTTTCAAGTATTTTTACACAGTCGAAAAAACATAAAGTTTATAGTCAATTCATTCCAGGATCATGATCGTTGTAATTTGTGTAAAAATACATGATGACAATGAATGAAGAAAATTTATTGTCGAAATCTATTTCATACGAGCGCATAGAGACTTATGGCATCATTATTCTGTTGGTGTGAAATCCGTAATAAAGATATAGCGTAATATTTCGCCAAGACCGCGTCAAGATGTGATGAAATATCGGCCGAACTTTTCTCACAAATCACAATGAACTCGAAGAAGATTTATACGCCTCCGTGATGCATTGCCTAAAATGAAAAATAATCACAATATACTCAGATTTTTCTCGATACTTTACAACATTTAGACGTATAATTTTCTATACGCCGGAAGAAAGGCCAAGAGCGGTAAATAAATATATCATCGAGCCATTTACCAATTTCGGATATGGCAACCTGCTTTAGCTTAACAGTTTTCAGTGAATAGTATATATTTTCCACTACTATTATTAATTGTAAATAGGCTTGGATATTATTACTTAGTTTGTAGTGAGGTAGGTTAATTTTACTGAAAAAATGTTGGTTGTAAGCGGAATTTCGTCACTTTTGACCAGTTACATATTCACAATTGCCATGTGTCAAAATATTGATTGCTAATTTTATTTTTGTTTACAATATGTATCATACACAACACACATGGAATGGTACTTATTTTATACGAGTAAGAAATGTATATTCCATGCGAGTTGTACACTCTACCTTTTCTACTACCACGATATTATTTTCTAATTAATTTAAATATTAATAATAATGATGTCTTCATTTCACTCTTCAGTATGACAAATTATATCCTAGCAACTAGTTACAAAACCAAAATTAATAGTTATTTACTTTACAAGTGGGCAAAGTAAGGAATTACCCACGAAAGAAATTTTAGCACACGAAGCCGAAGGCTGAGTGAGATAATTTTATCGAGTGCGTAATTCCACTTTGCCCACGTGTGAAGTATAACGTTTTATCCAACACCTCTTAATAAATGAAAAATTTATTAAATATATATTATTTGACAGTGACATATGCTTTAAATTTTGAAATTAAAATGTCAATCGAAGTAGTTACCAAGGTGTTGTGTGTTATTATTATTGTTATAAATAAAAACATACTCACTAGTAGCTTTCCTCAAAATTATACCCACTAGTGAGTAATCTGTTACTTTGCTTGTTTAAAATCGTCATAGTAATAGAGCATTTATTGAGAGGTGTTGGATAAACAATATTATTTTTCATAAATATCCAGTTTCAACATTTCATGAGATAAAAATAAAAAGTGATGACGATACTATGTATCCGTAGCAATACCAAGCATGTAACAGCCGAATGTCCTTCTTAAAGGTCGTAGAAATAATATATTTCGGTTCTATTATTTTGCAGTTTAAATTTATACTCATGATTGTTGCAATAATACACATTTCAATCATGAAAAAAATCGCTGACGAGATTTTTGCGGAAATACATCTTTTGACGTCCACTGAATCCGTTAAGACCTATATCTCAATGATGCCTGTGTGTGAGGATGGATGGATGAATGTCCGTGTGCGCAATATCTCTAACGAGACAAGATATGTAAACGAAATTTGAAATGTATATGTTTTATGAAAATATAAACAGCTGAGTTGATTTTGAATGAAATTGAAAAACTGGAAGAAGAAGTTTACTGAACACATAAAACAATAAAATTCATTTTTTTCAAAAATAGAATCAGCTGCGAGAAAAAGTTTCTTATGAAAGATGTTAGCAAAAACATTTGAAATGTGAAATGTGATTTGTACTTTTCTATACATGCTTCTAATTTTGATAAAAACTAAATTATATATTTTAGTAATCTTAGTACACTGAAAACAAAAACCAAAATATTTTTAACATCTATATGTTTTAAATATTATAAAAGCAATATTTGTATTATTAGTTACAAAGTTTTAAAGACTAGATTTAATTAATTTTTTACCTTAAATTCATAGGTGAGAACACAAAATTAAACAGGTATAACATGTTGTTTTCGCCGCATTTGCGACACGCTTGTTTATCTTTTTACTAATATAGCTAATATAGCTCCGGAGTTACTGGTTCTACTATTGCTTATTAGGAAGGAGTGCAAAGGGTTAAATAATTACGCAAGGAACAAGTTATACGTGTTCAGTTGGTTTTATTTGTATAAGAAAATAGTGTGGTGCCCACACCAGATTTTTTGATCTGCATTTCGTACCTACCTCACATTGTAGGTAATATTCTTTTTTGTACGTAATAAGTAAATTTTTCTTTTCTATAATGTTTGTATATTTAAATTGAATATTTTTGTCAATACTATGGTTGTTATTCTCCATTATCCGTATGTCTTTACTATGTACAATAAACTTTAGTATCTTTTATTTTCCACTATTTACTGCTTCTTCAATTTCAAATGTACTCATTTTTACAATAAATAATTAATTATCTCTCTCAATATTATAAATTTCGACAATGTAAAAAAAAACAATTTACAACTTAGATGTCTTATTTTATAATAAAACAAAATTCAAAACAAATATGGAATTGCGGACATATGTATTCTTCTCATGTAACTGGAGGTTAACTCTATTCTCAATATAAATTCTACATTTTGATTCTACAAGTCTTTTAAACTAGAGAATAAATCAATTTTTGGTATAAACAGTAGGTTATTTTACACCCTGGTCATCGACCGAATAAAGATTATCCACGGATACATTGAAAAGTACCTAGGTTATTTTACACGTTTTTTGTTTATAGACAATTAGCAGCATTCGATCTTACAAAATTTGAGATAATGATAAAGAAATAAATACAAGAATCTGAACATTATTTTATGTTAACAAGGGTAATTCTCCACTTTAGATTAATGTCTTGTTACAATGGCAATCATCAGCAACTAGACCGTTTTAGTTTATCTATATATATATATATATATATATATATATATATATATATATATATATATATATATATATAAACAAGCGTGTCGCAAATGCGGCGAAAACAACATGTTATACCTGTTTAATTTTGTGTTCTCACCTATGAATTTAAGGTAAAAAATTAATTAAATCTAGTCTTTAAAACTTTGTAACTAATAATACAAATATTGCTTTTATAATATTTAAAACATATAGATGTTAAAAATATTTTGGTTTTTGTTTTCAGTGTACTAAGATTACTAAAATATATAATTTAGTTTTTATCAAAATTAGAAGCATGTATATATATATATATATATATATATATATATATATATATAATCACTTTGAATTTGTTGAGGAAGAACAAGTAACATTTAAGAAGTAAGTTCTTATTTTACTGTAATATGTAAATCATGTAAATTATTTCAAAATGGTAAATGTGTCCATGATTTCTGAATAATAATTAAAACCAGTCAGTATTTATTATAACTATGCCAAATGTCATCTGTCAAACTCAAACAACACGATTGTTTGTTTACCAAAGCACTTTGGAAATAGATAAAATTTATAAATTTATTTCACGTTTATTTCATGACAGAAATGCATTACATCAATAAATGGAGGCTTATTTTGTACAGTTTATGTTGCTGAACATTTTTACTTTCTTATACAAAGTATAAGGAAGTATTGGAATCACGAAAAAATTGCTGACGAGATTTTTGCGGAAATACATATTTTGACGTCCACTGAATCCGTTAAGACCAATTTCTCAATTATGTCTGTGTGTGAGGATGGATGGATGGATAGATAGATGGATGGATGGGTGGATGGATGCATGCCCGTGTGCGCAATATCTCATGAATGAGACAAGATATGTAAACGAAACTTGGAATTTATAAGTTTCATAAAAAAATGAAGAACTGAGTTGATTTTAAATGAAATTGAAAAACCGGAAGAGGAAGTTAACGAGACACAAAACAATAAATTCTATTTTTTGCAAAAATAGAATCAACTGTGAGAAAAAGTTTCAAATGAAAGATGTTAACAAAAATGTTTGGAATATAAAATATTATTTACACTTTTCTTGTACATGCTTCTAATTTTGAGAAAAACTATTATATGTATTTAAGAATATATTTCAATAATCTTAGTTACAATGGGAACAAAAACTAAAATATTTTTAATATCTATGTGACGTGTCTAATAATTGTGAAGTGTCAAAAATATGTGTCTTGTGAAATATTATAAAAGTAATATTGGTATAATAAATTGGAATTTTTTGAAGACTAGATATTAATTGATTTCTATTTTAAAATATATTCAGATTTACAATGAGAACAAAAAATTAAACAGGTAACATCTATATATCAAATAATTGTCAAAATAATGTAAACGCAAGGAACAAGTCATACGTGTCCAATTGGTTTTATTTGTATAAGAAAGTAGTGTGGTGCCACACCAGATTTTTTTATATTTACACTTTATTTGTTATAAAATTCATAGGGAACGAACTATCATATAATGAAAATTTTAACATTGTATTTCCTATGACCTACAAAAAAGTAGACACACGGCATATTATATTCTATCATTTTTACCTCCTGTACATACATAGGTATATGTATACTACAAAATATAACATAAATTTCATGTGTAATCTTGGTTTCACCATTTGGTATGTAAATAAATATAACTAATTATTGAAAGGCAAACTACTGTAGTGTAGTTCAACATTATCGACTATCAATAACCATGGTATGGCAGAAATATGCACCCCAAAGAATGGTAGAAAAGTGAATGTGTTTAAATTTCGATTCCCGGAAATTGAAACCACTTTTCCATTACATTTCGTTAATACGAGCAATCAATTACACATAGAAGCTGTTGTATACTTCTGGCGCATGAAGTATTGTCTCCATCGGGACCACTTACGTCTGAAGTGGAGGGCGATTCCAGGTGAAAGTGGAAATATTACAGGTCGCAAACCTCTCTACATCCCCGGTTTAAGGGTGTGTATAACTCACAGGGATATAAAATCAATAATGCAGTGCGGGAAAGTGTCTGAAAACTGTACCTAAATTATTTTTGCTGCGTAAAACGCAAGTTAGGTACTTTGAAAGCCGTTTTAATGAATGCAATACTTCAATACTGTCATAAAATTGATAAATAAATCATTGAGTTCTAATAAAGCCGCTCCAGCCAATGAACGTATACACAACACAACAATTGCCTACGTAATACTGTGTAATATGGGGCCTATTCTATTTCAACCAATAAAAATATATGTGTTCAATGAAATTTTAAATTTTTATTATGTGACGTTTGTTATCATTGGTTAAAATTTTTAACAGGCTGTTATAAATTAATAGGTTAGTTACAGAATATTAATGATGTGCGAAATGTATATGGTGAGCAGTGTTGCCACCTTTGAAAAATTGTTGATCCGGACATTTGAGAAAAAAAAAACAATTCTTAAAACACGAAAATAAGTTTTTATCCACAACAGCCAAATAATATACCCATAATTCAACCTTTGTTTATCATTTAATGACCCTTGTTACTGTTGCTAATGAAATAATATTGACAGTTCGTTGAATTAATATTATTTATCCAACACCTCTCAATAAATGCTCTATAACTATGGCGATTTTAAACAAGCAAAGTAACAGATTACCCACTAGTAGGTATAATTTTGAGAAAATCCACTAGTGAGTATTTTTTTATTTATAACAATAATAATAACACACAACACCTTGGTAACCACTTTGATTGACATTTTAATTTCAAAAATTTAAAGCATATGTCACTGTCAAATAACATTTCTTTAATAAATTTTGCATTTATTAAGAGTTGTTGGATAAAACGTTATACTTCACACGTGGGCAAAGGGGAATTACCCTCTCGATAAAATTATCACACTCAGCCTCCGGCTTCGTGTGCTAAAATTTCTCTCGTGGGTAATTCCTTACTTTGCCCACTTGTAAAGTAAATAACTATTATTATTTATATCAAATTCAAATCCAGAGCTGGGCAGTAGTTAACTACAAAGTAGTTAAATTTCTAATTTAACTAGTTTTTAATCATAAGTAAATGTATTTGAATAATATTATAAAAAAAGTATTTGTAATTAGTATTCGCTGGAATTTTGGAAAATTTTCGGGAAATACTTTTATTTAGTAGTTAAATACTTTTTCTAATAACTCAGAAGAGTTCAACTACTTACAGTAATTTAATTACTTATTTTAAATACATTGATTTACATCTAAACTTGTTCATTTGCAACGGAATATAATTTCTGTGTAGTAGCTCCTCTGCGAAATGTGTTAAATTTTATGTCTAAAGAGAAAGAGGTAAGTGTTCTCCATTCCATGCATATCAATTATTTTATTATCTATATCACAAAAATAATTCTAAATTTAAATTTACTATACTGTATGTTATTTTTTATTCTAATTCAATTAGATGTACTTCTAAAACAAATGATGTACTCAATAATTTTTTTTAATTTATTTATGCAGATGACAAGTAGAAATTTTAAATTTGTTCATTGAAGGAAGTCCTGGTTCTCAAGATGTACATTTCCCAAGAGACAGTGACAAAGATCCAGAAAATTTGCCGAAACTCGATAAAAAATATGAAAAATGTCAAAGATTATTTCAATTTTAAATCCGCAATATTGCAAACCGATTAAACGAGTATGGAATCCAATCAAAACACACTCTGTAAAAGCCGCAAAAGTAGTATTTTTCTTTACGAATTTACTATAAATTTAATTGCTCTAAATCATTGTACATGTTGAGTTCAAAATTTTGTTAAGGTTCCCAAGAACAATTATTATCAGTTTTAATATTCCCGAATAATAATAGTTTTACTAATTAATATTATCGATGATCAAGATAGTCAATTAAAAAAAATCATCCATACAAATCTTAATAAAAAATTTGAATTGAATATTTCTTTATTAAACAATAGTTTTTACATTAGAAGCCATAAGAAGCCAAAAGACACTTGTTTTCTCATTTTTCATACTTTTATTTTTAAGATGTTCTGCTAAATGTCAACTCACTTCAAAATATTGTTGCAACAGTAGGAACGTAGCCTGGCGATGGTTACTACAATTTGTCTATGTTGATAAACAAATAATTTTTTGTATTTATCAAAGCAAAAATTCTATTTGTATTACAATTTCAAAAGAAATATTTGACGAAATGTTGTGGATAAAGTATAGTATTCTACTCGCATGTAATGGCTATTACTAATTTGAATGATTTACATCATCTGCCTTCGCTCGCGATGCAAACTTCATTTTACTGAGTAATAGCATACATTACATGCTTATTAAATAATATACTATTATTTTTAGAATTAGTATTTTTATGTATTACAATCTATCACATTTAATTGCACAAGTAATTACATACTAGGTAATAACAAAGAAAACAAAATATAATATCAAATATATGTAAATAAAATTAAAAATGTAAATATTCAGCAGTTAATCCCAAGTGCATGGCAAATACCTGAATATTTTCTCGAGTGCTTGAATGTGCACGAGAGAAAATATTATGATTGTATTTGCCATGCACGAGGGATATATTAGACGAATATTTCTCAAGAAAGATTTCAGTCATTAATTTAAATTATTATATTTTAATCTGTCACATAAATATCAGACTTTGATAAATGTCAAGAATTTGATTGAAAAATTGAAGATATTATCCCTCTTGTCCTTTTAAAACGAAGAAGTTAAACTACGTCTCATTGTATTTACAATTATTGTAAATATTTGAGTATCGCATTTATACAAATTCGCGATATGCAAAATATTCACTGATATCCGATTGTCATTGGTCGAAATTAAGAAAATACTGTAACATGATTGGTTGAAATATTTCGAGGGAAATATTCGTCTAATACTTGTATATCCATCCCTCGTGTATGGCAAATACAATCAGAATATTTTCTCTCGTGCATATTCAGGTATTTGCCATGCACATGGAATATAACTTGTAAATTTTCAACGCCATAGTAAATAACTCACTTTAGAGGCTTACAGGTCATCTATTTTGACCAATCAAAGCAGCATATCAGCGAATATACGGGTACCTGCAGTATATTTCGTTACCATGACAATTATTAAAATAAATAATTATTTCATGTTGTATAATCATAAGTAATATAACAAGTGATATGGACATTGCCGATTATTTTTTGACATTAATTTTAATGAGTTGTTATGGAAATGGAAATATAACGAGTGCGCAGCACGAGTTGTATTTCCTATTGCCATAACAACGATTCAAAATTATGTCAAAAAAATAATTTGGCAATGGTCATGTCACGAGTTGTATTTTGCGTGAGAATTTAACAAGCAAATAATACTCAATAAAAATAGTATTTATTTATTTCAACATACATAGCTACTACAAATCTGCAATTTTCCATTTTACACGAGTTTACACACTTTTTCTTTCTGACGTTTAAAAAATAATTGTCAATATAGCTTACATTTCCATGACAACTAGGATTTTTATTTACAGTGAAGTATAATCGCTTATTAATTTTCACTAGTGATTACAATCGGTAAAGCTTGTCGTTCATTGGCTTAATTTGAAACAAATTCGTAATTCTATTGGTTGCCACGTATGTGCGTTAAATTCTCTATCCAAATACCACTTCAGGTAAATATTTTTTTTTAGAAAATTTTTTGTGTTAACTTGCAGTTTATTACAAATTTCGGTCATCAAAAATTTCACAATACCACTCGACCTTCGAGTGTTTTAACGAAATTTTTGATTCGCGAAATTTTGACGTAATAATTTACATAAACAAAACTTTTTCAGAAAATAATCACCTCTAGTGGTATTACTCTTGGTTATACGAAACAAACATACGCATCTCCTTGTCAAACAAAAAAAACATAATCAGATACGAAAAAATAACGTTTTTCTACAATCGTTGCACAATATCGACATTGTTATTCCATTTTTGGTTAGGAAATGTTCAAAATTGTCGCTCTAGGGCGACAAAGTGACATATTGTCGCACTAGTGCGACAAAAACAAAACAAAAATAAATTAGGTAAAAGAAGTAAATGATGCATTGGATTTTTCTGGTAATAACCTTGCTATTGCAAATACAGGCATATACGTACATACACTTCAACTTAATCACCATAAACGTATTCACTCTGTAGACTTTATGTCAAATGTACTCCATATGTCAAATGTACTCCATGTGTCAAATTATGATTTCTTTGAAAATGTTTATTTTGTTCATAAACGTTGTCATGATTACGGTGACATGGGTAACTACAATTTTACTGAATTGTTATAGGCGTGACCAAAGATAATTTTGAAAATTAATTTTTTTCTACAGCTTGACATTGTTCAACGATTGTAGAAAAAATATTGTGTGTATCTCGTCGGATAGAGCTTGTTCGGTGCACTTGTCGAGTTGTTGATCTCGGCTTCGCCTCGATCAACAATTTCTCGCCGCGTGCAACAAACAATGCTCTATCCGCACTTGATACACAAATAACTATTTTATATTTTTATAATATGAATTTGGATAATAAAAATTGTCAACTGTTTTATAAAATACAGTCTCAGAATAATAACAAAGTTATTAATTCCATTTACCAATCTGTCGGGATCTTAGATCTTGCTGACTCAGTTAATCGGTGCCACTGCCTCACAGCAGTTGACGGGTTACACTACACTGATGAGCTCCAATAAGAGCAAAACGCGTCTGTAGTTACCGATTGATTGGTCTGGCCGGTCTCTGCTAATTAATAACTTTGTTATTATTCTGAGACTGTATTTTATGAAACAGTTCACAATTTTTATTGTCTTTATATTTATTATATGTATATTTCATATACAGTTTCCGTTTTAAAAAAATTGTTTTATCTTGTTTGAGAGTTCTATAACCTGACACAATGACTTAATTGAAATACTTGTCAAACTCATGTATTTCCGCCAATCTATTTGTGTCATAATTCCTGCATTTCCTTATATTATATGTATAAGAAAGTGTTTATATTGTTTCCATCAATGTGAAAATCACATGAATCGCGTGGCAATTGTTATCTCGTGAGCGTTCTATCTCATAGATAAGTTTTTGTTATTTCTAGCGAAGTTGTGGGAAAGATTCATTCTGGGAGAACTGCGAACCGGACATCAAACGATGAGAAAATATTTCCCAAGAGACAGCTTAAAACAACATAAACCGCCGACATAGAAATGGACTTCCGGCGCCCTCACTCAACGAGCGGCCGTGTCAATAAAACTGGACAACCCCAATAACAGTAAGAGGGTACGCGGATATCTGGACAAACACGCCATCGACACAATTATGCAACGATGTGTTCTCAGCAAAAAATTATCAAATGCATCAAAACATGGACTCATTTCTCAATTTAGATCAGATACTATTTCGGATGTCGTCAAATTATAAAATATAAAATAAAATAAATAGAATGACCACGCCTTTTACCTATTGTGGGTGTGCACCCTGCTTACGCAGATCTCGGTAAGTAATATATTTTTGCGTATATTGTGCGGTTACCAGCCGTAGAATCATAGAAGTTAGTGGAGAGGGAATCACAGGGGTAAATTTTAATTGGTAATTGTCACCTGTGGGATTCGAATTGAGGATCTCACGATACACAGTCCGATGTGTTACCATGGAGCTATTCACCCAGTCAAATATTAATGCCCAAATAAGCGAATAAACGATTTGTATTACAATTTATATATCTAATATTAGCAATTAAAATATTAATTATTTATGGATTTAATTTGTCTTTCTGCATGTATAAATTCTTTCGAGTAACCAGAACCAGACTAACATTGAGAGCAATATGGCAAACGCAGAAAAAACTAATTCTCTCCCAAATTTGTACATTCTTTGTTCCAAACTTTCATAAGAGGAAAACCAATATTTTAAATAACAAACTGATCAATTAATAATTTTTTTATTAATTGTCTAAATTAGAATTTGGTAGGTATTCGCAAAACTCCGAACAGTTCATGAAAACATTGAACTGTTCAAAATCACAAGAGTTCTTTCTAACATGTTCCGTTCAAGCCTGGGTTAGGGGCAAGCCTAGAATTTTGACAATTAATTAATAAAATACATACATACATAAACTTTAACCTTTTGAATTTCTATCTATTAAATTTAGTACCAACCTATATTTCCTCTTTAACGAACTTTTCAATATCGAAAATCATCATCATAATTGATCATAATTTTACTTTCTCTTTGTGATAGTCATAAAGAAAATATTGAAACCATGAATTTAAAATTTTTTACAAATAAAAAATTACTGTTGAGATATGTATTTGCTGACAGTAGCGAAAATTAGTTCAAAAATGCGATTATATTGAAATAACTGTGATCTTTGAAAATATAATTTCGAAAAAAAAAAAATCCCCCCCCCAAATTTTTTGATCCTACGTCTCTGCAGGTAACAAATCAGTCAGTATGACACAACTAGTGTTTCATCAAGAGAAGGAAACTTGTCTTGATAATCAATTCTTGTCTTAGGCCCGATTTTCAAGACTTATTTCTTGACAACGTATTTCTTGTGTTGTTTCAACAATTCTTGGTATTTCTGGATTCTTCTTATTTTAGGGGAATCCTCTTTCTCTTTCGCTTTTTTCCAATTTGAACGCCTGTAGCGTTGGTGTCTGCCCTTGCTCCTCCTTTTTTTTAAACATTTCTTACTTAGATGTTAGTCGCGACTTTTGTACGCTCTTTCGGAATAGATTGAATTTTAAAAAAATATATGATATTATATCAATGATATCATTATGATTTTATACCAATGTATTAAGAGTTCATATTGTGAGTAACGAAGGTAATAGTTGATGATACAATAATAGTACGTTATGTTACTAGAAGTTGAAACAGGACTTTTTGTTTTGAACTCATATACTTGCGGCCGAGGCGTCAATCGAGGCTGTGCAAATTGAGCGAAACAGAAAAGACTGTTCAACATGTATTGTTTTTTCTTCAAGAATTCCCAAATCAACTTGAGGTATATGAAATACAAGAATGTAATTTATTCTACCATTTTAAACAATAAAATATGAAATATGACAGAACCAATTACAATACAACTGTCACTCGTTACAGCTGCCCTTGTAGGTGCTGCCGCCTGTGATATATGAAACAATTAAAAAATTATTCAACGCCGTACAATTACATTTATATAATTGCATTAGTAACAAAATGATTAACTTCTATACCGTGTATGTAGTAGCAAAACCTGAATATTATAATACGCTTGAACAAAAAATATATAATTTACTTTTTCTCAAAATTAGATGCATGCAAGAAAAGTGCAAGTAGCATTTTATATTCCAAATGTTTTTACTTACACTTTCATTTGTAACTTTTTTCACAGGTGATACAATTTAAAAAAAAAAGGAAAAAAATTGTTTTGTGTTTCCAGTAAATTTCTTCTTTTGGTTTCTCAATTTCATTCAAAAGCATCTCAGCTCTGCGTATTTTTATGAAACTTATAAATTCCAAGGTTCGTTAACATATCTTATCTCCTTGTTGAGATATTACACAAACGGACACACATCCATCCATCCTCATACATACAGATATATATATATATATATATATATATATATATATATATATATATATATATATATAAGAAAATGATCTTAACGGATTCAGTAGACCTCAAAATATGTATTTCCGCAAAAGTCTTGTCAGCAATTTTTTTTCATGATTCCAATACTTCCTAAAAATAAAAAAAAATATATCATCACGCCTTTTACCCAGTATGGGTGTGGCACTCTGCTTACGCAGATCTCGGTAGGTGATATATTTTTGTTTATGAAATGCGATTACCAGCCGTCAAGTCATAACCCCCAAAGTTGTTAGTGGAGGGGGGGGGGCACAGGGGTAAATTTAAATTGGCAACTGTCAGCTGTGAGATTCGAACTGAGGATCTCACGATCCCCAATCCGATGCGTTACCACGGAGCTATTTACCCCATAATACTTCCTTATACTTAATAATAAGAAAGTAAAAATAAAGAAATTAAAAACAACATAATGCGACTCTGTATTTTTTTCCTTGGCTTAACACACTTTTACAGCAAACATTTAGCAACGCTATATCCCTATATTTCCGAACCTACTAGTAAAACTTTTTAAAAACAGGATTCGTACGGAAGTGCATAAGTTATTAACCCCCGTATTTTTTGTTAAATAAGTGCTTCATATACGCTAATACTAAGAACATATGAATAAATTTCGTGTACATTTAGGAAAATATTCAACTCAGGTAAATTGAAATAATTAAATTTCACGAGAAACAACTTAAAATTAATTTGTGCAGAAACAAGTGAAATGAAATCATAAAACAATTATACAAACTAACTCGTGTTTCTGGATCTATGAAATTAGACACAGCTGACGATACACGAACCGGGCCAAAATACACACACAGGAACATGTCACCTACAGACGACTACTATACACTGCAATCACAGGTATTGGGTTACTACTTTACCAATAACACTCTGTAGGTTATATGGGTTCTAAATTTAGGCAGAGATATTCTGCAGTTAACTTTAGAGGAAGAGGGTCCATAAGGCCGGTTTTCGGCCAAATTAAAAAAAATATGTTGTGGGCAGCACAATACCTCCCGCCATAGATTTCTTATCGAACAATGCAGGAGCACGAACCACCACTATCAAGAAACACTCATCCCTTCAAAAAACATTTTTCTACCGTTCTTTTGTTTTTTCAAAAAACACAGGTTAGCAGATTTAACTAAAAATATCGAAATAATTTTTCTTTAACGTGTTGTAATTCAAAAATGTTGACAGTAAGATGAAAATGTTTCAAATAATAATTATAGATAATAATATTTGAAACATTATTCTAATAACAAAATTTTTATTAAACCATAATTTACTGAGATATTTAAAAATAACTTGATAGGGCTTTAGGTAAACTACCACCTCCGGTTATTGGATTATTACCAAAAACTATTCAGATCTTCCGAAAGGGATACAATTATAACAATATTATATAACAAAATTTTCAGTTTAGTAGTTTTTGAGAAACCGTAACTCTTACAGACTGACAGACTGACAGACTGACAAACTGACAGACTGACAGACTGTTTGGATAGACAATCGGTTAAACTTCAATGAACATGTAGAATATATTACGAACAAATGTATCAAATTAATAAATATCTTGGCCAAATCAGCAAAAATCAAGTGGGGCTTAAGGCAACAAGCAGTCAATACGATATACAAAGGGGCCATACTACCAATTCTGTCTTATGGTGCGCCAGCGTGGAAGAGCGGCCTGCAAAGAAAATATAACCAACAAAAACTATAAAGAGTGCAAAGACTGATTAACATAAAAATATTAAAAAGTTTTAAAACAATACCGTACGAGGCTTCATGCATCTTAACCGGAAATACCCCAATAATAATTAAATTGAACGAAAAACTAAAAATTACTACAAACAACAATGAAGACAACAATAACGAAGAACTCAAGCAAAGAAAAATAGCTGCAGTACGTACAGAACGGGAAAGCAGTGAAGAATTGTGGCAAAATGAGTGGACAAACACTACTAAAGGAAACATAACAAAATCGTTTTTTCCGAACGTTAAATCAAGGTTAAAAGTTAAATTGCCATACTCACCTAAATTAATTAAAATATTCAGTGGCCACGGACATATTAAAAGCTACCTAAACAAATACAACATAAGTGAAAGTGCGGTATGTGTATGTGGAGAAGAAGATCAAACTGCAATATTAAACAATGAGCGACAAAAACTGATTACCCAAATAAACAGTAGAGGAAGAAATTGGCCAGAATCAAAACAGAATTTAATTAAAAGACATAAATCAATATTTATAGACTTTATTAGCTCGATAAATTTCGAAAATTTAGATTAAGTTGCAAATAAAAAAAATATTTTGTATTTCATATTTTATGTATTTTGTCGTAGTATTAAGGAAATCAGATTTAGATGTTTACATATGAACTTTAAGCAATGAATAACTAAAATAATTTGAAATCTGTGTTACCACTTATGTGTAATGTTGAACTTAATTATAATTAAGAATAGTTAGTATAAAAGATAATAACACGATAATGTAAGAAAAGGAAATAAGAAGAAAGATATTGTATGCAGTATTGTAAAAAAGAGCATACTAAATAAAATAAATTATAATTAAAAAAAAAGACTGACAGACTGACAGATAAAACAGAGAGACACACACACAGACATCATTGCGGAACTATTGAAATCGTGTTCTAGAGAACCCAAAACGTGCTCATCCACTGAAAACTAACTACCCAATTTTTAGCGTGATTCCTATACCTCCCTTACAGGATGTGTCGGGAGGTAAAAACAATAAAATGCATAAATTTTATATTTTATACCAAACAAACAAAATTAAATCGATTTTAGCCCAAACGAACAAAATGCGGAATTGGAAAATTTATTATCAAGATAACAAGATTTGTTTTCCTGATGATACTTCCCTGTCTTATCTTGTGAAACAAAAATATTTCTTGTCTTGGTTTTTAATTGAGTATATCTTGTTTCTTGTGAAACACTAGTGCTGCCGCGAGCCTCTAGTCCGAAGTGTGTACGTTGACCGAAGGCATTATTGTCCTTTTAACTCCCGTGGTGCGTTCAACGTTTAATATTCGACCGATACATTCTTTTATTAAAAAAATTTTGGTTTGTCCTATTATGATTGTGATATTTTTTTGTTAGAGATTAATATATTTGCTTGCTAACGCTGTAACTAGGTATCGTGATATTCTTACTTGTTTGTTTATTTCAATATCTGCCAATAGAAGTCAGTATTTGTGAAATTGTATACTCTGCACCGAATAGCAACGTTAAATTTATAACGCCCTAGGGCGTTATTTGGTATATAACTGCCCGACTAGCCAATAACGTAATGTAGTACATAACGTCCACAAAATCCTATTTGCCACGTTTACTCAAAAAAAACTATCGTTTTCGTTATATTTTCTATGGATTCGTTTAGAGTAAGAACGACCTATCTGCGTCAAGAAGGAGTCTATAAAATGCGATGGCCCCACGTAACGCACAAGAACAATAGTTCATCAGAAACGAAACAATTCATTGTGGAGGTTTTGTGGCCAATACACGAAATTTCATTACGAATATAATTTGGTTATCTGCTGTGTCCAGCAGCGCAGAGATTCGTGCCTGCTACAACAGTTCCATTGTTTTTGTTCTCTAAGAAAATTAAATCTAGTTGTCCGAATGTTTTGCTAGTTTTGTGTTTTTGTTCTGAAACTTTGTTACTTCGATACATTGAAAGTTTTTTTATAGGGTTACAAAAATGAAAGCCAGCAAAAAATATTCATTCTTTCATTTGTATTATTTACTATCGAATTATTTTACAACGGTTATGGCTGTATTATTAATAACTTTTCTTTTAATAGGATAAATAATGGGTACACCAATCACTTCGATACAATTATGTGTATTACTTCATAAAGGTCGACACGACGTTTCAACTCAAATTGAAATCTTCTTCAGGATCAATGAAAATCAAACAATATAGTCAAGGTTTACATAGTACCGAAACGACATTTTTCAACCGTTGTTTGTTTTTCCAAAAAAAAATACAGGTTAGCAGATTTAAACGAAAATATCAAAATATAATTTTTCTTTAAGATGTTGTAATTCGAAAATGGTGACAGTAAGGGGTAAATTTTTCAAACAATAATTGTAGATAATAATATTTGAAACATTATTCTAATAACATAATTTTCATTAAACCATACACAGTAAAAAAATTGACTTACGATTTGTTTATTTTGCGGATGTTAAGTATTTTTAGTTAATATTGACAAATATATTGTGTTAAATCAAATATTTGAACAAATACGACATTAAGTTAAAATAAAATTTTGTCAATTCTAAATTTTTAACAAGAAAATTTGTTATTTTTATATATTTGCTGGATTTGCAAAATTTAACAAATAGACTCGTCATTAATAACAAGTAAATTTAGCTAACCTATCAATTTGAAATTGTTAAAGAAAGTTTGTATCCTTTGTAACAACTTAATTTGTTATAATTATAATTTATTGTTCTGTTTCAATATAATTACAAAAATATTTAATCAGAGGCACTTAAAAATTAATGTTTATAATTACTATATTCATAAATAAATTTAGTTGCGAAATACACAAAAATAATTTGTTATTTAGTAACAAATTTGAAACTTAAATTAACAAAAATTTACGGTGGATCGTCTGGGACTACAAATTTTGTCAATTGTGACTATAAATTTTTTACTGTGTAATTTACTGAGATATTTTAAAATAACTTGATAGGGCTTTAAGTAAACTACCACTTCCGGTTATAGGATTATCACCGAAAACTAATCAGCTATTCCAAAGGGGATATAATTGATATATACAAAATACCTAAATTTTCAGTTTAGTAGTTTTTGAGAAACCGTAACTCAAGTGATCCACGCAGACAGACAGACAAACACACACATAGACATCATCGCGAAACTATTAAAGTCGTATTCTAGAGACCCTAAACCTTGCTCATGCACTGAATACTCACTATCCAATTTTTAGTATGATTCCTATACCTCCTTTACAGGATGTGGCGGGAGATAAAAACATCCATTATTATCATGTTTTCTATTCTTCGTTGTAGTATGGTATAAGAACATGTTGTTAAACGGAATTATTGCACTAGAGAAAGCAAATAATTTTATAAAAGAAAACTTTTGGAGGAGCTGGAATCTGATCCGGACAGTGAGATGAGTATTTACGAGTAGCTGAGACGCGAATAAATCACATCATCTCCGGTTTTGCCGCGGCGCAGTTGAAGGTGTTGGGAAATCACGTACGCCGGCCACGCATACAACTTTATAATTTCTGTCCTCCACAAAAACCCATGAATAAATTACGCCGTGAAATACGGCGGTGATATAAATAATAGGTGATATAAAGCCAGCGAGACCTGTCGTCACAAAGAGCTGCAGACTTTAACATGACATTATTTTTCGCACTTTGTTGGAAGTTGGTTAACTGGGTCATGAATAAGCCGCGCGGAACTACATCTTTACATGATTAAATAAATATTATATCACGTCTTATGCACAGCGTCCCAACGGAAATTTATTAACTACGCAAAAACACTCGCTGTTTGTTTCACAAAATAAAAGATGAATCTGTATTGTAATTTCGGCTGTTAGTCCATTATCAGAAGAGTACATAAATGTATAAAAATTGTGACAAACTTAAATAAGGAAGAAAGAAAGGGTCACAATGTGATGATCAGTACGTCATCAGTTTTCGAACTAATAAATTGACAGTTATATGTACGGTCTGTCTTGTTTAATCGTTGGTTTATCGTACGTACGTCTAATATGTCCGTCTCTTTTCTACTACTTGAAAAGAAAAACGATAGATGATCACTTTGCGGATGGAAATATCAAACTTAAATCTGTAATTTCTGTATTAATTTTAGGGGGAGGGGGGGAGGTACGAGTCCAACCCCATCCCCCCCTTTCCCTGAAATATTCGGAAAATTTCCAAAATTAATTCACTGAAGAACAGCAATGTTTGTCAGATATCAGAAATTATATTCAATGTCACGCCGCCGAATGAATGATGCAACGTTAGCGAGTTCGGACAAGTCGCTTACTCCACAATAGTGATTGTTCCAGAGCCTTCTAGAAACAAGGAACGTGGTATATAAAAGAACGAATCACCGGGACCAGGCAGTCAGTCAGTTGACTTCCAAGCTACTAAGAAGAATTTGTGAACATAAATATATCTCTCGGTTTAAACATAAATATATCGTCTTAAATAAATATCGCTCGGCTAGTTTATATAAATAATAGTGTTTATTTACAGTAATGATAAGTGTTAGTTGTAAGTTTTTGTATTTGTTATTTTTGTGTTATATACCTATTGTTAATTAACTTTTACTATTTATTATAATAATTATTCATTACTTGTTATTAATAATATTACTTTTATTGTTTAAATAAAAACGTTTAAAACCCACGAACGTTACATTACATATGACATTAAAGCAGAAAAATAAACCCATATTCATTTATAAGTTTTTATTTTTATCAATTTATTAGTTAAATATTAATATGAATTATTTAAAATACAATGTAGGAAGTTATTTATTTTTAGCAAATTAGATTGTCATATTCTCTTTCAAATAATAATAATAATAATAATATATTACAATACCAGTGAAGAAACTAAGAATTTCACTCACGCATGTGTCAGTTTTGTACACGAGGCGCCAACCGAGTATGCAAGGACACATAAGTGAGCGAATTCGTTTCTTCACGGGTGTTGTAGAGCGTTTTGTTCAATCCTGTTATTGTAGGTACGCTCCCTGATCCTTGTGGTCCACATACTCAATGCTACGTTAGGTTCAATTTGGTAATGACAGATGAGTGGGTGAAAATATTGAGCGAAAGAACTTTCGCCCACTCACCTGTCATTACCCATCCCGTTGCCATAGGAATGAGTTGAGTGAAAAAACAGAAAGTTTCGTGCTCTGTATCCAAGTAAGAAACAACAATTTCAGTAGCTGGATTGAACAAACGTTAATTCAACATATACCCCGCACCATACGCGTCGAAAGAACCAATTTTTTAAAAAACAGCAAATTCTGTATTCTTCTTTTATTTTCTTGTTCTTTATGGTCCAACAACCTCCATCCGTCAAAATTTCATGGATTTTTTACAGTGGCTTATACATTGCAATGTCAGATGAAGTACATATTTTCGTTGAGTTTTGTTCAATACCATGAATTTTGTATTGCAAATTCGAAATTAATTAAATTATTTCTTAGAATTATTCGTATCGAAAAACCAATCAATTATTACAGTAAGGTCTTTGAACATTCTGGTATTTATATATGTGGATCAAAAGGATAACAGAAACATTAAACTATAAAAAAATATTTGTTGAAGTCTAGTAGGTCAAAAATTCAGAACTTTGATACTGTGTCCCACATTCCCATGAACGACTACAGTAATGAAAATAATTCGTATATTTGTAAATATGATCATCTATAACATACTAAGTTTATTTTCAATTTTAATTTACAGTTTTTGAGAAACAAATAAAAATATATAAAAAAATACACTTTTTGGTATGTTTTTTTTATATTTGTTTCTCAAAAACTGTAAATTCAAATGAAAATAATTTTAGTATGTTATAGACGATCATATTTATAAATATACAAATTATTTGCATTATTGTAGTCGTTCATGGGAATGTGTGGCATATATTTTACTACTTTGAAAATTATGTTCATGTATAATTTGTAAACAAAATTAGCTTTTTAAAATTTATTACAAAACCTTGGACTTTTATCTACAAACGTAGGTATAAAACATTATATGTTTCATTTATTATAATAATGATATATTGTTTTTAAAAAGTCATGTTCATCTTACGCTATCTTCAGCCCGTATGTTTGACCTTAACACATACGAATATTTTTGATGACGTATCGGATACCACATCGCGCTAATGTGTAAATCTATTTAGTTTGGTATTTCTGGTTCTAACATTTTTATGGTTCTACAATAAATACATTTACTTAGGGATTTTTGGGATTAACATAAAGAAGCGGCGAATCAATTAGATCCTGCCGTTCATTTATAAAGAGAAGTGCTTTCTTGATTTCAAACAATTCTACGAGTGTTAATCTCTGTACATTTCTTTCATAATCCAAAATTTTTTAATCTGCTTTATCTGTTATAGTTATTTTCTACTAAATGTTTAGCTACATTGGAACTTATATTTTTATTTTTATGTTTGGCCATGTGCGCGTTAAATCTAATATTAAAGTTGCTCCTTGATTATCCTATGTATTTGAAATTACAATTTTTAAAATTGATTTGATAAATTTCTGACTTTCCGATGGAGGGCTTTACGAACAATTTTATTATTTACCAGTAAGTTTTGTACCTCTAATAAACCTGGAGTTATGTTCAGTTTCTTTACGTAGTTTGAAAGAATATTGGTTGTGTTTTCTATACAATGAAACTTTTATAAATAGTTTTTTCCAATTCAGTAAGTTGTTTAATATAAATTTATTTGTAGTATTATACTCTGCTTTTTCTGTAATAGTTTGTAAAATACTTTTTTATTGTAACCATTGTTTCCTACTGTCGTTGAGATGATATCTAATTCTTTGTTAAAATTTTAATTATCACGTGGAATTCTTAATAGTCTATTTATTAAACTATGGAATACAGCCATTTTTATATTATATGGATGAAGGGAATTTTTCGGAATAACTGTATCTCTATAAGTGTTTCCGAAAAATTTGGAAGTTTAATATATTATTAAGTTTGTGTTCTATTATTATGTCTAAGAATTTATTAGTTTGGTTTTTTTTTCTATGTAATTAAATATATTCATTAATGAGTCCAATTGTGTTTTAGTAGGTACCTTTAAAGAGGCATAGTATGTCGTATACATAACGCTACCAGAAATGTATTTATTAAATCTACAGTTGGTTTAATTAATACGGATTATATAACAATAAATAACAAGGAATCACAATAGAGTGTGATAGCACGCAGTGTTTCATTGATATAAATGAGCCGCGGCTTGTATTGTCGGCTCCCCGGACCACTACAGCTATTTTTATTCATTTGTCTCTGTACAGAACATTAGTGTTCGCACCAGTGCTGGAGTAAAATATGATGTTTGGCCTGGGATTCCTTCTTATGTTGTCTGCTCACATTTGTTGCACAGCGAATCTAAAAAATCTACTGCGAGATTCACACGGCTTTCATATAAATATCAATTTAATTATTAAATTATTTTACTTGACACTTTCGACATATAAGAATAATTTTTTAAATTATATCCTTAGTTATTCACTATATCTGTTATCTGTCAAAAGAAAACCAATAAAAATGCGAAATTTAGATTTCACAGCCAATCAAAATGAATTATAATGACTATACAACTCATAGGAAAATAGACCAAGCAGATAACTCAATTTTTCTTAGTTACGCTGCATAATATCGGCTATTTGCGTTGCTAAGTTGTGTTTCGGATGCAAACAAATAAATCATATGTAATCATATAATTCTTGAATATAAATGAACAATTAATATTTTTGACATAAATAAATAATTTGTTTAATATAATTGGTTGATACATTGTATAGTCTTAACATAAAATATACAACTCGAACTTCGAACACATTTCGTCCTTTCATCTGTACATTCGAATATTTTAGAACTTTTTCTTGTATAACTACTGATTATACAACTCATATCTAATTCTGTCAATGACATTTGGGAATTTTACTTGGTTACCATGTGTTGATGTGAATATACCCTTCAGTACATGATGTATTCACAGCTAATATAACAAGTTTCACGAGAATTAACTTCAATTATTAATCATATCATGAGCTTATATTTAATTGGACAATATAATGAATAATTATTTGTTGTAAAGCGGATTGAGAACGAGAACGTAACCTAAATGTACTGAACGCAACACATCGGGTGTACTAACCTAAGTTTTGTTGTATTAAAATTGACAGTTTATAACCACAGACATGATTTGAGGCACAATTTTATTATAGGCACCTATGTACGATTACAACACATTTTTATACTTTAAATTACAAAATTACTTGTAGCTGTCAAATATTTTTCTTCTCAACGAACCAAAACAAGGTGATATTTTCAGTAATAATATAACAAGAGGGTGAGAATAAATTGAAAATAATTTGACAGATCTTTCGAAAACTTGTTGCCAGGCAATAGCCACGAAAGCCCGTAGGGCTTGAGTGGCTATTGCCAAATGGCGACAAGTTTGAGAAAGATACTGGAGAATTATTTTCTAATTTATCGAACTCTCGAGTTATATTTAATTAGATTATTTTTTGATTTCTTCATCAGGCAAGCCACTAAATCAATCTTTTTTGCTCATTTTTACTTGTGTTGATGATAACTATCTGACATCTGTCAACAAAAACAAAAAAGCTACAGAGAAAATTGCCGGGAATTATCACAAGAGCATTATTCTCAGTATAATAATGACAGGATTGGTTAAAACGCAGACACGTGACATACAATAAAGCATTTGATTGGTTTAAATAAACGTCAAAAAATAATCATTTGTATAATATTATCGCTGTGGTACACATGTAAGGAGATTCTCAATGTTAAATGGCTGAAAATATGTCACGTGACATATGAACTGTATTCTTACTTTGGTGTTTCGCTTGGTCTCATCGTCATCGTTGTTTTATTTATCGCAAATGTAAAATTTTTCATATTTATTGTTATTAATTTAATTCATTATATAATCGTAACGAATATTACTCGTGTGTTCATTTGAGAATTTTACTTAGTTACCATGTAATGATAAGCGAATATACCCTTGACGGCGTGATATATTCACAGGTAATATAACAAGTGATATAATTATTATCGAAGATATTTTCGAGTGGAACCGGCGCTGCAGATTTCCGTTATTTCCACTTATTTATTTAACACTAATTATATTTATTCATTTCTACTGTTTATTTATTTGCACTCACTGACGGTTCATAATAGACCCACGGTCTATACAAGACATACAATTTAAAAAAGCCTCGTACAAACCTGCGAACCGTTCGACGAACAGTGTTCGTTGTAGATTTGCTTTAAAATGGATATTGAAACCGTGGTAGCAGCATATTTTATATTCATTTACATTTTTTTTTAAATCTTGTTTGGGCACCACACTACTTTCTTATACATATAAAACCAAGCGAACACGTATGATATGTTCCTTGCGTATGGCTATTTTGACAATTGTTTGACATATAGATGTTAAACCTGTTTAATTTTTTATGTTCTCATTGTAACTATGATTTTATTTCAAAACTTGTTAACTAATAATATAAATATTGTTTTTATAATATTTCAAACGACACATATTTTTGACACTTTTGACATATAGATGTTGAGAATGTTTTAGTTATTGTTCTCATTGTAATTAAGATAATTGAAACATATTATTAAATATATAATTGAGATTTTCTCAATATTAAAAGCATGCACAAGAAAAGTGCAAAAAACATTTTATATTCCAAACATTTTTGTTAAAATCTTCGATTTGAAACATTTTTTCACAGCTAATTCGATTTTATTTAAATAATAATTTATTGTTTTGTGTGTAATAAAAATAAGTAATAAAAAAATGAAAATGTCATATGCTCATAATTTTGCGGATTCCAAATAAATCGTGATTCATATAGAGTTTGATAAATTTTAAAGTATTTATTTTTAATAAATATAGAATTAATGAAAGCAAAATTTAAAATCTATCTCAAATTGAAGAATAAAGTGAAATAAAATCATTTGTTGCAAGTATTCGTTCGCCGTCGCGTCCACACTAGCTGCAACGTGCTCGCGCAACATCCTTTGATCGTTCATCGAAATACCGACAACGGATGGATCGCGCAAACGTTGCAGGCAAACGTCGCACGTGTTGCAGAACTTCGGTCGGTTCGCCGTTTTGTTGCGCCGGTGTGGGCGTGGTTCACCGAGCGGTTCGCAGGTCTGTACGAGGCTTTTTTTAAAACAGCTTCACGGTCTATCACTGACTGACTGACTTGACTAGAGTTACTGCTGGTAGCCCGGCAGCCCCTGTGTGCTGCGTTCTCGAACGTTCGACGCTTCTCTCGAAGCTACGAAAATATTCCCACGTACTGATCGGTGTGACGCCACTTCGATTTAGGTTTATATTCGCAACAATATTTTCAAACTTAATGTTTCATTATGTTTACAAAATAAATAGAAAGGTTTTTATATATAAAAAATGGTGAAATCAGTACAGATAAATTTATTTATTGTTTGTTATTAATAAAAGAGGAAAACATCTATTCGCGTGGAGTCTGTAAGACTTTAGTCATACGACAAATAATAATATGTATAGACATACAATTTTACCATATTGTACAGAATCAAAAATTGAAAAGCTAGACGGTTACACATACACTTCTCCTCCACTTGACCCAACTAGTGGAAGGCTAGACAAATTAGAAATTTTCCTTTGTATGTGCAGAGAACTTAAAATTCTACGAAATGAAGACAACGTTAAACACAAAAAATGCAGTTTATTGTTTTTTCTATGTCCTGAGTAACGAGATGTCAGTGGAGGAAAAATAACAAACTGCATTTTCTTCAAAAAATGGAAAAAGTAGTTGACATTTTGCCAACGATTTAAGTGTATAATTATACAAAAATTTAAAGTAGGTTACACAGACGACACTTAGTTTGATTCTTCATAATTTACTACATAATAATTTTTTTTCCGAAAGAATGCTTTGTTTCTGAGTTTTAATCGAATCGAATGCCTTTTTTTTTAAATGGCGGCCAAAATATCAGTCCAGAATTAAAGAAAACTTTATTATTGATTTCTTCATAATAGAGGTGTGTTATAATAGTACGTCAAAACATGCAATGGGAAGCGCTTTAATACGTTTGGCTACGTGTAAAAAACTAGAAAGGAAAGCTGGTAGACCCCGGAGGTGGAGCCTCTGGACCTGGATCTCGTGGAGGCCCGGGAGGCCCCGATGTACAAAATATAACAAAACCAATTGCAAAACTGTTATTTCGTCACAGCAGTCCTTGTAGGTGCTGCCACCATTAGTATATAAAACAACTTTACGCTGAACAATTATATTTACATATTTTTACACCGTACAATCATATTTATGTAATTGTATTTGTAACATTATGATTAACTTCTTTGACGTAAGCAAAATATGAATATTATTTTATAATCAGGGCTGTCCTGAAATATTTGGATACTATTAATACTGCGCCCTGTTTATAATAAAACACAATAGGGAGGAGGGGGTAATTGTCATGGTGGTGAAAAAACAACAAACAAAATTAATTTCATATAAATATCTGCGGTAACTAACTTTATTAATTTTTCTAGCCTTCTCTTTTTTATATTGATTTTTTTTTTTTTTTATGGAGATGGGAAGCGGACTAACTACTCTGGTCATATGCCGCCTCATGAATGGATGATTGTGAATGTTTATGAACAACACAAACGACCATGCTCTTCAGTGGGATTCGAACCCACGACCTCTGGCGTGCTAGGCTAGTGACATAGCCACTACGCCACCGAGATCGGCGTTATATTGATTTATAACATCAGTTGTATTTATTAATCGCATTCTACAGGTAAAACTAAAATTTGTAACAATAGTTTAGAAAAATGCGCATTGCTGTAGTCACGTGCGGAAATGCAGACTCAATTTTAGAAATAATTATTGCTTTTAAATTAAGTTTTAGTAATAGATATATTTTCTGTATTTTCACATAAATTAATACGTATAAAATAAAGACATTCTTCTGTAAAATTATAATCCAGATTTTTATAATTTATTTTTATCTACTTTCACATGTGTCCATTGCGATAGCGAATGTAAGTAAAATTTCCGCCCCAAAAAGCTAGCGCCCATAAAGCTCTGTATTTATAATACGCTTGAAAAAAATAATATAATAATAAATTCAATATCAGTGTAAATAAAATTGTTTACTTAAATATTAGAAAAATACGTAAAGAATAAGAGAATTCCGACAACTTCTTTTTTACAGGAATTCATTTTCCATTAGCGAAAAATATTTTGTACAATTCTAAAGTAATAAACCAATTTGAAAGCTTTCATCGGCGAGATTCGCCGTTGAAAGCGGAGCTGAAATCCGAAACCACGGAACACATTTGTGTCGTTTGAAATAAAATGGCAGAAAACACTAGGCGGAAGATGTAATTCTAGAAGTTTACTAACAACATTATACGTTAATGGAAATACTTAACAAGATAACGAGCTACGAACACGACTTCACCATTTGCTGCACTAAATTCATTAAGTACTTCATTTTCTTTTTAATATATTCCGAATTTTACTTCGTACATTATTAAACATAATCATGGTAAATGTTTTATATTTTATTCCGTACAATTTCAACTCTTTATTGCAGATTCTAAATTCGCAATAAATAAATGTAAAGTAAAGTAGCATTTGCCGATAAATAAAACCACAAAATATTGTCGCAAACGGCGCTGATAGGCTAACGCGGCGCCTCGGCCAGCCAAGCGCCGCGAACTGTAAACTGTTTGATAAGCAGCGACTGGAAAGTGGAAGGGTCCGTAGAGGAGATAGTGCCATCGAGCCGGCCAGCGCATTCTCAAACTGAAATGCTTCACAGAGCCAAGTTCAACGAATGTCACGAAATGCAATTATCTATCTACCTATAGATAGATAGACATAAGCAGGCCTGTAAAAATGTGAAATAATCAGCAACAAAAATCATTTGAAATAAAAAATTCAGGATTATTCAGATTTGGATAATTTTACACAAACGTTTTAGTAATTAGTGTTTATCAACTTTGACTGGTGCCTGCAAGAAATGTTTTGCACTCGAGTATATAAACTCTATTTAGTTAAAATATCATGAAAAATATTATAGCCTGTTCCATGAGATCTTTCATGAAAGGGACAAATCTGTGATTGGTTGAAAAAATACAGTGTACTATACATGGAATCGGCGATATACTAATTTATATGGATAATTATAATTACACCACCAGTTCGTACACTGTTATTAAGAAAGGAAATAATAAATTGCTCGATTTTTTTGGTTTATTGCAAATCCATATAAAAATATATAATTTGAAAAATTATAGATTTAAGTAAAAATATTTCCAATATACTCAATGTAGAAGCTACAAAATAAAATAATAATGAAGTGGATAATGCTATACTGACATAACACAAAGCAATAATTTATAGTTGTGGCATTGTAACACTTTTTCGAGGATGAATTACAGCACAGGAAACCACGTGGATTTGTGTCTCGTAGTCCCTGTAATGAAAGGTTTAGTAGTTTAAAGTATAGCTCAATTGCAGTATTGTTTCATAAATTTTTTGTGCAGCAAGAACAATCGAGAAGGTGTAATATATTTCTTGCTAGGGTAGGATGGATTAGAACTTAAAAGAAAAGGTTGATTAAATTAAAATAAAATAAGAGAATAAATACGCACTATGCGCGTTCTGCATTGACTATACTACAACCCAACTAAACAATGTAATGGCCCTAAATAGTCAGAGAGTGAGTTCGCTGGTAATTGAAATAATAAAATTGTTATTTTTTATTAACTAATTAATATTACTGCAATTTTTTTTACATCTGTGATTCTTGGTCTAATTATTGTTTTTATACCCTGGACAGTCACACTGGCCTCATAGTTACATAAACGTCACACTAGGGTCTGGAAGAGCCAAGACAACAAAAATAACTTTCCCGTAACTGGACGTAATTTTTTATTGTTTTTTATATATGGAATATTTGTTTAGGATTATAGCAGGCATTAAACAATTAATATCCTTTCTGAACGGTATTGTAACGTTCGTAGGCTCTAAAAGTTTTTATTTAAACAAAATGTTATTATTGAAAATTATATATAATTATTATATTAACGAGTAAAAGTTAATTAACACTATATTTAACGACTAAAATAGCGAATACAAACACTTATACATTAACACTTATCACTACTAGAAATAAACACTATTATTTATATATATATATATATATATATATATATATACGATATATTTATATTCAGACCGAGCGATGTATTTGTGTCCACTGATGATGATTTGCTCGTTTATATATCACGTTCCTTGTTTCTAGAAATGCCTGGAATATTCTCTATTGTGGAGCGAGCGGACTAGTTCGAACAAGCCGGCGTTGCGACATTTACGCGGTGCCGTAAACTGACAAGCTTTAACTTGTCATTTCCGCGTCCGTTACAATATATTTTATTAAAACACTTTTATTTTGTACTATGTGAACAAACACATAGGGATTTTACATATTGAATATTTGTTTAAGATTATGAAATTGAATTTACAACAAAGTAGCATCGAAGTTATGCGCATATTGCGCATATGAAAAATTAATTAATTAGACCCCAGTGCAAAGTTCTAGGGTTAAAATTACTTACTGTAACATACTGGTTGGCTAGCTGCTGAAAATTACACTTTCTCTTCGGGATTGGGAATCTGGTAACTGTCTTGGATTGCACGTGTATAGATATGCACCGTGTACCAGAGGCAATGGCGGATGTCGTGGCAGTTGCTACTTCACCCACACTATTATTTGCAAACTTATCCAACAATGATGATAGAACAACAGCTTTATCAACGTCAATCACTCTTACATCTATACCCTGTTCTCTTCTTCTTCTCTCTCGTACATTACACAGAATCCACTGTAAACTGCACTATAGTCTTCTATTCCATAAGACTATTAACTAAAGGGACAAATATAGTTCTGTTCAGTGTACCATACATGCATTCGGCGGTGTAGGCTCGGAATTTTGAACTAATTTATATGCACAACTGTTATTCCTCCACCACTTCCTCCAATGTTATTATTAAAGAAAAGAATACATTGCTGGGTTGTTTTTGTTTATTGCATCGCACATCCTCATGAAAATATATAGATTAAAGAAAAAAATATATAAATTTAAGCATAAATATTTCTAATATACGCAGCAATGTACAGGCAACAAGATAAAAAAAAAAATGCAGAGGGCAATGTTATACCTACATAATAACTCAGAACAGTAAAGTGTTAACACCAATGACCAATCCCAGCACAGGAAACCACGTGGATATGCGTCTCTTTAATGAAAGGTCTCGTGGAATAGAGTAATCACTAGCGGCCTCTTTAACCACCCAGCCGACTGCCCGCTTAACATTTGTATTTTGTTACTTAATTTAATATGATTCAACGAACATTCTAGATGTGCACTAAATAAAAAATAAATAAATAAATAAATATATCATCACGCCTTTTACCCATTATAGGTGTGGCACTCTGCTTACGCAGATCTCGGTAAGTGATATATTTGTACGTATGAAGTGCGGTTACCGGCCGTCAAGTCATAGCCCCCAAAGTTGTTAGTGAAGAGGGAACCACAGGAGTAAATTTAAATTGGCAACTGTCGGTAGTGGGATTCGAACTGAGGATCTCACGATCCACAGTCCGACACGTTACCACGGAGCTATTCACCCCATATGTGCACGAAGTTACCACGAATTGAAATTGGTCGGTTTTTAATTATATAACCAATTAAATAATTAATTTATAATATTCCATGTATTATTTGTAGAAAATATTGAAATATTTATGAAATGGAAGTAATTTTTTCATTTTTTGATAGAAGGATGTACCCCCCTTGTCTTCTTTGGCGAACCATTACTGGCGTTCATTTTTGTCCTGGGAACTGGAAATCCTGTTCTGTGTAATTTTAGAGCTAGCTCTAAAGGTACATATTCACGTACAGTGAACCTACAGAGAACAGATGTGAATTGTAGAATAACTGCAGATCTAATCGCTAGTCGCCAACTTTAAATTGTTTTGAAATTTTTCAATGCTTCGTCCGTTTTAAAAATGACGGAACATATAAATAATAGTGAATTACATTATTCGTTTTTTACTTAACTTTAAATATTCCTCCTGCAAAGCTTTATAAATATATTTGCAGGTTTCTGGTATAATTTGTCTAGGGGCCTGAGATGAAAAAACTGTCGAAAAATTGAATTTTTAAATTTCGCCCAGTTTCTATTTATTTTATTTATTTATTTATTTATCGTATGGGTAGTATACATCAAGCATCATAACAACAAGTATGTATAATAAAACAGAAGAAAGAAAAAGAGACAAAAGAAACTAACAGTCACAAACTTATATCCAAATTATGAATAAATTCCAACGCAGTGTCTAGTCTCGCATTCCCTAACAATGTGATGCACAGTTTACCTTTCAGTCCCACAGTCGCCCCTTGGTGATGGTATTTAACTGTAATACATGGCAATGATGAACAATTTGGTGAACAGATATCTTGCTATTTCAGTTTCTAAAAGTTTACGAGGTTGAAATCTGCATTAAACAGCTCCTTGTCAGTTAGCATAGCTGGTTGTCTGGATCGCAGTCTATTTCTTCCTAGATTTTTGTATTTGTATGTATAGGAAGCTAAGCATGATCAATAATCTTGCAGTATGCTTTAAAAAGAGAATGGTCATTTACAGAATTAATCATAGAAAAACATGTTATATAATTTGGTGTTACCAGTAACGTGTTTCCATCGTTTTGTTAATGAAAATGCGCCTCCTGGCCAATTCCCTGTTCAACCCCACATCGAAGTCGACGATAGGATCTTGTATAAACGATACTATCAAAGTGCACATCTATTGTACAGCACAAAGGATATTTCAGCGTTCAAAGATATCTCTCTCCACTCCCAGCCAGCTTCGATTCATTGATAATTTACGTTTGTTTACTGTTAAAACAAAGCCACTCACAACTTTATACAAAAAACAATATACATCAAGTATGCAGATTCAAAATCGTTCGTGGTTAGAATTTTGAAAAGTGTCTAAAACCAATTTTTTCTTCGATGTACACCAAAGAGTTATTTCATTGCCTTGATATACAAATACGAAATAACTATTGTTTATTTAGTATCAGGAATATTATCGGGGGTAATATCACATGACCTTCTGATTTTATTGATAAATTTTAATTTTGAACGAATTTTTTTGCTTGGCAACAAACACTAAACAATGAAATTTGAGACATTATACTGCAGATACGTGTTCATTTTAAAGTAAAATAAATTTTGTCTGAAAAAATATTCGGTAATATTTATAATAATCGCATAAAATAAAAAATACAGACCGATGGACCACCCTGTATAGCAACTCTGTATTGAATTACTAGGGAATGCAGTTAAATTTATATAATTATTATTGCAAAATATGCGACATGCTGAATAAGTGTAAATCGTACAATGTTTATGAAAACACAAACTGTTTAAAAACCGACAGAATTTTATACCATGACACCATTCATCCATTTGCGATAATTAGCACAGAGTTGATCTGTTAATTTGTAAATTGCACTAACCGCTGTGACATTTGCGTTCACATTCAATGCTAACCAACACCACTATAGTTAGTCCACTGTAGCAGGGAATTGACGAAGTATATATTTCGGAACATATCATGATAATTGAGGATACCCTAATATAGCCAATACACGACATTCTTATACATAATAATCTAGATTTGATTATTTCAGAACTACATTCGACACTAGTTTGATAAACAGAATATATATTTTAGATGGTAGTTTGTTCTCATAGCAACACAATTATTATTATACAAATACCGGGTGTAGAATTGAAATGTGGAATATTTTTTTCGACGTTGCTGTTAATCTTTACCTATTCACTTTACAGCAAAATTATAAATACAAGAGTCATTCAGAATTTAAAAATGCCATGCAATAAGACCAATTTGGGTATCTACGTTTGTATTTCACAATATTTCAATCAAATTAAAATCAATATTTATTACGAAAATTGTTACACGTAATTGATATTTCATAAAACAGTTTTACGGTTATTTATTTATTTGTTTGGATAGTTATTTATGATACGTGTTAGTAGTGACATTTTATGAGTTCGGGGAAGTTTGCGAACGAGGCCATTTTTTAAAGAAATGAACTCTCAAATTCGCCATTATGTCATTACAATCTTCTATGAAATTTATACAGGAAATAATACAACAATATTATTGGTGTTTCACAACAATCAAGAAATACTCTTGATCATGTCTTGGTTTTGTCTTGAAATCAAGATCTTGATATCTTGATAATAAATTTTTCAGATCCGTATTTATGATTAAAATATAAAATTTAATATAGATTTGTCAGGAAAGTGACTTTGGGGTTCGATCCACATTTGTACTCCGATCCTAACACCATCTGGCGGCCTTAATGCGAATCTGAAAATTTTATAAATATGCAACACAAGATTTTATAAATATATGAAGTCAAGATTTTATATATATAAATAAATATATCATCACGTCTTTTACCCATTACGGGTGTGGCACTCTGCTTACGCAGATCTCGGTAAGTGATATATTTTTGCGTATGAAGTGCGGTTACCAGCCGTCAAATCATAGCCCCCAAGGATGTTAGTGGAGGGGGAAACACAGGGGTAAATTTAAATTTGTAACTGTCGGCAGTGGGATTCGAACTGAGGATCTCACGATCCACAGTCCGACACGTTACCACGGAGCTATTTACCCCATAAAGATTTTATATATAATTTTATGCCGCAAATATATCAAGTTGACACTTTTTAAAATGTGTAATTTTATTTCTCTAATTTGTTGTGTAGGCGTGTGTAGAAATAAATAATATGTATGGAAATAAATAAATAAAAAATTATTGTTAATTATAATTAAATATTTTCGACATAAAGTGACTGTAGCAAAAATTTTTTTTCGCCGACCGATAAATGATATTATCATATGTCAACCGTAAAAATTTCGAGTCATTCTAATTATTTCTTCGTTTTTGACACTCTTTCAAAGTTGTCAGGTGAATTTTTTTGTAAAGAATAAAGAAGATTGAATATCGAGCAGTGATTAAATTCCTCTATTTGAAAGGGAAAAAGACTAAGGAAATAAAAGATGAATTAGACGGTGAAACGAGAAACGTTCCGAGCCCCCGAAAACCGATACAACTAACGAAATGATCGATTTAGTTCATGAAACTGAGTTGGAAGATCGTCGATTTACTGTTAATATTGCTGAGGCTTGTGAGATATCATTTGAACGGGAGCACAAGATTTGGATATGAGAAAATTATCCGCGCACTGGGTTCCGCGTTTGTTGACGATCGACCAAAAGCGCATACGAACGAACGTGTCACACGAGTGTATAAAAAAATCCAGCGGAATTTTTGCGGCGAATAATAACCGTCGAAGAAACCTGAGTACAACACCACACGCCTGGGACCAAAAAACAATCAATGAAGTGGATTGCAGGAAAAGTGATGGCGACCGTTGTTTGGTATAGCTGTGTAATAATATTCATCGATTACCTGGTATAGGTAGTCGCTACATTGCTGCATTAATTGAAGGCCACAATTAAGACAAAACTTCCGCATCTAGCCAAGAAAAAAGGTTACTTCTCCAGGATAAGGCTCGGGTTCACACGTGCATGGTCGCACGCTATTCGCCAGATCTAGCACCCAGCGAATTTTTCCTGTTTCCTATTTTGAAACAAATTTACGGGAGCAAAAGTGTAAGTCAAATGCTGAGGTAGAAAAGGCTGTAAACCAGTTTAATTCAGATTTAGACTGTCAATATTTTTCTGACGGTTTAAAAGAATGGGAGAAACGTTGGACCAAACGTATCAAGTTACAGGGAGACTACTTCGAGAAATATATTTTGTTTTGCTACATAAAATTTTATTTTTCTCCAAATGGGAACAAATATAATATTACTGACTTTGTCATATGCAATTTTTTTCGCAGCTAATTCTACATTGGTATAAACTTAATTTATTATTTTGTGTGTCAAGAAAACTTCCTCTTTCGGATTTACAATTATTATCTACTAATATATGTGGGTGAGATTGAAGTTGAACGATTGCGTGGGCGTCCGAGTAATAACTGGTTGGGTATGATTGATAGTTTGTTGCGTGAGCGAATTATTCCGAGTGTGAAGAATAAACGAGCATGTATGAATCGCACTATGAATGTGGACGAGGCGAAAGGGGTGTGTCTGGATAGGAATGTTTGGAGGAGATTGATTGTTGGTTGACTGTGTTTCTGGGTTCGTGTTACCCCACTGAGTAGGATATAGCGTGATGTTATGTATGTATGTATGTACCAACATCAACTCAATTCTTCGCATTATCATGAAACTTATAATTATGAACTTCGTTGCTTCTCCTTTTCTCATGAGTTATGGAACATAAGGATATATATCCATTCATTCGTCTATCCACACTGACGTCATTCAGGGTATCCAAAAATAAGTATATGTAAATATAGTTTTTCATGATTCCTTTAGTTCTTCATATTACCACGTTTAAAAAAATATAAAGGTATATTCCCCCAATGTACATTTATTTTAATAGACACAGACTGTATTATTGCAGTGCTTTCTGGAGATGTAAATAACATTATCTATTAATATTTTGATTGCAATCTATATGAAATTTATAATCAAGATGTACCAAACAAAACAAAGCATTTTGATGAAAATGTGTTCTTTTTTGTGCGCAGGTGTACATTTCAAATAATTTGTTATTCATTATTATTCGTTGTTTTTGTTGGAACCCTGCATTGAATGTTTTTGTCGGTCAGTTTGTGTTTTGTTACAAATTGAAGCAAAAACAACAAAGGGATATGGAATGTAATCATTTTTTTGTGTGAAATGTGTAACTGCATCAGAAAACCTTCATCAAATTTAATTACGTGTTTCAGTTTATATATAATTTATTATTTTGCTAGTCCTAAATAATTTATACAGTGTGTTATTTTCAAATGGATCCAGCAAATCTCTCGCTTATTTCTCAACTTAGTAATTTATTTCACATAACACGATTTATACAACAACATAATATTAATTGATAGTGCATGTACATTCATGATACAATTTCTGGTTCACTAGTAATTAATATCAACTTTCAAATATCAATTGGAACATATTTTTTTACAAATTTGGAAGTACCTTAAATTTGCGTTATAATCATGTGAAATAATTTATGTTATTTTATTAAGAAATAAAATGACGAGCACTTTAATTATCAATAATTGGAGAAAGAATAATAAGCCATGAGCCTGCCTCGAAATTAAACTATGTTGACAATGTGGATATTCTAATCGATCAAGTTCTGGAACTATGCGATTATTTGTTAATAATCTTCGCAAATTCACATCTAGCATATCAATTTTTCCAACCTCAGATAAACTAGAGAATAAATTTATCAGTGGGATAAACAAAAACTATATCGCATCAAAAGATGACAGCTAGAATAATAATCATCCTTTTAGATATGATTTTGAGAGATATTTTTTGTTAATTTCACTGTATTTATTCTCTAGTTTATTTACGGTAGAAAATACCGGTGTAGAGATATTTCATTTTTATAATTTGGTCAGTAATTTCTAAAGTACTACACTAGAACTTACTGATAAAAAAATGTAATTAGAATTAGTACTGATTATTGACAGATGACATTTACCGTGTTACCATTATTTTAGTTAATTGTTTTATTTAAATTATAGTTATTTATGCAATAAGTGAATAAAGAAATATTTTAACCACAAGCGGAATTTTTACGCGAGTGGTTAACTTGTCTTTACTCACGTGTTGCATACAACATTTTCTCCAACACCTGCTAATATTCTTATTGAATAAAACTTAAATGACATTTAATATAAAATTTTTACATAACTATTTGTTTCATATTATTTTGTTACCAACGCTTATTAATATACTTTATAAGTTACTATGTAATTTTGCTTAAAATATACAAAATATACACATCTACATTCTCTCATGACTATAGCAACGTTACTTTATGCACTAGTGGATAAAGTAATATTTTACCCATCTTTACTATTAAAGTATTATTTTAGAATCGAGAATTCAGTGGATAAAAAAGAAAAAATATTTTATTATTGCAAGCAAGCGTCATGGCTTACTATTCTATTTCCAATTGAGGATAATTAATGTGCTCGCCAATTTATTTCTCAAAAATGTTACATATGGCTTATTTTACATTATAATAAAGCAAGTTTAACGTACTTTTCAAATTTGTAAAAAAAATATAGTGTGTTCCATTGAAAATTTCAAAGTTGATATTAATTAAACCGCAAATGATATGAATGTACATCCGTTATCAATTACCTTATAATATGTTGTTGTAATCATATGTTTTATGTGAAATAAATTTCTATGCAGATAAATAAGCGAGACATTTGCTGGATCCATTTGAAAACAACCCTCTGTAAGTTATAAAAAATAAAAATTATGTAGGCTGTGCGATAAAACAAACTTCCTAGTTTATACACAACACCATATTGAAATTAGGGGTTGTTTTCCGCATCCTATATTTTCAGTGAAATTAGTACATCACGCCACATACCAATTTATGAATGTTCGGAAAAGTAGTTATAAGCGATTCTTTAATTAATTATGAGTCGATAATGTAACGTATTTTACATCGTTTCTTTCAGAAAAATGATACCTTTCGATTGATACTACAATCTATTATCCGGCTGAACACCGAGTAACAGCACGCAAACAACTGATTTCCCATTTTAATCTCCTATGTACACATTTAAGACCGACACACGGTGTATTATTAAATCTATGGTTTTAGTGTCACATCAAAGTATGAAAATTTAAAAAGAGAATTAAAAAAGAAATTTACTGAAAATAAGGTGTTTAAAAAACAAACAAGGGGGGGAGCACCAAAAGTTATTGAACTTTTATGACAAAGAAGAGTAACAACTAGCAATTATTTTGGACCAACTAACTTTATGTTTATCATATTCTAGAGAAATATTCGTAGTTTTTGTAAGGTGAAACCTACGATGAAATTCTTTTTTCATTCTATTTGTCAAAATGATCAATTCTTTTATGTTTCTTATACATTCAAAATCATCTGCAATATCATATACGAATAACTCTTCCAATTCCAATTAATTTCTGTATGTACCGGCCTATTTCTATTTTGAAATTTGTAAACGTCATTTGACTAAAAAGTAAGGTTAAGAATCAATGGTTAACATCGTAATCGCAAGAATTTCATGTGTTTAAGTTTAACAGATACCACGCCTCTCGTATCATGTAGTAATCCTTAACAGCATTATACAAAACTGAAATGAGTCCTGTTTAACATAACCACTTGATAAATTTGGCTAACCGAGACTGAAACAACCGGGCTTAAATGTCGCAAATTTACTTGTAGTATATTCCGGAAACGAACCACGGTTACCGTGGTAAAATTTTCAGGTTACCGGTAAGATTTCGGAACGCGGTTCCTGTAATTTGTTCTTACCACGGGAACCGCGCACATACGGCGGTTACCGCGGTAAACATCTGTCAAACAAGATAACGTCAACCGTCATTGTTGTAATCAAACTCTTCATTATAGTCTCCCTCAGAATTATTACGATCGGTTAAAACAAACTCGTTAAAAGTATTCCACGTCTTCATTTTACAAGAAATATATAAAATCAGACATTGACATAATCACGGTGTTCCGTTTCTTTACCGTAGAAGTGGTTTGTTTTCGGAATATACTATTGGTGAATAAGATTCACATACAATTTCGCAAGTGTTGCTGTCAAGTACTACGCATAACGATGTGCTTATTTAATTTTTAATATCTAAAAATAAATCCATCCGGCTGAAATGAAATTGTCTGGCATTTGGCAGTCAACAACAATACCTCTTATGATGAATGTAGTGACACTGTGCGTGTAAAGCGCGGAAAATCAACTCCGGCTGTGCGAGTGATTGTGTGTGACGTCACAAGGCGACGGCTGACACCAGCGACATCTCGAAATTGACACGTCACCGCCATGTGTCGTGGAATTGTCGCTGTAGCTCGGCAACGTCTGTCGCAGACAATAAAACGGAAAAAACGCCTCTGTCAATTATAAAATCGTTCTACAGTGTTGGCGCTTATACACTTTAAGCCCGAATAGATATTTGTAAGTGGAATTAGGGCTGACGTTAAAAGCGCACCTATTCCCTGAAACGCTTTCAAACTTAGTAGAATCTAATTTTCGATGCATTTGCGACCACTTTCTTTGTAATTAACGTGGCAAATGCAATTGGTTACCTGTCTAACAGAAATACTCTCAAGTTGAAAATTTCTACCTAAAATAAAATAAAAGTCGGTTTAGATAATAGGGCTTCCACTATTCTTCAACTAAATTGAAAGCCTTGCTGATAATTATTATCTATTCACTAGGACTAGACCTTAATATAATTTAATTTACAAATGATAGTACGCATGATACAGCTTAATAAATGGAAATAAATAATTAGAAATATGCAAATTAATGGTGATATAAACAAAACAATCACCTTAATATTACATATAGAAATAAAAAGAAAAACAAATGTTAGACAAAAACAGAATATTTAAAAGTAGCAAATAAAATAAAATAGAAGTGTGAACAGTGGCGTACCCAGACTTGAATCTAATGGAGATGTACAAATTTTTTTTTTCAAAAAATATTTCTTGACGATCGTGATTATTACGAGTAGGAACAGATATTATAAATATAATATTTTTTAAATTTCAATAGCAAGATTAAACAAAGCGCTAAACAGCACTCATGAAGAAATTAATTCACTCACTTATATGCCTTCGCGAAACTACTCCACGCGTGAACGAAATTCTTGGTTCCTTTACTTGTATACTTATGCCGTTATACAGGTTAGTGACATACTCAGTCGGTTATAGATGTTTTACATGTAAAACTTTTATTCGAAACATTTTTCTCTGTGTGTGTGTGTGTGTGTGTGTGTGTGTGTGTGTGTGTGTGTGTGTGTGTGTGTGTGTGTGTGTGTGTGTGTGTGTGTGTGTGTGTGTGTGTGTGTGTGTGTGTGTGTGTGTGTGTGTGTGTGTGTGTGTGTGTGTGTGTGTGTGTGTGTGTGTGTGTGTGTGTGTGTGTGTGTGTGTGTGTGTGTGTGTGTGTGTGTGTGTGTGTGTGTGTGTGTGTGTGTGTGTGTGTGTGTGTGTGTGTGTGTGTGTGTGTGTGTGTGTGTGTGTGTGTGTGTGTGTGTGTGTGTGTGTGTGTGTGTGTGTGTGTGTGTGTGTGTGTGTGTGTGTGTGTGTGTGTGTGTGTGTGTGTGTGTGTGTGTGTGTGTGTGTGTGTGTGTGTGTGTGTGTGTGTGTGTGTGTGTGTGTGTGTGTGTGTGTGTGTGTGTGTGTGTGTGTGTGTGTGTGTGTGTGTGTGTGTGTGTGTGTGTGTGTGTGTGTGTGTGTGTGTGTGTGTGTGTGTGTGTGTGTGTGTGTGTGTGTGTGTGTGTGTGTGTGTGTGTGTGTGTGTGTGTGTGTGTGTGTGTGTGTGTGTGTGTGTGTGTGTGTGTGTGTGTGTGTGTGTGTGTGTGTGTGTGTGTGTGTGTGTGTGTGTGTGTGTGTGTGTGTGTGTGTGTGTGTGTGTGTGTGTGTGTGTGTGTGTGTGTGTGTGTGTGTGTGTGTGTGTGTGTGTGTGTGTGTGTGTGTGTGTGTGTGTGTGTGTGTGTGTGTGTGTGTGTGTGTGTGTGTGTGTGTGTGTGTGTGTGTGTGTGTGTGTGTGTGTGTGTGTGTGTGTGTGTGTGTGTGTGTGTGTGTGTGTGTGTGTGTGTGTGTGTGTGTGTGTGTGTGTGTGTGTGTGTGTGTGTGTGTGTGTGTGTGTGTGTGTGTGTGTGTGTGTGTGTGTGTGTGTGTGTGTGTGTGTGTGTGTGTGTGTGTGTGTGTGTGTGTGTGTGTGTGTGTGTGTGTGTGTGTGTGTGTGTGTGTGTGTGTGTGTGTGTGTGTGTGTGTGTGTGTGTGTGTGTGTGTGTGTGTGTGTGTGTGTGTGTGTGTGTGTGTGTGTGTGTGTGTGTGTGTGTGTGTGTGTGTGTGTGTGTGTGTGTGTGTGTGTGTGTGTGTGTGTGTGTGTGTGTGTGTGTGTGTGTGTGTGTGTGTGTGTGTGTGTGTGTGTGTGTGTGTGTGTGTGTGTGTGTGTGTGTGTGTGTGTGTGTGTGTGTGTGTGTGTGTGTGTGTGTGTGTGTGTGTGTGTGTGTGTGTGTGTGTGTGTGTGTGTGTGTGTGTGTGTGTGTGTGTGTGTGTGTGTGTGTGTGTGTGTGTGTGTGTGTGTGTGTGTGTGTGTGTGTGTGTGTGTGTGTGTGTGTGTGTGTGTGTGTGTGTGTGTGTGTGTGTGTGTGTGTGTGTGTGTGTGTGTGTGTGTGTGTGTGTGTGTGTGTGTGTGTGTGTGTGTGTGTGTGTGTGTGTGTGTGTGTGTGTGTGTGTGTGTGTGTGTGTGTGTGTGTGTGTGTGTGTGTGTGTGTGTGTGTGTGTGTGTGTGTGTGTGTGTGTGTGTGTGTGTGTGTGTGTGTGTGTGTGTGTGTGTGTGTGTGTGTGTGTGTGTGTGTGTGTGTGTGTGTGTGTGTGTGTGTGTGTGTGTGTGTGTGTGTGTGTGTGTGTGTGTGTGTGTGTGTGTGTGTGTGTGTGTGTGTGTGTGTGTGTGTGTGTGTGTGTGTGTGTGTGTGTGTGTGTGTGTGTGTGTGTGTGTGTGTGTGTGTGTGTGTGTGTGTGTGTGTGTGTGTGTGTGTGTGTGTGTGTGTGTGTGTGTGTGTGTGTGTGTGTGTGTGTGTGTGTGTGTGTGTGTGTGTGTGTGTGTGTGTGGGTGTGTGTGTGTGTGTGTCTGTTAGTCTGTCCGTCTATGTGGATCTCTGAAGTTACGGTTTCTCAAAAACTATCTCACGATCCACAGTCCGACACGTTACCACGGAGCTATTTACCCCATTACATTTATATTAATATTCTGTCCGATTAAAATTATACAATTATATCTCCACTGACTTTTCTAGGCATACTAGTTGATCAGCCGACGAACGGTGCAGCGCACCCTTTATGCACACTACAAAATTTTTATATTTTGTACATTTCAATTGTACACCCGTTAGAAGAGCTGATTAGTTTTTGATGATAATACAGTAACCGGAAGTGATAGTTTACTTGAAGCCCTATCAAGTTATTTTAAAATATGTCAATAAATTATGGTTTATTGCAAAATTTTGTTATTAGAATAATGTTTCAAATATTATTATCTACAATTATTGTTTGAAACGTTTTCCTTTTACTGTCACCATTTACGAATTACAACACGTTAAAAAAATTATATTTTTATATTTTCGTTTAAATCGGCTGACTTGTGTTTAAAAAAAAAAAACGTTTGTAAAATGCAATTTTTTGACATGTGTCAATTTTTTTTGAAGGGATGAGCGTTTCTTGATAGTGGTCCGTGTTCCTGCATTGTTCGATAAGAAATCTATGGCGGGAGGTATTGTGTTGCCCACAATAGATTTTTTTAAATGGATTTATTTAAATTTACACTTTTTAACTACTCTATGAGTAGTAGAGTAGTAGAAGCTGTAAACAACAGCCTTCAAATTAAGATGTATTGCTCAGCTGTTGAAACGTGACTTACCCCACCAGTACTTCCATCTAGTCAAATCATACCTCTGTAACCGACAATTCCATATAAAATATAAAAACGCAGTCACTAATCTTCACCCAGTTAAATCGGGTGTACTCCAAAGAAGTGTTATTGGACCGATTATACATCTTCTGCTTACATCTGATCTGCCTACCGCGGATCAGACAACAATTGCTACATACGCAGACGATACAGCAATACTGGCATCACATTCGGACCCAAAATTTGCTTCGCAACTTTTACAAAAGAATCTGGATCTAATACAATGCTGGTTAAAAACTTGGCGAATTAGAGCCAACGAAAATAAATCTATCCACATCACCTTTACCACCGGAAGAGACACATGCGCCCCAGTATATCTAAACAACCGCCAACTACCCCAAGCTGAGGATGTCAAATATCTAGGAAAGCACCTAGGCAGACGTCTAACTTGCCGTAAACACATTTGGACCAAACGTAAGCAGCTGGGTTTAAAGATAAAACAACTGTATTGGCTCATCGGCAGAAAATCTATCCTCTCCACCGACAACAAATTGCTGCTGTATAAAACAATAATCAAGCCAGTCTGGACCTACGGCATCGATTTTTGGGGATAAGCAAGTACCTCCAACATCGAAATCATCGAAAGATTTCAATCAAAAATCCTTCGTATGATTATCAATGCCCTATGGTTTGTGCCCAACTGGATAATTTCACAAGATCTCCAAATGCCTTCGGTTAAAGAAGAAATCCTCAGACTGAGTGCAAGATACATTTAAAGAATAAAGTGTCACAAAAATAAACTAGCCGTGAATCTTGTGCAGTGCGGTAGTGTTAAACGTTTAAAACGCCACAACCTTCTAGATTTACCAGACCGATAAATAAGTTTATCTTACAATTAGGTACTTTCATAATATTATCTAATTTAGTCAACTGTCGTAAACTAAGTAAATGTAAGTAAAGTACTGGCAATGGGCAGTTACTTTCACATGTCATATAGTCTTTAATCACTAAAATTTACTGAATATCTCTACAAAGATAGATTGTTAATACTAATGGGATCATATAAAAAAAAATTCGGAGTGTAATTTACTGTTCCTACCAATGACGTAATATAAACTAGACTGCAAATGTAGATATTGTTTTGAAGCAGATATTTCGCAGAGCTGGGACGAGGTACAGAACGGCTCGTCCAGCCTGGTTGCAATGCGTGTTGTTTACTTTATTATTCAATGCTTAGTTTAAACCATAGATTTCATAATATTTATGGATGGAGCGTTGCCTATGCTTTTAATACAGTAATCTGTAACCAACGTAAGAGAGATATAGTCATATCTAAAGTGACGCAGTGGGAAAAGAACAGCACATTTTCATGCCACCCAGCACATGATACACATATACTGTTCTTCTCCCACTGCTTAATTTTAAATATCACTATCTCTATCATATATTGTCATTAAACTGCTGTATGTAGAAATCTAGAAAATGTTTCCCACAAATTCATGTAGTTTCATTAGGTTGAAAATTTTCTCCTTTATAGCTAATATCCATTTCTTGCTTAAATCCACATATTTCGGAAAACTGCACTAAATATGTATATATACAGCGTTCTAACCTAAAGTGACATATTTACCTGTCAAATGGAACACCGTCTTTTGTAGCCTGTTTTTTTTTTACAATTATATGCACAACGGGATTTTACCATATTTGATATATTTAAATATGACATATATAATTGATAAAATTCTAAATGAGACACAAAAGTCTATCAAAATAGTATTCTACTCACACGTCAAACGTCAAACCAAGTTCTTGTTGCCACCCGTCACGTCACTTTCATCTATCTCTATCGCACTGTGCTGGTTACAGTCTATCTTTTTCTACTATGCAGCTCTAGAGATCCCAATGCAGTGTGATCTAACAAAAAAATCATTATAGTTTAATTACCTATGTATCCATCAATGAAACTTATTGTAAATCCAAATCAGGTCCAACGGCAGTCTGAATTCTGTTTACTGACTAGTGTAACCGGTATTCAAATGATCCAGGTTTAGTTTTGTGCCGCAATTTACATTTAGTCCCTTTTAATTAACCTCCGTTGTCTGTGTTTCTTATACATTCCACGCGCATACGATTCATTCCGATTGTGGAGCGCTTGCCATTCGAATAGCGAAGCACTAATTTGTTTAATGAAATTCAATTTGTAAGACGTGAGAAGCTTGTCGTGCAGGGCTTGCGGATTACTAATCGAATACTTGACAAACAGAAAAATCTCTTGTGCCCATCACAATGGGGTCTTTCACCATTTTTTTGTAAATATTTTTTAAATGAAACTATGTAAATTGAAGACTATCTGCTTTTTTTGTCTTAATTGTTATTCATTAAGCCACAATGATTTTTTGAAAATGTTGTGTCGTCATTATGTTGGTGGATCTCAAATAGTAGAGTTATTAAAATAACTGTTCATGGTAAATAATTAAAATGTACATGAATTCCATTTATTTCTGAAAGAAACATGAATAAGCTGCAAGATTATTATGCTAAATGTTTGATTACCACTGATAAATTTTGCTAACCTATGTCATTCAACAGGCCTTTACTTTCGTTGAATTGACCTTAAGTAATATTTATTAGTTAGAAATAAATAATACATTTTGTATGTATTTAAAATATACTTACGAATTCAAAGTAAAACAGAAAACCTTGAAATTAGTTGCCTACTATATCGATACTTCGACAATCTGACAGCTTAATAAAAAGAGAAGTACAAAAAATTTCGAACAGTATAGAAATGCGCCATAATACTTATTCTAAAGGTCTTTAAAACTCAAATATATTAATAATTAATAATATTTTGTAAACTTCTGTTATATCTAGTACGATGTTTTTGGGTCTAGTCATAATATAAATGACTTATTTTCTATTTTGTGACTCTAGTGAACGACTCCATTCCTCCCGCTATAGATTTCTTATTGTACAATGCAGCACGGACCACCACTATCAACAAACGGTCATCTACTCAAAAAAATTAGTTTTTGATTATGACACATGTCATTTTCTTTATGTGAATTAAATTCTTTGGCAATTTTCTGCCATGCTAATTTTTTTTTTCCAATTGTAACCTCGTCCCATTTTTTATTTTCGATAGTCATCAGCTCAAAAATAAAATTCTTTTCACTCTTGGGATATTTTTTTCCTGGATTTCGCTTTTCTTCCATAATTTTTGACAAATTGAAGTTTGACGTTCACGGCAAAATTACCGGTAACTATACTAGTGCCATTTATTTTATTTAAAAATAAGTGTTCGTTTAGCTTAAAACCATGACTACACCTATAAGTTTTATATCGAACTGATAAAATAACTGCCGCATGTTTTCAAAAACCCAATGCAATTTTAACCTGTCAATAAATTTAACGAGCAGTTAGCTAACAGATCAGTTAAATATTTTTTCAGAATCCGGCCCTTAATGGTGTAGAACAGTAGCTATTAGAGACCTATAATTTAAAGTACTATTGCGTACCCATGAACTGATCTAATTTAATTCCTGAAAATATCACATTGTCTAATGAACTTGAAAAGTGTTCAACCTTGCTGGTATGTAGCAGGAGGTAGAAATGCCTGACTGCTCTTTCAATGCTATAAATATTTGATAAAAATTAAATAATATAAAAAGTATACTAGTTTCTGGGAGCTACTAGCATTATTAATTTTCTTAATTCAATAGAGAGTCATTTTATTTGATTTAAAATTGCGAAAATCTAAAAATAAGCTCTTATTACACGATTTCCAGATATTAAATTTTGATAAATGAATATTCGCAAAGAGCGTTCATCCATCTGCTTTTGTTGGACCAGGAGCCATTGCTCTAAATAGAAGCGACGTTATGAAAAATGGAAAACTTCTGACTGCCTTCATTTAATATTTTTCTTGCAGTGCATAGAGAATCTCCGATTCGCGAAGTCTGATTATATGGATGGATTTCCATCAATCCTAATACAACTCATGTTTTTATCTTTCAGAAATGGGAGCGTCTTATTTAAAATACAAGATACGAAACAGAGAGTCATGACAAAATTTAATTATATTGAAATCGAATTGATCTGTGACCATAGTAAATTAACTTTTTTTTAACATCATATCTGTAATAAAAACTACACATAAATTTATTTTATTGTAAATTTAAAATTTATTTTAACCCCGGACAGTTTCACTTGTTTCACAGTTCCACAAACGTCACACTGGAGTTCGGAAAATTTCAAGAATATAGGTAATTCTTGCGACGGACTACTTTTAATAATTAAATACAGGCATAATATTTACTTTTTAAATAAGTGTTATATTTTTTACATTGTTTTCAAGCGTGTTATTGAAAATTTGTTCCAAATATGAAAAAATTTTAAGTGGGTGAAGAGCCTATTACCCAGCCTTCGACTGCGCTAATTTTAGTTAGCGCAAGAGTTTGCATGCACAACACACCGCGTTCTGAACCACAACACACAGTTGCTCTCTGATCGTCAGACGAGTAACATCCCGCTGAGTACCCGCTATCTGTCTTACTTGGGCCTCTGGACTGGTTGACAGTCTGAGTAACCCAGTAAGCCGTACGGCTACCTGAGCACCGTTACCTGTTCGCAGGTAGAAATTTTCGACGCACGTGTTAGTGCAACGTGTTTTTGTGTACCTGGTGTAGATTGACCTGCGTTTATACGTGTATGGCATCCGTCAGGTAGTTAGTTAGTTTCGCTATTTGCGATTTCAATAAGTGTTGTTAGTGAAAACTACAAAGACAATTAAGTTCTAGTGTTTTGTGCAGTGAGCTATGATGGCGCAAACCATCAGTGAGCTGGAACGCGTCACGGCGCTTATCAGCTCTTATGAGAAGAGTAGTTTGACTACCAAAACGACGAAAAAACTGCTGGATCTGAAATCCAAGAAAATCAGGCTTTTAGAAGCTAAACTGAGGGGCCGACCACGTGCTGTCGTGACATTCACCGATGCACCAACGAACGAACCTGGCACCAGCCAACCAACGGCTTCGACTTCTAACTCAAAGGTAGGAGATACAATTTTATCAGCCCCTATGGAAATATGCGCTTCGCATACTCCAATAACCTCCGCGATAAATCCTGACAAGGAAAACGCGGATGATTTTAAATTAATAATTAACAATGCTAAAAAGCAAAAAATTGACACGCAGATAGTGCCAACAGGCAACCGTTTCGAAGTCTTGACAGACAACGAAACGTTGGCCTCGGGCCAATCTTCTAACTCCGATTCCTCCCCAGCACCAGCACCAGCTGGAACAAACAAACAGCGCACTCCACCGCCCATCTTCGTCACGAACGTGGGCTCGTGGAAAGCGACTGCACACGCAATTCGCCAGGCAAACATCCGTGTAAAGTCGTCAAAAACGACTAAAGACGGAATTAAAATCCAGCCTGAAACAGTGAGCGACTACAGAAAGTTGCAGTCGCTGTTATCGGCAGCTCAGGCTGAATATTTTACATTCAGACTTCCGTCGGAAAAACCGCTACACGTGGTTATCCACGGAATTGAAAAGTCTTTGACTATCGAAGACATAATAAATGAATTGCGCGATAAAGGGTTCTCACCCTTAAACGCGTACCGGCTGGGAAAAACCCAGAACTTAGTAGCAGTCCTACTAGAAAAAAATGAGACGAACAGATCAATTTTTAATTTAACTGATCTGTTCTTTCTGAAGGTTTCAGTAGAAGCCAAGAGGAAATCTATTGCTCCCGGGCAGTGTCATAGGTGCCAGTCCTTCGGACATGCATCTAGCTGCTGCAACAAGGCGTGGAAATGCGTTCGTTGTGGTGAAATGCACTCCACTCAGGAGTGTCTAAAGACAGACCGCGAACAGCACACCGCTAAATGTGCTAATTGTCATGAGCAGCACACTGCCAATTACCGGGGCTGCAGAGTGTATCAGCAAGCTGTTGATCTAAAAAAGGCCAACAGCAAGCGCTCCTACGCTAAAGTTGTTGCCAACACGGCACCAGCCGCAGTTGGTCAAACAACAAACTCACAAGCCACTACTCCCGCCACCGCACCAAATGCAGCAGCTACAGCTGCTGCACCAAATGCAGCAGCTCCAGCTGTTGCACCAGCGATCACTTTGACTGCTATTCCAGTCGCTGCACAAGCTGCATCCACAGCTACTGCAACTGTTAGCAAATCAGCGGCTAAACTCAAGGCCAAAAAGCCTAAGCAGAAGCCAGCTGCTGCTAAAGGTAAAAGCGGCCGCAAAAACGGCAGCAAAACCATCAGCAGCAGCAAATCCAGTAGCACCAACGACAGCAGCAGCCTCAACAGGCTGATAGACTTGCTGTCCGGCATAAACCTGGAAGCTGTCTGCAACAGCTTGCTCGACTTCGTACAGCAACTGTCCAGCGTCAAAAACACTGGCGACCTCCTGAAATTAGCGCTAAATACGCTACCTACTCTACTTGCTACCTTTACAAATGGCAGCAATTAGAACAAACCCCGCTAGCAAGCTGAGGATCGTCTCGTGGAATGCAAATTCCATTCACGAGAAATTAAACGAACTCGAAGAGCTGTGTCATAGGCTCCGGGCCGACATAGTGTTGGTGCAGGAAACGTTCCTAAAGCCACATCACAACACGCGCAGTCTTCGGAACTACACGACGCACCGCCAAGACCGTGATGGAAACGGTGGCGGCACCGCTGTTTTTGTCCGGAGGACGCTCGAACACTCGGGCGTTGATTCTCCAAGACTAATTAACTTGGAAACTTGCGGTGTGGTCGTGAACACCGAAAGGCTGGGCCCCGTTCGCGTGGTCAGCTGCTACAACTCGCCATCGAAACCACTAGAGCCAGATGACATTAGGTCCATCCTCAACGAGGACAACCTGCCGGTCATCCTGGCTGGTGATTTCAATGCCAAACATCCGGCATGGCAGAGTAGAGTAACTAATGGGCGGGGTAGATCCCTGCTCAGAGTAGCTACTCAACAGCAGCTTGATGTTGTCGGTCCGGACGAGCCAACATATTATGACGCTAGGGGTTACGCCCCTGATATTCTCGACATCGCCGTGCTTCGGAGCGTTAACTGTAACTATACGTTAGAGACAGTTAACGATCTGTCATCGGACCACAACCCCATAGTGCTAGACCTGGAGCTTGGTGCGTGTAGCATCAACCAGCCAAACACAAGCCGCAAGGTTGACTGGCAGCTGTTCACGGATGTGCTGGAAAGAGACTTAGGTCCATTACCAGCCATAATCTCCGTGCAACAGCTTGAGGCTGCTGTTGATGATCTTACTAAAAAGATCCAACAAGCCATCACCACCTGTAGCCAGACCATTCCTAACAGGACGGCTCCAGGTCCAAAACTACCCCCTGAAATTCTACGTCTCATCGTGGAACGTAGGCTAGCTCGGCGAAACTGGCAGCGGAGTTGGGATCCTCAAGACAAGAGGATCTACAACCGAGCTACCACTGAGTTGCGAGACGCGATCCGTCAACATCGTAACGAGTGCTGGAAAAAATGCCTGGCATCAGCTGATGATGAAGACACCAAGTTCTGGCGTCTCAGCAAAGCGCTGCGTCACAAAAAGGCACCAGCCCGAGTGATTCACAGCACTGGAGGTCTGCAATATACGGCTTCAGACAAAGCCGAAGCTATTGCAGAGAGCCTCGAGCGCCAATGTTCGCCCAACTACGAACATGCTGATCTTGACTTCATCATCAGCACAAATCGTAAAGTTCCCAGGAAAATGCGAGAAACCCAGCACTCGCCGATAAAATTCACCACGCCCAAGAAAGTTGCACACTTGCTGCAGCAGACTAAAATCCGCAAAGCGCCTGGCCCTGACGGGATTCCAGGCGCTGCGCTTAGAGCTCTGCCACCCAGAGCTGTTGTCGCACTGACAAACATAATCAATGCTACACTACGTCTGAGACACTTTCCATCTTCTTGGAAACAAGCCACTGTTATCACCATCCCGAAGCCAGGCAAAGATGCCAAGTTTCCGGAGAATCACAGACCAATCAGCCTATTGAACCTGCTGGCCAAAGTGGCCGAGAAGGTTCTTCATGAGCTGCTTCTGCAGCACACGGTCGACAACAATATAATTCCTCCGGAACAGTTCGGCTTTAGGGATAAGCATTCCACCACGCACCAACTAGTGCGAGTCGTGGAATATGCTACGAGTGGGCTTAACAAGAAGATGGCCACCGGTGGTGTGTTCTTGGACGTAGCCAAAGCGTTTGATAAAGTGTGGCACAGAGGGCTTCTAGCGAAGCTGCTGCAGCTCAAGTATCCACTGTACTTGGTGCAAGTTATTGAATCTTACCTCAGTCGGAGGAAGTTTCGGGTTAGGTTCGACGGAGCGCTCTCCAACGAAAAAACAGCGACAGCGGGCGTAGCGCAAGGTTCGGTGATCTCACCACTCCTCTTCAACATCTTCGTCAGTGACATGCCGAAGATGGAGGACAACACTAGCCTTGCGCAATACGCAGATGATACGGCCTTGCTTAGCCAGAGCCACAGCCCGAAACTTGTGACAAAGCGACTCCAACAAGCAGTCAATGCTGTGGAGCGCTGGTGCATCAAGTGGAGGGTAACTGTGAATCCGGACAAGAGCACTGCCATCCTCATCACGAGGAGGCGGCTCAAACCGCATGGCAGTCTGGTGATGTTCGGGCGTCCGATACCCTGGCGCGACAAGGTAACGTACCTTGGAGCGATCATAGACCAACGGGCTAATTTCCATAGCCACATTCAATCTGCCGTGCAGAAAGCGAAGCGAACCATGATGCAGCTGTTGCCGCTGATCGGACGAAAGAGCGAACTATCGCTCGCTAATAAGTTGAGGGTCTACAAGACCATCATCAGACCTCAACTGCTGTACGCAGCACCAGCATGGGGCTGCGCTACTCCACGGCAGATGAAAAAGCTTCAGGTTTTTCAAAACCGAGCCCTGAGGGTAATAACCAACGCTCCTTGGTACGTCCGCAACGCCAATATTCACCGCGACCTAAAGGTCACAACGGTCCGTGAATTCATGCTCACACAAGCCACCAAAGTATTTGGTGGTATGAGTGTGCATGAAAACATTCTAGTACGACAGTCAGTCGACTACGACGAGATGGCACAGTACAGGGTTCGGCGCCCGAAACATTTTCTCAGTGACACATAGAGAAATTATCACCACTGACTGCCATCCGGATTAAACCGGAAGGGCTATAGCAGCCCGTATCATAAACACTTAAACTATGAATTCGGAACAAGGGAGCCAATGGCTCAAACTCCAATAAATGAAACCACATGTAGTAGAGTTTGCATGCTCTAAACTTTATGGTTAGTGGTTAGTGTTAGCGCAACCTACAGCCAATCAGACTGCGTTGAAAATATAAAGTAAATACTTCGAATTTGACATTTCTTGGTTAATTAGAAAATTGATCAAATGTTGAAAAACTGAATCTAAAGTAAATAAGAAAAAAATGGGTAATTGCGATGCAATATTTACATTCGTGAAAGAAAAGTTTGCGAAATAATATAAGATGGCGGATACGTCCAATATATAAAAACAAAGGAAGCCAAGGAGATTCGAAAAATTTAGTTCAAGAAATGCAAACATATGACGCAGATATGCCTTTTAATCACACACCTAATTATAAATAAATTCGATTATATATTGCAACTTGCGCGGCCGCTTATAAATAATTCTTCGAACATTTATATACAATATATACAAAAATATAATTATATTAAAAATATAAAGACAATAAAAATTGTCAACTGTTTTATAAAGTACAGTTTCAGAATAACAACAAAGTTATTAATTCACAGAGACCGGCCAAGCCAATCAATCGGTAACTACAAACGCACGTAGGGCAACAAGTTTTCGATAGATCTGTCAAATTATTTTAAATTTATTCTCTTGTTATATTATTACTGAAAACTTGTCGAGTTGTTGATCTCAGCTTCGCCTCGATCAACAATTTTCTCGCCGAGTGCAACAAACAATGCTCTATCCGCACTTAATACACAAATAACTAATATTTAACAAATGTTCCGAGAACTGAATGTATTTACGTACTACCCGTACAAAAACACACTAAGGTTCGTAGATTATAAAATTAGGGTGTGAATTTAACTGGTTTTATTCAAAATTACTTCAACACAAGATAATACACATTGACACACAAAAAACAATTGACTTTTCTCTATATATATATTAAAAAACATTAGTTGCCAACCTAGATCATAATCGTTAAGATCCCACAACAATACTACTACAATGAGCAAAACAAATTCTCACACATAACTATTTACAGATTTGTCCAATTTTGATGTGATTTTTTTATTGGATAAGGTATGTCTCGAAGTTGGTCACATTTAAAGGGCCTAGCGGGATAAGATAGGTGTGGTTGCCCCCGGGGGGGTTTTTGCTTTTCCATCATTTTATTCTTGTCAAACATCAAAAAATAAAAGATTCTGCACAGTTTTTAACCTAATAATACCACTCTTTGCATTGTTATTGAAGTAATTCAGTTTTTTTACTATGTTATCGATTATAATTTTTTTCGTGCAATTGAACAAGTTATTATAAGCTTCTATAATTTTTTTATTATTGTTTACACTTCGAGGAGTATGTATGATTTTTTTTTAAATTTTCCAAAGTTATTTCGATAGAAAAAAAAATTAATTATTTATAAAAAAATCTAAAAAAAAAAGATTTTTTCATAAACAAATTGCTGTTTCACAGGGTTTTTATAGGATTTCTGGGTCCGACTACTCATCAAATATAGTCCATTATGTGACCTTTAAGATGCACTTTGGATCCTTAAATTATCTTTTTCCGTTTGGCCGACAACTTGATTTAACTGAAGCTACTTTTTGGAAATAGTTAAATTATATAATCTAAATCCCATCAAATGAAATACAATAAAAATTTTTATTATTTCTTTTACTTTTTAATTGATTTTATATAATTACATTTTCAAGAAATACACATCAATTAGTAAAATTAAACGAGATATTTGTGATATTTTCAAAAATACTATCAAATGGTATCAGAACTGATCCCCAAAAATACATTTTAATTTTTGTCGATCACAGCTCCTTCTATTGCCAAAAAGACTTTTATCCTGGGTCAACTCAATTTTAAATTTTCTGGAGAATCTAAATCTGAAATAAAAAGTGGGGGTTCCTATTTAAGTTTTTTATCTTCCCCCACCCCCACCATCAATGGGTGGCGTTGGGGGGTCGAGTTTGTTATCATTCGATGAACTCCGTCGAGGCTAACAACTTTCATTGTCCACTTTTTTTATACGATGCGTAGTTTTCGAGATATTAAAAAACAATTTTAAATGAACCACCCATGAGGTACATATATAGATAATATGATTTAGAGTAAATAATTTAACTATTTCCAAAAAGTAGCTTCAGTTAAATCAAGTTGTCGGCCAAACGGAAAAAGATAATTTAAGGATCCAAAGTGCATCTTAAAGGTCACATAATGGACTATATTTGATGAGTAGTCGGACCCAGAAATCCTATAAAAACCCTGTGAAACAGCAACTTGTTTATGAAAAAATCTTTTTTTTTTAGATTTTTTTATAAATAATTCATTTTTTTTCTATCGAAATAACTTTGGAAAATTTAAAAAAAAATCATACATACTCCTCGAAGTGTACACAATAATAAAAAAATTATAGAAGCTTATAATAACTTGTTCAATTGCACGAAAAAAATAATAATCGGTAACATAGTAAAAAAAACTGAATTTCTTCAATAACAATGCAAAGTGGGGTATTAATAGGTTAAAAACTGTGCAGAATCTTTTATTTTTTGGTGTTTGACACGAATAAAATGATGGAAAAGCAAAAACCCCCGGGGGCAACCACACCTATCTTATCCCGCTAGGCCCTTTGAAAAAAATGCCACCCCTAAGGGTAGGGAAATACGGGATGATTGATTGTTCACCCATTGAATTTTTACATGTTAACCTATTCTACCACGCATAACTTTGTGCTGGGTTATTCGATTTCGGTGATTGTTTTTTTATTGAATAATATATACCTAGTTGTTGAGTTCCCTTGAAATAAAAAAAAAAAAAAAATCAAAAACTTAACGCCATACAAATAAACAAGCAAATTTATCACATCGCCAACTCATATTTAGTAAATACATAAATATATCATCACGCCTTTTACCCATTGCGGGTGTGGCACTCTGCTTACGCAGATCTCGGTAAATGATATATTTTTGCATGTGAAATGCGGTTACTAGCCGCCAAGTCATAGATCCCAAAGTTGTTAGTGGAGGGGGAACTGCCGGCAGTGGGATTCAGACTGAGGATCTTACGATCCACAGTACGATGCGTTACCACGGAGCTATTTAGTTACCTACAATACATTTACAAGCTTAGTTATTTTTTACTATTCAGATAATTTTTCCGTCGGTTTAATTTTTTGTTAAAAAGTTTTTAATTTGTTACTGTGTCTTTACAATTTCAGGACTTATTAATTATATAGTCACACCTTTATCCATCTACTCAGACGTCGTTAAGAAAATGATCAAAATAGAATCAGGGATATCAAAACTTGTACTTTCATGAAAATTACACTACGCCTTCCAATAGCATCATGAATCCCATACTTCTTTAAGGAATGCTAAAACATTAACAAACGGCCATAAATTTAACTGTCAGAAGTAATAGTATATTAGGTTATTAATAGTTGAAACAAGATTCTTCAACTCCGAGTGACATACCATTTTTTCTTCGAACATTGAGGTTTATAAAAACAAGCATGTCGTTCTTTTATGACAATTTAAACAATAAAATCATCACATAAAATCAGATCAAAAAAATATAAACGCTCAAAGAGATATTAACAATTTAAGTATTATTTATCATAACATTTTTTTTTTATTGTGTTGTGTAATTTGTGCATTTTTATTTTTTGAAGAGATTTGTACAATTTTAATTTCCATGTTACATGTAAATGTCAAACAGCGCTAAATGTAAGCACACATAATTGTAACGTTCGTGGGTTTATGACGTTTTTATTTAAACGAAAAGAAATATGATTAATAACAAGTAATGAATAATTATTATAATAAATAGTAAAAATTAATTAACACTAGGTATATAACACTAAAATAACGAATACCAAAAAACTTATACACTAACACTTATCACTACTGTAATTAAACACTATTATTTATATTAACTAGCCGAGCAATATTTATTTAAGACGATATATTTATGTTCAGTCCGCGCGATATATTTATGTTCACAAGCTCTTCATAGTAGCTTCGGAGTCGACTAAGTCATCTGACTTACTGAGTCTGAGTCAACTAACTGACTGGCCGACTCAACTCGACTAACTGAGTCCGAGTCATTAAAAACGACTGACTGCCTCAACTCGACTAACTGAGTCCGAGTCAACTAAACGACTGACTGCCTCAACTCGACTAAGTCCGAGTCAACTAAACGATTGACTGACGGCTGTCGGCGATTCGCTCTTTTATATTGCACGTTCATTGTTTCTGGAAGCTTCGGGAATATTCCCTATTGTGGAGAAACGACTTGTCCGAACTCGCAAGCGTTGCGTCATTCACTCGGCGGCGCGGCGTGGCGGCGTAGGCCGGCAAGCTTCAACTTGTCGCTGCCGCGTTCGTTACATAATCATACTTTCTGCTTTAATTGCAAATTGATGTATTTTGTAGTTCCCTGAGGTAGGTCATAGTTATGACCGAAACATCAGATTTTTAGTTTCAATAAATATATGACTGCATTCCGAAGAATAATATTCTAATTTAATTATATTATATAATTGTTTTTTTGTGTATTAGGGAAGCCAACAGAATTACTTGTAACATAAATATTAGTAACAAAGTGTTTAACTTCTATGTCGTGTATGTAGTAACAAAATATGAATATAATAAAACGCTTGAAGAAAAAATAAATTAACATGAAATACATGAGTACATGAATGTTATTAGTTTAGTACATTTACGGATAAAATGACTTAATTTCGAATTGGATAAAAGCGAAAATGTACATAATTCATCGTTTGAAATTGAATAAAGCCTCGGTTCGCTCGCTCAATTCCAGTGTAAAATGAATACAAGCAACAAACACGCAACTGCAATATCATGGTAATTCCTGCAGCCGCAGCACAACCACTGAACACCGGAGCTCCGGAGCTCCACATCGCCGGGGACCGCACTCGGCACTCGCACTGCAGGCAGCACGAGTCACTAAGTCATTGTCACCGGGACATGTGTTCCAGCTACCCACAGCTGCAAGTGCTTTTACTATGAACCAAGACGATTAGGTTACTCAACAGATTTTGCATTTCAAATTTGTTCCTATTTAACTTTATATTGTATAAATTGGTCTTTTGTTTTATACGTTCCCAACTGACAGTCGCCATGATGGTTAAAATTGAGGTTTTATGACACTTCAATATGTAAAAATCTGATGTGGACACCACACTACTTTCTTATACATATAAAACCAACTGAAAGCGTATCCCTTGTTCCTTGGGTATGACTTTTTTTGACAATTATTTAACCTGTTTAATTTTTTGATCTAATGATTTTATTTTAAAATAAATATTTACTAATTTTTATCTAATCTTTAAAACTTTTTAACTAATATTACAAATATTGCATTCATAATATTGCAATTGACACATTTTTTTGCGCTGCCGTCCGACATACAATTACATATCTTTAAAGCGGTCGAAAATCATGTCTTTGCCGAACTAGTTCAACAAAAATTACTAATTTTTTATGGTTTTATGTTGGCATCACTTCACTAGTTTCAGCTAACTTCTGACGCTGGAAATATCAAAGTATAAAATTGAATAAAAAATATTTTGGCAATATATCTACAATTGAGTATTTGCAATACAAAAAACAGGAATATTTATGGCTTTAAACATATTTGTAATTAAAATTGAAATTACAGTGTAAAATTCAAATAAAATTATGTTGATTTTTTAGGTTATCATATTGGAAGTTAGGTGTTTCATTGTATTAACAAGGTTTTCTTATTTCGATAAACTTGACATAGCACTAGTGCCATCTTGTGAGTAGATAATGAACCATTAAATAAAAACCTGGAACTTAGCGCTTTTTACATGTTATTGGCGAGGGCCCGAGGACACAGAAAAAATTATTTAACTTCTATACAAATTTTAGCATAGTCACAAAAATGACTAGCTGTCAACAATAGGATAAGTGAAGGACAAGTCAATAATCTAAAGTAAAATTGATTTGTCCGTAATGTGTACACGTACTAGTAATTTTACTTTTCAAAAACAAGTCAAAGCAATTTTTTCCTACGGGTTAACGTAATCAATGTAATAGGTCCTCAGAAATATTTATAAGCTCCACGCATTTTGAACAAGACTGTACAATTTTATCGTTTGCAGCGCTATCGAAAATAAAAAAATGAAATAAAATTTACTTAGTTTTTGACGTTCTATCCAAATCTGTAATAAAAAATACAGGTTCACATTTATGATACTAGCAATCCTGTTTGTACATACGTGTGCAAAAAAATTTCTTATAGGTTCTACTTACATGGAAGTAAAAAGTCACATGATGAAGTAACTTGGTTGAGAAAAGTGTTGAATCGGGAGTACGGCCCTGAGATGGGTTGTGCTCTGCATGGCTGTTCCCTCTGGATCTGGAGCGTCGCAGGTTTGGTGAAAGCTGTAACAATATAATACAAATTGATTTAATTTTGAACAGTTCAATTTGGAAATCTTATTGTTATAATATCACCGTTATTTTGTGATATTCTTTAAGCCCCGAAAAGCAATAATACGAGTGAAATAATTAAGCAGTAAGTAAGTATAATTCTTCAAATGTTGTCTCAGCAACATCTTAAACGACTGACGACATATACCTCCTATTATTCACAGATTAATTTTCTGTTGTGAAAAGTTAAGAGGATTAGGTAAATTTGTTGAACAGCCAAGACGGAGAAGAAGAGCAAATTCACTCGGTAAATATTATGAGCTCTTATTTTATGATTATACATGTGAAATATGACACCTCCTCGCTACATGTGATACTTCGTTGTAGGAATAAATCAAATACAAAATACAACAATCTGTGACTAGAAAACCACGATGATTGATGATATCTTTAGTAGAATAATAGGCTGGTTCCAAAATGTGTAAATAATGTTATAATATATTTACAAATTGATTTTATTGAGAACTAATATGCGATGCACATTTGCAAATAAAAAAAATCTGTTGTGAGCACAATACCTCTATCAAAAAATCTGATGTGTCCAGCACATAACCGCACGCCCAATACTACTCTTGATGATACAAAAACATACCTTCTTATTTATTTATTTCCTATTTATAGTTTAGAAACTAAATTTTATTTCGTATTTTTATTTAATTTTTTGAAGTATATTTCACTAATAAATGAATGGAGTGAAATTAATAAATTTTTTACATATTTATATTGAAAAAAGTATAGAATTCTACTCTACATAAACAACGTAAAAAAAATTATTTTTACAAAAATGAATATCAACTCAAAACATAATTACATTGTGAAGGATAAGGCAAGAGTTCAAAATATTTTCCAAACAAAAACGTGTCATATTTGTTTTTAGCAATAGATTCCTGCTAAAACATTTTAATAATCAAAACGAAAATAAAAAGCCAAACTCAAAAGATTTTCCAAATAAAAATACTATTTTTCACAACAGATTCGTGGAACAATAATTAACAACAGTAAAACAATAACACAGCAAAAATCTTCTTCTAAAATTATGAAAAACGATAAAAATAAAAATAATGAAAATAAATACATATTAATACGTTAACGTGTTCATATTCTGAACCCGTAAACTATTGAACAAACCACGGATGTTATGAGTCATAACAGGCCTTAAATATCTTAAAATCTTCGCTCTACGAGCTTAGATTTCGAACTGACATCTGCGGTTGTTATGATACTCATAATATCATTAGGTATGTTAAAGCTATAACATGTACTAATTTAAATTTGGTTTTACATAGCTATCATAGATTTAAAAATTTCCTATTGAATTCTAATAAAAAAGTTATTTTCATTTTTTCAAATTACTAACAACAATTTTTCATGATTGAATAGCAAAAATACTCTTTTTAAGAATGTCATAGCTTTCGTACTCGAAAGTGGAAACAGATTACAAAAATTTGAGATGCTCTGTAAATTCTTCATTAAAAATGCCTCAAGAAAGTGCAAAGCAGAATAAGTAAATTCGTCATGTAAGAAAGTAATAAGCAAAAATATAAATTTGGAAAATTTACATTTTAACCATCATCTAGTGACCTATGCATTTTTTTATAAAAACAAATACATGAATAAAACGTCTACTGATGGGGCAACTTTTGTGTAATTTAATCAATCTTGTATCTATTACAGTTCTTGATATCTCCATGCTACCTTCCTTGAAACACCCTGTATACAAATATATTTTTGGAGTGAAACTTATACGAACTGAGTCAGAACTTCAGACAAAAACAATAACAAATACTAGAAATCTGTATATCTTCAATATCTTTTCAGCCACAGTTGTTGCGCAAACTAAATATAAAACCACCTGAAACCCTGTTCCAACTTTGTCGGTTTAAACTTCTTACAAAAATACAGCAAAAGTTTTCTTAGATGTCTGCGATCTCCAAGTTCCAGCGTTTAAAACTATTTGAATAATACTGCGCACTCCTTCAACCATTTCTAAAGGATTACTTCTTCGTACTGTAATTTCTTTGGAATATTTAAATGTGAACATTTGTAAATATTAAAATAATCAAACTCTATGTGGTCTATAAACCAAAATCTGCTGTGGGAACCGCACGATATTATTATAAATTTAAATTTGACTCATTAATAATTCTATTTGAGTAATGTTTGATATGTGTGGAGTAGATGTATCAGTTGTTTATTTATTTATTAACAACTATAATTATTCGAACATAGACCCCCAAATAATTTATGCACATATTTCAAAATATTTATCAAATGCAAAGATCTGCTGTAAGCATATTTCCATACCCAAAATGGGTAATTTGACATCTAACACATGAATGAAACATCAATAACATGTTTCTCATTGTGGAACGCAGTGTATTAAAGGGTGTTTGCGTTTATTACGATTAAAGATTGATATTTCAAACTTAAGTTAATGATTCGTTGTAAGTTGTTTGCGGAAAATTGCTGTTCTTTAGTATTTCAGTTCAGTTCCTGCCTAATCAGCGGATGTAATTGTACTGAAGGAAATATTTAATTAGTATCTTATGCGAGAGTAGTGCTCAGAGATATTTTGAGTGCCACTGTCCCATCCCTAAAGTAATAATTTGTGAACCTTGGGCAGTGAGCAACCACTTGCATTTTAGCTTTTCTTGTGAAATGTTCAAAGAATTACTACACAGTTTAGGGGCGCCTCTCGATTGTATGAATAGCTTTTTTACTTTCTTATACAAAGAATAAGGAAGTATTGTAATCACGAAAAAAATCGCTGTCGAGATTTTTGCAGAAATACATATTTTTACGTCCTCTGAATCCGTTAAGACCAATTTCTCAATGATGTCTGTGTGTGAGGATGGATGGATGGATGTCCGTGTGCGTAATATCTTATGAACGAGACAAGATAGAGTTGAGTTAATTTTGAATGAAATTGAAAAACTGGAAGAGGAAGTTTACTGGACACAAAACAATAAATTGCAATTATTTTAAAAATAGAATCAGCTGTGAGAAAAAGTTTCAAATGAAAGGAGTTAGCAAAAATATTTGGAATATAATATGACACTGAGCGACCATATCGCACAAATTAGGCTGTTTTGGCAAAATCAACTACATATTGCTTGTCTGGACAAAAATTCACTTTTCTGACGTTACTACCTGTTATAGGTAGTTGTTGGGAGTGGGTACGGTATTGGGGGTGGCGGGTTGTGTTCGATAAAAATTTTATACATTTTTTGTTTTTTTTTTCCTTTTTTCGGCGGTGTTTAAAGTATATTTTAGCTTCACATTAAAAAATTTACTGGTAATTCACAGTAAATGTCATGAATAGATGATAGATTTCAAATCTGTAAACAATTTTAGTTCTACGTTATCATCCAAAGATCACCGGAGCAAGTGTTTGTTGAATCAAATATGACGGTTTACAATAGGAAGTCAATAAATTGTTAAATAAAAATTATAATGACATCTTCAAATTAAAATAAAACAAACTTCACCCAATGAAAGTCAGTACTCAATTTTACATCCTGTAAGAGAGGAATCATGCTAAAAATTCGGTTTTGAGTTTTCAGTGGTTGAGCACGTTTTAGAGTCTCTACAATACGATGATGTCTGTATGAGTGTCCGTCTGTCTGTTTGTCTGTCTGTCTGTCAGTCTGTCAGTCTGTCACTCTGTCAGTCTGTCTGTCAGTCTCTCTGTCAGTCTGTCTGTCTGTTAGTCTGTCAGTCTCTCTGGAGTTACGGTTTCTCAAAAACTACTAAACTAAAAATTTTGATATTTTGTATATATCGATTGTATCCCCTCGGAAAGAGCTTTTGGTGCTAATCGAATAACCAGAAGTGGTAGTTGAAACCCTATCAAGTTATTTAGAAATATCTTATTACATTATAGTTTAATGAAAATTTTGTTATCAGAATAATGTTTCAAATATTATTATCAACAATTATTATTTGAAACCATAGAACTAATAAATTGTATGGAAGGAGTATAGAAAAAAATAGTCTATAACCAACCCAGCGTGATAGAGAAAGAGAGATGAAAGTGGCGTGATGGGTGGCAAAAACTTGGTTTGACGTGTAAGTATAATACTGTTTTGATAGACTTTTGTGCGAGCTTTTGTATGAGGCGCCGTTTGGGCAAAAATATAACGTTCTGCAATATATATATATATATATATATATATATATATATATATATATATATATATATATATAAAATTTCGTTATATATAATATTTTCCGTTGTCAATAAATACAAATTTTATTGTGATATATAAAATTTGGATGTGATATAGAGAATCGCGCCGTGATATAAAATTTTGTGATATAGAGAACAATGTTTGTGATATAGAGCACAGCACTGTGATAGAAAATTTTGTGATATATAGAATTTGCGCTGTTATATAGAATTTTTAGTTCTATGAAATGCCGCGTTATAATGAGGGCCCTCACTTCTACGTACGGTCTTGCCAGTGACCTTTATATATTATGGACTGGATATACATTCTTGGAATCATTTGATGCCATTTTTTTAATCGCTCGATATGTTGGCACTTACATATCTAATTGTTGACTGTTGAGGTAAAACAATAAAAACAGATCACAATATTGAAATTTATTTTATGCACTTTGTCATTACTTACCAAATAGTTGGTAACCGTTTAATATTTATTAAATTGCACCGGGAACTAGGAAGATTGAACTAAGGTTATGGAGAAAATGGGGAATGTCAAACCTGAAACACCTGATCGAGTTCGTCCAGCGTATGGGAGATGGTAACACAGAAATCTATACACTTTAACAGGAAATAACACGCATGTTACCAACATAAGTTGAATTGTTTTAATTATACAGGTTGTTAATTAAAAAATGGGCCATAGGCGTTTAACATGTAAAATCAGTTTTTCCTTGCGCAAAAGTCTCCATATTATTTTAAGCAAAAAAGCTTCAAATTAAACTTTAATTAAATCAGCATCTGAGTTAATTAACAGATTTTATTTGTGATATTTTATAACCGAGAAAAACTATTTTAAAGTTAGTTGAAAATTGCTTATTTATAATGTTAGCCTTGGAAATCAAACAAACTTGCAAACAATTTTATGACCTTTTAACATTTTAACTGTCAGAGAAAGGTTATATTTTTCAGTTTCACCGCAATAACATATTTTTGGTAAAATGGAAAATTTTGCTCACGAAGAAAAGCTACAAATTATAAAATGGTTTTATTCGGGACAAAGCTTGAGGAAAATTCGAGATTTAATAAGTGTAGTCTGGCCACACCGCCGAATACCGAGCAAATCTACAATAGAGAGATTTATTAAAAAATTTGAAGAGACTGGTACATTTAATTTTAAGAAGCAAGAAAATTCAAATATTTTCTTTAATCATGAAGAGAACGTATTGGCTTTAATTGAAGCAAACCCTGCACTAAGTTTAAATGAAGTTGCTTCGGAAATTGGAATTTGCCATGTTTCTGTTTACAATATTTCTAAGAAGTGCAAATATTTCCCATATAAATTCCACTGTCATCAAGAACTTGTACTAGAAGATTTTGAAAATCGCGCAACCTTTTGCGAAATTGTTATCTGAATCTATTCCCACCAAATCTAAAACAGATCATTCTACAAGATAGCTACCAGATCAGGCTCCACATATGAGCATTTCCAATCCATGAAATTCTAATCAAAATTGATAATTTTCAAGTTATAATAAAACACATTTTCACTTTAAATACGAAAAAAAAAAAAATAATTGTAGAAATACCTAACCTCATTATTGTTTCTGTAACTGTTTTTAAACTGCGAAACACAACAAGACAGGTTTTCTAAAATAGGTGTTTTATTTTCCATATTTGTTTTCACTATCATTAATAATAATTTTAAGAATAATGATTAATTATAATAATGTACAGAATATGAGTGTATAGATGACAATAATGTATTGATTACAACAATCCACTCGTATTGATTACAACAATGTACTCTTATTGATTACAACAATGTACTCGTATTGATTGCAACAATGTACTCATCTTGATTACAACAATGAACTTGTATTGATTACAACAATATATTCGTATTAATTTCAACGATGAACTTGTATTGATTAAAACAATGCACCGATTACTACAATGAACTGATTAGTATATTTAAAAAAATTTAAATCTCAAGCATCCTAAAAATCAAACTCGATTTTAATGAGTTTTAGGGACAAAAAAATTGCATATATTGACATATTATTATTCCATAAAATTTGTATTGTCCGTTAACGGTTAATCAATTTGAATAATTGACTGTTAGCGGATCATCAATGATAAAATAACTTTGATTAACATTTCTATAACTGGGCATTTAACAGTTAGAAAAAAGTTTATATTTTGTAATTTCACTTCAATAACAAACATTCGCAATATAAATTAATTCAAATAACAGAAATTAAGACAATAATTAAGAATTTATTGAATAATTAAATAACAACAAAATTTATATTAATATATTTTAATTAAATGGTCGAATATTCCACCATTTTGTGCCAAACAATATCTTATTCTATTGTAAAAGCACTTCCTAACATTATTTAGTTGTCTGGCATTTATATTTCTGCACTCATTTGATATTGCATTTTTCATTTCATTAACACTCTCAAATCTCTATCTATTAATAATATTCTTCAAATGACCCCACAAAAAAAAAGTCGCATGGGGTTAAATCCGGCGATCTCGCAGGCCAATTAATACTTCCTCCTCTACCAATCCCAATGATTGGGGAATGCATCATCTAAAAACCCTCGCACTTCTCGAACATAATGAGCTGGACAGCCGTCGTGTTGAAACCACACAGTTTCAATATTTAAATTTTCTATCTCAGGCCCTACTTTTTCTATTTGAAGTTCCAAGTATTTGTCAGCATTAATATTTTCAATAAAAAATAGCCCAATAATGTTGGATCCAAGTATACCGGCCCACACATTTACTTTCTGGATGTATTGTGTATTTGCTTCCAAAGTTTTGTGCGGATTAACCTGTGACCAGTAACGGTAATTATTTAAATTTGGCTTGTTCAATACAAAAGTGCATTCGTCTGTAAAACAAATATTTCTTTAAAAATTTCTGTCCGCATTTGCCTTCTCTATTACAATTTCGCAATATGTTGCGCGATCTTCAAAATCTTCTAGTAGAAGTTCCTGATGACAGTGGAATTTATATGGCAAATATTTGTACTTCTTAAAAATATTATAACCAGAAACGTGGCTAATTCCAATTTCTGAAGCAACTTCTCTCAAACTTAGTGTAGGGTTTGCTTCAATTAAAGCCAATACGTTCTCTTCATGATTCTTGCTTCTTAAAATTAAATGTACCAGTCTCTTCAAATTTTTAAATAAATCTCTCTATGGTAGATTTGCTCGGTATTCGGCGGTGTGGCCAGACTACACTTATTAAATCTCGAATTTTCCTCAAGCTTTGTCCCGAATAAAACCATTTTATAATTTGTAGCTTTTCATTCTACCAAAAATATGTGCTATTGCAGTGAAACTGAAAAATATAACCTTTCTCTGACAGTTAAAATGTCATACAATTGTTTGCAATTTTGTTTGAGTTCCAAGGCTAACACTATAAATAAGCATTTTCCAACTAACTTTAAAATAGTTTTTCTCGGTTATAAAATGTCAGAAATAAAATCTGTTAATTAACTCAGATGTAGAATTAAATTCTTTAAAAGTTTTATTTGAAGCTTTTTTGCCTAAAATAATATGGAGACTTTTGCGCAAGGAAAAACTGATTTTACATGTTAAACGCCTATGGCCCATTTCTTAATTAACACCCTGTATGTTTATAATGAAATAAATTTATTTATTTGTATACGTAAAATATATTTTAAGGATACATTATTAAACCATTGGTACACAAAATTATTTTTTTCTATTTTGACATTACTGTGACTTTGTTACATTGTAAACTTAAGTTTATATATTTCACATAATATTTACATCGATTATTCAAATACATTTCACATTTTTTTACAATTTGAAATGCAGATCTTCCTCTATTTAATAGGTCACCTTCAATCACTTGGTACAAAATGATTACTACATACTTGCAAATGATCTTTTGGATTAATTCTTTTGATTTCTAGTAAGTCTAGGTTAACCACTATTATTTAATCATGGTAACATGTATTAATTATTAATTAATCTAGCTAACTGCTTGACATGTATATCAAAAAATGAAAACCGGCCCATATTATAATAAAATAAATAAAACGTAAAGACTTACCTATCAAATTTCAGTTGTTTACTTCTAGTAAGTATTACTACAACCCAATACAACATATTTTGTCACCATATTTAATATTGTGAATAATAATGTCTGTTCAAAATAATGCTCAAACCTAACACAATATAAAATCAAAATGCTTCAACTTGTCACACACGAGGTGCAATAAGGCATAATTTTAATCATGGAAAATATTCCTATCGACGCCAGAGCTAAGGGTTAACCGAAATGCGGACCGTACGCAGATTTTACGTTAGATAAAGATAGCATCTATATATGAACATGGACTTTCCAGTCCATAATACAAAAGGTCACTGGCAATACCGTACGTAAAAGTGAGCGCCCTTATTATAACGCGGCATTTCATAGAATTAAAAATTCTATATAACAGCGCAATTCTATATATCACAAAATTTTCTATCACAGCGCTGTGCTCTATATCACAAACATTGTTCTCTATATCACAAAATTTTATATCACGGCGCGATTCTCTATATCACAGCGAAATTTTATATATCCCAATAAAATTTGTATATATTGACTACGGAAAATATTATATATAACGAAATTTTACATATATTAAGCAAAAACATATATATTGCAGAAATTTATATTTTGGCCCAAACGGCGCCTCATACTTTTGTCCCTAATTTATAATTTTGTCAAATATTTATGTGATATTTAAATATATCGAATATGGTAAAATCCTGTTGTGCGTAAAATTTTACAAAACGGACAGTGTTTCATTTGACAGGTAAATATATCACTTTTAAGTTAGAACGTTGTATATACCTATACATATTTATTACAGTTTTCCGAAAAATATGAATTTAAGCAAGAAATGGATATTAACTATAAAACGAGAAAATTTTCAACCTACTGAAACTACATGATATTCTAAAAACATTTTTTTGATATTTTCATATAGCAGTTTAATGCCATTATTAGAGAGAGATAGTCATATCTAAAATTACGCAGTGCATTCGTATAACTGCTCATAACTGATTCTATCTCTTTTAGACACAATGCTGTAACAGGTACCTCGCACTTGGTACCAAGAGGTAACTGACATACGAAAGGGTTTTACTTGATTAAATGAATAACCAAGGGTAGCGTAGTCGCTGGCCACCACGGAATATTTTAACTCGATTCCGAAGAGTATTTAGATATAGACTTCTGATCAATTGGCAGGAAACATGCGCGCAGGCGGGAATCAAACACGTATGCAACAATAACAAAATTATATAATATTTAATAAAGAACAAGCAAAAGAAATTATATAAATACTATCAAATACTTTTAAGAGCTGAATAATTCAACGCTATATAATCCAAAGTATCGCTTACTCACTAACTTTTACAATAACTTTCAAAAATCGAAACTGATATAACATTTGCTATTAACAATACTCATACATAAAACTCAAATCTACTTACATGAACTCACAAAATAAACTTCACAAAAACTATGTATGCAATCGATAATCGAGAGGAGCCCTTAAAACTGTGTATAAATTCTTTCAACATTTCACAAGAAAAGCCAAAATGCAAGTGACTGCTCACTGCCCATGGTTCACAATTTATTACTTAAGGAATGGGACAGTGGCACTCAAAATAACTCTAACTGGGCACTACTCTCGCATAAGACTGGTTAAATATTTCCTACAACATATTGACATCCGCTGATTAGGCGGGAACTGAACTGAAATACTACAGAAGCGGTTTTTTCCACGAACAACTAACAATGAACCATTTACTTAGTTTGAAATCTCTAAATATCGTTTGCAATTTTTAATCGTAATAAACGCAAATATCGTTTATTACATCCCTTTCCCCTTAAAATAAATTATATTTCTAAAGGAAATATAATTTAATCCAATCAAATATAAGCTAATTGCTTCTCAATACATCATGAATATAAAATAAAATCACTACTGAAAAGTGAAATGCCTCTAACTCGAATAATCAACCAATATCCAATAACAGTCTTATTGGAATCTTCTTCTATCGGTCCAACTCCTCGATTCGACATAGTCTGGCCCCATGGTTCCTTGCATCTCGGTAACGTGCACATCAGCACGTCCGTTAACTCTGGGTGTGCACAAACTGGCCATCGTCGAAGGAGTGGTCCATGTTTACTACAAAATTTCATTCGGCAGAAATATGTCCCAACATATCATACTACTCACTAATTTACACATTTACTTGTCTACCAAAAATCTATCCAAGTAACTTTCCATTCCGTACTCTTGAATCTGTTTTAACTTTCAATTCCTTACTCCTGAATCTGTTTTGCATAACTCATTCAAACAAATGATACTCTAGCTCTTTTTGCCTATCCCCTTACTTGAGCAAATCTATTAACGAATTTAACATACTTCTATAATCCTTGATTCCAATTAATTGCCATGCATCATTGCTCTTTACAAATAACGGTTTCTGTTACCAAATATTTCAGAATTTCCTACCTACTATACTTGTATTGCCTGCCATTACAACTCGGAGTATTTCTTTCGCGCCTAAACTGACCCCATTTGGCGCATTCCTTGTCTACTGCATGCCTCTGCTTTCCTGAAGTCTGCTACAATAGAGTCGAGGACATCTGGTGACCTTCGGACTGGACTTCCTTTTCTCGTGGGTGGTGTATACCTGCTAGCTTTGTCTTCAACCCTGGTTTGCTCGAACATCTTATGGTTCTGTTTCCCGCTTCTTTTCTTGTACTTGACTTGCTTCCAATTTTGGCCTTCGACCAGCTCTATCTGTCTCAACACAAAAATCTTTGTAATTCACATTCTCATGACACATACCTACCGTATTGTCAGTGTTTTCCGAATCCTTATCCACTGCAAGTGCCTGGTAAGGAACAGCCGATTTCACACTCGAAATCTCACACTGGTCTTCGCTTTCATCTCTACGGACAACTCGCAACTCGTCCTTGGTTTTACAATGCTAGGTGCGACAGCGTGCTTTTTGGCCGCGTCCACGAGTGAGTTCGAGCCCGCGACTAGTTGAACAACCTGTATGTATATGGTACGATTGTACGAAGCTCGCACGGATCGAGACGAGCTGCTGTTTGTGAGAAATATAGGTGTATAGGTATCTATCATCTATGTACAACAGTGAATAGTTGTACGCGTAAAATTTGTTTATAAAGTGTTTTAAACATGAATAAACAAAGTGCACTTATTAATGAAGAAAGTCACGAAAAAATAGTGCAAGAAAATGAGTGAGTACTCTACATACATACATTTTATTATTATCACAAATACAGTCTTTTTTTAAGCTATTGCATAGCTTTTATCGCGGGCTTTGAGCGCGGCGACCGAATCAAGAAATTCCGTAACGAAAAAAACCTGACACCCCCACTCCGACCGGCACAGCGGTGCGGCGTTAAAGGCCGTGCATCGTCTAACGTCGTTTTAGTTCGGCAGACTTCGGCACGGTGTTTGTGTGCGTGCGACTAGACGTATGCCATTGACGCGGTATTTTCCAGATATTTAGAGGATATCAAGTCTGAAACTTATATTTTTTATTTCAGTTACCATAAACCTATAGTTTCAAGGATAAAAATTCCTGAATAACCTACATATATTGTAAGATAATAAAAATATTTTAAATAATATTAACTTCTCATTTATTCAATAAAAGAACAAAAATGTTTTCTTATCGGTCACCCCGCTCAAAAAGTGTAACTTGAATTAATATAAAAAAAATACTGCATAAATAAAATAAATAATTATAATTGCATAAGTTAATAAAAAAAATGCTATGCAATAGCTTTACCGCGGCAGTCCCCGAATGCCACACGTATTTCTTTTTTCAAAGGTTTTTCAGGTTAGCTGATTTAAACGAAAATATCAAAATATAGATATATTTTTTTAACGTGTTGTAATTCGTAAATGGTGAGATAGTAAGAGAAAAATATTTCAAACAACTATTGTAGATAATAATATTTGAAACATTATTCTAATAACAAAAATTGTCATTAAACCATAATTTACAGTTATTTTAAAATAACGTGATAGGTTTCAAATAAACTAGCACTTTCGGTTATTGGATTATCACCAAAAACTAATCAACTCTTCCCAAAGGGATAAAATTCATAATAGAAAATATAGAAATTTTAGTAGTTTTTAAGAAATCTTAACCCCAGAGATCCACACAGAGCGACAGAAAGAGAGACATATACACAGATATCGCGAAATTAGTAAAATTGTATTCTAGGGACTCTAAAACGTGCTCATCCACTGAAAACTTGCTACCGAATTTTTAGCATGATTCCTATACCTCCCTTACAGGGTGTGGCGGAAGGTAAAAAGTAAATAAAAACAGTAACAAATTACGAATTGTAAAACAAGAAACCGTGTCATATTCAACTTCATTCTGTTTCCCAATATTCTTCTGCTCATATATTTCTAAAGATTTTCTTACGAGTCTACTATTGGCACATTTCGATCTTGCTATAATTATTGTTTCCTCAAAATTTATTTTGTGCAAACATTCAATGATATATTTTTCTGATTGGTTAAGACCAATGACCTAATTATGCCTTTGTAGTTATCGTTCTACTAGTCTGTCCAATGTAACATTTTCCATATTCACATGGAACTTTGTAAATTCTAGAAGACTAAAGTAGAAATATGCTTCGCACTCTTCAACATGTGCTGTGATTTGAAATGTGGAGCAAGATATACAAGATATAATAATCTGAAGATGTTATTTCTTAACAGACAGTATTCTCCCAAGAAGAAGACCCATGTGGAGTAGAAACCGGTAGAGGTTGAAATATTTTTTTAAAATGGGAATGACCGGCGGTCTTGTAATGAAACTGTGGCGCCACAACAGCAAACTTTTTTGGAAACTGGGCATTCCACTACTAAAAATTGTTATGGAATCACTAACATTCCATACGCGGCGTATGGAATATTTTCGACGAATCAGAACCGCTTATTAGCGCGACATATGAAGTATCTTGATTCAGTTACTATGGTTACGTCTGTTTGTTTTAATTTGATTTATTTGAGTTTAACGTTTTCAACAGTTTTATATTTGTATTTTTGTATAATTTCCAAAACCTTTTTATAGAAAGTATAGTCTACAACTTGTAACGGAATGGCCTATCCCACGCTCGCAAACCGTATTCCTCGCCTTTGGCTCGGACTACAAACTTTTTGTTCGCGTGGAATATGTGCCATTCCATTACTTGTTGTAGAATATACTATTGCACACTTAGCCCTGCGCAAGCTAGTGTAAACCATGAACTTTAGAAACTCTGGGGCAAATTATGACATTTGGTTGTTTGTGTTATCATGTATTTGGTGTGTTCATTCAATTAAAAATACCATTCTGCTGTATATGCAAAAATAAAATAAACCTGCACAAGTTTCCAAAAGATGAAGTGAAAAAATTTTGTGATTCAAGAATTAAACTTTCAATTCATTTTTTATACTTTTATTTTCCAGAAATGATACATTTTTTGCGTTTAACAAACAACACTCTCTTCTGATCCTATCTTATTTCGCACTCTTCGCAGTCATTTTAAATTTCAAATCATTCTGTCATGCGCATTGTGAATAGCATAAAGTTGCAGTGGTGCTGCCATCTGCAATTAGCTTTGCCCGATCATTCCCGTTGTGACTGCAATCCAGAAATTGTTTCTATTTCACAACATTTTTTGTTTATAATGTTTAGATAACTAAATAATTAGCGGTAAAAATAAAAATAGCATTCTAACTAAAGGAGAGCCTAAAAAATTAAGTGATTATTTCTGTTGTAATAACTTGTAAGGCAGGACACAATTCCAAATTAATATACTTTTTATTTAAATGAAAAATTGACTTGATTACAGTTAAACAAACACAACAATATATATCATTATCTACAGTTACAAAATAAAACTATAAACAATTCTACACTAACGTACTTGATATACTACAATATCCTCAACCATAAACTAAAAAATACATTTGTAACTATATGAAATATTAGAAATAGAGACAGCCGGCTCGATGGAAGTGGAAGTCTCAATACTAGCAGATATAAGACAATCAAATTATTTTATCTCAGCAGCATCATTGGCTACATCTCTCAATTATCATCTGTTTTGTTTATTTCTTTGCTAGTTTATTGTTTTGATTGTGCAGTTTTAATTAAAATGAATGCAAACAGTGATAGTGAGTTAGTGGATATGCTGTTAGTTTATGGGGGGCACTTTAGTATCGATTTCGGAAATAAGTAAATAAATCATAGTTTCGCCCCATTCGGAATTAGAGTAACAACATAAAAAATAAGCGATAAAAAAAATAATCTTCTTACTAATGCAGAGCTACAAAAATTAAGTGATTATTTCGGCGAAGCAAGTGATCTGAGTGATGATGATGAAGCTGGACTTTTTAATTTGATCAGATGAATAACTCAAGTTTTGTGAAAATTTATATATATATATATATATAAATTCAATATAAACCTGGGATCCATTTCGGACCCCCATTAGGTAACAACGTGCATTGTAGTGTGTGTGTTACTTATTCTCAATTTCCTTTTTGCAGAGTGTGCCATACCTATGTGATATATTAATATTTCTTGCATAAATATACATTTTCTATAAGCCTACATACATTTATTAAAAAGATTGTTGTAATTAAAAATGATTTGAAATATTAAAAATAGTTGGTGGCAATGGCCTACATTTCAAACGTCGCGAATTTGTTTTATTTCTTCAGTGTATGTAGTTAGTGCACACACAATTGACCAGTACACTATAATGCATATGACCTGTAATGATAAACATTAGATATTCAATAATTATTTACTTTAATAGGTCTCTAGGTATAATTGAAAACTTACATTTAAAAATACACTTTTAGATACGCAGAAAAAATTCGTTTTTATTGAAGTTTTTTCTGATGTAGTAACAAAAAACAAATGTTGTTTGATCTGAAATATTTATGATGTTAATTAAATATCGTTCGAAAATAGGACATTTACTTTTTTTGTCATTCTTGGGCTTGAATAAGATAATAAACTTGAGGATAATTTCTGTCTATATTTTATTTCCTGTAACAAATATTACATAATTCATATTAAAATATAAAACTATCAACAGATGTAATCGATGTACTCACCATTTTTTTGTATGAGTCAGATATAAATGTTATTAGTCCAAATGAAAAAAAATTTATAAATAATATGGAATATTCTAAACGACTTAGAATCCCAATCCTACTTGTAAAATGTGTAATAATTAATCCATTTAAAATATGAGATAAACAACAAAAATTGACAAAAATTTCAAGTGAAAGTGTTGTGTGTATAATTTTTTTATAAATTTTCATAACCTCTTGGATTTTCTCATAGTTTCTCCAAGATGATTTTATTTGTCTTAGAAGACGAATATCTTTAAAGTCCTGGTCAAGCAAAGATACAATTGTGTTATTGTTTTGTACTTCCTGGTTAACATACAATTGTTGAAAACTTCTTAAGTTTAGCAGAGGTAAGAGTAGAATCAAAAATATTTTAACCGTGGGAAATATAACATCGTCAACAATGAAGAACAAAAAAGTATCATACATAGTAAAAATATAACAATTTCCAAACAAGCATAGAATTATATATTTTGATGCAGTTATATTTATAAGTACGATCAACAAAAGTAGACTTATAACCTTTTTATAATTAGTTTTATTTCTTAAAATTTGATGAAAAGTATTATTTACTTTGTTTAGATTGCACAGAATTTTGCTGATCTGAAATAAAGTTACAAATTATTAACGAAATATCAAATCTACAGATCTTAACTGTTATTAATAGCAATTGCTATTAATCAGAGAATTGAGTTTTTTGAAACTATTGACATTTTTAGTCTTTTGTTAACTAATAGAAATACACGGTAAGTAAATCCCAAGGATCCAAGAAAGCAGTAGAAACGAACCACCCAACATAGGGTGTCACTGAAATTGAATTCCTGTATGTAGATCCCAGCACACATCAGAATAAATGGAAAAGATAGAGCGGACTCTGTTGACTAATTAACCACAGAAACCACTGCAATAGCAACCAAAAGCCCAATCGCAAATGAAGACTTCAAATTCTATATAAAAGGATGAACATGTTTTGTTGTCAAGGTGAGGAAGCAATTTTTTTATATCTCAAACAATAATTACTATGAATGATAAATGTTTCAAGTGACAACCAATCCAAGCAATGTCAAACCACCTTGAAAATTAGATATCGCGCTTTGTCTAAAATAATAAATTCAATGACACAATGTTATTTCCAAACTATGTTACAAAATTTTTAAAACTTAATTTGAAAATTAAAAAATTTGCTATTTGAAAATTCTGAAAAAATACAAATTTTCGATAGCACATGTTCAAAACATTTTCATCAGTCACCAAAATCTAATCGGCTCTCATTTCTAACGTCTTACCGTCTAAGGTCTAAATATAAAATTTAGAAATATTACAAAGCGGATCGAATAGATTTATAGTTGGTAGTTGCATGGGTGACCGTTTTGCGAAAACCCATACCAGCGAACACTGCGTGTCGTTGTCACACTACCGAAAAAGAGGAACCGATGCGGCATACAACCTCAGTAGTTGAAACCGCTTAAAAAAATGTAATTTTAATGTTTATAAAATTATATAGCGTTTATGTTTAAATAAAGTAATTAGTTTTTATTTGTTTTAATTAAATACTGTGTTTTACTTTTCATCGACATTTAAATACACCTACCTCGTCTTTGTAAATATAAGAAGCAATTTGACTTGAGAATACTAAAAGAATTTCCCCAAAAGATCTGACAGTTATATACAGAATGAAATATCTCACCAACAAATATGGTCCTTGCGTCATACTGACCATATAAGAATAATTACGAATCAATCGTCCTATAAATTGATGTAATAAAGAAATATCTACTAATAGTAACATCACTAAACTTCTATAGTTATTTTGTACTGTCCTAAAAATAATAAGAGGAATATATTTTCTGAATAAAACATACACAACCTTCTCAGATACATTATGTTGCGTTGCTGGGTACAAATCCTTGAAGATCCCCATCCAAATAATCCCAGGATGAAGAAAAAAGGTTTTACACAATCATACACATTTGTAAAATAAGACATTCTTTTATATAATTTCCTAAAGAATAATCACCAAAACTATAATGAGATGCTGAAATTGAAATATTTTATTAGAGAACAACTAGTGTGGAATTGATTCTGTTTTCAGTTTGACACTGAAACATAATGACAATGAAATAAATATAATTTTTGATAGTTGTAGTCATGACAACGACAATACATATAATTTCTACATCATGTGTGGTTCATTCATTGTATTACTCCTATTATATTAATCATATTACCCATATTCCAGTTTATAACATGTACAATATATTGTATTACAAAAAAATGGATTTAGTTTCAAATTCATTAAAATTTTATTAACATACAATGTTTCAAATTACTACTCCTAGTACTTCGTCAGGCAAACAAGTGAACAACATAAAAAAAATCTGCTGGGCACAGCACAATACCTCCCGCCATAGATTTCATATCAAACAATGCAGAAACACGGACCAACACTATAAAGAAACGTTCATCCGGCATCCCTTAAACAAAAATTAATTTTGAATTATGCCACATGTCAAGAATGACATTTTTAACTGTTGTTTTTTTTTCAAAAAATATAGGTTAACAGATTTAAACGGAAATATCAAAATATAATTTTTCTTTAACGTGTTGTAATTCATAAATGGTAATAGTAAGAGAAAAAAGATTCAAACAACAATTGTAGATAATAATATTTGAAACATTATTCAAATAACAAAATTTTCATTTAAACCATAATTTACTGAGATATTTCAAAATAACTTGATAGGGCTTCAAGTAAACTACCACTTCCGGTTATTGGATAATCACCCAAAACTAATCAGCTCTTCTCAAAGGAATAAAACCGTGTGTCTGTCTTAAAGGTGTACATAGGAGATTAACATGGGAAATCAGTTTTTTGTGTGCTGTTGCTCGGTGTTCTACAAGACAACAATGATTGTAGTACCAATCGAAAGATATCGTTTTTCTGAATCAAACGATGTAACATACATCAAAATTTAGTAGTAATTTGGCTTTTGAAAATTCTCCGATTTATTCAATTTTGATCGAATATAAAATATAGTCACCTGTCACCTATGACTTTTTTGTTTTGATTTCTTTCAAGCTATTTATTTAACGTTTAAAAATTAATTTTCGGTTCCAAATTGCAACTAATTTGTAATGTGTTTTACATCGTTTCATTCAGAAAAATTATATCTTTCGATTGATACCACAATCTCTATTGTCCTGTAGAATACCGAGCAATAGTATGCAAAAAACTGATTTCCCATGTTAATTTCCTACGTACACATGGTATACAAAATATAAAAATTTTCTCAAACCAAATTTTTTTGGGGAAGGGACAATTTTTTTCGGAATTATATTTTCAAAGATTATCTATCCTCTTTAGTTGTTATGTTAACGCGATATTAACGCTTCAGATTTATATTTACTGACCACAGCGAGAATCTGCGCAAAAATAGGGTTATTTTGAACGAACTGTCGTTATTTTGAGGTAGTGCAGCTTTAAAAAGGTAAAAAGTAAATAGAAACAGTAACAAACTACGAATTATAAAACTGAAGAAACCGTCCCATGTTAAACTTCATTCAGTTTCCCAATATTCTTCTGCTCATATATTTCTATAGATTTTCTTACGAGTCTACTATTGGCACATTTCGATCTTGCGATAATTTTTGTTGCCTCAAAATTTATTTTGTGCAAACATTCAATGGTAGATTTTTCTGATTGGTTAAGACGAATGACCTAACTATGCCTTTGTAGTTATCGTTCTGCTTGTCTGCCCAATGTAACATTTATACAAGAATAATAATACAATCTTAAGATGTTATTTCTTAACAGTATTCTCCCAGGAAGGAGGCCCATGTGGGGTAGGATCCGGTAGAGGTTGAAATATTTTTTTTAAATGGGAATGACCTACGGTCATGTAGTGAAACTGTGGCGCCACAACTGCAAACTTTTTTGCAGCGATTATGAAAATATCTTTGCATACTTAGCCCAGCACAAGCTAGAGTAAACCATGAACTTTAGAAACTCTGGGGCAAATTCAATTAAAAATGCCATTCTGCTGTATATGCAAAAATAAAATAAACCTGCACAAGTTTCCAAAAGATGAAGTGAAAAAATCTTGTGATTCAAGAATTAAACTTTCAAATCATTTTTTATACTTTTATTTTCCACAAATGATACATTTTTTTACGATTAACAAACAATACTCTCTTCGTATCCTATCTCTTATTTCGCACTCGAATAAAGTTGCAGTGGTGCTGCCATCTGCAATTAGCTTTGCCCGGTCATTCCCGTTGTGACTGCAATCCAGAAATTGTTTCTATTCGTGGGCGCCCGCAGACTTTTTTACAAGGTGGGTCGAAATTTTTCATAAATAAGCAAAATATGTTAGCCTTGGAAATGAAACAAAATTCCTAAAAAAAATAGTCAATTATACAATTTATAATAATAATTAATAAAAAATACAATTTTCATTTCCAATTGAATACAATTTTGTTTCATTTCCAAGGCTAACCCGATTTTTGAGCTAATTTGTAATATTTTCATATTTAATTTCTGTCGTTATAGGGCATGTAAATTTAATTCTGTTTATTGATTCTGATGTAGAATTTTATGATCTCTCAACTTTATTTGGACCTTTTTTGTCTAATATAATTTGTTAAGCAGGAAATGACGAAAGTATGATACATGTTAAAGTCCTATGTTCCGGGGTCGCGGTCAACACCCGGTATTAATACATTATAAATTAATCTAATACAAACTTGGGATTCACTTTGAACCCCCATTCGGTAACAACGTGCATTGTAATGGGTGTGTTATTTAATTCTTAATTTCCTTTTTGCAGAGTATGGCATACCTATGTGATATATTAATATTTATTGATTAAATATATCAGGTCTGTCCAAAAAGTATCCGACCTTTATTTTTCCCGCGCAAAATAATAACGGTAGGGCGGCGCCACTTTCTACAATGGAACGAGACACCTTCATGCGCATGTGTGATTTTTTGCTTCGCCCTCGGTTGCGTACTTCTCTGTTTAGCAGCTGTAGAGTGAAGTGCTGTTTCATGTGTTAGGCGCATTTTCATTTCGCTCGAAATGGCTGAACGTATTGAGCAAAAAGTTGCATCAATTTTGTCAAAAGCTTTCGTAAGATTTGTCAACCAATTCAAAAATGGCCGGTCATCGGTTGAGAGTGGCCTGAGTTCTGGGCTATCATATAGGTACCAGTACCACTCGCGGTGCAACTTTTGTTGAAAGTGTTCACGGGGTCTATACTGGTCCCAACTTCTTCAATAATCTCTCGTACAGTCAAACGACGATCTCACATTACGAGATTTTGCACACTTTCAACAAAAGGTGCACCACGAGCGGTTTGTGGACGCCCAGAACACAAGTCACTCTTAACTGATGTGCGGCCATTTCTGAATCGGATAAACCACTTTGTTATTTGCAGGGCCGGATTTACGTACAAGCGGAACAAGCACGTGCTTGGGGCCCCCAACCAAATAGGGCCCCTGGTCAACCTTTTTTTATTGAAAAAAAATTTTTTATATGAAGTTTTCTAACGTTCTTTTTTTTAAAATGTACCTTAAATGTATTATTTTCAATATAATTAATAAATAAATAAAATAACTTGAATCGAAGAAGTTGTAGGTTCTCGGTGAAACATTATTTTAAGAAATTAAAATTAGTAAATAATAACATTCGGTGTAGTTTCACAAATGATGTATATTTTTTCTTTATTGCAATTTCGGCTATTAGGCCATCATCAGAAGAATCTTCTGATGATGGCCTAATAGCCGAAATTGCAATAAAGAAAAAATATACATCATTTGTGAAACTACACCGAGTGTTATTATTTACTAATTTTAATTTCTTAAAATAAATAAAAGGTTAATATTAATTATACTTAATTATTAATACCCCCCACTACTCCCTTAATAAATTAAATAGAAATTATTGCATAATCATAATAGTAAATTATGAAAGACCTTTTCTTTTCCTTGATACATTTTTTAAAGTAGAGAGTAGAGATAGGGGCCCCATCCCTTCCTCGTGCTTGGGGGCCCCGCAAGCTGTAAATCCAGCCCTGGTTATTTGTGTACTTCTCATGGCATCATCTCCAAACACTCTGGCGAATCTTACGAATTATTTCGGTTTGAGAATCATCAAGCTTTTGACAAAACTTGTTGCAACAATACGTTCAGCCATTTCGAGCGAAATGAAAATGCGCCAAACACGTAGAACAACACTTCACTCTACAGATGCTAAACAGAGAAGTACGCAACCTAGGGCGAAGCAAAAAATCAGACATTCGAATGAAGATGTCTGCTTCCATTGTGGATAGTGGCGCCGCCCTACCGTTATTATTTCACGCGGGAAAAATGAAGGTTGAATACATTTGGTACAGGTCTCCTACATTTTCTATAAACCTACGTCCATTTATATAATAGATTTTTGTAATCAAAAAACACGGATTTGTTTTATTTCTTCGGTGTAGACACACAATTGACCAGTACACAATAATAGATATGATCTATAATGATAAACATTAGATATTCAATAAATATTTACTTTAGTAAGTCACCAGGTATAATTGTAAACTTACGTTTAAAAAGACACTTTTAGTTACGCAAAAAAAAATCGTTTTTATTGAAGTATTTTCAGATGTAGAAACAAAAAGCAAATGTTGTTTGATCTAAAATATTTATAATGTTAATGAAATGTCGTTAAAAAATATGATACTTACTTTTTTCGTTACTCTTGGGCTTGAATAAGATAACAAACTTGAGGACATTTCCTGTCTATATTTTATTTCCTGTAACAAATATTTCATAATTTATATTAAAATATCATAAAACTATCAACAGGTGTAATCGATGTACTCACCATTATTTTGTACGAGTCAGATATAAATGACATCAGTCCAAATGAAAGGAAATTTGTAAATAACATGGAATATTGAATAGAACCTTGAACTCTAAACTTGAAAAATGTGTAATAATAAAACCATTTAAAGTATGAGATAAACAACAAAAGTTGACGTATATTTTAAGTGAAAGTGTTGTGCGTATAATTTTTTTTTTAATTTTCATAACCTCTTGGATTTTCTCATAGTTTCACCGAAATGACTTTATTTGTCTTAGAAGACGAATATCTTTAAAGCCCTGGTCAAGCAAAGATGCAATTGTGTTACTGTTTTGTACTTCCTGGTTAACATACAATTGTTGAAAACTTCTTAGGTTTAGCAGAGGAAAGAGTAGAATCAAGAATAATTTAACCGAGGTAAATACTACACCATGAACAATGAAGAACAAAAAATTATCATTCATGATAAAAATAGAACGGTACCACGTGCTGGGTAGTATGAAAATGTGCTGTTCTTCTCCCACTGCGTAATTTTAGATATGACTATCTCTCTCTTATGTTGGTTATAGATTTCTATATTAAAAACTTAGCCAACGCCCCTTCCATATATATTATTAAATCTATGTTTGAAATATTTTCCTACTGTCACCAATTATGAATTTTATTTTGATACTTTCGTTTAAATCTACAAAGCTGTATTTTTTGAAAAAAAAACAACTGTTGAAAAATGTAATTTTTTTATAACACTGTTTTGAAAACTAGGCATTCCACAACTAAAAATTGTTATGGAATCACTAACATTCCATACGCAGCGTATGGAATATTTTCGACGAATCAAAGCCGCATATTAGCGTGATATATGAAGTATCTTGATTCAGTTACTATGGTTACGTCTGTTTGTTTTAATTTGATTTATTTGAGTTTGACGTTTTCAACAGTTTTATATTGTATTTTTGTATAATTTCCAAAACCTTTTTATAGAAAGTATAGTCTACAACATGTAACGGAATGGCCTATCCCACGCTCGCAAACCGTAGCCCTCGCCTTTGGCTCGGGCTACAAATTTTTGCTCGCGTGGAACTGCCATTCCATTACTTGTTGTAGAATATACTATTATTTGATTTATTTGAGTTTGACGTTTACAACAGTTTTATATTTGTATTTTTTGTATATTTCCAAAATCATATAGAAAGCATAGTTTACAACGTGTAACGGAATGGCCTATCCCACACTCGGAAACAAACTTTTTGCTCGCGTAGAATATGTGCCATTCCATTACTTGTTGTAGAATATACTATTTTGACATGTGTCATAATTTTTTTAAGGGATGCGCGTTTCCTGATAGTGGTGATCCGTGTTCCTGCACTGTTTGATAAGAAATCTATGGCGGAAGGTATTGTGCTGCCCATAACTGATTTTTTTTTTACTCTTGAAACAAGTATTATATTATCCCCTATTTGAAGCAAGCGTTAGTATAGAATAATAAATAAATTTACTTAAAAAATCTTAAAGAATTTTAGAAGACATGGCGTTGAAATCTTTACGTTTACGTACGACCAAAACCTACATTGATAAAGATGAAATACGGCAGTTAGGGGAGCATACGCCCTGGTTAACGTATTCAGTGGCGCGCGCCGGGTTATCCATGGGGTCAAAGTGTGCTGTTCCTGAGATTCAACCTAATTTACTTTTGTAAAAATGTAGGTTAATATAGTTTGTGGAAATAAATATGTAGAGAACATTAAATATTCCATATTATCTTAATTAATTTTTTACATTGTTATGTACAGGATTTACAAATTTTATGTATATTTAAGTTTAATCCTATTTTATAAAATGATATAAAAATATTTAGAAAAAGGTATTTGATATCTTTGGGAACCTTTAGTCAAGTTTATCTCGTTAAAAATAATGAGGTCCTTTAAAATATTTATAATGAAAATGAATACAGTTACAGTTATCAATCCACTTATTTTATGAACACAAACGAGAAATTCCAATTTAAATCTGTATTAATGTATTCTACAAACATAAAAAATTTAATATGCAAATTCTGGTGTGGTCACCACACGACTCTCATATATAAAACAACTGTAGACGTACTATTTGTTCCTTGCGTATGACTTTATTTTGACAAATACTTGACATATACATGTTATGGCTGGTCGATACTTAATTTAATTTACAAATTTAGATTTAGAAAATTGATTTAATAGTATTATATAGAAATAAATACCTTAATTGGTTTATGCTGAATTTGGTTATTTAAAATTTATAATTTACATTTCAAATCTCACCATATTTCATATTCTAAAATTCCCAAATATTCAACAAATCAACTAGACAGGGAAACAAAAAAACAATTATGACAACAGTAAAATGTTGATTGTCAGTTAAACTGAATTATTTGTGATCATAAAATTATGTTGTATTGGATGCGGAGAGTGTTATATTTGATATTAATTTAATATTTCTTTTTTTTTTGTTTAATACATACGAGTATTTTAAAAATCTGTAGTTAAATTGTGATTGGCAGATTTCAAATGTGATAAATTCAGTTATACCAAGAGGTAAATCGCAAATATAAATTCAAAACTAGAGCTAAATTTGTATATTATATCCAGTATAAACCAGACATTAAACCTGTTTATTTTTTTGTTCGCATTGTAACTATGATTTTATTTAAAAATATTAATTAATATCTAGTGTTTAAAACTAATAATACAAATATTGCTATTATAATATTTCAAACAATACATATTTTGGACATTTCACAATTATTTGACAATTGATGTTTAAAATGTTTTAGTTTTTATTTCCATTGTAACTAAGATTATTTAAATTTATTATTAAATAATTTAGTTATTTTCAAAATTAGAAGCATGTACAAGAAAAGTGCATTATCATCATTTGAAACATATTTACTGCTGATTCTATTTTTGAAAAAAATAGAATTTATTGTTTTGTGTCCAGCAAACTTCCTCTTCTAGTTTTTCAATTTCGTTCAAAATCAACTTAGTTTTTCACATTATCCTGAAACAAAAAATCCCAGTTTCGTTTACATATCTTGTCTCGTTCATGAGATATTGCGCACACGGACATCCATCCATCCTCACACACAGACATCATGAAGAAATTGGTCTTAACGGATTTAGAATGGACATCAAAATTATGTATTTCTGCAAAAATTTCGTTTGCGTTTTATTTTCATGATTCAAATACTTCCTTATACTTTGTATAAGAAAGTAAAAATGAGTAAATTATTCAGTATTTTATTTAAAGAAGATAATGTCAGTTTGTCAGTCGATAGTTTCAGAAGAATATTTGGAAATAAATAACATTGCAACGTATACAATCTGCTACAAACAACACAAACACATCACGTGTGATTTCCTGGCTCCGGCAAATAACTTGTATTGTGATTAAGTATTCCACCGGCGTTCATGTGCCAGTGATTCTTCTTCTTTTAGACCATCAGGTTTACATCATATTCTCTATACTAACACTGCTTTAAAAACACATCACTTTGTAATTTTGTACCTAAATTTGCTTTCTAAAGTTTAGTTATTTAAACAACTTATGCATAAATCTACTTCGTGGGAGTGACATCTATAAAACATTGTTGAAGTAAACAGAAACCATTGCAATAATTTAGTTGGACTATTTAAGTATTACTTGTTTTATAAACTATAGGTAGGTATTTCGCTTGTACAAATTTGCGTGGCGATTGATTCCATTAGTGTTTCTCAGCAGGTATTCCATAAGAGGATTAAAGAAATTTATGAGGGACTACTTTACAGGGTTGTACTAGATAATATTTTCAAATGAGTTTTACACAAACAGACACAAGTTATATCAAAATAAGAAAAATTTTAATAAAATTAAATATGAATACAGTATTGTCATTGTCGTTCAGTAAATATAAACATATATTGATAAAAAAACTTATGTTTCATTTTACATCTATGTTGTTTTACTTAGGTGATTAATCGATAACATCATCAGTGTCGTCACTTGACTGTCCAACATTTATAATAAATTCATCAATAATATTATTGAAATTTAAGTAACTGTTTTCTATGTCTATCACATGCCGAACACTACTAGCCCAATTTAAGTCACTAGTATTATTTATTTCACTTTTAATTAATTCCACAACATTAGCGCACACGGTTGGTGTAACATTTTTTCGTCTAATACTTGTTTTTAATTGTCCCCAAATTAGTTCTATAGGATTTAATATACAGTAATACGGAGGCAGTCTTAATACAGTATGACCAAATTTTTGTGCCATTGTATCGCACACGTACATTCTTTTAACAAGTTTTGTTTGTGCTACTTCCAATAATTCACTTTTACTGTACGATTCTTCAAAAAATATATCATGATGATACAAATATTCTTTAATTTCTGTTTTATTACTAGATTTAGTGGGTATTTTAATTAATTGCCTGGAATGGTAACTAGACTTATCCATAACTATTACACTATTTGCTGGAATATTTGGTAATAATTGACCGCCAAACCACTCCTCAAAAATATTAGACGTCATATTATCATGGTAATCCAAACAAGCGTTTCCCATGTTGTGGCTTGACAATAATTCAGCACCATTCACCCATCCTTGCTCACTCCCCGCGTGAAGAATAATTATCCGTTTACCCCGTGAAACTGGAATATTCGCAACACAATTCTCACTACCATCAGTCCAACTTTTAGATTTAGTGTCGTGTGTATCATACCATGTTTCATCTAGGTATATAATTGAGCGTTTCTCCTCACGAAACTTTTTTAAATCTGTCAAGTATTGATGCCGCCATTGACATATTCTTCTACTTTCCAGCAAAACTTGACGTTTATCAATTTTTTTAAACTTGAATTTCATGCTTAGGAGAACACTGCGAAGACTACTAACTGCACAAGTAATATCACATTCATCTTTTAATTTTTGATGCAATAATCTTAGTGAAGGATATATATTTTTATTGTAAAGCGAATATATTTTCCGACGAATAACATCTTTTTGAAAATCATTCAAAATTCTCGATTTTCCAGCATCACTTCTTTGTTTTTTAACCGATACACCTTCTTTTATTATTCTTCTTACTGTAGTATATGGCAGTTTTTGATATTGGCGCATTTTCGAAATTATCACTTTGTAGAAAGTTAAACACATTCAGAACTATTTCTTTTGCGTCGTTTGATAAATATTTTTGTGTTGGATTCGCGACCGTGGTAATTTCTTCAAAATCTTCGTATTCAACTTGCGACATTGTGTTCACTGTTACAGTGCTGCTGAACTAATGAATTTTAAATGTCGTTTTCTGAAGGGTATATATGTATAAAATTATCTTACTTAGCAGTTTTCGGGGAAACTATTGAAAAGATAATCGTATTAAAAATTTCGGAGATTTGAAGCATCTAAGTCCAAAATTATAATAATCCACTCCTGAACATCAGACAAACTTGCACCCCGCTGGCTAGGGCTGGCTTATCCCATTAGCAAGTCAAGTCAATCGCCACGCAAATTTGTACAAGCTATACCTATATATGAGTAAAACTTATTTCATTTACTACTGAAAAATAATGCAACCGTTTTTATTAATTAATGACCTGTAGTACTGTTGCTAATTAAATAATATTGATAATTCGATGGAAAAATATTTTTCAATCGTTATCTCAAATTTTAATCTTATCTGTAAAAAGAGTGACAACAAAATTACTTTTAAATCATTTCTTTCATATAAAACCCAGAGACACTAGTTTTCTCATTTTTCTTACCTTTAGTTTCTTCTTAGCTATTGCTGAATAATTGGTCTTAAGATTTTCTGTTAAATGTTAAATCTCTTCAAAATTTTATTGCAAAAGTATCTACCTAGCCTTAAACACTACATGTCTATGTTGATAAACAAACATTTTTTTTTGTATTTCTCAAAACATATTTATCTTATATTTAAAATAAATGGATCTTCTGGAAACAAAATTTTGTAGATAAAGTATAGTAGTAGTACTCGCATGTAATGGCTATTACTCATTCCAATGATTTGCATCACGCGTAATAGCAGAAATTACACGATCATTAAATAATATGCTGTTAAGAACTCATGACATTTTATTCTCTATTTTAATAAAAGTTAGGCTTTTTGAATTTTCTAGCAGAAAATAAAGAGATCATAATATATTGTAACGAACGGGGCAGCGACAAGTTGAAGCTTGCCGGCCTACGCCGCGCCGCCGAGTGAATTACGCAACGCTAGCGAGTTCGGACAAGTCGTTTACTCCACATTAGAGATTGTTCCAGACTCTTCGAGAAACAAGGAACGTGGTATATATAAGAGGGAATCATCGTCAGTCAAACAGTCGACTCCGAACTTGTGAACATAAATATACCACTCGGTCTGAATATAAATATATCGTCATAAATAAATATCGCTCGGCTAGTTTATATAAATAATAGTGATAAGTGTTAGTTTAAAAGTTTTTGTATTCGTTATTTTAGTGCTATATACCTAGTGTTAATTAACTTTTACTTTTCATTATTAAAATTATTTATTATTTCTTACTAATAATATTTCTCTTTGTTTAAATAAAAACGTTTAAAACCCACGAACGTGACAATATTTATCTAAAGATTGTAAGTGGAAAGTTTGAAGTTTGTAAACTTATTAGTTGATTGATGTGAACACTTGTTTTGATTCTCATTATTTAAAGCGCAACTATGAATATTAATTGCTAATCGTAATAATAATTGGGTAGATCTTAGTGCATCTCTTCCTGTCAACAAATGCGTATAGAACACCCTGCCGTACATTCATTTGAAAATTTCCCTAAGGATGTATGTACGTATATAGGTACGCAGTAGCTTACGGCAACCTTCCGACAATATTAAATATAATAACGCCGCAATAAACCTTGTAACGTTTGCTGCAACCAGCCGGTTGAGAGAGATGTTTTTTCTTTGTATTTCACTCAGCTGTGTATATCTTTTAAGGAAAAAATCATTAGTAGTTTTTGATGTGAATAAAAGAAAAAAACTACATAGAAAAATTATAGTGTCGTGTTGGTGTAATCCCTGTAGATATTGTGTAACTTTAAAGTTTTTCTTGTTTTGGATATTATTAGTTTTATTTACACTAACAGGCTGATTCACAATGGTATATTGTGTTATTTGGAATAAATGTGATACTTTGTGTGCTGAGCATCTAAGTTTGAACAACGAGCGAAGCGAGTGAGACAATTACATACGAAGCACCCAAAAACACATACTATTTTTTCTTCAAACATTGAAAATATTTGTAAAAAATATAGACAACAAAACTGTCAATGATTCATAAAAATCAGTCACTGAATAATAACTAAGTTTCTAAGTCACAGAGACCTGTCAATCAAATCAATCGGTAACTACGGACGCGTTTCGTTCTTACTGAAACTCATCAGAGTAGTGTAGCCCGCCAACAGCTGTAAAGCAGTAGCACCAACTGATTGAATTGAGAAGTAACTTAATATGTCCAGAGACATCTACCGCTTTTATACTTTAACAAATGTAAATGTTTTCAAAAATAAAACTATCTATGAAACAAATAATGTACATATAAAAAATAGACAATAAAATTTTTATAAAACACGTCAAAAAATATTCTGTCTTATCCAACATTTCTATAGTTGCCGTAGAATATGCTGTTTTGTTATTTTGTGGATGAGCACGTTTCAGGGTCCCTAGAATACGATTTTAATAGTTTCGCGATAATGTTTGTGTGTGTGTATCTGTCTGTCTATTAGTCTGTCTGTCTATCTGTCTGTCTGTTTGTCAGTCTGTCAGTCTGTGTGGATCTCTGGAGCTCCTGTTTCTCAAAAACTTTGATATTTTGTTTATATCAATTGTATTTCCTTTGGAAGAGCTGATTAGTTTTTGGTAGGGCTGTTCGATATCTTGTTTTGAATATCGATATTCGAAATTAGAAAAATATCGATATATCGATGTATCGATGTATCGATATATCGATATATTGATGTATCGATATATAGTTATATTGATGTATCGATATATTGATATATCGAGATATTGATGTATCGATGTATCGATCTAATATAGTTAGATTTTATTGGTAATTAAACAATGATTCTGAATGTCGATCTGTACTATATAAATAGTAAACAATCTAATGCAGATAGATTTTATGGAAGGATTACAATAGTCCAGGATGTCGGCAATTCTATTGTGAAGAGAAGTAACGGGTGTTTCAAAGGCGAAAAATTTTAACATCTGGGGTGTTTGTGTACTTGCTGTATGGTGCTGGGCGCCAGCATTATAAAACAAACGGAAATCTACTTAAAATATTTGAAATTGTACTATGCCATGACTGGAAGGTAGTTTTATGAAAACTTCTGCTGGAAATTGTACCTATACATCGTCCCAAATATTAATTCTCCACAATCCCGACTCCAGAGTGAAAGTAAAAATAAATATCAGCATGCAATGCTATCAATAAATCGAGCACAACCCCTTTCATTAGATGGCATTATAGGTAAATTTTAGTTTTTTTCACAAAATACATCGATACATCAATACATCGATATACCGATATATTGATATATCGATATATATCGATGTATCGATATATCGATATTTTTCTACTGAATATCGTTATTCGATATATCGATATAATATCGATACATCGATGTAAACGCACAGCCCTAGTTTTTGGTGATAATCCATTAACCGGAAGTGGTAGTTTACTTGTAGCCCTACCAAGTTATTTTAAAATATCTCAATATATTATAGTTTAAAGAAAATTTTATTATTAAAATAATATTTTAAATATTATTATCTTCAATTATTATTTGAAACATTTTCCTCTAACTGTCACCAATTACGAATTACAACACGATAAAGAACAATTACATTTTGATATTTTTGTTTGTATCTGCTTACCTGTTTTTTTAAAAAACAAAACCCACGTTTGGCAAATATTCATTTTTTGACATTTGTCATAACTTTTTTAAGGGATGAGCGTTTCTTGATATTGGTGGTCCGTGTTCCTGCATTGTTTGAAAAGAAATTTATGGCGGGAGATATTGTGCTGCCCACAACAGATTTTTAACTGGCAAATTATTGATTTACAATATAACTAAATCTCCTAATATTTTACTTTGTCCGCTGCCGGGGTATAACTGTTGCCAAGGGGACACTTTTACGCCTGCGGCGCCAATATTGTATTTCTGCTTGTTGAATACAAATAAATAACAACGTACTTTTAAGACTAAAAAGAGATTAACGCTAACTTCATTTTTTTACACATCTGTAACTTTGTTTCTGAATTAATTAAATTTACAAAATGTATCAAATATTATGTTCACCTTAATTAAAATAAATATGTTCTGAGAATAGAAAATGAAATTATGACTAATAAGAAAAATGTAGTTACTGTTATTCTCTTTTGTGAATTTACTGACATACTTATTAAAATCTGCCGTAGCAGTACATTTTTAATATAATTTAGTTTTCTACTACATAATTTTATTTTTTGTTACTTAAAAAATAACTTTAAATATTTACTTTATCGTTAATTATTTTATGTTGTCTTGTTATTTACTTATATTTCATAGATAATTTTCTCTTTTTGAAAGGAAATACAATGTTAAAAGTTTCATTATGCGAAAGTTCCTTCCCTTTGAATTTTAGAACAAAATTATAAATACCGAATATATTCAATAGTTATATCACGAGTGTTAAGAATTTAATCGATTAAATTTGACATGTCTAGCTTATGCATAAAATTTTACTTAAAAAGTGTTTGAGTACATAGTGTGACGATCCGGTCCCTCCTGTCACATTTTTTTAATATTTCACAAAATGTTTAGCAACCACACAACTTGCATCTGAAAGTAACTGTCATGTGAATTAGGAAATAAGTATTCAAATACATTTACCTGTACTGTGTGGTCATTGGAAAACTCTGAATGCATTTTTCCACACACTACAACTTCTGTATTTTTAGTCTGTGACATTCCGTTCTAGGTTACACATTCTTGTTAATGTCAGTTCCGATGACAGTTACTGCTGTTGCCATCTAGCGGCAAGTTGTGCAAACATGAATATTGTTCTTTTGTATTTAAAATATATTATTTAAGTATTTATATATTCCCAAGATATTAAATTATGTTATATGTAAAACTGTTGCGAGGCTTAGTAATATTTGTGAAATTTAAAAGTCAGTATTAAATAAAGAAAACAATTATTGCCTCCCCCCCCCCCACTTAATTGTTGTCATTTGTTTGACATGATTAAGTAGGCCTTGTATTGGGTAAAGCCTCACAACATTTTTCTCTTTACTGTCTCTCTTTTCCCATGTTCCTGTATTATATCTTAAATTACTAAAATAAAACATTTGTAAATTACATCTTGTGTCATTCAATAATAACGAAGTCCTTTCTTTCAACATCAACACCGACTGATTGGCGCCCGAACGCATACCGACCGACTGACGCTGAAGAGGGACTCGTCACAATTTTGAAAAAATCCCGAGACCGCAGACATCATATTTAATCGATTATTAAATATGTCAAGATTATTTCACGAATTCATAGCATAAACGTTAATACTTACCGAAGAAATTATACTAAAACGTTTATTGTGACACATTTTTACATAAATAAATCGGTACACTCGTAAACAAAAAGGACCATAAAATTTTGTTGTTGGAGTGTAACTATAGCAAATTGATTGTTTTTCTTTTTACTTGTCAAATAATAGTCAAAAATTTGTAAATAAAAATAGCTTGAATTGAATAATTCAGCATGTTTGAAGATATAGAATACCAGTAAAGGTAAAGAACATGTAAGTATCTTGCTTCTGCAACTAATTATCCGGCTAAATATGCCTTCAAAATGTTCAAAATTTGCATTTAAAAACAAGCTTCAATTTAATCGCGAATAAACAGCATGATGCTGTTTATTCACTTATCTAAAATGCACAACAATGGAAAATGAGACATTCTGATTGGTCAAATTTGTAATGAGTGAAATAATCAATAGTTATATCACGAGTGCTAAGAATTTAATCGAATAAATTTGACATGTCTAGCTTATGCAAAAAATTTTGCTTAAAAAGTGTTTGAGTACATAATAATTTGAAAAAATCCCGAGACCGCAGGTCGAGGGGTTTTATCTTAAATTATTATGTACGATAACACTTTTTTAAAAGCAAAATTTTTTAAATAAGCTAAACATCAAATTTAATCGATTAAATTCTTTAGCACGAGGGGTATATGTCAAGATTATTTCATGAATTCATAGCATAAACTTCAATATTTGCCAAAGAAATTGAACTAAAACGTTGATTTTGACACATTTTCACATAAATAATTCGGTACACTCATAAACAAAAGTACCGTAAAATTATGTTGTTGTAGTGTAACTATAGCAAATTGATTGTTTTTCTTTTTATTTGTCAAATAAATGTCAAAAATTTGTAAATAAAAATAGCTTGAATTGAATAATTCAGCATGTTTAAAGATATAGAATACCAGTAAAACTAAAAAACATGTATGTATCTTGCTTCTGCAACTAATTATCCAGCTAAATATGCCTTCAAAATATTAAAAATTTGCATATAAAAGCTAGCTTCAATTTACTCGCGAATAAACAGCATGGTGCTGTTTATTCACTTATCTAAAATGCACAACAATGGAAAATGAGACATTCTGATTGGTCAAATTTGTAATGAGTGAAATAATCAGAAACAAACACTGCCTAAATTTATTGATGTGATACATTTTTGTCATGTTATAAAATAAAATGTATGTGTTTTAGTGCAGTTTTTGTTGCTGAACATTTTTTATATTTACACTTTCGTTCTAATATTCGTAGGGAACGAACTATCACATAATGAAAATTTTAACAATGTATTGCTTATGTCCTATAAAAAAAAGTAGATACTCGGTTTGTCATTTCGAATTTTATTGTTGCTAAGTAACGTTACGTTCAAATTTTTAATAGGTATGCATTATTTCAGTAGTTTTCAAAATCTAGGGTATGTATAATACATTTTTTAGGCGACCATCACAGAAAATTGTTCATTTCCATTTGACACACCATCTGTCAAAAGGAACAATTGCGCACGATATATAGACTACGTCTCGTGCCGCAAAAATTATACTCGTATGGAAATGAAAGCTTTTCTGCACTCGTTACACAATATACTATATTTTTAGGGAAACTATTAACTAGAGAGAAAATTGAATCAAGATTCTTAATTCCAGGGTTCTATCTTAGGCCCTTTACTTTTCGTCCTATTTATTAATGATTCAAATTACCTCATATACACAGATGATCAATCATATCACACTATAACTCAACTTGATTGTTATCTGCTACAAGAAGATTTCAATGCTACATATAATTGTTAAATCGTAAATCATTTTTATTTTAATTTAAATAAAAATCAAATAATTAGTTTCTGTAGGAAAAGCAGTACTACCATATTTCAATACTCAATGAATAGTTCCATGTTCCATGTTAAACCATATTGAGATTGTTAAGGATTTAGGTATTTTCCTTGACGAAAACCTGACATTGCTATACCTTACTCAATTCTTGATTATTATACATACATACATAACATCACGCTATGTCCCACTTAGTAGGGTAGCACGAACCCAGAAAAACAGTCAACCAACAATCAATCTCCTCCAAACATTCATAACCGAGAAAAATTATTTTAAAGTTATTTGAAAATTGCTTATTTATAGTGTTAGCCTTGGAACTCAAACAAAATTGCAAACAATTGTATGACATTTTAAGTGTCGGATAAAGGTTATATTTTTCAGTTTCACCGCAATAACACATATTTTTGGTAAATATGTCAACATATGCAATTTTTTTTCCCTAGAACTCATTAAAATCGAGTTTGAATCTTAGGTTGTTTGAGATTTATTTTTTTTTTTAATATTATAATCAGTTCATTGTAGTAATCGGTGCATTGTTGTAATCAATACAAGTTCATCGTTGAAATCAATACGAGTATATTGTTGTAATCAATACGAGTTTATTGTTTTAATCAAGATAGGTACATTGTTGCAATCAATACGAGTACATTGTTGTAATCAATAAGAGTATATTGTTGTAATCAATACGAGTGTATTATTGTAATCAATACGAGTGTATTATTGTCATCTATACACTCATATTCTGTACATTATTATAATCAATCAATATTCTTAAAATTATTATTATTGATAGTGAAAACAAATAATAGATTTTAATATGGAAAATAAAACACCTAGTTTGGAAAACGTGTCGTGTTGTGTTCCGCAGTGTAAAAACAGTTACTGAAGCATTAATAATGAGGTTAGGTATTTCTACATTTTTTTTTCGATATAAAGTGAAAGTGTGTTTTTTTTTATAACTTGAAAATTATCAGTTTTGATTAGAATTTAATGCAATGGAAATGCTCATATGTGGGGCCTGATCTGGTAGTTCTCTTGTAGAATAAACTGTTTTAGATTTGGTGGGAATAGATTCTGATAACAATTTCGCAAAAGGTTGCGCGATTTTCAAAACCTTTTAGTACGGAAGTTCGGAATTTATATAGGAAATATTTGTACTTCTTAGAAATATTGTAAACAGAAACATGGCTAATTCCAATTTCCGAAGCAACTTCTCTTAAACTTAGGGTGGGGTATGCTTCAATTAAAGCAAATACATTCTCTTCACGATTAAAGGAAATATTTGAATTTTCTTGCTTCTTAAAATTAAATGTACCCGACTCTTCAAATTTTTAAATAAATCTCTCTATTGTAGATTTGTTCGGAATTCGGCGGTGTGGCCAGACTACACTTATTAAATCTCAAATTTTTCTCAAACTTTGTCCCGAATAAAACCATTTTATAATTTGTAGCTTTTCTTCGTGAGCATATTTATCCATTTTACCAAAAATATGTGTTATTGCGGTGAAACTGAAAAATATAACCTTTATCTGACAGTTAAAATGTCATACAATTGTTTGCAATTTTGTTCGAATTCCAAGGCTAACACTATAAATAAGCAATTTTCAAATAACTTTAAAATAGTTTTTCTCGGTTATAAAATGTCAAAAATAAAATCTGTTAATTAGCTCAGATGCAGAATTAAATTCTTTAAAAATTTTATTTGAAACTTTTTTGCCTAAAATAATATGGAGACTTTTGCGCAAGGAAAAACTGATTTTACATGTTAAACGCCTATGGCCCATTTTTTAATTAACACCCTGTATATATATATATATATATATATATATATATATATATATATATATATATATATATATTGTAAAAATTAAATTCTAACATAAAATATAAAATACTAAAATACTAGCGTCCCTGTTCGTGGCGTCAATTTTTGAATGAGTTTTTAGTGAAATAAAGACATTTGTTTTAATAATGGTAAATAAAATTAATTATTATTTAAGTGTCGATTTCAGAGCTTTTAGTGATGATTTTAGGGTACTTTAGCTCCGATTTCAAATAAAATTTTGTATCAATTAGTAGATTTCTAGTAGAATTTTTGAATCATTTGGTGGAAATAATTTATTTAGGGTAGGCAACACTGCACTGGAGTAAAGATAAAAAATGATGAAAGTTTTTGGCTGCGTTACGTATACCACAAAATGATGTATATATATACAGGGTGAGTCATCGAAATGCCCGTCTTCGATATCTCCCTTGTCGTTAGAAATACGGCATGAATTTATTAACAAAATTTATTCGACTAGATTTAATTTTTAATTCATTAAATTAATTTAGTGAAAAATGGCAAAAAACTCCGAAATTATTGGTTTTAGACATAGGATACCCTTAATAATAATTGAAGGTAATACAAAATGGCATACAACAGAATAATAAAATATAGGGTGTTCCATTTGAAAATTGCGAGTTATAATCATTTGAAGTGGAGTAAGTTTGATTCGCTTTATTGAACACCCTGTATAATTACATTTAAAAGAAAATATGTCAAAACATAGAGTATGGTAGCAGTTGCGCAGAAAAAAAAAATTCTCAAATTTTACTATTAAAATAACTTCAGTACGCCTTCACAAAGCAATGCGTGTATTCGGCCTTTTTTAGAGAAAAAACGGAAAAACTTGACAACGCCGCGGAAAACTAAAACAAAATTCATATGTCTGTATAGGTGAATGAAATACAATTCAAAATATATAAAAATATATAGGGTGTTCCATTTAAAAAAAGACAAACAATTCTCGTCTAGCCGTTACGTTACACCCTGTATATGTGAAAATAATTTTACGTTATGCTCCTTTAGTAGTCGAATAAATTTTGTTAATAAATATATGCCGTATTTCTAACGACAAGGGAGATATCGAAGACGGGCATTTCGATGACTCAGCCTGTATATATATATATATATATATATATATATATATATATATATATATATATATATATATAAATATATCATAAATACGTTTTAATTATTCTCATGCCTTACAGCTCTGTATTTGCACATCTTGAGTAAGCTCAATATTGATCGTTTCTGTCTCGAGGCTGACGGCTCTGGATATTACCAAGCTCCTTGAATATATAATGTTATAGTTACACTATACTTTTTGTGTCCGTAATAGAATACAAATAAATTTTTCAAGCAGTTTCTGGAAATAGAATTTAATTGGAACACTTTTAAATTCAAATTCAACGTTTTACAAAGAAAGTACCACCAGTAAAATACAAATTTTTAAATTTCACAAACAAGTGCACACTTCAGTCGCTCGTTTTGTAAAAATCACAGTTTACAAGAGCGCTGGGAAAGATGCTACAATTCTAGACCTGCTCTTCTTTCCGTATGTAAAATAGATCTGCATTTTACTGTGAACATTTCTATTCCACATAAGTTGAGCTTCATAAAAACTGCATTCTCTCCAAATGAAACAAATATTTCTCAGAAAATTAAATTGAAATCGTTTCAACTGCTTATTTTCAAAAGGGATATGTGAATTATGCTATGTGCATTAAAAAACTTCTTATATTACATTATAAATGAATAACTCCATTTCAATTCGTATTATAATAATAGTAGACGATGGTGAATTAGTAAACTAATTTTAATAATAATAATTTATTAAATACGTTGTACAATCGATTTCGACTTAATCAATACTAAATGATATTACTACGCGAAGTTAGCCAAAAAGTAGCAAATAAATTATTTCATAATACTATTGTTGAATGTATTTATTATTTACCTTTGATAATCATTTATCCTATTCTTCTCATCCTAAAGAGATTTTGAAGAATTTTTACTTTTGTACTTATGGGGATGGTCAATGGGGTCTTTAACAATTTTTCTTTTATTTATTTTTTTTTTATGAAACTTTATTTAAATTGGAGACTATCTATACTTTTAAAAATTCTTAATTATTATTCATTAAGCCACAATGATTTTTTTTAAATGTTGTGACGTCATTGTAGAGGTGTTGGTGGATCTAAAACAGCACAGATTGTAAATAATTCTAGTGATATATTTTTCTGCTTATTTTATTATTATTATTACAATAAAATAGAACATTTATGTGACAAAAATTATTTAAATCTCTACTGTTTGAGATCCACCAACACCTCTATAATGACGTCATATTAAAAAATAATCTTTGTGGGTTAATGAATAACAATTAAGACTTTTTAATAGTGTAGATAGTCTTCAATTTAGATAAAGTTTCAAAAAAAAATAAATAAAAAAAAATTGTGAAAGACCCCATTGTATAAGTCATAAATATATGTCAGTAAAATTAAAAAGATAATTTAAATAAATAAATGTAAATACGAAGGTATCTTTTTGAATGTGATAAATAGTATATTGTACAATGAACATGGAATGGTACTCATTTCCTACGAGTATGAAAGCAAATCATTCGAGTATGAAATGGACATTCCATGCGAGTTGTACGCTATAATTTTTCTACGACCACGATATTATTTCCTAATTAATTTATATTTTAATAATAAATTTGTCCCGCTTTCACCTATCCAATATTGACAATTCTAAATAAGTATCCTAGCAATGGCAACTGTACTGAAATGAACTGATCTGTATTGAAATACTCACAAAACAAATTAATTTCGCACGATGCTTGCAATGTACCTCATATCTCTAGCAACAACAAACATATAACGAGCAGATTTATAAGTGGTCGTAGAAAAACGTTATTTACCTTTCTCCTAGCATCCAGATCAAAATACTAACTACATTAATGTCATTTGTATTATGTGCCAAAAATATGATATTATAATAATTGTATTTTCACCAATTGCAGTTTTAAATAAACCTTTTCATAAATAATGTCGTTAAATTATTTCGCCGAATTACACTCGAGCATTTTATTTTCTTCGAATTAATTTCGGTTTGACAAATCAACCTTGTCACCTGACAGCAATTTGACTTGAAAACTGTTTAAAAAATAAAATCACTCCAACTACGGTGTCGTGATTTTATTAAAACAGTTTTTTTGTCAAATTACTAAGTAACAAAGTTTCGTTACAGAAACAGAAACATATCCAGCAAAATAAAAAGCTCTTGTGTAATTACAGTTGTTAATTTCTGGATCTCGACAACAGAGTCTTCTACCGGGTCTAATGGTAGCTAAGAAAAATCCAGGTGACCCCATAAGTAAAACAAAAATTTCATCAAAATGGGACAAGCCTTTTAAGAGGAGAAGAATAACGGACACACGCACACCGGAATTTTATATATAAAGATGTTGTTAACATTGGACAATTATTTTAAGAATCGTTATCGTTAATTCAATTAAAAAAAAAAACTTGTTGCAGTTTATTATCCAATATCATTTTTGTTTATAAATGTATCCACTGATTTTTTATTTCTATATGTCACACTTTTTTGTATTATGTAAAACATCTAATAATTGGGATTTCGTATCCTGTTGGGTTGATTTTAATAAATAAATAATAAAATAATATTTCGTAAAGCAGGGCCAGGGCTGGAAAAGTAGATATTTGCAAATCTAACATTGACCCTAAAATCTTGCAAATTAAATTTTCTTTATTTAGTTTTAAGAGGACAGTAAACTGTACGGAAAAGCAGCGTTACCAATGTACAAACATCCAAAGTAAACTACCCTCCTCTCGTAGCTGTTTCAACACATTCACTCCACTCAATCCTTGGGGAACTCGTGAACGTTAATAGTACTTCCTGTAGCAGCGCTCTCAGACTTCCTGTGTTCATGACAGAACTATTACGGCCGGTAACCGTCCGCACCCCTTGCTCCGCCCCGGCCCGCCAGGTGCCCCGCGGAATACAGAGTGAAGTTGTCTCGCTACATTCACTTGCTAATTGCACGGGCGAAACTCACTACTTTTGAGAAACTTGTTCTCGCAACATTTTTGAGAATGGCAATTTATTAAACTATGAATAGAGATGAGGGTAGTAAGTCGGCGGAATATACGCAAGAAAATTATAAATCCGGGCCTGCGCCGGGCCGAGCATTTCCCGTAATTATGAACGTAAGCCCTACTAATGTTATACTCTTGTATCCTGCAAGTTATCCCTTTACTTTCATTAGCTCGTCGGTACAGTTGGTTTGCTAAACTTTCATATACTATAAGCTGCGTTGCGTTCGCACAACTTTCTAATCTACGATTATATTAACCTATATAAGACGTTCAAGTATTTGACAGTGACAAGAATACTGTAACGTTTTACTCGTTACTCGGGTTCGGTGAAGCTGAAAGAAAATACAAAAATTTTATTATAACTATCAATAGTTACTAGGCACTAAAGTACAATTTTTTATTATATAGCCGAAGAGAATAAACTATGTGAATAATAAAAAATATTATATGGCCAGCACATGACCTCCCGCTCAATACAACTCTTAAACGGTTACAAAATATTTGTTCTTCATACGAAAAATATATCACTTACCGAGATCTGCGTAAGCAGAGTGCCACATCCAAAATGTGAAAAGGGCGTGATGATATATTTATTTATTTTTATTTATAGTGTATCAAATATATTAAGTTGATACTTAAAATGTGTAATTTCTTATGTATAAATTGAAATTATTTATATATAATGTTCCTTTTTCGCAAAATATATGGTCGAAATCCATATATATTTCAAAATTTAATTTATGCCGAAACATCTACATAAAAACCATTCCACTAAAATTAAAAGGGAGGGCCAAGGGCAGACGCCAATGCTACACTCTTGAGCGTTCGGATTCCCCTAAAATGTCAAAAATCGAGAAATATCAAGAATTCTTGAACCAAGACAAGAAATACATTGTCAAAACAAGAAAATCAAGACCAAGACATGAAGTGATCATCAAGACAAGATTTCTTGTCTTGATAAAACACTATATTTCACTAAGAAAACAGCTTCACAATCACAATGACATGTGTCATATTTCGTAAAAAATTGAAAATTTATAAGTTTTTCCATGGTGTACATAGAATACAAGATTTATGAAATTAAATTTCTTTATATTTTATTATACAGGGTGGGCCATTTTAAGTTGCGTTCAGGAATATCTCGGAAACGAAGCATCGGATGAAAAATCCAAAAAACACGACTAAAATATTTTCGAGGGGGACATCCCATGACACCAAATTCAACCCCCCCGCCCCAACCCTGGTGGGGTGGGGCGGGGGTAAGTCTGAAATCTTAAATGGGAACCCCAAATTTTTTTTGCAGATTCGCATTCTACGTGAAAAACGGAATTCAGTGACATCAAAATTTTCGCCCCCGCCCACCCCCCCGGGCTAGTTGGGTGGTGGGAAACTTTCAAATTGGTTACGGGAACACCCACTTTTTCTCGAAGATTCGATCCAATTCTCGAGTCCCCTCGCATCTAACCAACGGGGTGCACGGCACTGGCACGGGGGAGGGGGACAGGGGCGCAAATTTTGATGTTACTGAATTTAGTTTTTCACGCCGAATGCGAATCTGTAAAAAAATTTGGGGTTCCGATTTAAGTTTTCATACTCACCCCCACCCCACCTTCCAGGGTCGGGGTGGGGGCAGGGGTGAAAATTTTGATGGTACTGCATGTAGTTGTTAACGTAGAATGCGAATCTTTGAGAAAAAGTGGGTGTTCCCGTAACCAATTTGAAAGTTTCCCACGACCCAACTGGCCCGGGGTGGTGGGCGGGGGCGAAAATTTTGATGTCACTGAATTCCGTTTTTCACGTAGAATGCGAATCGGCAAAAAAAATTTGGGGTTCCCATTAAAGATTTCAGACTTACCCCCGCTCCACCCCACCAGGGTTGGGGCGGGGGGGTTGAATTTAGTGTCATGGGATGTCCCCCTCGAAAATATTTTAGTCGTGTTTTTTGGATTTTTCATCCGATGCTTCGTTTCCGAGATATTCCTGAACGCAACTTAAAATGGCCCAGCCTGTATCCAAAACTAATGAAAATTAATAAAATTAGTGTAATCAAAACAGATGTAAAATTTGTACTTTGAACGAATTATTAAAAAACCTGTTGGATTGTATTATTAATAAGGTATATAACAAAGTTTACCCATTAAAATTTGTTGCTCTTTATTTAATCTATTCAAATTTTATAAAGAAGAAGGCCTTTTTCGCGAAGCCGAAATTACCGAAGCTAGAACTACGAAATTTAGACAGTAGGTTCCTTTTATGGCCTAGGCAAGCAATAAGAAAGGATTTTGGGAAATTCAACCTTTAGGGTATAAAACAGATGTTGAAAATTTATATGGGATAAGTGAAAAACATTGTCTTTTAACTTGAAATTTTGTACTTAGACTCTTTAATAAAAATAATGAAACATAAGTATCAGCATTTATCAAAATACATCAGTTAAGTGTATAAAATAGGGGCTGAAAATTTTATAATTATGCAAACATAATAAGTCCATTGATCTGAAATTTAATACGCATACTCTTTAATAAAAATAAAGAAACACGTATTTCCGCTTTTATAAAAATTCATCACTTAAGGGTGTAATTAATAAATGTTCCGCAACTGATTGGCAGACAACGCACAAACCAAACCGCTGGACGTAAAGGGCTGATATTTTAACAGTGCATTCCTATTATAATATGGATAACCGCTAAGAACGGATTTTTTGAAATTTAATCCATAAGAGGGTCAATTGGGACATTCAAATACGTTTGAGGATATTCCGAAAAATTGTATTTATGATCAGATTTGGGTCACATTCAGAATAAATATGAGTTACGTAAAAAAAAAATGGAAGCAAAGAACAAAGTGACGAGCTTGCTTCGCCAGTGTACTGACATGGAAGCGAGGGACGAAGTGATAAGATTGCTTCGCCAATTGATTGGTATCAATTTCAAGACATGCAAATAATCTAATACATACAAGCTTAATTAAGAGCAAAAATCGTTTCACCAATATATTTTTTTTCGTAATAATATTAAAGATTAAAAGTGTAAAACATAAATATGGAGGACCTCATTAAAACTACCATGTGAATTAGTAACTACTACACTGGAATATAGATTCAGCAGTACAGAACGATCATTTAGCAAATTGATACGATCATTTAGCAAATTGATATTGAAAAAGTCGTCTCTTCTCATCTTTTTCTATTGACAATAGAACATATTACAGAAAAAAATTTAATTTAAAAACTTTAATTAGGAATTTGACTAACCAAAAGGCCACAGAACTGACATAAAAATATATAATTTTAAATATACGTTTTATAATTTAATTTATTTTGTCTTCTATTTAGTAATATTGAAATTATTTAATTATACTAAAAAATCCAAATATGTGTTACATTATTTCTTGTACGTAATCATAATTCTTTTAAAAACTTTTAAGTCGGTGGGGGGGGAGGGTTTAATTTTTATTTTTGTGGAGAAGCGTGTAAGTCCTAGTTACGACACTGGTCAATAGGATTCAATAAATTATTATGTAATAAAATGACCGCTCACAATTTTATTTACATTTTTTTATTCAAACTTTGATAACAAACTCTATAGAGTTCAATTAAATTATATATAAACAAATGACAGTCCTCCAAATGCAGTAATTGTTAATCGTACAAAATTTTATTTTGACTTTCTATTTTAACTATTTTCCTTCATACCTATTAAAAGAAACCCATTAACAATCGTTCAAAATTTGCTTTTAGCACTTGAGTTAAACTTTTGCCCTGAAATCTTTAATTTGATATCAAACTTGATAGATTTGAATAATTATTTATTACATGTCATCAAAATATATTGTTAAATGTATAATTTGTTTTTTTTTTGCATATCCCGTAGCAAATACAAGCAAATTACAAATAATATTTTATTTTAGAAATAATATTGATACCTTATATACTACGAATAAGAAAGCATAAAATAAATATTCGAGAGTTAAACAATTTGCATGAAGTATGTTTTTGTGAATAATTTTACATCAGAAATTCATATTAAAACAATTTTTGTTTATTTTGTTGGTAAAATTCTAATATAACTTTGTTATCTTTTAAAATATTAAATGTGAATTTATGAATTTTCATAAATTTGTTGCGTACGAGTAAATTTTATATTTTTTATACATAAAGATCCTCAAATAGCTAAATATTTGATTTTATTAATTCAATTCTAAATTGGCCATCTATCGAGATGAGTGTCACACTAAGTATTATGTATTAAAATTTATTTTAATGTAGCATTAACATAAATATTTAATTGCAATGTATTTTCTTTACACATGTATTGAATTGAATCAGAGGATTCGCTCACAAATTTTGTATAAACAGTAAATGTCAATCAGATGATACTTGTATAAAAACATTAACCACTGTCACGTTAATGTGAGCAACACCAAAGTTACAAACAAATTATTAAAATTACATCAAAATTTAAGTAAAGAAATTCTTCTCTTAATGAAAAAGTTTTCCTTTAAACATAATTATTTGACAAAAAAAATGTATTAAAAAGTTATATCAAGTGAGCCAAGAACATTTTTTCAAAAGTTATATCCTGAGTGCTAAGAATTTCATCGATTAAGTTTGACATGTCTGGCTTATGCAATAAATTTTGCTTAAAGTGTTTTAAGTACATAATAAGTCTTAAATTATTATGTACGTTAACACATTTTAAAAGCAACAACCCGACATCAAATTTAACCAATTCAATTCTTTAGCACGAGAGGTATATATCAACAATATTTCACGAATTTATTTCTCGAAATTTAACTTAAATGACCAAAATGTTATTTTTATCTCGATACTAGAAGAAAATACAAATTTAAAGACTCCAGTCTGCCACATATACGTGGTCGGGTTGCCTTGGCAGACGAATTACAAAATTTAAAATTTGTGTTCCGAAATTTGATGCTATAAATTTTTAATTTTGAAATGTGTCTGCCGAGGCAATCCGACCACGTATGAGTGGCAGACTAGTGTCTTTTGATTGGTATTTTTGTCTAGTATCACGGGATAAAAGATAATTTTAATCATTTGAGTCAAATTTCGGGCCAAAAATTTTAAATTTTTAATTTCGTCTGCCGGGACTACTCGACCATGTGCGAGTGGCAGATTGGTATCGTTTGATTTATATTTTCTTCTAGTATCATGAGATCAAAAGGAAAATTTTTGTCATTTAAGTCAAATTTCGAGAAACAAATTTTAAAGGCTGGTGTCTTTTGATTTGTATTTTCGATTAGTATTATAAAATAAAAAAGAAAATTTTGGTTCCTTAATTTATTTTTTTTCATTTTTAATGGACGCCATTTTAAACTCCACCCAGATCTGCATGGCAGACTTGCACTTTTCGATGTACCTAAATGGGCAGATTTTATAAAACTTACAGAATATTTTGGTCAAATGAGTCGCTGTGTTTACAGCTGGCTCACATAGTACTGCCTCCATTCCGCATTTATGATTAAAATTCAAAATGTCTTAACACCATCTAGCGGCTATAAAGCTCAAAATTTTATAAATATGCAACACAAAATAAATATATCATCACGCCTTTTACCCATTAAGGGTGTGGCACTCTGCTAACGCAGATCTCGGTAGGTGATATATTTTTGCGTATGAAATGCGGTTTCCAGCCCCCAATGTTTTTAGTGGAGGGGGAACCACAGGGGTAAAGTTAAATTGGCAACTGTCGGTAGTGGGATTCAAACTGAGGATCTTACGATCCATAGTCCGATACGTTATCACGGAGCTATTTACCCCATAATATAATATTCAACACAAGATTTTATATTTGTTTTATACCGCAAATATGTGCAGTTGATAGGTACTTTATAAAATGTGTAATTTCATATGTATAAATTATAACTATTTATATATAATATCACTTTTTCTATAAATATTAACCAATATTAAGAAAGAAACATTTAACTAAAAGAGGGAAGCAAGGGAAGACGACAATGCTATACACTTTTAAACTTTCGGATTGGATAAAACGCGAGAGAAAGGGAATTCCCCTAAAATGTCAAGAATAAAGAAATATCAAGAATTCTTGGACCAAGACAAAAAATACATTGACAAGAAATGAGCAAAACGAGAAATTTTTAGTTATTGTCTTGAAAATCAAGCCCAAGACAAGAAGTGACGAGACAAGTTTTCTTGATGTAACACTACTTTACTTATACTCACACTCACAGTGACATTTGCACAGTCTTTATGTCTTTAAATAGGGACAGTTTTAAATTATTGGCCTAGGTCAATAATAAATTATTATAAACTAGGTAAGCAAAAGTAAAAAAAAAAAAAAATATTCATTTTAAATACAGGTGTTGTTTTCTTAGGCTTAGTAATGAAAAAAAAAATGATAATGAACTAATTGGTATGCGATTTAGCAACCTTAAGAAAGATTTTCAATTACAATTTTAGTCAATAAGAGAAGCACCTGCATAGTGGCTTTGTGAAGTCTTCCAACCCAATATCTACTAAAGTCTTTGTAAAGTGGGTTGAATCCGTATGCACGCGTATCGGGCCTTGTGTGCTCAGTCCTGAAATAGTAGATTTGTCGGAGTGATGCGACATCAGCTTAGAATATAAGTAACGCAGTGTAATCGTCCAGAAAATTTCTAAATCGTCTCGAATCCTCTCGGAACGAAACCAGCCATCCATCCTGAAGATTGGCTAGTGACCGCCTCCTCCGATGAGCCAGTCCATCTGTTTCTGACGTCCAGCCAATTACCTCCCCGTCGACGTCTATCTGCGACTCAGGCCAGCCATGCGGTCTCCTACTCGACTTGGGGATCCTCGCTACTTCATCTGCTCCGTCGCTTTGCTGATATTTTTATTATGTTTTTATCAAATTGTCAGTGTGCTGTGGGTATGTGCTTTGTTCGTTGTTCACTGCTCATCAATTACAGACGATGCAATTATATTCTTGAATGGATGTGCCTCGCTCCGCTGAACTGATACCAGGTAGATTTTATTACCGAAACCAAGAACACAGATGAACCTGAGCCCCACCTGTCAGCTAACTTTAATCTCACGTTTTGAAATAACAATATATGATTGGAAAAAGTCTTAACATTTGGGAAAAAAGTTTACTATTGATATAACACAAAAATTTATAGAACAAAAAAGTTTTGCTTCTCTCAAAACTAAAATATCAATCATGTAATCATATTTATCACGTACAGGATGCTCAATAATTAAATATTCAAATTGTACAAGATTTGTATGAAATGTTTCAAATCAGCCCGTAATAGTTACTTGTCAAACTAAAGTGAAAGCGCTTCTTTTCCCACTCGAGCTCATGGGGTAATTCAAGCGAGAGTGGAAAATTGGCTTTCCTCTCGTGTTGGATACAACATTTTTCACGCCATGTGTCTAAGAACGATTTGCTCAGACGTTGACCGAACTCATTATTGTCCGTATAACGCCCGAGGTGCGTTTAACATTTAATATCCGACCGATATCTTATTTTATAATAGATTTTTATCGATTTTTGTCTTATCATTGTGTTTTGTTAGAGAGATTAATCTATTTTCTTGCAAACACTGTAACAAGGTAAAGCGATATTTTTATTTGTTTATAATACCGATTTTTTTATTTCAATACTTCTATTTGCCAATAGAAATAAGAGTTTGTGTATTCTGCAACGTCAAATTTTTAGCGCCCGAGGGCATTATTAGGTATGACTGCCCTATGTTCTACGGAAATACTGTTTTCTGAAATGACAAATATTTTTCGTTTTGGTTTATTTTTTCATGGCCATTTTACAATTTTACAAATAATTATTATTTTAATTTGATTGATATATCGTGAATGTAAATATTTTAATATCTAAGTGAGTCTTATTGCACGGATTTTTTTAATTCTTTCTTAACAACTTTTATACTTACAGTTTTGCTGTAAAGTAAATAATTAAAAAGGGACATGAAGATAAAAAAAAACAATATTGAAATCTCTATTACTTATTCCACATTTCATTTCTACACCCGGTATATATGTGTGAGAAGTAATAAGTAAATACAAATGTTTAAAAATGTTAATACTATTTAAGCGTTTAAGATCAGTCTTGTGCCCATATAGCATAGGTACTTATCGTTAAACGGCTATCGATAAAACCGCACAGGGACAATTTTAATAATTTTTCTTAGGGTCGGCGAAGTAAATTTAGCTGAGGTATGGGGTAATCGTTGAAAATGTTAAGCAATTCCAATCCATTTTTCCCAAAAAGAATTATTCCCAAATATGTATATTTCCAAAAAAAAATTTCCAATATCAAATTTTAAACTGTATTTCAATTTGCATATTAAAATTAGTGAATAAATTTGGTAATATTCATTTCTTTGGGAAAGTATTATTATTAGGGAATAATATTCTGGAAAAATGTTTTTTGGGAAAAATAGTTTAGGAAAAATGGATCCCTACAATTTACAATGTAATGTTAAAAAAATGCTACACTTGAAAAATCTGTTGTGAGCACCACAATACCTCCCGCCATAAATTTCTTGTCGCACAATGCAGAAACACGGACTACTAAAATACGTTTTCAATTATAATACATGTCAAAAAATTATATTTTTCACATTTTTCAATCGTTGTTTTGTTGCCCTGATTTGTCTGTTTGTACTCGTTCAATATACTCGGGTCGTTTTCTTTTTATGGAAATTATTTCATGCGTATCTATGATCAAGTAATGAAATTTATTAATGTGTACTTGGAAAAGTTTGTTTAGAACCAAAGTGGAGTGGTTAGCTGGGTGGTTACTGTATGTACTTGCAATAAAGCTTTGATTAAATCTGTGGCAACGACTTTATTTTAATAAACTTCCCAAGTGAAACAACTTTGTGAGCTCCGGGTAAATGATAGTGTTGTTAATTTAACAATATGGTAACACTGTATTCAAAACACCACGTGTAAATTGAGCTCTTCCTGCTGCTTTTCTTGTTTATCATATCTTGTTTGTTCCTGTAGCCTTTGAACTTTAAGTTCTATATAATATGTTATTTTCAAGTAATTGTTATCAACATTTATATAATTCACCAGACAGTATCTAATAGTTAATTTTATTCGAAAATCTAAAATTCCTGAGTGCTATAATTAATATTAGGTTGTTTGGAAAAACAAACATCATGTTCACATGATGCATGCTATAATTAATTTTCATTGTAGTGTGTACTCGTTCGCACTCATTGGCTATTGATGTATTTAAATTACGCTAAACTTTGTACTGTACACAATCACTATCAAAATATAACAAAGCATCGAGTGTCAACTTTTTTTTACAATGATAACATTTTCATTAGGCGATAGTTCGTTCCCTATGAATTTTAGAATAAGTTTTCCTTCAAAAAATGTCCGAATGTAAGGTTGGTTATAGTAACTAGGTTTATGCAAATACTCCTGTATACTAAAAATGATTTTTGGAGAAAACGCACGTCATCAACCTGAAAAAAAAACTTTATAAAGTAAAAAATAACTTATTTATTAGATTATTGAAGTGTGCTAATTTTTAAGAAAAAACAACATAACAAATACTAACATTGAGAAAAGTATATATTAATGCAATTTACAGGAATGTAATTTTAAATTATTAAATATAATTCTAGTTCATGTTTTGTTTGTTCGCTAAGTTGTTGCTATTGATCAATGATCACGTTTACATACAAAATTTATATCGAACTGTCATTTTACTGGCAGACTTTACTGTGTTTGTGCTCCTCGTGTTCCAGTGTTTTATAATATGTACGTATAAGTATATTTAGTTTACTGCAACAATGTCTTCTACAAATGGCGGCACGTGTGATATAACATATTCATTTCAACAAAAATTAGTATCCCATATACACGTTTTTGCATAACGACGTCATTATCTAGTAATATTTTTGATGACGTGCGTCTTCTCCAAAATCATTTTGAGTGTAATAAAAACATATGATATATACATATTATATATATAACGTTCGTAAAAGATTGAAAGTGTAGCCATGAAAGCCCAAAATAATGCTTTTTCCTTAATAAACTTTTGAGAAAACCTCAATAACAAAATAGTTACAGCAAATTAAAGTTTTTAAAACTTAACACCCACCTATTAAATATCTCTGAAAATAATTAGGATTCATCATTATTTTTATTTCTATTAAATCTGATAATTTGCTGTTATTTTAATTTCAAATTATGTACACAAAAAATAATAGCAAAAATGGTGATAATCTTGTCTTGATGACAATTTCTTGTCTTGTGCTTGATTTCTTGGCAACATATTTCTTGTCTTGTTGCAAGAAACCTTGATATTTTAGGGGAATCCCTCTTTTCTATCGCTTTATCCAATCCGAACGCTTAAGAACGTAGAATTGTCGTCTGGCCACGCCCCTCCCTTTTAGTTAAATGTTGGTCGCGTCGCGTTGCACTTCGATATTCTATGCTTTTTATTTAAAACAATGAGTGTTAAAATAAATATAAATCAGATTAAGTCGGATAGTGATGAAACTGATCTAACAGAATCTAGCTAAACTTAACTTGATCCACCTTCTTTCACTTGCCGAGAATCGGAATCGATTTCATCCCATAATCATATTTCTCTCTCATCTCTCTCAATTTAAAAAAAAGTAACAGATTGTTTTCAAATTAAGTGTTGAAAAAAATACAAAAAGATGTACCTATATGCAAGAACACAAAATAATATATACCTAATAAAATTTAAGTAAATAAAATATATACTAGTTAATGGGATAAATAGCCCCGAAAAATGTTTGTTTTGAAAATGATAATCATAGATTTTATGACATTTTTATAATTTAATCATAAATGCGGTATGAAAAACTTATTTTCATGATATCAAAATTTCTTGTCAAGAAATCTTAATTCTTGATGATACTTTCTTCTCTTGTTTTGGGAAATGGAAAATAGTTCTTGTTTTGGTCTTGTCTTGATTTCAAGGCAAGATCAAGAGAATATCTTGATTCTTGTGAAACACTAATATTGTGATAACTATACAAAAAAGTGATTACTTTGTATAAATTCAATTATACTAGAATACCCCATTCTGCGAAAATCCACAATCGATTTTTGTATTCATAATTTTTTATATTAAGAATCAAATAATAAAAGATTAAAGGATGATGGTATATGAGACTTTTTAAACTATGTAATTTTATATGTACATATGAGATATAAATTTCTTTGAAATTATTATATTATTAATTTGGATATAGGCATTGGAAATTCGTCTCTCTCTCACTTTTCACTTTCAGGAAAGGGAGACATTTGGTTGCGGATCAAAACTGAAAACGTAACAATTTCATCCCGTGAGTTAAGTTTTCAAGTTTCGAAAAAGAGTTTTTAAAAAATTTCAAAGGTTCTTTTATTCTAACAAGTGTTGACTACAAATGTTCAGAGACAAAAGACAAAAGACTACATGATATTACATCTTTTATAACATTCAACTTATCTATTCTAACACTATCTTATTTCATGCTGCGTTGGCCATTCTCGTTGGCATAACTCCTCCCGTCTAAGTGAGAACTGTGGGGCGTTTTGCCACAAAGTTCGGTGACATTTCAAATTCTTCCTTTTGTTCGGATCTGGACCTAGGCTCGGATATTTTCCTTTTAACAAAATACAAATACAAACAGTACAAAGCAATTAAAATTGTTATAACATACAAAAGGATAGTATAAATACCAATTCTATTATAATAAACTGGTTCGGTATTAATTATTTCTAATTTATGTTTATGATCATCAATAATTGAATTCAAATTTTTTGTTTCATCCAGATTAATAGTATCTAATTTTAATATTTTAAAGTTAAAATTGTCTTTATCAGGAATGTCACTTTCAAATTTTAAGTTAGGTAGTTCAATGTTCTTAAAACTTGATTTATTATTTTGATATGTCTTAATTAGGGTATTTTTCACTCTCACTTCACATTGATTATTTAATTCAACTAAGTAACTTCCATTTAAGGGGACATTGTCTATGTTTAAACCACATTTTTGAGTTGCGACGATGCCATCGGGGGCGATGATGATCCATTGGTTCTTCTCCACTTTTTGGATTTTGACGTCCGGTACTTGGGTGGATATTTGTTTGCAGTTTGTAGTATTATTTAAATACTTTAGAAGTTGGATTTCACAGGGGGCAAAACTGTTGATCTGAGATGTGTGGACTTCTTGGCACAGGAATGCTTCTGGTATTATTTCTTGACAGCTGGTATCGAAGAATGCGTATGTTTGCTCGTTGGATATAAGGTATTTTGAGTGTGGAATAATAGTTTTAAAGGTGTTTTGATTTGGTGTGGGTAAGGAATATAAATGGTAGTAATTAAAGGTATCAGTTTCAACAATTGGGATTTCCAATAAAAATATTATTTGATTACCTTTACTATAACTTTTAATTTCAATTATTTTTTCAAAGAGTAATATATTCTGCAATTTTGGCTCAAAGGGGAACTTATTTTTATCTAATTGTTTATAAATTAAAAGTATTTCAGAGAGTAAATCGTTTGGTTCAATAATAGAATTGTGAAAAGTATTTAATTTAGAAAAGGTTATTGCTACTTCAATTTTTTCTAATAAATCATACATGATTTGCAAACTCAGTGTATATTGAGAGATAACTGATTGTAAGAATACGCAATCGTTCAGTTCGATATTTTTTATATAACTGTTATTAATAAATTTTACCAATTGTTCAATCTTAGAGTCAAGTATTAATTGATTGTGTGAAAGTGTTTTAAGGTTGTCATTAAATTTTTGAACAGATGTTTGAAGGATTGTCATTTGATCTTTAAGAATTGTTTTAACTTTATTTTGTTCTTCGGATATTTTTGTGATAATTCTATCATATTTTTCGGCATCGTTATGATCGAGGTTTCCGGTTATAGATTTTATAATTGATCCAAGTCCGTCAATAAGACCTCGTTTAGTTCTTTTAATAGAAAATAATGGGTTTAATTGTTTAATTTGATTCAAAACTTTATTTTCAAGAATATTAATTATTTGATGAGAATGAACATTATTTGTCAAGTTTTTGAATTCATTTCGGACTTTGAAAAATGAGTTACGCAATGATGTAAATTCGTTGATTATGTCAGTAATGTCATATATTTGTACGAATGTCCAAGAGTCAGTTTTAATTTGGGCGTTTCCTAGTTTCAAAGGAAGGAGGCCGGGATTTTTATTCAGGTTGTGGAATTTAGGTAATTGTAAGCTCGTTACGATGACGAGGAAGGTTGATCTGTAACAACAGATGGTTTTCTTAATTCTTTTATATGAATAATTTCTTTCTTATCTTTCTTACGTTGGTTACAAATTTCTACTCGATTTCTTTCTAATAATTTTGTGATTTTATAAGGGCCTAAAAATTTTAAATTCTTTTTATTTCTGTTCATAGAGTTTTGTTTGTACACGGTTTGACCAATTTTAAATTCATTATTTGTATCTCCTTGTGTATTATTTTTAGCAATAATTTTTTGTTTTTGAGTTTCTAATTTTTGTGATACGGTTTGGTAGACATGTTTTAGTTTTTCTTTATGGTTCTCAACATAGTCATTATAAAATGAGTTTGGTAAAAATATTTCATTTGGATTTCTAGAATTTGTATGTCCAAAAGCTAGTTCAAAGGGTGTATAGTTAGTGGAACTGTGAATTGAATTGTTGTATCCGATAATAGCATAATTCATCAGATCGTTACAGTCGTCTGGATACATTTCTTTTAATATTCTTAGGTGTTCTATTATTGTTGAGTGAAATCGTTCAACAATAGAGTTGGATTCGTGGTGCAAGGGAGTTGTAAAATGTACATTTATTTTATGTAGTTTCAAGAATTCTTTTACGGTGCTGTTATTAAATTCTTTACCATTATCAATAATTAAATTTTCGGGTACACCAAAAGATGTAAAATATTTTATTAAAGCATTACTAATATGAATCGCTGTTTTACCATCAATATAAATTGATTGGGCGAATTTTGTAAATGCATCTACTAAGGTGAGATAACATTTATTATCATAAGCAAAAACATCTATGTGAATTATTTGGAAAGGTCTTGTTGCAGTTTCCGTATTCATTAATGGTACATAAGGTTTTTTTCTGGCATATTTTGTTCTTTGACAAATGTCACAGGAATTAATATAGTTGGTAATAGTTGTTTTCATATGTCTAAAATAATAATTTCGTTTTAGGTATTCTATTGTTTCTTTTATGCCGCGGTGATTTGTTTTACCTTCGTGGTGGTGTTTTATCAAAAGGATTTGTTCTTCTTTATCAGTGACTGTGTTTACTCTTTTTGTACATTTAATTAATTTTGGACCTCTTTCAGAAAATTTATCTAAGTAAACTTTGCAGAAGTCTTTATACAATTTCTCTGTATGGAAATACATATGGTAAATATTTTTTGAATCTGTGTAGTTTCTTAAGAATTCAAAAATGAGTTTCTCATTATTAATTTCGGGGATCTTTACTTTAACAATTTTTTGATTTTCATACTTTTCGTGAGAAACATCTAACTTTTGATATAAGTTAGGAAATACAAGAATCTGATTTGTTTTGTTATTTATAATTTCATCGAGTATTTTAATTCCGTCATTTGTTGTATCATTCGCGGTGGAGTGTTGAGTGGATGACTCAGAACTATTGTTATCGGAGTCGTTATCATATAAGTTTTGTTCAGTGTTAGAAGTATGCGGTGGTCTTATCTGTACGTTAGATATGATATTAAACTTGGGTTTCTTTTTAGGATCAGGGTCTTTACTACATGAAGGCTGTGGTTCATCGGAGTTGAAATTTTCTGCGATGTTTCTTAAATATTCTACAATATCATTATTTACTTCTCCGGGATTATTTATAATGGATTCGTTTTCTATTGCGTTTATAGAAATACGAGAGAGACAATCGGCGTTAGTATTACATTTGCCTTTTTTAAAGATAATATTATAATCGTATTCATCTAATTTTATTTTCCATCTAAGTAATTTTGAATTTTGATCTTTAAATTTAAACATATATGTTAAGGGACGGTGATCAGTGACTATTGTGAATTTGCGACCGTATAAATAGGGACGAAAATGTTTACATGCCCATACTATTGCGAGCAACTCTTTCTCAATGGTGGAGTATCGGGTTTCGGTGTCATTTAAAGTTCGTGAGGCGTACGCAATGGGTCTATCGTTGGATATCTGACCTTGTGAGAGGACAGCGCCTATCGCAAAATTACTTGCATCAGTTGTGAGGATGAATTGTTTTTCAAAGTCAGGATATTGAAGTATCGGTTCATTAATTAATAATTCTTTACAAGTATTAAAACAGTCTACAAATTCTTTATTATGAATAATTTTTACATCTTTCTTTAAGCATTTTGTCAGGGGTTTCGTAATTTTTGCGAAATCCTTGATAAATCGTCTATAATAGCCTAATAATCCAAGGAAACTCTTAATGTCTCTTTGGGTTTTTGGGATAGGAAATTTTTTTATTACTGAAATTTTATCCGGATTTGGTTTTACTCCGTCTGGTGTAATTATGTGTCCTAAATATTGAACTGATTTTTGTAAAAATTCCGACTTGTCCAATTGAATTTTGAAATTACTTTTTCTAAGCCTTTCGAATACCGATTTTAATCTTTCAATGTGTTCTTGCAAGGATGTACTAAAAATAATAATGTCGTCTAGATAGACGAGGCAAGTTTCGTGTTGTAGTCCTCTTAATACGTTATCCATAACCCGTTGAAAGGTTGATGGTGCATTTTTAAGGCCAAAAGGCATACGTTTAAATTCGTAGTGACCGCCTTCTGTTGAGAATGCCGTTTTTTGTATGTCGTCTTTGTCTACTTCTATTTGGTGAAAACCGCTAGCTAGGTCTAGGGTTGAAAAATAATTAGCTCTGCCTAATTTGTCTAATATATCCGTGATGTTTGGTAAGGGATATTTATCGTCAATGGTGCGCTCATTTAGTTTACGATAGTCGATGACGAGTCGCCATTTTTTCCGTCCGGAGGCGTCCATCTTTTTAGGAACGATCCATATTGGACTAGACCAGGGTGATACGCTGTGTTGAATGATACCTTGATCTAACATTTTCGATATTTGTGTTCTAACTTCCTGTCGGTGAATTTCAGGAAAGCGGTATGATTTTACATGAATCGGGGAGTCATCTTTTAATTTTATTTTGTGAGTTATTTCGTTAGTGAAACTCAAAGGTATTTTTTCGCAATAAAATATATCACGATAGTCAAAGCAAAGTTGTCTAATAGCATTCTTTTCTTCATAATTACAGTGATCGACTCTAATATTTTTTAAATTTTGTTTAAGTAAATTTTCTTGTTCAGTATCCAATTCATCATCAATTTCCATTTTTTCAACAAAATTTAGATCTATTGGGTTCAGAGATTCAATTTCGAGGGGTTCTGTTATATTTATCTGTACTGGGTTTTCATTTATATTTGTAATAGTTGTTATAGCAAAGTTATTTATTACATTCACAAGAGCTTTCGGCATTTCCACACCATTTCCGATATTTGTGTGATTTAAAATGCCTATGCCATTATTTAATTTGACAGGTAGTTTAATTACTTTTTCTACGCGAGGTGGTACAATGATTGTGTAGTTTGCAATGTGAGTTCCAGGGTCTTTTTCTTTATTATCTGGTTCAAAGATAATGGGGATGTTTGCGTATGGAGTTAATAATTGTTTTTTATTAACATTGACGTTGGCGTTTAATTGTTTCAGCAAGTCAACTCCTATTAATCCGTCATATTTTTTACTAAATTTGAAAAGATAAAACTTGTGAAATTGAGGGACATTAAAAATTTGGAAAACTGGGATTTTTGCAACTTCATTATGAAATGAAATATTGTGTGCAGTTTGAATATTGAAATTTTCCTCTGAGATATAATTGTTATAAAATTTGTAAGCTAATTCTGGATTTATTAAACTTTTAGTACTTCCGGTATCGATTAAGAAATTTGCATTAATTTCGGGAATGTAAATGTATGGTAGATTTGCCTTTAGAACATTTACTTGTATTATGTCTGATTCGTAATATTGGGGGCCTGTGGAAAATTTATCTCAGTGTTATGAGATGCTTGTTCGTCGTTGGTGTTATCATAGTTGAAATCTGATATTTCATTCTCGGCGTGAGAATTGTTATAGTTGGTGTCATAATTATCGTATACAGGGTGTTCATGGGAATAGTTTTCAGGTTGTTCGTATTCATAGTAATTTTCAGCATCATGTTTATCATGATTTCCGGTATCGTATACGTTTTGTGCAAACAAAGCGGTTGAAGTAAAATGATTTTGAGACCGTGCTCTGGAATGACCAGATGACGTGTCCATGGGTTCTGGTTTGTATTCTCTGTGTTGGTTTTGATTGGGACGATTATAATTTTGATTAAATATGGGTCTTTGTTGTTGGGGTACAAAGTTACTAGGACGCATTTGGAATTGTTGTGGTCGTTGTGCGAATTGCATTGGTCGGTAATTTGGTTGGTTATTTGTGTTATAAAATGGATTTTGCTTAGGATGCATTGGTTGAGGTGGTGGTCTCGGTTGGGAATGAGACGGCATTTGTGGGACAGGGTTGTTAAATCGTGAATAGTACTGTGGTACATATGAATTATTGGTTGGTGGATTTTGTCTAGTCGGTGTCAGTCTTTGTGCTGGTCTATAACTCGTTTGTAGGTTTAGGGTATTTTGTCGTTGAGTTGAATAGAGGAAGTTTTCTTCTTCTATTACGAGACTCATAGCTTTTTCGAGGGAATCGGGGTTTCTTAGTCTTACATTGGTTTGAATATTACTGGGCAAGCCACGAATGTATGTTTTTAATGCAAGATTATTATAATCTGCTTGTCTAACAGTTCTTTCAACAACTGCTAGGTTTAATGAATTTAATTTTGAAATGATTAAACTTCTTGCATCTTGACAACGCATTCCAAAATTGTAAGGGGTTTCGTTTTTGACAGGTCTTAATGAAATCAAATCTTGTACTAGACAATCAATATTTCTTTGGTCTCCAAAACTTAAGGTTAATGCATCTTTAATTTCTTGCCACGTAGTTAATTCTGTTCTAGATCCAATTAAAATAAGGGCGCGACCAGTTAATTTACCTAAGATTGCACGAATTAGAAAATTATTTAAAGCTGCGTCATTAGGTTGAGCAAAAGTTTGAATTAAATTTTGACAGTTATCCATAAATATACCCAAGGTGTGCGGGTTTCCTTCATAATGAGGTATTGAGTCAATATATAATCGTAACAATTGATAGTTAATTGGGATCTGAGCTTGTTGTTCTCCTTCCATGTTAGGGTTGTTATCAATATTTATATTATTTAATAAATTTATAAGGTTATCAATGTCTATTTCCGACATAAACTATTTTATATATTCGAATTTATTACTCTTATTTACTCTACTTTATTATTTATTTAATTGTGAAACTGAATCAGGGATGTAAATAAGGATGAGCACTTACATGCAAATTATGTTTTTCATTCTTCGTTTTCTTATCTCTAGTGTGCCTATAGGTTCAGACGATGCTTGTTCTTCTCCCAGGACTTCCTATGCTAGTTGGGCTGGCTTCAGCGATTTTTGTCGTCCACCAGGTACGATGAAGATTTTCTAAACGCTCTCGTTCTGACTTGAGGTTGTTGGTATCGGTGTTGAACTTCTCGTCGATGCAACTCGATATGCACTCGAATTCTCGCACTTCGGATTGTTCGTTTCCGACCCGTTCGTGATTCCTGATTAATCGACGATACGAAAATTTGCACATACGATATGTACTAATTTCAGGAATTCTACCCGACTGCGCCAGTTAAGTTTTCAAGTTTCGAAAAAGAGTTTTTAAAAAATTTCAAAGGTTCTTTTATTCTAACAAGTGTTGACTACAAATGTTCAGAGACAAAAGACAAAAGACTACATGATATTACATCTTTTATAACATTCAACTTATCTATTCTAACACTATCTTATTTCATGCTGCGTTGGCCATTCTCGTTGGCATAACTCGTGTGTCAGATAATTTCGTCGCTCTAATGGCACCGGAAGTGTTATGGATGTTTACGTCACATTTCGTGGATAATTTGACCTCGCCACTCACATTCGTCACGGCAGCGAAATGTCAGAGAAGTCACAGCAGCGCTCCAAGCGGAGAGCAGCACAATCTCACAGATACCCAGCGAATAGTTAGTTTTGCTCGGTTCTGTAAGATTTATGGCGTTTGATGTTAATTTATCACTGCATAGGGGCATTTGTCATTCTTGTGGTGCATAATTGATTTACTTCTGCAACTGCACCGAGGTAGTTGAGTTCATAATGCTAATTGAACGATCATTAGCATTATAGTCCTGATTTTGTTTATTTCAAAAGTGAGAATGCATAATAGAGCAAAAGCGGGCTACAAAAAACCGGGCCCATCGAGTAACAGAATAAAATGTTTTTAAACTGTTAGTACTCACAGCGATCATAACAAAAATCACAGTGTGCCTGGGCACAAGTTGTTACAAACATTTATATGGGTGTAGAATTGAACGCAATTTTTTGATATTGTTGTGAATTTTTACCTATTCACTTTACAGCAAATGTGTAGACACACACTGTAGTAATAGTGTTATAGTGTGTAAATAAATAATGTTTTTAGTGTTAACAAATAAATAATTATTGTTGGTTATAATACATTTTTGTGTGTATTCTTCCTAGAGATGGGCGCGTGAATGATTTTTGGATCACGGTAACTCCCACTCTCGGAATCAAAAATATTGTTCACGTACATTCACGAACGAGATGTATAAAAATTTTCAAGTTCACGCACGTTGGGTCACGGCGGGTCACGGTTATTTTTAAACCAAGTTGGTTTTATAAAGCAAATAGTATTTAAATATTTTTCGTTGTTTTTTTTTTGTGTCAAATAGGTTTATCATAGAAGAAATGTTATCTATAAATTATTTAGGGCGGTTTTATAAGCTAGGTGACTAAGTGACTGACATTTGCAATTTAGTTTAGAGTGTTGTCATTGCGTTTTCGAAACTCCAAACTGCAAGAGCCCTGTTCCCTGTTCTGTTTATTTTATATTATTTCTTATGAATAAAAAAAAGCTAGCTGTACCCAAGATATTTTTCGTTTTAGAAGTAAAATTTTCACTCCCAATATAAAAAATAACTTTCACGTTCACGTCCATTCACGTCCCAAATTCAAAATTTGGTTCACGTTCACGGTGGGTCACGCCGTAACCCAGCGTGACCCATTACATTTTACGCCCAGCGCCCATCTCTAGTTCTTTCCAACGAGTAAAAATGTTATATTGTAAAGTAGGTAAATGTTTTAAATGAACACAGTAAATACTAAAAAAATAGCAGTGTTTTCGTATAATACTTAGTTTTCGCAATTTCGTTCACATTTTTCCTCTTATCTTCCCTCATAAGCTACGTGTTCAACGTAACCGAGTGTAGAGATTCTCAATGCCGTGGCACGCAACCACTTAGCGGATGTAATATCAGAAAATTATATCCTCTTTCACGCGGCGCGAGGATTAGGTCTCGGGGAGTTCTGTGCAGCTAAAGCACCCGTGTGTGCAGTGTTGCCGCGCTGCTACTGATGCCTATACCAATAACGATCATTTAATAATCATTCAAATGAAAATTTCACATTGTCACCATAGTGTACTAATTAACTTATTAAGAAATCAAAAGTAATTCGAAATAACTTTCAATATTATAAAAATGATGTTATTGGTAATTTAAATATCCGTATGCCAAGGTCGCAATTATTATTGGACAATATTGAGATATTTGTTAGTGCTCAATTGTTACTAAATATTTAATACGTTTAATAACTTACCTGATACTGTTGTAATATACCGATTATCTACTTTTTTACGGGACATACGAAATATAATGTTAAAATTTTCATTAGGCTATTATTGCCTATGAATTTTAGAACGAAAGTGTCAACATAAAATATGTTCAGAAACAAAAGCTGCACCAAATGAGCCTAAAATTGATGTGATACATTTTTGTCACGCGACAGACGTAAAATAAAATGTATAATTTGTAGTTGTTTCCAGAGTGCTCTGGTAAACAAAACATACAAACAGACGTATTATTTGAGTTTGACAGATAACATTTGGCATAGTTTGAATAATTATTGACTTGCTTAAATTACTTCTAAATGATAAATGTGTCCATGATCTCAAGAGCTCAGAATTTAATCGATTAAATTTAACATTTCTGGCTTATGCAATAAATTGTGCTTAAAAAGTGTTGAGTACATAATAATTTGAAATTTTGAAACAAACTTTTATAAATAAGCCAGACCTAAAATTTAAAAATCATCATTCAATCAATCATATTTAACTCATAACATTTTGTTGTTATATTGTAATTATATTAAACCGTTTGGTTTTTATTTACTTGTCAAATATATGTCAAAATTAATACATAAAATAGTTTGAATTTAATAATTCGCCACGTTTCAAGGTATAGAATACTAGTAAAGTTACGAAACATGTAAGTATCTTGCTTTTACGACTAATTATTCGGCTAAATATGCCTTCAAAATGTACAAAATTTGCATATAAAGGCTAGCTTCAATTTAATCGCGATTAAACAGCATAGTGCTGTTGATGATTTTTTTGGCACTGCGTACGAGCTGTCAAAGTTGGACATTTTTTGACATCCGGAACTTTTTTTTATATAGGAATGGGAGGGGGTGGAATGAATTTGATATAATATTGACTAGCATCACATTGAAGAGAACATTTGAAAGTTTCTAAAACTCAAAGAATCATCCAATTTCAACTAAATGCAACCGAGTTATGGCACTCTGAAATTTAGCCATTTTGGTGCATTTTCGAGTGCTGCGTTTTTATTTCCTCGAGTGTATATTCGTGGTCAGTCAAAAATCAACTATCGTTTAACTTAAGTAAGTGTTAAATAATTAAGAAAGAAAAGGTGATAATCGACTGTGATGATGAATAAGATTAAAAAATTCTTCGGAATGCAGTCAAAATATTTATTTTCGCTAAAAACCCAACGTTTCGGTCATACTATGACCTTCATCAGGGAAACTACAAACAATATAAAAATTACATCAATTGACAAATAGAGCAGAAAGTGTAACACGGTATGCTTACATTTAGCGTTTGAAAATTTACAGTTAACATGGAACTTAAAAAATCAATTCTCGTCAATATAATAAGAATACACAATTACATAACACATTAAAATAATAAATAAATAAATAAACCATCGTTAGCGAACGTACCTGTCAGCGAGCCGTCCGCAGTTATCATCTTGAAAAAGTGGTTTTTTTCGTAAAATAATTTACGAATATAGTGTAAAGTGTATCATAGCAGTGCTGTGAAGAAGTGCAGTTTAAATTTTTTTCAAATCAGGTCTGTTTTTCCTTATTTTTCTAACTTTGAAAAATTTTTCACTGCTTAGCCACGCCCACCTGTGGTGCGTTTTTTGTTTTCATTTTCTTTTTTAATATTTTAATTTATTTTAATAAATTAAATAAAGGCTTCTGAGCTTTATTTCATTGCTTTTCTGGCATTTAGTGCTGCAATTTATTTTATTTAAATTTTTTTTTTTTAAATAAAATAAAAATACTTATTTTTACTTTTCGTTTCTTTGGTTTCGTCTGGGGGCTTCGGCCCACCAGACATTAAAAATGGCTTCGGACTCGGTCCCGGGGCCTAGGGAGAAGCGAGCTCGCGTCAATTCCGACGACGAGGATCCCGCACCAATGTTTCTGCTAGTGAAACGAGCAAGCGGCGACTTCAGTAAAGTTAGCCCATTTCTAATATCTAGATTAGTGAAAACCATTGCCGGAGATGTGAAAGTCATCCGAAAAATTAAAGATGGCCTCCTGATTGAAACTAAATCAGCAGATCAATCAAGAAAATTATTAGCAGCTAAGACTCTAGGGGATTATGTTGTTTCTATTTCGCCACATAACACCCTTAACTTTTCTAAGGGTGTCATTTACTGCAAGGATCTGCTAAACTGTACAACTGACGAAATACTGACTGAGTTGAAAAAGGAAGGTGTTGTTGAAGTGCGAAGGATCATCACTAGGAAAAACGGTTCGTCCCTATATTCCTAACCCTCTTCGCTGCTTCAACTGTCAACAATTTGGACACTCGTCAAATAACTGCAAAAATCAAAAAATTTGCATTTGCGGAAAACCTCCACATGACGGAACCGAATGCGGTGATGTCAATTGTATCAATTGCCAAGGTAACCATCCTGCCAGTTCCAGAAACTGCCCGAAATTTAAAACGGAATACGCTGTTTTAGAGTACAAAACTACTCATAAATGTAACTTCCCGGAAGCAAGGCAGCATGTACAGCGTAATACGACTTTTACCACTTCTTATGCTAAGGTTGCAGCAAAACCTACTTCTCCTCCACCGTTAAACGTTGCCGACATCGCGTCTCTGCTTATGCCAGAGATCGCAAAAATCGTAAAAAATGTTTTCTCTGAATTTGTTCAATTATTTGCTTCTCAAAGTCAATTCAAAACTCCAACCGCTTCGTCTCTTCCTTCTACACCCAGTTCTTCTGGTGTTAAATTTGTTAATGTGCCAAGTGTACCAACAAGTAACACTCCCCAAGTCAGCCTTCCTACGACGAACACTCCCGTTGTCCTTCGCTCGGAAGAGACTGACAATTCCAGCAATGACAGTACTGCTACTGTCGACGGGAATTCTTCTGTCCGCAATAAGAAGAAAAAAGATAGAAGAGGTTGGCCTAAGGGCAAGCCTCGTTCCTAGAGCTTGTATTCTACCTTTCAGCTCTTCAGCTATTTATATAGCACCATTTTTCTTTCATTTTTTTCTCACTTCTAATGTTCAAACTCCTTCAATGGAACTGCAATGGTATTGTCACTCATCTTCCAGAGCTTAAATTGCTATTAGCTGATCAGAGCCCCAGCTGTGTTTGCATTCAAGAAACACATTTTAAACCTCAAGATTCATTTTCTCTAAGCGGCTTTAACATCATTCGTCATGATGTTAATCCAGACGGACGAGCACATGGCGGTGTAGCGATTCTTTTGTCTTCTCCTACACCATATACAGTATGTAACCTTCAAACGCAACTTCAAGCGGTTGCAGTACAATTATATTCGCCTAGAAAGTTTACAGTCTGTAATATTTATCTGCCAAATTTTAATTGGAATATGAATGATCTTGAGAATATTATAAACCAGCTTGAGCCACCATTCCTTCTTGTAGGTGACTTTAATGCGCACAGTTTTTTATGGGGATCCAATCAGTCTGACGGTAGAGGACGTATTATTGAGAACCTTCTTGATAACATTGATGCAGTGCTCCTGAATACAGGGGACGCCACTTATTTGAATTTACGTTCAAATTCCTTTTCAGCCATTGATTTATCAATTTGTTCTCCTTCTTTAGCTCCGCACTTCTCCTGGAAAGTGCTTGATGATGCACATTTCAGTGATCATTTACCCATTTTGATCTCTTGTTCTCTTCCTTCTTCAGAGCCTTCTTTCCTCCAAAGATGGCGATTTGAGTCTGCTGATTGGAACAGTTTTTCCGCGGAAATAATCGTCCCAGTTATGTCAGAAAATATTCATGTTTCTCTTGGCGATATTAATTGCAGTATCTTACGATCTGCAAACAATAATATCCCATTAACATCTTCACGTTTCATTAGAAGAAAGGTCCCGTGGTGGAACACGAATGTAGCTAGTGCTATTCGTGAAAAGAAACGTGCATTAAAATGTTATCGACGTTCACCAACTCTTGATAACCAAATCATTTTTAAGAAGGCCCGAGCTCATGCTCGACGTGTTATTCTACAAGCTAAGTCTGCCTCCTGGCGGAATTATGTCTCTTCTGTCACACCTGAGCGTCCGTCGAATGAGCTGTGGAATAAAATTAAATACATGCACGGTTATCAAAAGTCTCACACTGTCAATCTTCTTCATATCAATAACATTTTAAGCACTAATCTTAATGACATCTCCGAATGTTTAGCTACACATTTCGAGTCTGTCAGTAGTACAGAAAACTACTCTTTAAGATTTCTTAATGTCAAAGAAACGAGTGAAGCCCCTCTTGATTTCTCTTCTGATGGCGATGAAGTATATAACCTTCCTTTTTCAATTTTTGAATTTGATTTTGCACTTAGCAAAACAAAAAATACATCTGTCGGTCCTGACAACATTTCATATTGCATGTTAAAGCATCTATCTTCTGAGATGAAAACTCATATTTTAAATTTTTTCAACCTTCTCTGGCGTAGCGGTACGTACCCGGATGCCTGGCGAGAAGCCACCATCGTTCCTATTTTGAAACCGGGCAAGGATGCCACACATTCTACTAGTTACAGGCCCATATCACTAACGTGTCATCTGGGTAAAATTTACGAACGTATGGTAAACTACAGGCTTTGCTGGTACTTAGAGCATAATCGCCTTTTAGATCCTTTTCAGTGTGGCTCTAGAAAATGTCATTCTGTCACTGATCTCCATGTTCAGTTAACGAATGACATTCATTGTAATTTCCTCGAACGAAAACACTTAAATGCTGTTTTCTTCGACCTGGAGAAGGCATTTGATATGACTTGGCGTTACGGCATTCTCAAGCAGCTACATGAGTGGGGACTTCGTGGCAATCTACCACTTTTTATATCTTCCTTTTTTGAAAATCGCACTTTCAAAGTACGTATAGGTGATGTCTATTCATCTTCCCACCCCCTAGAAAATGGTATTCCACAAGGTTCTACCATTAGTGTAATCTTTTTTCTAATTGCTATCAATAGCATTGCACTAAATCTTCCTCCGACCGTCCGCCATTGTCTCTATGTCGACGACTTGGTCATTTACACTTCAGCATCCAGCATTCCTGAGTGCGAATCTCGACTTCAGAATGCAATTAACACCATTACCAATGCTGCTACCGCTAGGGGTTTTCGTTTTTCTGTTGAGAAAACGAAGTGTATAGATTTCTGTCGCTTGCGTACTCCTCACAACAATCCTTCACTTTATTTGTATGGTTCTCCAATTCAGTGCGTCGATAGGGTTAAATTTTTGGGTTTAACTCTTGATCCGTATCTGACCTGGAAGCCGCATATTTTAGACCTTGCTGCAGACTGCCGTCGTGTTCTGAATGCTTTAAAATGCCTCGGAAGCACTAAGTGGGGTGCTGATAGAGATTGTTTGCTACGACTTTACAATTCACTTGTAACGTCAAAACTTGATTTTGGAGCAATTGTACTCAGTTCCGCTAAACAACTCCATCTCAACCGCTTAGATGCTGTCCATAATACGGGTATCCGTCTGTCAACTGGTGCCTTTCGTACTTCTCCAGTTCACAGTTTATACTGTGAGTCAGGGTTGCCTCCATTATCCATCCGAAGAACACGACAATGCATGAGATATACTGCTCGAATCATGTCCAAACCTTGGCATTTCATGTTTAACTCTCTTTTCCAGGACGAGCGTGCTCATAATCTCTTCTTTAACAGTTCCACCTCTCTATGTCCCTTGGCTGTTCAACTGGTCAAAAAGTTTGATAAACTGCCACTAGGCAAGGAAGATATTTTACCCCAGCTTATTTCTGATACACCACCATGGTGTTTTCCTCAAATAAGTACTGAGTTAGTTCTTACTAAGTATGAGAAGGATATTACTCCGCCTTCCCTTTATGTCCAGGAATTCTGTCTCCTTAAAGAAAGGTACACAGACTCCATTTTTATCTATACAGCCGGGTCTAAAAACAGCACCGGAACCGGATGTTCTTTCATTTTTGGAGATGAAGAACATATTATCACTTTATCGCCTTCTTCCTCTGTTTATGGTGCTGAGCTGTATGCCATTTATTCTGCTTTGCAACGTTGCTTACACGTCATCGAACGTGAACAACATATCGTTTTATGTACGGATTCACTCAGCGCTATAACGAGTCTATCTAACCGGTTTTCAACTGATCCTCTTATTCAGATGCTTTTTTATAGTCTTTGCCTACTTTCACCTAGGCAAATCCGTGTTACTTTTCTGTGGATTCCTGGACATATCGGTATCGCTGGTAATCACAGAGCTGATTATGCTGCACGTGAAGCTGCTCTACTTGATTACGTTAGGACGCACGCTCTCAGGCCAGACGATATGCTTCAACGTATATCGTCATTTTGTTTAACTTCTTGGCAGGACGAGTGGACTCGCTCCACTGACAAACTAAGATCCATTAAACCTACCGTTGAAAAGTGGAAGCTACCTATTTCTGTTTCGAGGAAGGAGCAAGTAGCGATTACGCGTTTGAGAATAGGTCACATTAAAGCCACCCATCTTTATCTTCTTGTTCGGGACCCCGTACCTATGTGCGATGTATGTGATACTCGCCTTTCTGTTTTTCATCTTCTTCTGCATTGTGCTAAATATCACAACGACAGAAACCTCTTCAGCCTTGCAAATACTCTTCCGTCAGTTCTCTCCAATGAGACTAATAGTGTTGAGAAACTTTTAAAATTTATTCATTCCACCGGACTGATAAATGATATTTTATAGTTCACTTCTTTCTTTTGTTTTTCTTACCACCATTATTTATATATTTAATTTGGGTCGGCTTTAATTAATTCTTTACAGCGGTAATGACCGTAGCAGTCGATCCGCTTAATTTCAAAAAAAAAAAATAAATAAATAAAGTTAAAAATATAAATAATTCCACAGCAACAATTAAAACGTAACATATACTCAAAACAAAACTACTGAACTAACAAGTTAGGCGGGAAGAAGCCTTAAAATAAACAAGGACAATTTAACAATAACCAATCAGAACACAAAAACAATTTAAAACTTATAAACTAAAGATCACTCGATATTCTGTCTTCTTACATTATGTAGTTTTTTTAATATTATGTTTTAATATATTATGATAAATAACACTCAAATTGTCTATGTCTGTTTGAAAGTTAATATTTCTATTGTTATTATTGTTAAATAAATATTGTTATTATTGTTAAATAATTAGTTTTGTTTTACAACTTGTCACTTTTGTTAAAGATCCGGATGTATTATTGGACTCAAAATTGAATCGGATTTGTCATATTGAAACAATGGTCAATGACTGTTATAGAAAACTTGGTTTTGTGCTTAGGATCACATATAAATTTAAAAATATTTTGTGTTATATGTCCCTACATAACTCCTTAGTTTTAAGTAAATTAGATTATTGTAGTATTGTCTGGAGCCCTGCTCAGCAATATTTAATAAATTCTATCGAGGGTATTCAGAAGAAATTTGTTGAAACTGTCTGTTATAGATTATTTAGCTATTGGCCACAAGGTGAATATGAACAGTTATTAAATAATTTTTCCCTAGAGCCGATAATAAATCGGCGATCTAAACAGCTTATTGTATTTTTATACAAGCTGATAAATAACTACATCGATGATGCTAGTTTTTTGTCTATACTTGTATAATATTATTATTTATGTGAAGTTTAATGCTTGATCTATTTCAAAATAAATATTCCTTCTAAATGATCGCACGTATTGTCATTTTTACATGTTTTCTGTTTTAAACGTAGTAATTAATGAATGAGCATCAAAATAATTAGAGTTTCAGCGTAAATTGCATGTATATTACGTAGACAAAACGACAACGTCACTTGAGAATTATAATGATCTATCTGCACTTTTTAATAAAAATAAATTTTATTCTAAGTGAATTTAAATACATATATTCAATGTTTCATGTATTTCTATTTGGAAGCAAATAATTTTACATATTATCAAATATTTTGCAAGTGTATTGTTCTGTTTTGTTAGAATATTATAATTCTCTACAGTACATAAGAATATTTTTGTGTCGTCTGCTTTTGTTTTATTTAAAGGTCATGAAACTGCTCCTATACAAAAAACTGCAATTAAAAAAGATAAATAAAAAAAATTATTATTATTAATAGCACCTACTTATGAATTAATGAGAATTATATTAATTTGATTTATGTTACGAAATAATTATTATATTTTTTTACTGTTTTGTCAATAAAAATTATTAAAAGATTATATTTGCTTTTTTTATAGTCATTAATATTTAGATGCGTGGTTTTGTATATTAGTAATTTATAATCGATGTAAAATAAGTAAATAATAAATAAATTTATAATTACGTTTCACATTGAACAATACACAAAAAAAAAATGGAAGTGTACCTATATGTCCTATGTAATGTTTAATATTACCATATTTTCTATGTTTTAGGCACATAAGAATGACAAAAGGGTGTTTTTTTAGAGGTTTGTTTTTCGAATTGTCAACCCTTTTTTCAGCGATAGCCAATGTGACAGCTGCCAGCAGTTTATTTGGTTTCCATTTCACAATAAATATGTCAGAACCAAGAGGCACATTGGTCAGAACTATGCTTGCATATTGTGCAAATTTATTTAGAAAATTTTATTCAGCGATGGGGCTAATTTTTTGTTAAATAACTACCTCAACAAGACAAATTGCCGTCTTTGGGGTGAAAAAAATCCACAAGTCATGTGTCATTGTTGTTATAGTATTTGACGCGAAATCCAAAATGATTGTTATTTATCCTATTTCGCGGTCGTTGTTTATGGTAATATAATCCAAAATTTCATTGTGTGTTATTTCCGTGAGAATTGCGTCTGCAATTGATTATGAGTACAGTAGGTATTTTTATTACATAAATAAAGTTTTAAATAATTATATATTTTTATGTTTGTAGTCTATTAAAATGGAAAAAAAGTAACAAGACGATAGCTTCACGACTTTACGAAATGATGATATGTCAGTTCCACTGATACTTTGATATTAATATTGCTAACGATTTTTGTATGATACTCCATGCAAATCACCTGCAAATGAATACACTTATAAATATGTTAATAATTTAAAACACTTACCTGAATTATCATAAATTATAAGTTGAGTTCTGGAGTGTAGGTGTTGCGATAACTTCTCGCTTAATTTCAATCAGTGCATTGATGACATTAATGCGCTTAGTCTTATCCAACTGGAATTTAACGAGTTCTATAAGCAATGAAATTTCATTGAGAATTAAAACATACATGACCCCCATTTTAATTTCTAAACGGTACAAAATACGGGAAAAGTTTCATATTTAAAAAAGCATGCAATAAGATCCATTTGGTTACCTAAATATTACTATTTAACGATTAACTATATCAAATTAAAATCAATATTTATTTTTAAAAAATGTAACGCGGCCATGCAAAATTAGACAAAAACTAAAAATATTTGACATTTCCAGATAAGGTTAAAAATTAATAATTTTTTTAACAGAAATAAATGTAATGAAGTGAACTCTAAAATGCGCCATTATTATATCATTACAATCTACTACGAAATTTCCACAGGATATAAAGCAACAATATAATAAATAAATCTTAATCTGTTTTCCGAAGTGTCAAATACTTTTAGTTTTTCTTTGACTTTCCATGGATGTTACAATTTTCCTAATAAATATAGAAATTAATTTGATAGATATATTGCAAAATACTAATATTAGGTAACCAAATTGGCCTTATTACATGGATTTTTAAATTCTGAACAACTTTTATATTGAAGTGAATAGGTAAAAATTTACAGCAACATCAACAAAATTTCATTGAAACCCCTATGTTCCACATTTCAATTCTACACCCATATAAATCTTTGTAACAACTTCTACCCAGGCACACTGATTTTTGTAATGATCGCTGTGAGTACTAACAGTTTTAAAATATTTTTTCTTCAAACGTCATAAAAGTACGTTGTTATGTATTTGTATTCAACAAGCAGAAGTTCAATATTGTCGCCGCCGGCGTAAAAGTGTATCCTTGGCAACACATTTACGCCGGCGGCGGACAAAGTAAAATATTGTGAAAAATAGTTAGGTTGTAATTCAATAATTTGACAGTTAAAAATGAAACAAATAAACAAAAATAACAAAACAGCATATTTTACGGCAACTTGAAATGTTAGATAAGACAGAATATTTTTTGAAGTTTTGAGCATTTTATAATATTTATAATTTTATTTTCTATGTTTGAAGAAAAAATAGCATGTGTTATTCGGAGTAAATGTGTCTTTGCGTGCTTCGCATATAATTGTTCGACTCGCTTCGCTCGTCGTTCAAACTTACATGCTCAGCACACAAAGTATCACATTTACTCCTAATGACACAATATACTATTATTCTATTACTCCATCGGCCAGGTTTTTTGCTGCCTGCTCTTGGACTAATAGGAAATAAAGTTTAAAACAAAAGTGTCCATACAAAATATGTGCAGAATAAAAACTGGATCAAATGAGCTTAAATTTATTGATGTTATATTTTTTTGTCAATTTGTAGATAAATAAAACATAGAGTTTATAGATGACATTTGGCATTAGAATAGTTTTAATGATTTTAGACTTTAAATTATTATTTCTAAATGGTAATTATGTCCATGATAACTGCGAAATAATATAAACAAGTCAATAATCATAAAAATTATGTTAATCTGTCAAACTTAAACAATACGACTGTTTGTATGGTTTGTTTACCATGGCATTTTGGAAACTACTAAAAATGATACATTTTATTTTACATCTATCTTATGACAAATGTATTACATCAATAAATTTATGCTCATTTGGTGCAGCTTTGTTGCTGACCATTTTTTGTATTTACAGTTTTGTTCTAAAATGCATAGGGAAGGAACTATCGCATAATAAAATTCTTAACATTGTATTTCCTATGTCCTATAAAAAATAGACACCCGGTATAATACAACTGCAACAGTTAAATTATTAAACGTATTAAAAATTGAGCACATGAAGACTATAAATTATACCAACAAATTACACTCTTAATATATCTCAATATTGTCCAGTCATAATTGCGGCCTTGGCTCCTATCTCGTTACAAGTTCATTGTGTTTACATGCAGGTTCTTAAATTATCGATAACACGATAACATAATTTTTATAATATGCAAGTTATTTCGAGCTATTTTTGCTTTAGTAGTACGTAAACATTGAATTTTTCGCAAAGGTCGCTCGATAATTTTCTGCTCATTGTGCTTTTTTTTTAAATTTAATTTTGCGGGAAGGTACCTTATGTGCAGATCACATAAGAATTTTTTAGAATGTTGAACAGGACTAAAACATATCTCTTAGTACACTTAAAAATCTATTAGAAGCTAATTTTATAAAATGCTAAATTAATACCCTAATACCATTTATTATCTAGTATTTATAAATACATTTGTTATAAAACGCAGTTAAAAATAAATTTTTCTAAGTATTTGGACTATACAAATGAACCAAAGAATTAATCGATGTGCGGTGAGTTGACTCTAAAAATGTATAATATGTTTTAAATATAATTTACTAGTATATGTATTTTCCTGTCATGAAATAATTTTAAAATGTGTACATATGTTATGAATTAAATAAACATTTCATTGACAATGCTTTTTAATGCTAGTGCAAAATGTCAAATTTCGTCTTGGTTCATCTGTTAAGTAATTTAATTATTACAATTGGAGTCTTTGTATTAAAGCATTTCTTAATTCATCCAACTCGTCACTAATATCTTTTCTGTACGCTTCGTCTTTGCGGAATGCTTCAGCTGCTAACGCACTGTTATCAAATAAAACTTCCAACAATCCCGACCCTCCTTCATTCACGGATTCAGTGACCTTCTCTTTCGGCAAGTAAATTATTATGTTAGTAAGCAGTATTTGCATCAATGCTTCAACTTTCACTAAATCTATACTTTTGTAGAAATCATCTAATGGGTAAATTTCTTCAACGTTGTATCCATATTTCTTCAAAGTGTCTGACAGCGTTTTGTGGTAGTATGAATACAAATCATCTAAATGTAGTTTTCGGAATTCTGCACTAGTGTTGCAATAAATTGCTAACAAAATATCATAGCATGGATAAAAATATCTGCTTACTTGGAAATCTACTAAACAACAATGCGTTGCAACGTTATTTTCGTATTTAAACAACATGTTGTTGGACCACAAGTCACCATGGCCACAAGATTTATTTATTTGTGTTTCAGTTACAAAACATTTACCTATTTGTCCGTTCTCAAGCATTTGTTTGAATCCTTGTTTATAAGCATCGTCACGTGGTAGTAAATCAATTAACACCTTTATAGTTTTCATGCAGCCGATCCACCATTTCATTGGAAACGAAGTTTGATCGATGTATTGGACAAAAAGCATTTCTGGTAAATGTTCACCGTATTCTTCTCCAATAGTAAATTTCCTGTTTAGTTTTTCGGATTGTCTTCTTTCGAAAGCGAATCCAGCAGCGTGAAACAAGGCAAGCGATTTTAACGTACTTTTCAGGTGATGCAGTGTTAGATTAGTATGTCTTTCAATGAGAGAAAACCCGTTTAAAGTCACATTTTCCATAACTAAAGCCTGGTCAGGTATACAGTAATACGATTTCGCAGCGAAACTTGTGTCAAAGCCAAGTTCCTCAAATTTCTTTATTAATGTATTGTAGATAAAAATCTCCTTTTTGTATAATCCCAAATTGCTAGTAATTTCTTCTTGAACTTTGTTCTTGGGCTTATTTTTCACAAAGAATGTGTGAGACTTTTCTTTGCCACATAATTCGTAGTTAATTACAAGTTTATAATGTTCTCCCATTAGCCCTTCCGCATTTTCGGAAATTGGTGTAAAATCAGAAGAAATAAATTTTATAGTGGATGATTCCCCTTCATAATTTTTAAGAATTTCAACACAGGTTTCTCGTGATATCATCATATTTATTTCTGAAACAAAAACCATTTATAGCAACATACTTATAAAATATTATATCGACTTACACTTTCACGTATTACTAGTTCTGATGTAACAAGTAATTTGATAGGATTTACAGTTCGCAAGTCACTCTAAAATTCTGCATTTCAGAAGAGATAAGACTATTTAATTGATAAGATAATTACAAAAAAAATGTATATTTATTATCAAACAAACATAACAAGTACATTAAACTAAAGCGTATCACCACAAATGTGAAAAAACTCAAATTAGATAATTCTCACTTCATACAAACAACAAAAACTATTTACATCTGTCTACTTCGGCAGTTCTCGCTCGTACGGACGGCTACTCCGTCATTCTTTATTTAGCACTGCTTAATCAAATAAACCAGACGTACACAAACTTTTATGAATAGTGTAATAAGATGGAAAACTAAACAATGATGAAATAATTAGTTTGATTTTAGATATTTAAATTATCATAGTTTGTTTTACATAAACAAATTGTTTAGTTTTCCCAGGCTCTCTGCGACATGGATTTGTTGTCATGACCGATGAACCCTGCATTCCTGTCCAACCGATTATTATATTCCAACGTCAGTTCAAAAAGACAGTTCTGCATTGGCCGAGAGTAGGAAAAGTTTTAAAATGTAGTCGTGCTACATAAAATATGTATTTTTACGTAGATTTAAGTTAATTTAGTATTTTTAATGTATCATATAAGTTAAGTATAACGTCAAGTTAGTTTTCATAAGTGTTTAATTTTAATAAATCCAATTGTTACATGTTTTTGAGTGATAACAGTCTCCTTGACAGCTCCCATTTCATCCGCTCCCAATTTAACCACGACTGGTTTCTCCCCTTCCTTTAATAAAGTTTCCTTTCTTTTATCATTCCTATCCCTACAGTCATCTCCCCATTTGCTACAATAGTTATTATAATTTTATTTATTAATTATTTATTTATTAAATTTATACTACGCAAAAGAAAAAATCTAATAACAGGGTAGGAAAAAGAATACATTACAAAATAAATATTGCAAATTATACATCAAAGTAATTATAATATCTATACATAATTCAACATCTTGATCCTTTTGTTAATGAAGATGACATCATCTATCGCTAAGTTGTGAAATTATGTGCCCATTTAATTTTAAAACTAAGAACTGTGCAAAATCTGAAATTTGTTACCAAATTAATAAGGGTAATTACGAATTGTTATATAGCTTATTAAGGGATGTAAACTGGAGCATGGTAAATGAATGTCATGATGTAAACTTTGCAGCTACAAAATATATGAAATTGTATGTAGTATATTTGATCAATGCATACCTAAAATTCAGAAACGTAAGCGAAAATATCCGACCTGGTTTACACGTGATCTTATTCAATTATTAAAATCAAAAGAACGTGTCCGTAAACTGTACAAAAATTCAGGTCATATTATCTATCAAAGTTTAAAAATTTACGAGCCAGGTGTAAACAGCTTGCAAATGAACTACATACAAAATATATTGTTAGTATACAAGATAATGTAGTATTTAATAATAATGCAAACAATTTTTGGGGTTTTGTAAATAGCAAAAAGGATGAAAATGCTATTCCATCTAAGATGTGCAATGAGGAAGATGTATATATTGGAGGTGATAAAATATGTAATGGGTTGGCTGATTTCTTTAAAAGTACATTTATAAATGATACTGATGTTACTGTTCCTTTCAATTATTCTTTGCTAAGCAATAATATACAAGTATCCTTAAATGTAATATCTCCTTTGAAAGTATTGAAAGCATTAAAAGCTCAAACAGTAACAAATTAGCCTGTTTAACACAATTTGTATCGGATGCTTTTGTGAATAAGTTGCAAGTTGATTATATTTATACAGACTTCGCAAAAGCATTTGATATAGTGTCGCATAAAATGTTGATAACCAAACTTTCAGCTATTGGTTTTACTAGAAATTTTTTTACCATCTTATTTACCTGTCTGAATGACAGAAAGCAATATATTTTAATTGATGGTTTTCCAACGAACTATTATATAGCAATTTCAGGTGTACCGCAAGGTAGTATATTAGGCCCTATGCTTTTCCTACTTTTCATTAACGATTTTGTTCAAGAATTGAGGTTCCGTAAATGTTTGTTATATGCTGATGATTTTAAATTATATTCCACGGTTAGCGATATTAGCAACTGTATAAATTTGCGAGAGGATTTAAATAAGATTTTTGAATGGACGAAGAAAAATAAGTTATTTTTTAATATCAATAAATAAGATATCGTCAGTTACACCAGGAAATCTTATTCAATTGAATTTAATTATACCATGGGTTCTACATCTCTTGCTCGCAAATTATCTAAAAATGACGTAGGTGTAATATTTGATTTAAAATTAACGTGTAATTTGCATATTAATAGCGTAATTAACTTGTAGAACATTGGGATATGTACTGAGAATGGCACACAATTTAAAAAATTTTAAATGTTGAAAAGTTATTTATGAGACACTTGTACGCGAGTTTAATTTGGACCCCTTTTTATAATTGTTATATTCTCACACTTGAAGACGTACAGACAAAAGTTATATAAGCATTGCTATTTTCGCATTAATTCAGTATGGCCAAACTGTAGTTTTTTTTTTTTAATACGGAATCTCTAAAATCATGCCTTATTAAACCACAAATTATTTTTACATATCAAATTATTAATAATGTATTTACTGTGTCCGATATTCTTAGTCAACTGAATTTCTATGTACGGCCGTTTAATTCAAGAAGTTCCATAACTTTCACTTCGAATTTATGTAAAACTAAATACCATCTTAATTCGCCTTTATATGCAATGTGTAACACATATAATAGGTATTGTTCAGAACTAGACTTTTCTGTTTCATGAAGTCATTTTAAGAACATGGTATGTAATTTGGTATTATAAAATTTAATCATTACTTTTTTTATATTTGTTAGAATTAAATTAATGTTAGATATAGATTTCATTATTCAGTTTCTTTGTATATGTAGCACACTTGGTACAAACAAATTTTGAATTTATTCTGATATTGGGGAAATCTCCTTTGAATAAACAAACAAATAAATAAACATAGTTATTGATACTTTTACAAAAACTCTATTAAACAAAATGAACACACGAAGTAAAGGTGACTGTGACAGCAGATATGTTCTAGCGGAGGGAAGGTAAAAAGTGTTGAATTGTCGAGTGCGTATATTATAGGAACAAAGAAATTTAATTGACTGAGGGCTAGTATTTCCAACCTCAGATAAACTGTAGAATAAACTATCAATGGAATATACAAAAAATTTCGCAACAAAAGATGACAACTAAAATAATAATCATAATTTAAGCTATAATTATGATGCGATATATTTTGTTTATTTTATTGATAAATTTGTTCTCTAGGTAACCGAGTTTGGAAATATATACCGTGTCTTAAAGGTGTACATAGGAGATTAACATGGGAAATCAGTTTTTTGCGTGCTGTTGCTCGGTGTTCTATCGGACAACAATGATTGTAGTACCAATCGAAAGATATCATTTTCCTGAATCAAATGATGTAACATACACTACTATTTTGTAGTAATTTAGTTCCGTAAATTAATTTTTAAATTTTGAGAATTCTCCGGTTTATTCAATTTTTATCGTAAATAAATATAGTCACCTATGACTGTTTTGTTTTGATTTCTGTCAAGCTACTTATTTGACGTTTCTGACTTTTGGACATGTTTAAGACAATTTGTAAAAATATGGCTAGTTATACTACTGAAGAGCTTATTTTTATAGTAAAACTATTTTTTGGAGGAAATAGTTAGCTTAGAGTGCGAGATCTATTTTCTATTAAGTTTATGAATCGACCGAATCCAAGTGCAACCACAAATGCCAGTATCCATGAAAAATACACGTGAGCTTAGTAATTGCAATTTAGCAAGAGCAGAAGAACGTGCTTTATTGGAAGAAAGGGTTTTAGGATTGATACATGTAGATCCTTCGTATAGCACTAGTTTTATTTGAAATGAATTGGGTGTATGTTTTATATTAAGGGTTATTTCTGATTAAATTAAACACTCAGTATTTTATAACATTTTATTTTCCCGAAATATTACCACGATACATTTATTGTCTTTACACTGCAACATTTAAACCTTGACTCCCGTGACGGGTGATTACTTCGCCCGTCCAAACCGACATAAAAATAATACATTACAATCACAGATGTCGCTAAATACATCACATCCCCCGTCTTAAAATTGTGCTTGATACCTTTCAGGAGGTTTGATGATACGTCTAGGACGTTCTTCGACAATATTTCTGTTTGAATTAGGTGCGATACTTTCTGGTTCTTGATTAATTACATTATCATCGTCAACCGTTTCAACAGTAATATTTTCAGAAGAATTATAATATTTTGCTCTATTTATATACGTACTTCTAATTTGGTCGATGTGACGTTTCCAAGTTTGGCCATCGTCTGTCTTTACTAAGAATAAACATGAACCTAATTTTTTTATAATAACAGCTTGACACCAGGTTGGATTGTTCGGAACTTTATAGTCTCGTACTAGTACTTTTGAACCAATTGTTATATTTAAGTTTTGTGCGGTTTTTCCGCCATAATTATAAATTTGTTTACTTTGTTTATTGTCGACAAAATTAGAAGTTTGTGGTAAAAGTAAATCAAAACGGTTTCTCAGCTTATGACCTAATAATAATTTAGCTGGCGATTCATTAGTAGTTGAATGAACAGTATTACGATAATCAAAAAGAAATCTAGAAATAATCATGTTCAAATCCCTTGATCTATCTCTCCCTGCAGAACTGAGAATACAGTTTTTGATTTGTTTTACTGCATTTTCAGCGGCTCCATTTGACATAGGATGATATGGTGATCCAGTAAGGTGCTGGATGCCATTCATTTGTAAGAACTCTTGAAATTCTTGTGACATGAAAGCGGTTGCATTATCACTTACAATCTGTTTAGGCAAACCAAATCGAGCAAACATTTCTCTAAGAATTTCAATAGTACTGTAACTAGTTATATTTTTCACCGCAACACACTCAATCCATTTACTATGTGCGTCAATTAATACAAAAAATTGTTGACCTAAAAATGGTCCTAAATAATCAATATGTAACCTTGTCCATGGCTCTTTAGGCCATATCCATGGATGAAGATTGCATTTTGGAGCTGCTGACTTAAATTTATTACATGAATTACAATTTGCAGATATTTCTTCTATTTCTGAATTTATTCCAGGCCACCAAACATACGAACGAGCAAGTGCTTTCATTTTAACCACCCCTAAATGACTTATGTGTAACTCTTTTAAAATATGATTTCGAAATTTTTCAGGTATAACTATTTTATAACCCCAAAAAATACAACCATGAATGACAGATAGTTCGTTTGAACGTTGAGCAAAAGGTTGAATGTTTTTATCAAACTCTTTAATTTTAATATTAGGCCAACCCTGTATTATATAATTTAAAACTTTACTGAGTACTGTATCTCTACTAGTAGCCAATTTTATTTGATTAAAATTAAGTGGAATATTTTCAGAAATATAATTAATATATGAATAATCTTCGCTAACAATATTATCAGCATTTAAATTATTAAATTTATTTTTATATTCACATCTAGATAAGTAATCAGCAATATTTTTCTTAGAATCTATATATTGAATTTTGTAATTATATGCTGACAATATGTAAGCCCATCTTTGTAATCTAGAAGCTGCCATTTGTGGAATACCCTTATTTGTGCCAAAAATTGATACTAATGGTTTATGGTCTGTAACCAGAGTGAATTCTGAACCAAATAAATATTTATGAAATTTACGTACAGCCCACATGATAGCCAAAGCTTCTTTGTCGATTTGGGAAAAATTTTGCTCTGATTTACTTAAAACTCTTGAAATATATTCTATTGGTTTATCGGCACTATTAGGAAATGAATGAGACAAAATTGCTCCCAAACCCTTTGACGATGCGTCAACTGTTAATTTAAGTGGCAGTTCTGGGTTGTAGTGAACTAAAATTGGAGATGACAGCAACATTTTTTTTACAGTTTTAAAAGCAGAATCACATTCTTTATTCCAAATAAATTTTTGACTTTTACGAGTTAACTTATACAATGGACTTAATATTGCTGCTAAATTTGGTACAAATTTTCCAAAATAATTTACCATACCCAAAAATGATCTTAATTGCGTGAGATTTTGTGGTTCTTTAATATTTTGTATTACATTAACTTTTTCTTTACAAGCTTCGAGCCCTTTTTCACTAATGTTGTGTCCCAAATAATTAATCGACTTCTGTAAAAAGTTACATTTTTCGCGTTTTATAGTTAATCCACAGTTTTTCAGTCTATTGAATACTTCTGTTAATTTTTCTAAATGCTTTTCCCGCGTACTTGCAGTTACTAAGATGTCGTCAATAAAACAAACAACCCCTTCTATTCCTGCTAAAACTGATTCCATAGTTTTTTGAAAAAGTGCGGGGGCAGACACGATGCCATACGGCAACCTTGTGTATCGAAACAAACCTTTATGCGTTGAAATCGTACACAATTCTGAACTAGACTCATCAAGTTCAAGTTGATTAAATGCATGTGACAAATCTATTTTACTAAATTCAACTCCACCCTGCAATTGTGCAAATAACTCCTCAATTCGAGGTAACGGATATTTGTAAACTTGCAGAGCCGGATTTAGTGTAATTTTGAAATCGCCACAAATGCGAATGGAACCATCACTTTTCCATACTGGTACTATGGGCGTCCCCCACGCCGAGTACTCAGCAGGAACTAATATTCCTTCATTTATCAATCTATCTATTTCGTCACTGACTTTACTCTTTAACTTAAAAGGCAGTGGACGTGGATTAAAATATTTGGGCAAAACATTATCTTTAACTTGCAAATTTATTTTACTTTTATTAAAAGTTCCTAATTTATTGGCAAATATCTCAGGGAATTTATTACATAAGTTTTCAATGCAGTTACGATCAGAAATGTGATTCAGCTTTGTACAATCTTTAACATTTAATTTAGTAATACCTAAGTTTAATTCCTTTAACCATGTTCTACCTATCAAGGGAGGTCCACCATTTTCAATAACGAAAGCATCCAAAACACGTGACCTTCCTTCATAAGTTATTTCTAAGGAGATTAATCCTAGTGGCTTGATTTTATTACCAACATAATCGCTTAATATTTGACTACTCTTTTTAATTTGAAGATGGGAAAATTTTTCTTTATACAATTCAAAAGAGATTACTGATAGGGCAGTGCCAGTGTCAATTTCAAAATGAATATCGTGATTTTCAACTGTCAAAATAATGTCTATTGGATTGGAAGAGTTTTTATTGAAAATTGCAAAAAATTGAATATCTTCGTTTTCATTAAGAAAATTATGTCTTTTACTCTGGGCATTATTTGGGAATTGCTTCTTGCACACTGTGGCAATATGGCCTTGCACTTTGCACACAAAACACTTTGCATTTCTATACCTGCACCCACTCACATGATGTCCTTGGCGGCCGCATGCCGCGCACGCCGCTGAATGACCCCCTCGAGCCGGCCCTGGTACTCGTTGCTGTGTTGAACCGCTCGCCTGTGGCCGCTGCTCGCGCTGCTGCTGCCTGCCGCTGCCCACCGCTAACCGATGAACAGGCTCGGACTTTACAGCAAAACGACTGCCGCTGCTGCTCTCGATCGCCTCCATGTGGTGCCGGGTTGACTCTTTATTTTGAGCCAACTTTAACATTTTGGTGATGTCCAACTTGGTGGCATCCTCCTCAAACAAACGATCCCTTAATGGACCAGGGTCGAGCCCACAAATAAAAAGGTCTCGTATTACCCAGTTTAACTGCGTGACATCAAACTCGCAGTGCGTTGCTAAGCTTCTTAAACGTGCCATCCACTCGACAATAGATTCACTGTCTTTTTTCTTTGCATTATAAAATTTATACCGAGCCGCGAAAAGTGCGTTTGCTGGTTTAAATTGTTGGTCAAATAATGCTATTAATTCTTCGTAAGATTTAGATTCCGGTTTACTTGGACTGCTTAAATCGTACATAAGTTTATATGAGTCTTCACAGAGACTGTTTAGTAATATTGCACGTTTAATATTATTTTCCGCGATATTATTGGCTATGAAATAATTTTTTAATCGCGCACTGAAAATTTCCCATCTTGAAGTTTTAAAATCGAATTCTGGAAGATGACCGACGGTATGTGCCATTTTAAACACGTTTCTATTATTTATATTTTAAAATTTATGTCGGTTCTAATAAAATATTTTTATTTTCCTCGTCGCCAATGTTTTATATTAAGGGTTATTTCTGATTAAATTAAACACTCAGTATTTTATAACATTTTATTTTCCCGAAATATTACCACGATACATTTATTGTCTTTACACTGCAACATTTAAACCTTGACTCCCGTGACGGGTGATTACTTCGCCCGTCCAAACCGACATAAAAATAATACATTACAATCACAGATGTCGCTAAATACATCACAGTGTACATCGTTCATATTTTGAAAAAAAAAAACGTTCTTATTATTCCTACAAAATGCACTGCAATCAAGCACTTTTTCCATTTGACGAAGAAAGTGGAAGAGTATTTTGTGAAGATATACAAAACAGCTAATAAAAATGAAATTTTTGTCATCGATTTAAAAAAGTTAACTCTTAATAAATTAATATTATTTAAAGAAAACTGGTTTTTAGACTAAAATTTATTTAATAAAATCGTTACGCAAAAATTATAATAATACGCTTGTCATTACTGTAAATAACCATATTTTACAAATTGAAAGAAACGATAATAAATTGCTTGAAAGAAATCGAAACAAAACAGTCATAGGTAACTACGTTTAATTTCGATAAAAATTGAATAAATCGGAGAATTTTTAAAATTTAAAAATTAATTTACGGAGCCAAATTACCACTAAATAGTAGTGTATTTTACATCGTTTGATTCAGAAAAATGATATCTTTCGATTGGTACTACAATAAATGTTGTCCGATAGAACACCGAGCAACAGCACGCAAAAAACAGATTTCCCATGTTAATCTCCTATGTACACCTTTAAGACAGACACACGGTATATATATATATATATATATATATATATATATATATATATATATATATATATATATTATATATTATGTCTAAATAAGAGGTATTGACAGCTGAATATATGTACTGATACTTCATATGAGATGCGATGATCGGGATAAGTACCGACGATATTAAAATAAATATATTTCAGAAATTTCTTTTGTACCGAATCAATTAGTTCACTGTGGACATAATATATAGGGTTCCATATCAAGGAACAATATTCAAGTTTAGATCTAACTAGGGAGAAATATAGTATAAATATTTCTTGAATATTTTAAAAACATTATAAATCCTAGCATGTTCGTAGCAGAAGATGAAATATGTTGAATATGTGGAATGAAAGTCAGCTTGGAATCAAATATAACACCAAGATCAGTTGTAGAATAACATCTAATTAAAATTTGAGATGTGATAATCAAAATTAATTTTTTAAAAGAATAAATGACATTACCTTATATTTATTTATATTTAAATCAAGTTTGTTTACATTATACCATTCAGTTAAAGAATTTAGATCATGTTGCAATAATAAGCAATCATTATAATCAATAATTTCATGAAATATTTTTAAATCATCTGCAAATAATAAAACGGTACTTTTGAAGATATAAGAGATGTCGTTACTGAAGAAAAGAAAAGCAGAAGCCATAAATTTGTTTCTTGAAGTACACCTGAAGAAACTGAAAAGAAAGAAGAATTGTATCCCAGCAATTGACCAGAGAAAAAACGGTTACTTAAATAGGAAGAAAGTAGAGAAATTGTAGATAATAGCAGAGAGAATGATTGCAGCTTTTAAAGGAGAATAGTATCTATACGATAAAAATAAAATAAAAATTGATATAATAAAAGATGTGACAAACTTATAATTTTTTATTTCTAATCAATAGCAAAAAATATTAGTAAGATAATTTATTTTCCTGAAACCGGAACGCATAAGTACTATTTTCACGCCTAAAATAAGGAGCGAAAATGGAATTTCCCTTCCTAGGCAGAAAAACGTTCTGTTATCATAGAAACGTAATCACAAAAACGTGTTTATACGTTCAGTTACCTTAAAAACGAGAGTAAGGTGGTACTAAATACATAATATAGAAAATCAGGTTTAATTTTTCAAATCATCAAATGTATCCTCTTTGGAGGAGCTGATTGTTCTTGGTGATAATCCAATAACCAAAAGTGGTAGTTTACTTGAAGCTCTACCAAATTGTTTTGAAATATCTCAGTAAATTGTGGTTTAATGAAAATTTTGTTGTTAGAATAATATTTCATATATTATTATCTACAATTATTGTTTGAAACATTTTCCTCTTACTGTCACCATTTACGAAATACAATTATATTTAGATATTTTCGTATAAATCTGCTAACCTGTGTTTTTTGAGAAAAACAATATAACAGTTGAAAAATGTAATTTTTTGACATGTGTCATAATTTTTTGAAGGGATGAGCATTTATTGATAGTGGTCCATGTTCCTGCATTGTTCGATAATAAATCTATGGCGGGAGGTATTGTGGTGTCCACAACAGATTTTTTCACTAATGTTTAAATTGCTTATTATTTGTCAAAACCGTTTCTTTTCCCCACTCGAGTTAGAAGTTTTCCTTATGAGCGTAGTGAATGAGACAATTTAAGCGAGCGTGGAAGAAGGACTTTCCTCTCGAGTTAGACACAACATTTATTTTAACGACATGTTTCTAAAAACGATTTGCTTGGACCTAAAATAATAATAATACTGGACACTATTACCACAAATTTAACGCCTTTACTTACTTATGTTCGATGGATTAGCGTGGATGTTATGAATGCATTTATAAAAATATGTACGTACTTATGAAGCGATTTAAACAAGTGTGTTTTTTCACATATTTTATTTTTTATGTGTTCAGGTAATAATATGCTTCATAATACAAGTTCTTACTCTTTGATAACTAATGCTTTAGCTTCTCTATATTATCACGCCATTCAACTTATAATTTTCAATGAATTTGTATTTGTCGTTCAATGACACTGAATTATTATATTGAGCTTAGAAATTAACTTTAAGACTTAACTTACCAATTAAGAATAATATGACTAATATTAAAACTATATTATTTATGCTATATATTTTCGAGTTCTAAAAATTATGTGAAGTTACAGCTGAAGTGTATTATTTGATAATGTAACATTGTTATTTATCTATTTCATATTTAATTCTTTTGAGGAGCAGTTATTCAGTACACAGCTCGTTACTGTAAACGAAAGTTGTAATCGGGAAAGGTAAACTTTTAAAATGGAGCTTATAGACGTAAACAATCCAGACATGGCCAGCTTCATAAAATACCCAAAATTGTATTCGTTTGTCGTGGGTATTTGGCCGGCCAGAAAAATCAACTGGTTCACGTATTACTTCTATCGCCTTCGTGGTGCAATACTTATTGAATTTATGATATACTCGTCTGTAATTGGTACAACAGTTCAATTTTATTATTCAGCAGAGAGCCTGGAGAAGGTGTTTCGATCAGGCTTCATATTTGTGTTTGCGTGGAGCGCAGCGCTAAAATATATCAACTTTCTTTTCAAAAGAGATGAAATTTTACAGATTTTGTCTGATTTGGATAATCCGATATTTGTTCCAATGTTTAGTAAACAGAATAAGTTCATTAAAAATTGGTCGAAAATTGCGCAATACTACTGCAAAGCATATGTGACTTGCGTTGTAATTGGAGTGATATTTTTTACGGTGTTTCCAATACTAGATATGAAATCTTCTTTAAAATATCCCGTGGACATGTGGTTTCCTTTCGACGTTACAAAGTCAAAAATATATTTTGCATTTACTTATTTTGTTGATTTCATGGGGATTGAAGCAATGGGAGCATTGAATGTTTGTTTAGATACGCTGCTGTGTGTGTTAACCAATATCGGAACAGCTCAGATTCAAATCCTGAAGGACACTTTAGAAAATGCAATCGAGTATGCTTGCGAAGGCGACGAAGACAACGAAGATTCTTTGCGTAAACGCCAGCCAAGTGATGATATGTTAGTCGAACTTTTAACACTGGAACAGGAAGCCAATTTAATTATTATTTTAAACCGGTGTATTAACCTTCATAGTGCAATAAATAAGTGAGTATACTGCGTGGTTTTATCAAAATATCCCTGAATTTATATAAACTTGAATAGGTTGTTTATTGACATGGAAAGTGCGTTTAGTCTGGGAGTTTTTACAACATTCCTTGCGAACACTTTGGTATTATGTATGAACGTTGTTCAAATGCGCTTGGTATATTTTAATATTTTTTATTAAAATTAAACTTGACGATTGTAATTGTAATTACAGGTTCCAATTCTAAGTTTCCAAGCTCTAACTCTAGTAGAATTTTCTGGTGACATTTTGATAGAGTCTTCTTTGTACTGTATTAACGGACAATTCGTTTTAACAGAAGTAAGTTTGATACCTAACTATTTTAAACACTTAATAAATTAAATATTAATATATTATCACACTTTTTACCCATTTTGTGTGTGGTACTCTGCTTACGCAGATCAACTGTGGGCTGTGGGATTCGAACTGAGGATCTTACGATTCACAGTCCAATGCGTTATCACGGAGCTATTCAGTCCATAATAATAATTTATTTTTTCTTCAAACGTCATAAAAGTACGTTGTTATGTATTTGTATTCAACAAGCAGAAGTTCAATATTGTCGCCGCCGGCGTAAAAGTGTATCCTTGGCAACACATTTACGCCGGCGGCGGACAAAGTAAAATATTATGAAAAATAGTTAGGTTGTAATTCAATAATTTGACAGTTAAAAATGAAACAAATAAACAAAAATAACAAAACAGCATATTCTACGGCAACTTGAAATGCTAGATAAGACAGAATATTTTTTGAAGTTTTGAGCATTTTATAATATTTATAATTTTATTTTCTATGTTTGAAGAAAAAATAGCATGTGTTATTCGAAGTAAATGTGTCTTTGGGTGCTTCGCATGTAATTGTTCGACTCGCTTCGTTCGTCGTTCAAACTTACATGCTCAGCACCCAAAGTATCACATTTACTCCTAATGACACAATATACTATTTTCTTAGCGTATATTCATATCTCAGAGATGGGCGAATATCAGTTTTTTTTTCAAATTCAAATATGAACTCGAATAATCGAATATTTTTATTAAATAATTCTTATTTGTATATCAAAGGCATTAAAGTATATTTTTCCATTAGAATAAATCATATGAGTATTAAACAATACTTTAGTGCCCAGGTATACATTAAATTTCTTTTTTCGAAATCTTTAAATTATTACAATTTAAACAATTTCTGGATTGCAGTGACAATTATAAAATTTTATTTCAACCTCTACCGGTTTCTACCCTCATGAGTCTTCTTCAAAACGCGAAAGTCAAACATTAAAAATAAACATGAAAAATAAAATTTGTTAATAATAAAAACATTTTAAAATAATAAATAATTAAAAACTTTTTTTAAGTAAGATATTCCATGTGTGTTAAGTACGAAGTCCGTTTTTAATTATTTATAAATTATTTTAAAATGTTTTTACTATTGACTTTACAACCATATTCACTTACGTTCACCATCATCCAGTACTATGTTCAGATCAGTCATATGTGCGTGGACTGCGATATTGTGTACGTATGAAAGTGTAACGCCACCGATTTCAAGCTGCGCTAATTTATTAAAGAAATCTTGAGTGAAAAATATGATTTTTAAAAACTATTTTTCTTGAAAAATGCATATTATAAGCTTGATTTCCGGTAAATGAAAAAATATCAGTACTTTTTTTTGACAACCCCATTATTTAAATATAATTGTACGACATATAGTTATTTCATATACCTTTGGTCACTGGTGGCAGCACAAGGCAGTTAGGACGAGTGACAATTGTTTCACTTAATTTGCATAGCATTGGTTGATGGCCAGGATGTAAATATACGAGCTCAACATAAAAAGACCTACTTCAACTCCTTGTAACATAATATACTATTATTGCAGAGTTTAACAATAATGGACAGCATTTACAAAGTAGAGTGGTACAGATGTAGTACCAGAGTAAAACGAATGTTGTGCATAATGTTGGAAAAAGCCAAGACACCCCACGTTCTTAAAGTGGGAGGGATTTTTGACCTAAACGTTACAACTTTACTGTCGGTAAATATCAAGCATCATTATTATTACTCTATAGTAGTTTATGTTGCTTAATTTATATTTAGAGCTTTATTGGCGAGTGAAGCGAGGTTATTATCCGTGCTAGCGTGTAAACTTCGGGTTATGGTCGAACATTTTACAATGTTTTATGATAAATAATTTTTACTTGTTATTCACTTATAAATACCATTTAACTCAAGCGCGCTATTACCTTCGAAAATGAAATTTTACGAGTTACTAATTGTCATCTGCATTGTAAAAACTTTACAATTTAGTATACGAGGTAAACAATGCACTATGCCACAGTAATGCTTAAGAGGCATAATTATACGGTTGGTAAATTAACATTAATAGGGGGATGTCGTGGAGAGAAATGAAAGCTGTATTTTCTTAAATGAAAAGGGGTACTTTTTCATTTGATTGGACAAATTGAATTATTCTTTATTCAACGATATAACATGTTCCTATACCCAAAATTAAAATTAATGTCACAAAATTCAAAGAAACATTAACATTTTCAATATGAAAAATGTAACTACAGGAAGGGCGTTGAACAAATCAAGTTATTGTTTTTATTATTTACACTCCTGTCATCAATTTCTCAAGAATTTTGGTCGATGTAAAGTCATTGTTGATAGGAGTATCAATAATAAAAACAATAACTTGTTTCGTTAAACGGCATATCTGAAATTTTATTTTCCATATTAGAAATGTTAATATTTCTTTTAACATTGTGACATTAATTTTAATTTTAGGTATAGGAACAAGTCATCTCGTTGACAAGAGAATACTTCGGGCTATTTAATTCAATAAACAAGTATATCTTTCCATGTAAGAAATTATAACTTTCATTCTCCCGCTACCTTCCAATAATAATTTTATTTTACCAACCGTACAATTATGTCCCTTTCCTTGCTGTATAGGTCTTTATAATTATTTTTTCTCTAAATTTATTATTTATTAGTAAGTACGTCTATTGTCTGGGTTACGACAGTATATTATTTTCTTATACCGGGAGTTTTTTATCAGTATATAGGTATAGGAATATGCCATTACATAGTTACAGTTAAAGTGATTGACAGCAATGTATTTTAGCATTTTTTTATGAGTATACATAGGGATAATTAAAACAAATGTCTTATTTGATAAAATTTCATTATGTTTGACTATTATTAGTAATCCATGTAAATTATCCCTATGTTTACTCATAAAAAAACACGCTTTAATAAATTGTTGTCAAACATTTTATCTGTAACTATAGCAATGAGATATTCCATGTTTACTAATAATAAAAAACTTCCGGTATGTAAAATAACGTGTTTTACTAAGAAATTAACATTGGTTGTATTTGTTTATTGCATAGCCTACTTAAATATTATAAAATTATTTCTTATATTTTCTCGAAATAATTGTTATAAATCATCTTATCACATTTATATTGTTGAAATGAAAAAAAAATTCTCTATCTAAAAGACTAAAAATTTGTATAAGTTACCATTTAAAAACAAACAAATTTTTACTACCATTTGAGAACCACTGGTTGAATTTTAATTCACAAAAAAATTGCATTTAAAAGTTGTTTAGGTTTAGATTAAGGTTTAGGCATTAGATTGTTTAATGTTGGCTAGTCGTTAGTGGATAATAATTTGTTTTCTCTATTTTCAGATGCTCCGATCAACTTTCTCGTTTTATACAGTCATGAGTAAATTATTAGAGCGCTTAATTGAGAAATAAATGGAATCATTATATTAGTAGTAAGTTTAGATATCTCAATTTTATACTTTGCTACTTTGTATAAGGCTGCAGGTAAACCACTTTTCACATTAATATTTTGTAATCAATATGTACGCAGAATACGAATAAAATTGAATCAATATTTGTAAGACGACCATACTTCGCAGTTATTGTTTCTTTTCATATTTTTTTAAAGGTATACAATCATGCTGTACATTCAATTTAAAATCTAATATTTACAAGAATGTATGTGTTGAGTTTACAGCGAGAGAATCAAAGGAAAATTTTGTGGGTGAATAATTTTCCGTGGATTTATTGAATTGAAGGTCTCGTGATCTACAGTCCAATATGTCACCACGAACTTTGTTCCTTTAGTTTATTATTTGTGTGGTCTCACTCAGATTTGTATGAATCAGATCAGTAGTAAGTCACAGGTAATTTCAAAACAGTCTTAATAGGTGTTCATGTAAAGAAATTTGCATATGTATTAAAATATTATGAAAAATATGCAAAATTTTTCCATAAGGGAAGTGCAGATTTATTAGCAGACTGAGTTTTTAATAACATATTTTTATTAAATGCTTTGTACTGTCGATTTCGTACGCCATTTTATCAACTTTAATGACACAAGAGTTTTTTTTTTTTTGCCGGATAAATTTCTATTTGTCATGAAACTTTGTTACCTAGCAATTTGATAAGAAAACTGTTTTAATAAAATTACGAACCCGCAGGTGGAGTGATTTTATTTTTTAAACAGAGTCAAATTGCTGTCAGGTGACAAGGTTGAGTTGTCAAACTGAAATTTATTCGAAGAAAATTAATAATGCTCGGGTGTAATTCGGCGAGATAATTTAACATTATTTATGAAAAGGTTTATTTAAAAGTGCAATTGGTGAAAAACAATTATTATAATATAATATTTTTGACATATAATGAAAATGACATTATTGTAGTTAGTATTTTGATCTGGTTGCTAGAAGGTAAATAACGGTTTATCATTTACAAAAAGGTACCTTCCTATTTATCTGCTGACAATACGATAAAATTGTTTTTTTACGGCTTACTTTACATTGGAGTTAAATTACCATATCATATTCCAAGTGCATGTTAAATTATCGACAATTACATGCACGAGGGATATTCGAGGGACTATTTCCCGATTAAAATTTAGCCAAACGCTGTTTCTCTCATAAAAAATAAAGCAAAATTTAAAAACTTTATTTGACAGTAAGTTAGAATTACATTGGTAATTTGCACTAGTGCAAAATTATCGTGTAATTTTTTGTTGATTGGACGACATTCAGAAATGTCAGAATTCTGATTGGCTTAAATTTTATGAGGGAAATATTCCTGGAAATTTATTTACTGTTTCATCAAGACAAGAAATCTTGTCTTGATGACTATGGGCAGGGCACGTTCAGCCGAACCTAGCAGCTAGATAGCAGTCACAGCTGAACGTATTGCTAAGTAACCGCTAGATTCCAGCAGCTAAACTAGCGAGCTAGTGAAATAAATTTGCCCTAGCTGAGCTAGCGAACTTTCTAGAACTGTCAAATGTATAAAAATTCATTTATAATATTATCAATATTAACCATATCTGCAAAAAAAAAAAAACTATAAAAATAACTTAAAATGTAGTGGAATATATTAAGTATTTGACATCTATTAATTACCAATTTTGTTTTGTAGAATTCTGTTATCAGAATTTGAGGTTAACTCCACCTAACTTGACTGACACAAGTTGACAGTAGCAGCAAAATTCCGTTCATGTTCATACTACTTTTCATTTGCTATCCGCTATGAACGCGACCTATTTCTTGTCTTGGGATTGATTTTCAAGGCAAGAATTTAAAAGTTTCTTATCTTGTTTCAAGAATTCTTGATATTTCTTGATTCTTGATATTTTAGGGGAATCTCCTTTTTTATCGCTTTATCCAATCCGAACACTCAAGAACGTAGCGTTGGCGTCTGCCCTTGCCTCTCCCTTTTAGTTAAATGTTTCTTAATTGAATCTAGCTAAACTTAACACCATCCACCTTCTTCCACTAGTTGAGAATCGGAAACGGTTTTAACCCATAATAATATTTCTCTCTCTCTTAATCTAATAAAAAAGTAACCAACTTGCCATCAATTTTAAGTTTTTTTCGCAAGTAATTGATATTTAAAGGTCGGAGCGATTACTAATAATTGTAAGTGGAAATTATAATTGATAATTGAATTTCGCTAAGAACAGCTTTATCTGTTAGAATTTTTCTGAGTTGTTCCTCTCAACAGCAATTCACTACATCTTCTTTTTTTTTTTAATATGCGGCTTCAACTACTTAGGTTATTCGCCGGAGTGATAGGCGATATGAGAATGAAGGTGTTTGCGTTGTAGTAAATCACAAACACCGATTTGGTGACGAGGATGGAGGTGAATGCGTTTTAGTTAATCGCAAACATCGATTTAATGCCAGCCCTGTCCGGGAATCGAACCCGGGACCTCTCAGCCTCAGAGGCGGCCTATTACATCTTTAAACGTAGTAATATTTCTGTATTATATCAAATATAAATTGGAATCTACTTAATTATTTTCTAATATATCTGATTTGAACTTCCAGGTTGATTACCTGAATAATAGTTAATTAATGAAAATATGGATAATAAAATATGATTCCACAATTTCACACAAATTAATTAAACAGCGTACGTACGTAAATTTTGCGAATTAAACCAGATACATTATTAGTATTTATGTGTAGAATATATATACAAATTATTAATTAAGTTTATTTTTAAAGCCGGGTATAATTTAAAATTAATTAAGTCTATACTTTGCATATACAAATATTCTATAGGATGTTCATTTTTAATATTATCGAACCAACATCTCGAGAACTTAGTATGGTCAAAAATCAATTGTGATGTGTTTTTTTTTTTAGAAAAACAAAACAACGGTTGAAAAATGTCATTTTTTGACATGTGTCATAATTTTTTGAAGAGATGAGCGTTTCTTGATAGTGGTGGTCCGTGTTCCTGCATTTACCGATTATAAATCTATAGCTGGAGGTATTGTGGTGCCCGCAACAGATTTTTTCTTGCAATTTTCTTTTCCTCCCTTACATGTGTACATGCAACTTATTATATGTCTATCGTCTATCATTATTCAACTGAAAATTATTTGAAACAATTATTTGTAATAAAATGTATTAAGTATATTGTATTTAAATTGTATTAGATTAATATAAATGTAATTATTTACAGTCAAATGAAACAATAATTGCAATAATTTAATATATTTTATTGACTTGCATTAATCATTAATCACTGTTGCCTGTCAAAACACAACATTCATAGAACATGCATTTTTTAATTTGCAGGTTAGTTAATTTTTTCATTCGTACCTCAATGACGGGTTTGTAAAAGTTTGTATTGTTCTTCGTACTAATACCGCCCGGAGTTTCCCGCATAACTGTCCCTCGTAATATCCGTCTCGAAACCTGAATTTCTTCGTTCGCGTGCCCCACATGATTACTGTTTGACAGCTTGCGTCTTTTCGTTATACTATTGGTCCGGAATAAACTTATGTCAACACTTTGGAACACGCAGTTAATAATAACCGACCGTACCATGTATACAGTCTGCGAGACTCTCCCGGAAAACTTATAGGGCATGACGCTAGATGTCATGGTGTTCTAAAAACAGGTGCTTACATAGCGTATAAGTTTTTATCAAACTTCACCAAATACCACTATGAAGGAACGCTCATCCCTTAAAAATTTTAGTTTTTAAAAAAATATATTTTTCAACCGTTTTTTGTATTTTTAAAAAAGCACTGGGTAACAGATTTAAACGAAAATCGCATTTTATATTTTTGAACCAATTAAAAGTGAGAATTTTTGGCGTCTCTACCAATCAAATTTCCAGTATAATCAAAACTTGATTGGTAGATATGTTAAAATTCTCACTTGTGCTTCTGATTGGCTCAAATACACCGAGCATAATTTTTGAAAAATCACTTTGACTTGATGTAGGTAATGGGTAAATATAATGTCCAGATATTGAATTATTAATGGAATAACTATTAAATACACAATTATGATCTCTCCAGCATCAGACGACAGCTCTGCTAATATTTGATAAACATAAAATATAAATAAATATATCATCACGCCTTTTACCCATTACGAGTGTGGCACTCTGCTTACGCAGATCTCGGTAAGTGATATATTTTTGCGTATGAAGTGCGGTTACTAGCCGTCAAATCATAGCCCCCAAGGATGTTAGTGGAGGGGGAACCACAGGGGTAAATTTAAATTTGTAACTGTCGGCAGTGGGATTCGAACTGAGGATCTCACGATCCACAGTCCGACACGTTACCACGGAGCTATTTACCCCTAATTTTGATAAATATGACAGAATGATATAGAATTCCATCCTGAAATTCACGGAATTGTTTCCATACGTACGCTTTTGAATATTTTGCGGAGTAGTACCTTCAAGCGCTTCGTCGATTTCTTAAATGAACTGCCAAAAAAAAGGGAGTTATAACATTTCGTTTTAAATTTGCAACTTTTACAAATTTTTCCTATCGTTGTTTATTTACATTCTATTTTGTTGCAATAGATACAACTGTAAAACATAAATAGTTATTTGTCAAATTAGAGAGGAAAGCTGTTCTTTTTCCCACTCGAACTGGAAGTTTGACTCATGAGCGCAGCACCAAAAATTAATAACCACTTCCCAAATTGATATATACAAAATATCAACATTTTCTGTTTATTAGTTTTTGAGAAACCGTAGCTCCAGAGATCCACATAGACCGGCAGACAGACACACAGACAACCATCATTACGAAACTATTGAAATTTTATTCTAGGGACCCTAAAACGTGCTCAACCACTGAAAACTCACTACCGAATTTTTCGCATGATTCCTCTTACAGGATGTGACGAGAGGTAAAAATGAACACCTAGCAAGTACATAAATATTGAAGCAGTTTAAAATACATATTTATTTATTTATTATTTATTAAGGATAACTCTTTGCCAAATGGCTTAGAGTCTATTTACATTTATTTACATATATTGTAATTCATTATGTCAAGTTTAGGTAGCTGTTTTTCATGTCTTCCGCTTCTTTCCTCTTTTTTTGTATCTTTTGAAACCAGTTTTTCCCCGTTCCCCCTTCATCTAGTAATGTTTTCTCTGTTCTTTCTTCTCTTCCTAGCTCTCTGCAGAATAGTCTCATATGTTCCAGCGTTTTCTCTTCTCTTCCACATAGCCTGCACATACGATCTTCTATATTAAGCCAGTATTTATTAGCATTTTCCTCGTTTCCACAACGGAATCTTGCTATTATTTGTATGTTGTTTTTCTCTTGTAAAATATATCATGGTATTCCTATTGCTTTTATTTCCTTAAACCTTGTGTTATATGACGATTCTTTAATTTTATTTTCTTGAAGTTGCATTTGGTTTTCCCAGTCTCTTTGTTGTACCGATTCCCATACACTCTCTTCATTTTGTTGTCTTCTTTCTATTTCATTTGTAGAGCATCCGTTCCTTTCATAGTATTTTTTTCTTGATTTTCCCCAGTTTGTTAGTTTGTTTTTGTCTTCTTCCCCTCTTTTGATATTTTTCCAGCACTCTTGTAGAATTGGGATTTCTATTTTTCGTACCCTTTCTTCGAATTTGACCGCCCATTTTCCAGTCTCTATCCTCAGTTTTGCTATTTTCATTTCATCCATTACTATGTAGCTCGGCGTACACCTGTCTAGACCAAGAATCCATTTTGCATACCTCAGTTGTACATCTTCTAAAATTTGCTTTTCCTCCCATCCATACACCTCGGCTCCATACATCAATATGCTTTTCACGATATACTCGAACATCATCCAGCGCACCCTCATATAGTTTTTGAATTTTTTTCTCCTAACCCCCAAATTTGTTTCATTGCTTTCCGTGTTTGATGTTCCAGATGTTTAGTCGGTTGATTATTTCTCTGAAACGTATAACCCAAGTATGTGAATTCTTTTACTTCATCAATAATTTCTTCATTCCATTTCCAAACTTCTTTCGTTTCCCTGCCTCCTCCTTTTTTAAACTTCATAATTTTAGATTTTTGTACATTAAGTGTTAGTTCCTTTTTCTTTAAATATAGTTGAAATCTTTTCATCATCGTCTTCATACTAGGTGGATCTTTTGCTACTATCACAATGTCATCCGCGTAGGCTAAAGACCAAATTTTCTTTCTTCCCATTACTATCCCGCCAGTCTGTTCTTTACTGAGGAAGTCTTCCAAATCTGCCAAGTAAAGTGAAAACAGTGTAGGGCTTAAAGGGCATCCTTGTCTTACTCCTTTTTCTGTCCAAATTTCATCTGTGTGTTTGTTGTTCACCTTTATCACCGAAATTGTTTCCTTATATATATTTTCTAAATTTGCGATCAAATGCCCATCTATTTCCATTTTCTTTAGACTAGTGAAGAGAATATCTCTGTTGACATTGTCAAATGCAGCTTTCAAATCAACAAAAAATGCATAAAGTTTTCCTCTACCATTGCAGATTTCATTTTCTACAATTTGATTCAATATGTAGATATTATCTGTTGTTCGTCTTCCTTTTCTGAATCCTCCTTGGTTTTCTGGAATCAGACTTTTGGATATTATTACCTCTTCAAGTTTTCCTTGTAGAATCATGGCGTAGATTTTGAACGACGTATCTAGTAACGTTATTCCCCTGTAATTTTCTACTTTGTGAGTGTCACCTTTTTTGTGAATTGGGTTTATTATACCTTTTTTTTAAATACATAGATAATGGCAAAAAAAATGTGGTCAATTTTGTGGTCATTTATAAGTACTTTAGTTGTGTAGTGTACAGCGAGGGAATTCCTATGAAGCCACATAAATGGATAAAAAATAGGTGAAAAAACGACATTCCAACTGGCGGCCAGCGTTTTTATACTCACAGTTATCCAGTGAACGAAACATCGTTTATGGCGTCAGTACAATATTAAATACTGTACGGGCAGCGCCGGCGGGCCGGTGACCCTGTGCGTCCGTGGGGAAATTTTACAAATGCAAAGAGTGATGCGCTTCTGGAAGCGGCATGCAAAACTTGCAGTTATTGTATGTTGATACTGAAAAGATTTCAAACTTACGAACAATATTGTTGTCACATAAATAGATTTCTGAAGTATTGTAAAATTAATAATCAGAAGAAGCATACCATCAACCGGAAAAATAACTTCATAAATTGAAATATTATTTAATAATAAATAAATATACCATCACGCCTTTTACCCATTATGGGTGTGGCACTCTGCTTACGCAGATGTCGGTACGTGATATATTTACCTCCCGCCTACCTCTAGGTAAGGGTGGTATTGTTTTTGGTCAAAAAATTGGGTAGTGAGTTTTCAATGGATAAGCACGTTTTAGGGTCCCTACAATACGATTTTACTATTTTCGCGATGATGTCTGTATGTATGTATGTATGTATGTATGTATGTATGTATGTATGTATGTGTGTGTGTGTGTGTAGTCTGTAGCAATTTTTTCGTCTCGCATAACTCAAATACTATAATACCAAAAAATACAATTTTTTGAATTATTGCTTCTTATATTTAAATGAAGAGCTGATTAGATTTTGGATAAAATTGGTCGACCGGAAGTAGCAGTTTACTTGAAGCCCTTAACAGTTTTTCGTGAAAAACACGGTTAAATTTCCTTTTTCAACAATTTATGTTATTTTGAAAGTTGAAGAATATTTAATTCTACATTTGTTTTGATTACACTAATTTTAATAATTTTCATTAGCTTTAGAGATAATAAAATATAAAGAAATTAGATTTCACAAATCTTGCATTCCTAGTACACCATGGAAAATTTTCAATTTTTTACGAAATGTGACACATGTCATTGTGATTGTGAAGCTGTTTTCTTAGTAAAATATATGTCAAAAAATTAAATAAATATACGAAAGAAAATAAAAATTCTCAAATATAAATAGAAAATAAACAAATAAGAAGGTATGTTTCTGTATAATCAAATACTATTTTGTACCGTTTAAGAGTAGTATTGGGCGGGAGGTTATGTGCTGGCCACATCAGATTTTTTTGCTTATGAAATGCGGTTACCAGCCGTCAAGTCATAACAACCAAAGTTGTTAGTGGAGGGGGAACCACAAGGGTGAATTTAAATTGTCAACTCTCGGTAAGCTTGCTTAAAAAATCTGGTGTGGGCAACACACTATTTTCTTATACACATAATACCAACTGAACATGTATGTGATTTTTTCTTTGCATAGGTATTAATTAATAATATCCAGTCTTTAAAACTTCTAACTAATAATGCAAATATTATTATTTTATGATATTTCGAACGACACATATTTTTGATAAATTATTTGACACGTTTGACACATAGATGTTAAAAATGTTTTAATTCCTATTTACATTGTAACTAAGATTATTAAAATACATATATTATTAAATATATAGGTAAATCAGTTTTTCTCAAAATTAGAAGCAGCACAAGAAATATGCGAATAACATTTTATATTCCAAATAAATCTTTCATTTGAACCTTTGATCACAGCTGATTCTATTTTTAAAAAAATGGAATTTATTATTTTGTTGTCCAGTAAACTTCATCTTCCGGTTTTTCAATTTAATTCAAAATCAACTCAGCTCTTCATATATTCATGAAACTTATAAATTCCAAGTTTCGTTTCCATATTTTGTCTCGTTCATGAGATATTGCGCACACGGACATCCCTTTATCCTCACACACACACAGCATTGAAAAATTGATCATAACGGATTCAGTGGACGTTACGATAAGTAATTCCGCAAAAATCTCGTCAGCGATTTTTTTCATGAATCCAATTCTTCCTTATACACTTTGTATAAGAAATTAAAAATGTAATTATTGAACAATCTGTATGTGATAAGTATGATTTCATGATTGATATTTGAGTTTTGAGAGAAACAAAACATTTTTGTTTTATAAATTTGTTGTCTGATCAATAGTAAACTATTCTGTTATATGTAAAGACTTTTTTCAATCACTCTGTATATGAATTACCAGAAGAGAAATTTGAACATTGATCTGAAGCAATTTGCGTTTATGAAATAGGAATTCTGAGCTTGAGGCCATTGTTTTGTTGTCAAAACATGAACAAGTTTCATGCATGCATTATTTATGAGTAATAATACCGCAGAGAACGGAATAATTGAACAGTGCCTCATCTTTGCTGCTGATATTTGCTTGTTTTCGCTCCGGGATTCAGTGCTTCCGATTCTGATTCAATTACCGGTACGCTGGGTGCTGGGTTATTCGTAATTCGCGTGCTGTGATTACACTGCATCAGTTGGGGCATTAGAAATGTAACTGTGAATTAAAATCACTAAGAATTCGAATATAAATCATTTGGAAATTTGGGTGTTTCCGCGGTAAACCACTGACGACGTAACCAAGACTGTAAAATAGAACTAAGAACATTGGGCATTCAAATTATCAAAAGATGGCGTTGTTCACAATTCAGGAAAGCTACATGTCAAATTCATTTTGTATGCTCATGAAATTATCAGTGTTTACTGGACAATACATAAGCGAAACACAATTCTCATAAATAACTACGGAGATTACAATAACACACTGACGGATTATCACAGACTCACTGTTGTCCGCCGTTAGCCTGGCATCCCCCTATACCAGCTGTCTACTTTTTCTTGAGCTATAGGAAATACAATGTTAATATTTTAATTTCGCTTTAAATTTTTATTAATTTTAGAGCAAAAGTATATATATATATATATATATATATATATATATATATATATATATATATATATATATATATATATATATAGGTAAAAATGTTCAGAATTAAGAACTGCACCAAATGAGCTTAAATATTTTGATGCGATAAATTTTTGCATGTCATGAGATAGATGTAAAATAAAATGTATACTTTTTAGATATTTCCAGAGTGCCATGGTAAACAAAAATACGAACAGTTGTATTGTTTAAGTTTATTTAATTTCTGGCCTTATAGGGCATGTAAATTTAATTCTGTTTATTGATTCTGATGTAGAATTTTATGATCTCTCAACTTTACTTGAAACTTTTTGTCTAATATAATTTGTTAAGCAGGAAATTACAACAGTATGATTTTACATGTAAAAGTCCTATGTTCCGGGGTCGCGGTCAACACCCTGTATGTACGGGATGCAATTTTAAAAAATTGTGGAATATAATAGACGCCATTTTCTAGGCACTTTATACTTGGGGAAGTTCTTCTACTATAATAGCTTGGTACTTTGTCTCTGGTCATACTCTACATACAATATGCAAATACCCTAAGCAGCAACTTTTAATCCTATATTTACATATTTATCTCGGACGGCTCGGCAGTTACGAACTTAGTTGACCGTACCCTGAGCCGGACAGTTACAATTACGTAATCAGTGGTGCCCATATGCAAAAGTGGATATGCGTAAAAAAAGCTTACATTTGTACTAACGACGGTTCTCTTTATACTATAATTCCATCGATGTTTTAATATTAATTAATTTATTTAAAATATACAACAATATAAAGCACGTCTCTTACACTCCGATAAACAGTAAAAATCATATCGAACAAACGGATAATTTGGGCAAATTACCTTGCTAAATAACTATAACCCTTGAAAAAATCCACGTGGCCATGGATTGTTGCCGTGCTTAAGGTAAATCAAACCCTGTGAAGTTAGCATTCCTACGACCCAAATTTCTTCCAAGAAACGTATTGTTATTATATTGAATAAAACATATGATTATGTATCTTCGTTACTACGACACCGATCATGACTTCCACAGCTGCCATTTTTTTTTACCCCTATGGTTTTTACTCCACTATCATTCTTGAGGGGCGAGAATTAAAGCGTGAATTAAACGATGAAAGGGCCTAGCGGGATAAGATAGGTGTGGTTGCCCCCGGGGGTTTTTGCTTTTCCATCATTTTATTCGTGTCAAACACCAAAAAATAAAAGATTCTGCACAGTTTTTAACCTAATAATACCCCTCTTTGCATTGTTATTGAAGAAATTCAGTTTTTTTTAATTATGTTATTGATTATTATTTTTTTCGTACGATTGAACAAGTTATTATAAGCTTGTATAATTTTTTTATTATTGTTTACACTTCGAGGAGTATGTATGATTTTTTTTTAAATTTTCCAAAGTTATTTCGATAGTAAAAAAATTAATTATTTATAAAAAAATCTCAAAAAAAAAGATTTTTTCATAAACAAGTTGCTGTTTCACAGGGTTTTTATAGGATTTCTGGGTCCGACTACTCATCAAATATAGTCCATTATGTGACCTTTAAGAAGCACTTTGGATCCTTAAATTATCTTTTTCCGTTTGGCCGACAACTTGATTTAACTGAAGCTACTTTTTGGAAATAGTTAAATTATTTAATCTAAATCACATCAAATGAGATACAATAAAGTTTTTTATTATTTCTTTTACTTTTTAATTGATTTTATATAATTACATTATCAAGAAATACACATCAATTAGTAAAATTAAACGAGATATTTGAGATATTTTCAAAAATACTATCAAATGGTATCAGAACTGACCCCCAAAAATACATTTTAATTTTTGTCGATCATAGCTCCTTCTATAGCCAAAAAGACTTTTATCCTGGGTCAACTCAATGTTAAATTTTCTGGAGAATCTAAATCTGAAATAAAAAGTGGGGGTTCCTATTTAAGTTTTTTATCCTCCCCCACCCCCACCCTCAATGGGTGGCGTTGGGGGGTCGAGTTTGTTATCATTGGGAGAACTCCGTTGAGGCTAACAACTTTCATTGTCCACTTTTTTTATACGATGCGCAGTTTTCGAGATATTAACAAAAACAATTTTAAATGAACCACCCATGAGGTACATATATAGATAATATGATTTAGAGTAAATAATTTAACTATTTCCAAAAAGTAGCTTCAGTTAAATCAAGTTGTCGGCCAAACGGAAAAAGATAATTTAAGGATCCAAAGTGCTTCTTAAAGGTCACATAATGAACTATATTTGATGAGTAGTCGGAACCAGAAATCCTATAAAAACCCTGTGAAACAGCAAATTGTTTATGAAAAAATCTTTTTTTTTGAGATTTTTTTATAAATAATTAAATTTTTTACTATCGAAATAACTTTGGAAAATTTAAAAAAAAATCATACATATTCCTCGAAGTGTAAACAATAATAAAAAAATTATACAAGCTTATAATAACTTGTTCAATTGCACGAAAAAAATAATAATCGATAACATAGTAAAAAAAACTGAATTTCTTCAATAACAATGCAAAGAGGGGTATTATTAGGTTAAAAACTGTGCAGAATCTTTTATTTTTTGGTGTATGACACGAATAAAATGATGGAAAAGCAAAAACCCCCGGGGGCAATCACACCTATCTTATCCCGCTAGGCCCTTTTTCTTTTCAAGTGACTTGAAATTGTCTGTATAAATGATGTACTAATGAGTCTATTTACATGATAAATTTTTTAGTGAATTAAAACAACCAAGTGTCAAATGTTCAGTTATTCCAACATAAATGTTTTCATGAAATTTTTAGAAGTATATTCAATTGTTTATTTTTTTTTATTCTTAATTAAGCCTTTTTACATAATGTAATGGGTCAGTACGCTCTGGCTCAGACAGCGTAGACGATGACTCATCGCTCCAGAGAGTTGGCGAACTGTTCTATGACAGAAGCAGCGAGAAAAATCTAGACTACCAGAGTAAACGCGCTAGCCTACCCAGGGATGTATTCTACTTCGACATGCTGTTCAGGAAATATCGTGTATAGTAGAAATAAATAAAACGTTTGCATAGAGAATATATATAGTGTAAATAAATATTTCTTGTGTAATATTCTTAATTTATTATTGATTTATTGTTATTTTGCGTTTATTAAAAACTGTTTAAAAATAACGCTTAGTTGGTAGTGCAGTAGAAGAAGAATTTTTTAGAAACTTTTGAAAGTACCCCATATAACAGATTTTCGTTGTTAGTTTTACGTGACAAGTCGATTCATATATCTCTCTTATACTAACGCCATTGTGCAAGAGAAGAAACTTTTAAAGTCACTGGAAAAGAAAAACTCCTTCGTGTAATGCACGCTTAACTGCTGGTTACCGTACTGTATTTCATTTACAGAGACCTACTAAAATATATGATATTTATATTAAAAGTTCAAAACTAAAAATTTTATTATCATTAATCTGTTATAAAAAATATAAATATATACATAGTTGTAATATAAAATAGTGTATTGTGCAACAAGTGCAGAAAGTTATCTATTTCACGCGAATTGAGAAAGTTTAACACGAGACGAATTCGAGTACTGAAATCACACGACAAGTAATTCTGCACGAGTTGCATATTATACTTTTCTACAATCATAATTTTGTGTTGTCAAGATTTAATAATAATAATTCTTACTCTTCAGAAACAAGAAATGGCAACTCAAGCTCAAACTATTTGACGATTATGATTGCAGCGTGAAGGCAGCGCAGCGCAAGCGCAGATGTGTTACCAACTATAAATCTATAGATTGTAATATAAAAATTAATAACATATTTTATTTTAAAAAATGTTTGTAACCTCAATATTGAAAACGAAGATTTATATAAACTTCGAAACTTGCGTGTGGAATAATTGGCTACGCTATTCCACACGATTTTGCGAATGTGGAGAAAGTTAATTTTCAGTAGTGATTGTAAAAAATATTTATTTACATACCAAAATTGCGGGAACGCTTGATTCCCGCAAGCTCGCGCTGCCATAGAACGAAACCGAGTTCATGCAAGAGATTTGTGCAATAATTTTTGTACGAAAAGTACAAAACTAATAACAGCCCATTCAAAGAAGCGATGATGTTCAAGAAGTTATTTTGAAAATTGTCAAAGTTGCACTGTAAATATAAACATACAAAATAATTTGTCTAATATATCAGAAAACAATTAAAATGTTTTTAATATTTACCGCATTTAATTGCAAATATATTATATTTCTTATTTATATTGAGATAATTAAACATTACATTTGTAGGTTATGTATTTTACAGCTATGTCATATCGGGTAGATATTATTGTCAACATTGGTAACCAAATGCACTTGTGTAAAAGGATTTCGGATGTTCGGACTAAACAACACATTTCAATGTATGAGTACAAAAAATAATTTTCATTACTTCAAAACTTTACGAATGAATTAACAATCTTTCATACAGGCGCTCTTTGTCTGTGTAAATTTCCAGCTTTGAGAAAAAGAGAGAATGCTTGGTAAAAGTGTGTTTAATTTTGAAATTGATTTCAATATTCAATTCTACGGCTATTTTACTTAATTCTACAGAAATTTACCAAAGCCAAGGTCGTAGACGTGAGCAAAAGCCTATGAAAGGAAGGTCCGATTACTAGTTAGTAGCCTGTGCCTGCAATGAGCATCAAGACAGCCGATTGAGGCAGAGAACTGCTAAATCGAATTTGGCGTACTGTAGATGTCTCACGAAACTCAGATACTTACCACAAATTCAATGACACGTCAGCGCGTTGTTGCTGAAACTTTAAAAGACGAAACAGATAATGAAATTCGGTATTGAATGATTGTGTTTTTCGCATCTTAAAAACACAAGCGTAGTGGCTCGTGTACCACTGGATCGGGCTCTAGTCATCCTCTAAGGATATTTTATGAATAAGAAAACAAGGAAAGACGATTCGCACGCGACAAGCATGCTGACAAACATTACACAGGCAAGTATCAACGGTCGCTTTACTGGTTTACTGCCTTTGTCACGACAGTCAAAGGGTTTGTTTACTAAACACGAGACGTGATGACGTGAACGGAGACAGTGGCAGAAAGTTGAGGAAGGAGCAAGAACATTTAAGAAGATTTGAAGTTTATAAATATTGCAGTTGTTGCTTCATAGATTCTGTGTGCTCAAATCCAGCTTAAATTATTTATATGTGTTTGTGATGTATGTAACTACAATGAAATACAAAACATTCAAAAATAAACGTTAAACTTGCAACACACGCTTCACACATGTGTATCTGAGGTTTCATCTAGGCAAGGGGTTATACTCCTGGTCAACAATGGGGTATTCCAGTATAATTGAATTTTTCCAAAGTAATACATTTTTGTCTAGTTTGTATCACAATCTGTATTTTACACTTCTCCGCTTTGTCCAATGTATAGGGTATTACAATTTTCGTATTTAATTTTTGTAAATTCCGTTTGATCTTTCTTTTAAGGCTTTAATGCATTAGTGCATAAGATCCGATAAAAGTGCCATTTCGTTATAAAAATAATCTTATTAAACTTATTAAACAATAGGTCTAATAGTACGTATATTTTTTGTATTTGAAGAAACGTGGATATATTTTCTTTGTTTGTTTTTTATATATTTTATTATTTTGCCTTCCTTAGGTTTATTTTATTTATACAAACTTCATGAAATATTCCTATATCATATTTTGTCATCGAAAATTACAAGATACAGAAATATCAGCAATTATATTTCAAATTCGTTATATCGGATTCCGGGCGCATATGAAAACTAATGTAAATGTTATTTTTATAATTTGAATGTGCTTGTTACGAGCTGATGTCATCTCTATCAAGTTTATCATAATTATCTCGGTAAAATATTTAATGTTTTATAATGTATGAATAAATATGGAAAATAACATTGACTATCCTGCAAGTGCTTAGCTTTTCATGAAACTATGACAATCAGAGCAGAAATAAATACAAATATACACTTGAAGAAATAAAAACGCAGCACTTGTAATGTACCAAAAATGGATAAATTTCAGAGTACCATAAATTCAGTTGCATTTGGTTGAAATTAGATGAAACTTTGAAATGTTCTCTTCAATGTGATGCTAGTTTATAATAATTAGAAGGAAATAGCACTTAGCACAATTAATTTGCGCTATACTAGTGTAAACGCTAAGTCACCACACAGAGATTCCAAAATTTAATAACGTAATAAGTAATGTCAGCATGTAGAGAGAGTTCAATACTCGATAGTGTAATAATTAAAAATGCATGTGTAAGTAATTGTCTAAATTTAAACTGCTAATATATGTCATGTTTGCTGACTTAGCGTTGACAGAATTATTAATTATTGAGTAATTAGGTTACATTGTTTGAGTAATATTATTTAGTTAGCACTTATTTTGTTGATGTAGAATTTGTAGTAACACATATAAATATTAGCATGTAAGTAAGTAGAGTATACAGTAAGTAGAGTATTCAGTATTCAGTATTCAGTAGAGAGTACACAGTAAAGTCAGTTGTAGAGTACGTTCATCGTTTAATAAAGAATATGTAAGTTAAGCTACGAAATCAAGTCGTTTTATTGTTGCTGACTCCCAGTCTCGACGGGACCCCGTTGTTAGAAATGGTGGCAGCGGTTTTGGGTTCATGTGTCAGACCAGAGTGGCCTTTACACACTGTATTGGTTGCTCGCGGGAGTCAGCATGCTACGAAGATAGTTGAAGTCGAGAGTTGTGGCCGATAAATTGTAGAAGACACAAGAAGAAAAATGTACGGTCAGAGAAGATTCCATCATAATGAGAGAAGACACGTACAATGTTACAATTGTGGCGGAAACCATTACGCCAGGCAGTGTTGGCAACAAGTTATCAATCAAAGGAGAGGCTACGAAGAACACGAGCGCTACCGAAGATATGAAGAGAATCAACATGCTACGATGTATGAAAATCAACAAAATTACCCGGACGAACAAGAAAGAAAAATAGAAGAACCATTCGATATAGAAAAAGAGACAATAAAATGCTGGTTTAGCAAATTAGCAAGAGCCCATTTATTAGGTCAGGAGGAAGAAACATATAGAATTTGTGAACATCTTGGCGGCTTCCCAACCCCTGAAGGCGTTTTAAGATGTTTCGGATGTCGGATGCCCAAGAAAAACTACTGCGTTTGCAAAAGAACTAAGGAACAAACAGATGAAATTGAAGTTGCTGTACCAGAAAATACGGAAGATGAACACGAGAAAGAACCTGAAAGCGCTACTGAGGTAATTCACGAGTGTGTTAGTTGTCTGTTCCCAAAACGGGATTGCTGCATTTGTGCAGAACAGAAAGAAAAACAACAGAAACCACAAGAGATTGCCAAAGAAGAATTCTGCGAGAAAGGGGCGGTGGACTCCGCGGCAGAAGAGGTTGAATTGGAGGAAGAAATATTAGAAGATTTTAAAGCTGAGGGTGCGTTAGAGAGGGCACCAATCGTTAGTATCCTTATCAAAGACGAATTCTGCGGAAAAGGAGCGGAGGACTCCAAGGCAGAAGAGGCTGAAGTGAAGGAAGTAATAATTGAAGATTTTAAAATGGAGGAGAGTGCGAAATCCGAAGAAAGTGAACTTTTCCAAAAAATCAGATAAGCAGAACAAAAAATCGAAGCGCAACCAACCAATTCAAGGTCAACATTACACAAATCCAGGGAGAAAGCATGTGCCAAAGAAAATTGTGCATCATAATATAAACTTTAGAAGGTGGTGGTGTTTATATGGACAATTTTGTGGAGATGAACATTTTTAATACACTTTCGTGAAGTGTTTTGGTTTTAATGATATTTAGGTATTAATATGTAATTATATTGTGGTATTAGTTTTTAATATGTGTCTTTTTATGTATAAAATTGTGCTCCATGCGGAAGCAAATTTTCTAAAAAAGGGAGGTATGTAAACGCTAAGTCACCACACAGAGATTCCAAAATTTAATAACGTAATAAGTAATGTCAGCATGTAGAGAGAGTTCAATACTCGATAGTGTAATAATTAAAAATGCATGTGTAAGTAATTGTCTAAATTTAAACTGGTAATATATGTCATGTTTGCTGACTTAACGTTGACAGAATTATTAATTATTGAGTAATTAGGTTACATTGGTTGAGTAATATTATTTAGTTAGCACTTATTTTGTTGATGTAGAATTTGTAGTAACACATATAAATATTAGCATGTAAGTAAGTAGAGTATACAGTAAGTAGAGTATTCAGTATTCAGTATTCAGTAGAGAGTACACAGTAAAGTCAGTTGTAGAGTACGTTCATCGTTTAATAAAGAATATGTAAGTTAAGCTACGAAATCAAGTCGTTTTATTGTTGCTGACTCCCAGTCTCGACGGGACCCCGTTGTTAGACTAGGATCATTCAAGACAGCACCGCAAATTTTTCTAATTCAAATAGTTTGCGTTATCTTTGTGGTCTATTATTGTGCTGTAAAAAATTGTGCTACTTTCTTCGCGCAATAATAAATTTATTTGTTTTTGATGCCAACTTACGCCTGGCACCGCAAATTTATTTTTTAACAGAAATAATTACATGAGTATTTGTGTTAAGATTGTGCTCCTTTTTAAAAATTTTAAAAACTTTGTTTTCGTTCAAGTAAAACATTATAATTTAGTACTATTTTGGGTGGCGCTAAATTCCATATCGAACTTTATGTATAAGAAAGTAGCACAACTTTTTTTAACAGCACCAAGGAGCACAAAGATCTCAAATCACTGGAAAAATAAAAGAAAAATATTAATTTTGCGATGCTATCTTGAATGGCGCGATGTACTATTGATACGTGATGTACTGAGACATGCACCGTAAGTAGTGGATCATTCATTTTACACATGGAAAATTAAGAATAGTATCATTTCACTACGTGTGTACTCAAGGGTCGGTTTATCAATCGACAGTTATGTTACTGTTATGGTAATCCGCTTGTTAAATATAGACAAATATGTATTATTTATGTTACTGTTAACCTTTGATTAACAGTCGATTTTAAATCAGGCATAAGTGAAATGAAATTTATAATTCAAGTTAGGGCTAAATAAGAAAGGAATTAAAACGTATTAATTACCTAATCCCTATACTCCATATACTGGGGACTAAAATATTCTAGTCTATATTTATAGAAAATATAAATATGTAATTTAGTATATTAGAAAGCTTGAGTCTGAGTTCCGATACCACAGCTGCCATCTATGATCGACTAGAACCTTTCCTACTACATATTCAACATTTGTACCTGGGGACCATCTTAAAGTAGATCAACTTTATGAATATTTCCCATTTACATAATAGATATATCTATTTTCATTGATTTTATATACTTCGTACATAGACTGATCATTGCTGTATTAAATTCGTAAACCACCCAGTGCCAACTTCCAATAGATGTCAGTACTGGAACAAACCTCATTCTGATTTTTTGTATTGATATTTTCTGTTACGTTCATTCCACATTTCTTTGCAGTTCTGTATTGATTCATTTCTTATACCTTTTTACGAAGTATATAAAATCAATGATATTGTCAGTGAGTATAGGGTGGGTTTAAACGAGTACTATCTAATACGCAAGACTTGAAACCTCGTGTAATGTTCATTTCTTAAAATAGTGCAATGAGTGAATTAGCAGAGATATGAACCAAAATTCTTTTTTGGGTTAGCTCGCGCTTTTAATAAATAAACCCAAGCCAAGCGTAGAACACACGCCCGACAAACTCAAATCTCAGTACACATTTTTAATGAAACCTTTTCATAAACATTTATTCGTTTTCTGGCTAGCTTGCTTAAAAACGTCGTGTAGCGGCATCTAGTGAGGAATAGAATACCCATATTGGTTCATATCTGTGCTAAGTCCGCCAATTTAGATCGTTGCACTTACACTAGTTGACAAATGAACATTAGGCAAGGTTCTAAGGATTGAAAATTGGATAGCACTAATTGTATTTTAGGCAGATGCATATATTTCCGGGATATTTGACGTGGTTAAACAAGTTTCTTTAGGTGAACCGCGATTGACGTAGAATTACGCTGCCGCAATAGCGGCGTTGTTTAGAACTACATTCCTATATACCCAGTTGCAGATTTCTGTGATGTCTGTATCCTTATAATTTGTTATCTGTACATCGATGTAACACATTTTTCCTGAAATTAAATCTTTGAATATACAAATTAGATATATATTTTATAATTCACACAAATTATTAGTGCTAACAAAGAATACACTTTTGTAATACACATTTGTAAATGGGCGCAAGTACTTGTATACATAGGTATTGATTTTTCCTTTTAACGTAGTGGGCCAGAAGTTTTACAGTTGCTGTGTTTTCATTTTACATAATTTTTATTCATTGACATAAAAAGTGACGTACAAATAGTAAAAGTAATATTTTGTAAATCATATTTAAAATTCTTAATTATAAATATTAAATTCCAAATTATATTGAATCAGTGAAAGCATATACATATTTAAAATTACATGTACCGGCAATATGAATATGCTTCGATAGAATAGCAGGGGGTGCTGTAATGTAGTTTTACCTCTTTAATATTTTCTCAAGGGAAATCAACGATTACTTTACCTCCTCTCCTCAGAGTCGGCCCCTAAACATATTATAAAATGTTTAAAAATGTACGAAAGCAATTCGAAATGAATAGAGCCTTCCCGTTTGTTACGATTTGATTTCGAGGTAAATCAAAAATAAAGATTAGTGCATTGTCAGCGCGATCGATTGATGAAAAGAGCCAACAGATGCAATAATAGTGTTAATGATGGGTAGATTTTAAATTCGACGAAACGTAAATTGTAGAGTTAAAACGAGCAACAGGCAATTCGTGTAAGAATTTGTTAGCGGCTAGCGTGGAATTGGTCACTGGAGAGAGTTTTTGTGAAATTTGAAGGTTTCGAAAAGTGATTTAGTTTACGTGACACGTTTATTTAACGGATTAGTTTCCACCTACTACTGGCATAAATACCGAGAGAATTTCATCGTTATATTAACGGATTAGCAGCTACAAATTCCATTAATTACACGAGATACACTTTTATTTGAAGGAAACAGGGGCATCGCTGAATGCGTAAGTGTTGGACTCTTTTATCAATCGATTGGTGCTTTAATGCAAGTATTTCTTTATAGCCTGTTTGTATTGGGCTAAGATAGTCGTAGAAAATATAATTCACGAGTCGGCGGGGTCAGGCCCGGAGTAAGGAGTTCCCTCATCGACAATACCAGCGAGGAAACGATAGGCGTGTGTTATCATCGGGACGGATACCCACCTCGCGCCAACAATCAAAAGCGGGGTCACTATTTACGAATCCTACAAATCGGTCGGTGACGGACCTGTACTCCGCGTAAACTGCTTCAACTCGTCGAAACTCATATTGTAAGGGTAGCAACCTGGTGTTTCAACTGCGATAGATCCTTTATTCCGTCAATATTATATTGTTAACCTGATTTTAGGGTATTTACCTGATATAGTAATTTAGTCTAATATATATTATTCATCTGTTGTAAAGCCAACCAGCGCTGTGCTATACGTTCTAAGTTTAGAAAGGAGGGCCGCGATTTTAAGAATGCATTCGTTCAAATCGATGACAGGTTGTCGGTCCAAGTCAGTCAATTTTAGCTGAGCATTACATCGTTGTATGGCTAATTTAATTTTGCAATATTTTGTTGTCAATTTGTAATAGCAAAGTTCAAGTCAATTTATTATTCGGTATAAATTAATATATAGTTTGGAATTACTTATTATTCTTTAATTTTTTAGTATTAATAAATTTAGTTTTAGTCAATAAATTCGTTTCTCTGCAAAACCCATTTATCCTATATAAAACTCTTTTACTGTTCGGGGTTTTAAAAGGTCGGGTGTCGAATTTAATCACCGGTGAATAGTATGGCGCCCTTATATAATTACAGTTTATAGAATCCACCCCTCACTCGAGACTGAGTTAGCGGACCGGTAGGTTAAGTTACCAAGAAAAATGGTAACACGTTAAAAATACCATAGGATAGGTAATTGTAACAATCTTTCTAATAAATAATCTGATGTGACCAAAACATTATTGACAATAATGTATTTATTACAATTACAACTATACACAGATTAGAATACTCTAATTTTACAAAAATGTCAATGTTCTTGTTCTTATTACAATAATAAAAAATTATAATCTCAAACAATTTTCAAATAATCTGATGTGCCCAGCATACGAACTTCTCGCTTAAACAATTTTTGAACGATACAAAACAGAAAAAAAATTTCAGTAATAATATAACAGAGTTCGATAGATTAGAAAATAATTTTCCAGTATCCTATGGGCTTTCGTGGTTATTGCCAAATGGCAACAAGTTTGAGAAAGATTCTGGAAAATTATTTTCTAATTTGTCGAACTCTGGAGTTATATTTAATTAAATTATTTTTTTTATTTCATCATCATTTTTTTCTTGTGTTGATAACTATCTGACAACTGATATTTGTCAACAAAAACAAAAAAGCTACAGAGATTATTCCCAGGAACAATCAATAGAGCTTTATTCAATAGTTATATTATGAATGCTAAGAATTTAATCGATTTTTGACATGTCTAATTTGTGAAAAAAAAATTGCTTAAAAAGTGTTTGAGTAAATAATAATTTGAAAAAAAATTATCTTTTTTTATTATGTACGATAACACTTTTCAAAAAGCAAAATTTTATAAAGACATTTAATCGATTCAATTCTTTAGCACGAGTGGTATATGTCAAAATTATTTCATGAATTCATATCCTAAACTTTAAATACTTGCCGAAGAAATTGTAGTAAAACTTTGATTTTGTTTGACACATTTTCACATAAATAAATCTGTACACACATAAACAAAAAGCACCATATAATTTTGTTGATATATTGTTACTATAGCATTGTTTGTGTTTCTTTTTACTTGTCAAATAAATGTCAAAAATTTGTAAATAAAAATAGCTTGAATTAAATAATTCATCATGTTTGAAGGTATAGAATACCAGTTAAGGTAAAAATCTAATTATCCGCCTAATTATGCCTTCAAAATGTTCAAAATTTGCATATAAAAGCTAGATTCAATTTAATTGCGATAAAACAGCATGCTGCTGTTTAATAACTTATCTAAAATGCACAACAATGGAAAATAAGACATATTGATTGGTCAAATTTGTAATGAGTGAAATAACCTCAGTATAATAATGACAGAATTGGTTAAAACACAGACTCAATTATTTACATACATATGCTCAAAATACTAGCTAGAGAATGTGGAAATTTTCTTAATAAAAATTTTGCTCTCAGTGCATTATAAAATTTGGAACCACACCACACCATGCACACTACAAAAAAATTAGGATCTAACAGATATGGAGTTAGGTTATGGGAACGCTGCACTGTGTTAAACAGTTAATTTCAGTTTTGTTTCGAAATAGTTTTGCCGTTGGTCACCAGATGTCCGTACCGCTGTTTCTACTGTGGCAGTACGGCGTCAGGCCGCCCACTCACATGCACTGAAGTGGCTGCAGGGAACGCTCGCCTAGAGGGCGCAACGAGCGCGAGAGGCTAGTTCGGACGAACGCCACGAGCGGCAGCACCTACCGTTGGTGAGGCGAATGGGTGAGTGTGAGCGTGCCTAAAATTCAATGCGTGATATGTGCTATCCAATTTCAGAGATGCTTATATTCTGATTTTGTGACCCCGAAAAATTAGGTCACGCCTCCAACCTTGACCTACATACTATCCTGCTCACCCACATGCAAGATCCAAAGGACAATGAACTTCGAGATCTTACAAACTAATTTTATATAATATACTATCAACCAGCCGACAGCAGTTTTTATCACAACAATTTATATAAATTTTCTTATACTTTACCATATAGCCTGGTGCTCTTAAGCTCGTCGGACGTGCTTTAAAAGCTTACTATTTTATTATACCTTCTTCTATTCTATTCTTGTTCAACAAACTAAAAAAGACTACGAGAACGCAACAATTGAAACACGCTATGCTTTAGAGTTGCTCAGCAACAACAAACATATTTAATATCCGTCAAAACTGTTATGGCAAATTGAAGGGAAAAAACATAGTAATGTAAACAATAAATGCTAAACAATCCATGTAAACGATATGCGTCAAATGTCATGCGCGCTAAATTATATGAATCAAAATCAAAATGTTGTTTTACAGTTTTTTTGCAGATTATGACGCAGGTATAATAATGGCACACGTGTGGTGTATAAGTGTTTACTTCTTACTCAATTGTAAACACCATTCACCCAAGCCCTCTATTTCCTTTGAAAATGAATCTTTACAAGTTACTAATTGACAGGTGCATTGTATAAAATTTTCAAGTTAGTAAACAAAGGTAAGCAATCCATGTTGCCACAGTAATGTTTACGAAGCTTATGCGAAATTATTTGTAGCAGAACAGGACTTGGTTATAATTTTAATTTGATTTACAAATGAGTAACATGTAAAATGTTGTACAATACATGCAAAGTAAATGTTTTACTGCTTCAAAGAGGTGGTTACAGGACGGCCTAATTGGCTCGTCGGTCATTTCCTCCATTCAGCAGTAAAAACTGCTTAACCTTGCTTGTAATGTAAATTACTTTTTTAAGGCACTAGAGACGTTAAGAGCACTCCACTTCGCGTCATAAACTCGTCGTACGTATTTTGAAAGCTTATTTATGCACGTGTCATAAGATACTATTATATTAGTAAATATTAACCCATTGCTTTCCTTTTTGGAGGGAGCTTATGTAGTGCTTTTCGCTTGCTATATTTCATATTTTATTATTTTTACGGAAAACGTCAAGAAGTAGGCCGTGATTTTGTAATGTTTTTAGTTTTATGTTTTTGATGGTTTCGAGTTCACTTATTTGCTGTTGTTATGTATTTATTCATTCAATTTCCCAAATTTTTTAAATAAATAACTTTTCGCCCTAAATTTAACTTTAATTATTTAATTTGGTTTTTTTTTCAAGTGTTTTAGAATTTTATCGACTGTCAAAGTTGTATTTTTACATACCGGGTGAAGAATTGAAATGTGTAACACAGGGATTTCAATGCTATTTTTTGATAGTGCTGTAAATTTTGACCTATTCACTTTATAGCAAAGGTGTAAATATAAATGTTGTTCAGAATTTAAAAGCAAATTCAATAAGGCTCATTTGCTTACCTAATTGTTAATATTTCACGATATATCAATCAAATTAAAATCAATATTTATAAGTAAAATTGTAACACGGAAAATTAGAAAAAGTCAAAAATTATTTGACATTTCAAAAGTAGGTTAAAATTTATTTATTTATTTAACAGAATAAAATGAAAAGATATAAACTACAAAATTGTCCATTATATCATTACAACCTTTTATGAAAAACACAGAAAAAATATTTATTTGAGTTTAATTAGGTTACCCAATGGGCTTTGTTACACGTATTTTTTAAATCTGAGCATTTACACTTGCTCTAACATAAATAGGTAAAAATTTACAGCAATATCTAAAAAATAACATGAAAGCCCTATATTTATAACTTCGATTCTACACCGGGTTTATTTATTTATTATTTACCTTTGATATAATTTATCGGATTTAATGCAGATCACATGTAGAATACGTCTAAGAATATATTTAAAAAAATATCAAATTATAACCAAATTTGACACTTTGACAGTATTTTTGTTATCAAACCAACCCCGTCGCAACAGCTAGCTGACGTTTTACAAATACATAATGCTATTTATTTATGTTTTTAATTTATAATATAACGATATGAAATAAAATATAATGTACTCTGGCATTAAAGTATTTTTTAATACTCATACAGTTTATTCTAGAGTTGAAACTGATACATGTTTACCCGGATACCGGATATAGAATATCCGGCTACCCTATAAGCCGGATATCCGACCGAACCTTGCCTGAAAAATGCTGAGAATTTGATGTTAATTCACCATAATTTGAATTTGTCTTTCGTTAACTACGATTACTAATTTATTATTTTTTTGTTAATAATAGCTAATTAACAAAAAATTATACTGACGAAAAAAGGCACTGATTAGCGAAAAATAAAATATACCTTTTTAGTCTTAATAACTAAGCTCCTAAACTAATGTAAGTAATTAATTTTGAATCAGCGCCGATCAAACTAACAAAAAACGGCAATTCAAAATTTGTCATCCTCTATTTTCATTCTTTTAAGGGGGGGGGGAGTAGTTTTTCTTACAACTTTTAATTTAATTAATACTTCTGTACCTATATTTTTGAAGTTTTATTTGTGTTTAGACATATGAAAATTAAATGAAGTAGATTTTATAAAATTTTCGTAATTTATTTAAAATCCGGTATCCAGTCGGATAGTAAAATGAAGGCCGGATAGTTACCGGATTTCCGTTTCATCTCTGGTTTATACTCCTCGGCTATTGCCTTGGTTAATAAATTCCATATTCGTAATAAAAAATTATACTTTAGTGCCTTGATATGCAAATAACTATTTCGATCTTCAGGTTTTCAACGATTAAACTTTCTGTTAAAAAGCTTTTTTTTTTGTTCAAAATTGAGGTATGCGAATTATTGCTCCTGTTGTATACGTACTCATTTATTATTCCGGAATGTTCGTAACTATATTTTTCAATTTGGTGGTACAATATTGCAAATGGAATAAGCTTTTTCCCAACTTAAACTATTTATATAAACAGTACCCTTTTGAAACTAGTTCAATATCAAAATGGAATTTAATCCGAATTCAATTCGTATATTGCATCGTCATTGGCTCTGCATTCTTTATGAGATCGAAATTAGGTTACCAGCAGAATCGTAAATTCTACATCATAGACATGACGTTGAAATTAGATTATAAATATAGAAGATATGTTGTTTTCAATTTTAAATCAGTACAACTATGTGCAACAGTAATAATTAAAAGAAAAAAATGCAATATTCTAACATTTTAAAATAATAAACATTAATATAAAATCATACAAATTCATATATTAGTGCTAATATAGCAACTTTGAACAATAATTTGGCAATGGCCAGTTTTTTAGTGGCGAGTTCATTACGTTAATGTGAACTTTAAATTAGATTTCTTGTTTATAAAGGAGATCAAGTGAAATGAAACTGATTTCAAAATAATGAAAATGGATTGTCTAATACTTGCTCCATTAAATTACTTGTTTAAAGTTATTATCAAATTTAAACGTAAGTGTTACACATTGTTATCTTTTTATATTGTTTTGTTTTTACAATTTATAATTGAAAAACCGGAAGTTGAAAATTATTGGCACACAAAACAATAATGTGTAGTGGTAATTTATATTGTTAAAACATGAGATTTTAAATAGTAATCCATAATGGAGCTAAAAGAAATATTTATATATTTTACATGATAATTTTAAAACCTAGCTTTGGTAACCATATAAATTTAGGAGTAAGGGTTTCGGTTTTGGTCATCGTAAGAATAAAATTTCGGTTATGATTAAGGTTTCGGGTTCTATACAACAATTTGTTTTGGAGAACCGGTTTTATTAAATTGGTTTCGATATTGCAAATAAAATTAAACAAAAATAAACTAAATATTGTTTCATCTATGAAAAAAATTCAAACCCTGTAATAACTAACTGGGTATGAAGTAATGAATGTTGGATCCAACAAATTATAGATCCATGTTTGATCGTATACATAGCTAAACTTGCCTAATCCTAAAAAAAAAAAAACAACACAATGGATTCAGTTTTGTATTAGTTTAAAATTTTGATTTAAGTTACGGTTTCGGTTCTGACTACTTTTGGTATTTTTCGGTTAACGGTTTCTATTTCGGTATCTGTTACCATTCCTGCTTAAAACTCAATTCAGTGAAACTGAAATATTTTGGCCAACTACAAAAATGTTATCCCACAAAAAAAAAAAAAACGTGAATTAACAATCGTTTCATAAGGTTCTGATATAAAAGTTTGGGCTCAACTACATGGTAACACTAATCTTTAACATTCAAATTTTGTAAATAAAAAATTTGATGTGGCCAGCACATAACCTCCCGCCCAATACTACTCTTAAACGGTACAAAATAGTATTTGATGATACAGAAACATACCTTCTTATTTGTTTATTTTCTATTTATATTTGAGAATTTTAATTTTATTTCGTATATTTATTTAATTTTTTGACATATATTTCACTAAGAAAACAGCTTCACAATCACAATGACATGTGTCACATTTCGTAAAAAATTCAAAATTTTCCATGGTGTACTAGGAATGCAAGATTTGTGAACTCTAATTTCTTTATATTTTATTATCTCTAAATCTAATGAAAATTATTAAAATTAGTGTAATCAAAACAAATGTAGAATAAAATATTCTTCAACTTTCAAAATAACATAAATTGTTGAAAAAGGAAATTTAACCGTGTTTTTCACGAAAAACTGTTAAGGGCTTCAAGTAAACTGCTACTTCCGGTCGACCAATTTTATCCAAAATCTAATCAGCTCTTTATTTAAATATAAGAAGCAATAATTCAAAAAATTGTATTTTTTGGTATTATAGTATTTGAGTTATGCGAGACGAAAAAATTGCCACAGACTACACACACACACATACATACATACATACATACATACATACATACATACATACATACATACAGACATCATCGCGAAAATAGTAAAATCGTATTGTAGGGACCCTAAAACGTGCTTATTCATTGAAAACTCACTACCCAATTTTCTGACCAAAAACAATACCTCCCTTACCTAGAGGTAGGCGGGAGGTAAAAATGATCAGGAACAAGTTGCTTTTATCTCGTCGGTCTTTTCCTGGATTGGAGGATTGTGACAGTTGTTCTCGTTCTTTTCAATTTTGGTCGATCGCTCGCGGTTCCTAGGCTAGAAGGTCTCGTCCCCACAACAAAATGTTGCATGAATAGGGCAATAGAGGTGTCGTAATTTCTGTATAATTAGTTATACAGTGTGTCCCATTTAAGGTACGAATGCATTGGGATCTCGAGAACCGTAAGAGATACGAGGTTGGTTAAATTAGACGAAAGTTGCCTGATTAGTAGGGCAGTTTGAACATGTATTTGTTTTCCCAATTGAATGCATAAGTCACTAGATATTGGCTAAAATGTAAATTTGGCGATTTTCTTTTTTTGCAGATAACTTCGTTGTATACGAGATTTTGGTTTGCACTTTCTTATGACACTATTTAATGGTGAATTTGCAGAAGTTCTCAATTTTTTTTATATATAAACATTTACGAGTAAGCCATGACATTTTTGAATAGAGAATTTTTTTTGTTTTACAACGATATAAAACAGTAATAATAAATTTTTATAATTAATTGAAAAATTAACGAAATTTGTTATTTATAATAAAATTGAAATAAAAAAAGTGAATCATGGGCTGCTATGGAAAAAATTTAATAATAAATAATAGAATCTGGCTATTAAGTTAAATTTAGTTTCATTGTACGGTGTGGTATACTAAGAATTCCACCAATTGGCCCAATCATAATTAACGAAAATTTAAATAGCCATAGATATTTAAATATGCAACAAAATGATATTGCAGATATTTTAGATACATTGGCACTTCGTCAAATACAAAATATGTGGTTTCGGTAGGACGGAGCTTCTGCTCACAATTCACAAGTCATAGTACAGCAATTAAATGTTCGATTTGGAGGATAATAGATAGGGATTTAACACAATTAGATTTTTTTATAGAGTTACTGAGGAAATAAAATCTTTATTCTGGAATATTAGAATGAAAATGTACTACGAAATGTCGCAGTAAGAATTCGAAATCAGAATAATCCAAGAGTGTTAAGTAAGTTATAGAAAAAACAGAATGAGAGGCGCAGAAATGCTTGAATCGAAATGGCCAATTAATAGAATATTTATGGCAAAGTTTTCGTTAATAATTTCTGAATTGTCTGAAATTGTTATTTTCTTACATAGCAGCCTATGATTCACTTTTTTCAATTCAATATTATTAGAAATAACAATATTCGTTAATTTTTCTATTAATTATAAAAATATTTTATTAGTGTTTTAAATCGTTGTAAAGCAAAAAAAAATCTCTATTCAAAAATGTCATGGCTTACTATGACCTCCATATGAAAAATAAAAGTTGATACCAGTAACTCGTAAATGTTTAGATATAAAAAAATTTTGAGAACTTCTGCAAATTCACCATTAAAAATTGTCATAAGAAAGTGCAAATCAAAATCTCGTATTGTGTTATACAACGAAGTTATCTGCAAAAAAAGAAAATCGCTAAATTTACATTTTAGCCAATATCTAGTGACTTATGGATTCAATTGGGAAAACAAATACATGTTCAAACTGCCCTACTAACCAGGCAACTTTCGTCTAATTTAACCAACCTCGTATCTCTTACGGTTCTCGAGGTCCCAATGCATTCGTACCTTAAATGAAACACACTGTATATTAATTTTAAAAAACAACAAAAAAATAATGAATGTTTTCTTAAAGAGTACATCTAAGTTTATGCCGCGTTAGAATTAAAAAAAAAATGTTTGAATTTATTATTAAAGATTTAAGTGTGAAACGAATTAGCCAAACAATATCAGAATTATTTCAAATAGAGCAAAAGGCATAAAATGAAATTATAATTTTACAAACTGATTTAATTTTACAAGCCACAAAATTTGAAGAAGATTTTTGGAAATACTCGTACGTTTATTCAGCTAATTTGTATTAATAAATATGGTTAATTGTGTTGCTTTTTACTTAGATATACAGGGTGTTTCAGTACGAGGTGCACTACCCTGAAACACAATACATAAACATAGTATGTATTTCACACCTCCCCCTCCCAACTTAAGACTACCCCTATGAAAACAAGTCAATCGCGACACATTTCTAAGATAAAAAGTAGATTTTATGTGCACAAAAGTTGGCCACGCTGCTGTACATAATAATTTTCTGTAGGTTTTGTCTTTTGTCCTGAAGAGAGCTGAATGTAAATCAAATTGTTGTTTTTGTATCTTAGTTTTTGTTCAGAATTTTATTGATGTACATTTTAGTAGGTAATCGTAATTTGAGCTATTACATTAATTGTCTTTAATTCAATGTCAAAATCTGTTTATAAAAGTAGATTATTGTAAGTAAAAGCTTTCATGTAAAAAGAAAATATACATGATTTTTTTTAAATTTAAAAACGGTACTTACTTCAAAAACACGCCTCGTATATTTAACTTGGACATTATCCTAGGTATAGCCCACTATGAAATAATCGTCAAATTATAATTGTTTGGTTATGTTTATACAATTTGAAATAGACAAGTAATTTCTTTTTTAATAATTTATTAAGACATAGGGTGGGTAAATGGTTACCACTACACTAACAGATATGGGTGCGTGGTTAGTGGCATGCTGGCCACATTTCACGTATAAAATATCTTACTTACCGAAAGCTGTGAGAGCGAAGTGCAACACGCTAAATGTATAAACTGCGCGATGATTTAATACTTTATATTACTAGGGAGCTAGAGGCCTTATTAACCCATGGGCGTGTATTCCCACGAATGTATTATGCCTCTTACTTTTTTCATTTTTCTGCTGACAGATTCGCGGAATTGGGTATCTTGTTATATGATGTATGGTTCTATTAATTTATTTTTCGTTTTAGCACTTTTCTCAGTAAATTAAGCGAAATTGCAGTGCTTGCTTCAAGTAAGCTTCTTCGTATGTCCATTTTTGAACGCATCTGTTAGATTTACATTTATTCGCGAACTGTGCAGAATCGCAGATCAAATATTGTACAAGAAATTGCCTGAGTATCAAACAGGCACAAATGAAAACCAGGCATTGTATTGCTCAACATCTTGCTTAATTTCTTTCATCATTTCTTGTTCAATATATTGTGTAATATAAAACGTGCTTAAGCCAGGCCATCATGGGGATAAAGTGTTTTGTCGCGAATTTTTTAATTGACAGTTACACAAGCGAGCCAATTTTGATTTTCAAAGCTTTGTCTAAGCATGAAGAGCTTAAAAAAGAAATTGAACATGTTCCGGCAAAATAATTTTAAATTTACCTATACGTTGTGTCAGTTGTGAGTATATATTTATATTACATTCCAAACTGTAAATGTCATAATAATCTTTTTGACCTCCATCAACTTTTATCTAATAACGTTTTTTGACTCAAGTACAGTTGCACTAATTTTAGGTTGCTCTAAATTGACCCTGCATTGTGGTAAGCTGTTTGTCATTATTTTACCCTCTAAAGACATCAGCGCCCCGCACGGAAAAGTAAAGAACTAACGACACCCATATTGGATAGGCGGCATACCTCTCTTCTTACACCGTCCTTAAAATCAAAGGAGGAAAAGTGATCGAATTTGTTTGTTATGTGAAATATGGGAATAACATGTTTATTATTTGAGTATTTGTATTTAGTGTATTATTTGCAGAGTCGCATCGTCAGTGTCTCCTGATTCATCAATAGATCATAATGTATTTGTACTATTATTAAAGTGTGATAGATAGTTTAAGAAAAATATTTCAATTATCAAAACAACGTGTGGTACACATTTTGAGACAAATTGAAATAATGTAAAACTACCGGTAATAAGATTTCTAAATTTAAATAAGTTACTAATACCTTGAGTTTTTACGGAATAGGATAATTTTAAATGTATCCGGGAACCATTTTTATGTAAGAAACTTGTCGGTATGTTGAATAATTAATTCATCGTGTTACTATACTGAATTATTACATTACAGATATATCAAAATGCCCAAGTCTCTTTTATAATTTTGCGTTTGTATCATTGGTTACCTAATTGCAGGAACATGGAACGATATCTAACAAGTTACATTTTAATTATCAATGTAATTTGTTCTACGATTATGTAGCTCACTCGCCATTTTCAAAACTAACCTATCAAATTAATCAGATATTTACCATCATAACAGATGTGAATATATGAACAGCGCCGTATTACAAATTATGCAAAAATAATAGTACTTATTTACAACGTGAGTTTATTATAGATGCTTTATAGTTTATATTATCTTTAGGTGTAGTATGTAAAATCGCGTTACTTGTTATTCCTTACAGTTTAGGGGTGTTTCGTTAATTTGAGGTGGTTTAATAATGTTTTTCTACGACTACTGTAAGTATGTCATGAATTTTCATTATGCAACGCTGTTACGTTATAAAGATGAAATTTAAGTTGGCATTACTGACTGCCACCCTATCAGAATGATTAAAATTTTAAACAACAAATTTTAGATTTAAATGTTAAATTCAAATTTAGCAAACTGATAAAGTTTTATACCTAAATTCATATTTTGTTGGGTTATTATAAATTATGACACCAATACATACGAGTATACGGGGTGGTGCTCTGTAAGTGCGAACATAGGGATTTAACATGGGATATTAGTTATATGCAATTTCCTGCTCTCCTGTACATTTTACGGAAAAAACTGTAGAGGGAAGATTTATTCAGAATTAAAAGTTACCCACGAAACTGTTTTTACATGTTTTATTAAGTTTTTGGTTTAGCCGTAACATTAAAAATAAATTTCGAAATTTCTGTTACTTTGTAGCAATAGCCATGACTTTTGTTTTATTTTTATGACAAATGCGTTAAATGTCAATTTTTGATGTTTATAAACGTGAATCTATCTTATTAAATTAAATCTTTGTGTAAGCTATAAAATGAATGTTAATTCAAACGAAGAACGTGTCTTCATTATTAAAAATTATTATGGAGGAAATAGTTATAGGAGGGTGCGGGATTTATTTTCAATTAAATATGAAGATAAACCAATTCCAAGTGTATCAACAATTTCAAAACTGGTTACAAAATTTGAGAGTACAGCTAGTGTAGCTGTGACCGATGGTAATGAAGGCAACAATAATAATAACAGAATACGTCATAACGAAGTGAATGAAGAATTGGTATTGGCTATGATATCTCAAAATTCAAGGTACAGCATAAGACATATTACTTCTGAGTGTGGTTTGCATCATTCAACAGTTCTGACAATTTTAAAAACACATGGATATAAATCTTACAAATTTCAAACACATCAAGAACTTCTTTTGGCTGATTTTGAAACTAGAAGTACATTTTGTGAAATTATGCAAGAAAAGGCAAATCGGGACCAGCACTTTATTTCGTCGATTTGTTTTACAAATGAATGTACATTTACTTTAAATAATGAACCAAATGTTCAGAATACTCGTACGTGGACCACAGAAAATCATCATTTAACTGTGTGTACAGGTACCCAATATCCTGAGAAAATTAATATTTGGGTTGGAATTTTTAAGAAGAGGATTATACCATTTGAAATTATGGGAAATTTAAATTCTGATATGTATTTAGAACTTCTGCAAAATCATACAGGTCCTGCATTGGATGAGGCAGCTGCAGTAGATGAGGATATTTGGTTCCAGCAGGATGGGTGCCCGGCTCATTATGGAAAAAATGTGCGGGAATATTTAGATTTGGTTTTTCCTAATCGGTGGATTGGTCGAGGTGGTGGAATCAATTGGCCTGCAAGATCTCCGGACCTAGCTCCTTGCGATTTTTTTTGTGGGGGCATCTTAAAAGTAAAATTTACTCTAAACACTACGAAAATTTAGATTTACTAAGACAAGCTATATTCGAAGAATGTGATAATATTACTGACAGGCAATTAGCCAATGTTAGAGCTTCGTTTTACAATGGTTATTGTCTTGCTGAAAATGGTGGCTTGTTTGAACATTTATTGTAATTTTTTATTTAGGTATATTAAATAATATTGTTACAATTATTACTTCATTTGCTTTGTTATGACGTGTTCTAATATTATTATAAGTATTAATTTCATACATTAAATACATAAAATATTGTAATTTGAAATTAAAAAAAAATTGAAATTGTTGATAAACTTGAAACTGATTTATTATTAAATATGAAAATAAAACTTTGTTCTAAGAATAAAAAATGTGAATTTTTTGATTTAATTTAAATTATTAGATTCACGTTTATAAACATCAAAAATTGACATTTAACGCATTTGTAATAAAAATAAAACAAAAGTCATGGCTATTGCCACAAAGTAACAGAAATTTCAAAATTTATTTTTAATGTTACGGCTAAACCAAAAACTTAATAAAACATGTAAAAACAGTTTCGTGGGTAACTTTTAATTTTGAATAAATCTTCCCTTTACAGTTTTTTCCGTAAAATGTACAGGAGAGCAGGAAATTGCATAAAACTGATATCCCATGTTAAATTACTATGTTCGCACTTACCGAGCACCACCCATATACTTCAATAAAATATGTAGAGGATACTATGTTTCATCATGTATCCCCATTGTAACAGTGCTGGCGCCGAGCTAATAATTGTGTAAATTACCTACTAAAACACATTTTATGGCGGGGACAAAGGTTACTTTAATAAATTATTACAATATTTAAACTGAATAAAAATTGACAAACAAACAAATGCAAATTGACGCAAACGTATAATTATGTTACTTAGTTACAGTTACCAAAATATTGAACGATATTACTTTATGGCTACATCTTGTAGCGGTGTAGAACGTGAGAGCCCGTCGTTCAGAACCTATCGACTCTCTAAACATTATTCTTCAGTACTCTCCTTGGACTGCCAAAAACTGTCCTTTTAAACAGCTAAAAGTATGTCATCAAGTTGATCGTGTCATCATTAGCTGTATCTGCAAATATCAAAGGAATTTCTTTGCGCATGCAATAGAAACCTACTTGTGCACTAATTCCAATTGATATTTGCAATATTCGTACAAGCGCGGTTATTGAACTATAAAATGCAGAATAAACAATTTGGAAAAACGCGCTTGTTACACTATGCTCAATTGTGGTTTATTTTATAAACAATAACAACACTTGTTTGACATTTAGGTAATGTGTGTGATTGTTACAAGTAATGACCATATTTTATAGTCTCTCATCTACAATATACATTTATAATATATGTATATTAAAGTAAATATGCATATGCCACTAAATAATATTCTTTAGTTATATTTATTTATATTTTTGCTAAGAAATATCAAGCGACAGAAATATTTCAATGAGAACACCACTGGAGTACAAGCTAGAGTTAAAATTGGAAAAGTGTAATAAATAATTCTTCGCCGACTAAATTTCGAGAAAGATACGAATTTGTGTACCAAAAATTCATGGAGTGGAGATTACAAAATACATAATAAGTTTATAATTATTATAATTTTGTTTTTAATTAAGAAATACTATTGAGTGGTCGTGGAAAATGTATAGTACATAATTCGAGATGTAAAGCAATTACGCCCTCGTGAAATTACAAACTGTAATGCAGGTAGCTCAAATTTGGGTATTAGTTGTTGCCACGGTTTTGTTTCTAATTCGGTAAAATTTGAACTTTGGTGTCGAATATTAGAGGAAATCTGGAAAAGTTTTTCAATCGATGTAACATACCTTAATCCGTCACTGCATAGAAACTTGTCTAGCAGTCACAAACCACTTAATGTAAATTAATTTTCGTCTAGTTACTTGCCAGCTAGTTTTGTTTTATACTTTTTTAACGAGCGATAAAATTTATTTCTGAAATATCTACCTTAAGATTAAGTTTATAATTTATAATACCTACTTGTAAATATATAAATAAATTTTAATTTAATTACATTTAATCATTCATGTTATTTAGAATAGTTAGAAAAGTAGTAGTAACTACCATGCCCGGACTTCGACACCCAGGGCCGCTAGGCACTTGACATTTGAATTTATTTCAAATCACAACACATGTTATTCAAATCCACACTAATATATCTTAAGAAGTACATATTATATATTAGTGAAGTACATATTGAGTGTTGCAAAAATACCGTTATACATCTATGAAACTTGTTAAAGTGGGAATAACATTATGTAATATCGAAAGTTTTGAAATGGATGAAATGTCATCGAAGCTACTAATATTAGATGTAGTTATCCGATGTGTCGGGGAATCTGATTGATCATGCGTGTGTGCGTTGCCTGGGCAACCCTACGAATGTAGCAATATAAAGCTGGCTGTGAAGAACTTCCATGTTCTCGCAATGCAAATTGCATATTTTAGTAGGTATTTCAAATTCCAATCTTATTAAATTTTTAACAGTTTCAATATCTACTATAACGAAACATTGCATATAAAATATTAATAAAACCAAGTTTAGAGTTTTATCAAAAAATATTTTTAAGATTTCACGTACCTATTATTTTTTGTTCTGTCTAAAATTTCATCGTATAATGTATACTTCTATTATGTTCGGAGTAATAAGCGTGCTACTTAATGAGAATTAATTATTATTTTAATGCGTTGCATTGTTATACTTAATCGCACAATCATAATTATTATTTCCCCTTAAGCCGTAAAATTGCATCGTGTAAAACAAAAGTTGCTGCAAGATTTATTGCCTGGATGACTTGCGCGCGAATAAAACATGCTCCATTTCTTTTCCTGTTTCAATACACAACTAATTTCAAATAGGATTCAAATGTTTGAAAACTTAGGGAACACACACACCCTTCTAGGAAAAACATTTCAGGAAAATTTAAATATACAATGTCGAAAATTAAATTCAGTGTTTGTACATTTATCTAAAATACAAATGTCGAATGTTGGAATTATTACAATGACGGAAGTTACAAATCTCGGAAATATATTTGTCGAATCTCTTGGATATTACAAACTTCGAATATACATTTTTCGAATATTACAAATGTCGAATGTTACAAATCTCGATAATATATTTGTCGAAAACGAACAATACCAATATTGTAATCATTGCTCACTAGATGGAACTATGGCATTTGGTATTGTTTGCTTTTGACAAATATATTTTCGAGATTTGTAAATTCCACATTTTCATATTTCTAACATTCGACTTTGTATTGCCGGTAAAAGTACAATTCGTTATCGAAATTTTCGACATTGGTTTATTTGAGAATTTATTTCGTGATTCGTATTTTGGTGAAATGTTTTTTAGAAAAATTTATATGTAAACGAGTATATACAATTCAGTTTTCAGTATTCAGTTTTTAGAGATTTCGAAGCTACCTACTTTACAAATCTTGTCAATGCAATATCCAATTCTAAAAAATAAAAATTCACAAAATAAATAAATGACTACACTCACACTACAATTTCGAGTGAAAAACTTTTAATTATTGATTTTTAACATAGGGTTATAATGTGACTATTGGTACATAATTAAAAGTAACTAGAAATCAAGCTTTAAATCGTTGAGTCGTGTAATATGTTTCATAAACTTGCAGCAATTTTTATTGTACTGTTGTGCAATAAAACTTGCAGCAGAAATTGCGCCGTCTAAAACAGGCTTTAGAAACATTATTTAACTTAACTTTTGAAATGTGAAGATTAAATTTGAATACCTTGACTCAACTAATTACATATATTAATCCATGTGAATGGATACAATATTACTCTCAGTATAATACTAATATATGTATACAAAATTAAATTATACATAGCAGACAGACAACAGATTTCCACTCATTTATATTCCTAATCCTCATATACACAGGCTGTTTTAGTTTAGTATGACGCCAATGCTATATCTCGAAAACTATAAGAAATACTACGTTTGCTAAATTAGTTGAATTAGAAAACAATTTCTATTCTACAATGGACAAAAAAATATTTTTATATATAAAATTCTGCTGTGCATGTGTTCGTAATTCTTCTCCAAATGGGCTTGACCTATTTTATATGAAAATTTGTTATTTGTACTTATGGAATGTTTTGTTAGAAGCCTATTCTGTAACTTATATGTTAATTTTTAACGACATGTTAAAAATTTTAACCAATGATAACAGACGGCACTGAATAAAAATTGAAAATTTCATTTGACACATATTTTTATTGGTTAAAATTTTTAACAGGCCGTCAAAAATTAACACGTTAGTTACAGAATAGGCCCCTATATTTGTCAATATTAACTAAAAATAATCAATAACCTCAAAATTAACAAAGCATAATTTAATTATTTTTACTGAGTACGAATTTTTCAGGTCAATTCTCTATATTCTCGTCGTGCAAGTGAATATGAGCCGAAAGAGCTTGTAAATAAAACCAATTTTCTATTGGTGCCTCGTACAGACCTGCGAACGGTTCGGCGAACCGCTCGGTGAACCACGTCCACACCGGCGCAACAAAACGGCGAACCGAACGATGTTCTGCAACACGTGCAACGTTTGCGCGATCCATCCGTTGTCGGTGTTTCGACGAACGATCAAAGGATGTTGCGCGAGCACGTTGCAGCTAGCGTGGACGCGACGGCGAACGAATACTTGCAACAAATGATTTTATTTCACTTTATTCTTTAATTTGAGATAGATTTTAAATTTTGCTCTTCATTAATTCTATACTTATTAAAAATAAATACTTTAAAATTTATCAAACTCTATATGAATCACGATTTATTTGGAATCCGCAAAATTAAGATCATATGACATTTTCATTTTTTTTATTACTTTTTTTTATTACTGTTGGGCATGAGGGTAGATCGCAATAAAAACACTGGACGAATTTTCAACACGTTTATATTTTGACAACAGAAAAACAACTCAACTATATGCATTTATTATACAAAGCAACTTGATTAATGTGTAAAATCAATAATGTGTTGTGAGAGTGTTTTGTCTAGTGTGTATATGAAGAGCGGGAAATTGAAAAATGTTAATTAGTTCCAACACCCCCCCCCCCTCAATTGAGCTTCTCTTCATTCGATGGCGTAAGACCCATGCCCTTCGAACAGAATTCAAACTTCGGTCTGCATAGGGTCTTCGTCATGCCGTCGGCGATCATCTCCTCGGTCCTGATGTACTGAAGGTCGATCTGATATTCCTGAAGAGACTGTCGTACGAAGTGATATTTTATGTCGATATGTTTCGACCTGTTGTGGAAAACCGGATTCTTCGCAAGCTTGCTGGCTCCCTGGTTGTCACAGAAGAGAGTGACATGGCTGAACTTCTGGAAACCCAGCTCGCAGAGAAATTGTTTTAGATAGATGGATTCTTTGACTCCTTCCGCCAGCGCCATGTATTCCGCCTCGGTGGAAGAAAGTGCAACTGTGCGTTGCTTGCGGCTTTCCCAAGAGATGGTGCCGCCAGCTAAGGTGAAGGTAAATCCCGTGTAGGAGCGGCGGTCAATCGTGCAACCGCCCCAGTCTGCGTCCACATACCCCTGCAATGACTTCTCGGACTTCCTGTAGACAAGTGATTTGTCGATGGTCCCCTTCAAGAACCTCAGGACACGCTTTGCAGAAGTCCAGTGTGCTATGCCGTGGTCGTTGTTGAATTGACTGAGATAACTCACGGCAAACGATATATCTGGGCGGGTGCCCACGGACAGGTACATCAAACCTCCGACGATTTCACGATAAGGTAAATCATCAGACGTCTCGTCTTCTTCGGATCCTTTTGAGAGTTTGCTTCCGGCGGCCAGCGGAGTCAATGCCGGCTTGCAGTCTGTCATGCCAAATCTCGCAAGAAGCTCACGTATGTAGCCTCGCTGTGACAGGTGAATTTCTGCCCCTCGGGAACCAATAACTTGTGAGATTTCAATTCCGAGACAAAACTTGGCCTCGCCGAGGTCTTTGACTTGGAACTCGTTGCTCAGTGATTTCTTCAATGTAGACAGCATTTGATCATTTCGGTAAGCCACGAGAATGTCGTCCACATAAATCAAAACGAACGTTTTCCCGCTGTCGCCCACGTATATGCAGGTATCTGCGTGGCTAGGCTGGTAGCCGCTGTTACGCAACACCTCGTTCAATCTGGCGTGCCAACGCCTCCCCGACTGTTTCAAGCCGTACAGGGATCTCCGGAGTAAGCAGACATAGTTCCCGCTGTCGAGTTTGGTGAGCATTGCCTCGGCTTTCCGGCGTAGATCCCCCGTCTCCGCGGTGATCATCCTGGATAGCATCTCCTCGAGTAGTTTCGGTCTCTCCATGTACACAATGGTGTCCATGGATCCATTGAGGTAAGCGGTGTGGATGTCGAATTGAGCTATTTTCATGTCGGTTTCTGCACATAGGGCGGCAAGAGTTCTCAGAGAGTTGAGTCGTGCGACCGGGGCAAATGTTTCATGATAATCGATGCCCGGCCTCTGCGAGAATCCCTGCGCCACCAAGCGCGCCTTTCTCTTGTCCAGTGTACCATCACTGTTGTACTTGTTTTGAAGTACGAGGCGGCAACCGATGAGCTTCTTGTCGGACCTCTCCACCAGGTCCCACGTATCGTGAGTGAGAAGACTTTTAAACTCGGAGTAAATCGCATTCTTCCACTCCGCCTGATCCGGTCCGTTGATGGCTTCAGCAAATGGAACTTCGGATGCGAGCATAGTCAGTTGAGTGTCCTCGCACTCGTCGCTCGTGTTGCTGTTCACGCGGCTGGTCGTGGCTGTAGAACAGTCTGAGCGGTCTGGCTCGCTGATATCTCTCACGTTGTACTGCTTGGCTGGGCGGCCTGGCTTGCCGGTGCGGGCGATCTTTGGGCGCCCTGGGCCGCGCCTCTGGTGAGTTTTCCTCGGACCTTCCGCATCTTTGTCGGCGGTGTCCGAATCTTCAGACGTAGGCTGCGCTGCCGGATCTTCAACGCTGACCTCAAGCATCTCTCCGGAATGCCTGACGGAGTTCTCCAATGCCGAGAAACGGCCGTTTCTAGTTGAAGTGGATACGAAGTCATCGAAACTGTCTTGAGCATCGAATTGATCAAAAAACTTGACGTCCCTGGATGCGTGGATTTTGCGTTCCTCAGGTATCCATGCTCTGTATCTCTTGGCCGTGCTCGAGTATCCGACGAAAATCCCTTTCTTGGCTCTGGGATCGAACTTGCCCTTGCCTGGAGTTTTGTCCAGAAGGTACGCCTCGCAGCCGAAAGTGCGAAGATGACTTACGTTCGGCTTCTTCCCGATCCATCCCTCGTGGGGCGTTTTATAGTCCAGGGTTCGGGAGCTACTTCTGTTGCGGACGTAGTTGGCCGTGGCGATGGCCTCAGCCCAGAACGACGGTGGCAGGCCGGACTGAAGTAGCATGCATCGTGCGGCCTCGACCAGGGTCCTGTTACGGCGCTCAGCCACACCATTTTGCTGAGGAGTGTGTGGCACGGTGAGCGGCCGCTGGATGCCGTTGTCCTTGAAAATCTGATCCACGGTGGAGTTTAAGTACTCTGCGCCGTTGTCCGACTGGACTGCCTTGACTTTGCGTCCAAAACGCGTCTCGGCCATTTTCAGGAACTCCAGCAGTTTCCCCGAAACCTCGCTTTTGTGGTTGATGAAGTACACCTCACACCATCCGCTGCAGTCATCGATCATGGTCACAAAATAGCGAGCGCCCCCTATCGACTGGACGCGCATGGGACCACAGACGTCGGTATGAATCAGGTCCAGGATCTCTGCTGACTTGGCATCGCGTGTCTGGAAAGGAGGAGAACTGAGTTTTCCAATAATACAAATTTTACATGGTTGATCGACGGATTTTGGGTCAATCTTGAGCCCAATCACAGACTTGTTTCGGCACATCGACTTGAGATTTGCTTTATTAAGATGTCCGAACCGATCGTGCCACGTATCTCCCGGAGATTGCTCATTGTTGCTGGCAACGAAAGCTCTTGGTTCTTGGACTCGAAGGAAGAAAAGATCTCCTTCTCGGTCGGCGATCATTTTGACGTTCCCGTCCTGATCCGTGACGATGGCTTCCTTCTTCCTGAAAATGACTTCGTGGTCACGATCGACGATCTTCGCGACCGACAGAAGATTCGTCCTGAGCTCTGGCACGTAGAGGGTGTTATCGAGTCTGATAATTTTTGAAGTTTCGTCGACGGACGCTTCGATTTTCACCTCTCCTCTGGCTGTGACCTGGGTATTTTTCCCGTTCGCTAACTTCACATTACTGGAGATTGTGGTCGATCCCACGAAAAGTTGCTCGTTGTTGCATAGATGGGATGTGCTCCCGCTGTCGACACACCATCTCTTCAAATTCCTGTCGGAGTTAGTGAAGTAGCCGGTCTGGCTGACGCTGGCGTCAACTAGGAAGTTCTCTTCCTCAACGGAGTTCGCCTTCTGTCCTCCGGTCTTCGGTCTGCCGGCCTTATGTTTATCAGCTTTCTTTTTGGAGTAGCAGTCTGTCATCTTGTGCCCCTTCTTTTTGCAGTACCTGCATGTGAAGTTGCGTTGTTGTGATTTCTCGGCGTTGTCGTGCGATTTGTACTCGCTTCTTGATTTCTGATGACCTTGCCGATTCGTGAATAATGCCCCGTGGCCGTTTTCACCCGAAGTCTCGTTGATTGAGTCGCTGGCTTCTATGATTTTGGTTTTCAGCGAATCCAGCTCAGGGAGATTGTCCCGGGACTCGATGGCGCGCCTAAACATATCATAACTTGCTGGTAGACTTTGCAAAAGCAACAAAGTTAAAAGTTTTGAGTTAATATCTACGTCCATCGACGCTAGCTTGTCGACGACTTCGAAAAATTCCGCAAGATGTTCTCTCACGTTTCCACCCTCGCGCATTTTTCGGTGCATTAACTGTTTTAGGAGCGTAACCATGCTGGCGGGACCTTTGGGTGCGTACACCGTTTCAATTTTATCCCAGACTTCTTTTGATGTCTCACATCCTCGAGCGTGTCGAAGCTCGGAGGGGCTGATTGAAAGTAAAATTTCTGACCTTGCTTTCAAATCGTGAGTGATCCATGCTTTGTAGGCGGCAGTTTGTGCTGCAGTCGGTTCAACTGGCAGCGTCGGCTTCGGGATGTCGCCGGATACGTAGCTCCACAAATCCTTGGTGATCAAGAGTGACTGGGCATGGATCCTCCAGGTGTCGAAGTTGTCCTTTGTAAGTGTTTCCAATCGGGCGGTCGCCATGCTGAATTGCGATTAAGCCAAAATGGCGGACGACTCGATTCTTCGAAAATGTTCTACCTACAATATACTGTTAAATGTTTTTGTAGTTGCGCGACGCGAACTATTTTCAATCACAGTAGAATGCCTGGGCCCATAACCTGTTGGGCATGAGGGTAGATCGCAATAAAAACACTGGACGAATTTTCAACACGTTTATATTTTGACAACAGAAAAACAACTCAACTATATGCATTTATTATACAAAGCAACTGGATTAATGTGTAAAATCAATAATGTGTTGTGAGAGTGTTTTGTCTAGTGTGTATATGAAGAGCGGGAAATTGAAAAATGTTAATTAGTTCCAACAATTACACACAAAACAATAAATTATTATTTTAAAAAAAAATTGAATTAGTTGTGAAAAAATGTTTCAAATGGAAGATTTTAACAAAAATGTTTGGAATATAAAATGTTATTTGCACTTTTCTTGTGCATGCTTTTAATATTGAGAAAATCTCAATTATATATTTAATAATATGTTTCAATTATCTTAATTACAATGAGAACAATAACTAAAACATTTTCAACATCTATATGTCAAAAGTTTCAAAAATATGTGTCGTTTGAAATATTATAAAATAGTTATTTACTTTACAAGTGGGCAAAGTAAGGAATTACCCACGAGAGAAACTTTAGCACACGAAGCCGAAGGCTGAATGTGATAATTTTATCGAGTGGGTATTCCACTTTGCCCACGCGTGAAGTATAACGTTTTATCCAACACCTCTAATTTAATGAAAAATTTATTAAAGAAATATTATTTGACAGTGTCATATGCTTTAAATTTTTACATTAAAATGTCAATCGAAGTTGTTACCAAGATGTCGTGTGTTATTATTACTGTTATAAATAAAAAAATGCTCACTAGTGACTTACCTTAAAATTATACCCACTAGTGGGTAATCTGTTACTTTCCTTGTTCAAAATCACCATAGTTATAGAGCATTTATTGAGAGGTGTTGGATAAATAATATTTATATTATTAGTTATAAAGTTTTAAAATAAAATCATGAGAACAAAACAAATTAAACAGGTTTAACATCTATATGTCAAACAATTGTCAAAATAGCCATACGCAAGGAACATATCATACGTGTTCGCTTGGTTTTATATGTATAAGAAAGTAGTGTGGTGCCCAAACAAGATTTAAAAAAAATGTAAATGAATATAAATATATGCTGCTACCATGGCTTCAATATCCATTTTAAATCAAATCTACATACATGTATCTGCAACAAAAATGGAAAAGAGACGAACATTCCCCCACCGTCATCTGCCAGTGCTCGCCAAACCGTTCGCCGAACAGTTCGCCGAACGGTTCGCCGAACACTGTTCGTCGAACGGTTCGCAGGTCTGTACGAGGCAAGCGGTTTTCGCTTTTATGGTCGAAATTTAAGGGATTATTGAAGTCAAATTAATGAACTTGGCGTAAAATAAAATTAATAATATAAAATAAGACATTTTCCGCCAGCGCCATCTCTTCACATTTATTTTAGCGATGATTTATAGTCGACAATTACAATACAAATGTCAAAAGATTAATAGTATAATATTCAATGAGCATGTAATGTATGCTATTACTAATGAGAATGAGGTTTGCATCACGAGCGAATGCGAGTGATATAATTCATTCGTATGAGTAATAGCCATTACATGCGAGTAGAATACTATACTTTCTCCACAACATTTCGTCAAATATTTGTTTTGAAATTATAAGATAAGTAGAATTCTTGCTTTGACAAATACAAAAAATTATTTGTTTATCAACCTAGACAAATTGCAGCAACCATCGCCAGGCTTCGTACTGTTATAACAAAATTTTGAAGTGATTTGACATTTGGCAGAAAATCTTAAAACCAACTATTCACCTATAGTTTAAGCTTAAAAAGAAAATGAAAATATGAAAAATGACAAAGAGAAATTATCTTTGGTTTTTTATTTGGAAAAAATTACATAAATGTTATTTTGATTTTACTCTTTTGACAGGTAAGATTTGAATTTGACATAACGGATGAATAATATTAATTCATGGAACTGTCAATATTATTTCATTAGCAATAGTAACAAAGGTAATTAATTGGTAAACAACGGTTAAATTATGGGTATATTATTTGACAGTTGTGAATAATAGTTATTTATGTATCAAGGCACTGTAGTTTAACTTTTTATCATGAATATGGAATTTAGTTGTTGAGGCCCGTAGGGCCGAGGATAATAAACCATGTGAGCGATAAAAAGGAACTTCAGTGCCGCCGTATATAATAGATTTTATTTGGCATCTAAAATTAAAAAAAAAACCGTAAAAAAATATATAGATTATATAGGTTAAGTTTATACATCACTTATGCCCGATTTATCAATCGACTGTTAATCAAATGTTAACTAACAGCAACATAAATAATATATATATCTCTATATTTAACAGGAGGGTTACCATAACAGCAATATAACAGTCGATTGATAAACCGTTTATTGCAAATAGCACTCAAAATTATGTGTTTTGTTCTCAATATCTTCATCGGAATTAATTAGTTAATTCTTCTTGCACATATTGTTTCACTTTAGGAATATGTTTACAATACGTCATATATCTGTCAAAATTATCCTACTTGTTCAATAATTATTTTACGGTTGCCAACACTATATTGCGCAAAATCGTTGTAGGTATAACGGGTTACTTTGGTGACGATTTTTGAGCTTTTAATGACGATTTACTTTAGTGCCGATTTCAAAAAAAGTAATTTCTTGGAAGGATGAGAATTAGTGATTTATTTTATTTTATAAATAAATAAATATATCATCACGTCTTTTACCCATTCTGGGTATGGCACTCTGCTTACGCAGATCTCGATAAGTGATATATTTAAATGTATTAAATATAACAGAATATCGAAGAAGGTAGATAAGATTAGAATAGCTCATGTAGCCGATGGTTTTCTTTTCATGTAAGCTGTTAGTTTTGGATATTTCGAAATAACTGTATTTTTGTAAATATTTACTTTGTCGCTCGTGTCCTATAGCAATGAGAGACAAAAGTTTGTTTTTTTTTAACTTTTTTTTACTAATTCATCAACATGGATACGAACTAAAAGAACAGCTACATCAATCTATCAATGGAATTAAATCAATATTTTTTATAATCAGTCGTCGGGAAAATATTATGTATACTTCGAGCGCAATACATTTATGTCGCTCTCACACGATTGCAACGTTCGCTTCTAGCTCACGTTTCAATATTCGTGTTGTTGGAGCGGCAAAACATAACTTTGCGCTCTATATAAATATACAAACTATACAAATAGCTATTTTATTTTGCGATACCAGCTCTGTGAAATATTCTAAGAGGATGTTTTCAGCTACATTAGCCCTAGGGCATTTATAATTACGAAATCATTTTATCACAGTTACCTTTAAGCAAAGTTCTTGAAGTAGTTGCGAGAAAATTATGAATATTCATCAATGGTCGAGGGATATTCCCTGAGAAAATTTGTTGAGATTATTATTTTCATTCTCATAGCATGAAATAACATTTTGAAATAAACAAATCAAATATTGAATTAACTGTCAACAACTGTTACTTATAAACAAGTGTACTTGTGACCTGATTGGATACTTTTGCATACATGATCAGAAATACAAGGATTCAACTGGATATTTTTTTAAACAAAATTTTTTTTGTAATAATTTTTTAAGGCAGGGATGGGCACTCTGTACAATTTTGCGAAATTCATGAAATGTATCATTTGAAAAGTTTTGTTGAGCAAAAATTAAGAAAATTTTATAGAGTCATAATTGTTTAACATTTTATTGTTAACTTATTAATAATAATAAAATTTTAAATATTGCAAGAAGCTTTCACAACTCATAATAAGGTAAATAAACATTTTATTTTGCAAACTCATAGCCTTGACTACATATTTATTATTTATTGTTTTATATTTTACCTGAAAAAGGCAGCACTTTGCTGTCAAAACATCGTTATTATAAAATGTTTTTTTACAGTACTTTAATCCATTTATTGTTAATTTATAATAAAGTTCAAGTTATAATTAGTAACAATGAATTTTGTTTTATATTTTCACTTCATTAATTATATACATATAATACGTTCCGCCGAAATAAAATACATATTCAAAGCGGCCCGCAAAATCTTCTGGGTTAGCCATCCCTGTGTTAAAAGAACATTATTTTTCCGGGAAAAGATTATTGCTTGATAACATTTCGAGACGAATGATGTGATGAAATTCACGAGACTATCGCTAGGGATTTTGTCATTCCATTTGTCGAGGAATGTTTTGTAAAATCAACAATCTTGAGTACAAATTTTACCAATAAAATTATTTTTTTAAATTTTTTTTACGACTGTTAAAATATCGGAACTTTTCTGATGAATGTTTTGTTATGTTACCATGGTTTTCAGTTTTTTTTTCCACGGATTGGTAAAACGTTTTTACACGGTTCGGAAATTGTTTACTCAGAAAACAAAATTATCAACAACAGCAACTGTCACTTTTTCTTAGTTACCAAAATATGACAAGTTACGGTGTACTAATTTTGTATATTATAATATTCATGTTTTGTTACAACGTATACAATATAAAAGTTAATCATTTTGTTTTTAATACTATCATATAAATGTAATTGTACAGCTTACAATAATATGTTGGTTGTTTCATATATCACTCCTTGCATTGCGTGGTTCTGTCATATTTTATATTTAGTTGAATAAAAAATTAGTATGTCACTCGGAGTTGGACATTCTTCTAGTGTAGCTAAAACTGTGTAAAAACCTAACCTAACCTAACTTAACCTAACCTGTTTAAATTCCTAGTAACATAATAAAATATTATTAGACTATTTCCCACATAAGCTAACACAAAAACCAATAACAATTTTCATATTGTACACACAATCCGTTAAAATGTTTGCTAGTGATCGCAAAATTTTCTAAATTGTTTCCAATTCGTGTTTATTAACGAAATTGTATGTTTTGGCATAATCTTTGAAATAATTTGTTGTATTTCATTAAATGAATCGGTCTCGAAACGACTCATTTTAACATTTGAAAATTTTATACAATTTGCAAATGAAAATACAAAAAGCAATTAGTATTATGACAAATGATAGTCATGGATTCATGTAATTTTGTCACTTAAATATGCATTTTTTTAAGTGTAATACGTACGTGATTGGTCTAAAGCGACTAAATTGAACCAAATAATTAGTTTATTTTCTATGTAGTAATAGTCAGTAATTGTCACACCACTGCACAAAAACTTGATAATATCACTCGTAACATGATTTATATTTTCAGTAGTTCTATTTTTGATTATCACACTATACAAATATTTGATAATTTTGAAGCCCCATTGTTTTTAAAAGTGTCTTGGTATACACCTTACTATAAATATCAATTAGAAAATGTATGGAAAATACATATAATTGTATATTATGTTACTAGGAGTTGAAACAGAACTTTTTGTGTTGAGCTCATATATTTGCGGACGAGGCTATGAAAATTGAGCGAAACACAAAAAGATTGTTCAATTCAGAGTGACATGTACTATTTTTTTTTCAAGCATTTCCAAGTAAACTTGAGGTATATAAAATACAAGTGTGTCGTTTTTCTCTGCCATTTTAAACAATAAAATATAAAATATGACTGAACCAATTGTAACACAACTGTAATTCGTCACAGCTGTTCTTGTAGATGCTGCCACCACAACTAAAATATTACATTACGCCACATATTTATATTATTGTAAACTGTACAATTATATTTATGAAATTGTATCAGTAACAAAATTATTAACTTATAACTTCTAAGTCGTATATGTAGAAGCAAAATATTAATATTTATAACACGCTTAAAGAAAAATAAATAAATATTATGGTGAAAAGGTAGGTCGGCCAGAAAATTTAATACATTATGTGTGCGTTATGTTTGTTTATTCATCGCTCGGTTTTATTAAAACACTGCGCTTCGCGTGATGCTTAATACAAAACCCGCGCTGTAAAACAAAATTTATCGCAAGAATAATGTAAATAACTATGGCATTTCATAACAGATTAAGGGTTATTTACATATTTAACAGAAAGAAATGAACTTACAAATCCGCCAATTTATCATTACAATTTTCTACGAAATTTGTACAGAAAATAACACAACACTATAACAAACGTGTCTAATGGGCTTATTCTGAACAAACGCACTGCATTACTGTAAATCTTACATCTCTGATTTTCTTTTCAATTAAGTAAATATTGCTTCATCAAGAAATATTACTATTAATATTTTAAATCTCGGCAAATTGATGCAGAAGTCACTCGCAAAATTTACTCAAAGATTAGGATGTTGAAAATGATAAGAATTTACATTATTAATCCTTAAAATTATCCAAACCGTCCTTGGAGGTACACCTCGTCGTTGCCGAGATATTATCTTTGTACAAATTGTTGGTCCTTGCGCACCAAATCTAGGACTGCATTTTCAATATTTGCTGGTCTCTGACGAGATTCACCGTCTCTTACCCGATGAGATTCCAAAGAGCCAGCGTCGCGGAAGTGTGGAGAAGGTTCACGAATATGCGTGGATAACGTCGTCTTATTGGAAAACGTTCGGCGGAATAAAGCTGCGCTAATCTAGCATGCACTAGCAACATATTCACGAACTTATTGTCACTAAATCCATTCTCAATCACAAGAGCGGTATCAAATCTAGATTCACAAAACTTTTTAATTAAAATTAAACCAACGAAAAATTGACAAGCGAAAAATTATTGCAATTAATTTTTTGCTTTTCAGTTTTCGTCAGTTCAATTTTTTGTTAAAAATGTTTATTGTTAATTTTTTGTGGCTCTCTATTATTGTACCTTTAGAGGTGGATTTTTTTTTATTCGGATAACTCAGTACAAAGTTATACGACGTAGAATCGGTTAACAGGTAAAAATTCAGTGGCGGACAATCAATCATCAATAATTTGCCTTAGGGGTTGAATTTAGGGATGTAATTCAAACTGGACCAAAACAATTATCAAAATCGGACTACTTTGTAAAAAGGTTATGCGTAGTCATACATAATATATATATATATATATATATATATATATATATATATATATATATATATATATATATATATATATTTATATATATACGTGTCGACTGGAAAACCTCCTTCTCGGTTAAAAATTAAACCACTTTTAATCATTTAACGAAATGAATAATTTATTAGATCTGTGTACCACTGTACCGGAAAACTAAAGGAGTTATGTGGCCCTCTACTACTAAATTGTATTATGCAAACATTAGATAAGTTACAATATAAATACTTCCTATTCAACTTGTTGGCCAAAACATTTTGGTGCTATTTGTCACACCAGGTCAAAATGTCGATGAAGCATTGTCAAAAAAATCCCCTAAAAATAACAATAACGGGAAAATAATAAAAACTGGCGATCAGACTCAAATAATCTTGAAATAATAAAGCGTCATTATTATACGGGGAAGCAAGCTTATCTTCAGATAAGTTCCATTAAAGATTAGTACCGTGACTGTGATTCTAGTCTGTCAAGCAGGAACAGTGTAGGTTTGGGGTTTGGTAATAAAAAGTGCGAGCTTACCTACAGATAAATTCCATATAGGTAAACATAACTTGTACATCATTGTAAATCTTTTTCAGCGACACTAAAACAATAATGTGCAAGTTATATTAATGTAGAATTTATCTGTAGGCAAGTTCGTTAAGCTCGCACTTAACTCTACTCAATCACACTACTCACTTAATAAATTGTTCCTAATGATAAGCTCGCTTCCACGTTCCATATTGAAGGAATATATTCACCCCTAAAACTGCGTTTTCCAGGTTTTTCGACTCTGATCGCCGAGAATAAAGTGATCCATTAAACTGTCATTACAAGGTCAAACGAATCCGATCTCCATTTGTTACTATTTGTCACATATTTCTCATGTTAAGTAAGTATGAATTTTTTGACAAAGTATCATGCATTTAGTACCTCAAGTTACGGTACAACCTGAATAGTAGATTGTAGCAAAAAAAGATATTTTTTGTTTTTGCTCTGCATGAAGTATTTTGTTCCCAGTTGAAATTCGTGCAGGTTCCCAAAATATGAAGCAAATCGATCAATATTTAGAGGTCCATCAAGTATTGCTAAAAGGGTGTACAATTACATAAATAAATATTGGTATATGGATCTTGAATGGCAGTCAAATATAACTTGAAACTGTTTTCTTTTAGCAACATGAATGGTTCCTAGTAACCTAGTGGCATTATATTAGAACCCCTAATATTCCTATATGAAACAATTAGAAATGGAAACATCTCCTATATTTTACACTATTGTTCTGTATAAATTACATGTTTTTCATGTCTCAATTTTACTACAATGAATTACAACCCTAAAATGTTAATCATATACAAGAAATAAATCAGAATATCATTGAATAGGCAGCTTGCGCGCGAGGCAGGAAAATGTCGAAAGCGCTAAAATATTTCGCGAAGAAGGGGTATACACTAATTATTATGCAACCGTAAAAATATGTAATTGCAAATTTTAAATAATTTTATTGTAAATAAAAAGTGGCTTGGGATTGACATTTGAAAACAAACAAAAAAACAATCATTTTGGATTTCGCGGCATTTACCATAACAACAACTGAGAAATTCAATTTCGCGGTCTGTATTGTGGCTGCGAAATGCTTATTTCGCGTCCGGTTGCACAAAAATATAATTGAATGTATTTAGTATAATCATGTTTTCTTATACGTGACATGCTGTGTAGGCTCGTTTCACACGTATGCTATTTTTTCAGTATCAATATCAACGCCGACACTAACACGAGTTCTTGCACACTCAGCGATATATTCGGCTAGCGGGCAATTTGATTTAAAGAATCAAAGAAATTCCTGTTTGTTCTATCTACACCGGAAATATATACAGACTCGTGATTGATTCAGCCTATCATAGGCATTTTACGTGTTAAGTAATACTTATGAAAAATAACTTATAAAATATGGAGAATACAATTGAAAATGATAGGTAATTAAAACAAAAAAAGTTAAGACTTTTCAGTGAGAAATTCATTTACTTGATAATAACTTTTTTCAATTACATATTGCTTTAGTTTATTTTCAAAACTATTTAAACTTTCTGTATCTTTGATATACTGAGGAAGTTTGTTAACTAACCTGATATTAATTTGGATGTAATTTTACTTAGTTTTATTCTTGATATTATGAAGAAAATTAGAAGCGTTCATATAAGAAAACAAGTAATTTTCAATATAAAAATAATTACTCAAATGAGGAATGTCAAAGCTGTCACAAAAAGGACATAAAACTATGTATGTTTATCACTAGGAAATAGTAATTCATCAAATGAAATTAAATGGTGCCTAGATAGTGCTTGCACTTTGCATATGACTTATAATAGGAATCTTTTCCAAAATCTAGTTATTAAAAACTAGCTTCTGATAGTCATTCTGCGAAAGTAGATGGAACTGGAAAAGTCACAATTAAAATAGACGGAGACAAAATTAATTTATGGAATTCCAAGTTTATCTACTAATTTACTATCAGTTGCAAAAATAACAGAAAGAGGAATTTATTCCTTATTGCTACAATATAGGATCAACAAGGAAGTATAACTTTTAAAAGCAGCTAAATCAGCAGGATTTATATTATATAAACTCCCAATATGTAAAAGAAGTTACAAAAAGTGTAACAAACGCATTTTTCTAAATTGTTAATTCAGTATTTTGTTCAATAACCGCGCTTGTACGAATATTGCAAATATCAATAGTAATTATTAGACAAGTACCTATTGCGTGAGCAGAAAAACTCCTTTATATTTGCAGACACAGTAGATGATGGCACGATCAATTTGATGACAATAGCTTTTAGCTGTTTAAAAAGGTACCTACAGTCTTTGTCAGTCCAAAAGAGTTCGAGTTTAAATGTTGAATAGTTTAGATGTGCTCTCACGTCCATAGAGCGCTACAAGATACAGCTAAATTGTTATATCGTCAGCAACGAGGCACTCACGCTAGTTACAATGCATAGTATAATGAAATGGAACTATTATATTTTGAATTGTTATTATATTTCAAACGAGACCGGTTCAAAGACGGTGGCTCTGATTAAAATCATCGAATTAAATAGTATACAAAACAAAGAAAATACCTACATATGCATTCAAAATCATATTCAAAGGAGAATGTTTTTAATTAAAAGAATGACACTCGACATTCATTGATTTAGATTTTATATATTGTTTACTTATTTAATATTGTATAAACGCTAGTTAATTTTATTCAATAATATTTTTGTTCACGGAAAGTTTTCTAAAAAATATTTATATTTATTTAGGAATATTGTATTTTCTATATTGCATAAATTAATTCTACATACCCAATTTGAACAAGAGAAAATTAAATATATAGGTAAATAAAAAATTATTGTTAGGTATATATACAATTTTAATTTATTATTTGTAAATTTTGACTTATTTATTATTTAGATGTCGTTATCTGATATAAGTCCTTGTTCTGATGAAACGTAATGAAATTTCTTCAAGAAATATTTTCGGTATTTTACCAATTTAATTTTCTCTAATAGTTTACTAAAAATTTGACATTTATTAGAAAAGAAGATTTTAAGAAATTTCTGAAATTCTTCCTCAACCAATCGAACCATTTCCATTTAATCACTTGCTGTATAAGGTCACCTCTCGATAAAATTTCTATCCAGTCCTTTTTTTTAAGAAGGAATAAAGTTAGAATGGCATCACACTTTAAATTTTTAAATCTTTTTCGCGGTGTTATATTTAGTAATTCGTACTTCAAATTTTTTTAAAAACATTTAGTTTCAAAATATTTGGAATAAATAACAGCTGAAATTATTTATGTGTTATAAAAGTTTTTTTTTATCTATTTGTATAAATTTACTATTTTTACGATTAACTTTATCTTATCTGCCACAAGCGTGAATACATTGCAATGCCAGATCTTCATTGTTTGTAAATGTGTAATATTTTATATGGGTTGCTCCCTTTTTCTTATTTTGGTTATTGCAACCAAAAAATAGCACAATGTGGCATTAAACCTACGTGACAAATTTAAAATAAAACAAAGTATGTCTCAAAATGTAAACTTCGTATGCTGCAGTAACTGTGAACATCTGTAAATATAATGGTACGTAGTGGTGTTTGCCTAGTTGTTGACGTCATGCGCAAGACCGACGAAAATGAACCGGTTAGCGAGCTCGATATATTATACTCACACCACGATTCCGTAATAAATTAGCAACGCAACGTGCAGAATATGTTAGTTCGGTTACGAAATGTGGTAGGTAAAAGTTCAGTGAGTTAGTGAAAATGTACGGTTGTTCAAGTGTTGTGCCGCAGCATCCGCTCGTCCACTCGTAACCATGTTCCCACATATGGGTTACGAGTTGGACTATACCTTGCCTGGGTATAACAGGTATTTGCCATTCCCGTTGGGTACAGCACCATGTCGTTTTTTGTCCGTCGCCAGCTTCAATGCCGCGGAGTTCGGGCGGGCAGTATCAATAACCGATGTCGGTCACAGGGAATTCGACGCGCGGTGAAACAGCGGCGGGTGGTTCTGCAGTGTACCAGGTACCACCCTACAGTTATGGGTATAACCTCCACAACCGAATTCCATCTCAGCGCGGCTACGCGTTACTACAGGCTGAGAGCGCGGTTGTTGATATTCCCGAGTCTCTGCAGGAAACCGAAGTAGTGTTTCACAAGACTCTTGATCTTATCTTGAAATCAAGACTAGATCAAGACAAGACCAAGACAAGACCAAGACAAGAAGTATTTTATATTTCTGAAGACAAGACAAGAAATTTGTCTGTTCCACATGTATAATTATAATATAAAAATTTGATACTCATTTGTCAATAAAGTGACTTTGAGGTTCAATTCACATTTCTACACTGTTTTGACACCATCTGGCGGCCGTAATGTGAACCTCTAAATTTTGTAAATATAAAACACAAGATTTTAACACAAGATTTAACAAATGGAGTAAATTGCTCCGTGGCAACGTGTAGGACTGTGGATCGTAAAATCCTCAGTTCGAATCCCACTGCCGACAGTTACCAATTTAAATTTACCCCTGTGGTTCCCCCTCCACTAACAGCTTTGGGGGCTACGATTTACGGCTGATAACCTCACTTCATACGATAAAAATATCACTCATCGAGATCTACGTAAGCAGAGTGTCACACCCACTATGAGAAAAAGGCGTGTTGATATATTTATTTATTTTTATTTATAATGTCGCAAATATATTAAGTTGATACTTTATAAATGTGTAATTTCTTATGTATAAATTGAAACTATTTATATATAATTTTCCTTTTTCTCAAAATATATATTCGAAATCCATATATAAATCAAAATTTAATTTATGCCGAAACATCTACGTAAAAAATATTTAACTAAAATTAAAAGAGAGGGGCAAGGGCAGACGCCAACGTTACACTCGTGAGCGTTTTGATTGGACAAAACGATAGAGAAAGGGGATTCCACTAATATGTCAAGAATCAAGAAATATCAAGAATTCTTGATTCAAGACAAGAAATACATTGTCAAGAAAAGAGCAAGAAAAGAAATATTTAATGTCTTGTCTTGAAAGTCAAGACCAAGACAAGAAGTGATCATCAAGATAAGATTTCTTGTCTTGATGAAACACTAAACCGTAGTGCAGGGAAAAGACATGGCAACAAGCAGAAAACACCCAGGAGGGTAGCATAGAAGAAGGATAACCGTTTATTGACACCCGCAGCACTGAAGAGGTAGAGAACACCGATCTACTGGAAGACGAGTGGTTCGCAACCAGTGAACATGGTAAAACAACTGCGTAGCTCTAGCAGCTACCCCAGCGTTGTTTCAGTCGGTGGAAACAACCAGCAGCTGTCCATCTCCACTAGGATACACCAGGTGAGAGGCCGACTACTGTTGCGTCTCGTCAAGGCATTTTCGGCAGATTCACAGAGAAGGATGAGCAGGTGCGCGTCAGTTGATCGTCGCCAACTTTCTTCGGCCCTTGTTCTACGAGGAGCCGCCACCCCCTCATCGCCCCTTGTCGCACAGTGCAGGGACAGTGGTAGTGCTAGTGTTGTATAGTGGTCATTATGCCTTCCAGCTGTGTGTCCCTACAACCCGCGGACACTTTAAGCCGGCTTCCCACGGTGTCAGGTTCGGCGGTAAATATTGCCCGAGTCAAATGAAACGCGCCTAACCCTTTTGCGCGGCTAGGCTCGGCTCGTGCTACCGTTCCAACGATACAGAGTAAGCTCAGGGTTCGGGAACTACTCTACAATACAAACTACAACATAACATCTAATGCATTTTATATATATTATAAAAAATTATCTTGCGCTCAAGTAAATATGTGTGTATAATTTTTGGTAATAAGCTATACAGGGTGTTCATTTTAAGTGGTACACTATTGCTATTTCGAGAACTATAAGAGCTACGAGGTCGGTTAAATTAGCAAACAATTTCTATATTATAAGACAATTAAAATAAGCGAAACAAGAATTTTTTTAGACCAGTGGTTCTCAAAATGCGGGGTGCAACTATCTTATTTTAAATAGCAACCTTCTTTTTTTATTTGCTTATTCGATTCAGTATTTTTTCTGAATTCAATGATATTCACATGTAATGACCAAATAATACAAAATATTTGAGAAAAATGCAAAATTAAAAATATATCTTTTTATTTAAATTTGCATATACAAAGTTTGCCATGGAAGAAAACAAATAAATCAAATGCAGAAATAATTGAAATTATCAAATATCAATTTTAATTATTGCATAAGTATCTATTGCATTGTACAGAGATATTCTTTTGATATTTGCAGATACAGCCGATGAGGACACGACCAACTTGCTGACAATAGTATTTAGCTGTTTGAAAAGGTACAGTCTTTGTCAGACCAAAAAAGAGTTCGCGTTTAAATACTGAATAGTTGCTCTTACGTTCATAGAGCGCTAAAAGATGTTGCTAAATTAAGTGATATCGTTTGTTAAATGTTTTGGTAACTGTAACAAATTAAACATATTTATGCATTCGCGTTAATTGTAATATTTGTGTTTGTTTGACAATTTGTTGTTTAGTTTTATTCTTTTTAAAATTTATCTGCAGCACGGCTCAGATGTTACAAAAATAATAAGTTAGAAAATGTCAACGTAATAAATGAAGATAATATAATGAAGTAACACAAAAAAATTAGCACATCTAAACGAAAATGACAACAGAAGCGATGAGAAATAATGCGATAAGAGGACTACATTTTAATGAACAAGAAGCAGAACAAAAGAAGTGCTGAAAGTTGTTCATTCAAATGTAAGTGGATATTTTAGCGATGAGCACACTAGATATTGTAAAGAATATTTTCTTAAAAACAAATATGATCTTCTCGACAAATTAAAAAAATACAAAAATGAAGTTACAATTGTTAGTTTAAAGAAGAATAAAGTTTTCTCAAATAGATAATAGTAGAGGAGATTGGAGAATACTGCAATTAAGAATTTTAAAACAATTAAAAAACAAATTGAATCCAAGGAAGATTTAGTACCATATAAACCGCAACAGTCTTGCTGAAAGAAAAAAAATATGGAAGCTTAGTTGAAAAATCAAGATGTTTCTTATTAAAAATAAATATATATGAAACATTCTGGTCAGAAGCTGTAGGTACAGCAAATTATTTAATAATTAGAAGTTCAGCAAAGCAATAAACAATAAAACATCGTTTGAAAACTGGGTTGGTCATGTACCTTCATCATCTCCACACTTTTGGAATGAAAACAATTATATTGAAAAAACCAGAAAAGGAAGTTTATTCTCTTCAAAACTAAAATAGGAATATTTATGAGATATTCTGAAACATAAAAGGATTCAGGATTTGGATCCCAAATGAAAATATAATAGAAGTAACCCAAGATATAAAAGTTATAAAGAAAAATATATCAGGATAATAGAAAAAGGGATGATACTGAAACAAAAAATATTATACTCTTATAATAATAAAAAGAATTTGAAGAAGTTAAAGAAAATAATAATGAATACAGAAACGAAAGCATTAATGAAGAAGACAACATTAATGAAGATAGAGAAGAAAGAAACGACAACATTAATGAAGCAAAAAAGCAAAATATAAAGGATAATGTAGAGGAATCTGTATATAATGATAATGAAAAAAGAACCTAAAGAGAAAGAAGACTTCCAACAAAAACGCAAGCCTACGTTTTGTATTTTTATGAGGAAGAAAGTGAAGCAAATAATGAATCTAAATAAGAATAAAACGATGCTATAAAAGATGAAAAAAAAAGCAGATTTAATAAATGATACTAGGAAAAAAGGTAAAAAAGAAAACTTATCAAATATAGTAAGCTCCAAAATGAAAAATAAATTAAAAGCAGATTGATTATCACGAAATTTTTGATCCGCTAGCAAAATTGAGCACAATAAGTGCTTAATAGCTACAGCACACAGTTATAAAAATTGATTTGCGATTTGTTAATGTTGCGGTTGTTAATTAAGTATTTTTAGGTAATATTGACAAATATATCGCGATAAACTAATAATTTGAGCAAATATGACAATTTGTTAAATTAATTTGTCAATTCTGAATTTTTAACGAGAAAATTTTTGTATTTATTAATAGTAGTGTTTAATTATTGTTTACGAATGTGATATTGAACAATGACTAGTAAGAGCAAAATATATTGTTCAGTGGCACAGTATTTTAATTATAAAATATACAATATACTTCATCCAAAAGATCCATTATTATAAAAAAAAATTTAATTGTTCTCCTCATTGAAGCCTATCTCAAAAAGAATACAAATCTGTTTGTTCCGCTCTCTTTGTCGCTACTGATTTTCATCTAGATTTGTTTGATGTGGCTTTATTTTCACATTGATTTATAAAGAACATTGATTTCAGTTCGCCAATTTTCAACGAAGAAATATTTGAAAATTGGGGTTGCAATATTTTCGGATTAGAACGGTTCATTAGCAGTTGTTTCTTGGAAAAACTATTATTTTTATTACAGAAGTTAAGATTAACGTCATTTTCAAATAGTCTTCTTCCATTGCACTTATTTTCAGTTGACAGTTCACAGTTGACAGGCGTGGTGATGTGGAAGTAGTATGTGCGCATGCTTGTCCACAGAATAATGAACAAAATAGCAATAGCATACACAGTTACAGAATTCTGAGCAGAAAATGTGAATTTTTCTGTATCAGAATTTTAAACAAAATTCTAAACATAATTTTATACAGGAAAATGCAATGTGTCAGACGGGCTTTACAGCATAATGCTATTCAGCTGTATGGCTGCACTAGTACCACATGTATTTCCGCATGATTTAAATTCTAATGGCAAGGCCGTCTAACACAAAGCTTAATTTAAAACTAAAACATGAACAAAATTTGTAGCTAAATTTATATCCTAAATATTGTGCATACATAAATATCTGCTGTCAGACATGGAACAATATTTTGCATATACAATAGGATATGCGCAGTTACAGATATTTTCTGAGGAATACGAAAATTTTGATGGAAGGAAGGGAAATGCAGCGCGACGACAAGGAACACAAATAATTTTAATTATGTTAAACAAGGAATTGCTAATAGAAGATACCTACTGATTTTTTAAAAAACTTTTTAGTATTAACTAGTACTCAGTTTGAATTTATATAATTTTTGTTATACAAAAATTGTAGGTTATGTTATAAATCGCGTCATTTAATGCGCAGTGGTTTGTGTACACATTTAGTACGTAAATTTTGTATTATTTAGAACGTGTATTAAATAATTTAGTTTCAAAAAATTTCATACTAAATTTAGTTCAAAATGCTGTGTGACACCATCCCAAATTTATAACTAAATTTCGTATCCTAAATTTATTATAAAATTTATCATCGTGTCATAAAGTGAAAGTAAACCAGCATTTAAGGATGTTTCATTTTAATTTGACACATCAGTTTTGTTAAAAAGTTTTTGAGAAAATCGGTATATACGTATGAGTGATGGCCACGCAAATGTGAACCGATTATCCTGTTTACCCAAACTCCTAACGAACATAAGAAAAGACGGCATAAAATGTGAACATCATGTACCATTTTTGAACGAACATAATAATTATTAGTAGATAATTGTGCCCTACTCTACCTCCGCGAAATATACAAGCGAACTTATTCGTTTATTTGTTTCATTGGAATATAAATCTTCCAGCCTCACAGCGGAGCACTCCTGCGAGGAAGACATAAACACGCACGCACGCGCCAGATGTTCCACGCGCCGTTTGCATCAGTCAGCGCCCGGACGCTTGGGACGAAAGCTGTTTCGTGTGCTATTCGCGCTAAATTCTATTTTATCGCTGTATATCTCAATCCATTTTGTAAATAAATTTTGAATGACGTAAAACCGCTTTTTGAAAATTTCTATTTCAAGTCCTTGTGGTATAAAACTTTTTTTAAAAAAAGTTTAAATACAGATTACTATATTAATTCAAGTGAAATTTATGAAAATTTATTGAACTTTTGCATGTCAACAACAAGTATTTATATCAAATTTTGTAATGACATTGAGTTACGTAATGAAGTTAATATGATTTAATGAAGTAACTGATGTAAGTGAGAACGCAGAGCAAACTTCCTACATCAATTAGTAAAGAAGCGCGGCAGTTCCGCGCTGACAACAAGGGAGGAACAAATTTAGAACGAGGTAAGTGCCTCGTATGTGTTTATATTAATATCATGTGGTGCAGTTCTTTGAACCTATATCAATTTATTTAGTTTTACAAATTATGCTACATGCCGTTATTAGCTCCACTTCAACAATTGTATTTATATTTTTAATGTAGTATTTCTGAGATAAATGTTAAATAAAATATAAAGTAGGTAGTAGAAATATATTACATGAAACATTTTTTTTTTTTAGAAGGAAATAATTATAGGTAGTGATTCACCCAAATATTTTTTCAGATTGCAGGATGTATTTTTTGCTGATACCTGTTAATGCATGTAGTTTTAATTTACTGCCCTCATTTGAGTTCAACTTATATAATTTATATCAAAGTAACACGTCGGATTGTAGATCGTGAGATCCTCAGTCCAAATCCTACAACTGACAATTGCCAATTTAAATTTATCCTTGTGGTTCCCCTTCCACTAACATCATTGGGAGCTATGATTTGACGGCTGGTAACCGCACTTCATACGCAAAAATATAGCACTTACCGAGATCTGCGTAAGATTTGGATAAGCTATGTAGTAATTTAAGTGCTTCACTATTGCTATCTCGAGAAATATAAGAGATACGAAGTTCGTTAAATTATCAAACAATTTCTAAATTATATGACTATTAAAATGAACAAAATTTTTTTTATTAACCAGTGGTTCTCAAATTATGGTACACAACTTTTTTATTTTAAATTAGAACATACCTTTTTTATTAGCTTATTCGATTCAGTATTTTTTCTGAATACAACGATATAACAAACTTATAAATCCTACATATTAAAAATGTTGAGAAAAATGCAAAAAAGAATTGTTATTATTTCAATTTAAGGATACAAATGAGAGTCCCACGTTTTGAGAATCACTGGTTAATAAAAATATTTGTTTTGTTAATTTTAATAGTCATATAATTTAGACATTGTTGGCTAATTTAACGAACTTCGCATCTCTTATACTTTTCGATATAACAGTAGTTTAGCACTTAAATGGAACATGCTGTATATACCGGGTGTCTACTTTTTATTTGAGCTATAGGAAATACAATGTTAATATTTTAATTTCGCTCTAAGTTTTTACCTATTAATTTTAGAGCAAAAGTGTAATAGCTAAAACGTTATGAATTAAAAACTGCACCAAATGAGCCTAAATTAAGTGATGTGATATATTTATATCATGAGATAGACGTAAAATAAAATGTATAATTTTTAGATATTTCCAGAGTGCCATGGTAATCGAAGCATACAAGCAGTCATATTGTTTGAGTTTGACAGATGACATGTGGCAGTTTTAATGATTATTGACTTATTTAAATTATTTCTAAATGGTAAATGTGTCCATGAATACTGAGAAATAATTTGAACAAGTCAATAATCCTTAAAATATGCCAAATGTCATCTGTCAAACTCAAACCATACGACTGTTTTGTTTACCATGGTACTCTGGAAACAGTTAAAAATTATACATCAAGTCGTTCGGTAGAAAGACGCCGGCAAGAGTAAGCAGAAAGTTCACCGACAACACTTACTTACGCCAACTATTAGGAACACCTAACCTATAAATTATTCAAACTTTTTTAATACAAATATACCATTATAATTTGCATTAAAACTGGCAACGGAGACAATATAATACATACCTTAAACTTATTCATTAGTTTCTTTACGATTCATGTGCATATAACTCTTTATTTTCGATTATATATTTTAGCTGGCGGCAGAAATGTGAAATCTTACATTCTCACGCGAGAAGTTAGCTATTTAAAATGTCCTTTTATAATTTTTGCCACAAGATGGCAGCACATTGTCTGTAGATTTGAGACGTTGCACGTCCGTGAGTACGAAAGCCTCATTCACAGATCGAAAATAGTATTAGTTTTGTGTTCTATGTTTTATTGTATTTGGTAGTAACATTCACAAATGACGTTTTAGTTGTTGGATTTAATGAGTAGCGACATATAGTGACAAATAAAAAAAATAAATTCAACTAGATCAGTAACGTAGTTATCTCCATAGGCCAAATTAAACTGAACTGTCAGAAAATGACATGTATTTTATTGATATGAACTACAGTTTGTTTGTTTGTCCCGTATACGTTCTTATACCATACATTCGATTGCGATGAAACTTCGGTGAGTTGTTGTGAGCATCCCCACGAAGGTTCCTGAATTAGTTTGGGCCCACTAGGTAGCCCTGGGGTCGAGATATTTCGAAAAATTCTATTTATGATCAGTTTTGGTTCATTTTCAGAATACATATTAGTTATTAGAAAAGAATGGAAACGAGGAATAAAGTAACGAGCTTGCTTCGCCAATTGTATGGTATCACATGCGAGGTATTTCAGAAAATGTCTTTGAGTGGTATTGCAACGCATGCCTGGTATTAGCTAGTGGTAAATATATTATAAAATGATTTTAAAAAAGATACGTTTAAATATACAAATTATTCTAGATGAATGTCGAAGAAGCGTTTGTTTCTATGGTACAAAATATTTGGTTATGTACGTATTTTGAACGAAAGTTGAAAGAAAAAGATAACTGTATATCGCTGCATCATTTTACGCGTCTTCCTATTGATCAATTCTTAAGTATAACATGTAAAACTTAAACAGAACTAACGAGTTTGCAAACTTGTGCGTTAAAACTAAAACGTAAACCCGATTTGTAAACGGTTGCATAAGACAACACATCTGCAAAGTTGTTAAAATAAAAACAACACTAGCTAACACTAAGTTCGATTTGTGAATGAGGCTTTAGGCCAAGTCCAAATACGAAATCAACAAAAAGAACTTATATCTTCCAAAAACAATTTCATTGTAATGGATGCAGCAAGAGGGCAACAAAAAAAGTGATACCATTTTAATAAAGCAAGTTTGAAATTCACCTTAAAAAATCGAAATCATAACATGTAAAAGTCGCAAAACTATATTAGCTGTTAGTTTTGTTAGTTTACAGAAAAAAAAACTTGCCGATTCGTATATTGGCATCCGTACAAATATGCTTTAAATAAAGGCGGATCGGCAAGTTTTTTTTCTGTTAAACTAACAAAACTATCAAAACTAACAGCTAATATAGTTTTTCGATTTTTACATGTTATGGTTCCGATTTTTAAGGTGAATTTCAAACTTGCCTTATTAAAATGATATTACTTATTTTTGTTGTCCTCTTGCCGCATCCATTACAATGAAATTGTTTTTGGAAGATTTTATTTTACATCTATCTCATGACCGAAATGTATCAGATCAATACATTTAGGCTCGTTTGGTGCAGTTTTTGATTCTGAACATTTTATATTTTTTCACTTTTGCTCTAAAATTAATAGGTAAAAACTTAGAGCGAAATTAAAATATTAACATTGTATTTCCTATAGCTCAAAAAAAAAAAAAAAAGTAGACACCCGGTATATGTATACAAATATGTTATATTGGTTTCGTTTTGATTACGAGCCGGAATTAAGGAGAACAATGTTTTTTGGCATATCTGATAATTACATTGTTATGGGCTCTGTATTATTTGTTAGGTTATTTTAGAAGTAATTATTCAAAATTATATACGCATTGAATGAGTGAGAAATACGGAAGATGGTAATTGTTTTTATACGTAAGAAGCAAATAAAATATGGTATTTGGGAAAGAAATTATTGAAAATGTTTTCATTTTCATCACATCATTGTACTTTTACTATACCTATACTGCTATACAGATGTTCATTTTAAGTGGTACATTATTGCTATTTCGAGAACTATAAGAGCTAAATTAGTAAACAATTTCGATTAAAACTATTAAAATGCGCGAAACAAGAATTTTTTAGACCACGGGTTCTGAAAATATGGAGTGCAACCTATTTTTTTATTTACTTATTTCAACTATATTTATATGTAATACCCTGATACTCGAATTACAAAATATTTGATTAAAAATCCAAATTAAAAATTTATTATTTTTATTTAAATATGTCTACACAAAGAGTGCCTTTAAAGAAAACAAATAAATTAAAGGAAGAAATAATTGTGAAAACTGCAATAATTTTCTTTAATTTGTAAATAATTATTAGTTAATAAATACAATATGAAGACAAATAATTTATGAAAATTGTTCAAAATTATGACCATTGACATGAATACTAAGTTCTAATCTTTTTAATAAACTAGTTCTCACTATTCACAGTGTTCTTCCGTTAACATTATTACGACCGAATTTAATATTATTTTGTAATTTAATTTAATAAACAATGTCATAAATATTATCCTTTAAATATCCCTATAAGTAAAAATCTAAGGGGCTTAAATCAGGAGATCTGGCAGAACACGGAATAGGACCGTAAGTGGTAAATCATTTGAAATATCTTCTAGAATATTTCGCAAAAATTCTAAATAACGATCTCCCGTTAATGTGCCTTCATACATGATAGTGATTATTTACTCGGATGATTTGCATCACTCGCCTACGGCTCGTGACGCCAACTTCATAATTCCTCATAATAATATACTTTTTCTACTCCTGTATATATGCAAATAACTATCGAAAATGATCGAAATTCGTTGAAAACACACGTTGAAGAACGTCAACATAAAAATACACAATGACAATTGACTATTGTTAGACAGCCGTTGCTAGGTGATTCACCATGTCTTTAAAATAACCGTGAATTATGGATTTCTTGCTCTGTGATTGGTCGAGAAGAGTGAATTATGGGTACTATAATTCATCGAAAAAAACTGAAATAATGGACATATATTAATACGGGTATAGGAAAAATTGTCATTTCAAATGACGCAGTAAACATTAACACTGAATTTTCTTTGAAAATTTCTTTCACGAAATAATATAGGGTTTTCAGTGCTCCAATATTGATTATTCTTTACATTGTACTTGCCATTATTCGATAAAAATTTCCTCATCAGTCCAAATTATCTTTTTTAACATATGTACACGTTCATTTAACATTAAATAACTAAATTTCAATCGCCGATCGTAATTACCAGGTTGCTCATGTTGTACTTTGTTAAGTTCATAAGGTTTGTAGCACTGTGAAGAACCGAGCCAATCGTACCTCGTTTAGTTATTCCCCACAGGCGCTGAGATCTCCGCTATGAGGGTAAAATGACGGCCAATAGCCGAACCATGTCACATGATTATAAGCCTTTAAGCCATCATGGGTAGAAAGTGTTTTGTCTCGAATTGTTCAAGTGACAGTTAAGTGAGAACATTTCGATTTTCAAAGCTACAGCTAATCATGAAGAGCTTGATTGGCTGAAGAGCAGTTGTGAGTACATATTTATATTAAATTCCAAACTGTAAATAATGAACATTCTAGACTCTAACAACCTTTTTTTTCTTAAAGTCGTAATGTAATTTTAGATTTAGGTTTTCACTTCATTGCGACAAGCTGTTCGTCGCTATTTTACCCTCTAACGACACCAGCGCACCTTATGGAAAATTGAATAACTAACGACACAAGAAATCCCCATATTGAAGAGTCGACACAACTCTCTTCGTGGTTTGTAGTGCGCGTGTGAAACTTAATTTAATAAAGTGTACGTGAGATTGCGCCACCAGTATCAGAAGGACATTAGTAGTGGAACGCGTCGATTGTGAGTGCGTGTCTAGGGTAAGGAGTAAACTCATTGGGTCTGGCAGTGAAACACGGGACTTATAGATAGATGTATATGTTTAGTAGCAGAGATATTTGTGATGTTATAATTGTAATTGTATGTAATTATACGTTGTGTTCAGTGTTAATGAGAATATATTGTGGTTTATCAACAAGCTGTTGTATTATTTATAAAACCATGCTACAGGTTTATATTTATTTTTCTTAAAAATTGTATGTACTGCGCCTACACTTACAACACATTCAACAGCGGCCCTTGTTTTGGATTTGCTCCGGAATATGCCAAGACATTTATTTCATTAATTTCGGCATTACTGCGTCTTCGTTTATTTATAAATGGTTTGGTATGGGAACGTAAACAAATTTCTAAACTCCAAAAGAAATTATGAGCCGGAACTTGTCGCTCAAGAAGATACAACTCACCGTACATGTGCACAGCTGCATTCGAATTACACAAGAGCTTTTTATTTGGCCGGATAAATTTCTATTTGTCACCAGAGCCGGATTAATAAATTTTGGAGCCTAAAGCGGAATTATATATGAGGCCCCTACCTACTATATTAAGTTAATTAGATAGATAATGAAACTAAAGTATGATTATTAATATTTTAAATTTCTTACGGAACGAAACAAATTACAGTAACTCTAAATTATAGAATAAAATATAATAAAAACAACAATAAAGTTATAGAATAAAAAATAATAATATTTTAATAATAAATAATAATAACAAGAATATGAAGCGTCAAAGTTAGGATAGGACTTTTTTTCTTGATTTTTTTAGCAAACTTTTATATTATAATATCGTAATTTATCTCGTTACTACATTCTGCTTCTATATTTAGAATAGGTAATTTATCCATTCTTTCTTGAGTAATACTGGATCTTAAATAATTTTTCACGCGTTTCAAACATAAAAAAGAACGCTCTGCAGATTTATTTGAAACCGGTATTCTTAAATAAATTTGTAATAAAGTTGCAGCATCGGGAAATGTTGATTTTAAATCATTAAAATTATTTTTCTTTAATTGTATTTTTACTGACTTCTTTGCAAAATAACAAAAATTGAAGCTTCTCATTTTCTAATATATTAACATCTATATCATTACAATATATATCTTTTAATTTGTTAATTGATTCTAGTTGCTCTGTAATATCTTCAGTGAAAAAACATTTAAAGTTGTTATGCACCTCATAGTAACTTTCTAGTCTTCTATTTAATTCTGACATTAAATTATCACAAACAACAAAAAGAACGCACTTGTCATCGACGAAAAATAGAGGCTCCTATATTTTTCATCTATGATACAAACGTGTCTCACTACTTATTTAACTAGTGTGAGGATTAGGGAACTGCACTGATGATGCAGGGGCAGGCGCTTAAAACAGACATCTAGCATCTAGCTTCGTCTATTTGAAGTTTCAAAAATTTACAATAGATGTCTCTTTCTAAACGAAAAAATCTTTAGGCGGGTGAAAAAAGAGGGAGTCGTTCCCGTTCTATATTCTTGATATTGTTTTTGTTTGGTCACAATATTCGTAAGAAAATTTAAAAAAATTGGGTGCTCTGTACAATCCGGGGCCTCAGTAAAATCTGGGGCCTCAAGCGGCCGCTTTGTGCGCCTTATGGTTAATACGGCACTGTTTGTCACGAATACTTGTTACCTAGCAATTTGACAAGAAAACTGTTTTAATAAAATCATGACACCGTAGGTGCAGAGATATTATCAACGACCACTACACTGAAGACTTGACAGTTAGTGCTTTCAAAAATTACTGACTTTAGCACACCTAGCGGTGTCTCCGAGAACTACTTTGTCGCGCGTAATTTTGAATGTAGTAATTTAAACCTCGAATTTATATTTTGAAATTAAAGTAAAACGAAACAACAAAATTTGCATTATGTACATTTAATTGTATGTATATATTTAAAATTTGTACAAGAAAAAAATATATATATACACGAAAAAGTATTTACAACTGTTTATGCGTAAGGTCTTCTATATCCATTCGTTACATATTTTGTAGCCATTGAAGACGCCCGAGGAAAACAAAATAATGGACCCCTCTCTTTAGTTGGTAGAGTATTGGTAATGCAACCATTGTACACGCAAAATTTCTTTTTCTAAGAATAATAAAAGAAACATAACACTTTGTAAACATCGGTACTTTATAATTAGAATTGAACATTCGTAGTAAACAAAATATCGAATAAACTGATTCAAAAAATGAATAAATATCGATTGGACCACAATTATTATCGGTTACTTTACCGTATTTGTCTAATACTCCAAGTATATTAAACTTACAATTTCACTTTAAAAAAATTGCTACAGTGTTATTTAAATATAAATATATTAATATATTTGTATACTTACAGTGGACATGATGAACGACGTTGTGAAATATAACCACAAAACAATGTAATTGTTCAAAAAATACAACTGAATGACAGAACAAATATTTTGACATTCAAATAATTGTCACTGACGGTCATGTGACTGGTGCGACTGGTGGGAGGTACAATTGTGAGCTGCACTAGCGCCAAATGCAACTCTAGCGGTGTCTCCGATAATTAAAAACTTGGTATCAACAATACGTATATGAGTGTCAGCCGCCTGGATATTATTTTTTAAAGTTTTCGAATCAAATTGCTGTCAGGTGAAAAGGTTGAGTTGTCAAACTGAAATTTATCCGAAGAAAATAAAATGCTCGAGTGTATTTCGGCGAGATAATTTAACATTATTTATGAATAGGTTTATTTAAAAGTACAATTGGTGAAAATTAAAATTAATATATCTTATTTTTGTAATATAATGCAGACATTAATGTAGTTAGTATTTTGATCTGTTTGCTAGGAGAAAGGTAAATAACGTTTTATCACTTGCAAAAAGTTACCTTCCTATTTATCCGCTGTCAAAACGATAAAAATTTTTTTTCCTTATAGCTTACTTTATATTAGTGTTTATTAATCTTCAATGGGGTAAATAGCTCCGTGGTAACGTGTCGGACTGTGGATCGTGAGATCCTCAGTTCGAATCCCACTACCGACAGTTACAAATTTAAATTTACCCCTGTGGTTCTCACTCCACTAACATCCTTGGGGGCTATGATTTGACGGCTGGTAACCGCACTTCATACGAAAAAATATATCACCTACCGAGATCTGCGTAAGCAGAGTGCCACACTCGTAATGGGTAAAAGGCGTGGTGATATATTTATTTATTTTTTATTTATTCTTCATAAAATGTATACTTCATACATGTCTTCTTTCTCATTATGAGAAAAATTATTCATTTTATTGTTGTAATACAGAAGTAGGTACACTTCAAAAAATTATATAAACAATTGTTTTATTAATTTGTTTTCTTCCATGGCACTCCTTGTATAGGCTTACTTAAATAAAAATTATGCATATTTAATTTTGCATTTATCTTAAATATTTTGTAATATTAGGGTATTACATGTGGATATCCTTGAATTCAGAAAAAAAATACTGAATCGAATAATAAGTTGAAATAGCACTAGTTTGCCACATGACATGAAAACGCTATACAGGTATATATTTTCATTACTTTTCGACAACATTTTTTTGATAAAAAAATTTCCCAAATCTGAAATTTTTAGGATATTTAAAGTAAATAAATGTCGTTTATTCCCGTAAAAATCAGCTTCTTTCATCTCCCGAGAAAAAGTTATATTTAACATTAGATTTTTTTCTTAATAGCCAATATATGCTTTTAATTAAAGATTGTTTAAAAACTAAAGTTACTTCATTTTCGGAAGAAAAATGCATAGTTACAATAAACTGTTTACGACTGCTGTTGATAATTTTTTAGATGGTTGAAAAAAGCTTATCTCAGAAAATGATTGACCAATGTTCACGGAATTTATAATTTAATTTTAACTAGTTTGGAGAATAATCTAATTTTAGTCCGGTCGTCTTTCTACAAATATCGAAGTGTCTCACATTTACACTGCGGATAAATTTTAAACAATTTATATTTGCTATGTTATAACGGCTGATACAATATAATAGAAAATAATAATTAATTAAATAATGTATCCCCTAAAAAAGTACAAGTTACCAGTTAGGTAAATTATTGATTTTATTGACTAAAGTCTATTGTAAGTATGTATTTAGAAATTAATTTGAAGTCGATTCAACGCTGACTTGGACATCGAATATGCGGTGGAGTATTTAGTATACCATGGACCATTTTCGAGGTAACCAATATTAATTTTTTTAAGTGTAAATATGATACAGAAGTTGTTTTTTATGTGAAATGAGCTTCCATTAAATATTTTAAGAAGAGTATTATGTAATACTGAAATTTCAAAATATATTCAGTATATCAGCTTACAGCATTCACGTGCAGCGCATTTTTTCTTATTGCTATGTGGTATACTATACAAGGAAACTAATTGGATATATCGATAGGAGAAGAAACGACACACTTTATTTAATAAACGTTAACTTTTCATGCAAAAAAATTTGTAAATACCTATCAAAATATAATGGATTTAAGGAACTGCCACGACAAATGTTAAATGTATTTAACAAATGTAAAATGTTAATTACATACATACATACATAACATCATGCTATATCCCACTTAGTGGGGTAGCACGAATATTAGTTTCACCAACCTTTCATTCGAAATTCACTCAACATGTCCAAACCACTTCAACTGACTCACTCCCACTATCTTAACATTCTTCTCAATCTCACACTCACCATACACCAATGTATTCCGTATACGATCACGTTTCGTATACCCACATACACTTCTCAAATATCTCATTTCTACAGCAGTTATACGTCGTTCATGCTTCTTCATTCACACCCAAAATTCAATGCAGGCACTAACACACCATTATAAACACTCAATCGAGCATCTTTCGATACATTCACGTTTCGAGCAAATGTACCCAGAGCACCAGATACCTTGAACCCTGCAGACACCCGCCTTTCAATCTCCCGGTCAATACGTCCATCTCTCGAGAATATACTATCCATATACTCGTATATGATAACTTGTTATGAAAAATAACATTATTCATTGCAATTATTATATGAATGGACTGATTGTATGGTCAGTGAGATTTATTTAAATATAAGTGCTACCCTTGACAACAAACTTATCCGATTTCAATATATACAGGTTGTCCCATTGAAGGTACTGATGCATAGGGATCTTCAGAAACGTAAGAGTTACCAGGACAAAAGGTACCCCATTAGTAGTTTGTTTTTCCAATTGAATGTATAGGTCACTAGATATTGGAAAATATAAATTTTTCGTTTATCGTTTTTTGTTTATCTTTGTTATATGAAATAATCTGAGCTTCTGGTTCGTACTTTCTTATAGCACATTTTAATGGTGTCATCTATTTTATATTTTGTATTTATTGTATTACACTGTCCTTAAGGAAGAATAAATCATTACGAAAGTTTGACCATTTAAAAAACTGCTTTACCTGCAAAAAACATCTCTTTTATATATTTCTTACATATATGCGAGCCAGAATCACATTATTTAGCCTAATTAAGACTTTTAGAATAACTTAAAAAATTTGTTTCTATCATTTACGAAGGAAAATTTTACCTATTAAATTTAATTCTGTTATTTATAAGAATATTTTAAGGAAAAATATCAACAGAAATAATAACAAATTAACAAAAATCACTAACAAAACGATTTCTTTGGCCTAAAGGTATTCTCCAATACAACGAACTTTGTTTTCGTATCTGATGACAACAAAATATAGAAAAATAATTGAAATGAAAATTGTAGGTAATATTATTCTATATTGTTTTAATTCCAATGAAATTTATTCTCATCTATCTCATTTATAGCTCAGTGGTAACGCATCGGACTATGGATCGTGAGATCCTCAGTTCGAATCCCAAAGCTGACAGTTGCCAATTTGGGGGCTATGATTTAACGGCTGTTAACCGCACTTCATACGCAAAAATATATCACTTACCGAGATCTAAGTGCAGAGTGCCACACCCATAATGGGTAAAAGCCGTGATGATATATTTATTTCATTTATTTACAAAGATATTCCCAAAAATGTATCCATGCGTAACATCAATATAAGATGTATTTACATACCGTGTGTCTGTCTTAAAGGAGTACATAGGAGATTAACATGGGAAATCAGTTTTTTGAGTGCTGTTGCTCGGTGTTCTATCGGACAACAACGATTGTAGTACCAATCGAAAGATATCATTTTTCTGAATCAAATGATGTGAAATACATTACAATTTAGTAGTATTTTGGTTCCGTAAATTAATTTTTAAATTTTGAAAATCCACCGATTTATTCAGTTTTTATCGAAAATAAATGTAGTTACCTATGACTGTTTTGTTTTGATTTCTTTTAAGTGATTTATTGTGACGTTTCTGTCAATTTGTAAAATATGGTTATTTACAGTAATGACAAGCGTATTATTATAATTTTTGCGTAAAGATTTTATTAAATAAATAAGAGCCTAAAAACCAGTTTCTTTAAATAATATTAATTTATTAAGACTTAAGTTTTTTAAATCGATGACAAAAAATTTCATTTTTATTAGCTCTGTTTTGTATATCTTCACAAAATACTCTTCACTTTCTTCGTCAAATGGAAAAAGTTCTTGATTGCAGAGCATTTTGTAGGAATAATAAGAACTTTTTTTTCAAAATATGATCGATATACACCCAATTCATTTCCAAAAAATCTAGTGCTATACGAAGGATCTACATTTATCATTCCTAAAACCCTTTCTTCCAATAAAGCACGTTCTTCTGCTCTTGCTAAATTGAAATTACTAAGCTCACGTGTATTTTTTATGGATACTGGCATTTGTGGTTGCACTTGGATTCGGTCGATTCATAAACTTAATAGAAAATAGATCTCGCACTCTGAGCTAACTATTTCCTCCAAAAAATAGTTTTACTATAAAAATACGCTCTTCAGTAGTATAACGAGCCATATTTTTACAAATTGTCTTAAACAAGTACAAAAGTCAGAAGCGTCAAATAAATAGCTTGACAGAAATCAAAACAAAACAGTCATAGGTGACTATATATATTTACGATAAAAATTGAATAAATTGGAGGATTCTCAAAATTTAAAAATTAATTTACGGAACCAAATTACCACTAAATAGTAGTGTATTTTACATCGTTTGATTCGGAAAAATGATATCTTTCGATTGATACTACAATCATTGTTGTCCGATAGAACACCGAGCAACAGCACGCAAAAAACTGATTTCCCATGTTAATCTCCTATGTACACCTTTAAGACAGACACACGGTATATGTATGTACGGGAGGTAAAAAATTATAGAATTTAGACAGCCCCGGAGTTGGGAGGAGGGCCAAACCGGGGTACCAGCCCCGGGCGGTAAATCAAAAGGGCGCAAAACTCAAGTTTGAAAATAGTTATTTTTTTGCGCGAAATTGATGTTTTTATTGGGTAAGATAGTCACTTTTTTGGTGAGGTTTGCGGAATCACAAAAGTCAATCGAAAGCACTAAAAACATTTCGAGCACAAAATACAAACAATATTTTTTCTTCGATTGAATTTTATCCGACTGAAATTTTTATTAAATTAATTGGAAAGGATGAGAAAAACCAAACAAAATTAGTACCCCGTAACTTGTCATATTTAAGAAAGAGTGACAGTTGATGACAATTTTGTTTTCCGAGCAAGAAATATTTCCCAAGCGCGTAAAAACTTTTACCCGTGCAATAACGTTTTCTCAATCTGAGCGAAGAAACTGAATACCATGGTAAAACAACAAAAAAAGATGGTGCTGCTAAGAATGTTACATTTCGCGCATTGAAATTCATCAATAAAAGTCGTATAAAAGGAAAATTTTAAACGTTTTTAAAAATCATTTATGTATTTGAAAATATATCGATTTTCACTCCAAATCAAACACTAACTATCGCTGTTTATATACATATGTTTATTATCTACACTATTTGTTTACAGAGCGTAGAATTGAAATCCGGAATATAGGAATTTCAGTGTTATTTTTTTGATATTGCTGTAAATATTTACCTAATAACTTTTCATCAAAATTATAAATATAAAGTTGTTCAGAATTTACAAATGCATGCCGTAAGGCCCTTTTGATTAATAACTAAATACGAGACTAAATATTAGTATTTCTCGATATATCAATCTAATTAAAATTAATATTTATTACGAAAATTGTATGCCGGCCATGTAAAATTAAATATAAACTATAAATATTTGACATATCATAAAATAAGTTCAAGGGTAATTTATTTATTTATTTCAAAGAAAGATATGGAAAGAAATGACCTCACTATTATATCATTTCAATCTTCTAGGAAATTTGTATAACATATAATACAACACTGCAATAAATAAATCTAAATTTATTTTTGAAATGTCAAGTATTTTTCGTTTTTGTTTAATTTTCCATATATTCTAGTATAATTATTTCGTGAGTTTTTTTTTTTTTTAATCTTTAAACTCAATGTCGAGTTTTTGCCCGGTTAGGAAATATTGTAGATCCCGGGCTGATATAAATAAATAAATATATCATCACGCCTTTTACCCATTATGGGTGTGGCACTCTGCTTACGCAGATCTCGGTAAGTGATATAATTTTTCGTATGAAGTGCGGTTACCAGCCGTCAAATCATAGCCCCCAAGGATGTTAGTGGGAGGGAAACCACAGGGGTAAATTTAAATTTGTAACTGTCGGCAGTGGGATTCGAACTGAGGATCTCACGATCCACAGTCCGACACGTTACCACGGAGCTATTTACACCATTATAAATATAGCGAATTAAACATTTTTCCTTTGTGTGATTTTAGCTGGGTCAAATGATATGATTCTGGGTTCGTACAAGCTGGTAACCGATCATAGGTATTTTACATTTTAAATAAAGTTAATGTGTAAGCTTCTTGACTAGGACTTGTATTAAAATAAATACACTTTCTGAATTTGTCAAAATTTAAAATTTTATTCCAACCTCGACCGGTTTCTACTCTACTTAGGTCTTCTTTAGAAGGTGAAAGCCAAAAATTAAAAATATAATTTGTCATTATTAAAAACATTTTAAAACAATAAATAATTTAAAACGAACAATCGTACATTATACAAAATGGCGATTTATTACTTAAACAGTTGGGCAGTTATAATAATTTATCGGTCGGACATTAATAAATAAATAATAAGTAATTTTTTGGTACCGTCTTTTTATCAATATTTCCAATTAATAAATTACAAATTTAAATATTATTATAATTAATGATATCTATAATGTAAGAAGAAACTTGAATAAAATTGTTAAGTGAACTTGTTTCCCCTAAATGTATTATAAATAGCGGTCTTGAACAGGTCGTTATTTTCAATTTGCCGTCAATCAAAATGTATCATTGAATTTAATCTTTTTATACCTAATTTGAGTCCCATAATTAATATTATATTTTGACTGACGTCAAAGTGACATACGGGCCAATAAGTACAGAGGAACACAATTATTACCATTCAATCTCAGTATAATTTGTGTCTCGAAATATTAGTCGAGTACTTTGAGGGTTTATAACTGCCTACGATAACTTGGCTGAACTTGAATACCTAGGTTATAGTATTAATCCAAAATAGCCAAATAGGTAGCTTCACCTTAGAGTAATTCACATTTCCATTAATTTAGCAGCAGTTGTGAAATATGTTACAACTATATATTGTATATACTTCTAAGAATCGAATACGATTAAATTGAAAATGGTGAAGGATCAATAATTTAAATTTGATCAAATAAATAATCAAGCCAAGTTATCCAATATACAGAAATTTATTTTCTTTTTTCCTCGACAATTTTCTGCTTAAAACCTTTTTCCAATATACAGGGTGTTCATTTTAAGTGGTACACTATTGCTATTTCGAGAACTATAAGAGCTACGAGGTCGGTTAAATTAGCAAACAATTTCTATATTATAAGACAATTAAAATGAGCGTAACAAGAATTTTTTTTGACAAGTGGTTCTCAAAATGCTGGGTGCAACTTTCTTATTTTAAATGGCAACCTATATTTTTTATTTGCTTATTCGATTCAGTATTTTTTTTTCTGAATTCAATGATATTCACATGTAATAACCAAATAATACAAAATATTTGAGAAAAATGCAAAATTAAAAATGTATCATTTTATTTAAATATGCATATACAAAGTTTGCCATGGAAGAAAACAAATAAATAAAATATCTCACTCAGCCTTCGGCTTCGTGAGCTAAGATTTCTCTCGTGGGTAATTCCTTACTTTGCCCACTTGTAAAGTAAATAACTATAGGGTGCTGCGGCGGGGGGGTAATGAAAGTTATGTTTTCTTAAATGGAAAAGGATACTTTTTTTTATTATAATGGAGAGTTATAAGTATTCCCTTTCCAACGATATTATATGTTCGTATACCTAAAGTCAGGAAGTTCAAAGAAATATTTTTATATAATAAAGAATAAATATATTATCACGCTTTTTACCCATTATGGGTCTGGCATTCTGCTTACGCAGTGGAGATGTGTCGTTCACGAACGATTCGTTCAAAATGAACGAATCATACACAGGATTCATATGAATCGAATCAGTATTTTGAGAAAGATTCGTTCAGTCAAAAAAAAATAAGCAGTGAACGATTGATTTGAAATAATCTTTTTTTTTTTGTTTTGACGAACTATTTATTTGTCTACATCTCTTAATAAATGTAAAATTTAATAAGGAAATATTATTTGACATTGACATGCTTCAAATATTCTAAATTAAAATGCCAATCGAAATAGTTACCAATACCAAGGTGTTGTGTGTTATTATTATTGTTATAAATAGTAAATTACTCACTCACAATTATACACACTAGTGAGAAATCTGTTACTTTTTTTGTTTAAAATCGGTATAGTTATAGAGCATTTATTGAGAGCTGTTGGATAAAGTGTTGCACCTTACCTGGGTAGATGTACAAATCCTCGGCTAGCGATGGACAATATGGAGGAAGTGTTGGCGGGTCCGGTTCTATTAGAGAAGAAAGAAATGAAGGAAGAGAGAAAAAAAGGTCGCCACTAAATTGAAAACACTTATGACATACAAATATAAATTTAGTATATATTGTAGGTTGATAAGTTTACGAATTACATAAAGAATACAAGTTTACTCAAACAATATCAGACTTGAACTTACTGTAGTCACAGGGCTGGTGAAGCTACGGTAATATCGGTTTACAATAAATCCGACGCCGATTTCTAGCTGTGATCTTCTGCGAGGAACGCCAGGGTCAGCGGAGCGGGCTGACAGAAAAGACTGATGAAGGAAGTCGACGGTTGGCTTCGTGTCGCCGGAAGGATCGTACGATGACGTGCAAATGTAAGCGGCTTCAATGTCGAACCAATTATAGGTACTTCTTGGACTGTAAACCTTCCGAGACGGGCCAGGACGACTGTAGCAGTCACAGCTCATGATGGCTGTGTTAGTGGTTCCTACTTCCAACTTGTCAAACCCAGCTCGACGCGGCACCCTGTACGCTCTCGCCTATGTCCCCTACGTCGGCGTAATAGCTAGACAAAAGCAAAAAACAAGCAACAGAAAAACCAAGCCACCAAAATAATAAAAAAATACTGGAGCAGTTACAAGCTGATCAACAAGAATATCAAGTGGTGAAGCCAACAAAATTATTAAAAAGTTACAAGACTCCAAGTTTAAATTAAATGCAAAAATCTTTACAGTTGTTTCGTTAACGAGTTTCAAAAAAAAATTATACAATATAAACGACTTTTCGCAAGGCGAGAGGAAAGACAAGGAAAGGGTACTGTTAGTAATAGTGATGCGATCAATGATGTTGAAGAAGTGATAGTAAAAACTGTGATGTACAAAAAAATAAACAACGATTCAGGTTTCATGTCCCAAATCGGCAAACACCATTAAAACTTCGTATCTCTTACGGTTCTCGAGATCCCCATGCTTAAACAGTTTCATTGGACACACTGTATAGTATTTTACATTACTAGCAAGGTAAAACTGTTTTTTTTTTACGACATGCCAGTAAACCCTATAGTAAATAGTAAGGAAAATGTGTTTTCCTATTTCACATACACAAGTCAATTTTGTGCAACTGTTTTTCTCAAAAACAATGCTACAAAATTGAATTTTGTGCAACTGTTTTTGGGGAATTTATTATTTGTTAAGTTGTCAGTCTGTCAAACTTGGAGCTGTCATTGCTCATGTAAATTTATAGTAATTAGATTTTTATTGAAGTAATAACACAAATGTTAAACTATACCGCACTTTATTTTATTAATATTACAGAAAGAAAGAAAAAGAAGAAAGGAAAGGTACTTATTTATTTTTACGTTGATAACAAAACTCTAACCTAACTTTTAAATTTTAACTGGAACCACACAGTGGTCACACTCACACATGTTATTCATTATTGTTTACAGTGCAGTTATTGAATATTTTAACGGTAATAGTGGCATTATTGCTAGCAGAAATGGATATTCCTGGAAGTGATTGCTGGGATATAACAATATCATTGTGATTTGTTTGAGTCTCGGTTTGAATTAATATGTTTTCTTCTCTACGATTGCCAATGTCAACAGGATTATTTAAATTATTGTTTTGAAACACATGGGAGGCTTCTTCTGCAGCAGAGGTAGAAGCAGAAGCTTGTGATAAAGAAAACATTTGTGCTACTTCAACTTTTTTCTTATAGATGTCTCAACATATCCTTCTGCTACACTTGAGGATTTCCACCCCCCATGCTTTTTAATTGTCAAAAAATCACCTCCTTGATTTGCAAGATGAGAGGCAGAAGATCGCCGAAAGCAATGGCCCGTATATAGTTCGGGATTATCCAATTTGAGGAATTTAGCAATATTTTTAGGCACTTCTCCAATTTTATTTATACCAATTGGAGATGTTGTGCATCTACCTCTCCTATAAGTTATAAAAAATCTATTGTGTGCAGTGTGAGCCATTCGTTGTTGAATGTATTTTTTAATAATAGAAATCCAAGATAATTCCGTTATGACAAACAGCCGTGAAATATTTGTTTTTGTTTTAGGCACATTTACTATTATGATATCACTTTTAATATCAACATCATGGACACTCATATTCGTTAATTCATCCCTCCTGCAGGCGCCACATTATCCTATAATTAATATGACCTGATCGAAAATGTAATAATTGGTAATCTTGGGATTCTCTTTTTAAAAATGCAACTACTTTGAAATATTTTGAAATATCAATATCTTTATGTATAAAAAGACAAGATCGGAGCATGGAATAACTAGACCACATAGTAGATGCCTTTTTTGTTTTACTCATAACTTTAAAATATGCTAATACAACATTTTCCGTTATACTTGTAACATTATTTGTATCACACCATTCACAAAAATTTTCAAATTCTTTTTTATATTTTGGTTTCGACTTTTCAGGTAATAATGCATTAACTGCATCAGTAGCAATGTTTCTTACCTCAGGAGGAGTGCAAGATAATTCTGTATTCATTTTAAATTATAATTTTTCTTAGTTTTCACCTGGTTTTACTCTCTATGTACTTATTTTCACTTTTGTTTAGATAAATGTCAAAATAAATTTCAAATGTTTATTGAATTTGTTACCAACCTTAAAATTTAAAGTTCCTGAATACAAACATTATTAACTTTAAAATATGTGGAAATTAATGTGAAATAGGAAAAATAGTATGAAAAACACGTGTTACAATGTCTAATTGTAATACTCGTATTTTGCGTAACTTGCCTCCGGCTCGTTACGCAAATTATACTCGTATTACAAAAAAGGTCATTGTAACACTAGTTGTTCAATATACTATTTTCCTTGCTAGTGAAGAAAATATAGCAGTGTTACAAATATGAATGTAATTTACAAAAAATATAAAACAATAAACAAATGCGTTATTTTATTGAAAATCCTTATTTTAGTGATATACATACTTTAAATTGTCTTACAATTATGTCTTATATTTTTATTTTTCTAGATTAAATGACAATTTGACAACTTTAATCTATATTTTCCACTCTCGCACGAATTGCCTCATTCGCTGCAATCATTCGAGCTCGAGTGGTTAAAAGAAGCGATTTCCTCTCTTATTTGACAAATAACTATTACTGCTTAATGGAGAAAATAATCGGCAAACCAATTAAGCAAGCTTGTCACCTCCTTGAAGTAGTAAAAACAGTTACCTTGCGTCTATTGTACATAATTTTATTTGTTCAATCCTGCTTTTGAAACTTATTGTTTCTAACTTGGATACAGAGCTCGAAACCTTCTGTTTTGTCTACTCAACTCATTCTATGGCAACGGGTGGGTAATGACAGACGAGTGGGCGAAAGTTCTTTCGTTTACTACTTTCACCCACCCATCTGTCATTATCAAACTAAACCTAACCTAACATTGAGTATGTGGACCACAAGGATGGGGGCGCGTACGTAAAATAGCAGGATAGAACAAAACACTATACAACACCCGTGAAGAAACGAATTCGCTCACTTATGTGTCTGACACATACGTGAGCAAATTTTTTAGTTTCTTCACTTGTATCGTAATATACTATTGTTATTCATTTGTAAATTAAAATAAAAATTAAAAGTCCTTTCAGTTACACGTAATTGTTCTATCAAAACTTATTTTAATTGATTACTCAAAATCCTTGTAAGCATTATTATGGCAACGTGCATTGTTTTTCTTTTAACTAAATTTTTGCAATACAGCTGTTAATTTTATAGATTAACAACTTCTAAAGATTCATTTTCAGAGCCAATAGAGGGCTTGGTTAAATGGTGTTTACAAGTGAGTAACATTTAAAATATTTTTCGTACATTATGATAATTCTGTTTTTTTTATTTATTTATTTAACTAAAAATAATAATTCAATGTCTTCAATAAAGTTAATTTTTTCACTTTTGGAACAAAAACATGATTTGTGTTAATTTTTGTTCTAATTCATTGATAACATGCACATACGGTTAAGGGTCTCGTTTCCACAGCAAAATATTGTGTGAATAGAGGTGTCGTAATTATATATGAATTTTAGAACAACAATAAAATAATAAATATTTTCTGAAATGGTTTATGCGTGTTAGAACTTTGAAAAATGTTTGAATTCATTATAAAAAATTTCGAAAAGTCCATGTTAAGCAATTTTTAGCATGACATATCTCATTAATTATATAGTTATCAGAAAATGTAACTCAGCGCAAACCTATGGTGCAATTCTAAGTATAATCGTAAGGATCGTTTAAAAGCATTTCTGTCAAAACTATTGCTTAGGATTACTCGTAAATATCTTACGATTTCTCGAAAACTTTACGTCGAGAGGGTAACTGCACGTAACAGTACAGTTAGTGATTTTTCTCTCTAATCATTGGTCAATTTTGTCAATAAGATGAATCAAAATATAAATATTTTGCATATTGCTCTCCTTCTTGAAGAACATAACAGGTAATACAAAAGAAAAATATGTTAATTATACGCCAAGAAAATTACCTTATACATATTGTAGAAATTTCTTGCGTCTCTTGCGCAGACACAGATATGATAGATTTGGAATACCCATTTGACATTACTGTTGCACATTTCAAACAAATGTATAAATTAGATCAGCAATGGACAATCAATTTTATTTGCAATAGAGAACCATTTTATAAACCATCAAATTCAAGAATTCCATTACATATTAAAGTATTCCATTTATATTTAAATATATAGGGTGATTAAATAAAAATGGCATGAAATACTGCCAAGACAAATTTTTCGTTTGTCAAAGCTAATCTGTAACTTTCGTCGATTCAATTTTCTGCATAGAATTGAATTTATCGTAAATCTGTGAATTGACTTGTTACGATTGTCTCGTGCACTACAGTTTTACGATTTTACGATTAAATATAAAAATTGCTTAAAATTGCACCACTAGTCTCATATTATTTCGTCTATAAAGTTGTTTTTAAAATTTTGCTCTATACCGTGTGTCTGTCTTAAAGGTGTACATAGGAGATTAACATGGGAAATCAGTTTTTCGCGTCCTGTTGCTCGGTGTTCTATCGGACAACAATGATTGTAGTACCAATCGAAAGATATAATTTTTCTGAATCAAATGATGTAAAATACATTACAATTCAGTAGCAATTTGGTTCTGTAAATTAATTTTTAAATTTTGAAAATCCTCCGATTTATTCAGTTTTTATCGAAAATAAATGTAGTTACCTATGACTGTTTTGTTTTGATTTCTTTTAAGTGATTTATTTGACGTTTCTGTCAATTTGTAAAATATGGTTATTTATAGTTATGGCAAGCGTATTATTATAATTTTTGCGTAAAGATTTTATTAAATAAATTTGAGTTTAAAAACCAGTTTTCTTTAAATAATATTAATTTATTAAGAGTTAAGTTTTTTAAATCGATGACAAAAAATTTCATTTTTATTAGCTGTTTTGTATATCTTCACAAAATACTCTTCCACTTTCTTCGTCAAATGGAAAAAGTTCTTGATTGCAGTGCATTTTGTAGGAATAATAAGAACTTTTTTTTTCAAAATATGAACGATGTATACCCAATTCATTTCCAAAAAATCTAGTGCTATACGAAGGATCTACATGTATCATTCCTAAAACCCTTTCTTCCAATAAAGCACGTTCTTCTGCTCTTGCTAAATTGCAATTACTAAGCTCACGTGTATTTTTCATGGATACTGGCATTTGTGGTTGCACTTGGATTCGGTCGATTCATAAACTAAATAGAAAATAGATCTCGCACTCTGAGCTAACTATTTCCTCCAAAAAATAGTTTTACTATAAAAATACGCTCTAACAATAGTATAACTAGTCATATTTTTACAAATTGTCTTAAACAAGTCCAAAAGTCAGAAACGTCAAATAAATAGCTTGACAGAAATCAAAACAAAACAGTCATAGGTGACTGTATATATTTACGATAAAAATTGAATAAACCGGAGAATTCTCAAAATTTAAAAATTAATTTACGGAACAAAATTACTACTAATTAGTAATGTATTTTACATCGTTTGATTCAGAAAAATGATATCTTTCGATTGGTACTACAATCATTGTCGTCCGATAGAAGACCGAGCAACAGCACGCAAAAAACTGATTTCCCATGTTAATCTCCTATGTACACCTTTGAGACAGACACACGGTATATAAAAATGCGCATATAATTTAGAAATTTCTAAACCACGTTTACTATTATAAGGTATGCTTAAATCAGTTACCCTAGTGTTGATGCGGTAGAGTACGGATTGAGGAGCGTTGTGGTTGGATGATAGTAAATTCTACCCTGGCTATTTAGTGAGCGGGGATTTGTTTCTAGTGTGACTACTAGCTGTCATGCGGTGTCCCAGCACGTTTTTTTCTATATCTCCATGCACAATACAAACTGTTTTACTACAAGTAGGCCGGTCTAACGATCTCCGCAACGCGCTACACTTCTCAGACAGAAGATCGGACACAAAGTTGAGGAACGTGGAGATGAGACCCTTAAGCGTTTCATTTCACATGGTAGATCGATTCCAAAATTTGACAAAACGTAATGTGTTAAATGGCGGTTCGATAATACATGTTGTTACTGAAAGGGTTGGATCAATCTTCATTAGCTCAGCTGTATGTCGGCGAAATGGCGTTGCCTTAGAAATCTAATCGGCGTATTCCAAGGATAGTTTGAGATTAGTTCAGTTTTCCACAGTTTGTTCCACGTAGTAGCTTCGCACATAATTTTTTTATAGGTACCAATTACAAGTTTCCTCATATAATACGTAATACTATTAGGTATAGAGCAATAATATGAATTTTTAACAATGATCAAAGCTAGTATATGTATACAAGCTGATTTATTTAAAGCAACCAATCAGTTTTGCTGACTTTAACTTTAGAGAAAAATTCAATACACAGGCTTATACAGCAAGGAGGGAATAATTGTTGAGATGGTAAAATAAAATTATTAGAGGCATGTGAAGAAGGGAGATGAAAGTTATATTTTTTAAATGGAAAGAGGTACTTTTTTATTGAAATATTCCCTTTTGAACGATATAACATGTTCCTTTCCCTAAAATTAAAATTAAGATTTCAAAGTTTAAAGAAACATTAACATTTTTAATAAGGAAGCTGTAACTTAAGGTAGAACATTGAGCAAAACAAGTTATTGTTTTTACTATTGCTATTTTCGTCAACAATTGTTGTCAATGTAAAACGTTTGTTGAGAGCAGTGTCAATAAAAAAACAATAACTTGTTTTTACCGGTAAATTTTTATAATTATTTGTGTTTGATGAACAGAAATGTTAAAATTAAAAATGACGCGTCGATTAAATTATTCAAAGTTTTGTATAACATCATATGTGATAAAATTCTTCTATTGTTTTGTAGGTCTACGGATAACAATTTAAAGTAATGTAATTAAATATATAACATATATTTATTAACTTTTTTACACAGTATGAACAAAAATTTTCTTTTAATTTTTTCTACTTGATTAATATTCTTTTGGCAGCAAGGATTCCAGAGAACCGACGCGTATCTTGGATTATTGTGAATATTCTTCTGAATCTGATTAATATATTTATTTACTTTAATTTTGGTTAATAATAAATTTGACTTTATCACGGTATAATTACTGAGAAGGAATTATAGCCAGACTTTTTACCGTACGTAATTTCTATCAAATTAATTTTTCCCTTTATTTAATTTCTGCAGTGAAATTGAGAACCATAGAGGATATTTTCGATCTTTGATAATTAGAACAGGAACGTAATCATTAATTAAACTGATTTAAATACTATAATATACAGGCTGAGTTTTGTAAAGCAACCAATCAGTTTTGCAGGCTATCTAATAACTTTAGAGAAAAAGTAAATACACAGGCGTTTACAGCAAAGCAAGGAGGGTGACATAAATATACGGTTAGTAAAATAAAATTATTAGGACGTGACGGGGAGAAATGAAAGTTGTTTTTGAAATGGAAAGTGGCGCTTTTTTATTGGAACTGATAGCCCAAAGTATTCCATTTTCAACGACATAATATGATCTTCCTGCAATTAATATTAGGTTGCAAAGTTCAGAATTAGATTTACATTTTTTTATATGGAAAATATAATTTCAGGTAGGCCGTTGAACAAAACAAGTTATTTTAATTATTGATACTCCTGTCATCAAGATGTCAACAATGGTTGTTGATGTAAATCCATTGTTGACAGGAGTATCAGTAAAAAAACAACTTGTTTTGTTCAACGGACTACATGAAATTATATTTTCCATATCAAAAAGTTAATGCTTCTTTGAACTTTTTGACCTTAATTTTAATTAGATTTATAGGAACTTGTTATATCGTTGAAAAGGAAATATTACGGGCTATCCATTCCATTAAAAAAGAACCCCTTTCCATTAAAAAAATATAACTTTCATTCCTACCTGCCACTTCCCCTTAATAATTTTATTTTCCCAACCGTACAATTACGTCTCCCTCCTTGCTGTATAAGTCTGTGTTATTATTTTTTCTCTAAAGTTATTAGTTAGCTACCAAAACTGTTTATTAACATGTAGGTAGTTGTCAAACATTATTTTACGTTATTGCTTTTTTACCTCCCGCCACATCCTGTAAGGAAGGTATTAGGAATCATTCTAAAAATTCGATAGTGAGTTTTCCGTGGACGAGTACGCCTTAGAGTCCCTAGAAAATAATAATTTTAATAGTTTCGCGATAATGTCTGTGTGTACGTCTATCTGTCTGTCGGTCTGTATGGATCTTGGGAGTTACGATTTCTCAAAAACTACTAAACTGAAAATTTTTATATTTTGTATATATCAATTGTACCTACATATCTCCTTAAGAAGTGCTGATTAGTTTTTGGTGATAACACAATAACCAGAAGTTGTGGATTAATGACAATTTTTGTTATTAGTATATAATAACCGGAAGTTATTTTGAAATATCTCAGTAAATAAGGATTAAATGGCATTTTTTGTTATTTGAATAATATTTATAATATTATTATCTACAATTATTGCTTGAAACATTATTATCTTACTGTTTCCATTTACGAATTTCAACACGTTGAAGAAAATTATATTTTGATATTTTCGTTTAAATCTTTTAACCTATATACTTTTTGAAATAATTATAAAACAACGCTTGAAAAATGTCTATTTTTGACATGTGTCATAAGCGAAAACTAATTTTTTTGAAAGAATGAGCGTTTCTTGATAGTGGTGGTCCGTATTCCGACATCATTAAATATGAAATCTATGGCGGGAGGTACTGTGGTGTTCACAACAGATTTTTTTTGAGGGATGAGCGTTTTCCGTTCCACTGCAGCAAGTTTAAAGATTAATCTTAATAAAATTACATTTACTAAAATTGTAAGTTGTTATATCATTCCTGGGTAGCATTTTCTAATGATTCGAGTATCAAGTAATTATGAATTGGGGATGATGAGGGTCTGTCTTAGATATAGGGATATCATTTAAATTTGCAGCACACACAGTTCAACACATAACAAGATTTAAAATTCTTTTATTTATATTTTTAAATATAAATAGATAAATATATCAGCACGCCGTTTACGTATTATGGTTGTGGCACTCTGCTCGATTTTTAAACCATTAAATTGACATAAAAAGCAGAGATTAATGCCCGTATTCATAAAACTATATACGAACGAATCGTTTCTAAATGAACCGTAGAGCACGTTTCGTTACATTTTACAGTAAATTCATGAACGAAATTGTTTTATTTTAATAGTCATTATACACGAAGATTGCGTCACGAGTCGTAGGCGAGTGATGCAAATCATCCAAGTGAATAATATATAATAATAACCTTAATCCTGAGTATAATACTATACTTTTTCTACTCTTGTAAATTCGAAAATCACTTTTGAAAATAATCGAAATTCGTTGAAAAACGTCAACATAAAAATTCACAATGACAACTGATTACATGTCAACTATCAGACGGCCGTTGCTTAGTGATCCACGTCTTTAATATAACAGTGAATTATGGATTTCTGGCTCTGTGATTGGTTGAGAAGAGTGAATTATGGGTACTATAATTAATCGAAAAATTGAAGAAACAGCCAATTTCATATCTACTGGAGATTTGTACACTTTCTCTCCCGTCGTGAGGGAGAAAAGTGAACAAAGTTAAACAAATTAAAGGGAACAAAACAAAAATTGTTATAAATTTTGGGGTCTTGAAAAAATAGTATGTACACCGAAGGAAAGAAGTGTATTTTTCCCTTGCCGTATTGTATTCCTTGCCTACGGCTCGTGCCTTAGTTTATTCCCCGGGAAAAAAATCACACACTCCTCTCCCTTAATGTATAATATATTACAGTTATTACGTTTCTAGCAATTTTTATTTATTACAAATAATATTTCAACTTCAATTTTTCATATTGATTCTTTTGAATTATATGTCAATATGAGCGAGAAAAAAAAAGGGGCAAAATTTTGAGCGACACTGAAATTTCGCTCTCTTTTGATGTATACATAGAAATAATAGAAAACAAAAATACTGATGGGACAACGGTAAATTAGAAAATAATGGCATGGGAAAAAGTGGCAAACTAAATGCAATATTTTTAAATGGTACGCGAATTGTGAGTCAAATGGAAACATTTTCCGATCATTACAAATTCTAAAAGATTATAAAAGAAATTTCTTTGTGTTGGTTTCCTACAGCAGCTAACTGTAGGAATAGTGCCTTTGTTTTTATCAAATGAGAACGACTTGTAAAATCAATTCGTCATATTGTTCGAATATATATTCTCTATGACGGAAATATCTTGCTCCCGGCAGCTTTTCAAATACATTTTCAATAAATTCTTCATCTGAATTGTTCGACGTGTCAGATGTCGTTATAATTTTATTGAACAATAATAAAAATACTGACAGACAAATAGATATTAAAAATTACACACCTATCTATTATGGTCAACTTGACAGGTGACATTACAATGAAAATATCATTTTGACAAAAAGTGAACATTAACGAACGTTTATGAATAAAATATTTGCGATTTAACGAATTGTTTTCCTGGTAATGGATCTTTTCGTAACTAACGAATTGTTATGAATACGGGCATAAGTGCGTTAATATATTCTAGATATATTCATTTTCTATCGGTAGTTATTGGTTTATAATAATTTGAATTTGAATTGGGTAATCAGTTCAACCGTGGTAGATTGTAGCCGCCAATAATTAAGTAATAGTCATTTGTGTAATTTGAACTTAATTCGCACAAAGTATTTAAATGTTCTTCGTAGGCCCCTAATGCTATAATATATTCCTTCCATTTTAATTTATCACCTCGAATATCTCGTGAAATATGCATCGAATGAAAAAATGTTCAGACTTATGAAAAAGTGGTGCTACACGATAAATTGTGTCATTCTGATATTGGACATTATATAATTTTATTCAATTCCGTGAAAATTTTAATGAGATTTTCATTCTTTATCTGGAATTCCAGGGAAACGATATTATTGAATATCAAAAACTCAATTAATAGGCATAAAAATAGCCTTTAACTGTTGAACTATACAGTATATAATTTAATAGAATAGATCCGTAAAGACTATTTATGTTTTTTGCAATGATAATAACGGGTGTTTTTAAGATTTAATTTTCGAATTGGCAAAAAATTTTTCCAGCGACAGCTAATTTGACAGCTGATAGCGGTTTTTGTGCTTAGTTTGGTTTGTCTATTCACTATAAATAGACTTACTCTATCAAAGAGCACATTGGTCAGAACTAGGCTTGCAAAAAGTGCAAATTTATTTTGAAAAATTTTTTGAGCAACAAGTCAACAAGCAAAATTGTTAAAACAGTCACTGTTTCGTTTGCTTTACGGGTTGTTGAAATTATTGGTCCATATTTCTTCATAAATGATATCGACCAGAACGTTACAGTCAACGGAGACCATTTCGTTCCCCATTTGAATGGAATGAATGTGGAAGAGCGGTTTCAACAAGACGGTGCAACATGTCACATAGTGCGCGCCTCAATTGATTTATTGAGGGACACATTCGATGAGTGCATAATAGCGCGCAATGAACTCGTGGATTAGTCTCCAAATCTTTTTCTGCGGGATATTTGAAGTCGCTAGTCTACGCCGGTAAACCCGAGACGTATTCAAACACAAAAGGGATAAAATTATTTTTCCAAAAAAAAAACCAATACCATGGCCATTACCACGATTTTAATGTGCTTTAATTTAATTTTAAAGCTCTATACCTATTCATCATTTTGATAGTTTCCTTGTGAAATTGCAAGAGAGAAAATACTTGTTCTGATATAAGAGAAAACCGATCCCTTAAAGATCAAATTGGAGAGTCGAAACAAGCAATAGAAATCTTCGTTAGGCTCGTTACGAAGAAGATAGATAGTTATTTACAATTCAGTGTACAGAAAAATGCATAAAATTGCTCCAATCTCAACAAATTTGCGCCGAAGTAGATATTGAAATAAGAAGTCCAGTCCTTTAGACCTTATCGACGTCCGGTAGGTATTTGTATCCATTGCAACGCATCGCAGCAAACACGACGCTTTCAAATAAATAATTATTCAATAATTATATCATTTGTCAAGTTTGGCTTATGCAATAAATTTTGCTTAAAAAGTGTTTGAGTACAAAATAATTTAAAAAGAAAAACCGAGAATGTAGGTCGGGGAATTTTTTTATAAATTATTATATACGATAGCACATTTTTAAAAGCAAAATTTTATAAATAAGCCAGACATCAAATTTAATCAATTCACTTCTTTAGCACGAGGGGTATATGTCAAGATTACTTCATGAGTTTTCACATAAATAAATTGGTACATACACATAAATAAAAAGCACCTTGTATAAATCATAAAATTTTGTTGTTATATTGTAACCGAGGGGTGAACTGGTGAGAAAATGTACAGTGATTTCGAAAATTTGGCAATACTTTTCTCGTTTTCAGTAGTGCGACAACGGCACTCGAAATTCCCGTAAAGCGTAAAAAAATTATTGACCTGGCGTTATTGAGTGTACTGGCTTCAACGCTACCTGTCATGACCGTTGCCAGTATTTGTGCTAAATTTTGCTTTGCAAGGAATTTATTTTTCGTCTAACAATGATATGGCCAAAACATTATCAAACCCAGTATAATTAAACTGCTTTAATTGCATGAATTTAAAATTAATACGTACTATTTACTACCTACAGTACTGTTGAAACAAAGTTATTATATTTATTATACAAATAGCACACTATTAGTTTTAACTACAATAGCCATATAATTGAATTAAATAATGCATTTATTCTTTAACACATCAAAAACAGTAAAAATTATGGCCTGTCACGCACATTAAAAACAAATCAGCGCTTGCACAGACATGACCTATTCCAGAGTATTCCAATATTCCATATAGATATTCCCATGTATTCCGTAGGTATTCCTATATATTTCCATGTATTCCGTAGTATTTCCAGTATTCCACTATGTATTCTGAGCAAAATGTTCAGTGATTCCCATCAGTGATTTATCCCTCGATTTTATCTATAGGAAATTTTTTTTTCTTTACTTGTGAAATAAATATAAATAAAAATAGCTTAAATTGAATAATTCGGCATGTTTAAAGATATGGAATATCAGTAAAGGTAAAAAACATGTACCTAAGTATCTTGCTTCTGCGATTAATTAACCAGCTAAATATGCTTTAAAAATGTCAAAAATTTGCTTATAGAAGCTAGTTTCAGCTAGGTGCTGTTTTTACTTACTTAAAATGCACAACAAATGAAAATGAGATTGGTAAAATTTATACTAAGTGAAATAATCTAAATTATTATTTTTTAAATAGTTATAGCATATCAGAAAAATTTTATACAACACACGTCTGTTAGCGGCTAGTTTATGTGTCTCACTCTGCCGGGCTAGATCCCCGATATACTAGCTCGTCCGTAAATGCTTAGCTGCCAGCCTATTGACGTAAATAGCTATACTAGTATGATACATGCTCTTTTACTGTCTTTATATTCTTGTTTCCTTCCTGTAATTTAATACAAATGAGTTGAAGCTTAGTCAAGTAAGTAGCAATCAATAGGGGCGTTAGGACATTCGTTGAAGCTGTTGCAGTTGTGTGGAGTAGATAAGCTTTTACTTTTGTTTCCGAATTCAGTGCGCTTTCAAAAAGGTCTTTCTATGTTTTTGTGCTACATAGTTAACCCACTCTCTCTAGTTCCACATTTTTTGCTGGAAATAATTTATTCTCACGATCCACAGTCCGATGCGTTACCACGAAGCTATTTACCCTTTATTTTTTATTTAACCCGGATAAACTGAATCCGTATCTATTTTCAAATGTCTTTACTTTTTAATATATTTTTTAGTCTACAACGGTTTTATTTGATTCATCTAATTCAATTTCATACACAGAAATTGAGAATATTTAGTTTATATATAAAATGGGCGCATAAACCATGAAAGAAATATGACTTTATATCAAAATCGTGTAACACTTACGGAATAATTAGTAGTAAAGTATTTATCTTTTAACATTTTGACGTCCCGGGTGTTCCCATTGATTCTATTGGCAAGATATATGAAAAGTGCAAATCGCGCATCTGCCGTTGCACCTAATGCCTATTGTGGGCTAAAATAGAACTACAAAATGTCATTTCATTTTTTTTTTTGTTTATTGGTAGTTAAGATTATATTTGTTGGGCTTCTATTACTTATTTTATAATTTCACTGCTTTATTGCGCTGTGTTGAAAAACTATTATTAAAATTATATGCTCGAATATCAAGTAATATTCTCTATAGTTGCTAAAGGAATTTTTTCTTTATTTATATTAAGTTTAATTGTTGTAAATTAAGATATAATATGTAAATATTATTTTTACAATAAAAAATATATAATATCTACTACAATGAAAAATCGTTATTTAGTGCCACTGAAGGAGCACCCATGACATACTTTAAAAAATCGTATCTCTGATAATATATGGAATTTTCCCCCATTCCGGTGTTCGTGTGTTCGAAAGTCTTCTCCTCCTAAACGGTTTGATGACATTCTTTTTTGTACTTACGGTGTAACCGAATGGTTCTTAGCTACAGTTGAACCCAGTAGGTGGCGCTGTTGTCAAGATCCACAATTTTTAAACAGCTTTCATTTTTTAGATTTAAGAGATACACTTTTCTTAATTTTGTTCTTCATTATCTAATTACATTATTTATTTGCGGTATTTCAATTTTCAATTATTATAATTATACTCAATAAAAGATTTTATTTAAAGAAATATATTTTGTTAGCTGGCTCTGTAGCAGGACGTCTGCATACCGTTTCCGCTAGTTACTTATATTTTAGCATATTACAGTTTATTTTGATTTTATAATTTCTTCTTTTTCTTACTAAAGGTTTCGTTCACAAAAGTATCATCATATTTTTCTTCATCGTAGTTTTCTGTATTATCGGTTATCTAGTAGATGATATTGTAACGTTTTTCTCTCTACTCGGATTTGGTGAAGTTTAATTATAACTAACATTGACATTATTTATTTATTTGCACTAGAATCACTAATAATTTTCCTAATTATTTATCTTCACATATACAATATTTATTTACACATTTTATATAATAGCACCAGTAATATCAGAGACTCACTAGACTAAATTCTGCGCTGACGGCTCGGCGACCCCTTATATATCTGTGACCTCTAGAACATTCCAGGCGTCTTCGCGAATATTGAGCAGACGTCACCTCGACAGGTTTCAACAGATCTATATTCGTTACATTATACACGTTTCATTGCGAATTCTATCTTCCCGCATAATATCGTGTACTAATCTCAGGAATTTCATCGCTGCTGTTTGAATTTTATATCGGTCTTTTGTTTTTGTAATCCAAGTTTTCGAGCTATATAGTAGAGTGGGAGTAGCCATTACATTACAGAACTTAAGTTATGTTGTGTCGAGTTCTTTTAATTGTGTCACAAATAGTTTGGTATCTAGTGAATTTATTATTTATATATCTGTCTCGTCCATGTGATATATTGCATCCTAGATGATTGAAACACGATATTTGTTCAAGTATTTGATCTCTTATTATTCGTTTAGGGGTCGGTTGTTTCAGTCTCGATTAGATAAATTTATCAGGTGGTTATGTTAAAACGAGTCATTTCAGTTTTTTATACCGCATGATAAAAGAGACGTGACATCGATTAAATTTAAACAAATGAAAATCTTGCCGTTACGATGATAACCATGGATTATTAATATTACTTTAGAATAAAATGACGTTTACAAATTTCAAAAAAGGTATATACAGAATATAAAAGATATGGAATTGGAAGAGTAGATGATTTTTTCGATCATTGCAAACTATATTGAATAAGAAACTTAAAAACGTATACGTATAATGTATGTGAAATAATTGATCATTTTGACAAATGGGATGAAAAAGATTTTCAAAATAGGTTGTTTTGTACACACCTTATTCTCAGTAATTTTCTTTTTTAATTAACTTTTTATATTTTCATTCTCTGACGTGACGTTTTTATAAGTATTGTGTAAACTATTAATGAAGAGAGTGATGATTTTCTGCCAAACTTGATTTTCTCGCGTAGGGTTACTCCATCGGTTTGATTATTTTAAATTACATGTATTTCTTGAAATATTGCTTTCCTAAGAATATCCACTTCATATGAACTAAAAATTAGTACACTTTTTCCTTATTTTGTCAATCATGTTTGACTGATGCGTTCAATTGTGTAGATAAATTATTAGAAATTACAGTTATTTTAATTTTTTGTAATATTTTGTTTCGAATTTTTAGAAACAATGTTCATTAAGATAATTTGAAGGGCAATTTTATATTACAAAGTATTTTTTTTCTAAATGTATTTGTAATTTTTTATGTGTCATGAACGAACCATAATGTTGAACCAAGTCTAACAAGAATAAACACTGTTTACTTAACCGATGTATTTCAAGTAGGTAAAAGAATCCAAATTTTAAATATCTGTGATTAACTGGTTTGGTTATTTTAATCAGTGTTTAGTTACCGTCATGATTAACCGAAGTCAGAAAAAAGGCTCTATATCTTATAGGATTTTTTCCACACAATGCCATTATATTTGTTTTTTTGACCTTGATATTTAAATTATATTTCGTGTATAATTGAATTAGAACATATACTGATTCATGTAGTTCATTCTCTGATTCTTGTATATTTAATTGGTCGTCAGGAAACAACATTATTCACAAACAAATTTCGCTTGAGCTGCGTACCAGGATTTACTATAGGTTTCCATTGTTTTTCCTCCCTTTTTAAAATTCAGAGGTTGATATGTTTTGATAAAATGAACGGTTTTGACAAAATACGTAGTAATTATTTAAAATACTGTTTTCTATTCGTAACAAATAGCATTGTAATCGCGAAAAACAAAAAAATTAAATTATTACTTAAAAGATAAATTTAACCAGTTAACCTTTTGTATTACATTATATGTATAATTTACAATATTGCTGTTGAGCAATTTAACCCCTGCAAGATAAAAAAAAAATGATTGTGACTATGTTTACACGAAGGGCAAAAATGTACTTTGACTTGACTTTGACTTTTAAAAGGCGATTTTTGCCAATGTGTAAATCTTTTCGTCTAACTACTTTATTTCTTCAAGTCAAGTAAAAAATAAATCAGACTTGATTTGTATTACTGTCCTTGATTTTACTATAAATAATATGAATACTATGGTAGTTTTTTACGCAGTTAAATTAATTATTTACCTGATAACTTGTCTACAAATTTTAACATAACCACACAAATTTCTGGCTATCAACAAGTAGATAAATGAAGGACAAGTCAATATACTAAAGTAAAGTAAATTTGTACCAGTAATTATACTTTTCAAAAGTCTCCTTTTCAAAGTCAAGTCAGAGTAAATTTTTGCCGTACGTGTGAACGTAGTCATTATCTACCCTGTTGGAAAATATATTGCATCAAATAGAGAATACGTGGCGCCCGAATGAGCGAGAACTTCGTGTGTTTGTATCAACAAACTATAGGTCATTGTAATGAATGTAGGTATCAAGGGCGTTCGTTATAAGGACAATAATGCGTGAGGTCAATATTGTGCTGCCGAGGGCCTCTGGCCCGAGGTGTGTATACGTTGACCAAAGGCATTATTGTCCAGTTAAGCCTGTGGTGCGTTCAACGTTTAATGTCCGTCCGATATATTGTTATATAAAAGATTTTTGTCGATTTTTATCCTATCATTGTGTTTTGTTAGAGAGATTTTTTTTTTGCTTGCAAACATTGTAACTAGATACCTATCTACCAATAAAAGTCAGTGTTTGTGGATTATGTTTCCATTAGCAACAACGTCAAATTTATAGCGCCCGAGGGCGTTGTATGGTATATAACTACCCAGTTAGCTAGGCAGTATGATAACAATAACGTAACGGTCGGACATTAAATAATACGCAGTACGAGTAGAAATAAACTTAGTCCTAACCCTTCCTAGACCGAACCAACCCTACAACTGAATTTTCCACAATAAAATACTTTGATAGTCGCGTGAGTTTTTACAACAAAAAAATAATAACAAATATACTAAATACGGTTTGTAATATTAATAATAAGGTTTGTGCAATACAAAAAAAAAATAAACAAAAAGGAAGGCAACGGCTTGGCAGGTAGCGTTAAAGATGGATCATTCGATAACGCAAGTTAAGCAATGTTGCCCGCGGTTAGTAGTTGGATGGGTGACCGCTTTGCCAAAACCTATACCAGCGGATACTGCGTGCCTTTGTCACACCACCGAAAACGAGGTTCATAGGCGGCATATAACTTCAGCAGTTGAGACCGCTTAATAATAATAAAAAAGAAAAATAAGGAGCTTATCTATCAGAATTTCGAGAGTTGATGTCCTCAGGTTCACATAGTGTGCGGTAGTGACGCAGTAGTGCGGCAATGACGTAGTGTGACGTCTCCAAAATGGCGTGCACTAACTTCCGCTTGGATCACGAGCTTCTGTATTTACCTCTCCTCAAATCCCCCACCAAATTGTGAATCCACAATAATCAGGATACAAGAAAATCGAAAAACAAGTATACGATGATATAAAATAAAGCGTAGAAAAGAAAACAAAAGCCTGGGTTCGTGGGCGGCTTAATGAATTATCAGTGATGGAGGTGCAATAAATCTGGAACGATTTCCTCGTGAACAATATTTCCCTCAGTTACTTTTCTCAGCCAGAGTAAGGGGCATGTTAAAATTTATCCAACAATATACTGAGCAATAATGTTTAACAATGATAAATTATAGCTTCAGCCTAACAGGTCTTACTGGAGTAAGATGCATTGTGGTTCGTAGACTGTACTGGGGGTTGAAATATGCTGTGCAGCGCATTAATGTCCTGACTGTGTAGCAGTTAAGGTCGTGCAAAGTACAGTTCGAGATATAAATAATGGAGGGAATTAAAAGTAAATTAATTGGTCGTGCATTCATTATAATCATAATGTTTTAAAACTTCATCTAGATTTAAATCTGATAGAACAGGTTTGGGCATCACTTAAACAATACTTTGCCAAAAAATGTTAAATTCAAATTAGTCTTCGCGATGTCTCAAAATTATGTAAAGAAACTTTTCCTGTAGAAGATTGGCAATGTGTTGGGACCATGCAAAAAAAAACTGAAGGTAAATTTTTTGCTAGAGAACATTGACGAAGTGATTGAATAATTCATTATACTGTAAATACAAGCAGTATGAACACATCACTAACAAGTTGAATAATGATTATTAAATTAAAACTATATGTTCTAATTATATTATAATTCTTGGTATTTTTAATTTTCTTTATTGCGAATGTTTCGTTTATTAATAGTTATTTACTTTACAAGTGGGTAAAGTAATGAATTACTCACGTGTGCAGTATAACGTTTTATCCAACATCTCTTAATTATGCAAAATTTATTAAAGAAATATTATTTGACAGTGACATATGCTTTAAATTATTATAATTAAAATGTCAATCGAAGTGGTTACCAAGGTGTTGTGTGTTATTATTATTCTTATAAATAAAAAAATACTCACTAATGACTTTTCTCAATAGTTATATCACGAGTGCTAAGAATTTAATCGATTAAATTTGACATGTCTAGCTTATGCATAAAATTTTGCTTAAAAAGTGTTTGAGTACATAATAATTTGAAAAAATCCCGAGACCGCAGGTCGAGGAATTTTATCTTAAATTATTATGCACGATAACAATTTTAATTTTACTCACCTCCTGAAGATGACCTAGGTCGAGGTTGAGTTAAATTAAATATTTTTTGACTGAACTCCAGCAGTTTTCTTCTTTCACCAAAAATTTTGCCAATCAAGAAGTTTTTCATCATAATTTTTAATATCTCTAACAGTCGACTAGCAATGCTAAAGAGTATCGTTTATTCGGTATTACCAAGTGGTTAAAAGTTAACAACTGAGTTAGAGAATTGGGCCGATTACTTGCAATGTGGAGCAATGAAAACAATTGCACTTAACCGAGATAGGGGCCTATTCTGTAAATTACCTGTTAATTTTTAACTGCCTGCTAAAAATTTCAACCAATAAAAATATATGTGTCAAATGAAATTTTCAGCTTTTATTCGCTGACGTCTGTTATCATTGGTTAAAATTTTTAACAGGCAGTTAAAAATTAACAGGTAAGTTACAGAATAGGCCCCATAATAATTTAAAAATAAACGCAAATTGCGAAAATATACCATAACAACATATTTCACGTTACTGAAAATATTAACCATTCTAAACTTAACATACTACTTCGATATTTAATGAATTGACATTTAAATGAATTTCAACGGAAACTGGTCTCTAGTGGTGTTTTTGCTTGGATCTCAACGATGTGGACAGAAATTTTCGAGCAATAAAAGAAAAATTTAAATAGCAACAACTTTTATTATTTTTTTATCTAAACATTATTCAGCTTACTTTTAAGTTATCCCAGTTTCAATTTAAAACATAATTACATAACTGCTGTAGTTTGTTTATTAATTGTTTCAACTTTTTTTGCTGTAACTTTTTTGTTATTGAGTTTTTGTCAAAAGTTTATAAAGGAAAACAAAATTTGTCCCCTTCCCCTTTTTCGTAATTTATGAATACCACTGTATACCAAAATAGATTTGCTTCATTGGTTATTTATGAAATAATCTGTTGATTTAATTATTGAAGAAAAAGTCAACTAAAATTTTTTTCATATAAATTTTTAAGTGAATTTGTTCATGTTGTAATAAAAGAATATGAAAATAAGTTATCTGTAATTTGGGATTTTCGTACTGTTAATTATTTAATTTGTCATTAAACACTGTGTTATCTAAATTTCAATATTTTATTTAAGTATATTTCACGATTATGTAGTGAATTCTGTATTAAAATATTTAAATAGGAATTTGCATAATTTGGCTAAATTTTATATTTAATTTAAATAATTTATCAACTCAAATAAAAGAAATTTAATCGTATCTTACGAAATAAAATTTAAATGCAAATGTCACCGCCAGGCCCGTGTTTTGATAAAACATCAGTGGAATGAAGTTCTAGTACAAATTTGCATTATAACACAGTCTTGTTGGAACATCAACATCAGTCAAGTATCCGCAGTGAAAAGTAAGAACAGGGCTCGTATTTGGTAAATAGAAAGTGAGAGGGAAAACGAAGCAAATTTAAAAGGACATTGAATAAGCAAACACACTTCTCTTTGCAATATGGGGCAACTCATTATAAAACACAAAACAAGTGAATATTCAGGTAGTTCTACGTCCGTTGAATAACATATTCAATACATATAGATTCTACAAGAGAAACGAAAATAAACACGAAAAAAACTTTTTCTTTTGAGGGTATTGTGATTTCGGTGACATATGTTGGGAAGTTTTTCTTTGTATAAAATTCCGGATATCAGTTGACAGAATTGTAAAAATACTACAGTGGAACTTTTGTTATTATATCAAAGGCACATAAATGTTTTTGTTCAATTCACAAAACTAAACACCAGTATCAAATTTAAAACAGTTTTTCTATAATTATGCAAAAAAGGATTATCACGAGGGATTGAAAAAAGTCTTAACATATGGAAAAAAAGTTTACTATTGATTTGACAATAGTGTGATAATTATATCGAGGGGGTAATTCCACTTTGCCCACGTGTGAAGTACAACGTTTTATCCAACATCTTTTAATAAATGCAAAATATATTAAAGAATTATTATGTGTCAGTGACATATGATTTAAATTTACTGAATTAAAATTTCCATTGAAGTAGTTACCAAGGTGTTGTGTGTTATTGTTATAAATGGAAAATTACTCACTAGTGACTTTTCTAAAACTTATACCCACTAGTGGGTAATCAATTACTTTCCTTTTCTTGTTTAAAATCGCCATAGTTATAGAGCATTTATTGACAGGTATGGGATAAAAAAATTGTACAACAAAAAAAAGTATTGCTTCTCTTAAAACCCAAATATCAATTATGAAATCATACATATCAGTCACATACAGGTTGTTCAATAATTACATTTTTTTTTTTAATTATTGAAGGAATAAAGTACCCAAATTGTTAGAGATACACAAAAATTTTATTTGAATAAAATGTTTATAATTATCCCGTTTGCAAATTTTTTAAATATGAAAGCGATAAATAAAATTTTTTTTTTCAATATCAAAAAAATCTAGCCAGCCGTTGAAAAACAATACATAATTGCGATTTGAGTATTTTCTTAAGTGTTTTTCATTATTGTTTATAGTTGTCATTATGAGTGTAAATAACGAAGCGAAGGAAGAAATAATATTAATTCTTGAAAAAAAAAAAATAATAAGAGTAAGCGACAAGCAGCTGCAGAATTTAACAGTAGTCATCCAGGAATACCTAACATTAGCCATGTGACAGTAACCAAAATTTTGAATGATTTTAAATCTTCCAAAGAAAATTTTTTTAAGAAACAAAATGAAGAAATCTATTTTATGAAGAAATGGAGTTAAATATCCTTTTGTCTGTTCAGGAAAATAATAGATAAAGTATAACACAATTTGTAAGGAATTTAAATACAACCATTTACAAACTTCGTATATCTAACAATATGGATACTTTACTCTTGTCAACAATTTAAAAAAAGAATTATTGAACAGCCTGTATGTGATAAGTATGATTTCATAATTGTTATATGGGTTTTAAGAGAAGCAAAATATTTTTTTCCTACAACTGTTAAAAAAACTTGACATTTTTTCATTGTTTTCAATACGCAAAATATGCTATTTCTTGGTTATATATAAACAACACTTGTGTTTCCCAGGCAACGTGAAAAAAAGTATTTTGCGCACATGGGCTACAAACTCTTTTCCGCATTGTAAGAAAATTGAATAAAAATACGTATATTTGAAATGTATCCAATAATTAAACATGCGCAAACGCACAGCTCTTTCATCTTTGCAACTGACTGAACGCGCCCTACGTGCTAAATTAACTTGTTAATTTTTGAATTTTTATTTTATTTATTGAACACAAACTTGCAATTAATTAAGCCCAGAAACGACATAATAGAATTTAAAGGATGATTGACAAATTCGATAAATAAAAGATTGAATTAAATTAATAATTTATGACATTAACCTAACCTAACCTAAGAAAAATTGTACAATTGGTAATTAAAAAACTTATTTAAGGTAAGGTTAAGTATAATTATTTATTAATATTTAAGGTAATGCTGCAGTTTTTATACGAGTAATGGTTAATATTTATTAATGCCCAATAATTTATTGGTTGAAGCCCAGAATTTGGTTTTCTATGTTGATGTTGACAGGTACGTGTTGAGTGTTTTTGTTGCTTAGTAACATCAAAATGTATCAATAAATTAGTATGAAAAATATAATAATTTTACTTATTTATGTAATTTATTTCTTTTATTTGAATATTAAGAAAGTTGTAGGAAAAATATTGTGTGTATTACGGGTGCAAAATGGCATTGCTGCTCTCGCATAATTGAAGCTCTCAGCTGCGCTTCGAGCTTCAAACTTTATGCTCGTGCTACAATGCAGCATTTTGCACCCTTAATACACAAATAACTATTGTTTATATTTTTTTTCTTTGTCAAATCAATAGGTAGTAAACTTTTTTCCTATATATTAAGACTTTTTTCAATAACTCTGTAAGAATAAGTAAATTCAGTTGACAATAGTAATTATTTGATAAACAGTATTCAAGAATTTCTATCTGGAGTACTATATGAGACAATTTCTATTTAACAATGAGTAAAAAAATGATTTTTGCAATTTAGGAAATGCAATGTTAATTTTTTCATGCAGCGATATATCGTTCCCTATTGATTTTAGAGCGTAATACTTGAAACGAATCTTGTAGATAATTGAATTCTGCATCTAGGTCACTAATCATATTTTATTTTACATATTTCGTAACACTTAAATCAAGTTTAAAATTTTATAAAAATGCACACTGTGGTATTAAACAAAAATTACCAACACATGCAATTTTGCTCTAAAAACATTAGAGAACGACATCGCAATATGAAAAAATTTATATTATACATATTTCCCATTTTGCATAAATCAATTCATTATCCTGTATATAAAATCAACAATATAAACCCCCTGCTTAAACAATTTTTAAACAGTAAAAATTAGAACAAAATATCTAATAAAAATTATTGCCAATATACATCTTTTTAAATATGAAAATTTTGACCCGTCGGAATACATAAAAATTCAAGTTAAAATAAGAGTTTGCATTTTATTTATATTTGACTGAAACAATATTTTTTTAGTATTGACATGTATAGGTAATGTCATAAAAGTGAAATCTAACCTTTATAATATATCACTTTTCATTTTGCTTTAAATCTGTACATTCAAGCCATTTTCTTAATTTGATTAAATTACGATCTTCAATGTTGTTATTTTTCAATTTTACATTTTTGAAAACAATAAAACAACTTGTATTTACTGCATTTCCGCATGGTTAACCAATAATGGCGCTGATGTATCGTAATGTGACGTCAATTTCTAAATCCCATATTAAATTTGATCACAACAGTAAATACAGGAATATTAAATTAAAAATTAGAATCAATAAAAACTAATTTGTTTATTTTTTTGTTTTTTCATGCACGAATAAGAAGCAAGTGAAATAGTTATTTACTTTACAAGTGGGCAAAGTAAGGAATTACCCACGAAAGAAAATTAGATAATTTTATCGAGTGGGTAATTCCACTTTGCCCACGTGTGAAGTATAACGTTTTATCCAACACTTCTTAATAAATGAAAAATTTATTAAAGAAATATTATTTGACAGTGACATATGCTTTGAATTTTTAAATTAAAATGTCAATCGCAGTAGTTACCAAGGTGTTGTGTGTTATTATTATTGTTATAAATAAAAAAATACTCACTAGTGGCTTTCTTCAAAATTATACCCACTAGTGGATAATCTTTTACTTTGCTTGTTTAAAATCGCCATAGTTATGCAGCATTTATTGAGAGGTGTTGGATAAAATAAATTTTTTGAATAAAATTACTTGGAACAAAGTAATTTTTAGATTGTACGAAATTTTTTCTACTCCATTTTGTCCACTGGGTATTTTTCTCATTTCATTTTTTTCCTATAGTGCTTTTTCTACTCTTCCCTATTATTTCCATTCTAAATTTAAAAAACAGAAAAGAATTGACATATACATCCAACTTCAACCAATTTGATTTGTTACATTAGATTGTAGAATTTATTAAATTTTTATAAAATTTTAAACTTAAATTAAGTGTTAAAAATTTTTGTAAAATAAAATATGATTAGTGACCTAGATGTAGAGTTCAATTATCTACTAGATTTGTTTGAAGTATAACCTTTAACTCGTCACATGGATTCGGTGGAGTTGAAAGAATACAGGGTGAGTCATCGAAATGCCCGTCTTCGATATCTCCCTTGTCGCTAGAAATACGGCATATATTTATTAACAAAATTTATTCGACTACTAAAGGAGCATAACGTAAAATTATTTTCACATATACAGGCTGTAACGTAACAGCTAGACGAGAATTGTTTGCCTTTTTTTAAATGGAACATCCTATATATTTTTATATATTTTGAATTGTATTTTATTCACCTATACGGACATATGAATTTTGTTTTAGTTTTCCGCGGCGTTGTCAAGTTTTTCCGTTTTTTCTCTAAAAAAGGCCGAATACACGCATTGCTTTGTGAAGGCGTACTGAAGTTATTTTAATAGTAAAATTTAAGAATTTTTTTTTCTGTGCAACTGGAACTATACTCTATGTTTTGACATACTTTCTTTTAAATGTAATTATACAGGGTGTTCAATAAAGCGAATCAAACTTACTCCATTTCAAATGATCATATCTCGCAATTTTCAAATGGAACACCCTATATTTTATTATTCTGTTGTGTGTCATTTTGTATTACCTTCAATTATTATTAAGGGTATCCTATGCCTAAAACCAATAACTTCGGAGATTTTTACCATTTTTCACTAAATTAATTTATTCAATTAAAAATTAAATCTAGTATACCATGGGTATGGTTTTTTTAATTTATTGTTTTGTTTTAATTTACAAAACATTTTCAATATAACCGCAATTCTTACGGAAACATATTTGCAGACGGTTTATAAATGAGTAATTTACTCTTCGCTTGCGTCGACAATTCCAAATCAGTTACGAATTTGCATCATACTTTTTTGATAATAATACGAGTATTAACGGACAAAATTATTGTTAATTTTTACAAACTGATCCTCTAAACGATTTAGAAAATTTACCTCTCAATATTATCCGGAGATTGTGGTTTCAACACGACGGTGCACAAGCTCACAACAGTATTCAGGTTAGGCATTATTTAAGTAAAGAATTTCTTAAAAGATGGATTAGACAAGGTGGTCCAAGTAATTGGCCCGCAAGATTTTCGGATCTTACAAACTTTCATTATTTCTTGTTTATCGGTTTATCAGCCAGCACCAACTACACGACAAGATATGATGAAACGAATTCGTAACTCTTTTGAAACTGTCAACACAAATATACTGCGAAGAGTAAATTACTCATTTAAAAACTGTCTGCAAATATGTTTGCATAAGAATGGCAATTATATTGGAAATAATTTCCATGGTATACTAGATTTAATTTTTAATAAAATAAATTAATTTAGTGAAAAATAGCAAAAAACTCCGAAATTATTGGTTTTAGACATAGGATACCCTTAATAACAAATGAAGGTAATACAAAATGGCATACAACAGAATAATAAAATATAGAGTGTTCCATTTGAAAATGGCGAGTTATAATCATTTGAAGTGGAGTAAATTTGATTCGCTTTATTGAACACCCTGTATAATTACATTTAAAAGAAAGTATGTCAAAACATAGAGTATAGTTACAGTTGCGCAGAAAAAAAAATTCTTAAATTTTACTATTAAAATAACTTCAGTACGCCTTCACAAAGCAATGCGTGTATTCGGCCTTTTTTGGAGAAAAAGCGAAAAAACTTGACAACGCCGCGGAAAACTAAAACAAAATTCATATGTCCGTATAGGTGAATAAAATACAATTCAAAATATATAAAAATATATAGGGTGTTCCATTTAAAAAAAGACAAACAATTCTCGTCTAGCCGTTACGTTACACCCTGTATATGTGCAAATAATTTTATTTTTTGCTCCTTTAGTAGTCGAATAAATTTTGTTAATAAATATATGCCGTATTTCTAACGACAAGGGAGATATCGAAGACGGGCATTTCGATGACTCACCCTGTATACAACGGTTTAATTATAACTAAAAAAATGATTTATTTATTGACACTTACCAAGTATTTCGGTAGAACAACGCCTGCAAGAGCCCTGCAAGAGTGTGTAGGAAATTCACTAACCCTTACTGACGCCTACTATTAGTAAAACCTAAGCCCTAAATTATTCCCACTTGTTGAATTCAAAGATTCCTTTGTAATTTCCATTAATACTAGCATTCGCGATGATATAATATGCACGGGTAACTTATTAATTAGTTTCTTCGCGATTTATGAGCATTTAACTCTATATTTACGATTAGATAAGAATTATAACCGGCGTAAAAATGTGAAATCTGACATTCTCACGCATGAACATGGGCACTCCAGAATGTCCTTTTGCTATTGGCGCCACAAGATGACAGCACTTTCCAGAAAAGAGCTACGTGAATACTGTCGATTTGGGAGGTTCTCACGCACGAACCTCTACAATTCGATACCCTACTTCAAAATAAAATCAATAAAATTGTTACTTTATGATATGTACACTATCGTCCTAATTAAACTACCTTTTTCCAGTTCCGAGCTTATTTTTACAATGCAACTATTTCTCTGGGCCAGACACACTTAACGAACGGTAAGGTCACTCGTTCCCGCTTCGCCACCAAACGCGACTACGCAAATTGTAGAAAAATTTATCTAACTGGAGAAACATTCAGGGTGTTTCATAACGTACGGAAAAGATTGAAAGTGCAAAGGGCCCAAAATAATGATTAATTCTTAATAAATTTTGACAAAAACTCAATAACCAAAAGGTTATCTTAAGTTCTTTTAATTTAACGCCCACCTATTGAATACCGTTAAAAATAATTATCATTTATTCGTTTCCGCAGAAATATGTTTCTTTCAAATCTGATAATTTGCTGTCATTTTAATTTTCAATTATGCACCCAACAAAAAATATGGTAAAAGTAGTGTAGTGTAATTTTATTTTTAATTAATGAACTTATTCCATAAACCATAATTATGTGTGCATATTTTCTCGTTACTGAAATTATTAAGAATTTTGCACTAATACTCAAAAAGATTTTGGAGAAGGCGCACGTCATAAACCTGAAAAAATACATTATAATGTTACAAAATAACTTGTAAAATTTATTGAGGTATGCTAATGTTTTAAAAAAACTACGTAAAAATACTAACATAAAGAACAGTATATATTAATGCAATTTACAGTGATTTTATAGTCAATTTTATTCATTTAATGGAATTTTAAATTATTAAAAATAATTGTAGTTCAATTTCTGTTTGCTATATTGTTGCTATTGGTAAATGGTAACGTTTACATACAATATTCATATCGAACTGTCTCTTTACTGTCAGACTTTACTGTGTTGTTAAAAATTTGTGCTCTTCGTGTCCCAGTGTTTTATAATATGTATATATTGGGTTTATTGCAACAAATACAGGCTGTAACATAAATAAGTACATTAAATTTAACCAGAGATAGAACTCGCCGAGAGGACCAATATTTCTTAATAACTTTTTCTTCTAAATCGCTTTTTGTTTTCGCATTTTTACCACCACACAAAATAACGAGTCGTTCAGGTATTTTCAAAATTTGTTCCAGTAGCAGTATCCATGACAATAGTAATGCCATTATTGATGAAGACAAATAGTCCAGGCAATGAAGACATAAAAATGGGCTTTCATTACAAAAGGTCAAGGAGTTTTCATCTTTCGTACATTTTTACAGTTCGATGTCCTAATTAATATTCTGAGTTTGCGACCTAGAGTGACCGCCGCTCGCGCCGCCATATTGGAAAAATTGTACAAAAAATCAGTTTTTCAAAAATATCTTCTCTCCAGCGCCACTTAGGTTGAAAATAGTTATTACAAAAATTATAGAGCATAAAATTCCCTACAACTTCTGTTATAAACATTTTCCAATCGGATGAGTAGTACACGAGTTACAGCGGAGTTAAACTGTAAATTTCTGCATTTCGCAAAATAGCTATATTTTTTTAATTATGATACCGAACTGTAAAAAATCTACCAAAAACAAACACTCCTTGACCCCAAAAGTACTCATTGCCTGGACTATAATTTAAATACAAAATTTTAAGAAAATTACATAAATTTATTTACGTTTTCTCGGGTATTACAGCTGAACTAGACTTACAAAAAGTGTGAAAATGATTATGCTAATAGACATATGTCCGAGCAATCGATTGCCGAAAACCAGGAGTCACTATTTGATTCCGTTTAAGATTTACAGTAATTTAAACACAACATTTTAAGAAAAATACTAAAAAATTTATTTTTTTTTCACGGGGAATATATATACATTATAGTTGAACTAGACTTACCAAAAATGAAAATATAATGGTGCTAATAGATATATGTCTGAGCAATCAAATGCTGAAAACCGGAAGTCGATATTTTATTCCGTTCAAGATTTACAGTAATTTAAACACAAAATTTTAAGAAAATTATTTTAATTTATTTATGCTTCCTCGGGAAATATGTTTATATTACAACTGAACTAGACTTCCCAAAAGTGTAAAAATAATGGTGCTAATACAAAAATATCCGGGCAATCGAATGTTGATAACCGGTAGTCGATATTTCAGTCCGTTAAAAAATGTCAGCCGTTTTTGTGTATGAGAATTTTATATTTTTATTTTCCCGTTTTTCTCGAAAACTATAACACTTACACAAAAACTATTAAGAACCTTTTCTCTAGAGAATTTTATAGTCTATAATTTTTGTAATAACTATTTTCAACTTTGGTGGCGCTGGAGAGAAGATATTCTAGAAAAACTGTTTTTTAGTACCTTTTTTTCAATATGGCGGCGCGAGCGGCGGTCGCTCAAGGTCGCAAACTCAGAATATTAATTAGGACACTGAACTGTAAAAATCTACCAAAAACGAACACTCCCTGACCTTTTGTAACCCCGAAAGTACTCATTGCCTGGACTAAAACGAAAATTACTGGAATTCAGTCAATTTTATTATAACAATTTTTCTCTGTCGACCGGTTTCGGCCCCTATCGAGCCTTCTTCAGGAGATGAGAAAATTTAAAATGGTATAATATTTAATATATAACAAAATTTAAAAAATTTAAAAGTAAATGCCATCTGAAGCAATTGGATTACGTCCAAAGTATAAAAAATTTTAACATAGGTCAAAAAATAAAAACTAAGGACAAAAGTTCTGCGTGACACACCCATGGAACTCTACTTAAGTAATTATTGATGTTGAGAAATGTCACTTGTCAACTTATACATTTTGACTGAAATGGCGGATGGCGTTAGTAGTGTACCAACTATAATCTTCTACGAATTTATCCACTAAACTATATCTTGCTGTAAGATAAATAAGAATTTTCTTAACCTATCTCTCCACCTTAACAGTACCTATCCAAAATAGTTAACGTTGAAATAACATTGAACTTTAGGGTTCTTCCGCAACATGATTCATCTACAAACAAAAATAACATTAAATAAATAATCTTGTACATGTATCACATACAAAACAAACCTGGTAACATAGAACATAATTCTCAATTCTCATATGCTCAGTAACAGATAGACCATTAATAGAATGGCAGCTAGATACATAGCAGTCTCTGTTATGTATTTTTCTTTCTTGATAGTAAAACTCATTATACCACAAATCAAATTTAATACGATAGGAACAAATAATGAAAAATGTATTATAAATAATAATATTACACTAAACACCTACGTAAAAATAAGTTTTATTAACACTACGTCAATCGCGTCTTGTAATGGCCGTTGACCCTATACTAGTTTATAGTTTTACCACCAGATGGTTACGAGTCAATTTCAGTCTCGAATAGTCCCCAGAAGTTAGCTGCGGAAAAATTGGGATTTTGACAGATCCAATAGAGTCTAGTAAATTATTTATTTAATATACACTGCCCAACAGACGAGAGCCCAATAAGAGGACAGGAAAATATAAGAAAATATTTATTTTTATTATTTTATTGCCCATAAACAAACCCAAAACTAAGAAAAACATTTTTTCCATGAAATGGTTGGTACCACGCAGAATAGAGTTGAAACTTTCTGGCCAACTTCAGGTTTCGTCCAGTTTGTTCATAAAGTCAAATCGATTAATAATTATCATTACAAAAGTTATAAAATGGGTGATTCCACTAATAGCGAGATAATAGTCATTGTACTGACTTATGGTGAAGCTCAGGGAAACTCGGATTCTATTGACACGATATAAGAATTGCGGGAACGAGTGAAAAATACAGCTAAAAGCATACGTAACAATAGGCAGATGCTGGTAAGAATAGATGAATCATTTTATCGACTCCTTCAGTGTTGTATTGACAACAGCGGTGACCACTTTGAACATTCATTGTGATTTCATTTAACAAGAAAATATCAACTTTTGCTTCTGTTTGCTGAAAAATATTTATTAATTATTTCAACATTAAGGTTAAGCTGAAATTTGCTAATAAATTAACAGTTTCTATTGATGGTATTAACTTAATTTCTGAAGGTACTTTTATTGGAATTTGATCTTCAGTTTCATTATCGTTTGAATAATTTTCTATTACTGAAAAATACTACTTTTACGTTATAATTTTACCACAACAGCAGATTTAGTTGACAGTGTCTCCACTAACGCTATCTTTCGCGGATGACACGAAAATTGCATGAAGCAATTGAAGCTAATTTCAGTTCTGTTAATTTTGGCATTTAGCAACAGTCATATGTTTTCCATTAGCGGGTAGCCAAATTTATACCAAATCTTTTAAGAATTTTAACTCAGAAAATAGATAAGTTAGGAAAAAAGTTATTAAGAAATATTGTTCCTCTCCACGAGTTCTGTAACTGGTTAAATTTAATGTACCTATTTATGTTACACCCTGTATAAAATAAATAAAATAATTAAATATATTATCACGCATTTTACCAATTATGGGTGTAGCACTCTGCTTACGCAGATCTCGGTAAGTGATATATTTTTACGTATGAAGTGTGGTTACCAGCCGTCAAATCATAACCCCCAAAGATGTTAATGGAGGAGGAACCACAGGGTAAATATAAATTGACAACTGTAAGCTGTGGGATAAAATCACGTCTAAAAATGGCGGCACGTGTGATGCAACACGTATTGCATTTTCATTCCTACAAAAATTAGTATCCCATATAAACGTTGTTACATAGTGAAGTCATTATCTAGTAATATTTTTGATGACGTGCGTCTTCTCCAAAATCATTTTGAGTATAACTATATTTTATTATACTTTGACCTTTAAAGAATTGATTAAATCTATTTCAACGAAAACTAGTTTTCCAGTTTTCGTTTTTAAGTGGCTCTCAATCATGTAGACATCAATTTTGAAACAAAAATGTAAATAACCGTTACTTTTATAATAATACAATACTATTAATTTTTTAAAGTAAACATTGTTCAAGTAAATTTATAGTATTCCCAGTTTCCATTTAAAACATAATTAATTGCTGTAGTCTGTAACAATTAACTGATTCAATTTTAATGTGCTGTAACGTTTTTGTTGTTAAGTTTTTGCCAAATGCTTATTAAGGAAAAGATATTAATTTAATTTGAGTACCTTAGCTACAATTTAAATCTTCTCCGTACGTTATGAATCACCCTGTATTAAATGTATTACATTACAATTGTTTGTGCGGACCTAATAACATTTAGGTATATAAATATGAATTTTTAAATTTCAGTAAGACAAACAAATTCTTGGCCCGGAATTTGCTGCACTAGGCTCCAGGGCCCAGTCGGCTGTACGCACGACTTGTGATTGTGATAGAAGGGTGAAATTAGTTTCATGGTCTTCACGCTACGTGGCAGCAAACTCGTTTTATTTTGAAGTTTTCAAGTGACATTTGAAATTTGAAACATTCACTTTTCTCCGATTTCGTTTCGTTTCGTTTGGATCGATAATACTCTGATTTTGCTGATTTTGTGTGAGTGATTATTCTGACTAGTGCATCTTATTTGAAAGGTAAGCCGATTTCACATATTTTCATTATTTGAATCTTTTAAGGGTTTGCAACGCATTTTACATTTTTATTTCTTCTAATTTGTTTTTATTACTTGATTATAAATGTCATTAAATTATTTTCAGTTCATGCGTGGCTTCAAATGTATTGTTCCTGGCTGCAGGGGTTTCAATAAGGAGGATCTTACATTAACATTTTTTTGTCTACCAAAGATTCCGTCTGTATGAAGAATAGGCTTGCATATTAAATATATATTATGTATATATTTTCTGTTGTTTGATGTGTATTCCGTTCATTTGAAATATAATAGTTTTATTAATAAATAATTTTCCTTTTCAATTAATTTTTATTCCTGTTCAAATTTGAAATTTCATAGTTTCCCGCCTATATACGACATTAGATTATGGTTCCGACTGTAGAGGCGCAAAACTTCTTTCTTTGTCAATTTTGCTGTAGCTGACAAGTTTCATTTGTCTTGTCTCTGCTCCAGCCTACTACTGTTGAACTAATAAAACTATCAAACCAACAGTTCATATAGTTTTTCGAATTTTACATGTTATGGTTTTGCTCCGTAGTAACGAATGATTGTAGATCATAAGATCATTGGTTCGAGCCTTACAGTCGACAAATTTCCGAAATAAAATTTTGAAAATTTTCCCCACATAAATTTACCCCTATGGCTTCTCCACCACTATCATACTTGGAGGCCGCGATTTGATAGCTGGTAGCTATACAAAAATATATTGTAATACTAAGATATTCTTTGAGCAGAGAAATGGGTAAATAGCGTGATAATATATTTATTTATCCAACACCTCTCAATAAATGCTCTTTAACTATGGCGATTTAAAACAAGGAAAGTAACAGATTACCCACTAGTGGGTATAATTTTGAAGAAAGTCACTAGTGAGTATTTTTTTTATTTATAACAATAATAATAACACACAACACCTTGGTAACTACTTCGGTTGACATTTTAATTTAATTTAAAGCATATGTCACTGTCAAATAATATTTCTTTAATAAATTTTGACGTTACTCCGCCGACCGGTTTCAACAGGTCTGCATTTGTTACGCTAGTATATAATTGAGAAATTTCAAAAACAGTGTTTTTTTTTTTTTAGCGGTACTAAAATATTGATGTACAATTTATGTTTATGTGGAAATTATCAGCTATAATATCCCTAGGCCATTGATAATTCGAAATCATTTTATCACAGTTACCGAAAGAACGTTGCTTGGTAACCGCCCGGGCTGTTACCTTCAAGCAACGTTCTTGAGGTAGTTGTGATCGAATTATAAGTATTTATCAATGGTCGAGGGATATTCGGTGAGAACATTTTTTGCGATTATTATTATTATTTTCATTTTCTAACCATTAAAATAACATTTTGAAATAAACAAATTAAATAATGAATTAACTGTCAACCAGCTGTCAACGACTGTTACTTAGCAACAGGTAATAATTTCCCGGGGAAATTATCAGTAATAATATAACAAGAGGGTGAGAATAAATTGAAAATAATTTGACAGATCTTTCGAAAACTTGTTGCCAGGCAATAACCACGAAAGCCCGTAGGGCTTGAGTGGCTATTGCCAAATGGTGACAAGTTTGAGAAAGATACTGGAGAATTATTTTCTAATTTATCGAACTCTCGAGTTATATTTAATTAGATTATTTTTTGATTTCACTATCAGGCACAGCACTAAATCTATTTCTTTGCTCATTTTTACTTGTGTTGATGATATTTATCTGACATCTGACATCTGTCAACAAAAACAAAAAAGCTACAGAGAAAATTTCCGGGAATAATCACAAGAGCATTATTCTCAGTATAATAATGACAGGATTGGTTAAAACGCAGACACGTGACATACAATAAAGCATTTGATTGGTTTAAATAAACGTCAAAAAATAATCAGTGTAATTGTGACTTTTGCACACGTGATCAGAAATACAGGGATTCGATTGGATATTTCTTTAACCAAAAAATTTTCTGTAGGTAAGATTGCATCGCTCGCACTTTTAACAAACAAACGCTAAGCCTGCAAAATTCACTCTGGATAAACTCGAATCACAGTACTTAATTTTAATGGAAAATGTTTAGAAAAGAGCAGGGACAAATTGATGAGTATATCCACGTCATTGGCCACAATATTCAATTCGAAATTTATTATGATGTAAATATAAATCATACTGTAAACATAAAATAAAATTTAAATCTAAATAAAAAATCTGTTGTGGGCAGCACAACACTTTTCGCCATAGATTTCTTATCGAACAATGTAGAAACACGGATCACCACTGTCAACAAACGATCGTCCCTTCAAAAAAATTATGACACATGTTAAAAAATGACATTTTTCAAGCGAATTTAGTTTATTCAAAAAACACAGGTTAGCAGATTTAAACTAAAATGACAAAAAATAATTTTACTTGCACGTGATGTAATTCGTAAATGGTAACAGTAAGAGGAAAATGTTTCAAATAACAATTGTAGATAAAAATATTTGAAACATTATTAGGGCGTTATTTCCATCTACGAATAATGTACAGAATAAATTATTTGCCGAATAAATGAAAAATGTCGCATCGAAATCATAGCTCAAATTAAACTTATTGTTCTAGCTGTCATTTTTGTATGCGCATTTTATTATTTATTCGACGTATAACTTATTCGAAAGTTCATTCGTAGATGAAAAACCGGCCCTTAAAATAACAAAAATTGTCATCTAACCCTAATCTACTGAGATATTTCAAAATAACTTGATAGGGCTTCAAGTAAACTACTTCCGGTTATTGGATTATCATACATAATCTATTAATTGCTGGTTTGATTTCCGGAGACTTACCTATTGAGTTTTTATTACTACGAAAATGATTTTTAAGTAGCAATAAAAACGAACTATTCCCAAAATACTCGCCAAATACTCGAAAGCCTACGTGTGGAAATAATTGCGTGAATTTGAGCAGAGCTGTCGTCACGGTGTATTTGAATCAATCAGAAGTGAGAATTTTTGACGTATCTACCAATCAAATTTTGGTTATACTGGAAATTATGCACCGTGCATGACCAATCAAATTTCAATTATAGTGGAAATTTGATTGGTAGAGACGTAAATAATTCTCACTTCTGATTGGTTCTAAAATGTAAAATGCGATTTTCACTAAAAACCAATCAGCTCTTCTCAAGGAGATACAATTGATATATTATACAAAATGTCAAAATTTTCAGTAATAATACAACAAGAGAGTGAGAATAAATTGAAAATAATTTGACAGATCTTTCGAAAACTTGTTGCCAGGCAATAGCCACGAAAGCCCGTAGGGCTTGAGTGGCTATTGCCAAATGGCGACAAGTTTGAGAAAGATACTGGAGAATTATTTTCTAATTTAATATGAACTCTCGAGTTGTATTTAATTAGATTATTTTTTGATTTCATCATCAGGCACAGCACTAAATCTATCTTTATTGCTCATTTTTACTTGTGTCGATGATAACTATCTGATAACATCTGACATCTGTCAACAAAAACAAAAAAGCTACAGAGAATATTCCCGGGAATATTCACAAGAGCATTATTCTCAGTATAATAATGACATGATTAGATAAAACAGCGACACGTGACATACAATGAAGCATTTCATTGGTTTGAAGAAACGTCAAAAAATAATCAGTTTATAATTTTTGAGAAATCGTAACTTCGGAGATCCACACAGACTGATGGACAGACAGACAGATAGACACAAACACACACACACATACGCACACAGACAGACATCATCGCGAAACTATTAAAATCGTAATCTAGGGACCCTAAAAGGTGTTCATCCACTGAAAACTCACTACCGAATTTTTAGCATGATTCCTATACCTCCCTTATAAGATGTAGTGGGAGGTAAAAATAAATAGGGAAAAAATTAGTGGAAAAATGGTCAGTGAAAAAAATTATTATAGAAAATATGGAGTGGAAAAAATGGATTGCAAAAGAAGGGTGGAATAAATGTATTCCTACCTAAAATTTATTATTGACAATTGTCGTTTTAACTTTACCCCTGTGATTCTCTCTCCACTAAAACTCTTAGGGACCGTGTCTTGACCATTGGTAACCGCACTTCTTGTAAAATAATACATCACTTACTGAGATCTGCGAAAGCAGAGTGCAGAGTCTAAAATGAGTTCTCACGAGTCAATTTTTTGTGAATTATTTTCAGTAATTTTTGTTTCATGACAATGAAATGGAACATATTTGTCCATATGTATTATGTTTTAATGATCATGCTGAGACTGATCCTGTACTGTTCCATTTTACAAATGGCTCCGTGTAACAAGTTAACACGTGCTGTAATTTTAGAAACTGGTCTTTATCTTGAAATAACTACTTGAAAATCAATTTTATTGTTTTAATTTATAATATTTTAAATATTCCCTTGTTATGCGATAAGCTGAAAGTATACAAAACTGACAGATTTTTAGGTTATGATAGGATCATGAAGACATTCGCAAGTTTTAATCATGGTGCGTGTTCTCACGCTTTATTTTAGTTTCACTTATTAATGTGAAAAGAAACATTTCATGAAATTAAAAATATGATCATAGATTGAATGTGTGAACTGTTCTGACGTTGATTTTTAAAGAATCATTAGAAGTGACTTGTGAGAACGCGCCTCAACGGAATATGAAGTGCCATCATGGAAAATAAGCTGTGAGTGGTTCGTGACAACTTACAAAAATTGTCGAGGATGCCTTATCTACTATGCTCCGTAACTAACCTGCCATCTGTAATTTGTTTAGTATATTTTGTTCTTAATGTTTCTAATATTAAAAGTAATTATTTCCATCTAAATTGAATCGTGGTTTAGAGTAATGTAAAATTATTTTCCTCGAATTGCTTCATCAATAAAATTGAAATCTGTATTCAATTTATATCTGATTTATCCGATTCAAAACAACTCGTTTAAGCGTATTGTTTTGCAGGATATTGGTATTTTGAACAACGTTATGTTTTTTTTATTATTATTTGGTTGGTATATTTATTTATGTCAGCATATATTTGTGTTCGCCATATGAACAAAAACAGTAATTTGAACCATTTCACACGTGAGTTGTTTTTAAAGCTCCACTTATTAATATATCCGCCTGAATTTCAATGAAACACATTTATATTATTTTCACTGTGGTTTGCATTATAAGCAATGTTTTAATTATAAATTGAAACGGTACAATTAGAATATGAGGGTGAAATATTAGAAAAAAATAAAGCTTTAAAATTCTGAATTTATTAATAAGCGTTTCGATGCGGGTAGCCCCATCTTCTGAGAAAGGAGCAAGTATCTTTTAATTTTCATTTCGTTTATGCCTAACTGAAGGAGCAATGATTTTCAATTTCGATATTTCGATGAATATTTACTGATTAAAAGCAACTTTATCTATAATACAGGATGTATTTGGGAAAACGAAAAATTCTGTATCTGTCATCAAATAGCATAATTAATTTAATAAAACTTCCATATGAAAAAAAAAATTTTATATTCCTTCTAATAAAAAAGTTAAGGGGAGTTCATTTTCCCAGATACACCCAGTATTATTTTAGCAAAAACTGTACTTATATATTTTATTTTAAATTTGTTTGAACATATAATACTACATTAAATAAAAGGTTCAATTAAACAAGAAATTCAATAAAAATATAAGTTGTTTATTAACAAATTTTAACTCTTAACCCAACGATTCGCTACCATTTGCATTTGCTTCAGGGCTGATATAAATGATACACAACAGAGAAATTACAATATGTTACATGAACTAACAAATGGACTCACTTAAAGTTCAGTACAGACAATAAATCATTACAAAAATAAAAAAAAAATTCAAAATTTTAGCCACTGGTTCATGAAATAAAAGTGAATTGACCCTACAAAAGACACAAACTAAATTAAATAAAAAAGCAAATGGTGTCAAAATGATATCAAGATTAAATGTGTCACGGTTGTTTTCCAACACAAATCACTGCGGTCTCCTGGTGTTGACGGATGTAGCCAATTTACAAATACAGCAATACGATTAGTTCAGAACCGTTTTTTTAAATGTCAACAGAAGCAAATTTTCCAGTGTTGAGTTACACATGTAACTATAACATTTCGACTTTCTCTATCGATCCAGGTACTCAGATTCACCCCAAACTCAACACAACTAATGTTATAGAACTTAGAAAAGTTGCAGTTTTTTCTAAACCCAACACAAGTAAGTGGATTTCATCAAAACTCAACAAAAGTTATATCTTTTCGAACATGGCCTAAGTTTTACGAAATATGTTTCTTTGAATTGGGGTGTTTTGTATGTGGTTCAATATTAGTTTGATCAACCAATACGCCATATGCAGAGGCGTAGGAACTAATTTTTTTTTCCGAAATTATATTTTCAGCATCAAGCCATTATGGATTTGACATATACATATGAGATATATTTTTGCGTATGAAATTCGGTTACCAGCCGTTAAAATCATAGCCCCTAAAGTTATTGTAGTGGGAACTACAGGGGTAAATTTAAATTGGTAACTGTCGGCTGTGCGATTCGAACTGAGGATTTCACGATCAACAGTCTGATGCGTTACCACGGAACTATTTACCCCATTATGGGATAGATTTTCAAAGATTATCTATTCTCTTTAGATGTTATGTTAAGGCGATATTGGCGGTTTAGATGTTTATTTACTGAAGATAGCAAGAATCTGCGCAAAAATACGATTATTTTGAACTAACTGTCGTTATTTTCCGGTAGTACAGTTTTAATAATTGTGATTTTCCGCCTATTCACTATTTTATAACCCGCGATATCAAAAAATGGCGACAGTTATTTCAATATAATCGAATTTTTGAGCAGATTCTCACTACTGTTAGTAAATAAATATCTCAACTATTTAATGGAACGTGTTCGAACGCTTGTGATTTTCAACAGTTTAATGATTTCATGAACTAACTGTTCGAAGTTTTGCTTATGTGTTGGTATTGGGACAAATGGATGGCGACACAAGTACAAGTGAGTAGTTTTATCGTTCGAGTGGCAATATTGACTGTGTTGCATGATAGGAATATTATTTGAACAAAATACTAATGACAGTCAGATTTTTCTGTACAGATTAAAAAGTAAAATAAGTTTGTTATCTTTTTGTTGCTGCAATGGGGTCTTTCACAATTTCTTTTATATTTTTTTATGAAACTTTATCTATATTGAAGACTATCTACACTTATAAAAAGTCTTAATTGTTATTCATTAAGCCACAATGAATTTCTAAAAAATGTTGTGACGTCATAGTAGAGATGTTGCTGGATCTAAAACAGGAGAGATTTAAATAATGTTTGTTACATAAATGTTCTATTTTATTGTAATAATAATAATAAAATAAGTAAAAAAATATATGACTACAATTATTTACAATCTGTACTGTTTTAGATCCAGCAAGTTTCATAAAAAAAAAATTAAAAAAATGGTGAAAGACCCCATTACAAAGATAAGATATATGTTTATTAGTTGTGTTTATATGACTAAAAGATCATTTTATAATTGTAAAATAATTGTATATTTTTGTTTTGCAGGCGCTAACCTATCAAAGTACATTCCATCAATGTATAACCTTTCAAATTGTATTCTATCAAAAGCAAAATTTATTAATAAAACCATTGTTCGTAAATTGAAAAACAAGATTTCATTGTTTTGAGTCCTCTTTGGAAGTGATATTATAACAGTATGCCTACCATATTGTAATTTAGGAAATTAGTTAAAAAAATAGTTAATTGTAAAGATATTTTCGTACCATATTATGCCAATAGAAAACTGTTTTATATCGTGATCTATTTGTTATATTAAAAATTGCATTTTTTACTTAAGAAAGTAAAGAATGTACAGTTTTGAAGAGAACTCGTTTTTTTCTGCGTTTGCCATATATTTTTCGATGTTTCAAGTAAAGAATGTACAGTTTTGAAGAGAACTCGTTTTTTTTCTGCGTTTGCCATATGTTTTTCGATGTTTCAAGTTCAATGATGATTATTGATAAATATCCTACTAAATGCACAAACAAATGGAGGAAGGTAGTTTGACAAATAACTAATCAGTACAGGTTCCATTGCTAGGATATATATTTAGAATTGTCAAATATTGGAATGTTAAAAGCGGGAAAAATTTATTAATAAAATATAAATTAATTAAGAATTAATAATGTGGTGCTAGAGGAAGTATAGTGTAAACTCCCATGGAATGTCTATTTCATACTCGTAGGACCTGAGTACCATTCCATGCTTGTTGTATATGTAACACACATTTTGTGTTCAACTAGAAGAAGATGATATTACGTGCCTAAAACCAGAAGAAGGCATGCTGTGCGCCATCCGGCTTGTGTATAGATATTTTTTTAGAGATTTGTACGCTTCAAAAATCGCTTTCCCATTGTATTACAGTTTAGAGAATTTTAGTTAATTGCCGTTTAGAGTTATGTGACAGATGTCAAGTAAAGTCGGGTTCAAGTAAAGAGTAAGTTATTTATGATTATTGCGAAGGAAAAGGAAGGCGGTTTTGGCGGGTTAGTGATTGTTAAGATTTCCGAAGATTCAGTTCTTAGAAGTAAAAAGTTCGTTAAATGGTTAGTCAAGTTCCGCACCCTTCCACCCCCGAGAAATCTAGAATCACTTGACCAATTAGATTTTGTTAAAGAACTGTTTAGCCAATTGTGAAGTAGTTTTAAGATGCTCAAGTTAAGTTTAGTGGGGGTGAAATCACCCATCGAGGGTTCATGTGTGATTTCACTTCGACAGTCTTGTTTTAGACACTGATCGAAACAGTTTACAAGTTTTGTGTTCATCTCCTGCCGTTTTTAGAGTTGTGAGTAAATAGTTGAATATTGGGTAAAGTTTTCTTGAAAGATATTTGTTGTTGCGTTTTGAGAATTGATTATTTTGTTTATCGAGTAGAGTCGAATTGAGTTGTTGGTGTTCAGATTAAGTTGCGAAGTCTAAACTAAAGTCCAGTTTGAATCAAGTAAATTTCGGGTTAAGTTGCTAATGCTAAGTTAGATTAACTTGAATCTCTTGATTAATTGTGCGTTTATGTTCGCGTACCAGTGCACGTGAGAACGGCAGTCAGCGAAGGAATGAACTGTAAGTAGATTTATAATTTGATATTTGTACTTGTGCGTACGTTGCGGTGATAGCATATTCTAAAGTTAATAATAGGTTCAAGTAGGTAAACTGTGGTTGATCGTGTCGAGTTGAGCAAAGTAGTTTAATAATTTTGTAACCTATTTATTGGGATTTTTTCTATTTTTATTTTTGTGTTAGTAAATTGTTATTGTTTTGAGAATTTGATTTTCATTTATACTGCCTTACATCCAAGTTTAGTGTCGAGATTATTTAGTGAGCCTTGTCCTACCCAGTAATTAACGACGTAAGTATTTTCTCGAATATTTAACTCTTCAGAACGGAGTTATAACTGTTCTGTGGTGGCCGGCGGATTTCGCTACCCTTGGTCGATTAATTGATTAATTTTCTAATATTTTGATTAAGATTTCGGTCAAGTAAAATAAACACTTGTCAGTACTCATTGGCACTTAGTGCAGGGTAGCTGTTACATATAATATAATATTGCATATGCTTGAAATTTGTATTTAAATATTATAGCTATCACTATAAAAGAGCATTTAATTTTACATAAAATTTAAATAAAAACAATTTCTGGATTTCTGTCAATATTTATAGAAAATTTATTCCATCCTCGACCGGCTCTTCATCAGGAGACACATATGGGTTAGATTAGAAACCAGACGAGGATGAAATAAACTTATATAACATTGACTTATCTAGAAATTGTTTTTATTTTAATACAAGTCCCAGTCAAGATTATTTATTTTACATGTTACAAAAGATGTAAAATAAAACATGATTAGTGACTTAGTTGTAGAATTCAATTATTTACAAGATTTGTTTACATATTTTCCGCTAAAAACAATAAGAAATAGCATATCGCTATATGAAAAAAAAAAAACTTTGTATTTCCTATATTGCTTAAATCAAATACTACAAAACTGATTATTATTCAAAGATCTTCAAAACAAATTACTTAACAGGCAAAAAAAGCATCAAATACTTAGATCCGCTATAAGAACAAAGAAATGGGTGAATGTGGTGATTATTTATTTAATATTATTTTAGAGTAAATTTATTTTTTAATAACAATATAAAGTGTGATAAAGAAGAATAAGATTTGTGTGTGAAGTTCGAAATCCAGCGCTACTAATACTTATTTACTTCAGAACAGAGTGCGCGTGTAGAGTGAGTTGTGGCCCCACCTGGCTGGTTTATAGTTAAACATTAAGGATGGGAACAATAACAACATCCCAGTTCTCTCTTAGCTGTTCTAGTGGCCGGACGTGACTATTAGCGCTAGCGAGTGAGTAGAAGTCTTTACGAACCTTTGTTAACCTCAAAATCCTCAACATTGCATGCATGATTAAAACAAATATATCATTGTAATATTCACATTAACAATTCATACTTAACATAATCACCACCAAATTCACAAATTTCATATCTAAATAGCTAACTAACAACATCTCATACGGGGCTCGTCCCCAAAGCAACCACCCCCGTCCATCTCTAAGATGGACGGAAACGTTAACCCTCATCCAAAGCGCCTTAGGGTTGCTAGTTTTGAAGAAGACAGCATAAACAATAACCCCAATAAATACCTGATAATAAAATGCAAAGAAGGTGACTTTAAATCTACCAACCCAATACAGCTCAACCTTGAAATAAAAAATATATGTGGCAAGGTCAACGATATTAAAAAAATTAAAGATGGCTTAATGATTGTTACCAATAACAAAAATCAAAGTAAGAAATTACTGGAAACCACAAACCTTTGTGGAAAAAATATTGATTGCACCCCACATCCAAATCTAAACACTTCAAAAGGAATCATATATTGCCCAGATTTGCTGAACTGTTCCATTGAAGAACTATTGGACGAAACTGCATCACAAGGTGTCATACACATAAAACCGTTATACTCTGTACGATCAGGAATTAGAAAAGAAAATGGATCTTTTGTTATCACGTTTAACACATTAACTCTTCCGCCCCGTGTCTACATTGCAATGTATGCCATACCTGTGCGCATATATATTCCCTTCCCTCTAAGGTGCACTAAATGTCAATATTTTGGACATATGGAATCTACATGCAAATGAAATAAAATATGTATCTGCGGAACGCCTCCACATGAAGGTCAACCCTGCAACCAGTCCACTATGAAATGACCTAATTGCGAAGGAAATCACTCAGCTATTTCCCGCGAATGTCCATTCTTTAAATACGAATATTCTATTAATGAATATAGAATTAAAAATCGCTGCAGCTATTTCGAGGCACGGAATCATGTCGAATCCATCTCCGCCCGCCCAAAAAAAAAAATAAATTACGCTCGAGTTACATCAAATAATACCTGTGACCCAAAACCGTCCCAAATAGATATTTCTGAACTAACAAAAATAATCATCCCTATAATGAAAGTGGCTTTGACCGAAGTATTATCAACTATAATCCCTTCTCACATTGAAAAACTTGATTACTTTAATCAAACACAAAACATAACCTCTAATCCTATAAGTAATACATCTATCGAATACCCAAACACAACGTTCGAATTTGAAACAACAATCGATATCCACGATGAACCTAAACAAAGAAACTATACTCTATCAAAACCTGAAACTACATCAAACAAAAATACACAAAATGAAACTATCAATTTCGATTTTACAGAACCATGTACCTCCTTTCCAGCTAAACCAACTATCTTTGCTACTGACAATCTTGACCTGATCTCAATGAGCCCCATCTTAAGCGGGCCACTAAAAAATAATGATAAAAAGTACACTACTAAAAAAAATAACGCTGATAACACTCCTAGTACAAACCGTCCCCAAAACAAAAGAGGTCCTAAAAATAAAACTAAATAACTTTACATTCATACAACAACAAATCAATAATAAAACATAACGAACAAATAAAAATAATTTATCATTTAACAAATCTCCATTTATTTACACCAAATTAAATGTAATCTTCCTTAATGGCTATACAATGGAATTGTAACGGATTAAAATATCACAGAAATGAAATAAAACTATTACTTGCGGAGATAAACCCATATATTCTGTGTATCCAAGAAACCCATTTACGTCCCACAGATACATTTTCTATTAGAGGATACACTGTCTACCGACGCGACAACGATACTGATGGTAGAGCTAAACGTGGCGTGGCTATAATGTTAAAAAACACTATTCCACACAAAACTGTAAACATAAGAACAAAGTTAGAAGTAATTGCAGTCCAAGTACTAAAACCTCGTACGATCACTTACGTATCTATCTACATTCCACCAAATCATACTTGGACACTCCAAGAACTAGAAAATATTGTCCAACAACTCCCTCAACCCTATGTCCTCTGCGGTGACTTTAACGCTCACAGCTCCACATGGAACTCCAAAGTCTTAACACCAAACTCTGCTGGAAAAATTGTAGACAACTTTCTAGATACTAACAACAATTGTATTCTATTAAATGAACCAAACAAAGCTACATATATAAATCTAAGATCTAAAACGTTCTCAACCATTGACCTCACAGTTAGTTCAGCAAGTTTAGGGCATATTTTGTCCTGGGATGTCATCTCAAACGACTCATTCTTCAGCGATCACATACCAATCCTTATTGACAAACATTCTTTAACGCTAGACAATGACAATCATTTTGTCCCAAAATGGAATCTCAAAAAAGCCGACTGGTTAAAATTCACAAAAACAATTAAAACCCCGGACTATCCTATAAACAAAGAATCAGATGTAAACATAATTCTAAAATTAATAAATGAATCAATACTCACTGCGGCCGAATCTTCAATCCCTAAAACTAAGAAATATTCATATAATCATCCAATACCAGACAACTCGAACTCGAACTCTGATACCCAGTCTACATCATCAAAATCATCATCTATAAACGTTGTACAAAACAACCCCAATCTCAAGAAACCTGTCCCATGGTGGAACGACAATATCGCCAAATTAATAAAACAAAAAAGGAAAGCGTTAAAACTACTTAAAAAACAACCCAATGACAACAACCTCTTACATTACAAACGGTCAAGAGCTCTAGTCAGAAGAGAAGTTCAACTAGCAAAGAAAACTTCTTGGCAACAATACATCAACGAAATAAACTCATCGCTAACTACCGACAAATTGTGGAAAAAAATTAAAACAATAAACGGGACAAAACAAACCCATAAAATACCTCTTATATGTAACAACGGCAATAATTACACAGAACACGATGATATAGTTAACCAATTCGCTCAACATTTTAAAGATGTAAGTAGCGATGAAAACAATTTAGAATTTAGGAAAATAAAATCTACTCACGAAACTCCCCTTAACTTTTCTAGCACAATAAACTCACTCGAGTCAGACGTTTACAATCAAAATTTCTCAATCCAAGAAGTAATTAACATAATACAATCAACCGGTAGATCTTCTGCAGCTATGGGTCCTGACAACATTTCCTATAAAATGCTTAAATACCTTCCTTTGGATATGACTTCATACATTTGCAAATTCCTCAATTTTTTATGGGGTAATGGTAAATATCCTGATTTATGGCGAACAGCTATTGTGGTCCCACTACTTAAACCTGGAAAAGACCCCAAAAATTTAACATCCTACAGACCCATATCACTTACCTGTCACCTTGGAAAAATATATGAAAAACTAGCAAATAATCGACTGACGTGGTACTTAGAAAAACATAAACTCCTTAATTCATACCAATGTGGATCAAGGAAGAACCACTCCACAACCGACATACTCGTTAATTTCACAGACGCAATCCAAACGTCATTCCTACAACGAAAACACTTAATTGCGGTCTTATTTGACCTTGAAAAGGCGTTCGATATGACATGGCGGCATGGTATACTCCAAAAACTACATGAGTGGGGTTTGAGAGGAAACTTACCAATATTTATACAAAACTTTCTCTTAAACCGTTCCTTCCGTGTTCGTCTAGGCAACACTTTTTCTGAATCATGTGTACTTCACAACGGAATTCCGCAAGGATCAACCATATCTGTCACACTCTTTCTCATCGCTGCAAACAGCATAACTAAAAACATTCCAAATACTGTTAATGCTCTTATGTATGTGGACGACCTTGTGATATTCACAAGCGCAAAAGAAACATCAGTAGCTCAACATCGTCTCCAAAATGCTATCGACATAATAACAAATAATGCCTCATCTGCAGGATTTACTTTTTCTGCGCAGAAAACCCAATGTATCGACTTTTGCAGACTAAGAAAACCACACAGTTGTCCAGATCTTACAATGTATAAGAATGTAAAAATTGAAAAACAAACTAAGGTCAAATTACTAGGCATCATTTTCGATAAATATCTTACATGGAAAGAACAAACAGACAAAGTAACATCCTCTTCACGTACAGCACTAAATACGATCAAATACCTTTCCAATACAAAATGGGGAGCTGACAGAACTTCCCTAATAATATTGTACAAAGCCCTAGTTCTGTCACGAATTGACTACGGAAGTATTGTATACAACACTGCTAAACCTAGTCACTTAAACAAATTAAACGCCGTCCATCATGCAGGCCTGCGGTTCATTTCTGGAGCCTTTAGAACCAGTCCCGGCCAAAGTCTTTATTGTGAGACTAATATTCCCCCTCTTCATATTCGACAACAATACCTGGCACTAAAATACACAATCAATATTTGGAACAACAAAAATCACCTGAACTATAATAAAATATTTAATAATGAAGAAACTCATACCTTATATAACAAAAGAAAATCATGCCAAAACTGTCCTTTATCAATACAACTCCATAACTTATTCCTCGAAATAAATAAGAATAAAATTAAAATCCTCTCAACTGATAATTTACGTCAAAATGGAACACTTTCAGAAATACCGCACTGGACTATTCCACCCTTAATACATACAAACCTAAAACTTACAAAATATAACAAGAAAGATGTCCCTAACATTATGATCAAAAACGATTTCAAACATATTATTTACCCTTTTGAACAAGACAACAGAAGCGTCATAGTCTATACTGACGGCTCCAAAATCCAATCCGGTCATACTGGATGTGCTATATACGATTTCACACATCAATTACTAACACAAAGCATACATTTATCTCCTCTATGCAGCATATATACTGCAGAACTTATCGCAGTATATGAAGCACTTAAAACTGCATATCGCGTATTGCCAACTGAAAAACCGCAAACAAATAAAATCATAATATGTACAGACTCTATGAATATAATTACAAACCTAACAAATATTTTATCATGTAACGACCAACTAATAATTAACATCTGTAATATACTCCACATATTAAAACTCGAATCCAACATTGAAGTACTATTCATATGGATACCGTCACAAAGGAATTTTAGGCAACGAAACAGCCGATCGCCTCGCTGTAAACGCCGCCAAATCACAAAGAGACGCATCTTTCACTTCTGAGTTGTACCCATACCTTCGTAACTCCGATCTAATATCAGAAGCAAAGAAACACTGCACAAATAAATGGCAATCTTCATGGGATAACCAAAATACATTCCTTAAACACATTAAACCAGAAATAGGAGCTTGGACTTCTGTTAGATTTGCAGATTTATCAAGAAAAGAGCAGGTCGCTTTATCTCGCATTTCTATTGGCCATACGCGCCTTACACACAGTTACATCCTTACAAAGGACAATCCTCCACGTTGCAATTCATGCAATTGTCAGCTGACTATCAGTCATATTTTGAATGCGTGCACCAAATATCAATGCCTCCGGCAACAACTTCAAATAAGTGCAACCAATCTAAAAAATAATGACGACACTAATTTAATAAATAACCTTATGACATTTTTAAACAATACTCACTTAATAAATGATATATAATAATTAACAACCTCCATTTAACTTTATTCTTTATCATATATCACTACGTTTTCATTTAATATTCATTTCTCTACTGTTATCCTTTCCACGGTCTAATTCCTGTTTGTCTTGTACCTTAAGCTGTGAAGGACCTCACTAGCGAATCCTAATCCTATCTTGTTTACTTTGTGTTATCAATCACCCTCATTACTTACATTTCGCTAAAATTGAGAGCACTTCAATAATTACAAAATAAAATTCGAACTTAAATATATATATATATATATATACATTTGTAGTACCCACCTTCATGATAATAGTATAAATATTCAAATAACCCCAAAATAAACACATGGCATTATTTTGTTTCTTTCTTGACACTTGACGCTAACCAATTTAAACAAACTAATGCTTGCAAACCAACCAGTGTTCCCAACGCGATAGTGTATAAAAGGCGGCATTGATGTCGGTCTGCCTAAAAGTTTAATAAAAAAAAAAAAATAACAACATATTACACATAAACATTACAAAGGTAAATCGTGAGATCCTCAGTTCGAATCCCACAGCTGACAGTAGCCAATTTAAATTTACCCCTGTGGTTCTTCCTCCACTAACATCTTTGGGGACATATATCACATACCAAGATCTGCGTAAGCAGAGTGGCACACCCATAATGGGTAAAAGGCGTGACGATATATTTAATCATTGATTTTTTTAACATTATAAACACAAGAACATACATACATAACATCACGCTATATCCCACTTAGTGGGGTAGCACGAACACAGAAACAGTCATTCAACTATCAATCTCCTCCAAACATTCCTATCCTGACACACCATTTTCGCCTCGTCAACATTCATAGTGCGATTCATACATGCTCGTTTATTCTTCACACTCGGAATCATTCGTTCACGCAACAAACCATCAATCATACCCAACCAGTTATTCCTCGAACGCCTACGCAATCGTTCACCTTCAATCTTCAATCTCAATCTATAAATTAGTTTCACCAACCTTCCATTCGACATTCGCTCAACATGTCCAAACCACGTCAACTAACTCACTCCCACTTTCTTAATAATATTCTTCACAATCTCACACTCATCCTAAACCAACGTATTCCATATACGATCACGTCTTGTATTCCCCACACACTCCTCTCAAATATCTCATTTCTACAGCAGTTATACGTCGTTCATGCTTCTTCATCCACACCCAACATACACCATACATCAATGTAGGCACTAACACACCATTATAAACACTCAATCGAGCATCTCTAGATGTATTCATGTTTTGAGCAAAGGTAACCAGAGCACCCATTACCTTGTACCCTGAATATACACACATTTCAATCTCCCGGTCGATACGTCCATCTCTCGAGAACATTCTACCCAAATATACAAATTCATTCACTTGTTCCAATCTCACACCATTCACTGAAACATTACAATCAGTCACCAAATCATTCTTCCCAAACATCGACACTTTACATTTATCGAAATTCAATAGCAGATTTAAACCTTTCCCTACTTCATTTATGCTCACAATCATTCTTCTCAATTGCTCCTCAGTTTCACCCAACACAACAACATCATCCGCATAAGCTAACACAGGCACTATACGTCCACCAATACGTACACCATCAGTTCCATTCAATGCCTTTCGTAACAACACATCCATATACAAATTAAACAACCAAGGAGACATTCCACAACCCTGTGCAACACCAACATCTATACGAAACCAATCACTCAATTTACCGTCAAGTACACCCCAACTAATCTCTCGAAGAACACTGCCATACGAAAAAACCATAAAACACCTTTTTGTTCTTATCAAGTGTCTTCTCAACAATCATTCGAAGAGAAAACAGTTGATCTACACAACATCTCTCAGGCAGAAAACCTCCTTGCACTCAACTTCGAAATTGTAAAACTCGCACGTTATTAATTAAGATTTTTCCATACATCTTCCCTACCACACTCAATAATTTTGTACATTCACTCGAACTGCTTTTGCCCTTAAATAAAGGACAAATAACAGCACGTTTCCAATCATCAGAAGCCACGCACCATTTCAAACAAAATCTGAACAAATAAACTAACCAATCAAATAATCTTTCACCACAAGAACACTAATTACATAAAGAATCGTTATCCCATCTATACATTATTTTCGTACAAATAGAATATAACCTCTGCTGTCAGTTTATTTCATATTTGATAATGAAATTATCTTGTTATTTGTTTTTGTGGTCTGGGCATCGTTGTTTGTACAAAATATAACCAATGATATTAATTGATAATAGTTTATTTTCGACATTTTCTATTTCTTAAGCCTGTAGTACACGATCGAATATATCATATTGTTTCACGTACGATATTCAATAAGAGAAATACTGTATCGTGTACTACACATTTTACATCCAATATTTCACATGATTTTGAGAACGATATGATTGTTAGTGTACGGATTTAAAATATTGGACCGATTTCAGTGCAGTAAAACAATTCATGTTAAGTCATAATATAACTGACAGCTGAACAGTTTTTAGTTAAGTACATTTAAACATAAATTATCTTACTTTAAATGACTTATTATGTTTACCTATTATTTCTAATTTCACAACCAGCAAGTAAAGTATTAAAAACAATACCAACGGCATGTAATTGTTCATCCATTTTACCGGTTATCATCAACTGTCATTATATTATTCGCCGTGCATGCGTATGTCATATTTTCAATACGAGAAAAAAATGTCTCGTGTACAATCTAAATATTTGAAACCAATATATCATGTTGTTCCTCGTACGATATTTAAGATGGTATCGTACGAGAAACAATATGTTATATTGGATCGTGTACTACATGCTTGAACCGTTAATTCGAATGATGTTTGAGTAACAGTTCTGCTGTTTAGGACGAAACTATGCGAAAACATACGAAGTAACACGAAACAGGAACAAACATTATTAAATGGATTTCATTATGTCGGTGTTCTAGTTATATTTTTGTCGTTACGTATTTCTAAATTTTACTAATAATACTCATTTTTGTGTTATGTTCTTTATGTTATGTCATTACTGTTCCCGTTCTTAATGTTCAACTATAAATCAGCCTTTTCATTACAGCAGTGATTTTTCTTTGCGCTACTGTTTCATCATATTTGGGAAATAACGATCAAAAATTTATATCAATAAATAAGCTCTCTCTGACTTCCCTGAATCAAATTAAAGAGTACAAATTCTACAGAACGCACCCGTTCATACATCACACAACTTTTACAGCAGTTTCTTACGAAACACAGCCTGTAGGTTGAACAGCCATTCCGCTTTCCAGGTCTCGCTCCCCGTGACTTTGCCTCTTTCCAGTTTAAGGATGTTGCGAAGATATAACAATATGTGACAAGGCAGCTGTTAGCCATCTCAAAAAATGAGTTTACAACACGCCTCAAACAGTGGAAAATCCACTAAGCTAAATGTTTGGCTTTGGAAGAGGATTTGCTTTGAAGGTGATTTATGTTTTTGGTCACTAGAAACGAAATATACAATATCAATTTTGAAAAATAACAGAGGATATTAATCGTTAAAAAATAGTTAAAAATAGAAAAATCAGTACAGTATATTAATAGTATATTATGATACAAGTGTATAAGTAAGCTTTCAAAGCACGTACGACGCAGTGCTTTTAATGTCGTTAGTGCTTTGAAATCACTTATACACGTGTGTCATACGCTATATTTTATTACCTATACTTGCATCATACTCTGGAAAAAACTGAAAAGCAACATTTTGATTTTGATAATTGACGTGTGACGTTTGACGTATATCGTTTACATGGAGTTTGGTTAGTATTTATTGTTTACAATATGTAAACTTCTTGACTGGGATTGTATTAAAAATAAAAACAATTTCTGGATTGCAGTCACAATTATAAAATTTTATTTCTACCTCTACCGGTTTCTACCCCACATGGGTCTTCTTCAGGAGCTACAAACAGTTTTTTTCCAAATTAATTACAGACAACAGAGAATAAAATGCTAATTTTAAAATATAACAATACTTACGAGAAAGTCAAACATTAAAAGTAAAATTTGTCAATAAAAACATTTTAAAATAATAAATAATTAAAAACGGACATCGTACTTAACATACATATACTATCTTACTTCAACTAGTTAGCTACAAGGTCATACCTAATTTACATTTCACTAACGAAACGATATCTCAAAACTAGAATGGAAGAACACAAAAGGAATTGCACCAATAATAAAAAACCTGTAGGCAATTGCGCATTGGTTGAACATAGTAAAACATTCAAACACAATTTTGACTTTGATAATACAAAAATTTTAGATTCAAAAAAAATTTTAAGTAAAAGATTAACCTTAGAAATGTTATACATTAAGTCTGACAAAAATAATGTAAATTTAATGACAGATACCTCAAATTTAAGCACTATATACAATAATATTCTAAAGTCAAATCGAAAAGTCAAATAATTAAGCAATGTATTTCTAGTCAAAAAAATTTTGTGTGTAATAGTGAAATGTAAATTAGGTATGACCTTGTAGCTAACTAGTTTAAGTAAGATAGTATATGTGTGTTAAGTACGATGTCCGTTTTTAATTATTTATTATTTTAAAATATTTTTATTGACAAATTTTACTTTTAATGTTTGACTTTCTCGTAAGTATTGTTATATTTTAAAATTAGCATTTTATTCTCTGTTGTCTGTAATTAATTTGGAAAAAACTGTTTGTAGCTCCTGGAGAAGACCCATGTGGGGTAGAAACCGGTAGAGGTAGAAATAAAATTTTATAATTGTGACTGCAATCCAGAAATAGTTTTTATTTTTATAGTTTACGTTTACAGTTTTGAAAGATATTAACAGTAATTATTTTTGTTGTAGCTTATCAACATTTAAAGCACGGCGTGCTTTAACCTTGCGTTTACGAATGCTGTTGCGTGTTTTAAACTCGGATTATGATGCAGGTATAATAAAAAAATAGTTTTTACAAATTTACAATATAATTTTTCGGTATTAGAGTTTAATACAGTAAAAACAAAGGAATCAAATTATTTATTAGGTATATATAGCATATAAGGTAATACACCGGCCCCTTACAATTTTTTAACAATAGAATGTAATACAAAAATTCATTGCATTTTTGGGTTATAAAAAAAATTCGCCCTGCATGTATACTATAGAGAATTACAACAATAGCCGACCTGTAACTACTATTCACATGGTTTTATTTAAAAATTACAATATCCTGTGTTCTGAGGAATCTGTGCTGGTGAAAACTTGGACTAGGTTCAAATTTAATAACTCAACAAATTTAAAAATGTAAGATTTAAAATTCTTTATTTCAAATACTCTCCTGTTGAACAAACTATTTCCAAAAATTCGTTGTTTTGCTTGACATTATTATAAAAAAATAATAATAATAAAGAAACGAAAAGTAAATAGCTCAGTGGATCGTGCGATCCTCAGTTCGACTCCGACAGCAGACAGTTTCCATTTTAAATTTACCCCTGTGGTGCCTCCTCCCCTAACAGCTTTGAGGGCTATGACTTGACGGCTGGTAACCGCACTTCATATGCAAAATATTTCACTTACCTAGATCTGCGTAATGGGTAAAAGACGTGATGATATATTATTATCATTTTATTATTAAATCACATTTTTATTACTTTCATCAAAACCAAATAATTTTTTGTAACAATAACGGGTTGGTGGCCGCTGTTCGTACGTAACAGTAAAATTGACAGACAATAACTTATGTAATAAAACGTGGCTAGCGCGAACGGCAGATCGAGAACGTCGGACACCAATCGACCAGTACACTATTAGAATTTCGGGTCGAGCGTTCGGCGTTCGATGAGTATTTGCCTGGTGGTCAGTCTCCCAATCAGCCAATTATGAACTAAGAGAGTTTTGGGACCGAGCGTTCGTTACAAATTTTTATGGCGGACTATATTGTCGCACCCACCCAGCCAGACATACAGACCAGAACACACACTGGCCTATTATATATGTTTTTTATTATTCGTAAAATTTCAAAAGTCGAAACAAATTCTGTCCCGATCGAGACGTTGGATATTTTGTGGAAAATCGGGACGGTCTCGCCGGAAACAGCACAGATGGGCACCCTAGTAATATCGCATTGAAATTGTTATAGAAATATAATAATCTAAAATATGCTGTCTTCAATAAATAGCATTTTTTTTTTTACTTTTCCAACCTTTTCATTATAGATAAAAAATACGGAAACGAAAATGTATTTATTGAAAAATGCAATCTGTTTTATGGAAACAATACGTTCATTATAATCTTAGTTTATTGTGAAAGAATATATTTAAAAGTACTGAGAAGAATTAAAGTGTCTTTACATTTAATGTAGAATGAATATTAAACTTCGAGATTCTGCAAAACTAAAAGCCATTGTTAATATAAAAGTCTATCGTCTACACTGACTATTGATAAAATATTAGGACAAAATAATTCACTAAGAAATGATACGAGTGAAATAAAGTAAGTGTTCCATAGATTGTTGAGCTTTATAAATTGTATTTATATAATGCGTTACGTCATCAAGTTTGTAATTGAATGTATCATACATATTACATTTAATGTTGCATTATTATAGGAGGATCGAAGTGATAATTAGCTGAGATTCGCATCAGCGACAGAAAAGCTCGTTAGTTACATTCGCGTCGATCAATAACTAAAGGAATTTACTTCTACTAGTGCAAATTTAAATTAAAAAATACGGTAACGAATACAGGCGGGTTGAAACCTGAATTACATATTGCCACGGGTGAAGAGCGTGTGTGTGAAGGTCAGTGACTAGTGCTAAACTGGGATAATCTAACATTGTTATACAGAATAAAGTGTTTTCTTAATTGAACAAGTAAGAATAAACTACTTACCGTCTCATACGCTATTATCTAAAGTAAAATCAATCTTACAGTCTTAGGAATCGTACTGTTACTTAAGTTCATGATCATATAAACAAACATGTAGTGTAGTGACGAACAGAAAAACTGTTGCTCTCTAGACAGGGTTCTGAGATGAACAGTAGAGAAACGTGTGATTTGAAATAAAATAAATAAATTTATACAACCAAATTAACATTGGTGTATCCCGGGATAATTTAATCTCTAACATGGGGGATCCACTTCCTAGTACTTCCCTGACGGTAGGAATACTAACAGAAATGCTCCCAAATCTACGCGGCCAGATAAGAGAAGTTACGAAAACCGAAATTCAAACTATATTTTCTAATATAAATAAAAGATTTGCTGCTATAGACAGTGAAAACAAAATGATAAAAGAAAAATTAAAACAAAACGATTACAAAATTGATATACTAGAGAGGGATCTGAAAATGAAAACATATTAATCCCCGGGTTCACGAAAGCTAAAAATAAAGAAAACTATGACATTCTAGAAAAGTCTGTAATTGCATTTCTGAACAATACACTTATGATTAAAACTGAAACTACAGAGATTGATATCGTTAGAAGAATTGGGCAAAAAAAGGAGATAATTGTCGGCCAATACTGATATGTTTTTTAAATCAAAAGAAAAAAATGAAGTTTTATTATCATTATCTAAAATAAAATGCCGAATAATATCAACATAACAGAAGATTTTCCAAAAAAGATGCTAGATAAAAGAAAAGAACTCGTGCCTATAACGAAAGAGATGAGAAAAGAAAATAAAAACGCAATTATCAAATACAACAAATTAATAGTAGATGGCAAAGTGAATTAAAAAAAAACGTAATTTATCAGAAGATGGACTTAGCCCCGAAGATACATCATCTGCCAAATCAGAAGAGCAAATCAAACAGAACAATCAACACAAAAAACCGATTTACTCAAGGTAATCAAATTACGGTAAGAAGAAACTCAATTTCCTTAAATAAAAATTCAACCTCAGGAGATATAAGAACATTCATGCAAAATCAAAAATAGCAATTAAGACAACAACGAAGAAAGGCACCGCTCTCGACTATTCAAAAACTGCAACAAAAACAAATAACAACAACAAATAATCCTCTTCCATAACGGCTGCTCAGCGATGAAGAGTAAGGCCATCACCTCCAAAGAAATAATACTTAACCACCATAACTATATTCACTATCAACGCCACCTCATTATCTAACGAAGAAAGAATCAGAGACTTCGAAACAGCCATAAATGCAACAAATTGGCATAGCGGAAGTGAGAAGAAATACAAACGAAATAACATCAAAAAAATCTTACCTAACCCTGCAGCCGATAATGAAAAATTATGGTGGAAAAAAATGCCATGACAGAGACACCTGGAAAACTGTCTCGTTCAACAATGGACCGCAACCAATTAATTATTTATTTTTATACTTATTTCGATTACGTCAGGTACAAATTAAAGAACAAACTAAATAATGTATGTGTAATATTCTACTTAATAATTATATTACTATATATTTATATTATCTTAACATAACTATTTTAAAACTAAGTTGGGTTATAATAAAGGCTTATTATTATTGTTATTATGGGAGGATTGAAGTGATAAATTAGGTGAGATTCGCATCAGCGACAGAAAAGCTCGTTAGTTACATTCGCGTCGATCAATAACTAAAGGAATTTACTTCTACTAGTGCAAATTTAAATAATAAATACGGTAATGAATACAGGCGAGTTGAAACCAGGCGGAGTGTCGTCACGCCCGATAAATATACGGCGCCGTTTTTCGAAGCTTCTCCAAGGCGCCTGGAATGTTCGAGAGCTGGCAACACAAGAGCTATGTACGGGGTTGCCGAGCGAACGGCGCTAGTCTAGTCTAAACTGTCAGTGAGTGTAAATAAATGTTAGACGTGATAAGACTCAGTAGAAATAAATAATCCAATGAACTAAATAGTTGTTGTGCATATTAATGTAATTATTTGTGTTTTTGTGTGTCATCTAAGTAAGTGGATATAAATAAATAATTTTTGTTGATTTTATTTAAACTTGTGGGTTTTCCTTCAACTTCACCGAACGCGAGCAACTTCGTTAGTTCAAATAAAATACTCGGTCAATGAAACGGGTGGAATTTGGTCCCTAAAATAATGCTTTTTCTCAATAAGTTTTTGTCAAGAACTCAATAATCAAAACGTTATAGCAAATTAAATATATACCATATATATATATATATATATATATATATATATATATATATATATATATATATATATATATATATATATATATATACCATATATATTTTTATAAGCGCCCACCCATTGAATACCTGTGAATATAATTGGAAACAATAATAATTTATTTTCTCTTGCCATAGAAATATATTTCTTTCAAATTTGACAATTTGCTATTATTTTAATTTTACATTCGGGCTGTTCTCTAAAAAATTGTTACCGTAACATCTTGCTAATTGTGACAAAAATGAATAGTTTTTAGACAGCTAATGATATAATCTCCTTTAAACATGATGTTTCGATGCGATTTTAGAAAATTGAGCCGATTATCCACAATACAAACAATAACGGCAGAAGCGGTGAATCTGGAAAATTTTTAATTAATAAAACTAATTCCCTACATCCTAATCGGGTCTACATGTTTCTCGTTAGTAAAAGTATTAACCATTTTGCACTTGACATACTTTGATTTTTAATAAATTTACATTTAAATGAATTTCAATGGCAACTTGTTTTTAATTGTGTTTTTGTTTTTAACCGACGAAAAACGGAGGAGGTTCTTTAGTCTCCGCGAATATATTTTTTATTTTTTTTTTATATATGAGCACGTATAACTTTTCACAGAGTAGTCCGATTTTGATGATTCCTTTTTTACTGGATAGGGTATGGCTCGAAGTTGCTCCCGTTTAAATTCCACCACTAAATTAATCCCTAAGGATAGGAAAATATAGGATGATTGATTGTTCACCCACTGAATTTTTACCTGCTTTCCGATTCTACCACGTATACGTACAACGTATATGTCTAATGTATACGTATAACTAATTTCGAGTCGGTGGTCCGTGCCAAACATACAATCAACAAACGTCGACTCAAAATTAGTTTTTAGTCGATTCAGTTTTTTGTTAAAAGTGGCTCTCATTGATGTGAACAGCAATTTTTAAGCAATAATAGAAAATTTTAAGTATTAGTAACTGGCCGTATGTATCCGATTGCACTACAGATCTAACCTAACCTAATGAAATTAATTATTATTTAAATTATTTGCTGAATTAAGCTACAGAATTTGACTGCATGTATTATATATTGTTTTGTAGCCAAAACTGCAAATTTGTATAGAGTACAAAAATATCAAATTTCTTGGATATTAATGAAATAATTTAATTTTGAAAATTTTATTATAATTTATGTTGTTTACTAATTTATTTGTCACAATCTGTCAAAACACGATCTAAAATCATTTCTTTTTAATTTCCTCACTGTTACAAATAGAAAATTAATCATTTAGCTAATATTCCCAAAATTGATAAAGCTAATCAACAAATTTATCTAGATAAATAAGAAAAAAAATATCTAAATAAGATTATAGATAAAATGATTTAATCTAGATAAATTTATCTAGATAAGTAACAACACTCTGAACATACACCTACACAAACCTAATCACTTTTCTATACTGGCTCTCCTTTAAACCGTAAATGTAAAAGTCTAATTGAACAAATATCATTTCAAAGGTGCTCTTATTTTATTATTTATAAAAATAAATTAACATTATCTCTTATTTTCAGGTGTTAATTTCGTAGCGTAATTTTCGGTGGAATTATCATGTAATAGTTCAATTACACACAGTAGGTGAGTAGGTACAGTTTACTAATTTATATTATAAAAGTATGAATGAATTCATGGAGACATATCCGTGTGTTCAATAACTCACAACAAAAATACAATAATGGAACTTCATATTTATAAGGTTCACAATGAACATCTGCGCAGAAATGAGTCAATATTGGTCATAAAATCTAAACTAGAAATAGAAGATTACTGGATACAATAAATTTGATTTATTTCAAATATAAGTTCAATTGCAAAATAAAACTCTCGAATTAAAGATGTTTACAATAATAATTTAAATTTAATATTTTTGCAATATTTTTCTATGAGAATTTTGACAATAATATATGATTAATAATTATTTCAATAATTCTACTTCCCATAAAAAAATCTGAAACATCTACTTCATAATATGTTGTACATGTGTTATTATGCAGTTATAAAATATTGAAATTTAAATCTGTTTGTATAAAAAAAGTCATATCACCAGATTTTCTACAATCTGATTTAAAAAATATAATTGTTGTTATTTCTTTTTGAATGAATTATCGTCGTCGTAGTCAGTAATAATAATAATATTTATTTTTCGTGTTTTTCGTGTATTTCTACTAATATAATTATAATGATTTATTTTTGAGTACATTATGTACCAGTATAATTGAAGACAAAATTACTGTATTTCTAATTTGTTATTTGTATTAATTTAAATATGTTTTTTTATTTGTATATTTTATATTTTTATAAACTTTAATTCCACTGCACAATGCAAACTGAAAAATATTAATAGATGAACTGTCTATATAAATTTCTGTTAAAAATTTTAATGAAACAATTTTAGACAATTTTAGGATTATAAAGCTACTTTCCTTTTTTAGAAAACAAGTATATTTCAAAATTATATCCCATACATTCCTTGATGTGATACTCGGCTATCGTATATTTCGGCAGGTAGTGCATTTTTATTCGTGAGTTATATAAGTAAATATTTCGTCCCACGTCCAAAAACACTATTTTTACACATCTGTAAGCAATTATAATTAAATGTTTAGTTATAGTTCATATTCAATAAATAAATGTAACTTAATTTTTCAAAGAAAACAAATGAATATATTTATAAAACCCCCGTGTACTTGTTTACTAATGATCTGATATTACCAACATAAAAAATTCCTAGTATTTCGTATTTGACAAACAAATCAATAATTTCATTTAATAAATTTGACAAAATCGCCAAGAAAAATTATATGTATCGTCCAGAAACAGTTTTGCGAAGCGGCCTGTCAAAATATATTCGCTCCTGCAAAAGTGCAGTTTCTGGACTAGTGATACAAATAAGTGTGATTATGAGTTCAATATTGAATAATTTAATGTGAAACATAAATTTTAAGGTACCAAGGGTTTATCAAAAAATTAATAAAATGTCAAATTAAAAACTCAATTATCAATCAGGAGCGGAGAAATTATTTGTAATTTTGAAGGAATTAGTTTTAAACTGATAGTAAACAGCATTCTCGATTTTCGATCTAAAATAAAACGTTCTCGAAATTTAATTCTCTGTATAAGAGCGCGAAGTTCCTAATCGATAATCGGACAACTGATGCTTCTTCATTCCACCATACATTTGATTCCCACTCATAACCTTTCGCCCAAATAACATTTGAACGGAATAAAATAGAAGAAAAATGTATATAAAAATGTATTGATATGTCTCTGTAAATTTATATATTATTAAGTAAATTAGCAGTTATGGTAAATGGATTGCTACCGAAATAAGCTCATAATTTAACAATTAATTAGTCAGTGACGATAGATTACTGTAATTTTTTTTACATGTGTATCTTATAAGTAATTAATTATGTAAGTTTTGTACCTAAATGTTAATGTATGTACATACATGAGCATACTAAATGTTGTTCTCATTTCATGTTCGTTACTTAGCACTCTGAGGAAGACTGAATAACAGTCGAAACGTTGGTGTTTAATTAATTTTAATTATATTGTCGGCATATCTAACTAGTTGCTTTATTTAATGTCACAAAGTACTCATTGTATCTTGTTTTGTATTACACTAACTTCATTTTTAAAAACTTAATTCGCAAATTGTTATCATCTTTCCCTTTACTGCTGTTGTTGTTAGAGTTGTTGCCGCTTGTTTTTTCTTTTAGAATAAGTTTGATGTTACTCAGATCGTCAGAGCCCTTAGTCCGTGGGTCAGTGTTGAGCGTAAACCCTTAACATTATATTCAGGATCTGATTAAGGTTGTAGCTAATATAAGTTATTTGCCTTCTGGAAAAAAATATATCAAAGTAAATCGAAATAAGGCAATAATAATAATAAAAAAAAAAACATTTGAAACGTGAATTATTAATTAATCATATGAAGCTTTGTTTTCTGGTTTTGGTTTTTGCAAACCTTTTCAACAATATTTTCGAAGGACAGGTTTGATAAAAAGTCATTCTCAATAAAAAGTATAAAAAGCGCTGCAAAATATTGTCGAAGAGTCAAACGTAAATAATTTTTTACCCCGTTTTCTATCTTATATAAAGATTTATATTAAAATCATAAAAAAAATCGCTGACGAGATTTTTGCGGATATACATATCTTGAGGTCCACTAAAGCCGTGGATGGATGGATGTTAGTCCGTGTGTGCAATATCTCATAAAGGAGATAAGGTATGTAAACGAAACTTGGATATTATAAGTTTTCTGAAAATACGCAGCGCAGAGTTGATTTTGATTGAAATTGAAAACCCGGAAGAGGAAGTTTACTGGACACATAAAACAATAAATTCCATTTTAATCATAAAAGTTTTCTTATACATGGCTTCTAATTTGGAGAAAAAACTAAATTATACATTTCAAAATGTGTTTCAATAATATCTGTTACAATGGGGACAAAAACTAAAATATTTTTAACATATACCTATACAGGATGTTCAATTTAAGTGTGCCACCATTGCTATCTCGAGAACTATAATTGCTACAAGGTTGGTTAAACTAGCAAACAATTTCTATTTTACAAGACTATTTTAATGAGCGTAAAACATATTTTTTAAAGCCAGTGGTTCTCAAATATGGGGTGCAACTTTCTTATTTTAAATGGAAACATATATTTTTTATTATGCTATTAAACAGAGATTTTTTTTCTGAATTCAACAATATACGCATGTCATATCCTAATATAACGGAGGAACTGATATAAATCTTTCTCATCTTATCCTAAGCGATCCTTCGATTAGCACTATGAAGCACATAACTCCTTACATCTAGTTCTCTGCTATATGATCTAAGAGGTTAAGTTAAACGTTGAGAAGTCAGTATTGCCAATTCCAGACATTTAAGTTATCGTAAAGCAAGAACACTTAAAAGTATGTGTTGTGGTCTCAACTTTTTCATTAGTTCGATTTTTTTGCACATATTATTTTATTTTTCGTACAAATATACTGTCGTCCATTGTACATACCTGCCAATATTAACATTCTTCTACAATAATTATCGTAAAGTTCGTACATTCGCACCATATATTAGTTGTTAGTGGTACCAAACGAAAACAGTGTTTCCGAAGCCTCACAGCTTTTCTACAACTGTTGTAATTAAGTGTGCTTTGAATAGAAAACGATTGAAAATAAATGTTTTATTGAAACAATGGTTGATTGTTGTTAGTTGACATTTGTCTACAATATAAAGTTTTAGTGAAAAATGTATAATATTACTCACGACGAAAAAGTTGATATGTATGATGTATACATTTTGTGCCGTAAAAATGCTAGTGTTGCAGTTAATATGTCCTGACAGGGATAGTGTACAACACTGTGCATCTTGGCGTGGAAGAATTGAAAAATAACATTGAAGAAGTAATATCTAATATCAACGTTAGAACATTACGAAATGTTAGAAACAATTTAATTAAAGGGGTTCAGTTGTGTATTTATCAAAATTCGGGAAATTTTGAACAATTTTTAGAAACAAAATCCATGTATTTTTATCTAAAGTAGACACCACTATTTGTATTAACAGCCGAATTCACCAACATACCCTTGATCAGTGATCAACTGATTGGAGAATCAAGCTGATCCGTGGATCAATATTAGTTCTAATTCACAACTTGATCTATGAATCAAATAAGCATGATCATCTGATTATCATATTTGTTTTGTTATTTGACAGTTCCTATAATTTTCATTGTGTAAACGATTCTTTTCTGTCAAAAATAAAGTAATTTATACTTACTTTTTTGGAAACTTCCTGTTACATAATATCTTCAAGTAAGTAGAACTTGATTCGATGCTGGTACAGATTATTTCTTTCATATTTTTGTTTCAATAGAGTATAATAGGTACCTTATTTTAAATTCATTAATATTATAAATATCGAAAGGATATAATCTTCTTAGAACCGTTCATGGTTCTGCAGTGTTTTGGAAGATTTTGTGTGTGAGTCTGTCAGTCTGTGTGGATCTCTGGAGTTATGGTTTCTCAAAACTACGGAACATAAAATTTTTATATTTTGTATATATCAATTGTATTCCCTTGGGAAGAGCCTATTAGTTTTTGGTGGTAATCCAATTACCGGAAGTGTTAGTTTTCTTGAAGCACTATGAAGTTAATTTGTAATATATCAGTAAATTATGGTTTAATGACAATTTTAGTTAATAGAATAATGTTTCAAATATTATTATCTACAACTGTTGTTTGAAACATTTTTCTCGTACTGTTACCATTTACGAATTACAACATGTTAAAAAATAATTGAATTTTGACATTTTCGTTCATATCTGCTATCCTGTGCTTTTTGAAAAAAATAAAACAGTTGAAAATAGTTATTTACGATACAAGTACGTAAAACTAGTCTTTAGTCACGAATGGGTCAATTAAAACACGAGCGTAGCGAGTGTTTTAAGACCCCTGAGTGACTAAAGACGCTTTACGTATGTGTATCGTACAATATTTTATCTACGATATAATGAAAAACCCCAAAAAATATTTTAAAAAAAATTTTTATTTATGAAGTAGGATCACAATATTAAATGAGAAGTTTGCCATGATAATAAAATTTTTGAAAATTTGGAGTGTTTAAAAATTTTACACACTATCGTAGATAAATTACATTTATCTACGATAGTATGAAATATTGATGTTTAATTGTTAGTTTCAAGTTTGTAAAACGGTTGTTTAGTAATACGATCCCATTAGTCACGGGCAGTCACGGGTTGCTAAGCAACGAGTGATTCAAATTTTTAAACACGCTAAATTTGCAAAAATTTTGTTATCATGGCAAACTTCTCATTTAATATTGTGATCCTACTTCATAAATAAAAATTTTTTTAAAATATTTTTTGTGGTTTTTCATTATATCGTAGATAAAATTTTGTACGATACACATACGTAAAGCGTCTTTAGTCACTCAGGGGTCTTAAAACACTCGCTACGCTCGTGTTTTAATTGACTAAAGACTAGCTTTACGTACTTGTATCGTAAATAACTATTTTGACATGTGTCATAATTGAAAACAAATTTATTAAAAAGATGATCGTTTCTTGATAGTGATGGTCCGTATTCGTGCATTGCTTGATAAGAAATTTATGGCGGGATGTATTGCGATGCCCCCAACAGTTCTTTAATGTAAATTAGATACACTTGTCAAAATCGCAAATGTCAAAATACTGATCAAGATGAGTGATCAGCGCTTGATTCTTGGAATCCGACGAATCAGTTGATCACTGAATTTGATCACCGGATTAGCTTGATTTTCAATGGTGAATTGCAATGATTCACGGATCAGCGTTGATCAGTGAATCAGACCTTTATCAGGGAATGGTGATTTCGGCTGTAAATGTTAGTTTAAACTTATAAGTAGAACAACATTGTTGCATATGTTTATTTATAATTGTTTTCTAAGCACTCTTAATCACAACTACGCACAACTACGCACTAATAAAATTAATATAAATTTAAAATGCATTTTTCTCTGTTCCTTCGTAATATATTATGACATGTGTACATTGTTGAATTCAGAAAAAAATTCTCTATTAAATAGCATAATAAAAAGTATATGTTTTCATTTAAAATAAGAAAGTTGGACCCCATATTTTGAGAACCACTGGTTTAAAAAAATATTTTTTATGCTCATTAAAATAGTCTTGTAAAATAGAAATTGTTTGCTAATTTAACCAACTTTGTAGCTCTCATAGTTCTCGAGATAACAATGGTGGCACACTTAAATTGAACAACCTGTATGTCAAATATTAGTGAAGTGTCAAAAATATGTGTCGTTTAAAATTTTTCTGGTTTAACATCTATATGTTAAATAATGTATAACGCAAGGATCAATTCATAGGTGTGGTGCCAGACCAGATTTTAATGCTGAAAAATATCACCCGCCCAACCTTTCTCACGCGCCCTGAAGAACCGCGCGCCCTCAGGCTTTATCCTATGTAGCTTATAGAGTTAATCAGCCCTAGTTCATATTTTATGCACATCATTGTAAATTATTTCCAGAACTTAAACCAGCAGTCAGTGTAAGTAGCATTGTATCTCTTCGGAAATTCACGTACACAGTTTCGAATTGGTTTTTTAAATAGATTATTTTGAATTTAATATTGTCCAAGTTGTATCAGTAGCTTCTTGTTTGTGTTTTATTTCAAATGGGCTGCTGCCTCTCCTAAAAATACGAATCCACTCACAGCCCCTCAACTAACATCGCTTGCCGAGGATTTTTGTTAAACCCGTCAAGGGGGCAACAAAAGTTATTATAATTCTTTCCAGGTTGGTATCAAATTGAAGCTTTCTGAAAAGCAAAAATACATTTTCCCCCATTGTGAACTTGGCACGTCGTTCGCAGCACGGTAGAGTAAATCGAGATTTATGATATATTTTTTGAGATACGTACACAAATTTTTGATGTCTTTTGAATTTCCTAAACGACGTTTATTTTTTAATAATCATAGCTGCTATGAGAACACATTATTCATTTATATAGTCTTTATTTTTTATATTTATATGTACAGGAAAATAATTGGATTAATAGACTAAATTCTTGTTCTTTGTTTATAATATATTAAACCGGATGTAAAATTTAATTTGGCATTAATATATGTGTTTAATAATTTACAAAATTCTCGACCTTTATCTATTCACCGTATTCTAATTTTAACAGTGTTTATAACGTATGTTTTAGAAATTATCATGAATTTTATGAAAGGAACGCGAAATTGTATATCATAAAACTTTAACATGCGCTGCAAACTGTAAAACTCAACAAAAACAAACACTATATATATACATATATTGGAAATATGTACCAGGGTTGTAAAAAAATTCGATTTTTTTAATAAAAATAAAAAAAATTGAATTGATTTAAATTGGATTTTAAAAATTTAAATTAAATATCCATTTTTTTAAATTTAAGTTGATCCGAATTTATTTTATTAAATTTTATCATTTTGTTTAGTATTACAAACAATTTTTAATAACTGGTATACAATAATGAATCACCTGTAAACAACAAAAAACATTTCATCTTTTTATTTTTAAGTAAAAATACAGTTCTAAAATCCATCACTGAAGGATAGATGACTTTTCTATTTAAAATGTTCAAAGATAAAAGAAATTATAATAAACACAAGGACCGGTACAACGAGCTCTGTTTTTGGGTGTTTTCAGAGAAGTGTTTTTTGCGTCAGGTTTAGCGCTGTACAATATTCTATAAAACTTTTAAAAAAAAATATTTCAAATACAAGTAGTAAATAAAACATGTATATTTTTATATAATTTCTATTCGAAGCATTCACTTATAAAATAATTTTATAACATTATCAAACTGAGGCTAAAATACTTCTTAACACTCAAAAAGTGTGATGGTACTAGCCAATGAGTTTATTTTATTTTATATTGATATGTAATTTGATGCGATTTATTTATACGTGAATGTGATTGGAAAACATTTTGTATTTAATAAAACAAAATTTTATTTAAATCAAAATTTTTTTTTTGTGATTTAAATTAATTGATTTAAATCATAACAACCCTAAGTGTACTGTTACCATCAAGTGTACCAGGTATTAAGTAAGGATTTTATTGAGATATTTTAAAACATTATAAATGGTTTTAAATGTAATATAAATTTAGTACCCGCATATGAAATATCTCTGATAAAATTTAAATCTTCGCAGTATTCGTTTGTAAATTATGCAATTTAGCAACGTATATTAAATTTTCAATGAATTTCTGAGCATACTTTACGTTACTATTATAGTATTTTATAAAAATTCGCCCAAAAATTCATAATTTGCAACTATTTATTGAAACGGTTAGGATCATACCAATTATTATAGAGGACACAGGAGAAATTTCAATAGGCTTGCAAGACTCTCTGAAAGAAATTAACATCCAGGTGGACATGTGTACCTTACTACAAAAAGCAGCTTTATTGGAAACATACAGAATAGTACGTCACATCGTGAATATAGAACACTAAGAACTTACCAACCCAGACAACTAACGGGAAACACTGAATGGGAACACCGATCAAAGGTGTTCCCTTCTCCATATCACAAGGCAGGAACAATAGTTATAACCTGCAAATTAAGCACAAAGTAGAAAATTAAATGGCATTCATATTATATAAATCGTATATATGAACTCATACCTTACTAACAAATTATATTGCTCTTCAGGAGCAGTTTTATGATAATATAAAGTACCTACAGAAGGGGAAATTAATAATAACAATATTTGTTGGCAAGAGTTAAAAGCAGGCTTCAACCAAAAGCTGTTCCTCCACGCAACCATACAAATGTAATTACAAAGATAGGATCATATTAATAAAAATTAAGTCGACGATGTACAAAATATGAATAAAACATACCTACATGTACCACAGCAAAGAATGTTTACAAACTGATCAAAGAATATGCAGATATAGCCAATCACAATGTAGTATTTACAAAATTTTAGATCCATTATACCAACATGATATTTAAAGAAAGAGCGATGACCGACTCACCGACTGTGATGATAAATAAAATAAAAAAATTTCTTCGGAATGCAGTCATATATTTATTGTAGCTAAAAATCTGACGTTTCGGTCATAACTATAACCTTCCTAAGGAAAACTGCAAAATACATGAATTAACAAATAGAGCAGAAAGTGTCACAAGGTATGTTTATATGCAACTGTCCAGTACTAAATACCACAGTGAAATAAAAATCAAATTAAAAACGATTATAAAATAGAACAGTTTTCCTGGCAAAACCATAAATAATAGTAGTTTATATACCAAGGGGCTGAAGTGCATGATTTAATCCCGAGGGTGCAATAATCACCTGAGGGATTGAAGGCACTTCAGTCCTGTGGTATATACACTATTTTTTGCAATTACAACCCTCGTTTCAGCAACAAATTATAAATAATGATTAATTTTAAAGGATTTAAAATACATACTCCTATATTGAAAATGGATGGCTTTGATAACAACGATAGCACTTTCCAAATTTTTTAGGTTGCCTAGATACCACAAACAAAGTGAAAATTTGTGTTTATTTTGAGTGACGTTTCATGATGAATAATTTGAAGAAACCATAGTGGAACTATTGCCGATAAAATCTAGAAAAAAATATGCAAACAATTCGAAGCGTTTAGCAAGTGGTGTGACAATAAAGAAGTTCAAAAATACACGAAAACTGTGCTGCTAGTACTAATTACTTTCTTTAAAAGAAGAACCCCATGGGGTAAATAGCTCCGTGGTAACGTGTCGGACTGTGGATCGTGAGATCCTCAGTTCGAATCCCACTGCCAACAGTTACAAATTTAAATTTACCCCTGTGGTTCCCCCACCACTAACATCTTTGGGGGCTATGATTTGACGGCTGGTAACCGCACTTCATACGAACAAAATATATCACTTACCGAGATCTGCGTGAGCAGAGTGCCACACCCACAATGGGTAAAAGGCGTGATGATATATTTATTTTATTTATTTATTTATTTAAAAGAAGAAATATGGTGGCTAGTTACCTAAAAAGTCAAAATTACACCAGAACAAGTTGATCAACTCTTAAAAGATACACTAGACAAGGTATTTTTAAAGATTAAAGTAATTAATTTTATCAAAAACCTTTAAATATTCTCTGTAGTTATCTATTAAAAATAAATGTAATTTATATAAATTAATTTTAATAAATATTGTACTTGTTGCTTTGGATTCTTGTTTACCTTCCTTGGGATTATATTTCGTAATTTAATCCCTCCAAGATTAAAAGAGATACTTCAGTCAACGAGAAGGAAGCATAAATTAGGGCATTTAAACCCGGAAGTACAAAACATCATAAACCCAGACGTTACTAATGTAAGAACAATGAACAACGAAGTTAAATACCTGCTATTACCTTCCATTAATAAATTAGCACCAAAACTAAAAAAGTTACTAAAACAATAGTTATTTGTGTATCAAGTGCGGATAGAGCATTGTTTGTTGCACGCGGCGAGAAATTGTTGATCGAGGCGAAGCCGAGGTCAACAACTCGACAAGTGCACCGAACAAGCTCTATCCGACGAGATACACACAATATTTTTTCTACAATCGTTGACCAATGTCAAGCTGTAGAAAAAAATTAATTTTCAAAATTATCTTTGGTCACGCCTATAACAATTCAGTAAAATTGAAGTTACCCATGTCACCGTAATCATGACAACGTTTATGAACAAAATAAAAATTTTCAAAGAAATCATAATTTGACACATGGAGTACATTTGACATAAAGTCTACAAAGTGAATACGTTTATGGTGATTAAGTTGAAGTGTATGTATGTGTATGCCAACTGTATTTGCAATAGCAAGGTTATTACCAGAAAAATCCAATGCATCATTTACTTCTTTTACCTAATTTATTTTTGTTTATTTTTGTCGCGCTAGTGCGACAATATGTCACTTTGTCGCCCTAGAGCGACAATTTTGAACATTTCCTAACCAAAAATGGAATAACAATGTCGATATTGTGCAACGATTGTAGAAAAAATTCAATTTGTACCATTGTTTTTGAGAAAAACAGTGTCACAAAATTGACTTTGTGTACGAAAAATAGGAAAATAAAATTTAGAATCAAATTAAATTTTTAAAAGACTATGATAACTATTATACTGGACAGGCAAAAGGGTATTTAAAAAACAGGTTATACGAAATAAATAAAATAAATAAATAAATATATCATCACGCCTATTACTCATTACGGGTGTGGCACTCTGCTTACGCAGATCTCGGTAGGTGATATATTTTTTCGTAAGAAGTGCGGTTACCAGCCGTCAAATCATAGTCCTCAATGATGTTAGTGGAGGGGGAACCACAGGGGTAAATTTAAATTTGTAACTGTCGGCAGTGGGATTCGAACTGAGGATCTCACGATCCACAGTCCGAAACGTTACCACGGAGCCATTTACCCCATAAATAAAAATAAAATTTACGAACATAAAATAAATTCGAACAACACAAATAAAATTATATAAAGTGCGTTAGTTGATCATGCCAAAACCAACAGATATGAATTTGTTTTTGAAAAAACTGAAATTCTAGATATTGATCCAATATTACACAAAAGACTGACATTAGAAATGCTTCACATTAAATCAGATAACAAAAATATAAACGCTCAAACAGATATAGACAATTTAAGTGTCATTTATCACAATATTAAAAAATATAATTAAATAACATAATTTACGAAGGTGGTAGTATATAGTGATCTTTAGTTCATAAGTTTTTAATTTGTTTTATATGTTCTGATAGGCTAGTGTCAATTTGTCGTTAATTTATTTTAAGCAATTATCCGCCTAACAAGTCATTTCTAGTAGTTTTGTTTTAATTTTTAATTATTTATTCATTTATTTTAATGTGTTATATAATTGTGTATTTTTATTATTGACAAGATTTGTATCATTTTAATTTCCATTAACTGTAAATGTCAAACAACGCTAAATGTAAGCATACCTTGTGACACTTTCTGCTCCTTATTAACTTATGTATTTTGTACTTTCACTGAGGAAGATTACACTTATGTTATGACCGAAACGTCGGATTTTTAGCTTCAATAATAATGATTTTATAGTCCAGTAAAAATCTGCATTGAAATTTAAGAATATTGATAAAGTATGTTTCATGACTGGATTTTATTTTTTTAACACATCGATCGGAAAATTTCCGCTGTATCACTTCGTCTTCTTGACATTTTCCTCTAAAATTAAAAGAAATAGTAAAAAACGCAATCGAAAAACGACCATTTTTCAATTCTTAAAATAAAAATTCAGCCATGACGCGTATTTTATAATTTTTTTTGCGATTTGGATTATTAATGCATTTGCATTTTTGAAGGTATATACATTTCTAATGCCACTGGCTGACACGTAATTTTTAATAAAAATAATAATGGAAAAACAAATGAATTAATTTTATTCTGTCATTTTGTAATAATGTACTGTCACTGATCATAAACATTGAGTAGTTGAACATTGTTGTAGTTTATAAAAGTAATAAAATATGCCCAATATTTAAATGGCCGATATGATTTTTATTTATGGCCGTGCTAATGGAAACGTACTTCAAGCCGTCTTTATGAATAAACCTATCCAAATCGGCGATAGTGGACGGTCCAGGGCAGTAAGTACACTCGAAGTTGAAGAAAGAATTTGAAATGTAATTGAAAAAAACCCCGAACAAGCGTTAGAAGGATATCAGCTGAAGTGAGTATCAGTGTTCCTCTTGTTTGGAGAACTCTACATTCCCAGCTTTTATATCGGTACCACTTTCAACAGGTACAAACTCTTAATCGTCCTAATCATTAAGCCAGAATGGAATTTTGCCTGTGGGTGTTACACTAGAATGCCGATAATCCAGATTTCGTTTCGAATATTCTTTTTACAGATGAGGCCGGTTTTACTAAAGATATAGAATATTTAATTTTCATAATAATCATAATCAATATGATCATACTTACGCACACCATACATATATCTTAAACAAGTATTATGCAAAAGTGTAATTCTATTTTTGTCACACTGAGTGAGATTTGAAATATAGGTATAAGTGTAATAGTCAAACAAGGCAAAACGAAAGAATTAATAAGTTGTAGTTTGATGCGAGCAGCTAGAAATTTTTTTGTTTAAATGTACACGAAATCTCAAATTTTCATCAATTTTAACAGAATGAAATTGTTTTTTTTTTTTAATATATTTATTTACCAGCCCAACAATTACATAAATGTTATATATGGTATTGTTGTACAGAATGAAATTGAATTTCACAGATCTATCAAATTTATTCCTAACCGAAAAAAGATCCTGGTTGAGAAGGTAAATTCAAATTTAAAATTCAAAATTTAATAACGGTTTCCTTGTTACTCGGGTTCAACCATTGTCTATCTATTAATGACCTTTGTTACTGTTGATAATGAAATAATATTGACAGTTCGATGAATTAATATTATTCATTCTTTAAATCAAATTGAAATCTTACCTGCCAAACAAGTAAAATCAAAATAATTTTTAAGTAATTTTTTCCACATAAAAAGCCAAAGACACTAGTTTTCTCATTTTTCATACATTTATTTTCTTTTTAAGCTTAAACTGTGGTTGAATAAATGGGTTTAAGATTTTCGGCTCAATGTCAAATCACTTCAAAATATCATTAGTACAGTACATAGCCTAGCGATGGTTGCTACAATTTATCTATGTTGATAAACAAACAATTTTTTATGATTATCAGAGCAAAAATTCTACTTATAATTTTAAAACAAATATTTAAGAACATGTTGTGGATAAAGTATAGTATTCTATGCGCATGCAATGGCTATTACTCATTCGAATGATTTATAGCTTACATTACACACTTATTGAATAATGTACTATTATTTCCACACCTATTATTTATTTCTACTTACTCTTTACATATCCAATATTTGTGTATACACTTTACACATTAGCACCAGTGATATCACAGCTTCACGGTCTATAGAAGACTCACAGTTAATCACAGCCCCACGGTCTATCATGGACTGGCTAAACTACGCTGACTGGCTGCCGTTTTCTCAGCGACCCCTCATATACCTCTTTGTTTCGGTCTCTCGAATATTCCAATCGCCTTCAAGATTCTTCGAGAAACACCGCCGCACATTTATACGTTCTCTCTCTTACTACAAATAAAGTTAACATAGTAATAATATGTTTAATAATTAGGTATTTGAAATTTCATAAACTTGGCAATCTTGAAGGCGTAAACCGTAGGTGAAGTCTGCGCTATTGGGTTAGACGGTGCTGCTGATCAAAAAGGCGATCTTCTACATACGTTTCTAGTGATACAGCCTTCTAGCTCAGATTGCGGGTCGTTTAATTCAAGGGTAGGTCATCTGATGCGGCGTCGTCTTCTTCAACTGGCGTGAAAGAAAAACGGGATGGATATGTTTGAAATGAGATGAGTTTATAATTATAGTTTTATTAGATCTTTCGGCGGTGATTTGGGAATGGTCGAATTTCGGCCTAAGCTTGGTTCTTGGTTTTTGTGCGTCGGTTTGCATCGACGTTCTGTTTTCGTTTTCTTTTGATATCCATTTCTTTTTCTATGATTTCCTTGTAGAAATCTTGTGCTAGTAGAAATATTTGTCGTTGGTTTCTAGTAAAATACACATGAGATTCATCTTAACTGTCATCACTCTTCTATCTGCTTGTCCATAGCCTTCCTGCCAGTAGTGTATTATTTTGTGGTGTTTGAAACCTAATTAATTTATTATTTGCGAATATTGCAGATTTTGTGCTTTGAAATGGGGGACCATTGTCTGATTTGAGTAGCTTACGGGTGCCGGAAACGGCAAAGATTCTCATATAGATATAACTCGTGCAAGACTTGATTACAATGTTTGGAAATATCGTCCACAATGACGATCAGATATTTTCCCGTTTTGGAATGGTCCTGCGAAATCTGTGTGCACGTATTCGAATGAATATTGACGAGCTCTGGTATTTGCAGTGCTTCTCCGAAGTACGTGTTTTTTATGGTTAGGAAATATATGTATGACTTTACTTTTTCTTCTACCATCTTCTATTCTTTATGAAAGCAGACTTTGCTTCGTAAAAGTTGTTTGGTTTTCACAATTCCTTGGTGTCCTTTGTGAGCTAAGTCTATGGCACGATGTAGTAGACACTTAGGTGGAACGATTTTGGTTTCTTTTAGTTTTATGCCTTGTGTGACTGTGAGTTCTTGCTTAATTTTTCTGTACAGCTCTAATTCTTGTTCTTGGATTAATTATAATAATAAAAATTTATTTCACAGAAGACCAAAATACATTGGCATATGATATATCAGATTACAATAAAATAGAAGAAAATATAAAAGATAATTTCAAAAGAAACAAGTCCGATTATTTAATCGTCTCTTAAAAATATTGAAGGAGTAACAATTATATAATCTTATTCCTACTTTTTTAATAAAATCACAAAGCACATTTATATTATTTCTACAATTAATTGAAATTGGGATCACTTTTAACCTCACGATAGTAGTTTTGTTAGTGTAAATGAATGATGGTAGTTCAGGGAAGCATTGAAATTTTTCTTCGAATGTATCGAAAGCATTTGCTAGGTGCATTAATTTAGGTGCCATTTAATGACATACAAACTAAAGGCATTCCTGACATTTCATAAAATGTATGTACCACCTCATCAATATTTTGATGCCATTTAGCAAACTATCGACGCAAAATCCTATTTACAGAATAAACAACATTTTTCACAACACAACAAACAGAACATTTTGATAAACCACACATGTCCCCAATTGCGTGATACTGGTCACTAGTGATAATGTATTATTATGTATTGAGAGGGTTGTAATAAACATTATTCAATATTTTTCCATGTTGTGTTAAATACTTGTGAACGAATTTATATCCTTAATTGTACTATGTTAATTCGTAACTCACTCGTTCACAAAATATTCTGTGCTTTCTTTATTCAATAACTTAACCTCTGATTCACTAGAGTATTGTAAAATCATATCGTTGAGTGACTAGACAATTTTACTTTGTAGTTACGATCCTCAATATCTTAGTAAAATAATCGTTTTATATATTGTAGTAATTTAGTTTGTTTAATTTTTGTGAAATACTGTATTGGTTATCTTAGTAAAAATTGACTGTATTAATAAATTATTTACAATGGTAGTTTTATGTAACAAACTATAACAATTACTATAATGTTTTACTATTATTTCTACAGTAATTAATACAGAAATTTTTTTATGAAACAGCCTTATTTAATAGACAATAAACAAAAAATTCTACCAGTGGTTCTCAAACGGTAGAATTAATATGGTAACCTATATAAAGTTTTAGTCCAATAGATATATAAATTTTTTATTTAAACGATATGAATGTGGTACGGGATTGTAAGACAATTATTTCGAGGAAAATGATATTAAAAATCAGAAATAATTTTACAATATAGAAGTAAGCTATGCAGTAAACAAATAATACTTTTTCCTGATCATTTATTGTATTCAATTTTTTTCTCTAAACTCATTAGTTTGTCCAAAAGATTGCTGGTTGTTTTAAAGGAACACCCAATGTACTATAAGAATAACAGAAATTAAAACCTTATAAATAGTGGAACAAGTGATAACTAAAAGCAAATAATCAAAAAACTCTAAAATTTTAACATAATTCTCACAATAAGTATACCTTCCAGGAATACAAATTTCAGCCGCGCGGTGGCTTCGAGAATTTTATTGTCGCGAATAAACGCGTGAAGTGAGTGAAATATTAGTATGTGTTTAAGTTGAATAATAGCACACAATACAGCGAAGCGCCTAAGATTTCGTCGGAGAGCGATCTGCTGAAATTTTTCTGTGCAATACATCAACATGGCGTTCCGCTAGTCGACAATTCGTTGATGAATCGTATGACGCAGGGCCGTCCGTGGGCTACACGGAGAGATGGGGAGGGGGTTGATAATTGGAAAGAAGTGAATTTTTTCAATTATATTAAAAATGGCGAAAGGAGTTCGCGATTTAAAGAGGAAACTTAAAATCTTTTAAAGGAACAACATTTTTTTAAATTACAATAATAACATTATAATTGGAATGATTTTCTGAAATTTAATAATTTTGTAATTCAGACAAGAAACAAAAAATAAATGAATTAGCACACAGGAACAAGGAGCTAGTAATAAAACAACAGGGAGAGAAACTTGGTTTCTCTGATACCAAAATCATGACAGAAACAGCCAATTTCATATCTACGGGAGATTTGTGCACTTTCTCTCCCATCGTGAGGGAAAGTGCTCAAATAATGTGAATAATTAACAAAATTAAACAAATCAAATATAACTATCATAAATTATATTACAGTACAAATAATTTTGAATTACATAAAAACCATCATAAATATTGGGGTCGTGAAAAATAGTATATTTATGTTACTGTGAGAGTCCGAATGTGGTGAATGTCAACATTCGCCGGTGGATCTCAACAAATACCAAATGTCTTGGTGAAAGACAGAAAATTTCTGCATTTTATTATACATTTGGACTTTCTCCGTTATATGTCGACAAGCATGAATGAGCTCCGGTAAATGTCGGAAACGACAGGTACAATAAGTTTTTGGGCGGTTTCAGTTCTTGTAATAAATATGATATTGTCAAGGGTAATACCACTAGAGATGAATATTATTCGTTATTGCAAATTATTACGTAAAAATTTCGCGATTCTAAAGTTTAATTAAAAACTGTATTTGAAAAATTTTTGTTGAGCAAAATTTGCAATAATTGCAAGTCAACACAAAAAATTTTCTAAAAAAATATTTACCTCGAATGGTATTTGAATAGATTATTCAACAAGATACACTACTTTGCATAAAATGACTGACGTTTAAGTGAAAAAAAAATATTTATTTAAAAAATTGTGATGGTAACAGGATATATTGCTGGGTCAAAAGAGATGACGTGTAAAACTCTTATTGGCTTATTTATTATTGCGTTGAATGTTCAGTAGTTATTTCCCTCATGCATTGCCATATACCATATATATTTTATCCCGTCACATAAACGTCACACTTAGATAAATGTCATAGGTCAAATTCCGTTAAAAATAAGTCATCAGCGTTTTGAAAGTAATTCTTTTGAAGAAATTACAATTATTATAAATATTCGGGTAACGGCACTAGTGCAAATACTAGAAATGCAAAATATTCACGATATTCAATTGCCATTGGTTGAAATTCAGAAAATACTGTAACGTAATTGGTTGCAATTTTTCGAGGGAAATATTCAAGAGTAATACCACTAGAGGTGGATATTTTTTGAATTTTTTTTTCAAATTATTACCTACGTCAAAATTTCGCGATTCAAAAATTTGAGGAAAAGTATAAATATAGCAATGACATATACGCAATGACATTGTTGCAACTAAATGCTGCAATACAGCCTACGCGGCTCAGCTAGTTATCAGACTGATATTGGCACGGCAACGGCAGGGATCGCTATAGAGCTAGACGTAGATAGAGTGGGGACAGCATTTCGGGTACCGCCTACTGACTACTAACCCCCGGGATTGCAATTCAAGCCCCTTAACTTTATTATTTTTACTAGGCTTTTCTTTTTAAAAATGATTTATGTCATCAGTTGTTCTCAAAAATCAAATAAATCGAGGTATATATAAATAAAATACTACATCATTTAATTTTATCTGAGCCTATGAAGAACGTGATTTGAAACGAAATGTCAACAAATAATATTCACTTTCGTTTTTCTGCAAAGTCCATTTTCGAAATCGACCAAGTACTTGAATGTACTACTCCCCAAAATACTCGATAGCGTCAACTGACATATTTATCAATTATTAACAGAGCTGTCATCACGATGTATTTGAACCAATCTAAAGTGAGAATTTTTTACGTAACTACCAATCAAATATTGATTATACTGGAAATTATTCACCGTGTATGACCAATCAAATTTCCAATATAATCGAAATTGGATTGGTAGATACGTCAAAAATTTTCACTTCTGATTGGTTCCATAATGTAAAATATGATTTTCACGTAAATTAATACGTAATGAAGACACTCTTTTGAAAAATTATTTTCTATATTCTTTATAATAAATTTTTATTTATATTTACGTTTTCATGTGTCCATCACGATCGTGGATGTAAGTAAAATTGTCGCCCCAAACAGCTGATGTCCCGGAGCTGTAACCCATTCAGCCCTGTGGTTAGGGTCAACTGAATTATTTTCAGCACAATCTTAAAAGTTTTCAGTAAACTTCTGGATGGATTATTAAGTTGAGCTTGTGTTATCCCTATTAGCATTTGAAAAAAGACGCTTCACTAACTTGACTATGGTAATGATATGTACAGAATTATTCCAGAGCTGCATGAAAAACCGAAAAACGTTCGCGTTGGTCGAATTAGAAAGAAAAGATTACGAAATGAAGGACAAGTGCAGTTTATTCAGAGATATAGATAATAGGGGACACGCATAATTTTCAAATATAATTTTAAAGTGCACTTTATATTCCCTGTATCTATAGAAAAATAGTTAGAAATTAATTTGATTATCCTAAAGGGGTAAATATTCATATTTTAAAAACTAGTTTCAAAAAAACGCACAAAAACGATCGTAGAGTGTGCCTTTTTTGTTCTGTGACGTCACTTTCCTGTGTGACATATATTTTGTGCTTGTATACTGTGCTGTTTTCGTGCGATTTGTTTGTATGCGAAAGTGATATAATTTATCAGGATTGATAATTAATAATGTAAAATTGTACTCAGTATGGAAAATTCAGGTCCAAGTATGAATTTGACCGTTTTGTAGAATGTAATTAATTATTGTTTTCGTTGAAAATTGGCATTTTATTTCAACAACGGCATCTTTTGTAATATCGTCAGGAGATGCACCAAATTCCGGATAATTCTTATTTAATACTAGTCCACAAGGACTTATTTTAGTGTTAATCATCTTAGAAAGTTCTTCTCGCACCTTATTTTCCAATTTTATACCTCTCTTCATTTCTTTCGTTTCAAATATTTTAGAAGCACCGATTACACTTCTTACAAATGCACCATCAGTTTTGGTGCAATGGGCAGCCGAATAGATCTTAGATGCTGTTATTCGATAGTTTATTTTTTTGCATCTTCAATTACTTCATCGGATATTACCGGTTTGCAAAAGTCAATAAAATTTTCAAAAGAAATGTCACTGTTTAAATTTGATCTAAAAAATTTGTATAGAAGAGTATGGATACTTAAACGTTGTAGTCCATGTACAGGACGAAAAAAATTCAAAATATGGCAATGTGATGTTTAACAATATGATTAAACATTAATATTGCTACTTTCAAAAGAAAGAATTACATTGGGCTCCAGAGACCGCTAGCACAGTCAACGTGTTAATATAATTATTATACTTACAATTGTGCCTTAACCCCACGAGTTTCTTCTCCAGTAAAACAATCATTATTTTTTATAAATTCCATGAGCATAAAGGAATCAATGTTTGGCAAGTTATCGCTTTGTGCCTTAACAAAGACAGTCTCTGCCATTATATAATATATCTATAGCAAAATGTTAAACTAAAGCTTATTTTGACACAAATATACCGCCAAATACTTATATAGTAAACTGTCACACATGACGTTGACCATGGGCGTAGACTTATTCAAATCTTGTCGGGGGCATGGGGCAATGAAAAAAATATAAATAATTTTGTACTAGTAAATATTACATAGTTGACATGGCAAATGTATTGGGGCGTAATCTATTTGATGATATAAATTCATCTTCTTGTAGAAGACATATCTTTATGAATATGTAAAAGAACACAACTATTTAATCTCTTTTGTAGCATAGAAATATGTAAATATGTTTTAATTCGCCGGAGTGCCGAAAATGAACGTTCTGCCGTACAGGATTAAACAGGTTATAGTAATTTTTAAAAACTGAATCAATTCTGGTAAAAGAATCGTAATTTCACATTTACTTTTTATAAAGCTTAGTATATCATACAAAGAGTTCATTGTAGTATTGTCTTGTTTAATGATGTCTAAAAATATATCTCTGTGAAGTTTTAGCCTATTATAATTAAAATCATCCTTCCAAAACTCAAAATTGGTTAATTCATTGGCATAGTCAAGTATAAAATTTTCTGATTCTGTCATAATTTTCAATGTTTTATTACTGAATCTTGCATCTAAACTATTATTTGTAAGATAAAAATTTCGGTCTGCAAAATTCTAAAATGTTGATTTATAGTTTCTAACGTGAATGCCTCGTTTTTTGTATATGAATATTTATTTGGAATTTTTCTCGTTCTTGGTAGTTTGGGGGAATCAATATGAAGCTTTTCCGCTTCAATAACCGCACAATAATACAATAAATCATCATCTATATTACCACGCTGGTTACGTAACCAATCTAGAATACTAGAAACTAGGGTTAATGCTGATCGAAGAGTTAATTTTGGACTTTGCAGAGCGCCTTAATTCTTCTACGCTTTCAAAAATACGTATTAATAACATTAGAAGATAAAAATTACAAAATTTATTACAAAATTTTAATAATCCCTCTGATTTATATTTAACATCATGATACGTTTTTTCGTCACATGATATTTTTTCTAAAAAAATTTGAATGGCTTTGTAATTCGCGTATACTCGCCTCAATGATTTAACACGTAAACACCATCTTGTGGGACAAAAATTTAACAACTTAATTTTTTTGTTTTCTCTATCCATTGTATCTGTCTCTGAGTCCGACTCACTATAGCTTTTGCTTATTTTGTCTTGAACATTGTCGAAAGTAGACAACCTTTTAGAAGAACTTTTTATAAAATTATAAGATTTCGTATTTCGTTTAAAAAATCTCTCACTACATCAATTTTACTCAAAGTATCCTGCACTACCAAATTTAAGTTATGTGCCAGGCAGTGAACATATAATGCTCTAGGTTCTATTTCTCGAACTCTTGTTTGTAATCCAGTTATAATTCCGATCAGTCGCTCGCATTAGCGGCACCATCATAGCATTGACCACGACAATGTTTAATATCTAAATTTAAACGAACTAAACAATCAGTTACAATTTTATACAAAGTTTTGGCGTCAATATTACTTGTTGTGTAAAATCCAATAAATATTTCATGAATATTGAAATTTTTGTTCACAAATCGTAAACAAAATGCAACTTGTTCTTTAGTTTATAAATCACTGGTTTCGTCTAATATGATGCTGTATGCATGACTTCTTTTTACCTATAAAAACATTAACTTAGGCCTAAATCTTAGAAATCAACCTAACATACAACTTACCTTTACAAAACAAATTTGCAAAAATAAAATATAACCAACAGCCAGTTTGTGTGTATAACTTTTATTTATAGGGGATTGATTTATAAAGCGAAAGTATAACGTAATCGTACAGTAGGTTACGATTCAAACTCGATTCTGTTTGCTTGCATACAAGACAGAACACTGGGATTCCCCTATCAGTGCAGTCGCGGACACTATAATAACTGCGCAACTGTGCTGGTCATATGGAACTTACCTACTGAAATCCATAAAGTATCGCAAAGATGGTACTGAATAACGGGGAAATTTCTGTTATCGTTTTGCTATTAGTAGTGCTAAATTAAATTTTATATTCAACGCAAAATGAGATACCATAATAAAAACAAATATTTTTTTTATATAACAAGTTATATATTTTTGTTGTCGGGGGCAATTTTATATGTTTGCCCCCTACAGAATGGTTCATTGGTGGCACGCGCCCCCATGCCCCCTACAACTCTACGCCTATGACGTTGACAAAGAAACAAAGAAAGTGACGTCACATACTATTCGTGTAAACTCGGCAATCTACGCACAGTGGTCGGCTGTAGGATAAATTCTTAACTTTTAAATATTAATTTCTTGTAAAAATTATAAGCAAAATATAATTTATGTTTTACGATATGTAATAAATAACATTAAAGTATGTAAAAAACAAACTTTTAGCGATTTAAAAATTTTATGCGTGTCCCCTATTGAAAATGTATTTTTCCAAAGTATTTTGTTGATTTTCATCAACGAAGATTTCCGTTTATTCATTCCATGGTCTTCATATTTTGAATTCTTTGAATTTAGAGGAAATAGTTGTTTCCAAAATAGAATCGATTCAACTGAATTCATATTTGTTACTTATCCACCCTATATAATGAAATAATTTATAAAGGGATTATCTGATGTATAGCTGTATATTTCTAAACAAAACCTATGGTAGTTTAAACAGAAATCTTGGTTTATATGCTAATGATCCAATTCCCGTACAGTAATTTTTTATTTTAATTGCCGTATTACGAAAAATAACAGTAAAATTAATTTTTCCTGTAATCCGGCCCGTTCCTGTCGCTGTTTGAACCGCATGCTGCGCAGGCTTGGCCACAGTCATTAGTGACCCAGCTAGATTATCTGATATCTCTGATCAAACTTTATATTATCCATCGTTTATCTGTGACAGCTAAATACTATGTAGAGATTTTATAATATCTCATTTCTGATATTACAATATTTTTCAAAATGCAATTGAATGTTATATGCTGTAGGAAAGTTCGATGCCAGCCCGTGTTCAAAATTTATATAATTTTCATCGAAAATAACAAGAACATTCTACTTTACTACATATCAAATCCTAATTAACTGATAACTGATAATATTAGTGGATGAAATATGAAACAATTAACTATAAAAATATTTTTGTTACTAATAACTGAATTAAGTGTCGCCAATATACAGGATGTTCAATTTATATTTTATATTTATTAAGACACTGAAATATCTGGAAAACTACACATCGGATAAAAAAAGTCAAAATTCGGCTTGTACACACAATGATAACTCGATTCCCCACTGCACATTTCCTAGGGAGTGGAGAGTCGTTGATAAAAAACTTAAATAGTAAATCTAATTATATGAATTCTCCAAGAAAAAATACGTACGCTACAAAACAAAACCTACGCAAATACTCGTATCATCCTTTCTTTTTTACTTCATTTAGTAATTTTTTTCTGTCAAGTGTCACCTATTTTTGTGATGGAGTTTTCAATGAAAGAATCGGCTATAATAGCATTAATTTTGGAAGAAGAAAAGTATCAACAATATCAGAAAAATAGGATTTCCTAAAATTAATTACTTTCTTTAAAAGAAGAAATGGTGGCTAGTAACCTAAAAAGTCAAAATTACACCAGAATAAGTTGATCAATTCTTAAAAGATACACTAGACAAGGTATTTTTAATAGTCAAAGTAATTAATTTTATCGAAAGCGTTTAAATATACTCTGTATTTATCAACTGTATAAAAATGTTAATAATAAATGTAATTTATATAAAATAATTTTAATAAATATGTTACTTTTTACTGTGGTTACTTGTTTACTTGTCAGTTTTATCCCTTGGGATTAAATTTCTAAATTTAATCCCTCCTACATTAAAACTGACACTTTAGTTCACGAGAAGGAAGAATAAATTAGGGCATTTAAACCCGGAAATGCAAAAAAAGAATTTAAGCTGGAGACATGTATTTTTTTAAGGAATTTTAAATATTAGTAATGATCATATTGTAGAGGACGCGGCAACGACAAGTTGAAGCTTGCCGGCCTACGCCGCCGAGTGAATGACGCAACGCTAGCGTGTTCGGACAAGTCCGTTCGCTCCACAATAGATTGTTCCAGGCCCTTCTAGAAACAAGGAACGTGGAATATAAAAAAGCAAATCAGTTGACTCAGTGGGCTCCGAAGCTATTATGAAGAGCTTGTGAACATAAATATATCGCGCGGTCTGAACATACATATATCGTCTTAAATAAGTATCGCTCGGCTAGTTTAAATAAATAATAGTGTTTGTTTGTAGTAGTGATAAGTGTTTGTGTATAAGTTAGTTGTATTCGTTATTTTAGTTTTTAAATACAGTGTTAATTAACTTTTACTCTTTATTCTAATAATTATTTATTATTTGTTATTGATAATATTTCTTTTTGTTTAAATAAAAATGTTTAAAACCCATGTAAATATACATATGTAAGCTTCTTGAGTGGGTCTTGGATTAAAATAAAAACAATTTCTGGATTGCAGTCAGTATTAAAAAAAAATTCATCCTCAACTGGTTTCTACCCCACATGGGTCTTTATCGAGGGGTGAAAATCAAAAATTAAAATTTGTTATATTTCTTAACATTTTAAAATAATTAAAAACAAACATTCATATTTAACATATCCAAAATGAAGACTTTTTTTACTGGCACTGCTTTATATCTATTATTAAATGATTCATTATGATATATTTAACTTATATAATTTTTTATATAAATACATTTTCATAGTCAATTTTAAACAAGAAACATAAAGAACTAAATGCGGTGTAAATGCCGCGGATGGTCTGCTCCTGTATGAAAAAGCACGCAATCCGGAGGGTTAGGAATGCTTGACCGTTGTCAATAAGATGATTTTCAGTACAATCTTGCACACCTTTAATTTATTACTGGATGCTTAAGCTTTAATTCGATTACGATGTACATCTAACTTGTTTGTTTATTTAACAGGATTGGTTGTTTCTATAGCTTTTAGAGCTCCTTGTCTTTTCTTTAAGAAATTACAGATCTTCATACTTACGATGGCGTGCATGCTCGTATTGTGTACTCATTTTAGTATCCTATGCGGCGACTGATTTCGAATCTTACTTCTTTAACGAAATTGAAATCATCAATCATTGGTTTAATTAAAAAATTTAAATAGTGCATAATTGACTGCATTTCATCTAAGAACTCTTTCAAATTGCCATATGTGTCATTTTGAATTTCATTTAAATTAAGTGAAGAGTAAATGTGATTATAAACGATGCGTTATCATACCTCTGCTTTAGTGAATTCCAGGCAATTTCATAATTAGCATCTGTAGATTCCAATGAATTTATCATGTTTGTCGATAAGAGCGCAAATAACAAGATTTACGACAATCTGGTAATTCTGAATTATCCTGAATGATTGTTGTAAATAAGTACGTAAACTGACGCCATGCTGTAAATATGCCTTCGAACTTCGGTAAGTCGATGATGGATAGTTTTATACTAATTATTTGATACTGAGTAGAATCTCCTGACACTTCTGTGCGTCTGCATCGGTTTCCAGTTTTTTTTTTTTTTTTAATATTTTCTTTAAATTTAGAGATAATATTTTCGGCTTTAACAGTTAATTCAAAATATTAAATATAAAAGGGTTCGCTTTCAAACAACAATTTTCTATTTTCCGGGTCTATGGGTTCAATTTTATATTGTACCTAAAAGAATAATTCATAAAACCACCAGTTTATATTTAGATTTATTATTGATTTGTCAGTAGATAATTAATTTCGTATCTTTTATGGTATAAAAAAAAAACACATGTACAGAATTTCGAAATATTAATCATGTTGGAATTCAAGTCCTACCATAGAATTCATTTAGGTAGACAAGAAAAATATTATTAGAAAACAAACATTTGAAAAAGACAAGCACAACAAACAGAATTAATTCTGTACAAGTGTAATATTTTTGCACAATCTGTAGTCTAATTCAAATGCTTCGTCCATAAGAGACATCCATTTCCACTTCATGGAGGTTCGCATATTTGTACGAATTTATGAACTTTAATTGAATTTGTAATGCAAAATTTATTAGGGTACACTTTTACAACGGCGTTTTTCCTCTGGTTATTTTTCCCGCATCCCATTTTTTTCCTATTTCATTTTTCTCTTGTCCCTGTATCCCGCAATAATTTTTTCGCCGGGATTGAATGAAATTGTATTTTTAGGACCCAATTACGCGACACTTTTGTCCAAACACAACTCACGCTCGAAAAACTCGAATCACAGCACTTATTTTTACTGGAAATTATCTGGAGGAAAGTTCGCTTCGCTCAAACAAACCCTAAGCCTACACAACTCAAGCTCGACAAATTCGAATCACAGTATTCATTTTTAATCAATTTGTTTGATTAGGAGAATTAATAGTCAGGCGAAAATTGACCGAGGGAAAAACAACGGGTGAAAAATGTCCACCTACCGCAAAATTAATTAAATACGTTCCTTTTTCTTTTCTGCAGCCGTAGTTTTAGTCGCCCATTACTTAATCTTCTGCAGGTTCTTTTTGTTCGATGCGTGCGTTGAAATCTCAGGTTACTATTAGTTAATCAATACAGTGAGATACATCAATAGGTTTACACAGCAAATTAATTCTCTATCATCAATCCAACAAATCTCAGAAGTGTAAAAAAAAACCACGTTAATCTCATTTGTTCAAACACATTACATTTTAGCTTTTGTAATATTAGTTGTCACGGCTTTTATTATTATTCGTTTATTTGTACAAAATAAAAAGCAATGAAATGTTGAAGAGCCTGCCCGAGGGAGAGCTTTGTATCAATTTATATTCCGGTGCAAAGTTTTATTTTTTTTAACAAACCTTATGCATTTTGCGTCTAACGAGGAATAGAGCCTCAAGAGATTTATGAATTGATTATTTTAACATCAAGGAATTAAATTGTGAATAGTTGCAAAGTACTATTTCATAATGTGTAGAAAAACATTGGGTGCTATTCACACCTCTATACTAAGGGCTACTAACTAAGGCATTTTAAGATTTAACACTGTTGCAATGAAAAAATTGTTGATCTCCAAGGTAATCAACAACTTTTGCAAAGTAACAGTGCAAAATTTTAAAATGCCTTAGTTAGTAGCCCTTAGTATATACCTGTGAATAGCAGCCATTATGTTTATCAGTATATCAGCGAGTATACGGATTCCGCCAGTATATCCCGTTACCATGACAATTTCTAAATAAACTATTTTTTCACATTAACGTCAGTGTCAACAAACTGGAGGTACAGTTATGGGTAATAGATTATTTTTGGCAAAGTTGTTCATAAGTTACTTTGAAATTAATTTTAAAAATAATAACACAGATTTCTCCTAGTGTTTGAGTGCGATACGTTGATATATTTGCTATAGTCAACACTAAAACTTGCAATACAGATCATTTTTAAACTGAATTAAACCCTAGCATTAAATTTACCGTTGAGAAAGAATTAAATAATAAGTTACGATTCTTATACGTATTAATTATTAGAAATAAAGGTAAAGTTGAATTTAATGTTTATAGAAAAAGCACGAACACCAATAGGTTCATTATTTCAGATTCTACATAAAACGGCAGCACTTAATGTCTTAGTAAATAGATTAATTAACTTCCCTTTAAATAAAACAAGATTATAACAAGGAATTAAAATATATTAAACAAATCCCGATTTATAACGGTTTTTCTGAAAAAACTAATTGATAAACTTGTCTCTAAATTTAAACATAAACAAGATATATAAAACAATAGTACTTGAAATTCAAATAGATTTTTCTCTTTACCTTACGATTCCTTATCGCCGAGTTTAAATAATGTGTTTAATAATTTCGACATAAAAATAACTTATAATTCTAAGAATACCCTTAAAACATTATTAGGTAATTCTAAATATAAAATCGAACTCCTTAATAAATCGTGAATATATCAAATTGCGTGTAATGATTGCGCTTAAGTATATATCGTTTATATAAAAGAAAATATCAACTAGATTTAAAGAACACATAAACTACATTTAATACGGTAACCCGGAGAAATCAAGTGTTGCGGAACACATTTGCCACAATAATTATGACATTAACTCAAAAAACTTAAATCTTTTAAAAACATTTATTAAGAGAGTTAGATGCGTTTGAGAGTATCAATATATTTAAAAATAAGCATCGGCTTATTAATTCTGACCTGGGTCTCATACCTAACAGTATATTGTTTGACCTATTAGAGAATTAGTTTTTAAGTTGACTCAAGTATTAAGCTATTAGATATTTTCTTGATTATTATTGGTTAGTTTGACACGGTTGATTGCTTTGTTTTAGCACAGTATAAGAATTCACACAGTAGCGACACTTTCATATATTTCCAATAAGGCACTAGAATATATGAGTATTCTCATCCGCCATTTTGGGTCCAAGTGTCATAAATAAAACGAATTATTGGAATCCAGTTACTTTAATTCTTTTCTGTCAAATTTGAAGTTGATATTGATTAATAATATCTAACAGGTAAGTGTACAGAATACTTTCTAATATATTACCGTATGATTTGTGTAGTTGGATTTTACAGAATTTCAAGAAATATGTTTTCAAATTTGACAGATACAAATTTTAAATGTTTTTTTTTTTAAGTAACTGGATTCCAATAACTTGTTTTATTTATGACATCTGGACCCAAAATAGCGGACGAGAATACCTACATTCTTCTAGAGCTCCAATTTCCAATATTTCAGTGGCGCGCAGCCGGGAAGATGGCCGCCTAGTGTTCACTGATAGGCTATCTTAGTAACCATAGAAAAAAAATATAATATGTCAGTGTCAGTTGTATGTGTCAAATATCAAGCTACAGTATTTCTGTAATATTAAGTTCACAAAATGAGTGTAAAACAGAGAGGTAAATTTATTTGTACCATGAAAAATTGTAGGAACTTTTATAGTGCAGGTGAAATAATATTTTTATATTTCATCCCCTTTGCAACTGACAGTTATTCAAATTTACCGCCGTATGCCGCAGCTGCCAATATGGCCGCTCGGCTCAAGGTCATCGGTCGATGCGACATAAAGATCAAAGGGACCGACAGCGAGTGTCGCTACTGTGTGAATTCTTATACTGTGGTTTTAGTATAAATAGGTATTTTTAGTTATGCAAGTTGTATTCAATCTAGACCACTGGCTTGATTCACAAGTTGTGTAATCTTGGTTGTATCCGTCTTTTTGTTCTACTGATGATGACGAAATACGTATTTCGATTTCTTTACAACTTTAAGGCTTAGGGGATGTATTCGAGTTTTTTCTTGAATCAGTTTATACCATGATCATTTCTAGACCTCTCTATCTCTCGGGTTACCTCTAGTGGTTGTGCTTTTAACTATAGCAAGCGCGAGCAACATAAATTTAAATCAACATTTACACAATTAATGTAATGAGATGAGCGTGAATGGCATGAGGTGAGATGTTTGAACTTAATATTAAGGAAAAACTAGACAAAAAAAAAAAACCGTTCAACACGCTGTCCGTTAGGTTACCGATTCACGCGTAAAAGGTTACATCGTCACAATATGGTGAGACGGAAAAGGAATATCTGTGGATGAGAACATGGGATGGTAATACCTGTCCTCGAAATGCTAAAACAACTGTTTGAGTGGGAATCAGTTTACCAGATTCGAGATGTTTTTTGTTTATTCTACGAACATTTCTAATTTGGAATTGCAGTATTAAATTTCCTGTAATATTCCTTCATCGGAGAAAGACGTATCTATACCCTTGATAACCCCTAATTTGAAGAGAGAAAACAAGGGGATATAGGCTTCCATGTCTTAGTTACGGAATATATCGCTATCGAGAACAGAGTTGGCTGTTGAATAGTTGGTTAGGCTGCGGAAATTTCCTTATTTTTAGTTATAAAATACTCCCCTTAATAAATGTTTTGTTTTTGATGACGTAGGACGTGTGCAGCAAATGGGATTTAGGTATTTACTCCCACTCCACCTTAACTGAGAATATGCATCTTCGGGCGTGTCGGATTTGTTCGGTTTCTGCTCGGGTGATTTTCTTGCCTTTGCAAGCTTGTAGCACTGCAAAACTATGCTATACTAGCGCAACCAACTACCTAACTTCGAGAATGTCAAAAGTGAAATAATTTGAGTAGATTAATTTATTTTATTTCTCTAACAATAAAATATAATATTACAATTTAATATACAGGGTGTTCAATTTAAGTGTGCCACCATTGCTATCTCGAGAACTATGAGAGCTACAAGGTTGGTTAAATGAGCAAACAATTTCTATTTTACAAGACTATTTTTATGAGCTTAAAAAACATTTTTTAACCAGTGGTTCTCAAAATATGGGGTGCAACTTTCTTATTTTAAATGGCAACCTATTTTTTTTTATTTGCTTATTCGATTCAGTATTTTTTTCTGAATTCAACGATATCCACATGTAATGCCCAAATAATACAAAATATCTGAGAATAATGCAAAATTAGAAATTTATCATATTTATTTAAATATGCCCATACAAAGTTTGCCATGGAAGAAAAACAATAAATCAAATGCAGAAATAATTGCAAAAACTGTAATTATGAGTGATAAGAATCGACGGGTTAAGATAAAACCAGCAGAAACACAGTCGCGTACTTAAAACACAAGAAGATATTTATTATATATGGAACGATACAAAACGAATGAAATGAATTTTTATAATCTGACAGGTCTACATAAAAATTGACACTAGAATGACAAAAGAATCAGTAGTTGGCTTCGCAAATAAAAACAGTGGTCGAGCAAATAATCTATTCATTCCATCACTTCCCCTCGAGAACACTGTCCCTCTGCGACGAAATTCTTGTCAACCCGAGAAGCTTGATGCACCTCTCGTGTCTTGGTTTGGTGAGTGCCTTCGTTAAGGCGTCTGCAGGCATATCTTCGGAAGAGATGTGGTGCAGCTCAATCAAACCCGACTCGACGATCTCACGAACAAAATGATGTCGGACATCAATATGCTTTGTCCGGGAGTGGAAAACTGGATTGGCCGCCAACTTCTGAGCGCTGACGTTGTCAATGAACAGTTTTATGGTACCTGTACCTGTACCTGTACTCCAAGTTCCTGAAGAAATCTGCGTAGGTATATGGACTCCTTGGCCCCGTCGCTGAGCGCCATATACTCGGCTTCAGTCGACGACAGAGCTACCATCTTCTGTTTCTTCGACTCCCAGGAAATACAGCTCCCATTCATCGTAAAAGCGTATCCCGTGAAAGATCTTCTGTCTTGAACGCATCCAGCCCAGTCCGCGTCCGTGAAGCCCTCGAAGACTCCCTTGCCGTATCGATAGACGATACCAACGTCGCTCGTACCCTTTAGATAACGTAATACTCTCTTCGCCGCCTTCCAGTGCAACGTTCCATAACAGTCGTTGAACTGACTTAATGCGCTGGCAGCATGAGCGATGTCTGGACGCGTGGCGACAGACAAATAAAGCAATGCGCCCACCAGTTCACGGTAAGGAGGGCGGGGTCCGTTATCTTCGCTCCATTCATCCGTCCTGACCAGCTTAGTCGCTACATCGAGTGGCGTAGCCACCGGATTACATTCTTCCATACCGAAGCGATGTAGGATCTCTCGGATGTATGTTCCTTGACAAAGCTTAATTCCCTCTTGGTCCCGTGTGAAATCGATTCCGAGACATCTCTTCAAGTCGCCCAAATCCTTGAGATCGAAGCTTTTGCTGAGTTCCGAAGCGAATTGTAAAATCTTCTCGCGAACCGTCGACATAACCAATATGTCGTCCACGTAAATGATGATAATAACCAGCTCGCTTCCCTCTCCTGATTTGTAGAGACATGGGTCACCATCAGAAGGGACGGCGCCCAGGCGTCGTAGTTCAGCATCAAGACAAAGATGCCAAGCGCGCCCTGCTTGTTTAAGACCGTAAATGGCTTTTCTCATTCGGCACACCATATCGCCTGACTCCAACTTCTGCAGCGTCTGTTTCACTTTGATACTCAAGTCGGGATCTAGCTGCTTCGTTGTGGTCATGTACTGAAGAACCTCCGTAAGCATATCCGGGGCCTCCATATACACTCTCTCTTGCAATACGCCGTTTAGGTACGCGGTGGTCACGTCGTACTGGCGCACATGCATACGCCTGCGTGCCGCCATAGCCAGTCCCAAGCGGATCGTGCTCAACCGCGCAACAGGAGCATAGGTGTCCTGGAAATCCAAACCGGGTCGCTGGGAGAACCCTCTGGCAACAATTCTCGCCTTGCGTCTCTCCAGTAATCCGTTAGAACCTAGTTTGTTCCGCAGGACAAAGCGGCTCCCGATGACGTTGTGTACCTCAGGCCTCTCCACGATATCCCAGGTATTGTTCTGCAATATCGACCTTACCTCGCTCGCCATGGCACGCATCCAGTCGTCGGAATGTGGACTCGACATGGCATCTTTGATCGGCACCTACGTTAGGAATGCCATATCCGCGTGTTCACCATCGTCCCTGTTTCCGCTGTTGTTCAAGCGTTGTTCGTTATTCGCGCGTTCGTTGTTGTCTGTGCGTTCGTCGTTGTCAGCACGTTCACCGTTGCTCTCGCGAGCTGCGTGAAATAACTTCCTGGGCCTCCCCCGTTGACCAGTCATCACCATTTTCGGCCTTCTTCGTCCCCGCTTGGGAGGTCCTGCAACGGGTATCTGAACACGCGGGTCGCTGTTGTCCGAGTCTTCTCGCCGGTACAGATCCAGTTCCATGTCTGCAGAATGTCCATCAGTTGCAGAAATCTGGATCATGTCAGCCAGAACGTCGTCAGTATACGACTCGACTGGGCCTCTCGTGACTCGAGAACGCGATGCGTCGATAAAACGCACGTCACGAGATATCTCCACCTTCCTCTCGTCTGGAAGCCAGATTCGATATCCCTTGGACTCCTCGCTGTAACCCACCAATATACCCCTTTTGGAACGAGACTGGAGCTTGCTCCTGTTTGGAGTCTTGTCCAAAATGTGTACCTCGGATCCAAATTGTCGCAGAAAACTTACGTCAGGAGGTTTTCCGTACCATTCCTCATAAGGTGTCTTCCCCTTTAGGCGGCTTGTTGGACAGCGATTGCGCAGAAAATTTGCCGTGTGGACGGCCTCCGCCCAAAATGATGGTGGAAGATCCGCGTCGATGAGGAGGCACCTCGCAGTCTCCATCAAAGTTCTATTGCGCCTTTCAGCTATGCCATTTTGTTCCGGCGTATAGGGAACTGATAGTCGGCGCGTCATGCCGTGCTTACGAAGCAGGTCGTCAAACTGCCGGTTGACGTACTCCAGACCGTTGTCTGTCTGGATAATCTTTATCTTGTTCCCCTGCTGTGTTTCCACACGTGCCTTGAAACTGTCAAATTTGTCGATGACTTGATTTTTGTGAGAAAGAAAATGAACCTCGCTCCATCCCGAGCGATCGTCGATAAATGTAACGAAGTACCGACTTTTTCCATGAGATTCTACACGCATCGGCCCGCAGACGTCTGAGTGTATATGATCGCCCACAGCTGACGCCCTCGTTGACTTCTCCGGGAAGGGTAGGCGTGTCATTTTTCCCTCTATACATACCTCGCATATGGGATCATCGCTGAGATTGATTACCTGAGCTCCTTGAATAGCTCCACTCTTGATAGCGTCTCGCAGTGACTGGAAATTCAGGTGTCCTAGCCTCTTGTGCCAGACTTCTAAAGGAATCACCTTGGTCGTTTCCGCCGATTTCTCTGAATTGGAAATTGCGTTACATTTCTCGTTCGGTTTGCCTCGAATGTAGTACAGACCGTCCGATCGGTCTGCGACGAGCTCTACTCGCCCAGTGCCATCGATGACCTCAGCCTTGTCCTTATTGAACGTTACGGTGTAACCCCGATCCGTAATTCTGCCAACCGAGATAAGGTTCGTACGTAGGTCCGGTACGTACAGGGTATCATGAAAGTTAACCCGTTTCTCGATCCCGTCGACGTTTGTCACGAGTCACGCAAGTCCCTTTGCCTGAATAACCGTTGTGACATTACTCGCGAGATTCAACTGTCCACGTTCGCGTGAATCAATTTTCGAAAACGCGTCAAGCTCACCACAAACGTGCGACGTGCACCCGCTGTCGATGCACCAGGCACCGCGGTTTGCATTCACGGTTACTCCAAAAGCTAGATTGCTTTCACTCGCGCCCGATATCGCGAATAGACTCAAGTCCTCACCTCGATTCGCGGACTCCACCGCAGGCGGTTTCTTTGAATAACAATCTTTCGCTTAATGTCCGATCTTGTGGCAACGGAAACACGTCACTTTCGGCTTAGCGCTCTTTGGTGCGTTCGGGGCACTGCTCTTCTTTTTGTCCTTTCCCTTTTTCGCGAACTTCCCCGCCGCCATTGCATTTTGACTCGGTACGTTTCGTGCAGTCTCTTTACGCGATTCGTACTCCTCCAATATTTTAATACGTAACGCGTCGGGGTCGGGAAGATCGTCTCGCGATGCGATCGCGCACCGAAAGTTCTCGAAACTGTCTGGAAGGCTTCGCAGGAGCATCACTGTAAGCAGATCTCGATTAATTTCGATGTCCATCTCACCCAATCTATCCACGGTGTCCATGAATTCCTGTGTACGTCGTGCGTCGTCGCCGTCATGCATCTTGTGCGATATCAGTCGGTTCAGTAACGCAGCTTTTCGCACTGGTCCTTTTGACTGATGAATATCAGCTAGTTTCGTCCAAATGGCTCGAGCAGTCTCACACGCCCTTACAAGTTTGAGCTCTGCAGGGCTGATTGCCAAGATGATATCGGACTGGGCCTTCAGATCGCCCTGTTCCCATCTTTGCGCTACTGCGGCGGAGGCTGCATCTCCCGCGATGACCTCCGGTTTCACGCCGCCAATATAATGCCAGGCATCGTTTTTTATGAGGACGGCTCGCATCTGGATACGTCACGTATCATAATTGTCCTTGTTGAGTGGCTCGAAACGAACGTTCGCGCTAGTGCTCATTTTTCACAAAAGATAATACACTACGCGAATTAAAATTACTGGCGACCTAACCTTTTAATTATGGCGACCGAGTTTAGAATTCACTGCGTTTTTCTTCGCGCGTTCTGGGCCCATAACCTGATAAGAATCGACGGGTTAAGATAAAACCAGCAAAAACACAGTCGCGTACTTAAAACACAAGAAGATATTTATTATATATGGAACGATACAAAACGAATGAAATGAATTTTTATAATCTGACAGGTCTACATAAAAATTGACACTAGAATGACAAAAGAATCAGTAGTTGGCTTCGCAAATAAAAACAGTGGTCGAGCAAATAATCTATTCATTCCATCAATGAGAATAATTATTCATTTTGTTGTTACAATACAGAAATACAGAGGTACACTTCAAAAAACTAATATTAACAATTGTTTGATTTATTTGTTTCCTTCCATGGCAAACTTTGTATATGCATATTTAAATAAAAAATGATACATTTTTAATTATGCATTTTTCTCAAATATTTTGTTTTATTTGGTCATTACATGTGAATATCATTGAATTCAGAAAATAATACTGAATCGAATAAGCAAATAAAAAAAATAGGTTGCCATTTAAAATAAGAAAGTTGCACGCCGCATTTTGTAAACCACTGGTCTAAAAAAATTGTTGTTTCTCTCATCTTAATTGTCTTATAATATAGAAATTGTTTACTAATTTAACCGACCTCGTAGCTCTTATAGTTCTCGAGATAGCAATGGTGGCACACTTAAATTGAACACCCTGTATATTATTTTGTAATTTTTCCGAATTTTTTTCGAAAGTCTGTGAACCTCCGTTTATATATTTGTCTGGTATAATATACGAACTACGTCATCAATGTAATTTTAAATTCATACCGTAATATCTCGCTTATTTGGAGGAATTTTTAATCCGGACTTCCACATGTGGTCTTAATGCGGCATCTTTGTTCTCTCTGGTAATAAGTGACGCAATTGTCAGAATACTACTGTCTCGTCCAGCTTCATTTAATCATCGTCTAATGGTAAAAATTGAGATGTTACAAGTGGCTTCAAGTTCAATTCTTAATTCTGAACTACTGACTGTCCTATTTCTTAAAGCTGATTGTCTAAGAAAACGCTCATCTCTCCCGTTAGTACATTGTTTCCGCCCTTGTCTTAGCCTTAGCGAATGAGATTCAGTTTCATGAATACGTGTAACCATGCGTCTCATTGTTGTATGATTTACCTCGAACAAAATAACAATATAACACCGAGAATATCCTTCATCCAATCGCACTGCCTCATGTTTTGTTATACACCGTGTGTCTGTTTTAAAGGTGTACATAGGAGATTAACATGAGAAATCAGTTTTTTGCGCGCTGTTACTCGGTGTTCTACCGGACAATAATGATTGTGGTACCAATCGAAAGATATAATTTTTCTGAATCAAACTATGTAACACACATTACAATTTAGTAGTAATTTGGCTCAGTAAAGTAATTTTAAAGTTTTGAAAATTCTCCGATTTATTCAATTTTTATAGAAAATAAATATAGTCACCTATGACTATTTCGTTTTGATGTCTTTCAAGCTATTTATTTGACGTTTGAAAATTAATTTAAGGAACCAAATTTCAACGAAATAGTAAGGTATTGTAAATCGTTTCATTCAGAAAAATGATATCTTTCGATTGATACCACAATATTTATTGTCCGGCGGAACACCGAGCAACAGCATGCAAAAGGCTGTATTCTTTTTGGAAAATTTGGCTCAACTCAGTTGATAAGTGAGTTGAGATAAACTGAGCTGAGCTGAGCTGAAAGACATCCAAAAGAACATCATTTTATGTATAGAAAAGTGGGTTTGAACAAGAATACGTATATACACTTATGCTATTAAAATGGATGAAAAAAAAATATAAGTTTACATATTTAATATATCAATGAAATGTATTGACATATTTTGATTGTTGTGGTAATCTGGTTCACATAACCTAATAAATATGACAGTTCTCCGGACAACACAAACCAAACATTACCCCTTCCACCGAACTGAGTTGCGTAAATCATTCTGAGTTTATTTCGCGGGTGGCGCAGCATCGGTAAGGGGGGAAGTGAATTCTCTCAGTTTGTCTTAGTTCAGTTGTAACAAAAAGAACAACACATTTACTGAGTTTATCTGAAGTGAGCTAAGACTAACTGAGATTTGACCAAAAAGAATACAGCTATAGACACGCGGTATATTTTACAAACTTAAAATTGAATATTCTAAACACTCAAATACATTACTTGCAAAAGAACTAAAAAATTAATCAACTTAATTTAAATAAACTTTATTACCTTCAATTGTTGCACTAAGCTGCTTGTTACTTAAAAAATATTAAACAAAACTATGCAAATGGTTAAAACACACGAAAAACAATTAAATTATAAGTTATTGGAAAATTTTGTAGTAATGCTTTAATTTTCTGCAGGAGTTTATATTTGTAATTCATACATCTAACATCGACGCGATGTTTCGGATATTTCAGAAATTTGCGGTGAGTTTCTACTTGTATGGTTCTTGGATTTGTCACTTCATTATTCAATTTAATTAAAGTTCAATTAGCGAATACGCGAAACTCTGCAATTAATTATCTAATCGGATGTGTTTAACTTTAGCGGTCATTACTAATTAAGAATTCGATTCAGGGACTTTGAGTATTGATATTTGTATATAAATGACATTTTCGATATTAAAATAATACATTTTTCCGAAATCGATACTAAAATACGCGATATCTCTCCGCGAAGTTAACCAAAATAGTAGATTCAGTAAAACTTCACATACTTATATTAAAATTTCATTTTACGGACTGATCTATCAAACATGAATTACAAACCTATAATAACGAACATATTATTCTGTAATACTATTGGTGAATTTAGTTATTACCTACTTTTAATAATAATTTATCTGATTTAAATAATGCAAGTCACATGCAGACCACGTTTAAGAACATGTAAATAATAATGATTATTTCACTCATTACAAATTTGAACAATCAGAATATCTCATTTTCAATTGTTGTGCATTTTAGATAAGTGATTAAATAGCACCATCGCGATTAAACTGAAGCTAGCTTTTATAATCAAATTTTGAACATTTTTAAGGCATATTGAGCCGGATAATTATTTGTAGAAGCAAGAAACTTTCATGTTTTTTTTACCTTTATTGATATTCTATATCTTCAAACATGCTGAATTATTCAATTCAAGCTATTTCTATTTACAATTTTTTGACAAGTATTTGACCAATAAAAAGAAAAACAAACAATTTGCTGTAGTTACAATATAACAACAAAATTTTATGGTGCTTTTTTGTTTATGAGTGTACCGATTTATTCTATATGAAAATGTGTCAAAATCATCGTTTTAGTACAATTTCTTCGGCAAGTATTAAAGTTTATGCTATGAATTCATGAAATAATCTTGACATATATTCCTCGTGCTAAAGAATTAAATCGATTTAATATGATGTGTAGCTTATTTATAAAATTTTGCTTTTAAAAAAGTGTTATCGTACATTATAATTTAAGATAAAATCCCTCGACCTGCGGTCTCGGTATTTTTACAAATTATTATGCACTCCAACACTTTCATTGTATGTCATTGTATCCTCTCATTATTATACTGAGAATGTAGCTCTAGTGATTATTCCCGGGAATAATCTCTATAGCTTTTTTTGTTTTTGTTGACAAATGTCAGATATCAGAATAGTTATTTTCAATACAAGTAAAAAATTTTGAAAATAAGTCTCCAAGGTAATCAACAATTTTTGCAAAGTAACAGTGTCGAATTTTAATAGTTAGTAGCCCTTAGTATAGACCTGTGATTAGCTACCAAAATAAATCTTCACAATTTGAAATCCAATCGCCATTCTTCTTTGGATACGTTTTTATAATTTAATAAAAAGACATTTCGTGCGTGGGGGGCACGTTCTCCTAGTGCCCCCCCACCCCCTGGCTACGGCACAGATAATAATACACTGCCCACTTCTTTCAGAGCAATAAAATGTGTTGGCTCATATATCAATCACAGTAATTGGGTTAACTAAAGATTACATCGCTGTTGCGTAAATAATATCCAGAATTCTCTCGCAACCCCTATGTTTTAGCTTTTAGCATGTTTTTTTATCGTTCTCAAGTTTGTTGTTAAAATTGTGTCTGTTTTTCATATATATTGAGTTAAATTTGTATATAGGAAATAAATCATTCATATGTATGCAGTTAAGGCTGTTGCGTTAGTAGACAATGGCCGGATTCAAAGTTACGTGCCTCGTATGCTGAGAATAGCTCTGTTCGATGAGAAGTACAGAAAGTGCAGTGTAAACTAGTGTACTCTAGTTCTGTGTTTTGATAAAACACTCTAGTTACAGCTGTCACTGCTGTCAGCGTAGCTAAGTCAGGCTGTTTGTAAATAAACACGTTATAAATCTGTGAAGTAGTTCGAATTAACAAATGATTCTGACGAATAGAATTAATTGTTTTGGGAATTATATTTTCTGAAAATATAAGTTTTATAGGTTAACCAACTATATTTAGTTACCCTACTTTCAGTCTGCACTTTCTACACCAACTCGAGAGTCAGTTCAAAAAAGTGCACACTAGTTCTTGAAAATTTTCTCATCGAACAGTTTGTCAGAAGCTGCACGTTTCCCATAAAATATGTTAGTGCAAGAAAGTTGACACTAGGTCAATCTATTTCATGTCATAGTCACTGGGGGGCCGGCTCGTACACGCTAAGACCAGGACAAGATTGCCAGAGGAGCACAAATGATCGCGACGATTTTATGACAAGTCTAGTGTTCAAAAATCGCTTCACTACTGCAACACATGCTTGTAACCAAACGTATAAAGTGTGACGAATGAGCATTAGTAAAAGAACTGCGAAAAAAATGTTGGTTAAGAAAGTTTAACAGCTTTTCGACCAGCTCGAGGTCCAGAATTGCTCCCACAGCACCGGAGAGCTCGACTTACTTTTAGCCAAGTTCACGTCCAATGGACTGGGGATCAATGGAAGAATGTTTTTCTTTCTCGGACGAGTCGAGCATATGTTTAAAAGGTTCAGATGGACGGCAGCGCAACGGGTGTACATCGTGTACAATGTTCGAACCCTGTGTTATCATGAAGGGTCGATAATAGTTTAGGGCTTAGTGGTAATCGAACTGATTTCGTGCCATTTGCGTCAGTTATTGGTAAAGATAACGCTCGGCCACACGTAGCCAGAATCGTTTCTGATTACTTGGATGCTGCGGGCGTCGAAGGATTGGACTTGCCTGCATAGAGTCCCGGCCTCAATTCTATCCATAAAATGTCGAATACATATGCAAACAGCCTCGGTAGAGTTAAATATGGCATGATATACCGCAATCTTGAACCGCGTTGCAGCGGTTCTGGATAATGCAGCCCTGGAACAGGTCTTTCTGTTAGCTATTGTAAAAGACTTGATATGACCAGATTATCAAAAATGATTAAAGTTCAGTCTCATCGTATATTTATTTTATGGTGTTTAGGTAAAACTTAACGTGGGAAATGTATGTTTATTTCAAAACGATATATTTTTTTTTTGTTGCAATAATATGAAAGTTATTGTTTACAAGTACATATACATTTTTATAAATTCGTACTTATTTACCTACATATTTATTTTCCTTACTATTTCAAGTATATAATTTTTTTTTAATAAGAAACTCCAGACTCTCATAAAAAAACTGAAATAGCATCTTAATTTTTTTTAAATATAAAATTCATTTATAGAGTACAAATTAGGCACGAAATATTTGTAAAATAAAATTTATAATTTTGTCATTCTAGAGAGAATTTGATATAATAAAATTTTCAATGTAATATCTACAAAACTCATATCTCTGAAATGTATTTTCAAAAAATTATACCTGTAGTACACAATTGTGATTTTCATCCGATTAGTAACCGCTCACAGATTTTTACTATATTCACATATTTCACAGATACTTTTTTAACAATATATTTAGAAAGCATTATCGCAGATTAATTATCATAATTGGTATTTGATCCCATGTGTTGATATGTTTACATATAGTTTTAATTTAAATTATGCGAAAATAAATTAGCGGTATTATCAGATATTTTTGAAATAAAATTACTGTTCGATGTAGTTCTGCATATTTTTATTAAAATTCAACGTTTTGATTTATTAAATGTAATAAATTTTTATCTACAGAACGACATCCAAAAGTCTTTTTATTTCAATAATATGTGTTCTAAAACCGTTTTCCACTTCTTGAAGATATTTTTTATTTCAATTTTAAAACAGTATGTACTCCAAGCCAGTTTGTGCAGATCACTATTTTTGAAAATATCACAATCAATTATATGCCAAACATATATCAGTGGAGTCTTTGTCCATTGTCAAATTTAATTGAACATATTATAAAATAAGTATAGTACTCATTATATCGGCCCAATTCTCTTACCTAACAACTTGCTAATGTTAACAAAATCTCATCAAAACTTCAAATTTAATGGAGAATATTTCACTAACTGACAAAAAACGATTCATTTTTTAACAATTAGCAAATTATTACGGTAGCAACTTTTTAGAGAATGACGTCTAGATGGATGCTTGTCCGTATATCTCCGTAATAACTCACGAACGAGAATTGATAAATTATTGAAATATCATAATTATAAGTTGTCTGGCAATTCGAAGAAATAAATTGATTTTGGATATAAGTAACACAAAACAATAAAGTTATTTCAAGTATTGAACCAGCTGAAAAAGTTTCAATTAATCATGTTAGTAAGAATATTTCTAATAATAGTATATTATCTACCAAGAGACTGAAGTTCATAATTTAATCCTGAGAGTGAAGTTTATATCACGATTCGTAGGCGAGGGAAATCATCACCTGAGGGATTGAAGGTACTGCAGTCCTGTGTAAGTTATATGTTATAATACTCAAGGTTAAGATAAGACTCTTTGTTCCAAGTAAAGATAATGATAAGTTTAGATAGAATAATGCTGTATCTTGTATTTTGTATGGAGATAGTTCTTGGTTAGAGAACGGAGTTTCAGTCTTCTTTGTCAAGTCCTAATTGTAACATCCTTGTAATATTTGTCGTAGAAAATAAAGTTGTTTTTTAAAAACGCAATTCTCAAGTTGTAATTCATAAGTGGCGCAGTCGGTAGGATACCAGAAACGTGAAAATTAACACGGTTCGTTTTAACGATTTATTCCTGGAATCGAACATAAATAAAAACTTAGAATTGTGAAACGAAAAGTATCGCAAGTGCCAGCAAAGCTAGTGCCGTCGAACATTCGTTATAACAACTACGAAGAGGATCTACAGAGCCCGCAGAGCGAGAGCCCAGATTTCTCACACGCAACGACAAGTTCAACCACGGAGACGAGGTCCGCAGTGCCAGCAAGTCTAGTGCCAGGTCCCCAGCTCCAGCCAGGCGACAAAGGAACTCAACTCAACATCAGCGCAAATGATGAAATACATCTTATTACTGTAAGTGAATTTAAAATTCTTATAAGTGAAGTGAAGTGCGCGAATTCGTTATTATAGATTTAATAACATTATAATTATTTAAATTTTTGTAAGTTTATTGTAAAGTAAATTGCAATATGCCTCCACCAGAACTTAAAGAATGTCATTTAAATATGGTGCCAGATTTTGATGGCAACCCTAAATTATTACATAGATTTATACAAATCTCTGAGAAACTTATCAATCGCTTTTATAATGCGCAAGATCCGAATGATTTTCAAAATGATTATTTGTTGACAAGTATTTCATCCAAAATTAAAGGAGACGCTGCAGAAAAAATTAGTTATTATAATATTAAAGTATGGCAAGACCTGAAAAAAGCTCTTTTAGATGCATATTCAGATAAAAGAGATGACATAACAATATTAATAGAAATTGCAAACTCAAAACAAGGTAATCTTTCATGTTTCGATTATTTTGGTAAATTACAAGAATTACTAAATTGTTTTTCATCTTATATTGACACTCATAAAGACAACCCTATTGAAGCCGAGACTTTAAAAAAGAATGGAAACGAACTTGCATTACGAACATTAATTTTAAATTTGAAAGATCCAGTCGGTCCTTTAATTCGTACTCGTAATCCAAGAAATTTAAATGATGCATTTAATATGCTCACAAATATTTTTCAAATGGACGTACAAAAGAGCCAAGGCCCTAGTAAACAAACAAACGTTCAAAAACCTAGTAATAAACCTGTATTTATACCACAATTTCAATACAGACAAATAACAAATCCTACTCCAAACTATTCATACAATAATTCCAGACAACAAAACGTCACTCCAAAATCCGAAACAAAACAAATTTTACCTAAACCTACACCAATGAGCATCTCGACAAAACAAACTTTTACTCCAAGAACTCAGTTCTCACGTCCAAATTATCAATATACTAGAAATCAACCAAATTATCAACAAAATTTTATTTCGGAAGAATTATTTAATCAAGAATCAGAATTAGAAGAAAACAACGGAGTAAACGAAGAAATAAAATATCAAGTCGACGAACCTGAATCCAACGACGAGGAATCTTTTTTAGACAATCCCAGCCTCGAATTATTGGAGAAGTGATGAATTGTAATACAACTAGTAAATTACCTTATCTGAAATTAAAAGATTTTATTTGTTTAATAGATACCGGTTCAACAAAATCATTAATTAATAAAAGTTTAGTTTATAAAAATAAAGATAATTATAAAATTTATAAAGAAGAATTTATATTACATACAGCTAATGGGTCTTCCAAAGGAAATGAATATGTAATAATAACATTTAAAAATAAACCCGTTAAATTTTATTTATATAATTTTCATAAAAGTTTTGATATATTAATTGGATTAGAAACATTAAAATTACTGCAAGCACAACTAGATATAGTTCGTGATGAAATAAAAATTTTAAACAAAAAATATAAATTACAATATTTTAATAAAAATAATAAAATTGAAACTTATACTAATGAAATAAATACTGAAATTGACTTTAATCAGTTAAGATTAGATCATTTAAATGAAATTGAAATATTAAAATTAAAACAAGTAATTACTGAGTTTAAACAAATTTTCCCTAATAAAGATGAAAAATTAACATTCACAAGTGAAATCAAACACGGTATAAAAACAACGGACGACATCCCGATATATACAAAAAGTTATCGATACCCGGAAGTATTCAAAGGAGAAGTGGAAAAACAAATCAAAAATTTATTAGACAACGATATCATCCAAAAATCTTACTCCCCATGGTCAGCACCTATATGGGTGGTACCGAAGAAAACAGATGCTTCTGGACAGAAAAAATTTAGAATGGTAGTCGATTATAGAAAATTGAATGAGAAAACAATCGACGATAGATTTCCAATTCCTAATATCACTGAAATACTAGATAAACTCGGAAAATGTAACTATTTCACGACATTAGATTTAGCTTCTGGTTTCCACCAGATAGAAGTTGAAAAAGAAGATATTCCTAAAACTGCGTTCAGCACAGACCAGGGACATTTCGAATTTAAACGAATGCCGTTTGGGCTAAAAAATGCACCGAGTACATTTCAACGTCTCATGAATCATGTTTTGGAAGAACACATAGGAAAAATATGTTTAGTGTACCTGGATGACATCATTATCTTAGGCACTAGCCTAGAAGAACATATACAAAACATCAGAAAAATATTTAAGAAATTACAAGAAGCAAACTTGAAGATCCAATTGGACAAAAGCGAGTTCTTGAGGAAAGAAGTGGCTTACCTTGGCCATATCGTCACTAACAATGGAGTTAAACCAAATCCTGAAAAGATCCAGGCGATAAAAGAATATCCCATTCCAAAAACCAATAAAGAAATTAAGTCCTTCTTAGGATTACTCGGTTATTACCGAAGATTCATCTCAGATTTCGCCCGTATAACCAAACCATTAACAAACTGTTTAAAAAAAGGAAAATCTATCAATATAGAAGATGAAGAGTATAAAAATTGTTTTGAAGATTGTAAAAAGTTACTCGTCAATGACCCGATTCTGCAGTACCCTGACTTCAGCCAACGATTTATACTAACCACCGACGCAAGCGATTACGCACTAGGTGCAGTCTTATCACAAAAAATTGATGGAAAAGAACGACCAATAGCATATGCCAGTAGAACATTGAATAACCACGAATGTAATTACTCAACCACTGAAAAAGAATTACTCGCCATCATTTGGGCAACGAAACATTTTAAACCATACATTTATGGAGTAAAATTCACAATCGTCACAGACCACAAACCACTCACTTGGCTATTCTCATTAAATGAACCAAATTCAAAACTTATTCGTTGGAAATTGAAGCTAGAAGAGTTTAATTATGATATTGAATATAAAAAAGGCACAAAAAATAATAACGCTGATGCTCTTTCCCGCATTAAACCTAAATTCCAGATCCAATATAAAAATGATAATATTTTTGATTCAAATAAACCTTTAGTTCATTGTATTTCACAAGACGCAAAATTGGGTAAAGGATTCGCTAAACAAGTAAATGAAAAATACGACAGTAAAAATTTTTTAAAAGATAAAAATATTAAATTAGGAACTTATATTGTACAAAAATATCAATCTAAATTAATATTTCATTTAGTTACTAAAATAAATTATTTTGATGAACCAGATCTGAGTACAATAGAACAAGCTATAAATAATTTAAAACAATTCCTCGTTTTAAATGAAATTAAAGAAATTAATATGCCAAAAATCTGTTCCGGATTAGATCATAAAAACTGGCAAATAATAGAAAAAATTATTATTGAATCATTTAAAGAGACACATATAAAAATTAATATTTATAATGACCCAGATAACCTTATAGTAATTCAACACAATGACTTGGATAGCGTAGCAACAATAAATGACAATTCAGACCTACAAACAATCCATTCAGCTGATGAAAATCCAGTAAATGGAATAACATATATTGACTCATCAATTAATATTGGCCGTAATCAAATTATCATAAAAGGAATAAAAAGTGAAACACAAATTAGAGTAGAAAAATTATTTGGTAATAAAATTCAGAGAATTTATTTGAATATTGATACGAGAAATTTAAATAATGAAATCTGTAAATTTATAAAAGAATATTTAGTTCCAAAACAAAATTATTATTGTATATTTGATGATAATTTAGAGTTAAATTTTAATGATATTTTACAAAAATATTTTAAGCATAATTCTTTTAAATTAATTAAATGTTATAATATGGTAAGGGATATTCAAAGCAAAGATGAACAAATAGACGAAATCCAAAAATATCACGAAGGTAAGACAAATCATCGCGGTATCACAGAAACATATAATTCATTAAAGAAAAATTGTTATTGGCCAAATATGGCAAAAGACATTCAAAATTTTATTAACCATTGTGACATTTGTCTTTTGAACAAATATGAACGAAAACCATACCCAGCAAATATAAACTTAACACCTACTGCAGAAAGACCGTTAGAAATAATTCATTTAGATACTGTTACTATTGAAAAAACTAAATTTCTAACTATAGTCGATAGTTTTTCTAAATTCGCACAAGCATATAAATTAAATAGTTTAAATGCAATAAATATAGCTGATAAATTAATTAAATATTTCGCTCATTTCGGAATACCGAATAAAATTATAACTGATAATGGCGGTGAATTTAATAATAAAGTTATAAAAGAATTATTAGCTCTCCATAAAATTGAAATACATATGACTAGTGTGGATAACCCTAAATCGAACGGCATAATTGAACGATTTCATAGTACATTATTGGAACATATTAGAATATTTAATAATCGACCAGAATTTCGTAATTTAGTACTAAAACAAAAAGTTTTATACGGAATTATAGCTTATAATTCATCTATTCATAATACAACACAGATTAAGCCATACGATATTTTGTTTGGTCATTTTAAAGATAAATCTATAGAAATGGAAGAAAATTTTAGAGTATGTCAAAATTATGTTGAAGAACACAAAAATAGAATGCAAAATTTATATAAAAACGTAGGTGATAAGATAGAAAAAACAAAACGGAAGTACGTAACAGAAGTTAAAAACCCAGAAAAAATACCATCAGAAATTCTTGTTAAACAACATAAACGACACGCGGGTAAATGCGAAAAACCCAAATATAAAAAAGGAAAGGTACAACATTATAATCCTAAATTGGGAGTTATTAAATTAAACACAGACAAAAAAATTCGAGTTGATAAGATTAAACGACCTCGAATAAATGTTTCAGGTGCCTCGGAATCCTCCTCAGCGACGGATTCAACGTAATGAATGAAACTGAAAATATAGGTATTAACCTTGTAGATTTAGGAGAAACTTATACTTATACTTATTCAAAGTATATTTATATATATTTTAATATAAGCCCTATATTTACTCAATATGAAGTTATTAAAGGACATAAAGATAATTTATTAAAGGAAATGAATAAAAAACGAGAAATTGTATATCTAGAATTGCAAACAAATATAAATATTTTAAATTATGTATTTGAACAAGTAGAAAATAAACTTTCAAAATTTGAAAATGTTAATCAGAACCGCAAGAAACGGGGTTTAATAAATGGTATCGGTTCTATTATAAAGCAATTATCTGGAAATTTAGACGCGGATGACGGTAAGAGATATGATGAATTAATTCATACATTAACAGAAAATCAAAATAAATTAAAGGACGGATTGAATAAAAATATTATAATTAATGAAGAAATAATATCAAAATTTAATAAACAAATTAATACCGTACAACATAACGAACTGGTATTAAAATCTCGTATTTCATTAATAGAAAGAATTTTGAATAAAAGGGAAGATGATCTCGATATACTTTATGTTAAAGATATATTTAATCAGTTAACGTTATTATTAAATAATGTATTAATACTTTTAAGTAATTTAGAGGAAACATTTGCGTTTTGTAGTTTAAATACTTTGTATTATGGATTAATTGATAGAGAGGACTTATTAAAACCAATGGAAAATTTAGAAAATAAATTTATAAAACAACTTGTAATAAATAACTGGGAAAATAATGGATTAATTAAAACATATTGTAAATTATTAAATAAGGAATTGAAATTAATTATTGACATTCCTATCGCAGCAAATACAGAAAATAAGATATTGCAATTTACTCCTATACCTACTAAATTAAATAATAAATATGTAACTTTGGAAATTACTCCGGGAACTTATATAGTCGACGGAAAGGAAATATTTTATGTTGATCATTGTACAAAATTACAAGATAGAGAATATTTTTGTAGAAAAAGAAGTCACCATGAAAACAGTTGCTTATCTAATATTTATTTTAGATCAAATAATATTAAAGATTGTAAAATGATGAATGTAATAGAACAAAGTGAAAATTTTAATATTCCACATTCAGATTTAATATATATATATTTTCCCCTCAAAATAAATTGTATAATATTAAATGTGATAATGAAGAACAGAATTTACAATTATCAGGTGTTTTTATGGTAAAAGGAAATTGTGAAATTAATGAACAATTATTTAAAGTAAATAAGGAAAGTAGAACTATTTTATTTAAGAATGTAAAATTACAAGATCATGAAATACATATAAGAGATAATAAAACTATTAATTTAAAAACATTGCAAGAAATTCATATTCCTCGTCAATCAAAAATAAGCTTTGAAAATAATAATATGAATAAAATAAATTATCATAATATTTTTATTTATGTATTACTTGGTTTTGTGATTGTTGTAATAATTATTAAAAAATATAAAGAGAAATTTTGTAATAAAATTGAGGAACAAAGAAATTCAAATTTAAATACTGTGAATCTTCCAGGAGAAGCTTCAATTTAGGGATGGAGGAGTTATATGTTATAATACTCAAGGTTAAGATAAGACTCTTTGTTCCAAGTAAAGATAATGATAAGTTTAGATAGAATAATGCTGTATCTTGTATTTTGTATGGAGATAGTTCTTGGTTAGAGAACGGAGTTTCAGTCTTCTTTGTCAAGTCCTAATTGTAACATCCTTGTAATATTTGTCGTAGAAAATAAAGTTGTTTTTTAAAAACGCAATTCTCAAGTTGTAATTCATAAGTTGTACACATGTTAAATAATGATTAATTTTAAAGGATTTAAAATACATATTCGTATAATTTACCAAATTGAAAATGAATGGCTTTGATAACAACAATAGTATTATGCAAATGCAGTAGACTGAAATGTCACAGTAAATCCCGGCAGCATTAAATTTCAAAATTAATCTCGTGGGGATTAAATTGACATGTAATCAAGTAACCACAGCAACAAGTAAAATATTTATTTAAATTATACTACCCATATTTCACGGCCGTGAATTATGATTCATAATTCACTCTTCTCGACCAAAACAGAGCCAGAAATCCATAATTCACTGTTATTTTAAAGACGTTATGTGGAACAAAAATCAATGCTCGTTTGACGGTTGACATGTAGTCAGTTGTCATTGTGTATTTTTATATTGATGTTTTCAACGTGTTTACAAAGAATAACGATCATTTTCAAAAGTGATTTCTGAATTTACAGGAATAGAAAAAGAATAGTATTATATTCGAAATTAGGTCATTATCCCTCATATAATAATATACTATTATATAAATGAATTTTTTTAATTAATATTTTGTATACAGTTAAAATAATAAACACAGAATATTTAAACAAATTTGCTAAAATTAATTGCTTTACCAGTTTCAGGAGATTAAAGTTATGTTTAAATGCACAAAAGTAGGCAGGGTAAGTATGTCATAACTCTATGCTGTACGGTAATATTACCATACTGACTGTCAAAACAGTCAAGAAAATGAAAATAAAACACAATGATAATACTTATTAATACACAATCAATTAAACTGTTCAGAGCTTCACCTGCTGCGTTACAAATATTTTCAGGCAATTCAGCATCGCCAAAATAAACTTTTTATCTAGCCATTATGAACATATTTGACGTTTAAGAAAAAAAATATAAAAACCATGGTGTTAAATAAAAACAAACAGCCTTACCTGATCACCTAAAATTATGACAGACGTTAATAATAAAAGAATTTAAAAAAAATAATATTTATTAATGATATTAACATCTTCATGAAAACCGGTAAACTATTGAACCAACAACGGATGTTATGAGTCATAACATCGCTAGGAATGTTAATAGCTAATCATCATTAAAAATTCCTTGTCTGGTGCATCTTTTAAGAATTTATCAAGTTGTTCTGCTATATTTTGTATATTATGACTATTTAGGTTAGTAGCCACCAATTTTTTTTTTTTTTGTACCGAAAGAAATAAATTTTGGAAACTTATATCTGATAAAGAACCACCAACATTGTCCCCAAAATGGAATATTACACTGAATTTTTGATTGTCTATAAAAGTACATTAGCCGCACAGTTTCCGTGTATTTTGCATTTTTTTTATTGTCACGCCACTTGCTGGAAGCTTCAAATTATTTATTACATATTTTCGATTTTATCGGCAGTAATTCCACTGGGACTTCTTCTTCAAATTATTCATCATGAAACGTCGCTCAAAATAAACACAAATATGTTCGCTTTGTTTATGGTATCTAGGCAATCTAACAAATCTACATAATGCTGTCGTTGTTATGAAAGCCACCCATTTTAAATTTGTGAATTCTACGAGTACGTATTTTAAATCACTTAAAATTAATGTGTTAAAATGAACATAGGTTGGAATTGCAAAAAATAGTGTATATTCCGCAGGACTAAAGTGCTCTGCATTCCTCAGGATTATATTATGCACTTTAATTTCTTGGTACTTATATAAAATAACATTCAGAGCACCACAGCATAGATTTGGCATGCTCCATACAGCACAGTATGCGATACATTTTTTGGATCATATACCTGTATGTAGGGCTGTTCGATATCTTGTTTTGAATATCGATATTCGATATTAGAAAAATATCGATAATATCGATGTATCGATGTATCGATATATTGATATATCGATATATCGATATATTGATGTATCGATATATTGATATATCGATATAATGATGTATCGATATATTGATGTATCGATATATTGATATATTGATATATCGAGATATTGATGTAACGATGTATCGATCTAATATAGTTAGATTTTATTGGTAATTAAACAATGATTCAGGATGTCGATCTGTATTATATAAATAGTAAACAATCTAATGCAGATAGATTTTATGGAAGGATTACAATGGTTCAGGATGTCGGCAATTCTATTGTGAAGAGAAGTAACGGGTGTTTCAAAGGCGAAAAATTTTAACATCTGGATTGTTTGTGTACTTGCTTTATGGTACTGGGCGCCAGCATTATAAAACAAACAGGAATCTACTTAAAATATTTGAAATTGTACTATGCCATGACTGGAAGGTAGTTTTATGAGAACTTCTGCTGGAAATTGTACCTATACATCGTCCCAATTATTAATTCTCCCCTTAATCCCGACTCCAGAATGAAAGTAAAAATAAATATCAGTATGCAATGCTATCAATAAATCGAGCACAACCCCTTTCATTAGATGGCATTATAGCTAAATTTTAGTTCTTTTTCACAAAATACATCGATACATCAATACATCGATACATCGATATATCAATACATCGATATATCAATACATCGATATATTAATACATCGATATATTGATACATCGATATATCGATATTTTTTCTACTGAATATCGTTATTCGATATATCGATATATCGATATAATATTTATAACACATTTATCTGAAAACTTGTGCAGAATATTAGAGTGAATTTATAGAAATAGCAATATACGTACAACACCAAAAAAGTTGATGTAGTTTTCAGTAAGTTGAAAGACCAACTGAATTAACACCTAACACTGTATATAAATTGAATTGCAAAGGTTGTAATGATGTATACATTGGCCAGAGTAAGCAATATTTAGGTAAGCGAGTTAAAAATCATATTTATGACTGTAAGAGTAAAGCGAATGATGACAAAACTGCTTTAACAACACAACATTTTAACACAGGACATGAATTTAATTTTTAAAACGCAATTATTTAGGATATTGAACCTAATTTACAAAAAATACTTTTTTTGTATATGATATTCATTATTTATAGTTTATTTACTATTGATGCACATATCGTGATGTTTCATGCTCGTTCTGTTTTTGTTAATTGTCGTCAATTAACACCAGCCGTTCAACTGTCTGTTTTGTATACTAATTGTGTTCCGTATACTTCAAATACTTTTATTTGATAAATGTATATTGATTCATCTACTTCTGCGTGTAAATTTATGTATAATTTATTAATTTAGTTATTGGTATATATTAACTTTGTTACTTTTGTTGTTCAATTTTGATATTTATATTATAACAATATTTTCCTATATTCTTAGTTCTGATGATGGCAATAAATTTACCGAAACGTTCACTTAATTCATACATGTCCAAAATCTGATTAACCACCATCACACATTGAAATTTATTTATACAATATAAAAGCGTAACAAATAGACAATTTTTCTAATGACGTCACGAATTGCAGCGCCGAGGCCAAATATCGAACTAAGCAGACAAACATTTCTCGATTCAAACATAGGTTATAGTATATTTATATGTTTATGAAAATAAAGTACGATAAGACTGTAAAACATGCAAACAATCTTGAGTAAAAATGGTCTACCTAGTGCAAAATTCCACAAAGAAATCATTGAAGAACATTCGGTGCACGAGCTCAAACGATAGCTTGAATAATAATTCATGATATACGTATTGAATCAAAGAATAAATTAATTGCGATACATGTGACGTAGAAATATAATAATATGCCAATAATTTCAATTTGTCTTTATTTGATAAACGTGTGCTTCTTTGGAGAATTTTCAGCATATTTTAATTTTAGTTCTGGGATATTATCGAAATGTAAAAGTTCAAAAATGCATTAGAATTTGTAATACTTATATTTACTGGTATCAGTATTATTATTATTTAGATTATTCGGCACTTTGTTCAAGTGTCACAAAGGAAAATTTATAAAGAAACGCATTTTCATTACGAGCGAGTTTAACAGAATCACAAAGGTTTCTAATATAACGATATGATAACATTTGAGAAATTTGATCATTAGTTTCAATTAAACGTGCGTTTTTTTTTTTTCATGTCTTGTGCCAGTAAAAATTTCCAAGGTTCCACTAGTTGCTAGTTGTATCTTGTTCACCTTATTGATAAATTGAAGGAATAAATTCTGCCAATTGTTTTCTCTTTATCTACCATAATAATCGTAGAGGTCTTTGAGTTTTCGTATATTGATTCTAATGAAAAGTATTTAAGATTTGAATAATGATGAATTAAATTTAACGAGAATACTCACTGTCCTTGATTGAATTAGTGGATTAGGACAATCTTAAGGTAGACCTTTTCCCCATTAAAATGTTTTATATAAATGCAAGTGCTACTTGTGATATTTTTCATTGTAAAATTATTCCTTCCACATGCATGTACCCAGCGCTTACATTTTTTAACGTTTTTCATATCATCCTTCTGTATGTACTTTGAAACGCTTTTACATATACCGTAAGCGCACCTAACTAACCAAATCCATGAACTGACAATCGCTGTCGGATCTTGTGCTGTGTACATACATGCCACCTCGCCTAACAGATATCCAACCAATAAAATGACTGCCCTGTTTGCTTGTTATTTTCTTACCATGATTGTGTTGAGACTGTCTTGCTATTTATTAGTGTTTACTGTTTGGCGGCTTTGCCGTAAAGTGTCTATTTAAGCACATATTAATTAATTTTAACATAAGAATTAGAACAAAATTAGGGAAACAGCGCGAATAAAATTGAAACTGAAGCAACATCTTATAGAAGTTATAGTTAAAAGAAAACATGATGGTCGATGAAAATTAATAGAGTGAGCAGCACGAATTCAATTTTCTGAAGACTTCCGAGTGCTATCACAGATAATTAAGCATAGCTAGATTTATATTTGGGGAGAAGATATAGTGAATATTTCCCCAAATATTGGGTTATGTTTGCATTGGCTGCAAAACCGTATTAAACTGATTTCTTTTTAATAGTAAGCAGTATATTTTCTACAAACCTGACAATTTAGATGTATTAATAAAGTCTTATTTATATTATATCACCTCAAATTGTTGATTTCGTCGAAATCTGACATTACGTAGGTAATAAACGCAAAAATTAACGAGTCGCATGCGGTGATAAAGCATTATCGTCAATTTGATAACCTCTTAATATTCGTTTGTTTTACTATTTTAGCAAATCACATTGTTTTAAAAAATTCCACGTGACGTGAATTATATATTCTTGTTTATATTTGTTTTAAACAAACTTTATTTTAAACTAAAATGCTCACATATTTGCAGTGGATGTTTTTCAAACGGATGTTCCACTTTATATTAATAATAATATATTAATTATTTTTTTTCGTAGAACACGCAATACATTTTTACAAAAGTTTAAGATGTTTTGATTTTCTTTAAAAGACATTTTATTAATTTTTGTTGTAAAATTTTTAGTACAGATATTGTACATTCTTTTATTAATAAAGAGTCACACACATAGAAAGTATGGCAAGAATTGTTTTTAAATGATTAAGCAATTATATTTATATATAACTATTATTTCCTTTCTTCACTTAGTTTGTCAACTTTTCGTTGCCATGTTTTATTTGTTGTATTGATGCTGAAGGGACATGCGAGCATCTTTTATAAATTTATTTATTCTTCACAATTTCATAGTATAGATACTTTCTGTGAGGATATAAATATAAACATGAATACAGTTGAACTTCAACCATGACTTGCCACAAAAAAATTCGAGTTACGAAGATTTTGAGTAATTAAAAATATTCTATAAAATATCATGTATTATACATACAGTATTTACTTAGGTAAAAAAACTACATATTTCTAAGAAAAGCATAACACAGTAGAACATTGCGTACCTATACAAGCTTATGAATCGAAGGACGCAATAAATGCCAATTTGAAAAGATTTTGCAACTAAATCGTTCAATGTTGGTTGTAAATCATGCTGTTCTGATGGTTCATCATCAATTTCGCTGTCATCCGTAACAGTGTTTTAAGTTCGAAAAATTTGAATAATAGAAGTTCGAATTATTAAGTAAAATTTACATATATTTATTACTTTTGGCGCTGTGGCCAACCAATTTTGTTCGAGTTACCAAAAATTTGAGTTAACAAAGTTCGAATTATCGAAGTTCGACTGTAACAGAGGGTAAGGCGTGGGCGACGTGAGCCACCGCCTACGGCCTCGCGGTCCGAGGAGCTCGGCACCTCTAAAGCTTATGCATTACAAATAGCCGCTAATGCGACGAAAACATTTTACTCGTTATAAAACGATAAATATTTAGATATAATAGATTTGTCTAGCAACATTTGCTGATGTTGCATTGCTATTTGGTTTGAAACTATTTTGAAATTCTTCTTACAAATTTATACAGAGTGTCCCATAACTTCAGGTACATATTACAAGGGCATATAGTTTTTAATGTCCTATTTACGGAACAAAAAGAATTTTTTCAAAATTCCTATAATTAAGGGTAGTTCTCTTAAGAAGAACATTTTTTGTACCCCTGGATACTATAATATTTGGAATAGTGAAATTTGTTATAACTATAACAAAAAATAATTTAAAAATGAAATTAATTTATGCAATTACGTAAAGATTTGTCACACCAATTAAGTTTGGGAGATGTGTATGTAATGAAAAAAAAATCAAATTATTTACTTTATTTTTACAAAAACTGTTCAAAATTATTTCCATTAACAGCTAAACATAATGCAGCATTAAAGCATTCAAGAAATTGAACAAGCTCGATGAATTGTATTCTCTTGTCTAATTCTTTCAGCACAATTTTCAACTCGTTGGCGTAATTCTCGACCAATCCACCTGTCCTCAAATAGTCTGTCAAGATGATGTCTGACATTTCTAGCAAAATGTGGCGGCGCACCGTCATGCATAAACCATGCATTTTGACGTACATTAAGAGGAATATCTTGTAAAAATTCAGGCAAATTATTCTGCAAAAATTGTAAATAATCATTCCCAGACATTCTGTTAAGAAGTATGTATGGTCCCAGTAACGATCCGTTTACCATCCCAGCCCAAACATTTAGTGAAAATCTGTGCTGAAAATGACTCCTGACAGCAACATGTGGATTTTCTTCGGCCCACTAGGGACAGTTGTGAATATTATGTATACCATCACGAGTAAATATCGCTTCGTCGGAAAATATTACTTTTAACGTAAAACTGCCATCCTGAGCATGTTGGTTTAGAAACCATTCACAAAACCTTACTCAAGAGTAATGAATAAAATAAATAAATAAATAAATATATCATCACGCCTTTTACCCATTACGGGTGTGGCACTCTGCTTACGCAGATCTCGGTAAGTGATATATTTTATCGTATGAAGTGCGGTTACCAGCCGTTAAATCATAGCCCCCAAAGATGTTAGTGGAGGGGGAACCACAGGGGTAAATTTAATGATCGGGTTCAATTAACGCATGGACCCGTTGAAAATGATAAGGATGTAAATTAATATCCCTTAAAATTCCCCAAATTGTCATTCGTGGTACACCTGGTAGTTGACGAGATATTCCCCTTATGCTGATTGTTGGATCATTGCCAGTGGCGTCTTCTCCATGCAAGCAAGGCAAGCAGTGCTTGCCTTCATATTTTATAATTTTTAATATATTTCAACAATATATTTATTTAGAATTATTTATTTAGAATTTTTGTATTTCGAAACTTAAAAGCAAACAGAAATACACATTTATGTTTAAGATTGCCTACCGCATCGCTAATGTAATACGAGTACATTTAATGACATACGAACTATTAGGATCTTAACCTGTTGTTCAAAACCTGCAAGCACAACTTCGAGTGCTTTCGTCGCACATGCTTACAGTATACCGAACATTGTCGAACATGTAGCTTTCTATACTGGAAATAATGCGCCGTAAACGTTCAGTTAAAAGCAGTTTTTAAAGTGCTTCTATGAAGATAATTTACTAGTAAAAATTAAGAAAGGATAAAATAGAAGTAAATTTTATTTATAAGGTATATTGCTGCATTAAATTTATTATAAATAAATTTTGAAAATAAAAATAAACCTTGTATTTTTATAGAATGAACGATATTTATGCAATAAAAAAAACTTGCTGGAAAAACATTTCGGTAGTTGAAGAAAAAGCTTTCATTCCAAGTGGTAGATCTGTTCCTCGTATGAAGTTATTAACAACTATTGTTAAAAATGCAATAAGATATTTACATTATTTTTCACATTTTTTTTTACTTCCATTTGTCATTGCTTGCCTTATTATAAAATCCACGAGACGCCACTGATCATTGCGTACCAAATCTAAGACAGCATTTTCAACATTTACTTGTCGATCCTCGCCGTCTCTTCCCCGATTGGGTTGCAAAGAACCAGTGTCGCGAAGGCGTTGAGTAAGGCTTACAAATATGCGAGAATTCGGATGCTGTCGTCCTGGGAAACGTTCAGCGTAATAACGCTGAGCTAATCTACAGTTTTGCCCTGCTTCGCCATACATTAGCAACATATCCACTAACTCACTGTTACTGTAACCATTCATATTTGTAATAATAATCAGAAGAGTAATATCAAAACTGTTATAAGAAACACAATTTATGTGTCCGGCTACTAGAAACCTAATGAAATGATTATGTTATGCAACATTTCTTATTATTTAGATTAATACAACGTAATATTTAATATTAAAACTACCTATTCAACCAGTGTCCCAAAACTGTTTCCTTCAAAAACCTGAAAAACAAATTTTTGAATTTGGAAAAAATTCTTTTTGTTCCGTAATTAGGACATTAAGAAATATATGCCCTTGTAATATATACCTGAAGTTATGACACACCCTATATAAGGTACTTTTACTAATATTCAACATATCCGAATATCCGATATATCTTTAAAGTTCTGCTTCATTGGAAACAAACCACAAAATTCAGTTATAAATTAATCGAAAATTTGCACAAAATTGTTCCCCACTGAAATGTGGAGCAGTTTCTTGAAAGTATTCCGTAGTTTTCATCGCTCGAACTGTAATGGTCTGATATGTCGAAAACACTAAAATTCTAGCTCTATCGGTAGAACTAGTAGAACAAGTTACGAATCAGTACCGAACCGAATTGACTGTTCCGCGAACACAGAACTTTTGCCAATAGCGAACTGCTACTTCCGGTTGACCAATTTTTTCCAAAATTTACTCAGCTCTTCATATAAACATAAGAAGCAAAAATACACAAAATTGTATTTTTTTGGTATTATAGTATTTGAGTTATGCGAGACGAAAAAATCGGTACATACCACACGCACACACACATACACACACAGATACTCGTACATACCGGCTTCATGGCGAAAATAGTAAAATCTTATTGTAGACACCCTAAAACGTACTTATTCATTTAAAACTCACTACCCAATTTTTTGACCAAAAACAATACCTCTCTCTCTTACTTAGAGGTAGACGGGAGGTAATAAGAATAATATTAAAACTAAATCAATTTGAATGTGAGCATACACACCATTGATATAAATATATTTTATAGGAATTCCCCTGACAATTGGTTGTGTAAGAGTAGATCGAAATTATATTCATAAGTTGGAAATAGCTGTAAACAAGTTAACTTTTCCGTACGAACTACTAACTGCTTAATAACATTGCTACTTCCTAGTTTGTGTTCAGAGAGCTTCAAAACTACAGTTGTGTGCTTTGCACTGTTGGAAGCAGTTTGTGACTGAACTATCAACATAACGATGTATTAGTGTATGGCCAGTGCACGCGAACGAAACGAGTGCGTCGAATCAAGCATTGAAACTCGCCCTCTGCATTCGATTTGATGCGTACGTGTATATAAACAGTTTTAACCGAAATTTAATGCTGCGAATATTTATCATGAATATTCATGTGTTAGTAATGTAAATACGTAATAAAGGATTTTATCCAACACCTCTCAATACATGTTCTATAACTATGGTGAATTTAAACAAGGAATGTAACAGATTACCCACTAGTGGGTATAATTTTGAGAAAATTCACTAGTCAGTAATTTATTATTTAGTAGAATAATAATAATAACACAACACTTTGGTACCCACTTCGATTTACATTTTAATTTAAAAAATTTAAAGCATATGTCACTGTCAAATAATTTTTCTTTAATAAATTTTGTATTTACTAAAAGGTGATGAATAAAACGTTATACTTCACAAATGGGCAAAGTGGAATTAGCCACTCGATAAAATTATCACACTTCAGCCTTCGGCTTCGTGTGCTAAAATTTCTCCCGTGGGTAAATCCTTACTTTGCCCACTTGTAATTGCTATTAATATTCCTAGCGATGTTATGAATATCATAACATCCGTGGCTGGTTCAATAGTTTACCGGTTGCAGAAAATGAAGACGTTAATGTCATTAATAAATATTATTTCTTGAAATTCTTTTGTGAATTGAACACCACGGTTATAATTGTTTTATATCATATTTAGAAATAATTCTTTTACTTAAACGTCAAAAATGTTCATAATGGCAAGATAAAAAGTGGATTTTGCCGATGCTGAATTGCCTGAAAAAATTTGGAACGCAGCAGGTGAAACTTTGAACAGCTTAATTCCGTGTGTATTAATAACAGCGTTATATTATCATTGTGTTTTATTTTTATTTTCTTGACTGTTTTGACAGGTCAGTATGGTTATATTACCGTACAGCATAGAGTTATGACATACTTACCCTGCCTACTTTGTGCATGTAAACATAGGTTTAATCTCCTGAAACCGGCAAAATAAATAACTATTGTTTCTTGATTTTGTTAACATTTTAATAATGTAATTTTCATAGGCAGTTTTGAAAATAAAAATAATGAATTGAATAAGAAACAAACTTATGTCAGAGTTTATCGCAAACCACCTACACGTGAATACACGCAGTGAGTGTCAAGTGAACAAACCGTATCAAAATCTTCGAAATCTTGGAAATCAAGGTATAAAATAAAATTCATTTATCAGAAAAACAACAATATTCCTACCTTCTAAATCTCCCATACCAATCCCTTATCTGTACTCAAAAACCCTTCCATAACAAAACGAACACAACTTTATCCATCGTTACGACCTCGACATCTCCCGACGGAAGCCGTTAACTACCAACTGTCTTCTACCAAGACAGTTGTGCTTAGTATACGGCGCCAGCTGTCAACGAATAGCGAGACTATCAGCCATTTATCTTAAATGGTTCCTGAATTAGTCAAAACTATTTGCAAGCATGTCGGGTCCTGAAATACCGGCCAATAATAACAACATGAACACTACCAATAAAACATACGCAGAACAAACAAAAAAATACCCAAATAAATACCCACGAAAAGAACAAGCAATCATAATAAACTCATTAACAGAAATACCATTAAAAGATTACGTAACAGCTATCGGAGAAATAATAAATCCCGAAAATATCACACACGTCTCACGGATATCAAATCAAAGAATCTGCATATATCTCCAAAATGAAACACTAGCAGACAACCTTGTAAAAAACCATAAAAGAATCACCGTCCAAAACACAATCACAGAAATCAGAAAATATGTAACACCATCAACTAGAGTTATAATTACGAACGTATGCCCTTCTATCCCTAACGAACTATTACTAGATACTCTACATAATATGAACATAAAAACCATTTCTCCAATAAACAACTTGAAAGCAGGCTTCCAAGACCCTAAATACTCGCATATATTGAGCTTCAGGCGGCAAATATATGTACCGGAAACAGAAAAAACTAAAATTCCAGAATCAATTATGATCAACCATGACAACACAGATCACAGAATATTTCTCTCCACCGAAATAATGACCTGTAAAAAATGCAACGCAATAGGACACACAGAAAATAAATGCAAAAACAACATACAACCAAACAAAGACACAAACTATAGCCCGTCTAATACACAAACCTCACAAACTCCGATAAATAATATAGACTCCACCCAAATAAAACAAAGTGGAATTTTTATCAAACCTCCGATTCCAAATCCACGCAACAGTACACAAAACGAAGAAATCATAAATCTGCCAACCCCATCACAAAAAAGACTAGCCCAATCAAACTCTGACAACGATAAAGATACACAGCTAGAAAACACAGAAAAACAATTACCAAAAAAGAAAAAAACATTAAAAACTCATGAAAAGAAAATAAATGAATCACCCAAACTAGAAGATGAATTAACGAAAACATTAGAAAAAGTAAAAGAAATTATCCAAGAGAAACAAGCCGTATACCCTCTAAACTTTGAACAACTCAAAGATATACTAACAAACACACAAGGCCTAAGTTATAAACAAACCCATAATATACTCCAAGAATACACACAAGAAACACAACAAACAATACATATGTTAACAGATATCCACTCAAAAATTTATGGTCGCACTATAAAAAACAAAATAACTAAACTTATAAAAAAACTGAAAATGCACGAACTAGCAACAGAAAGCTTTTCTGATTCGCTCGACAACCTATCACAAATATCCAACTCAGACGAACCAGACATACCAAACGTAAAAGAAAACACACCAGAAACCGAAATCAATATGCACAATACCCAAACCAAATCTACACACTCTGAAGATGGCAATAGTACAATGGAATTGTAACGGCCTATTTGCACATCTACCCGAAATTCAAAAATTAATTCACGACTCAAACCCACTATATCTATGCCTACAAGAAACCCGACTACATCCACACCAAAAAGTTAACATAAGAAACTACACGACGCACAGGAAAGATAGAATCAATGACAGAAATGCCAGTGGTGGCGTAGCAATATTAAGTAAAACTACCCAACATACAGAATACATCAACATCCAATCTGAACTAGAAGCAGTGGCAATTACAACACTAACCCCACAGAGAATAACCATATGTAACATATATATTCCCCCAGATCACCACTCCACTAAAGCAGAAATAGAAAACATTATTACCCAGTTACCCGCACCCTTCATCTTAGTAGGTGACTTTAATAGTCACAACCCCATATGGGGATCCCAATACACAAACCCACGAGGCAGAGTAATAGAGGAAATCATAGAAGACAATCTAGTTATACTAAATGATGGCTCACCAACCCATTTATGTCCCAGATCAGGTTCACTCACAAGTATAGACCTCACCATATGCGACCCAAGAATCTCACCAATCCTACAATGGGAAGTGCTACCCTATCCATACAATAGCGATCATTTTCCAATCAAAACATCCATACTCACAGCCAACACACAACCCCAGGATATCCATCCAATATTTTACAAATGGAACATAAAAAAAGCCAATTGGGAATTATTTAAAAACATTTTAACACAAAAAACCTTCACTGACACAAATACGGAAAATATCGATAAAATCGTAGAAAACTTTACAGAAGAAATTATAAACGCAGCCAAGATATCAATAGGCCTAAAAAAACCGAACTTCAAAAACAAAAGCATACCATGGTGGAATGAAGCATGTGAAACAGCTGTCAAAGAAAATAAAAGAGCCCTACACATTTATAGAAGAAATAGAAACCAAGAAAACCACATACACCTCAAAAGAACCAGAGCATTTGCAAGAAGAACCATAATAGAAGCAAAAACAAAATCATGGCATGAATATGTATCGAAGATCAATGAATCCACTAACCCAAAAGAGGTCTGGGATAGTATCCGCAAAATAAAAAACTCCCAAAGCTTGCAACACACAACATCAATAAGAAAAAATGGCATTTTATACACAAAACCACAAGAAATAACAAATGTGCTAGCCGAAACCTTTGAAAATAATTCTAGTGACGAACTGTACACAGCAGACTTCCTCAGATATAAAAATCAAGAGGAGAAGAACAAATTAGAACTTGAAAACAACGAAAATCTAGAAATAAATAGTCCCATAAGTAAAACAGAATTAATAACCACCATAGACTCTCTAAAGAGTAACAGCAGTCCAGGACCAGATAAAATTACTTACCAAATGATAAAATACCTACCAGAAAACGCAGTACAACAGCTAATCAATATATACAACAAAATATGGACCGAAAACACATATCCAACTGCATGGAGGCAAGTACACATAATACCAATACTAAAACCGGAAAAAGACAAAACAAACCCAAACCACTACCGACCTATATCTCTGTCAAACAACCTAAGCAAAGTACTACAGAAAATTATAAATCGAAGACTAACATGGTACTTAGAAGCAAATAATATACTGAACAACGAACAAAGTGGATTCAGAAGCAAGAGATCAACCCAAGACCATATAATAACAATAAACACTGAAATAGAATATGCATTCCTATACAAACAACATCTAGTTGCAATGTTCATAGATCTAGAGAAGGCATACGACAAAACGTGGAAACATCTCATCCTAAAAAACATGACTAAGTACAAATTAAAAGGCAACATCGTATCATACACAAAAAACTTCCTCCAAGATAGATCATTTCGTGTGAAAGCTAATGGATGCTTGTCAGAACCAAAAATACAGAAAAATGGAATCCCACAAGGGGAAATCTTAAGCGCTACACTATTCTTAATAGCACTAAATGACATAACAACAAAAATACCACCACAAGTCAACATCGCGTTATTTGCAGATGACATAGTCATCTACACTAAAAATAAAGACATAAACACCATTCAAGAACGACTCCAACAAACAATTAACAATCTAGAAACATGGAGTAATCAAACAGGCTTCACCTTCTCACACACAAAAACAAAATGTATACATTTCTGCAAAAAACGAAAAACTCACCCGAATCCGAGACTAAAAATAAATAAAGTGGAAATAGAATACGTAAACAACCACATGTTTCTAGGAATTGTTTTCAACAAAAAGTTAAATTGGACACCTTATCTACAGCAACTAAAGAAGGAATGTAACCAACGACTAAACTTACTAAAAACCTTAAGACATTACAAATGGGGAGCACAAAAAGAAACTATTATGAAACTATACCAAGCACTAATCAGAACAAAAATGGAATATGGGTGTATGGTTTATGCAACCTCTTGCAAAACCAAACTAGATATCCTCGACCGCATCACCAACCAAGCTATAAGAATAGCCTCCGGAGCATATCGGACGAGCCCAGTCAAATCATTGCAAATTGAATCAGGAGAACCACCCTTACGATACAGAAGAATGCAAATAATCCTATCATATATCACGAAACTATCCCGAAACCCCAACAACCCAGCCTTCAAACAGATATTTAACTCAACCAACAATATAAAAAACGACACACCAACCCACAACTTAATAAATAGATACTTGCATACACTTAATCTAACACCACCCAATGTAAACCCTATTACATACAGTAATATCTCCCCTTGGAATATAAATCAACCTCCTTACAACCTAGAACTACTACATTATCCCAAATCAGAAACCCTTCCAATCATACTCCAAAATGAATTTATTAAAATAAAAAGTGGACTCCAAAACACAACTTTCATCTACACCGACGGATCCAAAATAGATGACAAAATTGGGGCAGCTATAGTAACAGAAGAAAGCAAACACAAATATAGGCTTCCGGACAATTCCAGCACTTTCACAGCAGAACTCCTTGCAATAAATGAAGCACTGAAATATATCAACACTAGCCCCAGACAAAACCAAAACTTCGCAATATGCACTGATTCCCTCAGCAGCCTTCAAAAAAGAAAGCAAACATACCCAGATGATCAAACCACTCAAGAAATACAAGAACGCATACACAGTATAGAACAAAAGGGAAAAAACATCATTTTCATCTGGACACCCTCCCACGTAGGTATAGGCGGAAATGAAAAAGCAGATCTGGCAGCAAAAGAGGCAATAGAAAACCCACCCACGACAACACCTCTACCGATATGGGACGCAAAGAGTCTACTTAAGAAACAAATCGCAAATAAATGGAAAGAAGAATGGAGACTAGAAAATAACAACAAGCTGAGAGAAATAAAAGAAGAAACAAAAAACTGGGAAATAAATAGAACAAGAAGAGAACAGATCATAATCACAAGACTCAGGATAGGACACACCAAAGCTACACACCAACACATATTAGACAAAACAGAACCCCCTACTTGCTGTAACACCAATTTAACCATAAAACACTTACTATTAGACTGTACAAAACACACACAAACAAGACAAAAACATTGTATACCCAACACTATAAAACAAACTCTCGCCAACACACCCCTCGCCATACAGAATGTAATTAACTACCTTAAAGACATAGAATACCTAAACAAAATATAACTCACTAAACAAAAATGTTATTTACCAATACACTAGGCATTATAAATTTTATTATTATACTATATCAATGTTAAACCCTGTAACAGTCCTAATAGCCTAGATGCTGAAGGACTTAAATATTAATAAAAAAAAAAAAAAAAACTTATGTCAATAAAAAATAAATATGTGTAGTATAATAAAATAATGGTTATTTGTCAAACTTCCCACTTGAGCTCGAAGTTTGCAACATGAGCGCAGCAAAAGACAATTTGAGCGAGTGTGGTAAAAGCGCTTTTTTTTTTCGTGTTAGACACATTTTTTTCATATGTTTTTAAAAAGATTTGATCGAAGAAGTATTACCAATATGAATAATATTTACAAAAAATAAAATTATGTGAATTATGAAAATTATAAATACACCTACTTTAAATTATCTTACAAGTTACATTTCTCTTTTTCTAGATTGAATCACAGTTTAGAACTTGGATTTATATTTAAGATTGGTTCATTGGTAACAATGTTACACCGCTTTGCGTTTGATAACCTAACTTTTAACGTGTCAGTTGTATGTCAAAGTGTATTTAAGGTCCAAACAAATCGTTTTTAGAAACATGTCGTGAAAAAATGTTGTGTCTAACCATAGCCACGAGGACACGAGAAAAAAACTCTTCTTTCAACTCTAGTTTGACAAATATCTATTGTTTAAGAGATAAGAATTTTATTTGTAATTTGTTATGCTTATATTTTGTGGAAGAATGAGAAATTGGAAGATTTTGATCATTTATTTGTCGATTTAAATTTTTTAGATTACCTATTATTTTCGAATGACATATATTAGAGTATAAATTAAGTAACTGTAGCACAAATAGAACATCTCACTTTTACTTTAATGCATTTTCATGAAATCCTTAGTTCGTGTTCCATAGCCGACAATAACGCCACTTTTAAATGGACCCCTGTGGTTTTCCCTATTACTATTATTTTGGAGGGTGACTACTAACCGGTTTTACGCGTAAAAATATTTCACTTATCGAGATCTGTAATAGCAGAGCAACACACCAAAAATAGTACAGTAATATCGAAAAAAGCATTGAAATCCGCATTACTCTACATTCCAATTTCCCATGTTAAACGGCTATGGCCCGCTTTTACATTATAACTTGTGTCGATGCAATACTCTACATCAGTGCCCCGAGCTGAGCGCTTTTGTTTTTCTTGTTTGTTTCTTGTCTGTCGACTGCATATATTGTAATTAAGTGCGCTCCGCTAAAAGCTTCAAAACTTAATTTTGGAACAGTTCAACTAACAAGCAATCTGTTTTTTTTTTTTCTAACATGAGTCTATATCGGGGTTACCAGACGTTGCCTCTGTCTCATAATTTAGATTGATTAGTTTATGCAGAGCTAATATTATTTTAAAATTAAGTACCCATATCCAAAAAGTACGTTTGATGAGCAGTAGAAAAAATTTCTTCGGTAGATATACGACAAATTAAATGAAATAAGTCAATTTAGGACTAAATAAAAATAATTTATGTAAAATATATATGATTTCATAGTTGATTTGGAATTTTTTTTATGAAATTAATGTAATTATATTCAATGCATGATATGTATTTAATTATAAAACAGTGACTTTCTTCCGCAAATGATGTTTTTCCTGAGTATACTTTGTAAAAACAGTTCTGTAAATACTTGAAAATAATAATAAAATAGTAAGAACGATTTCAGATCATGCTTGCTTAAGTAGTATCAAATGAATCAAATTTAACCAATTTGTTACACCTAACGAAACACTACCTCATACTCTCATTGTACAAATTGGTATTAAATGTGTAAATAAAAAAAAAAAACATGCAAATTATTTAGATTTATAAACACAAAATTATACCATGCGGAAATGTATCATCAAAGGGAATTAAAATAAATCGCGCAAAAGTGTTGTGTGTTAATTCTCTGTGATTCGACAATACATTTTCTACAAAATATTAAATTTATGCAATTTAAACAGATAAATGAAATGAAACACGTAATGATTTACCGCAAACAAATATGTACAGCTTCAATTGTTACGAGTAGACTTTACGTTTAAAAAAGAATTATAACTTCAAATTCATGATTTTTATCAATTTAGCCACAAATTAAATCATTCCAGTAATACAGGACTCTATACTTTTATATTTATAAAAATTAGTTTTTTATTGTTAGTGTGTGTGTGGAAGGGGGGGAGGGGGTTAACAATTCCAGGGGTTCCTATAAAATATATGATAAATGAAAGAAGTTTTACTAGAAATGAATATATAAATCTTTTATTAATAAATGTATTAGTGCTTTAAATTCAACTATTTCCAACAATATTAGCTCCATATAGTCATTACACGATCTTGTGAGCCCAAAATTGAGAACTTCATGGTGTCCTCGTGGACTTCAATTTTTTTTTTTTTATTAAAGTAATTTTTTTTTTATTAAAATATCCGACTTTTTGGTCATACTATGATCATCCTCAGGGAACTACAAAAGTGTACAAATTTACAACTAGAGCACCTAGTACTACATGGTAGGCTTACTTTAACGTCTTGAAAAAATTTAAGTTACCACACAGAAACTTAAAAGTATACAATTAAATTTTAACAACAAGCTCACAACAACTAAGAATTATAGAATTTTTTTATTAGCATACAGAAAACAGAACTTCATCCCAAATCACATCATTTATAATGCACAAAATTTACTTCTCAATAATCATATATTTCAACAGCAAGTGTCTGATACCGTCAACCAGGGCCGTATTTACACATGTGCATTCGGTGCACGAGCACAGGGGGCTCTACAAATTTCCGGAGGGAAAATTTTTCCAATTAAAATTTTAAAATTATGATTAAGAAAGTAAATGTATTTTTATTCTGATTTTACCTCTAATTTAATTAGTATTGATATATCAAATTCACATTCTACTGAAACGAATGTTGAATGCGTTCTTTGCGAGGCATAGGTTTACGTCAGCGCAACGGAGGTTTGTCGCCAACGCCAAACTTAAATTGAACCGATGTAAACAGACGATAAACACGATAAATTATAGGAGTCAAAATTCGTGAAACGGATCTAAAGTTGCACTTTTATTCACGATAAGAAAGTTTATACAATACTTGCTCGACGCGCAAAAGAATTTCGCGAAAAAAATCTTTTTCGCTAGCTTCTAAAGAATTTAATTTTCAGGTCGTTTTTTCTTCTTCCAATGCACCGGGCCCCCACATTTGTAAATCCGGCCCTGTCGTCAACAATTTCCAAAAACAAAATCTTAACCTAGAAATTAAAACCACATACTAGAAAATAAATAACATATTTAATAATTAATATAAAGCCGAGCTAGGTGGCGTAGTGGCTATGTTACTAGCCTAGCACGCCAGAGGCCGTACGTTCGAATCCCACTGAAGAGCATGGTCGTTTGTGTTCACATAAATTCATTATTATTCACTCATGAGGCAGCATATGACCTAAATAGTTAGTTCGGTTTCTATCTGCGTAAATAAAAATTACTATAATTACCTTTTCACACCTAGATTTAATTTGCACAGTGTTACACAAACATTACAATTCTTTAAACAATAAATTAAAAGTTTAACATCAAAATATAATTCTTCGGTTAAAAAAAGCACAACTGTCCATTGTCAATATTTCTAAACAAGAAGAATGGTTTATCAACTTAACCTCCATCCAGCAACATCCCAGATGATTGTTTACCAGCATTAAGGCCAAAATTTAGTATTCCTCTAAGTAAAAATGAACTGCCGATATTTAACATACCTAATAGCACACATAGAATTTGCATTAGCAAAATCTAATGACATTGACATAAAAATTCTACAAGAACAGAATTTACAAACATAATTATGAACTGAAACAGTCAAAATAAAAGGTTACACGTCCAGAAAAACAACCGTTAACAATTAAAATAAAACAAAACAGTTGTTAAAACAAAATACAGATCGCATAATAATTAAAGCTGATAAAACAAACAAAGCGGTAGCCATGAATAAAGAAGAATACAATGAAAAAATGAGAGTATAACTTAATGAATCAAATATTTACAAACCTTTTAATAAATACATCATTTAAAAATTGCAAAATAAAAGCAATTCTCTGATTAAAAAACAGATGTTACCAGATATTTTGATATTCGTAAATCTCTAGATACTTTCGTTTAAAATATGCTTACATCTTAAGACCATTTTAGGCCTTTCACCTAACTGTTACTTTCATTTAAAGTTAGTTTATCTTTAAACGATTTCGGGCAATTTAGCTTAAATACATTTATTGTATTGAATGGCATGAAACAAAGAACGATTTTCTGTAACATTGGCATTTGTTTTCTAAATGTTCTATATTCGAAATTTCTGTTTCATTAGGCTTTTCATACTTGTATGAACCTCTTGAATTTACTTCTTGAAAAAGGTTCATGTCATTCAATTTTCTTGCTTTATCATTTCAACTTCAATAGTTTAATTCTGCCGTATCAGTCCAACTTCTCTTTTAGACAAAACCGTTCAGCGTTCTCTGTTTAATTTCATAACGTTACTTGTAATTTTTCTTCATAAATATGGCCATTTTTTTTTTGTTTTAATATATTAATAAATCGTTGCTCGGCAACCCGTGACGAATTAAATATTTTTAGTAAGCAACCGTTTTATAAACTTAAAACTAACAGCTGAACATCAATTTTACACACTGAGTAGATAAATAGTTTGTATCCTACACCTCTCAATAAATGCTCTCTAACTACGGCGATTTTAAACAAGGAAAGTAAAAGATTACCTACTAGTGGATATAATTTTGAGAAAGTTCACTAGTTAGATATTTTCTATTTATAACAAAAATAATAACACACAACACCTTGGTAACGACTTTGATTGATATTTTAATTTGAAAATTTTAAAGCATAATATGTCACTGTCAAATAATATTTCTTTAATATATTTTTTATTATTAAGAGATGATGGATAAAACGTTATATTTCACACGTTGGCAAAATGGAGTTACCCAGTTACCCTACGGCTTCGTGTACTAAAATTTCTCTTGTTGGTAAGTCCTTCGTTTGTTCATTTGTAATGTAAATACCTATTTTTTCACGACATGACAGAAAACCCCCCTTTTTTTTCTCCAAAAATAATGAGGAAAATTTGTTTTCTCCACTGTAGAGAGGAATAGAATAGTATATTGAACAACTAGTGTTACAATGACCTTTCTTGTAATACGAGTATAGTTTGCGTAAACGAGCCGCAGGCAAGTTACGCAAAATACAAGTATTACAATTAGGCATTGTAACACGAGTTGTTCATACTACTTTTCCTATTTCACGTTCATAAATTCAATAAAAATAAAAATAAAATAAAATTGTACGGCATGTTTAATATACCACTGGTCACCAAGGGGCTTTGCCTGCGGGGCCTATCGGGTCCCAGGCTGCAACCCCGACGCAGGGGCTCCGATTCAATAATTTTACGTGAGCAATGACAGCCCCAAGTTTGACAGACTGTTAATTTTAAAAATAATAAATTCCCCAAAAACAGTTGCACAAAATTCAATTTTGTAGCATTGTTTTTGAGAAAAACAGTGTCACAAAATTGACTTTGTGTTCGTGAAATAGGAAAATGTAATTTGCAAAAAATATATTGTAAAAATTAGAATTAAATTCGTAATTTTATTGAAAACCCTTATTTTATGATATACATATTTCAAATTGTTTAGAACTATGCTTTTTATTTTTCTAGATTAAATTCACAATTTGACAACTTTAATTGAAATTTAAGATTGGTTCAGTGACAACACTGTTAAAACGCCTTGCGTCTGATAATCTATCTTTTAACGTGGCATATGTGTTGTTAAAGTGTATATAATCGTTGTTATATACATGACGTGAAAAAATGTTGTGTTTAACACGAGAGGCATGCGCTTCTTCCACTCTCGCTCGAATTCGAGTAGAAAAAAGAAGTGCTCCCCGCTCTAGTTTGACAAATAACTATAGAACGTTGCACAGCGCTAAAACACTTCTCTTAAATCACCCAAAAACAAAGCTCTTGGTACCAGCCATTTTGATTAATATAAACTTTCATATGCAGAAGGTTGTACCCATGATTTTCTTAATATGTTCTTGTATATCATCGCAGTCTTTCATCTTCATCAGCTTCTGTGAAGAGTCCTTCGCAGAACCGTACTATTATAAATATTATATTTTTTAATGAACCTTGGCTTCTTGCATAAATTTTTACACGTAAAATTTTATTTATTTTTCTATTTGTAGAATAATATACAATTAACTCATTTATAAGTGAATAAAAAATTGTATTATTGTGATAAAATTTAAATAATATTTTTAGTAAAACATTGAAAAATTGATAAAATATGTTGTTTTTCGTTTCACTAAATCAATTAGTTCTTGATTTTCAATCGAAACATATTGGATATAAAACTAAATTTCAAAACCAAAATATAATTTATGATAATATTTTTATTTAAAAAGTAATATGAACAAAACCGACTGTTATAGACATGGCACTTGGGAATTAATTCAGATGCCGTTAAAATTGAAACCGAAAACTTAATGTCTAAAACTTCTGAAATAATTAATAAAGTTGAACATCGTATTTATTCTTGCTTAATTAAATCACGTTCTATTGACAGTGAGAATGCCAAATAATTAATCCAAGATGGCAAAAATGCAGGAATTTTCTAGAATTTGAAACATCCATTACAACATTTTGGTGAATAATTCCGTGATAATGCACCGGACCGTGAAACATGTAATCCTCAATTGGATTTGCACAGCTGTCAACAAATGTCATGATACATAAATTACATCTGTCACTAATATTTTTGGGCCAGTGATTAAATGATTACTAACCGTACGTTATACAGGGTGATGACACTCAGCCGGTCTTAGATGTTTTATATGTATAGCAATACTTATGCAATTCACTTTGAAAATATCAAAAATTCAGTTTTTATAATGCAAGTGTGTTTGAGTATATAATCAATAGCTATATTCCCGAGTGCTAAAAATTCAATTGATTAGCTTAAAAAGTATTTGAGTTCATAATGATTTGAAAAAAACCCGAGACCACAGGTCGAGGGATTTTATCTTAAGTTATTATGTGAGATTTAATAAATTTAATTCTTTAGCACGAGGGGTATACATACGCTAAAATTATTTCATGAATTGTAACTATAGCAAATCTCTTTTTTTTTCTCCTTGTCTAATAAGTGTCAAAAATAAAAATAAATTTGCTTGAATTGAAAATTTGGTATGTTTAACGAGATAAAATTGTAGTTAAGGTAAAAAACTTATACGTATTGTAACACCCCTAAAAGAGGGTACATAATTAAAAGGGGTCCTGTCGAGACTGAGAGTTAGCAACAATAAAAGACTGCATCCGAGAACTAACTTACATTATCTTTATTTAAAATCTCATTACTCAACTCTACAAGTCAACTTACTGACTTCTACTTTACTACTACCTTAATTTCTTCTTCACTTCCTTTACTACTTTCAAACATACATATTAACACAAATATATTTGTACAAGTCCTAGGTATCACAAGTAAATAATATTATTTAAACTATCAGACCTAATTACTTAATAATTGCGTGTGTAATGTGCTGACTTAGACTTGTTACAGTATCTTGTTCTTGCGACTAATTATCCTGCTAAATATGCCTTCAAAATGTAGCATATAAAAGCTAGCTTCAATTTAATCCCTGTTAAAAAGCTAGGTGCAATTTAATAAATTATTTAAAATGCACCAACAATAGAAAATGAGACATTTTGATTGGTCAAATTTGTAATAAGTGCAATAATTGAGAATAGATATATATTTCGTTTCATTTAATTGAATTTTGTTATTAACATATTTATAATCTGATTCTAAAATTAAATCAATAAATTCTTCACTTACTTATGTATATGATTATGAATAACGTTAAATAATAGATCGAACACAATTCTATTTCCATGGTTACTAGTTATAATAACCGAATTTTTGATATTTTTTAACATAATTTTAGTATTTAGGTATTAATTAAATAAAATGAAATTTATTCACTAATTCAGATGCAGATATTAAAAATCTCTTTCATAAGTATTTTTTAGCATGTAAAATGCATATGACCGACAGAGTCAGTCATCACCTGTAGTTATATATTATTATTATTATTATTATAATTATTATTATTATTATTAATAATACAATACCCAACAGACAAATACCCAATTAAAGGGTAAGAGATTAAACGTTTTCAATAAAGTGAAATATAATTTTTAATCTCGTTAACGGTTATGAAATATATCGATTTCACCCTCGATGATATTGAAAGAATTTATCATTTGATGAACAGGTGATTTAGATAACATATTTGATTTTGGAGTTTTTAAATAGAAAATACTTTTGTGCCTGGATAAAATTCTAAGAACTTGAAAAGATTCTATTCATAATAAATGTACAGTCAAAAGTATTATTGATTAGTTTACGTAAAATAATTAAAGCGGAAATATGATGCCTTTGTTCAAGTGAGTTTAAATTAAATGCCTCAAGTAATGCTGTCTGGGAAACTCCTGTGGGTGGGTAATTGCCTTCCAAATTATATATCGAAAATTTCAGAAATTTTCTTTGAGTACACTCTAAAGATTCAGCGATAAAGTGGTTTCCATATTAAGGAACCATATTCTAAGTGGGGCTGAACTAAGGACACAAATAAAAACAATAAGCTTTTGCACTATCAAACAAAACTGAATTGCGTATTATGAAAGCTAGACACTTGAATGCAGTTGAAATTTCTACTTGTACATGAGATGTGAAGGTTAATTTTGGATCGAAAGTAATTCCTAGTTCGAGTAAAATATCGGGATTCGAAATATACAGGACTGAGTATTCTAGAATAAGCCATACAATGACATTTGTTGACATTTAAAGAAAGTGTGTTATCCCTGCACCAATTGGAAATAGTATCCAATATTTTGAAGTTTTAAACAATCATCGATTGCTGATATATTAAAAAGAAGTGTCACATCGTTAGCAAAGAGTCGGCACCATAATTGACCCCTGCGGTACTCCAAATTTTTGTGGAAAATACTGTGATCGAAAACCGTGTACATTAACATATTGATACCGATCATTTAGATATGATGAGAATAATTGTAAGAGAGGGTTAGGGAAGCCAAAGAGTTTGAGTTTTTGCAAAAGAATTGTGTGGCCTAATTTATCAAAGGCTTTAGAAAAATCTGTGTACACGGCGCCAACCTGCCCCTGTTGATCCAAAGCTTCGCATATTATCTGTGCTTTGCACATGAGATTTGTAACTGTTGACCTGCCCTTCATAATAATCAATATATTTTGCTAAGAGAAAGAAAAACATAACTACACAAAAGTGATTTGAAAATATAATATAGTAATATTAACGCCTAGCGTCACCATATGGTCACGTAAACATGTAGTTACTTGTATAGCTCTAGGTGGCTGAGAATCTATTAAATTAGTCGTAAATACTTTCATTTGTTGTTAGAAGATATGTCTCTACTTAGTTTTTAACAAAAAAATAATTGTTTAAATAGTGTAAAATTTCAAATCTTCACTTTTTTGACGAGTGTATAAATATGGATCTCTAATTTGCGTATCTATCATATTTTTTATAACATATACTTCTAGTTACTTTCGTTATTTATTTTTATTGTCAAATATGCATTAAAAACGTTATTCTAGTTTTTATAGCTATTTCTATTATTTAGACTTATTTATTTATCGCTAATTATAAGTGTTACCATACGGTAACACTAGGCTTTTCTGTGCACATTTGACGTTCCCATTTTTGGGACAGTTTTTCCTTGCAACAAGCCTTAGATAATTATCTGCTCCAGCAGAAATTAGATTCGCAGATAATACAAGCAAAGATTATCCGATAAATATTGCGCTAGATGTTGCACAATGCTCAGGAAATAAAAAATTTTAGGAAAATTTTATGAAAAATTCTATAAATGGCGGAGAAATTATCCAGATACAACGATCGCATGTAATCGCTATTTATATATTATATAGGACACATTATTAGTATTCTGGAGGTAATATGGGCAATTTAGAATTTAGAAGAAAAATAGTACAGAAACAGATGTCCAGGTGCAGATATATAATTCTGCCTAAATATGCTGGCAGGATATCGTCATAAAAAAACAACGTGACACTAAATAGGATATCAGATGACCGTATTGACAATTTGGTAATTGCTGATCCGGGAGGAAAAGAAGATGTGCAGAAGAAGGTTGCTCATCAGTAGGACGACTACAGTGCAACAAATTTTTTATTGTGCATTGAATGTTTCGTCATATTTCACACGAAATAATTCAATTGTTTAACAAAACTATATTTCTTAAATTTAAATTTTAATATTATTATTATTTTTGTACTAAAAAAAATTGTTTTTGCTATTGTACAGGCCTAGCGTTACCATATGGTTACACAGGTTTCTGATTAATTGGCTTATCCAAAATTTATAAAAATATTTTTTCGTACTTAATAATCGTATTTATTATTGGTTTATATCATTATTCCATAAATTTGAAAAAAAAAAATTAATTCCGTCCTTAAAGGGTTAATACATATTTGAAGTACAAATTATAAGAATATTGGATTACAAATTGAGTATTAACGCTCATAGTTTTAATGAGTTGTGGACGAAGTAAATATTGAACATTTTCTCACGTGATAGTTCTGCGAACAGGGTGCTCATAGTTGGTCTGGACATTAAATATTCTCCGAGAAACGTGGTGCTGAAAGCAAAATATATACAATACTGGCAAGTTCCGTCTTGGCAGATATAAAATATTTTGGGGTTTGACATGCGTAGTTGGAAGGATATTTTGAGGATTCTGTATGGTACGTTGCAGGATAAGTACAGATAGTTTGTGTTGTATATCTTGTAGTTATATATTCTCAAAAAAATGATTTTTGCTCTACGTAATTTAAAAGCCGAAAAAGTCCTGGTATTGATGGTACCCTAAACGAACAATTAAAAAACCTTCCAATGAACTGAAAAAAAATTCTCAAAGATTTACTTAACGATTTTTTACATCAGGAATACGGTAGTATATTGGAAATAATCAAGTTATATTGTAGAGTTAGAATATTATTGTAATTAATTAAATAGCTTTTATGAAGGTACGTAATATTAAGATGTTGATGTAAAAGATGGACAGTTAGTAATAAAAGGTAGAGGCGAACGGATGCGAGTGTTTCAGTGTCTACCTAGTGAACCTTATTTCCCTGTCACACTGATAGTTCCAGTGACGTACAACCTCCCAGATTAATTAAAATCTATTAAATTAACTCTCGCATACAAGAAAGGAGAACGAACTATTCCCGATAAATATATACCTCGGAGTTTTAGGATTTTAATTAATTTTGACTGCAGTCCGATGAACTTTTAAATTTATTATATTATTGTTAATCATATATATGGTCCCAGGGCATAATATCTGCATTATTAAGTGAGTGAGTAATTAATAGTTTTACATTTTTATAAATAAATAAATAAATATATCATCACGCCTTTTACCCATTAAGGGTGTGGCACTCTGCTTACGCAGATCTCGGTAGGTGATATATTTTTTCGTATGAAGTGCGGTTACCAGCCGTCAAGTCATAGCCCCCAAGGATGTTAGTGGAGGGGGAACCACAGGGGTAAATTTAAATTTGTAACTGTCGGCAGTGGGATTCGAACTGAGGATCTCACGATCCACAGTCCGACACGTTACCACGGAGCTATTTACATTTTTAAATGTCTAATTTTATTTCTTTTGACTTAAACAATATTTACCTAGTTTTCTCTGCTTCAGTTTTCGGCAAATATCGCAGTATTATTTAATTGTAAGACGAAACTTTTTTACAATCACTCTGTTCGTTCTATATAATAATAACATAATGATTTGATTTCATGCTCGATATGTACTAGTTTCAATAGATTACCCAACCAAATATACATAGACGTGGATAGGTTGTAATTATTTTATACTATAAAATATAATTGACGACAACTATACTTTAGCCACACAATATAACAAAATTAAAATATTTGAACAATTTTTCTACATATTTAAATCATTTATTTGTATTTCTACATTCATATATTTAATGTTTGGCAATTATATATATATATATATATATATATATATATATATATATATATATATATATATATATATATATAACGTATGTTGCAAATTAAATTTCTGTATTTATAATCTAACTTTAGCACTTGAGAAAATCAGCAAGTAAATCATAATTCTCTGTTTTAGTACGCATATTTCATACACTTATACGAGTATGTAGATTAGAAATTATTTATTTATTTATAGATATATAGAAAATTAACAATTGTCCACGATATACACTGGAAATAAACAATACAATTGCGTTTTCAATTGCTAAAATTAGAAAAGAAGAGATTACTTCGAACACCGTTAATACAAACAATTCCTATTGACATGTGAGTAGATATTTGCAAACCCAAGGCAAACATTTTGCGAAGTATGTATTTGTCTTCTCCCTTAAATTGTTTGTGTATATTGTTTTATACGAGGTCACTCGTCAACATTCCTTTGCAGTGAATTAAATGTTTTATATTTTCTTAATACCAATATTATTTTATCAGAAGAAAATAATTTTTATTCAAGGGAACCATTATTATTATGGATCCATTCAAATATATTTAATTTTAATTGAGCACAGATATCGCGTAAAAAAGAGGCAATATAATTTTAATAAGATAATTGAGTATGTGCATTTTTAAAATGCTTAGATCACTTTTTTTTCTTTTAAATGTAAATGTTATTTTTCCCTTATCATTTAGCTAAATTTGCCACTTATAGAAAAACTGTGCCGAATACTAAATCCGGGTACTTTCAAGTTAATTAAGTTTTGTTGGTAATATATTTGTTATACAGATGAAAAAAAAAATTACGGTGATCTCTATACGTGCCTCCCCCTAGAGGTCTTGCAAATTGTAAAAGCTACGACATCATTTAAATTAGTCAAATATTGCCGCATTAATGGCAATTTGAAATATAATTTTCTTAATTTTTGCACAGGTGACTGAATATTCGATGAAATAATATTATTCAATCGTTAAGTCAAAATCAAATTTTACCTATCAAAAGAGTAAAAACAAAATAACTTTTAAGTCTTTTTTTTCACATATGAAGCCAAAGACACTAGTTTTCTCAATTTTCATACTTGTATTTTCTATTTTAGCTTAAATTGTAACGGAATATCAAACCACTTAAAATTTTTGTTAAAACAGTACGTAGCCTATAGTCTATTCCACGAGAACTTATATTAAAGGGACAAAAATAGTTCTATGATTGGTTCAAAAAATTTAGTGTACCATTACAAGCATTCAGCGGAATACGTTCGGAAGTTGAACTACTTTATATGCTCAACTGTAATTCCAGCACCAGTTCGTACATAGTTATTACAAAAAGGAAAGAAAAATCACTCGGTTGTTTTGGTTTATTGCACATCTTTATAAAAATATACAGATTTTTTAAAATTTTAATTTAAGCATAAATATCTGCAATATACACAATGTAGAAGCAACAAGATAAAATAAAAATTTAGTAGGAAATGCTATACCTACATATATAACTTAAAACAGTAAAGTGTAGTGACATTTTAACAGTGTATACATGTTTGTATTACACAAAGTGTTTAACACGTGTTCGACGACTAATCACAACACAGGAAACCACGTGGATTTGTGCCCCTTTAAAGAAAGGTCTCATGGAATAGAGTATAGTGATGGTTGCTACAATTTGTCTATGTTGATAAACAAACAGTTTTTGAATTTGTCAAAGAAAAAATTCCACTTCTTATAATTTCTAAACAAATATTTGACGAAATGTTATGGATGAAGTGTATTCTACTCGCATGTAATGACTATTACTCATTCGAATAATTTACATCACTCGCTTTTGCTCGTGATGCAAACTTTATTCTCGTAAGTAATAGCTTAAATTACATACTCATTGAATAATATACTATTATTCGCAACTGCCAAATAATATAACCATAATTAATCTGATTTTTTTATCAATGGGCTCATAAACCATAAACGAAATATGACCAATTTATATCAAAATCGTGTAACACTTATGGAATAATTAGTAGTGAAGTATTTTTTTATTTTAAATATTTTGCAGTAAAGCGATATAACGAATTGAACATACTTTGACGTCACAGGTACTTGTATTGGCCAGAAATATGAAAATTGCAAATCGCGCGTCTGCCGCTGCGCCCAACGCCTATTGTGGGCTAAAATAGAACTACGAAATGTCATTTCATATTTTTGTTTGTTGGTATTTAAGATTATATTTGTTGGGCTTCTATTACTTGCTTTATAATTTCACTGTTTTATTGTGCTGTGTTGAAAATCTATTGATTAAAATTATGTGTTGAGGTTAGGTTACATCACTACTAGCGCCACTGTCCTCAAACTTTTGTTGTTATTTCCTCGAATATCAAGTAAAATACTCTTAAAGTTGTCAAAGGAATTTTGCCTTAGTTTATATTAAGTTTAATTGTAGTAAATTAAGACTTATAATATACAAATATTATTTTTATATTAAAAAATATTTAATATCTACTATCATGGAAAATCGTAGTCTTAGTGCCACTGGTGTAATACCTGTGACGTCACACAACGTCACAGAAACTTTGAAAAATCATATCTCGGGTAATACAAGAAATTTTCACATCGGGTTTTCACTGATCGTCATATATTCTAATAAAGTTTCATAAAAAAATTTAAAAAAAAATTGGTTTATGAGCCCATTAAAGAACTGTTCACCTGTTGCTAATTAAATAATATTGATAGTTCGATGGAATCACATTATTCAATCGTTATATCAAATTCAAATCTTACCTGTCAAAAGAGTTAAACTAAATTACTTTTAAGTAATTTTTTCATTTTAGTAAGTCAAAGACATTAGTTTTCTCATTTTTAATACTTTAAGTTTCTTTTTATGCTTAAACTGTAATAGAACAATCGGTTTTAAGATGGTTGCTACAACGACGATTCCTATATTTATCTATGTTGATAAACAATTTCGTTTGTATTTGTCACAATAAAAATTGTACTTATCCTATATTTCAAAACAAATATGTCTTCTGAAGACGAAATATTGTGGATAAAGTATAGTATTCTACTCGCATGTAGTGGCTATTACTCATGCTGATACTTTTCAATTTTTTTTTTAGGTGTTTCTTCTCCAAGTTCGCCACAGTTGGTATTGCTATTTCAATGAGGTAAGTATATTTTTTTCTTTATCGGACTGTGTATAGTGAGATCCTCAGTTCGAATCCCACTTACGACAGTTACCAAATTTCAAATTTATCTCTGTGGTTCCCCCTCCACTAACATCTTTGGGGGCTATGATTCGACGGCTGGTAACCGCACTTCATATGAAAAAATATATCATATCTGCCTCGATATCTGCGAAAGCAGAGTGCCTCACACATAATGGGTAAAAGGCGTGATGATATATTTATTTTATTTATCTTGCAATACTTTTATTAATATTATTATTATTATTATAAAATGACACTCATTGTATGGAACTGTAATAGAAAGTAAATTAAACTTAAATCTACCTCTGAAGAAATTATCTTATTTACTCAACAAATTTTATTTATATTTACTTTCTTTGATTCATTCTAATTCCCAGAGTAAAGAAGTTACATCTGTATAATTTGAATTAATTGCAAGCTAAATAATTCATGGATGTACGATAATTTAATGATAATTCAATTAAAACAGAAAAGTCAAGGGGAAATAATTGTTTACAAATCGTCCGACGAACCTATGATACCTAAGGTGACCTTTGGCGGGACAGTCTCGATTTTTAACAATTTGTCCCGCAACGTTTTAAGAAAGTCCAGATTTTTTTAAAGAATGCATGCTGAAGATCATATTATGGATGAAATATAATTTAACAAGTTCTTGCTATAAATTTCATGACGTTTTAAACAACGAAAGCAAGCTAATAAAAAAATCGCTCAAATGAAAAGTATGTGTGCCCCCAGCCCCCGTCTATGGTCGCCTTAATTATCCCCTATCAACAAAGGAAACAAGTAAATATTATAAACATACCAATTTCATTATTTATTGAATAGTAATGAAAATAAATGAAAGTATATCAGAAAAAGTTGAACTTTAAAATATTCAAAGTGAATTATATCGCCTACAGTAACAGAAATAGTTATTTACTTTGCATGTCTTAATAATAAAAAAAATTATCAAAGTATTTTAAATTAAAATGTCAATCGAAGTGGTTACCAAAGTGTTGTGTGTTGTTATTATTTTTATTAATAAAAAATTACTCGCTAATAACTTTTCTCAAAATTATACCCACTAGTGGGTAATCTGTAACTTTCCTTGTTTAAAATCGCTATAGTTATAGAGCATTTATTGAGAGGTGTTGGATAAACAAATATACTGCTTTGTTATTATTTAGAATAAACATAAAAATAAAGAGAGATAACACGTATTTATGAATAATTATCTGCTGTGCATAATACACTATATTTTTCGGTCTAATAAATTAAATTTTTCATGACATGCCATGAAACCCCTGTTTTCTTCTCCTGAAATATTGAGGAAAATGTATTTTTCCTCTCTAGAGAGGAAAATTTAAAGTTTGTCAATATGAATGTTGCAAAAAAAATATTATAAAAATAATAAATAAATTCTTTATTTTATTGAAAATTCTTATTTGATTGATATACATACTTTAAATTATCTTACAATTATGTCTTATATTTTTAATTTTCTAGTTAAAATCACAATTTTATAACTTTAATTTAGATTTCTTTCACTCTCGCTCGAATTGCCTCATTCGCTGCATTCATTAGGCAAACTTCGAATTGGAAAAAGGAGAGCTTTCCTCTCCAATTTGACAAATAACTGATCTGCAAACATAACAATCACACATCATTCACGTTTGCTGTAACTAAGTTTTACAGTATTCATTATTTTTACTGCACAGTGGTGCGGTTAAGCAGATATTTTTTAGTTTTTAAGGTCGTTTAAAATAAAAAGTAAATGTGTAATAATAAAGAAGGACTAAAAAAACGCTAGTTACCGCCAATATCGTTCAAAAACGGAAAAGTGAATAAAAGTGAATATAAAGTATAACGATAATTCAAAGTCGGTAGTTACACCACAAAGTCAAAAGATAAAACTGATTGATTGGATGGATGATGGATGAGATTGTGATTTATTTTAGTTTTAAATTAATTTTAATACAGAATGTCGGGAAAGGTAGGTAACATCGTTCATGTAGTCGAAGTGGAAATTATAAAATTGCCACTGTTTTAAGTTATAATTCGCAGTTATTATTTTCAACAATTAAATAAATTGCCTACAAAGCTTTTTTATTTCGGGATATCAGCTCTGTGAAATATATATCAAGAGGATGTTTTGTTGATGATATCCCTAGGGCATTGTAATGGCGAAATAATTTTACCGCAATTACCGAAAGAACGTTACTTGGTAACCACCTGATGTCGTAGGCGGAGGGCTGTTACCTTCAAGCAAAGTTCTTGAGGTAGTTGTGATCAAACTATGAGTGTTTATCAATGGTCGAGGGATATTCGGTGAGAAATTTTTTTGCGATAATTATTATTATTTTCATTCCATTTGAAATATACAAATGAAATATTGAATTAACTATAAAGTGATTGTCAACAACTGTTACTTAGCAACAAGTGATAATTTCCCGGAGAAATTATCAGTAATAATATAACAAATGAGTGAGAATAAATTGAAAATAATTTGACAGATCTTTCGAAAACTTGTTGCCAGATGGCGACAAGTTTGAGAAAGATACTGGAGAATTATTTTCTAATTTATCGAACTCTCGAGTTATATTTAATTAGATTATTTTTTGATTTCATCATCAGACACGTCACTAAATCTATCTTTTTTGCACATTTTTACTTGTGTTGATGATAACTATCTGACATCTGAAATCTGTCAACAAAAACAAAAAAGCTACAGAGAATATTGCCGGGAATAAACACAAGAGCATTATTCTCAGTATAATAATGACAGGATTGGTTAAAACGCAGACACGTGACATACAATAAAGCATTTCATTGGTTTAAAGAAACGTCAAAAAATATTCATTGTAATTGTGACCTGATTGACTACTTTTGCGTACGTGTCCAGAAATACAGAGATTCGACTGGATACTTTTTATCCAAAAACTTTTCAAGGGTAATATCTCTAGAGGTGATTTTTTTTTGAATTTTTTTTTTTTTGTTTTTGGTAATTAGTATGTCAAAATTTTGCGATTAAAAAAAGTCATTAAAAACACCACGGGACCGAAGGTCGAGTGGTATTTGAGAAATTTTTGACGAGCGAAATTTGTAATTATTTGCAAGTTAACATAAAAAAATTTCTAAAAAAAATATTTACCTCGAGTGGTATTTGGATAGATTATTCAACAAGATATACTATTTTCATTAATTTTATTAGCAGAATCATTTCCTAAACGTAAATTATCACACATTTGGCGAAAAAATGACACTGACGTTTAAGTTTTAGTTTACAGCATCGAGCATCAAGGTTATGCGAATGTTGCGCATGTGAAAGAGGGTATTGTGAATCGTAGGTTTTTTAGACCCCAGTGTGACATTCAGGTCTAATTATATCCGCCTACGTCCTAAGTCTACTTGGTGTTTGATGTAAATGAAGATTAGCATATAATCCCAATACGAAGTAGCTGTCAATATTAGAAGAATAGGAAAATGCTTCGGATTAAATAATATATGACGGACTCGGGAATTTATGTTTATCTTAGCAAGAATAAAACTATGGGAAAAATATTAAACACAGATAGAATCATAAACAATATGTAATTCCAAACTTCACACTTGCATAATACATTTGTAATAACTAAAATTGACCATCATTACCTAAGGTACCGGACTAATCACATTATTTTACACCCAGTACTTTTATATGTAATTAATTATTTTATTGATATTTAAGGGGTTTTCAACCCTGAGTTTTTTTCCCATTATATGCATACAATTTGATCTATAGATTTTCCATTTGTGCATTCTGTTCACTGAAATCGGGAAATTTAATAATGAATTCATTTATCTAGTCGCATTTCATTTTTATACCTATCAGCACAACCCGTCCTGTCGTTTCTTTGATGTGCAATACGAGTGAACCTGCGCAAGGATTCCGATACGTATCGTATCCTCGTATTGCTATACATTTATGCATTACCTAAAAGACGTTTCATGAAAGAAGGAACAAGTGAACGAATACATTGGTATGCATCATCCATTAGCACTCGTCATTCTTTCACAAATATCGGAGGTTCCTGTAAAAGCGCGTGCATCGTAATGGAATGGAATAGACATATTGACATATCCACAAAATGTGCTACTTGTCGTATAGGTTCGCGAATGGATCGAGCTGGCTTTAGTGTATTATTAGCTCTGAGTCGGCGTGTACAAATTTGTTTATACGTTTTACACATTTCGTAATGATAAATATACATAGTACAAAGTTTTAATTAGAATTTAAAATTTAATCAGACTAAAATATTGTCACATGGTGTAAACAGAAACACTTTTTTTTTTTAGTACGAATAACATGTATTTCTTCAAACGTCATAAAACTACGTTGTTATGTCTTCGTGTTCAACAAGCAGTTCAATTTTGTCGCCACCGGCGTAAAATTTTCTAATTTTTGCAAGTCTCTAAATTGTAAAATAAGAGTGATGGTAGTTGAGTGATTGGTTTCGTATAGATGTTGGTGTGAAACAGGGATATGGGAAGTCTCCTTGGATGTTTAATTTATATATGGCTTTGTTGTTTCGAAGGGTATTGAATGCAACATATGCTGCGTGTCTGCGTTGCTTATGCGGATGATATTGATGTGTTGGGTGAAACTGAGAAACAATTAAGAAGAATAATTGTGAGCATAAATGAAGTAAAGAAAGATTTAATTTTTTATCGAATGTCTACAAATGTAAAGTGTTGGTGTTTGAAATGAATGATTTGGTGGCTAATTGTAATGTTTCAGTGAATGATTTAAGATTTGAACAAATGAATGAATTATTATATTTGGGTAGTGTGTTCTCGAGAGATGGACATATTGACCGCGAGATTTAAAGGCGAGTGTCTGCAGGGTGCAAGGTATTGGGTGCTCTGGGTACATTTGCTCAAAACGTGAATGTATCTAGAGATGCTCGATTGAGTGTTTATAAAGGAGTGTTAGTGCATATGGTTCTAAATGTTGGATGTGGATGAAAAAGCATGAACGACGTGTAACTACTATAGAAATGAGATATTTGAGGAGGAGCGTGTGGGTATACGAAACGTGATCGTGTTCGAAAAACATTGGTTTTGGTAAGCGTGAGATTGAGAAAAATGTTGTTAAGAAAATGGGAGTGAGTCAGTTTTTTAACAAAATCTCTACCTAGTAATGGTGGGCCGCTATTTTTAACTACGTTAATATTTAAGTCATATACTTTGTGATTGTACTCGTTTTTGACAGTCATATTTCATGAAGCATTTATTTATCTAACTGTGTATTAAATTAACAACTTATTGTGAAAGATATATTTTATTAAAATAATAATTCTGTATCTTATCTGAAATTACTGAAACTGATACAGCCGCACTAGTAATTGAGTAAATGTGATTTTGTGTGCTTCGCATGGAATTGCTATCTTAATACTTTTACATGCTCAGTACAAAAAGTATCACATTTATTACGAAATAGTATAATATGGCGATTCACAATAATTTTATCCGCTATAAGTCACCATATTGATGACGTCACAAGCGAGTAAACATTCGACGTTAGTTGTGAACACAGTGAATGAACAATATTTTGTGCTTACTTGCTATTTATTAACACGAATGAAAATAAATTCATGACTATTTCATTTACCGAATTGTTTCGTTTCCCGGAATTTATTTCAACATCCAGGAATATTGTGGAGGGCCCACAAGTATTAAATTCCGGACATTTGTTTGTATGTGGTACAACCCACAAATCGGAGAAAACAATTTTCATATATGCATTGTGCTTAAAAACTTTTGTCCTTTCTTTACCTCCACATAAACTATATGGCACAATTGATATACGAGTAAATAAAGATAAAAGAGTGGATATAATGGTTTGTAGCTTTAAGGCTGGGTTCAAGTGTGAAATACAAACACATTGCTGCATATGTATTTTTTTGCTGTAAGTTGTGCCAATAAGTTATTCTGGCATAATCGAATTTATCGTAAGTAATCATTTTTAATATAATTTATACCAGAATATTATAGAATGGACTTAATAAAAAGTTTTCATTCATAATTTTATGTTAGGAAATTTTAATAATTGGGCTTCTATAAACGCTCCAGAAATTTGTGACGTCACAACGCTTACCGCTCACGTCATGCCTTTATGGGTGGTTTTGCGCATGGTGTGCTAATTTCAATATTATTTTTAAGCATTTTAATATTCTGAATCCAGGCATGTGTTGTTATGACCAATTTTCTTCAAATATTTGCTAGTTATTCGATAGAACAACATGAAATAGTGAACACGGGCTTGTTTATGCTGGTTAGTTGTTCTTGTTGTGATGTCACGGCTTGATTATTAATAATTTAATGAAATTAAAAAAAAAAAATCATATCACACTTACTAACTTTTTTTTATTTAATATTTCATATTTGTATAATTAGTGACCCCATTTTTTGACGTCTAATCAAGCAAGGCTGATTATTCAAACTAATGCAATTGTAGCACATTTGTTGTATCTTTTCCTGGTTTTGTCCTTTTTCTGATTTAGACTGAATTTATATAATGTCTATAAGTAATTCGCAATACTATGAATATATCAAATGAAAATAATCATGAATACACTAACTAATGCTGTTCCAAAATCCGTTCTTGCATTAAACACGTATAACGTTCAAGAATTATACATTTTCTTACAAATAACCTTTTTTATATCTAAGTTTGGTAGAGATAATAAAGCTAGCCAATATTTTTTTTTTACAGTAGCAAATAACTCAGTGCAGTCTGTTAGTATGTTGGGGTTAAGAAGTTTCAATATTGAAGGTTGTACCCTCCCGACTTGCTGTCAAGATTCTTACAATAAAAAAATATTTGGGAGATGTTATATATATATATATATATATATATATATATATATATATATATATATATATATATATTAAGAAAAGAAGCAAGAAGTCGTTACTTACGTGTAAAGGGAAGCAAAATTATAGAAACGGGTTTTATTATTTCAAATTCAAATCCATGCCTAGGTGTCTCCGCTGACAGATTTATTTGTAATAATACAATTCCAATTAAATTACGTGAAATTAAATGCCCTATAATGATAAAACAAATGACAGCGCATGAATTAAATTAAAAGATGCTAATTTTACCGTTACATTAACAAAACATTATATTTAAATAAAAGATATTACGGGCAAGTGCAATTAGGTCTCTATTAATTATAGAAATTAGCGATTTTATTATTTGTGCACCCTTTGACAAATCTATAAAATGATTAATAGTTAATTATGACGAATTTTCGTCATGATTTAAAAAAAATTTAAACTGTTGGTTTCACGCACATCTCACATTGTATTTGCCAAAATACATCAAATAATTTAGTTATTTTAAATGTATACATTTTATAATTCAATAAATATATACACTGATATGTAAAACATAACACTGAATAATTATATTACTGAAATCTATTGTGTGCTAAAATGGATGATGTTAAATTAATAATTGCATATTAAATTGTCAATGGTTCTTCGCATTTTTCAATTAAATTCCAATTTCTTCTATTATGAAATATTTTAAATATTTTAACGCGCTGAAACATGTCAACGCGCTTTCGCAATTTTAGCATTTTATTTCGCTTCATCTTTTGAAAATTGTAAATTAATTCTGGACTAATTAATTTTATTCCGTAATTGTTACATATTTCGTCAATGAGAATGCAGTAAGTTTTTTTTTTATAATTGCACCATGCACACGACTAATAAAAGGTATTAATCCCGATGGATATACTGCTGTTAAAAATTTAATACTTGTTAATGACTTATAATGAAAATAGGAACGTACTCTGTGTTTGCAGCAAAAGCAATTCGGTTGTTGTTCTGCAATTGCTGTGTAATTACTGATTCGTACTCTTGAAAACAAATCAGCATGTTTTCAGAAATTTCTTCCGATGAGGGAAATGGTATTGCAACTTATAATATTTGCTAAAATTGTTGAAATTTCGGGAAAAAATTTTCTTAAGCAAATTAGGCACTAATATAAATCTTTTATATATTTATATATAAATAATTTATAAATACGAATATGTTACTACAGTGCAGGAAAATGAATAAAAAAAGTTATTGTTCGTAATTTTATTCAAATAAATTATATTCCCTATACTATAAGTAAGAATGATTTTGTTTAGTCATATCATAACCCACGAGACGTTCATGGAATAAATTTGATTAGGTACGCAAGTTGCTGGAGCTGTTTCGCTGGTCTCTGCTAATCACCAATATCGCACCTCCCAAAGGAAACAGTCAGTCATTTGTCAGCAATTTGCAACAGTCACGGTGAATATAAATTATTTTTGTTCAATAATACCTTCCTCATTGATTCCGTATTCGTGTTCATATTGATTATGTTATAAGGTTTTTTTATTTTGATTAAATTGGGTAATGTACTACGTAACTTAACTTAAATTGTGTATTATGTAATATTGTAACCTGTGAAAAATACCTAATATGAATGTTCTTTACGTGACTCAAAGTAAATGCTTCATGTGATTCAAACTATTTATTGGTGTGTACAAAATTATTGACAAACATTGTCTGTTTATTTGTTTATAGTAACGACGATGCTAACATATTTTCAAAGATATTTAGATTCAAAAAATGTGAATAATATAAATAATATAATGCATTAACAATGAAAGTAATTAAATTAAATTTTTGTAAATAAATAAATATATCGTAACGCCGCTTTTGGGTTCAACACTTTGCTTTCGCAGTTCTTGGTGCTATCAGTGGCGTAGTCGTGACTCTGCTAATATATGGTGTACAAAAATAACAGAAATAATTGTGGATTTAATTTATTATAATTAATATCCAATAAAAATACAAAAAAATATTTTTCTTTAATTCTACTTTTCGATTTTTACAAATAACTTCTATTACTTTGTCACAACTAGCTGAATTTTTATTTTATAATGACTCTGAATAAGATTTTGTCACTTTTCGTGTTTTTTTCCTGACATTGCATCCAGCGAAACACAAAAGTGAATATACTACGTCGTCATGGGTATATTCGCTTATCATTATCAATACATGATGACTAAGTAAAATTCTCAAATTCCATTGGTTTAATTTGTTATGAGTTGTATATTCGCTGATATATTGCTTTGATTGGTCAAAATAGATGACGTGAAAGCCTTTTATTGGGTTATGTACTATGGCGTTGAATAATCAAATAAATAAATGTAAATAAACAATTATTTTTGTTCTTTTAACTTTACCGAACCCGTGTGACTAGTAAAACGTTACAATATTTATCACAAATGTAACATTATTATTATTGGCTTGAATATTCAGATTTTATGATTGTTATATAAAATTATTTATGTTCGACCGTTACGAGGCATATACCAGATAACGCCCCAGGGTGCAAATAATTTAACATTGATACTAGCGGACACAGTGCCAGCAAGCAAATAGAATAATGTCTCTAACAAAACACAATGATAGGACAAAAATCGATAAAAGCCTTTTATAAAATAAGATATCGGTCGGACATGAAACGTTGAACGCACTACGGGCGGTAAACGGACAATAATGCCTTCGCTCATCGTACATACCTCGGGCCGGAGGCCCTCTGCAGCACGCTGCTGACCATTATTGTTATTCACCACTTCAACATTTTTCTCGCTTTCTTTTGTAAATTTTCATTGCAAATGTCATGTTCTTTCTCCTTGTATCCTTTTGTTTACGTTGAATCTACTTGTTTATTTTTTTTAACAAATTTTTGGATTATACTGTTTCTTTTTTTCGTTTTCATTATAATTAACTGTTGAGGATTTATTGTTTTGCGTGTTGAGAAAACTTCCTCTACCGGTTTTTCAATTTTATTGAAAATCAACTCTGCTCTAGCTGCCGCACATTAAATCATCCAAGGGTGCGGTAAAGTGACAATTACGTCAACGTTATTAATTCTTTTTTTACGTTGCACGAATTGCACACACACAATTGAGACTTTTTCATGATTCCAATACTTCCTTTTAATTTCATTAATATCAAATAAAGATATAAATTACGAAGACGATTTTGATTTTGAAGAAAATTTCTTATAAAACTTAAAATAATAGAAGATATAGCAAAATGTTACAATTCAAAAAGCTGACACATTTAAGTGTTATACAGAGCATAGATCTACTTACTGATTTTAACGATGTCAAGTTACAAATAATGCTCATATGTTAGCCAGTTTAGAATTTATATCTTATGAAGCAAATTACCCTTAGTATGTACTAGTGGCGTGCAGTCCATACGTGCAGGGTGTGCAGCGCAGTTGCTCATGTTGTTGTTTATTACAAACAAGAAAAATAAAAAAGTTTTGTTAGTACGAGGTTTGGTTATAATGTTTTAAATCATCTACATGAAGCTGCAGGGAAACATAAAAAAACACCCAACTCAGAAACGCTCCGCTTGATGTACGTACTCATTGATACTTTGTAAATGTTTTGTGAGAGAAAGCACATAAATATTAGATTCATAACCGCTATGAACGACTAGTTCTTCGTAGTTATGATGAAAGAAAAAAAAGATAAAACATTTATAAAGTATTTATTACGCGACCTTTGGTTTAACATATGTGCGGTCTCACATTCTTCACAGTTATTAAATTCAAAGTAATATCTTTTTGAAAAAAATTACTGAGATTTATGAAATTCCAGACCAGAGAATATGTTTATATAATATATTTATATGCATATGCATATTTACCTCACAATTGACAATAAAATGTAAATTACTGATTTTTTTAAATTAACAGTTTCAGAAAGTTTAAATGTTGTTAAATTAAATTAAGTTGCATCATTAAGTTTCTAGAAATATCCTTAAGTTATTATTCTATAACTTGTCTTGAAATATGCCCCAGAAAATTATGTGATATAAGGGGTTAGAAAAATGAAGTACTTGGATCATTTTAAATTTCTTTTTTAAGGTCCACTGAATCCGTTTTGACCAATATGGATGGATGAATGAGTATCACATGAACGAGACAAGATAGGTATGTCAACGAAACTTGGAATTTATAAATTTCTTGAAAATACGGAGAGCTAAGTTCTCTGTGCCGTCGCTAGGCATTAGGCCGTAACTTATATTGATTGAATAGATTTAGTTCCACTATTTTTATGAAACATAAATTTAAACATGGATATCAAACATACACACAAATACCTACACATATTCTTTAATATAATTTACTTTATTTATATTTTATTATGGATAAAATATTAATGTCCAGTTTTATAAAGAAACTTAAACTCCAGTTAATTTACTGCCATAACTTATCCGATTTTGCACCAGAAGCAATGAACACTGGAAATTTGAGAAGTTTAAAAATTTATTTTTGCGGTGCTTAAGTTAATGTGCCACCAAATCAGTTCCATCCCCTTATATCCCCGGATGAAAAGAAACATGGTTTTGACTTAAAAATGTTTAAACTTAACATTGAAAATGTGAGTTTAAAAAATCGTTGATGTAATTGATCAACAGAGAATTAAAATTCAATCATTTTCCTTCAAGTTTATGCAATTTTCAAGGACCTACGATGTTTTGGCCAGAAGTTATAATTTTTTGAAAAAAAGGGCAATTTCAGTGTTTTTTTCGCATAATTTGAATTGTTTTGTACCAAAATCATTTAATCTGTGTGCAATAGTCTTTTCGTGAATGGAAAATTTTTGAAATATTCCCAATTTCGCGCCAAATTATTGAAAGTACTCGAAACTTGAGGAACTTAAACTAAAATGTTTGAACTTTATTGCCTAGTTTTCCAATTGCAACTACGATTTTTTTGGCATTGCGTACGAGTTGTCAAAGTTGAACATTTTTTGACATCAGGAACATTATTTTTATATGGGAGTTGGGAGGGGATGGAATGGATTTGATATCATATTGACTAGCATTACATTGAACAGAACGTTTCAAAGTTTCTGAAACTCAAAGAATCATCAAATCTCAACTGAATGAAACCGAGTTGTGGCACTCTGAAATTAAGCCATTTTTGGTGCATTTTCAAGTGCTGCGTTTTTTTTTCTCGATTGTAGTTTTTCGATTTTCACGTTATGATTTTGATTTTTTAAAGTAAATTTACAACTTGCCTTATTAAAATGGTATCACTTTTTGACAAATACGTGAATATTTTGTTATCATGGCAAACTTCCCATTTAATATTGTGATCCTAATTCATAAATAAAATTATTTTTTTATATTTATTGGGTTTTTCATTTTTTCGTAGATAAAATATTGTACGATACACATACGTAAAGCGTCCTGAGTCACTCAGGGGTCTTAACCCTTTTGATACGGTGGCGGGACAACAGTTGGATGCTGTTAAAATGGGCTCGGGACAAATCGATGCCGCGCGCTCAACATGTACACTGAACGCGTCAGTAGCTCGAGCAATCAGACTTCAATTGTTCTTATTTTTATTGTTCCTTAAGTTAAAAACATTTTTTATGGAATAAAATTATTTTCAAATTTAAATTAGCATTTATTTACAATTCATTTGCGAAACAAATACTCCGAGCTGTACGGCAATCGTTTTGTTATGGGTGACGTACATGTACGGCACTATTCACACTAATATACTATCAAAAAAGTAATAGAAATGCTGTATGTAACCTGACTTGTTACATTCGGACGTAAAGACACGGCGCTAGTCCCATATAGGTGCAAAATTTAATTTAGTGGTACGTTGATGGATTTTGTCGTCTACAGTCGAAAACAAAGACGTACGGCAACAGTCCGCCAAGGCTGCAGGTGCAAATTTTACATCTACGGCAACCGTATCGAAATGAGAAAAACAATCGCTACGCTCGTGTTTTATTTGACACATTCGTTACTTAAGATTAGCTTCACGTACTTGGATCGTATTTTTGTTTATTTAGCCGTCCACTAATAACTTTGGGGGCTATGGCTTGACGGCTGGTAACCGCATTTCATACGCAAAAATATATCACTTTCCGAGATCTGCGTAAGCAGAGTGCCACACCGATAATGAATAAAAGGCGTGATGATATATTTATTTTATTTTTTCCTTTTTACTTGTTTCACCTTCAGTCCTAATTTTGTCTCCTATAGTGTTTCGGAATTGCTCTATTTATTTACTTAAATACAACTATTTAATAATTTTTAAAACTTTTATTACATTTATGAAAAGCTGAAGTATAGTAAAAAACAGTCCTATATTATCATAATTTTGTTTTTCGATAAATAAATCTGTATAAGTTTAATAAAATGTATTCAACTAATAATTAATTATTTAAAACATTAGTGTGTTATTGCTGTTTTATTTTACCTAAAAATGGAAAACTTTAAACTGAAAATAAAAAATTATACAAATAAAGTAACGTTGTTAAAATTTAACCCGTTATTAGTTAACAATATTGTCAACGATGTATTTTGCAACTGACACGAGACTGGTGTAATTAAAAACTTGATTTTACGAATTTTCGGTTAAATACTGTTGTATAATATAATACTTATTATACTGACTTTATTGACAAAATGTATATCAAAAAAAAAAAACATCGTTGTTGAGTAGTTGAGTAGCGCGGAGTGTTTCGTAGTTAGCAATCTTTTTCTAAAATTTATTTATTTTAAAATGAGTGTTTCATGTGTTTTTTGCAAACTTGAAGTACAATATGCATCAGAAATTTGTTGTGATTTTTGCAATCACTATCTTCATAGCACCTATTCAGGATTAACCAGAAACGAGATTAATTTCTTTAAATTCAAAGTTTGGTACGATTTTTTAAAGTGATAGTGTAGTGAAATATTCTGTGCTTTAAAAAATCCAACACATATTGGTAAATTAAAAAGTTCATTAATAAAATTGAATTCATTTGAATAAACGTTCTGTGGTTACTTAAGCTGATTACGTTTAACATTGATCAATTACGATCCATTATACCTGTCGTTACTTAGAATAGAAGGAGTGTGGCAAACTATATTAATAAAATAAAATAAAAAAAAAGTGGTAGTTTAGAAGATGTTAAGCTACTTCTAGAAAAGCAAAGAGAGGATAGGAATTTAAAGTTCATGGATCTATAGAACTTTATCGATGTATTTAATAGAAAGTGCAACAATAATAAAAGAAGGGTGGGGTATTAGAAAAATAACTGAAACTTAAAGAAAAACGAGTCGAAGCGTTGGAGAAAAAATCAGAGAAAAAAATATTATATTTTTTGGCATCAGTGAGGAACCAAGAGAGAATCTAGAAAATAAATTAAATGATCTTATTTATAAAAAAAGTTAACTTAAACCAGTTTTCTAATGACAATATTGAGAAATTAAAACGAAATGGATACCCAGGAAAATCAAAACATCCTACACCAATGCTGGTAGAGCTCAATTCAAAGTAGCTAACAATTAATATTTTAAAACAAGCAAAGCTTCTTAGATATTTGAAAATATACGTTGAAGAAGACTACGTATATACAAATAGACTGTTCATAAAAGGGATTAGCTTTATCTTCATTTTTATTATTACTCGTAAATTCGCTTTTCATTTTTAAAACAGAATTATTTTAACTAACGTTGTAGTTAAGATTAGTTAACGTAAAATTTGACACATTTTGATAATATAATTAATTTAGAAACGAAGTTATAGATGATGAAAAAAAATTGAGTTAACGCAAATCCCTTTCATGAAGCTGCCAGATAGAGTCATGGAAGAACGCAAAAGCCTTAAACCATACTTATTTAAAGCGAAAGAGGAAGGTTGAAGCAGGATAAAATAATAATAAATGGCAATTCTTTTACTGCTCAAGAACTACAACAAGAAGAGAAAGTGATCGAAACTGGAAACTTTAACGATTATACTAAAGAAAAACGAAAAAACAAGTTTAAACACAAAAATCTACTCTAGATAAACTTTTTCAAATCAGAACCCGATCCAATTGGACTCCAAAAAACTTAGAAACGAAGAAAGACTAATCAAAGACTCAAGCCCATTAATGTTTTGGAATGTGTAGGGGTATACAAATATATGAAAATTTAACAAAGAAGACGAACGCATTTTGATAAACCATGACATATGTCTCACAGAAACATGGGCAGAACACAATATTTATAGTAACCCGCACTCCAACTACTTCCAACTAGTGTTTCATCAAGACAAGAAATCTTGTCTTGATGATCACTTCTTGTCTTGGTCTTGATTTCAAGACAAGACATTAAATATTTCTTGTCTTGCTCATTTCTTGACAATGTATTTCTTGTCTTGAATCAAGAATTCTTGATATTTCTTGATTCTTGACATTTTAGGGGAATCCCCTTTCTGTATCGTTTTGTCCAATCCGAACGCTCAAGAGTGCAGCGTTGGCGTCTGGCCTTGACCCTCTCTTTTAATTTTAGTTAAACTTTTTTTACGTAGATGTTTCGGCATAAATTAAATTTTGAAATATATATGGATTTCGACCATATATTTTGAGAAAAGGGAAAATTATATATAAATAATTTCAAATTATACATAAGAAATTACACATTTTATAAAGTATCAACTTAATGTATTTGCTACATTATAAATAAAAATAAATAAATATATCATCACGCCTTTTTCTCATAACGGGTGTGGCACTCTGCTTACGCAGTTCTCGGTGATATATTTTTTCGTATGAAGTGGAGTAACCAGCCGTCAAATCATAGCCCCAAATATGTTAGTGGAGGGGGAACCACAAGGCTAAATTTAAATTGGTAAACGTCGGCAGTGGGATTCGAACCGGGGATTTCACGATCCACAGTCCGATCCGTTACCATGGATCTATTTACTCCATTTGTTATATTTGCGACATAAAGTTTATATATATAAATCATGACTTCACATATTTATAAAATCTTGTGTTTTATATTTACAAAATTTAGAGGTTCACTTTAAGGCAGCCAGATGGTGTTAAAACAGTGTAGAAATGTGGATTGAACCTCAAAGTCACTTTATTGACAAATGAGTATCAAATTTTTATATTTTAATCATAAATGCGGAACAGAAAAATTAGAAATCTTGATTCTTGATGATACTTTCTTGTCTTGTCTTGAGAAATATAAAATACTTCTTGTCTTGGTTTTGTCTTGGTCTTGTCTTGATTTCAAGACAAGATCAAGAGTCTTGTGAAACACTACTTCCAACTAAAAGATACAAGAGAAATTAAAATTGGGAGAGCCATTGGTGAATTATAGTAGTTACAAAGCTAAGTGAAATTAATATTACCCTCATTGAGAACGAAGTCCACTGGGGTTTTCTAAAAATAGAAACCAAACTACACAAAATAATCCTTGGCGTAATATATTTATCACCATCCTATATTAATGACATACTCTTCGAACTATTCTCAGACAGTATTCGACATATATCAGACACCTACACAAACTTCCATAATATTTGGAGGTGACCTGAGTAGTAGATTAGTTTCTTTAAATTGAAAGAGAGAAAGTTTTTGTGTCCTACTTGTAAAAAAAAATTAAAACATTAAATAACACGGTACTTGAGTTATATAAGATTGTTGAAAATCTGCAAAGTGATATAAAATTGCTTAAAGAACTAAACAATTCTGAAGTACGATAACAATTGCAGTTTTAATGAAAGTGAATTTACGAATAAAATTATGGCTGAAACAAATGATTGCTTCGCAAAATCAAATAATATAATTGTGTAAATGAATCTGATATACCAACTAAAATCGAGCGAATTACTCATGATAGTGAAATTGTTAAATAAATTTTGTATCGAAAAAATTAATTACACTGATTTAAAAATATACAGAATTGGCAAGTATAGTGCTGATAAAAAAAGACCGTTTAAATGCATTTTGAATATTTCGCAGGATGTCACTACTATCCTAAGGAATTTAAAAACGTTATTAAATCAGTCAACTATCGAACTAAAGTACAGCGTGATCACTATCGTCAAATTAAATCTGAACTGGATACTATAAATGATAATGCTGATAATAATAATTATTAAATACATAAATGGTATTTCTAAAATTGTCAATGCATCACAAAAAAGAAAAAAAACCCAACGGTTTAGGCGTTTACTGTCAGAACGTATGTACGTGACCATCGAGCAAAACCTGACCAGGTTTTGTTAGAGACATTCAATGCTAATGATATAATTATTGACTTGACATAATGGCTATATTTTTTCGAATGAGTACTTTAGTTCAAATAACATAACAAGTACAACATAGAGATAGTAAAGCGTGGATTACACGATGAAGAGTTTATTTTCAATTGGCGTTAAAATTTTTTCTCTCTCGCACAATTACGTAAGTGTAAGAGAGATAAATGAACCGAAATTCTGTTTTTCAAATGTCATATTTAGAATTTACACACGTACTGTATAATATTTTTGATCCCTCTAGCGGCGAAAATTTGCATAATTTTGTTTAAGAACATAACATCGATCGGAAATTTTCTGCTCTACAACTTTGCCGTCTTGACAATTTCCTCTAAAATTAAAAGGAAATGTAGAAGACCATTTTACAACCCTTAAAATCAAAAGTCGGATATGAGGCCGTAGGGGTAGCGTGCTAGATGTTAGTTATTTTGGATGTACGAGCAAAAAGAGATGAAATTCAGCTTTGAAACATACTTTATAAATTTTCCGGGATTTAATTACAGATTTTTACTAAACTATTGGGATCTTGTGAACTATAAGAGCTACAATTTCAGTTAAATTAGACGAATGTTGCCACACTAGTATGCCAATTCGAAGATGTTTAGGTTTTACATAAAAATCCACAGGTCAATAGATATGGTCACAAAATGATTTTCATTTAATTTTTCATATCTAAAAATTTTTAACCCTCGCAAATTTACTAAAATATTTCTTATAAGAAAAGTACATTTTGTACTGTCTAACCATTTTTGCCCATATTTAAGAATAAAAACAAAATTATATTTTTTTAAATTGAGTCCATAGTAAAAGATATCATTGTAAAACAGCTTATTTTTTGGTTTTAATAATGCAGAATACATTTTATGTTTAGCTATTTGTCTTAATTTTATTCTGTAATTTAATATCAATTCCTTAATAATACGAAACAATTTAAGAACAGTAATTTAGAATTTAGTTCAAAAATTTCATTTCATTAATTTAATATTCGCAAGGAATTTGTCACAAAACTTAAGGAATTGGCGCTTCCGAGCATTCCAATTCAGCGAAAGTTTTACTGAGTCTCGTTAAAGCGTGTTTGTTGTTATCGATTTTTCGTCGTACAGTCGTATAGGTTGATACTACGAGATCTGTGTAAAGAGAAATGATTATAATGTCCTGAGCATTCCCATCCAACTACGCATAGCAAACCCTAGTTTATGTTTCCTGAACGTAGAAGGGATGAATCTCAAATTTACCACTAAAGACTTGTGTGACATTTGCAACATCCAGGCTCCACATGATTTACATCATTTCCTTTCCAGTGTCCTATATTTCCTGCCTTCAGAACATCGTACATAGAGAACCTTGTCCGGGCTCTAACCGCTCTCAACCCTGTGGAATTATTCTTATAGACAATTATATCATTTTGTATATTATATTCCAATTTAATTTATAATTCATCTGATGTACTGTGGTGTACTGGGTGAGATAATGAAGAAGATTTTCGATACTTTCATAATCGGTATTGTCAAAGCATTGTATTGGTCTTTATATACGTTACCAACTCTTTTATACAGAAAAAAAATTCCTGCGATCACTACTAAAAATTATAATTTCTCCACACTAAATAATGATTGAAAATAGTATATTTTGCACAGTCGCAGTCGTGTAGAATAACGTGGACAATTATTCCACACGCAAGTGCGACCAACTTGTATAATATTAATATGTCAAGTATAATTACATTTATTTATCATAAAATAATTAATAATTATTATAATTAAAACAACCAGCAATTTTATGGGCGAACTAATGATTTTAGAGAAAAATGTTTTATACAAAGAATAACCAAGAAACAGGGGCTTATTTAATAAGAATAACAAAACAGAAAATTCAACCAGTTGTCCTTATATAGCATATATCTCGGTAAATATCGACTTTATTTTTTTTAACAAGAATTGTATATAAAAGTTGTTTAACATTTTATTTTCCATAATAAGACAGCATTCACTTTTTTATATTTCAGAAAACAAATGCGTTACGAATAACACTTTAAATTTTTTAAATAGCAATGTACCCTTTCATTAGTTTCATTTGATAGGGATTTTTTTCTCTTTTCGATGACATAAAATCTTAGAACCCTTATATAAGAAAATTTTTGAAACAAATGTAAATGAACGAAAAACAAAATAAAACATATAAACGAAATTAGCAATAAAATGGTTTTCATGGTAATAAGTGCTCAAAATGTTCGCCATTAACTGCAAGGCAGTGGCCCAACTTATCACGAAAAGTTCGAGAAAAATTTTTGAGCGATCTAGAAAAAATTGCTGCAGCTTCAGCTTGTATTCGTTGCTCTAATTCGGCCAGATTTTTTTCAAAAATTTTCTGGTGTAAGGGTACTAAGATTTTATGTCACCGAAAAGAGAAAAAAATCTCTATCGAATGAGCCTAATGAAAAGGTACATTGCTATTTAAAAAAATTAAGTGTTATTCGTTACCATTTGTTTTCTGAAATACAAAAAATTGAATGCTGTCTTGTTATGGAAAATAAAATGTTAAACAACTTTGTTTTACAATTCTTTTTTATAAATTCGATATTTACCGGGATATGTACTATATTCTATACATAGAGGACATACTGTATAAATTTTTAGTCCATTACAGAGGGTTTTTTTTTTTTTCTTATTTCAACAATAAAAATATGATATGGGATTGTGTAACAATTATTTCGAGAAAAATGATATTAAAAATTAGAAATAATTTTACAATATTGAAGCAGACAGTGCAATAAACAACTATTAAAACGACTACTAGCGGTGTTATTGCGAGCCGAGAGAGAAAGCTACCCGCAGGTATATCTATCCTTGTCGCACAGTACGTTCAAAAAGTTTGTGCCGTAGCATTCATTATTTATAGGAAAAATTAAATTCAAATGAGAGAAAGTAATAATGGCATTGTTTCTCATTGTCAACCTGCTGTATTTTATATGCACGTTAATGGTTATAATGTGAAATACACTACAATTTTACATTAAATGAAATTATTGAACAAATGTCAAAAGTTTTAAGTTAAAGTATTCATTACCTACATAACAAAAGTATAATTAAAAATATATTTTAGAACCTTTAGAAACATTAATTAAAGTTAGATTTATAGGTCTCTGAATCAATAAAATAAAAACATATATAATGTAAAAAACATTTTTATTCGAACGTTTTGACTTTCATGTAAGTCTTCATCAGCTAAAAAATATAAATCATTATATCAATATAAATTAATTAACAAAAATCCTACCAATATAAGAAGTATAATTAAAATAAAATATCTAAAATATGAAGTGAAAGTATATTATTCAATAAGCATGTAATGTATGCTATTACTCATGAGAATGTAGTTTGCATCACGAGCGAACGCGAATGATGTACATCATTCGAATGAGTAATAGTCATTACATGCGATTACTACTATACTTTATACGTAACATTTCTTCTTCAGAATCATTTGTTTTGAAATTATAAGATAAGTAGAATGTTTGCTTCTGACAAATACAAAAAATTATTTGTTTATCAATATAGGCAAATGTAAGAATCGTTGTTGTAGCAACCATCGCTAGGCTAGGTTCTAAAACTATGAGAGATGATAGAACTAGTGTCTGGCTTTTTATGTGGAAAAAATTCCTTACTTTTGACAGGTAAGATTTTAATTTTACATAACGAATAAATAATATAATAATTAGAGCCATCGAAACTCCAAATAAATCAATAATTTTATAATATGCAGGTTCAGTTTAAACTACCGCTGATAATTTTAGGCTTATGATTTTTTCACGACATGCCAGGAAACCCCACATTTCTTTTCCCGAAATAGTAAGGAAAATATAGAAGTGTTATCAATATGAATATTATTTACAAAAAACATATTGTAAAAATTATAAATAAATGATAAATTTTATTGAAAATCCTTATTTTAGTAATATAGGTACATACTTTATCTTACAATTATGTTTTATATTTTTCTTTTTCCAGATTAAATCACAATTTTACAACTTAGTTACTCCACCTTGCGTCTGATAACCTAACTTTTGACGTGTCAGTTGTATATTATGTTGTGAATGCCAGTACGGCTCTGGACAGAGAGCACGCGATGATGACTATCGTTCTAGCCCGTTCTCGAATTGTTCCATTGCCGAAGCTACTAGAAAAGCCAGACCGCCAGCTCAACCGATATATCAATACGCTGGCCTACCTAGTCGGGCATTCGACTCCGACACGCTGTTCAGAACGTATCGAATATGGTGGAAATAAATAAAACATTTGCGTAGTGAATATAAATAGTGTAAATAAATATTTCTTGTGTAATTCTTAGTTTATTATTGATTTGTTGTTAGGTATTTAGTGTTTATTAATAAGTGTGTAAAAATAAATAAGTAGTTCAAATAAATATAAGTGTTAGTAAATAAACTCTTTGCGACTTTAATGTTGATTATTAAACTTCACCGAACCCTTCAGTTACAAGCGTAATAGTATTTAAGGTCCAAGCAATTCGTTTTTAGAAACTTGTTGTCTTAACAGGACAAGAAAACGCTTCTTGTACTCGAACTCAAGTGGGAGAAGAAGCGCTTTCCTTTCTAATTTGACAAATAACTATTGCTGAACTCTGAAGAATATTTAACAAAGCAGCACTTAGGTGTTCGGATTGATTCGAACAATGCATTAATGTTTATATATTCAAAACTTTTATAAATATTGCTGTAACATTATATTCTGATAGAATAAAAAAAAAATCCCAACCTAAAATTCGTGTATAACTCAACTAAAAAATATGCTACAACGCGTTTCCTTTCGTGAGAAGGTATGGTTTACACCAATGACCTAATATAAATTAGACGCCCCACAGCGGCGTCTGTTGTGAAGCAGTTACTTCGTGAAGTGGAGTAAGGGGAATGCAGCCTGGATGTGTTGTGGGTTGCGCGGACTACACGTTTAAACTAGTATTGAATAATAAAGTAGACATTATGCATTGCAACCAGGCTGGACGGACCACCTCGCCATGATATCCAAAACTTGCGTGTAAATTTTTAAGATCCATTAGAAGTTATCGCCTAGTTAGTTATTTGCACGAAACATATTTACATTCTTTCCATACAAGTGAAAAATCATGGAATGATGAATCTATGAAGGAGAATTTCTATGTGGAGAAGCTAAAATTGAGCAACATATTATATCTGTAAATACAAGTAGTTACGAAAAAACCATTGACGAGCCGGATAATGATAATTAAATGTAAATCTTGTAACTGATTTTAATTAATAAAAGTATTATCACAAGTCATCAGTGTTTTTAAATTAAATACACAACATGGCGGAGCCGAAAAAATCTAAATAATAAGTATCTCAAAGATGTCCATGGACGGCAATCTAACAATTAATTGAAAGAAATTCAAGCAGAATATGGATCTGTAAATGATCGCAAGTGGATCTGCAAAAAAAAACGGCATAAGTACAAGCTGCTGTGTTCCCGCACATTCTTGGTAAAGAGGCTCGTGAAATCGTGCAGACATTGGATTTAACCGACGCAGAAGAAAAGAAGTAAGAGATCATCATCGAAAAGTTAGAGGCGTATTTTGTGGCAAAAAGTAACACCAGTTTAGAACGCTACAGTTTAATACAATAGTCCAAGAGCAAAACGAAACATTCGATTCGTTTTTAGCTGAGTTGAAGAAGATGGCGACCGGGTGTGAATATGTTGATCTTCAAAATGGGCTGATTAAAGACCGTATCGTGTGTGATATTAGAAACATTAGAGTAAAAGACAGACTGCTGAGAGAGTTTCAAATCTTGACCTGGACAGAGCCATTGAAATATGCAGAGAAAGAGAACCAGCTGCAGGTGAACGAGATGAAGACTACACATCAAAAGCGTGGAACACAGAAGCAGAAAGTCAAGGCGAAATGGCAGCACAAACATCAGCTAGAGGTCAGGGAAGTCGACAACGACATCGATAAAAGGTGGCAACCAAGGAACATGTTCCAGATGCGGAGGACAGCACAACTTCAAGTGTTCGGTGATAGGTAAAACATGTATGAATTGTAAGAAACAGAATCACTTCGCTAGAAAATAAAAATTTTAATCCCAAATTCACAGACGATACAGATAGTGAAAGTAGTTTTGTCATTATTGGTTTAAAGATAAATGAGTTAAGAAACAGTTGGAACTTGAAGGATAAATTATTAGATATTAGTATATTTCAACTGCAATGATTACATCTTTAAATTTAGAGGATAAGACAATAAAATGATTAAAGTGATGATGGTGCACAATTGAAATTAGTATATACGAGCGATTTAAATGTAAAAGTTCACAATTCTAAGCATAAATTAAACTTTGTAATTACAGATACAAAGAAACATAGTGCACCAATTCTAGGGATCAAAGCGATACAAGACTTGGACTTAGTAAAGTTTAATCAATTTCAAATAGACGAAATCGACATGAAAGATATTATAAAGGCAAAATATGATGGATCTATTTAGTGGAGTAGCTATGATTAAAACAAAACCATGTGGGATTAAATTGATAGAGAACTATACGCCAGTAGTAATACCGTGTATAAAAGTCTAGTTTTGCACTAGAAAAGAGTTAGAGACAGAAATAAATCGGATGGAGAAAGAAGGAATAATTGCAAAAATCACGGATCCAACGGAATTCGTAAATCCGATGGTGATTGTGAGAAAGCCAAACGGTAAGCTTAGCATTTGTTTGGATCCACAAGATTTAAACAAATCAATCCTTCGTAAACATTATCATTTGCCAACATTTGAAGGAATTACGATTAAAATGGAAGGCTCGAAAATTTTCACGACTCTTGACGCGATTAGAGGTTTTTATCAGATAGAGTTAACTGATAATTCTTCGAACTTATCGATATTTGCACACCATTCGGGCGATATATATTTCTCAGATAATAAAATAGTATATGAAGTCAGACCGTACTGGCAATATAGAGAGAAACTCACTGTTGCCAAAGGTGTAGTTATGAAAGAGTAAGAATTGTAATTGAAAAAGAAACGTTAAATCAGTTACATTACAATCAGAGAAAATTTTGCAAGTGCGAATGAAACAATTTTCTGGCCACATTAATAAGGAGATAAAGGATAAAATTTTGAACTATTCAACTTGTCTTACATACCAAAATAAAAAACAAAAAGGGACGTTGATACCAAAATAAATGCCAACCAGGCAATGGCAGATAGTGGCAGGAGATTTGTTTAGTTTGGAAGGAAAGCTATATCTATTGTGGTGTATGTTTACTACAAATTTCAGGAAAGTTTGGCCAACACAACAACTAGTGAAACTGTAATAATGGACTACAATTTTCAAGCGCAAAATTTTCAGTTGGGAGATATTACATAGGACAAGTTCAGCAGGTTATGCTCAATCTAATGGGTTTAATGAAACGCAAGTGCAATCGTTAAAAAAGCTATTTAAAAAAACGCTGAAAGAAAATAAAGACATATATGTAGTATTGTTAGAGTACAGAGGATATAATCGAAAAATAAAAGATCAGTTAACAGTTGTTGTAGAAAAGGATTTACGATTAAAAAAAATTAAATACTGTTATTGGCAAAAGTATTCTAATAAAATTAAGATTGAACAAAATACAAACTGTGATAAAAATGAGAGAAACTTGAACATTTGAATTTGTTTGACAAAGTAGTTGTTTACGTTAATGGTATTAACAAACCATGTGTGACAGTGGGGATGGATAAAGATAGGTCGAGATCATATGAAGTGCAAATGAATAAAACAGGTCGCGTAGTAATGGGGAATAGACATCTTACGAAAGTTTAAAGTTGACAACTTCGAGAAGAATGTAGATTTCAGTGCGCTGTTGGATGACGAAAGTAGTAACTTTGGCAGAAGTAAAGAGCAGAAGCGAAAGCAAGGCAGGGTAGTGTAGAAAATCAAATTACAGACAAAATGGAACAAGGAATTACAGAGAACAGAGTTAATGTAAGACCGGAACCGAGTAGTAAAGAAGAGCAGCGAGAATGTACACAGAATACTACGAGAAGTGGAGCAATAATGAGACCAAAATATTTAGGGCCGGTTTATCAATTGACTGTTATGTACAGTTATGGTAATCCTATATAGAGAATTATGTATTATTTAGGTCGCTGTTAGTTAACATTTGATTAATATTCGATTGATATATCGAGCATTAGAAGATTATCAAACTTAATTTTAGTACTACAGTGCTTATTATTTAGCTTTATAAATATCAGAATATAATTGTAATTATTGCTTGTTAATAGAATTATATTATTTTGTAAACTTGAGAGGGGAGATGTAATGTAGATGGTGCTACCTACTTGATATAGAGAGTTGGTGTGTGATCTATGTTACCGACAGTGAGACAGTGAGCACAATCTTGTAACTGATTATAATTAATATAAGTATTAATACAAATTTTGGAAATACTTTTACCTTCACGTTTAAATTTAGGGGAGGTTCTACAATGTCTTAAATAATGATTTAATGATTAATGAAAGAAGTTACCTAGCAGTAAGAAGAACTTCTTGGCTGCATGTGGATGGCTGTCCTCCATATTAGGGAAGACTAACGAGGGAGTGGTTTAGTTTACACTATTCATAAGTGTGGACTGGTCGCGGAGGACCCGTTCTGCGGCCAGCACGTTCGCAGGATCTAACACGTTTATATTTTTTATTTGGGGTGTCATAAAAGTAAGAGTTTATGATGAATCGGTAAATAATTTAGACACACTAAGGAGAAAAATTATTAAAGTTTTATCATTTCTCCTGAGCAATGTCACGCAGCAAACAATACAGTGGCAGATCGTTGTCGTGCCGTTTACGTACTGCAGGTGAATATATGAACAAATTAAAATAAAAATGGCAAGTGACATTTATCTACATCAATTACTTCATTAGTATTATTGCCATGGATATGGGGTGGTGGGAAATCTAAGAAAAATTGGATTTATAAAAACAAGTTAATAAAATATTGTTGTTCTCGACGAGATCTATCATTGGTTTAATTTAATGTACTTATTTATTTTAATCCCTGTATATGAGTTTGAAATATAAGATAATGTAAAGTAAGCTTAGAAAATGATTACAATTCTAATACACTTTAGATATTTTATAAATATACGGATACATTACTAAATTGTACTTTATTCAAATTCAATTCAATTCATATTTGTATGTGTTACTTTACATCACAATTAAAACTTATAGTTAGGTATTTATGAAGTACGTGTGCACACACGAGTGGTCACATGAGAATGGGAAGGCTGCTTTGCAGTGCGCGTGTCTCCGCAAACTTTTACGAGTACGAAAGCGCTGTGGAACGGGGCTGGCTTGCGGCTCACGAACTCAGCTCGGGCTTCCCGCCGGTTATCGGTAAATATTCTGCGAGTCAAAGAGAACGACCCACCCACCTACAGTCGGTTTCGGACCATATACTCATTGTAGAGGGCAGATACATAAAGTTTTCCCAATGAATATTTTCTGCTCAATTGTTTATGGCCATTACAGAAAAATTGAATGAAATACTAAATAAACATGAACAGGGACTCCAGAAAAATTTTGAGGAGAAGGTACTGTTGATACAAAAAGTTAAACAAAAAATTCAATACATTTGAATAGAGACCCGTGTATTTCAGATCACCCTTATGAAAAACAAAACGGATTGAAATACAAAAATACGCCCAAAATATTTCTGAAAGTTCTATTGAATGGCACTAAATGTAAGTTCCCCTACTCAGCCCATGGTAGGGGAGGGGGCCTCTTCTTAATCTTAAATGGTAACCCACAGTCTTTATTGTAGATTCAATTAGTGAGAGAAACTTAAAATCGAAGAGCACTAATGCTTTTTCAGTGTTGCTTACTTTGTATTATTTTATTTACTTGTCGAGTATGACTCATTATTAAAAACTGGCATCTTTATAAAAAAAAAAATTTTTTAAATAATATAAAGTTCTAACTGAATATATATTGTTAAAGTAAGATGCGTCTTTATTTTATTTCCAGAGCCCACACAAAAGTTGCGCATCTCCTTTGGGATGGGGTTATAACTATCTCACAATCATCTTAAAAAAATAGTATAAACTCTTTTGATAGTGCCATCTCGTACCTACTAAAACAATAAGGTAGTTCATAAGTTATTAACGAATGATTGAAATGAAATAATAGTTCATTTCATTATACTTCTTTCTAAAAAATGGTTCAATACATAGTGAGTGATGAATATTATTGTAATTATTCAGACTTTAGTCTAAACTAAATAGGGCATTTTATTATTTTTCAAAAAATCGTAGTATATAGTGAATGAAACGAGTGTTGTGACTGACCATGACAATATTTTAGTTATTCGGATTGTCGGAAAGAAATTTTTATCGTTTAGTTCATGTTTGTTTTTTAGTTACGTCTACAAATATTTTCTTTATTTATTATAGATGTAATATTGTGGTCGCGAAATATATCAGCAATAATTTGCGAGATTATTAAATCATGACAGAAAAGAAAGAAATAATTTAAAAAAAGCTTTCTTGTTTAGAAAATCGTAAATTCAAAATTAATTTTTTCTTAACATAATACCAAAAAAATATATATCGTCACGCCTTTTACCCATTAAGGTGTGGTACTCTGCTTACGTAAATCTCGGTAAGTGATATATTTTGCGTATGAAATGCGGTCACCAGCTGTCAAGCCATAACCTCCAAAGATGTTAGTGGAGGAGGAACCACGGGGGTAAATATAAATTGGCAACTTTCAGCTGTGGGATTCGAACTGAGGATCACACGATCCACACTCCACTGTCCAATGCGTTATCATGGAGCTATTCACCCCATTCTATTATACATTATACGTATTATTATATAATAAAGAGCGCCTGGTTGGTTAAGGCCGGCCCTGTCTAGTGTTGTTTGTAATCTATTATAAAAACTACATTTCTCGCGCGTATGTGATGAATAGATTGTATTTTTCATTGCATCTTGCATTTTATTTTCTTGTACAAAGTAGTAAAAACAGCTTTTTAAAAAAATTCAAATGTATGATATTTTGAATATAAAATGTTACTTGCTTTTTTCTTGTACATGCATCCAATTTTGAGAAAACCTAAATTATATATTTAACAATATATTTTAATCCAGTAAAAATCTGCACGAAACAGGGGCCAAATCGCAAAAAATATATATAGTTTTATGGCTGAATTTTATTCCTTTTTGTTCGTACTTTACAGATATCCAACATTCAGCACGCTACTCCTATCGCTTCATACCCTAATTTTTATTTTAAGTATTGAAATATAGTCTTTTTTTATAATAATTGCTTTTTCTACGTTTCCTTTAAATTTTAGAGGAAAATATCAAAAGGAAAAAGGTATAGAGCAAAGTTTCGCCTCTAGAGGGCAACGGTAAAAAGCGGAGCCAGCAAGATTCGATGCGCTTATTTACTGAGATAAACTCAAAAACCTTACAATCCTTCAAGTAAACTATCACTGCTGGTTCATGGATTGTTGCCACCAAAATCTAATTAGCTCGTAATTTAAACGTTCACATTCAAAATATGACATTTGAAAATGATGTGACACCCTCACATGTAATCGCAGGTAATATAACAAGTGATATGATTATTATCGATGATATTTTCGAGTGGAACCGACAATGCAGATTTCACGAGTCTGTAGCTGTCAAAAAATTTCCTTAGCAACGGACCAAAACAAGGTGATAATTTCATTTGCATAATATTATCGCTGTGGTACACATGTAACTAAGGAGATTCTCAATGTTGATTGGCTTAAAATATGTCGCGAGACATATGAATATGAATTGTATTCTCAGTAGTTATACAACAAGAGGTTCGAAAATAATCGAGTATACAGTTGAGAGGACGAAATGTGTTACCCAGGAAACACATCGAGTCCGCAATTGTATATTCAGATAATTTTCGAAGCTCGAGTTGTATATGTTAAGACTATACAACGAATCAATCAATTATATTAAACAAATTATTTATGTCAAAAATATTAATTATTTGTTTATTATTCATGGATGATATGATTATATATGATCCATTTGTTTACGACCGAATCACAACTTGTTGTGTTTCGCGAACGCCAATAACCGATATAATACAGCGTAACTAAGAAAAATTGAACTATCTGATTGGTCTATTTTCCTATGAGTTATATAGTCGTTGTTATACATTCTCCATTATACTGAAAGTATAAACAATTTTGAACTAAACTCAATTTATTATATTTTGGCGTTTAAATGACTGACTGACATATAAATGTATATCAACGGTAACTTGTTTTTCAGTTGTTATTGTTTCTAAGTATCTCTCAATCATGTGGACAGCAATTTTTGAGTAATAAAAAAAAATTTCAATATCTAGTCGTAACTTTTATGATAGTGCATTACTATTATTTTTTTCAACTAAATATTATTCAAGTAACTTTGAAGTATTCCAATTTCTATTTAAAATATTACTAATTGTTGTAGTTTGTAGCAATAGCCTATTAATTGATTCAAATTTAATTTGCTGTAAAGGACAGACTAAATAAACTTTAAAAATTCGAATGTGATTTAATGAATGATTAATTTTATAAACTTAATACTTATTTATGATATAAGTGTTAAAAGTGATATGTATGTGGGGAAGTTTGTGAAACGAGGCGAAGCTGAGTGAAACAACCCCACTAACGGAATAAATCACTTTTAATACTTATATCATACAAAATTTTTTCTACGATCTTCCTAGTGTATTAATAAATAATAAAAAATGTAAAATTATATTTTGACAGGGTTATATTTGTTGACTTATTGATACAAATCGTTAGCAACGTGTTAAAGGTAACAATGAAATCACTTTTAGCACGTTGTAATGTTACTTTTAACACTAGTGTTAAAAAGTGACACTTTTAACTAGCTGAGCAACCGTTAAATGGTCACTTTTAACGACGGTTGTAGATAAAATATTATAATTTTGTTTTTTGTTTCAAAAGAGAATTAAATTTTGCAAATGAGAAGTGTTCCATATGCAATTATAGAACCAAATTGCACATGGTGATATTAGATTTTGTCCATGTTTTATCTCTTTCTAATATTTCTCTGTAACGTGACGACAATTTTGTAAATGTGGTATCTTTTGCTAATTTTAAGTTCATTTATTAAAATAAATCCCTGTAAATTATAATTATTAAAATAAAATGGATATATCATCACACTCTCGCTCAGACGAGATGAGATTCGAAAATTTCTCGTCTGATTCGAAACACTATTATTTGCATTGATAATAATATATATTCAAAAGGCTGTAATTTTTATTGCAATTTTTCTGATTTTTTCAGTAAGCGAGACGGTACCAAGGAACCAGATGTTCTGTATTATCAATATTCCACTGTATAATAAAAACAGGGTAAGTATAAATTTAATATCACTTTTCTGTCACCATATACTGGGTGTCTCATTTTAATTTACCACCTGTAATATCTGTAGACTTACACTTCGAATCGAAAAATGTCCCAGGTAAAAGTTTAATAATTTGGAGGGGGACATGTAATTATGTAAAAAATTCAACCCCCCTACCCCCAGGGGTGGCTGGGGTGGGGGTAACTTTGAAAAATTAAATAGGAACCCTTATTTTTTATTGTAGATTCGGAAGAAGCGTAAAAAATAAGTAAGTTTTATCTAAAAAAGTTTTTTATTACTATGATAGATGGCGCTGCATTCAATTGGCTCATTTTAATTTACCACCTTGAATATCTGTAGACCTACTTTACAAATCGAAAAATGTCCCAGATAAAAGTTTAATGATTTGGAGGGGGACATGTAATTATGTAAAAAAATTCGACCCTCCTATGGGTGGCTGGGAAGGGGTAAATTTTAAAAATTTAATATGATCTCTTATTTTTATTGTAGACAAAAAAAAATAGAAAATTTACATATTTTTAAAAATTAAATTTTTCACTTTAGAAATTTTCGTCTATCATATACTCATTATCGTTGTAATATGATTTAGTAAGCAACTTTTGGATAACAATAGTTCTAAATTTGTTTCCCTTTAAATTTCTTATTTCATGTTGTAATCTATTATAGGTATAAATTTAAATTAATGTTATTTACAAAATTATGATTAGATACAAGAGATAACTTTTGTGATCACTACTCGAAATTCTTATACGTATGTATACCTACATATATCTATCTAAGTGTTGTTTAATATTTGCACTTGACACATGTTATATATGGCGTAGGATAGATTTTTTAGTTATTTGTTTGTTCTATTCTGAGATTCTAAATTCGAATTCCACATCCGGCATTTGCCAATTTAAATTTACCCCTGTGGTTCCACCTCCACTAATAACTTTTGGGGCTATGACTTGACGGTTGGTAACCGCGAAATATATCACCTACCGAGATCTGCGTAAGCAGAGTGCCAGATCCATAATGGGTAAAAAGCATGATGATATTTTTATTTGATTTATATATAGATTAGGGTGAATCAAAAAAATGTTACATTCCATTTTAGTCCTTCATCCTATTTCTCCTGTTTCATAACCTTCTCCTTCAATAACCTACAAATAGAAACTTGTTATAATTTTTTTTTTAAATTAGATTTATACTTATCATGGTTCCTACATTGGGCGCGTTCAGTTGTAATAAGCAAGTAAGTAAGCAACTCAGCAATAGCATGTAAGCAGTTTAGCGTATTTCTGAACGACATGTTGAGTTAGTGATATAAAATTTGACCTGTCAACTATCAATATTATACATACAGTGGTAAGGATGGTAAATTACTCTCTGTTTAATTTATATTTTCAATATTTATTTTTTGTTTGAGTATTAAAAATCAAGAAAGATTTAAACCTAATTTTAAATTATATGTAATATGTAAAGTAACACATTGTTGTACACGCCCTTTTGTACACATGGGACTTGTATTTCTGACGTGATTACAGGAGTGCAATTAACAGCTACAAATTATCAAGATGAAATTAATTTAATAAGTACTAATGTTCTTAGTTACCAATTATTATACGATTATTTCCTGAAACAATTTCATTGTCAGTATAATATGCATTGGCAAATTGTGGATCTAGTATATAAATAGAAACAAATTAAAATATGAAAATATTCATTCACAAATTATAAAACATATAGTTTTCTATTGCTTGACTGGCACTCAATCTATGTAATTTCCATTCAAATTCATGTTAATTATTATTCAATTCCATTCTTAATATCTAACCTAATACTCTACTAGAAAACATCACTTGCTGACACCAAACAGCGAGTTTTAAATGCGCTGAATTGTTGATTCAGCTGATGACAGTAATCATAAACTCAGCAAATCGTTCAGTTGAGTTTAGCAATATAGCAACTCAGTTGCTGAGTGCTACTAAACGCGCTCATTCTTTGGGTTGATCGATTTACATTCAATTTTTTTAAAATATATTTTGTATCTGTTAATTCTGTTGACAGTAATTTATTAAAAATAGTTTATTGCTTTGGCGCAAGCTTGCAGGTAGAATAAATTAAAAATTAATTTAACTTATGTAGTCGATTTTTACGGTCATTATTTATTTCTGTTTTCCCAGTCCTAATAATTGTTCCTCTGTTGTATCGAAAAGTTATCTCTATCTCTCTTCTTTCGATGTTTTGTCCCTTGTTCCGCCATGGTATTTTAGCTTTTGATAATTTCCTGTTGATTATTCGTTTCTATAGTTAGACTTGTTAATAATTCTGAAAATTAAGTGCTGACATCACAATGTATACAAATAATTGTTAATTGCCAATCGCATTATAAATCCTCGTGACACACATCCTTTTCCATGAACTAGAGAACTGGAGCAAACTATGTTAGTTAAATTAAAAATTAAAATAAAGTTAAATATTTGCGAAATTTTTGTAAATTCAAAGTCCTAAGTAATTTATATTTAAAATATGCTGTAAAATTTATATAATTATGCAAAATTTCTATTGTTTATATGATCATTGGGGAAACTTTAGGTTCGTTTTTATCCCGCACAAACACAATGCGCGATTTCACTGCTTCGGATGGAACAAAAACATAGCTCTACAAAGAAGTAAAAACCGCTTACACCCTTATGTAATTTGGTATGTTTGTGTGGACCCACAGATTGCGTCTATATCCATTCCTTTTTTTTACTGTTAATCCGTCCGTAATCGCTAGGGTAGCAATAATGCGGGTGCTCGCTCGTAAGCATGGTTTTTGTTGTTATATGTTCTAATATTATTTTTAATAATTTATTTTTTATTATTATGCGGTCTCAACTGCCTCGGAACCTCGTTTTCAGTGGTGTGACAACAGCACGCTATATTTGCTGGTATGGGTTTTAACAAAGCGGTCACCCATCCAACTGCTGACCGCGGGCAGCATTACTTAACTTGCGTTATCAAGTGATTCGGCTTTAACGCTACCTGCCGAGCCGTTGCCTGTGCTTTTAATTTATTTTTCTTTTTATCATTTTAACTTTACCGCTGTAATTCACTCTCTGCATCATTATTGGAGACAGTGACTTGACAGCTGGAAACTGCACTTCACTCATAAAAATATATCTTTATTGAGATCTGAACAAGCAGAAGGCTTCACCGGAAATGGGTACAAGCTTGATGATATACAGTGTGTTTCAATTTCGAGGTTCACCACTGGGATCACAAGAACTATAAGAGGAGCAACTGCGGCCAAATTAGAGAAAATTTGTCACATTACTGATTTTGTTTTTATAAAAAAAAATTTATCAAGGAAAAATGTGTATATAAACGTACTTGTCAGTTTGCTCCAGCAAAGAAAATGATATGAAAAATACTAAAACTACAGCGTAATCTTAAAAGGAGAAGTTAATTACATTGTAGACACAGGACACTTTATATCTTTTTTAAGGAAAGGAAAAAGTTTGTATTTAATTCAGCTAAAACGTTTTCCACCCGAAGTACCTGCCAAATCTGAAATGGATGTCCGGAAGTTACTGATTAAGCATTTCAGCAATGACTGAGCTCAAAACGATGAGCTAATTTACTATAAACAGGTCACTTTTCTTAGAAATTATTTAATTAAAATATTAAAACAAAGAAGTATTTTAAAATTTGTACCATCATGTTCTTCACAAACTTGTACCAGAAGGAGTTATTGTAGAGATATGCGAGGAAGATTTAGAATAACCACCCGAAGAATCAGAGAAATAGAGGATTTTAATAACTCTTTTAGAATTTAATTTTTCTATTACTTTTGATAATTCAATATTTTTATATATGTATCTCCTAAAATACAATAATAATACAAAAAAAATGGAAATAATAGGGGACACGCATGAAATTTCAAAATCAATGAAAGTTTGTTTTTTACATACATTAATGTTATTTGTTTCGTATCGTAACACATAAAATATATTTTGCTCATAATTTTTATAAGAAATTAATATTTAAAAATTCATAATTTAACCTACAGCCGACCACTGTGCGTAGATTGCCGAGTTTACACGAAGAGTATGTGACGTCAACTTCCCTAGCTGTCATTTATGACAGTTAATTCTATAAGTATTTGGCGGTATATTTACGTTAAAATATCTCTACTTTAACATTTTATTATAAATATATAATGTCAGAGACCGGCTTTATCAAGGTACAAAGTGATTATTTGTCAAAAAGCGATGCCTTTATGCCTATGGAATTGATTAAACAGAATGATATTTTTTAGTGGGGAAGAAATTCTTAGTGTTAAAACACAAGTGTAAGTAATAATTATATTAACACGTTGTCTGCATTATTGGTCTCTGGAGACCGATGCAATAATTTCTTTAAAAAGTTGCAATATTAATCTTTAATGCTAAATACCTAGAAAAACATATTATAAATCATATCAGTCCCTAAAGAGAACTATAGCGCTCTGTATAAAAAAAAAACATATAACTTGCTGTATCGGTCATCCCAGATATAATTTTTCCTCATTGTTCGCAATATATGTTAATGTAGTAGTAAACTGCGAGACTTATGATTGTAAACTATGGGTTCCGGTGCAATAGTATTCGTAATGAAGAAGATCAAAGTTTTCTTTAACAAGAGTTTTTAGTGCAGCTTTTTTTAATCATGTCTAAAATTACTATCACCCTGGTGCGGCATGGGTTGTCGGAAAGACTGATGTGCTTTTAATAGTAACATGGTGGAAGATAGAGAATAGAAAAACTTCACACACATGACCTTTTGATTGCTGAGAGATATCGTTTTTATTTCGTCTCATAGCATTTAACCACAATATTCTACTTTTTAATTAATTTATTTATCAACCTGATATATTATGTCACTTTCGCATTCAAATAAACCTTCAAAAACACATGAAAACAGACGAAAACAGTATAATATACAAACACTCATGTTCTATGTGAACAAGGAAGATGACGTCACGACAGACAACGGTACACTCTAAGATCGTTTTTGTGCGTTTTTTGAAACTAGTTTTTAAAATATTAATATTTACCCCTTTATGATAAACAAATTAATTTTTAACTATTTTTCTATAGATACAGGGAGTATAAAGTTCACTTTAAAATTATATTTAAAAAGTATGCGTGTCCCCTATTACGAATATGGTTCCATATCTTTCCTTATCCACTATGTTTATTTCCACGAATATTATTATTAATTGTTTTGCAACAAAATAGGCTTACCTAATTGTATTTTTCTAAAATAGCCTAATGTATTTTTCATTTCTTTAAAAGTGTAATAGCAGGAATCCTTTCTTGGTGAATTGCTCAAAATCTCTTAGCTTAGATAAGGTAAATTTTGGAACTCTGTTCCTTTCAGAATTACACAAACTTTCCAAGATGACGCAAATACCGGGCTAAACGTACTCGACACAAAAATTCTCCACATAAAAATTCTAGAGTTCAAAATTCTGCATTTAAATTCATTTGAAAACTACAGAAATTAAATATGAAAATTAACAAAATTACAATTTTGAGTGTTAGCCATGGAATAAAACAAAGTAACAAACAAATGTGCAATGTTTTGCTTGTCAAATATTTGGATATTTTTAAGTGTTTAGTTTGCTTTCTAAAATAATATCAAAATATTTGATTGGAAATCATTACCTACACATATGATTGTCATTTTGTTTTATTCTATGGCAAACAGTATTAATTATTAACAATTTTGTAAATTTTCATATTTAATTCCTACACTTACAACCCACATTAAATTAATTTTGTTTATTGATTTACATGCAGTATTTTATGCTCTACAATATTTGTTTAAAGCATTTTTGTCGAGAATAATATGGGAAACAATGCGCATAATATATAGTTACATGATGAGTTTTTTAAAGCAACAAATCATTTTTGCTGGCTACACAAAATAAAAAAATTTATTTATTTAGACTGTTGTAGCAGTAAACCAAAATAATATGTATGTAATTGTAGGATTGGTAAAATTAAATTATTAGTAGGATATAGCGGGGGGCATTAAAATTCTATTTTCTTAAATCGGAAGGGCTACTTTTTTGAATGGATAGTTCAACGAAGTGACATGTTCTCATACCTACAATTAAAATTAAGGTCTCAAATTAACATCTTTTGGAAAATAAAACTGCAGGCAGGCTATTGAATAAAACAAGATATTGTTTTTTTATTATTATTATTATTATTTCGTATAGCAACAGATAATTTTTAGTTGTTGATTGTTTTCGATCTGAAGACATTGTTAATAGGAGTATCAATAAAACAAACAATAACTTGTCTTATTAAGCAGCTTCATGAAGTATAATTTTCAATATTAAAAATGTCAATATTTTTTTTTTTTAACTTTAACCAAATATTATGTATTTATAGCCGCTATTTCCAACCCCAGATAAACTAGATAATACATTTCTCAGTAATAATATAACAAGAGAGTGAGAATATATTGAAAATAATTTGACAGATCTTTCGAAAACTTGTTGCCAAATGGCGGCAAATTTGGAAAGATACTGGAGAATTATTTTCTAATTTATCGATCTCTCGAGTTATATTTAATTAGATTATATTTTGATTTCATCATAAGGCACATCACTAAATATATCTTTTTTGCTCATTTTTACTTGTATTGATGATAACTATCTGACATCTGACATCTATCAATAAAAAACAAGCTACAGTGAATATTGCCGGAAATAATCACAAGAGCATTATTCTCAGTATAATAATGACAGGATTGGTTAAAACGCAGACACGTGGCGTACAATAAAGCATTTGATTGTTTTAAAGAAACGTAATAAAATAATCAGTGGAATAAACAAAAAATATCGCATCAAAATTGACAGAATAATAATCTTTATTTGGGATTTGACTTTGATTCGATATTTTGTGTATATTCAATTATAAATTAATTATCTGGTTTATCTGAGGTTGGAAATATCGGCAATAAATAAATAAATTCCAGTTCCACTATGCACAAATATACTTAAGTTACTATAGTTTAATAATATTTTCACAGACTATAACAGCGTACCATAAAAGATATTTGTAAAAAAACTTAACAGACAAGCACATCCAGCAAGTTAATACATCGAAGTATCTACAACTTTCTAATACAGATTTCAAATTAAATTCTTTAGCTTTTAATTATTTATTTACACGCTAACGTTGCGCTTTCGAGTTTAAGTTTGAAAGTTCTGCCTTTATCATACAAAGCACGTTCCCTCAAAAGCAGAGGAAAAATTGGACTGTTTCTGTCACATAAAGATATCTCAGGAATCACCGTAAATTTCTAAATATCTAAGTGAATACAAATAAATAAAGGTCTGGAATTTTATAATTTTCTGGAGACTGCATCGGAATGTGAACTTTAATATACTGAGTTTGACTTTAACAACGTTGTGGCTTCAACCAATTGAATATTTTTGGGACCAGGGCCCGACAGCTATTAAACGCACAAGTAAAATATGTCGCTTACCCAGATTTAGAAATCTGTTGTGGGTAGCACAATACCTCCCACTGTAGCTTTCTTATCGAACAATGCAGAATTCAGACTACTACTGCCAAAAAACGCTCATCCCTTAAAAAAATTGAGTTTTAAAATATGATATTTTTTCCCTGTTTCAAATATAACTTTTAAGAATTATAAGAATAATTGTAGATAATAATATTTGAAACATTATTCTCATAACAAAAATTGTCATAAGCTGAAGCAGTTTTTACTAAGAAAGATTAGTTATAAATATTTATCTATTATTTAGTTAATAATATTTAAAAATAAATAAATATATCATCAAGCCTTTTACCCATTATGGATGTGGCACTCTGCCTATGCAGATCTTGGTAAGTGATATATTTTTACGTATGAAATGCGGTTACCAGCCGTCAAATCATAGCCACCAAAGTTGTTAGTGGAGGGGGAACCACAGAGGTAAATTTAAATTTGTAACTGACGGCAGTGGGATTAGAACTGAGGATCTCACGATCCACAATCCGACACGTTACCACGGAACTATTTACCCTATGAATAATAATAATATTTATAGTTAGTTATTGATGTATATGTTTAGTTGTTAATAATATTTACATTTAATTTATTTTGTATATACAGGGTGTTAATTGAAAAATGGGCCATAGGCGTTTAACATGTAAAATCAGTTTTTCCTTGCGCAAAAGTCTCCATATTATTTTAGGCAAAAAAGCTTCAAATAAAACTTTTAAAGAATTTAATTCTGCATCTGAGTTAATTAACAGATTTTATTTCTGACATTTTATAACCGAGAAAAACTATTTTAAAGTTATTTATAGTGTTAGCCTTGGAACTCAAACAAAATTGCAAACAATTGTATGACATTTTACCTGTCAGAGAAAGGTTATATTTTTCAGTTTCACCGCAATAACATATATTTTTGGTAAAATGGAAAATTTTGCTCACGAAGAAAAGCTACAAATTATAAAATGGTTTTATTCGGGACAAAGCTTGAGGAAAACTCGATATTTAATAAGTGTAGTCTGGCCACACCGCCGAATACCGAGCAAATCTACAATAGAGAGATTTATTAAAAAATTTGAAGAGACTGGTACATTAAATTTTAAGAAGCAAGAAAATGCACATATTTCTTTTAATCATGAAGAGAACGTATTGGCTTTAATTGAAGCAAACTACACTAAGTTTGAGAGAAGTTGCTTCAGAAATTGGAATTAGCCACGTTTCTGTTTATAATATTTTTAAGATGTACAAATATTTGCGATATAAATTCCACTGTCATCAGGAACTTCTACTAGAAGATTTTGAAAATCGCGCAACATTTTGCGAAATTGTTATGGAGAAGGCAAATGCGGACAGAAATATTTGTTTTACAGACGAATGCACTTTTGTATTGAACAAGAAGCCAAATTTAAATAATTACCGTTATTGGTCACAGGTTAATCCGCACAAAACTTTGGAAACAAATACACAATGCATCCAGAAAGTAAATGTGTGGGCCGGTATACTTGGTTCCAACATTATTGGGCCGTTTTTTATTGAAAATATTAATGCTAACAAATACTTGGAACTTTTAATAGAAAAAGTAGAGCCTGAGATAGAAAATTTAAATATTGAAACTGTGTGGTTTCAACACGACGGCTGTCCAGCTCATTATGCTCAAGAAGTGCGAGAGTTTTTAGATGATGCATTCCCCAATCATTGGATTGGTAGAGGAGGAAAGTATTAATTGGCCTGCGAGATCACCGGATTTAACCCCATGCGACTTTTTTGTGTGGGGTCATTTGAAGAATATTATTAATAGACAGAGATTTGAGAGAGTTAATGAAATGAAAAATGCAATATCAAATGAGTGCAGAAATATAAATGCCAGGCAACTAAATAATGTTAGGGAGTGCTTTTACAATAGAATAGGATATTGTTTGGCACAAAATGGTGGAATATTCGAGCATTTAATTTAAATATATTAATATAAATTTTGTTGTTCTTATTTAATTATTCAATAAATTCTTAATTATTGTCTTAATTTCTGTTATTTGAATTAATTTATATTACGAATATTTGTACTTGAAGTGAAATTATGGAATATAAACTTTTTTCTAACTGTTAAATGCCCAGTTATAGAAACGTTAATCAAAGTTATTTTATCATTGATGATCCGCTAACAGTCAATTATTCAAATTGATTAACCGTTAACGGACAATCAAAATTTTATGGAATAATAATATGTCAATATATGCAATTTTTCGTCCCTAGAACTCATGAAAATCGAGTTTGATTTTTAGGTAGCTTCAGATATAAATTTTTTTAAATATAATAATCAGTTCATTGTAGTAATCGGTTCATTGTTGTAATCAATACAAGTTCATCGTTGAAATCAATAGGAATATATTGTTGTAATCAATACGAGTTCATTGTTGTAATCAAGGTGAGTTCATTGTTGCAATCAATACGAGTACATTGTTGTAATCAATAAGAGTACATTGTTGTAATCAATACGAGCAGATTGTTGTAATCAATACATTATTGTCATCCTTCGAGCATATGCTCGAAGTTGTCATCTACACACTCATTCTGTAAATTATTATAATCAATCATTATTCTTAAAATTATTATTAATGCTAGTGAAAATAAATATATTTTAATATGGAAAATAAAACACCTAGTTTAGGAAACGTGTCGTGTTGTGTTCAGTGTAAAAACAGTTACAGAAACAATAATAAGGAGGTTAGGTATTTCTACAATTTTTTTTTTTTTTCGTATTTAAAGTGAAAGTGTGTTTTTTATAACTTGAAAATTATCAATTTTGATTAGAATTTCATGGAATGGAAATGCTCATATGTGTAGCCTGATCTGGTAGTTCTCTTGTAGAATGATCTGTTTTAGATTTGGTGGGAATAGATTCAGATAACAATTTCGCAAAGGGTTGCGCGATTTTCAAAATCTTCTAGTAGAAGTTCCTGATGACAGTGGAATTTATATGGGAAATATTTGTACTTCTTAAAAATGTAAACAAAAACATGACAAATTCCAATTTCCGAAGCAACTTCATTTAAACTAAGTGCAGGGTTTGCTTCAATTAAAGCCAATACGTTCTCTTCATGATTAAAAGAAATATGTGCATTTTCTTGCTTCTTAAAATTTAATGTACCAGTCTCTTCAAATTTTTTAATAAATCTCTCTATTGTAGATTTGCTCGGTATTCGGCGGTGTGGCCAGACTACACTTATTAAATCTCGAATTTTCCTCAAGCTTTGTCCCGAATAAAACCATTTTATAATTTGTAGCTTTTCTTCGTGAGCAAAATTTTCCATTTTACCAAAAATATATGTTATTGCGGTGAAACTGAAATTTAAACTTTCTCTGACAGTTAAAATGTCATACAATTGTTTGCAATTTTGTTTAAGTTCCAAGGCTAACACTATAAATAAGCAATTTTCAAATAACTTTAAAATAGTTTTTCTCGGTTATAAAATGTCAGAAATAAAATCTGTTAATTAACTCAGATGCAGAATTAAATTCTTTAAAAGTTTTATTTGAAGCTTTTTTGCCTAAAATAATATGGAGACTTTTGCGCAAGGAAAAACTGATTTTACATGTTAAACGCCTATGGCCCATTTTTCAATTAACACCCTGTAGTTAGCCTTCAAGCATTCAATAAATAATATTATTATTTTTATTAAATCAAAACTTAGTCATATATTTCAAAATAACTTGATAGGGCTTCAAGTGAACTGCCACTTCCGTCTATTGGATTATCGCCAAATACTAATCAGCTCTTCGAAGGGGATACAATTGATTTACAAAATATAATCATTTTCAGTTCACTAGTTTTCGAGAAACCGTAACTCCAGAGATTCACACAGACTGACAGACAGTCAGACATCATCGCGAAACTTTTAAAATCGTATTAAAGGGAATCTAAAACGTGCACATCCACTGAAAATTCACTACCGAATTTTTAGCATGATTCCTATATAGTAGAGTGCCAGAGAACAATAATTTTCACTTTAGTGGGGGAATCGGTGTTACAAGCTGAAATTTCCACACATGAAAGTTAATGCCCTAACAAACCAAAATTTCGAATTTGTTAAACTTTTAGCCTGGCATAAGGGCACTAGAATCAAAATTCGAGTTATACATATCACTGTAACGAGAAGAAAATTCTGAATTTGATCAAATTAAAAAAAAGCTATCTTTCGTGGCCGGTCTATTTTTAATTATTTTTTGGAATATACGCAATACACTGTGGCTTACGTGTTGAAAAAACTTTGAATCGAATTTACTCCAAAAGAATGACGGAAAAAATAATGCAAAATTAACAAATTTTTATGTTTACACTAAATTATCTCAATATCTAAGGCGTTAATAAAAAAATTGTGTTCTTTATAAAATTTTCTTTCATCTTTTAGGGATGTAATAGTATATTTTTTATAATTTTTGGAGATACTCTACAACATTTTTCCATTTCAGATCTGAAAAAATCATCAATTTCAGACCAAAATTAACCGAGATTTTGGTCTGATAACATGTTTTTTCCAAAAATTCATAACTTTGCGAAAAGTCATTGAATCTCCTTGATTTAAAGCAAAATCTTTTGTAAAATGATTGAATTGTATCGTTAATCATGTCATATGAAGCCACGTTATTGTTTGCGCACGGTACAAGATGTCAAACATTGATGTTTTGACGATACGAACATTTTTTCACTTTTAGGGGGTGCAAAAGGGTGAACTGTAATTTTTTATAAGACTTAGGCATTTCACCTGAAATAAAACATTTATACGCAGCAAGATCCCAAAGAATCATCCATTTCCGACAGAAACTGCCAGAGTCACACCCAAAAATACACTTTTTTTTTTTTAATTCATAACTTCTCGCCATTTTATTGTAGCAGCTTGAATGTTTGTAAAATCGAACGGAAATTGAGTGAACTTTATCACCTTGTATGTCACACTAAGCCACGATTTTTTTCACGTGTGTTACAAGTTGTCAAACTTTGACATTTTTGTCATTCTGAACATTTTTTTTCACAGGGGTTTTATGGCTGTTAGATTCCAACTTACGACTCATCCATGCACATGGCCTTAAAGAAAACCTTTCAACCTCTCTCGGAGTCAAAGTTTCATCCATTTTCGTCGAAACTGAACAAAGTTACAGCGGTTTAAAAATTCGCATTTTTTTTGTGAATTTTCAAGTGGCGCGTTTTTTTTTTTGTTGCCGAGTGTATATTATATAAAATTGCCGAGTGATTCGAGAATCCAGTCTTGCTGCTTCGCTCATTGGCGTAGCCTGCCAGACTTGAATTCTTAAAACAGAATTCTTCTAATCTAGAGTTACGGAGTTAGTTGTTCTTAGGATATGTTTTTCATATTATTATTATTATATAATAAATTGATATTTTAATTTATAATAATAATTTGTCTTACTAATAGAAGAATATTTTCAATTATAACACTAAAATTGTTGTAGATAAGTGTTAGATGACAAACTGAGAATTATTTTTTCAATTTTGAAAACGAGAAATACTTTTTTATCAGTTTGTATGCTAACCATTTTTTACAAATACTGAAGATTTATAGTTGAAAATATTCTTTCATTAATAAGAAATTGGATGGATATCTTTTTAAATATTTTCGTTAAGATTAATTCAGAACTTACCATAATACACTTTAAATTTACAAAAAAAAAAAAACAAAAAAGACTGAACATAGTGTGCACACACAAACTGCCCTGATAAAACCAGTTTATTTTAAATAGAAAGCGTTGGTGAAGTTTTCGAAAACCCGCGTACCTTTCATTTGCGACTGTTGTAATAATTTTGTGTATGCAAACAATCAAAGAAACAAATCCCTCCTACCCCATAGTAGAAAATTTCTAAAAAATATACTTGTTTTAGAAGATCAGAAAATCTTTATTCCTGATTTTGGGGAAAATGTTATTCTTTAGAAGAGTTTCTGTATTCAAACATCTACAAAGAACCTTGAACTCATTTTATCGCCAAAATAAAATATTGGTTATTATATTAAATACTAGCGGACCCGCAAGGCAATTGTCCTGCCACAGACCTCGCTCGCAAAATATATTTTTTCGTGCTAAACGGCTTCACCGATTTTGATGGAAAATATTTTTTTTTGTAGTTATGGGGTCACTATGAATATTGCTCAGATTTTCTTTTTTTAATCTGGGTCTCGACAACAGCGCCGCCTACCGGGCACAACTGTAGGTGACCCCATCAGAAATTTTTTTTTCTTCAAAATCGGTCAAGCCTTTTAGAAGGAGAAGAATTACGAACACACGCACACCGGATTTTTATATATATTACAAATAAACTTTCCATCTACGAATAAACTTCCGAATAAATTATTCGTCGAATAAATAAAAAAATACGCATCAAAAAATAACAGCTAGAACAATTACTATCATTTGAGTTATGATTTCGATGCGATATTTTTCATCTACTCGGTGAATAATTTATTCGGTATTTTATTCGTAGATGAAAAGATCGGCCCTTAACATATTAAAGTTTATTTTTAAACGCTTTAATTTCTTTTCTTTCGTTGTTTTTAAATAAATATTTTTTTTAACCATAAATGATAAAATGATATAAAGATTGATTTTAGGTATTTCAATTTAAGCGTGCATTACACATTAGTTTTTTTTTTCAAGCGACTTTAAAAGTTTTCTCTCTTGTCCACTTGTCACGTAAAACTTTCAACAACTGTTATATGCGGTACTATCTCTTAAAAATTAGTACATTACTACTTTTACTGTACTACTAATTAAGCGAAGTGACAAGTAACTGTCACATGCATTTATGTTTATGTTTTTGATATTAATTTCTTCCGGTTTCAATGAACGAAAGTTTTACTTGCATTAGCTATGTTGCTGATGATCAGTCAACAGACAACTGCAAGGGATCGTCGAGTCGGCTTATAGTGAACTTGATCATATACTTATATAGACTGATAGGTTAATTTATGAAGACAATTTGAAGTCACTTGAAAAGAAAAACTTCATGGTGTAATGCACGCATTTTTCTCTAAAATCAGAAATATATAGGTATATATATATATATATATATATATATATATATATATATATATATTTGTTTATAGACACGCTGTAGGTATACATACAGGTTGTCTACTTTTTTCGTAGGACATAAGAAATACAATGTTACATTTTTCATTTGGCGACAACTTGTTCGATATGTATTGCAGAACAAAAGTGTAAATACAAAGAAAGATTCAGAAACTAAACTTGCACCAAATGAGTTTTAATTAATTATAAAATCCATTTCAGTTATGAGATACACGTAAAATAAAATTTATGATTTTTAGCTATTTAGTACCGTAGTGAACAAAGCATAAAATTCAAGCAGTTCGCGTTCCTTTTTGGAAACTGGCAATTGCGTGGCAGTCCACTCTTTGGTTGTTCGACACATTCCAGAAGTTCCAGCTATTCCAGGTACGTTTCAATTCGAAATTTCCTTGTTTTTCCACTAAAAATGTTACGCAAGTGCCTTCCAGAAAAATCTGGGCCCTTAACCTGACAGAATGCACCTTTGTGGAGATCTAGATAGCACGAGTTAAATAAATAAAAAAACTTCATTACCATTTGGTAAAATAAAGATTCTATTCTGGTACGACAATTACAATAATGACATTCATAAAAGCATAGAGTACTACATGTACTAACTAAATGTACTACATTAATAAATTTAGGCTTATTTGGAACAGTGTTTATTTCTGAACATTATTTGTGTTGACACTTTTGTTCTAAAATTCCTAAGGAACGAATTATCGCCTAAAGAAAATTTCAACATTGTATTTCCTATGCCCTATGAAAAAGTAGACACCCGGTATATATATATATATATATATATATATATATATATATATATATATATACATATTATACAATATTTTTTAAGTAATATAAATAAAATGAGCTGTTATTTTTTATATTTACTTCGTCACACACACAAAAAAGAAAAATTTAAAATTCTTTGCGTACTCTTGGGGATACGCGACCCACACTTTGGGAAACACTTCTTTATATGACCCCCTACCCTGGCTACTTTCAGGTTTCTTTGGGATTGTAATATTGTTTTACATAATACCTATTCCTTTTTGACGTAGTGCTATCCGGTGGGAACAGCATGACAGCACATGTATGCAGCGGAAGCCAGATGAAAGGTGAAAAATACGGTACCTACCTACTGGCTTTAATCTCCATGATATGCGCAATCGATAGTATATTTCACACATGTTTCTCTTTTTAGTCACACAATTATACAATTAGTTAGTAACTAGCGTCGACCCCCGCCTACGGCGGGTGTCTCAGCTAGGGCTCCGCCATCTCTGAAAATTTCATAAAACTTATGTAGTTACAATAATATAATAGGAAAAGGGTGATTAGCACACAACACAATATGGCATAATTCTTCCAGTTATAATAATTAATCTCGTCTCTTTGAGGCCTTTCTATAGCGACTAAATAAGTGAATTTTAAAACAAATTTAAATCAAATACACCTTTCACTAATATTTGTTCATAAAATACAGATCTTTGTCAAACATGTCCAACTGGTCTGCAATTAAAATTATATTAAAAATTTCATTAAATTTGTAAAATTTTTCTTTAGAATAACTATTGTATTCAGAAGTATACCGAACAATACCGAATTATGCGATGCTAATGTTGGAACCGGCCGTAAATTTTTTATTGCAATTTTCTTAAATATTTTATTAGTTTTGAGAATGTTATTTAATTAAACATACTATATACTCTATAAAAATAGTTTCACAAAATATATATAAAATAGTCCGTGGTAAGGTAGATACAAAAAATAAATATATATATATATCATTGTTGTAATCCAGCGTTTGAAGCAGTTCAACCTGCCGCTTGCACACATGGGCCACTGGTATAAATTTGTTACTATTGATCGCATTAGAAAAATCTACATAATCCACATATTTTATTTTATTTTCATGTCCCGTAATTATTATAACACCTACAACAAATATTTCAAAATGAAGACAACTAACAAATTCAATCATACACCAAGCACCTGAACGTTGCAGATCAAATTTGATATACGTCAAAATATGAAAACCTTTTCAACTACCTTTAATTCTTGAAATTTCTTCTATAAATGTTTTCGCTATTTCATGTTAAAAATATCAGTGTAATACACATTTCAATATACCTATTATGTTTCTGTAGAATATGGTGATTGAATAACTTATTTAAGTTATTTTCGAAATATTGTAATTCATAATACTTGTATACAAAAACATAGCATGGAGCATATATCACACATTTCAACAAAATTTGTCAGAATGGGATCGCCCTGTCTTCAAAATATGATTGGTTTCACTTTATTTTATGCATTTCTTACTTATTTCTAACTATTCTTGTCATTGGACTATGGAATAAGGTAATTTATGTTTAACCTACAAAATAAAATGTATTAAAACTCGAAATACTTGCATTGCATTGGCAGTGCCCTGTGCACATAACTTACCATTTAAAACTTGTATCAAAGAATACAACAATGCATTGATTACTCTAAACACTGATTACAACAAAGAATTATTAAAATCTCAACCATCTATCATTGACTTTTGCCTGAAGAATAACCACATATAATGAAATTATTGGACTTTATTACTTCCTTGCGGTGAATTCTAGGCATTTCGGAATTTTTCAACTTTTGTAGAAACGTTTTTTTAAATGATTTTTTTATAAATTTAGAAAATATTTAACATATTTGCGCATTTATTGTAAACATAAATAAATTTACGAAAATTTTCCAGCATGTCTGCAATTAATGCAATTTATATTTAAAATTTCAAACTAAATTGTCAAAAATGACAAGTAGTTATTCATTTTCCTTATTCAAACGGATGTACAATCAAAGCGAAAATTTTTATTTAAAATTATTTTCATTTTCTTTAAATTGACTTTTTTAAAAATTTACAAATTTATAAGTATATTTGTTGATTTATTCTAAACACAAATAAATTTACAAAAATTGTCCAGCTTGTCTACAATTAATGTAATTGATATATTAAATTTCAAACTGATCTGTCAAAAATGACAAGTATTCATTCATTTATTGAAAATACGTGATCGTAAAACAGTAAAATTCCACAGGTTACTTGGATACTTGAAAAATTTCGCCTTTTTTGGCCATTTTAAAGGACAAAATGAAGTAAAATAAAAAATCTGCTCCGAAAAGGCACTAAACGAAAACATATAGTATTTAACAGTGAACGTTTCATGTAAATCGATTACTCCGTCTAGGCTGTAAAAATGAGCAACTGCCTGTGATGAAAACATTGAAAATACGTTATGCTGTTTAGTATATATGATGTTTGAGCTATTTCTATATCATTTCTGTTTTTTGATACTATTCAAATAAAACGTGTTCCTCGAAATAATTAAATATATTTAAATTATTTAAATTATATCTTTATTTATAAATTAAATATTTTCAACAATTTTCTAACAAATATTGACTACAATTTGCTCGTAAGCTTAAGTTTTTCAATCACGTGTAGGCTTCATGGCTTACGACAGTACAATACATCAAAGGGAAAACTTGTCTTACACAGCTAACTTCATTGGGATTTGTGTTTATTTGATGTTTTTGTATTTCAAATATACGGATAAAACCAAACACTACTTGGTTGGCTACAAATTTATCTCTTTCGAGATGTTGTAACTTTCATCGTTAATAATTTTAAAATATATTCGCTCTTTTTTTAAGTTATATTGAAACTGCCATATATAGCAACAGCCTTGGTTGCCAATTGCATGTGCGTCGTAGATTAAAGCATTTCATCGGAACCGTACACGCAAATCTTTCATGTCGTAAAATTTAAGAATATGGAGACGAATGGATTTACTTTCTTTTATATGAAAATCACAGTCGTAAAGACATTTATGGATTTCATTCTCGGGAACCAATAGGTAAGGAACACAATAGTTATTTTGCTACACATGATAACATAAGTATGTCAAATTATTAAATTTTTTGTTTCAGAATATTGATAGATGTTACGAAGCAACAAAAACATTCACCACGTAACAATTAACATCAACAATTACTTACTCGTATTTCTTCAAACTTGTGTTCATTGAAATTGCGCGACTTACTTCGCTCGTCGTTCAAACTTACATGCTCAACACCCAAACTATAACATTTACTCCTAATAACACAATGTACTATTATTCAAATTTGTTACAATGCCGGCAAGAGTTTGTAGCCCATGTGCGCAATAGTATATTACTATATGAGGAATTATTATAGCCTGCGGCTCGTAACGCAAATCATCAGCCGAAAAACAAGCAAAATAAGAAACTTTTAGTTTTGAATATCAATCTTGTTTTTTTATTCATGGACGATATCATTACATATGATTCATTTGTTTGCTACCGAAACATCACTAGTTATGTTTCGCGAAACACAACTTTGCAATGCAAATAACTGATATTATACGCTACAGATGTGCAGCTTCGGTTTCACGAGTAATATCTTGGATTATTAATCATAGCCCTAGCTTATATTTAATCAGAGAAAATAATGAATAAATATTAGTTGTGAAGCGGATTGAAAACGAGAACGTAACCTAAAGTACTGAACGCAACTCATCGAGTGTACTAACCTAAGTTTTGTTATATTAAATTGACAGTTATAACTACAGGCACGATTTAAAGCACAATTTTATTTAATAGAACGAAGTTTGAGTTTATTATAGTTATCTGTGCACGATTATAACACACTGGAAATGAAAATATGTCACGTGACATATGAATTGTATTCTCATATATAATACCGCACGTGTGTTCAGGTATTATCGAATATATTGTATTATTTTGGAATACCACGACTCCTCAGAAAGAGTGGTATTCTAAAATAATACGATGAGTGTATCAACACAATATATTCTGATTATTCTGGTATTCGTTAGGATTATACAATGTATAAAATTTGACATTTGCGATAAATAAAATAACGTGTTAATGGTGGTTGCTATGACGATGAGACCCAGTGAATATACAAAAGTGAAAATACAATTCATACATCACATGACATATTTTCAGCCAATCAACATTGAGAATCTCATTAGTTTCATGTGTACCGCAGCGATAATATTATGCAAATGAAATTATCACCTTGTTTTGCCGCACAGCCGGTTTTATATATTTAGAGGCCTAAGGCGGAAAAAATTAGAGGCCGAAATAAATACCTAATTTTTTTCCATCCTAGTTTCGCGGCTCCTCCTTCAAATTTTATTTTTAACGTACCTATTAAAATATACAAACAAGAGACACTCTTCATCTCTGACCCGCGGAGGGTTACCAAAACGGGAGCGCATGCGTCTTCCTAAAATTCAATGAGTGCTATCAAATTTCCAATCCCTCAAACTTGTCTAATGTTCATTTGTAAAATGTGCAACAATCTAAAATGACCGATTTAGAAAAGAGATGAACCAAAATGAGTTAATATTTATGAAAAGGTTCCATTAAAAATGCGTAGTGTGATTCGAGTTTGTCGGGCTTGAGTTCTGCGAGCTTAGGGCTTATTTAGAAAAAGCGCGAGCGAAGCGAGCTAACCTAAAAAAGAATTTTGGTTGGTATCTCTGCTAACTCAGCCATTTTAGATCGTTTCGAAACATTGGAAATTGGATAATACTTGTTGAATTTTAGGCACGCTCACAACCTTCAACCAAAACTATATTTCACGAGCGGTATAAAGTTAATATTATCAATTTACTGGTAAACGTAAATGATATTCCCTATATTCCTCTAACTTAGTGACGTTACCGTTGTAAAAGTACGTAATTAAGTGGCGTGAATTTAAATTATACATTCAAAATGAAATTATTTAACGCAGAATACATATGAAAATGATATTTCGTTTTGTATAGTATCCATCGAATTTTTAGAGGCCGCTCAAATTCGGAGGCCTAGGGCAGTCGCCCAATCCGCCTTATGGCAAAACCGGCCCTATGTTTTGGTCTGTTGCTAAGGATAAATTTTGACGGATGGAAGTAAATTTTTTAATTTAAAGTATAAAAATGTGTTATAATCGTTACCAGGTAACTGTAATAAGCTCTAACTTTGTTTAATTAAATAAAATAGTGCTTAAAATCGTATATGTAGATATAAATGCCAGTTTTAATACAATAAAATTTTATAAGAAATAATTATTCATTATATTCTCTGATTAAATATAAGCTCGTGATATGATTAATAATCGAAGATATTGCTCGTGGAACCGAAGCTCCACATTTCACTCGTCCTACGAACTCGTGATACCTGCAGCGTCGGTTCCACTCGAAAATATCATCGATAATAATCATATCAATTATTGTTATATTACCTGCGAATATACCACGACGTCATCAAGGGTAGGTATATTTGCTTATCAGTACATGCTTACTAAGTAAAATTCTCAAACACCATTGGCTGAATTAATTATAAATTGTATAATCACATAAATATAAAGCTGTACGCAATATGTTGTTATATTACTAAAGCGAACTGTTTTTTTTTTAATTTGTCAAATAAATGTAAAAAAACAAATAAACATATCTTGAATTGAATTATTCGCATGTATAAAGCTATAGAATACCAGTAAAGTAAAAAAACTTATAAATATCTTGCTTCTGCGACTAATTATCCGAAAAAATATGCCTTCAAAATGTTCAAAATTTGCATATAAATGTTAGATTCAATTTAATCGCTACTTAACAGCTAGGAGCTGTTTAATCACTTATTTTAAATGTACAACAAATTTTTAAATAGTGAAATAAATAGTAGAAATAAATAATACGGATGAAAATAAATGTGTTATTAGTGTGAAAGTGGAAATAAATAAATAATGATTGCTAGGTATAATTAAACTTTTGCGTAATCCTTTCAACTTCACCAAACCCGTAGTAACGAGCAAAACGTTACAAAATAGCTTTAAATATTCAAATTCAACGTTCCTTAAAATATTATAGTACAACTAAACAGTAATGTTTGGTATTATATTTATGTGACATTAGTTTACATCCACATGAAATAATATTTTGGAAATTTGTTGGAAGGCATTCAGAACTGGTAATTTAATAATGTTTCGACAGTCACCTGCAGGTGTTTGCCGGTAACAAGTTGGAAAAACAACCACATGGGGATAATTGATTTAGAACAATCAACGCGCGTAATTGCGACAGGTGTTTCTGGTTTGTTAGCGATTTCATTTGTTTGCGATAGTGAATAAAAGATAGATAAGTAGATTGGTTTGAAAATGAAATATTTTGCACATTGCTCATAAAATTGTAAGATGTTATATTGGTAATTATAATTTGAAAACATGTAATTCATTTGTCAAAATCTTTGAATAAAAATAAAAGAAAAAAATACTACATTATATTTGGGTATGAAAGGGTAATAAATCAGTCCATCAGAGACATTCCAGTGGCGCGCAGATAATTATTTGCTTAGGGATAGTCAATAAAACTTAATTAAATGGAGACCTACCGATAAATCACTTAAACTTAAATATGTTCATTATGTTACTGACGATATGGCAGCAAATCACGGTAATACGGTACGTTGTTTACCGACGTGTCATTGCAGTTGCAATCTAATTGAATTAGTATAGGCTCAAGTGAAGGTTGAAGGAGCGCGGATCATAACCACTTTTAAATTGTGTCCCATCTACGTCAATGTTACGGTCCAAAACGGATTATCAGAACGTTTACAAAAACCATTTTGAAAAAAAATGCATGCGTTTATGAGGAATATTGCTTAAAACGTGTTCAATAGTATTTTCTACGTATATTTAGACTAGACCTAGACCTGTTTATTCGAAATTGTTAAGCAATTTGGCCAAAAAATATTTCATGTACATGTATAATAAAATTAATTTAAATTATACCCCAGGATAAGATGGTCAAAAGTGCCCTTGAACCAAACGACATGGCGCAACTGTCCACATATTTAGGATTTAAAAAATTCAACTGTCGCCTTCCCACTCTTTAATAAGTAAAAAAATTTGGTTTTTTAGAAATAAATTTTTATATTACAATTATTTAATCGAATCTACTTGGGAGTACTTCATAACAGTAAAATGACCGAATAGACATAAAAAATATATATTTTTTTTTTCGATGAAAATAGAACTACATTTTTAAGAAGAAAGAAAAAGAACCAAACCTGCACCCCTCACCTTATAGAAGATAGGACCTTTTTTCTGTTTTTTTATTTTTCTCTAAAAATCATGCTTTGTTCTTAATAATATAGTTTCATTTTCACCGAAAAATTATATTTAGGATGTATATTCGGTCATTTTACAGACACGAAGTATTCCCAAGTGGCCAAGTGGATCCGATTGCGAAATCACAATACAAAAAATTATTTCAAAAAAACCGATTTTTTACTTATCTAACAGGATGAAGGCGATAGGCAGTAATTAAGTAGATGACAAATTATTTTATTAGCTCTTAATATGTGGAGAGTGTCGCCATGACGTTTGGTTCAAGGGCATTTTTAACTATCTTATCACGTCTTCACGTCCACCGATTTCACCCATTGTATAATAGTACTAAGACTACTAAGTGAATTACTAACAATTTTTTATAATATATTTTATGTTAATTTAAATGTAACTTGACCACCAAAAATATATATTTTTTACGCCATTAGTTAGACAATGAAAATGTGTACCTGAATATTTTTAAAACAATTTTTCAAATATGCGATAGTTTAGAAATTGTTAAAAGTTTATTAACCAACAAAATATGTTTTTGTCCATATCTAGTAACCGATACATTATTTTCGAGAAATCTAAAACATTAAATTGGCCCACCAATGTAACGACTTTTGTCAAATTAAACCGAAGTTATAATGATGGGCCTCAAAATAAAAAAAATTATATTAGAGAGCCCGTAAAAAAAATGTACGTACCTCATAAAACGATTTTTATAAAAATAAGTAATACCGAAGATAAAGGTCGGAAAAAAGCGATTTTCAAATGGGTTTTTATAAACAATCCAACAGTATGTTGTGTTACTAAGAGTAAAATGTGATACTTTGTGTGCTTCCCTTGTAATAACCTAACTTCTTTCGCTTGTAAAAACACATTTTAAAATCGCCTTTTTGCGACCTTTATCGCTCTTGAGGCATCCCCTTTTAAATGGCAAATTAAGTTAGTTTCCCTTACTTTTATTCAGGATGTTTCTTTTGAAACAACCAGCACTTTTTTGGGCGAACTAATGACTAGAGAAAAATGTTATGTACAAAAATTGGGTTAATTTTCTATTTGTTATTTTTATTAAATAGAGCCGTTTTTTCTGGTCGTTTTTTTGTACATAATATTTTTCTCTAAAGTCATTAGATCGCCAAGAAAAGCGTAGGTTGTTTTAAAGGACACACCCTGTATAATTTAAGATCTTTTTATAAGGTACATAACTTTTTTCACGGACATCCTAATACATAGGTATGTACCATATTTAAAAAAATTAATTTTTGTTCAATAACCCACATAACTGCAATATTATAATAGTATTATTGTTAATCAATAATGTTGTTCATTGTTTTACTAAAAACATAAGAATTCTAGTAATTTGAATCTATTTACAAGTTTGCCAACAAAATTATTAATTGCTGATTGATAACTAGTATTACAATTGATTTAAATTTGAAAAACCAACCAATATAAGAAGTTTAATTTTTAATATTAATTATTTATAAAGACAGAACAATAATTGGAATGAAATATGTCTATTATAAAAATAATGAGTGATTATAATAATTTAGTGTGTAATATATTTTGAAAAGGTTTGAAATCAGCTTCAATAATAATCTCCACAACTAACAAAGAAATGAAAACAGATAAATTAAGAATAGAAACAGGAAAGAGAGCCGTTAATTATGAAGAAAAAGTGAGAGTTTCGGAAAATACATTACTACAGGCATGCTGGAAATCAATAAAACGTTCAAATGAAGAAAAATAAAATTTCACGAAATGGGGAATAACAAGAAACGCATATTATGAAAGAAATGGATTGTCAGTCTTAGAAATAGAGAGAAAGAGACAAAATTAAGAAACTGTAATAGAAACATTGAAAAACAAAGACAGAGACATTCAAAAACAAGAACAAGTCAACAAAATTCAAGAAACTAAATATAACCCACGGTACAAGAATATACAGATACTACATATTCCAAGATATTTATTAAAAGTTATAAATGTCACTGCAATAGTACGATTTAGATGCGGCAATGAGGAAAGAAGTAACATGTACTGGTTGTCAGCAGAAGAAAAGAGATGTAGATTATTTGGCAGAGAAGAGGAATCTGTAGAACATTTAAGACTGTATTGCAGAGGGACGGAAAGAGAAAGAAGGGATGAAATTTACTTATTAAATGACCAAGGAAAGGAAAAGACTGGATGGAAAAAAAAAGAAGAAAACGTATAATATAGTTTGTTTGTTTTTTAGGTTAACTCATATAATGCAATCACCATAGAAATAAGATGTAAAAATTTGTATAGATTCTAGACCGAAAGGCATGAATAAATAAATAAACTAACTCAAAAAATATTGAGTGATTATAATCATTTAGAACGTAATATATTTTGAAAAGGTTTGAAATAAGCTTCAATAATCTCCAAATCTAACAAATTTTGGAAAAAATTCGGCGCGTAAATTGAATTCTGTGGCTACTTGTCCGTTCAATTTGGTAAGTGCCGTGATTGGACACAATGGGTTAACATTTTTGATATTATTAATATTTAAAAAATAATAATTCAATGACCTAACCTAACCTAACCTAACCTGTCAAAACTATGTTCGTTTCAAAAGTGAAGAAAGATAAATCTTTAATTCCAATTATCTTCTTTCAACAAAATAGTTTTTTAACCGAATGATGCAGGATGTACAGGAAACAACTTATATAGCAAGAGTGGCAAACCACTTTTAATTAATACTACAGTTTATATTTTCTAAAAATGTGGAGAGAGCATCAAAAAGAGAACCATTTAAATGAGGATCTACCTTAAAATACGTTTACTTAATTACTATAAAGCTTGGTATATATATATTAAGCTTACCATTATTTTCACCAACTATAATAATAAATGATTATTTAGAGGTATATACTTCCAGGAATAGGTCAAGTTATTTATGTTTTGCTTCTTATATTTAACGAATTATTTTAGAAAATAATATGTCAATTTTACTTATTCTACTAGTTCCTGTTGATCGCAAATTTTTAAATGCCTCTCTTTTTGGCACGATTTCTTTTCTGCAGATCTTCATTATTGTATAACATAATTACATACAGTATTCCACAATAGTTTTTGGACATATTTATTAAAATTAAACTTTTCAATGGTCGCCATAGGAGGCACCATCGTGCGCGTAGTGGTTGAAAGCCTACACAGTAGAGATGGGCACACCGGTCTAATATATACTGAGTGATGATCCAGCTCTTTTCGTTCACTGAAATAACCCGTTCAAATCGAACGAGTCGTTCGCGAACGATACATCTCTACATACAGGTAAGGTACTGGTAAGTACCGACTGGGGAGCAGGGACTGCTCGGGCACTAACAATGCAGAACCAGTAGGTATTTAGATGGTGTCTATGTTTGTACGAACATCAAAAATTTACTTTTACTTGACTATGAAAGGGCGACTATTGAAAACTAAATTACTAGTACGTTTACAGTTTAAGAACAAATCTACTTCACTTTCGATTATTGACTTGTCCTTCAATTGTTGACAGCCAGTAATTTGTGTGATTATATTAAAATTTGTAGATAATTATCAGGTAAATAATTTATTTAACTGCGTTAAAATTTTCAATTCTAGTACTTATATTATTTATAAAAAAAGTCATAGACAGTAATTTGAAATTAAAGATTAAATATTAACGTGATTGAATTTAATATGACGACAGTGCAAAGCAATCACAGTTTTGGATGCAATATATTTTGAGGAAATAACAGTTTAAATTTTTCAAATTACGGAGGAATTTAATGTTACTAACGATTAAATAAGTCGTTATGTTTTTACACACGAATCTTTCAAAGTCATTTATATGAGTCAAGTCTGATTTATTTCATACTTAACTTTAGGACGAAAAGTAGTTCGATAGTGTTTGCACAGTGGCAACAGTCGCTTTTTCAAAGTAAAAGTCAAATCAAAGTACTTTTTTGCCCTACGTGTAAACGTAATCAGTGTAACGTTTTATTCCCTACTCTGGTAAAGTGAAGTTGAAAGAATGACACGAAAGGTGAATTATAACTCACAAAAATTATTTATCTATATCCACGTTTTTATTCAACATACTAAAATATTAATAACTGCATTTATTTACCCTCGAGTTATTTATTTCAACTGTATAATTTATCATTGCATATTCGATATTAATCTAAACTCGTTGACGGTTCTAGAGAAGTTATAATAAAAGTACATTCGACCCTGGAAGGTAATTGCGTTCTACTGTAGGATTTTAATTCATATTCGGAAATGATTAACTTCTTTGTCTTCGCATTTGGTTATATTTCAAAAACTTCCTGAAATATTTCTAGTATTAGGAGGTTTCTGAGAAAAGAAATAATTTTCAATGTGTGACATTTAGGAAGCAGGTTAGCTTTCGGATACAATAATGCGAAAACACTGCTGTAATCAAATGACTAAACGTTGGGGATAGCAACGCCGATTTCCGAAAGTGTAACCTTGGTCCGGAAATGAACACGTCATTACAAAATACAAGTAAAAATTCAAGATTGTTCATTACAGTTGTAGGTTCGCGTAAATTGCAGTACAAAAACACAGTCCTTTAATTCACCCAGGAAATACAATTTATTTATAATTGGCTATTTGATACCATACAACTATAAAAAACATTAACATAATTTTACAATGTTTATTTTCACTTGTCACTACTGTTTAAGGTGTCTTAATAAATTTCCATAAGACTGACTGTATAGGTAAAATCGGTTTATGTTATTTGTTATTTAATACATATGTAAAAAAGACAAAATGTTTAACTATTGGTATGGTAAAGGAAGTAGAGGAATCATGTTTAAAACGAAGATGATATTTTCAGAGGTAATATTCTATAATATTAACATTTATTAAGTAGCAAAAAGATAACACATGCACACTAATACATAAATAATTAATATGCATAAAAATATTAAAATTTCGATTTAATATAGTCTTTGATATTAATAAACAGTTTTAATCTTTACTTAAACCTACCTTCATAATCAGCGTATATTTTTGTTATTTGGTAAATTATTAAACTCAATTAATCTGTTCTGAAATACTTTTGTACAACTGGTATTTTTTTTTTGTAGTATGTTTTTACCTTGTATTATATCTATGTATATCTTGCACCGCTATTAATTTTTTTTAATAAAATGATAACAGTCCGTAAAAATAAGATAATTTACACGATATAACAAAAAAATGGAAAAAAAATTCCCATATTTTCATTGCACTTTTTTTACTCATAAATTTTTTTTCAATACTTTTCATCTTGATTTCCATAGTAGCGTTCTGTGTAATTAATAAAAAAAACATTAGTGAAAATTACAAACAAATGAAAAGCACGAAAATTTCTTCGTGAAGAACTCAACTGAGCTTCCGACAATCATTCTACGACGTTACAATACGCCGATCGGATAGCGCGGCGGCGGCGGGGCGACAATTCGCATCTCGAACCTTCGTTTTTATTTAATGAATGTTTGTAATGGGGTAATGGGGCTATGACTTGACGGCTGGTAACCACATTTCATACGCAAAAATATATCACCTACCGAGATCTGCGTAAGCAGAGTGCCACACTCTTAATGGGTAAAAGGCGTGATGATATATTTATTTATTTAGGTATGGTGCACAGTTCTCGGGATGGTGATCTGCGGTCTGCACAGTTATTTGGCGACTCTAACGCAAACTGTGCACAGTGTGAACCATGTGATGCTGCTTGCGGGAAGGTAGCACCTCCACTACGAGATATGACAAATCTCTAGTGCCGTTTAGTGCATATGATTCATTCAAGGCGACTGCACAGTTAGTGCACATGTTAATAGTGTAACTTATTTGAACTGTGCAGGCAGCTCAAAATAAGATGATAATTTGTAACGCTGCCTTATGCATGCACTGCTTCCTTCTTCGTGCATACGTTTTCTTCTAACACCGCTTTATTCACCGTACGAAAGTTCGTTGTCCTAATGCAGCGCTTAAAGGCAGCGTTAGAATTTTCGAGTGTTGCAATGTTACCCATAAACATGTAACTAAGGAGATTCTCAGTGGTGATTGGTTGAAAATGTCACCTTATACGAGTATATGTATTATATTCTCGCGGAAATACATGTTTTGTGTTGTGGTTCATTTGATCTTTTCTCTATGACTTGTGTGAATTTTTCGATTTCCGCATGTTCAATTACTCATGAACAGTAAAAAATAGCGTTACGAGACATTATAATTAAAAGTTTTATTATCAGAGATAAGTTGATTTTGATAATAATTACTACACTGGAAATGAAAACAATTCAATATATATTATTAATATTAACTGTGACACTTTGAGAAAATATTTTAAATGAAAAATTTTGGAAATAATATTCGAAATAATAAGTTATTTGCAATTTTCTTAAATATATTTTCATTAAAATAAAAACTAAATACATCATAATAATCATAATTTATATGAATACAAAAATACTAAAACTGAAACATTTGTTCTATTTGATAAATTTTCGAATATACACAATAAAAACTACACAAAAATATTTGATATATAGCTGCGTCCAAATGATGAATGATTACAGAATGGAATTGTTCCGAAACGACTGTTAACATATCGCAAAGCTCAATGAATAAGGCACATTCCACATTGCTTATCCAACTCAACAGCAGTCGTTATTGTTAACTGGGCACACTTTCATATTTTATTCGTGTTACAAATTTAGTTTGTTCCATCTGCTTTCAACTTGTAAATTCTCAACTAAGAGTCCGTAGGCTGAAGAGTAAGTTGGTTTGAGTTGAACCGCAACTCACAAGTCCAGTTTCCCTGGGTAGTTGATAGTTTGCGAGTGTTTACATGAAGTGGAGAGAATCGTTGTCGCTAGGCTCTACAGTTGCTGTGGTCATTATTCCAAAAAAAAGTAATAAGGCATTGATTGTATTAGCTAGGTACTGCATATATTTATTTTGTATAGCACAAATTATATAGCTATTCCAGGGTTTATTTGAAAAATGTATTGGCCTGATATCGATCCAGCCACATTCCAACATTGTGAGACGCTTCTTTAGTCTTTCAATCGGAATACATTTAATCACATCCCGTATTATAATCAGCTTAGTTATCCATAGATTGTACACGTTCTGGTTCTACTATTACAAAATTAGCTTATTAAATAATTTGGTTAAAGTTACTGAATCATTATACTAGTATTAGTTAAAAATATAAATGCATTAATACCTTATAGAGATCGATAGTTATTACTAAAATGTTACTGGAATGTAAGAAACATAATGAGTTTTGAAGGGTTTTATACGAGTTGAAATTACATACGAATCAATAATTATTTTTTTTTAAATACTTAGTTCTAGTTCCATATAACATAACTAAATTAGGTGGCTGGTCACAACTTTCTTAACCTGAAAATTCTGTTCTTGACACGTCAGTAAGCTGGAACAATGGAAAGGTCGCACAAATCGCGGGAAGCCGAATTTTTTATACTGCAACCACTATTTATTTATTTATTAATCTACCCAACAGGATACAAAATTGCAATTATAAGACGATTATATTACAAGATAAAGGATAAATTACAGAATTATAAAAATCAAGATAATAATAACTATGAGACTTAAGGATATACTTTACTCTTTGGTCCCCATTTCGTACTGAATTAACCTACAAAATCTTCGTTGTAAATTCAAATTAAATTCGTTTTAACCAATATAGAGTTTAGAAACTTAACAAATTATTTGTTTTTCAATAGCTGGGGATATGATGGTACTAACGAAAATGTGGTACATACGATATACCACAAAGCCGCAATAGAAGTGCAGTTTGAAACTGTGCTATAGCTCCTAGACCATTATTCATGAAAGGCTTCATACAAAATGTATATTTCAATAAAATTTTGTCCACAATTTCAGTAGTATTTACTTTTATAAAAAAAATCAGGCGAATTCTGATCAAGAAACAATTTTGTAAATTTTCAAATTGAATGGAATTTGAATTATTTCTGCTACAAGTAATTGTAATACACTTTGAAATACTGAAATATGTAAATGTAATATTCAATATTGAAAATGAAATTCTTATTAATATGTGCACATTTACCAATATCTTGCATGCGTACGGTCAGTTATTTTAAGATTCAACAAAAGATTCACGAGCTTAGAAGCTACATCATCACAGGGGCCCAATAGCACTGAAGTATTATTTTCAATTCTGCTTGTTATATACAAATTTCTTGAGAAAATTATACGAGTTTCTACATTTTTCCTGTGACCTTCTTCACAGTTCATTTTGCGCCCGAAGAAGCTGGGCCCTACAATTTAGCACGGAATTAATACATCAATCAACTTTTCTCTTCTTTAGTGGTAATTTAGTTGTTCAATTGCCTGAATGGCTTCTGAATCCAATTATAAGAGTTCTTTGATGCTGCAAAATATTCTTGTAAGATATTACACAAATTCAAGAAATGCGGCATTTTTATTAACATTTTAAGACAAAATTAATTCAAAGTAAAAAAGTATTATTGAATGAAGCGTGGATGTAATGGACAGAAAAATTTAAATATTTATAATATGACAAGGAAAGTGCTAGAGTTCATTGAAAATACTTTATTTAAGAGGTGACTAATGTCATTTAAAAATCCACATAACATTGTTAATAAGTTAGGTAAAACAAAGTTGAAATAAGATAATGCACCGTTATAGATACATACTCTAGTCTCAAACTAACCTGCACGCAAAATAAAGCATAGTATTTTGACTGAGCTCAAGCAGTTTCCTTGTTTTTCATAAATTTACCAGTCAAGAGTTATTCATAAAAATTAATTACGAACATTAAAACCAAATGCAGAAAGCTGAAGAAATAAACTGTGAACAATGAAACGTAACATCGACATCAAAATGGTAGATAGTAGTTGATGTTAGCGACTGTTGTTCAAGGTCCTAATCAGTTTTTAAGTTCCATTTTAAACTCTTTAATGTTAACCGCGCGACGATCCGCTCTGAACATGTACGGAAGAGCATCAATAAGGATCGAAGAGCTCTTCGATGAAGCAGCAATACGCACCCGAATTTCTAAATTCTTAATTTCATCAAGGACGAATACAGCGAATTTCTCTGTCATAAAAGATTAACATAAAACGAGACACAAAAGATACGTCTGAAATGACGCATGTTTGTTTCATTGATGTTCTTCGATGTAAATAGAACAGCCTCTATCGAGCTCATCGTTCCCCTTTGATGCTCTTCCACCAGTGTGCCATAGACATTATAATTTTGATAATACGTATATTGTTATTCAAGTTTGTTAGAATGAAGGAAGCATTAATAATGTATTGTGTTATTAGGAATAAATGTGATCCTTTGGGTGCCGAGCATGTAAGTTTGACTCCGCTAGCGTGACGCCATGACGCCATTTTGATTATGGTAGGTTATTTATTTCTAAATTAACACTGTTTATTATACCTGTGAGGTTAGTACATTAATATTTCAATACAACCGTGAACAACTTGCATCCAAAAAAATTTCTCATATTTAGGCAATATATGTAATAAACTGTTAAGCAAAGTTTGTTTTTGATAGGTTATAATCTCTTACTACCGTGGCAGTAGTGTAATTTTTATATAAACATATAAATAGTAAATTCGCTTACTGTTTTTATCTGAAATAATTATATTGGTGTGTTATTTTTATTTTAAACCTAACAAATTTGCCTGTTCTGGTGTTTTGTGATGGCTTCAACAAAACACATGCTCCAGCTTACTTCCATCGTAATTTTTTTTTCTGATATTAACGAAAGAAGATTAATAGAAACAGGAAAAAATGTAGTAGAATCAAAGCACATTGAGAGCTTCCAGTTCATAGTAAATACAGATAATTTGCAAGTATTTGTTTCACTGTAATGCTTACACGTGGGAGCAAAACACATAACCATGGCAATTATTCTAAAATAGGGTTTTATTATTTTTAAAAAAAGCATAAAATTGTATAGAGATGAAGTTAAAAACATTCCAAATAACCTCCAATTTAATCTCTCTTTTTAAGCATCAGGTGAATAAGAAATAGAAAATTGTACATGTGGTTTCATTTATTGGAGTTTGAGCCATTGGCTCCCTTGTTCCGAATTCATAGTTTAAGTGTTTATGATACGGGCTGCTATAGCCCTTCCGGTTTAATCCGGATGGCAGTCAGTGGTGATAATTTCTCTATGTGTCACTGAGAAAATGTTTCGGGCGCCGAACCCTGTACTGTGCCATCTCGTCGTAGTCGACTGACTGTCGTACGAGAATGTTTTCATGCACACTCATACCACCAAATACTTTGGTGGCTTGTGTGAGCATGAATTCAAGGACCGTTGTGACCTTTAGGTCGCGGTGAATACTGGCGTTGCGGACGTACCAAGGAGCGTTGGTTATTACCCTCAGGGCTCGGTTTTGAAAAACCTGAAGCTTTTTCATCTGCCGTGGAGTAGCGCAGCCCCATGCTGGTGCCGCGTACAGCAGTTGAGGTCTGATGATGGTCTTGTAGACCCTCAACTTATTAGCGAGCGATAGTTCACTCTTTCGTCCGATCAGCGGCAACAGCTGCATCATGGTTCGCTTCGCTTTCTGCACGGCAGATTGAATGTGGCTATGGAAATTAGCCCGTTGGTCTATGATCGCTCCAAGGTACGTTACCTTGTCGCGCCAGGGTATCGGACGCCCGAACATCACCAGACTGCCATGCGGTTTGAGCCGCCTCCTCGTGATGAGGATGGCAGTGCTCTTGTCCGGATTCACAGTTACCCTCCACTTGATGCACCAGCGCTCCACAGCATTGACTGCTTGTTGGAGTCGCTTTGTCACAAGTTTCGGGCTGTGGCTCTGGCTAAGCAAGGCCGTATCATCTGCGTATTGCGCAAGGCTAGTGTTGTCCTCCATCTTCGGCATGTCACTGACGAAGATGTTGAAGAGGAGTGGTGAGATCACCGAACCTTGCGCTACGCCCGCTGTCGCTGTTTTTTCGTTGGAGAGCGCTCCGTCGAACCTAACCCGAAACTTCCTCCGACTGAGGTAAGATTCAATAACTTGCACCAAGTACAGTGGATACTTGAGCTGCAGCAGCTTCGCTAGGAGCCCTCTGTGCCACACTTTATCAAACGCTTTGGCTACGTCCAAGAACACACCACCGGTGGCCATCTTCTTGTTAAGCCCACTCGTAGCATATTCCACGACTCGCACTAGTTGGTGCGTGGTGGAATGCTTATCCCTAAAGCCGAACTGTTCCGGAGGAATTATATTGTTGTCGACCGTGTGCTGCAGAAGCAGCTCATGAAGAACCTTCTCGGCCACTTTGGCCAGCAGGTTCAACAGGCTGATTGGTCTGTGATTCTCCGGAAACTTGGCATCTTTGCCTGGCTTCGGGATGGTGATAACAGTGGCTTGTTTCCAAGAAGATGGAAAGTGTCTCAGACGTAGTGTAGCATTGATTATGTTTGTCAGTGCGACAACAGCTCTGGGTGGCAGAGCTCTAAGCGCAGCGCCTGGAATCCCGTCAGGGCCAGGCGCTTTGCGGATTTTAGTCTGCTGCAGAAAGTGTGCAACTTTCTTGGGCGTGGTAAATTTTATCGGCGAGTGCTGGGTTTCTCGCATTTTCCTGGCAACTTTACGATTTGTGCTGATGATGAAATCAAGATCAGCATGTTCGTAGTTGGGCGAACATTGGCGCTCGAGGCTCTCTGCAATAGCTTCGGCTTTATCTGAAGCCGTATATTGCAGACCTCCAGTGCTGTGAATCACTCGGGCTGGTGCCTTTTTGTGACGCAGCGCTTTGCTGAGACGCCAGAACTTGGTGTCTTCATCATCAGCTGATGCCAGGCATTTTTTCCAGCACTCGTTACGATGTTGACGGATCGCGTCTCGCAACTCAGTGGTAGCTCGGTTGTAGATCCTCTTGTCTTGAGGATCCCAACTCCGCTGCCAGTTTCGCCGAGCTAGCCTACGTTCCACGATGAGACGTAGAATTTCAGGGGGTAGTTTTGGACCTGGAGCCGTCCTGGTAGGGATGGTCTGGCTACAGGTGGTGATGGCTTGTTGGATCTTTTTAGTAAGATCATCAACAGCAGCCTCAAGCTGTTGCACGGAGATTATGGCTGGTAATGGACCTAAGTCTCTTTCCAGCACATCCGTGAACAGCTGCCAGTCAACCTTGCGGCTAGTGTTTGGCTGGTTGATGCTACACGCACCAAGCTCCAGGTCTAGCACTATGGGGTTGTGGTCCGATGACAGATCGTTAACTGTCTCTAACGTATAGTTACAGTTAACGCTCCGAAGCACGGCGATGTCGAGAATATCAGGGGCGTAACCCCTAGCGTCATAATATGTTGGCTCGTCCGGACCGACAACATCAAGCTGCTGTTGAGTAGCTACTCTGAGCAGGGATCTACCCCGCCCATTAGTTACTCTACTCTGCCATGCCGGATGTTTGGCATTGAAATCACCAGCCAGGATGACCGGCAGGTTGTCCTCGTTGAGGATGGACCTAATGTCATCTGGCTCTAGTGGTTTCGATGGCGAGTTGTAGCAGCTGACCACGCGAACGGGGCCCAGCCTTTCGGTGTTCACGACCACACCGCAAGTTTCCAAGTTAATTAGTCTTGGAGAATCAACGCCCGAGTGTTCGAGCGTCCTCCGGACAAAAACAGCGGTGCCGCCACCGTTTCCATCACGGTCTTGGCGGTGCGTCGTGTAGTTCCGAAGACTGCGCGTGTTGTGATGTGGCTTTAGGAACGTTTCCTGCACCAACACTATGTCGGCCCGGAGCCTATGACACAGCTCTTCGAGTTCGTTTAATTTCTCGTGAATGGAATTTGCATTCCACGAGACGATCCTCAGCTTGCTAGCGGGGTTTGTTCTAATTGCTGCCATTTGTAAAGGTAGCAAGTAGAGTAGGTAGCGTATTTAGCGCTAATTTCAGGAGGTCGCCAGTGTTTTTGACGCTGGACAGTTGCTGCACGAAGTCGAGCAAGCTGTTGCAGACAGCTTCCAGGTTTATGCCGGACAGCAAGTCTATCAGCCTGTTGAGGCTGCTGCTGTCGTTGGTGCTACTGGATTTGCTGCTGCTGATGGTTTTGCTGCCGTTTTTGCGGCCGCTTTTACCTTTAGCAGCAGCTGGCTTCTGCTTAGGCTTTTTGGCCTTGAGTTTAGCCGCTGATTTGCTAACAGTTGCAGTAGCTGTGGATGCAGCTTGTGCAGCGACTGGAATAGCAGTCAAAGTGATCGCTGGTGCAACAGCTGGAGCTGCTGCATTTGGTGCAGCAGCTGTAGCTGCTGCATTTGGTGCGGTGGCGGGAGTAGTGGCTTGTGAGTTTGTTGTTTGACCAACTGCGGCTGGTGCCGTGTTGGCAACAACTTTAGCGTAGGAGCGCTTGCTGTTGGCCTTTTTTAGATCAACAGCTTGCTGATACACTCTGCAGCCTCGGTAATTGGCAGTGTGCTGCTCATGACAATTAGCACATTTAGCGGTGTGCTGTTCGCGGTCTGTCTTTAGACACTCCTGAGTGGAGTGCATTTCACCACAACGAACGCATTTCCACGCCTTGTTGCAGCAGCTAGATGCATGTCCGAAGGACTGGCACCTATGACACTGCCCGGGAGCAGTAGATTTCCTCTTGGCTTCTACTGAAACCTTCAGAAAGAACAGATCAGTTAAATTAAAAATTGATCTGTTCGTCTCATTTTTTTCTAGTAGGACTGCTACTAAGTTCTGGGTTTTTCCCAGCCGGTACGCGTTTAAGGGTGAGAACCCTTTATCGCGCAATTCATTTATTATGTCTTCGATAGTCAAAGACTTTTCAATTCCGTGGATAACCACGTGTAGCGGTTTTTCCGACGGAAGTCTGAATGTAAAATATTCAGCCTGAGCTGCCGATAACAGCGACTGCAACTTTCTGTAGTCGCTCACTGTTTCAGGCTGGATTTTAATTCCGTCTTTAGTCGTTTTTGACGACTTTACACGGATGTTTGCCTGGCGAATTGCGTGTGCAGTCGCTTTCCACGAGCCCACGTTCGTGACGAAGATGGGCGGTGGAGTGCGCTGTTTGTTTGTTCCAGCTGGTGCTGGTGCTGGGGAGGAATCGGAGTTAGAAGATTGGCCCGAGGCCAACGTTTCGTTGTCTGTCAAGACTTCGAAACGGTTGCCTGTTGGCACTATCTGCGTGTCAATTTTTTGCTTTTTAGCATTGTTAATTATTAATTTAAAATCATCCGCGTTTTCCTTGTCAGGATTTATCGCGGAGGTTATTGGAGTATGCGAAGCGCATATTTTCATAGGGGCTGATAAAATTGTATCTCCTACCTTTGAGTTAGAAGTCGAAGCCGTTGGTTGGCTGGTGCCAGGTTCGTTCGTTGGTGCATCGGTGAATGTCACGACAGCACGTGGTCGGCCCCTCAGTTTAGCTTCTAAAAGCCTGATTTTCTTGGATTTCAGATCCAGCAGTTTTTTCGTCGTTTTGGTAGTCAAACTACTCTTCTCATAAGAGCTGATAAGCGCCGTGACGCGTTCCAGCTCACTGATGGTTTGCGCCATCATAGCTCACTGCACAAAACACTAGAACTTAATTGTCTTTGTAGTTTTCACTAACAACACTTATTGAAATCGCAAATAGCGAAACTAACTAACTACCTGACGGATGCCATACACGTATAAACGCAGGTCAATCTACACCAGGTACACAAAAACACGTTGCACTAACACGTGCGTCGAAAATTTCTACCTGCGAACAGGTAACGGTGCTCAGGTAGCCGTACGGCTTACTGGGTTACTCAGACTGTCAACCAGTCCAGAGGCCCAAGTAAGACAGATAGCGGGTACTCAGCGGGATGTTACTCGTCTGACGATCAGAGAGCAACTGAATGAACTGTTGTAGAAAATTGTTGACGTTAACATGCATAGCAACATTTAAATATCCTAAAACCTACTTAAATTTTTTATTTAAAATGATATTTACATTCTTACTTATGCTCTGTACCATGCTTTACATAGTTTATTTGGTACTCAAACCTTAACAACATGGCGGTCGTAACGATACAACTTGTGCAGTCTATTACATGTAATTCGCCCAAAAACGCACTAGCTGCTTTAAAGAAAACACCCTATTCATATATATCACCACGCCTTTAATCCAGTTTTGGAGCTTGATTATTTGTCATTGTTCAGTATATGTTATTTACTTAGGCGCATTGTACACAATGAAATAAATGGAAGAAGACATACATATTTTACTGTAGTTGTTTGTACAGTTTATCTTGGTATATAAAATTCTGGTGTGCGTGTATTTTGATGAAATACCTCGGCTAAGCTACTCCAATGACATAAACACTATGCCACCCAGATCGACTTTTAAAAAATTATTTACCATTTTTTAAAATTACTTCACAAAGTGTACAAACATCACTGACTTAAAATGCGTATAACATAATTTATGAATTGAATGACATGAGTAATAAAGGAGTTCGAACTAAAACAGAATTATTTTTTCATGTGGATATGTAGATATGATGTAGCAACCACTAATAATTTCTGCAGTGTCACGAACTCATCTATGATGTCGTGCACTGAAATAAATTGTAGGTTTATTTGCAAAGTATACATTGCTACTAGTTTATTATTATGTAGAAAATTGGACTTGTATTACAATATTTCAACGCACATATGGTGTCATTAATTCAAATACACACCTATTTTATTTATTTGAAATTTGATTTAGTTATTTTGTATGAATGAAGACAAAATCCTGAATCTCCAATGGTCTTCGGGTCAAACTTGGAAAAGTAATAGCTTTGCGTTTTTGTGTATCTGACAGGAGAATGCTGTCAATTTCTTTCAAGCATTTTTAAATTTATCTCGACATCGGCTTTTTAAACTTTAGCGATTCGACGCGTAACACGAAAAAAAGCTTAAGGAAATTTTATTATGAATTGTACCGAAAAAATGTATTTTACAAAACTCTTCAAATATATATTTATCTTATTTTTTGTAGTACATACAATATACTTGGCTCAATTTCTTTTCCACTTCAGTTTTCATGAAGTCCATGCAGCTTTCATTTTATTGTGTCGCTTATGTATCTTTTCATTTTGGGAAAATTATTCTTTTGAATGGTTTACAATTTGTTAATCGATTCATTTCATTCAGTGGAAGGCACAAGAATTGAAGACAATGGATATGTTCCGATTTTGAAAGACTTTTGTGTCTTTCTCGTCAGTCAATTTTTTGCTTGCTCCATCCCGGGTTTTTAACGTAATATCCATTATTTAACAGCGGATATTTGTTTTTCAAACATAAATTCTTACAAAAAGAATAATAGAAGATAAAAATTTATGAAATACTTTGAAAACAAAACATAATAATTTTTTATAACATTATGTGTTTTTAACAAGAAATAAAATCAAAAGTTTCCTACTTGTAAAAGTAAATTGTGTACTATCGTCAACCGTGTTTTTTTACAATTGTTCGCCAAATTCTATCGAGTTTTACAACAAGGGGCCATTCAAGTATTACGTAAGGGTCTAAGGGGTGGCTGGGGTAAACAGGATTCTTATAGTTTCTTACGAGGGGCTGGAGGGGATATATTTCATTCTTACGTAAGATGTACTGAAATAGTTATAATTATTTATTTCTTTTTTATTACCAAAAAAAATATTTCACAAATTTTTTTTCATAGAATTTATATTATTTGCAAATATATATATATATATATATATATATATATATATATATATATATATATATATATATATATATATATATATATATATATTTATTATTTACAGATTTATAGATCAAATTCCTAAAACTTTTTATAATTTTCTGTTATAATTGCAATTATGTGTTCAGTGAAAAAATCTTATGTAAAATAGGGGGCGGGGGAGGGAGGTGGTTATAATTCTTACACAACTGCTTACCCTATGTAGTTAAACTGAATATTTTTATCCTAACGTAATACTTGAATGGCCTAAACTAAAACTAAAACTTAAAATTAAATATTACTTTCTAGCCATCGTCAATTGTTTTTATAATAATTATTAAAATTTTAATTATATTCTGTAGATTTAATTTAACCGAAGAATATATTCGACATTTCCATTTCACCAACCTTGGTTAGCATTAACCGATGTTTAAATCGACAGTTAAAATAACCTAAATTATTTTGATGGGATAAATATTTATTCTACTGTAATGTTTCTTATATTACATTATTTTGTAAAATTACTTTATTTGGTACACAAAAGTTATAAACAGTGGTTATAAATGTGGAATATTTGAATGTTAATTTCACCATATAAAATTACCCATATAACTTCTACACAACTACTATCCGTGGCGGCAGTGATTTTACGGCTGGTAACCGCACTGATATATTTATTTATTTTAGGAAATTTTATAATTTCACAAGCCAAAGTTTGTTATCAGGATAACTTATATTTCATTCATTACTTAAAGATAAAATAAGTCAGTGAATTTCTTAACTAGCGTAATTATGTATTTACACGTAATATTGTAATATTCAATACCTGAGGGTCAGTAATTTATTGCCTAAAATCAAGATGAACCCTTATAAATAATGTGGATGCTTAGGAGTATTAATTTATTCATGTCTGGGCCCCGAGAGGGAATCCCATAGTTGTACAAAATATGTCACTGAAACAAATAGGCAGCAACTGAACGTTCAACAAACAGGTTTGCTAATTATACTATCGAAATATAGGTACTTACCTTATAAAGTAATAAATATTTGCATTTTCGGAAATGTTTCTTAGGTTATCCGATTTAAAAACGTATGAATATTTTATTAAATGATTTAAATATTATTTTGTAATCTATGTAAGTGCGTTGTTACGTAATGTTTGTTACGTAATACTGTTGCATAAATGATGATGAAATTTAAGTTGGCACTTTAAACATATATATTTGGGGTGTATTCTGTAACTAACTTACCACCTAATTTTCAACGGCCTGGAAAAAATTTGAACCAATAATAACAGACGCCATTGAATAAAAAATTAAAATTTCATTCAACACTTTTAGTCAGAGACTTAACTACGACATCATTGCTTTCTCTGATACATGGTTATATAATAATGCTGTAGGCTGTGCTATCTTGTAATACATATAATATATATCGCACTGACCGTCATTTTAATGCCTGTCAAATGAGTCATGGTGGTGGAGTCTTGTTAATGATAAATAATGGCCTTAAATCTTTTAGCGATGATCTTACTAATTACTCGTTTACACTACCTGTCAACGTGGATATTGTTTGTGCTCAAATCGTATTCAACAATTGTCCTCTGTACATTTTTGTTATTTATATTCCTCCAACTTCATAAAACAGTAATTTTAATTGCATCTACGATTTTTTGTGACTGCCATTTTTGCAAAACAATAATTGTATTATCTTAGGGGATTTTAATATTTGAACATAATTCCCCTACAGTTTGAAACTCTCTTTGCTTTTTTCAATGCCACGAAATTTAATAATGTTCGCAACTCTCATGACAGGTTGCTTGATCCAGTAGTATGTAACGCACCATGTTTATTTACACGCTCTTCTAATTTAATATTCGACACTGAATACGAACATCATCTCGCTCTAAATGTTACATTGTCAGCCAACCGTACTTTTACCAAATTTATAAAAAAGTCAACGGTTATACCTACAATGAAAAAAAAAACTAATTTTAGAAAATTTTATGCTCTTATAGGACAGTTTGATTGGAATGTACTGAAAATTTTCACTGACGTCAACTCTGCTAGTCCTATAAGAGCTAGTATCCACCATGGTTTACTGCCAATTTCAGAGTTGTCATAAAATACAAAGAGCGTTACGAAAAATTATCTATTAAATATAAAAACATCGAACATTACACTAACACATTTAAAACTCTTTACTCCAAATTAAAAGCGGACATAAAATCTGCCTATACTACTTATGTGCCGAATTGTGAAACCGTAATTAGAGATAATTCGAATAAATTCTGGCAGTTTATTAAGTAAGGAAGACCTTACCTAACGTTATGACATATAATAATATTGAATTTTCGTGCTTCATATTTTCATTCCATCTACTCTTTACCTTGGAACACTTCTCCCACATCTAACCAAGCCGATGATATCAATTTGTCTATAAAAAAATTAAAGTCTAATAATTAAGGACTATACATATTCCTTTTCTATTGCACTTTTCCATATTTTCAACTTGGCAATTGCTCCAAATACTTTTTTTTTCTAATTTTGACATATAAAGTGTCACTTTTCAAAATTGATTGACGTTGCGAAACGTCATATTTTTCGTAACTAGTGATGAAATGAAAAATATTTCACAACTGGTGATGAAATGAAGTTTTCATCATCAGTTGCGAAATAAAAAAACAAAAATCAGACAATTTTTACATTTTATTAATACTTACTATACTTGCAGTTATAGTTTAGTGGAAAATAGCAACATAAAATTAACATTTTTAATTATAAAAGTTGAAAACACAATTGTTACAGTTTGTTAGGTTAATTCCTGATGACAAGGAAGTTTTATTGGTTGAATTTTCTGTAATCTGAGAAACATCTATATTTGTTTCACCAAGAATATCAGTAGCAATCTTTTTCTTATTCTCTATTGAATTTTCTACGTATCCTTCCGCTACCGTACTGGACTTCCAGCCCCCATGTCTCTTTATCTTCAAAAGATCGGCACCAGAGTCCGCCAACAAAGTAGCGGAAGACCTTCTGAAGCAATGTCCAGTAAATAAAACAGGATTTGGCAATCCAATATATTTAGCAATTATTTTTGGTAGATTACTAAAAGTAATAATTCCAATTGGTAGATCATTTTCCATTAGAATATTTAACAGAATATCGGTTGTGTTTAACATTTGGTGGACGCAAATTAATGTATTTTCTGATAATCTCTACAAAATTTAAACCTTGAAAGTCCCCCATTGTTATTGCAATTGTATTAGGAATGTTAACTCGAAAATACGACTGTTCATCCACAACATCTTCAACGTGTAGAAAAGTTAACTCAGACTTTCTACATGCACCAGCTATTCCAATAATCATCGCAACTTAAAAAAAATAGTATATTTTATGAAAAGATAATATTTTAAACAAGCATAGCTATTCCAGCTCACCTTTGCCATTAAAAATGTCTTATCATCAGCCTCTATTAAAAATTTGGAGATATTTTCTTTTGACAAAATATTCGACTTTTTAGCGTGGTACCCGTCTGATTGTCTCTTTAGAAATGCCACCAAATTAGTATATTTCTTAATATCAATATTCTGTTTCAAAGATAGTTCGCTTCGCAACATGGAATAAAGAGTCCATAGTGTGGAAGCTTTTAGAGTCTTCTTTATTTCGAAATATGCCAGTAAAACTTTTTCGTTAATATGCTTTATATTTTTTTCTACACACCATTTTTAAAATTTTTCATTAGCTAAATCATATTTTGCTTTAGATTTTGTCGGAATCACGGATGATAGTTCATTTTGAGCAGCTTCTTCAATATAACTATCTAAACTTGAATCATACATGTTTTTAGAAATTTTCAATTCAGTACTACACTTGTCAAACTTCTGCATAAACAAAATTTCAAACAAACAAGCGAAATGCGCGTAGCTACTTGATGTCAATAAAAGTTATGAAATTAATAATTTAATAATTTTAAAAAAACCTGTTTTAATCAAAAATAGAAAAAATCTTGTATGAAACACGATAGGAAATGCGATTTTGTGTAATTCGTGTGATTTTGCGGGAACTCGCTTCGCTCGTCCCGCAAACATCCCACTCGTTACACAAAATGATGCATTTCCTAACTGGTTACATAAATAGCTATTATTTATTATTTTAAAGGTATTATATAATTCTCTATATTCAAAAATAAAAAACTTAATTACAGTGGATTTTTGAAAAAAAAAATTTGGTTATCAATTTGTCTTACTTCATTCATATTGTTTCATCAGTCCTTGATGATAAGGGTATCTATACCGATTTTGATAAGGCATTTCACTGTATTGATCAATTGAACAATTGCAATTTTTTAACGATTAAGATAAAATAAATTACAAATATTGTTCAAATTTATTTAAGTTTAACTTTGACATTAAAAATATAAAGGCAATAAAAATTGTCAACATAAAATAGAGTCTCAGAATAATAACAAAATTATTAATTCACAGAGACCGGCCAAGCCAATCAATCGGTAACTACAGACGCGTTTCGCTCTTATTGGAGCTCATCAGTGTAGTGTAACCCGTCAACTGCTAGGAAGCAGAGATACCGATTGACTGGCTCAGCGAGATCTAAGATCCCAACAGATTGGTAAATGGATCTGAGAAGTAAATAAATACTCCCAGAGCCATCTACCGTTCTTAAACTTCACCAGAAGTAAATGTTTTCAAAAATTGAAAACAGTCTATGAAACATTTATATTAAAAATATAAAGAAAACACTTTGATACTTTCAACTGGTATTAACATCACTATTTTACTAAAAATTGTAAACTTTCTGAAATGTCTTCAGTTAGCCATATTTTAGTAAAGACTTCAATATCATAGGCAGAATGTAAATCACATGCTGAGTAGCGTAATACTATATTAAATACCGAGAGTTGTAAGAAGCAAATTATGCACGAGTGAAAAAATTGACACACGAGCCGCGTAGCGGCAAGTTTGTAATTTCACGAGAGCGTAACTTTAACTACGACCACTCAATATTATTTCTAAATTAAAAACCATATTCAAGTAGTTAGAAATTTATTACGTATTTTTGTAATCTCCAATCCATGAATGATTATTTGTTGCACTTTTAGTTTTAGCTTTTATGTCTAGTGGTGTTCTAATAGAAATATCACTGTCGCTTGACATTTCTTGGCTAAAATATTAATAAATATAAGTAAAGGATAATAATATTTAGTAGTATATATTTACTTCACTTAAAAACACAGATTATAAACTATATATTGAAATATTTATTGTTGTCATAATTTATAAAAATCCAATTTGGTTATAAAATTTTATCATTTAGCCGAATTTGAATCCATAACATTTAAATCTAAAATTTGATGCAACAAAATTTTAATTACTTTAGTAATGTAACAGTCTGTAGTGCCAACTTAAATTTCATCATTTATGTAACAGTGTTATGTAATGAACATTATGTAACACTATTCGTAACAACGCACTTACATTGATTTAGTTTGTTCTGAAATGACATACATACAGTAGTGGTCGTAGAAAATACATTTTTTCTACAATCACTACTGAAAATTACACTTTCTGTACACTAAACAATGCTTGAAAATTGCATATATCCCAAATTCTTGTGTAATAGTGTGAGTAATTATTCCTCATGCAAGTGTGAACAATTTACTAATAATATAATACTGTATGATAACAATTATAGTTATACAATATACAATATTAATTTTTAAATAAAATATGCCATAAGTTTTTATGGTACAATCTATAGATTTATAGTTGGTGTTATGTTTGATGCTCGTCTTTGTCAATCCTGTAGTGTTTCTATGATTGCTTCAGTAGATAATTACAGGAGCTCGTAGACATAGTTTTGAAATAGTTAATTGTTGTATAAGTACTTCGGAGGCATTTAAAATGTAATAATATATTATATTTCACAGCCATTATAACAACGAATGTGTGCTCAGTAAGAATTCACATAATAATCTGAATTGTCATTCCATACACGGGCATATCAGATATATACTATTTCTGTGATATTAATATTAACATTTGGACTTGTATGGCATATAAGACAAAATGACTGCGTTGCACTTGTCAGAGCATGACGTAGAACTATTCGTATAATAATATTTATGTATTTCTTCTATAATATGAAATTTTCAAATAGGTACATTAATTATATAAATGAAATTATTGAACACTGTATGCCTAAGAAAACCATAATGTTCCGTTTATTTCTATTATGTACTTATTATTTATACGTGAAATTATTGCTTGCTAATTGATTTCACTTTTTAAACTGACAGCCTATCATGATATGAACCATTTTATATATTTGTATTGCGGACTACTCACAGATAAGTGGTTAAATTAAAATAATGTTATCCATATAAATTATTATATATTAATGATTGAACATGAAGTAATACAAATTAATTGTTATTTGGAGCAAAAATTTAATCTTAATTATGTTAGTGTAGTGAATTAGCTGTTTTCAGAAAAAGTGCGACATAAAAAGTTTTAATGAGGTGTGCTGCAACGCAACACGGTAAATTTGCTCTAAATAACGAAACTGTTTAGGAAGCATTTCATTAAACAAGATGTAATAAAAATAAGTAGAGCCAAGTATCCAAATATGGAATAGGATCTTAATATGGAATACCGTCATTTAACATTGCACATATTAGACACGTTTATTAGTAATCATAATCCGTCATACATTTCCGCATTAATTATTAATAGTCTGGTGTTAATTATTGTATAAAAGTCTAAATAACATTAAGAGAAAGTACTCCATATTAGGATCTTATACCATATTTTGTTACTTTCCTCTACAAAAAAAAATTTGTTCTGTGATAGAACTCGTCGAAAACAACAATACTTCCAAATATATTTTTTTAAATCCCTTTTCTGCAACTTTACCTCCTCTTACATTGACGAATCGTTTAGATATTTTCATAATTTTTTCCAGTAGCAATAACCATGGCAATACTAATGAAATAATAAATGTTGAAAAATATCACTTTGTCAATTTTTTCAAATAAATTTTGACAATATCAAATAAACCGATTAATAATAATTAATATAAATGTAATAATATGTAATAGTACCTGATTAGCCATTTCAAGACCGTGGTAGAATAAGTTCTCATCACACGAGTATGATGCTTCGGATGTAGCGAGGGTTAACGGGGGTGTAGTACCCGAAGTTATAGTACTGTTACGTTTATGTCGCAATTTGGAGGATATTAAAAGAGGAAACAGTTTCGTCTTACGCCCTTGAACAGTGCAACCGTAAATTGTGACAGTGACAGTTGACAACTAAAAACCAAGGTACTAAGTTTAATTTAATTAATTGCAACTTAATACCCTGTAAACCTATCATACCACCTATCATAAACTCAATCCAACCCCTACAACCATAACCCAACCCTAATAATATCCCTCCAACCTAAAAATCCACCACCTAAATAATACCAGACACTTCATCAGACTCCATAGCGACACCTATTATCCAAAAGCAACAAAATTACTATGCCGATAATACAGGCAAATAAAAAGAAAAAATAATCATGCCACTACAGAACAAGATATTACACGACCTACAAACCACTCAACCAGGAACCAGCTTTGCCGACAAAACAAAATATAACGTAAATAATACAAAAAACCAAATGTTCCATCTAAAGAACAAGCAATAATAATAAACGCAATAAATGATATTCAACTCAAATCATACATTGTAGCCATAGGTAATATAGTAGAACCAAAAAATATAATTTTTGCCTCCCGTATATCGCATAATCGCATATGCATCTACCTGTCATCTAAACAAATAGTCGAAAACCTTATTAACGAACACAGACAGATAGAGGTCGAAAATAGAATTGTAGAAATAAGACGTCTAATAACACCAACAAAAAGAATCGTCATATCCAATGTATGTCCTTCTATCCCCCACCAAATTATTGAAGCCTCACTAAAACAAGAAAACCTCAGATTGATTTCACCCATCACCTTCCTCAGGGCTGGTATACAAGAAAACGAATACGCACATATACTGAGTTTCAGGCGACAGGTCTATATTGCAGATAAAGAAAACACATTAGTACCACAATCCTTACTTATAATATACGACAACACAGAATATAGAATATTCCTCACAGGAGACACACCCACCTGCTACAACTGCAAAAAAACAGGGACACACTGCAGCACAATGTCAAAACGAAACAATGTCAAATCAAACACAAGAAACCAACAAATCGCAACAGTCTCAAACAAGCACAACACTTTCCCAATCTCCCCAAACATCAAGAGACAGTAGCGTATCCCAACTACAGCAACTCCAACCAGTTCCACAAACACCAATAACAAATGAACAGCAACCACAACAACCAAAACAAGTATTACCACAAAACTCAAAAGAAAATCCCACAACTATAACCCCACTCCAACAACAGCAACCCCAACCACGCGCTCAAATACAGACTACATTAACAGCAAATAATGCAAAAGAACAAAACTCTACAACCGAAAGCATAAAATCTCTTAAAAGACTGAACGACAATGACGACATAATTTTAACAGAAGAAAATGACCCGGCTTGCTCTCAGAGAAGCTCCAGATCTATCGCTGAAACCAAAAGACTGAAAAAACCTAGGTCTGTTAGCCCTACTTACAATATGTCGACAGAAGAACTCCTACAAGGTATAGAAAATGTAATAAAAGATAATCCCGAGTCATACATGCTATCATATGATAGATTTAAAGACTTTATTGAAAACACATACGGCAGTATAGACCCTCTTAAAGTATCACGAGAATATACAAATAATACAACCGAACTACTTAAAATGATGAATGACTTGTACCCACTACTCCAAAGAAAAATAATAAAAAACAGGTTCACACGACTACACCGACGAATACAACAACAACTCTCAGAAGAAGAAAAAGAACAGCAAGAAGACACAAACACACAAAAACAAAAGTAAAAATGAACATCATCCAGTGGAACCTTAACGGATTCCACGCACATATCGCGGAACTACAAAAAATCATCGCCGACACCTATCCACAATACATCTGTATACAAGAATCACGATTACATACACATCATAAAGCATCCCTTAAGAACTACACAGTGTTTAGAAAAGATAGACAAAATAATAACAACGCCAGTGGCGGCGTTGCAATATTAGTAAAAAATTCGAAACCTGCACAAGAAATCAAATTAAATACAAATTTAGAAGCAGTCGCTATCAACACATATATACCGGAAGCACTAACACTATGCTCGCTCTACTTACCACCGAATAGAACAATTAATAAAATTGAAATCGAACAACTAATATCTCAACTACCGACACCTTTCATTATCGTAGGCGATTTCAACGCACATAATATATTATGGGGCTGCGAGGATACAAACAGACGCGGCAGAGAAATAGAAAATATAATAAACAATAATGATAATCTTATATTATTAAATGACGGAACAAATACCCATCTTTGTACAAGAACAGGAAATCATTCTGCGATAGACCTTTCATTTTGCAATCCCACTCTAGCACCAAACCTAACCTGGACAGTCCTACCTTTATCTTACGCCGGAAATCAGTTCCCTATCAAAATATCACATCTGTCAGGAGAACAACCCACCACACAACCAACTACCACAAAATGGTCCACAAAAAACGCTGACTGGAATACATTTTCGCAACTATCAAAAATTCAAGAAACCCCAGAAACAGACGATATAGACACACAGGTAGAAATACTAACCAATGTCATATCAAATGCAGCAAATTCAGTATTATAGAAAGTAAATACAAAAAACAACAAAAGGCAAGTACCGTGGTGGAATAAAAAATGCCAAGAAGCAATCAAAAACAGCAAGAAAGCACTAAATGATTATAAAAAAAGGAAAACGACAGAAAACCTAATAAAATTTAAACAAGCAAAAGCATATACCAGACGCACAATATTACAGAGCAAAAAAGCATCCTGGCAGGACTACACTTCATCAATAAACACAAACATGCCAACCAAAGAAATATGGGATAAAATCAAGAAAATCAACGGAAAAAAGACATACTCACAAACAGATATCCTAATCCAAAACGACCAAATAATTTCAACATCACAAGAAATAGCCGACACATTGGCAGAACAATTCTGCCAAAATTCAAGGGATGAGCAATATTCACACGATTTTATCTTATATAAGAACAGTATGGAGAAAGAAAAAGTACCAATAAATTCGAATGATAACAACCAAATAAATGATCCAATCACAAAACACGAACTATTATCAACAATTGAAGAACTAAAACCCTCTACCAGCCCTGGTCCAGACGGAATACCATACGAATTCATAAAAAATCTACCAGACGAAACAATATATAACAATATATGGACAAAGAATAAATATCCTAGACAGTGGAAAGAAGTTGTAACCGTACCGATACTTAAACCTAACAAAAATAAAACTGACACACAGAGCTACAGACCAATCTCCCTAGCAAATTGCTTAAGTAAAGTACTCCAAAAAATAATAAATAAAAGATTATTATGGCACCTAGAAAGCAACAACATCCTAAATAACATCCAAAGTGGCTTTAGACATAGGCGATCTACAACCGACCAACTTATAGCTATCCAATCAGAAATACAATATGCATTTAAGGAAAAACAATACACAGCAGCTATATTCTTTGATATCACCAAGGCGTATGATACAGTTTGGAGATACTACATACTTAAATCAATGAAGGAATACAACCTAGACGGAAACATATTACACTACGTTCAAATTTTCTTACTGACAGGAAATTTAAAGTAAGATACAACGGACACCTATCCTCAATGAAGCAACAACAAAACGGAACACCGCAAGGTGAAATAATTAGTGTCACACTATTCTTGATAGCCATGAACAAAATTACAGAATTCATACCCCAGCACATAAAAGCATCCCTTTTCGCAGACGACCTCGCAATTTATTACAAAAACAAAAATATAAAAACACTAAAAACGGAACTACAAGCCACAACAAACAAGCTTGAAGAATGGTCCAAATGTACTGGACTTCAATTTTCTGAAGAAAAAACCAAAATGATGCTATTTACGAAATTACTTAAACCAATAACAAAACCTACTATAAGAATAAATAACAAAAAAATCGACTACGTAACAAACATTAAATATCTAGGTGTTATATTAGACGCAAGATTAACATGGAAACCTCATATACAACACCTGAGAAAGGAATGTCAAAAAGGTCTAAACTTAATCAAATGCCTTAGCCATAACAAATGGGGCTCACATAGAGACATATTACTACGATTATATGAAACAACCATTAGATCTAAAATCGACTATGCTTGTATTATATACCAGACAGCTAAATATAGCAATCTAAGAGTATTACAACCAATTCAGAATACCGCTATCAGACTGTCTATTGGAGCGTTTAGAACTAGCCCGGCTATAAGCTTAGAATATGAGTCTGGATTAATATCCCTCGAAATCCGCAGATGCCAACTTACACTCTCCTATGTCAGCAAATTAGCCAAACATCCAAATAATCCGGCATACAAATATATCTTTAAAACCAACCCCAACCGCCTAACCTTTCAAACAGATATACCACTCCAACAAAAAATCAACAACTCTTTAAGAAACCTAAATATAGACCTACCAACCATTGAATGCTCCTACACAGATAAAATACCTCCATGGAAAAAGTCACCCCCAAATTACATCCTAGACCTAACAGAATATAACAAAAGTGAAACAACACCGGAAATATATCATCAACTCTTTCAAGAAATAAGCAATACGCAAACCGGGGAACAAATATACACCGACGGCAGTAAAACACACGAGGCAACAGGAGGAGCAGTAATAATGGCCCAGCAACAAATCAAAGTCCACTTCCCAAGCACAACATCAAGTTACACTGCCGAAGCGTACACAATATTACGTGCCCTCAAAGAGATAAACCAACACCAACACTCAAATAAGAAATACACACTATGTACTGATTCCCTAAGTGTGATCCAAGGAACTCGAAAACTTTACTCCACAGAACCAGTAATACAAAAAATTCAAGATAATATCCACGAATTAATACACAACAGAAAAATAAATATATCATTTATGTGGATCCCGTCCCATATAGGGATCAAAGGCAATGAAACAGCTGACAGACTCGCCAAAGAGACAACCAACGAACCAATCACACACATCCCAACCACTGCACATGATCTCACACAAAAAATAAGAAAACGCATTAAAGACGACTGGAATCAGAAGTGGACCAATACAACAAACAACAAACTAAGAAAAATAAAACCTGATACTACTAAATGGGCAACACCAGACAATCGACGAGAACAAATGAAGGTAACAAGATTACGAATAGGACACACGCTTTTGACACATCAATACATATTACAAAAGTCTAATCCACCCACCTGCACCACATGTGATATACAAATGACAATAGAACATATACTTGTACACTGCCCGAACTACACCATAGAACGAACACGAAACCACATACCAAACAGACTCGAAGATATACTGGGGAACAACACCGAAACCATCACCAACGTCATCAAATTCTTTACGGATATACAGATACTACAAAATATTTAAATTACTATGTACTACACTATATAAATTACTATACTGTCCCGGGTACTAATAACCGGTTGTAGTTGATGTACCCTTATTTATGAAATAAAAAAAAAAGAGGAAACAATCACACCTTTACCATATATAAAAAGTCCAGTGTCTGATACCAGAAGATTACCGCACAGATGTCAATTTTGCGAATAGATACTGACGCGACGTCTTGATTAAGTTGGTAATAAATTAATAGTTATTAATGTTTCTACTTGCGTAATTTCGGATTGTATTCTCCTTAGAATTTGTTCTTCAGTTTTAATGTCGTTTGAATAAAAGTTTATTTCAAAAATACAATATTTGGGTTATAACTTTCGCGATGCACAAAAAGATTGTCTGCAGTAACGCTATTTATGTCTAGTTTGTTATATCGGTGCAGTCACATGTACTCCATTGGCGGGTAACCAAATTTGTTACAAATCTTTAATAGATATTTACGATATAAGTGGGATAAGAGCATACGCATGTGAAATGTACACAACGAGGCGAACTTAAGTATATTAATAATGCATTATCACACGTAGGTATATTGTACAAGTACAATATTTTATCTACGCCCGCCCAAAGTTAAAAAATTTTAAAAATTTGATTTAAGTTTTTTGACTAGTAGAAAATAAATCCAAGTAGTTGCTGTAAAAAAGGTTTCAAGTCCATGACGACCACAATTTGACATTAATTATGTAGTTGTTTTTCATAAAATTTTTCATTTCGTGAAAATTAGTGGTTTAGAAAGTATTTCGTCATATATAAAGGAAAAAGCTTTAAAAATTGTTAATTAATTAATTAAATATTAATTAATTTCAAGAGTTGTAAAGATTGTATTATTAACATTTATAATAAATAGTACGTTAAAAAAAATTGACATTTGTGCTCTCATTTGTCAATGTAAAAGTTTACTATACACGCTGGAGCGATTTTGTATATTTGTTGTGCGTTGCCATTGGAAAAACACAACAATGATATTAAAACGCACGCTTGTTGAAGAAAGTTCCAATCTATAAGCAAGCACGTAACATTTTTAATCTCCCGCATTTATCAACACAATACGTAACTGCCAGACAAAGAAGTTCTACAAACATAAATTTATATACCTACTTCCGTGTTTGTGAAAAAATAGCTATATATTGTTGACTTTTTATTATCTTAGAGAGAAGCTAAGTATGAAACATTTTGAATTTATTAAAATTTTCAGCATAACCTGATAATTAAGTACAAATAAAAACAAGGCTAGAAATAAAATTTTATTTATTTATGAAATTTAAATTAATTGTACAATTGGTACAATTTTCTAGCTTTACAGACTGAAACAGACTCTGTCAAAATATTTCTTGCATCGTTGACAACTGAATTAACATGAACATTTAAATTAGTTGATACGTTTTTATCGCTTTCTTGACCGAGAATTTGTTGCGAAATTTTAATTTTCTTTTCAATTGTATAAGCTATATAGCCATCAGCTGCCGCTTGAGTGTGGTCATACTTGCTCCCGAATTTGCAAGCAAAGTGGCAGAAGATCTGCGAAAACTGTGACTAATATACAAATCCGGATCACTCAGGTTAAGGAACTTTTCCTATGGTGCTCATTACAACGACTTGGGCTACACATTTTCATTTTGTGTATTTAATGATGATGTAATGTGAGAAGGTCGAAGAGCAATATATCTTCTATACATCGACAATAGATCTAACGAATTCTGATGCCCAACAATACAAATTCGTGGCAAATTTGTTTTCGAATTTGGAATTTTTACTATTAAAATCGATCCATTATCTGCTATATTATCGATGGTAGTTTTCACCAACTCATCTCGCCGACATGGTGCAGCAACATCCATGAAAAGAATAACTTTCATAATCAAATAATGTTCATCTAGCGCATCAAAGAGATATTTATTAATTTCATCTTTTTTTAACATCGCAATCAACTTGATAAACTTGCTGATGTCAATATCATTCTTGACTGCTAATGTGGATTTTAGCATGGAATATGAAGACCAAAGAGAAGCCGAATTATGTACTTCAGACTTTTCAATAAAGTATGCAAGTAAGATATTTTCTGTGTAGTTTTTATTTTTTTTTTACCTATAATTATACGCCTTTTCGTAAATTCGTCTTGATTTAACTGGTAACAAATTTGAATATGCACTAGCCGTCCGACCTGCTTTGAAGGTCTGACCCCTAGGCTCCGCTACCCTAAAGTAAATTACAACTGAAAGTACAGAAAAATAAATTGAGTAGTCTTAAATAGCTTCGATTTAATACCAAACAATTGGCGAATCAAGTTCGTCACTTCGTTCCTCGCCTCCATGTTACTACTTTGTGACACTTGAGTTTAAATCTCTTCCGTGAGACTTTTAATTTAATGCCAAACACGGTAGGATTTAAGTAACATTTATAAAAAACAATTAACAATCGTGCAAAACAACTTTTTGATACTAGAGTTCAAATCTTCTCCGCGAGACCTTTAATTTGATACTAAACAAAGTAGAATTTAAATAATATTTATAAAAACAATTGAAAATCGTCCAAAACAACTTTTTGACACTTGAGTTCAAAACAACAATTTTTACAGCTTGGGTTTTATTGCTGAACAGTATTTTAACATGAATTTATAAAAAAAATGCTTCGAACAGAGGAAGATATTATCTACCATTTTTATTTGAAATATGTTCTAAAAAGATAATATTTGAATATTGTGCAGCGTTAAAACCGAGGCTAAAACACTTCTTGTAAAAACAAATCCTAATTATATTCAGTGGTTGCGTGAACTTTTATTCAAATTCAAGAAAAACAATTTAGGTGTCTATGATGTAGCCTACTTTCATGTAATCCAACCAATGGATAAAGCTAATTGAAATATGCATTTCTAAATTAATATGCATTCAAATGTACAATTCTTCAAAAGGTACAATTCTATTTAATTTACTATTCTTTTAATTCTTCAAAGTATCATAATAACATTGCCGTTTAAAAAACCTTAACTTGCCAACATTTTCAAATTATTTATAATTTCAAATAGTTAAATTTAGAAATGGTACTAATTAAATTGTCATCTCTTTGTGTTACAACTCCATGGCGCAGGTTGGTAATTGTGATCACAACTAATACTAATACCCAACAATTGAATAGTACGGGAAACTGGAACTATGTATGTGTTTATACCAATATCCTTCGTAGCATTTGTCAATATAACGTTAATGATCAATTTATGTTCTCGAACCGCCACCACCGTTAATGAAGTATTATAATAATCCTAATCTAGTTTGGGCCTCGAGTGCTGGTAACGTGCACTGTAGCGTACTTACAGTTGGTGTCACCAGGGGCAATAGTAATAGTTAAATAATTTTATACTTAATTCAAATAAAATTTTTAAATTCAAGTAAATAGTGAATTAAATAAATAAATTTGTTTGTTTCAAATAAATCGTTTACATTTATTTTAAATAAATGTATATTTCATTAAAATATGTTTTATATATATATATATATATATATATATATATATATATATATATATATATATATATATATATATATATATATATATATATATATGGATTTATTTAAATGTACTATTTTTTTTCTCTCAGTGTATAATAGCGTATTTGTGTCTATTCACATGAGAGGTCGCTTTTGTTGATCGGGCGCCATTTTCATAAAAAAAAAACAACTCATGGTTGGGGTATAAACATAATTTTTTAAAAAGGAGCATTCAGTAGACATAAACATATAACCCATACTTAACAACCGCATTAAAAATATTAATTATATTTCTATTTATTTTTTTATTATTTAACATATGGAATTTCAACTTCAGTATTTCATATTGACATTTTTTAATTATTTGTTAACATGAGCGATAAAAAAATTGGTAAAAATTGTAAATATCTTTCGAAAAATGATCATTTACCTACAATCAGAGAAAAAAAATTATTACTTTCAACTAAAAAATACTTAGGTAATATTTAATATATTTTTATTAAGTTTCTAATGAATAAATATCAGAAATATCGGTAATTGACTATTATCAATATTCAAATTAAATTCATTCCTAATTAAAATCAAATAATTTTTTATTTAATTCGAAAAAAGTTATTAAATTTAAATAAATAGTGAATTAAATTAATAGATTTGTTTGTTTCAAGTATATCGCTCACACTTATTTGAAATAAATATTTTGTTGCTACTAATAAATTTATATTTCATTAATCTCTGCAGTTTGTACATATTGTATAATATAATATAATTATAAATAAGTCATTTTATTATTAAAATGGTTTATTTCTTACTTTATCCTTTAGGTATTCGGTATGAGTCAAAATATAAAACAGATATAAATAATGGTTTCCAGAAAGGTTTGTATTCATATAACTAACTAGAACAATACATTTAAAAATACAATTTTGCATTAAAAATAATCAATTTCACTACTTAAATAACTTATTCCAAAAACTTAGCCTCACTTAAAATGGGTGACGAAAGGTTAGTTATCGCACAAACTATAATAAAAAAACATAGTAATATAAAATTCGCATATGTCATTCAGTCAATTCAAGTTCTTCATATTTTTTTAATATTTAAATAAATGAGAAAAGAAATTAAATGGAACAATATTGAACTAAACAACAACACAAAGATAACTTTTATTAACATTGCGTGAAATGCGTCTCATACTCCTTTACTCGACATGGCAGTTTATAATTTTACCACCAGGTGGGCTACGGGTCCGTTTCATTTTCGTATAATGCTTGCAATGTCAGTTACGACTTACCTTTCAAGATACAAAGAAACGAAATTCTACAAACAAGAAAGAGAGTTTGGGCAAGGCTTACTGTTCTTGCCTGAGGCTTATCAACACTTGGTTCAAGTATTTTCAGCCTAGTTTATTTTACTAGAAAATAGTACTTGAACCAAAATATTTGTTAAATTTTAAAAATTTAATATATTGTTGGAAATCAGTTCAAAATTATTGTTCTGTTAATTTATGTAAATGAAAATTTAAATGAAAACTGCAAATAACCGAAAAATTAAATTTGTAAAAATGTGATTTAGATGTTTTATTGTATAGCTCCTGAATCGTCAGCTTTCATACGATTACACTAAATATGTGATGTAAATAAAATAGCGCAATGGTAACATAGCAGATGGTCGAACTGGGAACATCGCATCGAAACTCACTACTTATATAAAATTACACCAAAAACAAAATTCTCGCTGTAACTTCATTTTCACTAATATCTTTGAAGGTCTTGGGTTGACGGCTGGTAACTACAAATGCGCGCAGAAATATATCAATTACCGAGATCTCGCTACACCCAAATAAAGATAAAAGGCGTGATGTAATATTTATTTTACTAAATTTCACTTTTTGATAAATACTGCACCAAATAATAAGAGTTGGTACTGCATAAAAAATTATAATTGCATTCGATATGGAGAAAATTTAAAGAACTTTTGTTTCACTTTGATGATTGAGGAAGTTTAAAATATTGTTGAAAAATATGTTTTTATAGCGAATATTTTTATCTTTGACTATCTTATGTTCTATCCTTCTATGCATTTACGAGTAAATAAATAAAAATTATAAATATATATTTAAAAACAATTATAATTATGTACAGTATTTGAAAATATATTTGTTTTTATTTAGAAATAAAAATTTTCACCTTGTTTTGGTTATAGAATTATATTAATTTAGGAAGCATCGTGGAACTCCTAAAATTTAATTAAGTGATTGTTGTATAGTATCAAAACAAATATTAATTAATATGAATCAAAATTATATAATTGTTTGATTAATAGTGCTCTTATTACAGTACGTAACACTTACTTTTTCATGCGATTTCTCATACTCCTACGTTTTTTCTGGGCCCTTTGTCTATTTTGATTTTTGTCACTCATTGTGATCACCACTCATATAAATAATCAGTAAACAGAACTAAAAATGTGTCTAAACCCGAAAACAATAGTGATTCAAAAATATAAAACACTTTCACTTCGCACTTCAAGAACTAATAAATAACTAATGAAAATTTTCTCGTAATTCATTCCTTTGTCGTGTAAGATCAAGAATGGATTACGCTGACTCCGAGAAGATTCTTCCCTTTCTCAGGTACCGGTAATACAGTAAAGTCGATAGTATTATTCAAATGTATGGTAAATCATTTAAAATAGGTTTTCCTAATTGCAAGAGACATTATACATTCACATCCTAATCCTTATATTTACAACTCTTACAACTGTGTTGCAAAATAAAATATATAATGCGAAAACCGTGCAGTATGTTATGTATGACACTAATAATGGTCATAGTATTTTTTCACTTATATATTTTGAAAATTATACTACATACGTTATAAAAAAGAAAATTATGGTTTAAAATACAAAAATGTGAAATCATGAAATACGACAATTTTCAAATGGGACTATTTCTGTAATTCTGAGTAAAAGTGTAAATCCTATCCCTATTCACAATGAACCTCTCAGTAAGTCCGGCCTACCATACAACTTGTAGCACAATTGAAGTTTGTAATTTTAATCTAACTTTTATCACATCTTTCTTCCTTATTTATTATTCGATTTAATTTTTTTTATCTACAATAATGTGTAAAATTGATGTTTAACTGTTAGTTTCAAGTTTGTAAAACGGTTGTTTTGTAACATAATCTCACTAGTATTAAAAATAGCTATTTTCTACGACCACGTACAAATCTGCTAATTTTATGTTTGTTGTTAACAGGAATAGGAGGTACATTTCAAGCACGTGCGAAATGAATTTGTTTTGTGAGTATTTCAATACAGGTCATTTCATTTCAGTACATGTGTCATTACTAGGATACTTATTTAGAATTGTCAAATATTGGAATGGTGAAAGCAACACAAATTTATTATTAAAATTTAATTAGTTAGGAAATAAACTTGCGTGAAATGTCTCTTACATACTCGTATGATTTGCAGCATTCGCCTTCAGCTCATATTACAAACTTTCATACTCGTAGGAAATGAGAACTTCAGGTTTCTTTTGAACTTGTCTTATTTCATTTAAATATTTAATAAAATCCTCATCTTAGATGTTGGAAGATAATTCTAATAAAAAAAATCTATAACCTCATTTTATTCTCGGTTTTAACAAAACTGCTCGACGTCTCGAGATCCAACAATATTTGTATCCCGTAAAGTGATCTGTTAACCGTTTTGTGTTGCCAATCGATTTGAATTGAGTTGCTCGCTTGCTTTGAAATTCCCAATCGAATACAATTATTATTGTTGCTCGCAAAGTGACCTGGATTTAGTAGCGAGCGCCCAACAAATAATACTATAATAAACGATTTGAAAATATTATATCCTAACAATCCAATCCAAGTTTGAGAGATGAATTTATTATTCTTTAATATTTGAGATATATATCAAAATATAAGAACTGTGAGTTACCATTTTTATAGTTGAGAAATCGCAAGTAAGAATTGTAGTCTTATGATAAATGATATAAGAAAATGTGTGTGCAAATACAACATGTACAGAAGAAATGTTCAATTTTCTTGGTTGGATTTTTTATTTCTATACTATTGTATAAATTTATTGTAAAAATAATTGAAAAGAAACAAAACATTAGGTTTTATTAAACAAACTAAAAATTATATTCACAAATTTTTAAATAATTGTAAAATGTTTCAATAATTTTAAATATAAATGACGTACTTTATTAGGATTGTGACGAATTTCTACCTTAATATTAATGTTATCTACGATAGTGTTTAAAATTGAAATTGATGTTTAGTTGTCAGTTTTAAATTTGTAAAACGATAGTAACATGATCTCATTAGATACGGGTTGCCGAGCAACAAGTGATTAAAATTATTAAATACGCCAAATTTGAAAAAAAATTCTCATTTAATATTGTGATCCTAATTCATAAAAGTATTTTTTTATATTTATTTAAATTTTTCATTATATCGTAGTTAAAATAATATTTTACGATACACATACGTAAAGCATCTTTAGTCACGCAGGGGTCTTAAAACAATCGCTATTCGTGACCAAAGACTAGCTTTACGTACTTGTATCGTAAATAACGATTAATTACAATAAATTATCCCTATGTTTACTTATGAGGTATACTCTTTATTACATTATTCTAATCATTTGAACTGCAGCTATGGTAACGGTACAACCCAAAGCATATTAATAAAAACCCTGCAAGTAGGTATATATTTTGTTTCGTAATAATAATTGGGTGCGTTTGTATAAAAGAAATTATAAATGTTTCACTTTTATGTTCCACTAATTAAAATCATGTAAGTACTCATGTTCAACTTTATTGGTTAGTTGTTAACTTTGAATATTCCTTTTGCACACTACATGTATAAAATCCTTTTCCTCAAAGGCTCTTGTCACTGCGCTCCCACAAGCCTTTATAGTTAATCCTGCGTGAAATGTAAATCAATTTGGTGAGGTTTCGCCACAGGCGAAAGTGATAGTGCTGTGCCTTCCCCAAGTTTACACGATCACCACTCACTAACATACTTGTTCCAGAAGACACACATCTACAGTCACACATCACACAAGTAACCATTGCAATCCGTGAAGGGATTAAATGTTTATCGGTACCCAAATGTATTCTCCACAGAAACGAAATCAAACGTGACAAATTATTTTAATTAGAGAGGGACAAAATAAATCCGACAAATTAATGTTTTGTTTTATTATAAGTATACATGAAAAACAGCGCGAAAAATTAGATTGGAATAGTGTTCATTTTCAATTTTATTTTGTTTGTCTTTGATATAAATGCAAAAATAATTTACTTTTTGAAATTGTTGTGCTAGCATTTTTGTTGCTAATCCCAATGCATCTACTAGAGAAGCAGCACAAGAATTTCAAATTGGAAATAAATCAATATGGAAAATTTGAAAAAGCATAAATATACTTTGACTCAAAATTTGCAAGATGATAACATAAGACGAATACAGTTTTGTGGGTGGTTCATAATAAAGTCGCAAGATGATCCGGAAATTTGTAGAAAAATTATTTGGTCAGACTAAAAATGGACTATTTAACAGGCACAATATTCATTATTGGACGGGTGAAAATTTAAACATAAATCGAAGCAGAAATCATCAAGTTCATTGGTCTTTGAACATGTTATGCGGAATTAAAGACAACATAATCATTGGGCCTGTATTTTATGTACAAAAGCTTAATAGTGATTTATATTTAAATATTATTGAGGCGGACTTCACCATATTCGTTGCCAATCTACCGTTGAATCAGTATAGAGATATTTATTTCCAACAGGATGGAGCTCCAGCACACAATACACAACTTGTCAGTCTAGCACTATCAACTTTTTGATGATAGATGGATAAGCAATAATGGTCCAATACTTTAGCCTGCTAGATGGCCTGATTCAACTTCATTAGACTATTTTTCTGAGGCTATCTTAAAAACAAAGTGTTTAGTGTTCCTCCAACAACTAAGAATGAATGAATGAATTGTGTTATTACTATTATTTTCAATCATATTGTTTTTCTTTTTATGTTATTACTATTATTTTCAATCATATTGTTTTTCTTTTTATGTTATTACTATTATTTTCTAATATTTCTGCGTAATGTAGTTCATTTGTTATTATAAATTTCTTAGTTAAACACATTATTTGAGATATAAGGTGGTTGCGATCTTGGCAATAATCGTATTAATAGTTGTTTATTGCATAGCCTATTTCATTGTTGTAAAATTATTTCTAATTTTTAATACCATTTTTCGCAAAATAATTGTTATACAATCTTATACCATATTTATATCGTTTAAATCAGAAAAAAATTCTCAATGGTAATATATTAAGGGAACATATATTAAGGGAACATTATTTTTCGAAAGATTGTTGCTTGGCAACATTTCGAGACAAATGACATGATCAAAATCTCCGGAGGCGAGGAATTTTGTCATTACATTTGTCGGGAAATGTTACCTAAAAGCAACAATCTTGAGAACAAATTTTACCAGCAAAATAATGTACCCGAAATATATTTTATTAGACTATTTCCCAAACAAGGTAACACAAAAATTATTCTGTGAGTGACAGTGACACTTTGTTCCGCTGAAATCAAGGTAAATTCTATCAACCTATTAACAACAAATAACAACCCAAACTCTTACCTTTTGCATATCCATCCCGTTACCCCCTTTTCCCCAAACGGGGATCATACAATCCCTAAATAGCCGAAAAAAATCAGTATAAAAGTTATCAGCATATAACCTATTCAACTGGGCACGTGTTGGTCCATACCAATTGCAGCAGGGCGCTACCGCCACCTGTAATCAAGTAGTATAACAACTACGATCAAGAGACCAAGGTAACAAACCATGCGAGCAGACAACGCCACCCATTGGAAAACCTGAAAATCAGCAACCAAAACTTCTGACTGCAGGGGTCTACACAATACCAAATACCATATATAAAATATTTCTGACTACAGAAGTATTAACCACCTAATTGAAATGGCAAGCGCACAAATAAATACTCTATAAAATAAACCTACATTTGCTTCAAAAGTAACACAATCACACCAAACCTTTCCGTAGGACCAGGAGATAATTATGAACGCTGTGGACGGAATACAAATAATAGAGTACATTAAAGCAATTGGAAACCTAGTGGGCGCAAAAAACATAACTTTTGCTTTTAAAATATCTAACAACAGAATATGCGTCTATCTCACAAGCAAAAAAATTATTGATATCCTAATTACCGCACACCCTACCATAGATAAAGATAAACACGAGATTATAATACGACGACTTATTACACCGGCTCAACGATTAATACTCTCCAATGTGTGCCCGTCCATACCACATAACGCACTCGATAAACTGCTGACTGATAATAATATAAAAACAGTATCACCTATCAAAGAAACAGAAACCACACATAAAAAATGGAACATGAACGAAGCAAATTGGAACAAGTATAAAGAAATTATGAACACAATGAATACAGAACGAATACACCATAACACCAATGCCAAAATACAAGAACTAACAGAACATATCACGCGTGCAGCAGAAGACATAGGCTATAAACAACATTGTAGTAAACCAAGAAATGTAACCATGGTGGAATCTCGAATGCGCAGTTGCAGTTCGAGAAAATAAAAAAGCTCTCTACAAATAAAAAAAAAAACAAAAAACGATCGAAAATTTTATCACCTTCAAACGAACAAAAGCTAACCTACGGAAAACAATTAGATATAGCAAAAATAAATAATGGCAGACCTATGTACAAACTCTAAACTCAGAAACCCCTATAAAAACAACGGACAAAACACCAACCCCGAAATAACAGCCCTAATAAAAAATGACAAAATAATAAAGCGCCTACAAGAAATCGCCAATATTCTTGCAGATAATTACCACACAACATTTAGTAACAACCAATATAGTAAAGAATTTTTACAGATTAAGAAATTTGCTGAAAATATGGGAATCAGTAATGCAACAAACACTGAAAACAACACATTCACAGAATGCGAACTAAACACAGCCATTAAGAATACAAAAAAACAACAGCAGCCCAGGCCCAAACAACATCACATTCGAACTAATAAACAACTTACCCCAAAAAATCACAAACTTCCTTCTAAGTATATAACTACATCTGGACAACACAAACCTTCCCAGACAAATGGCAGGAAACCATCATAATTCCCATCCACAAACCTGGAAAAACAAAAACTGACCCATCAAACTACCGCCCCATATCCCTAGCTAACACACTATGCAAAATAATGGAGAAGATGATAAACAAGCGACTGATGTGGTACCTTGAAGAAAATAACAACTCGTAAACCTTACATCTGAAATCCACAAAAGCGCACAAAAACAAACAATACTTAATAGCAGTATTCTTCGATTTAGAAAAAGCGTATGATCGAACATGGAGACACCGAATACTGAACTCACTAGAAAAGTACAATATCCAAGGCAACCTGCTTCACTTCATCAAAAACTTCATTTCTAACCGAAGATTCAGAGTACGATATAAAAATCATCTCTCTGAAATAAAAGAACAAGAAACCGGCATCCCCCAAGGATCAGTACTCAGTGTCACACGAATTCCTAGTTGCAATAAACGATATAATCCAAAATAATACCAATATGGTATATACTTCATTATTCGCAGATGATTTAATAATATATATGAAAGGGAAAAATATTAGAACAATACAAGACCAACTCCAATCTACTATCGACAAACTAGAAAACTGGACAAAAAATACAGGGTTCAAATTCTCAGCAGCGAAAACAAAAGCCATGCATTTTTGTAAACTGCGCCGGCACCACGAGAACCCTAACATTAAAATCCAAAATGTACCAATAAACTACGTGGAAAATATAAAATTCGTTGGCATAACACTTGACACAAATCTAACGTGGAAACAACACATAAGCGAACTACGAAGTTATTGCTTCAGAAGACTCAACATATTTAAAGTTCTTGCCCACCACGACTGGGGCGCAGACAGAGAAACCCTGCTCTTAATATATAAAGCAATCATACAAGCTAAAATGGACTACGGCTGCATAGTTTATGGATTAGCAAAAAAATCACATCTAAAGACACTAGACTACATCCATAATACCGCACTTAGATTAATATCAGGCGCCTTTCGGACAAGCCCGATAAAAAGCTTACTGTGTGAAACAGGAGAAATATCACTAGAAAATAGACGCAAACAACTTGCATTATGCTATATAACAAACCTGGAACCAGGAACATCCAAACCCCAAGTAAAAACAAATATACCATCCCTAAATTATATTCACGGGATCCTAAAATACTTAAATTTAACCTACCCCAAAATTTCACAAAAAAAACCACATCATACCCCATCTTGGTGCCTCAAGCTAGCAGCACAAAACATCGAGCCAACAAAGTATAAAAAGAAAGACACTCACCCGGAGATATATAAAAGCCACCTAAAAAGGATATCTGAAACCTATAAAGACTTGAAATTCTTCAACACCGATGCGTCGAAGAATAAAAATAAAGTTGGAGCCGCAATAGTCTGCGACAACGAAGTATACAAATATCACCTTCCCAACACAATCACCACCTACACTGCCGAAGCCTACAATATCTATAAGACCCTAGACATAATCCTACACAACAATCCGCAACCTGCAAACTACACAATCTGCACCGACTCCATAAGTATCCTGAAAAGTATAACATCGCTATTCCCAAGATCCCACATTATCCAAGATATACAACAACTGACACATAGAATTCTCTCAGCCAACAATAAAATCATCCTAATCTGGACACCATCCCACGTTGGTATAAGCGGCAATGAAAGTGCGGACGCAGCAGCAAAAGACGCAAGCAACGAAGAACAAATGACGGAAGTGGCGACACCAACTGATGACTTCAAATCCGTTATAAAAATAAAGATCCAAGAAAAATGGAATACAGAGTGGACACAAACAACAAGCTAAGATCTATAAAAGAAAATACTTCACCATGGCCACAACAAGGATCACGGAGAGAACAAATCAACATAACGAGAATCAGAATAGGCCACACACTGCTAACGCACGGACACATCCTCAACAAAATCTGCGATATATGCAACGAGGAGATTACGGTCGAACACCTGATCACCACATGCCGAAAATACAACGCGGAGCGACAAAAGCATAGCATACCGGGAAGAATGCAGGAAGCACTCGCCAACAATGAGGATAACATTAACAGACTTCTACAATACCTCAAAGATACACACCTGTTAGATAAACTATAACCACAGACCACAAACATACACACACCCACGACAAAATGTAACCTACCAGAATAAAATCAAAATGTAATACAAATTATACAAAACCCTGTTAAAACTCATTGTACCGGGGTTCTAATAACCAACTGGTTGAAGGACCCCTAAAACCTCTCAATAAAAAAATTATTATAATTAGATTTTCTCATGTTGTATGCATAATCTATTAAAATATTAGCAAGTGTACTAACCTCTGTGTCAGCATTTAGATAATAATTTTTTCTTTGCAGAATTTCTTTAATTTTTTCCAAATCAAATTTTTCCCGCCATTTTATTGTAGCGGCTTGAATGTTTGTGAAATCTAACGGAAATTGAGTGAACTTTATCACCTTGTATGTCACACTAATCCACGATTTTTTCACGTGTGTTACAAGTTGTCAAACTTTGACATTTTTTGTCATTCTGAACATTTTTTTTTCACAGGGGTTTTATGGGGGTTAGATTCCAATTTACGACTCATTCCTTCACATGGCCTTAAAGAAAACATTTCAAACTTTCTCAAAGCCAAAGTTTCATCCATTTTTGTCGAAACTGAACAAAGTTACAGCGGTTTGAAAATTCTCGTTTTTTCGTGCATTTTCAAGTGGCGCGTTTTTTTTTTTTTAGTTGCCTAGTGTATAAATTTATGCAGAATTTTTTTCTCTAGAAAAACTTTTTATAAACTTACGCTCAAAAATAATTAGGGGAGAAAAAATTGCAAACTAAGAATTTGCGCAAGAACAAGAAATATAAACTTTAAAACAAAAAATTCTAAACATAGAAACAAATAATGTTAAGATCGAAAAGAAAATGAGAAAAAATAATATCATTAAAGGAACAGATATAAAAGCAGGCTCACCGGAGGAAGTAGAACAATTTATAGAAATAAAAGTTGGAATAAAAACAAGAATCAACAATTGATATAACATATGAAAACAAGAGAATACAAACAAACAACATAATAACAACTGTAAATTCTATTGAATTTAAAATAAAAATATTTAAAAAAAAACAAATAAAAACTTAGAGAAACAAGAATATATAGGGTGATGAGTTGATTTATGCAATATAGGAAATAGAATGTTAATTTTACATTTAAGATTTAAAAGTTACCCCCGCCCCGTTCACAGAGGGTCAGTATCGTTAGTACTAACGGATGCCCCACTTAGAGATATTCAAGTTCAGATTATTTGTGTACTATGCGTATTTTTTGAGATATACAACATTCCAGGTTAAATGAAACACCCGGTATTTACTGGTCCTCCCAAATCTGAATAAATAAGTTCTATTCTTTTAGACCTTGGCAACGACGCTTTATGAAATGGTAAACGAGTTGCTTTACCTTCTCGATATTGGCTGCAAACTTTATTGCTGCTTGGTAAATTCATTCGCTTTAGGTTTTGACGGTTGAGATGTCGCAATCTCCTATGCCAGAGATCATTTACTTCAGTACTTCTAAAAGCACTTTGTTCGGTATCGAGTGGTACATAAAATTCATCAACAAATATATAGCCCTTTAGATTACATATTATTTCCAGAATTTTACCTCTAATTGCTGTTTGGGAAGCTGTACTTACAAAGCTGGGGAAGATTTTGAGTAGCGTTTGTTATCTTTTTGAGGTTATGTTTTCTTGTGAAAGTTCCAACACTTTATTGGCTAACTACCTATATACTGGGTTCATAACCTATTAAATAATACGCTGAACTTTGTAATAATATTTTGTTATGTACAAAATTATATTCTAGCATTTGGCACAACTTTTTCACTCCACGACTACAAAAACAGAACTCCACTGTGTTGCCATCTAGCATCTAGTAGTGTTTTTTTGTTAAATTCTTACATACTTATCACTAAATTAGCCTGCTAGTGTGCAACTTTTGTATAATTGAATCAAAGTCGTAGGCTCTTAAAAATCCTAATGGTGAACCTCTGAATTAGAACACACTATATTCTGATCGTCATATCGTTATTATATCATACAATATATACCAATTGATAATTTAATAAAATTATATTTATTTACTGGGGTAAATAGTAAATAGCTTCGTCGGAGGTCGGAATGTGGACCGTGAGATCGTCAGTTCGAAACCCACAGCACACTGTTGCCAATTTAAATTTACCGCTGTAGTCACCACTTCACTAATATCTTGGGGGGGGGGGGAGGTATGTTTTGACGGCTGGTAACCGCACTTCATACGCAAAAATATATCACTTACTGAGATCTGCGTGAGTAGAGTGCCACACCAATCATGGGTAAAAGACGAGAAAAATTTAGTTTATTTTATTTATTTCCATTACATCCTGGCCTTCAGAGTCTTGAGAATATTATAAAAATGAAAGTTTTGAAAGATGTAATAAAATGTTATAAATAATAAATAAATTCGTGAACACAGTACTTTGTGACCCTTAATATAACGCTTGTCAAGGAACACAACGTAAAATTATTATTTGGATAGGTGACTGTCTTGCTTTAGCCATCAAAGAAATATTTTATAACTTTAACATTTCAATTTCAAGTTCCATTATACTCTACAGATTCAGATATAAAAGTTCTCAGTTAATTTTATTTTTCTTTGTTTCAGGTAGACGCAAGATATCTCATCTGACACGGATAGAAAAGTGATTTTTGTATAATTTCTATTTGAAAAATTAATTATATAATTAGTCAATCTAATATCATATGGAATTATGTAATATTTTATTATTGATAGTGACTCGTAGTTATTTCAGAGAAATAAAATTTGACGCTTATTATGCTAAATTCTACTCGTCAAGATACTACGTCTCAATTCATTATGTCATCTACAGAAATTTACAATATTTCAAGTACTATTCCCACAAATATAACCCACGAAGATATCTCTTGGACTTACACTGAAGGAGTTGGAATTCTAATGATTACTTGTACTCTGTCAATGATAGTAAACACGCGTGTTTTAGTAAGTGTGCACTGGATTAAGCGGCCACTCTCAGCCACTCTGTATATAAGTCTGAGTCTTGCAGCAGCGGATCTGATTACTTCTCTCATTGTATTTCTCAACTTTTTTATTAACAGTTACTTACACAAAGTGCAGAAAATTGAAATCCCTAGTTGTATTGCACTAATTTTTGAAGCGTTCAGATTGGGAGGAATAGTTAATACTGTATTACACCTCCTATTTCTTGCTTGTAATCATTATTTGGGAATTGTGAGACCACTGCACTATCAGAGTATTATGACACATCGAAGCACTACTGCGTGTTTAATTGCATTATGGATTCTACCGCCTATGTACATGCTGATATATTTTACTACATACAAGGGCCAAGGATTCCAGAGTGAAGATTGTCATTATCCGTAAGTACATTTAATTAACTCAATCTTATTTTTTCAAAATATCACTGACGCTTTTCATAGACATTTTGATATTTAAATATTTGTAAAAATTAATGAACAATCAAACAATAATCTTGATTTACCAAAAAAATATATATACCGTGTGTCTGTCTTAAAGGTGTACATAGGAGATTAACATGGGAAATCAGTTTTTGGCGTGCTGTTGCTCGGTGTTCTATCGGACAACAATGATTGTAGTACCAATCGAAAGATATCATTTTCTGAATCAAACGATGTAAAATACACTACTATTTAGTAGTAATTTGGTTCCGTAAATTAATTTTAAAATTTTGAGAATTCTCCGGTTTATTCAATTTTTATCGTAAATAAATATAGTCACCTGTGACTGTTTTTGTTTTGATTTCTGTCAAGCTATTTATTTGACGTTTCTGACTTTTGGACTTGTTTAAGACAATTTGTAAAAATATGGCTAGTTATACTAAGGCACTAGAATATATGAGTATTCTCATCCGCCATTTTGGGTCCAAGTGTCATAAATAAAACAAATTATTGGATTCCAGTTACTTTAATTCTTTTCTGTCAAATATGAAGTTGATATTGATTAATAATTGTGATATATCATTCTCTTAATTATTATATTTCATATCTAACAAGTAAGTGTACAGAATACTTTCTAATATATTACCGTATGATTTGTGTAGTTGGATTTTACAGAATTTCAAGAAATATGTTTTCAAATTTGACAGTTACAAATTTTAAATGTTTTTTTTTTAAGTAACTGGATTCCAATAACTTGTTTTATTTATGACATCTGGACCCAAAATGGCGGACGAGAATATCTACATTCTTCTAGAGCTCTAGTTATACTACTGAAGAGCGTATTTTTATAGTAAAACTATTTTTTGGAGGAAATAGTTAGCTCAGAGTGCGAGATTTATTTTCTATTAAGTTTATGAATCGACCGAATCCAAGTGCAACCACACATGCCAGTATCCAGGAAAAATACACGTGAGCTTAGTAATTGCAATTTAGCAAGAACAGAATAACATGCTTTATTGGAAGAAAGGGTTTTAGTAATGATACATTTAGATCCTTCGTATAGATTTTTTGGAAATGAATTGGATATACATCGTTCATATTTTGAAAAAAAAAAAAGTTCTTATTATTCCTACAAAATGCACTGCAATCAAGAACTGTTTCCATTTGACGAAGAAAGTGGAAGAGTATTTTGTGAAGATATACAAATGTATAATAAAAATGAAATTTTTTGTCATCGATTTAAAAAACTTAATTCTTAATAAATTAATATTATTTAAAGTAAACTGGTTTTTAGACTTTAATTTATTTAATAAAATCTTTTCGCAAAAATTATAATAATACCCTTATCATTACTGTAAATAACCATATTTTACAAATTGACAGAAATGTCAAATAAATTACTTAAAAGAAATCAAAACAAAACAGTCATAGGTAACTACATTTATTTTCGATAAAAACTAAATAAATTGGAGGATTTTTAAAATTTAAAAATTAATTTACGGAACCAAATTACTACTAAATTGTAATGTATTTTACATCATTTGATTCAGAAAAATGATATCTTTCGATTGGTACTACAATCATTGTTGGCCGATAGAACACCGAGCAACAGCACGCAAAAAACTGATTTCCCATGTTAATCTCCTATGTACACCTTTAAGACAGACACACGGTATAATTATTTACAATTTAATTTATGACACATTTGAATGATAGCTCAGATTTTGTCTATGAAATAACTTCTCACCCTTTTCTCTATATTGCCTTTATTTAAGAACGAAAACAGTATTTGCTCACACTTTACAAATTACATTCTTTTATTTTCAACATGGCGGGAGTTTTTTTTAGCAGTATTCATAGGGATGTGTTATTGCCATATTTACTGTTAAAGTGACTGATAGCAATGTATTAACGGGTTTTTTTTTATGAGTAAACATAGAGATATTTTATATTTCTTATTAATAATAGTTAATCATAATGAAACAAACAATGCAAGTTTAAAAAATAAGAAAATTATTCAATTGTTTTAGTACTTAATAAATAACATTAAATTGATCAGAATTATTATTTTTTTTTACTGTAAGTTATCCTCATGTTTACTCATAAAAAGAAAAAAACATTGCTGTCAATCATTTTGACTGTAACTTTGTAATGGCACATCCCTATGTATACTTTCAAGAATAACTCCCGTTCCCGGTATATTAAAACTCAATGGTGACTATACGGGGAAAATAAACTTAACCTGCCATAGCAGCGTGTACATGTTTATCCAAGAAACAACTGTTAATTAACCGTTCTAATGCGATATTACTGTTTTTTTTTTAAGTCTGAGCATTCTTAGTTTGAGTTTTAATCAAATAGTTACATTGTTTTGTGAAATTATAGAAAAATTTATGTATTCTATTGGGGACTTTTTGTAATGGTACAACCCCCACATAGCTCTTCCTTTAATATTGATGAACTGAAATCAATGTTATTAACAAATTAACCTAAAGAAAATCAGTAGCCAGAAAGTGATCACAAAAACCATATGTTTGCTCTTTGAGATAGGCTTCCCAATTCAAAGAACAATCATCCTGTATGTCCCATAACTTCAGGTACATATTAGAAGGGCAATAGTTCTTAATGCCTGATTACGGGACAAAAATAATTTTTTCAAATATCATAAATTAGTTTTTGAGGTTTTTGAAGGAAACAGTTTTGGGACACTGGTTGAATAGGTAGTTTTAATATTAAATATTACGTTGTATTATATCTAATTAATAAGATATGTTTGCAAAACACAATCATTTCATAAATTGTGTTTCTTTCTGTTTGATATTTCTCTTCTCATTATTGTTACAAATATGAATCGAAGCAGGGCAAAACTGTAGATTAGCTCAGCGTTATTACGCTGAACGTTTCCCAGGACGACGGCATCCGAATTCTGGCATACTTGTAAGCTTACTCAACGCCTTCGCGACACTGGTTCTTTGCAACCTAATCGTGGAAGAGACAGCGGGCTCATCGGAGAGCAGTAAATGTTGAAAATGCTGTCTTAGATTTGGTACGCAATGACCCAACAATCAGCATAAGGAGAATATCTCGTCAACCACCAGGTGTACCACGAATGACAATTTGGAGAATTTTAAGGAATAATAATTTACATCCTTATCATTTTCAACGGGTCCATGCGTTAATTGAACCCGATCATTACTCTTGAGTAAGGTTTTGTGAATGGCTTCTAAACCAACATGCTCAGGATGGCAATTTTACGTTAAAAGTAATATTTTCCGACGAAGCGATATTTACTCGTGTTGGTATACATAATATTCACAACTGTCACTACTGGGCCGAAGAAAATCCACATGCTGCTGTCAGGAGTCATTTTCAGCACAGATTTTCACTAAATGTTTGGGCTGGGATGGTAAACGGATCGTTACTGGGACCATACATACTTCCTGGATGAATGAATGAAAAAAGGAATGAATGATTATTTAAAATTTTTGCAGAATAATTTGCCTGAATTTTTACAAGATATTCCTCTTAATGAAAATGCATGGTTTATGCATGACGGTGCGCCGCCACATTTTGCTAGAAATGTCAGACATCATCTTGATAGAGTATTTGAGGACAGGTGGATTGGTCGAGGAGGTCCCGCGTCTTGGCCCCCTAGATCCCCGGATTTCAATCCGTTAGATTTTTATTTGTGGGGTAATTTTAAATCTCTCGTCTATGATAATCAAGAGGTACCTGAAACCCTTGAAGAATTACGCCAACGAGTTGAAAATTGTGCTGTAAGAATTAGAGAAGAGAATACAATTCATCGGGCTTGTTCAATTTCTTTACTTCAACATGCTGCATTATGTTTAGCTGTTAATGGAAATAATTTTGATCAGTTTTTGTAAAAATGAAGTAAATAAATCGATTTTTTTCCATTACGTACACATCTCCCAAACTTAATTGGTGTGACAAAACTTTACGTAATTGCATAAATTAATTTCATTGTTAAATTATTTTATGTAATAGTTATAACTAATTTCACTATTTCAAATATTGTAGTATCCAGGGGTACAAAAAATGTTTTTCTTAATTGAACTACCCTTAATTATTGGAATTTTGAAAAAATTATTTTTGTTCCGTAATCAGGACATTAAGAACTATAAGCCCTTGTAATATGTATCTGAAGTTATGGGACATTCTGTATATTAATGATATAAGAAATGTTTACTGATACTGTCTTTCTTGTAATAGTTGTTCGATATAATATATTCACACACAATACTTAAATATTACTATTAATACTTTTTAGTACTACTACTGTTACAAAATTTCTGACTGAGGTATTATTTAATCGTTATGTCTGCCAGTTTAGTTTGATCTTCCGGCCAGTGAAGTTGTAGTTTTGTGATAGGTGTTTTAGTGACTATTTACTTTCAGGATTCAGGGAATGTTTAGAGTGAGTTATCCATTGCTATTTTTAGAGAGTATTTTAATTATTGTTGTTGAGTGAAAATGTGGAGCGATTGGAAGTGTGTGGCTGTATATTCCTATCCTTATCCTTATTTATGGTGCTGTCGCCAGTGGTGGGGACCAGCCGAGTAGCGCCCAGCGAAGTGCCGTTACTAGTCCGGTGCCAACGGTGCCCTCCTGCCATCTATAGTGTTGCATTCAGGAGTTGGCCTTCCTTTCGCTTGCATCTTAGAGTAGTGGAGGAGAGATATGGTTTCAGAGTCGGCTTTCAACCGTTCTCTCATAGCCTCGCTCAGTGGAAGATGGCAAGTCTCGTGGTCACGTAGGTTGTCTGCGGACACAGGGGCCACGAGGATTCTTTGCTCACCCTCCGTAGGTTGTCTTCGGACACAGTGGGGTGAGCTACTCTCACCCTCCGTAGGTTGTCTTCGGACACAGTGGGGTGAGCTACTCTCACCCTCCGTAGGTTGTCTTCGGACACAGTGGGGTGAGCTACTCTCACCCTCCGTAGGTTGTCTTCGGACACAGTGGGGTGAGATACTCTCACACGGCCACGTAGGTTGTCTTAGGACACAGTGGAGTGAGAGGCGACGGAAGCTTCAGTATGCTACATTACGTCACCTATGTGATTAAGTGATTGCGTGTTTGACTAATTAACTATAGAGTTCAGATTTATATGATTTTGCTATTTAATTGTTTTTCAGCGTGGATTTCTCACTGTGTGCGTTTCACTCATATTTTTTAATTTTCTTACAGCACCGCAACTGACTTCAGAAGTGCGGCGATCCGGCTACCACTCAGGGCTTGATTGTGGACAGTTAATTTAATTGTATATAGTATTAGGTAATAAATGTTTATTTTCAGAAAATCCTAACATTTTTATTTCAGTCTACACCCTTTGCATCTATCATCATAATATTACACTAATATCTAAACAGTATCTTTTCAATATAATATAAAGATACAACCTTAATAACAAAATATACCTATAAATTTGAAAACAAATCTCCTGAATTACCATGTATTTAAATGAAAGTGTTTTCCCCGTTTCTTTAGTTTGTATTTTTGCCGCAAGATGTCAGCTACTTGTTTTTTTTTTCTATTCAATAGACCTCCATTACAATAACAAAATATCCGAAAATTTTAACAAAATGTCCCTAGCAATAAACTTCTTAAAGACTACCTTGAACACGTAGGTTTTTTTTTCGAAATGCATATTGATGTATGTACATGATATCACTCTGCAAAGTTAGCCAAAATAGTAGCTAAAATAAAACTTTGCGGGCTCTTATATCAAAATTTAATTTCTCGGACTCATCTTTCACATTTTTAGCACTACCTAAAATAACCAACATATTGATTTATAATACTATTGGTGAATTTGTTTATTATTTACCTTTACGTGCAGACGATATCTAAGAACATGTAAATAATAGTGATAATTATACACAAATATTTGATACTTTCACAGTATTTTTGTTTTCCCAGCCAACTAGTTGACGTTTTACAAGTACATAATGCTATTTTTTGTGTTTTATCTATGCCCGTGAGTTAAATGTCACTCATTCCACTCATTTAGCGTGAATTAAGAGCTTAATTACCGCACTTGTTTTCATTAACGTACTATTTATTGTAAATGTTGGTAATATAATATGGACCATTCTTTAAATTAATTAACATTTAATGGGTTGACATTATTTTAGCGACAACTGCCCCACTTGGGTGAATAACAATATTACATAATTATGGGCCCCTTCTGTACGATTATTTTTCACCCAGGCCATTTCTGCGTAAAATGTCGAAATATATTCGAAAAACATGTTAAATGCCTCACCTAGTTTTTGTTTGTTTTGTTTTAATATACTCGTACATTTATTATACGTAGCATTCAATAGATACAATCTTTATATTTTCTGTTAGTTTCATGGGGGAAGTGGAATTTCGAGTAATGTTCACACTACTGCTGGTGGTTCCGTTCATCTTGATGACATTCATCTACAGTCATATCCTGCTGATCGTCCGGCGACAGCAACGCAGTTGGTTCCGAGCAGCAGAGCGCGGTGCGTCGTGTCGGCACCGCGGCGGCACCTCGCAGAATGAAGCCCGGCGCCGCCATCAACAACACAGCTTGGAGACTCGGCGCACGCAACAAATGGTGCGCAATATAAAAGCGCTTCATACCACACTACTCATTCTCGGCTCTTTCGTTGCCGGGTTGCTGCCGCCCATTCTGGTATTTATATTGGTGTGCGAGCATTGTCTATACAAACCATCAACAGGTGGATACGTAAGTACAAAAACTATTATTCTCATATCTTAAAAAAAAATTAAACAGGACACTGGATGTCATTTGAAAATAACAATTCTATGAATTAATTTTAGATTCGGATATTTTAATCACAAAATAAGTTATTGAGTTATCAGGACAGTGAATATAATCTAAATATTACTGCCGATTTCCGAACATTATTTTTAAAATGACATATATAATTATTTTTACATCCCATCACACAAACACGTTTTACATTCCGGGAACCTGACACGTTTTATTTATTTGCCTTGGAAGTTCGGTGTTTGTTCACCTCGTAGGATCGAGGTGTGTAGTTAATTATTTAAGATTAGTTTAAATTAGTGAGTATGCGATTTCGCAGTTCAACATGTTTACTAGAAAATCGACAGTTATGTATCCGATGTAACATTTTGTATAGTTGTAAAATGTTAATTTGATTTGGATTCAATTTAATTTATGCAATTTGATAGCATGATAGCGATGTGAAGCGCAAACTTGTTGTTTTTGGAATATTTCCAGTTACTTCGTTATATATATATCATCAGGAGCTGGCTTGTGTTGAATAAAAAACATGTAATTACTTGTCAATTTTCGATCAATGTTAGATTGTAAGTGTTACCGTCAGACGAGATTACCACCTGTCTCGTCTCGAATTTCGAGACAAAAATTTGCCGAGACGAGACAAAGCGAGACGAGACACACTTCGTCTCGTCTCGTTTTAATAAAAATATCTTAATTTTTGCGTAAATATAATAAGATTTTGTGCTTTCAGCCGTAAAAAAGTTACATTTTGGTTAAATATTGAAAGTCCATGTTTAATTTGCGTATCTACTTCTTTTTCTATTACAAACTTAAATTTTTAAAACTAAATTCTTAATTGAATATTATATTATTCTTTATACATTGAAGTATTTAATAGTAATTAGAAATAAAAAAACGTAATAGTTTATCTTTTGGTGTTGACAACACTGGACATTGCATGTTTGTGCTTCCCCGGCGACAAGTGAATTTAATTGAGATTCGCGAACGAAGCGAACTCGTAACTCGCTGTCATTCATTTTAGTTTCTTTGTACTGCTCGGTGCTCGCGTTTCAATTGTTACATAAAAATATGTCAGTACACTACAAAATATAACAAATTAAAATTATATTAAAAAAAAAAATAAACATGCAATCATTACAAAGTCCCTATCTGAAATTCTAATCAAGGATTACTATAACCGAATTATAACGATGTGTAACATCAGCAACAAGAGAACTAATTACAAATGTACGCTTATGAATACATACAAGACTAAATCATCATTATATCAGTATGTCCACTTCATATCAAAACATTTTCATCAATAAATAATCCACGCGCAAGATTCAAAAAACCAGAATTTCAGTAAACAAGTATATGTACCAGAAAATTAAAAACTAAGAATTTCATAATCAACAGTGTTATAAATATAAATTATGAAAACAGCGATCATAGAATTTTCTTAACAGAAATGCCAATATGTAAAAGATGCCCGATAAGTGGACATATCGAAAGCAAATGCAGAAATCAAAGAAACACACTAAATAATAAGTACCAATAACCCTCCAAATTTCCGAATAATAATAAAACAATACAACTCCAAAAAACCCACCCAAATATTAAATAATCTTCAAAAATTCATTGTAACTTCCCTTTTAAATACTCGACCTATAAACATATGTGTTAGCTTTTATCATGATTTTGATGCTATAGATGATCCCATAAATTTTCATGGTTGTAAGCTTTATTACGTTGCTAATTTTATAATTCATTTTTTTATGTTTTTCAGTGGCATGAATTGTTTTGGTTCGTAAATATGTTGTTGGTCACCAAACCACTTGCGAATCCCATCATCTATGCGGCGCGTATGCACGAAATCAAGGTAAGAAACGCAAGTACTTGCTAGAATAATTATTATTCAACACATTTCAATATTTTTCATTTATTGCACAATTAAAAAAAATAGTTAAAAGTATGCACAATTCAATAGTTTATCACAGAACATAGCATTGCAAATTCTATAAAGAAACATGTACCTGCAGTAAGATTTACGGTCATCTGACACTGATTTAAAACCAATATTTCATAGATAAAATCTCTTGTCAATTTATGAGTAAAAAATAATAACTAAAGAGTTGATAAAAAACAAAGTAATACGAAAAAAACACATGGAAAAGTATCAAAGTAATTTGAAAAAAAATAAACATTTTGAAAAGTCAAAACATGCAAAAAATATAACATATAATAAATAAATGTACATGGTTTCTGTATAAATTATTATATTTATAAATAATTATTAAATTTTTAATTAAACAATGATTATTGTAGACAAAAAAATACTTTGTACTTCTAGACTAAAAAATAAGAAATTACTGATAACAATTAGTAACTATTACGTGTTGCTCTAAGTGTAAAATACTCAACGGTAAAAAAAACTGCCTTGTCATTCAAAATATCTTAAAATTGGTCGATATCTGCACTGCTTATAGGCGCATATTTGAATTTTAAAATACTCAGTGGATCCATATCTAAACCGGAAACGTTCTCTCTTCTCTCCACTCAGTATAATGCTTATTTTGCTTAATGTCGAAAAGCACTCATTAAAAGAAAATACATTTCCCGATTTTTATATTTCTGCCTATCCCAATCCCTATTATTTTTATTTATTAAATAACGACATTTCCTGCTTTTTTGTTGGCTCACAAAGCTGTAATTTGTTTTAATGAAAGACAAACGATTCTGAAATTCTTTATTTTCGAGAGCTATTTGGTAGTCTTTCACTGATTGGCTTATGATTTCGTAAAATAAAGTTAGGGTTCAAAAAATTTTGAAATTATTATTGTTAGATTCATGATCGTGGTGGATAAATAATAACCACGAACTTACAGTCTGAGTTTTATTTATAAAAAAAAGATATACTTCGCGACTACTAGAAAAAGTTTGACAGAAGAGTAAATTAGATGTGTCATATCTAGATAATCGCAAGCTTTATGTTCGTGTTGATGGCATTCTCCCTAAATGTCATTACGCTACCTCTGGTGTACCGCAAGGCTCTTATTTAGGGCCATTACTATTTCTTCTCTTTATCAATACCATCACTGATATTATCCATCATTCTTTTATATGCTGATGGCTGGAAACTTTTCAAACTTGTTAACAATGATAATGATTGTGATCTATTACAAAATGATATTAATGATTGGTCTTTAGCCTCTAAGCTTTTAGATAATTGCAGTAAATGTAAAATAAATACCTACTCTCTAAAGCAAAGAACTATCCCGTTTAACTATCAAATTAATAACACAATTTTGGAGCGAATAACTTTATTCAAAGGTTTAGGAATTCTGTTCGATCCTAAACTTAGCTTTATTCCCCATTTCAATGATATTCTAGAAGCTTGTTACCGATAACTTGGCTTCATAATTCGTGATACATAGTCGTTTTATAATTTATTGACCCTTAAATATTTGTATTATTCATTTATGCCTACCAAACTGGAATACGGATTACAAATTGTTACATGGTGTTCTCCACACTTTCAGAAAATAGTTTCTGGATTGTTTCATTCATTTGTACAAAAAGTGGAAGAAGTATGTACATACAGACGAGAAGTACTTTTAATTTTACAACTCGTGGACGTATTCCTGATGAAAACCCCTTGTGAAAAAAATTACATTTCCATTATATACAATGATACTATTGCGAAAATTAAAACAATTATTGGCAATAATTACGAATGGTTTAGTGTAGATGAAACAACTGATACATGTGGGCGGTACATTGCAAATTTAATTATTAGGGTATTGATTGAAGAAGTAGGTATCAACTAAAACGTTTTTAATAAGCACAAGAGAATTAAATTTAACTAACATTAACACTATAACACAATTCATCCATAATGGATTGGTCAGCTTTTATTTGCAAAATATTCCTTATGGTACCAGACGCACCACTCCACATGATTAGAGCTGCTTCTTCTATAGTATTTTTTATGAGAACTTAATCCATTGCACATGTTAGGCCTATGGAATGAACCTTATAGCTGAGACAATAAGATTATAATTTTCGTTAATTAATTACATAATCAAAAATTGGAAATAAAAGTATTAATAAAACCGCCTTTAAGGGTGCAGTTATTTAGGGACACATTACCTAATGTACCACTATACATGGAACCAGTGCTTATAAGATGGGGTATTTGGTTAGATGCTGCAATATGATCTGCTAATTGCTGAAAATTCACCTACGCTAAGTTAGTGCAGAACAATACGGATTACAAATCTTTTTATTTTTGCTATGGATACAACTGATAGAGCTTCAAATAAAATGCAAATAGAGGAAAACGTGGCAAGTCAACTTTTCCCTACCTTTTCTCTATTAATGTTAAATAATTTAAGTAATATTTAATAACAAGTGTCTAAAATAAGAGATTTGTAAGAAATTTCAAAAAGACTGGCACATTAAACATATTTTCAAGACGGTGGCAAGATGGAGCACGTTTACGCTCGTAATAGTTCCATTTAAATACAAATTTTTCTAGATGAGAGTTATAATGAAACAATAAATTTTGATATTTTTTATTTATTTTCGTATATGTTAAAATTTTCATTTAATATTTTTGTCACATTACATGCGTGAGACGTTAAATATTTGAAACGTTTGAATTTATAAAGATGTTATACGATGCTCTAACGATGTTGATGGTTTCGTTCCAGGAAGCAACACGGCGCATGCGTGCAAGTTTGTGCCAAGGAGACGGCAAGTGCCGCTGCTGTTCGCCAGCATTGCCCCTTCTGTGGTTATGTTGCGGTTGGAGTGCGTACGATAATGGCTCTGGTTCGCACCTAGCCACGCACATAGGCAGCCAGCGTGGACATCCGTGGCCTCGCTCCGGGGCCGGAGAAGACGCTTCTTATTCGCAACAACTCCACACCAGCAGTTCCTGGCGCGCCACGCAACTCTGTCGCCTCGCCAGCAACGGCCAATCTCCAGCCAAGAACGAACACATGAGTACTGTACTGTAAATCGCTAGAAATATAATCGTACATTAATATTTTACTATTAAAAGCACAATATTCTCAAATACAGTCGAACCTCTGTAATTCGAATTTTAAAGGACCACAAAATGGAAATTTCGAGTTATAGAGAAGAAAACATATCTATTGATTGCACATATGTTTTATTGCGTTAAAATTATTCTAATAATTACAATAACGTTGTAAATTACGAACACAGAATACATGGTTTCGTAATCTTAATAATATAGTCATTCCAGCTGAAGATAAAACTTTTCTTAGTTTGGGCCCAAAATTTTGTATAACACCCATGAGGAACCAAATCTGTGTCCGTAAATTACTTAGTGATGTTGATTTTATTATTTCAAATTTACGTGAATCGTCAAAAGATGTATGTAGAGCTCAGATCACTAACATCATTAGTAATTACTTACATTATAGTAATATTCAGAATAGTGATATAAATGTTATTTATAAAAAACTAAAAAAATATTTAAAAGATTTATGATTTATTTGTTGTACCATTTGATAAAGGTTATATTACTTCTCGTATCATAGATAAACTTACATATAATGATAAAGTTCTGGAAATTTTGTCTGATACAAGCTCATAAATAACTTAATAATCCAACTAGCCATTTTCAACAAAAAGAAAATAAAAGTGTCAGTGAATAAAAAAAAAACTAAAAAAATTAATTGAGAGACTGCTAAAATTTAACTATTTATAATGCGGTAGCTGCAAAATTTTATGATCATTCAAAATTCATAAACCAATATTGAATCTTCGCCCTATAATTGCATCTATTGGATACACCTAATTCAAAGCTTTCTCAATTTTTTACTGACACTCAAAATTGCTTAGGATAAATATACTTCATGTTTGTAGAATTTATTAATGAAATTTAATTTCCTGACAATTATTTCTCATTAGTTTTGATGGTGTTTCATTGTTTAGTAATATTTCTTTCTAGCTATTTCATACATTGTTGCTTTCTTGGATATCATTGAAAATTATAAAACACTGAGTCTAACTGATTTTAAAAAGCTAGTTAATTTTATTTTTGAAAGCAGTTACTGTTTATATAATGGTCATTTCTACAAACAATTACTTGGAAGTCCAGTGGGTGCTATTGTTAATCCAATAATTGCTCAATATATCATGGATGCACTTTTAAATGATTGAAAACTTTATTTCAAAATAAGTGTATGCAGTACCAGCTGACATAGTAAAAGAGATACTTGATACATTCAATTTACTAATAATAATTAGTACGAGATGTAAACGAAAAAAAAAAAAATTGACTGGTATGATAAACCTATGCCTTCACAGCGTTATATTCATTTTCTATCTTCTCAATATAAGAAATTTAAAATTATAGTTCTTAAAAAAAGAGTTCTTTGAATTTCAGACCCAGTATTTCATCGAAAAAACCTTGCTAGACTCAGAGAGGTACTTTTGTATAATGCCTATCCACTAAATATGATTAATAAATTAATTTTTACGACAGTGTCAATGACTTGAACTGTTTAAATATTTTAAATAATATTAATTTACAGTCTAATGATAACATAAAATGTGCTTCTTTAACTTTCATTTCAAATCTTTCAACAAAAATTGAAAATTTAGTAAAATTACACCCTTGTACTTACTTATCGTAATTGTGTAACAATTGGTGAAATTTTCAGTGAATTACAAAACAACCCATATACTACAACAATATAATGTTGTGTATTTTATTCCATGTCATGAATGTGACCCTGTTTATATAGGACAAATTTCTGGAGATTTAACTGGTGACTAACATCTCATAAAAGTTATGCCCGACTTATGTCTAACATTAATGAGTGAAAATGTTAATAACAAAAACCATAAAATAAATTATGCAGATGTAAAATATTAGCTATTAAATGCAATTTGTATTGAGATGGCTCACGTTCATAACATTGATAATACGAAGGACTGATTTAGATGGTCTGAGCAATATATATTTTGTTATTTATTAAAATTTTCTGTTATGAAAACCTGAAATACTCAAAATAAATTCATAATTATTTTAATCTATTTTCTTCTTTTTGTTGTATATTTAAATTACTAATAATATTTCTAGTTCCTGTAACTTTTATATTTTGGATATTTAAATCAAGTTTTCCAAAAATAATAATTTATTTCATTTATTAACTTTTAGTTTATTTTGACATTTTGTTAAAATATTTATGCTAATTATTTTAAGAATATTTTCTGTATTATTTAGTTTGTTCCATTATCCATGTTTTATGAATAACCATTGGAGAAATTCTTAAATTGTCACAAATTTTGTATAAATTATTTATTTTTATATAATTTTTGTAGTGCCCTGATGAAGGATTAAATAAATCTGAAAGCTTGGAAAATTTAAAAGTTTTTTTATTAACTCACAATTTTGATTGTTAGTATCCCACGACACTCTCCCTTTCTCTCATTTCACACACAAGTTTTAATTTTAAGCTCATTCTCGAGTATGGTTTAGAGAATATGTGGATGTGAAATTTGACGGGTATTAACATTTTTTTGAACCTAATTTAGAGGTCGCTAAGTAGTTAAACATAATATTGCAATGAAATACGAACCGAATATAATTCAGTATTTTACTCATGAAATTTCAGCTATTCGATAATGTTGTTTAAAATCCAAACATATTTTCTATTTATCATACATTCACCATATTATTTTAAGTTATTGTACATATACACATTTAAAAACAAACGTATAATTTAGTTTAGGTTATCATTTCTGTTATACTTGATTGAATCCGTCGTCGGCGCTAGGTGAAACATTGTAAAAATAAGGTAAATAATAACACTAGGCTAAGTTTCACAGTAGATATATTTTCTTTATCGCGATTTCGGCTTTTACACCATCGTCAGAAGACTGATAAGTTTACAAAAGAATTACAAAATTACATGTGTAACAGTACAATCGTCTAGTATAAAAATAATCCGTCAATCGTCGCCTACGTTGTGTTTGAAATAAAATAAATGTAACCCTAAAAGTGTCCGTAATACGAAGTAGCTATCAATGGTGGAGGAATCGGGATAGGTTCAGTTGAAATGAAAGAGTTAAAATTCCTTCCAAAAGACATGACTGTGAAGTCACACCTTGTGCATTTATTGAAACCAATAAATATCCAAAATAAAAGAAAATCATCATAATATCATTATAATTTAGAACGAACAGAGTGGTTTGAACACAAAGTTCTGTCGTGGAAACATAACTAACTCTCCGACATTCGCCTTTAATCGCAAGAGGGAAACCACGACAAAAACCTCAAGCAGAGAGAACCAAATAAATCAAAGAATCAAAATGATGTTTATCAGATTTAAATATATCAAAAATTTAACAACATTGATACTTCCAGACGAACCACAACAATTCCATAGTGTATTCAACACTCAGATTATTTACTGTTAAATCGGTGAATCAGTGTTTTCTGTTATCGTTGGTGCAAACATGCACATAATCGTTGGTGCATTTGTTGCACATAATCGTTGGTGCATTTGTTGCACATAATCGTTGGTGCATTTATTGCACATAATCGTTGGTGCATTTATTGCACATAAATACAGAAAACACTCGATCAAAGAAATATTCAAAACTCAATAATTATATCATTGTGGCCGTTGTCAGTATCGCAAACTAATCTTGCCCCAAAGTGAATTGTTACTTTTGTGAGAAATAACCATTCTTAAAACTGAATCATGTCATTGAGTCGAGAGTTCCACAAACGAAAGATATTGGATAGCAAAGATCGGTTAATTAAGGATCTCATCCGTACCTTGGCCAAAGGTAACAGGATGAGTAAAGGATGTTCAGTGCCATTGGCCAGCCAAAGCAACAAAAGCGGAAGATTAAGGATCACCCGTGCCTCGCGTCCAAAGCAACAAGATAGGTAAAAGGATTAAGGACCTCATCAGTGCCATTGGCCAGCCAAAGCAACAAAATGAGGAAAGGAAACTCCGTGCCATTGGCCAGCCAAAGCAACAAGAGCGGTGGATTAAGGAAGGTGAGAACTCCTAGACTCACGCTAACATGAAGTCAGAGTGGAGACCACGCATGGTCTCCCCGACTAAAGCAGATTTTACAGTATATATACACAAAATTTCCCTCTCGTTCCCTCAGAAAAACCCAGGGTGCCACGCGCAGTCAGTCGTCTTCTGCACCCCGCCTGTAGCAGACTGCCTGACGCCTGTAGTGCAGCTGCTACGTCGCAGACCTCACAACGAGGCCGCTCGCATCGGTCAAGTTGTTTACTTCGAACGCGCTGATGTCATCTCATGACGTAGTGGACACGTGCGCTCGGCCCTCGGAGCCTTCCGAAAATAGCATAAACCACAAAAAAACATACACACAAAAAAAACAGTATTGATACCAAAACAAAACATTACTATGGCCATAGAAAACAATATTAACACAATTAAAATAAATAAACATATAACGAAATTGTCGTACCGCTTCACATGAATATATACATTTGTGACAGGGATGGAAACAGTACAATCATCTTAAATAAAGCTGTTGGGAGGATCCAGTAATTAACGGATTAACAAATGTTTCCCTTTGTTAGCATTTCTAATAATTCTGAATGGAGAAAATCTGTCTGGTCATTCATTAGTTTCTCATTATGCTCAATGGCTTTATGGATTTCGAAAGCTTCCAAGAAATTTAGTTTAGGGCCTTTCTTTTCCAAATGTAAAACTTTTAAATTTTTAATTGAACAACTATGGTTATTTTGGTTGAGGTGTATTGCTAAATTTGAATCAGTTTTATTGTTTTTCCAAGATCTCATATGCTCATTGAATCTAATGAGAAAACTTCGTTCCTCACTTTCATGTCAATACATTAGCATGTTAGTCTCTTTTAACTTCCCGTCCCTAAAACAGTTCATTTAATACCCCTAAGTTGAATTTCTAGTAATTTCCACAAAAGCAATTGCTGATCGTAATTATTTGTGATAAAGAAGGTTCATCACTACTTTTTCCAACATTTTGAGCCTGAAACGTTACATCAATACTTCACAAGTTAGGTTTAGGGGAATTTTTAGAAAAGCAATTGCCAATCGTACTGATTTATAATAAAGATGGGTCATTACTAAGTTCTTCAATATTTCACTTCTGAAACATTTTACTAGATACCCCTCAGGCCGCAAATATTCATATATTTTAAGGAAAAATAATTGCCAATCGTAATTGGTTTGAGAAAAAAATTACAACTAACACAATAGATTTCAAGTGACTTAAAAAAAAATGATTATCTGCGAACTCCTAAAACATTTAATTTCATACCACACAAGTTAGATACCTAAAAAAAAAATTGAAAAAAATTTAAAACAAACATAACTTGCATTAATATTTGATCATAATATAAAGATTTTTGCCAATCTGACATTTCTATTGTCTTCTTGGCTATTTAAAAATACCGCTAATAATAATGTATAATAATTTGCATTCCACATTGTCGACTTTACCTAATCTAACGTCAAAGTAGAATCCAATCGTGAAATTTTAACGGAAATTTTTTCCTTCTTCAAATTTTTATAAAATTTGATCGTGTAATACCAACTTTACCCAGTCTTAAGTTATCTTGTCAGTTACTTTTCAAAGTACAACCGTAGCGAAAAAATTTAATCTTGTCTATTCAAGATTCTCATTTGATACCAAACACTATATTTTTCGGATGTCTTTTATGAAAATAATCGACAGCCGTCATTTTCTATATTATCATTTGTCCCGTCTATTCGACATCTTTTTTGGATACCCAAAAAGTGATTTAAAAAAAATTTAAATCAAACTCAACTTAATTAATATTTGATCATGTGATAAAGACTTTTGTCAATCTGATATTTCTATGGGTAATTTAAAAATATCAATAATAATATACAATAATTTGCAGTCCCCTTGTCGACAAATTTGGGGGATTTACTTTATTATTACTAAATTTGATCGTGTAATACTAACTGTACTTAGTCTAACTTCAAGTAAAATCAAATCAAAAATAAAGTTGGAATTTTTTTTCCTTTAAATTTTAAGGTTTTATTTTATTTTTATTTAATTTGATTGTCATAAAGACTTGTCAATCTGACATTTCTATTATCTTGTCGACATATTTAACGGATTTAATTTATTCTTAATAAATCTGATAGTGTAATACCGACTTTTACTAGTTTAAAGTAAAAGTATCATCAAAATGAAGAATTTTTATTGGTAATTATTTTATCATTTAAATTTCGCGTTTTTTAAAATTTTTTCAAAATTTGATTATGTAATAAAGACTTCTGTCAAACTGACATTTCTATTATCATCTTGTCAATTTAAAAATACCGTCAATAATAATAAACAAAAATTTGAATCCTACATTTTTGATAAATTTGTTAGATTTTCTTAATTTGATCGTGTAATACCGACTTTTCTTAGTTTAACTTAAAAGTAGCATGAAATTGAAAATTGTTATTGCAAATAAGTTTTTTCTTGTAAAGTTCGCGGTTTTCTTTATTTTTATTAAATTTGGTCGTCCTTTTTCAGTCTAACGTCAGCTTGACAGTTATACTTTGAAGTATAGGTAATCATAGCAAAAAAATTCCCGGTTTTATTTTATTTTCACTAAATTTGATCGTGTAATACAGATTTAGCGTCACCATAACATATAAACTTCAAAATGCACTCAAAATGAGAAATTTTATTAACCATATTTTTAATTATTTTACATACATAACGTCACGCTATGTCCCACTTAGTGGGGTAGCACGAACCCAGAAAAACAGTCAACCTCCATACATTCCTATCCTGACACACCACTTTCGCCTCGTCCACATTCATAGTGCGATTCATACATGCTCGTTTATTCTTCACACTCGGAATCATTCGTTCACTCAACAAACCATCAATCATACCCAACCAGTTATTCCTCGGACGCCCGCGCAAGCGTTCACCTTCAATCTCACCCATATATATTAGTTTCACCAACCTTTCATTCGACATTCGCTCAACATGTCCAAACCACCTCAACTGACTCACTCCCACTTTCTTAACAACACTCCTCTCAGTCTCACACTCATCATACACCAATGTATTCCGTATACGATCACGTCTTGTATACCCACATACTCCTCTCAAATATCTCATTTCCACAGCAGTTATACGTCGTTCATGCTTCTTCATCCACACCCAACATTCAGAACCATACATCAATGTAGGCACTAACACACCATTATAAACACTCAATCGAGCATCTCTAGATACATTCACGTTTCGAGCAAATGTACCCAGAGCACCCAATACCTTGCACCCTGCAGACACTCGCCTTTCAATCTCCCGATCAATACGTCCATCCCTCGAGAACATACTACCCAAATATACAAATTCATTCACTTGTTCCAATCTCACACCATTCACTGAAACATTACAATCAGTCACCAAATCATTCTTCTCAAACACCAACACTTTACATTTATCGACATTCAATAGCAGATTTAAACCTTTCCCTACTTCATTTATGCTCACAATTATTCTTCTCAATTGCTCCTCAGTTTCACCCAACACAACAACATCATCCGCATAAGCTAACACAGGCACTATACGTCCACCAATACGTACACAATCAGTTCCATTCAATGCCTTTCGTAACAACACATCCATATACAAATTAAACAACCAAGGAGACATTCCACAACCCTGTGCAACACCAACATCTATACGAAACCAATCACTCATTTTACCATCAAGTACACCCCAACTAATCTCTCGAAGAACACTGCCATACGAAAAATTCATAAAACACCTTTTTGTTCGTATCAAGTGACTTCTCAACAATCATTCGAAGAGAAAACAGTTGATCTACACAACCTCTGTCAGGCAGAAAACCTCCTTGCACTCAACTTCGAAATTGTAAAACTCGCACGTTATTAATTAAGATTTTTCCATACATCTTCCCTACCACACTCAATAATTTTGTACATTCACTCGAACTGCTTTTGCCCTTAAATAAAGGACAAATAACAGCACGTTTCCAATCATCAGAAGCCACGCACCATTTCAAACAAAATCTGAACAAATAAACTAACCAATCAAATAATCTTTCACCACAAGAACACTAATTACATAAAGAATCGTTATCCCATCTATACATTATTTTCGTACAGATAGAACATAGCCTCTGCTGTCAGTTTATTTCATATTTGATAATGAAATTGATAATGGTTTATTTTCGACATTTTCTATTTCTTAAGCCTGTAGTACACGATCGAATATATCATATTGTTTCTCGTACGATATTCAATACGTGAAATACTGTATCGTGTACTACACATTTTACATCCAATATTTCACATGATTTTTAAAACGATATGATTGTTAGTGTACGGATCTAAAATATTGGACCGATTTCAGTGCAGTAAAACAATTCATGATAAGTCATAATATAACTGACAGCTGGACAGTTTTTAGTTAAGTACATTTAAACATAAATTATCTTACTTTAAATGACTTATTATGTTTACCTATTATTTCTAATTTCAAACCCAGCAAGTAAAGTATTAAAAACAATACCAACGGCATGTAATTGTTCATCCATTTTACCGGTTATCATCAACTGTCATTATATTATTCGCCGTGCATGCGTATGTCATATTTTCAATACGAGAAAAAAATGTCTCGTGTACTATCTAAATATTTGAAACCAATATATCATGTTGTTCCTCGTACGATATTTAAGATGTTATCGTACGAGAAACAATATGTTATATTGGATCGTGTACTACAGGCTTGAACCGTTAATTCGAATGATGTTTGAGTAACAGTTCTGCTGTTTAGGACGAAACTATGCGAAAACATACGAAGCAACACGAAACAGGAATAAACATTATTAAATAGATTTCATTATGTCGGTGTTCTTGTTATATTTGTGTCGTTACGTTATTTCAAAATTTTGCTAATAATACTCATTTTTTGTGTTATGTTCTTTATGTTATGTCATTATTGTTCCCGTTCTTAATGTTCAACTATAAATCAGCCTTTTCATTACAGCAGTGATTTGTCTTTGCGCTACTGTTTCATCACATTTGGGAAATAACGATCAAAAATTTATATCAATAAATAAGCTGACTCCCTGTATCAGGATGAGGAGTACAAATTCTACAGAACGCACCCGTTCATACATCACACAACTTTTACAGCAGTTTCTTACGAAACACAGGTTCAACAGCCAGTCCGCTCTCCAAATCTCGCTCCCTTTAACTTTTCCTCTTCCCAGTTTAAGGATGTTGCAAAGATATAACAATATGTGACAAGACAGCTGTTAGCCATTTCAAAAAATGATTTTACAACACGCCTCGAACAATGGAAAATCCACTAAGCTAAATGTTTGGCTTTGGAAGAGGATTTGCTTTGAAGGTGATTTATGTTCTCGGTCACTAGAAACGAAATATACAAAATCAATTTTGAAAAATATCACAGGATATTAATCGTTAAAAAATAATTATGAAGAAAAATCCGTACAATATATTAATAGTATATTATGATACAAGTGTACAAGTAACCTTTTAAAGCATTTACGACGGAGTGCTTTTAACGTCGTTAGTGCTTTGAAAGCACTTATACACGTGTGTCATACGCTATTTTTTATTATACCTGCATCATACTATGGAAAAAACTGAAAAACAACATTTTGATTTCGATAATTTTACGCGTGTGACGTTTGACGTAAATCGTTTACATGGAGTTTGGTTAGTATTTATTGTTTACGTTTACAGTTTTTAAAGATATTAACAGAAATTATTTGTGTTGTTGCTTAGCAACCTTTAAAGCACGGCGTGTTTTAATCTTGCGTTTACAAACGCTGTAGCGTGTTTTAAACACGGATTATGATGCAGGTATAAAAAAATAGTTTTTATCAAATTTATAATATAATTTTTCGGTATTAGAGTTTAATACAGTAAAATCAAAGGATTCAAATTATTTATTTGGTATATACAGCATATAGGGTAATACACCGGTCTCTTACAATTTTTAGCAATAGAATGTAATAAAAAAATTCATTGCATTTTCGAGTTATAACAAAATTTCGCCCTGCATGTATATAGAGAATTACAACAATGGCCGACCTGTAACTACTATTCACATTGTTTTATTTAAAAATTACAATATCCTGTGTTCTGAGGAATCTGTGTTGGTAAACACTTGGACTAGGTTCAAATTTAATAGCTCAACAAATAACAAAATGAATTATTTAAAAAATATACATCCTTTATTTCAAATACTTCTCTGTTGAACAAACTATTTCCAATAATTCGTTGTTCCGCTTGATATTATTTAAAAAAAATTCGTAAAATATCAAAGGTCGAAACAAATTCTCTCCCGACGTGGGATATTTTGTGGAAAATCGGACGGTCTCGCCGAAAACAGCACAGATGGACACCCTAGGTAGGGTCCACCTTTACGATATTCTAATACGAGTAATATCGCATTGAAATTGTTACAGAAATATAATAATCTAAAATATGCCGTCTTCAATAAAAGCAATTTGTTTTCCTTTTCCAACCTTTTCATTATAGATAAAAAATACGGAAACGAACATGTATTTATTGAAAAATGCAATCTGTTTTATGGAAACAATACGTTTTTTATAAACTTTGTTTATTGTGAAAGAATGTCTTTAAAAGAACTGAGAAGAATTAAAATGTCTTCACATTTAATGTAGAATGAATATTAAACTTCGAGATTCTGCAAAAATAAAATGTCTATCGTCTACACTGACTATTGATAAAATATTAGGACAAAATAATTCACAAAGAAATGATACGAGTGAAATAAAGTAAGTGTTCCATAGATTGTTGAGCTTTATAAATTGTATTTATATAATGCGTTACGTCATCAAGTTTGTGATTGAATGTATCATACATATTACATTTAATGTTGCATTATTATATTAGCTGAGATTCGCATCAGCGACAGAAAAGCTCGTTAGTTACATTCGCGCCGATCAATAACTAAAGGAATTTACTTCTACTAGTGCAAATTTAAATTAAAAATACGGTAACGAATACAGGCGGGTTGAAAGCTGAATTACAGATTGCCACGGGTGAAGAGCGTGTGTGTGAAGGTCAGTGACTAGTGCTAAACTGGGATAATCTAACATCGTTATACAGAATAAAGTGTTTTCTTAATTGAACAAGTAAGAATAAACTACTTACCATCTCATACGCTATTATCTAAAGTAAAATCAATCTTACAGTATTAGGAATCGTACTGTTACTTAAGTTCATGATCATATAAACAAACATGTAGTGTAGTGACGAACAGAAAAACTGTTGCTCTCTACACAGGGTTCTGTGATGAACAGTAGAGAAAAGTGTGATTTGAAATAAAATAAATAAATTTATACAACCAAATTAACATTGGTGTATCCCGGGATAATTTAATCTCTAACATGGGGGATCCACTTCCTAGTACTGACGGTAGGAATACTAACAGAAATGCTCGCAAGTCTACGCGGCCAGATAAGAGAAGTTACGAAAACCGAAATTCAAACTACATTTTCTAATATAAATAAAAGATTTGCTACTATAGACAGTGAAAACAAAATGATAAAAGAAAAATTAAAACAAAACGATTACAAAATTGATATACTAGAGAGGGATCTGAAAATGAAAACATATTAATCCCCGGGTTCACGAAAGCTAAAAATAAAGAAAACTATGACATTCTAGAAAAGTCTGTAATTGAATTTCTGAACTATACACTTATGATTAAAACTGAAAATACTGAGATTGATATCGTTAGAAGAATTGGGCAAAAAAAGAAGATAATTGTCAGCCAATACTGATATGTTTTTTAAATCAAAAGAAAAAAATTAAATTTTATTATCATTATCTAAAATAAAATGCCGAAAGATATCTACATAACAGAAGATTTTCCAAAAAAGGTGCTAGATAAAAGAAAAGAACTCGTGCCTATAATTAAAGAGATGCGAAAAGAAAATAAACACGCAATTATCAAATACGACAAATTAATAGTAAATGACAAAGAGTACTCAAAAAAACGTAATTTATCAGAAGACAGACTTAACCCCGAAGATACATCATCTGCCAAATCAGAAGAGCAAATCCAACAGAACAATCAACACAAAAAACCGAAACCTGTTACTCAAAATAATCAAATTACGGTAAGAAGAAACTCAATTTCCTTAAACAAAAATTCAACCTTAGTAGATATAAGAACATTCATGCAAAATCAAAAATAGCAATTAAGACCACAATGAAGAAAGACACCGCTCTCGACTATTCAAAACCTGCAACAAAAACAAATAACAACAACAAACAATCCTCTTCCATAACGGCTAGTCACCGAAGAAGAGTAAGATCATCACCCCCAAAGAAAAAATACTTAACCACCATATCTGTATTCACTATCAACGCTACCTCATTATCTAAAGAAGAAAGAATCAGAGACTTCGAAACAGCCATAAATGCAATAAATTGTGACGCCATTGGCATAGCGGAAGTGAGAAGAAATACAAACGAAATAACATTAAGAAAATCTAACCTAACCCTGTGCCATTTAGCAGCCGATAATGGAAAATTATGGTGGAAAACAAATACCATGACAGAGACATCTGGAAAACTCTCTCGTTCAACAATGGACCACAACCAATTAATTATTTATTTTTATACTTATTTCAATTACGTCAGGTACAAATGAAAGAACAAACTAAATAATGTATGTGTAACATTCTACTTAATTATTATATTACTCTATATTTATATTTTTTATTATCATATCATAACTATTTTGTAACTAACTTGGGTTGTAATAAAGGCTTATTATTATTATTATGGGAAGATTGAAGTGATAAATTATCTGTGATTCGCATCAGCGACAGAAAAGCTCGTTAGTAACATCCGCGTCGATCAATAACTAAAGGAATTTGTTTCTACTAGTGCAAATTTAAAAAATACACGGCGCCGTTTTTCGAAGCTTCTCGAAGGCGCCGGGAATGTTCGAGAGCTGGCAACACAAGAGGTATGTACGGGATTGCCGAGCGGATGGCGCTAGTCTAGTATAAACCGTTAGTGAGTGTAAATAAATATTAGACGTGATAAGACTTAGTACAAATAAATAATTCATTGAACTAAATAGTTGTGCATATAAATGTAATTATTTTTGTTTTTGTGTGTCATCTAAGTAAGTGGAAATAAATAAATAATTTTTGTTGGTTTTATTTAACCTTATGGGTTTTCTTTCAACTTCACCGAACGCGAGCAACTTCGTTAGTTCAAATAAAACACTCGGTCAATGAAAAAGTTACAACAAATTAAAGATATTTTTTATTAGCCCTCACCCATTGAATACCTCTGAATATAATTGGAAACAATAATAATTTATTTTCTCATTGCCATAGAAATATATTTCATTAAAATTTGAAAATTTGCTATTATTTTAATTTTACATTCAGGCTGTTCTCTAAAAAATTGTTACCGTTACATCTTGCTAATTGTGACAAAAATGGATCGTTTTTTGACAGCTAATGATAAATTCTCCATTAAACATAATGTTTCGATGCGATTTTATCACCATTAGCCAGTTGCTACGATAACAACTTCTTTAGAAAATTGAGCCGATTATCACAAAAAATAACGGCAGAAGAATTCCATAAATCATAATCGAGTCTACATATTTCTCGTTAGTAAAAGTATTAACCATTTTGAGCTTGACATACTTTGATTTTTAATAAATTTACATTTAAATGACCTTCAATGGCAACTTGTTTTTAATTGTGTTTTTGTTTTTAACCGACGAAAAACGGAGGAGATTCTTTAATCTCTGCGAATATATTTTTTAATTTTTTTTATATATGAGCACTTATAATTTTTCACAGAGTAGTCCGATTTTGATGATTCCTTTTTTGCTGGATAGGGTATGGCTCGAAGTTGCTCCCGTTTAAATTCCACCACTAAATTAATCCCTAAGGATAGGAAAATATAGGATGATTGATTGTTCACCCACTGAATTTTTACCTGTTATCCGATTCTACCACGTATACGTATAACGTATATGTATAATTAATTTCTAGTCTGTGGTCCATGCCAAACAAACAATCAACAAACATCGACTCATAATTAGTTCACTTTTTAGTTTTTAGACGATTTAGTTTTTTGTTAAAAGTGGCTCTAAGTCATGTAAACAGCAATTTTTAAGCAAAAAAAGAAAGTTTTAAATAGTCGTAACTGGGCGTATCTACCAATCATAATACATTACTATTATACATTATTATATATATTTTATATTTTGATTGCACTACAGATCTAACCTAGCCAAACAAAATGAATTAATATTTAAATTATTTTTGTTTTGGTGCTGAATTAAGGTACAGAATTTGACTGCACTTGAATTTTTTTAAACTAACTTCCTCATTTATTATTAATGCATCTTATAATGTATTATATGTATATTGTTTACTGCAAATTTGTATACAGTACAAAAATATCAAATTTCTTGGATAGTAACCCTCTATTGCATGAATTATTTTTTTTTTTAAATAATGGCTCAAAAACATTATTTTTTACAAAAGAAATATTCATATATTTAAAATAAGTGTTACATAATTTTTTTCCAAAAATAAAAAAAAATTTTTTTTAGTTTTGTTCACTATTGAGAACATTATGAACAAATTCAACTTACAATAGAACTTTGGTCTATTGGGTCGTCTTCGCGTACTATACAAAATTGTTTGATAAACAACCTCTTCTAGGAAAACATCAGATAAAAAAAATTTTTGGAAATTTTGTAAAGGTGTATTTAGCTGTAATATATCAGCAGGTAATAAGCTGCTTCTTTCAAATTTTACATTTTATATCTCAGTTTCTGTAATTATCCTTTTTCCAATTAAAATTTTTTTTTATGTTGGTCAAATTGAGAAGATTGACCTAATTGGCAATTGACAAAGTGTATATAATGTTCCCAAATGTTACAACATGATTGCCATGAATGTAAACTGCATAAGAAAAGAAAAAAAAATTTTAGTTTTATGTTCCCGTTCGGGAACAGTATGCAATAGAGGGTTAACGAAATAATCTAATTTTGAAAATTTTATTATAATTTGTGTTGTTTACAAATTTATTTGTCACAATCTGTCAAAGCACGATCTAAAATCATTTCTATTTAATTTTCTCACTGTTACAAATAGAAACATTATAATTTAGCTAATATTCCCAAAATTGATGAAGCTAATCAACAAATTTATCTAGATAAGATACTAGATAAATAAGAAAAAAATTATCTAAATAAGATTATAGATAAAATGAATTAATCTAGATAAATATATCTAGATAAGTAACAACACTACACCTACACAAACCTAATCACTTATCTATACTAGCTGTGCATTTAAACGGTAAATGTTAAAGTCTATTTGATAAAATATCATTTTAAAGGTGCTCTTATTTTATTATTTATAACAATAAATTAACATTATCTCTTATTTTCAGGTATTAAATTCGTAGCGTAATGTTCGGTGCAATAATCATCCAATAGTTCGATTACATACAGTAGGTGAGTACGTACAGTTTACTAATTTATATTATATAAGTATGGATGAATTCATGGAGATATGTCCGTGTGTTCAATAACTCACATAAAAAAAATATATAATAATAAAACATCATATTTACAAGGTTCACAATGAACACCTGCGCAGAAATGAGTCAAAATTGGTCATAATTTCAAAACTAGAAATAGGAGATTACTGGACACATAAAACAATAAATTTGATTTATTTCAAATATAAGTTCAGTTGCAAAAAAAACTCTCGAATTAAAGATGTTTACAATAATAATTTAAATTTAATATGTATGCAATATTTTTGTATGAAAATTTTGACAATAATATATGATTATTAATTATTCTAATAATTCTACTTCCAATAAAAAAAACTGAAACATCTACTTCATAATATGTTATACATGTGTTATTGTGCAGTTATAAAATATTTAAATCTGTTTGTATAAAAAAAGTCATATCACCACATTTGTAACAATCTGATTTAAAAAGTATAATTGCTATAATTATTATTTCTTTTGTGAATGAATTATCGTCATCGTAGTCATTAATAATAATAATTATTATTTTTCGTATTTCTACTTTAATAATATAATATAATATAATTATAATGATTTATTTTCGAGTACATTATGTACCAGTATAACTGAAGACAAATTTACTGTTTTTCTAATTTGTTACCCGTATTAATTTAAATAAGTTTCTTTATTTGTACATTTTATATTTATATAAACCGTAATTCCGCTGCACAATGCAAAATGAAAGTATGTTTCAAAATTATATCCCATACATTCCTTGATGTGATACTGGGCTATCGTATATCTCGGTAGGTGGTGCATTTCTCAAAGTCCTCCAGAAACTGTTTGGTTTCAGGCCTAGGTTTGCAAAAACTGGGATTTCCATTAATTTTAGAACTAAGTTATTAATTGTTAGCTCAAATGTAAGCAATTATAATTAAATTTTTAGTTATAGTTCACATCGAATAAATAAATATCAACTAAATAAATGTACTTAATTTTTCAAAGAAAACAAATGAATATATTTATAAATCCCCGTATCTTTGTTTACTAATGATCTGATGTTATAAACATAAAAAATTCCTAGTACTTCGCACTTGACAAGCAAATCAATAATTTCATTTATTAAATTTGACAAAATCGCCAAGAAAAATAATATGTATCGTCTAGAAAATGTTTTTCGAGGCGGCCTGTCAAAATATACTCGCTCCTGCAAAAGTGCAGTTTCTGGACTAGTGATACAAATAAGTATTATGGTATTATGTGATTATAAAATCAATATTGAATAATTAAATGTGAAACAAAAATTTGAAAGTATCAAGGGTTTATCAAAAAATTAATAAAATGTCAAAATAAAAACTCAATTTCCAATCAGGAGCGGAGAAATTAATTGTAATTTTGAAGGGATTAGTTTAAAACAGATAGTAAACAGCATTCTTGATTTTGGATCTAAAATAAAACGTTCTCGAAATGTAATTCTCTATACAAGAGCGCGAAGTTGTTAATCGATAATAGGACAAATGATGCTTCTTTATTCCACCTTACATTTGATTCTCATACATAAACTCTCGCCCAAAGAACTTTTGAACGGAATAAAATAGAAGAAAAATTTATATAAAAATGTATTGGTATGTCTCTGTAAATTTATATATGTACCATTAAGTAAATTAGCAATTATGGTAAATGGATTGCTACCGAAATAAGCTCGTAACTTAAATATTTATCACCTTAACAATTAATTAGTCAGTGACGGTAGATTACTGCAATTTTTTTACATGTGTATCTTATAAGTTATTAATTATGTAAGTTTTGTACGTAAGTGTGAATGTACATAGGCATACTAAATGTTGTTCTCATTTCATGTTCGTTACTTAGCACTCTGAGGAAGACTGAATAACAGTCGAAACGTAGATGTTTAATTAATTTTAATTATATTGTCGGCATATCTAACTAGTTGCTTTATTTAATGTCACAAAGTACTCATTGTATCTTGTTTTGTATTAAACTTAACTTCATTTTTAAAAACTTTATTAGCAAACTGTTATCATCTTTCTCTTTACTGCTGTTGCTGTTAGAGTTGTTGACGCTTGTTTTTTCTTTTAGAATACTTTTAATGTTAGTCAGAGCCCTTAGTCCGCAGTTCAGTAGCTCTAACATCATATTCAGGGTCTGATTAAGGTTGTAGCTAATATAAGTTTGGCACTCTTATTTGTTTTTTTTTTTTTGGAAAAAAATTATAACAATGTAAATCGAAATAAGGCAATAATAATAATAATAATAAAACATTTTTTATTAATTAATCATATAAAGCTTCATTTCTGGTTTTGGTTTTGGTAAACCTATTCAACAATATTTTCGAAGGACAGGTTTGATAAAAAGTTGTTCTCAAATCAAGTTTTTACCCCCTTTACTTTCTATACAAAGATTTATATTAAAATCATGAAAAAAATCGCTGACGAGATTTTTGCGGATATACATATTTTGAGGTTCATTAAATCCTTGGATTCATGGACGTTAGTCCGTGTGTGCAATATCTCATAAACGAGATAAGATTTATAAACAAAACTTGGATATTACAAATTTCCTGAAAGTACGCAGAGCAGTTTTGATTTTGATTGAAATTGAAAACCCGGAAGAGGAAGTTTACTGGACACATAAAACAATAAATTACATTTTATTCATAAAAGTTTACCTTTACATGGCTTCTAATTGTGAGAATAAACTAAATTATGCATTTAAAAATGTATTTTAATAATATTTGTTACAATGGAAACAAAAACTAAAATATTTTTAATAAAAAATAGTGAAATGTCAAAAATATTTGTCGTTCGAAATTTTTCTGGTTTAACTTCTATATGATAAATATATGTCAAATGCAAGGATCATGACTTAGTCATACGTGCTGGTTTTAATGACAAGGAAAGTAGTGTAGTGCCAGACCAGATTTTAATGCTGAGAAATATCAACCGCCCGACCTTTCTCGTGCGCCCTCAGGCTTTATCCTATGTAGCTTATAGGATTAATCAGCCTTTGTTCATATTTTATGCATATCACTGTGAATTATTTCCAGAACTCAAACCAGCAGTCAGTGTAAGTCACATTGCATCACTTCGGAAATTCACGTACACTGTTTCAAAATGGTTGTTGGTTTTTTAAATAGATTATTTTGAATTTAATATTGTCCTAGTTGTATCAGCATCTCCTTGTTTGTGTTGTATTTCAACTTAGTTACGGCCTCTCCTAAACGTACAAATCCACTCACAGCCCCTCAACTAACATCGCTTGCCGAGGATTTTTGTTAAACCCGTCAAGGGGGCAACAAAAGTTATTATAATTCTTTCAAGGTTGGTATCAAATTGAAGCTTTCTGAAGAGCGAAAATACATTTTCCCCCATTGTGAACTTGGCACGTCGTTCGCAGCACGATCGAGATTTATGATATATTTTTTGAGATACGTATCTACACAAATTTTTTGATGTCTTCTGAATTTCCTAAACGACGTTTATTTTTTAATTATCATAGCTGCTATGAGAACACATAATTGATTCATCTAGTCTATATTTTTTATATTTATATGTACAAGAAAATAGTTGGATAAATGGACTAAATTCTTGTTCTTTGTTCACAATATATTAAACCGGATGTAAAACTTAATTTGACATTAATATATGTGTTTAATAATTTGCAAAATGCTCGACCTTTAACGATTCACCGTATTCTAATTTTAACAGTGTTTATAACGTATGCTTTAGAAATTATCATGAATTTTATGAAAGGAACGCGAAATTGTATATCATAAAACTTTAACATATGCTGCAAACTGTAAAACTCAACAAAAACAAACACTATGTATACATATATTGGGAATATGTACTAGGGTTGTAAAAAAACCGATTTTTTAAATAAAAATCAAACAAATCGATTTATTGGATTTAAAAATTATTAATAAACACCGGGACTGGTACAACGAGCTCTGTTTTAGGGTGTTCTAAGAGAAGTGTTTTGGAGCCGGTTTAGCGCTGTACAATGTTCTAAAAATCTTTTATAATAAAAATAATTCAAATAAATGTGGTAAATAATAGTTGTATTTTTTTTAATGTAATTTCTATTCGAAACATTCATTTATAAAATAATTTTAGAACATTATCAAACTGAGGCTAAAATACTTCTTAGCACCCAAAAACTGTGGTGGTACTAGCGAAAGAGTTTATTTTATTTTATACTGACATGTAATTTGATGCGATTTATTTATACGTGAATGTAATTTGAAAACAGTTTATATTTAATTAAAAATAATATTTGTTTTAAATCATGATTTTTTTTGTGATTTAAATCAATTGATTTAAATAATAACAGCCCTAAGTGTACTGTTACCATCTAGTATGCCAGGTATTAAGTAAGAATTTTATTGAGATATTTTAAAACATAATAAATGGTTTAAATGTAATAGAAATTTAGATGCATATGAAATATCTCTGATAAAATTTAAATCTTCGCAGTATACGTTTGTAAATTGTGCAATTTAGCAACATATATTAAATTTTCAACGAATTTCTGAGCGTACTTTACGTTACTTTTATAGTATTTTATAAAAATTCGCCCAAAAAATTATAATTTGCAATTATTTATGTTGAAACGGTTAGGATCATAACAATTATTATAGAGAACACAGGAGAAATTCCAATAGGCTTGCATGACTCTCTGAAAGAAATTAACATCCAGGTGGACGTACACCTTACTATAAAAAACAGCTTTATTGGAAACATACAGAATAGTACGTCACATCGTGAATATAGAACACTAAGAACTTACCAATCCAGACAACTAATGTGAAACACTGAACGGGAACACCGATCAAAGGTGGACCCTTCTCCATATCACAAGGCAGGAACAATAGCTATAACCTGCAAATTAAGCACAAAGTAGTAAATTAAATGACATTCATATTATGTAAATCGTATATATGAACTCATACCTTACTAACAAATTATCATGTATTACTTGGTCTTCAGGAGCCGTTTTAAGGTAATATAATGTACCTACAGAAGGGAAAATTAATAATAACAATATTTGTTGGCAAGAGTTGAAAGCAGGCTTCAACCAAAAGCTGTTCCCCCACGCAACCATACAAATGTAATTACAAAGATAGGATCATATTAATAATAATGAAGTCGACGATGTACTAAATATGAATAAAACATACTTACATGTAACAGAGCAAAGAAGGTTTACAAACTGATCAAAGAATGTACAGTTCTGCAGATATAGAAAATCACAATGTAGTATTTATAACTTAAGATCCATTATATCAACATGATATTCAAAGTAAGAGCGATGATCGACTGTGATGATAAATAAAATGAAAAATTTTCTTCGGAATGCAGTCATATTATTATTGCTAAAAATCCGATGTTTCGGTCATAACTATGACCTTCCTAAGAACTACAAAATATATAAATTAACAAATAGAGCAAAAAGTGTCACAAGGTATGCTTACATGCAACTAACCAGTGCTAAATACCAAAGTGAAATTAAAATCAAATAAAAAACGATTTTTAAACAGAACAGTTTTCCCGAAAAAACAATAAATAATAGTAGTTTATATACCAAGTGGCTGAAGTACATGATTTAATCCCGAGGGTGAAATTTTTTCACGAGCCGTAAACGAGGGAAATAATCACCTGAGGGATTAAAGGCACTTCAGTCCTGTGGTATATACACTATTTTTTGCACTTCCAACCTTCGTTTCAGCAATAAATTATAAAGAATTATTAATTTTAAAAGGTTTAAAATACATACTCCTATATTGAAAATGGATGGCTTTGATAACAATGATAGCTCTTTTCAGCTATAATATCCCTAGGCCATTGATAATTCGAAATAATTTTATCACAGTTACCGAAAGAACGTTGCTTGGTAACCGCCCGACGCCGCAGGCGGAGGGCTGTTACCTTCAAGCAACGTTCTTGAGGTAGTTGTGATCAAATTATAAGTATTTATCAATGGTCGAGGGATATTCGGTGAGAAAATTTTTTGCGATTAATATTATTATTTTCATTTTCTAACCGTGAAAATAACATTTTGAAATAAACAAATTAAATATTGAATTAACTGTCAACCAGCTGTCAACGACTGTTACTTAGCAACAGGTGATAATTTCCCGGGGAAATTATCAGTGTAATTGTGACCTGATTGGTTACTTGATCAGAAATACAGGGATCCGATTGGATATTTCTTAAACCAAAAAATTTTCAGCTATAATATCCCTAGGCCATTGATAATTCGAAATAATTTTATCACAGTTACCGAAAGAACGTTGCTTGGTAACCGCCCGGGCTGTTACCTTCAAGCAACGTTCTTGAGGTAGTTGTGATCAAATTATGAGTATTTATCAATGGTCAAGGGATATTCGGTGAGAAATTTTTTTGCGATTATTATTATTATTTTCATTTTCTAACCGCGAAAATAACATTTTGAAATAAACAATTTAAATATTGAATTAACTGTCAACCAGCTGTCAACGGCTGTTACTTAGCAACAGGTGATAATTTCCCGGGGAAATTATCAGTGTAATTGTGACCTGATTGGTTACTTTTGTACACGTGATCAGAAATACAAGGATTTGATTGGATATTTCTTTAACCAAAAAATTTTCAAATTTTATAGGTTGCCAGATACCATAAACAAAGTGAAAATTTGTGTTTATGTTGAGTCACATTTCATTATGGATAATTTGAAGAAACCACTGTGGAACTGCTGCCGATAAAATCTAGAAAAATATATAAAAACAATTCGAAGCTTTTAGCAAGTGATGTGACAATAAAGAAGTTCAAAAATACACGAAAACTGTGCTGCTAGTACATTTTTCTGAACAATAAAAAATTGTGCAAGCTATCATTTGGGCGAAATTCAAAGTTAAAGGGAATGTTGGTGGTTAGAAATAATACTGATATAAGCAATTTCACCAAAACAAGTTGATCAATTCTTAAAAGGTACACTAGACATGGTATTTTTAATGATCAAAGTAATTAATTTTATCAAAAACGTTTAAATATACTCTGTAGTTATCAACTGGATAATACTATTAATAATAAATGTAATTTATATAAATTAATTTCTAATAAATACTGTACTTGTTGTTTGGCTTCTTGTTTACTTGTCAATTTAATCCCTTGGGATTATATTTCGTAATTTAATCCCACCGAGATTAAAAGAGATACTTCAGTCCACGAGAAGGAAGGATAATTTAGGGCATTTAAACCCGAAAGTGCAAAAAATCATTTAAAAACACAGAGGTTACTAATGTCAGAAAAATAAACAACGAAGTTAGATACATGTCATTACCATATATTAATAAATTAGCACCAAAACTTTAAAAGTTACTAAAACGAAATTTAGATTTAGTGGTTGCGTTTAAACAACAAAAATCTATAAATTTATTTTTCTGCAATCTCAAAAGATAAAACAAATAAAAATTTAAAATCAAATTAAATTTATAAAAGACTGTGAAAAATGTTATACTGGACAGACAAAAAGATATTTAAGAACCAGATTAGACGAACACAAAATAAATTCGAACAACACAAATAAAATTATAAAAAGTGCGTTAGTTGATCATGTCAAAACCAACCTAAATGAATTTGATTTTGAAAAAACTTGAAACTTTAGATATAGAACTAATATTACACAAAAGACTGACATTAGAAATGCTTCACAAATAGATATAGACAATTTAAGTGTCATTTATCACAATATTGAATAATATAACTAAATAACATAATGTACGAAGGTGGTAGTATATAGTTATCTTTAGTTTATAAGTTTTTAATTTGTTTTATATGTTCTGATAAGCTAGTATCAATTTGTCGTTAACTTATTTTAAGGCAATTTCTCGCCTAACATGTCAGTTTTAGTAGTTTTGTTTTAAGCATATGTTATGTTTTAATTGTTGCTGTGGAATTATTTATATTTTACATAATTTTTTATTTATTTATGTTAATGTGTAGTGTAATTATGTATTTTTGTTATTGACGAGATTTGTATAATTTTAATTTCCATGTTAACTGTAAATGTTAAACAACGCTAAATGTAAGCACACCTTGTGACACTTTCTGCTTTATTTGTTATCTTATGTATTTTGAAGGTATATACATTTTGATGTGCTGATTCACAGTCAAAAATATTTTTTTTTAAATTCGCTAAATTATGGACATGTGCATGCTTCTAGAAGAGTACATTTCTAGTGCCACTGGCTGACACGTAATTTTTGATAAAAATAATAATGGAAAAACCAATGAATTAATTTTATTCTGACATTTTGTAATAATGTATTGTCACTGCCCATAAAATTGAGCAGTTGAACATTGTTGTAGTTTATAAAAGTAATGAAACATTCCCAATATTGAATTGGCCGATATGATTTTTATTTAGGGTCACGCTAATGGAAACGCACTTCGAGCACGGCGTCTGTATGAAGAAACCTATCCAAATCGCCGATAGTGGACGGTCCAGGACAGTAAGTACACTCGAAGTTGAATAAAGTATTTTAAATGTAATTGAAGAAAAGCCAGAAACAAGCGTTAGAAGGATATCCGCTGAAGTGTGTATCAGTGTTCCTCTTGTTTGGAGAACTCTACATTCCCAGCATCCGTACCACTTTCAACAGGTACAAACCCTTAATCGTCCTAATCATTACGCCAGAATGGAATTTTGCCTGTAGGTGTTACACTAGAATGCCGATGAGTAAGAATTCGTTTCGAATATTCTTTTACAGATGGATGAGGAAAGTAAGGCGTTGTATATTTATTAGGCGAAAAAATGGATTTCAGGCTTAAGTAGTATATTTATGAAATCATAAATGTGTCCAAGCTGACGACGTTTCGACCTGTATTGAGGTCATCGTCAAGTCTACAAATAAGTATATAACATAGTATCATATAAAATGGCTGACAAGTTTTTTAAACTCACCTAAATTATATGTAAATAACAATATTTCTTAATATTACTTGGTTAAGTTTGATCTAAGCTGAAGGTACGGTCGGAAAGTAGCACAAAGTTAAATTAAACAATATAAAAGACGTTAAGTTACTGCTTCTTTGCGCCTAAGATGGAAGACCTTCCAACACGGTGGAGCCTGTAAATTATGAACTACAAAAATAACATCAAGAAGAATTTTAAATTTTGAAAAATGTCAGAAAACGATAACCTAACTTTATTTGAAATGTTTCAAGATGCTGTTGTAATGATTACTGGATGCAGAGTAATCAGTTTTGACGTTAACTGTATCAGAGTAATAGTTGATGCAGCAACTTCAAAAAAAAAAAAAACGTTTGAATCCATTGTGTTCTTTATGCAAAACGGAGACATTAAGAAAATCTGGTGAATGTTGATGTAAAATAACCACTGTGGTTTGAGTTATTGTTTTTGACATGGTAAATATATTGTTTTATCCTATTTTTCAAATATTCTTTAGTTTCACCAATGAATACTGAATTGCAAATTCTGACAGCTCAACTTACATACCAAGTTACTTTGGATTATCCTTATCTATTTTAGATATAAGTTTATTGTAAAGGTGACTAACGTTAGCTGATGCTTTGAATGCAAGTTTTAAATTTACTTCCAAACTAAGTTTTACCAAAGGTTTTTCCAGATGTTTGTAATATGGGACTGTCAATTTCTGACTATGCAAACCATTCGGAGTAGTGCTGTTAATGAAATTCGAAATTTCGAATTTCGAATTTTTGTGAATTCGAAATTCGAAAAAATTGCTATGAACGAATTTCGAATTTCTTCGAATTTCGAGTTCTAAAAATTACGTATTTCTTTAAATTTCGAATTTCAACGAATTTCAAATTTCGATTTTTTATATAGAAGTCATATAAAGTAGGAATTTTAGAATTGGAAAACTGAATACAACTCAACATTTCATTAAAGTTGAGTAAAAATAAAAATCGGTAGATGGCGCATCCCTCGAACTGAGTATTAATTAAATTTTATAATTTCAGCACTTGTTATTTTGTTAATATAAATATTTGAAAATATTAATACTATTTTCAATTTTGTGTGTGTTGTTTGTTAGTTTGGTTAGTTTTATGTAAGTACTACTATTTAATGTAAAATATTTTTATTTTTGCCTATATCGCAAAAAAATCGAATTTCAGTGCAAATTCGGAACTTCGAATTTTAGTACAAATTCAAAATTCGAACCTCGAATGTAAGACCAAATTCGAAATTCGAAAATTCGAATTTCCAATTATTTTCAAATGAATTTTCGAATTCATTCATTTCGAAAACCAACAGCACTAATTCGGAGCTCATTCCTGTAAAGTACTCAAATATTTGTCTTGCATTGCCCCCCCCCCCCCCCCAAATTGCAAGCACTATAAGTCCGTAGCAATAAGAAGAGTAGGCGGAAAATTAGGAATTGTTATTATTAATTTCATTAAATTGCGGTATCAAAATAAATTAATATGTATTAAATAAGATGTAGGAATATTGGCAGCATTGTGACAAAGGGTATAGCCGGATAAGCATACAAAATCTGCCCCCAGTGATTTTTAAAAATCCATATGGCTGATCGATTGCTAATTAAAAATAAAAATTTTCCTGAAAATTTCAGCTCTTAAATCCAAAGAGTTACGTCATAATTAAAGAATACGTTTTTTCAGTTTTTATTTTATTGGAACTATTCCACTGAATATTTTTTAACAAGAATTTTTTTAGTAAGAATAATCAATAAGGGACGTTAAAACGTAATTTTTTTTGTAACTTTTAACCATTACTTTTTTCTAAAAATTTTTTTAAAGTTTTTATCTTTTTATTTTATTATGTTCCTTCAGGGTGTCACTCACGATTTTTTCACTGAATACTCCTTTCTTACTCTACTTTACTCATTAAAATTTTCAACTTGATCCATTTGGTGCAACATAGTCAAAAAAAAATAAAATCGATTTTACTATTACACTCCAATAAAAGTCATACCAAATATTCTAAAACTACAAGTACATTACTACTACTACATTAACTCAAAAACATACCGCTGTTTCATTGATTAATCAACCAGATACGAATAAAATATCTGGCATTAGCTGATATTGTTGTGATTGTGGTAACGGTAGGTGCACTTTCGGGTACTGCTCGCACATTGCAGCTATTATATATTATCATAGACCTAACTCATTATATTAACACTGAATAATTATTTTCAGTAATATAAAAAAATTATATGAGATTTAAAAAAAATATTTTATCAGAAAAGAGTGAATACCATTCGAAAAAAATATGTAAAAAATAGATTTTGGAAATATTATATGGCTCAATAAAAGTTCTTATCAATTTATCTTTAATAAGATATAATTAACTAATTACAAGAGAAATTCTATGTTAAGATTGTTTTAAATAACGTCAGTTTATCCTCGTCCACTATCTTCATTCACTACTGCGTTTACTTTTTCATCTGTTAACCAAACGACTTAATATCTCGGCAGGTCTTATTATATTAGCCAAATATCAAGCGTAAAAAAGATAATATATATAATAACTACAATTAAAGAGCAGTTCACAACAGTGCTCCTACCGTTACCACAATCACAACAATATCGGTTACAAAAAAAATTACGTTTTAACGTCCCTTATTGATTATTCTTACTAAAAAAATTCTTGTTAAAAAATATTCAGTGGAATAGTTCCAATAAAATAAAAACTGAAAAAACGTATTCTTTAATTATGACGTAACTCTTTGGATTTAAGAGCTGAAATTTTCAGGAAAATTTTTATTTTTAATTAGCAATCGATCAGCCATATGGATTTTTAAAAATCACTGGGGGCAGATTTTGTATGCTTATCCGGCTATACCCTTTGGAAACATAATTTTTGCCGGGCACTTTTTATTTACAAACAACTAATTTTACATGTTAACTGCCTATGCCAACATTTATGTGGGACACACGGTATTATTTGTTTCTCTAAAGTCTAGTTTGTCCAAAAGAGTGCTGGTTGTTTTAAATGAGCATCCAATAATTGGGTTACCGAGCTAATAGTTGTATAAAAAACGTTTCAAAGAATAACAGACATTAAAACCTGATAAATAGTAAAACAAGTGATAACTAAAAGCAAACAATCAAAAAACTCAAAAATTATAACAATTCTTACAACACAATGTAGCAATACCTACACAAAAAGTATACCTTACAGGAATACAAATTTCAGCTGCACGGTGGCTTGGAGAATTTTACTGTCGCGAAGAAACGCATGAAGTGAGTGAAATATTAGTATGTGTTTAAGTTGAATAATAGCATACAATACAGCGAAGCGCCAAAGATTTCGCCGGAGAGCGATCTGCTGAAATTTTTCTGTGCAATACATCAACATGGCGTCTCGCTAGACGAAAATTCGTTGATGAATCGCATGACGCAGGGCCGTCCGTGGGCTACTTTTTCAAGTATATTAAAAATGGCGAAAGGTGTGCGCGATTTAAAGAGGAAACTAAAAATCTTTTAAAGGAACAATATATTTTAAATTACTAAACAAAAAATAAATGAATTAGCACAGGAACAAGAAACTAGTAATAAAACGACCGGAAGAGAAACTTGGTTTCTTTGATACCAAAATCATGACAGAAACAGCCAATTTCATATCTACGGGAGATTTATGCACTTTCTCTCCGGTCGTGAGGGAAAGTGCTCAAATAGTGTGAAAAATGAACAAAATTAAACAAATCAAATATAACTACCATAAATTATATTGCAGTACAAATAATTTTGAATTACATAAAAACCATCATAAATATTGGGGTCGTGAAAAAATAGTATATGTTACTGTGAGAGGCCGAAAGTAGTGAATGTCAACATTCGCCGGTGGATGTGGACAAATACCAAATATCTTGGTGAAACACGGAAAATTTCTTAATTTTATTATACATTCGAACTTTCTGGGTTATTAGAGATGAATATTTGATGAAAATTTTTTGTTTTTGCAAATTATTACGTCAAAATTTCGCGATTCAAAAATTTCGTTAAAAACTGTATTTGAAAAATTTTTGTTGAGCAAAATTTGTAATAATTGCAAGTCAACACAAAAAAATTTCTAAAAAAAAATATTTACCTCGAGTGGTATTTGAATAGATTATTCAACAAGATACACTATTCTGCAAAACAAATTAATGACGTGTAAGTGAAAAAAAATTATTTATTTAAAAAATTGTCATGAAACGGGATATTTTGCAGGGACACATATATTCGCTGATATATTGCTTTGATTGGTCAAAATAGATGACGTGTAAAACTCTTATTGGCTTATTTATTATTGTGTTGAATAATCAGTAGTTATTTCCCTCGTATATGGCATATACCTGAATATTTCCTCGAGTGTTTAAACGTGCACCAGAGAAAATATGTTGATTGTATTTGCCACGCACGAGGGATATATTAGACGAATATTTCTCGAGAAAAATTTCAGTCATTATTTTGATTTATTGAACATAGATTTATTTTAACCTGTCACATAAACATCAGACTTTGATAAATGTCATTTCTCAAATTACGTTGAAATTGGGTCATCAGCGTTTTCAAAGTCATTCTTTTGAAGAAATTACAATTATAATAAATATTTGGGTATCGGCACTAGTGAAAATACTCGAAATGCAAAATATTCACGATATTCAATTGCCATTGGTTGAAATTCAGAAAATACTGTAACGTTATTGGTTGCAAATATTTAATAATAATACCATAATTTTTTTGTTTTTGCATATTATTACCTACGTCAAAATTTCGCGATTCAAAAATTCAAAAACATTCTTCCAGTCTTGATTCGCACTGTTCTAAACATTTATTTATTCAAATGCGACCGGTTCCGGCCATGTAATGGCCATTATCAAGCGAACCGGCGAGACTGTACAGACAAATACAAAAAACACGAATAAGTACAAGTAACAAGCATAAATACAACAAAATATAAAACACACTAAAAACTACAAGGAAACTGCCAATAGGTAACAAAATAAACATCATAAAATCAAATAGATTTTGATAATAAATTATCGTTATTTTTTCGCATTATTGTATAAATATAGCAATAACATTGTTGCAAATAAAGCTGCAATACAGACTACGCGGCTCAACTAGTTATCAGACTGATATTGGCACGGCAACGGTAGGAATCGCTATAGAGCTAGACGTAGATAGAGTGGGGACAGCATTTCGGGTACCGCCTACTGGCTACTAACCCCCGGGATTACAATTCAAGCCCCTTAACTTTATTATTTTTACTTGGCTTTTCTTTTTAAAACTGATTTATATCATCAGTTGTTTTCAAAAATCAAATAAATCGCTGTCTATAAATAAAATACTAGATCATTTAATTTTATCTGAGCCAAAGACGAACGTGAATAAGTTTTATTCTTTCCTGTGTTAACAATGATCTTTTATTGCTGCAATTTGTAACGACAATCTTTTTAAAACAGCGCATTGCTGTGAACACTTTTTGAATTGTAGATTCAGTTTTAGAATTAATTATTGTCTTTAAACAAGTTCACTGGTAGACATGTTTTCTAATTGGTTCCATAATGTAAAATACGATTTTCACGTAAATTAATACGTAATGAAGACACTCATCTGTAAAATTATTTTCTATATTTTTTATAATAAATTTATTATTTATATTTACCTTTTGATGTGTCCATCTCGATCGTGGATGCAAGTGAAATTGTCGCCCCAGACAGCTGACGCCCCCGGGGAATAACCCATTCCGCCCTGTGGTTAGGGCGGGCCTGGTCTGAGGATTAACTATGCATACGACTGAAAGTCAACTGGATTATTTTCAGCACAATCTTGGAGGCTGTCCAATAAACTTCTTGACGGATTATTAAGTTGAGCTTGCGTTATCCCCGTTAACATATAAAAAAGACGCATAAGTAACTGTAACCATGATAATTATATGTACAAAATTATTCGGAAGTTATTCCCCATAACCCCTACATAGGTACCAGAGCTGCATGAACAACCGAAATACGGTCCCGTTGGTCGAATCAGAAAGATAAAGGTTACGGAATGAAGGACAACTACAGTTTATTCAGAGATATAAGAATATTGATTTCATTGGATCCCAATTATGTTAAAATTTCAAGAGATGGATTTAAAATAATTGAAAATTTATTTTTCCAAGGTATTTTGTTGATTTTAATCAACGAAGATTTCCTCTTATTAATTCCATGGTCTTCATATTTTGAATTCTTTTAATTTAGAGGAAATAGTTGTTTCCAAAATAGAATCGATTCAACTGAATTCATATTTGTTACTTATCCATCCTATATAATGAAATAATTTATAAAGGGATTATCTGATGTATAGCTGTATAATTCTAAACAAAACCTATGGTTGTTTAAACAGAAATCTTGGTTTATATGCTAATGATCCAATTACCGTACAGTAATTTTTTATTTTAATTGCCGTATTACGAAAAATAACAGTAAAATTAATTTTTCCTGTAATCCGGGCCGTTTCTGTCACTGCTTGAACCGCATACTGCGGGGGCTTGGCCATAGTCATTAGTGACCCACGTAGATTATCCGATATCTCTGATCAAACTGTATATTATCCATCGTTTATCTGTGACAGGTAAACACTATTTAGAGATTTTAAAATTTCTCATTTCAGATATTACAAATCTATACATTTTTTGGTAAATTTCAAATTTCCAAGAAAAAATACGTACGTTACAAAACAAAATGAAACAAATATCACCATTTTTTTTTTACTCCATTCAGTATTTTTTTCTGTCAAGGTGAAGGAATAGGCTCTTCAAAATTAGGCATATTTGGAACAAAAAATGAGTAAATAATACGCCTGTAATTAATTATAAAAATGTATTTCTTTTCGTGTGACGTCAGACCGACTAGTGACAGATAGAGGTTGCGCGCGCATAATCTTGGCCATCATGGCGTTAAGTGTTGTGTTCTGTCAGTTGTATTATTGTTTTTATTTGTTGAAATCTTTGAATTTTCGTTAAAATTACAATTCTACTTTATTATTTTTATTTTAAATTTTTTTGATCCGATGTGTAATTTTTAGTGTCTTCAGCTACATTGAAACCCCGGCATACAATTCCCGTTAAAAAATTTCGATTTCCGCTTTTAAAACCGACACACGAACAATAAAATAATTTGAACTTATGACTGAATTAGTAATGATCATATGTAAGCTTCTTGAGTGGGTCTTGGAATAAAATTTAGAAAATTCTGGATTGCAGTCAGTATTGAAAAATAATTCTTTCATCTTCAAACGGTTTCTACCCCACATGGATCTTCATCAGGGGGTGAGTGTCAAAAATTAAAATTTTTTAAACATTTTCAAATAATAAATATTTAGATGCAAACATTCATATTTAATATACACAAAATTGAGAATTTTTTATGGACATCCCTTTATACATATTAATAAAATTATTAAGTGTAATATACTTGTTATTTTTTTATATAGATACATTTTCATAGCCAATTTTAAATAAGAAACATGAAGAACTAAATGCGGTGTAAATGCCGCGGCTCGCCCGCTCTTGTATGAAAAACCGCGCAATCCGGAGGGTTAGGAATTTTCAGTACAAACTTAGTTGATGTATAAGCTTCAATTTATTTACGATTTACATCTAAGTTGTTTGATTATTTGACAGGATTGGTTGTTTGTATAGCTCTAGAGTTCCTTGTCTTTTCTTTAAGAAATAGTAGGACGGTGCGCATGCTCATATTGTGTAGGTACTTATTTTAGATTCCTATGCGGCGATTGATTTCGAACCTAAATTATTTAACGCAAAAGAAATCATCAATCTCTGCTTCAATTAAAAAATTTAAATAGTGGATAATTGACTGCATTTCATCTAAGAACTGTCTCAAATTGGTATATGTTTCTTTTTGAATTTCATTTAAATTAAGTAAAGAGTGAATGTGATTATAAACGATGCGTTATCATACCTCTGCTTTAGTGAATTTCAGGCAATTTCATAATTAGCATCTGTAGATTCCAATGAATTTATCATGTTTGTTTACTCACCTTTTAGATAAGAGCGCAAATAACAAGATTTATGACAATCTGGTAATTATGAATTGTTGTGAATGACTGTTGTAAATAAGTACGTAAATTCGAACTTCGGTAAGTCGATAATGGATAGTTTTATATTAATTATTTTTTATACCATATAGAATCTCCTGACACACCTGTGCGTCTATATTGGTTTCCAGTTTTTTAAAAATACTTTCGTTAAATTTAGAGATAATATTTTCGACTTTAGCAGTTAATTCAAAATGTTATTTAAAAAAGGGTTCGCTTTCAAATAACAAATTTCCATTTTATGGTCTTACGGTTCAATTTTATATTGTACCTAAAAGAATAATTCATAAAACCACCATTTTATTTAGATTTATTATTCATTTGTCAGTAATTAATTTCATATCTTTTATAGTATTAAAACAAAAAACACATGTACAGAATTTCGAAATATTAATCATGTTCGAATTCAAGTCCAATTCAAGTCCAACATTTGAGAAAATCAAACACAACAAACATAGAATTATTTCTGTACAATTGTAATATTTTTGTACAACCTGCAGTCTAATTCAAATGCTTCGTCCATAGGAGAGATTCATTTCCACTTCATGGAGATTCGCATTTTTGAACGAATTTATGAACTTTAATTGAATTTGTAATGAAAGATTAATTAGGGTACACTTTTACAACGGCGTTTTTCCTCTGGTTATTTTTCCCGTATCCCATTTTTCTCCTATTCCATTTTTCTCGTGTCTATTTTTCTCGCAATAATTTTTTCTGCGGGGTTGATTGAAATTGTATTCTTAGGACCCGATTCCGCGACACTTTTTTCTAAACCCAACTCTGACTCGACGAACTCGAATCACAGCACTCAGTTTTACAAGAAATTATCTGGAGGTAAGCTAGTTTCGCTCGCAGTTTGAACAAACAAACCCTAAGCCTACACAACTCACGCTCGGCAAATTCAAATCACAGTACTAATTTTTAATCGAAATTACCAATTTGATTGAATAGGAGAATTAATAGTAAGGGTAAAATGATCGGAGGAAAACAGCGGGTGAAAAATAACCACCTAACGCAAAATTAATTAAATACATTCCTTTTTCTTTTCTGCAGCCGTAGCAGTCGCCCATTACTTAATCTTCTGCAGGTTCTTTTTGTTTGATGCGTGCGTTGAAATCTCAGGTTACTATTAGTAAATCAATACAGTGAGATACATCAATAGATTCACAGAGCAAATTAATTCTCTATCATCAATCCAACAAATTCCCAGGAGTGTAATACAAAATTCCACGTCTATCTTATTTGTTCAAACACATTACATTTTAGCTTTTGTAACATTAGTTGTCGCGGGTTTGATTATAATTCGTTTATTTGTACAAAATAAAAAGCAATAAAATGTTGAAGAGCTTGCCCGAGGGAGAACTTTACAGCTTTGTATCAATTTATATTCCGTTGCAAAGTTTTATTTTTTTTTAACAAACCTTTTGCATTTTGCGTCTAACGAGGAATAAAGCCTCCAGACATTTATGAGTTTATTCTTTTAACATCCAGGAACCAAATTGTGAAGAGTTTCAAAGTACTATTTCATAATTGGTAGAAGAGCATTATGTATTTTATTATGTAATATAATGCGTACACTATTATAAACAAATAAATTTAAATATAATAAGAACGTCATTTACGTCTGATGATTGATTTCTAATGTGATGTGACGTCTTATGTTTCTTTGTATTTTATATTAAAATGGAATGCCAATAAAGCATTTTTATGAAATACGTAGCTCGTAATTCAATTTTCTATTACTACCTCCATAATGGCAGCACTTAATGTCTTAGTAAATAGATTAATTTACTTTTCTTTAAATAAAACAAGATATAATAGGGAATTTAAGTATATTAAATAAATCGAGATTTATAACGGTTTTTCAGAAAAAACTAATTTATAAACTTGTCTCTAAATTTTAACAGAAACAAGATATATAAAACTATAGTAACATAAAAATAGAATTTTCTCTTTACCTTAAGATTCCAAATCGCAGGGTTTAAATAGGATCTTTAATAATTTCGACATAAAAATAATTTATAAATCTAAGAATACCCTTAAAACATTATTAGGTAATCCTAAATATAAAATCGAATTCCTTAATAAATCAAGAATATATCATATTACGTGTAATTATTGCAATAAAGTTTATATCGGGCAGACTAAAAGACAAATATCAAGTATTTTTAAAGAACACATAAACTACATTAAATACAGTAACCCGAAGAAATCGAGTTTTGCCTGAATTCAATCTTGACCACTGGGTTGATTCACAAGTTGTGTAATCTTGGTTGTATCCTTCTTTTTGTACTACTGATGATGACAGCTTAGTTGTCTAATTTTTTTTCTTTATTTATTTATTTATTATCAAATCTATCCAACAGGACACAAAGTCCCAATTACAGAATTATTATACAACATAAATATAAAAGTCTATAAAATAGACAGCAAATAATAAATAGAATCATAGTCACTTATATAAAAACAAAATTCAACAAAAAGAAAAATATTCTAATTAAAAAACAAAGAGAATTTGCTACAAAGTAGAAAAATACAAGGTTACATTGCATCTGAAGATATGAAATGAAATCACCAATCAGACATTTTTGTAGTATTTTTAATAATGTTCCTAACGGTATTTGCAGATTCTTTACATGATTAGTCCGTGCTTTACTGCAACTGAATGTAATTTTATTCCTAAAGCTAACACGAGGAACACTGAATGGTAATTGTCTTAAAATACAAGAATCATCTATAATATTGTATATATATATTTATATAGAAATAAACACGAATGAATTTTCCTACGACTACACAAAGAGAGCATATTAGCTTCCAGCAGTAAATAATCATAGCTAATATCAAAACTAGGATACTGATATATTTTTTGAAATAACAATATTTAATAAATCTTTTCTAAGCAGATTCCAGTTGATATATTTGTCATAAATTGGATTCCAAATCATAAGACCTAATTAAAGAAAAGTATAGACACTTTAGCGTAGAAAAATTATGAAAAAATTTGCAAGAACGAATAATAAATCCTAATGTTCTAATAAACGATTTTGTTACATGTTCGATATGCAAATGAAATGATAATTTGTCATTAAAAAACACTTCGAGTTCTTTAAACTGTGATACGCGTTCGAGATAAAAGTTTTCCTTGTGGTTTGGAATTTAAGAATAATGTGAAATTATTAAAATTCGACGTTAGATTATCGACATTTGATTTTTGACCAGTTTCCATTAATTTGTTTATATTGAAATCACCTACAATTATAAATTTACTGTCTGAATAGGAAATTAATGATTCAATGGAATCAAAAATACAGTTGTGTTGCACAAAGGAAACTGGAGGAGGAATATAACAGACAATGACGTAAGTAAATATAGAAGAAGATAGATATACCTAAGTGCAAACAAGATTTGAAAGAGATTGGGGGAGCAACGTGATATTAATAGGGATACATTTAAATTTGTTTTAAACAGCACATAATACTCCAGCGCTCATACTTCTGCTTATTGAGTTCTAAGTACGTCTCTGTCTGCTCTACAGACATTAAATTGGAAATAATTCTGAAGTATTTACACTGGTGTTGAGCCAGGTTTCCGATAAACAAACAATGTCTTAATCTAACTATGTTAAATTATTATAGAAAGTATTTACTTTGGTTCTCAATCCTCTGACATTCTGATAATACAAATGTAATTTTAACATGGAAAAATAACTGTAAAATAAGACTTAAAAATGTATAAAAAATAAATCAACGTTTTTTACAGTGTGTGACTAGTGAGTTTCAAGTGACAAATTATTACCAAACCAGACAAAACTAACTAAACTAGACAGAGACAAGTTATAATTTTACAAGGTTGACAGTTGAATAAATCGATTTATAAAATTAAATTTACATGAAAATACAGAGAAATATGCAAAAATAACTAGCATAAAGAGTGAATTGACGCTTCAATTTACAGTATTTCCAAATTAAATTGAAAAAAAAGAAAACAAAAAATAATTATATCATCACGCCTTTTACCCATTATGGGTGTGGCACTCTGCTTACGCAGATCTCGGTAAGTGATATATTTTTGCGTATGAAGTGCGGTTACCAGCCGTCAAATCATAGCCCCCAAAGATGTTAGTGGAGGAAGAACCACAGGGGTAAATTTTAATTGGCAACTGTCAGCTGTGGGATTCGAACTGAGGATCTCACAATCTACAGTCCGACACGTTACCGCGGTGCTATTTACCCCAATGAAATAGAAAGAATATTAATTAATCATGACATCAAGGTCAGTAACCTTTTTAATAGTTCCAGCAACATTAGTAAATGTAACACCATCATTTGTCCATACATTTCGAAAACCATATTTTTTAGAAGCTGATGATAGTAATCTTCCTTAGTGGTATTGTTACTACTGGGCAATTGTTTGCGTTTTTGGAGTACAATGGCTCTTGATTTGTAGGAACAGAATTTGACAATGATTGGACGAGGCTTGGGTTTGGAACCACTAGATATCAAGTTTATCTTACCGGTCAATCATATCAGGAGACACCCTTACTGAAAGTCTGTCTTTGAAAACCGCACGCGCAAGATCTTCTACCTTTTCATTGGCCACCTCCGGAACACCGAAGACTACGATGCAATTTCGCCTGTAGTATTGCTCCTGTTTTTTGGTTGAAGTGGTCTATGACTTTGTCGAGGAGTTTATCAATAAAGTTGTTATTCGACAACAAATAGCTGATGAACTGCTCTACTAAATTAGATAATCTAGTTCCAGAAATATTTAAAAATTTCAATTTGATTTTTTCACAAAAAATATATTATGTAACGACAACTAAGCACGTCTATTCACGGCAAGATAATTATTAACGATATATTCAATAAATGTGGTGTAAAGAGCCTGGTCAGTGGGGATATATCTAATTTTTTTGTTATAACTGGTTATTTTTTTTATTTAGTAAATTGTTATTAATTTTCGTGTTGGGGATGGGTTATATATAGAGTGGATTAATTTGACCATTTGAATTGTTGGTGTTATCATTAATATTAATGTTATATAGGTTGATGGTTTGTCGATTATTGCTGACACTGGATTCAGTGTTATTTTTCGGACTTAATATCATTATGTATGGTTGAAAAATCAGTGTTGTGTTTGCTTGCGCCAGAGTGTCCGCGGCGGTAGTGAGCATTGCCGTTTAAGCGACATGTGACGCTGCAGATTTGATTACATCCATTTTGTAAGGTTTCAGCACATTTTTGTTTTTTAATTCATTTAAGGACGCGCGACATCTCTGGTCATTGCGTCCACTTTTGCAATCACAATATTCTTCAGTGACGTTTATTTGTTGGCAGGTGTCGGCGAAAGCACCGAATTTTTGTATATATGCATAGGTATATATGTATTTAGAGTTTCGAGTGAGTCTCAATTAGTAAATATGAATTCTTGTTATCTTCATATAATGATGTGTAATTTGATTTGTGAACATTTGATATTATATTAATTTATACAGGTTGGAGTCTCTCAGAAAACATAGTAAGTTTTGAATGCGCTTGCTACCGTTCGAGCCGTCATCTTCATCACGAAGGCTGTTTGTCGATGAACGATGTTTAATACGGTGTTGTTGATATATTGGACAATCATCTAAAAGGTGTTTGACTGTAAGTGGTATTTTGCAGACGCCACACTCGGGTCTAGGTTCGTTGAGTAAGATATAACTGTGAGTGACTTTGGTATGGCCAGTAGTCAGTCTTGTTATGACAACTTGTTCTCGTCGACTTAGTTCCATATATCGTTTGTCTTTCCAGCTATGTATCGTTGGTTTGATAGTTTTAAAATGAGCTGCCGAAGTCGTAGCGGTCCACTGTTGTTGGTAAATAGTCATCGTATATTTAATGCCTTCGTTAATTAAATCGGAGAGTGTAACAGTTCCTGTTATTTCGGGGTTATTAGTGTTTAAGATTTCACCAGCATGTTTGTCGGCTCTCTCATTTCCCGGGATACCAACGTGACTTGGGATCCAGAACACGACGACTGAGATGTTTTTCGCATTTAGCTTACATACTTTGTCAGCAAATGCTTGATAGGTATTACAGAAGAAATTTTCATATACGCTTTCCAGAAAGGATAAGCTACTTAATGAATCCGTAAATATTACAATTTTGTTGATTTGGTTGTTGTATTGTATGGTTTCTAATCGAGTAAGGATTTCATTCAGAGCTTCTATGATAGCTGTTATTTCCGCGGTAAATATGCTGCTCTGATTCCATAATCGGAAACCGGAAGTTATATTCCACTTAGGGAAGAAAAATGCAGAACTGCAGCCTTGATCCCTTTTCTTTGATCCATCTGTGTATACAGTGAGTGTTGTGTTTGAGTTATTTATTGTTTCAGTCATGTTTCTGAATTCGTTGAGTATTTGTGTTTTTGGGTATTCGGATTTATTTTTAAATTTATTTAATAAACGTTTGTCAGTTTTAAATTTGCTATAAAATTCCCAGGGCGGAATATTTGTTAATTCTTCATGAATTGGTCTTAATTTATATGTACAGTTATTATCAAGAATATTTTGATTTTGTAATTCATTTATGATTTTAAATTTATTATAGAATTCTATAAAAATTGGACAGACTGCAGATGGTGGTTTCGTAGTTTGAAATTGTATATTACGTAAATTATGAAAAATTTCTATATAATTGGGGTGGGTTCTATCGAAGTAGATTTTGGAGACATATTTGTATATAATTTTTTCACGTTTTAGGTCAACTGGAAGAATTTCGGAGTCGATGTGAAGTGGCTCAACTGGGGTGGTACGGAATGCGCCAGTGATTAAGCGTAATCCGTGATTTTGTACTGCTTTAAGCTTTAGGAGATTGCTCTTTCTTGCTGACCCGTATGCGAGAAGTCCGTAGTCTATTCGAGATGAGATTAGAGCTGTAAACATAGTTCTCAATAAGGCTCGGTTCGCTCCCCAGGTGGTGTGCGCTAGAGTTTTGAGTATATTTAATGAATTTCGGCATTTGGCAGCTAGGTCATTAATGTGCTTCTTCCATGTTAGTTTACTGTCGAATATAATACCAAGGAATCGTATGTCACTTGATTTAGGTATTAGTTTACCATGTAAATAAAATTTTGGGCATGTATGTGTCTTTCGTAGTCTGCAGAAGTCAATTGCAGTACATTTGTCTGCCGAGAACTCAAATCCGATATTAGTAGCGGCGGTTTCAACGTTTCTAATACATCTTTGTAGTTGACGCTGAATTTTCAATAGATTTTCATCGTTAGTGTAGATCATAAGGTCATCAACAAAGCAGTAGTGTTTGATCTCGATTTCTGTGTACCTTGGTATGGATTCAAGGAGGGTATTTATAGCTACCAGGAAGAGACAGACAGATATGGATGACCCCTGTGGTATTCCGTTTTCGATGGGATAGATATTTGAGAAAGTTGATCCGATGCGGACCTGTATTGTTCGGTCAGTGAGAAAATTGCAAACAAAATGGAGCATATTGCCCCGTACGCCCCACTTGTGAAGGTTGCTAACAATGCCATATCTGTATGTCATGTCGAAAGCTTTTGTCAGGTCGAACGACACTGCAACCAGGTGTTGGCGCCGCATGATTGCATTTTGAATGTTGTTTGCGAATGAGTTTATAATGTCCTGTGTTGAACGTTTTCGTCTTGAATCAAACTGATGCACGTCAATATAATTGTTTTTCGTCAAAAACCACGTGAGTCTGTTATTTATTAATTTTTCATATATTTTTGATAGATGACAAGTCAATGAATTGGGCGGTAATTGTTGACTTCAGAATCATCTTTGTTATTTTTAAGTAACGGAGTTACGATGGCTGTACGCTATAAATCCGGGTATTGATGGTGATGCCATATATAGTTGTAAAATTTTAGCATATATTCGATATATTCAGTTGGCAAATTTTTGATGATTGTATAAGATATTTTATCTGGACCAACAGCTGCGCCATTTTTACAATGTTTGTAGATAATGTTTGAGAGTTCATGACTATAAAAATCCCTATTATAAATATGGTTGGAATTGTTTGAGGAATTTTCTCTGAAGTCGAGTTGATAGTTTAATTCGGATATTTTATTTTCCCTAAATTTTAAGTTATAGTTTTCGTCAGAGCTTACACTACTAAAATGTTCACCGAATGTGTTGGTGATTTGAGCTATGTCGGTTATAATGTTGTCACCAACTTTAAGTTTGTTTATCTGTTTGTATGTTTTCACACCCCGTATATTATTTATTTGCCGCCATGTTTCTCTAGCTGTAGTGTACTCGCCTATTTTGCTTGTGTAATCACGCCAGCTTTCCTTTTTTGATTTATTTATTATATACCTAGTTCTGGCTCTTGCTCGTTTGAAATTGATCATATTTTCATAAGTTGGGTTTCTTCGTAGTTCTCTTAGTGCTTGTCTTTTTACACGTATAGCTTCTTTAATTTGGTTGTTCCACCATGGTACGTTGTATTTTTTATTGGATTTAATTACACAATTTTCGCATGGATTATCGAAATTTGTGTGCATGCTAGGCGTGTAGGGTATTGAATCAAGAGCTGCTTTGATGATTTGTGTATTAAATTGCTCGAGTATTCGATTACAGTCGTCCTCGAAAGTGTCGCTGTTGAATGTATTTATTTGTTCTAGCTTATTGCGAAATACAGACCAATCTCCTTTCTCGTGAAACCATTTGGGAGCTGGTTGGGCGGGAGTTGATGACATTATACCCTTAATTACTATAGGGAAATGGTCACTGAAGTGCAAATCATCTCTACATGTAGACCATTCTAACTGAGGTGCGAGAGTTGGAGAGCAGAGGGTTAAGTCTATTGTTGAGAATGACATAGATCGGATATTGTTATAGGTTGGTATTCCGGGAATGTTTAAAATGTTTGTGTTACTTGAAAGTAAGTATTCGTCAATCAGTCTACCGCTGCGGTTACGTATGACATCAGGATTGCCCCATGTGTCGCTGATAGCATTAAAGTCTCCACAAATTAGATAGTTACGTCCTAGTTGTTTGACTAGATTCCTGAATTCATCCAGTGACCAATTTGTATTGGGCTGAATATAAATCGAACATATAGTATAGGTTATTGGTTTATGGATTTTTAATGCAACAGCATTGAAGGAAGTATTCAGTTGTACTTTAGAGTGAGCTACACTGTTTTTGATAAGAATTGCTGCACCGCACATGGCACGGTGATTAGGTGTGACGTCATTTCTATAACAAGCATAGTTTCGTAAGGAAAATTTGTCAGTTGGTTTTAAGTGAGTCTCCTGCAGGCATATAATGTCACAATTATTTTCGTATTGTTGTATAAGTAACTTAAGCTCATTCAGGTGGTACTTTAGTCCGTTTATATTCCACTGTATTATGTAACTGTCCATGAAATAAAATAAATAAGTCTTTGGTGGTTTATTAAGTTGTGTTAATTGGTTTTTAATTATTTGATGAGCTTTTTGTGTATGGAGGTTTGTTTTTATTTTTTAGTTGGTTTTTTGAGTAGTTGGTTTTTTTTAATTTTTAATTTTATTCCATCCTGTTGAGGTAATAATATGTTTTGCTTTACGTTTTCTTCATTTACACTAGTGCTGGATGTTGATGGGCTTATTTCATATTCCATGTGAGCTTCTATGTTCGAGGTATTATATTTTTGATTGAGTGAATGTGATTGTTCAGCAGAGATAACATTTTCTACGAGAATATTTTTTTGTAATAGAGCTGTTGCTGGATTGTTGGTTATATATTCTGTTGGTTTAGGCGTTAAGGGGGTGGGTTTTAGTTGTTCTTTAAGTTGTGTTGTATATTGGTTTTTTAACGTTCTTTCAACTATTACATTAATGACAGGTGATATTTTAGCTATTATATTATTGCTTAATCTTGTCTCATTCATAACCGACTCATTTTTATTTTTTTCAAACATATCTAGCATAGATTTCCGTAGTTCCTCGATAGCCGCAATAAATTTCGTTGATAGCTCTGATATAATTTCGCTATTTAGTTTATGTATATCAGGAGGACTGACTTGTGCACCGGAGGTGCCTGGAGTAATGTCGTTGTAGCTGAACTACTTACTGTTTCTGCTGCTTTTGAATATGAATTCAAATTGAGTCGTGGGTTAAGTTTTTCAACAGATCGTCTAGCTTGAATATAGGTACATTTATTTTTGACTTTATATTCATTTATCGATTTTTCATAAAGAAAAATTGGACAAGTTTTGGACGAAGCCGGGTGTGAGGCATTACAGTTTGGGCATTTTAGCTTTTCTTTATCACATGGATTCCCTTGGTGTGGGGATGGCCACATATACATATTGCAATTTCACTGGTACAGGTGTTGCTCAAGTGGCCGAAATTTTGGCATTTTGCACAGCGGACGGGGTTTGGAATGTATAACTTTAGTGGTATCGAGTACATAGCCACTTTTACATCTCTCGGCAAATTTTGCTTATTAAATGTAAATACAAATAATCCGTTTGGCGTTTTATTGCCACTGCGTACCGTTTAGAGACGTCGAACTGCGCTAACACCTTGCAGTTTAGCTTGCCCTTTATGCTATTTAGAGTTGAATGTAATGAACATTCAATATCGATTTCAAGCAATGTTTGCAAGTTGAGAAGTGTGTTTGTTTGTCTTTCATTACTCGTTTTAATTAGTAATCCAGTTTTAATTTTTTTGATCTCCTTTGCTTCTCCAATTGCATCTTTTAGCTTGTAAGAGAGTACAATCGGATTTGTTGAGTTGAAATTGGTGTTCTCATCTTTACACTTAACTAAGACGAATTTTCCATTGTCTTTTGGTATTTGGTATGCAAAAAAGCTACATTCTCCACCAGAAAGAGGGGGGAATGGGGATAGTTGTTCCGCCGACCCATCACTGAAACCGGATGAGCGAGGGCGCTTTTGAGCCCCAGGACCCCGCATGGTAAATGCGGGCCTGAAAGGCCCTGAACGTATGAGATACCACCTGTAGTTAAATGTTTCTTATTCAACAAGGCAAAAGGCGTAGATGTAATCAAGAAGGTGGCTAAATTAATTGAAGTTGCCTCTGTTACGTTAGTGATGTAACACACTCTCACTAAATGTTGGCCTTAGTACAGTTAATTATTCCACAACGGTATCAAAAAATTGCTTCAAAACTTACTTTGGCCTGATGTTTTCAAAAGTTTTCGGCCAGGGCGCTGGCCCATTGACTTTCAAGATCGTGGCTAAGTTTGTGACGGTCGGACTGATGTTTGATATCCGAGCGCGGAGAGTTGGTGATCTGATTTAGTGGGCTACACAGATGACACTGCACCTTTTTTTTTATAACACTTTATACAGATATTAAAGTTTTAAACTTTTCAAGGAACCGAAATCCGGACAATTTACTACTTCCATAGGTTCGGCGATAGCTGGGGACAGTGGGGGCACATTGGTGGTATCGCCACCTTCACCGTATTCACTCTCGAACATGCTAGATGAAGACCATGAACGGAGAGATTACTGATTTTCTAGTACAATTGAAATAAGAAACAAAGAGCAAATACAATAGTGTACATATAGACAAAATCGCTACTGCACGCCAATATAAACTGTTGGATGACTGAGAAACAATGTTATGTTTTGTTTTAAAGAATGATCAATTACTCATGGTGATTTAATTGATGTATATTAATTAAATTATTTGAGAAGTGTGTTGCCTCCTCTTGCTTTAATTACAGCATACTCGATATTAAACTTGATATGACATTCTGTTGAATATTTGTCCATTCTGCATTAACTTCATATTCAAGTTACTGCAGGTTCGTAGGTGCAGGCGTCTGACGTCTCACTGATCGTTTCAGCATATCCCATAGATGCCCTATAGAATTCAGGTCCGGACTTCTTGGTGGCCATTGCAATACCAGTATATTAACAGCGTTCAGATAGTCTAATACATCTCTAGCCACGTGAGGCCGAGCATTGTATTGCATGAATTCAAAATTATCTCTCACAAATAGTTCAAACGGAATTGCATGATCAACAATAATGTTATCTAAATAAAAGTTTGCATTCATGGATCTCACAGGAATAGGGACCAACTCTATACGAGCGTAAAAGCAAATACCGCTCCAGAACATTACAGAGCCTTGAACGAATGGAATTTTAAAGGCGATATTGCAACTAGCAAATCTCTCTCCTGGTCTTTTTATTATTTTAGGCTCATTCTTATTTCATCGGTAAATAAAACTCGCTTCCACTGATCCACAGTACAGTTAGCATGATTTCTAACAAAAGGAAGTCTGGAAACTGTTCCATCCAGCTTCATTTAATTGTCGTCTAATGTTTCGATTAGAAATTGAGATGTTACAAGTTGCTTCAAGTTCAATTCCTAATTCTAAACTAGTGACTGTCCTATTTCTTAAAGCTGATTGTCTAAGAAAACGCTCATCTCTCTCTTGTTAGTACATTGTTTCCGCCCTTGCGAATGAGATCCAGTTTCATGAAAGCGTCTATCCATGCGTCTTATTGTTGTTTGATTTACCTCCAACAAAATAGCAATATAACACTGAGAATTCCTTTTTCCAATCACACTGCCTCATGTTCTGTTAAATACATTTTACAAACTTCAAATTGAATATTCTAATCACTCAAACACACTACTTGCAAAAGAACTTAATTTTAATAAACTTTATTACCTACAATTGTTGCACTAAGATGCTTGTTGCTTAAAAATGATTAAACAAATGAAATTGTTTCTTAGATATGTCACAGAAGACATAAAACATACTATGCAGATGATAAAAAACACGAAAAAATTAAATTATAAGTTATTGGAAAATTTTGTAGTTATGCGTTAATTTTCTCCAGGAGTTAGTACTTGTAATTCATACCTCTAACATCGACGCGATATTTCGGATATTTCAGAAATTTGCGGTGAGTTTCTGTCTTGTATGGTTCTTGGATTTGTCACTTCATTATTCAATTTAATTAAAGTTCAATTAGCGAATACTCGAAACTCTCTGCAATTAATTATCTAATCGGATGTGTTTAACTTTAGCGGTCATTACTAATTAAGAATTCGATTCAGGGAGTATTGAGTATTCTTATTTGTGTATGACATTTTCGATATTAAAATAATACATTTTTTCTGAAAACGATACTAAAATACGCGATATCTCTCCGCGAAGTGAACCAAAATAGTGGATTCAGTAAAACTTCACAGACTTATATGAAAATTTTATTTTATGGACTGATCTATAAAACTTTAATTACAAACCTAAAACAAAAAACATATTATTCTATAATACTATTGGTGAATTTATTTATTTTCTACTGTTGATAATAATTTATCTGATTTAATACATGCCACATGTCTAAGAACATGTAAATAATAATGATTATTTCTTGACGTTTCTCAAAAACCAATGAAATGTTTCATTGTATGTCTTTTGTCTGCGTCTAATCCTATCATTATTATACTAAGAATAAAGCTCGAGTGATTATTCTCGGGAATAATCTCTATAGCTTTTTTGTTTTTGTTGACAAATGTCAGATATCAGATAGTTATCATCAATACAAGTAAAAAATGACCAAAAGATAGATTTAATGGCGTGCCTGATGAAGAAATAAAAAATAATCTAATTAAATGTAACTCGAGAGTTCGATAAAATAGAAAATAAGTCTCAAAGATAATCAACAATTTTAGTAAAGTAACAGTGTCAAATTTTAACATGTCCAGTAGCCCTTAGTATAGACCTGTGAATAGCAAACAAAATAAGTCTTCAGAAATTCAAATCCAATCGCCATTCTTCTTTGGATACGTTTTTATAATTTAATAAACAGACATTTCGTGGATGAGGGGCACGTTCTCCTAGTGGTTCTTTGAGAGCAATAAAATGTGTTGGTCCATATATCAATGGCAGTAATTGGGTTAACTAAAGATTACTTCGTTGTTGCGTAAATAATAACCAGAATTCTCTCGCAATCCCTATGTTTTAGCTTTTAGTATGTTTTTTTTTTGTTCGCAAGTTTGTTGTTAAAATTGTGTCTGTTTTTTCATATGTATTGAGTTAAATTTGTTCATAAGAAATAAATAATGCATATGTATACAGTTAATGTAGTTAAGGCTGTCGCGTTAAAAGACAATGGCCGGATTCAAAGTTACGTAGCTCGTATGCTGAGAATGTGTACAACAGCGCTACTCAAAGTGGTGGTCCGCGGACCGGTGCCGGTCCGTGAACAAAAGGCTGCCGTTGAAACGCAATGATTATATTTACTTGTACGAGATTTTGTAAATTTTACAGTTGTCATAGAAAATAAATTGTTGGAGCTCGCAGCTGACGAAGGCTTATAAAAGCAAACTTTGAAGATGATAATAAATCGCTTGCATTTTTTTGATTACAAGTTAAAAAGAATATCCTGAGCTCTCAGACATTATGAAGAAATTACTTCCTTTTTTACACGACTTACCTCTGTGAGATCGGATTTCCAATAATGAGTGTAATTGAAACAAAATACAGAAATTGTATGAGCATTCATGATCCATTTCACGAGGCGATGTCATCGATTCAACTAGGAATAGAAAAAATGGTCAAAAATAAGCAGGCTCATCTTTTCCATTAAGTTTTTGTTAATAATATTATTATTTTGATATTTATAAATAAAATACTAATTTTGCTGTAATTTTTTGATTTATTATTAACTTAAAATGTTACCAATAGTCCCTAGACCTAGTTACAATAAAAATTCACTGCAACTGAAAATGATACCGGTCCGCAACACATAGGGCCAAAACATGCCCGGATGCCATTAGTCGTCACTGTGGGACCGGCTCGTATACGCTAAGAAGACCAGGACAAGATTGCCAGAGGAGCACATATGATCGCGACGATTTTGTGACAAGTCTAGTGCTCAGAAAACGCTGCACTACTGCAACACATGCTCGTAACAAAGTGTATAAAGTACGAGGAATGAGCATTAGTAAAAGAACTGTGAATTGCTCTCACAGCTCCGGAGAGCTCGACTTCCTTTTAGCCAAGTTCACGTACAATGGATTGGGGATCAATGAAAGAATGTTTTTTCTCTCGGACGAGTCGAGAATATGTTTAATTGGTTCAGATGGACGGCAGCGAGTGTACATCCTGTACAATGTTTGAAACCTTGGGTTATCATGAAGGGTCGATAATAGTTTAGGGCGGCATATCTTACGAAGCGTGTACCGGCTTAATGGTAATCGAACTGATTTCGTGCCATTTGCGTCAGTTATTGGTAAAGATAACGCTCGGCCACACGTAGCCAGAATCGTTTCTGATTACTTGGATGCTGCGGCCGTCGAAGGATTGGACTTGCCTACATGGAGTCCGGCCTCAATTCCATCCAGAAAATGTCGAATACATATACGAACCTTGGCAGTGTTAAATATGGCATGATATACCGCAATCCTGAAACGCCCACTTGCGTTGCAGCGGCCCTGGAACAGGTCATTCTATTAGCTATTGTAAAATAATTCATATGACCAGATTATCAAATTATAAAAAAAAAATGATTAAAATTCAGCCCCATTGTATATTTTATGGTGTTTAGGTAAAACTTAACGTGGGAAATGTATTTTTATAATTGTGATTTTCATTCCATTAGTAACCGCTCACAGATTTTTACTATATTCACATATTTCACAGATACTTTTTTAACAATTATATATGGAAGCATTATCGCAGATTAATTTTCATAATTGGTATTTGATCCCATGTGATGATATGTTTACATATCATTTTAATTTTAACTATGCAAAATGAATTAGCGTTATTATTTATTTATTTATTTATTACGCTGCCCAACAGGCAAAAGCCTAACAAAATGGACAGGAACAATACATGAAAGAATTCAAATAATAATATAAAAATTACATATACATATTAAAACAATAATAAATAACAATATTTAAAATAAACATGCATAAAATTACATATCAAGAATACAAAAATGAAAACTTCTGGGTTTCAACTGAAAAACATCAACAGTAGAAAAACGGAGATTATAAATTAAACACATACGATGAATAGGGGACGCAGAAAATACATTCGTTCTAGCGGTAGGTAAATAAAAAGTTGAGGAATTGCGAGTTTGTATACAAGGAGCATGGAAAGAGAGGAGCGAGATGCAGTTTGGATCATCTATTTCTCCATGGATTAGTTTGCAAAGGTGGAGGGCTGAATTTAGTTCACGACGTAAGTACAAACTTGGAATATTAAACATTTCAAGTAATGAAGTATAAGAAATGGTGATTTCTGGATAAGAATGATAAATTTTAAAATAAATATATTTGAGAAATTTTTTTTGAATGGACTCTATGTGGTTCTGATGTATTTCATAGAGAGGATTCCATATAAGAGAACAATATTCCAGCTTAGAGCGGACAAAGGAAAAATAGAGAGAGAAAATTGATGAAACATCTGAAAAGTGACGAGTATTACGAATGATGAAACCAAGAGTACGTATAGAAGCACTGTAAATATTATTAATATGAGAAGTAAATGTTAGTTTTGGATCGAAGGTAACACCGAGATCAGTAGTAGAGTTACAACGGGATAAAGGAGTCTGATTTAGTGAATATTGGAAGAGAACTGGAGAAGAATTCCGTGTAAAAGACATTATATGACATTTATTTATATTAAGGCAGAGATTATTATTAAGGCACCAAAGATTAAGTCGGTTTAAATCATTTTGAAGAAGAAGACTGTCATCAGAGGTATATATAGGGTGAAATATTTTGAGATCATCGGCAAATAATAGGTTATCACATTCGAAATTTTCTGTCACGTCATTAATAAATAGTAAAAATAGAAGCGGGCCTAAATTAGATCCCTGAGGAACACCAGATGTAGCAATGAATGAATTAGATTTATGTCCTAAATATTGAACAAAAAGAGTACGGTTTGAGAGGTATGAAGAGAGAAGAGAGATAAGCGAAGGAGAAATTGAGAAAGACTTGAGTTTATGAATCAAGATATTATGATCAATCCTGTCAAATGCTTTAGAAAAATCGGTGTATATGCAGTCAACTTGACCTCTAGCATCAAGAATGGAGGAAACAACATGAGAGAAATATGACAAATTAGTAACCGTTGATCTTTTTTCCATGAACCCATGCTGAGTAAAAGAAATCATATTTTTTATTTTTGGAAATATTGATGTATACACGATCTTTTCAAAAACCTTACTAAAGTTGGATAGTACAGCAATGGGCCTGTAGTTAAGAATATTGGACGAGTCGCCAGACTTATGTATTGGAGTGATGCGTGTATTTTTCCATAAGTTAGGAAACGAGTTGGTACTAAGAGCAAGGTTGAAAATGTGAAGCAAGGCATTTGACAGGGGATAGGCACAATCCTTTATGAGTAGACTTGGGATGAGATCAGGACCACATGTGAGGTTAGATTTTAAATGCTTAATTGATGAAATTATATCCTCTCTGGTAATGTGAACAAGAGAAATAGAATTAGAATAAGTAGTGTTAACAGGAGGGGGTGGGAGGTTAGAAGGAAGGGTGTACACAGAATTAAAATAAGAAGCGAATGCATTTGATATATCAGTGGGCGAAGACATAAAAGAACTGTTATAAATCATACTACTCGGTACTGTTGATTTTTTTCTTTTATGATTTATAAATTCCCAAAATTTGTTGGGGTTATTCTTAAGAGACGATTCACATTTCGATACATAATCGATATATGCTATCCTAATATCACATTTTAGTTTAGAACGAAGGAATTTAAAAGTACTTAAGTAGTATTGATTATTAATATATTTCTTAGATAACTTTCTGTAATGTTCTTTTTTCCTGATACATGATCTAATATCAGCAGTGAACCATGGCGGATAACGTTTCTTACTGACCTGTTTGATAGGTACGCATTCATCAAAAAACTTATATAGCGTGCTATATAAAAATTCACAGGCATCATTAACATTGTCAAATTGTTGTAACGTATCCCAATCAAACTGGTCGATGAGATTATAAAGTTTACAGAAATCAGCACGTTTAAAATCATAAGTGCCACAGTTCACTTTTAAAGGGGAATTACTACGGTTACAAGTATCAAATAAAATTTCGAAATTAATTGCCGGGTGATGAGCATACTCGGATTCAAATAACAAATCATTGGAACGTGTAACATTACAATTAATATTAGCGACAACCAAATCAAGTAAGTTACCAAACTGATTACGTACATCATTAAATTGTTGAGCATTGAAAAGGGAAAGAAAGTTGTTAAATGTTTCAACTCTAGGAGAAACATGATCAAAAATAAGTTCATGAATATTGAAGTCACCAACAATAACAAAGTTGTTAAATTGCAAAAATGGCAAATGCTCAAAAAAATCAAAAATTGTGTTAAAGCTAGAGGTATTCATAGCTGGGGGAATATAAATCACAAAAATATACAGTGTACTTTTATTAAGTACAATTTTAGAACAAACAATATCAATATTAACAGGAAGTATATTAGAGTAATCACTAAGATCAATTTTGAAGGATGTGAGACTTTTATTTATGAGTAAGACAACTCCGCCACCACGATTCAAATTACAAGCTTGAAAGTTACGATCAGTACGATAGACATTAAAAGTACCATCACATAATTCAGAATTGAGAACAGTTTCATTTAGCCAAGTTTCAGATAAGGCAATTACATCGTAATCAAGAATTGAACTTATTGAAAAAAGATGATCAATTTTATTTTTAAGACTTTGAACATTTTGATAATAACAGTTCAACATTGTAGAAGTATTATGTGAGTTATTGTACTCGCAATTCTGTAATTGCTATTTGCCTAAAATACTACTTCTGAATCTTTTGTAAGTCTCTATATAAACGTGACAGGATGGGTCCCAAGTACAATGATCGGTTTTAATATCAGATTTGCTTGACGACTTAAATCTAATACAATTAATACATTTGGATTCAGTGGACTTACAATCCTTGATTTGATGCTCACCTGCACATTTAGGACAGTAAACTCTTTTAGAACAATTTTTGGCTATATGGTGAAAACCACAGCATTTATAACAACGACGAAGTTGAATAGCGTCGTAGACAGTGCAGAGGTCGTAGCCTACAAATAGTTCACCTGACTGAATAATGTTGTTATACGTTTTATGGTCAACTTGCAATAGCGCCTGGTAAATTTTATTGTTCTTTTTCAAGGGGTATATATCTAAAATATCACACTTAGATTCATCTTGGAAACACAGTTTATTTTGTTCAAGCAAATAAGTCTTAAGTTGTTCCTTAGTAAGTTCACCAGTCAACCCAACGATTTTAATTCTTGGATTTAGAACTGACAGTTGTCAGATATTTTTTAAATAAAAAACTTTTGGATGTAGTTCTGCACATTAAATTTATTAAAATTCAACGTTTCGAATTATTAAATATAATAAATTTAATCTATAGAACTACATCTAAACGACATTTTATTTCAATAATATTTGTTCTGAAAGCTTTTTCCACTTCTTGAAGAAATTTTTTGTTTCAATTTTAAAACAGTATGTACTCCAAGCCAGTTTATGCAGATCACTATTTTTGGAAATATCACAGTCAATTATATGCCTAACATATTTCAGTGGGATCTTTGACCATTTTCAATTTTAATTAAACAAATTATAAAATAAGTATAGTACCCATTATATTCGGCCCAATTCTCTTACATAACTTGCTAATGTTGACTAAATCTCATCAAAACTTAAAATTTAATGGAGAATATTTCACTTACTGACAAAAAAACATTTCATTTTGGCACAATTCGCAAGTTATTGCGGTAGCAACTTTTTAGAGAATAAGCCCCATTATATCATAAGAAGTATAAAGTATAGTAAAAAAATGATACTGCACTAGTGGAATCACAAATTTCTCAATGACGTCTCGATAAATGCTTGTCCGTATATTAAATACCTCACAAACGATAAATAATAAACATATTTTAAACAATGATTAATTTTAAAGGATTTAATATACATATTCTTATAATTTATCAAATTGAAAATAAATGGCTTTGATAACAACAATAGTATTATGCAAATGCAGTAGACTGAAATGTCACAGTAAATCCCGGCAGCATTAAATTTCAAATTTAATCTCGTGGGGATTAAATTGACATGTAGTTAAACAAGTAACCACGGCAACAAGTAAAATATTTATGAAAATTATTTTGTATATTCCTATATCACCATTATTTATATTATAGTACCCATATATCACGACAGTGAATTATGATTCATAATTCACTCTTCTCGACCAACCACAAAGCCAGAAATCCATAATTTACGGTAATTTTAAACACAAAGCAATGGTCGTCTGACGGTTGACATGTAGTCAGTTGTCATTGTGCATCTTTTAAGAATTGATTAACTTGTTCTGCCAAATTTTGACTTTTTAGGTTAGTAGACACAATTGTTTTTTCCTACCGAAATATATTAATTTCGGAAACATATCAGTATTATATCTAATCACCAACATTGCCTTCAAAATCTAATATTGTACTCAATTTTTTATTGTCTAAAATATAAAATATAAAAAATAAATTTCAAATAGAATTTTAGTTTTAAGGATTAAAATTGTTTATTTAATAAAAATTTGTCCGAAAGGATCACCTAGTTCAGAAAATTATTTTGGCATCGATATCTAACACAATATTGTTAACACAGCTGATAAAGTATCATACTTTAAGATATCTTACATACCATATTTATTTGAAAACTTGTGCAGAATATTAGAGAGTGAATTTGTTAAAATAGCGATTTACAACACCAAAAGTTTGATGTAGTATTCAGTTAGTTGAAAGACAAAATACCAACTGAATTAACACCTTATAAATTGAATTGTAAAGGTTTTAATGGTGTATATATTGGTCAGAGTAAGCAATATTTAGGTAAGCAAGTTAAAAATCATATTTAAGAATATAAGAGTAAAGCGAATGACAACAAAACTGGATTTTAATACAGGACACGAATTTAATTTAAAAAAAAGCAAGTATTTTGAATATTGAACCTAATTTACAAAAAAGACTTTTCTTATATGTGATATAGATGGTTTGGTTGTTTATTCAACAATTATCTTTCCAATATATAAGATTTCTTCATTTTTTATAGTTTATGTACTATTGATGTACATATTCTGATGTTTCATGTTCTTGCAGTTTTTGTTAATTGGCGTCAATTAACACCAGTCGTCCAACTGTGTATACTAATTGTGTTCCGTATACTTCAAATACTTTTATTTGATGAATGTATATTGATTCATCTACTTCTGCGTATAAATTAATGTATAATTTATTAATTTAGGTATTGGTATGTATTAACTTTGTTACTTATGTTGTTTAATTTTGATATTTATATTATAACAATATTTTTCTATTTTCTTAGGTCTGATGCTGGCAATAAATTACCGAAACGTGCACTTAATTCATCTGTGCCCATAATCTGATTAACCACCATCACGCATTCGCGAAAAAAAAACCAAATATAGATGGCACTATTGTCACATACCAGCAGTCACCCAAATAGGGAAAACACATATCAGAACGCCATTACGGTATATGAATTCCACTTGTTCTTTGGTGTGTTCTTTTCGTGTTTAGTGTAAACTTATGAATATTTATTAATTTTCAAGGTTGGAATAACCATTGTCAGATATTAATTTATATTTGGATGAAAAAATACAGCCGATTATGACGGAGAAGCTGTGATTTGTACTATGGAAGAATGCTCCATAGGTTCTTCCGTGGTTGTTTCATTCTATTTATTAGCTTTGTTCTGTAAATATAATAATATTACTAGCAATGAGCAATTTCCTAACTTTATATTTGTTTATGCTTGATAATATTCCGTTTTATCGTTCTATCATCTCGGACCGAGTAACCTTTTTTCTAAATATTGAAAGAAGCTTTCAGAACTCATAATATTATAAATAAACAATAACTGGGTAAAAGTTCAGTGTAATATTTATGAAAATAACGTCGTTTTGACAGTAAAGTGCTGTCTTCTTCAGGTAAAATATAAAAGAGTTATTCTTTATTTAGAAAATCTACCAGCTGGTAATTAGTTGAAACAGCATCGAGTTTTAATTTTTATCTCCCCTTCTTTGCAAGATATTTCATTAAGTATGTATATGATAAAAATAAATGTTTGAAATTCTCAGAACGCATTCATGTATTTGCTCACCGTTTTTTGCTATTTTTAATGCATGAACCCATGCATGTCGGACTTTGATGTCTTTGGGAAAATAATGTAGAGATATATTTTCACTAATATAACTATTGTACTGTTAAACTGAGCAGTATCTCTTAAATTTACTCAGGTTTCTCATGAATTTAAAATGACTGGCAATGTAAACCATGACTTGTTTTCCCGATTTGGAACCTTTTAAATTTCTTCACCAGGTGTCCGATACTGTTTTTTTTTCGCCAATAACAGCGCGCAGCGTAACAAATAGACAATTTTTCTAATGAACGTCACGAATTGCAGCGCCGTGGCCAAATTTCGCAGACAAACATTTCTCGATTCAAACTTAAATTGTAGTATATTTATGTGTTGATAAAAATGAAGTACGTTAAGACTGTTAAACATGTAAACAATCTTGAGTAAGAATGAAGTACCTGGTGCAAAATTCAAGAAAGAAATCATTGAAGAACATTCAGTGCACGAGCTCAAACGATAGCTTGAATAATAATTCATGATATACGTATTGAATCAAAGAATAAATTAATTGCAATACGTATGATGCATAAATATAAAAAAAAAATGCTAGTTGCTGTAAGGAATAACCCCGCGTAAACGTATTATTAACAATACCAATTTGTCTTTATTTGATAAACGTAAGTTATATGGCTTCTTTGGATAATTTTCAGCATATTTTATTTTTAATGCTGGGATATTTTCGAAAATTAAAAGTTCAAAAATGCATTAAAATTTGTAATAGTAATATTTACTGATATCAGTATTGTAACGAACGCGGCAGCAACAAGTTGAAGCTTGCCGGCCTACGCCGCCACGCCGCGCCGCCGAGTGAATGACGCAACGCTTGCGGGTTCGAACAAGTCGTTTGCTCTACAATAGGGAATATTTCCGAAGCTTCCAGAAACAAGGAACGTGGTATATAAAAGGAATCGCCGGCAGCCGTCAGGGAGTCGTTTAGTTGACTCGGACTCAGTTAGTCGAGTTGAGTCAGTCGTTTAAATGACTCGGACTCAGTTAGACGAGTTGAGTCGGCCAGTCAGTTAGTTGACTCAGACTCAGTAAGTCAGATGACTTAGTCGACTCCGAAGCTACTATGAAGAGCTTGTGAACATAAATATATCGCGCGGTCTGAATATAAATATATCGTCTTAAATAAATATCGCTCGGCTAGTTAATATAAATAATAGTGTTTCATTACAGTAGTGATAAGTGTTAGTGTATAAGTTTTTGTATTTGTTATTTTAGTGTTATATACCTAGTGTTAAATAACTTTTACTATTTATTATAATAATTATTAATTATTTGTTATTAATAATAGTTTTATTATTTAAATAAAAACGTTTTAAACCCACGAACGTTACAGTATTATTATTTATTTTTTTCGGCAGTTTATTTAAATGTCACGTAGGAAATTTTATAAAGAAACGCATTTTCATTACGAGAGAGTTTAATAGAATCACAAAGGTTTCTAATATATATGACGATATGATAACGTTTGAGAAGCTTTGTCACTAGTTTCAATTAAACAAACAGCTAGTCTTTTTTTTTCACGTCTTGTGGCAGTAAAAATATCCAAGGTTCCACTAGTTGCTAGTTGTATCTTGTTCACCTTCCTGATAAATTGAAGGAATAATTTCTGCCAATTGTTTTCTCTTTATCTACCATAATGATCGTAGAGGTCTTTGAGGTTTCGTATATTGATTCTATCGAAAATATTTATGATTGGAATAATGATGAATTAAATTTGACAAGAATACTCACTGTCCTTGATTGAATTAGTGGATGGTGGATTAGTGGACATTGTTCCCCCAGTAATATGCTTTGTTCAAATGCAAGTGCTACTTGTGAGATTTTTCATTGTAAAATTATTCCTTCTATACACTGAGAAAAAAGACCTACTAATAGTAAACTAATCCTTTATTAACGTAGGATTCGTTGACATAAAACTACATAATATTAAATCAAATAAATATTTGTTCTTTAATAACAAACACATAAATACCAACGTTTCCTCTGAAACGAATAATTTATTGACGTTAGATTTATTAGCATTAAATATTCTTTGTTTAATATAAAATAAAATACTTTATAATTAATTCAAATATGCTGATATAATTGATAACAAATATACTATTTTTATTAAATCTGCATTTTTTTACATATAAATAATGTATATTTATATTTAGAATATTACGTTTCTAGGCAATTGTAAATTTATTAATAGTTAATTTCTTTCTTTATTTATGAATTGAACGAAATATTTTCTGCAATGATATATTTGTTAACAGTAACTAGATTTTGTTGACTATAAATACATTTATTAACAGTTAACAAACTTTATATTATATGAACCCAGTTTCACTCACAGATGATGCATATTGCGTAGTTGGTTCATTATTGTTTGTTCTTGCTAGTTGCAACCTCGCGATACACTATATGTCCTGTGATTGGTGTGATAAAAATATTTTCGTTTATATTAAAATAGCATAAAAATAATGTAAAAAACTGGGGATTTGCTTTTTTAATCCCAATATTTGAAGGTATGCTTTTCTTTCTATAAACTGTATGTTATGTTCCAACTAGTGTTCGCCATTTTGTGTTGTTTAATAATTACAATAATTTGTGTTTACAAGAACTGGTTTATGGATGTAAGTTTTTATTATTATATTTAGACGACATTTTTTTTGTTATTACTTAAACATGAACAATTTTTAAATCATCCTTCCGTGTCCAACATTAATAAAAGCTTGTTCCTCGTAAATTCCTACATCAACGGAGATGATAAATCTATAAATGTCGAAACCAACTATCAAAATTCAAATATTGTAAGCTGTATTATTTATATTATTATGTATATACACATATCTATATATTCATGTAAGTAGTTCTTCAAAAAATGTTTTCTATAAATTAGTTTTTCCCGACTCAATTATTTATATTAGCAGGTTCATGGTTAAGTAGGTATTTATGTAAATAAGGGTAAATTTTGTAATAATTATATTAAACGATACACGATTGTATTTATTTAAATAAATTTCATTATTTACCCAGCTTCAATAATTGTTAATAATTTGGTTCATAAATGTGCTATAGTACAGTTAAATAAGTAAATTCAATATTAAATGATATCATATTATCTTTAAATATTCCATTAATTTACAACAAAATTAGTATGGTATTATTTACATTATTTTAGTTTTATATTTAAAATTTGTACATTAATAATAAAGCTTCTTTTTTACTATAAATAAACAACTAGTTCAGGAAAAATATTACGATATTTATGTTAATAAAAGCTGATTAAATATAAATTGACTTAAGTAACATTTAAAACAATGATTTCTTAACTATTAATATATTTACTAATATTAAATAAAACTTATTTATTATTATCATTTTTGCTTAAATATATTATTTATTACTGATAAATATATATTTGTTTCGCCATATTTCAAAAAATCATTTATTAACATTCAATAAACCTGCATAGTGACAAACAAATCTTTTTCTCAGTGTAGAGACATCATGGCGAAAATAGTAAAATCTTATTGTAGACACCCAAAAACGTGCTTATTCATTGAAAACTCACTACCCAATTTTTTGACCAAAACAATACCTTCTTAACCTAGAGGTAGGCGGGAGGTAATAAGAATAATATAAAAATAAATCAATTTGAATATGAGCATACACACCATTGCTATAAATATATTTTATATTTCCCTGACAATTTGTTGTGTAAGACTAGATCGAAATTACTCGTATATTGGGTAAGTTTGAAATAGCTGTAAACGAGTGAACTTTTCCGTACGAACTACTAACTGCTTAATAAAATTGCTACTTGCTAGTTTGTGTTCAGAGAGCTTCAAAACTACACTTGTGTGCGTTGCACTGTTGGAAGCACGCGGACGAAACGAATGCGTCGAATCAAGCATTAAAGCTCGCCCACTGCATTCGATTTGATGCGTACGTGTTTGTAATTATGTTAACAGTTTTAACCGAAATTTAATGCCGTGAATATATATCATGAATATTAATGTGAAGTAGGACTTTTTGTGATTCGCTCAATTTGAATAGCCTCGGACGCAATATGAGCTCAACACAAAAAGACCTTTCACCACCGATTGACATACAGTATATTTTCTTCAAGCGCCCCTGGGCCGGGGATACCGTTGTTATTTTGACATTTTACGGTGCTAAAATTGGGACTAAATAAGGGTTAAAATGGTGCTAGTACAAACACGGGTTACCAGGTAACTTATTTTGTGAATTGGAAATGGAGCTAAAATAGTGTTAAAATTGGTGTTACTGTTTAACCCGTTTAATGATTCTACCAGTTAATATTTCTTTGAACTTTGTGATCTAAATTTTGATTTTAGGTATAGGGAACACGTTATATCTTTTAAGTGGGAATACCTCGTGCTATCCATTCCAACAAAAAAGATCCCTTTCCATTTTAAGAACACACACACCTAATAATTTTATTTTGCCAACTGTACGTCCATGTCCCCCTTCTAGTTGTATAAACCTGTGTATATATTATTTCTCTAAAATTGTTAGTTAGCCAGCAAAACTAATTGGTTGCTTTAAAAAACTCTCCCTGTATATCAAGTATTGATTTAGTTACAAGAAAAATAAAAATAAGAATAATATTGATTTAATTAAAAGAATAATATTAAAAACAAACAGATTTGAATGCGATTATACACACACACACTCGGTCGAAACGAATCCGTCGAATCAAGAATTGAAACTCGCCCACTGCATTCGATTTGATGCGTACGTGTATATAAACAGTTTTAACCGAAATTTAATGCTGTGAAAATTTATCATGAATATTAATGTGTTAGTAATATAAATACGTATTAAAGGATTTTATTCAACACCTCTCAATGAATGCTCTATAACTATAGTGAATTTAAATGAGGTATGTAACGGAGATTACCCACTAGAGGGTATAATTTTGAGAAAAGTCACTAGTGAGTAACTTTTTATTTATAACAATAATAATAATAACACAACACCTTGGTAACCACTTCGATTTACATTTTAATTTACAAAATTTAAAGCATATGTCACTGACAAATAATATTTCTTTAATAAATTTTGTATTTATTAAGAGGTGTTGGATAAAACATTATACTTCACAGGTGGGCTAAGTGGAATTAGACACTCGATAAAATTATCACACTCTGGCTTTGTGTGCTAAAATTTCTCTCGTGGGTAAATTCTTACTTTGCCCACTTGTAATAGTTATTAATATTCCTAGCGATGTTATGAGCATCATAACAGCCGCAGATATCAGTTTAAAATCCGAGTTCGTAGAGCAAGGATTTTAGGACATCTAATGCCTGTTATGACTCATAACATACGTGGTTTGTTCAATAGTTTACCGGTTTCAGAATATGAAGACGTTAATGTCATTAATAAATATAATTTTTCGAAATTCTTATATGAATAACGTCTGTCATAATTTTAGAAGTTGATCAAATCAGTCTGTTTTTATTTAACACCATGGTTACACTTGTTGAAATAATTTTTTTACTTAAAAGTCAAATATGTTCATAATAGCTCGATAAAAAGTGGTATTTGGCGATGTCGAATTGCCTGAAAATATTTGGAACGCAGCAGGTGAAACTTTTAACAGCTTAACTCCGTGTCTAGTAATAACAGATTGTGTTTTATTTTCATTTTCTTTACTGTTTTGACATATCAGTATGTTAATATTACCGTACATCATAGAGTTATGTCATACTTACCATGCCTACTTTTGTGCATGTAAACATAGGTTTAATTTCTTGAAACCGGCAAAGAAAATAAATATTGTTTCTTGATTTTTTGTACATTTAAAAAATGTAATTTTTGTAGGCAGTTTTGAAAATAAAAAGAATGAATTGAATAAAAAACAAACTAATGTCATTAAAAAATAAATATATGTAAAACAATAAGATAATGGTTATTTATCAAACTAGAGAGGAAAGCGCTTCTTTTTCCCACTTGAGCTCGAAGTTTGCCTCATGAGTTCAGCATTTAAGGCAATTTGAGCGAGTTGTGGTAAAAGCGCTTTTTTTTGTGTTAGACACATTTTTTTCACATGTTTTTAACAACGATTTAATAGGAGAATTATAACCAATATAAATAACATTTACAAAACAATAAAATTATATAAATTATAAAAATTCTAAATACACCTACTTTAAATCATCTTACAAGTTACTTTTTCTAGATTAAATCACAATTTTACAACTTTGATTGATATTTAAGATTGGTTCATTGGTAACAATGTTACACCGCTTTGCGTCTGATAACCTAACTTTTAACGTGTCAATTGTGTGTAAAAGTGTATTTAAGGTCAAAACAAATCGTTTTTAGAAACATGTCGTGAAAAAATGTTGTGTCTAACCTATAGAGGTGGCTATGATCTAACACGAGAAAAAAGCTCTTCTTTCGCTCTAGTTTGACAAATAACTAGTGTTTAAGAGAAGTATTTTTTTTAGTAATTTGTTATGCTTATATTTTATAGAAGAATGAGAAATTGAAAGATTTTGATCATTTATTCGTCGATTTAAATTTTTCGATTAATTTTTTCGAATGACAAATGCTAGAGTATAAATTAAGTGACTGTAGCACAAATAGAACATCGTACTTCTACTTCAAAGTATTTTCATGAAATCCTTAGTTCGTGTTTCATTGCCGACAATAACGCCACTTTTAAATGCACCCGTGTGGTTCTTCCTATTACTATTATTTTGGAAGGTGGATTTTCTGACTGCTAAAAATTTTAATTCAAAATTACAGTTGAAAATATTGTATTGTTGTTGTAGTTATTGATAAGTTGTCAAAATATAGAACATTTGACATTTCGTAATTATCGTCTTTTTGATTTAAAAATCATTATAAATTAGTTCGTTTATAAAAGTTTGGTTTACTAACTCACCGACGGATTAACGAATGTAAATTTCAACAAATGCTTGTTCTGTTGTTTTGCATATGTTTGAAATTTTTGTTTCAATTCCCTAGCTAACTACAAATGAATATTTTTATTAAATTTTAAACTCGATTTTTCATATTACAGGAGGTGTAAATAAAATATGCTTAGTGGCTAAGATTTAGAATTCTATTATGAATTTATGAAATTTGTTTGTCTTTTGCTTAAAAATCTACTTTTCTATTTTTCCAACTTCTTTTACTAACATTGCAACAACGTAAGATAATTGAAAGCGGTTGGCGCATTTAATTTTATTTCTTGCAGTGTATTTCGTAGAAGATTGCAGTGATATAATGGCGAATTTAAGAGTGCATTTTTTTCTAATAAATCAATAAGTAACCCTAGAACTGTTTTATGAAATGTCAAACAAATTTGATTGATATATCATGAAATACTAACATGTAGGTAAACTATATGTGCCTTGATGAATGCATTTGTAAATTCTGAACAACTTTTGTTGTAAAGTGAATAGGTGAAAATTTACAGTAACATCGAAAAAAGCATTGGAATCCGTATTATTCTACATTTCAATTTTACACACAGCAACGTTTTCCCATGTTAAACTGCCAAGGCCCGCTTTTCGTGTTTCATTACATTATAACTTGTGTCGATGCAATACTCTACATATATGTATCCCGAGCTGAGCGCTTTTGTTTTTCTTGTTTGTCTCTTGTCTGTCGACTGCATATATTGTAATTAAATGTGCTCCTCTAAAAGCTTCAAAGCTTAATTTTGGAACAGTTCAAATAAAAAGCAATTTCGACGTAACAATCTGGTTTTTTTAACATGAGTTTATATCGAGGTAGCAGACGTTGCCTCTGTCTCATAATTTAGATTGATCAGTTTATGCAGATCTAATATTATTTTAAAATTAAGAACCTATATTCAAAAAGTACGTATGATAAGCAGTAGAAATAATTTCTTTGGCAGGTATACGAGAAATTAAATTAAATAAGTCAATTTAGGACTAAATAAAAATAATTTATGTAGAATATATATGATTTCATAGTTGATTTGGATTTGTTTTTTTTTTTTATGAAATTAATGTAATTATATTCAATGCTTGATATGTATTTAATTATGAAACAGTGACTTTCTTCCGAAATCGATGTTTTTCCTGAGTTGTGAAAACAGTTCTGTTAATTCTTAAAAATAAAATAGTGAGAACGATTTAAGATCATGCTTGCTTAAGTAGTATCAAATGAATCAAATTTAATCAATTTGTTACGAAATATTACCTGATACTTTTATTGTACAAATTGGTACTAAATGTGTAAATAAAAAAAACATGCAAATTATTTAGAATTATAAATACATAAAATTATACCATGCGGAAATGTAACATCAAAGGGAATTAAAATAAATCGCGCAAAAGTGTTTTGTGTTAATTCTCTGTCATTCGACAATAAATTTTCTACAAAATACTACATTTATGCAATTTAAACAGATAAATGAAATGAAACACGACATGATTTACCGCAAACAAATATGTACAGCTTCAATTGGTACCAGTAGATTTTACGATAAAAAAGAATTATAACTTCAAATGCATGATTTCTTTCAATTTAGTCACAAATTAAACCATTCCAGTAATACAGTACTCTATAATATTTTTAAAAATTAGTTTTTTATTGTTAGTGTTTATGTGGGAGGGGGGGGGGGTTAAAAAACATTTCGGAGGCTCCTATAAAATATATTGATAAATTCTCCGGTTAAAAAAGCACAACTGTCCAATGTCAATATTTCTAAACAAGAAGGATGGTTTATCAACTTACCCTCCATCCATCAACATCCCAGATGAATGTTTAGTTACCAGCATTAAGGCCAAAATTTAGTATTCCTCTAAGTAAAAATGAACTGCCGATATTTAATATAATAGCAGACATAGATTTCGCATTAGCAAAATCTAATGACATTGACATAAAAATTCTACAAGAACAGAATTTACAAATATAATTATGAACTGAAACAGTCAAATGAAAAGGTTACAAGTCTAGAAAAACAACCGTTAACAATTAAAATAAAACAAAACAGTTGTTAAAACAAAATACAGATCTCATAATAATTAAAGCTGAAAAAAGAAACATAGCGGTAGCCATGAATAAAGAAGAATACAATGAAAAAATGAAAGTATTACTTAATGAAACAAATATTTACAAACCTTTAAATAAATACATGATTAAAAAATTGCAAAATAAAAGCAATTCTCTGATTAAAAAACAGATATAGATACTTACGTTTAAAATTTGCTTACATCTTCAGTCAATTTTAGGCCTTTCATCTTACTGTTACTTTCATTTAAAATTTGTTTATCTTTAAACGATTTCGAGCAATTTAGCTTACATACATGTATTGTATTGAATGGCATGAAACAAAGAGCGATTTTCTGTAACATTGGCATTTCTTTTCTAAATGTTCAATATTCGAAATTTCTGTTTCATTAGGCTTTTCATACTTGTATGAACCTCTTGAATCTACTTCTTGAAAAAGGTTCATGTCATTCAATGTTTTTTGCTTTATCATTTCAACTTCAATAGTTTAATTCTGTTCTCGTAACTGCCGTATCAGTCCAAGTTCTCTTTTAGACAAAACCGTTCAGCGTTCTTTGTATAATTTCTTAACGTTACTTGTAATTTTTCTTCATAAATATGGCCAAACTTTTATTTATGAATTAGGATCACAATATTAAATCAGAAGTTTGCCATGATAACAAAGTTTTTGGAAATTTGGCGTATTTAAAAATTTTAATAAATTGTTGCTCAGCAACCCGTGACTAATGAAATATTGTTGGTAAACAACCGTTATACAAACTTAAAAGTAACAGCTGAACATCAATTTTACACACTGTAGTAGATAAATAATTTTATCCACGACCATTAAATAACATACCTATTCATTATAAGTGCACCTTTAGTTACATAATATGGTTCATTATTAAAAAGTGTTGAATAATGAAAAGACTATTGAATAATAAGCCCATTATTCAATTGCTGGTAGCCAATCAGATCGCAGTTGCTATTACAACGAAAGGCTAATGTTGAATAATGAAACATTACAGATTGCCATCTAGCGAAATTTAAAAACTACTGAATGACGTTTGACGTTTGACACAATACATTATATATTATTTATAATTTATATATCAGTACAATCAAAGAAAAACACGTGAACTTATCAATTTTCATACATTTATAATAAAGAATTATAAAAACAGAGGATTGTTGACAAAAATCTTGGTCAAGTGACTCTCACTTCATGCCCTTCGGTAAAAGAGCCAACTTCATGCTTGTTGCCTTTTCAACTTGTCAAACGTTTTGTAAGTAGTGGAACAGTTTACTATTGTTTTTGTGTGAAATATGAATACTAGTGATGAAAATGATGAAGTTTGTACACCACCGGACATTTTAGAAACTGCCAAATTATAGTACAATTAATAGTTTAACTTCCGGTTCCGGTTTAATGGTCGTGGATAAAGTATAGTATTCAACTCGAGTATTATGGTTATTATAATACGCTAGAAGAATAATATACTATATCATATACCTCTCAATAAATGCTCTATAACTATGGCTATTTTAAACAAGGAAAGTAATAGATACCCACTAGTGGGTATAATTTTGAAAAAATACACTAATGATAAATTTTCTATTAATAACAATAATAATAACACACAACACCTTGGTAATAACTTCGATCGACATTTTGATTCAAAAATTTTAAAGCATAATATATCACTGGCAAATAATATTTCTTTAAAATACATTTTTATTATTAATAATGTTATTTACAAAGTATATATTGTAAAAATTAGATATTAATTCCTAATTTTATTGAATACCCTTATTTTATTATATATATATTTTAAATTATCTTACAACTATGTCTTTTTTTTTCTAGCTTAAATTCACAATTTGACAACTTTAATTTAAATTTAAGATTAACTTTTGACGTGGCAGGTGTGTGTTGTATTGTTAAAGTGTATTTAAGGTCTGAGCAAATCTTTGTTATAAACATGACGTGAGAAAATGTGTCTAACACGAGAGGAATGCGCTTCGTCCACTCTCGCTCAAATTTGAGTGGAAAAAGAAGTGCTTTCCTCTCCAGTTTGACAAATAACTATAGAACACTGCACAGCGCTAAAATACTACTCTTTTATCACCCAAAATCAAAGCACTTAGTACCAGCCATTTTGATGAATTTCATATCCGGAAGGTTGTATCCATGATTTTCTTAATATGTTCTTCGGTTAAATTAGCAAACAATTTCTATATTATAAGACAATTAAAATGAGCGAAACAAGAATTTTTTTAGACCAGTGGTTCTCAAAATGCGAGGTGCAACTTTATTATTTTAAATAGCAACCTATTTTTTTTATTCGCTTATTCGATTCAGTATTTTTTTCTGAATTCAATGATATGCACATGTAATGATCAAATATTACAAAATATTTGAGAAAAATGCAAAATTAAAAATGTATCATTTTTATTTAAATATGCATATACAAAGTTTGCTATGGAAAAAAACAAATAAACCAAATGCAGAAATAGTTGAAAAAACTGTAATTATGAGAATAATTATTAATTTAGTTGTTACAATACAGAAATACAGAGGTACACTCAAAAAAACTAATATTAAAAATTGTTTGATTTATTTGTTTTCTTCCATGGCAAACTTTGTATATGCAAATTTAAATAAAAAGGTATATTTTTAATTTTGCATTTTTCTCAAATATTTTGTATTATTTGGTCATTACATGTGCATATCATTGAATGGGGTCTTTCACCATTTTTTTTTATATTTTTTTATGAAACTTTATCTATATTGAAGACTATCTACATTTTTAAAAAGTCTTAATTGTTATTCATTAAGCCACAATGATTTTTTTTAAATGTTGTGACGTCATAGTAGAGGTGTTGCTGGATCTAAAACAGAAGAAATTAAATAATTTTTGTTACATAAATGTTCTATTTTATTGTAATAATAATAATTAAATAAGTAAAAAAATATATGACTACAATTATTTACAATCTGTACTGTTTTAGATCCAGCAACACCTCTACTATGACGTCACAACATTTTTAAAAAAATCATTGTGGCTTAATGAATAACAATTAAGACTTTTTAAAAGTGTAGATAGTCTTCAATATACATAAAGTTTCATAAAATAATATTTAAAAAAAAAATGGCGAAAGACCCCATTCAGAAAAAAATATTGAATCGAATAATAATTTGTTTTCTTCCATGGCAAACTTTGTATATGTATATGTATATTTAAATAAAAATGATACATTTTTAATTATGCATTTTTCTCAAATATTTTGTAATATTTGGTCATTACATGTGAATATCATTGAATTCAGAAAAAAATACTGAATTGAATAAGCAAATAAAAAAGGTAGGTTGCCATTTAAAATAAGAAAGTTGCACCCCGCATTTTGAGAACCTCTGGTCTAAAAAAATTCTTGTTTCGCTCATTTTAATTGCCTTATAATATAGAAATTGTTTGCTAATTTAACCGACGTCGTAGCTCTTATAGTTCTCGAAATAGCAATAGTGTACCACTTAAAATGAACACCCTGTATATATATATATATATATATATATATATATATATATATATATATAAAACTAAATTTCAAAACCAAAATATAATTTGTGATAAGATTTATTTAAAAAGTATTATGAACAAAATCTACTGTTATAGACACTTGGGAATTATTTCAATGCCGTTAAAATTGAAACCGAAAACTTTATGTCTAAAACTTCTGAAATAATTAATAAAGTTGAACCTTGTATTTATTCTTGCTTAATTAAATCACGTTCTATTGACTGTGAGGATGAAAGTAACTAATCCAGGATGGTAAAAATGCAGGAATTTTCTAGAATTTGAAACATCCATTTCAACATTATGGTAAATAATTCCGTGATAATGCATCGGACCGTGAAACATGTAATCCTCAATTCGATTTGCACAGCTGTCAACAAATGTCACTATACATAAATTACCTCTGTTGTATCCCCGTCACTAATATTTTTGGGCCAGTGATTAAATGATTAGTAATCGTACGTTATACAGGCTGATGACTGACTCAGCCGGTCTTAGGTATTTTATTGAAAATATAAAAAATTTAGTTTTTATAATGAGTAACCACGGAAATATTATAACGCGGTATCTATTAAATATGCGGAATCATTTTTACGAAGGGCTTGGGTTTTGATTGGCGAATAATGCAAGTGTGTTTGAGCATATAATCAATATATATATTCCCGAGTGCTAAAAAATCAATTGATTAAATTTGACATGTCTGGCTTATATAATAAATCTAGCTTAAAAAGTGTTTGAGTTCATAATGATTTGAAATAAACCCGAGACCACAGGTCGAGAGATTTTATCTTAAATTATTATATGCGATTTAATAAATTTAATATTTTAGCACGAGGGGTATACATACATTAAGATTATTTCAGGAATTATAACTGTAGCAAATCTTTTTTTTGTCTAATAAATGTCTAAAATAAAAATAAATTTGCTTGAATTGAAAATTTGGGATATTTAAAAAGATAAAATATTAGTAAAGGTAAAAAACGTGTACATATTGTAACACCCCTAAAAGAGGGTACATAATTGAACGGGGTCCTGTCAAGACTGGGAGTCAGCAACAGTGAAAGAGTGCATTCGTGAACTAACTTCCATTATCTTTATTTAAAATCTCAATAATCAACTCTACAAGTCAACTTACTGACTCCTAATTTACTACTACCTTAGTTCTTCACTTCTTTTACTTTTTTCTAACATACATATTAACACTTACATACATTTGTACAAGTACTAAGTCAGCAAAATAAGTGTCACAAGTAAACACTATTATTTAAACTATCTGACCTTAAGTACTTAATAATTGCAGTACTGTAATGTGCTGACTTAGACTTATTAGAGTATCTTGCTTTTGCGACTAATTTTCCGGCTAAATATGCCTTCAAAATATTGCATATAAAGTCTAGCTTTAATTTAATCCCTCTTAAAAATCTAGGTGCTATTTAATAATTTACTTAAAATGCACAATGGAAAATGAGACATTTTGATTGGTCAAATTTGTAATAAGCGAAATAATTGAGATTATATTCATATTTTGTGTTTCTTATTATTGAATTTTGTTATTAACATATTTTTAATCTGATTCTAAAATTAAATCAATAAATTCTTCACTTACTTATGTACTTGATTATGAATAATGTTAAATAATAGATCGGATACAAATCTATTTCCATGGTTAATCGTTAAAACAACAGAATTTTTGATATTTTTGAACATCATTTTTGTATTTATTATATAAATACAATGAAATTTATTCACTGATTCAGATGTAGTGTGACGACGGGGATGCTGTCGGTCAAAGATAGCACCTCGTCGCTCTGATTCCTCCCTGTAAAACTGACTACAAGGGGAATATGTTTCCGGAAGCTCTGTGGAGTTGGGTAGGGTTCTCGAAGAATGAAAAATAAATCCTGTATGTGTAACAATAATTTATTTATAAATAACTTTTATTATACAAACAATAATTAATATATCCTTCCGGATCCAGTGCCTTCGGCCAACGAATCTCGGAACTTAAATATTATTTTATTAATTAATTTACCTTGAAGTATTGTTTTACTTTATGACGGACAGAGACACGTCACCTGAATAGCTTTCAGCGGACTCGACACACTGAAAGGTTAGTTTGACCTGTAGCGGACTGATCTCACCACGGGTCTGTCTCTCCGACGGCTGAGTGCCGCCTTTTATACCCAGAAGCCCAACCCCCACCTTGAATGTAAACCAATCAGCTTATAGAGCAACAACAATACTTCATTGTTTACAAACTGTTTTTGTTTACATTAGAAATACAGTGTTTTGACGTTTATGTGTCATTTGAAAAGCTGTCAAACTTATGTCAGTAAATTATAATAAGTTACAGTAAACAATAGTTAATTTATACAGCACAGGTGAGTTTAAACATTTTTACAAAACAACTGTCTTTACCTTTTTCATATTGTAGGTTCGGCCAACAAGATCAATAACATATTGAAGTTTTAACAAAGATAAGAGTTGAAGCACTGAGCAAAATGTGATGACGTTAAACAAAACAAACTAAGAAATCAGGACAGTTCATCACAGTTTTTTTTATTTGAAACATTTTGCTTTAGGATAATTAGGGAAGCAGGAAATTGCATAAGTATTATTTAGCATGTAAAGTGCATATGACCTGAGTCAATCATTACCTGTATTTATATATTATTACTATAAATACATTACCCAACAGGCAAATGCCCAATTAAAGGGTAAGAGATGAAACGTTTTCAATGAAGGGAAATATATTTTTTAATCTCGTAATGGTTATGAAATATATCAATTTCACCCTTCATGACATTGAAATAACTTATCATTTGATGAACAGGTGATTTAGATAACATATTTGATTTTGGTGTTTTTAAATAGAAACTACTTCTGTGCCTGGATAAAGTTCTAGAAACTTGAAAAAATATTCTATTTATAATAAATGTACAGTCAAAAGTATTATTTATTAGTTTACGTAAAATACTTACAGCAGAAATATGGTGGCTTTGTTCAAGTGAGTTTAAATTAAATGCCTCAAATAATGCTGTCTGGGAAACTCCTCTAGGTGGATAATTGCTCTCCAAATTATATATCGAAAATTTCAGAAATTTTCTTTGAATACAATCGAAGGATTCAGCCTGTTACGATAAAGTGGATTCCATATTATGGAACCATATTCTAAGTGGGGCTGAACTAAGGACACAAATAAAAACAATAAGCTTTTGCACTATCAAATATATCTGAATTACGTATTATGAAACTTAGACACTTGAATACAGTTGAAATTTTAAGTTTTACATGAGATTTGAATCAAAAGTAATTCCTAGTTCGAGTGAAATATCGGGATTCGAATTATATAGGAGTTTTCTAGAATAACAATACAATACAATGACATTTGTTGACATTTAAAGAAAGTTTGTTGTTCCTGCACCAATTTGAAATAGTATCCAATTTTTTTGAAGTTTTAAACAAACATCGATTTTTGATATATTACAAAGAAGTTTCACATCGTTAGCAAAACGTCGGCTCTATAATTGACCCCTGCGGAACTCCACATTTTTGTGGAAATACTGTGTTCGAAAACCGTGCATATTAACATATTAATACTGATTATTTAGATATGATGAGAATAATTGTAAGAGAGAGTTAGAGAAGCCAAAGAGTTTGAGTTTTTGCAAAAGAATTGTTTGGCCTAACTTATCAAAACCTTTAGAACAATCTGTGTACACGACGCCAATCTGCCGCTGTTGATCCAAAGCTTCGCATATTATCTGTGCTTTCCACATGAGATTTGTAACTATTGACCTGCCGTTCATAATAATCAATATATTTTGTTAAGAGAAAGAAAAACATCTCACAAAAGTGATTTGTAAAGGTTAGTATATTGTAGTATTATAAGCGTATTGGATTACAAATTGAGTATTAACTCTCATAATTTAATGAGTTGTGGACGAAGTTGTAAATATTGAACATATTCTCACGTAATACATAGTTCTGCGAACAGGATGCTCATAGTTGGTCTGGACATAAAATATTCTCCGAGAAAGGTGGTTCTGAAAGCAAAATATATACGATACTGGCAAGTTCCGTATTGGAAGATATGAAATATTTTGCGGTTAGACATGCGTAGTTGGAAGGATATTTTGAGGATTCTGTATGGTACGTTGCAGAACAAGTACAGATAGTTTGTGTTGCGTATGTTGTAGTTATATGTATATTCTCAAAAAAATTAGTTTTGCTCTACGTAATTTAAAAGCCAAAACAAACATTTAAAAAACCTTCCAATGGACTGAAAAATATTTCTCAAAGATTTACTTAACAATTTTTTACATCAGGAATACTGTAGTGTTTTGGAAATAATCAAGTTATATCGTAGAGTTAGAATATTATTGTAATTAATTAAATAGCTGAAGGTACGTAATGTTAAGATGTTGATGTAAAAGATGGACAGTTAGTAATAAAAGGTAGAAGCGAACGGATGCAAGTGCTTCAGTGTCTGCCTAGTGAACCTTATTTCCCTGTCACACTGATAGTTCCAGTAACGTACAACCTCCAGATTAATTAAAATCTATTAAATTAACTCTTGCATACAAGAAAGGAGAACGAACTATTCTCGATAAATATAGAAGTATCTCTGTCTTAAATAATGAGCGAAACCTCGGATTTTTAGAATTTTAATTAATTTTGACTGCAGTCCGAAGAATTTTTAAATTTATTATATTATTGTTAGTCATATATATGGTCCCGGGGCATAATATCTGCATTATTAAGTGAGTAATTAATAATTTTACATTTTTATATTTTGCGAAATATACATGAAATATATAATTTTATTTCTTTTACCTAGTTTTTCTCTGCTTCAGTTTTCGGCAAATATCGCAGTGTTATTTAATTGCAAGACGAAACTTTTTTACAATCACTCTGTTCGTTCTATATAATAATAACATGATGATTTTATGCTCGATATGTACTAGTTTCAATAGATGACCCAACCAAATATACATAGACGTGGATAGGTTGTAATTATTTTATACTAGAAATTTAAATATTATATTAATTTTTCTACATATTTAAATTATTTATTTGTATTTCTACATTCATATATTCAATGTATGGCATTTATATAGATAATGAATGTTGCAAATTAAAATTCTTTACTTATAATGTAAAGAAAATTAACAATTGTCCACAATATACATGGGAAATAAACAATACAATTGTGTTTTCAATTGCTAAAATTAGAAAAGAAGAGATTACTTGGAACACCGTTAATACAAACAATTCCTATTGACATGTGAGTAGATATTTGCAAACCCAAGGCAAACATTTTGCGAAGTATGTATTTGTCTTCCCCCATAAATTGTTTGTGTATATTGTTTTGTACGAGGTCACTCGTCAACATTCCTTTGCAGTGAAATAAATGTGCTATATTTTCTTAATACCAATATTATTATCAGTAGAAATAATTTTTATTTAAGAGAACCATTATTATTATGGATCCATTCAAATATATTTAATTTTTAATTGAGCACAGATATCGCGTAAAAAGAGGCAATATAATTTTACCTATCATAAGAGTAAAAACAAAATAAACTTTAAGTGTTTTTTTTTTACATATGAAGCCAGACACTAGTTTTCTCATTTTTTCATACTTTTATTTTCTTTTTAAACTTCAACTGTAGCTGAATAATCAATTTTAAGATTTTCTGCTAAATGTTAAATGCGCGCCAAAATTTTGTTCAAATTATATTATATATAAATATATATATATATATATATATATATATATATATATATATATATATAACCTCAAACCCCAAAACTCGAACCCCAAACCCCAATCCTCAAACCCCAAACCTCAACCCCAAACCTCAAACCTCGAACCCCAAACCACAAAACTGAATTTATCAGTTTGGATAGTTCAAAACAGCGTTTTCTATGTTTTTGCAAGTTTAAAACAGCATTTTAAATACGTCAGTTTAGATTGTTGAAAACAGCGTTTTCTTGGTTTTGCTAGTTTAAAACAACAGTTTCATCGTGATTTCACAAAAATCCACCGTTTCGAACTAAAGAAACATGAATTTATTATATATATATATATATATATATATATATATATATATATATATATATATATATATATATATTATTCGTTTTTAGTTTCGTTTTTAAAAAATATAGTTATTACGGAAACCAGATTTTTTAAATATAGGTATTTAAAAAAATTTATTTATTAGTACTAAGTTCTTACATAAAACTAACCAAACTAATAAACTTTGCACCTATAATATTAATATATATTATATACATATATAAAAAGAAACAACAAATAATATTAATAATTTCTAATATTATTTTAGCAAATAATAAGTACTGAAATTATAAAATTGAATTAAAACTCAATTCGAGGGATGCGCCATTGACCGATTTTTATTTTTACTCATTTTAATAATATGTTGAGTTGTATATAGTTTTCGAATTTTAAATTTAGTATTTATCGTAAATTCGAAATTTGAAATTCGTTCAACTTCATAATTCGAAATTCGAAAAATTACGCAATTCGAAATGTTAGCTTTTGAAATTCTAATTTCATTAGCAGCACTAGTTACAATACCTAGCCCACCGATGGTTGCTACAACAACGAACCTATTTTCCTGTGATAAGCAAACAATTTTTTATATTTGTCACAGCAAATTGAAATATTACCTGTCAAAAGAAAAAAATCATAATGACCTTTATTAGAGCAATATTACCCACATAAAAAGCCAAAGACCCTAATTTTCTCATTTTTTGCTTTTATTTTCTTTTTAACTTAAACTGTAGCGGCATATCAAACCACTTAAATATTTCGTTAAGACAGTACGTAGCCTAGTGATGGTTGCTACAATTTGTCTATGTTGATTAACAGTTTATTGCATTTGTCAAAGCAAAAATTTCACTTTTCTTATAATTTGTAAACAAATATTTGATGAAATGTTGTGAATGAAGTATAGTATTCTACTCACATGTACTGGCTATTACTCATTCGAATGATTTACCTACAATACTCGCGTTCGCTCGTGATACAAACTTTATTCTCATGGGTAATAGCTTAAATTACATACTCATTGAATAATATACTATTATTTGCAACTGCCAAATAATATAAACTTAATTTAACCGTTTTTTTATAATATTGATAGTTCGATGGAATCATATTATTCAATCGTTATATAAAATTCAAATCTAACCTGTAAAAAGAGTAAACCTACATTACTTTTAAGTAATTTCGTCCACATAATAAGCCAAAGACATTAGTTTTCTCATTTTTCATACTTTTAGTTTCTTTTTATGCTTAAATTGTAGTTGAATAATCGGTTTTATGATTTTTTGCTAAATGTTTAAATCACTTGGAAATTTTGTTACAACACTACCTAGCCTAGCGATTGTTGCTATAACGAAACCTACATGTGTCTATGTTGATAAACAAACAATTGTTTTATATTTGTCACAACAAAAATTGTACTTATTTTATATTTCAAAATAAATATGTCTTCTGAAGACGAAATGTTGTGGATAAAGTACAGTATTCTACTCGCATGTAATGCCTACCGAGATCTGCGCAAGCAGAGTGCCACACCCTTAATGGGTAAAAGGCGTGATGATATATTTTTTTTTTCTAGTTTCCATATATCAAGTGCAAGCGGCTGATACTTTACAATTTTTTTTAGGTATTTCATCTCCAAGTTCTCTACAGCTTGTATTACTATATCAATGAGGTATTTCTTTTCTTTATCTTGCAGTACATTATTATTTATATTATTATTATAAGATGATTTTCATTGTATGGAACTGTAATAGAAAGTAAATTAATCTTAAATCTGCCTCTGAAGAAATTATAAAATTTACTCAACTGTTAATTTTATTTATATGTAGTTTTTAATTCATTTTAATTCCCTGAGAAAAGAAGTTACATCTGTATAATCAGAATTAATTGCTAGCTAAATATTTCATGAATGTATGATTATTTAATGATAATTCAATTAAAACTGAAAACTCGAAAAGTCAGGGGGAAATAATTTTAAATGTTTACAAATCGTCTGACGAACCTATTACCTAAGATGACCTTCGGCGGGAATCGATTTTTAACAATTTGTCCCGCGGCGTTTTAAGAAAATCCAGATTTTTTTTAAAGAATGCGTGCCGAAGGTCATATTATGTGTAAAATATAATTTAACAAGTTCTTGCGATAAATTTCATGACGTTTTAAACAACGAAAGCTAGCTAATAAAAAAAATATCGCGAAAATGAGAAGTATGTATACTCCCTCACCCCCGTCTATTGTCACCTCTCTTATCCTCTATCAACAAAGGGAACAAGCAAATATTATAAACATTCCTATTTCATTATTTATTGAACAATAATCGAAATAAATGAGATTATATCAGAAAATGTTGGACTGGTTAAGTTTAAAACGAAGTGAATTATATCACCTACATCTTTACACTTGCGAAAATCAAAGTAACAGAAAACAAAAACACGGTAAAAAAAACATGCTATGGTTACAGAAATTTTAGTGGCACTGGCCATATTTTTGAGTCAATATAGACGAGCAAACTTTTTCTGTTTAGTTTACCAAATCAAATTTGTATACTTTACTATGAAAATATTTGTCAGGGTAACAAATGTTATTTGTGGACTATATTTCTAAATGTTTAATTCTAATAACAAATACTATTACTTGATTCAAGTAAAAAATAATGTGTTCATAACAAATTTTATTTGCTGAATATTTTAATATATTTTTGTTTAGTATATAGGTTCTATATTTCTATATATGTCGTAATAACTAAGAAAATATGTTGTATTTATTATTTATTAAATATATATATATATATATATATATATATATATATATATTTATATATATATATATATAAATAAAAATTATTATAATCAAATTTCATAAACAGTGAAGAACCAAAATATTATGTGTCCCCAATTTGTAATGATTTTTATTTATTATTATTATGACAAGAGGTGGTCTTCTTAAAAATCCCTGTACTGCGACTGTTTGGCCTATTGTACCCTCTGTATTTACTCCTCTGACAGGATTCCTGTCTGTTTAATGAAGTCCAGGATTTTCTTCAGGTCTATCTCCTTTAATGTCTCCGTGTGCAATTTCTTTGCTCCTAGAAGACTATGCCTGCTAGCAGTGAATGCCTCGCAGTGACATATAACGTGTTCAGGGGTTTCATCCTCTTCTCCACAACCTCTGCATAATGGTTCATGTGTCAGTCCCAGTGTGTATAGGTGTTTATTCAATGCACAGTGTCCCGTTATTAGTCCTGTTAGTATTCTTAAGTTCTGCCTATTCATTAAGATTCGGCTCTCTGTTCTTTTCTTGGATGGTTCATCCAGGAAGAGCCTTGTTTGTCTCTTGCCTGGTGATAGTGTCCAATGTATTTTGTGCCATTGCTGTAGCAGTGTTTTAATCTCCTGTTGGACTCTTTCCATAGAAATTCCGCAAACGGGTTCTGGCCCGATGAAAGGTAAGTTTGCCCCGTCTTTAGCTAGGCGGTCGGCTATCTGGTTTCCTTCACTCTCTGAATGCCCAGGTACCCATATTAACTTGAGTTTGTTCCTCGCTCCTAGAGTATTGAGTCTGTGAATGCAGTCTAGGACTAGCCCAGACTTTATTTCGGTAGACTCTAATGCTTTTAAGGCGGCTTGACTATCTGTAACTATGGAGATTTTCCTATTGCTATAGTTCTTCTCCATAAGTAGCTGTACGCTGATTGAAATCGCATACAATTCAGTTTGATATATTGTCGCGTTTGTCCCAAGTGAAACCGATTGGTTATGTCTCAGTCCTTTTGCTCTATGTATTCCTGCCCCGGTTCCATTGATAGTTTTGGAACCGTCTGTATAAATGACTATGTCATCCTTGTCTACCGGATTATTTATTTCCTGCCAGTCATCCCTTGCAGGAATTTCTATCCTGTAGGTTTTGTTAGTGGTATGTATAATATTAATTCGGTCAGGCACCATTTGTAAAATGGGATGTTTGTCCATCTCCATAAAATTTTTGTTGTAATGATTTCACACAGTAAGTAAATAATTATAATTGAACATTACATATAACGTTAATGTAATTTTCTGGAGATGACAATGCTTGATGAAATAAGTATGTTCAAATATATATTACTTAGAAAGTGTTGTACTTTTTATATGTTGCTACAATGAACTGACCCGTAGACGATTTTTGCAGCAAAGTACTTAGATTATAAAGACTGTTTTTTATGTGGCTTGGCCCTGAACTAGGCTCATTGACTCAATAGCAGTCTCGATAGTGCTTTCTGTAACAGGAACAGTATTGGCACTTGTTTGGTCTTCAGAGTTTTCTACGATGAGCAACGAAGAATCGGAAATGGCTGACAATGTAGAATTTAATGATGTACACTCCGAACTGGTGTCGCAACTATTCTAAAATATTATTAATTAAAATGAGGTCATCTCGTCGTTAGTTAATAAAAAATTACAGAACTTTACTCGGTTAGTGTTTCATTTATTTAAACAGAAGAGAACAAAATATGAAAAATATTATGTGTGGACGACATTTTAATGTTTAGGTAAAAGAAAATATGCAACCTTGTCGATTAAATATTTACCTGCAAACTTATTCTCAAGAGATGCTAACCCCCACTCAATCAACATGTTACGTACATATTCATCTATATTTTCTACGTAAATGAATGTTTTATTTGCTACAATACCTTTTGGATGGAGCACAAATAATATTATAATTTATTACGACCAACATATAATATTTTCTTTCAGAACATTGTATCTCAACTAAGTTTTATTGATTGTAATAACAAAAAGTTAATATATATGAGACATAATATTTTAAAATTTGTCTATCATAGAACTAAAAGTATCTATTATTATTAACAACAAAATGCCGACAAATGAATTTTTGTTATGAATATCAACACCATTTTTCACCGGGTGCCGCTTTGTCATTATTTAGATTAAAAATAAAAAAAGATGACACATATTTATTAATAATTATCTACTGTGCATAGTACACTATATTTTTCGGTCTAATAAATTTAATTTTTCTCGACTTACCAGGAAACCCCACTTTTCTTTCCTGAAATAGTGAGGAAAATGTATTTTTCCTGTCTACGGAGGAAAATATAAAACTGTTACCATATGAAGGTTGCCAAAAATATATTATAAAAATTATATATAAATTCTTTACTTTATTGAAAAATTTAATTTTTTTAACATACTTTGATAACTTTAATTTAGATTTCTTTCACTCTCGCTCGAATTGCCTTATTCGTTGCGCTCATTAGGCAAACTTCGAGCTCGAGTTGGAAAAAGCAGAGCTTTCCTCTCTAGATTGACAAATAACAGAACTGTAAACATAACAATCACACATCATTGACGTTTGCTGCGAACTACAATTCACAGTATTTTTTAATTTTACTGCACAGCGGTGCGATTAAGCAGCTCCATATTTTTTAGCTTTTGAAGGAATTCAAAATTAAAAGTAACTGTGTAATAATAAAGAAGAACTAAAAACGCTAGTTACCGTCAATATCTTTCAAAAACGGAGAAATGAATAAAAAGAATATAAAGTATGACATTTGCCGCCAGCGCCATGTATTAATATTCCACTTGTTCTCACAATAATTCACAGTCGCTAGTTACGCTACAAAGTCAAAAGATAAAACTGATTGATTGGATGGAAGATGGATCAGACTGTGATTTATTTTAGTTTTAAATTAATTTTAATACAGAATGTCGATAAAGGTAGGGAACATGAGAATCGTTCATGTAGTCGAAGTGGAAATTATTAAATTGCAACTTTTTTAGGTTATAATTCACAGTTTTTATTTTCAATAATTAAATAAATTTCCTACAAAGCTTTTTTATTTCGGGATATCAGCTCTGTGAAATATATCAAGAGGATGTTTTGTTGATGATATCCCTAGGGCATTGTAATGACGAAATAATTTTACCGCAATTACTGAAAGAGCGTTGCTTGGTAACCGCCTGTTGTCGTAGGCGGAGGGCTGTTACCTTCAAGCAACGTTCTTCAGGTAGTTGTGATCAAATTATGAGTATTTATCAATGGTCGAGGGATATTTGGTGGGAATTTTTTTTTGCGATAATTATTTTTATTTTTATTCACATACCGTAAAAATGACATTTTGAAATATACAAATCAAATATTGAATTAACTGTCAACAACTGCTACTTAGCAACAAGTGATAATTTCCCGGGGAAATTATCAGCTATAATATCCTTAGGCCATTGATAATTCGAAATAATTTTATTACAGTTACCGAAAGAACGTTGCTTGGTAACCGCTCGACGCCGCTGGCGGAGGGCTGTTACCTTCAAGCAACGTTCTTGAGGTAGTTGTGTTCAAATAATGAGTATTTATCAATGGTCGAGGGATATTCGGTGAGAAAATTTTTTGCGATAATTATTATTATTTTCATTCGCATACTGTGAAAATGACATTTTGAAATAAATAAATCTAATATTGAATTAACTGTCAACAGCTGTTACTTAGTAACAAGTGATAATTTCCCGGGGAAATTATCAGTGTAATTGTGACCTGATTGGTTACTTTTGCACACGTGATCAGAAATACAGGGATTTGATTATATAATTTTTTAACCAAAAAATTTTCCTTGAAAATTATTTGAGAAATTTTTGATGAGCGAAATTTGTAATTATTTACAAGTGAGCACAAAAAAATTGTAAAAAAAATATTTACCTCGAGTGGTATTTGGAAAAATTATTCAACGAGATACACTATTTTCATTAATTTTACTAATGGAATCACTTCCAAAACGTAAATTATCACACATTTTGCGAAAAAATGACACCGACGTCTAAGTTTTAGTTTACAGCATCGAGCATCGAGGTTATGCAAATGTTGCGCATGTGAAAGAGGGTATTGAGAATCGTGGGTTTTTTAGACCCCAGTGTGATATTCTGGTTTAATTATATCTGCCTACGTCCATAAGTATACGTGGTGTTTGATATAAATGAGGATTAGCATATAATCCTAATATGAAGTAGGTGTCAATATTTGAAGAATAGGAAAATGTTTCGGATTAAATGAATTAAACAATACATAACGGACTCGGGAATTTATATTTATCTTCGCAAGAGGAAAACTATGGGAAAAATATTAAACAGAGATAGAATCATAAACATTATGTAATTCCAAACTTTGCATTATATATTTATAATTATATATGATTAATCATATTATTTTACGCCTGGAAATATTATATATAGTTAAATCGTTAGATGATTTTTTTTTTATATTAAAGGGGCTTTCAACTGTATGATTATTGAAATCCTGAGTTGGTTTTTCTTTTTTTCATTATTATACATGCTTTTCATATGTTAATACAAGAAGAAATAAACACTGTTGCTTGAATGATGATATGCATTCTATTTTCCCTGTCGTCTGCTACATTCAATTTGATCTATAGATTTTCCATTTTCGCATTCTGTTCACTGAAATCGGGATATTTAATAATGAATTCATTTATCTAGTCGCATTTCATTTTTATACCTATCAGCACAACCCGTCCTGTCGTTTCTTTGATGTGCAATACGAGTGAACCTCCGCAATGATTCCGATACGTATCGTATCCTCGTATTGCTATACATTTATGCATTACCTAAAAGACGCTTCATGAAAGAAGGTACAAGTGAACGAATACATTGGTATGCATCATCCATTAGCACTCGTCATTCTTTCACAAATATTCGAGGTTCCTGTAATAGCACGTGCATTGTAATGGAATGGTATAGACATATTGACATATCCACAAGATGTGCCACTTGTCGTATAGGTTCGGGAATGGATCGCATGGAGCTGGCTTTAGTGTATTATTAGCTCTGAGTCGGCGTGAACAAATTTGTTTATACGTTTTACACATTTCGCAATGATAAATATACATAGTTCAAAGTTTTAATTAGAATTTTAAATTTAATCAAACTAAAATATTGTCACATACTGTAAACAGAAACTCTTAAAAAAATATCAGTACGAGTAATATGTTTTTCTTCAAACGTTATAAAAGTACGTTTTTATGTATTTGTATTCAACCAGCAGAAATTCAATATTGTCGCCGCCGGCGTAAAATTTTATAATTTTTACAAATGATATTCATTATAATAAGCAGTCTTTAAATTATAAAATAAGAGTGATGGTAGTTGAGTGATTGGTTTTGTATAGATGTTGGTGTGAAACAGGGTTGTGGAATGTCTCCTTGGTTGTTTAATTTATACATGGATGTTTTATTAAGAAGGGCATTGAATGCAACATATGGTGTACATATTGGTAGACCTGCGAGTCTGCGTTGCTAATGCGGATGATGTTGTTGTGTGGGGTGAAACTGAGGAATTGTGAGCATAAATGAAGTAGGGAAAGGTTTAAACCTATTTAAATTAAATGTCGATAAATGTAAAGTGTTGGTGTTTGAGAAGAATGATTTGGTGACTGATTGTAAGGTTTCAGTGAATGGTATAAGACAGGAATGAATGAATGAATGAATGAATTTGTATATTTGGGTAGTATGTTTTGGAGAAATGAACGTATTGACCGGGAGATTGAAGGGCGGGTGTCGGCAGGGTGCAAGGTATTGGGTGCTCTGGGTACATTTGCTCAAAACTTAAATGTATCTAGAGATGCTTGATTGAGTGTTTATAAAGGTGTGTTAATGATTATATTGATGTATGGTTCTAAATGTTACATCTGCATGAAAAAGCATGAATGACGTATAACTGCTGTAGAAATGAGGTATTTGAGGAGGAGCGTGTGGGTATACGAAACGTGATCGTCTCCGAAATACATTGGTTTTGGTGAGTGTGAGATTGAGAAAAATGTCAAGAAAATAGGAGTGAGTCAGTTTCCTACCAAAATCTCTACCTAGTAATGGTGGGTCACTATTTTTAACTATGTAAATATTTAAGACATATTTCATGAAGCATAACCACTTACTCTGAAAAATAATGTAGGGTAAATAGCTCCGAGGTAACGTGTCGGACTGTGGATCGTGAGATCCTCAGTTCGAATCCCACTGCCGACAGTTACAAATTTAAATTTACCCCTGTGGTTCCTCCTCCACTAACATCCTTGGGGGCTATGATTTGACGGCTGGTAACCGCACTTCATACGAAAAAATATATCACTTACCGAGATCTGCGTAAGCAGAGTGCCACACCCGTAATGGGTAAAAGGCGTGATGATATGATGATGATGATGTTAAAATAATATTTCTGTATCTTTTCTGAAATTACTGATACTGCAGTACCAGTAACGGAGTAAATGTGATTTTGAGTGCTTCGCATGGAATTGCTAACTTGTTACTCTTACATCCTCAGCACAAAAAGTATCACATTTATTACGATTCATACTAATTTTACTCGCTATAAGTTACCATATTGATGACGTCACAAGCTAATAAACGTTCGACGTGAACACAGTGATTGAATAATATTTTGTGCTTCCTTGCTATTTATTTATCAACACGAATGAAAATAAATTCATGACTATTTCATTTACTGAATTGTTTCGTTTCCTGGAATTTATTCCAACATCCAGGAATATTGCGGAGGGCCCACAAGTATTAAATTCTGGACATTTGTTTGTATGTGGTACAACCCACAAATCGGAGAAAACAGTTTTCATATATGCATTGTGCTTAAAAACTTTTGTCATTTCTTTACCTTCACATAAACTATAAGGTACAATTGATATAAGTAAAAATAAAAGATTGGATCAAATGGTTTGTTGCTATAAGGCGGGATTCAAGTCTATCTTGCAAACGCATTGCTGCATGTGTAATTTTTTGCTGTAAGTTATATCAATCAAGTTTTTAATATAATTTATACCAGAATTCAATGGGAAAATACAATAAAATGGGCTTAATAAAAAGTTTTCTTTTATAATTTTATGTTAGAAGATTGCAATAATTGGGCTTCTGTAAACTCTCCAAAAATTGTGACGTCATAACGCTTACCGCTCACGTCATGCCTTTATGGGTGGTTTTGCGCATGGTGTGCTAATTCCAATATTATTTTTGAACATTTTGATATTCTGAATCCAGGCATGTGTTGTTATGATAATACGGGAACGCGGTGTGGGTGGATTGGAATTGGGCATCTTCAGGGCGTCTCGTAATAATTAAGTCTGACAGAGAGAGATAACATCATCTTTATTATCGATGACAATTATGACATAAACAAATTATAAAAATGGTGCAGCAGAAACAAAATATTGTTGTACAAAATAATACAATGATAACAGAAATAGCAATGTAACAATGACGACGGCTGGTGACGTCGGTTGGTGACGTTGGCTGATGACGTCGGCTGGTGACGTCGACTGATGACGTTAGAGTGCCGTCGGATGGCGGCGTGGACTCGACGGTGGTGGCATGCGGCTTGATGACGTCGACGTGGGACGTGGAGGACCTTCTCTCAGTGGATGTCTTCAGAGCAACTGGGACTTCTCTACCAGTTGGTGGAGACAGAATCGTATGAGATTCTGTGGCGGCCATAAGGTGATAACGTCGACTTGGGACGTGGATGACCTTCTCTCATCGAAGATGTCTTCTACGGTGTAACCGGGGCTAGGCCAGCGGTTTAAGATGTCTTCGTTTTCTTAAAGGCGCAATCGGGACTTAGCCAGCGATTGTTGAAGATGTGCAACTGGGACTCAGCCCAGCAGTTGTTGATGATATCTTCGTAAAGGTGCAATCGGGACTCAGCCAGCGATTGTGATGAGTGAGAGTCTGGAGCGACTCTGTCTGTACCAGCAAATTCGTGTCCTTATATACCCCTGGCTTGTGTTGACAGTGTACCGTTGTCATGGTTACTTCAGACGTAAGCAATTTTTGATTGGTTCAAAAAGAACGTACGTGGCAATCATTCTAGAATGTTCTAGAACGAAGTGCGTAGCATGTCTTTGGTAGTTTCAGGTTGGCACATAAGTTCGTGCAGCGGCGGTAGATGGCATGACGGGTACGTGCAACAGCGATTGACAGATGTAATTCGTGCAGCGGCGGTAGATGGCACGACGAGTACGTGCAACGGCGATTGACAGATGTAATGCGTGCAGCGGCGCTAGATGGCAGGTCAAGTATGTCCAGCAATGAAGACAGATGGAGGGTGAACAATTTTCTTCAAATATTTGCTAGTTATTATACAGAAACTTGAAACAAACCTTTGAGACACTGTAAGATTGACATTAACAACATGAAATCATGAGTACGGGCTTGTTTATGTTGGTTAGATGTACTTGTAACGTCAAAGCTTGATTATTAATAATTTGATGAAATTAAAAAAAAATTATATCACACTTACTAATTTTTTTTTATTTAAAAATTCATATTTGTATAATTAGTGATCCCATTTTTGCATGTCTAATCAGGCAAGGCTGATTATTCAAACAAATGCAGTTGTAGCACATTTGTTGTATCTTTTCCTGGTTTTGTCCTTTATCTGTTTTAGACTGAATTTATATAATGTCTATGGAAAAGGAATATATTAAAAGAAAAGTAATTCAAAAAATACTATGAATTTATGAAATGAAAATATGCATAAAAACACTAATTAATGCTGTTCCAAAATCCGTACTTGCAATAAATACGTGTAAAGTTTAAAAATTATAAATTTTCTTACAAATAACATCTTGTATCCAACACTCTAAATAAATTCTCTGTAACTATGGCGATATTAAACAAGGAAAGTAACAGATTGCCCACTATTGGGTAAAACGTTATACTTCACACGTGGGCAAACAACTTTGCCCACTTGTAAAGTAAATAATTATTATCCAACACCTCTCAATAAATGCTCTAAAACTATGGCGATTTTAAACAAGCAAAGTAACAGATTATCCACTAATAGGTATAATTTTGAGGAAAGCCACTAGTGTGTATTTTTTTATTTATAACAATAATAATAACACACTACACCTTGGTAACTACTTCGATCGACATTTCAATTCTAAAATTTAAAATATATGTCACTGTCAAATAATATTTCTTTAATAAATTTTTCAATTATTAAGAGGTGTTGGATAAAACGTTATACTTCACACGTGGGCAAAGTGGAATTACCCACTCGATAAAATTATCTCACTCAGCCTTCGGCTTCGTGAGCTAAAATTTCTCTCGTGGGTAATTCCTTACTTTGCTCACTTGTAAAGTAAATAACTATTATATTTATGTAAGTTTGGTAGAAATAATACAGCAAACTGTAATCAAACTGAAATTTCTAAAAACCATTTTTTTACAGTAGCAAATAACTTTGTGCATTCATTAGTATGTTTAGTTTAAGAAGTTTTAATATTGAAAGTTATACCCTATCGACTGCTGTCAAGATTCTTACAATAAAAATAATATTTGATAGATGTTTCAGATATTTTCAACAATTCATTTAGCGATGAATTGATTTGACAAAAAGAAAGACAATGAATTACTGATTCTCTAGTATATATGTTTAATTTACGAAAAGAAGCAAGAAGTCGTTACTTAACTGTATAGGGAAGCAAAATTATAGAAACGGGTTTTATTATTTCAAATTCAAATCCATGCCTATGTGTCTCCTTTAACAGAGTTATTTGTAATAATACAATTCCAATTAAATTACGAGAAATTAAATGCCCTATAATGATAAAACAAATGACAGCTCATGATATAATAAAAAAGCTAATTTTTACAGTACATGAACGATACTTTATATTTAAATAAAAGATATATTACGGGTAAGTGCAATTAGTGCTATTAATTATCGAAATTAGCGATTTTATTATTTGTGCACCATTTGACAAATCTATAGGTATAATGATTTGCAGTTAATTAAGAGGAATATTTGTCATGATTAAAAAAAAATTAAACTGAGTTTCACGCACATCTTACATTGCATTTGCCTAAATATATCAAATAATGCAGTTATTTTAAATGCATATATTTTATAATTCAATAAATATATACACTGATATGTAAAACATGACATTGAATAATGATATTACTTATACCTATTGTGTGCTAAAATGGATGATGTTCTTAGAATTTTCAATTAAATTCCAGTTGATTCTATTATTAAATATTTAAAATATTTAAACCCGCTGAAAATTGTGCACGGGCTTTCGAAATTTTAGAATTTTATTTTACGTCATGTTTTGAAAATTGCAAGTTTCTTTTTAATTATGGTGGTCCAATTAAATTTATTCCGTAATTGTTACATATTTCGACATTGAGAAACCCTTTGCCTACTATTATAGAATCTTGGAATGTACTAAGTATTTTTTTTACAGTTCTACTTTGTTCATTTTATCGGCCACCATGCACAAGATTAATAAAAGATGTAATTCCGCTGTATTTACTCCTGTTAAAAATTTTATAGTTGTTAATGACTTATATTGAGAATAGCAAAGTACTCTGCAGCAAAGGCAATTCGGTTGTAGTTCTGCAATTTCTGTGCAATTACTGATTCCTACTTTTGAAAACAAATCAGCATGTTTTCAGAAATTTCTTCTGATGAGGGAAATGGTATTGCAACTGTTAAAATATTTGCTAAAATTATTGAAAATTCGGGAAAAAAATTGTCTTAAGAAATTAGGCAATACTGTAAATCTTTAATATATCTATGTATATATGAATAATTTGTAAATACGAATATGTTACAACAGTGCAGGAAAATGAATAAAAAATGTATTGTTCGTAATTTTATTCAAATAAATTATATTCCCTATACTATAAGAAAGAATGATTTTGTTTAGTCACAACCCACGAGACGATCATAGAATAAATTTGATTAGGTACGCAAGTTGCTGGAGCGATTTCGCTGGTCTCTGCTAATCATCAATATCGGACCTCCCAAAGGAAACATTCAGTCATTTGTCAGCAATTTGCAACAGTCGCGGTGAATATAAATTATTTTTATTCAATAATGCCTTCTTCATTGATTCCGTATTCATGTTCATATTGATTATGTTATTAAGCTTTTTTATTTTGATTAACTTGAGTAATGTACTACGTAACTTGACTTAAATTATGTATTATGTAATATTGTAAGCTGTGAAAAATACTTAAAAATGAAAGTAATTATATAAAATTTTTGTAAATAAATAAATATACCGTAACGCCGTTTCTGGGTGCAACACTTTGCTTTCGCGGTTCTTGGTGCTGTCAGTGGCGTAGTCGTGACACTACTAATAAATAATTGTGAATTTAATTCATTATAAATAATTTCTAATAAAACACAAAATAATATTTTTCTTTAATTCTACTCTTCGATTTTGACAAATAACTTCTATTACTTTGTCACAACTAGCAAAATTATCATTTTATGACTCTGAATATGACTGTCACTTTTCGTGTGTTTTTTTTTTTATACTACAACAGTAATAGTTATTTATGTATCAAGGCACTGAAGTTAAATTTTTTATCACAAATATGGAATTTAGTTGCCGAGGCCCGTAGGGCCGAGGAAAATAAATCTTGTGAGTGATAAAAAGGACCTTCAGTGCCGAGGTACATATTCAGTTTTATTTAAAATCTAAAATTCGATAAAATCTGAAAAAAAATTACAATAAAGGTTAAGTTTTGTGACGACTCCCTGTTCGAGTGTCAAAATTGTGACGAGTCCTTCTTCAGCGTCGGTCGGTCGGTAAACGTTCGGGCGCCAATCAGTCGGTGTTGAAGCTGAAAGAAAGAACTTCGTGCGCGGGATAGCTAACAGTGGAGACGGGCCGGATTATTGAATGACACAAGATGTAATTTACAAATGTTTTATTTCAGTATTTAAGATGTAGTACATGAACGTGTGAAAGAGAGACAGTAAAGAGAAAAATGTTGTGAGGCTTTACTAGTACGGAAACGGTCAGAAAGTATACGGAAAATGCGGACGTTTTGTGTTTGACAGTTTAACGGGTGACGGTATCTATTTCACGTTTTGTAACGGTTCGGTGAGCAACTCACCTTCTAGTTTTTAAAGATTAGGAAGGCCACAATCTTTAAAAACGATTATTCAGAAACCTCAGTCTGATCACTGATTTATTTTCGGTCAGGAAAACCTTAACCAAAAATCTTCCTAAAGACTAGGAGGGCCACAGTCTTTAGTAGTGATCAGTACAACGAGTCGGACTGATCTGATTATAATCGCCTCGCGGCGCGCCTTTTATACCCAGTGCAAGACCCACTTAATTATGTCAAACAAATTAAGTTTGGGGGGGGGGGGGAGGCAATAATTGTTTTCTTTATTTAATACTGACTTTTAAATTGGACAAATATTACGAAGCCTCGCAACAGTTTTACATATAACATAATTTAATATATTAGAAATATATAAATCCTTAAATAATATATTTTAAATATAAAAGAATAATATTCATGTTTGCACAACTTGCCGCTAGATGGCAACAGCAGTAACTGTCATCGGAACTGTCATTGACAAGAATGTCTAACCTAGAACGGAATGTCACAGACTAAAAATACAGAAGTTGTAGTGTATGGAAAAATGCATTCGGAGTTTTCCAATGACCACACAGTACAGGTAAATGTATTTGAATGCATATTTCCTAATTCACATGACAGTTACTTTCAGATGCAAGTTGCCGGATTAAAAATGTGACAGGAGGGACCGGATCGTCACAGTTTATACATCTGTCAGTTGTCAATTGAAACTTACAGTCAGTGTTGCCAACCTTGAACAGTGAAGTTATCGTAAATAACACTCAAAGTTATATGTTTTGGCCTTAATTTCTTCATCGGAATTAATTAGTTAATCCTTCTTTTACAATAATTATTTAACGGTTGCCAACACTGAGTTGCTCAAAATCGTCGTATAATGGGTTACTTTAGTGACGATTTCTGAGCTTTTAATAACGATTTTTGAGCACTTTTGCGCCGATTTCAAATAAAATGAATTTAGATTGTAATATCAATATTGGTTCCATATTGACTTTTCTTTGGATAAAATATGCATACCTCGGGCCGGAGGCCCTCTGCAGCACACTGCTGACCTCACACATTATTGTTATTCACTACTTCAACTTTCATCTCACATTCTTTTTTAAATTTTCATTGCCAATATGATGTTCTTTCTCCTTGTATCCTTTTGTTTACGTTGAACTTCATATACTTTTTTTTTTCTTTCGTTTTCATTATAGTTAACTGTTGAGGATTTATTGTTTTGCGTGTTGAGTAAACTTCCTCTTCCGGTTTTTCAATTTTATAGAAAATCAACTCAGCTCTAGCTGCCGCACACTAAATCATCCAAGGGTGCGGTAAAGTGGCAATGACGTCAACGTTATTAATTCTTTTTTTACGTTGCACGAATTGCTCGTCAGAATTCATCCATCCACACACATATATATATATATATATATATATATATATATATATATATATATATATATATATATACACACACACACACACACATAATTGAAACTTTTTTCATGATGACAATACTTCTTTTTAAATTAACTAATATCAAATAAAGATATAGATTACGCAGAAGATTTTGATTTTCAAAAATATTTCTTATAAAAATTTTAAATTCAAAATAATAGGAGATATAGGAAAATGTTACAATTCAAAAAGCTGACACATTTAAGTTTTATACAGACCGTCGATCTACTGATTTCAACGATGTCAAGTTACAAATAATGCTTATGTATTATCCGGTTTAGAATTTTTATCTTATAAAGCAAATTACCCTTAGTTATACTAGTGGCGTGCAGCACATACGTGCAGGGTGTGCAGCGCAGTTGGCCATGTTCGTTGTTTATTACAAACAAGAAAGATAAAAAAGTTTGGTTTGGTTATATTGATTTAAATCATTTACATGAAGCTGCAGGGAAACATAAAAAATCTATTTATTTTTTTAATTCTGCACATCCATCTCAGATACGCTCCGGTTGATGTACGTACTTATTGATACTTTGTAAGAGAAGCATATAAATATTAGATACAGAACCGCTATGAACGACTAGTTCTTGGTAGTTCTGATGAAAGGAAAAAAAATATAACATTTATAAAGTATTTATTACGCGACCTTTGGTTTAACATATGTGCGGTCTCACATTCTTCACAGTTATTAAATTCAAAGTAATATCTTTTTGAAAAAAATTTACTGAGACTTATGAAATTCCGTACCAGAGAATATGTTCATATAATGTATTTATATGCATGTTTACTGCAATAAAATGTAAATTAGCGATTTTTTAAAAAAAATTCACAATTTCGCGAAAATTGTCGTAAGTACTCGAAACTTGAGAAATTTAAAGGAAAATTATTGAACTTTATTGCGCTGTTTGCCAATAGAGTCTACGATTTTTTGGCACTGTATACGAGCTGTCAAAGTTGAACATTTTTCTTTTACATCGGGAACATTTTTTTTATGGGGGGGGGTGTGAGGGGGTAAAATGGATTTGATTCCATATTGACTAGCATCACATTGAAGAGATCATTTCAAAGTTTCTAAAACTCAAAGAATCATCCAATTTCAACTAAATGAAACCGAGTTATGGCACTCTGAAATTTAGCCATTTTTTGGTGCATTTTGAAGTGAATTTCCAACTTGCATTATTAAAATGATATCAAATTTTTTTGTTGCCTTTTGCACGACTTTTTCCGCATCCTTACAATGAAATTCATAAATAAAAGTATTTTTTTATAATTATTGGGTTTTTCATTATATCGTAGTTAAAATATTGCACGATACACGTACTTAAAACGTCCGAAGTCACTCAGGGGCTTTAACCCTTTTGATACGGTGGCGGGACAACAGTTGGATGCCGTTAAAATGTGCTCGGGACAAATCGATGCCGCGCGCTCAACATGTACACTGAACGCGTCAGTAGCTCAAGCAATTAGACTTCAATTGTTCTTATTTTTATTGTTCCTTAAGTTAAAAAAATTTTTTATGGAATAAAATTATTTCAAAATATACAATTATCATTTATTTACAATTCATTTGCGAAACAAGTACTCCGAGCTGTACGGCAATCGTTTTGTTTTGGGTGCCGTACATGTACAGCAGTAGTCACACTAAAATACTGTCAACAACGTAATAGAAATGCAGTATGTAACTTGACTTGCTACATTCGGACGTAAAGACACATCGCTAGCCCCATAAAAGTGCAAAATTTAATTTAGTGGTACGTTGATGGATTTTGTCGTCTACAGTCGAAAATAAAGAAGTACGGCAACAGTCCGACAAGGCTGCAGGTGCAAATCGTACATCTACGGCAACCGTATCGAAAGGGGTTAAACTATTGCTACACTCGTGTTTCATTTGACCTATTCGTTACTTAAGATTAGCCTTACGTACTTGGATCGTATTTTTGTTTATTTAGAGAATTAAAATTGTCTTTGAATCTTACTGCATCACTGTATTATGTATTATTGTGTTATTACTATATTTTATACATTTCCTTTTTTCTACAGACAGTTGCCAATTTAAATTTACCCCTGCGGTCTCCCGTCCACTAACAATTTGGGGGCTGGTAATCGCATTTCATGCGCAAAAATATATCACTTACCGAGATCTGCGTAAGCAGAGTGCCATATCCATACTGGGTAAAAGGCGTGAGGATATATTTATTTTATTTTTTCCTTTTTACTTGTTTGTTTAGTGTTTCGGATCTGCTGTATTTATTTACTTAAATACAACTGTTTAATAATTTGTAAAACTTTATTTACATTTATGAAAAGCTGAAATTCAATAAAATAATTCATTATTATCATAATTTTGTTTATTAAATAAATAAATCTGTATGATTTTAATAAAATGTATTCAACTAATAATTAATTGTTAAAAACAGTATATTATTACTGATTTATTTACCTAAAAATGGAAAACTTTAAACTGAAAATTAAAAATTATACAAATAAAGTAACGTTTTTAAAATTTAACCCGTTATTAGTTAACAATATTGTTAACGATATATTTTGCAACTGACAGGAAACTAGTGTTATTATGAACTTGATTTTACGAATTTTCGGTTACTGTTGTATAATACAATGCTTATTATACTAACTTTATTGACAAAATGTATATCAAAAAACAACATCGTTGTGGAGTAGTTGAGTAACGCGGACGTGTTTCGAAGTTAGCAACCTTTTTCTAAAGTTTATTTATTTTAAAATGAGTGTTTCATGTGTTGTTTGCAAACTTGAAGTGTAACATGCATCAGAAATTTGTTGTGATTTTTGTAACCAGTATCTACATACCACCACAGAAACGAGATTAATTTCTTTAAATTGAAAGTTTGGTACGATTTTTAAAAATATTCTCTTCTTTAAAAAATCCAACACATATTGGTAAATTACAAAGTTCAGTAATAAAATTGAATTCATTTGAATAAACGTTCTGTGGTTGCTTAAAATAACGATATAACTTTTAAACTAAATCTTGGACTCAACTGATTACGTTTAACATTGATCAATTACGATCCGTTATACCTTTCGTTACTTAGAATACAAGCAGTGTGGCAAACTGTAAAAAATAAAATAAAATTTAAAAAAAATGGTTAGTTTAGAAGATGTTAAGCTACTTCTAGAAAAGCAAACAGGGGATTTGAATTTAAAGTTTATGAATTTACATAGCTTTATCGATTTATTTAATATAAAGTGCAACAATAATAAGAAAAAGTGCGATGAATTTGAAAAGAGAACTGAAACTAAAAGAAAAACGAATCGAATAAATTATAATAAATATTAAATTTTTTGGCATCAGTGAGAAACCAAGAGAGAATCTAGAAAATACATTAATTGATCTCATTAATAAAAAAACTTAACTTAAACCAGTTTTCTGATGATAATATTGAGGAATAAGACGAATTGAACACCAAATTCAGTAAATTAATATTTTAAAACAAGCAAAGCTTCTTATAGACATGAAAATATGCGTCGAAGAAGACTATGCACAAATAGGCAGATAGGCGTTAACTCCATTTTTATTATTACTCGTAACTTCACTCTCAGAACAGAATTATTTTAACTACCATTGTAGTTAAAATTAGTTAACAAATAATTTGACATATTAAATAATATAAATAATTTAGAAACGAAGTTACAGACCATGAAAAAATGGAGTTAAAGCGAATCCCTTTCATAAAGCTACTAGATAGAGTCATGGAAGAACGCAATAGTCTTAAACCGTACTTATTTAAAGCGGAAGAGAGAGGTCACAGAGCATTCTTGAAACAGGATAAAATAATAATAAATGGCAATTCTCCTACTGCTACAAGAAGAAGAAATGATCGAAACTGAACATTTTAACGATTATACTAAAGAAAAACGAAAAAAGGGTTAAAATCCCAAAATTTTTTCTAGATAAATATTTATAAATCACGCTCGATCCAACTGGACTCCAAAAAACTTATAAACGAAGAGAGACCAATCAAAGACTCAAGCCCATTAATGTTTTGGAATATGTAGGGGAAAACAAATATATTCAAATTAACTAATATACAAAATACAAGCCAATCTCAAAATGAAGATAAGAAATCTGAATCGAAAATTTGAGATAAATCAAAATGAAGAAAGCTGAATCAGAAATTGAAGAGACAAATTTAGAGGTTCTGATTTTAGAGATCGTGGTAAATAGCCAGATATTTTAAACGATAAAACTAGATTATTGTTAGTTGAGAATAAACCAGAATAAATTAAAAATGTACTTTTTCCCAGTGAGATAATAATGAATGCAAATTTTCGCCTATTTATCGTAATAAATAATACAAAATGGTGAAACCATACCGCGAAACTTGTTATTATAATCAAATTATTTAAATGCTGTTTACTCTTATAATTGCAAATTATTTTCAAGCAATATTTTATTACTAAAACGTGGTTTTAATAACACAATATATGTATAATGTAACTAATAACAGTAAATGTTATGTGAAAAGTAAGCAGGCTATTTGCTGATTCCATTTGAAAATAACTCCCTGTAAGGAAGGTATTGAGACGGGTCAAAATTTTAGATAGTGAGTTTCGTTTTAAGACCTCTAAAATACGATTTTACTATTTTCACAATGACGTCTGCGTGTGTCACATCATTTTAAAATGTCATTTTGAATTTACACACGTACGATAACTATAATATTTTTGATCCCCCAGCGGTGAAAATTCGCATAATTTTGTTTAAGAACTTAACGTCTATCGGAAATATTCCGCTCTACAACTTTACAGTCTTAACATTTTCCTCTAAAATTAAAGGGAAACATAGAAAACGCAATTATTCGTACAAATGCCATTTTTCAATCTTTAGAATCAAAATTAGGGTATGAAACCGTAGGGGTAACAAGCTAGATGTTGGTTATTTTGGATGTACGAGCAAGAAGAGATGAAATTCAGCTATGAAACGTACTTTATAAATTTTCCGGGGTTTTGACGCCGATTTTTACTAAATTATTGGATCTAGAGCTACAACTTTAGTTAAATTAGACAAATGTTGCCAAACTAGTATGCCAATTTGAAGATGTTTTGGTTTTACGATAAAATTGCACAGGTCAATAGATATGGTCACAAAATGATTTTCATTAAATTTTTCATATCTAAATAATTTCTAAACCTGCGCAAATTTACTAAAGTATTTCATATAAGAAAGGTACATTTTATACTGTCTAACCATTTTTGACCATATTTAAGAATTAAGACACAAAATTATATTTTTTTAGATTGAGTCCATAGTAAAAAATATCATTGGAAAATAGCTTATATTTCTGGTTTTAATGATGTAGAATATATTTTATGTTTAGCTATTTGACTAAACTTTATTCTGTGATTCAATTTCAATTCCTTAATAACACGCAACAATTTAAGAACAGATATTTAGAATTTAGTTCAAAAATTTCATTTCATTAATTGAATATTCCTAAGGAATTTGAATGAACAATTTGTCACAGAACTTAAGGAATTAGCGCATCCGAGCATTCCAATTCAGCAAAAGTTTTACTGAGAGTCACGTTAAAGCAAGGATATACGAGTTTGTTGTTATTGATTTTTCGTCGAACAGTAGTAAAGAGAAATGATTATAATGTCCTGAACATTTCCATCCAACTACGCATAGCAAACCCTAGTTTATGTTTCCTGAACGTAGAAGGGATGAATCTCAAATTTACCACTAAAGACATGTGTGACATTTGCAACATCCAAGCTTTACACGATCTTCATCACTTCCTATATGTTCTGGTTTCAGAACATCGTACATAGAGAAACTTGTCCACGATGTTAATCCAGGCTCTAGCCGCTATCTTTGTTTTGTTTTGATGCTGAGAGTCTCAACCCCGTTAATAATTCTTTTAAACAATTATATTATTTTGTACATTATATTCCAATTTAATTAATTATTCATCTGATGTACTGTGGTGTACTGGTTAAGTTAACAAGGAAGATTTTCAATATTTTCGGGTGAATAAATTATAAATACTTTCATAATCTATATTGTCAAAGTATTGTATTGGTATCTATATATGTCGTAGGCATTTAGATAAAGGTTTAGGTATATAAGGATAGTAAGATTTTATGTCACCAAAAAGAGAAAAAAAATCTCTTTCAAATGAGCCTAATGAAATGATACATTGCTATTTAAAAAAATTAAAGTGTTATTAGTTACTCATTTGTTTTCTGAGATACAAAAAATTGAATGCTGTCTTATTATGGAAAACATAATGTTAAACAACTTTTGTTCACAATTTTATAAAGTCTATATTTACCGAGATATACCTACCTATACTATATTCCATTCATAGTGGGCACATTCTATAAATTTTTAGTCCAATACATAGCGATTTTTAAAATCTTATTTCAACAATATAAATATGATATATTTCGAGAAAAATGATGTTAAAAATTAGAAATAATTTTAAAATTTTGAAGCAGACTATGCAATAAATAACTATTAATACGACTACTAGTAGTGTAATTGCGAGCCGAGAGAGAAAGCTACCCTCAGGTATATCTATCCTTGTCGTACAGTATGTTCAAAAAGTTTGTGCTGTAGCATTCATTATTTATAGGAAAACTGAAATTCAAATAAGAGAAAGAAATAATAGTATTGTTTTTCATTGTCAAACTGCTGTATTTATATGCACTTTAATGGTTATAATGTGAAATACATTACAATTTTACATTGAATGAAATTATTGAACCACTCAAAAGTTTTAGGATAAAGTATTCATTACGAACCTAAAAAAAGTATAGTTAAAAATATGTTTTAGAATCTTTAGAAATATTAATTAAAGTTAGTTTTATAGGTCGCTGGATCAATAAAATAAAAAGATATATAATGTATAAAATATTTTTATTCGATCGTTTTAACTTTCATATAAGTCAACATCAGCTAAAAAATATAAATCATTTATTGTCGAACAATATAAATTAATTAACAAAATTCTTACCAAGAAGTATTAAAATTAAAATTATAAAATATGAAATAATAGTATATTATTCAATAAACATATAAGTATGCCATTACTCATTCGAATGAGTAATAGTCAATACATGCGATTAGAATATTATACTTAATCCACAAAATTTCTTCTTCACAAGACATTTGTTTTAAAATTATAAAATAAGTAGAATGTTTACATTTCACAAATACAAAAAATTGTTTGCTTATCAACATAGACAAATGTAAGAATCGTTGTTGTAGCATCCACAGCTAGGCTAGGTACTGTTGTAACAAAATTTTGAAGTGATTTGACATTAAGCAGAAAATCTTGAAATCGATTATACACCTAGAATTTTAGCTTAAAAAGAAAATAAAACTATGAGAGATTATAAAACTAGTGTCTGGCTTTTTATGTGGAAAAAATTACTTACTTTTAACAGGTAAGATTTAAATTTGACATAACGAATGAATAATATAATAATTAGAGCCTTCTAAGCTCTTAATAAATCAATAATTTTGTAATATGCAAGTTTAGTTTAAAACACCGTAGATGATTTGCTGCACACTAGGTGCATTACTAAATTTGAGGCAATAAACCTGACTTCAGGAATTTATTTAAAACAGAAGTTTTCATGCATAATGGACATATTTTCAGCGATTTCTCACACAAACTGTCACGATTTTAATATTATTTATTGCATCGTTATTTAATTCGCACTTTAACAAATGCATCTACAATTTTTAATACAAACTCGTACTCATACTTGTAATCGTGAGAGATAGGTATATTTACATATAGCCGTACTTTACTTTAAAAATCATGTCTTTATTTATTAGTTCTGTATTCCTACAAGAGTATATGTAACATCATTTCCGTATTATTTTAGGAGGACGTTGTTGGAACCAATTTCGTTTAGGCCAACTTTCAATACACATGTACATTGATTTGTTTGCAGATTGCTTATTCGTGCAATAAGTTTGGTCATCATTTCATCAAATATTATAAAAACCGTTAGTTGCCTGAGCAATAATTGGGATATTAGTTGGACAGCAAAACTGAAGGTTGCTTAAAAAAACTCATCCTATATATAATAATTCAATCTATAATTGTTATATTTTCCTACATTATATTATATTATATTAGATCCTTACAATATATTTCACATATTTACATAAACCAAAAATAATATACAATCACTAATATTATTCATTAAAATAATGGCGCAAAAGTGTTTTTCACGACATACCAGGAAACCCCACCTTTCTTTTCCCGAAAAGTGAGGAAAATGTGTTTTTAGGTAAATATATTGTAAAAATTATAAATAAATGGCAAATTTTATTGTAAATCCTTATTTTAGTAATATAGGTACGTACTTACAATTATGTTTTATATTTTTCTTTTTCTTATATTAAATCACAATTTTACAACTTACTTACTCAACCTTGCGTCTAATAACCTAACATTCATTTGACGTGTCAATTGTGTATTATGTTGTGAATGTGAATTTAAAGTCCGAGCAATCGTTTTTAGAAACTTACTGTGTCTTAACAGGAGACGAAAAAGCTTCTTCCACTCGAACTCAAGTAGGAAAAGAAGTGCTTTCCTTTCTAATTTAACAAATAACTATTACTGAACTCTGAAGAATATTTAACAAAGCAGCACTTAGGTGTTCGGATTGATTCGAACCAAGAATTAATGTTTATTTATATATTCAAAACTTTTATAAAGATTGTTGTAACACTATATTCTGATAGAATGAAACCTAACATACGTGTATAACTGAACTAAAAAATCTGCTACAACGCGTTTCCTTTCGTGAGGAGGTACGGTTTACACCAATGACCTAATATAAATTAGACGCCGTATAGTCCTGAAGTAGAGCAAGGGGAATGAGCCGGATGTGTTGTAGGTTGCACTGACTACACGTTTAAACTAGCATTGAATAATAAAATAGAGAACGCGCATTACAACCAGGCTGGACGAACCGTTCTCTCCTCGTCATAATATCCAAAACTTGCGTGTAAATTTTTAAGATCCATTAGTAGTTATCGCCGCGAAGAGTGCCTAATTAGTTATTTCCATAAAGTGAAAAATCATGGAATGATGACTCATTAATGAGAATTTTTATGTGAAGAAGCTAACATTGACGAAGTGCTTGAACAATATATTAAATCTGTAAATATAAGTAGTCACGAAAAAACCATTGACGAGCCGGATAATAATAATTTAATGTAAATCTTGTAATTGATTATAATTAATAAAAGTATCAAAAAAGATCGATATTGTCACAAAATAAACATACAGCATGGATAGCTTCAAACCTCCGAAAGAGATGTCCATGGACAGCAATCTAGCAATTAATTGGATGAAATTCAATCAAAATATGGATCTGTACATGCTCGAAGTGGGTGTGCATAAAAAACGGCAGAAGTATAAGCTGCTGTGTTCCTGCACATTCTTGGCGAAGAGGCTCGTGAAATCGTGCAGACATTGGATTTAACCGACGCAGAAGAAAAGAAGAAAGAGGTCATCATCGAAAAGTTAGAGGCGTATTTTTTTCCAAAAAATAACACCAGCATAGAACGCTACAGATTTAATACGAGAGCAAAACAAAATATTTGATTCGTTTTTAGCTGAGTTGAAGCAGATAGTGACCGGGTGTGAATATGGAGATCTAAAAATGGGCTGATTAAAGATCGTATCGTGTGTGGAATTAGAAACACGAAAATAAAAGACAGATTGCTAAGAAAGTCATATCTCGACATGGACAGAGCCATTGAAATATATAGAGCCGTGGAGTTGACGGAGCAGCACATGAAGAAGCTAACAAAAAAAGAGAACCCAGATGAACGAGATAAAGACACATCAAAAGTGTGGGACACAGAAGCGGAAGGTAAAGGCAAAATGGCAGCTAAAACATCAGCTAGAGGCAACTGCGGGCGACAAGCAGAACTTCAATCAGCGGTCAGGGAAGTGGACAACGATATTGAGAAAAGGCGGCAACCAAGGAACATGTTCTAGATGCGAAGGACAGCACAACTTCAAGTGTCCGGCGATAGGAAAAACATGTATGAATTGTAAGAAACAGAATCACTTCGCTAGAAAATACAAATCCTAATCCCAAATTCACAGACGATACAGATAGTGAAAGTAGTTTTGTCATTATTGGTTTAAAGGTAAATGAGTTAAAAAACAGTTGGAACTTTAAAGTCAAATTATTAGATGTTAGTAAGACTGTAGATTATAAACTAGATTCTAGTGCTCAAATTAACGTCATTCCAGTTAAATTGATTAAATCTTTACATTTAGAGGATAAGACAAATAGTCCAGAAAAAATGATTAAAGTGATGATGGTGCACAATTGAAGGTAGTATATACGAGCGATTTAAATGTAAAAGTTCATAATTCTAAGCATAAATTAAACTTTGAAATTATAGATACAAAGAAACATAGTGCACCAAATCTAGAGATCAAAGTGACGCAAGACTTGAATTTAGTAAAGTTTACTCAGTTTCAGATAGATTAAAACAAAACCATGTGGGATTAAATTGATAGAGAACTATACGCCAGTAGTAATGCCGTGTATAAAAGTCCCGTTTCGCATTAGAAAAGAGTTAAAGACAGAATTAAATCGGATAGAGAAAGAAGAATAATTGCAAAAATCACGGATCCAACGGAATTCGTAAATCCGGTGTTGATTGTGAAAAAACCAAACTGAAAGCTTAGTGTTTGGATCCACAAGATTTATCTTCTTGAATCATTTGTCAACATTTGAAGAGATTACTATTAAAATGAAAGACTCGAAAATTTTCACGACCCTTGACGCGGATTGAGGTTTTTATCAGATAGAGTTAATTGATAATTCTTCGAACTTAACGACATTTGCCACTCCATTCGGGCGATATAGATTTCTCAGATAATAAAACAGTATATGAAGTCAGTCCATACTGGTAATATAGAGGGAAACTCACTGTTGCCAAAGGTGTAGTTACGAAAAGGACAAGTGTTGTAATACCAAGATCAATTAGAAAAGAAACGTTCAATCAGTGACATTACCATCATATTGGGTTAGAGAAAACAATTGCAAGGGCGAATGAAACAATTTTATGCACACTTATTAATAAGGATAAAATCTTGATCTGCTCAACTTGCATTTCATTCCAATATGAAAACCAAAAAGTTGTTAGTTAGTTGGCCCAATTAAGACTTTTAGAATAGCTTTAAAAAAATAGTTCTGATCGAACAGAGGGAAAATTTATTGTACTAAATTTATTTATAACATAAATTCTGTTATTTTAAAGAATATTTTAAGCAATAATAACAACTGAAATAATATCAAATTTACAATTTGTCCCAAAGGAATTGACTGATACCACAAACACTGTTTTTAAATCTGATGACAACAAAATACAGAAAATTGTATCAAATAAAAATTGTAAGTAATATTATTCTACATCTTTATGATTGAAATTTTCTCTATTTCGTTTATTTATTAAGATAAGCCCAAAAACCCTGATAGGCCTTGAAATAATCAACAAGTTACTGTTGATGAATTGTTCCCAAAATCTAATTAATTCGTAGCATAAACAAAACCTCTATTACATATATGTATGTGCGGAATATAAAAATTATAGAATTTAATATATATATATATATATATATATATATATATATATATATATATATATATATATATATATATATATATATATATATATATATATATATATATATATATATATATATATATTTCCTGAAATTAGTGATACTGTAATACTTGAAGTCAATATTTGCCAGGCATGGGAAGCCAGATATTTTTATAGCGATAATGGACCACCATTTTCAAGCGCAAAATTTTCAGATTTATGAATGAGTGGGATATAGTACATAGGGCAAGTTCAGCAGGTTATCCTCAATCTAATGGGTTTAATGAAAGAAAAGTGCAAACGTTAAAAAAGTTATTTAAAAAAACGTTGAACGAAAATAAAGACTTGTAGTATTGTTAGAGTACAGAGCAATACCTCTGAAGCAAGGAAATCTTTCTCCAGCGGAATTATCATATACTCGAAAAATAAAAGGTCAGTTTCCAGTTGTAGATTTACGATTAAAAAAAGTTGAATACGGTAATTGGCCAAAGTATTGTAATAAAATTAAGATTAAACAAAAGACAAACTATGATAAAAATGCGAGAATCTTGAAACATTTGAATTTATTTGACCAAGTAGTTGTTTACGATAATAGTATAAGGAACCTTAGTAAGTAAGGATGGATAAAGATAGGCCGAGATCATATAAATTGTAAATGAATGAAATAGGTCGCGTAGTAATGTGGAATAGACGATTCTTGCGAAAGTTTAGACTTGACAACTTCGAGAAGATTATAGATTTCAGTGCGCTGTTAGATGACGAATTTAGTAACTTTGGCAGAGGTAAAGAACAGAATCAAAAGCAAAGCAGGGTAGTGTAGAAAATCAAATGATAGACAAAATGGAACAAGAAATTAAAGAGAACAGAGTAAATGTAAGACCGGAACCGAGTAGTAAAGAATAGCAGTGAGAATGTACACAGAAAACAACGAGAAGTGGAACAATAATAAAGAGACTAAAATATTTAGAAGGTTATCAAACATAATTTTTGTACTATAGTGCTTGTTATTCAGCTTTATAAATATCAGATTATAATTGTAATTATTGTTTGTTAATAGAATTGTATTATTCTGTAAACTTGAGAAGCGAGATGTTGTAATGTAGATGGTGCTACCTACTTGATATAGAGAGTTGTTGTGTGATCTATGTTACCGACAGTGAGACAGTCAGCACATCTTGTAACTGATTATAATTAATAAAATTATTATAACAAATCAACAGTGTTATTTAATTAAATACACAACAATAACAAAGGATTACTTTTGTCAATTTAAGTGTTGAAATTTAACTGGTGCAAGTAAATTTTTGTATTTAAGGATTACTTAGAACTTTAAGGAACTTTTAACGTTCAATTGAGCGTGGTGCAACTAGAGATCAATCTTATTATTATATTATAATTCTTTATGCTGTATTTTTTTAAATACTAGTAAAATTATTGCAAATCTTTATATTCAGTAGCCTACCTGCATTTTAGGGGAGGCTCTACAATTTCCTAAATAATGATTTGATGATTAATGGAAGAAGTTACCTAGCAGAAAGAAGAACTTCTTGGGTGCATGTGGATGGCTGCCCTCCACATTATGGAAGACGACCGAGGGAGTGGGTTGATTTACACTATACATAACTGTAGACTGATCGCGGGGGAACCGTTCTGCGGCCAGCACGTTCGCACGATCTAATACTTTTGTATCTTTTATTTGGGGTGTCATAAAAGTAAGAGTTTATGATGAATTGATAAATAACACTTAACAGAAAAATTATTAAAGTTTTATCATATCTCCTGAGCAATGTTGCGCAGCAACCATTACAGTGGCAAATCGTTGTCGTGCCGTTTACGTACTGCAGGTGAATATATGAACAAATTAAAAAAAAATATTGACAAGTGACATTTGTCTACATCAATTACTTCATTAGTATTATTGCCATGGATATAAGATGGTAGGAAATCTATAAAAAAAAATGGATTTAGAAAAACAATGTTGTTGTTCTCGACGAGTTCTCTCATTGGTTTAATTTAATGTACTTATTTATTTTATAGCCTGTAAATGAATTCCAAATATAAGATAATGCAAAGTAAGCTTAGAAAATGATTACAATTCTAATACACTTTAGATATTCTATAAATATACGGATACATTACTAAATTGTACTTTATTCAAATCAATTAGATTCAATTCATATTTGTATGTCTTAGTCAATTAAAACTTGTAGTTAGGTATTTATGAAGTACGTGTGCACACACGAGTGGTCACATGAGAATGGGAAGGCTGCTTTGCAGTGCGCGTGTCTCCGCAAACTTTTACGAATACGAAAGCGCTGTGGAACGGGCCTGGCTTGCGGCTCACGAACTCAGCTCGGGCTTCCCGCCGGTTATCGGTAAATATTCTGCGAGTCAAAGAGAACGAACCACCCACCTACAGTCGGTTTCAGACCATATACTCATTGTAGAGGGCAGATACATAAAGTTTTCCCAATGAATATTTTCTGCTCAATTGTTTATGGCCATTACAGAAAAATTGAATGAAATACTAAATAAACATGAACACGGACTCCAAAAAAATTTTGAGAAGGTACTTTTGATAAACAAAGCACTATATGAACTGAAGCAGACAGGACGTTAGTGATACAAAAAGTTAAATAAAAAATTCAATACATTTGAATAGAGGCCCGTGTATTATCATTACGAGCGTGACAAGGATATTCCCTAAATATCTTGTGAAAAACAAAACGGATTGAAAAACAAAAAATACGCACAAAATATTTTTAAAAGTTCTATTGAATGGCACTAAATGTAAGTTCCCCTACTCACCCCCTGGGAGAGAAGGGGGCCTCTTATTAATCTTAAATGGTAACCCATCGTTTTTATTGTAGATTCAATTAGTGAGAGAAACTTAAAATCGAAGAGCACTAATGCTTTTTCAGTGTTACTTACTTTGTATTATTTTATTTACTTCTAGGATATGACTCAGGAATAAAAACAGGAATCTTTTAAATAAATATACAGTAAGAGACACTTTTTTTTAAAATAATATAATGTTTTAACTGAATATATATTATGTTGAGGTAAGATGCGTCTTTATTTTAATTCCAAAGCCCACACAAAAGTTGCGCATCTCCTTTGGGTTGGGGTTATAACTATGTCACAATCTTCTTAAAAAATAGTATAAACTCTTTTGATAGCTCCATCTCGTACCTACTAAAATAATAAAAACCTACGGTTCCTTCGGGGAATTTCAGAGTGAATGATTAAGGGCAACTCTTGCGGAATGATTTGATGAGAAGTACTAACAAATATTTTTGATGTAATGATGTGAACTTGGTAGTTCAGAAGTTATTAACGGACGATTGAAACCAAATAATAGTTCATTTCATAACACTTCTTTCTAAAAAACGATTCAATACTTGGTGAATATTATCGTAATATCAGATTTAAGACTTAACTAAACAGGGTATTTTATTACTTTTAAAAAATCATAGTGTATAGTGACTAATCGTGACAATATTTTTTCTTGCGGCAAATGCGAACAAAATTTTTATCATTTAATTCAAGTTTTTTTTAGTTACGTCTGCAAATATTTTCTTTATTTATTATAGATGTAATATTGTGGTCGCAAAATATATCAGTGCCTACGCAATAATTTGCGAAATATTAAATCATGACAGAAAAGAAAGAAATAATTAAAAAACCTTTCTTGTTCAGATAATCGGAAATTTAAAATTAATTTTTTCTTAACATAATACCAAAAAAAATATCTTCACGCCTTTTACCCATTATGGGTGTGGTACTCTGCTTACGTAGATCTCGGTAAGTGATATATTTTTGCGTTTGAAATGCTGTTACCAGCTGTCAAGTAATAACCCCCAAAGATGTTACTGGAGGAGGAACCACAGGGGTAAATATAAATTGGAAACTGTCGCCTGTGGGATTTGAACTGAGGATCTCACGATCCACAGTCCGATGTGTTACCATGGAGCTAATTACCCCATTCCATTAAACATTATACGTATTATTAGATAACAAAGGGCACCCGGATGGTTAAGGCCGGTCCTGTCTAATGTTGTTTTTAATCTGTCATAAAAACCACATTTCTCGCACGTATGTGATAAATAGATTGTATTTTTCATTGCCTTGCATTTTTACTTTCTTGTAAAAAGTAGTTTTTTTTCAAAAATTGAATCAGTTTTTTAAAAAAGTTTCAAATGAATGCGGTGAGCAAAAATATTTGCAATATAAAATGTTACTTGCTTTTTTTTGTATATATTTCATAATATATTTTAATCCAGTAAGTACACGAAATAGGGGCCGCATCGCAATAAAATTTATAAAGTACGTTTCATGACTGAATTTTATTCCTTTTTGCTCATACTTTAAAGATATCCAACATTCAGCACGCTACCCCTATCGCTTCATACCCTAATTTTGATTTTAAGTATTGAAAAATGGTAATTTTTAGAATAATTGCGTTTTCTACGTTTTCTTTTAATTGTAAAGCGAATTTTCGGTGCTTGAGGACGACGGTAAAAAGGGGAGACAGAAACGACCCGGTGCACTTATTTACTAACACAAACTCAAAAACCTGATAATCCTACAAGTAAACTTTTATTTCTGGTTCATGGATTGTTGCTACTCAAATCTAATCAGCTCGTAATTTAAACGTTCACATTCAAAATATGACATTTGAAAATGATGTGACACCCTCACACGTAATCGCAGGTAATATAACAAGTGATATGATTATTATCGATGATATTTTCGAGTGGAACCGGCGCTACAGATTTCTCGAGTCCGTAGCTATCAAAAATTTTCCTTAGCAACGCAGCAAAACAAGGTGATAATTTCATTTTCCTACAACTGGCAAAAAAATTTACATTTTTTATTGTTTTATTACGCAAAATATGCTGTTTCTTGGCTATTTCTAAACAACACTTGCGTTTCCCAAGCAACGTGAAAAAAAGTATTTTGCGCACATGGGCTACAAACTCTTTTCCGCACTGTAAGGATATTGAATAAAAACACGTATCTTTGAAATGTAATACAATAATTGTATGGAAATTAAACATGCGCAGACGCACAGCGCTTGCAACGTTGCATCTTTGCAACTGACCCCAACGTGGTAAATGAATCAGTTTGTTGTAAATGTTTGAATTTTTTTTTATTTATTGAACATAAACTTGCAACTAATTAAGAACAGAAACGTCATAATAGAATTTAAAGGAAGATTGACATATTCGATAAATAAAAGATTAAATATAAATTAAATTTATAATTTCTAACTAAAAATTATACAATTGATAAGATAAAATTTATTTAAGGTAACATTACGCTTAAAAGTTAATTATTTATTTATATTTAAGGTAAGGTACAGTTATTATAGGAGTAATAGTTAATATTTATTAATGGCCGATCATTTACTTGCTGAAGCTATACCAGAATTTGGTTTTCTATGTTAATGTTGACAGTTACGTCAAAATGTATCAATATTCTAGTATGAAAACTAGAATAATTTTATATACATATTTATGTTATTAATTTCTTTTATTTGAATATTAAGAAAGTTGCAGGAAAAATATAGTGTGTATTACGGGTGCAAAATGGCATTGCTGCTCTCGTATAATTGAAGCTCTCAGCTGCGCTTCGAGTTTCAAGCTTTATGCTCGTGCTACAATGCAGAAATTTACACCCTTAATACACAAATAACTATTGTATAATATTATCGCTGCGGTACACATGTACCTAACTAAAGAGATTCTCAATGTTGATTGGCTGAAAATATGTCACGTGGCATATGAATTGTATTTTCGTTGTTCTACACTCTCCATTCTGAAAGTATAAATAATTTTGAACTTAACTCTAATTTATAATATGTATTTTGGCGTTTAAATGACTGACTGACATAAAAATGAATATCAACGGTAATTTGTTTTTCAGTTGTTATTGTTTCCAAGTTGCTTATTTTGCAAATGGGAAGTGTTCCAAATTGCACATGGTAATATTAGATTGTGTCCATGTTTGATCTCTTTATAATATTCACGCATTTCTCTGTAACGTAACGTCAATTTTGTAAATGTATCTTTTGCTAATTTTATAGTTATTTACGATACAAGTACGTAAAGCTAGTCTTTAGTCGCTTGTGTTTTAAGACTAAAGACGCTTTACGTATGTGTATCGTACAAAATTTTATCTACGATATAATGAAAAACCCTAAAAAATATAAAAACAAATTTTTATTTATGAAGTAGGATCACAATATTAAATGAGAAGTTTGCACTCGTTACTTGGCAACCCGTGACTGCCCGTGACTAATGAGATTGTGTTACTAAACAACCGTTTTACAAACTTGAAACTAACAGTTAAACATCAATTTTACACACTATCGTAGATAAAGTTTATTTATTAAAATAAATCCCTGTAAATAATAATTATTAAAATAAAATGAATATATTATCACACTTTTTAAGTGTTTGAGTTGAAAAAGATTCTTTGTCTTGTCTCGCCCAGACGAGATGAGATTCAAAAATCCAAAAAAACTATTATTAGCTATGATAATAATATATAAGGCTGTAATTTTTATTGCAATTTTTCAAATTTTTCAGCCAGCGATACAGTACGAAGGAACCAGATGTTCTGCATTACCAATATTCCACTGTATAATAAAGACAGGGTAAGTATTATAATATTACTTTTTTGTCACCACATATAATTATTATTTATTATACAAGTATCATGTTCTTTCAACTATACTAAAATAATAATACAGAATGTCTGAAATTAGGTTTTAAACATTTTGAAATGAATTGTAAATATTAAATTATAATATGAAAAAAATATTATATAGCAATGTGAAAGTTTTCCATTCAGTATTAATTTAATATAATGTAACTTAACATAAACAAATGAAAGAAAATTATGATTAGATATAAGAGATAACTTGTGTGGTCACCACTCGAAATTCTTATATGTTTACCTACTGTAATAACCCCTATTTTGTGACGTCCCTGTTTGGGGGCGCCATTTTGTGAAATAAAAATACTAACATAAAATATAAAATACTAGCGTCCCTGTTCGGGCGCCATGTGATATTAAATACTAACATAAAACATATAAAATACTAGCGTCCCTGTTCGGGCGCCACTTTGTGAAAGAACCAAAAATGTCATGAGAGAAAAGCAGCAGGAAAGTATTTAAATTTTTGTAGATTTAAAATTCCCGCCGACAAAAATTATGTCTGGGGAGATTTGAATTTGTCAACGGATGATTTCTCAGTGATAGAACAAAACTTCACTGATAGCTGATTATGTAGATTCTTCGGGCGCCATTTGTAACTAATCTGTGTGAATGTAAAATCAACTATCCTGACTGGGTCCGATCTCTCCGTGAATGAGTTTTTAGTGAAATAAAGACATTTGTTTTAATAATAAAATTAATTATTATTGTTCAAAAAGGTAAGTTACAATTTAAGGCTAGCTTAAATTTATTTGAACATTGTGCAGTGAGTCTGAAATATGGTGAGGATGTAAGGAAATACCTTGGAGATGTGGAGGAGATTCACCTGACAGTGCAAGTCTAGATGAATCGCAAACAGGTGTTGGTGACTTGATTTGTTTCTTTGGGTTAAAACTTTCACCATTCGTCCGACAGTGCAAGTCTGGACTAATACTGGTTTTGAGAATAAAAATGATATAAAAACTGACAGACAAGTCGAGCTCTTACGTCAGGTCAATACTACAATTGCAGCATTCGACAGATTTGAGAAAATAATATTACATAACTGACGGACAAGTCAAGTTATTAATATGGTCAGGGGGAGGCAACTTGATGACAAATGTCAGCACAATGATATGATTAGTGTCACTCCACTCCTTAAAATGTGGAGGCGCCACTTTATAATAAAATAAGCTATTGGAATCGAGTTACTTTGGAAAAAGAAGAAAAAATCACTGTCAATTTTAGTGTCAAAATTGATGTTGATAATTCGTTCTCGTTATTGTCGTTTATTATTGTGTATAAATATTGCAACAGGTAAGTGTTAAATTTAATATTCTGTTTTATACATCACATACACACTTAAAATATTAAAAATAAATCACTGTATATTTTTTCATTAATTATTGTATGTACACAAATATATTATAAAGCAATGTTAAAAGTTGTATTGCACTCATGCATTTTCCATATAACAAATATCCACTATGTATATTTCTTCCAATTCCTTTTTTATCCGTTACCTCTCCTTTCTATTTTAGAACAATGCTTAATTTATGTTGAATAAAGGGATGCCTAATTAAAGACAAAAGGCTATTTCGTTTCCCTAAATGTAAGGAAATGCAACAATTTCGGATGGATATACTTGGGTTAGACGTAGGTAACGTCAGATAAATTCCTAACGATCAACAAACGGACATGACCATCTACAAACTAACAGTGAAAGACCTTTTAAGAGAAAATGTGAGACAGCCGAACATGGTGTAGTAATAAAGGTTTCTTTAATATAAACATTATTAATAATTTAAACCCTTGTAGGTTTTTGAAAAAAATGCGAATACCAGTGTCTCAGTTGAGTGACCGGGAATGAACATTCTACGAAGAAACTGTGAAGAACCGACTAAAGATTGTGACAGGGAACAATACCATTCGACAACTAAGGAACTGGCTTAGCAGTGTTACAAGAAGAGACCAAGTGGACAGACTTAATAACTAATTAAAACATTTTCTTCTTCACCAATACAATTGGCTCAAATAAAAAAATCAAAAGTTAGACGTTTTACGGCACAAGACAACACATATAACTGTAATTGAAGGAAAGGGATTACGAAGAACGAAAAATAAAGAAAATTTTATAATGACTTCATAGATTAATAGACTCCGAAGTTAATCGATTTGTGAAGACGAATATCGATGATGCGAATCTACGGTATGCTAATTCTAGAAGTAATAAATTTCATTATTTGGATATCTCCACCACGTTGAGAAGTATTCATGTAACACAACAAGCATTTGGATATATCACACAGCGCCGGTTAATCATAAAAGAATAGTAATTAGAGCTGCTTATTAAATGGAATTTTTAGTTTAACTTATTCACAAGAGGATTTTTTTGCGAGTATGAGCACTATTTTAATTACAGTTTGATTGTTCTTGAGAACAATTCCTCGTTTCTCTTATAAATTAACTTTTACAATTAAATATGTTATTAGTGGCACTTTAATTAATAACACATTTAATCAAATAATCACAGATAATAATAATCATCACTAATCAATCGTCCGGCATTTAATAAGTTGACGTGGATTTTATATTACCTCTTTTACAAATCTCACACCCGCATCCAAATTTATTATTTTTTGCAGCGGTAAAATCTACATGTTTTAAGAGTTTTAGGAATTCATTAAATAACCTGTTGTATTTAAAGAAACAAAATATCATTTGAATTTAATGTTATATATTCAACAAATATTTCGAAGTTTGTTGCTAAATGCTGCAGTAGGTTGTGTAATAAGACTAAAAATATTGTTACTTATAAGAATAAATTTATAATTTGTTAAAATTTGCACTTAACCTTGAAAATCATATTAAAAGTGTTAATATGTATACTTAACCCTTATTTTGTAGTAAAGTTATAAGGTTTCTAATAATTATATTAAATTCTCATCTTCAATATTTTAACAAGAGCTTTTCATAATAAATATATATTTTTATGAAAATAATATTAAATTAAATATTATTAGAAATCTACAATATTATATTTTATGTCTAAATGTTTAAATATATGTAAACAGTATTTAATTGAATAAATATATTCCTAATATTTACTCTTATGATTTTGAAATAATATAAGTACAACAAATATAAAATAAAAAGTATCAAGGAGGCTAAAAAACAATCTTCTATCCTTCTATTGTCATCCTTGTCTAATTTTAGTGTCACTACACCCCCCTGCGGGTGCAGCACTTATGCTCAAGACTCGTAACCATAGAGAGGGCGATCTGATTATGTTTCTAATTTGTGAATATGGTCTATATCTGACGTAAGACATAAGACGAGACAAAAATATTATTTAATAACTGACGGACAAGTCCAGTTATTAAGATGGTCTATCTTCGACATAAGACAAGACATTTTATTTGTACCTTTTATGTCGAGTTATTAATTCGGCATTGGTAAGTGTCCACGAGAGGTAATTAAAGACAGCGCGAGCCATCTGTTGGGAAACGGCCGCATTTTGGAAGTTCGACCTTTCTTTCGCAATAAAGTAACTGTCAGATTTGACGTGTAACCATAAAGTATGGTTAAGTTGAATGTGTTTATGTGTTAATTTAAATTTCAGATTCTTTTCTTAATTAATTAACCTAAGTAACAATATATTTACATGAGTTGAAGCAATATGAATTGAATATGAACATCAATAATAAAAGTAAACATTTACAATACAGTAATTACTTTGAGGTGCCCCCAGCAGGCTGGTCACCAGGGGAGCAGAAGACCAAAACCCTCCAATTCTAAACACTATTCCAAAAAACAAAATCTTAAAAAACAGACAGATTATCATGAGCAAACAACCTAAATCAAGAAAGCATGCAGAAATATATACCGGGTGTCTGTCTTAAAGGTGTACATAGGAGATTAACATGGGAAATCAGTTTTTTGCGTGCTGTTGCTCGGTGTTCTATCGGACAACAATGATTGTAGTACCAATCGAAATATATAATTTTTCTGAATCAAACGATGTAAAATACACTACTATTTAGTAGTAATTTGGCTCCGTAAATTAATTTTTAAATTTTGAGAATTCTCGGGTTTATTCAATTTTTATCGTAAATAAATATAGTCACCTATGACTGTTTTGTTTTGATTTCTGTCAAGCTATTTATTTGACGTTTCTGACTTTTGGACTTGTTTAAGACAATTTGTAAAAATATGGCTAGTTATACTACTGAAGAGCGTATTTTTATAGTAAAACTATTTTTTGGAGGAAATAGTTAGCTTAGAGTGTGAGATCTATTTTCTATTAAGTTTATGAATCGACCGAATCCAAGTGCAACCACAAATGCCAGTATCCATGAAAAATACACGTGAGCTTAGTAATTGCAGTTTAGCAAGAGCAGAAAAGAGCGTGCTTTATTGAAAGAAAGGGTTTTAGGAATGATAAATGTAGATCCTTCGTATAGCACAAGATTTTTTTTGGAAATGAATTGGGTGTACATCGTTCATATTTTGAAAAAAAGGTCTTATTGTTCCTACATAATACACTGCAATCAAGAACTTTTTCCATTTGACGAAAAAAGTGGAAGAGTATTTTGTGAAGATATAAAAACAGAGCTAATAAAAATGAAATTTTTTGTAATCGATTTAAAAAACTTAACTCTTAATAAATTAATATTATTTAAAGAAAACTGGTTTTTAGACTTTTATTTATTTAATAAAATCTTTACGCAAAAATTATAATAATACGCTTGTCATTACTGTAAATAACCCTATTTTTGAAATTGACAGACGTCAAATAAATAGCTTGACAGAAATCAAAACAAAACAGACATAAGTGACTATATTTATTTACGATAAAAATTGAATAAACCGGAGAATTCTCAAAATTTAAAAATTAATTTACTGAGCCAAATTACTACTAAATAGTAGTGTATTTTACATCGTTTGATTCAGAAAAATGATATCTTTCGATTGGTACTACAATCATTGTTGTCCGATAGAACACCGAGCAACAGCACGCAAAAAACTGATTTTCCATGTTAATCTCCTATGTACACCTTTAAGACAGACACCCGATATATGCTCATTAAATGTTAAAACACTAATGACGGATGACAGATTAGCAGAATTAGAGAACGCAAGAGCAAAAATTAAGTGCGATATTATAGGTTTAAGCGAGATAAGTAGACAAGGAGATCAAATGATACAATTAAAAAATAAATCCATATTCACTTACATGGGAGAAATCAAAGGCCAGCGAGGAGTAGGATTCATTGTTGATGAAAAACTCGCGAAAAACATAATAGAATTCAAGGGGGTGTCCGATAGAATCGCAATATTACAAATTTAGGTCTCAAATCAGATCATAACTATAATACAAGTCTATGCACCTACAACAAACGTTACAACTGAAGAACTTGATGATTTTTATGATCTGTTGGATGCCACAGTCACATCCCTTAAGTATGAAGTTATGTTCATTATTGGAGACTTCAATAGCAAAATTGGCAAGCGCATAGAAGGAGAAGAACAAATAATAGGCCTATATGAAATAGGCATCAGAAACGCAAATGGCTCAAGACTAACAAATTTTGCATTAAATCACCAGCTAAAAATTATTAACACATACTTCAAACAAAGAAGAGGAAGACGGTGGAAGTGGATCTCTCCAAATAAGATATATAAAAACGAGATTGACTACATTTTAGCAAGCGACACTCGCCATGTCACCAACTACAGCACTTTGAACAATTTCGAATTCGACAGCGATCATAGAATTATAAGAGCAACAGTCAGACTATATAATAAGGAAAATAGATTAAGAAAATTCAAACAAACTCAACACATGGGAAAACTCACAGCGGAAGAATCCGACACCTTCATTAAAAAGATAGAAAACGAGCTAAAAGGACGAGAAACTACTCTCATAAATAATGTTCAAGAAACAATAGAACATCTAGAAAACACGATACTATCTTGCTATCCACTCAAAGAAGAATAACAAAATCAACCGATAATATCAAAAGCGAGAGTGTTAATAAACAAACGAGAACTACTAAGAAAGAAAGAAAATAAAAGCATTAGAGAAAAAGTAGAATATTGCGAAATTCGCAAACTAGTGAAGAAAAAGATCAGAAGCGACATCAAAGAACACGAAAAAGACTTAATAAACGACCTCCAAAATACACACTACTCTACAAAAAAACTACAAAAAAAGTTACAGACCAACAAAATATTAATCCACAAGCTAAACTCGTCAAGAAACCAAACTGAATTTAATCTAAACGCTATAATTAATACTGCCACAGAATTCTTCGGGAATATTTATGCTGACAATAAAACAAAGCCTATAAAATATCCAGCTGCAAGAACTCAAAATCTACCAGATATACTCACGAGTGAAATAGAAAAAGCGATGAAGGAACTTAAGCGTGACAAATCTCCAGGATTAGATCTGATAACAAATGAAATGCTGATCGAATATGTAATAACAGTTTGGTAGTGATAAATACTATATGCGAACTATTTAATCAGATTATAAAGACAGAAGAAATTCCCAGGCATTGGAAGAGATCCAAAATAATTTTGCTGCATAAGAAAGGAGACGTGCTGTCACTCGATAACTATAGACCCATCTGTCTAATCTCTAACACATACAAAGTATTCGCGTCAGTAATTTTAAACAGGATCAAGCCGATATTGGAGTTCAATCAACCAACAAATCAAGCTGGCTTCCGAAAAAGCTACTCAACGACAGACCATCTGCAAAGTCTGAACCAACTAATTCAGAAACACAGCGAATATTGCAGACCACTATTTCTAGCATTTGTAGATTACAAAAAGGCATTTGATTCACTCAGACATGAGTACTTATTTAAATCACTTCGACAACAAGGAATAGAGGAAGAATACGTCAGAATTGTTGAAGAAATTTATAGAGATAACGAAGCAGCAATAATGCTCCATTCTCTGGGGCCATTTTTTAAAATGAACAGAGGAGTAAGACAAGGGGACCCCCTGTCGCCAATTATGTTCTCCAGCGCATTAGAATCAATCTTCCGAACACTTGATTGGGAAGAAAAAGGAATCAACATCAACGGCGTCAAGCTTAACAACCTAAGATTCGCAGACGATGTGGTGTTAGTATCTAATAATGAACCTGAACTGAGAAGTATGCTTGAAGAATTGCAAATAGCAGGGAAAGATGCAGGGCTGGAGATCAACTATTCAAAAACAAAAATTAGGACAAACAGCATATTCTCGGAAATCAAAATACAAGGAATAAACATAGAAAAAGTCAACGAGTTTAAATATCTAGGGCAAACATTAAGCTTTCATCAGAAAACAAATCTAGAAGTACAAAAAAGGATCAACCACGCATGGAGAAAATTCTGGTCTCTAAAACATATCCTCAGAGGTGACTATTCAATCCAACTCAAGACTAAAATATTCAACCAGTGTGTTCCTCCCGTCCTATCCTATGGATGCCAAACCTGGTCCCTCACCAATCATTACAGCCAAAAACTTAAGATAACCCAACGCAAAATGGAACGCATTATGATAGGCGTTACCTGGAAAGACAGACTGAGCAATACAAATCTCAGAAGTAGAACCCAGGTTCAAGATATCGAGAGCTACACGAGAAAAATGAAATGGCGATGGGCGGGCCACATTCAAAGAATGGAAGAAGACAGATGGACAAAACTCATAACCAACTGGGTACCGAGAGATGCCAAGAGAAGAAGGGGAAGACAAGCCCGAAGATGGGAAGACGACATCAAGGCAGTGGCAGGGAACACATGGTCAAGGACAGCAAAAAACCGCATAGAATGGACAGAATTGGAGGAGGCCTTTGTCCAACGGGACACGAATTAGGCTTTATTATAATTATTATAATTACTTTGAGGTAAGTTAGTTGCTTAAATGTAAAATGTTTATAACCTATACAAATGTTTATTCTTGTAGGAAGAAAAGAAAGGTGACAAATCTGGTTTGTCACACTACATATATCTAAATGTTGTTTATTGTTTGCACTTGACACATGTTATATTTGGCGTAATTTTTATTCATTAAATTTAATTTTCTTGATATTTTGTATCTGTTAATTCTGTTGACAGTAATTCATTAAAAATAGTTTATTGCTTTGACGCTAGCTTGCAGGTAGAATACATTAGAATAAATTAAGAATTAATTTAAATTCATGTTTAGAATATTTATTTAGCGTACTTAACTCATGTAGTCGACTTTTACGGTCATTATTTATTTCTGTTTTCCCAATCCTAATAATTGTACCTCTGTTGTGTCGAAAAGTTATCTCCATCTCTCTTCTTTCGATGTTTAGTCCCTTTGTTTCGCCATGGTATTTTAGCTTTTGATAATTATTAGATTTCCGGTTGATCATTCGCTCCTTTAATGTGACTTGTTTATAATTTTGAAAATTAAGTGCCGACCATCACCATGTATACAAATAATTGTTAATTGCCAATCACATTATAAATAGGCTTGTAACGAATATTCGGCAACTATCGGTATTCGGCCTATTCTGCTATATTTTTACTATTCGGCCGAATACCGAATAGTAATGCATTATTCGGCCGATACCGAATAGTTTACAAAATTGCGAAAAGTGGAAATTTTGGGTATCTCATTCAGTAATTTTTGCCTGAAATAAAATAATAAAAATAAAACACATATTTATACCGAGATAATATGTATAATATAGTATTATAGTAGCAACTAGGCAGATAGATAGGGAAGGGTGTTGTTACAGATCGCACTAAGAATTGGCGGCAAAACAGCCGAATACTATTCGCCGAATATTCGGCTATTCTGCCAAGGAATCCGCCGAATATTCGGTATTCGGTTTATGGCCGAATACACTATTCGTTGCAAGTCTAATTCACAGATCATAAATATATACTAATTATAAATTTTCGTGACACGCATCCTTTTCCATGAACTAGAGAACTGAAGCAGACTATGTTAGTTACATTTAAAATAAAGTTAAATATTTGCGAAATTTTTGTAAATACAAAGTCCTGAGTAATTTATATTTAAAATATGCTGTAAAATTTATATAATTATATAAAATTTCTATTGTTTATAATGATCACTGGGAAAACTTTATGTTCGTGTTTATCCCGCACAAACACAATGCGCGATTTCACTGCTTCGGATGGAACAAAATACATAGCCCTACATAGAAGCAACAAACGCTTACACCCTTATGTAATTTCGTATGTTTGTGTGGACCCACAGATTGCGCCTATATCCATTCTACTTTTTACTTTTAATCTGTCCGTAATCGCTTGGGTAGAAATAATGCGGGTGCTCGCTCGTAAGCATTTTGCTCAAACTTGTAAAAAGTTAAACAAACAGTGGAATTCTTGAAATTATTTTGAAGGAAAATACGCTAAATCAGTAAAATAGACATGGTGCATAAGCATTTATAAGAACCAAAATTAGTTTCAAATAAATTAATTTACTGAGCTAAATTACTACGAAATTGTAATGTATGTTACATCGTTTGATTCAGAAAAATGATATCTTTCGATTGGTACTACAATCGTTGTTGTCTTTTAGAACACCGAGTAACAGTACGCAAAAAACTTATTTCCCATGTTAATCTCCTATGTACACTTTCAAGACAGACACACGCTATAAACAAAAACCATTATACTTAGAACCCGAATAAATTACGATATTATAAAAGACGTTAAAATAAAGATACATAAAGAAGCTAATAAACCAATTTGTCCAGTTAGCGAACGTACCTGTCAGTGGTAACACCTGTCAGCGAGCCGTCCGCAGTTATCATATTAAAAAAGTGGTTTTTTTCGTTAAATAATTTACGAATTTAGTGTGAGGTGCTTCATAGCAGTGTTGTGAACCAGTGCAGTGCAAAATTTTCTAAGGTCAGTTCTGATTTACCCTATTTTTGAACTTTGAAAAATTTTTCACTGACTGGCCACGCCCACCCATGGTGCGTTTTTTTGTCTTCATTTACTTTTTTATTTTTTAAATTTATTCTAATAAATTAAATAAAGGCTTCTGTGCTATATTTCATTGCTTCTCTGGCATTTAGTGCCAAAATTTATTTTATTTAAATTTTTTTAAAGAAAATTAAAATACATATTTTTACTTTTCGTATCTTTGGTTTCGTCTGGGGGCTTCGGCCCACCAGACATTAAAAATGGCTTCGGACTCGGTCCCGGGGCCTAGGGAGAAGCGAGCTCGCGTCAATTCTGACGATGAGGACCCAGCACCAATGTTCCTGTTGGTAAAAAGGGCCAGTGGAGACTTCAGCCACGTAAGCCCCTTTCTTATTTCGCGTTTAGTGAAAACTATTGCCGGAGACGTTAAAGTCATCCGGAAAATTAAAGACGGTCTACTTATTGAAGCAAAAAATGCTGATCAGTCACGAAAATTACTTGCAGCCAAGACCCTAGGTGATTATGTTGTTACTATCACGCCACATAACACCCTTAATTTTTCTAAGGGTGTTATCTACTGTAGGGATCTGCTGATGTTGTTGTTCAATTATTTACCTCTCAAAGTCATTCAAAACTCCAACCGCTTCGTTTCTTGCTTCTACATCCAGTTTATCTGGTGTTAAATTTGTTAATTTGCCAAGTGTAGCAACAAGTAACACTCCCCAAGTCAGCCTTCCTACGACGAACACTCCTTCGTGCGGAAGATACTGACAATTCCATCAATGACAGTACTGCTACTGCAATAAAAAGAAAAAAGATAGAAGAGGTTGGCCTAAGGGCAAGCCTCGTTCCTAGAGCTTGTATTCTACCTTTCAGCTCTTCAGCTATTTATATAGCACCATTTTTCTTTCATTTTTTTCTCACTTCTAATGTTCAAACTCCTTCAATGGAACTGAGAACCTTCTTGATAACATTGATGCAGTGCTCCTGAATACAGGGGACGCCACTTATTTGAATTTACGTTCAAATTCCTTTTCAGCCATTGATTTATCAATTTGTTCTCCTTCTTTAGCTCCGCACTTCTCCTGGAAAGTGTTTGATGATGCACATTTCAGTGATCATTTACCCATTTTGATCTCTTGTTCTCTTCCTTCTTCAGAGCCTTCTTTTCTCCAAAGATGGCGATTTGAGTCTGCTGATTGGGACAGTTTTTTCCGCGGAAATAATCGTCCCAGTTATGTCAGAAAATATTCATGTTTCTCTTGGCGATATTAATTGCAGTATCTTACGATCTGCAAACAATAATATCCCGCTAATATCTTCTCGTTTCATTAGAAGAAAGGTCCCGTGGTGGAACACGAATGTAGCTAGTGCTATTCGTGAAAAGAAACGTGCATTAAAATGTTATCGACGTTCACCAACTCTTGATAACCAAATCATTTTTAAGAAGGCCCGAGCTCATGCTCGACGTGTTATTCTACAAGCTAAGTCTACCTCCTGGCGGAATTATGTCTCTTCTGTCACACCTGAGCGTCCGTCGAATGAGCTGTGGAATAAAATTAAATACATGCACGGTTATCAAAAGTCTCACACTGTCAATCTTCTTCATATCAATAACATTTTAAGCACTAATCTTAATGACATCTCCGAATGTTTAGCTACACATTTCGAGTCTGTCAGTAGTACAGAAAACTACTCTTTAAGATTTCTTAATGTCAAAGAAACGAGTGAAGCCCCTCTTGATTTCTCTTCTGATGGCGATGAAGTATATAATTTCCTTTTTCAGTTTTTGAATTTGATTTTGCACTTAGCAAAACAAAAAATACATCTGTCGGTCCTGACAACATTTCATATTGCATGTTAAAGCATCTGCCTTCTGAGATGAAAACTCATATATTAAATTTTTTCAACCTTCTCTGGCGTAGCGGTACGTACCCGGATGCCTGGCGAGAAGCCACCATCGTTCATATTTTGAAACCGGGCAAGGATGCAACACATTCTACTAGTTACAGGCCCATATCACTAACGTGTCATCTGGGTAAAATTTACGAACGTATGGTAAACTACAGGCTTTGCTGGTACTTAGAGCATAATCGCCTTTTAGATCCTTTTCAGTGTAGCTCTAGAAAATGTCATTCTGTCACTGATCTCCATGTTCAGTTAACGAATGACATTCATTGTAATTTCCTCGAACGAAAACATTTAGTTGCTGTTTTCTTCGACCTGGAGAAGGCATTTGATATGACTTGGCGTTACGGCATTCTCAAGCAGCTACATGAGTGGGGACTTCGTGGCAATCTACCACTTTTTTTATCTTCCTTTTTTGAAAATCGCACTTTCAAAGTACGTATAGGTGATGTCTATTCATCTTCTCACCCCCTAGAAAATGGTATTCCGTAAGGTTCTACCATTAGCGTAATCCTTTTTCTAATCGCTATCAATAGCATTGCACTAAATCTTCCTCCGACCGTCCGCCATTGTCTCTATGTCGATGACTTGGTCATTTACACTTCAGCATCTAGCATTCCTGAGTACGAATCGCGACTTCAGGATGCAATTAACACCATTACCAATGCTGCTACCGCTAGAGGTTTTCGTTTTTCTGTTGAGAAAACGAAGTGTATAGATTTCTGTCGCTTACGTACTCCTTACAACAATCCTTCACTTTATTTGTATGGTTCTCCAATTCAGTGCGTCGATAGGGTTAAATTTTTGGGTTTAACTCTTGATCCGTATCTGACCTGGAAGCCGCATATTTTAGACCTTGCTGCAGACTGCCGTCGTGTTCTGAATGCTTTAAAATGCCTCGGAAGCACTAAGTGGGGTGCTGATAGAGATTGTTTGCTACGACTTTACAATTCACTTGTAACGTCAAAACTTGATTTTGGAGCAATCGTACTCAGTTCCGCTAAACAACTCCATCTCAACCGCTTAGATGCTGTCCATAATACGGGTATCCGTTTGCCTTTCGTACTTCCTCAGTTCACAGTTTATACTGTGAGTCAGGGTTGCCTCCATTTTCCATCCGAAGAACACGACAATGCATGAGATATACTGCTCGAATCATGTCCAAACCTTGGCATTTCATGTTTAACTCTCTTTTCCAGGACGAGCGTGCTCATAATCTCTTCTTTAACAGTTCCACCTCTCTATGTCCCTTGGCTGTTCAACTGGTCAAAAAGTTTGATAAACTTCCACTAGGCAAGGAAGATATTTTACCCCAGCTAATTTCGCATACACCACCATGGTGTTTTCCTCAAATAAGTACTGAGTTACTTCTAACCAAGTATAAGAAGGATATTACACCGCCTTACCTTTACGTCCAGGAATTCTGTCTCCTTAAAGAAAGGTACACAGACTCTACATTTATTTACACTGACGGATCTAAAAATAGCACCGGAACCGGATGTTCTTTCATCTTTCGAGATGAAGAACATATTATCACGTTATCGCCTTCTTCCTCTGTTTTTGGTGCTGAGTTGTATGCCATTTACTCTGCTTTGCAACGTTGTTTACACGTCATCGAACGTGAACAACATATCGTTTTATGTACGGATTCACTCAGCGCCATAACGAGTCTATGTAACCGGTTTTCAACTGACCCTCTAATTCAGATGCTTTTTTATAGTCTGTGCCTACTTTCATCTAGGCAAATCCGTGTTACTTTTCTGTGGATTCCTGGACATATCGGTATCGCTGGTAATCACAGGGCTGATCATGCTGCACGTGAAGCTGCTCTGCTTGATTACGTTAGGACGCACGCTCTCAGGCCAGACGATATGCTTCAACGTATATCGTCATTTTGTTTAACTTCTTGGCAGGACGAGTGGACTCGCTCCACTGACAAACTAAGATCCATTAAACCTACCGTTGAAAAGTGGAAGCTACCTATTTCTATTTCGAGGAAGGAGCAAGTAGCGATTACGCGTTTGAGAATAGGTCACATTAAAGCCACCCATCTTTATCTTCTTGTTCGGGACCCCGTACCTATGTGCGATGTATATGATACTCGCCTTTTTGTTTTTCATCTTCTTCTGCATTATGCTAAATATCACAACGACAGAAACCTCTTCAGCCTTGCAAATACTCTTCCGTTAGTTCTCTCCAATGAGACTGATAGTGTTGAGAAACTTTTAAAATTTATTTATTCCACCGGACTGATAAATGATATTTTATAGCTCATTTCTTTCTTTTGTTTTTCTTACCACCATTATTTATTTATTTAATTTTGGTTGGCTATAATTAATTTTTTACAGCGGTAATGACCATAGCAGTCGATCCGCTTAATTTCAGCAAAAAAAAAAACCAATTTGTCATAATCGGCGAGAAACATTTCAAAATCCTATGCCCTTGTGCTTGAAATGTATCATTATAAAGTTTTGAAAATTCTCATTTGTTTTATTTTCATCGAAAATAAATGTAGACACCTATGAGTGATTTGTTTTGATTTATTTCAAGCTATTTATTTAACGTTTAAAAATTAATTTGCGGAACCAAATTACAACTAAATTTTAATGTATTTTACATAGTTTTATTCAGAAAAATGATATCTTTCGATTGATACCACAATCTCTATTGTTCGGTAGAACACCGAGCAACAGCACGCAAAAAACTGATTTCCCATGTCAATCTCCTATATACACCTTTGAGATAGACACACGATATCTGTTCTAATATTGCTATTAATATATTTAAAAATAATATTTTTTTATTATGCGGTCTCAACTGCTGAGGTTATATGCCGCCTCTGAACCTCGTTTTCAGTGGTGCGACAACAGCACGCTATATTCGCTGGTATTGGTTTTCACGAAGTGGCCACCTATCCAACCACTGACCGCGGGCAGCATCGTGTTATCGAATAATCCGGTTTTAACGCTACCTGCTAAGCCGTTGCCTGTGCTTTTAATATATTTTTCTTCTTGTCATTTTAACTTTACCACTGTAATTCACTCTCATTATTCTAGAAAGTGCCTTGACGGTTGCAAACTGCACTTCACTCGTAAAAATATAGCATTACTGAGATCTGAACAGCAGAAGGTTTCACCGGAAATGGGTAAAAAGCTTGATGATATAGTGTGTTTCAATTTCGAGGTTCACCACTGGGATAACAAGAACTATAAGAGGAGCAACTGCAGCCAAATTAGAGAAAAGTAGTCACATTAGTGAATATTTACTGATTTTGTTTTTATGAAAAAATTTATCACAAAAAAATTTTTGTACAAATGTACCTGTCAGTTTGCTCCAGCAAAGAGAATGAAAAATCCAAAAACTACAGCGAAATCTTAAATGGCGAAGTTAATTACATCGTAGACACAGGACACTTTATATCTTTTTTAAGGAAAGGAAAAAGTTTGCATTTAATTCAGTTAAAACGTTTTCTACCCGAAGTACCTGTCAAATCTGAAAAACCTAAGGATGTCCAGAAGTTACTGATTAGATTAAGCATTTCAGTAATGACTGGGCTCAAAACGATGAGCTAATTTACTATAAAGTGTTCACTTTTCTTAGAAATTATTTAATTAAAAAATTAAAACAAATAAGTATTTTTTAATTTCATGTTCTTCAAAAACTTGCACCCGAAAGAGTTATTGTAGAGATATGCGAGGAAGATTTAGAATAACCACCTGAAGAATCAGAGAAATAGAGGATTTTAATAATTCTTTTAGAATTTAATTTTTCTATTACTTTTGATAATTCAATATTTTTATGTATGTATCTCTTAAAATAATAATAATAAAAAAGATGTTAATAATTTCGAATATGGTTCCATATGTTTCCTAATCCACTATGTTTATTTCCACGAATATTCTTATTCATTGTTTTGCAACGAACTAGGCTTACCTAATTGTATTTTTCTAAAATAGCCTAATGTATTTTTCATTCCTTTAAAATTATAATAGCAGAAATCCGTTCTTGGTGAATTGCTCAAAATCTCTTAGCTTAGATATGGTAAATTTTGGAACTCTGTTCCTTTCAGAATTACACAAACTTTCCAAGATGACGCAAATACCGGGCTAAACATACTCGACACAAAAATGTTCCACGTAAAAATTCTAGTGTTCAAAATTCTGCATGTAAATTCATTTGCTAACTACAGAAATTAAATATGAAAATTAACCAAATTACTATTTTATAGTATTAGCCATGGAATAAAACAAAAACAAACAATTGTGCAATGTTTTGCTTGTCAAATATTTTGATATTTTTAAGGGTTTAGTTTGCTTTCTAAAATAAAATCAAAATATTTGATAGGAAAACATTACACATTTGATTGTCATTTTGTTTTATTCTATGGCGAACACTATTAATTATTAACAATTTTGTAAATTTTCCTACATATTTAATTCCTACACTTACAACCCACATTAAATTAATTTTGTTTACTTATTTACATACAGTATTTTATGCTCTACACCATTTATTTGAAGCATTTTTGTCGAGAATAACATGGGAAAGAATGCGCATAATATACAGGTACATGATGAGTTTTTTAAAGCAACAAATCATTTTTGCTGGCTACACAAAAAAAACCAAATAATTTATTTAGATTGTTGTAGCAGTAAACCAAAATAATATCATATTACTAATATAAATGTAAATATTATAATTGTAAATATCTGTATTGCTGTATTGTATATCTAAAATTTTTAGAGAAATAATAAATACACAGACTTATACAGCAAGGAGGTGTACGTAATTGTACGATTGGTAAAATTAAGTTATTAGTGGGATATGGCGGAGGAAATTAAAGTTCTATTTTATTAAACCGGAAGGGCTAGTTTTTGTATGGATAGTTCAACTAAGTGACATGTTCTCATACCTACAATTAAAATTGAGGTATAAATTAACATTTATGATGTGGAAAATAAAACTGCAGGCAGGCTGTTGAATAAAACAAGATATTGTTTTATTTTTATTATTATTATTATTTCGTATAGCAGTAGAAAATTTTTAATTGTTGATTGTTTTCGATCTAAAGGCGTTAATAGACAATCAATAAAACAAACAAAGATTTGTTTTATTAAACAGCTATATCAGGGCCGGATACGTGCTATTATATCGGCCCAGGCAAAAACGGAGGACCGGCCCAACTATATGTATATTTTTACCCAAATCAGCTACATTGCTGAATATTTGTCAAATACAAATTATTGTTATTGTTAAAATGAATTATAGAATTCCAGAAAAAATACACTCCCACAATTTCAATATTATTCCTATCTCATGCGCTGTAACATATAAGTTTAGTTTTGGTACGAAAAAAAAAAAAAATACGAATACTCTTCAATTTTGTAACAATCTACGGCTTCAAGATTGTGCGTATATTAGGGTGGATCGAAAAAGACTATATTTCCAAATCGTCAATAGCCCCCCATAGAATTTTAGATTGTTATAAAATAAGATTTCGGTACCTGGCACACACTTTTAGCCGTTTTTTAATAAAAAAAACATATTCCAATGCCGATTTCTAAAAGTAACTTATAATTATTAAGTCTAGAATCAGAAACAAGAAGGCGGCATCCCATAACAAAAAAATCTGTTGTGGGCAGCACAAAACCTCCTGCCAAAGATTTCTTATCGAACCAGGCGGGAACACGGACCATCACTACCAAAAGACGCTCATCCCTTCAAAAAATTATGACACAAGTCAAAATATGACGTTTTTCAACCGTTGTTTTATTTTTTCAAAAAACACAGGTTAGCAGGTCCGTGAAGTTAGAGGTACCACTTTTGAATATCGGTGTAAAAAATATGCTATAATTTTTTGCTAATTTATTGCTAATTTTTGCCGTATAACGCAAATTTATTGCTATTGTAGTAACAGAGTTAATTAATAACATGTAGTGGTACCTCCAACTTCACGCTGGCGGTACCACATCGCCAAAACAAAAAAACTATGGCACAATAATTTTTTGCTAATTTATTGCTAATTATTGCCGTATAACGCAAATTTATTGCTATTGTAGTAACAGAGTTAATTAATAATATGTAGTGGTACCTCCAACTTCACGCTGGCGGTACCACATCGCCAAAACAAAAAAACTATGGTACAGTAATTTTTTGCTAATTTATTGCTAATTATTGCCGTATAACGCAAATTTATTGCTATTGTAGTAACAGAGTTAATTAATAATATGTAGTGGTACCTCCAACTTCACGCTGGCGGTACCACATCGCCAAAACAAAAAAACTATGGCACAATAATTTTTTGCTAATTTATTGCTAATTATTGCCGTATACCGCAAATTTATTGCCATTGTTGTAACAGAGATAATTAATCATTTGTAGTGGTACCTCCAACTTCACGCTGGCGGTACCACATCGCCAAAACAAAAAAACTTTCTTTATATGTTTCTTGAATAGTATCAAACTTAAAATTATTTACCACACATTTATTAATAAGTTTTAATTTAAATATACCTTTAATTTTTTTATTATAGGTATTACCTACACAATTAATTTGAATTTGTTGTTCCTTGGGGCTTATTATAATAAATTCGTTTGTGTTTTGAATCTTTTCCCAAGTATTTTCTAATTCCAGAGTATGATATTTACAATTATCGTTCTTTTGAATATTTAAAATATTAACTATACATTTATTTAAACCAATATACTCAGTTTTACAATAATATATCTAATTAACTAAAATACAGTTATTTATTTTAACATTATTGTTATTATTATTTATATAATACATAGTTTGTTTTACATTCAATTGAAGAATTGTATTATTTTTTATAAAAGGTAGGGGTGTAAATTGATATAAATCATAGGATTGGTAAAAAAAAATGGGATATTAATAAGGTAGTGTATACTATTTTCATTTTAACCCGGAGGGATCGGCATAAAACGATAAAATGCACCGCAATTACGTTTACATAGGAACTCAAAATATGACCCGTTATAACTGATTCCACAAGGTTGGCACAGGGTTGTACGGGCCTATTCGCCGGTACGTGTAAGTATAAAAAAAACAAAAACAAGAAAATTATAATCTTTAAATAAGTATATTTCCTTATTCATACGATACAAGTAAATATTATATACAAACATAATCTAAACATATACGAGGGGGGGCCCAGAAATAACCTGAATTGTAAAGCTACGCATCGTGTAATTTTAGTACCAGGTTGCACCGCCAGAGGGCTGTTGTGGGACATCTTCTGAGTCATCCTGCCAGGCGGCGTAACCCGACAGTGACTAGTTTGGTTTCTCTTTCTCTTGCAGTTTTGTTAGTGTACGTAGAGTGCAGACGTCATACGAGAAAATGGCTACTTCAATGAAGAACGTGCGGCTTCTTGATTTTGACCCGTAGTATCTGCTTCGGAATTGCACTTAGATAACAAAATTTCGTCCAATTCACGAATATGGTTGTCACATGATTTTTATTTTTTAAGTATATTTGTCCTTACTATCACGGGAGTAGGTACAAATGGCTGTACATAATAATGTGCCCTTTATATACGGGAAATATATGTTATTATAACACGATATTTAATCTTATTATTGAACAATAAGTAACATAACTGATAATTGGTTATTTTAATCCGGATTAGTAATTTATAAATTTGCCAACATAGGAAAAAAGTAAGAGTAATTTTTGGCTGAATATGACCCTTGAAAATCTACCTGTTGTGACCATCGTTAAGCGATTTGCGAGTTGTATGGGACAGGGACGTTTAATCGTTTTATGCCCATCTCTCCAGTTTAAAATGAAAATAGTCTGTTCATTGTCGTGTTGACAGTAAGTTTCTATAATTTCGTATAATTGCCAAATGTCTTTGTTTTGTGTAATTTTTTTAATATTATTCGGGTCAATAATACTTGAGTGTAATTTTATCAAGTTACAAAAGGTTAAACTAATTTCTATTTGTTTAGTAAGATCATTTAAACAATAAATAATAATTTTTGAAATTTATTTTCAACGTCAATTTTTCCTACCCATCTGATATCTTTCTCTAAGGTTTCTTGAATTTTGTCTAATTGCGTTTTTAGTCTGTTTTCATTAATTATAATATTTTTGATTTGATTATTGAATTTATCAAACATTTCTTTACAAAATTTTAAATTTTGATTAGTTTGATCCCGTAATAATTTTTCATTATTTTTTATTTCTTCAAGAATTTTGTCATAGCGTTCCCCATCGTAAGCGTCTAAATTTCCTAAATTGATTTAATAATATTTCCTACTCCGTTTATTAAACCGCGTTTTGAAATTTTATGAAATAATTTATTGATTTCATTTTCTTAATCATTAAAATTATATATTAAGATATTAATGTAATCTTGAAATATTTCTTTTGAATCTTTAATTTGGAATAAAATGATTTCTTTCAATGTTTTTATTTTTATAAATTCATTATGAATCGGGGTAGTATTATAAAAGTAAATTATTTGTTCCGAAGTTTTTATCAATGTTTTTGCCTAGTTTAAATAAATGAAATCCATTATCATTTGAGATGTCCGTAAGTTGAGCAGTAGGTACATCTGATATAACAGTTTATTGTATTGTTAATTATATTTATTCGGACATGTTTTTCGCCTATTTGATCTCTTATTTTTACTTTCCCGAGTATAGGGTTATAATGCTGAACTCAATACTTTCTAAATAAGGTTTTTTTAAATTTTTTTATTAATCTTGGATTTTCTTTAACATAAATAATATCTTTTATTTGTAAGAAATTATCATTTTCTTTATAACGTTTTTGTTTCTCAATTTTTATTTTATCATTTGTAATTTTGAATAATTCTTCCTGTTCTATTTGATATTTTTGTATAATTTCTTCATTGATAAGTGGGATTGTAATTTAATGGAATTTGATTATTTTTACCAAATAGTATTTCATTTGGGGTTAATTTTGTTATAGTATGCTAAGTCTAGTTTTTCTAGGAATGTTTTATTCTTGAAGCGATTGTTATTTTCAAGGAATCTAAGATGTTCTATAAGCGTTGAATGAAATCTTTCAACAGCGTTGCTTTTGGGATTGTTTATGCAAATTATATGACTTTCTATATTCCTGAGTTAGAATAAATCTTGTAAAACACTACTTTTAAATTCATACCCTGCGTCCATAATTATTTTATTTGGTATAGTATAAATTTGGAAATAATTTATTAATTTCTGTAATATATTATTAGAACTTTTATTTTCTAACGGATAAACTTGGCCATGTTTAGAGAATTGATCAAAAATTGTAAGAAAATTATTTTTATTTAAACAAAGTACGTCAATATTTACTATATTTAATGGTTTTAAAGGTGTGGGTATTGCCGGAATTGGTTTCTATTATATTTGTTTAATTTACAAAGTTCACATCTATTTATATATTCAGTGATATTACTAATCATTTTAGGCCAAAAATATTTTTCTTTTAAAGCATTGAGTGTTGCGATTATTCCTCTACGGTTAGTTAAGCCTATATGGAAGTCGCGGATTATTTCTAGTTGTTCCTCTTCATTTTCTACGTCTACGACTATTTTATTACAAGCGATTATATTAATGGTATTAAATTCAAAGTTTTCTTTTATAATTTTTGAGAATTTTAAGTCTAGGTCCTTTTCATTAAAAATTGCTAGGTTTTTTTTTTATTATATATTGAGAGAAGAAGAAAGTTTAATATTTCATCTTCAAGATTTTGTTTATTTAATTTACAGTAAATTCGTTGTTTTTTATTCTCAAATAATTTTGTTATTTCTATTTCTGTTTCAAAATTAGGAATTTCAAATATTAATTGATAATCGGCTATATTTATTCTATCTTCTATATATTTTATTCCGTTTACTAAATTTTCTGGATCTGAGTGGACCGTAATTTTGATTTATTTATTTGTATATTTGTGTCTTCAAATATTTTTAATATTTTTTTCGATACTTGATTCCATTTTAATTTATCTCTGCCACATCCTAAGAGTGCTATATAAATTTCAAAAATTTCATTAAGAGTGAGATAATCTTGGAGTTCCTTTAATGGTTTCTCAAAGTCTTTAATTGATGGTTTCTCATAAAAAGTTTTTTTTATAATTAAGTGGATAATTCTTTTATTATTACAATTTTGAATAATAATATGTTTGTTTATTACATTTATATTTTTACAAATATTTCTACTATGAAATTTTCTATTAACTTTTTCTGCTAATCCTTGACTCATTTCTAAATCTTCTTAAATACAATGAGCGAATATTTTGGTTTCTGTTACGTCACCGATTTTATTGTGAATTTGTGTTTTGTCACGTTGGCGAGAAAGATTATCTTCTATTACATTCATTTTGCCTTGTAAATATTCTATATCAAAATTATACTCATTTAATTCTATTTTCCAACGCATGTGTTTCTGGTTAGGTTACTAAGTTGTTTAACAATAAATGATCCTCTCACTGATAAGGGTAAGGGAGTTATAAAATATGAAACTACTAATTTTAGATTTTCTCTTATTATTGCATATTTTAGTAATTGAATATATTCTTTTAATAACATTTTAGATTTATATTGTGAGAATTTTTAGAGATGACTTCTAAGGTTTCATATGTACTAGATCCATTTTTTATTTGCAAAATTTCTAATAAAATTGTTTCGGCTGTGCTTTTATCACAGAAATTTGTAGTAAAATAAATCTGTCCAATTTGTGAATTTATTTTCAGAAAGTAATTCGGCAGCTCTACCTGTTATGCCTATAGCACACTGATCGATGAGCATCAATGAGCCCTTTGATAAAACTACAGAACGAACCCACCTTTCAAGATTTTTAATGTCTTCAATGACGAAGACAGGGAATTTCTCTGTGACAAAAAATGTTAACATGAAATGAGACACAAAGATACGTCTGAACTGAGACCCGTTTGTTTCCTCGATGCTCATCGACGAAAAATAGAGGAACCTCTATTTTTCGTCAATGACGAGTTCGTTCTATTGTTTCATCAATGAGCATCGATGCTCACCGACGCTCATCGGTCAGTGTGCCATAGGCATTAGTTTAGTTTTTATAAGTCCAAAAAGATGTTTTCTGAATGGGATTTAGTACAGTGGTTTGTAGCTTAATAAATAATTTCGTTAGAATAATTTGAAAAAAATTTATTTTATTTTCACTACAAGGTTACATGTGTTGAGAAGAGAGAATACAGGAAGAATGAACACCTTACCTTAGTTACAAGGGGTTTTATTATATATAAGTTACATCGCCCCACGGTGCAACACGACACCCTTTTTGAAGACTTAGATTAGGTTGTAGTATATTTCATGTTGTAGTTAGTCTTAGTTGGATTGTTAAGCTGGAAACATCTGAATTCTAAATTGTAGTATACTAGTTAAATACACAGCGACTATAAATAAAACTAAAAAAAATATATATATATAACAACTTTGGGGGCTATGACTTGACGGCTGGTAACCGCATTTTATAAGCAAAAATATATCACTTACCGAGATCTGCGTAAATAGAGTGTCACATCCATAAAGCGTGATGATATATTATTATATTTTTTTATATTATATAAATATATTACATAATCTTGATTCATAATAAAACAATGTAGCTACCATACCAATATTTATCTTACGTATAGTGACAGCAATTTATATAACTTACTATAACAATACGTGTACGAGTATATTTATTTCTTAGCAATAATATATATTTATTATTAAATATTTTGCTTGAAATATAAATATTAGTTGTTGATATGAATAAATAGTATTTTGAAAAAAAAATATTATAAATCAAATTATTAAGAACACTTATTTTTTAACAGCCTGTATTTATAATTGTTTATTAAAATTTATGATTAATATTTTTCAAGTGTTAACATAAAAAACTAAAACTTGTATAAATAATATCTTTATTTTGTAATAGAAAAATTAATAGCTATTATATTTATAAACTGTAGAAAATATCAACAAATCCAAAAAATATAATTCATTTGTACATACATAAAATATATATTTCGTACGAAATAAAATAATTAAATAGAAAATATAATAATACACAGGTTAATGCAGCTCTTTGGGGAAACATTTACAACTTTATGTTCTAAATCATTGAAGAGTTGCCATGACCAATTATTTCTTCTAGCATAAGTTATAAAATGTCCCAATGCATCATTTATAGCTGGTGGTTTAAATTCAATTGCAGCCCTTAAATGAAACGATTTATTCCCAAGATGTAGTACTTTAGGGATTTCGTCTAAGGAAACGAAATAAGTACTTGATGATATGAAATAATCTACAAAAATACTGTCATAATAATGAGTAGTTCTCTGAAGTAGTCCATTGCAATTTGAAAATTGACAGTTTAGATTCGATGAAATTATCCTATTTTCTAATATTGCCTTTTCTAAATTCTCTATGCCAGTATCTAAAATATGTGTATTGGTAGGAATTGTGGCAAATGCTACTTCAGAATTGAAACTGCAATTTTCGCATGTAGTTTTCTCAATATAGGACTTTAAGTTTAATTTGATCACCATGTTTGTAATTGTTGTTTCACAATTAACACGAATGATTGTGTTTCCTGAATCACTATGATCAAATATATCAAATAATACGTCTCTTCGTAAATTGTATATTTCTTTATTAGATAATTTATTGCTCATTTTTATAGCCAAATTTATTATAGGTAAATGAGAATCTTGTTCAACAGATTCCCTAAATTTCTTACTATCGCAGTAAGTTGTTGCCAAGGCGTGAGTAATGCTATCAAAAGCACATGTGTTTGCCAAACTTATTACTCTTGATTGCTGACGAGTTACAGGAGTAGTTATATTACCACCATTTTTTAATAAAGTAACTTTTACTGGTTTACGTTCAGGAGAAGAACCTTTGGTTGCCCATTCGGCTTGAGGATTTAGATATAAGCTTTGTTTATTTTTCTTAGTTTTCCGTTTCCATATATCTAAATAATTCATTTCAGTTTGGTTGGGATTGGAATCAACAAAGTTCTAAAAATATCAATGATAAAATTTAAAAAAAGCATTATATCCACGTCAAAAAATATAGTTTTTAACCAATGGCATAATACACGAGTAGGTAATCTAACAGAGTTTAAATCATATTTTAGTTCCAGTGTAGAGTTTTAAATTAGATATTCAGTTAGATTATAGCATGATAAATCGGTACTTTTATTTCGGATTATAAATAAAATTAGCTTTACAACAAAACCACAATATAATTTTGTTAATATTAATTTACACTAATCATTTGAAAGTGATTGCTAATAAAAAGTCATTAAAAATAAACGTAATACTACTGGTTCCGGAATATCGCGAATCACCTGTACGTATAAATTATATACATATTTCATATTCTATATTTTAATTAGTTTTTTTAAGTAGATGTTATTCGTACTTATAACATCATTTCATACCTTTTGAATAACTGCATCATTATTTTCAACATTTGTTAACCGTGTTTGATTCTAAAATAAACAAGAGAAAAATAAATTAGTTACGTACAACAAATAAATCATAATTAGGTATATTTGTATACCTTTTGGTCAGTCGCATCTTCATTATCTTCTTTATTTTCTACATTTTTAAACTGTGACTGAATCTAAAATATACAAAGAAATTAAAAAACTAAATAAACAATAAAATAACAGGTACCTACCTTATGCTCAGTTACATATTCAGGATCATCATTTTTTTCAACATTTTTATACCCTTGTTGACTCTAAAATTTACAAAGGTATTATAAATACATATTGTAGGCATTACAGTAGGATTTATTGAGCTATGATAATTATATTTCAATTAAAATATATTAATCTTATTAATTAGTCTCTTAGGATTTTTATTATCATATGTAATAGAACCGATTTGTTATGACATCACTCTGGTTTCAAAAAAGAAAATGGGCACTCGTTGCTAATGCGGTTGCTATGCTAGTCGATGAAACAGACAGGTTTATCGTTTGCTGTTTAACAATAATAAGTATTAGAAACAATTAATAACACTTAAATTTATAATACATTATTTTTATACATCAAACCTAACTGTTTTCTCGACTAGCATAACAACTACCATATCAACCCAGTGTCCCCAACGTAGTCACACTAAACGGATCTGTAACAAGCTAAAGCATAATGAGATTTAGAACTTTTTTTTTAATTATTATCATCACGCAACATTGTGTTTTGCTTATATAAAAACTTTGCAACTAATGATTTGAATGGTTTATTGATTTTCATCTGAACTGACATATTGCTTATTAAACTTTTGTGTAGTTCATATCTTTTTACTTTCTTATACAAAGTATAGAAGTATTGGAATGACGAAAAAAATCATTGACGAGATTTTTGCGTAAATACATATTTTGACGTCCACTGAGTCTGTTAAAACCAATTTCTCAATGATGTCTGTGTGTGAGGATGGATGGATGTCCGTGTGCGCAATATCTCATAAACGAGACAAGATATGTAAACAAAACTTAGAATTTCATGAAAATATGAAGAGCTGAGTTGATTTTGAATGAAATTTAAAAACCAGAAGAGGCAGTTTACTACACACAAAACAATAAATTCCATTTTTTTAAAAAATAGAATCAGCTGTGAGAAAAAAATTCATATGAAAGATGTTAGCAAAAATGTTAAAATGTTATTTGCACTTTCCTTGTACATGCATTAAATGTTTCAGTTTTTGTTCCCATTGTAACTAAGATTATTGAAATATATTCTTAAATATATAGAGTGTTCATTTTAAGTGGTACACTATTGCTATTTCGAGAACTATAAGAGCAACGATGTCGGTTAAATTAGTAAACAATTTCTATTTTATAAGACAATTAAAATGAGCGAAACAAGAATTTTTTTAGACCACTGGTTCTCAAAATGTGGGGTGCAACTTTCTTATTTTAAATGGCAACCTTTTTTTTATTTGCTCATTCGATTCAGAATTTTTTTCTGAATTCAACGATATTCACATCTAATAACCTAATATTATAAAATATTAGAGAAAATGCAAAATTAAAAATGTACAATTTTTATTTAAATATACCTATACAAAGATTACCTTGGAAGAAAACAAATAAATCAAACAATTGTTAATATTAGGTTTTTGAAGTGTACTTCTGTATTTCTGGATTGTAACAACGAAATGAATAATTATTCCCATAATGAGAAGGTAGACATGTATGAAGTATACATTTTATGGAGAAAAAATTCTAATGCAGCTACTCTATTCTATTCTATACAGAACATTTTAGATGATTTACCAATGGACCTTCTAAGAGATATTCACTTTCGACAAGACGGAGTACCTGCACACAATTCAGGTTACGGAATATCTCAACGAAATGTTTTCTGACAAATGGATAGGTGCTAACGGTCCTATTTCGTGGCCTGCTAGATTTCCTGATTTAAGCCCATAAAATTTTTACTTATGGGGATATTTAAAGTATAAAATGAATGATACCGTTTACAATAATTAAAAAGAATTAAAAAATAATATTGAATTTGTTCTTAATAATGTTGACGGAAGAACACTGCGATTAGTAAGAAATAGTTTTTCAAAAACAATAGAACTTTGTATTCATGACAATCGTGGGAATTATTAACAATTTTTATAAATTATTTGTCTTCATATTGTATCTTGTTTATTAACTAATAATTATTCACAAATTAAAGAATATTATTAGAGATTTTGCAATTATTTCTGCATTTGATTTATTTGTTTTTTTCCATGGCAATATTTAAATAAAAATTATACATTTTTAATTTTGTATTTTTCTTAAATATTTTATAATATTAGGTTATAACATGTGGATATCGTTGAATTAAAAAAAAATACTGAATCGAATAAGCAAATAAAGAAATAAGTTTCCATTTAAAAGAAGAAAGTAAGCAATAACGTACTATTAATTATGTTTTGTTTTTAATTATTTTTCTAATTAAAAATTTAAGTAAAAGCAGAAAGGAAAGTCGTACAAACATAGATTTAACTATGAATACTTTTGGGAATATGTATTTTTAGATCGTCATATTTTGTACAATACTTGAGAAAAAAAATTTGACATATAGTAATTTTAAACTGAAAACTTTATATTTGTGTTAAGAGAACATAATATATGTTTTTGTATATTCACTAAATATATAAAACCTGGACATGTAAAAAACGTGTGGATAAATATTCTTCAAATTTACACAATATATGAAAAATAATAATAGTAATAAATTATTGCTATTAATATTTAAAACGAGTACTGTGCGGTACAGCACTGAAATCGATCAGAAAATGGTAAATAATTTTTTGTTAATACAGATATGCGTAACATTGAATAATTTTAATGCGAAATTTACTACAAATTTATCTACTATTGGACAATATTTTTTCCATTTCAATATTTTGCTTCATATTCTAATTTTTTTTCTAGTTCTCATAGTACCATGCACATCTTCACGTAATAAAGTAATGTTTAAGTTTACTCTTGCTCGAAGAAATTATGAAATGAAATCTCCAATCCGTCAATTATGTGCTATTTTCAATGATGCAACTGCTAAAATTGATATAGATATATTTGCAGACTCTTTTTCTAAATTTATACGTTTGTTAGTTAATATTTTATACCAGCTGTATCTAACTTGTAATTTAATATTGTATTGCAATAATTTTGTTTTGATATTGTAATTCATTTAGTTACGTTTTGTAAAAGTTTTTTTTTTTTCATTGTTGTAATTTTAGTATATATTTGTTATATTACGTACTTTTTAATGTCTTATTTGTGTCTACACAATAAATTCATAACTTCATCCAGAGTAAGGTAAAATAATAAATTATTTATCTTTATTACACACCAAAGCGAATTTCGAAATAGCTACAATAATAAATTATTAATTTTATATATTACAACAATAGAAATAAATTTTTGCAATCCCGCAATTATTACCGATAAATTAGCAGTAAATTACATTGTAATATTTTTTTGTGATGTGGAACCGCCAGCGTAAACTTAGAAGTATCTCTACAAATTATTAATAATCTGTTAAAACAATAGCAATAAATTTTAAACATACGGCAATAATTAGCAATAAAATAGCACTAAATTCCTGAGTAACAGTTTCTTTGTTTTGGCGATGTGGTACCGCCAGCGTGAACTTGGAGGTACCACTACAAAAGATTAATTATCTCTGTTACAACAATGGCAATAAATTTGCGGTATACGGCAATAATTAGCAATAAATTAGCAAAAAATTATTGTGCCATAGTTTTTTTGTTTTGGCGATGTGGTACCGCCAGCGTGAAGTTGGAGGTACCACTACATATTATTAATTAACTCTGTTACTACAATAGCAATAAATTTGCGTTATACGGCAATAATTAGCAATAAATTAGCAAAAAATTACTGTACCATAGTTTTTTTGTTTTGGCGATGTGGTACCGCCAGCGTGAAGTTGGAGGTACCACTACATGTTATTAATTAACTCTGTTACTACAATAGCAATAAATTTGCGTTATACGGCAATAATTAGCAATAAATTAGCAAAAAATTACTGTACCATAGTTTTTTTGTTTTGGCGATGTGGTACCGCCAGCGTGAAGTTGGAGGTACCACTACATTTTATTAATTATCTCTGTTACTACAATAGCAATAAATTTGCGTTATACGGCAATAATTAGCAATAAATTAGCAAAAAATTATTGTGCCATAGTTTTTTTGTTTTGGCGATGTGGTACCGCCAGCGTGAAGTTGGAGGTACCACTTCATGTTATTAATTAACTCTGTTACTACAATAGCAATAAATTTGCGTTATACGGCAAAAATTAGCAATAAATTAGCAAAAAATTATAGCATATTTTTTACACCGATATTCAAAAGTGGTACCTCTAACTTCACGGACCTCAGGTTAGCAGATTTGAACGAAAGTATCAAAATATAATTTTTCTTTAACTTGTAATTCGTAAATGGTGACGAAAATGTTCAAACAATTAATGTAAATAATAATATTTGAAACTTTATTCTAATAACAAAATTTTCATTAAACCATAATTTACTGAGATATTTGAAAATAACTTGACAGGGCTTCAAGTAAACTACCACTTCCGATTATTGGATTATCACCAAAAACTAATCAGCTCTTCCAAAGGGCATGCAATTGATATACAGGGTGAGTCATCGAAATGCCCGTCTTCGATATCTCCCTTGTCGTTAGAAATACAGCATATATTTATTAACAAAATTTATTCGACTACTAAAGGAGCATAACGTAAAATTATTTTCACATATACAGGATGTAACGTAACGGCTAGACGAGAATTGTTTGTCTTTTTTTAAAAATGAACACCCTATATATTTTTATATATTTTGAATTGTATTTCATTCACCTATACAGACATATGAATTTTGTTTTAGTTTTCCGCGGCGTTGTCAAGTTTTTCCGTTTTTTCTCTAAAAAAGGCCGAATACACGCATTGCTTTGTGAAGGCGTACTGAAGTTATTTTAATAGTAAAATTTAAGAATTTTTTTTTTCTGCGCAACTGTAACTATACTCTATGTTTTGACATACTTTCTTTTAAATGTAATTATACAGGGTGTTCAATAAAGCGAATTAAACTTACTCCAATTCAAATGATTATAACTCGCCATTTTCAAATGGAACACCCTATATTTTATTATTCTGTTGTATGCCATTTTGTATTACCTTCAATTATTATTAAGGGTATCCTATGTCTAAAACTAATAATTTCGGAGTTTTTTGCCATTTTTCACTAAATTAATTTAATGAATTAAAAATTAAATCTAGTATACCATGGAAATTATTTCCAATATAATTGCCATTCTTATGCAAACATATTTGCAGACAGTTTTTAAATGAGTAATTTACTCTTCGCAGCATATTTGCGTTGACAGTTCAAAAGAGTTACGAATTGGCTCCATCATATCTTCTCGTGTAGTTGGTGCTGTCTGATAAACCGATAAACAAAAAATAATGTAAGTTTGTAAGATCCGAAAATCTTGGGGGCCAATTACTAATCCATCTTTTAAGAAATTCTTCATTTAAATAATGCCTAACCTGAAGACTGTTGTGAGCTGGTGCACCATCGTGTTGAAACCACAATCTCCGGATAATATTGAGAGGTTTTTTCTAAATCGTTTAGAGGATGAGTTTGTAAAAATTAACAATAATTTTGTCCGTTAATACTCGTATTATTATCAAAAAAGTATGATGCAAATTTGTAACTGATTTGGAATTGTCGACGCAAGCGAAGAGTAAATTACTCATTTATAAACCGTCTGCAAATATGTTTCCGTAAGAATTGCGGTTATATTGAAAATATTTTGTAAATTAAAACAAAACAATAAATTAAAAAAAAACCATATCCATGGTATACTAAATTTAATTTTTAATTGAATAAATTAATTTAGTGAAAAATGGTAAAAATCTCCGAAATTATTAGTTTTAGGCATAGGACACCCTTAATAATAATTGAAGGTAATACAAAATGGTACACAACAGAATAATAAAATATAGGCTGTTCCATTTGAAAATTGTGAGTTATAATCATTTGAAGTATATGTGAAAATAATTTTACGTTATGCTCCTTTAGTAGTCGAATAAATTTTGTTATTAAATATATACCGTATTTCTAACGACAAGGGAGATATCGAAGACGGGCATTTCGATGACTCACCCTGTATACAAAATATCAAAATTTTCAATATATGTGAAACCGTAATTCCAGAGATGCACACAGACTGACAGACAGACGCACACACAGACATCATCGCGAAACTATTAAACTATTCTAGGGACCCTTAAACGTGCTCATCCACTGAAAACTCACTACCCAATTTTTTTGCATGATTCCTACACCTCCCTTTACCCCTTACAGGATGTGCCGGGAGGTACAAATGACGAAAATCGCAAAAACGTGAATTTTGGCCGTTGTCGGAGCTCTATACGTTGAACATTCGCAATAGTATACGCAAATAAACTTGATAGTCGATAAGAGTAACTCAAAACGCGTCTACACATAACATTATAAACATGATTTAAGCATAACTACACTTTTTACAAAAGAAAATGTAAGAAAAAAAGTAAATTTTTGACCTGTGTGACAAGTACCGAAATTTTCTTATTTTATGAAAATCTATAATTCTAGTGGGGGGGCATCGACAATTTGGAAAAATAGTCATTTTTCGATCCAGCTTAGCGTACATGCATCAAATTTGGCATTTTTGCAAAAATGGGTTGTCCACAGGTCGCTTACTTATTTTTGTATTAAAATTGTTGTCAAAAATAGATACATTTTTCATGGACAAAAAATGAATCATTGGGAGTCAGCGCACTCTTTTCGTCCTTTATGAACATAATAGTTTTAAAAATGTATAAAATATTAACTAACACATAGTCAAGACAAAAAAAAAAACCAGACCAAGAGTGGTTTTGAGGCTTCCGGCAACTAGTATTGCATAAAATTAAATAAGATAGTTGCATATAACATGTATGCGGTATAAGATAGTTACAAACAATGCGTAGCGCATCACAAAATAATAAAAAGAACACATATGTACACCATTTTGAGTTATTATGCAATCCAATATCTTAGACTGATTTTTACTCAGCCCTTGAGCCTCGGCCACCATCGGCCGGCCCGATGTTGGCCTCAGGACCAGCGGCCCACCGGGAAATTGCCTGGATGCCCGATGGGCGTATCCAGGCCTGAGCTATATGAAGTATAATTTTCAATATTAAAAATGTAATTGTTTTTTTAACTTTGTGACTTTCATTTTAAGTATAGGTATATGAACAGGTTACATCATTGATATGTAAATATATCGTGGCTATCCATAAAAAAACCCCTTTCCATTTAAAAATATTACTTTAATTCCCCCACCACATCCCTCTAATAATTTTATTTTACTAATCATGTAATTATGTTCCCCTCATTGCTGTGTAAGTCTGTGTATTTATGTTTCTCTAAAGTTGTGAGTTAGCCAGCAAAATTGGTTGCTTTAGAAAACTCAGCCTGTATATATCACTACGGTGTTATGCATCGGATCTTCATAATAGCAATTTTAATTCAATTTCGTCAGGATATAAAAGGAATTTTGACGAAATAAAAATAACCATTCATAGATACATTTAAAGAAATGATTTTATGGATGGTAAACGCTCTTCACGTAGTTCACTGTCGTTGCTTTTCAGATAAATTAGTTAATAATGAAATAACATGAATTTTGCACTTACTTATTAAATTACTCAGATAAAAATAAATAAATTTTAAATATTATAGAAAACTTTAAACAAATATTATTTATTTATAGCCGCTATTTCCAATCTCAGATAAACTTGAGAATAAATTTCTGAGTGGAATAAATAAAAAATATCGCATGAAAAGATGACAGAATAATAATCATATTTGAGATATGAATTTGATTCGATATTTGGTGTATATTCCAATTATAAATTAATTCTCTAGTTTATCTGAGATTGGTAATATCGGCCTTAAATAAATAAATTTTAGTTCCAGTAAGCTCAAATATACTTAAGTTACAATAGTTTAATAATAATAACATATTCGCTAATTATTCGCTACTGGACATTCAAGTAGGAACATACAACGGGGTAATGGGTTGCATCAAATCAAAAAGTCGAATTTAATGTAATTTTTTTTATCACAGAACCACAAAAGATATTTGTAAAAAAAAAAACTTAACAGTTAAGCACATCCAGCAAGTTAGTACATCGGAGTATCTACAACATTCTAATACAGATTTCAAATTAAATTCTTTAGCTATTAATTATTTATTTACACGCTAGTTGTTCTTTCGAGTTTAAGTTTGAAAGTTCTGCCTTTATCATACAAAGCACGTTCTCTCAGAAGTAAAGGAAAAATTGGACTGTTTCTGTCACATAAGGATATCTCAGGGATCACCGTAAACTTCTAAATATCTAAGTGAATACAAATAAATAAAGGTCTGGAATTTTATAATTTTCTGGAGACTGCATCGGAATGTGAACTTTAATATACTGAGTTTGACTTTAACAACGTTGTGGCTTCTAACAATTGAATATTTTTGGGAACAGGGCCTGGCAGCTATTAAACGCACAAGTAAAATATGTCGCTTACCCAGATTTAAAAATATGTTGTGGGCAGCACAATACCTCCTGCTATAGATTTCTTATCGAACAATGCAGAAATACGGACTACTATTACAAGAAATGCAAAGAAAGTTTCAGAAACTAAACCTGCACCAAGTAAGTTTAAATCCATTTCAGTCATGAGATAGACGTAGAATAAAATTTATGATTTTCAGCTATTTAATACCGTGGTAAACAAAGCATAAAATTGAAGCAGTTCGCGTTCCTTTTTGGAAACTGACAATTCCGTAGCAGTCCACTCTTTCCAGTAATGTAGAAACTGGTTGTTCGACACATTCCAGAAGTTCCAGCTCTTACAGGTACGTTTGAATTGAAATGCTAGGCGAGTGCCTTCCAGAAAAATCTGGGCCCATAACTTGACAGAATGCGCCTTTGTGGAGATCGAGATTGAACGAGTTAAATAAATAAAAAAAACGTAATTAGCACTTGGTAAAATAAAGATTCCATTCTAGTACGATAATTACAATAATGACATTCATAAAAAACATTGAGTATTTATTATATTAAAACATTAAAGCATCGACACTAGGTGACAGTGATGTAATTGAACCTTAAACAAGTATGATACGTGATATCTGTCTATGTCATAAAGTTTTAAATAATTATTAAATTGATTAATTTATTTATCAGTAATCATGGATCTCAGAAAAATTCCTTGAATAAAATGGTATTTTGCAAGAATTTCGTTCCATCAAGTGAAAGATTTATTTACTGCATTGTATCAGAAGTGCCCTATTCCTATACGAAATAGGAAGTGTTATTGTTATTAAAGTAAAAAACGAAAATGAAGAAAATTGCCTGAATGATAAACTAAATGTACTTTTATGCAAAAAAACAAAATCCAAACAAACGTGTACGTAAATTTGAAGCTGATATAAATGTATATAACTGCTAATAGTATAAATAAAATTACGTATTACTACAGCTAAATACATACATATATATTTATTTTATGAGGATGAGGCGAACTAACTACTGTGGTCATATGCCGCCTCATGAGTGGATGATTATGAAATTATGTGAACAACACAAACGTCCATGCTCTTCAGTGGGATTCGAACTCACGACCCCTGGCGTGTCAGTGATAAATAACTTAAAAGGCCAGTAATTATTAAAACTTTACGTTAACTGTCAAATTCAAACAATACGAAAACTCTTCAAATTATTATGATTTGTTTTCCATGGCATTCTGTAAATAGCAGAATCCTTTTTTATTTTACATCTATCTCATGACAAAAATGTACTACATCAATAAATTTAAGCTTATTCGGAGCAGTTTTTATTTCTCAGCATTATTTGTATTTACGCTTTTGTTCTAAAATTCATAGGGAACGAACTGTCGTCTACTGAAAATTTGAACATTGTATTTCCTATGTCCTATAAAAAAGTAGATACTCGGTATAGGTATATAAAATTGTATAAATATAAATAAAACATTATTTTTAAGTAATTTAAATAAAACGAGCTGCAATTTTTTTATATTTGATTCGCCACGCACACAAAAAAAAGAAAATTTTTAAAATTTTTTGCGTACTCTTGGGGATACGCGTCCCACACTTTGGGAAACACTTCTCTATATAACCCCCTACCCCCGCCCTGATATCAATGCTGGCTACTTTCAGGCTTCTTTGGGATTGTAATATTGTTTTACATAATATTCCTTTTTGACGTAGTGCTATCCGGTGGGAACAACATGACAGCACATGTATGCAGCGGAAGCCAGATAAAAGGTGAAAAATACGGTACCTACCTACTGCCTTTTATTCTCCTTGACATGTGTAATTGATAGTATATTTCACACTTGTTTCTCTTTTTAGTCGCACAATTTTACAATTAGTTAGTAATGTTTGAGCTGTTCATATATCATATCTTGATTCTATTCGAATAAAAAGTGTTTTTTGAAATAATATAAATTATTTAAATTATATCTTTATTTATAAATTAAATATTTCCTACAATTTTCTAACAAATATTGACCACAATTTGCTCGTAAGCTTAAGTTTTTCAATCACGTATAGGCTTCATGGATTACGATACTATAATACATCAAAGGGAAAACTTGTCTTACGCAGCTAGCTTCATTTGGATTTGTGTTTATTTGATGTTTTTGTATTTCAAGTATACGGATAAAACCCAACACTACTTAGGTGGCAACAAATTTATCTCTTTCGAGATGTTGTAACTTCCATCGTTAATAATTTAAAAATATATTCGCTTTTTTTTAATGTTTTATTGAAACTGCCATAAATAGCAACAGCCCTGGTTGCCACAGCTGAGTTAATTCACCAATTGGGTTTCAATTGCATATGCGTCGTAGTTTCTAAGCATTTCATCGAAACCGTACATTCAAATCTCTTAATGTCATAAAACTGGAAGATGGAGACGATCGGATTTACTTTCTTTCATATGAAAATCACAGTCGTAAAGACATTTATGGATTTCATTCTCGGAAACCAATAGATAATGAACAGAATAGTTATTTTCCTGTACATGATGTTCAAATAAAAAATAATTATAAGTATATAAAATTATTCAATTTTTTGTTTCAGAATAGTGATAGATGTTACGAGGCAACAAAAACATTCACCAGGTAACTATCAACATCAAGAATTACATACTCGTATTTCTTCAAACTTATGTTCATTGAAATTCGTTCAAACTTACATGCTCAACACCCAAACTATCACGTTTACTCCTAATAACCCAATGTACTATTATTCAAACAGGTTAAAGAACCGAAAAGAGTTTGTGGCCCATGTACGCAACACTACTTTATTATATTAGGGATTATGATATTCATTATTCACGAAGATGAAGTTTGCGTCACGAACCGACACGTTTTGAAGCACAATTTTATTTAATAAAACGAAGTTTGAGTTTATTATAGTTACCTGAGCACAATTATAACACCCTTCAAGCGGATTATTTTCGAACACAAATAGGAATAATAAAAAACATAATAATGAGATAAAAAATGACCGAAATTGTAGTTAAACACCGCGAAAAATCGATAAATAAAGCATACTGTGCAATAAATGTGTGTAATAATAAATCCCGTAAAAACTGGACATTACATTCCATTATTTTAAGCAGCTGGATAAACGTGTTATTTATAAAGTAAACCAATTAGGAGTGCGAAAAATCCTTGAAAAAACTAACAAAAGTAAACAACATGAATGCGTTTACAATAAATAATATGCTGTGTATATTTTGTACCAGACGGTTATGTACATCTAAGTAAGTAAAATTTTAGGTTATAATATGAATTTGCTCAGAAATCTCTTCACTTTATATTTAATTAAGTTCATTAATTAAATTAAATCTGTATTCAAATTTAATGTTCCTTATATTTGTTAATTTTTAATTATTTGTTTATTTAGTTGATTTAGATCAAGAAACGTGCAACTAACCTATAACAGTACAACAACGTAGCAATGCAGTTTTTGAATTTTTCACCCAAAATCAGCCATGCAGGAACAAACAACACTCATCACTTGTTCATCTCCTGCAATTATCCTATTAATTTGATGGGGATCACCTCGTAAAATGAACGTTGACATACAGAAAGCCAATACACCCATAGCCACTCAATTGCCAAGTATATAAAATGCGTTCAGCTTCTGTAAAATTTAGTTTGCAGGATCTGTTGTAGCGCATTTGCAAATATTATTAATCGTGGGACTAATTTTATATATTTTATACGCGAACAGTACTAATATCACATTCGAATTTTCACCCTAATTGACGCCAACTTGGATAACCCACGCCCCCATGTCAAATCCCAGTACGAGTAGAATACCAATAAATGTAATTATCCGGAAAAATATGCCTACAAAATGTTCAAAATTTGCATATAATATTTAGCCTCAATTTAATCGCGATTTAACAGCTATAATCACTTATCTAAAATGTGAAACATATTTGTAATGAGTGAAATAATTAGTAGAAATAAATAATACAGGTGAAAACAAATTAGTTTATTAGTGAGAAAGTGGAAATAAATAAATAATGATTGTTAAGTATAACTAACTTTTGCGTAATCCTTTCAACTTCACCAAACCCGAGTAACGAGTAAAACGTTACAAAATAACTTTTTATATTCAAATTCAACGTTCCTTAAAATATTATAGAAAAACTAAACAGTTATGTTTGGTATTATATTTATGTGACATTAGTTTACATCCACATGAAAGAATATTTTTGAAATTTGTTGGATGGCATTCAGAGCTGGTAATTTAATAATGTTTCGACAGTCACCTGCAGGTGTTTGTCGGTAACAAGTTGGAAAAACAACCACATGGGGATAATTGATTTAGAACAATCAACGCGAGTAATTGCGACAGGTGTTTCTGGTTTGTTAGCGATTTCATTTGTTTGCGATAGTGAATAAAAGATTGATAAGTAGATTGGTTTGAAAATGAAATATTTTGCACTGTTGTGCACACAAAATTGTAAGATTTTATGTTAGTAATTATAATTTGAAAACATGTATTTCATTCGTCAAAATCTTTGAATAAGAATAAAAGAAAAAAATATTACATTACATTTGGGAATGAAAGGGTAATAAATCAGTCCATCAAAGACATTCCAGTGGCGCGCAAATAACTATTTGCTTAGGGATAGTCAATAAAACTTAATTAAATAGAGACCTACCGATAAATCACTTAAACTTAAATATGTTCATTATGTTATTGACGATATGGCAGCAAATCGCGGTAATGCGGTACGTTGTTTACCGACGTGTCATTGCAGATGCAATCTTATTGAATTAGTATAGGCACTTTTAAATTGTATAATGTATTTAAACATCACTGTGTCCTATCTACGTCAATGTCACGATTGAAAAGGGATTATCAGATCGTTTTTGTGATGTTCCTAGTGTTGGAAAAGTCATTTACAGTATATATAAAAGATTCAAACGTAAATATCCAAAAACCATTTTTTAAATTGCTTGCGTTTATGCAAACCTTATATTTCTTTCATAACAGACACCAGGACTACAATTTTATATATATATATATATATATATATATATATATATATATATATATATATATATATATTTATATTATTTATTATATGCGGAATTTTGCTTAAAACATGTTTCATAGTATTTTCTATGTACATTCAGGGCAGTTGCGATTTGTGGGTTAATCTGAATTTATGTGGTTGTCCTGTTTATTCGAAATTGTCAAGCAATTTGGCCAAAAAATATTTCATGTACGATATGTATAATAAAATTAATTTAAATTATACCCTAGGATAAGATGGTCAAAAGTGTCCTTGAGCCAAACGTCATGGCACCACAGTTCACATAATTTAGTATTAATATATATATATATATATATATATATATATATATATATATATATATATATATATATATATATTTTTCACGACATGGTAGGAAACCCCACCGTTCTTCTCCCGAAATAGTGAGTAAAATGTGTTGTTCCTCTCTAGAGAGAAAAATATAGAAGTGTTGCCAATATGAATGTTATTTACAAAAAATACATTATAAAAATTGTAAATAAATTCCTAATTTTATTGAAAATCATTATTTTAGTGATATAAATACTTTAAATTATCTTACAATTATGTTTTATATTTTTCTTTTTCTTATTAAATCACAATTTGACAACTTATTAAGGATATTTAAGATTAGTTCATTGGCAACACTGCTAAACCACCTTGTGTCTAATAACCTAACTTTTAACTTGCCAGTCTGTCATTTGTGCTCTCAGAGTGTATTTTTGGTCCAAGCAAATCGTTTTTAGAAACATGGCGTGAAAAAAATGTTGTGCCTCACACGATAGGAAAGCTCTTCTTCCACTCTCGTTCAAAATGCCTCACTCGCTGCGCTCATGAGGCAAACTTCGAACTCGAGGGGGAAAAAGAAGCGCTTTCCTCTCTGGTTTGACAAATAACTATTTTTCATCTGTTGCCTTTCCCCTCTTTAATTCTCCGAGGAAATACAATTCATTTATTATTGGCTATTTGATACAATACAACTATAAAAAAACTAAAATAATTTTGCAATATTTATTATCACTTGTCACTACTGTTTAAAGTGTCTTAATAAAATTATATAAGACTGACTGTATAAGTAAAATCGGTTTATGTATTTGTTATTTAATACATATAAAGGAAAAAATCATAATTTATATAAGCACAAAAATACTAAAACTGGAACATTTATTCTATTTGATAAATTTATAAATTGTCTAATGAAAAATATAAGAAATTTTTTTCGAATATACACAATAAAAACTTTACCAAAATATTTTTGGTTTCTGAAACATAGCTGCGTCCAAATATATTTCGTCTCTCCTTATTTTGTACTCTTAAGTAATCATTAATGATTACAGAATGGAATTGTTCCAAACCGATTGTTATTTAACATATCGTAAGGCTCAATGAATAAAGGACATTCCACATTTCTTATCCAACTCAACAGCACTCGTTATTGGTAACTGGGCATCCTTTCATTTTATATTCGTGTTAGAAATTTAGTTTGTTCAGAGCTTTCAACTTGCAAATTCTCAACTAAGAGTCCGTAGGCTGAAGAGTAAGTTGGTTTGAGTTGAACCGCAACTCACAAGTCCAGTTTCCCTGGGTAGTTGATAGTTTGCGAGTGATTACATGAAGTGGAGAAAATCGTTGTCGCTAGACTCTACTGTTGCTGTGATCATTATTCCAAGAAAGTAATAAGGCATTGATTGTATTAGCTAGGTACTACATATATTTATTTTGTATAGCATCTTACTGGTTCCGTAAATGATGTTAATTATTATCTGATTTAACTGTATTTCGCAACTTGTATAGCTATTCCAGGATTTATTTGAAAAATGTTCAGGCCTAATATCGATCCAGCTACATTCCAACATTGTGAGACGCTTCTTTAGTCATTCAATCAGAATACATTTAACCACAGCCCGTATTATAATCAGTTTAGTTATCCATAAATTGTACACGTTCTGGTTCTATTATTACAAAATTGGTTTATTAAATAATTTGGTAAAGTTACTAAGTCATTATACTCGTATAAGTAATAATTGAATAAATACCTTATAGAGGTCGATATTTATTACTTAAATGTTACTGGAATGTAAGAAACAGAATGAGTTGTGAAGGGTTTTATACGAGTTATATAACATTACTAAATTAGGTGGCTGGTCTCAACTTTCTTAAACTGAAAATTCTGTTCTTGAGCTAGAACGATGGAAAAGTCGCACAAATCGCGGGTAACCGACTTTAATACTGCAACCACTATTTATTTATTCATTAATCTATCCAATAGAATACAAAATTGTAAATATAAGACGATTATATTACAGGATAAAAATAAATTACAAAAATTAAATGGTTGCAAAAAACTAAGAATTATAAAAACCAAGATAATAATAACTATGAGACTTAAGGATATACTTTACTCTTTATCCCTTTTTGGCCCCTATTTCGTACTGAATTAACCTGTGAAATCTTCAATTTGAATTCATATTAAATTCGTTTTTACCAATATAGCGCTTAGAAACTTAAAAAATTATTTGTTTTTCAATATTTTCTTTCAAAAAAATACAGACGAATTCTGATCAAGAAACAGTTTTGTAAATTTTCATATTGAATTTTTGCAGCATAGTAAATGAATTTAAGCGCTGCATTTCTTTGAAGCATTTTTGTCTAAATTAAATTGGAAAAGTTCGTGGGTGTCGCAGTAAATTTGGACTGTTTTGTTAAAAGAAACTTCTTTTTAATTAGTTAAGCTTTGAATCTATTTAATCCATTATCAGAACACTACAAAGGAACATTTTAAAAAAATTGATAATACAATAGTATGAAAGAACGCGTTTCATAATTGCCCTTTTATTTTGTGAGAATTAAGTGACCCAGCCGTTCGAACAAAATAAACGACAATTATGAAACGAGTTCTTTATATATTTTATATTTTGCGCCATTTATACCCTTTTTTTTCTTAAAAAAACTAAGCTTTATTATTCGGGGAATTTTGTGTTCGTTGGTGACACTTATGTGACGTTTGAAAATTCAACACCTAACCTTACCCTTCCTATCTCTTCTTTTTCTTACTAGTTTTAACTTCTGCATTTAAATACAAAATTATATAAAAATAAAATTTTTACTATTTGTATTTATTTATTTAGCGAAGTGTGACAAATGGTATTTTTTGCATTATGACATTTCAGTAGAGTTACCAACCTTGAAAATATAAATTGAACTGCTCTATTTTAAAACTCGATTGATCTGTTATGAAACTCTTTGTAACAGCTTTGTAATGGAAACAAAATGTAAGAAAATATCCATGGTCTTCTTACATAAAGCGAGGATAATTTGTGAAATTTCCTCGATAAACAACATTTACATAAGGAATAAAAATATTGAAGGAGAATCTAGTAACATTTTGGCAAACTGTACATTTTTGCGATGAAATTAACTACCCTAAACAAAATTGTTTAAAAATATTAAGAAATAACTTGTTGAAGAACCATGTGGTCAATATTTGTTTGATAACTCTATTGACTAACGTACCATATGGCATAGGTAACAAAATTCTTTACAAGATAAAACGGGAAAATTTTGACTTTAAATTTTGAAAACATATCGCGTCAGTAATAAAAATTAATTTTTAAAATGTTATTTGATAAGTAAAACTTGATGTCAGAATAAAATTCATATTATTCTCATTCAAATGAGTATTATATTGGATTTTTACTTGGTTGAGTTGCTTTTGTTCTTCTCTTTCAAAGATGTATTGCAATGTGTGTTTCAAATTTATTAAAGATATTAATTATTTTAATTTTAATTTAAGTCAAGTGGTCTCAAGAACAAATGCAGGTGAACAACAGGGAGCAATAAAACTAAATTCATTATAATGGAGAATTGTCATAATTAAATTAGTACCGGTCGCAGGTATTGAAACAATTATTTATCGTATTTATTGATTGAATTTAAGTGGTGAAGTTATTTATTACCTACGTATTTGATATTTTCAACATTTGAAAATGTCGCCTTTACCAATATTAGAAAATGTGAAGTTTTGTACATATATCAAATGTTGCAAAAACTTCCGTCCTGGTGAACAAAATTACAATAATTTCTCTGACAGAAGGCAACTCAATTATAAAATATTTAGAACATTACACAATAATAGGCAACAACATGGATTTTTAAGAATATCCAATCGTAACAATGTAATCATAGTTAAATCTCAATATTTTAACTAGTAAAAAAGGAGGCCAAGTAAAATGTACCTAGAATCAAAAGCATCACATGATTTGTTTGCATTTAACAACTAAATAAGCTTATCTATATATCAAGATTTTCTCTATTATTTGCAGAATATTGATACAAATTATTTTAGTGTTGACCAACAACTTTATTTATTTTTAGATCAGTGATATTACGGTTACACAATATTCGAATAACGATTAAGTGTTTTTTTTATTTATGTCTGCTACAAGTAATTGTAATGTTTGTAATACTGAAATATGTAATATAATATTCAATATAATATGTGCAATTTTACCAATATCTTACATGCGTATGGTCAGTTATTTTAAGATTCAACAAAACTCAGGAGCTTTGAATCTACATCATTACGAAGGCCCGATAGCACTGCAGTATTATATTCAATTCTGCTTTGTTATATTTCAAATTTCTTGAGAAAATTATACGAGTTTCTACAATTTTCCTGTGACCCTCTTCACAGTTCATTTTGCGCCCAAAGAGGCTGGGCTCTACAATTTAGCACGAAATTAATACATCAATCAACTTTTCTCGTCTTTAGTGATAATTTAGTTGTTCAATTGCCTGAATGGCTCCTGAATCCAATTACAAGAGTTCTTTGATACTGCAAAATAGTCTTGTAAGATAATATACAAATTCAAGAAATGCTGCATATTTATTAACATTTTAAGACAAACTAATTCAAAGTAAAAAAAATAATTGTTAGCAGAATGACTATAACAATAATGCTTTTACTTATCAGTATTTAATTAAGATTATAACATAAACTGTCATAATATTTTTATTCAGAAAATATGAGAAAAATACTTTGTAAACAAACAACAATAACTTTTGAAATTCTTTTTTTTTTAACTTTATAATTGATAAAATATTGAATGAAGCGTGGACATAGTGGACCGAAAAATTTAAATATTTATATGACAAAAATAATTGCGGAAAACGAGAAAAGTACTCAAGTCTCAAACTAACCATGAGGCAAAATAAAGCATAGTATTTTCCTTGTTTTCCATAAATTTACCAGTCAAGAAGTTATTCATAAACATGAATTACGAACACTAAAACTAAATGCAGAAAATTGAAGAAATAAATTTGGAACAATGAAATGTAACATCGACATCAAAATGATACGTGGTAGTTGATGTTAACGACTATAATAAAATGGTTCGATTTATAAATTATATCTTAATATATTAGACTTACAGCAGAATGTTTTTCAAGGTCTTAATTAATTTTTAAGTTCCATTTTTAATTGTTCAATATTAATACCGCGCAACGATAATTCATTTTAACTTAAGGCCGCTCTGAACATGTAGGTAAGAGCATCAATGAGCATCGAAGAGCAATACGCACCCGCATTTCAAAATTCTTAATTTCATCAGGGACGAATACGGCGAATTTCTCTGTCACAAAAATTTTATTGATGTTCTTTGATGGAAATAGAGCCTCTATCAAGCTCATCGTTCCCCTTTGATGCTTTTCAACCAGTGTGCCATAGACATTATATTTTTGATAATGCGTATACTGTTATTCAAGTTTGTCAGAATGAAGAATTATTAGGAATAAATGTGATCCATTGGGTGCCGAGCATGTAAGTTTGAACGACGAGCGAAGCGAGTCCGGCAAGGACTCCACTAGCGTGACACAATGAGGCCATTTAGATTATGGTATGTCATGTGACGCTTTCGGCTTTCTAAACAAACCAAGCTGAACGTGTATTTGAAGTGTAGCAAAGATTTAAAGTTATTTATTTCTAAATTAACACTATTATACCTATAATGTTTAAGTACATTAATATTTCAATACAACGGTGAACAGCTTGCATCCAAAAAAAATTCCCATATTTAGGAAATATATGAGTAATATAGGGGCACCTCCCTCTATTTCACAATTAAAGCAGTTATTGCATCATCTTTAAAGTCCTTAGTAAGCAACTCATATTTCAGAAATTTATGAAACTAAGATAATCATTGTGTGAGAGAAGAGCATCCTGCAGTTGCTCAGAATTGTCATTCTGTTTGTAATCATCGTTTTGTTCATACCTATTTGCTTAAATAAAGTTTTTAAAAACAATTTCGTGAGTTCAACAATTATAAGTTATGTTTAATAAACACTAAAGCAAAGTTTGTTTATGTAAGGTTATAATCTCTTATTACCGTGGTAATAGTGTAATTTTTATATAAACATATAAATATTTAATTCGCTTACTGTTTTTAACTGAAATAATTATATATTGGTTTGTAATTTTTATTTTAACCCTAACAGATTTGCCTGTTCTAGTGTGTTGTGATGGCTTCAACAAAACACGTGCTCAAGCTTACTGCCATTGTAATTTTTTTCTGATATTAACGAAAAAAGATTAATAGAAAGAGGAGAAAATGTAGTAGAATCAAAGCACATTGAGAGCTTCCAGTTCATAGGAAATACAAAAAATTTGCAAGTATTTCTTTCACTGTAATGCTTACGTGGGAGCAAAACACATTACCATGGCAGTTATTCTAAAATAGGGTATTATTATTTTCAAGAAAGCATAAAATTATATAGAGATTAAAATAAAAAAATTAAATGTTCCAAACATCCCAAATAACCTGCAAATTAAATCTCCATTTTTAAGCATCAGGTGAATTAGAAATAGAAAATTGTTGATGTTAATATGCATAGCAACAAGTAAATATATACTTAACTTAAAACGAACTTAAATTTTTTATTTAACGCCCTACACATATACAAAAAAAAAAAAACAAAACCATAGAGAACCTAATCAACTTCAAGAGAACAAGAGCAATATCACGCCGAGTCATAAAAAACAGCAAAAAACAATCATGGAGAAAGTTTGTATCAGAAATAAATACATCTACACCCATAGGTACAATATGGAATAACATACGGAAAATCAGAGGAAATAAAATCACTGCAATTATCCACAACAACAACACCTACACAGCACCAGAAGACATAGCGAACAAACTAGCAGTCATTTGAAGACCATTCAAGTAGCCGCCATTACAGTCCGGAATTCAAAAAATACAAAGAAGAAATGGAAGAAAACTGAGTTGAACCCACAAATTGACGAAAACAATAACATAAATGAACAAATTACAGAACAAGAACTAATAACAGCCATTACCGAATCAAAAAACAAAAGCAGCCCTGGTCCCGACAACATTCCGTACGAACTAATAAAACACCTTCCTGATAAAGTCCTTAAATTTATCCTCCAAATCTACAACTATGTATGGACAAACAATACATTCCCAATACAATGGAAGACAGTTACAATAATCCCCATACCAAAACCGGGGAAAACACAAACCAATCCCTCAAATTTCCGCCCCATTGTCCTGTCAAATACCCTATGCAAAGTATTTGAGAAGATAATAAATAAGAGACTAGTCTGGTATATAGAAAAAAACAACATTATTATGGATACACAATGTGGATTTAGAAAAGGACGGACAACCATTGACCACATAGTACACTTAACATCGGAAGTACAAAAAGCTTTCCAGAATAAGCAACACTTGATAGCCGTATTATTCGATCTGCAAAAGGCATACGACACAGTCTGGAAACACCTAGTGTTAAGACAAATGATAAAGTATGGAATTACGGGACATATGTATCACTTCATTAAAAATTTCTTATCTGATAGAAAATTTAATGTAAAAGTAAATGGGCAACTATCAGAAACAAAATCACAAGAAAATGGACTACCCCAAGGAACAATACTGTCAGTTACGCTATTTATCCTAGCAATCAACGATATTAAAGAGTATATAGAAATACCGGTCAAGAGCCTACTCTTTGCAGACGACTTAATAATAATTTGTAAAGGGAAAAACTTAGAAAATGTAATAGCAAACCTACAATCCACAATCAAGAATCTAGAAGAGTGGTCAAACTGCACTGGACTTAAATTTTCGCCGGAAAAAACAAAGGCAATCCACTTTACAAGACTCCGTAAAATAAACATTGTTCCTCAACTAAAAATACTTGAAACAAATATAAAATTCGAAAGTAAAGTAAAATTCTTAGGAATAATAATAGACAGGAAACTAACATGGAAACCCTACGTAAATGAACTTAAATCTGAATGTAATAGGAGAATAAACTTAATCAAAGTTCTGGCAAACCATGATTGGGGTGCTGATAGAGAGACCCTAATGAACATTTACAGAACCGTAATCAGATCAAAATTAGATTACGGATGTATAGTATACGGAATGGCAAAAAAGACAAATCTAAAAATGATCAACTCCATCCAATCGACAGCCCTAAGGATAATAACTGGGGCCTTCAGATCAAGCCCGGTTGAAAGTCTACAAATAGAAACAGGAGAACCGAACCTTAACATAAGACGTGCTCAACTTACTGTAAACTACGTACTAAACTTATTAAAAAACAAATCCCATCCAACCTACAAACACGTTAATATATACAATATACCAAACCACTCACCGCGAAAGAAGCAATCAGCCTACAACCAATCACGAACAACATGATAACCACAGAGAAGCTGAAAGAGTACGTAAAACAACAAGTAACACTAACATGGAAAAACCAATGGACACAAACGACCAACAATAAATTAAGACAAATAAAAACGGACGTCAAAGTATGGAAACCCATTGGAAGCAAAAAAGAACAAAAAATTATTACCAGACTACGAATAGGCCATACAAAACTCACCAACAGCCATCTACTGACAAAAACTGATCCCATACGATGTGAAGACTGCAACGCTATCCAATCTGTAAAACACATCATCGAGACCTGCCCCACATACAACAACGCCAGAAGACAACACAATATACCAAACAACATCACAGAAGCCCTGGCTAATGAAAAAACTACCATAAATAATCTATTATCCTTTCTCTCAGAAACCGGTCTAGACAAACAAATCATATAACTTTAAAAATATCACCTATTATACCCTATTCTACTTATTATAATAATTATACCTATTAAAACTGAAATAATTAATTAAATATAATGTACCTTTAATATAATGTACCTGGGCTCAAATGACCTAGATGTAGAAGAGCCAAAAAAAAAAAAATTTATTTAAAATGATATTTACACTCTGACTTGTGCTCTGTACATAGTTTGTTTGGAACGCAAACCTTAACAACATGGCGGTCGTGACGAAACAACTTGAGCAGTCTATTACATAGAATTCGCCCAAAAACGCACTAGTTGCTCTAAAGGTATCACTCTATACATATATATCACCACGCTTTAGTCCATTTTTGGTGTGACACTCTGCCTGTGCAGTTCTTGGTAATTGATATATTTTTGCTTATGAATAGGAGTTTGATTATTTTTCATTATTCAATGTATGTTATTTACTTATGTGCATTGTACACAATGAAATAATAAATGGAAAAAGACATACATATTTTGCTGTAGTTGTCTGTAGCGTTTATCTTTATATATAAAATTCTGGTGTGCGTATGTTGGTAATTCTTCTCCTCCTCGACGGTTTGATCGATTTTGATGAAATACCTCTGCTGTGCTACTCCGGTGACATAGTCACGATGTCACCCAGATCGAAATAATTATTTACCATTTTTTATTTACTTTTCAAAGTGTACAAACATTACTGAATTAAATGCTTATTTCAGAATTTATCAATTGAATGATATGAGTAATAAAGGAGTTCGAACTCAAACATAATTGATTTTTCATGTGGATATGTAGATATGATGTAGCAACCACTAATAATTTCTGCAGTGTCACGAACTCATCTATGATGTCGTGCACTGAAATAAATTTTAGGTTTATTTGCAAAGTATACATTGCTACTAGTATATTATTATGTAGAAAATTGGACTTGTATTACAATATTTCAATGCACATATGGTATCATTAATTCAAATACATACCTATTTTATTTATTTAAAATTTGATTTAGTTATTTTGTATGATTGAAGACAAAATCCTGAATCTCCAATGGTCTTCGGGTCAAACTGGGAAAAGTAACAGCTTTGCGTTTTCGTGTATCTGACGGGAGAATGCTGTCAATTTCTTTCAAGCATTTTTAAATTTATCTCGACATCGGCTTTTTTAAACTTTAGCGATTCGACGCGTAACACGAAAAAAAGCTTAAGGAAATTTTATTATGAATTGTACCGAAAAAATGTATTTTACAAAACTCTTCAAATATATATTTATCTTATTTTTTGTAGTACATACAATATACTTGGCTCAATTTCATTTCCACTTCAGTTTTCATGAAGTTCATGCAGCTTTCATTTTATTGTGTCGCTTATGTATCTTTTCATTTCGGGAAAATTATTCTTTTGAATGGTTTACAATTTGTTAATCGATTCATTTCATTCAATGGAAGGCACAAGAATTGAAGACAATGGATATGTTCCGATTTTGAAAGACTTTTGTGTCTTTCTCGTCAGTCAATTTTTTGCTTGGCCCAACCCGGGTTTTAACATACTATCCATTATTTAACAGCGGATATTTGTTTTTCAAACATAAATTCTTACAAAAGAATAATAGAAGATAAAAATTTATGAAATACATTGAAAACAAATCATAATAATTTTTTATAATCATTGTGTGTTATTAACAAGAAATAAAATAAAAAGTTTCTTGCTTGGTTGCTGAATTAAGCTAAAATGTAAATGTAAATTGTGTACAACCGTCAACCGTGTTTTTTACAATTGTTCACCAAATCCTATAGAGTTTTACAACAAGGGGCTATTCAAGGGTCTAAGGGTTGGGTAAGGTAAACAGGATTCTTATAGTTTCTTACGAGGGGCTGGGGGAGATATATTTCATTCTTACGTAAGATGTACTGAAATATTTATAATTATTTACTTCTATATATTACTAAAAAAAATTATTACACAAAAATTTTTTTCAAATAATTTATATTATTCTGAAATAAATAAATAGATTTTTTTATTATTTACTGATTTATAGATCAAATTCCTAAAACTTTTTATAATTTTCTATATTATAATTGCAAATATGTGAAAAAGGGAGTTTCAGTGAAAAAATCTTATGTAAAAAAGGCGGCGGGGAAGGGAGGTAGTTATAATTCTTACACAAGCGGCTCACATAGGGCTGAGGGTTAGTCAAAATGAATATTTTTGTCGTAACGAAATACTTGAATAGCCCGAAGTTAAAAGTTAAAAAAATTAAATATTACTTTCTAGCCATCGTCAATTGTTTTTATAATAATTATGAAAATTTTGATTTTATTCTGTATATTTAATTTAACCGAAGAATATATTCGACATTTCCATTTTTCCAACCTTGGTTAGCATTAACCGATGTTAAAATAATTATTTTGATGGGATAAATATTTATTCTACTCTTATGTGGTGTAGTTATATTCTTATATTACATTATTTTGTAAAAATACTTTATTTGGTACACAAAAGTTATAAACAGGGGTTATAAATGTTAAATATTTTATTTTCACCATATAAAATTACCCATGTAACTTCTACACAACTACTATCCGTGACGGCAGTGATTTTATAGCTGGTAACCGCACTGATATATTTATTTATTTTAGGAAATTTTATAATTTCACAAGCCAATGTTTTTTATCAGGATAATTTATATTTCTTTCATTACTTAAAGATTAAATAGGCCACTGAATTCCTTAACTAATATTGTAATATTCAATACCTGAGGGTCAGTTATTTATTGCCTAAAGTCAAGATGAACCCTTATAAATAATGTTGATGCTTAGTAGTATTAATTTATTCATGCACTTAATGTCTGGGCCCCGAGGGGGATCCCATAGTATAAAATATGTCACTGAAACAAATTGGCAGCAAATGAACGTTCAACAAACAGGTTTGCTAATTATACTATCGAAATATAGGTACTTATCTTATAAAGTAATAAATATTTGCATTTTCGGAAATGTTTCTTTGAATACTCCTTGCATCCGATTATAAACGTATGAATATATTATAAAATGATTTAAATATAATTTTTTAAACATATATATTTGCGGCGTATTTTGTAACTTACCTTTTAATTTTTAACGGCCTGTATAAAAATTGAAAATTTCATTCGACACTCATATTTTTAATGGTTATAATTTTTAACGGGTGGTTAAAAATTAACAGGTAAGTTACAAAATACGCCCAATAGCAAGTAAACTTGATTACTTAGTATCTAACGGTACAGCTACAACATATTGTCCCGAAATAAAAATTCTCTGCTAGAGAATCTGTAATTTTAAAAGTATTCTTTACCTTTGTCAGTTCTAGGAAAAATTATTCTATTCCTCGTTAGATTATAAGTTTGTTTCTCGATTTTTTTTAACTAATCCAAGTGCATTAATTGTGTTCGTCATAACGAATTTCATAAGACTGCCATCAACACCATCCACAATGTTTGGAGCTCTAGTTGTCATATCTTTACTGACAATCTTAAAAAGTTCAAATCTGATATATTGGGTAAATAGCAATCACAGAATAACAATCTAAGTAAATGTAATTCAAGAAAACTCACTTTTTGCTATCAGAATGTTTAAATAACAAAATTAATGTACTTTTTTTACTTAGTAAGCAGTGGCGGCTCGTGGTGTAACGCAAAGGGTGGGCTACGTACACAAATAACAGTTTATTTAAATCACGTGCATACGTACACACAAACAATCTTCTCATATTTTAGTTAACATTTGTCAATTTTTTAATGTTTATGCGTAAAGTCTAGTTACTAGTCTTCTGTTTTTTTTTATTGAAATATAATACTCTATCACTTTTCGTCAAAAATTTGTTGTTAAGCAACAAGTTTTTATTCACAGATATCTTTGCTAATGCATTATGCCGGTCATCATTCATCGAGTTCCTTAAAAATGTCTTTATTTTCTTAAGAGTTGAAAAAGAATGCCCCGATTCGACAGTAGACATAGGAGTAGTTATAATTATTTTTAATAATTTGATTATTTCACTATAGGTTCCTTCTAAGTTGTTCTGAGCCATCAGTGATAACATATTCAATGCACTGACGATATTTCTAAAGTCTTCTATCTTCTCTCAGGTATATTACTCCCAATTCGGTTTTTAGTTTTTCTTTGTCTAACATTGGATAAAAACCAACGACCAAATAATGTTAGTTTTAGGAAGTTCTTCAAACAAGTCAAAAAGTTCTCTGTATCTAGTAAAGATGCAGCTGCTAAATGATCTCTATATGAAAATTTTTCTTTCATTTGAAAGATAATTATATCACAAATATAATTTCTATTTCTTTAGCTAATAAGAGCCTCGAAAAACTACTTTTTAACATTGTTTTTGCCTATTTACCTAATATAATACTCGCCCGCACGCCCGCAAAGCAAAACGGCGCTGCATACGGTACACAACAGCGATATTGGGCGCTCAGTTCGAGCGCCCGTTTACATGTTAAAATTGCGTATATTCCCGAAGACGTTCAGTGTACGGAAACGACCGAAGTGGTCCGATAAAGATTATTGCAAGAGAACGTGATACTGAGCCAACTATCTCGTACTGGGCGCAAATATTTCGAGCCGCAATGTGAGAAACTAAGTTGAGGGAACGTACAACTGAAAAGGAGCTGAATAAATGCATGTTTTTTATTTTATATATAAAAAATTAGATTATTATTATTATGAAGATGAGAGGCGGACTACCTACTATGGTCATATGCCGCCTCATGAGTAGATGAATATGAATTTATATGAACAACACAAACGACCATGCTCTTCAGTGGGATTCGAACCCACGACCTCTGGCGTGCTAGGCTAGCGACATAGCCACTACACCACCGAGATCGGGAAAAAAAAAATTAGATACATAATTATTTATCAAGAGATTGTTTAGCTTAATTTGAAATTTTGAATTTTTATTTTTCCCTCTTTGCGTTTTGGGAGGCTCGCGCCCTAGCGCCCTTATGGACCAGCCGCCACTGTTAGTAAGAGACTTAACTACGACATTATTGCTTTCTCTGATACATGGTTGAATAATTCTGTATGTAATGCTGTAGGCTGTGCTATGTTATAATACATATAATATATATCGCACTGACCGTCATTTTAATGCCTGTCAAATGAGTCATGGTGGTGGAGTCTTGTTAATGATAAATAATGGCCTTAAGTCTTTTAGCGATGATCTTACTAATTACACGTTTACACTACCTGTCAACGTGGATATTGTTTGTGCTCAAATCGTATTCAACTATTGTCCTCTGTACATTTTTGTTATTTATATTCCTCCAACTTCATAAAACAGTCATTTTAATTGCATCTACGATTTTTTGTGACTGCCATTTTTGCAAAACAATAATTGTATAATTCCCCTACAATTTGAAACTCTCTTTGCTTTTTTCAATGCCACATAATTTAATAATATTCGCAACTCACATGACAGGTTGCTTGATCCAGTAGTATTTAACGCACCATGTTTATTTACACGCTCTTCTAATTTAATATTCTACACTGAATACGAACATCATCCCGCTCTAAATGTTACATTGTCAGCCAACCGTACTTTTACCAAATTTATAAAAAATGTCAACGGCTATACCTACAATTAAAAAAAAAACCAATTTTAGATAATTTTATGCTCTTATATGACATTGTGATTGGAATTTACTGAAAATTTTCACTGATGTCAACTCTGCTTGCGCCTTTTTGTATGACACACTTTATTCTTTTTTTGATCAGTGAATTCCAAGGAAACAATCCTATAAGACCCAATATACGTTATGGTTAACTGCCAATTTCAGAGTTGCCATAAAATATAAGGAACATTACAGAAAATTATCTATTAAATATAAAAACACCGAACATTACACTAACACATTTAAAACTATTCTCTTCAAATTAAAAGCGGATATAAAATCTGCCTATGCTACTATGTGTCGAATTGTGAATCCGCAATTAAGGATAATCTGAATAAATTCTGGCAGTTTATTAATTGCAAGAAGAAGACTTCAGCCTTACCTAACGTTATGACATATAATAATATTGAATTTTCGTGCTTCACATTTTCATTCCATCTACTATTTTCCTTGGAACACTCACCCCACATCTAACCAAGCTCCTAATCTCAATGTTATTGCCATGACCATTATTTCTATCGATGATATATATTTGTCTATTAAAAATTTCTCATGTGGTCCCGATCTTATCCCCAGCCTAATAATTAATATTTTCCCTTATTTTCAACTTGGTAATTGCTACAAATACCTTTCCTCATATGTGAAAATCTACCCGTATTATCCCAATTTATAAATCTGGGAATGTCCCATTGCTGTTCTGTATGATATATTCCTCTATTTATTCAAAAATTAAAAACTTAATCTCAGTATTCCAGCATGGATTTATGAAAAGATATGGTTAGCAATTAGTCTTACTTTACGCATACTGTTTCATCAATCCTTGATGATAAGGGTCAAGTTGATTGCATCTATACCGATTTGGATAAGGCATTTGACTGTATTGATCAATTAAACAATTGAAATTTTTTTACGAATAAGATAAAATTATTTACATATATTGTTCAAAATTATTTCAGTTTAACTTTGACATTTAACAACAACAATTGTTTCTGCCACAGTACTCTCATTTATAACATTAAATTGAAATAATAACAATTCTTATTTGCATTTTTCTCAACATTTTTATAATGTAGGACTTTTAAGTGTTATATCGTTGTATTCAGAAAAAAATACTGAATCGAATAAGCTAATAAAAAAGGAAAGTTCTAATTTCCAATAAAAAAGTTGGATCTCTTATTTTGAAAACCATTGATACAAATTTTTGTTTTGTTTACTTTAATATAGAATATAGAAATAATAATAATATAATTAATAAATTATTGTTTGCTATTCTAACGAACTTAATCAACAACAATATTATCATCGCTGTCTATAGTACAGTTTTCTTGTGGTGCGGTTCACGTCACTATCTTCTTTCTCACTTAGTAGTTAGTAGTTAGTTGATTCAAATGAGCAATAGTGGGAGAAAGTGAGAAAGAAGATAGTGACGTGAACCGCACCACAAGAAAACTGTACTATATACCAGAATCATCACTTGAATGTCCAACATTTATATTAAAAACATTCACAGTATTACTGAATTGTATATAATTATTTTCTTTGTGCATCACATGCCGAACACCACTTGCCCAATTGATGTCACGAATATTATTTATTTCACTCTTAATTCATTCCACAACATTATCACTTGTAGAGGGTAGACAAGTATGAAGTATACATTTTATGTAGAAAAAATTCTATTGCAGCTATTCTATTCTATTTGAATGGATGAGAACCAAAGTGTGACTTTACAAAATGATGGAAAATGAAGGGAAAGAACTACTTGTCTTAAACACACTTCTTTCTAAAATATTTATTCAGTGAATAAATATATTTAGAAAACAAGGGGATTAAGACAAGAAGTTCTTTCCTTTCATATTCCATCATATTCTATTCTATGCAGGATAAAATTTATGATACCGTTAAAATAATTTAAACTAATTAAAAAATAATATTGAATTTGTTCTTAATAATTTTGACGGAAGAACATTGCGATTAGTAAAAAATAATTTTTCAAAAAGATTAGAAATTAATATTCATGTCAATGATGGAGAATTTTGATCAATTTTTATAAATTATTTGCCTTCATATTGTATCTTGTTTATTAACTAATACTTATTCACAAATTAAAGAATATTATTTTTGCAATTATTTCCGCATTTGATTTATTTCTTTTCTTCCATGGCAATCTTTGTGTAGGCATATTAGAATAAAAATTATAGATTTTTAATTTTGCATTTTTCTCAAACATTTTGTAATATTAGGTTATTACATGTGTATATCGTTGAAATCCGAAAATAATACTGAATCGAATAAGCAAATAAACAAAATAGGTTGTTGAGGCGTCGGCTGGTAGTTCCGGTTTGTAAGACCGGAAATGAAGAACTAAAGTCAACGTAAAATGGAGCTTAATGATGTTTGACCCTCAGAAAAGACTCGAAGGACCAGCGTTGCGTGGAGGGTCCAAATCCCCAAAGATGGTAATGTTGACCTGTGATACGCCTGGCGTAGATGTAAAACCAGAAAATGGAGCAGTGGCAGATGCGCTGGTTGCAAGACGTGTCGGTTAATTTGGAACAATTGTGATGCGGCGGTGCGTGATGGATGCAGAATTCCAAAAGGAATGACAGGAAATCTGATAAAGCGTGGAATAAAGTATGCACATAATAGCGTATAAACAATATGATGTTGGCGCGATAGAGTATCCAAACAAGAAGAAATGAATGCAAATAGGAAAGGAATAAGGGTGGACACTTTTCACCTGCCCGAGCAATAAGCAGGACTTACACAATACAGTCGCTCTTTGGAAGGACAGGATAAACCACAAAGGCCCACAAATGTATGTTAGGAGAACAAAGCTAAATTAAACCAATCTTATTCCTAATAACAGCAAAGAAATAGAAGAGATAAATCAACAAGAAAATAAGCGTAGCGGAATCAAGATATATATGGATAAGTATACTTAAAATTAATACATACATAAAATATAATAATTAGACAAATAATATTCCAAAACTGGAAACTCAACAATGCAGTAATTTTGTGCGAATGTAAGTGAATATAGACAAAATAAGTGTGTGATAATAACTAGATATTAACCAACAAACAAATAAATAAATTATAATTACTACGAGAAATAACCCATATGCGTAAGTAAATAATTATAACTAGAGCGTATTGAATAGTAAATATGATCTGTAAATGTAGATAACTGGATCAAACTAAACATGTACAAAACTGCGAATAAATTGACAAAGCGTGAGAAACTACTTGTATATCAAAAAGGATGCGATATATATTTATAAATATAACAAATATTGTAAGCGTTTGCAAGAAATAATAACCCAAAAATAAAACAAGTAAATTGCGTGTCAAATTAGTCAATATACAGTGAAATGCAACTCACAATGAAACAGATACGTAAACTGGAGCACTATTAATAAATATATTGAACAATAATAAAGAAATATTGTAAACTAATTAACTATTGAAAAGTGAACAAATGTAAATGATTTTACATCTGTAAACTGTAATTTGGAATAAATAAAACGTACTTACTGCGTGTAGGATGTATCAAATTGTATAGCAAAAATACCTGGTGCGATTTCAGTGAACAGTATTGTATTGGAATCAAGATATACCTCCAAAAGCAGATTACCATAAACAAGTTGTTGTATCCAGTATTCAGTGTGCTGTAGATGCATATACAAACCAAAATAAAGCTGGAAAATAATGATAAAAGGATACACACAAGATATACTTGTATAGGTTAGAGTGATAACTAGATCACGTGCGAAGTTCACTATTAAATAAGTCAAAACAAAGCGTTAATTTACAATAATCACTGTAAAACACTGTAGCGATAATAATAATAATGAATTAAGCGAAAATACAACAATAACTAAAGAATTATTGTGTTAGCGTAAGCAAAATATAGCGGTAAAAAACGTGCGATCGTATACAAGATCCAAGCGAGAGCGAGTAAAACATGTGCTCGGTAGCCGGACACTTGACAGGCGAGTAACCGGACATGACGTCGCGTGGCACAGAGGCAGTGCAAAAATAAATTTGCTGCGAATACTAAGGTCGGACGCTAGATGGAGCAAGTGGTCCCAACATAGGTAGTCATTAAAAATTAAAAAGTTGCACCCCGTATTTTGAGAATCACTGGTCCAAAAAATTCTTGTTTCGCTCATTTTAATTGTCTAATAATAAAGAAATTATTTACTAATTTAACCGACCTCGTATCTCTTATAGTTCTCGAAATAGCAATAATATACCACGATACTGTATATTAAAATAATTAATAATTATTTCAGAGTATATATAAAACTTTGTTTTCAATATTGAGATTACAAAAAAAAAAAAATACAATATCAATTTTCAAATAAAATAAGTTTTTATAGTACAATCTATAGATTTATAGTTGGTAAAACTGCTCACATTTGCCCTTGCGCCACCTTCATGCTGTAATCATAAACTTCTAATAGTTTGAGTTTGAGATGTCATTTCTTGTTTCTGAAGAGTGAGAATTATTATTATTATATCTTGACAAAAGTGTGATCGTAGAAAATGTAGTGCGCAACTCGTGCAGAATTACCTGTATTTCAGGCTTGTGTAATTTTAGCACTCGCCTTCATTTCTTGATTAGACTCTCACAACTCGCGTGAAATAGAAAATTTCTGCACTTGTTGCGCAATATATTAAAGTTTATTTCTTAAGCCGCGTACATTATAGTTTAGTAGTGGGAAATGCGTTTCTGGATATTGGAGGAGGTACTCCCTGGTAAGTTAAATATAATTATGTTTGATGCTCGTCTTTGTCAATCCTGTAGTTCTTCTATGATTGCTTCAGTAGATATTGGGGAAGATGCAATCGACTTTTGTAAGGAAGATTTAATAGATTCTAATTTATCTTTTAGTGAAGATGTTAATTTAATTAGATCTTCTATCAAAACATCATGCTTTTTACAGTACGTGCTTTTAAATTCAGGTATTTGTTATGTGATGATAAGATTATTCTTGGCGTAATAATTCTGCACATATACGTGAATATGATTTCGGCAAAAATCACATCTCACCGCTTTATCGTTTCTTAGTTCTTCCCCACAGTCTGCCAGATATTGAAGTTGAGAAGACATAATTTTGGTTAGTGCTTTGATAAATACCGATAATTATCTGCTTGTTTACAAGAGGCGAAATTAATTGATAGTTCCTTGGATGTGTCAAACAAACATACCGATTTTCAAACTGCTAAAAATCAGAAACTTTAAAGACACGAGCATCGACTTCAATATGTCTGGTTCACCAATCACTAAACTTCGCCATCTTAACAATTACAAAAATTAACCAGAATTTATGAACAGAAATCAATCAAAAATTTGAAGCATAAATGAACTTTGAACCAACTTTACTAACTTTTTGCATTCATTGCAATCTAGTTATATTAAAGGAGCTCGTTGACATAGTTTTGAAATAGTTCATTGTTATATAAGTACTTCGAAGGTATTTAAAATGTAATAAAATATTATATTTCACAGCCTTTATAACAACGAATGTGTGCTCAGTAAGAATTCATTTAATAATCTGAATTGTCATTCCATACACGCGCATGTCAGATGTGTACTATTTCTGTGATATTAATATTAACATTTGGACTTGTATGGCATATAAGACAAAATTACTGCGTTTCACTTGTCAGAGCATGACGTAGAACAATTCATATAAGAATATATTTATTTCCCCTGTATCATGAAATTTTCGAATTATTATGGATTTATTATTTATACGTGATATAATTGCTTGCAAATTGAATTCACTTTTTAGACTGACAGCCTATCATGATATGAAACATTTTATATATTTGTCTTGCGGACTACTCCCAAATAAGTGGTTAAATTAAAATAATGTTATCCACATTAATTATTATGTATTAATGATTGAATATGATGTAATACAAATTAATTATTATATGAAGCAAAATTCAATCTTAATTATGTAAGTGTAGTGAATTAGTAGTTTTTAGAAAAAGTTCGACATAAAAAGTTTTAATAACGTGTGCTGCAACGCTACATGGTAAATTTGCTCTAAATAACGAAACTGTTTAGGAAGCATTTCATTATATAAGATGTGATATAAATAAGTAGAGGTAAGTATCCAAATATGGAACAGGATCTTAATATGGAATACCGTTATTTAACATTGCACAAATTAGGGACGTTTATTAGTAATCATAATCAGTCATACATTTTCGCGTAACTTTGTAACAGTCTTATGTTTTAAAAATTAATTAACACTAGAGTAATTGTATAAAAGTGTAAATAACATTAAGAGAAAATATTCCATATTAAAAGAGGAACAATCACATCTTTACCATGTACAAAAAGTCCAGATTCTGATACCAGACGTATTGATTTAGTTGGTAATAAATTAACAGTCATTAATGCTGCTGCTTGCGTAAATTCGGGTGGTTTTCTCCTTGGAATTTGTTCTTCAGCTTCATTATCGTTTCAATAAAGGTTTATTTCAAAAATACAATATTTAGGTTATAACTTTCACGGCGCACAAACATTTGATGTGCAGTATCTGCACTAACGCCATTTATGTCTAGTTTGTTATTTCGGTGCAGTCACATGTTCTCCATTGGCGGGTAACCAAATTTGTAACAAATCTTTAAAAAATATGTTCTACTCCTGCAATGAAAAAATTTATATTTGTGCTCCCATTTGTCAATGTAAAAGTTTACTTTACGCGCTAGAGCGATTTTGGTATATTTGTTGTGCGTTGCCATCGGAAAAACACAACAAAGATATTAAAACGCACGCTTGTTGAAGAAATTTCCAATCTATAAGCAAACACGTTACATTTTGAATCTCCCGTATTTATCAACACAATACATAGCTGTCAGACAGAGAAGTTCTACGAACATAAATTTATATACCTACTTCTGTGTTTGTGAAAGAATAGCTATATATTGTTGACTTTTTATTATTTTACAGAAAAGCAAAATATGAAACACGTTGATTTTATTCAAATGTAAATTTCCAGGTCTGTTTTATTATCTACAGATATTTGGAAATAAATGTAACAATTAAACTTTTAACATAACCTCATACATAATTAATTACAAATAAAAACCAGTTTAGAAATAACATTTATTTATGAAATTTAAATTAATTGTACAATTGGTACAATTTTCTTGCTTTACAGACTGAAACAGACTGTCAAAATGATTCTTGCATCGTTGATAGCTGAATTAACATGAACATTTCAATTAGTTGAAATGTTTTCATTGCTTTCTTGACCGAGTATTTGTTGTGAAACTTTAATTTCCTTTTCAATTGAATAAGCTATATAGCCATCAGCTGCCGCTTGAGTGTGGTCATACTTGCTCCCAAATTTGCAAGCAAAGTAACAGAAGATCTGCGAAAACTGTGACTAGTATACAAATTCGGATCACTCAGATTTAGGAATTTTGCCACAAAAGTAGGAACTTTTCCTATGGTGTTCATTCCAACGACTTGTACCTCACATTTTTATTTTGTGTATTTAATGATGATAATAATAATAATAATGTATTTATTCCTTTTGAAAATGTATTACATTTTATAGGAAGCGTCAAAGTAGTGTTACATTAATATACAGTTATACATATATACATATATCAGCAGTAAAAAATTACATTGAACTTGAAATAAAATTAAAGTACTCGTTTAGATCATAGAAGCACTGTTCTACAAGAAATTTTTTCAGTTTTTGTTTGAAATTTGTTACAGTTTTTGAATCTATTATAGATGAAGGCAAATTATTATAAATCTTTACGCCCATTGAGTTTGGAGATAGACTACTTATTTTTAATTTATTATGGGACACTCTAAGTTCATTTTTCCTTCTCGTATTAAAATTATGAAAATCTTTATTTTTCATGAAATTATTTTTGTTTTGATATACATGTAAGGACGTTTCGAATATGAAAAGACAAGTCAAGGTTAAAATTTGATACTTAATGAAAATAGTCCTGCACGATTCATGCGCTTTTAAATTCGAAATACATCGGATTACTCTCTTCTGACTCACAAAGACGTTCCTGGAATTAGCAGAGGCACCCCAGAAAATGACACTGTACCTGAGGATAGATTCAGCTTTGGTATGATAAAATGTTAATAGTTGAGAAAGCGTTAAAAATTGTTTTAAATGTTTAATTTGGTAACATAATTTGTGCAAATTGGTTATAATTAATTCGCAGTGATTTTTCCAATTTAAGCATTCATCGAAAGTGAAACCTAAGATTTTAGAAGAACTAACTCTGTTGATTTGCTTATTTCCGATAGCAGCATCAATATTCATATTATTTGAGTTTTGATGAGTATGGAATCGCATATAATTAGTTTTAGTTTCATTTAGGAAAAGTAAATTAACATTGCACCAATTTAGCAGGTTTTCCAAATGTTCATTACATTTATTTTGTAAAGAGTTATTATCTTATTAGCGGAAACTATCAACGATGTATCATCGGCATAAAATATTGAATCTATATCATTATGAAATACCAGGTTAAGGTCATTTGTGTAAATAATGAAAAGTATGGGAGCCAGAACGCTTCCCTGAGGTGCACCTGTGTTTGTGGTTATTCTGTTGGAATTAACCACTTGCCACTGTGAGTTATAGCAAGTTCTAATAGATACATATTGTTTGCGATTTTCAAGAAACCTTATGATCCAATTCAGAGGTAAACCTCTTACGCCAATATTGTCTAATTTATCAATTAAACGATTGTGATTGATACAATCGAAAGCTTTACTAAGATCACAGAAAACACCTATAGGATATTCTCCGGCTTCTAAATATGAAATCACCTTTTCATAGAAAACATGTGTAGCTTTTACTGTGGATGAATTTTTCCTAAAACCGAATTGATTTTTATTAATTGCATTTGTTTGTTTTAGAAATACATTTAATCTTTCAAGATAACAATATTCAAATACTTTTGAAAATATTGATGAAATGGCCACCGGTCTGTAGTTATTAATATCAAGTTTGTTCCCTTTCTTATGGAGAGGAACAATTTTACTTAACTTCAATATTTCTGGAAAGTTACCAGTTTCGAAAGAAAGATTTATACAATACGTCAATGGTTTGATTATTGTAGCACCTACTGTTTTTACGAGAAAACTAGGTATATCATCTGGCCCAGATGATGATTTATTTTTGATTTTAGTGTTTATTATGTTCAATAATTCTTCCTCAGTAAAAGGGTTCAGAAAAAAAGAAGAAGGTTGTTTCTGTGATCTTGGTAAAACGGCATTACCAGAAGTACTTATTTGTGCTGTTACTAATGAGGGTGAGTCTCTGAAAAAGTGATTAAAGCTATCAGCTACGGTTTCTGGTTCCTTGATTATATTATTATTTATTTTTAAAAATATATTATCGTTTTTCTGTGAATTTTTGTTGGCGTTATTAATAATATTCCATAGAGATTTGGATATGTTATCAGAAGATATAATTTTATTTTGATAAAAAGATTTTTTGACTTCCGAAATTAATCGAGAGTGATTGCGTTTTTCTGCTGCATAAATTTCAGATAGTTGTGGATATTGTTTGCTTAATATATATAATTGTTTTAAAGAACTACTTGACTGTTTTATGTCGTTATTTACCCAGCTCTTGTCATTAGATTTCACTATTTTTTTGAGAGGAAAATGAACCTGAAAAAAATAAAGAAATTTATCAAGGAATAAACTAAAAGCATTATTTAAATCTGTCTCCTGAAATATTGAATTCCAATTAGATTCTTCTAAACTTTTGTAAAATAATATAATATTGTTTTTTGAGTAAATTCTTTTGTACATGATAATATTTTTTGTTTTTACACATTGCTTTAAACTACAAAAAACGCTTCTATGATCTGAAACGAGATTATCTGTTACTATACTTTTACTTTTAAAATTTACATAGATATGGTCCAAAATATAATTTCCGCGTGTTGGACTAGTCACGATGTTTATTAAATTATAGTTATGTAAAATATCACAGACAGTTTTATATTTTTGAATGTCTCTTATGGAGTCTAAGTTGAAGTCCCCACCAATGATTACATATTTGCCAGGTTGAAAAACATAATCTAAAACATTACATAGACTATTTATAAAGATATTTAAATCTGAGTCTGGACTTCTATAACAACATACAATGGAAACTGAAATGTTTTTATCTAGTTTACATTGGACACCGCATACTTCGAAATGTTTATCAACACAAAATGATGTAAGATTGATAGATGAAACTTCCAAATCACTACGGCACCAGATACCGACACCTCCCCCAATAAAGTCGGTCCGACAATAGCTGGATATGTGGACAAAATTTGGAAAGTTAACAAAGTCAATGTCTAAAACTAAACGCCATGTTTCCGTTACACATATAAATTTTAAATTTTTCAATCTCAGAATATATTCGATTGTAATGTAGTCGATCTTTTGTTGCGATAAAGATCGACAGTTTATTAATAACAGATCTTCTGTAATATTTATTGTTATTTCACTTGGTTTCTTTTTGTTGTTCTCTGAAAAAAACGAGAAACATACGTTCCGTATGGCCACATTTCTTTTTTCAATGCTTTTTCAAAGTTTATTAAGTCAACCATCACCTTAAAGGAACTGTAGTGTTCAGGATATTTAGACGTTAACTTTTCACATTCAACTTCAGGAAAATGCTGCAGTAGATGGTTTTTAATATCGTTAGTTGTTGTCGTAGGTTTAAGTCGCGACACATATATAAATGCTTTTTTAGGAGTGGCTTCTATATTAGCAACGTTTCTAGAGTTTCCAATTATAGCTAAATTATTTCTTATTGATTTGCGACGCACCACTTTACTCCATGTTTCTTCCGTCTTTCCTAAAACAACATCATTAGTTTTCTCTTCATTGGAATTGCTGTTAAAAAACACTGAATTAGCATCCACAGTCACATGTGTTTTTGTTATTGTATTATTTGAGGTTAAAGTTTTATTATTAGTGTCTTTTTTTGTTACTAACTTAGAAGGTTTTTGTTTATTTACAGAGTTCACACCGTTTACACCTGTAGATTCCGTTTTTGGATTTTTGCTCACAGATGGCGGCTGAGTTGGTGTATTATTGTTATTTTTAATCACCAATGTATTTAAGATTTCTAATTGTTGATGAAGGATATTTATTGTCAATTTTTGATTCTCGATCATGTCGTTCTTTTGTTTCACTAGTTCTTTTAAATAATACACTTCACTGTATTCTTCACACACCTTGAAAGACATATCAAGGTCATTTTCAGTATTTACATTGCCACAACAATTTGTTGTATTGTCACTTAAAACTGATAGTTTTAACGAATTTGCACAACTTTTAAAAAGATAATATTTGAATATTGTGCAGCGTTAAAATCGAGACAAAACACTTCTTTTAAAAACAAATCGTAATTATATTCAGTGGTTGCGTGAACTTTTATTCAAATTCAAGAAAATCTATTTAGGTGTCTATGATGTAACCTTCCTTTTTGTAATCCAACCAATGAATAAAGCTAATTGAAATATGCATTTATAAATTTCTAAATTAATATGCATTCACATGTACAATTCTTCAAAGGGTACAATTCTAATTAATTTAATGTTCTTTAAATTCTTCAAAGTACATAATAACATTGCCGTTTAAATAACCTTAACTTGCTTACATTTTCAAATTATTTATAATTTCAAATAGTTAAATTTAGAAATGTTACTAATTAAATTGTCATCTCTTTGTGTTACAACTCCATGGAACAGGTTGGTAATTGTGATCACTACTAATACTAATACCCAACAACTGAATAGTACTGGAAACTGGAACTATGTATGTGTTTATATCAATATCCTTCGTAGCATTTGTCAATATATCGTTAATGATCAGTTTATGTTCTCCAACCGCCACCACCGTTAATGAAGTATTATAATAATCCTAATCTACTTTGAGCCTCGAGTGGTAGTAACGTGCACAGTGGCGTACTTAGAGTTGGTGTCACCAGGGGCAATGGTAATAGTTGAATAATTTTATACTTAATTCAAATAAAATTATTAAATTAAAGTAAATAGTGAATAAAATAAATAAATTTGTTTGTTTCAAATAAATCGCTTACACATATTTCAAATAAATGTTAATTCCATTCAAATATTTTTTTATACGAATGAATTTATTTAAAGTTACTAATTTTTTCTCTTAGTGTATCAGTATCTGATCCACAACTACTGTGTGTTGGTCTCTGCAGTACTGCAGCTAACATATCAGATAAAGTAGACAGAGGTACAGTATTTTAGCCAAACTATAACGACTTTTAAAATCAATTTCGTCATATTTTGAGAATAAATTTTCTCTCTGACAAAAATGTCTTGCTCGTGGCATCATTTTAAGTCGTTTAAATTACATTTTCAATAAATTCTTCATCTGAATTATCCGATAACATTTTGTAATTTTCTTGAACAATAGTAACAACACTGATAGAAACATAGATATTAAAAATTACACACATTTTTATATATTTTGGTTAAATTGATAGATGGCATTACAATGAAAACATTCGTTAATTATTTAATTTGTCAAAATCGGGACGTTAATTTAACGTACATCAGTAAACACTTTAGCGAAAAGTTAACGTTAACGAATGTTTATGAGTACAATATTTGCGAATTAACGATACGTTTTTATCGTAACGGATCGTTTCGTATCTAAAGCCTCGTACAGACGTATTGTTATGAATACGGGCATTAAGCGACAAAAGAGTATTTGTTGCAATTTAAGCTTTGGATTGTATCTCCGGTGGTGTACTAATTGAAATATCATTGTCGCTTGATGACTGGAAAGAGTAAACAAAGTAAGCAATTTAATCACTAGTTGGAAAAAAATGTTTTAATCACAAGTGGGATAAAGATTTTTGATCATTCTCATTTTAAAAGTTTTAACAGCACCACAGATTTTGATGCATAATTTAATTTCAAACTACTTTGCAATATTAAAATAATTGCGTTGTTGAATTTACGACTTCATAAAATGTATAACTTGTAATGTTACATTTCAATTCACGAAAAAAATTTAAATTGTTTGTTGACAAGTTAGAAATTATTGGAGAAATTTATGCTAATACCGATTATGTGTTGATACTGAATATACCACAATATGTCATTCTCTAATATTTATTATGTTATTTAACCCCTCCAGTTTTGCTTGGCCGAGCTTGTTACGGAGAGTCTTCCGCTTGAGAATATTTCAGATTGTATATTGCATTCGCTACTGAAATCGTCGTAGGTGGCAGCACTGTACCTACAAAATAGCTACTAGAAGGAGTAATCGGCGTTGGTATAGATAACATGTGTAGCATAGGAAAGTGAATCAAAAAATAAAATTAATTTTGAACAGACGGAGTTTTGACGTCTAAATCCTATATAGGGAAATATTGTTGCAATTTTTTGCGTCAAGTACAGTGTTATACCACCCTTTTTGTTTTTATTTTTTAAGCATTAACAAGTTTAGCGGCGGAGACTCTGGAACTCGTTTATCACTTTTGGAAAACTTTATTATATAAAATGTTTGTACATATTGCATAATATAATATAATTACCTTCAAATAAGTCACTTTTTTTATTAAAATTGTTTATTTCTTACTTTATCCTTTAGATATTCGGTATGAGTCAGAATATGAAACAGATATAAATAATGGTTTTGAGAAAAATTTGTATTCATATAACTAACTAGAACAATACATTTAAAAATACAATTTTGCATTAGAAATAATCAATTTCTCTGCTTAAATAACTTAATCCAAAAACTTATCCTCACTTAAAATAGGCGGCGAAAGGTTAGTTATCGCACAAGCTATTATCAAAAACCTAATAATATAAAATTCACATATGTTCTGTCAATTCAAGTTCTTCATATTTCTTTAATATTTAAATAAATAAGAAAAGAAATTAAATGGAACAATATTGAACTAAACAACTACACAAAGATAACTTTTATTAACATTGCGTCAAATGCGTCTCATACATCATTACTCCACATGGTAGTTTATAATTTTATCACCAGGTGGGCTCCGTTCCATTTCATTTGCGTATAATGCTTGCAATGTCAGTTACGACTTACGTTTCAAGATACAAAGAAACGAAATTCTGCAAACAAGAAAGACAGTGAGGAGCAGTTGGTCGGGCTGTAAAATAGCTAGTTTAATTTTGGCGAGGATTATTGTCCTTGCCTGAGGCTTATCAACACTTGGTTCAAATATTTTCAGCCTAGATTATTTTACTAGAAAATCGTACTCGAACCAAAATATTTGTTAAATTTTCAAAAATTAATATATTGTTGGAAATAAGTTCAAAATTTATTGCTGTTAATTTATGTAAATGAAAACTGCAAAAAATTTTATTTGTATCATTTTTTCTGATTTTCCAAAATCGTCTCCAGATCTATCTACCTATCAAAATCTCAATTACTTTCTAGTTTCTATTTTAATTATTTAGTAAATCTGACAAATGTTATTTGATAGTAATACCTAACGCAACGTTTCAATGAAAACGTGAAAAGGTGATTTAGATGTTTTATTGTATAGCTCCTGAATCGTCAGCTTTCATACGATTATACTAAATATGTGAGGTAAATAAAATAGCTCAATGATAACGTGTCAGATTGTCGAACTGAGAACCCAGTACTAAATTCTCGCTGTAACTCCATTTTCACTAATATCTTAATCGAAGGTCTTGTTTTGACGGCTGGTAACTACATATGCGCGTAGTAATATATCAATTACCCAGATCTCGCTACATCCAAAAAATGGACAAAAGGCATGATGTAATATTTATTTATTTTTATAAATTTTACTTTTTGATAAATATATATTTAAAAAAAATTATAATTATTAACAATATTTAAAAATATATTTGTTTTATTTAGAAATAAAAATTTTCACCTTGTTTTGGTTATAGAATTTTATTAATTTAGGAAGCATCATGGTACTCCTAAAATTTAATTAGGTGTTTGATTAATAGTACTCTTATTACAGTACATAACACTTACTTTTTCATGCGATTTCTCATACTCCTACGTTTTTTCTGAGTACCTTGTCTATTCTGATTTTTGTCACTCATTGTGCTCACCACACATATGAATAATCAGTAAACAGAACTAAAAATGCGTTAAAACCCGAAAACAATAGTGATTCAAAAGTATATAACATTTTCACATCGAACAACAAGAACGAGTCGAATGGAACTAACAAATGAAAATTTTTTCGTTGAAATTTATTCTTTTGCCGTGTACCTACCGTTATTTTTGTAATATTTCTATTTCCTAATTGCTCTTTCATTCGAAGATCAAGAATGGATTAAACTGACTCCGAGAAGATTCATCCCTTTCTCAGGTACCGGTAATATAGTAAAGTCGATAGTATTATTCAAATGTATGGTAAATCATTTAAAATAGGTTTTCCAAATTGCAAGAAACATTATACATTCACATCCTAATCCTTATATTTACAACTCTTACAACTGTGTTGCAAAATAAAATATATAATGCGAAAACCGTGCAGTGTGTTATGTTATGTATGACACTAATATTAGTCATAGTGTTTTTTCATTTATTTATTTTGAAAATCATACTACATATGTATAAATAAAAAAATATGGTGTTTGAAACTACTAAAATGTGAAATCACGAAATACGACAATTTTCAAATGGGACTATTTCTGTAATTCTGAGCAAAAGTGTAAATCCTACATTTTTATGGCACAGCGTATTTCGATAAAGCAAATATTTATATTTGCCCTTGAGCGGCAAGAAAACAGCACGTGCAGTTCTGTCTCTATTCACAATGAACCTCTCAGTAAGTCCGGCCTACCCTGCAACTTGTAGCACAATTGAAGTTTGTAATTTTAATCAAACTTTTATCCCGTCTACCTTCCTTATTTATTATACGATTTAATTTTTTCTTATCTACGATAGTGTGTAAAATTGATATTTAATTGTTAGTTTCAAGTTTGTAAAACGGTTATTTAGTAACACAATCCCATTTATCAAGGGTTGCCGAGCAACGAGTGATTACAATTTTTAAATACGCAAAATTTGCAAAAACTTTGTTATCATGGCAAACTTCTCACTTAATATTTTGAATCTAATTCATAAATAAAAGTATTTTTTATATTTATTGTGTTTTTTTAAATATATTGTAGATAAAATATTGTACGATACACATACGTAAAGCATCTTTAGTCATTCAGGGATCTTAAAACACTCGCTAAGCTCGTGTTTTAATTGATCTATTCGAAACTAAAGACTATATTTACGTACTTGTATCGTAAATAACCATTAAACTATAGCGTGTAAAAACATCATTTTTACAAACGTACAATATTTAATATTTAATTATTGCTGTAATTATTATATTGCAAAAAAGATATTTTACACCGATGATGATCATATTGAAACATACCGTATCCAAATTTAATACAAATTTGACAAATGATGAAGAAAGGATAAACGTTTTTACTCCTGATAGAACAGTCTTGAGCCAGCGGGTCTAAATATCGCTCTAAGCGACCTTACCGTTCGGTCATTTAGATTGTGGGTACGATTCACATCAGGGGCTTGGGTGTTTGTGTGCATCTTTAAATACATTTGCATATGTATAGTTTGATTGTAAACGTAATTTCGTTATGTAATGCTATAAATAAAGAGTTCATATAAATGCATTAGGGCTATAACTGCAATAGTTGAAAAGCCAATAGTACATTATTATTAAAACTGTTGTGGTGTGTTGCTTGTTACGCAAATTGCTACAAATTATTGTTCTGTTCAGTTTAATAGTAATGGAAAATAAATCAATATTTTGTGTTTGATGTTTTGTGTTTTGATTGTGGAAAAAATCAGATTTTACAATCATGAGCAAACGTGCACTTAATCACTCATCCAGTTGGGGCTCTTTCCTGCGGCTCGGGCGGCCAACTTCTGGACTCATGCACAACTTTTCTCACTAGTATTAAAAATAGCAACTTTCTACGACCACGTAGAAATCTGCTCATTTTATATTTATTGTTAATAGGAATAGGAGATACATTTCAAGCACGTGCGAAATAAATTTGTTTTGTGAGTATTTCAATACAGGTCATTTCATTTCAGTACAGGTGCCATTGCTAGGATTCTTATTTGAAATTGTCAAATATTGGAATGATGAAAGCAACACAAATTTATTATTAAAATTTAATTAGTTTGGAAATAAACTTGCATGAAATATCTCTTACATACTCGTATGATTTGCAGCATTCGCCTTCAGCTCATGTTACAAACATTCATACTCGTAGGAAATGCGTACTTTAGGTTTCTTTCGAACTTGTCTTATTACATTTAAATATTTAATAAAATCCTTATCTTAGATGTTGGAAGATGATTCTAATAAAAAAATCTATAACCTCGTTTTATTCACTGCTTTAACAAAACTGCTCGACGTCTCGAGATCCAGCAATATTTCTTGCCCGTAAAGTGATCTGCTAACCGTTTTGTGTTGCCAATCGATTAGAATTGAGTTGCTCGCTTGCTTTGAAATTCCCAATCGAATACAGTTATTGTTGCTCGCAAAGTGACCTAAGTGTAGTAGCGAGCGAACAACAAATAATACTATCATAAACGATTTGAAAATATTATATCCTAATAATCCAATCCAAGTTTGAAAGATGAATATATCAAAATATAAGAACTGTGAGTTACCATTTTTATAGTTGAGAAATCGCAAGTAAGAGTTGTATTCTTATTGTAAATGATATAAGAAAATGTGTGTGACATAAAATTGTACAATAATAAAACATGAAAATAAGGTTATGTCGTTCATGATATGTTAACTTGTACAGAACAAATGTTGCAATTTTCTTGGTAGGATTTTTTATTTCTATACTAATGTATAAATTTATTGTAAAAATAATTGAAAAGAAATAATAAACCAAACATTAGGTATTATTAATCAAACTAAAATAGTTATTTACGATACAAGTACGTAAAGCTAGCCTTTAGTCACGAATGGGTCAATTAAAACACGAGCGTAGCGAGTGTTTTGAGACCCCTGAGTGACTAAAGACGCTTTACATATGTGTATCGTACAATATTTTATCTGCGATATAATGAAAAACCACAAAAAATATAAAAAAAAATTTATTTATGAAGTAGGATCACAATATTAAATGAGAAGTTTGCCATGATAACAAAATTTTTGCAAATTTGGCGTGTTTAAAAATTTTAATCACTCGTTGCTTGGCAACCCGTGACTGCCCGTGATTTTTATTTATTATTGTGATCCTATTTCATAACAGTATTTTTTTATATTTATATGAATTTTTCATTATATCGTAGATAAAATAATATTTTACGATACACATACGTAAAGCATCTTTAGTCACGCAGGGGTCTTAAAACAATCGCTATTCGTGACCAAAGACTTGCTTTACGTACTTGTATCGTAAATAACAATAAATTATTCCTATGTTTAATTATGAGAAATACTCTTTATTTTAACTGCAACTATGGTAACGATACATCTCAATGCATGCTAATAAAAAACCTGCAAGTAGGTATATATTTTGTTTTTGTAATAATAATTGGGTGCGTTTGTATAAAAGAAATTATAAATGTTTTACTTTTATGTTCCACTAATTAAAATCATGTAAGTACTCATGTTCAACTTTATTGGTTAGTTGTTAGCTTTGAATATTCCTTTTGCATACTACATGTATAAAATCCTTTTCCACAAAGGCTCTTGTCACTGCGCTCCCACAAGCCTTTATAGTTAATCCTGCGTGAAATGTAAATCAATTTGGTGAGGTTTCGCCACAGGCGAAAGTGATAGTGCTGTGCCTTCCCCAAGTTTACACAATCACCACTCAGTAACATGCTTGTTACAGAAGACACACATCTACAGTCACACATCACACAAGTAACCATTGCAATCCGGGAAGGGATTCAATGTTTATCGGTACCCAAATGTATTCTCCACAGAAACGAAATCCCGCATCAGTACAATCAAATAAAATCGGCGAGTGAACGTGACAAATTATTTTAATTAGAGAGGGACAAAATAAATCCCAAGAATTACTGTTTTGTTTTTATTATAAGTATGCATGAATAACAGCGCGAAAAATTAGATTTGAATAGTGTTTATTTTCAATTTTATTTTGTTTGTCTTTGATATAAGTGCAAAAATAATTTACTTTTTGTTTATCGCAAAATTTTATACCTACATCTCACATGTTCTAATCCTGCTTATATATGCAAGAAGAAAATAACTTCATTACAGATTACTTTATAGTACTTTACCCGAAAAACCACATAATCGAAAAGGGCGACCTTACTTCGGAATTTCTTGATAATATAAGAAGAATACAGTTTTGTGAGTGGTTCATAATAAAGTCGCAAGATGATCCGGAAATTTGTAAAAAAATTATTTGATCAGATGAGAGTAAATTTGCTAAAAATGGACTATTTAACCGTCACAATATACATTATTGGACGGATGAAGATTTAAACATAAATCGAGGCAGAAATCATCAAATTTATTGGTCTGTTAACATGTGGTGATGAATTAAAGACAACATTGGGCCTGTATTTTATAGACAAAATCTTAATAGTGATTTATATTTAAATATTAATGAGATGGACTTAACCCTATTCGTTGCCAATCTGCCGTTGAATCAGTATAGAGAAATTTATTTGCAACAGAATGGCGCTCCAGCACATAATACACAACTTTTCAGTCTAGTACTTTATCAACTTTTTGATAATAGATGGATAAGCAACAATGTCCCAATACTTTGGCCTGCTAGATCACCTAGACTTTTTTCTGGGCCTATCTTAAAAGCAGTGTTTAGTGTTCCTCCAACAACTGAGGATGAATGTAAAAATAACATTCGTCGAGCAATTAGATATTTAAATAATCAATCTATTGATGTACTACATCTTCCGTATTGATAAGAAGAAATGAACTTTGCCTTCTAAATCAAGGAGGTGTTTTGGAACACAAATTATAAAAAAATACAAAAAATACCAATGGTTGCATAAATCGTAATTAATTTCAATCATATTGTTTCTCTTTTTATGTTATAACTATTATTTTTTAATATTTCTTCGTTATGTAGTTCATACGTTATTATTAATTTCTTAGTAAAACACGTTATTTGAGATATAACAAGGTTGCGATCTAGGCAATTAATTAATTAATAGTTGTTTATTGCATAGCCTATTTCAATCTTGTAAAATTATTTTAATTATGGGGTAAATAGCTCCGTGGTAACGTGTCGGGTTGTGGATCGTGGGATCCTCAGTTCGAATCCCACCGCCGACTGTTACAAATTTATATTTACCCCTGTGGTTCCCCCTCCACTAACATCTTTGGGGGCTATGATTTGACGGCTGGTAACCGCACTTCATACGATAAAATATATCACTTACCGAGATCTGCGTAAGCAGAGTGCCACACCCACAATGGGTAAAAGGCGTGATGATATATTTATTTATTTATATTTATAAAATTATTTCTAACTTTTAATACCATAATACGTCAAATAAATAGCTTGACAGAAATCAAAACAAAACAGTCATGGATGACTATATTTATTTGAATTGAATAAACCGGAGAATTCTTAAAATTTAAAAATTAATTTACGGAACCAAATTACCACTAAATAGTAGTGTATTTTACATCGTTTGATTCAGAAAAATGATATCTTTCGATTGGTACCACAATGATTGTTGTCCGATAGAACACCGAGCAACAGCACGCAAAAAACTGATTTCCCATGTTAATCTCCTATGTACACCTTTAAGACAGACACGCGGTATATATATATTTCCGAAAAATGGAAATTTATGAGCAATAATATCAATTTATGCAGAATTGTTTTCTCTAGATAAAATTTAAATAAACTTTTGCTCTAAAATAATTGGGGAGAAAATAATTGCACACTAAGAATTTGCCATTGAAATCCCTATGCTACGTCGTTCGTATATAGTTTTTTTTTAATTATTTCTTCCATACCTATACAGAGAGGGTTTTTTTTTAAATAACCAATCAGTTTTGTTGGATTACTAATAACTTTTCAATAGCATGTACGAATATTGATGGTGGCCGAAGTTCTTAAGTCTCTTCTGCTGCAGGTGCGGATTCGTTGTCGATTGGGGTGTTTACGAAATTTATTTTCTAAATATTCTTTTTAATTAATATTGATCAACAAATATATCGAAAATTATCAATAGTTATATTACGAGTGCTAAGAATTTAATCGATTAAATTTGACATGTCTAGCATATGCAAAAAAATTGCTTAAAAAGTATTTTAGTACATAATAATTTGAAAAAATCCCGACACCGCAAGTCGAGGGATTTTGTCTTAAATTATTATATACGATAACACTTTTTTAAAAGCAAAATTTTGTAAATAAGCTGGACATCAAATTAAATCGATTCAATTCTTTAGCATGAGAGGTATATGTCAAGATTATTTCATGAATTCATAGCATAAACTTTAATACTTGCCGAAGAAATTGTACTAAAACGTTGATTTTGACCCATTTTGATATAAATAAATCGGTACATACATAAGAAAAAAGCACCATAAAATTTTGTTGTTATATTGTAACTATAGCAAATTGATTGTTTTTCTTTTTATTTGTCAAAAAATGTCAAAATTTTTAAATAAAAATAGCTTGAATTGAATAATTCAGCATGTTTAAAGATATAGCATACTACTAAAGGTAAAAATTATGGAAGTATCTTGCTTCTGCAACTACTTATCCGGCTAAATTTGCCTCCAAAATGTTCAAAATTTGCATATAAAAGTTAGCTTCAATTTAATCGCTATTAAACAGCATGGTGCTGTTTATTCACTTATCTAAATTTTACTTCAATGGAAAATGAGATATTCTGATTGGTCAAATTTGTAACGAGTGAAATAATCAATTATATTTAGAAGAAAATTTAATGACTTTTGTAAAAATAAATGTTAAAATAATATTAATTGGAATGTAGGAGTTACGGGCAGTGGTTGAGGTTTGCGGGGTTCATTTGGCTTGTTAAGGGTTCTGCTGGGTCAATTCGACTCGTTGAGGACGAAGTTGGTTAGGTGTTGATGTTTTTTCCTCACAAAAATTACTATTTAATTTTGACGTAGGGCAGGTGATATTTCTTTCCGTTTGGTGGAATAGAGCCATATTCATAAGATTTGAGATTTGAAAACAAGATGATGCTTTCTAAGAAAATTAAATCTAAAATAGAAATAACGATCTAAAAAGGGAAATAAATTACCATAGAGATATATGTGAAATGGGTTTAAATGATTTAAAAAGCCAATGGAAGAGATAAAAGTCCGAGAATTTGCGCAAGAACAAGAAATATAAACTTTAAAACAAAAAATTCTAAACATAAAAACAAATAATGTCAAGAACGAAAATAATGAGAAAAAATAATATTATCATTAAAGGAATAGATATGAAAACAGGCTCACCGGAGGAAGTAGTACAATTTATAGAAACAAAAATTGGATTAAACACAAGAATCACCAATTGATATAAGATATGAAAACAAGAGAATACAAACAACATAATAACAACTGTAAATTATATATATATATATATATATATATATATATATATATATATATATAAAATAAAAATATTAAAAAAAGAAACCAAATAAGAACTTATAGAAACAAGAATATACAGAGCTTATGAAATATAGGAAATACAATGTTAATTTTACATTTAAGATTTACAAGTTACCCCCGCATCGTTCGCAGAGGGTTAGTATCGTTAGTACTAATGGTTGCCCCACTTAGAGATATTAAAGTTTCGATTGAGAAATTATTTGTGTATGATGCGTATTTTTCGAGATATACAACATTCCAGGTTAAATGAAACTTGTCCTCTCAAATCTGAATAAATAAGTTCTATTCTTTTAGACGCTGGCAACGACGCTTTATGAAATGGTAAACGAGTTGCTTTACCTTCTCGACATTGGTGTAAACTTTATTGCTGCTTGGTAAATTCATTCGCTTTAGGTTTTGATGGTTGAGATGTCGCAATCTCCTATGCCAGAGATCATTTACTTCAGTACTTCTAAAAGCACTTTGTTCGGTATCGAGTGGTACATAAAATTCATCTACAAATATCTAGCCCTTTAGATTACATATTGTTTCCAGAATTGCAGTTTGGGAAGCTCTGGTTACAAAACTGGGGAAGATTTTGAGTTGCGTTTATCATCTTTTTTGAGGTTATGTTTTCTTGTGAAAGTTTCAACACTTTATTGGCTAACTACCTATTTACTTTGTAAAAACACTACAATAGGCACTTTTGGCACTCTGGGTTCATAACCTACTAAATAATATGCTGAACTTTGTAATAATATTTTGTTATGTACAAAATTACATTCTAGCATGTGGCACAACTTTTTCACTCCACGACTACCAAAACAGAATTCCACTGTGTTGCTATCTAGAATTTAGTAGTGTTTTTTGTTACATTCTTACATGCTTATCATTAAATTAGCCTGTTAGTGTGGCAACTTTTGTATAATTGAATCATAATCGTAGGATTTTAAAAATCCTAATGTTGAACCTCTGAATTCGAACACACTATATTCTGATCGTGGGTAAAAATTTATTTTTTTTTATTTATTTCCATTGCATTATTGCCTTCCAGTGTCTTGTGAATAATACTCAAATCAAAGTTTTGAAAGATGTAATAAAATGTTATAAATAATAAATGAATTCGTGAACAGAGTACTTTGTGATCCTAAACATAACGCTTGTCAAGGAACACAACGTAAAATTATTATTTGGATAGGTGACTGTTTTGCTGTAGCTATCAAAGAAATATTTTATAACTTTAACATTTCAATTTCAAGTCCCATTTTACTCTACAGATTACGATATAAAAGTTCTCAGTTACTATTATTTTTCTTTGTTTCAGGTAGACGCAAGATATCTCATCTGACACGGATAGACAAGGGATTTTTGTATAATTTCTATCTGATAAATTAAATATAAAATTAGTCAAACTAATATCATATGAAATTATGTATTATTTTATTATTGATAGTGACACGTAGTTATTTCAGAGAAATAAAATTTGACGCTTATTATGTTAAATTCTACTCGTCAAGATACTACGTCTCAATTCATTATGTCATCTACAGAAATTTACAATATTTCAAGTACTATTCCCACAAATATAACCCACGAAGATATCTCTTGGACCTACACCGAAGGAGTTGGAATTCTAATGATTACTTGTACTCTGTCAATGATAGTAAACCCGCGTGTTTTAGTAAGTGTGCACTGGATTAAGCGGCCACTCTCAGCCACTCTGTATATAAGTCTGAGTCTTGCAGCAGCGGATCTGATTACTTCTCTCATTGTATTTCTCAACTTTTTTATTAACAGTTACTTACACAAAGTGCAGAAAATTGAAATCCCTAGTTGTATTGCACTAATTTTTGAAGCGTTCAGATTGGGAGGAATAGTTAATACTGTATCCTATATACTAAAAGGCTTAAGTTCTATAGATTAGCCAATCTAACAACCATTATTATTCATCGCTACAGCCTAAACGGTACGATGAATTCGGGTGAAATTTTTTTTTAGACGTAAAGGGCCATAGGGACTATGTGCTTTTTATAAATTCATATTTTTCATACACATGATGTGCGAAATATTAAATAGGAAAGACATTAAATTTTTACATCAAGGGGGGCCTCGGGTTGCTACGAAAGTGTACTTTGTTGATTATAGTTGTAACTTTTCATAAATTTTTGTTCAGTTTGACATATATGACAGATCTGTTTCAAATTTTGAGTAAAAATTACATTAATTCTAGACAAGTTGAAGACGTTTTGTAAATTTATCTGTGTTTAAAATAAATGATTGAACATGTGTACTATAATGTAAATATATTAAAAGTCAATATAAAAAATTAAAATTGTTGCTGTCACTTTTCAGGAATTTGTGTTCATCCTGTCATTTTTGACATATCTGTTTGAAACTGTAAGTATAAATTGAATTAATTCTAGACCAAATGAAAAAGTTTTGTATATTTATCTGTGTTTAGAATAAATGAGGAAACATGTTTTCTATATTGTAGATTTTTTAAATGTGAATTTTTTTCTTATATTTTTTTTCATTCAAAATAAATATGACAGATGTCTCTGTTCATCAACCTCGATTCATTTATGGATTTTAGGCGGTAAAATTCAAATGAGATAATTTCTTATCCAACACAAAAAAGTTGAAAATTATTTTCCACTTCATATAATGGTTTCTTTTCTTTCTCAAAAAATACAACAGATGTCTCTGCTCGACAACCTCGATGCTTCCAAGTATTTTAGGCGGTAAAATTCAAATAAGTTCATTACTTATCTAATATAAAAAGTTCGTTTTAAATATTTATCAATTTCAGAATTATTTTTTTTTAACATCAGTTTTTATTTCTAATCCTGCCGTGTTTGGTACTAAATTAAAAGTTTCACGTTAGAGATTTAAAATAAAGTGTCAAAAAGTTTTGGACGATTGTCTATTGTTTTTTATAAATGTTATTTAAATCCTACCGTGTTTGGTATTGAATGAAAGGTCTCGCAGAGGAGATTTGAACTCAAGTATCAAAAAAATTGTTTTCGACGATTGTCAATTGTTTTCTATAAATATTATATAAATCCTACCGTGTTTGGTATTGAATTAAAGGTATCGCAGAGGAGATTAGAACTCAAGTATCAAAAAGTTGTTTTGGACGATTGTCAATTGTTTTTTATAAATATGATTTAAATCCTACCGTGTTTGGTATTAAATTAAAAGTCTCGCGGAGGAGATTTGAACTCAGGTGTCAAAAAGTTGTTTTGGACGATTGTCAATTGTTTTTTATAAATATGATTTAAATCCTACCGTGTTTGGTAGTAAATTAAAGGTCTCCCGGAGGAGATTTGAACTCAGGTGTCAAAAAGTTATTTTGGACGATTGTAAATTGTTTTTTATAAATATTATTTAAATCCCACCGTGTTTGGTATCAAATTAAAGGTCTCACGCAGGAGATTTGAACTCAAGTGTCAAAAAGTTGTTTTCGACGATCGTGAATTGTTTTTTATAAATATTATTTAAGTCTTAACGTGTTTGGTATTAAATTAAATATCTCACGGAAGAGAATTAAACTGAAGTGCCAAATAGTAGTAACATGGAAGCGAGAAACGAAGTAACGAGCTTGATTCGCCCATGCACTGACTTAAAAGCGAGGAACGAAGGCACAAGCTTGCTTCGCCAATGTACTGACATGGAAGCGAGGAACGAAGTGACGAGCTTGCTTCGCCGATGCACTGACTTGAAAGCGAGGAACGAAGTGACGAGCTTTCTCCTCCTAGTACTGACATGGAAGCGAGGAACGTAGCGACGAGCTTGCTTCGCCGATGCACTGACATGGAAGCGAGGAACGAAGTGACGAGCTTTCTTCGTCAATGTACTGACATGGAAGCGAGGAACGTAGTGACGAGCTTGCTTCGCCAATAGTTTAGTTTAAAGTGGAATTTATTTAAGACTACTCAATTTATTTTTCTACTTCTTCAGTGACGCGGAGCCTAGGGGACAGACCTACGAAGCAGGTCGGACCGCTATCCCATATACTAAAAGGTTAATTCACTTTCTATATATCTATATATACTTTCATCTGCCTAGTAACCAAATTTGTGCGCAGCTCTAGAACCTAGACGGTTTGACGGATTTCAGTGATACCTTTACCGGAAGTTAGAGATTTTTTCAGAATAGCGCCTTTTTATGAATTCACATTTTTAGTATACATGATGTGCGAGATATTAAATAAATAAGGCGGAAATGCGTTTACGGATCAGAGTGTGTGTGTTGCTATGAAAGTGAACTTTGTTGATTTTAAAATGAATAACAGTTTCAATGTCAATTTTGACGTTTAAATTTACATGTATTTTTAAATGAATAGCAGTTTGAATGTCACTTTTGACGTTTCAATTTACAAGTATTTATACAAATTTTACATCATTTCAGGAAGTTTTGAAAGTAATTTGGTATCTATTATTTAATGTGAAAAAGATAGCGAAAATATAGGCATAAAATGGCAAACATCGAAATTTCTCTCAGTGGGAATCACAATATTGTAACAATGGAATACATAACTTCTTTCAATAGAAATTTCTGAATTACGAGCAATGAGAAATACACAACTTTTACACTAAATTCGAAAAATCTGAACTACGAACACAAAATTCCCCCAATAAAAAAATACAACTTTCGTCATTGGTTAACACACAACTTTCTCCAATGAAAAACATACAACTTTCGTGAGTGATTAACACACAACTTTCCCCAATGAAAAACATATAACTTTCGTCAGTGGTTAACACACAACTTCCCTCAATAAAATCATACAATTTTGTCAGTGGTTAACACACAACTTTCCTCAATAAAACACATGCAACTTTCGTCAGTGCGAAACACACAACTTCCTTCAAAACTTGTACTGACATGAAAGCAAAAAACGAAGAGACGAGCTAGCTTCGCCTATGTGCTGACATGGAAGCGAGGAATGGAGTGACGAGCTTGCTTCGCAGATGTACTGACATGAAAGCGAGGAACGCAGTGACGAGCTTGCTTCCCCAATTGTTAGAATTAAATGAAAATATTTCGGCGATGAACAAACAACTTCCCTCAATGGAAAATATACAACTTCCGTCAGTGGTTAACACACAACTTTCCTCAATAAAGAGACATATACTTTTCGTCAGTGGTAAACACACAACTTCGCTCAATGGAAAACATACAACTTTTGTCAGTGGTAAACACACAACTTTCCTCCTTGGAAAACATACAACTTTTGTCAGTGATTAACACACAACTTCTCTCAATGAAAAACATACACCTATCGTCAGTGGTTAACACACAACATAAAACATAAAACTTTTACCAGTGGTAAACACAAAACTGCTCTCACTGCAAAGCATACAACTTTTGTCAGTGGTAAACACACAACTTCCCTCAATGAAAATCATTCAACTTTCGTCAGTAGTTAACACACAACTTCCCTCAATTAAAAACATACAACTTGTGTTATTGTGTAAATACACAATCTCCCTCAATGAAAAACATACTGATTTTTTCAGTGGTTAACACACAAATTCCCTTAATAAAAAGCATACAATTTTTGTCAGCAGGAAACACACAACTTATCTTAAAAGTTGTACTGACATGGAAGCGAGGAACGAAGTGACGAGCTTGCTTCCCCAATTATTGGAATTAAATGAAAATATTTCGGCGATGAACAAACAACTTCCCTCAATGGAAACCAAGCAACTTTTGTCAGTGGTAAACACCCAACTTCTCTCAATGCAAAACATACAACTTTTGTCAGTGGTAAACACACAACTTTTCTCAATGAAAACATACACCTATCGTCAGTGGTTAACGTACAATTTCCCTCAATGAAAAACATAAAACTTTTACCAGTGGTAAACACAAAACTTCCCTTACTGCAAAGCATACAAATTTTGTCAGTGGTAAACACACAACTACCCTCAATGAAAATCATTCAACTTTCGTCAGTGGTAAACACACAACTTTCCTCAATGAAACACATAAAACTTACCAGTGGTTAACACAAAACTTCCCCCACTGCAAAGCATACAACTTTTGTCAGTGGTAAACACACAACTTCCCTCAATGAAAACTATCCAACTTTCGTCAGTGGTTAACACACAACTTCCCTCAATTAAAAACATACAACTTGTGTTATTGGTAAATACACAACTACCCTCAATGAAAACCATTCAACTTTTGTCAGTGATTAACACACAACCAACCTTAATGATAAACATACAACAATCGTCAGTCAGTTCTTCATTGTCGCGGAGCCTAGGGGTCAGACCTGCGAAGCAGGTCGGACCGCTAGTCCATATACTATTTTGGCTAATTCGGTGCCTATATATATATATATAGATTCATCACGAATTTCGTTCGAGCCTAGGGCCTAGACGGTTTGATGGATTTGAGTGAAACTTTCACCGACATGTAGAGTTTGATTAGGACTGCGTGCTTTTTATGAATTCATATTTTTCCTATACATGATGTGCGAAAAAACTTGAAAAAACATGCATTTTTGGGCCAATATCAACTAAGAGTGTGGTGGCCGTGATATTTTTAAGATGAACGTCTATGACAATTTGTCAGTTTTGACAGCTCAGTTTTAAATTTGAAATATAAATTACGTTAATTGTAGATAAGTTGAAGAAGTTTTGTAAATTTATCTGTGTTTAGAATAAATGAACAAACGTGTTTGATATTTTGCAAATTTTTGAAACGTTAATTTAAAATTTTTTTAAAATGTCGAATAAAATTTTTTGCTTTGATTGTATATTGACGGCCAGAGAAAAGTGGGTGTTACACGATTAAATTTAGTACAAATAAAGTAAAACCGCGAAATTAAAGCTAATGTAGGATGCAAATTATTATTGACTGTAGTTTTAAATTGACAAGATGACAAAAGAAATGTCAGATTGACAGAAGTCTTTATTATATGATCAAATATTAATATAAATTATGTTTGATTTAATTTTTTTGAAATCACTTTTGGGTATTAAAATAAAGGTCTCAAAGAGACGAGATAAATGATAATTTTTAAAAAATGTCGATTATTTCTCTAAAAATCATCAAAAATGTAGCGTGTTATTTTCAAACGAGAAAAAATTGTCTCGTGTACGATTTAAACATTTTAAACCAATAATACATATATCATATTGTACGAGAAACGATATGATATATTGCATCGTGTACTGCAAGCTTAATACTGTAAAATTTTACGCCAATTTAGGATGCTTTTAAGACAGACGATAGAAAAAAATTGTTGAATTGTAATAAATCGTTATTACACGATAATTTGGTTCAAATTATATTAATTCTATTATTGTGATCAGCTAATTACTTCAATTATTACCTTATTGTAATCCATGATACAATATGAATTTAAAAATGGAACGTAAGATAAAAGAATAATTATTCCATTATTGTAATCAATGATAAAGTTGTGGCATCTGACGGACTGAGCTGAAACTATGGTTACTTTGACAACATTAATACATACAATTATTCTTTAAAAATTAGCAATTTCTGGTGCTTTTCCGCATTACTTTGATTTATAAAATTAATAGCATCCATTGTATTTGTAACAAATGTAATTGTTTCAAAAAAATAATTTCAAAATAAAAATTAAATTAAATAACTAATGTGGTGACATCTGGCGGACAAGAGCGCATTTATGGTTACCTTGGTAACGCCAATACATACATTATATATTTAACACTTTGGCAGTTCATGGTGCTTTTTCGTGTTACTTGAGTAAACGAATTTGTACTATCTGAATTTTTCTGTGTACTAAGAATAATATATTTGATTTATTTAATATTTTGATAAGATTTTGTAAGGCGACTATTTCTAAGTCATAGTGTGTGTGAGTTTTTGGATATTTTCACAATTAAAAATAGCATTATCTTCCAATACAAGTAAGTACATTCATGCATATTCAATTTAATAATGTACTTAGTTATATTTTTTTCCTTTTTTATAGAAAATTGGTTTGAGAACTATCAATCCTATACATTGAATAATCTTCGCAAAATATTATCCTGAGTGACAAGCCGTTTGTTTCAAGAAGACACTACGATCCGAACAATTGTAAGGTAGACAGTAATTATAATAAATTTGACTTTTATTTATTTACATTACATTCCTTAAATAAATATTTCTTAAAATAATAAGCACAACACAATTCATTTATAAGACAAATTTAAATTTATCATATTAGAAAAATCTAAATAAATAAAAGTTGAACTACATTAGTTAACTTTAGATTAATTCACTTAATACTATAACTCGTTAATTTGATTAATAAATTTAGCTACACCTTTCTAAAATACACTTTAGCAAAAATGCCTACCAAATCGCAATTACAACGCCAAAACCGTAAAAAAAAACTCGTGAAGACCGAACTACGAATTAATAACAGCGATGGAAATAATACAAGTAATCAAGATGCATTTCAGTGTAATCTTTCAACTAACGACATGAATACTGTTTTAAACCCACATGGATATTTAGAAGACGTTCACATGGATAATTTTTTCGCGCTTCTAAGTAATGTATCCGATTACAGACCGCAACCTACCTTTTACCAACAGATTCCGGAACGTATTGTTGCTGTTCCAGTAGGAACGAAACATATTCAAATATTATATCTTAGCGAAGATGGACAAAAAGTTGGTCACTGGATCTGTGCTCATTATGACGGAGTAAATATTGCAATTTATGATAGCTTAAATAGCAAGCAGTTACATAGAGATGCAGAAATATTTTTAAATAGATTATTCCCTTTTCGCCCGTCCATAACTTTTGTGCAAGTTCAGCAACAAACAAACTGTTATGATTGCGGTTTATTTGCAATAGCATTTTGTACTAGTATTTTAAATAACAGAGATCCTGCACAGGAATTTTACGACATTGCTAAACTTAGAACTCATGCAGTGGAAATATTTAGAACAAAACGAATTAGTATGTTCCCTACATTGAATCGTCAAATGCAGCTCAGTCATAACTATATGAAAAGGAAATTGGAAGAAACTGAGAGACAAAGGCAAGAACGTTTAGAACAAAATAAAAATTATAAAATCAAATATATTGCAAATGAAACAAGCGATGATAAAGAACGAAGACTAGAGAAACTTAGAACAAATTTACAAAATTATATTAAAAATGAAACGAATGAGGCAAGAGAAAAACGATTGGATAAACTCTCTCAAAATCTTAAAATTTACATAGAGAATGAATCTAGTGAAGCTAGGAAAAAACGATTGGATAAACTTTCTCAAAATCTTAAAATTTACATAGAGAATGAATCTAGTGAAGCTAGGAAAAAACGATTAGATAAACTTTCTCAAAATTATCTAACTTATAAAGAAAATGCAACACCTGAAAAAAAACAAGAACGATTAGAAAAAAAAAGAGCAAATAAAAGTAAATACCTCATAAATGAAAATATAGCAGAAAAACAAAAGAGATTAGAAGCAGATAAACTAGCAAAAAAACAAAAAGTTGCGAATGAAAGAGCAACATATAAAAATAAAATTAAAAATACTTACAAACAGGCATCCAGAGGTTTGGAAGAAAAGGTAGAACCTCATAGTTTAGGTAAAATGGATACAATATGTAAATTTTGCGCATCTAAAAACTTTCAATATGAGCGACCAACTGATGGAAAATTCACTACCTGTTGTCGCAAAGGAAAACTAATTCCGGACCAGCTTAAACCATATCCCAATTATGTGAAAAATTTACTAACGAGAAATGATGCAAAAAGTAAGAATTTTAAAGAAAATATTCGAAAATATAACAGTGCACTTGCGTTTGCATCTATGGGAGCACAGATCTCTCCACCACCTGGTCGGGGTCCGTATACATTCAGAATTCACGGGCAAATCTATCATAGTACATCCTCAATGTATCCCGAAGATGGAGCTGCAGAAAAATACGCACAGTTATATATAATAGACACAGCAGAGGCTCTCATGAAACGCATGAATATTGAAAATAATAAAAAATGTGATCCAGAAATTATGAAAGAACTTGACCTATTGATACGTGAATTGAATCCGTATTACGAAGCATTTATGATGCTGAAGGAACTTGAAGAACGAGAAATTTTGAAGTCAAAACAAACAAACCAACGTATTCCGGAAATCAACTTGTGGATATGCGCAGATCGAAATAAAGATAAACGACGATATAACATACCGACTAGCAACGAAGTTGCAGTGGTCTTCAGTTCGACCGACGGAGAACCGCCTGTAAACAGAGATATCTGTATACATCCAAGAGGACAGGGCAGTGTCAGGATAAACCAATTTAGTGAAAATTGTGATCCGATGGTATATCCATTGTTATTCCCACATGGAGACAAAGGATGGGGGATACATATGAAACAGGCTGACGGTATAAAGAAAGTTTCGCCATTACAATTTTACATGAATCGTTTGGCAGATCGAAACTACTTCAATCCATGTTTACAAGCTGGAAAATTAACACAGCAGTTCATAGTTGATGCATACGTTAAAGTGGAAAGCGAACGATTAAATTTTATTCGTCAAAATCAGACAAGACTACGAGTGGAATTATACAGTGGACTTATGGATCATATAAATAATATTGCAGCAACTGAAGGGGCGAAGCCGGGCACAATGATTATTTTACCTTCAACATTTCAGGGAGGCAGCCGATTCATGCAAAAGATGTACCAAAATGCCATGGCAATCGTACGTGAATTTGGCAAACCAGATTTATTTATTACAGTGACATGTAACCCCAAATGGATCGAGATTGCAGATCAGCTCAAAGAAGGGCAAACAGCATCAGATAGACCAGACGTAGTTGCTCGGGTATTTAATGGAAAAATCAAGAGCATGATTAATGAATTCCTGAAAGACGACATATTTGGAAAAGTTGTAGCGTACGTATATGTAATAGAATTTCAAAAGCGGGGACTACCACATATGCACATACTTTTGACACTTGATGAAAAAGACAAAATTAGAAACAAAGATGAAATTGACGCCTTGGTGAGCGCAGAAATTCCAGACGAAGACAACGAATCCGATTTATATCATCTTGTAAAAACACACATGATACATGGACCGTGTGGAATATTGAATAAAAATTCACCATGCATGAATGATAATAAATGTTCAAAAAACTATCCCAAAACTTTCCAAGACGAAACACGAGAAAATGTGAATGGATACCCACTTTACAGAAGACGAAATAATGGTGCAAAAATTGAAATTTTGTGGAAAAACGGCACAGTAAAACATACAGTAGATAATAGGTGGATTGTACCATTCAATCCATATTTGAGCAAAAAATACAAGACCCACATAAATATAGAAATTTGTTCCTCTGTGAAGAGCATAAAATATATATGTGATTACTTATGTAAAGGACATGACTGTGCAAGTGTTAAATTGGGTAAAATAGACAACAATAAAACAGTTCAATGGAATGAAATTAATGGATATTTAGATGCCAGATTTGTTTCACCTCCAGAGAGTTGCTGGAGATTATTAGAATATGTTTTACAGGATAAGTCACACACAGTATTTGAACTAGCTGTTCATTTGAAAAACCAGCAAGCTGTAGTGTTTGTACCAGGGCAAGAAAAGAAGGCAATTGATAGAGCTGCGAAACGAAACACAAGTCTTACCGCTTGGTTTTCGTTAAATCAGACTGATAATGCTGCACGTCAATTTTATTACATGGACATCCCGAAACATTACGTGTTTACTAAAGACAATGAATGGAAAGCCCGTCAAAGAGAAACTAAACCAATAATAGGTAGAATTATTTCTGTAAGTCCAAAAGACATTCAGAGATTTCATCTAATATTATTGTTAATTCATGTAACGGGTGCAACAAATTACGATGACTTAAAAACTGTAGACGGTGTTGCATATAATACTTTTCAGGAGGCTGCTAGAGCCAAAGGTTTACTAGCCAATGATGACGAATGCCAGAAATGTTTACAAGAGGCGGTACTGGATAAATTCCCGCGACAATTGAGAGAATTATTTGCTTACTTGATTTGTTTTCACACAACTTGTGATGCTATTTCATTGTGGGAAAGATTTAAAGAAAATTTAGCAGAAGACTATTTAAAACACGAACCCAGGAACATTGCAGAAAGTAAATGTTTAAAACAAATCGAGCAAATTTTATTGATGCAAGGTTTTCAACTTAAAGATTTTAGCCTACCGGAACCAGATGAAGTAGACACTGCTCTAGGTACAGATGAGGTAATTGATATTGCTGCCGAAAGATTAGAGGGCGAAAATAATTCTGCGTTGTTTAATAATGAACAGAAAGAAATTTTAAAACTGATTCTGACCGCTGTAAGAGACGAAAAGTGTCAAAATAGATATTTCTTTGTGGACGGCCCAGGCGGAACCGGTAAAACATTCCTTTACAATACCATAATAAGTATATTAAGAGGGGAAGGTCTAACAGTGTTAGCTGTAGCGTGGACAGGAATTGCGGCAATATTGTTGAAAGGAGGACGTACAGTTCATTCAACTTTTAAATTACCTGTACCAATTAATGAAACAAGCGTATGTAAAGTAAAAGGAAACAGTACAACGGGAAAATTACTAAAACAAGCTTCTGTAATAATTTGGGACGAAGTAACAATGGCACCTTCACACGCATTGAAAGCTGTAGATTTAATTCTGAAAGATTTGATGGATACAAGTGTACCATTCGGGGGTAAAACGGTATTACTAGGAGGCGATTTCCGTCAGTGCCTACCAATTGTGAAGCATACAAATCATAGAACAGCAATAATAGAAATTTCAATGTTGCGTAGTACTCTTTGGCCCATATTCGAAAAGCGATCACTGACTCAAAATATGAGAGTGAATAAGAACGAAGTAGAGTTTTCCAAATATCTACTGAAAGTAGGAAACGGTTTGGAGGAAGACATTTTAATCCCGGCTAAATGTATAACAACAGGTTCATTAGCTGACGACATTTTTGGAAATGACAATATATTACCGGAGAATATTTACAAATTTATTAATCGCGCTATACTGTCACCAAAGAACGAAGACACAATGAAAATGAATGATTTAGTTCTAAATAAAATAGTAGGTACAAGTAAAATATACTACAGCGCCGATTCAGCCGAATGCGAGGACACTAATAAAATGAATTATCCTACTGAACTTTTAAATAAACAGACACCCACTGGCCTTCCACCACATAAATTGAATCTGAAAGTAGGAGCAATTGTTATGCTATTACGCAACATGAACCCGAAATGTGGATTATGCAATGGAACACGATTAATAGTTAAACAAATGAAGCAAAATTATTTGGATTTAGAAGTAGTTACAGGACAGAATAAAGGGAATAGAGTATTTTTACCACGAATAGATCTTACGCCAACCGACAGTAATTTACCGTTTATTTTAAAACGCAGACAATTCCCTATAAGACTTGCCTTTTCCATGACAATAAATAAATCGCAGGGACAAACTTTTGATTATGTGGGGATAAATTTAGAACGGCCAGTTTTTACTCACGGGCAGTTATATGTAGCGATGTCAAGAGTCAGATCATTCGACAATTTAAAAATAAAATTACAAGAGGATGCAATAAATCAGGATGGAAAAGGAAAGACCGGAAATATAGTTTTCAAAGAAATTTTATCTTAGAAATTTGGTACGATTCGTAGATCTCATGCAACTGGTTGAAGCTGTTTGGAACGGTGCGGTATTTTGCTTGAAATTGAAATTCTACGTGGCGTATTGATGCGGTTTGCGGTTTATACATGGATTGGGCTTTTATAATATTTTAATAGACAATATAGGATTTTAATGCTGTGGGAACGGTGCGGTATTTTGCTACCGATAACTGAACCCAATATACAGCATAGAAGAGGATTTTAAAGCAGATGATAATTTAGGCAAATTGGAAAGGATTTAACACAAAGGGAACTTTTCGCAAAGGATAACTTAGACATATTGAAACGGACACATATTGTTTTGGAAAGGATTTGAGAGAAGAGGATTTTTATGCGGCGGATAATTAAAATTGAAATTCTACGTGGCGTATTGATGCGGTTTGCGGTTTATACATGGATTGGGCTTTTATAATATTTTAATAGACAATATAGGATTTTAATGCTGTGGGAACGGTGCGGTATTTTGCTACCGATAACTGAACCCAATATACAGCATAGAAGAGGATTTTAAAGCAGATGATAATTTAGGCAAATTGGAAAGGATTTAACACAAAGGGAACTTTTCGCAAAGGATAACTTAGACATATTGAAACGGACACATATTGTTTTGGAAAGGATTTGAGAGAAGAGGATTTTTATGCGGCGGATAATTAAAATTGAAATTCTACGTGGCGTATTGATGCGGTTTGCGGTTTATACATGGATTGGGCTTTTATAATATTTTAATAGACAAGATAGGATTTTAATGCTGTGGGAACGGTGCGGTATTTTGCTACCGATAACTGAACCCAATATACAGCATAGAAGAGGATTTTAAAGCAGATGATAATTTAGGCAAATTGGAAAGGATTTAACACAAAGGGAACTTTTCGCAAAGAATAACTTAGACATATTGAAACGGACACATATTGTTTTGGAAAGGATTTGAGAGAAGAGGATTTTTATGCGGCGGATAATTGAAATTGAAATTCTACGTGGCGTATTGGTGCGGTTTGCGGTTTATACATGGATTGAGCTTTTATAATATTTTAATAGACAAGATAGGATATTTAATGCTGTGGGAACGGTGCGGTATTTTGCTACCGATAACTGAACCCAACATACAGCAAAAGATAGTAGTGTAGGCATAGAAGAGGATTTTTTTGTGGAGAATAATTTAGGCAAATTGGAATAGATTTAACACAAGAGGATCTTTTGGCGAAGAATAACAACGGAAATAAACTAGTCTTGGAAAGTATTTGGGAGAAGAGGATTTCGGCTCGCGTGCGGTGTTATATAAAATTGCAACTCAGTTAGGTACAAAATAACAGCTTTAATTTTTCAGGTATCCTAAATGCTTTCCCAACCTTTACATCCTTCAATCCCATCCCTCCCTGGCAAGAGAATGCTCCCACCTCCACGTGGTTCTTGCTGGACATTTGTGTAATTTCATGTATGCAAAAGACTGAGAGGAGCACAGTAATAATTTAAAAATGATCTCTCTTACGTATAATTGGAATATCCATGTATATTATATTTAAAGTTATCATGTTTGTAGAGTATAAGTTTGAAGGATTAAAATTAATATGAGAGGTATTGTACATTATTTTGTTGCAACTCAAAAAAAATTATGCTCTATAATATAGTTAAAATATGGTGGCGGGTAATTGTCAAATTTTTAGAAAAATAGATTGCTAATCATTGTTTTGTACTTAACTGAGTAGATCAATATTTATAAAATAAACGAATTTGCACAGGTGAAGTTTGTTATAATGCATTTTTTCCGATTTATATATAACCTAAAACAATGAGCATGGTAAGGCACATTGTGCCGAACCACCTATTTCATCAAAATGAAACAAAAAGAATCCTGTTCGCCATACAATACCAATCGTTTTTCTCCTGGTAAACGATTATAACTACATAAGTTTCGTGATATTTTTTAGAGATGGCGGAGCCCTAGCTGAGACACCCGCCGTAGGCGGGGGTCGACGCTAGTTACACCTCCTATTTCTTGCTTGTAATCATTATTTGGGAATTGTGAGACCACTGCACTATCAGAGTATTATGACACATCGAAGCACTACTGCGTGTTTAATTGCATTATGGATTCTACCGCCGATGTACAGAATTGTTCAGAAATTATGCCCCATAACCCCTCCACAGATACCGAAACCGAATGAAAAATCGACTTACGTTGTCGCTGTTCGAATGAGAAAGATAAACGATACGAAATGAAGGACAGATATATGTATAATCCTTTGTTTACCTGAGCCAGGTAAACACCTCGTAGAGATTAAAAATTTTCTCGCTTCTGATGTTACAATATTTGGCAAAATGCAAGTGAATGTTAAATGCGAACACAAGTTCGATGAGACATCCAAACTTCTTGAAATCTAATAATATTAATATTGTAATGTAAATATCATCAAATATTTATGACTTATAACAAAATATTTATCAATATACATACAAATAAAAATATTATTAAAAAAATTTAATAACAATTATATATATATATATATATATATATATATATATATTTCGATATTCGAACTTTTATCTTGTCAATAAATAAATTAGGGGAGAAAAATGTTTTGCATAAAATTTGAAGAGATTAAAAATTTACACCTAAATTAGAGAACAAAAATCATTTCACTTCTTTGATAAAGGCTAAAAATACCATCAAAAATATCAAAAATGGAAATGTCCACTTCCTTACTTTGCTTATGAAAAACGTTAAATATTTGCTTGAATTTAATTCCATTTCTATGGTTATTCATTATTAAAACTGTAAAATGCCTAGGTTCGGCTTGTATTTTTTTAATAATTGAAATATTTTTTTATATATCTCGGTCCCGGGACGTGTAAAAAGTATCATTTCATATGGTAAACGTTAAATATTATACAGTTTGTGCAGAAGTGTTCAATTTATTTATCGCAGTAACGGTATAACCATAATTGCGGTAAAACCGTAAACACGTCGCGAATTGTTTTTGGAATATATTGTTAATACCACAATGTAACATGGAAACAAACATTTAAGTCTCCGCTTAATATTTAATGTTGGAAGATCTAAAGGAATTAGTAAACTTCTCGGTCATTTTAAAATCGTTTGACAGTATTATTTTGCGAACATGAAATCTTTTGAGCGCAGCAAACAAAGAAAGTTAATACATTCTAAAATATCAAAATATTAACACCATTTTAAGAGGATTAGTGTAACCAATATTCAATAGTCATTTGGCGGCATTAACTTTAAAGTGGTCGAAGTAACTGCTTTTGTTTGGAAAGGGTGAAATTTCCAAACTGAAAATAATGACATTTACTTACCCCACTTTGTTTTTACGTTCGCGAACTAGGTATAAATATGTTACATTGCATTTAATTTTCATTATTGGTTCAGTTCTTGAGCAATTAGAATATTTTGTGTTGTGATGGCGAAAATTACAATGGAGAAGAGAGGAAGAATAATTGCTCTATGGCAAGCAGGGTGGAATTTCAGCGATATTGCAGAAAATCTTCAGATTGATGTAAGTATTTTTTACATTTATAAAATTTGTCCCTATTTGTATATTTTGCATTCAATAGTTTATTTCAATAAAGGCCGGTTTCTCCATCTACGAACAAACTCCAGACAAACTATTTAACGAACAAATGAAAAATATCATTTGAGAATTAATTAATTTATTTAACAAATAAATAACCCTAAATCTGTCTTATGATATATCAAATGTTTTTCGTTTTAGTTTAGATTTCCACGGCCGTGTTACAATTTTCCTAATAAATATTGAAAATAATTTGATATATTGTGAAATACTAATAGGTTACCAAATGGGCCTTATTACATCCATTTTTAAATTCTGAACAACTTTTTTGTAATTACACTTTTGCTGCAAATAGCATTGAAATCCTTATATTCCACATTTCAATTCTGCACCCGTTATACCGGATGTCTACTTTTTTATATGAAATACAATGTTAGTATTTTAATTTCGCTTTACGTTTTTACCTAATAATTGATTGATGAATGAATTAATTAACATCAAATTAATTTTATAATTATTAGTTATTTGCAGAGTGCCATAAGAAACAAAACATACAAACAGCCGTATTGTTTGAGTTTGCCAGATAATATTTGGCAGTTCTAATGATTATTGACTTGTTCCGATTATTTCTAAATGGTAAATGTGTCCATGATTACTGAGAAATAATTTAAATCAGTAAATATTCATTAAAATGATGACAAATGTCATTTGTCAAACTCGAACAATACGACTGTTTGTATGTTTTGTTTCCCATGGCACTCTGGAAATAGCTAAAAATTATACATTTTATTTTACATTTATCTTATGACAGAAATGTATCACATCCATAAATGTAGGCTCGGTTGGTGAAGATTTTATTTCTGAACATTCTACCTATTTACACTTTTGCTCTAAAATTAATAAGTAAAATCTTACAGCGAAATTAAAATATTAGATTGTATACTTCCTATAGCTCAAAAAAAAAGTTGAGACCCTGTATGTGCGGGAGGTAAAACGTTTTTTTCATTTAATCTAATAGAAATATTTTATATTTTAGAGAAAATCAGTTTGGCGTTGGATTCGGCGATATAGAATTGGTGGTCCGATTCACCTTCAAAATCGTCGGCAAACCGGGGCTCCACGCAAACTGAATGCCGATACGGTTTTTTGTATATATTGACGACACTTTTTGTGATATTTATTTTTGAACTTCTATGGCATATTTTTTGTATATATTGACGACACTTTTTGTGATATTTATTTTTGAACTTGTATGATATATTTATTGTATCTATTGACGACACTTTTTGTGATATTTATTCTTGAACTTGCATGATATATTTTTTGTATATATTGACAATACTTTTGTGATATTTATTTTTAAACTTGCATGGCATATTTTTTGTATATATTGACGACACTTTTTGTGATATTTATTTTTGAACTTGTATGATATATATTAATTGTAATTATAAACACTTTGTGATAATTATTTTTAAACTTATATGATATATTTGTTGTATTTATTGACGACACTTTTTGTGATATTTATTTTTAAACTTGCATGATACTTGTATATATTAATATATTTGATGATTAAATTTTAAATGGCCGTGTTACAATTTTCCTAATAACTATTAATTATAATTTGATGTGTAATATTTAGGTAACCAACTGTATTTTATGCCTCTTTTAATTCTTTTATATTTATACTTTTACTGTGAAGTGAATATGTAAAAATTTAAAGCAATATCAAAAAATAGCATTGAAATTCCTTTATTTTATATTGGTGACACGGTTACAAATAATTTCTTTGTAGCTAATTGATTCAGATTTTAACCATTAATATTGTTAGTTATCAGATAATTTGAATTTAATATGTAGTAGAAGGTTTTTGTTTTATTTCTGCTGAAAATGATATTAATTTTCAACATGGGTCGCAGAGTTGAAGAAGTTACTTTTGCCAAATATTGTAATATCAGAATATCTACGAGGTGTTTACCTGACTCAGGTAAAAGAAAGATTATATATCTGTCCTTCATTTCGTATCGTTTATCTTTCTCATTCGACCAGCGACAACGTAAGTCGATTTTTCATTCGGTTTCGGTATCTGTGGAGGGGTTATGGGGCATAATTTCTGAACAATTCTGTACATGCTGATATATTTTACTACATACAAGGGCCAAGGATTCCAGAGTGAAGATTGTCATTATCCGTAAGTACATTTAATTAACTCAATTCTATTTCTCAAAGTATCAGTGACGTTATTCGTAGATATTTTGATATTTAAATATTTTTAAAAAAGAATGAAAATTCAAACAATAATCTTGATTTTCTCTATATCTCAAGAAAAATTATATAATTATTAACAATTTAATTTATGATACATTTGAATGATAGCTCAGATTTTGTCAATGAAATAATTTCTCACCCTTTTCTTTATATTACCTTTAATAAAGAATATAAAGAGTATTTGCAAACACTTTACATATTACATTCTTTTATTTTTAACATGCCGGGAGGAATTTTACCAGTATACTTTGGGATGTGTCATTGCCATATTTACAGTTAAAGTGACTGATAGCTATGTATTAATGCTTTTTTTTTATTAATAAACAAACAATGCAAGTTTAAACAAATAATAAAATTATTCATAACACCGTGTACATGTTTATCCAAGAAACAACTTTTAATTAACCGTTCTAATAATGCGTTATTACTGTTTTTTTTGTTGAATCTGAGCATTAATAGTTCGAGTTGTAAACAAATAGTTACTTTTTTTGTGAAAATATAGTGAAATTTAAGTTTTCTAGTGGGAACTTTTTGTGATTGTACAACCCCCAAATTGCTCTTCTTTTAATATTGATGAAATGGAATCAATGTCAAATTAACCTAAAGAAAATCAGTAGCCAGAAAATGATCGCAACAAATGTATGTATGCTCTTTGAGATAGGCTTTCCAATTCAAAGAACAATCATATAATATTGGATATGAGAAATGTTTACTGTACCGCACTCGTTTTCATTAACGTACTATTTATTGAAAATATTGATAATATAATATGAACCATTCTTTAAATTAATCAATATTTAATTAATTAATAAATTTTCGAAGCTTGTTCTTCTATATCTTACGAAATACTTTCTAAATCATTTATTTTCACGAAATGCTACAAAATTTTATTAAAGAAATATTATATGACATTGACATATGATTAACTATTCTAAATTAAAATGTCAATCAAACTAGTTACCAAGGTGTTGGGTGTTAATATTATTGTTACAAATAAAAAACTCAATAGTGACTTTTGTCAAAATTATACCCACTAGTGGGTAATCTGATACTGTTCTTGTTTAAAATCGCCATAGTTATAGAGCATTTATTGAGAGGTGTTGGATAAAATATTGTATTCCCATTAAAAAAAAAAAAAAAATGGGTTCACATTGTTTTAGCGACAACTGCCCCACCTGGGTGAAAAACAATATTAAGTAATTATGGACCCCTTCTGTATGATTATTTTTCACCCAGGCCATTTCTGCGTAAAATGTCGAAATATATTCGAAAAATATGTTAAACGCCTCACCTAGTATTATTATTTTTTTAATATACTCGTACATTTATTATACGTAACATTCAATAGATACAATCTTTATATTTTCTGTTAGTTTCATGGGGGAAGTGGAATTTCGAGTAATGTTCACACTACTGCTGGTGGTTCCGTTCATTTTGATGACATTCATCTACAGTCATATTCTGCTGATCGTCCGAAGACAGCAACGCAGTTGGTTCCGAGCAGCAGAGCGCGGCGCGTCGTGTCGGCACCGCGGCGGCACCTCGCAGAATGAAGCCCGGCGCCGCCATCAACAACACAGCTTGGAGACTCGGCGCACGCAACAAATGGTGCGCAATATAAAAGCGCTTCATACCACACTACTCATTCTCGGCTCTTTCGTTGCCGGGTTGCTGCCGCCCATTCTGGTATTTATATTGGTGTGCGAGCATTGTCTATACAAACCATCAACAGGTGGATACGTAAGTACTAAAACTATTATTCTCATATCTTAAAAAATTTTAATTCGTAAATTATATAATTTTATCAAAATTGTTAAGACCAGTTAAAATATAAAATAAGTGAGATACAGAACAATGGATTTCATTTAAAAATAACAATTCTATGTATTAATTTTAGATTCGGATATTTTAATCACAAAATAAGTTATTGAGTTATCAGGACATTGAATATAATCTAAATATTACTTCCGATTTCCGAACATTATTTTTTAAATGGCATATAATTATTTTTACATCCCATCACACAAACACGTTTTATTTATTTCCCTCTCGCTTTTTGACCATCTTCAATTGTAATTGTTTCCCTCGGAAGTTCGGTGTTGTGTTCACCGCGTAGGATCGATCTGTGTAGTAAATTATTTAAGATTAGTTCAAACTAGTGAGTATGCGATTTCGCAGTTCAACATGATAACTAGAAAATCAACAGTTAGGTAATCGATGTAATATTTTTGTATAGTTGTAAAATGTTAATTTGATTTGGATTCAATTTAATTTATGCAATTTGATAGCATGATAGCGATGTGGGGCGCAAACTTGTTGGTTTTGGAATATTTCGAGTTACTTCGTTATATGTCATCAGGAGCTAGTTTGTGTTGAAGAAAAAACATTTCATTTTCGATCAATGTCAGATTGTAAGTGCTACCGCGAGACGAGATGAGACGAGATTACCACTTGCCTCGTCTCGAATTTCGAGACAAAAATTGGTCGAGACGAGACAAGGCCCGAGACGAGACAAAGCGAGACGAGACACACTACGTCTCGTCTCGTTTTAATAAAAATATCTTAATTTTTGAGTAAATATAATAAGATTTTGTGCTTTTAGCCATAAAAAAGTTACATTTTGGTTAAATATTAAAAGTCCATGTTTAATTGGCGTATCTACTTCTTTTTCTATTGCAAACTTAAATTTTTAAAACTAAATTCTTAACTGAATATTATATTATTCTTTGTAAATTGAAGTATTTAATAGTAATTAGAAATTAAAAAACGTAATAGTTAATCTTTTGGCGTTGGCAACACTGGACATTGGATGTTTATGCTGCCCCGGCGACAAGAGAATTTAATTGTGATTCGCGATTGAAGCGAACTCGCAACTTGTCATTCATTTTAGTTCCTTTGTACTGCTGGGTGCTCGCGTATCAATTGTTACATAAAAATATTTCAGTACACTACAAAATATAACAAATTAAAATTATATTAAAAAAAAAACAAGCAATCATTACAAACTCCTTATCTGAAATAGAAAATTTCATTTACGTATCGCGATTGGCAAAGGAAAGAAGCTGCAGTTACCTTAAAAAACAAATCAATAGTAGATGAACTTAAAAAAAATAATTTCTTTGTTCAAAATACGATAACCGAGCAACAAGAGTAATGATTACAAATATATGCTTATAAATACAAGACTAAATCATCATTATATCAGTATGTGCACTTCATATCAAAACTCTTTCATCAATAAATAATCCACGCACAAGATAACAAAACCCGAATTTCAGTAAACAAGTTTATGTACCAGAAAATTAAAAATTAAGAATTCCAGAATCAATTATAGAAACAGCGATCACAGAATTTTCTTAACAGAAATGCCAATATGTAAAAGAGGCCCGATAAGTGGACATATTGAAAACAAATGCAGATATCAAAGTAACACACTAAATAATAAGTACCAACCCTCCAAATTTCCGAACAATAATTAAACAATACAACTCAAAAAAACCCAACCAAATATTAAATAATCTTCAAAAATTCATTGTAACTTCCCATTTAAATACTCGACCTATAAACATATGTGTTAGTTTTTATCATGATTTTGATGCTATAGATGATCCCATAATATTTCATGGTTGCTAGTTTTATAATTAATTTGTTTATGTTTTTCAGTGGCATGAATTATTTTGGTTCGTAAATATGTTGTTGGTCACCAAACCACTTGCGAATCCCATCATCTATGCGGCGCGTATGCACGAAATTAAGGTAAGAAATGCAAGTACTTGCTGGAATAATTATTATTGAACACATTTCAATATTTTTCATTTATTGCACAATTTAAAAAAAAATAGTTTTAAGTATGCACAATTCAATAGTGTATCACAGAACCGAGCATTGCAAATTCTTTACTGAAACATGTACCTGCAGTAAGATTTACGGTTATCTGACACTGATTAAAAACCAGTATTTCATAGACAAAATGTACAATAATAACGGTTTTATTCAATTTCTTACATGAAGAAAAGAATTTCAACTATATAGTAAGGTTACAAATTTCATTTTTGGGAATCTCTTGTCAAATTATGAGTAAATAATAATAACTAAAGAGTTGATAAAAAAAACAAAAACAAAGTAATACGAAAAAATCACATGGAAAAGTATCAAAGTAATTAAAAAAAATAAACATTTTGAAAAGTCTAAACATACAAAGAATATAACATATAATAAATGAATGTACACGGTTTCTGTATAAATTATTATATTTATAAATAATTATAAAATTTTTAATTAAACAATGATTATTGTACTCAAAAAATAATTTGTACCTAAAGACTAAATAATAAGATATTATTGATAACAATTTGTAACTATTATGTGTAGATCTAAGTCTAAAATACTCAACGGTTAAAATTCTGCCTTGTCATTCAAAATATCTTAAAATTGGTCAATATCTGCACTGCTTATAGGCGCATATTTGAATTTTAAAATACTCTCTGGATCCATATCTAAACCAGAAACGTTCTCTCTTCTCTCCACTCAGTATAATACTTATTTTCCTTAATATCGAAAAGCACTCATTTAAAAAAAATACATTTCTCGATTTTTATTTTTCTGCCTATCCCAATCCCAATTATTTTTATTTATTAAATAACGACATTTCCTGCTTTTTTGTTGGCTCACAAAGCTGTAATTTGTTTTAATGAAAGACAAACGATTCTGAAATTCCTTATTTTCGAGAGCTATTTGGTAGTCTTTCATTGATTGTCTTATGATTTCGTAAAATACAAAGTTAGGGTTTAAAAAATTTTGAAAATTATTATTGTTAGATTCGTGATCGTGGTGGAGAAATAATAACCACGAACTGGTCTGAGTTAAATTTATAAAAAATGATATACTTCGCGATTACTAGAAAAAGTTTGACAGAAGAGTAAATTACATGTGTCATATCTAGATAATCGCGAGCTTTATGTTCGTGTTGATGGCATTCTCCCTAAATGTCATTACGCAACCTCTGGTGTACCGCAAGGCTCTTATTTAGGGCCATTACTATTTCTTCTCTTTATCAATACCATTACTGATATTATCCATCATTCCAATGTTCTTTTATATGCAGATGGCTTGAAACTTTTCAAAATTGTTAACAATGATCATGATTGTGATCTATTACAAAATGATATTAATAATGTTCTTGATTGGTCTTTAGCCTCTAAGTTTTTTATTTTACATTTACTGCAATTATCTAATACCTACTCTCTAAAGCAAATAACTATACCGTTTAACTATCAAATGAAAAACACAATTTTGGAGCGAGTAACTAAACTTAGCTTTATTTCCCATTTCAATGATATTCTAGAAGCTTGTTACAAATAACTTGGCTTCATAATTTGTGATACATAATCGTTTTCTAATTTACTGACCCTTAAATATTTATATTATTCATTTATGCCTACCAAACTGAAATACGGATTACAAATTGTTACATGGTGTTCTCCACACTTTCAGAAAATAGTTTACTGGATTGTTTCATTCAATTGTACAAAAAGTGTAAGAGTAATTATTGCCAATAATTTTCGCAATAGTATCATTTGTATGTAATGGAAATGCAATTTTTTTCACAAGGGGTTTTCATCAGGAATACGTCCACGAGTTGTAAAATTAAAAGTACTTCTCGTCTCGTCTGACATTGACTAATAGAGATCAGAGTAGCACGGAAAAAAAGAATTTTTCTTTACAGAAAAAAAAAAAAAATAAAAGATATGCATAAACAATTTTCATGAGTTTGATGTATTTTTTGGTGTTGATTCGAAATAAAGTAGATTTCACATATTAAGTGTGTTATTTTAAACTGATTTTGTTCATTGGAAGCGACAAATTTTGATATTCAATGTATTTCTTTGGGTAATTGAACTGAGAACTTTTAGATATTTAATGTTCGAATGATCCTGAACATTCTGCCATAACACAAATATAATTATTGGGGTATTGATTGAAGAAGTAGGTATCAACTAAAACGTTTTTAATAAACACACGAGAATTAAACTAAACTAGCATTAACACTATAACAAAATTCATCCATAATGGGTTGGTCAGTTTTTATTTGCAAAATATAAGCACTAGTTCTATGTGCAGTAGTACATTAGGTAGTATGTCCCTAAATAACTGCACCCGTAAAGGCGGTTTTATTAATACTTTTATTTCCAATTTTTTATTATGTAATTAATTAACGAAAATTATAATCTTATTGTTTCAGCTATAAGGTTCATTCCATGGGCCTAACATGTGCAATGGATTATCATCATAAAAATTATTATAGTAGAAGCAGCTCTAATCATGTAGGGTGGTGCGTCTGGTACCATAAGGACTAAGATGGGGTACTTGGTTAGATGCTGCCATATGATCTGCTAATTGCAGTAAATGCACCTTCGCTAAGTTAGTGCAGAACAATACGGATTACAAATATGAGCTAACTTAACATCATGCGGTACTTATAAATGGTTTTCGATATTTGCTTAACCTAACTCTAGTTTAAAATCTTTTCATTTCTGTTATGAATACAACTGATAGTGCTTCAAATAAAGTGCAAATAGAGGATCATATGGCAAGTCAACTTTACCATCATTTTTCTCTATAAGAGTTTTGTAAGAAATTTCGAAAAGACTGACTCATTCAACATATTTTCAAGACGATGGATGCAATACTGTTCGGATTATTTGAGATTATTTATCTAACGTGGCACGATGGAGCATTTTTGGCTCATAATAGTCCCGATTTAAATACAAATTTTGCTATTTATTTTCGTCTATGTCAAAATTTTCATATAATATTTTTGTCGCATTACATGCGTGAGACGTTAATTATTTGAAACGTTTTAATTAAATAAGATGTTATACGATGCTCTAACGATGTTGATGGTTTCGTTCCAGGAAGCAACACGACGCATGCGTGCAAGTTTGTGCCAAGGAGACGGCAAGTGCCGCTGCTGTTCGCCAGCATTGCCCCTTCTGTGGTTATGTTGCGGTTGGAGTGCGTACGATAATGGCTCTGGTTCGCACCTAGCCACGCACATAGGCAGCCAGCGTGGACATCCGTGGCCTCGCTCCGGGGCCGGAGAAGACGCTTCTTATTCGCAACAACTCCACACCAGCAGTTCCTGGCGCGCCATGCAACTCTGTCGCCTCGCCAGCAACGGCCAATCTCCAGCCAAGAACGAACACATGAGTACTGTACTGTAAATCGCTAGAAATATAATCGTACATTAATATTTTACTATTAAAAGCACAATATTCTCAAATACAGTCGAACCTCTGTAATTCGAATTTTAAAGGACCACAAAATGGAAATTTCGAGTTATAGAGAAGAAAACATATCTATTGATTGCACATATGTTTTATTGCGTTAAAATTATTCTAATAATTATAATAACGTTGTAAATTACGAACACAGAATACATGGTTTCGTAATCTTAATAATATAGTCATTCCAGCTGAAGATAAAACTTTTCTTACTTTGGGCCCAAAATTTTGTATAACACCCATCCTCAACCAAATCTGTGTCCGTAAATTACTTATTGATGTTGATTTTATTATTTAAAATTTACGTGAATCGTCAAAAGATGTATGTAGAGCTCAGATCACTAACATCATTAGTAATTACTTACATTATAGTAATATTCAGAATAGTGATATAAATGTTATTTATAACAAAACTAAAAAAATATTTAAAAAATTTATGATTTATTTGTTGTACCATTTGATAAATGTTATATTACTTCTCGTATCATAGATAAACTTACATATAATGATAAAGTTATTGAAATTTTGTCTGATACAAGCTCATAAATAACTTAATAATAATCCACATAGCCTTTTTCAACAAAAAGAAAATAAAAGTGTCAATGAATAAAAAAAAAAAACTAAAAAAAATGATTGAGAGACTGTTAAAATTTTAACTATTTATAATGCTGTAGCTGCAAAATTTTATGATCACTCAAAATTCATAAACCAATATTGAATCTTCGCCCTATAATTGCATCTATTGGATACACCTAATTCAAAGCTTTCTCAATTTTTTACTGACACTCAAAATTGCTTAGGATAAATATACTTCATGTTTGTAGAATTTATTAATAAAATTTAATTTTCTGAGAATTATTTTCTCATTAGTTTTGATGGTGTTTCATTGTTTAGTAGTATTTCTTTCTAGCTATTTCATACATTGTTGCTTTCTGGGATATCATTGAAAATTATAAAACACTGAGTCTAACTGATTTTAAAATGCTAGTTAATTTTATTTTTGAAAGCAGTTACTGTTTATATAATTGTCATTTCTACAAACAATTACTTGGAAGTCCAATGGGTGCTATTGTTAGTCCAATAATTGCTCAATATATCATGGATGCACTTCTAAATGATTGAGAACTTTATTTCAAAATAACCTTTATAAAAAAAAAATCTCGAAGACATTGTGTATGCAGTATCATCTGACATAGGAAAAGAGATAAATACATTCAATTTACTAATAATAATATTACGAGATGTAAACGAAAAAAAAAAATTGACTGGTATGATAAACCTATGCCTTCACAGCGTTATATTCATTTTCTATCTTCTCAATATAAGAAATTTAAAATTATAGTTCTTAAAAAAAGAGTTCTTTGAATTTCAGACCCAGTATTTCATCGAAAAAACCTTGCTAGACTCAGAGAGGTACTTTTGTATAATGCCTATCCACAAAATATGATTAATAAATTAATTTTTACTACAATGTCAATGACCTGAACTGTTTAAATATTTTAAATAATAATAATTTACAGTCTAATGATAACATAAAATGTGCTTCTTTAACTTTCATTTCAAATCTTTCAACAAAAATTGAAAATTTAGTAAAATTACACCCTTGTACTTACTTATCGCAATTGTATAACAATTGGTGAAATTTTTAGTGAATTACAAAACAAAACCCATATACTACAACAATATAATGTTGTGTATTTTATTCCATGTCATGAATGTGACCCTGTTTATATAGGACAAACTTCTGGAGATTTAACTGGTGACTAACATCTCATAAAAGTTATGCCCGACTTATGCCTAACATTAGTGAGTGAAAATTTTAATAACAAAAACCATAAAATAAATTATGCAGATGTAAAATATTAGCTATTGAATGCAATTTGTATTGAGATGGCTCACGTTCATAACATTGATAATACGAAGGACTGATTTAGATGGTCTGAGCAATATCATCATCATCAATGGCTCGACAGCCCTAAGCGGGCCAAGGCCACAAGTACCACGGTACTTGTCTCGTAACCACTCATCTTAGCGCCATCTGAATCTCAACCTGTGCGACAGCCTCTGTTTACAAATGTAAGCAGAGCGGCATCAGAGAGAAGCGTAGGCAACCAAGATTACTTTTAAGATGTAGAGGTGGTCGGTCTCTAGCATCCGAGTGTGATTCAAGGCCATGGTGTTTTTACCTTTTTACGACAATCACACTTGCCGGCCGGTAGACTTGAACCTGAGAACCTCAGATTCAAACGTCACAGCTTGCAGTGAACAGCGCGTTAACACACTGAGCCACCACACCGGCCTGAGCAATATATATTTTGTTATTTATTAAAATTTTCTGTTGTGAAAACCTGAATTATTCAAAATAAATTCATAATTATTCTAATCTATTTTCTTCTTTTTGTTGTATATTTAAATTACTAATAATATTTCTAGTTCCTGTAACTTTTATATTTTGGATATTTAAATCAAATTTTCCAAAAATAATAATTTATTTCATTTATTAACTTTTAGTTTATTTTGATATTTTGTTAAAATATTTATGCTAATTATTTTAAGAATATTTTCTGTATTATGTAGATTGTTCCATTATCCATGTTTTATGAATAACCATTGGAGAAATTCTTAAATTGTCACAAATTTTGTATAAATTATTTATTTTTATATAATTTTTGTAGTGCCCTGATGAAGGATTAAATAAATCTGAAAGCTTGGAAAATTTAAAAGAAGTTTTTTTATTAACTCACAATTTTGATTGTTAGTATCCCACGACACTCTCCCTTTCTCTCATTTCACACACAAGTTTTAATTTTAAGCTCATTCTCGAGTATGGTTTAGAGAATATGTGGATGTGAAATTTGACGGGTATTAACATTTTTTTGAACCTAATTTAGAGGTCGCTAAGTAGTTAAACATAATATTGCAATGAAATACGAACCGAATATAATGCAGTATTTTACTCATGAAATTTCAGCTATTCGATAATGTTGTTTAAAATCCAAACATATTTTCTATTTATCATACATTCACCATATTATTTTAAGTTATTGTACATATACACATTTAAAAACAAACGTATAATTTAGTTTAGGTTATCATTTCTTTTATACTTGATTGAATCCGTCGTCGGCGCTAGGTGAAACATTGTAAAAATAAGGTAAATAATAACACTAGGCTAAGTTTCACAGTAGATATATTTTCTTTATCGCGATTTCGGCTTTTACACCATCGTCAGAAGACTGATAAGTTTACAAAAGAATTACAAAATTACATGAATATATACATTTGTGACAGGGATGGAAACAGTATACAATCATCTTAAATAAAGTTGTTGGGAGGATCCAGTAATAAACGGATTAACAAATGTTTCCCTTTGTTAGCATTTCTAATAATTCTGAATGGAGAAAATCTGTCTGGTCATTCATTAGTTTCTCATTATGCCCAATGGCTTTATGGATTTCGAAAGCTTCCAAGAAATTTAGTTTAGGGCCTTTCTTTTCCAAATGTAAAACTTTTAAATTTTTAATTGAACAACTATGGTTATTTTGGTTGAGGTGTATTGCTAAATTTGAATCAGTTTTATTTTTTTTCCAAGATCTCATATGCTCATTGAATCTAATGAGAAAACTTCGTTCCTCACTTTCATGTTAATACATTAGCATGTTAGTCTCTCTTAACTTCCCGTCCCTAAAATAGTTCATTTAATACCCCTAAGTTGAATTTCTAATAATTTCCACAAAAGCAATTGCTGATCGTAATTATTTGTGATAAAGAAGGTTCATCACTACTTTTTCCAACATTTTGAGCCTGAAACGTTACATCAATACTTCACAAGTTAGGTTTAGGGGAATTTTTAGAAAAGCAATTGCCAATCGTACTGATTTATAATAAAGATGGGTCATTACTAAGTTCTTCAATATTTCACTTCTGAAACATTTTACTAGATACCCCACAGGCCGCAAATATTCATAAATTTTAAGGAAAAATAATTTCCAATCGTAATTGGTTTGAGAAAAAAATTACAACAAACACAATAGATTTCAAGTGACTTAAAAAAAAATGATTATCTACGAACTCCTAAAACATTTAATTTCATACCCCACAAGTTAGATACCTAAAAAAAAATTGAAAAAAATTTAAAACAAACATAACTTGCATTAATATTTGATCATAATATAAAGATTTTTGCCAATCTGACATTTCTATTGTCTTCTTGGCAATTTAAAAATACCGCCAATAATAATGTATAATAATTTGCATTCCACATTGTCGACTTTACCTAATCTAACGTCAAAGTAGAATCCACTCGTGAAATTTTAACGGAAATTTTTTCCTTCTTTAAATCCTATATACTAAAAGGCTTAAGTTCTATAGATTAGCCAATCTAACAACCATTATTATTCATCGCTACAGCCTAAACGGTACGATGAATTCGGGTGAAATTTTTTTTTAGACGTAAAGGGCCATAGGGACTATGTGCTTTTTATAAATTCATATTTTTCATACACATGATGTGCGAAATATTAAATAGGAAAGACATTAAATTTTTACATCAAGGGGGGCCTCGGGTTGCTACGAAAGTGTACTTTGTTGATTATAGTTGTAACTTTTCATAAATTTTTGTTCAGTTTGACATATATGACAGATCTGTTTCAAATTTTGAGTAAAAATTACATTAATTCTAGACAAGTTGAAGACGTTTTGTAAATTTATCTGTGTTTAAAATAAATGATTGAACATGTGTACTATAATGTAAATATATTAAAGTCAATATAAAAATTTAAAATTGTTGCTGTCACTTTTCACGAATTTGTGTTCATCCTGTCATTTTTGACATATCTGTTTGAAACTGTAAGTATAAATTGAATTAATTCTAGACCAAATGAAAAAGTTTTGTATATTTATCTGTGTTTAGAATAAATGAGGAAACATGTTTTCTATATTGTAGATTTTTTAAATGTGAATTTTTTTCTTATATTTTTTCTATTCAAAATAAATTTGACAGATGTCTCTGTTCGTCAACCTCGATTCATTTAAGGATTTTAGGCGGTAAAATTCAAATTGGTTAATTTCTTATCTAATACAAAAAAGTTAAAATTTATTTTTCACTTCATATATAGTTTCTTTTTCTTCTCAAAAAATAAAGCATATGTCTCTGCTCGACAACCTCGATGCTTCTAAGTATTTCAGGCGGTAAAATTGAAATAAGTTCATTACTTTTCTAACATAAATAGTTCGTTTTAAATATTTATAATCAATTTCAGAATAATTTTTTTTATCATCAGTTTTTATATCTAATCCTGCCGTGTTTGGTATTAAATTAAAAGTTTCACGTTAGAGATTTAAAATAAAGTGTCATAAAGTGGACGATTGTCTATTGTTTTTTATAAATGTTATTTAATTCCTACCGTGTTTGGTATTGAATTAAAGGTCTCGCAGAGGAGATTTGAAATCAAGTATCATAAAGTTGTTTTGGGCGATTGTCAATTGTTTTTTTATAAATATGATTTAAATCCTACCGTGTTTGGTATCAAATTAAAGGTCTCGCGGAGCAGATTTGAACTCAGGTGTCAAAAAGTTGTTTTGAACGATTGTCAATTGTTTTTTATAAATATTATTTAAAACCTACCGTGTTTGGGATCAAATTAAAGGTCTCGCGCAGGAGTCAAGTGTCAAAAAGTTGTTTTGGAAGATTGTAAATTGTTTTTTATGAATATTATTTAAGTCTTAACGTGTTTGGTATTAAATTAAATATCTCACGGAAGAGAATTAAACTGAAGTGCCAAATAGTAGTAACATGAAAGCGAGAAACGAAGTAACGAACTTTCTTCGTCAATGTACTGACATGGAAACGAGGAACATAGTGACGAGCTTGCTTCGCCGATGAACTGACTTAAAAGCGAGGAACGAAGGCACAAGCTTGCTTCGCCAATGTACTGACATGGAAGCGAGGAACGAAGTGACGAGCTTGCTTCGCTGATGCACTGACTTGAAAGCGAGGAACGAAGTGACGAGCTTTCTTCGTCTAGTACTGACATGGAAGCGAGGAACGTAGTGACGAGCTTGCTTCGCCGATGCACTGACACGGAAGCGAGGAACGAAGGGACGAGCTTTCTTCGTCAATGTACTGACATGGAAGCGAGGAACGTAGTGACGAGCTTGCTTCGCCAATTGTTTTGTATAAATTGGGAGTTATTTAAGACTACTCAATTTATTTTTCTACATTTTCAGTTGTAATCTTCTTCAGTGACGCGGAGCCTAGGGGACAGACCTGCGAAGCAGGTCGGACCGCTAGTCCTATATACTAAAAGGCTTAAGTTCTATAGATTAGCCAATCTAACAACCATTATTATTCATCGCTACAGCCTAAACGGTACGATGGATTCGGGTGAAAATTTTTTTTAGACGTAAAGGGCCATAGGGACTATGTGCTTTTTATAAATTCATATTTTTCTTACACATGATGTCCGAAATATTAAATAGGAAAGACATTAAATTTTTACATCAAGGGGTGCCTCGTGTTGCTACGAAAGTGTAGTTTGTTGATTATAGTTGTAACTTTTCACAAATTTTTGTTCAATTTGACATAAATGACAGATCTGTTTCAAATTTTTTGTAAAAATTACATTAATTCTAAGCAAGTTGAAGATGTTTTGTAAATTTATCTGTGTTTAAAATAAATGAGTCAACATGTGTACTATAATACAAATATATTAAAAGACAATTTAAAAAATTAAAATTGTAGCTGTCACTTTTCACGAATTTGTGTTCATCCTGTCATTTTTGACATATCTGTTTAAAACTGTAAGTACAAATTGAATTAATTTTAGACCCTGATGAAAAAATTTGTAAATTTATCTGTGTATAGAATAAATGAGTCAACATGTGTACTATAATACAAATATATTAAAAGAAAATTTAAAAAATTAAAATTGTAGCTGTCACTTTTCACGAATTTGTGTTCATCCTGTCATTTTTGACATATCTGTTTAAAACTGTAAGTATAAATTGAATTAATTTTAGACCCTGATGAAAAAATTTGTAACATTATCTGTGTTTAGAATAAATGTGCAAACATATTTAATATAAATAATTTTTTTTATATTTTTTTCAATTTTGAAATAAATTAGACAGATGTCTTTGTTCGTCAACCTCGATTATTTTAAGGATTTTAGGCGGTAAAATTCAAATGAGTTAACTTCTTATCTAACACAATAAAAATTATTTTTCACTTATAGACAGTTTCTTTTTCTTTGCAAAAAAAAAACAGATGTCTCTGCTCGACAACCTCGATGCTTCTAAGTATTTTAGGCGGTAAAATTTAAATAAGTAAATTACTTATTTACTATAAAATGATCGTTTTTAATATTTATAATGAATTTCAGAAATTTTTTTTATCATCAGTTGTTTTTTATTTCGAATCTTGCCGTGTTTGGTACTAAACTAAAAGTTTCACGTTAGAGATTTAAAATAAAGTGTCAAAAAGTTAGTTTGGACGATTGTCAATTGTTTTTATAAATGTTATTTAAATCCTACCGTGTTTGGTATCAAATTAAAGGTCTCGCGGAGGAGATTTGAACTCAAGTGTCAAAAAGTTGTTTTGGACAATTGTCAATTGTTTTTTATAAATGTTATTTAATTCCTACCGTGTTTGATATCAAATTAAAGGTCTCGCAGAGGAGATTTGAACTAAAATGTCAAAAAGTTGTTTCGGACGATTGTCAATTGTTTCCTATAAATTTTATTTAAATCCTACCGTGTTTGGTATTGAATTAAAGGTCTTGGAGAGGAGATTTGAACTCCAGTGTCAAAAAGTTGTTTTGAGCGATTGGCAATTGTTTTTTATAAATATTATTTAAATCCTACCTTGTTTAGTATCAAATTAAAGGCCTCGCGGAGGAGATTTGAACTCAAGTGTCAAAAAGTTGTTTTGAACGATTGTCAATTGTTTTTTTATAAATATTATTTAAATCCTACCGTGTTTGGTATTGAATTAAAGGTCTCGCAGATGAGATTTGAACTAAAGTGTCAAAAAGTTGTTTAAGACGATTGTCAATTGTTTTTCATAAAAATTATTTAAATCCTACCGTGTTTGGTATCAAATTAAAGGTATCGCGGAGGAGATTTGAACTCAAGTGTCAAAAAGTTGTTTTGGACGATTGTCAATTGTTTTTTATAAATGTTATTTAATTCCTACCGTGTTTGGTATCAAATTAAAGGTATCGCGGAGGAGATTTGAACTCAAGTGTCAAAAAGTTGTTTTGGACGATTGTCAATTGTTTTTTATAAATGTTATTTAATTCCTACCGTGTTTGGTATCAAATTAAATATCTCACGGAAGAGATTTAAACTCAAGTGCCATAAAGTAGTAACATGGAAGCAGGGAACGTAGTAACGAGATTGCTTCGCCGATGCACTGATTTGAAAGCGAGGAACGAAGTGACGAGCTTTCTTCGTCAATGTACTGACTTGTAAGCGAGGAACGTAGTGACGAGCTTGCTTCGCCGATGCACTGACTTGTAAGCGAGAAACGAAGTGATGAACTTTCTTTGCTGATGACTTGAAAGCGAGAAACGAAGTGACGAGCTTTCTTCGTCAATTTACTGACATGGAAGCGAGGAGCGTACACGGATATCAATAGAAAGGAGTCAAATAGACTGAACAAATGATAATATAAAAAATGCCTCCATTTGGCCGATTGTTTTCATAAAAGTCATTAGAAAAATATGTTTGGTATCAAATAAGAACCTTGATGGACAAGTTTTAAGTTTTTCGCTTCGATTGTAATTTGAAGTGTAACTGACTAGCTGACGTAAGACTGGATAAGGTTGGTATTACACGAACAAATTTAATAAAAATAATGTATATCTGCCAAATTTGTCAATATGGAATGCAAATTATTATTCATTATAATTGATGGTATTTCTAAATTGCCAAGAAGACAATAGAAATGTCAGATTGACACAAGTCTTCATTACATGATCAAATATTAATGCAAGTTGTATTTAATATAAATTTCTTTTATAAATCACTTAATCGGTATCGAAAGCAAGGTCGGAGTGACGAAATTTTATCTCAAATCGTAACGATCGACAATTGTTTAAACATTTTTTTAATTTTTGAAAATATCTAACTTGTAGTTTATCTAACTAAATGTTTTAGGAGTTGGTACATAGTTATATTTTTAAAGTCAATTGAAATCTATTGTAGGGGAAAAAGTAAAACACTTCATCCTGGTAATGTCCACGAAAAATCTATTGTTTTGTGTAATTTTTTCCGCAAACCAATTACGATCGGCAATTGTTTTTCATTAAAATTCATGAATATGCGACCTGTGGAGTACCATGTGAAATGTTTTACAAGTGAAATATTGAGGAACTTAGAAATGACCAATCTTTATTACAAATCAGTACGATTTGCAATTAATTTTCAGAAAATTTCCCTAGACCTAGCTTGTGGAGTATTGAATACAATGTTTTAGGCTCAAAAAGTAGGAAAAAATAGTGATGAACTTCTTTGTCATAAATAATAACGATCAGCAATTTTTTTTGTGGAAATTACTAGAAACCTAACTTAGGGGTATTTAATGCCAATGCACTGACATGAAAGCGAGGAACGAAGTGACGAGCTTTCTTCGCCAATTTACTAACAAAAGAGCGAGATACAATGAGACAAACTTTCTTCGTCAATTGCTTGCTAACAAATTTATGGTATTCGAAAAATCTTGCAATTTATTTTTCCATAGTTTTAGTTACTATATTCTTCAGTGTCGCGGAGCCTAGGGGGCAGACCTGCGAAGCAGGTCGGACCGCTAGTCCTATATACTAAAAGGCTTAAGTTCTATAGATTAGCCAATCTAACAACCATTATTATTCATCGCTACAGCCTAAACGGTACGATGAATTCGGGTGAAATTTTTTTTTAGACGAAAAGGGCCATAGGGACTATGTGCTTTTTATAAATTCATATTTTTCTTACACATGATGTCCGAAATATTAAATAGTAAAGACATTAAATTTTTACATCAAGGGGTGCCTCGTGTTGCTACGAAAGTGTAGTTTGTTGATTATAGTTGTAACTTTTCACAAATTTTTGTTCAATTTGACATATATGACAGATCTGTTTCAAATTTTAAATAAAAATTACATTAATTCTAGACAAGTTGAAGATGTTTTGTAAATTTATCTGTGTTTAAAATAAATGAGTGAACATGTGTACTCTAATGTAAATATATTAAAAGTCAATTTAAAAAATTAAAATTGTAGCTGTCATTTTTCACGAATTTGTGTTCATCCTGTCATTTTTGACATATCTGTTTGAAACTGTAAGTATAAATTGAATTAATTCTAGACCAAATGAAAAAGTTTTGTAAATTTATCTGTGTTTAGAATAAATGAGGAAACATGTTTTCTATATTGTAGATTTTTTAAATGTGAATTTTTTTCTTATATTTTTTTTCATTCAAAATAAACATAACAGATGTCTCTGTTCATCAACCTCGATTCATTTATGGATTTTAGGCGGTAAAATTCAAATGAGATAACTTCTTATCCAACACAAAAAAGTTGAAAATTATTTTCCACTTTATATAATGGTTTCGTTACTTTCTCAAAAAATACAACAGATGTCTCTGCTCGACAACCTCGATGCTTCTAAGTATTTTAGGCGGTAAAATTCAAATAAGTTCATTACTTATCTAATATAAATAGTTCGTTTTAAATATTTATCAATTTCAGAATTATTTTTTTTAACAACAGTTTTTATTTCTAATCCTGCCGTGTTTGGTACTAAATTAAAAGTTTCACGTTAGAGATTTAAAATAAAGTGTCAAAAAGTTTTGGACGATTGTCTATTGTTTTTTATAAATGTTATTTATCCTACCGTGTTTGGTATTGAATGAAAGGTCTCGCAGAGGAGATTTGAACTCAAGTATTAAAAAAATTGTTTCCGACGATTGTCAATTGTTTTCTATAAATATTATATAAATCCTACCGTGTTTGGTATTGAATTAAAGGTATCGCAGAGGAGATTAGAACACAAGTATCAAAAAGTTGTTTTGGACGATTGTCAATTGTTTTTTATAAATATGATTTAAATCCTACCGTGTTTGGTATTAAATTAAAAGTCTCGCGGAGGAGATTTGAACTCAGGTGTCAAAAAGTTGTTTTGGACGATTGTCAATTGTTTTTTATAAATATGATTTAAATCCTACCGTGTTTGGTATTAAATTAAAGGTCTCCCGGAGGAGATTTGAACTCAGGTGTCAAAAAGTTGTTTTGGACGATTGTCAATTGTTTTTTATAAATATTATTTAAATCCCACCGTGTTTGGTATCAAATTAAAGGTCTCACGCAGGAGATTTGAACTCAAGTGTCAAAAAGTTGTTTTCGACGATCGTGAATTGTTTTCTATAAATATTATATAAATCCTACCGTGTTTGGTATCAAATTAAAGGTCTCACGCAGGAGATTTGAACTCAAGTGTCAAAAAGTTGTTTTCGACGATCGTGAATTGTTTTGTATAAATGTTATTTAATGCCTACCGTGTTTGGTATCAACTTAAAGGCCTCGCGGAGGAGATTTGAACTCAAGTGTCAAAATGTTGTTTTGGGCGATTGTAAATTGTTTTTTATAAATATTATTTAAGGCTTAACGTGTTTGGTATTAAATTAAATATCTCACGGAAGAGATTTAAACTAAAGTGCCAAATATTAGTAACATGGAAGCGAGAAACGAAGTGACGAGCTTGCTTCGCCTATGCACTGACTTGAAAGCGAGGAACGAAGTGACGAGTTTTCTTCGTTAATTTACGGACATGGAAATGAGGAACAAAGTGACGAGCTTGCTTCGCCGATGCACTGACTTGAAAGCGAGGAACGAAGTGACGAGCTTTCTCCGCCTAGTACTGACATGGAAGCGAGGAACGTAGTGACGAGCTTGCTTTGCCGATGCACTGACATGGACGCGAGGAACGAAGTGACGAGCTTTCTTCGTCAATGTACTGACATGGAAGCGAGGAACGTAGTAACGAGCTTGCTTCGCCAATAGTTTAGTTTAAATTGGAATTTATTTAAGACTACTCAATTTATTTATTTTTTTTCGACAATGTACTAACATGGAAACGAGGAACGTAGTGACGAGCTTGCTTCGCCGATGCAGTGCCTTGAAACCGAGGAACGAAGGCACATGTTTGATTCGCCGATGCACTGACTTGAAAGCGAGGAACGAAGTGACGAGCTTTCTCCGCCTAGTACTGACATGGAAGCGAGGAACGTAGTGACGAGCTTGCTTCGCCGATGCACTGACATGGAAGCGAGGAACGAAGTGACGAGCTTTCTTCGTCAATGTACTGACATGGAAGCGAGGAACGTAGTGACGAGCTTGCTTCGTCAATGTACTGACATGGAAGCAAGGAACGTAGTGACGAGCTTGCTTCGCCAATAGTTTAGTTTAAATTGGAATTTATTTAAGACGCGGAGCCTAGGGGACAGACCTGCGAAGCAGGTCGGACCGCTAGTCCAATTACTATTTTGGTTAATTCAGTGCCTATATATATATCTATAGATTCATCACGCAACTTTGCCAATTTCTAGAGCCCAGACGGATTAATGAATTCGAGTGAAACGTTTTTAGATATTTAGAGTTTTATTAGAGTTACGTGCTTTTTATGAATTCACATTTTTCTTACACATGATGTGCGAGAAAACTTGAAAAAACATGCATTTTTGGGTCAGAATCAACTAAGAGTGTGGCGGCCATGGAATTTTTAAGATGAACGTCTATGACAACTTGTCATTTTTGACAGTTCAGTTCAGAATTTTAATTATAAATTACATTAATTGTAGACAAGTTGGAGAAGTTTTGTAAATTTATCTGTATTCAGAATAAATGTACAAACGTGTTTGATATTTTGCAATTTTTTTAAACGTTTTTTTTTTTTAGTTTTAAAAATGTCGAATATAATTTTTTGCTTTGATTGTATATTGACGTCCTGAGAGAAGTGGGTGTTACACGATGAAATTTAGCAAAAATAAAGTAAAACCACGAAATTTAAAGCAAATGTAGGATGCAAATTATTATTTATTACTATCGAAAAAAAGAAATGTCAGATTGACAGAAGTCTTTATTACATGATCAAATATTAATGTAAATTTTGTTTGATTTAATTTTTTTTTAAATCACTTATTGGGTATCAAAAGAAAGGTCTCGAAGAGACGAAATAAATGATAAAATAAAAAAATTGAAGTTGACTGATTGTCGATTGTTTTTCTAAAAGTCATCAAAAATGTATCGTGTTTGGTATCAAATGAAAAGTCTTCAATAGACATGTTCTAACGCTTTGTCAAAAATATGAACAGACCTATAATATTTTCTTTTTTATCTTAAAGTGAAATGAAATTAAATACGATGGGCAATTGTTTTTTTGAAATTTTATAGAAACCTGACTTGTAGGGTATCAAGTTAAATGTTTTAAAAGTGGGAAGTTAAAGAACGTAGTGACGACCCATCTTTACTTTCAAATCATTACGATTGGCAATTGTTTTCATAGAAATTTCCAAAACCCTAACTTACGAAGTATTAAGTGTTTTTTTTTTTTGTGACAGGAAATAAAGGAACGCAATGACGATTTTTCTTGATCGCAAATAGTTTTATCGGCAATTGTTTTTTGTTTTTTGTTTTATAGAAACCTGACTTGTAGGGTATTAAATGAAATGTTTTAGGAGTAGTAAGTTAAGGAATTTAGTGAGGAACATCCTTTATCACAAATCATTACGATCGGCAATTGTTTTTGCAGAAATTATTAAAATTACTTTTGAAGACGGGAAGTTGAGCGACACAGTGACTAATCATTTTTATCCCTAAAGGTTACGATCGACAGTTGTTCTTTTTTTTATCCCGAAGCGATATGGAAGTGAGGAACGAACGAACGACATTCGCAATGTTAATGACATGAAAGCGAGGAACGAAGTGACGAGCTTTCTTCGTCAATTTAGTTACATGGGAGGGAGAAATGAAGTATGAAATGTTATTAAGAAAGCACTATGATCCACTAGCCCATACTTTTAGTTGTACCCTAAATTAAGTTGAAATCTTCTTCAGGGGCGCGGAGCCTAGGGGTTAGACCTGCGAAGCAGGTCGAACCGCTAGTCCAATTACTATTTTGGTTAATTCAGTGCCTATATATATATCTATAGATTCATCACGCAACTTTGCCAATTTCTAGAGCCCAGGCGGATTAATGAATTCGAGTGAAACGTTTTTAGATATTTAGAGTTTTATTAGGGTTACGTGCTTTTTATGAATTCACATTTTTCTTACACATGATGTGCGAGAAAACTTGAAAAAACATGCATTTTTGTGTCAAAATCAACTAAGAGTGTGGCGGCCGTGGAATTTTTAAGATGAACGTCTATGACAACTTGTCATTTTTGACAGTTCAGTTCAGAATTTTAATTATAAATTACATTAATTGTAGACAAGTTGGAGAAGTTTTGTAAATTTATCTGTATTCAGAATAAATGTATAAACGTGTTTGATATTTTGCAATTTTTTTAAACGTTTTTTTTTTTTAATTTTAAAAATGTCGAATATAATTTTTTGCTTTGATTGTATATTGACGTCCTGAGAGAAGTGGGTGTTACACGATGAAATTTAGCAAAAATAAAGTAAAACCACGAAATTTAAAGCAAATGTAGGATGCAAATTATTATTTATTACTATCGACTCTACTTTTAAATTGACAAAATGACAAAAGAAATGTCAGATTGACAGAAGTCTTTATTACATGATCAAATATTAATGTAAATTGTGTTTGATTTAATTTTTTTTTAAATCACTTATTGGGTATCAAAAGAAAGGTCTCGAAGAGACGAAATAAATGATAAAATAAAAAAATTGAAGTTGACTGATTGTCGATTGTTTTTCTAAAAGTCATCAAAAATGTATCGTGTTTGGTATCAAATGAAAAGTCTTCAATAGACATGTTCTAACGCTTTGTCAAAAACATGGACAGACTTATAATATTTTCATTTTTTCTTAAAGTGAAATGAAATTAAATACGATGGGCAATTGTTTTTCTGAAATTTTATAGAAACCTGACTTGTAGGGTATCAAGTTAAATGTTTTAAAAGTGGGAAGTTAAAGAACGTAGTGACGACCCATCTTTACTTTCAAATCATTACGATTGGCAATTGTTTTCATAGAAATTTATTATTATTAAGTGTTTTTTGTTTTTTGGTGACAGGAAATAAAGGAACGCAATGACGATTTTTCTTCATCGCAAATAGTTTGATCGGCAATTGTTTTTTGTTTTTTGTTTTATAGAAACCTGACTTGTGGGGTATTAAATGAAATGTTTTAGGAGTAGTAAGTTAAGGAATTTAGTGAGGAACATCCTTTATCACAAATCATTACGATCGGCAATTGTTTTTGCAGAAATTATTAAAATTACTTTTGAAGACGGGAAGTTGAGCGACACAGTGACTAATCATTTTTATCCCTAAAGGTTACGATCGACAGTTGTTCTTTTTTTTTATCCCGAAGCGATATGGAAGTGAGGAACGAACGAACGACATTCGCAATGTTAATGACATGAAAGCGAGGAACGAAGTGACGAGCTTTCTTCGTCAATTTAGTTACATGGGAGGGAGAAATGAAGTATGAAATGTTATTAAGAAAGCACTATGATCCACTAGCCCATACTTTTAGTTGTACCCTAAATTAAGTTGATATCTTCTTCAGGGGCGCGGAGCCTAGGGGTTAGACCTGCGCAGCAGGTCGAACCGCTAGTCCTATATACTAAAAGGCTTATGGACTATAGATTAGCCAATCTAACAACCATTATTATTCATCGCTACAGCCTAAACGGTACGATGGATTCGAGTGAAATTTTTTTTTAGACGTAAAGGGCCATAGGGACTATGTGCTTTTTATAAATTCATATTTTTCTCACACATGACGTCCGAAATATAAAATAGTAAAGACATTAAATTTTTACATCAAGGGGTGCCTCGTGTTGCTACGAAAGTGTAGTTTGTTGATTATAGTTGTAACTTTTCACAAATTTTTGTTCAATTTGACATATATGACAGATCTGTTTCAAATTTTGAATAAAAATTACATTAATTCTAGACAAGTTGAAGATGTTTTGTAAATTTGTCTATGTTTAAAATAAATGAGTGAACATGTGTACTCTAATGTAAATATATTAAAAGTCAATTTAAAAAATTAAAATTGTGGCTGTCATTTTACACGAATTTGTGTTCATCCTGTCATTTTTGACATATCTGTTTGAAACTGTAAGTATAAATTTAATTAATTCTAGACCAAATGAAGAAGTTTTATAAATTTATCTGTGTTTTAGAGTAAATGAACGTACATGTTTACTATTTTGTATATTTTATAAATGTGAATTTTTTTTCTTATTTTGTTCAAATTTAAAATAAATATGACAGATGTCGATGTTCGTTAATCTCGATTCTTATAAGGATTTTAGGCGGTAAAATTCAAATAGGTTAATTTCTTAACTAACACAAAAAAGTTGAAAATTATTTTCATTTCATATATGGTTTCTTTTTCTTCTCAAAAAATAAAACAGATGTCTCTGATCGACAACCTTGATGCTTCTAAGTATTTTAGGCGGTAAAATTTAAATAAGTTAATTACATATCTAATAAAAAAGATCGTTTTAAATATTTATAATCAATTTCAGTATAATTTTTTTTTATCATCAGTTGTTTTTTATTTCTAATTCTGCTGTGTTTGGTACAAAATTAAAAGTTTCACGTTAGAGATTTAAAAGCGTCATAAGTTATTTTAGACGATTGTCAATTGTTTTTTATAAATATTATTTAAATCCTACCGTCTTTGGTATCAAATTAAAGGTCTCGCGAAGAAGATTTGAAAACAAGTGTCAAAAAGATGCTTAGGACGATTGTCAATTGTTTTTTTATAAATGTTATTTAAATCCTACCGTGTTTGGTATCAAATTAAAGATCTCGCGGAGGAGATTTGAACTCAAGTGTCAAAAAGTTGTTTTGGACGATTGTCAATTGTTTTTTATAAATATTATTTAAATCCGACCGTGTTTGGTATCAAATTAAAAGTCTCGCGAAGGAGATTTGAACTCAAGTGTCAAAAAGTTGTTTTGGAGGATTGTCAATTGGTTTTTATAAATATTATTTAAATCCTACCGTGTTTGGTATCAAATTAAAGAACTCGCGGAGGAGATTTGAACTCAAGTGTCAAAAAGTTGTTTTGGAGGATTGTCAATTGTTTTTTATGAATATTATTTAAATCCTACCGTGTTTGGTATCAAATTGAAGATCTCGCGAAGGAGATTTGAACTCAAGTGTCAAAAAGTTGTTTTGAAGGATTGTCAATTGTTTTTTATGAATATTATTTAAATCCTACCATGTTTGGTATCAAATTGAAGATCTCGCGGAGGAGATTTGAACTCAAGTGTCAAAAAGTTTTTTTGGACGACTGTCAATTGTTTTTTATAAATATTATTTAAATCCTACCGTGTTTGGTATCAAATTAAAGGTCTCGCGAAGAAGATTTGAAAACAAGTGTCAAAAAGATGCTTAGGACGATTGTCAATTGTTTTTTTTATAAATGTTATTTAAATCCTACCGTGTTTGATATCAAATTAAAGATCTCGCGGAGGAGATTTGAACTGAAGTGTCAAAAAGTTGTTTTGGACGATAGTCAATTGTTTTTTATAAATATTATTTAAATCCTACCGTGTTTGGTATCAAATTAAAGGTCTCGCGAAGGAGATTTGAAATATAGTGTCAAAAAGTTGTTTAGGACGATTGTCAATTGTTTTTTATAAATGTTATTTATATCCTACCGTGTTTGGTATCAAATTAAAAGTCTCGCGAAGGAGATTTGAACTCAAGTGTCAAAAAGTTGTTTTGGAGGATTGTCAATTGGTTTTTATAAATATTATTTAAATCCTACCGTGTTTGGTATCAAATTAAAGAACTCGGGGAGGAGATTTGAACTCAAGTGTCAAAAAGTTGTTTTGGAGGATTGTCAATTGTTTTTTATGAATATTATTTAAATCCTACCGTGTTTGGTATCAAATTGAAGATCTCGCGAAGGAGATTTGAACTCAAGTGTCAAAAAGTTGTTTTGAAGGATTGTCAATTGTTTTTTATGAATATTATTTAAATCCTACCATGTTTGGTATCAAATTGAAGATCTCGCGGAGGAGATTTGAACTCAAGTGTCAAAAAGTTTTTTTGGACGACTGTCAATTGTTTTTTATAAATATTATTTAAATCCTACCGTGTTTGGTATCAAATTAAAGGTCTCGCGAAGAAGATTTGAAAACAAGTGTCAAAAAGATGCTTAGGACGATTGTCAATTGTTTTTTTTATAAATGTTATTTAAATCCTACCGTGTTTGATATCAAATTAAAGATCTCGCGGAGGAGATTTGAACTGAAGTGTCAAAAAGTTGTTTTGGACGATAGTCAATTGTTTTTTATAAATATTATTGTGACAAACCAGATTTGTCACCTTTCTTTTCTTCCTACAAAAATAAACATTTGTATAGGTTATATACATTTTACATTTAAGCAACTAACTTACCTCAAAGTAATTACTGTATTGTAAATGTTTACTTTTATTATTGATGTTCATATTCAATTCCTATTGCCTCAACTCATGTAAATATGTTGTTACTTAGGTTAATTAATTAAGAAAAGAATCTGAAATTTAAATTGTCACATAAACACATTCACTTAACCATACTTTATGTCTACACGTCAAATCTGACAGTTACATTATTGCAAAAGAAAGGTCGAACTTCCAAAATGCGGCCGTTTCCCAACAGATGGCTCGCGCTGTCTTTAATTACGTCTCGAGTACACTTACCAATGCCGAATTAATAACTCGGCATAAAAGGTACAAATAAAATGTCTTGTCTTCTGTCTAATGTTGAAAGGCCATATTAACTCGACTTGTTTGTCAGTTAATGTCAAGTGTCGAAAGACCTGGGTTCAATAATTAATAGCTCGACTTGTCCGTCAGTTATTAATTAATATTTTCTCAAATCTGTCGAATGCTAAAATTGTAGTGTTCATCTGATTCAAGAGCTCGACTTGCCTGTCAGTTTTTTTAATCATCTTTGTTCTTCCAGATCATATTCGTCTAGACTTGCACTGTCAGACGAATTGTGAAAGTTTTTTTACCCAAAGAAACAAATCAAGTCACCTACACATATTCGCGATTCACCTAGACTTGCACTGTCAGGTGAATCTCCTCTACATATCCAAGGTATTTCCTTACATCCTCACCATATTTCAGATTCACTGCAAAATGTTCAAATAAATTTAAGCTAACCTTAAAATTGTAACTTACCTTTTTGAACAATAATAATCAATTTTATTTACCATTATTAAACCCAATGTCTTTATTTCACTAAAAACTCGTTCACGGAGAGACCGGACCCTAGTCAGGATAGTTGATTTTACATTCACTAAGATTAGTTACAAATGGCGCCCGAAGAATCTACATAATCAGCTGTCAGTGAAGTTTAGATTTGTTCTGTCATTGAGAAATCATCCGTTGGCAAATTCAAATCTCCCCAGTTTTAATTTTTAATCGGCGGGAATTTTAAATCTACAAAAATTTAAACACTTACCTGCTGTTTTCCTCACATGTCACAATTTTGGCATTTTACTTTCACAAAATAATTTACTTATTACAAAATGGCCCGAACAGGGACGCTAGTATTTTAGTATTTTCTGTTGTATGTTAATAATTTATTTATTACAAAATGGCGCCCGAACAGGGACTTGTGAAGGAGTTTTAGGAAAATAAAGACAACAGTTTATTTTATTCTTATCAAAGTACAAATTTGAACATAATGGCTCCCAAGAACCGTAAAAATAAAAGAAATTCCAAAAACAATAACACAGATATTTCACCTGAAAAATACATATTTATACAAACACTTACAAAAACTGAATTAAACCAAGAATTACGAAAGTTTCAATTATCTACGACGGGAACTTTGGCTGAACAACAAGACAGATTAAAATTGTTTTTCTGAAAATGGGGATTCAACATAAGTGCATTGCTCCATATACTCCACAAGCAAGCCCTGTGGAAAGAGTGAATCACACATTGAAGCCCAAGATCAGTTCTGCGATGGAAATCATAAGAAATGGGACGAAGAACTGTTCAATTTTAGACTCGCCCTCAACTCCAGTCAACAAGAGTCCACCGGTTTCACTCCGGCTCTGTTGAACCTAGGGAAAGAGTTAAAATTACCCAAAACAGAATATAATGGTCAACAGGAGTTGACAAACATCAATTTGACTCACCACGATGTTGCACGAAGGAAATCCCAAGTTGAGAAGCTCAAGGAAGTTCAAGAGTTGGTCAAAATCAATTTGGCCCGCGCTGCCACCTCGCAGGCGCATCACTACAATCTCCGAAGAAGACCAATAGAGTTCAAAGTGGGCCAAAAAGTTTGGCGACGAGAACATCCACTGTCATCAGCAGTCCAAGGATTCACCGCCAAACTAGCTCCAAAATATTCCGGTCCCTACGAGATAGTAAAAAAAGCCATCAACACCAACTCCCTCCACCCAGCCAAAGGACATCCCCAAACCGAGCTCCAAGGATCCTATTGTCCCACCTAAGAGTCATGAAGACTCTATTCCGGCAATCCCGCCGAAATCGATCGCCCCAGGAGGTCTTAAACGGCCACCGACGCGGCCACCACGGCCGGGACACACTCCAAGAGTCACAATTAGTAGGCCACTGCTGCCTACACCCCCGCTCCTCCCGAGCCCAGTTCCAGTCCATTCCCCTATCCACCTGGAGGTACCGAGTGCTCCGTTGGCCACATTGCTCCAGCGGTACCGGCCCACCAACCTGACTCCAGGATCATCATTTCCCGTGCGCCGCCGGGGACGTTGGTATGATGTGCCAGATCTCCGTCCGCAGTGAAATTTTTCCCTCCCCGCTGAACTAGACAGCTTTTTGTGAGTAGTGAAGGGAAGTTTAATAAATCGTGTTTTGTTTTTTTTGTTTTCTGTTTTTTGTGCAGAAAAAAAAATAAGCTGCCCTTATTTTTTTTTCTGAGGAAGAAGGGAGGGGGTGTGACAAACCAGATTTGTCACCTTTCTTTTCTTCCTACAAAAATAAACATTTGTATAGGTTATATACATTTTACATTTAAGCAACTAACTTACCTCAAAGTAATTACTGTATTGTAAATGTTTACTTTTATTATTGATGTTCATATTCAATTCCTATTGCCTCAACTCATGTAAATATGTTGTTACTTAGGTTAATTAATTAAGAAAAGAATCTGAAATTTAAATTGTCACATAAACACATTCACTTAACCATACTTTATGTCTACACGTCAAATCTGACAGTTACATTATTGCAAAAGAAAGGTCGAACTTCCAAAATGCGGCCGTTTCCCAACAGATGGCTCGCGCTGTCTTTAATTACGTCTCGAGTACACTTACCAATGCCGAATTAATAACTCGGCATAAAAGGTACAAATAAAATGTCTTGTCTTCTGTCTAATGTTGAAAGGCCATATTAACTCGACTTGTTTGTCAGTTAATGTCAAGTGTCGAAAGACCTGGGTTCAATAATTAATAGCTCGACTTGTCCGTCAGTTATTAATTAATATTTTCTCAAATCTGTCGAATGCTAAAATTGTAGTGTTCATCTGATTCAAGAGCTCGACTTGCCTGTCAGTTTTTTTAATCATCTTTGTTCTTCCAGATCATATTCGTCTAGACTTGCACTGTCAGACGAATTGTGAAAGTTTTTTTACCCAAAGAAACAAATCAAGTCACCTACACATATTCGCGATTCACCTAGACTTGCACTGTCAGGTGAATCTCCTCTACATATCCAAGGTATTTCCTTACATCCTCACCATATTTCAGATTCACTGCAAAATGTTCAAATAAATTTAAGCTAACCTTAAAATTGTAACTTACCTTTTTGAACAATAATAATCAATTTTATTTACCATTATTAAACCCAATGTCTTTATTTCACTAAAAACTCGTTCACGGAGAGACCGGACCCTAGTCAGGATAGTTGATTTTACATTCACTAAGATTAGTTACAAATGGCGCCCGAAGAATCTACATAATCAGCTGTCAGTGAAGTTTAGATTTGTTCTGTCATTGAGAAATCATCCGTTGGCAAATTCAAATCTCCCCAGTTTTAATTTTTAATCGGCGGGAATTTTAAATCTACAAAAATTTAAATACTTACCTGCTGTTTTCCTCACATGTCACAATTTTGGCATTTTACTTTCACAAAATAATTTACTTATTACAAAATGGCCCGAACAGGGACGCTAGTATTTTAGTATTTTCTGTTGTATGTTAATAATTTATTTATTACATTATTTAAATCCTACCGTGTTTGGTATCAAATTAAAGGTCTCGCGAAGGAGATTTGAAATATAGTGTCAAAAAGTTGTTTAGGACGATTGTCAATTGTTTTTTATAAATGTTATTTATATCCTACCGTGTTTGGTGTCAAATTAAAGGTCTCGTGGAGGAGATTTAAGTTCAAGTGTCAAAAAGTTGTTTTGGATGATCGCTAATTGTTTTTTGTAAATATTATTTAAATTCTACCGTGTTTGGTAACAAATTAAAGGTATCACGGAGGTGATTTGAACTCAAGTGTCAAGAAGTTGTTTTGGACGATTGTCAATTGATTTTTATTAATATTATTTAAATCCTACCGTGTTTGGTATCAAATTAAAGGTCTCACGGAAGCGAGGAACGAAGTGACGAGCTTCCTTCGTCAATGTACTGGCATGGAAGCGAGGAACGTAGTGACAAGCTTGCTTCGCCGATGCACAGACATGAAAGCGAGGAACGAAGTGACGAGCTTTCTTCGTTAATGTACTCACACGGAAACGAGGAACGTAGTGACGAGCTTGCTTCGCCAATTGTTTGGTATTAATTGAAAGTTATTTAAGACTATCAATTTATTTTCAGTTTTGCCGATGCACAGACCTGAAAGCGAGGAACGAAGTGACGAGCTTTCTTCGTCAATGTACTGACACGGAAGCAAGGAACGTAGTGACAAGCTAGCTTCGCCAATTGTTTGGTATTAATTGGAAGTTATTTAAGATTATCAAATTATTTTCAGTTGTAATCTTCTTTAGTTACGCGGAGCCTAGGGGACAGACCTGCGAAGCAGGTCGGACCGCTAGTCCAATATACTATTCGGCAATATGCACTCTATACTTTGACCAATCTAACAACCATAATTATTCATCGCTACAGCCTAAACGGTGCGCTGGATTCGGGTGAAATTTTTTTGAGATGTAAAGGGCACTAGGGCCTACGTGCTTTTTATGAATTCATATTTTTCATACACATGATGTGCGAAATATTAAATAGGAAAGACATTAAATTTTTACATCAAGGGGGGCCTCGTATTCCGTGTAGTTTATGTTAAATAAACACGCGTTGCTACTTCTGTTAAAAATTCAAAGATAAAGGGAATTGACAGTTCACTCTGAAATTAATTTTGTTATTTTTAAATTGATGTTTTAAAATGTAACAAAATATTAAACATGTACTTTAATTTATTCTAAACAGAAATAAATTTACCATACTTGTTTAACTTGTCTAGAATTAAAGTAATTTATTTTTTAAATTTCAAAGTGAACTGTCAATACACTTTATCTTTAATTGTTTGAAAAAAAGAATGACAACTTGTCATTTTTGACAGTTCACTTCAAAGTTTTAATTATACATTACTTTAATTGTAGACAAGTTAGATAAATTTGGCAAATTTATTTGTGTTTAGAATAATAGTGCGTACATTGTTTACTATTTTGTAATTTTTTTAAATGTGAATTTTTTTTTATATTTTTTTCAAATTCAAAATAAATATGACAGATGTCTTTGTTCGTCAACCATGATTCTTTTAAGGATTTTAGGCGGTAAAATTCAAATTCTTATCTAACACAAAAAAGTTGAAAATTATTTTTCAATTCATAGATGGTTTCTTTTCCGCGTCAAAAAATACACAGATGTCTCTGCTCGACAACCTTGATGCTTCTAAGTATTTTAGGCGGTAAAATTTAAATAAGTTTATTACTTATTTAATATAAAAAGATCGTTTTAAATATTTATTTAATTTCAGAATAATTTTTTTTATCATGAGTTGTTTTTCATTTCTAATCCTGCCGTGTTTGGTACTAAATTAAAAGTTTCACGTTCGAGATTTAAAATAAAGTGACGATTGTCAATTGTTTTTTATAAATATTATTTAAATCCTACCGTGTTTGGTATTGAATTAAAGGTCTCGCAGAGGAGATTTGAACTCAAGTGTCAAAAAGTTATTTTGGACAATTGTCAATTGTTTTCTATAAATATTATTTAAATCATACCGTGTTTGGTATTGAATTAAAGGTCTCGCAGAGGAGATTTGAACTTAAGTGTCAAAAAGTTGTTTTGGACGATTGTCAATTGTTTTTTATAAACATTATTTAAATCCTACCGTGTTTGGTATTAAATAAAAGGTCTCGCAGAGAAGATTTAAACTCAAGTGTCAAAAAGTTATTTTGGACGATTGTCAATTGTTTTTTATAAATATTATTTAAATCCTACCGTGTTTGGTATCAAATTAAAGGTCTCGCGGAAGAGATTTGAACTCAAGTGTCAAAAAGTTGTTTTGCACGATCGTTAATTGTTTTGTATATATGTTATTTAATCCCTACCGTGTTTGGAATCAAATTAAAGGTCTCGCGGAGGAGATTTGAACTCAAGTGACAAAAAGTTATTTTGGACGATTGTCAATTGTTTTTTATAAATATTATTTAAATCCTACCGTGTTTGGTATCAAATTAAAGGTCTCGCGGAAGAGATTTGAACTCAAATGTCAAAAAATTGTTTTGGACGATTGTCAATTGTTTTCTATAAAAATTATTTAAATCCTACCGTGTTTCGTATTAAATAAAAGGTCTCGCAGAGAAGATATATGTTATTTAAATCCTACCGTGATTGGTATCAAATTAAAAGTCTCATGAAGGATATTTCAACTCAAGTGTCAAAAAGTTATTTTGGTAAATCATCAATTGTTTTTTTTTTATAAATGTTATTTAAATCCTTACGTGTTTGGTATTGCATTAAATATCTCACGGAAGAGATTTAAACTAAAGTGCCAAATAGTAGTAACATAAAAGCGAGAAACAAAGTGACGAGCTTGCTTTGCCCATGCACTGACTTGAAAGCGAGGAACGAAGTGACGAGCTTTCTTCGTCAATGTACTGACATGGAAGCGAGGAACGTAGTGACAAGCTTGCTTCGTCGATGCACTGACATGGAAGCGAGGAACGAAGTGACGAGCTTTCTTCGTCAATGTACTGACATGGAAGCGAGGAACGTAGTGACGAGCTTGCTTCGTCGATGCACTGACATGGAAGCGAGGAACGAAGTGACGAGCTTTCTTCGTCAATGTACTGACATGGAAGCGAGAAACGTAGTGACGAGCTTGCTTCGCCAATTGTTTGGTATTAATTAGAAGTTATTAAAGACTATCAATTTATATTTCTACATTTTCAGTTGTAAAATAAAAAATTTTCATTTTGATACTACTTTTACTTTAAACTAGGAAAAGTCGCTATTACACGACAAATTTATTAAAAATAAAGTAAATGCATTAATTTTGTCGACAATGTAGGGTGCAATTTATTATATATTATTATTGACGGTTCTTTTAAATTGACACGATAATAATAGAAATAAAAACATGAAATTTAGAGAAAAAAAAATTTCCAACCTTTTTTTTTATTTTACTTGACTTTAGATTAAGTAACTTTGGTATTACACAATCAAATTTAGTAATAATAAAGTAAATCCGTCAAATTTGTCGACAAAAGAGAATGTAAATTATTGTACATTATTATTGATATTATTTTAAAATTACCAATAGAAAAATCAGATTGACAAAATTATTTATCACATGATCAAATATTAATTAAGTTGTGTTTGATTTAATTATTTTTTTAAAATCACTTTTTGGGTATCCAAAGAAAGATGTCGAATAGACGGGACAAATGATAATATAAAAATTGGCGGCTGTCGAATATTTTCATAAAAGACATCAGAAAAATATAGTGTTTGGTATCAAATGAGAATCTTGAATAGACAAGTTAAAATTTTTTAGCTTTAATTGTACTTTGAAATGTAACTGACAAGATAACGTAAGACTGGTTGGTTGGTATTACACGATCAAATTTTATAAAAATTTTAAAAACCGCGAAATTTAAAGGAAAAAAATTCCATTACAATTTCACGATTTTATTCTACTTTGACGTTAGATTAGGTAAAGTCGACAATGTGGAATGCAAATTATTATACATTATTATTGACAGTATTTTTAAATTGCCAAGAAGACAATAGGAATGTCAGATTGGCAAAATATTTGTTATATAATCAAATATTAATGTAATTTGTGTTTAATTTAAATTTTAAAATTTTTTTTTTAGGTATCTAACTTGTGGTGTATGAAATGAAATGTTTTAAGAGTTCCCAGATAATCATTTTTTTTAAGTCACTTGAAATCTATTGCAGGGTAAAAATTCAAACACTTAGTCTTGGTAATACGAGTATCCACGGAAAATTTAATAATTGTGTTTGTTGTAATTTTTTTCGCAAACCGATTCTGATCGGCAATTATTTTTCCTTACAATTCATGAATATTTGCGACCTGTGGGGTACCAAGTAAAATGTTTTAGAAGTGAAATATTGAGCCATCTTTATTATAAATCAGTACGATTGGCAAATGCTTTTCTGAAAATTCCCCTAAAGCTAGCTTGTGAAGTATTGAATGTAACGTTACAGGCTCAAAAAGTTGAAAAAAGTAGTGATGAAACTTCTTTATCACAAATAATTACGATCAGCAATTGCTTTTGTGGAAATTACTAGAAACTTAACTTAGGGATATTAAATGAACTGTTTTAGGGATGGGAAGTTAAGAGACACTGACATGAAAGCGAGGAACGAAGTGACGAGCTTTCCTCGCCATTGTACTGACATGAAAGCGAGGAACGAAGTGATGTGTTTTCTTCGCCAATTTACTGACTTGGAAGCGAGGAACAAAGAGACTGCTATCTTCTTTAGTGTCGCGGAGCCTAGGGGTCAGACCTGCGAAGCAGGTCGGACCGCTAGTTTTTATAAAATTTGATCGTGTAATACCAACTTTACCCAGTCTTAAGTTATCTTGTCAGTTACACTTCAAAGTACAACCGTAGCGAAAAAATTTAAACTTGTCTATTCAAGATTCTCATTTGATACCAATCACTATATTTTTCGGATGTCTTTTATGAAAATAATCGACAGCCGTCATTTTCTATATTATCATTTGTCCCGTCTATTCGACATCTTTTTTGAATACCCAAAAAGTGATTTAAAAATTTTTTTAATCAAACACAACTTAATTAATATTTGATCATGTGATAAAGACTTTTGTCAATCTGATATTTCTATGGGTAATTTAAAAATATCAATAATAATATACAATAATTTGCATTCCCCTTGTCGACAAATTTGGCGGATTTACTTTATTATTACTAAATTTGATCGTGTAATACTAACTGTACTTAGTCTAACTTCAAGTAAAATCAAATCAAAAATAAAGTTGGAATTTTTTTTCCTTTAAATTTTAAGGTTTAATTTTATTTTTATTAAATTTGATTATGTCATAAAGACTTGTCAATCTGACATTTCTATTATCTTGTCGACATATTTAACGGATTTACTTTATTCTTAATAAATCTGATCGTGTAATACCGACTTTTACTAGTTTAAAGTAAAAGTATCATCAAAATGAAGAATTTTTATTGGTAATTATTTTATCATTTAAATTTCGCGTTTTTTAAAATTTTTAAAAAATTTGATTATGTAATAAAGACTTCTGTCAATCTGACATTTCTATTATCATCTTGTCAATTTAAAAATACCGTCAATAATAATAAACAAAAATTTGAATCCTACATTTTTGACAAATTTGTTAGATTTTCTTAATTTGATCGTGTAATACCGACTTTTCTTAGTTTAACTTCAAAGTAGCATGAAACTGAAAGTTTTTTCTTGTAAAGTTCGCGGTTTTCTTTATTTTTATTAAATTTGGTCGTCCTTTTTCAGTCTAACGTCAGCTTGACAGTTATACTTTGAAGTATAGGTAATCATAGCAAAAAAATTCCCGGTTTTATTTTATTTTCACTAAATTTGATCGTGTAATACAGATTCAGCATCACCATAACATATGAACTTCAAAATGCAGTCAAAATGAGAAATTTTATTAACCATATTTTTAATTATTTTAAATTGACTTAAAATATTTACGAAATAATAAATATATTTGCTCATTTGTTCTAAACATAGATGAATTTACTACATTACTTCAACTTGTCTAGAATTGTAATTTGTATCTTTAGTTTCACACAAATCTGTCAAAAATGGCAAGTTGCACAAAAATTTGAGAAAAGTGGCAGCTACAATATAAAATTTTGATTACAATAATGAAAATATTTGATTACAATAATGAAAATTATTGATTACAATAAATGAAAATATTTGGTTACATAAAATAAATAAATATATCATCACGCCTTTTACCCATTAAGGGTGTGGCACTCTGCTTACGCAGATCTCGGTAGGTATATATTTTTGCGTATGAAGTGCGGTTACCAGCCGTCAAGTCATAGCCCCCAAAGTTGTTAGTGGAGGGGGAACCACAGGGGTAAATTAAAATTTGTAACTGTCGGCAGTGGGATTCGAACTGAGGATCTCACGATCCACAGTCCGACACGTTACCACGGAGCTATTTACCCCATGAAAATCTTTGATTACAATAAATGAAATTTTTTGAAACAATAAAAGTATTATGCTAATCTTCATACCAATATTTTAAAACTGATCCTGGTCAAAATGTGTCCGTATAAATAGCTGCCGAAAAATATTTCCTCTCGGAGTATTAGCAGGTTGCTGACAGGGTAGAGCAACATAATCTTTCTCATGAATAAGATAACTTTCATCATCTACTGTTCGAATTTGAAATAATTACGCATGATAATTTAATTGAATTTAATAAGAAAATTGTGTTGACACATTTACTGTAATCTTCCTCTTCATGAATTTTTCTTATATTATTATAATACCGCTAATGCTATATTGCTTCATTGGTATTTATTAATTTTGTGCGCAATTCTATAGTTGATGTTTTGTAAATACAACCAAATTTCATTCATTCATTTATGCTTGAGTTATTCGTATATTTTTCTCTGCAACATATAAAATTAAAATATACCTTCCTACCATGAATTATATTTTATTTCACTATTTATAAATGAAGAATCAACTTTTTTACGATTCCGAGGCACTTTTAAAATAATACCTTTTACTCGATTTTACACGGTTTTATCCCCGGGGGTAAGCTTGAGGAAAAAAATCGTAGTATGGTGCGATTTTAACGTGGTTTTAAGTATGTTTGGTTGTATTTACCATAGTAAAACTGCCAAACTTACAACCAACCTTACAAATGGTGCAAGGTGAGTTTATGTTAATGTGCTATAAATAATAACGACAAGTATTGGGGAAATTGTTGATGTTATTGAAGAGAGAAATGTAGTACAAGACATAGCAGAACCTTGAATAATATTTTTCTGTCACGAAATCTTCTACGTACAAAATTTATTTTCAATTTGATAATTGATATCACCTCAATAATATGGCATCCAAAAAAGGATGAGAAACATGTATACCTGAATATACCTATGTATAATAATTTGAGAAAATTAATTAATTAAATACTTTTTAGTATAGCTAATAGTAGTTTAATAAAGCATCTTGTCCTGACAAAATAAAAAACATTTGATAGTGGAATAATTATAATTTGTTTATTTATTGTATACTTCCATAGCTATTTTTCAATATGTCATATGTCCTTAAGAAGAACCGTAAATGAAGATGCATCTTATTTGACTCTTCCCAGTTACAGGTTTCAATATTCCATTTTCTTCTTCTGGATTAAATTCTTCTATTCATAACTGAAATTAAAGTATTAATACAATATTTGAACATATTTTCGAAATTATTAGATACTATACCTCATTTCGCTGTTCGGTGTTCTGCATCATATCTCGAACTGTTGATCTGCTGTCGTTGATGAAATCATCGGGACAAAGTCCCGGTTCTTTCTCCACAAATGTATCTGATGATGGTGGAGATTCAGCACCAGTTTACTTTCTTATATTTAGCCACTGTTTTCTCGGCAACACATCTGATTTCTTTCCACTGCTGTTATATTTTATGTTTGATATTAAAACACTATACAGTTAAGTTTAACCATTATTTTATTTAAAGATTCATACAATTATATTTTTATGTTATTTCTAATTAACTGTCATTAAATCAATAATCGTTGTCCTCACTACTGGTCAGCCTACTTATATAACATCTCCTTTTTTAATAAATAAGATTTTTTAACACATAAAAAAATCTTTAAATCTAACTGGTAATCTTCTTTGTTTTTGTGGTCTTCGCTCTTCAATTCTACTTCATCTTCTCTATGTGATTGTTGATACTGTTCAGTTCTTTCTTCAGTATTCTCCTCTTGTATTTCATTTTCATTCAATACAACAGGACTGTTCATTACGTCAGATTCTACATTAAATTTGTTTTCTGATTTTCTTATGTGAACTGAATTTCTTCTTATTTGGTTTCCTCCGATATTTAATAAAATATATGATCTTGGTGTTTCAGCAGGTTTTATAATTTTTGCGGGTTCCCAAGTTTTGTCTTTAATTGTTACATTTTCTCCTTTTTTAAATGAAGGTCGTATCTTCGAATTTATGTCATAATAATTTTTCGCAGTTTCCTGTTTCCTCATTAACGCTTTTTTCACGTAATTATGTCCATCCGATAACAGTAGTCTCTATTGAATTGGTATTTTTGTTCTTAGCCTCCTTCCCATCATTAATTGTGCTGGTGATAACCCAATTCCAACATTTTCTGTATTTCTGTAATTTAACAAAGAAATATTTAAGTCACAATCTTTCTTCAGCATATTTTTGGCAATCTTGACACCACTTTCTGCAAAACCATTTCCTTTTGAATAGTATGGACTACTTGTCGTTAATTTAAAACCATAATTTTTTGCAAATTGCTTAAATTTTATTGAATTGTATGGCATATTGTCAGCAATAAAACAATCTCGAATACCAAATGTAGCAAAACAGATTTTCAATTTTTCAATCACTTCATGACTTGTTTTATCTCTCATTTTTATTATTTCTAACCATTTCGTGAAATAGTCAAAAATGATTAAATAATTTTTTCCACCATATTCTCCAATATCTGATGCAACTTTTGCAAATGGTCTATTAACTATTTACTGTTTAATCATGGGTTCTTTTGGATTTGCTGGTCTATATCTTTCACAAATTTTACATTTCTTAATATGATTATCTATGTCATTATTTAACTGAGGCCAATAAAAACTATTTTTTGTCATTAATTTTGTTTTTATGATACCAAAATGATTTTCATCATGCATCAATTTCAGCATATAACTTTTCAACTTTTCTGGTACCACCACTCTGTTTTTATAAAATACTAAATCTTCCGCAATGTATAAATCATCTTTAATTCGCCAGAATTCTTGTAGATCTTTACTGAGATTGTTTTTTTCTTTACACCAACCATTTATTATATTTTCTTTAACTTTCTTTAAAATTTCGTCTTCTATTGTTTCCTTTTGAAATTCTTTCTTTCTTTCTTCGGTAATATTAATTATACTTCTCACACAATGTACAACTTCTAACATACTTGGATCTTCTCCTGTCTTACAAATAATTGGATCTCTAGAAAGGGCATCAGCCACAAGTAATTCCTTTCCTGGTACATATACTAATTTTAAATAATATTTCAACAATTTTAGCTTGATTCTTTGTAACCTTGGTGAACTGATATTAGCCAATTCTTTTTTCATAATAGCTAACAGTGGTTTATGGTCAGTTTGTACGGTGACTTCTCTGCCATAAATAAACAAATGAAACTTAGTTACAGCAAAAACTATAGCCAGGAATTCTTTTTCAATCTGTGCATAATGTTTTTCACATTGTGTCAAGGAACGAGAAGCAAAAAATACTGGTCTCTCTTCTTGTAAAAGACAACAACCAATACCATCTTTAGATGCATCCGTTTGAATTGTAATTTTCTTTTTTTCATCAAAATTTTTTAATACTGGGGAATTTGTTATAGATAATTTGATTTTATTAATAGTTTTGGAATAAAAGATCTGAAATAGTTTACCAACCCAAGTAATCTTTGTAGTTCCTTTTTATCCTTCGGAATATTTAATTCTTTAATTGCTTTTAATCTGTCTTCATCAACTTGAATACCTTCTTCTGAAAACAGATGTCCTAAATATTTTACTTTTTTCACTTTGAACTGTATCTTGTTCTTGTTAAATTTTATATTTAAATTTCTTGCTCTATCCAAAATTTTTCTTAATATTTCGTCATGTTCTTTTTCATTTTCTCCAGCAACAAGGATATCATCAAAATATATAATTACACCATCTATATCTCCGAAATTTTCTAACAAATATTTTTGAAAATATTCAGGTGCAATACTCAATCCAAATGGAAGTCGTCTAAATTTGTAATATCCTACTGGCGTTGAAAATGTGCATGATTTGGAAGACTCTTGATCCAATTCAATGTGGTAATATCCATCTTTCAGGTCTAACACAGTAAAATATTTTTTACCTGACAATCTTGCGCAGATTTCTTCAATTTTGGGAATTAAACAATACTGTCTTTTGACCACTTTATTCAATTCACTTGGATCAAGGCACACTCTAAGACTTCCATCTGGTTTTTCAACTATAACTAGATTACTTGACCATTCAACAATTCCATTTACCTTGTCAATTATTCTTTTCTTTTCTAAATCATCCAATTTATCTTTCAGTCTGCTTTTAAGTGCTAACGGTATTCTTCTTGGCGGTTTAACAATTGGTGTTGCACCTTCTTTTACATCAATTTTCATTTTCTTTTTAAATCTTCCTATTCCTTTAAATTACTCTTCATTTTTCTCTACTAACTCAGTTTTGTTCTGAAAACTTTGAACTTCAGACACTTTTTTAATTAATCCAAGTTCCACGCATGTTTTCAGTCCAAGCAAAGGCGTTGTATTATGCTTCACAATAACAAATTTTTGTACCTTTTGTATAAATTTAAAATTACAATTAATATTTGCTATTCCTAATGGTGTTAATTGACTACCACCAAAAGCTTCAAGTCTTATATTTGTTTCTTCCAGTTTTGAATTTAATTTATCAAAAATTAACTTTGGCAATATATTAACTTCAGCTCCTGAATCTAATTTAAATTTTATTTTGATGCCATTCAAATTTATGGTCTCATACCAACTTATGATTAAAACATTTTTGTTAACAACATTTATTGAATCAATTTCATTATCAGTATTTTCAGAATTATTATTTTCATTTTCATTTAATAATTTAACTCTGCAACTTTTCTTAAAATGATTTAATTTTTCACACCTTAAACATTTTTTTCCAAACGCTGGACATTCATTTATTACATGGCGTCTTTTACATCTTGTACAATCAAATATTTTCATATTCTTATCATAATTCTTTTTCGCTTCAAATGACATATTTTTAAATAAAATTTTAAGTAAATTTGTTTCTTTTTTCTATAATATTTATTTTTTCCTTTTCCTGTAGATCTTTTAACTGTCCTTTCGTAACTTTTGCTCTACAAATTTCAATACATATATCTAAATTTAGTGCATCACTACATAACAGTTTCTCTTGCAACTTCTTATCAAAAATTCCTATTACAATCCTGTCTTTCAAAATATCCTTCTCCAGTTGACCATATTCACATGTCTTAATTAAATTTTTTATTTCTTGAAAAAATAAGTCAAACGACTCACCTTCTTGTTGAAATCTTGAATTGAAAACAAACCTTTCATAAGTAACATTCTTCTTCGGAGTTACATATTTCTCAAAAGTTTTCATTACAATATTCAAATTGTTTCTTTCTTCATTGGTGAGGTCAAAATTATCAAAAATTTCTATAGCTTCTTTACCCATAATATTTAACAAAATTGCTACTTTCACATTTTCTTCTTTTGAAGCATTTCCTGAAGCTAGCATATATACTTCGAATTGTCTTCTAAATTTTTTAAAATTTTCTGCTATATTTCCTTCAAAAATTAATGGTGAAGGCATTCTCGCATTATGGTTCTCCATTTCAAAATTTATAAAAATATGTTCTTTTACCAAAAATTCTATATCCTCTACGACTGCGCCATGTTATATTTTATGTTTGATATATAATTAAAACACTATACAGTTAAGTTTAACTAGTCAGCCTACTTATATAACAACTGCTGCTTCAATTTATTAGCATCTCTTATGTAGCCACTCCCTCTGAACCTTTCCTCAATTATCTTCCATGCATTCTTTTTCTTATTTATAATCCTTATGTCACTCTTTTTACTTTCTATTATGCTTTTATACCTCTTTAAACATTCCAGCCAAAAGCTCCTTTTCATCCTTCGTTAAATTTTCACTAATTTTTTCACACATTTCTTTTTTATTTTCTAAAAAATATATATCAGGTTGTTATTATGTTTTAACGGTGATTTTTTAATAAAATACTGTAAACTGAAAAGAAATATAACAAATCAAATCAATTTATTCTTAAATCAACTTCGCTAACCTCACAATTTGAGCATCAGTTGACAGTTGATGTGTTGATGTCAATAGTTACACTGTTGCCAAGTCAAATTTATTGTTTCTCCGTTGTAGCCTACAATCGGTCTAAAACCGCGACGATACTACACTTGGTTGCAAGTAAGTTTTAGGACATTGCCATGGTTTTAGTTACAACAGAGTTACACCCGGATGTAACACCGTGACCATACTACCAGCCATTATGTCGTGAAATGTCAAAATTTTTCACAGATTCACGAATACATTATGTTTTCACTTTGATATCCCTAATCCAATACAATTAATTTCATTGGCATTTAATCATTTCGTGCGTAACTCTATAGTATTTCATAAATTCTTCCGTAAAATATAACCATAGAGTTACACCCGGGGGTAAAACCGTGACCATACTACCAGCCAATGAAAAAAATTTTATTGGTAATCATTTTCTTATTTTTAAATAGACATTTACAAATTTTTACACAGTATTAAACATGAAGACCCATTTATTCTAAACACAAAGAAATTTGCCAAATTTATCTAACTTCTCGACAATAAAAGTAATATATAATTAAAATTTCAAACTGAACTGTCAAAAATGACAAGTTGTCTTCTTTTTGTCTAAAAATTAACGATAAAGGGAATTGACAGTTCACTTTGAAATTTCAAAAATAAATTATTTTATTTGTAGACAATTTAGGTTAATATGGTAAATTTATTTGTGTTTAGAATAAATGAACGTACATGTTTAATATTTTGTTAAATTTTAAAACATCAATTTGAAAATAAAAAAATTAATTTCAAAGTGATCTGTCAATTCCCTTTATCTTTGAATTTTTAACAGTAGTAGCAACGAGTGTTATTTAACAAAAGCAACACAGACCACTAGTTGTACCTTATTTATTTAATATCTCGCACATCATGTGTAAATAAAATCTGAAACATACAAAAGGCACTGCTCCTTGTAATCCTTTATATCATTTCATGGCGTTCCGTCAAACCGTCTAGTCTCTAGAGGAGGGCAAAAATGGTTTCTAGGTGGGCAAAATGTTTATTGGACTACATGTTGACGTATATTTCTACAGGTCAAAGGTCAATGGTCAAGGTCACGAATTTATTAGCAACAGGGGACAAGGGGGCAACTTTTCTTTCATATGACTTTCGACCTCAGGTGGCTCAGTACTGAGATGCTTATAATCCGTGAACTTTGCCCTGGAGCCCAAAAATTATGTCATGCTACCCAACTATCACATACATACTACCCCGATAACCCACAATAAAGGTAAAAAGATCAATGACCATCGAGATATCATATACTACTTCTATACTTTCTACCAGCCGTCAATATGTGACACCCAAAACTTATTCGTTTTCAACACTCTATCCACGTATATAGTTAATTTAACATTAATATAACACATGTAGAAAATAGAATTTAAGTTTATATTTTCTTCATTACACAATGTGTCCCATTCAAGGTATATAAACCCCACAGGTACCGCGTCAAGGAAGGAGGAAAAAGACGAGACTGAGGCGCTAGAGGGCGAGAAGGTCGAAGTAGAAGTAACAGGTATAGAAAAGACAAGTACCCCGGAAGAAGAACCAGGTATACTAGAGCAGTTCTTCGCAGACCTGGGGAGAAGGAGGAGTATAGGAGGCAACCAGGTCCCACAATCGCACAGGTGCGCGTTGGAGTGGGAAGTAGACAGAGACGGGAAAGCCATACTAGATGGGCTGCTGGAGAGAACATCAACTTCGAGAAGGGCGCTCTTCCGTTCCCCAGTGGCGGACAGGTCCAAATAGGAGAGTGAAATCGACTTCAAGAACAAGAAAGAATTAAATAGCGAAGAGACTAGAAGTAGCGCGGAATCCGTGATAATAATAGAAGCTAATATAACAGAGGTGCCAACACACCAACCCAGCAAGAGGGATAGGGATACCGACGAGGAAGACTCTTACGACCAAGAAACGAAAAGATCGAAAGGAGAAGCTACGTACACAGAGCTGGGGAAACTCATAGCAGAGCTGGATAAATTGGCTATAGAGAAGCATATAAATACGGCGAAACCAATAAAGAAGGCGGTGATAGCCATCAGCAAGGAGTTCATGCGGCTGACGCAGGAAAAAAAGGAAAAAAGAAAGGCCTTTGCCAACAAAGAATAAGAACATGAACGAGTGGTAACACAAGCCTACAACGACAATACTCTATTAGAAAAAAGATTACGGGAGGAGATAGAGAGAAATAGGCAGGAGGCAGAAAAGAAAGAAGAGGAGATAGCCCGAAGCAAAAAGAGATTGGAAGAAGTAACAGCCGAAAACAGGGCACTGAAAGCTGAAATAGAGGAAGTAAAGTCAACAAAATAGCTAACCTACGCTCGAGCCGTCGAATCGACACCTTGGGAAGAGGTCCGCCTAGCTGAGCTCTATAAGAAGATAGAAGAGGCGAACACCTTCGAACTTACCTGGCAGCAAGGTTGGAAAAAATCATGATTTATTTAAAAAAATCAAAAATCATTGATTTTTTTGAATTAATCATGATTTTTTTTATTTTTTTTTTTATTATTTTGATTTTTTAATTTTTTTTAATTATATCACACAATGGAATAAAAGTAATTAGTATTTAACCAGTTATATGAAAAATACCTTTATAAAATAAGTAGTTTAGTTTATTATTGCACATTTCAACTCAAGTTGTAACACAAATATAATATATACGTGTTTAAAACTCAGGCGGCCGCGGTAGGTTAACATGTTCATACACGAAATTTATGTCTTCATATTAAAAGATTCTTGCATTCGAACTAGTTCATTTGTTATATAAAGCTTGTGACAAGTGCTTATAAGTGAAATTATTAAAATTTAAAATGGCTGGTAGAAGAAAGGATAATATTTGGAATATTTACGTAGAAAAAGTGAGTAAGGGTAAAACTGGAAGTAGAGCGATATGCGAAATTTGTAAAAAAAGAAATGCAGGGTGTAGTTCAACGACTCAAAGAACATTATTCAAAATGCAAGAAGATGCAGGACATGGAAGTCGAAAATAGTATCAACCGGTATGTACAAGAATAAATTAAATATCAAAACATAGTTTATTAAATTTTACGTAACTACAAAATTACTAAATTGCTTTTAAAGAAAATCATGACAAAAATTTGAATAAAATACAAAATTATGTTTGAATTTGCATATGTATTATTAGCTAATTAGTAAACCTTTTATTTTAATAACTAATCAAAAAAATTTTAATATATTACTTATATAGATTTTTTTTCCTTTTAATAGGTAGGGGTACGAATACAACAAATTTAGAAAACACTGCGACGCTCCCAATTTCAACCGTAAGTTCTGAAAATTTGTTATCTTCACCCAGAACCACATCAGAGGGAGAAACAGGTTGTTCCATGTCTTCTATGAGCTCCTTTTTAACTCGTACGTCCTCAGAAAAAAAAACGTGAACTTGATAAGCAAATTGCAAAAGCTATTTTTGCAACTAATAGTAGTTTTAGATGTGTAGAAAATTCAGAGGTAAAAAAGGCAATTCAAATATTAAGGCCAGGATATTCTCCTCCATCAAGGAAAGTTTTATCTTTTACGTTGTTAGAGGAAATATATACAGAAGGAAGAAAAAAATGTTTTGATAAATTGTTAGGTTCTTCTGTAAATATGTCTATCGATGGTTGGTCAAATGTTCATAACGAACCAGTTATTTGTGCAACAGTGACAACTGAAGATGGCAGTAATTTTTTATACGAAACAATTGACACATCAGGGCAATATTACAACTGATCTTATTTTTTCATGTAAGAATGAATATAATTGCGATGTAAAAAGTTTCGTCACTGATAATGCAGCAAATATGGCACGCATGAGAAAAAATATAGAAGAAATTACACATTATCAGATAATTACCTGTGGTTGTTCAGCCCATATACTTCATTTATTATCTAAAGATTTGGAAATAACTGACATTAAAGAGCATATTGTACGCGTCGTAAAATATTTTCGGAATAATCGTTTTGCCAGTGCTAAATACAAAGAAGCAGGCGGCAAAGCATTAGTTCTTCTCCAAGAAGTAAGGTGGAACACTCTCGCAGACTGTTTAGAAGTTTATGTTTGGGAGTGGGACAAACTACTAAAAATATGTGATGAAAACAAAAATTTAATAGATTCTGTCGTGTATAATCAAGTATCTAATATTGAACTAAAAAGATCGGCTGAGGAGTTTCTAAAATTATTAAGGCCCATTTCAATCGCACTTGATAAAATGCAAAAAATGAACACTTCACTATCTGTCGCTGTCGAAATTTGGAAAGAACTTGAATCAGTTTTTGATGAAGAAGACTTTACATTGCAACAAGTCAATATTTTCAAAAAAATATACAAGCAAGCGTTAACAAATTATCATTTTATTGCATACATGCTAGATCCTACAAAAACAAAATATAAATTGACTTCAGAAGAAAAAGAACTAGCTTTAAATGAAGTGGAAAGCATGTATAATAATACTGGATTGTTGCCACTTATGGTAAAACTACAAGCGCATTTGGAACCATTCAAGAAAATTATGTTTGGTACTGAAATTTTATCAAATGTCACTGCACTACAATGGTGGTATTCACAAAAAGATACTTCGGAAGTAAATCAAAATATGGATATTATAAAACAGTTTTTATGTGCCATGTCTTCATCAGCGTCAGTAGAGCGTGTTTTTTCATCATTTGGTATTGTACACTCTAAATTAAGAAATAAATTAGGAGTTGAACAGGCAGGAAAATTGGTATTCTTGTTTAAATATTATATTTTTCCACAAGAATGTACATGTGTTTTCTTTATTATTATTATAAATTTTGGTGTTTCGTTATATATATATATATATATATATATATATATATATATATATATATATATATATATATATATATATATATATATATATATATTTATGATTTCATAGATAATTGTTTTTGTATTATAATAATAATTTATTTAATAAATATAGAAATTTATTTTTTCTGTTTTTTTTTTTTAATCCTTAAAATGTGTTTTAAAGCATTGAATTTTTATTCAAATGTATTTAAAAATTACTTGATTTAAATTGTAATTTTGTTCTATAGTAGAAGAAATATAATTAAATTAATACAAAATACAAAAAAATCAAAAAATGATTTAAATCAATGATTTTTAAAAAAAATCACTTTGATTTAAATCATGATTTACCGGCCCATGAAAATAGAACATAATGAGAAAATCTACCAACAAGAAGAAGGAGGCAGCCTAACAGTACTGCAATGGGAGGACGACAAGATAACGATAGGCCCTCTAAGGTACATAAGAGAAAATATATGCGGAGGGAGAAGGTTAATAGAAAGAGAAACGAAAGAGGCAAGCACAGCCAGCCTACAAACATCTAAACATTTACGAGTTACTGGTATCAACTTTTATTTTTCATATAGAGGTCATAGCATGTCATGAGATTTTTGAATAGAGATTTTGTTGTTGTTGTTGTTTAGATGTAAAAAAATTATGAGTACTTCTGCAAATTCTCCATTAAAAAGTGTCATAAGAAAGTGCAAACCAAAATCTCGTATTTTGTTATACAACGAAGTTATCAGCAAACAAAGAAAATCGCAAAGTTTACATTTTAGCCAATGTCTATTGATCTATGCATTCAATTTGAAAAACAAATACATGTTTAAACTGTCCTATTAAAGAGGAACCTTTCGTGTAATTTAACTAACCTCGTATCTCTTACGGTACGTACCTTAAATAGGACACACCTTTATATTATCATACTCATATATAATCTACCCCAGACCTCCAAGAGTTTTACATACAAAAAAAATCCAAAATTAAATGGTATTAACACACTTTTAGAACCAATGGGCCCACCCCTTAACTTTCACCAAACTACTCCGTGTTTGGTATCAATTTACTCGGCTACAGGTCCGAAAAATTTAAAAAATATTTTTCCGCCTTTTTATTTATGTATAAGGAACTAAATTTTTATTTTTTACCTATTGTTGTAGGGATGTTAAATAACTAATTTCATATAGTTTTAACTGTATTCAGAACCTTAATTGCTACAGCAAGAACTATAATTTTTACAGAGTTGTGTAACTGACAGAACTTGGTTATAATATGAAAAATAACAATAAGTTTATAATTCTGTTAAATTAAGTTCAGACTAGGTTTAGACTAGGCAAATGTATGTAGAACCCATCGTTTGTTAAACATAACCTGATCATAATTTGAATATAACCTTAACTAAATGTTACGAATTGGGGCGGTACGAAATGGGATAGTCCGATTCGGCCCATCCGCAGCCACGCCTCCGCTTCCATCGCATCCTCCATCGTCACGCCAGCGCCGCCACCCATCTGCCGCCGTCACGTCACAGTACACTATGTATTACATCGTCCCTCATATTTTAATACTATGTATGTATTCATTAGGTTCGTGCTAATCTTTAATAATGTATGGCATCAAAACCAGATACTGCTACCTGTATAATTGGTTACATCAATCTACTACCTAACTAGGAGGGTGCCAGTCGATAACAATAGATGGCAGTACCAGTATCTCAACGAAACTGCGCAACGTTAACCAGGTATAATTGTTAACAAGTATATAGCAGCATTGATATGATACTAATCGATAATAATAGATGGTAGTATCAGTATCAAAACTAGATTCTGCGCAAATTAAGCCACGTATAATTTTTACCAAGTATATGGCAGCGCGAATTTATTAATTGATATGGTTCTAATTGATAATATATAAATAAATAAATAAATATATCATCACGCCTTTTACCCATTGTGGGTGTGGCACTCTGCTTACGCAGATCTCGGTAAGTGATATATTTTTGCGTATGAAATGCGGTTACCAGCCGTCAAGTCATAGCCCCCAAAGTTGTTAGTGGAGGGGGAACCACAGGGGTAAATTTAAATTGGCAACCCTCTGCAGTGGGATTCGAACTGAGGATCTCACGATCCACAGTCCGACGCGTTACCACGGAGCTATTTACCCCATAACTAAAGTCACTTATAATTTGTATTAAGTATACGAGTATGGCAACCACAATGTATTGCTTAAATAATTGGGAGGGTTCCAAACGGTAATAATAATAATAAATGACAGTACTAGTATCAAAACTAGATATTGCATTATTATATATATATATATATATATATATATATATATATATATATATATATATATATATATATATATATATATTTTGGGATTAATTGTGTACAATTCACACTAATAATTAGTAATTACAATACAACAATTATACAACAAGAGGTTGTTTTCCCAATCTCGACCTTTATTCCTCTCTATTGCGTTATTTAAGTCACTTATAATTAGTATCAAGTATATGGCAACACGAATGTATTACTTTATTAAGAGAGTTCCAATCGATAATAACAGATTGCAGTACTAGTACCAAAACCAGAATTAATACTGCCTAACTTACACCACATATAATTTAAATCCATTAGGTAACAATAAATACTAATTGTATCGTTAATAATCTAGTAACAAAACTAAGGTTACGTTACTAAAACAACATTTTGAATTCATGCATTCTAACCACGGAATAAGATAAACAGGAAAATGAACTTCCTATTGCGTAGTACAGAGCGGCTAGTGACCAAGTTTGTTCAGGTTCGAATTTAGAACACTACGCGGCGCATCAGTCTAACCGCCCTGTTTATGTCCGTTGCTAGCCATTTTACATGCGACATTGTGTTTGTTTTGTAGATTTATTTTGCTATATTCGATATTTTTAAAATATAAAAGGCCGAATAGAAAGTGTTTTGTACCTAATTGTAAATCGGGATACGCGTCAAGTAAAGAAAATGTGTCTTTATTCGCTGTGACCGAAAACCGTTTACATGCATGGTCGAATGTTATTCCTCGGAAAGATCGAGTTTTGTCAACAAAAGATAATGTCTGTGAAAAACATTTTAAGCCCGAATGTGTAATACTGTAATATAATTACATATAATTAAAATATGAAGTAACCTTAACACCAAAAATTTTGTAGGTTGCATTAAAAAAATGCAAACTGACAGATGATGATCTTCCGACAATATTTCCTAATTGTCCATATATATATATATATATATATATATATATATATATATATATATATATATATATATATATATATATATATATATATATATATATATATATATATATATATATATATATAAACACGTTGTTAAACGTAAACCACCAACAATTAGACACGTAGATGATACAAAACCGACAAAAACACGTAGAATACAAATTTTAGAAGAATAATAATAGTGTGTTTCCACAATGGAAAATTTACAAAAAACAACTATTACTAATAAGAATACAAGTAGTATTAATCTGTCCGATATTAATTTGCCATAAAAAAATTAGACATCCTGTAAAATAGATACAAACGATAATATTGAAATATTAGTATTCTTTGAAACAATCTATTCAATTACTTAAAAACTGGAATAATTCGAAAAAAGTTACTGTACTTAATAACGCTATAGAATTTTCCTTCAGTGATAAAAAAATTATTTATGAAGATATTGAATGTCACTCTATTAGTATTAATACTGATTTGGTTACAAATGTAATACACAAATTTTCTGAGCATAAAATATGTTCTGCTGGTGCTTCTGTAAATGAATATAAAGATGTAGTTGTATCCATTGGTTCTAAAGATTTCATAACATGAGGCATAATATGTGTGCAAATGTCTTAAAAAACAGTGAAATTTGTAAGCATTGTGTTTCTTTAAATGTTTCTTTGCGAATCGCCTGTTCTCGTCAATTTAATCGTAAATCACAGATTCGTCAAAAATTAAAATTTGTAAAAGAAAGTGCAGAACACAGGTGTATGTCAAAAATCAGTGAGCAAAAAGAATGACAACGAAAAGAAATAAACGTAGAAACTATTGCTCATTGTATTGGTTATCCACAAGAAATAAAACTTGTGGAGTAAATAAAATTGAACATTATTTTGCTCTCATATTTCTGTGTAAAAAATAACTACACATTAAAATAAAAATCATTTATAATATTCAAAATATTTAATAACTGTAATACAAATTTGAATTTGTCTAATATTGCGCATATATATGAAAAATAAATATATGAGTACGAGTTGTACATATTCGGCATGGAAAAACTTATTGTTATTTTTCAAATTATAACCAAGTTCTGTCAGTTACACAACTACCATTTAATTTTGGAGATAGTGCAATTTATTTTGTATGTAAAACTCTTGGAGGTCTGGGGTAGATTATACCCGGAACAGGAACGACGAACCTCCTCCTCCTCTTATAATAGAGGAAGAAATAGAAAAAGCAGGTAAAAGAATAAAATCACAAAGAGCACCGGAAGCAGACGGGATTCCCCCCAGGTAGTCAAAACTGCGATAAGAGATCACCCACAAGCGGTACTACGGGTATACAATAACCTCCTCAGAGAAAGTAACTTCCCCGAACAATGGAAGGTGGCTAAGCTGGTTCTCATACGAAAGCCAGGAAAACCGCAAACCCTTTGCCTACTCGATGTTGCAGGGAAGGTTTTTGAACACCTGATACTGGGTAGGTTAAAGGGTGAAATCGAAGAAAGAGGCGGCCTGGCTGAGGACCAGTTTGGCTTCCGGGCGGGGAGATGTACGGAGGATGCCTTGGAGGTGGTAATTCAGGCGGCGAAGGAAGCCAGAGCTGGAACGTGGAGAAGGCAAAAAATATGTGCCTTAATTACATTAGACGTCAGGAATGCTTTTAACACGGCACCCTGGCTTCTAATTGTAAGAGAGCTGAGGGAGAGGCAGGTGTCTCAGTACATCCTGCAGATGATTAAGTCATACTTCTACAAACGACAGCTGCTGGCGGAAAGCAAAGAAGGGGAAGAAGCCGTAGGCGTCACTTGTAGTGTTCCACAGGGATCAGTCCTGGGACCGTTCCTGTGGAACATATTGTATGATGGCGTTCTACGACTTCTAACACCTGAAGGCACCCGGTTAGTTGCCTTCGCCGACGATCTGGCAATTATAGTAACAGCTAAGACAAAGGAAGACTTGGTAAGCAAAGCAAACATAACAATATCCCTAGTTGAAAAGTGGATGGAGGAGGTAGAGTTGGCACTAGCGCCGAAGAAAACTCAGGCGGCCATCCTCGCTGCAGAGGGTTGCCAATTTAAATTTACCCCTGTGGTTCCCCCTCCACTAACAACTTTGGGGGCTATGACTTGACGGCTGGTAACCGCATTTCATACGCAAAAATATATCACTTACCGAGATCTGCGTAAGCAGAGTGCCACACCCACAATGGGTAAAAGGCGTGATGATATATTTATTTATTTATTTATATATTATCAATTAGAACCATATCAATTAATAAATTCGCGCTGCCATATACTTGGTAAAAATTATACGTGGCTTAATTTGCGCAGAATCTAGTTTTGATACTGATACTACCATCTATTATTATCGATTAGTATCATATCAACACGAAATAAAGGCCAAAAGAACCATAAAATACTTGGGCGTGACGATAGACGAGAATGCCATGTTCGGGACACACTTCAGTGAGGTTGCCAATAAGGCAGCAAAGGTTGGAGCCGCCTTAAGCCGTATTATGCCCAACATTGGGGGTCCGAGGTGCAGCAAGAGGCGAACGTACGCTTACGTCGTACAATCCGTCATGCTATACGCGGCCCCGATATGGGCACAAGCAACCAAAAGAGAAGAAACTTGCAGCAATGCAGAGAAAATCTGCGCTCAGGGTGTGCAGCGCAAACTGCACTGTATCCGAAGATGCAACCCTGATACTGGCAGGCATACCGCCCATAGACCTGGTGGCTGCTGCAAGGCGGAGAGGGCCAAATGGGGAAAAAATAAAAATGAAAGGGATGCAGAAGTTTGGCAGAAGTGGAAAGAAAGATGGGAGAATAGTACCAAAGGCTCTTGGACCAGAACCCTGATACCTAGCTTCGACGGGTGGATTGACCGGCAACATGGAGAAGTGAACTACCATGTAACGCAGGTTTTGACTGGACACGGGTGCTTCAGAGCGTACCTCTGGCGAATCACGAAATTTGAAACCAACACCTGCATTGACTGCAAGGAAGAGGTGGACGATGCCGAACACACCGTGTTCAGGTGCAAAGCCTGGGCGAAAGAAAGGGAGGAGATGGAGGAATAGGCTGGGAAGATAGATCCCACCAACATGGTTGGTAAGATGCTGGAGAGCTCAGCATTGTGGGAATGCATAAATACATTTATAATAACAATAATTAAGGCCAAAGAGGAAGCTGATAGGCCAGCAGAACAAAACATAATTTTGAGTAGGAGGAGCCAATAGGCACCTAGGTCAGCCGGTACCCTGAAATAATGTGCAAACAGTTCCGGGGTACCGGTAGGCGAATGCCGGGAGAAGTTTTTAGTCAGTAGAAATCGGGCATCACCCTTGTGGAACCATATAATGTCAGCACTATAATCGGCAGGGATACCGCGGTACCTAGCATACAATGGCGTGGAGTACAGTCTAACGGCCGGTGTACCGCAGGGGTCCATCCTCGGTCCGCTACTTTGGATAATATTCTATAATGGAATTCTAGAACTACCTGTACCACGGGACGTAGTATTGATCGCGTACGCTGATGACAGATAGAAGCGAAACTGTGTTGGAGGAGAAAGTAAATATTGCTGCCGACCAAGTGAGCGACTGGGTGAGGGAGAAAGGTATGGAGATAGCACCTGAAAAAACTGAGGCAGTGCTACTAATAGGGCGGAAGAAGCACCGACATGTTATTTTTAACATCCAGGATAATGAGGTACGTCCGAAGAAAACAATAAAGTACCTTGGAGTATTTTTCGACGACGGGATGACCTTTATCGAACATATACGCCAGGTAATAAACAAAGCAGACAGTGTAATAAAGGCGCTGATGAAATTGTAAAGAATATTAGAATACTCAAAGACACCAGAGGAACGGAAGGAAGTAAGGAAGGGTAGGGCTGAAAGGTGGCAGCACCAATGGGATAACGCAACTCAACAAAGCATATGGATGCACAGGCTGATCCCTGACGTTAAGATCTGGGTCGAATGGGAGCACGGGAAAATTACCTTCCACCTCACTCAATTCTTCAGCGGACACGGGTGTTTCCAAAACTATATGGAAAAAATTTAAAAAATTGAAACTGCAACATGCAGATACTGCGACCAAGATGATGATAGCCCTGAACACACCATCTTCGCCTGTACAAGGTGGCGAGAGCAGAAGCACCGATTAGTGAAAGAAATGGGGGAGGAAATTTTACCAGAAAACATAGTAAAACTCATGGTATCAGACAGCGAGAAGTGGAATAGTATTGCTAACTACATCAGTGACATCCTAAAGAAGAAAGAAGAAAACGAGAGAAACTAAAAGTTAATAGAAGACAACAACACGATGGTGATGTAATGCTTCGGCGGTGCCACAACGTTTTGGGCTAGGGGACGGGAGAGTTTAGTGGGTAGGTTAGGCAAATGAAACGAAAGTGGATGTCTAGAGTCCCACACTACCTTTACCCTCCGGGGGGTATGCGCTGCTACGGCATCATACTAGGTGTACATGAGCATTCTCTCCAACCCAAAAAAAAAAGTTAGGTTAAGTTAGGTTGACATGGACATCGTCACAAGCACGAAAGAAGTGAGGGCCGCGTTAGAAGCTACCCTGGGTAGGGACAATGTACTTCTCTGCGAGGTTAAAGAACCGAGACCAGCGTACGCAGGGACCCTTGCGTCCACGATTATTGCCCCTCAAGAGGTAGCCAACAGATTACTTCGGGCTGGACATCTAAAAATTGGACTCTCAAGATGCAGAATCCGGGAGTGCACGCATATTAGACAATGTTACAAGTGCCAAGGCTTAAACCACACGGCAGCAAACTGCCCCAACCAAAAGGTTGGAGACGTGTGCTACCAATGCGGAAAGGAGGGACACAAGGCTAGCTTTCTATAGCTGCTATTTCTCACCCAATAGACACATCTCAGAGTACGAGGAGTTCCTTCGAGAACTGGGTAGAGCATAGCGACCCAGAGTGGCCCTTCGGTAGTAGGAGGTGACTTCAACGCCAAGGCCCCGGACTGGGGGGTGCCCTACACCGACCCCAGAGGTGACAGACTCACAGACTGGGCGGCGGGGCTTGACCTCGTCGTCCTTAACGTTGGGAGAGCACCAACATTCGTAAGGGGGAATTCGACTTCTATCATAGATCTGACGTGGGCAAGCCCAGGGGCGACCAACCTGATCAAGAACTGGCATGTAATGGAACAGGAGACCCTGAGCCCCCACTGGTATATCTCATATGAGGTGACTGGGCCCATTACACATAGGGCACAGCATACAGATAGACGGTGGAACACTCAGACCCTCGACCCGCAGCTCCTAAAAGCCAGAAAAATCTGAGTAATGCCGAAAGTGTAGACTGGGCGAGGACGCGAGTGCACCAAAAAGAGAGGCACTGAAACTGGCAAAGAAAGAGCTACGCCTCGCGATAACAAGGTCCCAAAGAAGCTGTTGGGACTAGCTGATTAGGGACCTTGACGAAGACATCTGGGGACAGGGCTACAAGTTAGCCATGAGGCAATGCAAGGGAGGCTACCCCCCAGCGCTCATGCCCAAAGCTAGGTGCTGTTGCAGTCTTAATTTTAGTGAAGCCCTGCAACAAGACAATTTGGCAAGCCCTGTTTTTTTAGTTGCTCTTTTGACCACGCGAAACCTCGTGCGTGCCAACATCCGCCGGTCAAATCTCTCTCTTGTGCGGTAGCTACGTTACGGAGAGGTTGTGTGTTTTGCGATTTACGCTTAACACGTGTTTCCATTTCTGGTTTTGCTAATTTTTTACATTTCAACCTCACGTAAGTAAACGAAATTACTTTGTTGTTTATTTCGATCTTGTTATTTTATATTTCGTTCAATGGTCTACCCCACAAGCAGCACCTTTTTGTTGATTCTCTTGGGTGTTGACTTCCTAGTCTCACCCTAGAGCGGTTTATTTATTATTAGAGCCTACCCTTTTTTTTGGTACCCCTAAGTGGTTGTGAGCTGAGGCCACTCCACGATCAATCTTTGAAATTTCTCATTTTATACTTAGTTCTGCATAAATTAGGTTAAGGATTTACGGAACACGCCGCAGTGCGTTTGTTTCCTTTTTTTGTTGTTGCCCTACAATTTTTGAAATTTATCACATCGCTAGTAATTCTGCATAATCATAATAATTTAAAAACTCGAGTTTCCAATTCCCCTTTCCCTTCTCACCCGCTTGATTGTGAGAGACTGTGAGAGTGCGTGCAGACTCGACGACCTCCTGAACCAGTACCTTCAGCTTTATTCAAGTTAATATTTGCTCCTCGTAGCCATTTTGTATTTCTGAAACTGATATTTTTTTTTGTAGTTCATCTTGAACTTTGTGATATTATTTTTAAGTTGTTGATCAGCCTACGTTTTGAGATTTTGGTTAGTTGAGTAACTTTACGTAGGGTTGATGCGTTCAGTTTCAGATATTACTGGCTTGATAAAGTAAGTAATCATTCGATTATTTTCTTGAACATCATAGTTCGTCAGCGCACTTTTCTAACATCATACATAGCATCACTTTTACTAACTTATTTCTTTCCTTTCCTATCCTGTTGCTAAGCGTAAATTCAGTTTGCTTTGTATAACTTTTTGATTTTAGTAAAATATTGTAACGATTTTTGTAATTTGCCATCTGCTTGCAACTACTCCAATATTTTAATATTATTTTGGTGGTTTGGTTTTCTGTCGCTTGTTTTTTTGTTCTCTAGCTGCTACGCCGACGCAGGGACTCTAGGCGAGAGCGTACAGGGGGCAGCGTAGAGCTTGGTTTGACACTGCGGACACCTGAACCATTTAACCCAGCCACAAGAGCGGCTACAGCTATCGTCGTCCTGGCCCGTTCTCGGAAGTTGTACAGCCCAAGTAGTACCACGAATTGGTTCAATAGGCCATCTTTTACCTTGGCACGTCAACGTACCATCCTTCCAGGGACACGAGGTCAGTTCTCCGACATCCCAACGCCGCCGTCTTTGTTAGACCGCTCCGCTGACCCTGACGTTCCTCGCAGAAGAACTCAGCTAGCTATCAGCGTCGGAAATATTATTGTAAACATTCCACACCTTAGTTGCATCTGCCAAACTAGAGTAAGTTCGAGTCAGATTTGGTTTAATTTCAATTTGTATTATTTGTATAACCTGTCTAAATTTCTGCCTAGAATATATACCAAATTTATATTTGTATGTCGTAATTGTTTTCAATTTGGTGGCGCCCATTTTCTCTCTTTCTTCCTTTCTTCCTTCTCTGATAGAACCGGACCCACCAACACTTCATCCGCATTGTCCATCGCTAGCCGAGGATTTGTTTGTGTGCTTCTACTCAGGTAAAGTGCAACAGTGCTAGGAGTGCTTTTCCCTCAACACCAGAAGGCCAATTGGATCCAAAAGAAGGTCGGAGCTGATGAGATCCTCCTTTTACGAACATGGAACTGATTAAGGCTACTAGAAAGCTGAAGGGCGGCAAAGCACCTGGGCCAGACGGCGTCCCATCAGAGGTGGTCAAGGCGCTGGTAGAACTACACTCAGAAGTGATTCTGCAAGCGGTGAACGGGCTACTCCAGGAAGGTGTTTTCCCTCCTAAGTGGAAGCGCGCCAGACTGGTGCTACTGAGGAAGGGCGATAAACCGGTAGATCAGCCCAACTCATATAGACCCCTGTGCCTGCTGGGAGCTATGAGCAAATTGCTGGAACAGCACATAGTAGGGAGGCTGAAGGATACGTTACTAACAGACGGCGGGCTAGCAGAACAACAGCATGGTTTCCGCGAGGGTCATAGCACGGTGGGTGCAATCAAGGAGGTCCTACGAAGGGTAGAAGACGCACGTAGTGGCTCACGTAGGACACGAAAACTTTGTGCATTGGTTACCATCAACGTTAGAAATGCTTTCAACTCGGCGTCATGGAGGCAGATTATACTTCAACTGAGGAGGCGTAATGCTTCCCCGTACTTGATGAGGATGATCCAGAGCTATCTGCAAGAGCGGACTCTCCTCGTGGACCACGAAGAGGGCAGAGAAGAGCTCGAGGTTCTCAAGGTTCAACCCTGTGGAACGTCCTCTATGACGGGCTGTTTAGATTAAATCAGACACAAAGTAGAGTGGGACAGGAAAAATTAATGTTTGAATTAGAGAAACAGTGGAAAAAGAAAATGATAAATTTACAAAAAAACTTTTAAGAAAGATTTTAGTAAAATATATGGAAAAGAAGATAATCTATCTTACAATACATCAGCTGGAAAGGAAAAACTTAGAACTGAAGGCCCAAAATTGCCGGAAGTAGACGAAATAGCAGAAATGATAAGCCACGGGAGAAGATAAGGTAGATGCAATAATTCAGAGTGCGGATACATGTGGAAGTATGGGGAAAAGGATCGACTTGCCGCTGGTGGCAGGGCAGGTTACCAGGGTCTTCTTTCAAGCTGAATTAGAAGGAAATGAAATTATTCGTAAAATAACCTACATGGTCAAGGATAAGAAACCGGATGGTAACAACATCGATAAAGAAGCCCTATTTAACAGTCTCACCTCGCTGAGGATGAAGATGGCCGAAGATAAAACATCACGGGCAATAATCCAAATGCCTGGAACTGGAATAGGCCAGCAGAAGACTGAAGCAGTCCTTGTCTCCACGGAAGGGAAGAAATATGCAAACGTTGTTAGGACCCTGACTGCAAATGTAGACCCAGACAAGGTCGGGATCAAAATCAAGACAATCCGTAAAACAAATAAAGGAGATGTCCTAATTGAACTCCAAAAAGGCGAGGGACAAAATGCATGTAAGCTGAAAAATGCTATCGATCTCACAACCGGGAAGGGAGAGAAGTCCAGAGTTTTCCATGGGAAACGTATGACGACAATAATTATTAAACATCATGACTGCCTTGCAGAAAGTCATTGGAGCGGGTGACCTGGAATATACCAAGGTCCAAAGCATTAGGACATCGATAGCTGGAAGGGGAACAGCAGTTGTTGCGACTAAGGAGACGGCGGCGAGCCTACTACTTGATGGTAAAGAGGCTAGTATCAGGATTGGGTGGGGTCGCTGCCCTATAGCACGGTGGGTCAGCGTCCTCCAATGTTACAGATGCCAACAGTATGGTCATCTTTCAATGTACTGCACTGGTAGAAATCTCAGTGATCTCTGTAACAACTGCGGAAACCCGGGGCACATCATGAACGTGTGCGACAAGCCTGCAATGTGCCTCAATTGCGGACAGGAGGGACATCGAAGCGGCACAGCAAAATGTCCAAAACATCGAATGGCTCTGGAGGAAGCCAGGAAGACCCACCTCAAACATTAGGACTATACAGGCCAATGTAGATAGGAGTAGGAGTGCCCATGATGTTCTGTTTGCCACGGCAGGCCGGAACTCGGTAGATATGGTACTCGTGAGCGAACCAAACTTAGCTGTTGCCTGAGAAAGTCTAGGATGGTTCGTAGATAGAAGAAAGGATGCAGCTAATAAAATTCTGACCAGGAAATATGCAGTGGCCCAATCCGGCGGCGGTGACGGCTTCGTCTGGGTAAGGGTACAGCAGCTGATTGTCTACAGCTGCTACTTCTCGCCCAACAGGCTTATCCAAGAATATGAATACTTCCTTCAAGAACTTAGGTAGAACATCAACATACACCGGGCCCCAATCATAGTCGGCGGTGACTTTAACTCTAAAGCACCAGATTGGGGATCCCCTATTATGAACGCCAGAGGGGACAAGTTGACTGACTGGGCTGCGGGGCTTGATCTTACAATACTGAACGTTGGTGGTGCCCCTACGTTTGTAAGGGGAGGTTCAGAATCAATCATCGACCTGACATGGGCAAGTCCGGAAGCTGTGCGAAGGGTGGTAGGGTCGAATGTTATGGATGAGGAAACCCTCAGCCCTCACAACTACATCTCATTTGAGTTGACAGGCAAGGAGCCCTTGAGAACCAATGGAAAGAGCCGAGGATGGAAGGTTGGTACCCTAGATCCGGAACTTCTCAAGTCCAGTTTCCAAGCCTCTCTGATCAACACACACTACCTTGATAATCCCAGGGCAGAACAGCTGGACATCGCAATCCAGTCTGCTTGCAAGGTTTGAATGAAGCAAAGATCTGGCAACCCTAGGAGAAGCGTCTACTGGTGTAACGATGAAATTGCCACCCTCAGGAGAGGCACCTTAACCGCCAGAAGGAGGTATACGCGGAAACGCAGGACAGGAGCTGATGACTGCGAGAGAGAGAAACATTCAATCAGGCCAAAAATGCCCTTAAACTGGCGATAAAGCTTTCCCAGCGTAGCTGCTGGGAGAAATTGGTTAAGGATCTTGATGAGGATGTTTGGGTGCAAGGATACAAGATAGCCATGAAGAGATGTAGAGGTGGAGGCCCTACACCTCTCATGCCCAGAACAAGAGCAATGAGAGTTGTCCACACGCTCTTTCCCTAACATTGCAAGGCTAACTGGATTACCATGATTGTGGAGGAGGGGGAGATACCACTCTTCACAGACTCCGATATTCCGAAAGCAGTTCAGAAGCTGAATGGTGGCAGAGCAGCAACATGGGTTTCGTGAAGGTCACAGCACGGTGGGTGCTATTAAAGAAGTCCTGAGGATAGTGGAAGAGACCCGGCGAGGCACGCACCGAACGCGTAAGTTATGCTGCCTAGTACCAGTAGACGTCAAAAACGCGTTTAACTCGGCACCGTGGAGGGGGATAGTCCAACAACTACGGACTCGCAATACCCCGGCGTACCTCTTGCGGATTTTACAAAGTTATCTCTAGGACCGTTCCCTCATAATTGAACCTGAAGAAGGCACAGAAAGCATTGAGATTACATGTGGCGTTCCTGCCTAGGACCAACCTTGTGGATGACATATTTAGACTACCACTACCAGATGGTGCGTCATTAGTTGGCTTTGCTGACGACATCGGACTGGTGGTTTCTGCCAAAACGATTGAGGACCTAAAAGCCAAAGTGGACGACTCTATGGCTATTGTATGCACGTGGATGGATGCTGCAGGACTGGAGATAGCCCCAGAGAAGACCGAGGCAATTATCTTCAGTGGACGTAGGCGTGTGGAGCCGACAAAATTTATTGTCCAAGGATACTTAATCATTCCAAAGAAGAGGGTGAAGTACTTGGAAATGATACTTGATAGTGGTAAAGCGTTCCCCAATTAAAACACGCTCACTGTCAATTGGGGCCTCACCCATCAAAGACACCAACAAAGAGAATTTGACCATCGATCTAAATGAGTCGCTAAACGGACTCAGAGATATCTGCGTAGATCTCAAAACTATTGTAGATACGACACAAAATCGAAATAGAGATTTAGAACAGAGCGAGAACACCATCCTTGAGCGACTATTAGCCAGTAGACGTACAATAGACACAGACACGGAAAACACCGAAGAAATGCTAAATGAAAAGCAAAAGGGGAAACTGCCTTAAAAGTCCAGCCCCCTGCAGGACACCCCTAAAGGGAGTGGAGGTAAGATGGGGAAACGACAAGTTTTTGAGTCTAGCATCGCCCCTATTGCCCGGACAAACAGCAATACAACAATGATATCGCCAGGCATACCGGGAGATACTGACTGCGATAGGAAAGCGGAAACGGAATCTGTAATAATAATCGAAGAAAGCAACCCCGCAATACCACCTCCCCGTATTATTACGAAATAAGAAGTCTAAGAAAGTGGATATCCATCGCGAACTACAGGATCTCTTATTGGAGATAGACAAGCTCGCTTATGCGAAGTTCCCAAATACAGCTCGGCTTATAAAAGAAAAACTCTCTGAGATACATACAGCTTTCTACAAGCTAAGAAAGACAAAAATAACTGTAGAACAAGAACTGAAAGATAAGATCGATTCAGTAGGAATCCTCGCACATAAGATTAACGACAGCAGGATCATTTTCGAGACACAGCAGCGAGAAGAGCTCCACCAGCTAAAAACTACGATGGAGGAGGAAAAAGCGAGAGAAATTAAATCCATACGGAATGAAATGGAAGCTCGTCATAAAGAACAGCAGGAGGAAATAAAAAAATTAAAAGAAAAGATAGAAGAACTGGAGAAGCAAAAAACTGCTAACTACCTCCAAGCAGCCAAAACTGAAAATAGCGAGAAATGGCTAGAAGAATTTAAAAAGGAAATGAAGAAAGAAAACAAAACCTTCGAAACCATATGGCAACTGATGGAAAGCAGGTGGCCAACAAGCGCATATGCGCAGATAAAAGAATCTAAGGGATACCCATCCAAACAAGACATGGAGAGCCTGCTGGTAGTGCACTGGGAGGGCGACAACCAGGAAGTGGGTCCCCTAAGCCACATAAGCGGTAAGGTACCGGGAGGCAAAAAATTACTGGAGAGAAAGGTAGAGGTATGTAGTACGGCAAACCTTAGGTATACAACTAACCTCAGTATTGAAGGCGAGGAAGAACAGGGGGATACTGTCAATATTGTAAGTATAAAGGCACCCAAAGCAGGAAACATGACGCATAAAGACTGGGAGAGGATATACGAACCCATTTGCACAGCAATTAAAAAGATGGAAGGAAAGGCTGCCAAAGAGATAACAGTTATAGAAAGTAGCCAAGGCGACAAAATCAAAAAAATTCTACGATGCGCCATATATGGTGCAGGCAAAATATTAAGCTCTACGGTCCAGATAATAATGCGAGAAGAGCGAGGCGGGCAACCCTTGACAAAGGGAAAGTTGCCGAAGAGAAAAATAATAAAGGAAGGAGACAAAGAGCACCACAAAGGCAAAGAACAAATGCGATTGTAGTACGCAGCTCAGGGGGGGCAACATATGCAGACACCCTTAAAAAAATTAGAGATATACATAAAGAAATAACAGACCGTGAAATAGACATCGAATCGGTCCGCGAAACAAAGCAGGGTGAAACTCTACTGATCATGAAAAAGGGATGTGAAAAAGTTCATGACCTGAAAATCATGCTAGAAGAAAAAATAGGGGGAAAAGTTCAGACAAGACCAGCAAGCGGAAATACAACGCTTATAATATCGGGTATAGACCCTCTAGCGACAAAAAGCGAAGTAGAGGCAGCGATCACTGCGGTGCTAAAAAACCAAGGACTAAAAGAGGTTTCCGTTAACATACAAGAGCTGAGAGATTCCTATGGAGGAAATAAAGCCACCATTATACACACGAGCAGAGAGGTAGCAAAACACCTGCTGAAAGGAAAACATGTGAGGATTGCATTAAACAAATGCTATATACGGGAGCGTATAAGCATACGGAGATGCTATCGATGCCTAGATATAGGCCACATCGAGAGCAGATGCCCTGGCAAGGACCATGTGCAACATGCGGGGAAAAAGACCATGGGCAGGAAAAATGCAAAGACGCCCAAAAATGTTTTACGTGTGGAGAAAGGACATAAGACCGGCACAATGGCGTGCTTAAGTTTCCGGAAATTGATAAGAGAAACAAGAGAAAGAAGGCTCAGGGAATTGGAAAAAGAGGAAAAAACACAAAAGAGTAAGGACGGGCGGAGGACGTCATTAATTATTGGAGATGCCTCTTAAAATTCTACAGGCTAACCTAAATAGGAGCAAAGATGCGCACAATATAACGGAATGGACAGCTATGGACGGAAATTTTGACGTTATAGTAGCATCAGAACCAAACTTTAAGGTTATTACAACCCAGAGAGGATGGATATATAATAACAACAATAAAAATGCAACACTGGCATAAGGATTATGGATATGAATAAAAATAGAATTAGAGATTACAACTCAAATGAACTTGCCACTTGGGTAGAAATATCGTGTATAAAAATTATGTCTGTTTACATCAGCCCAAATATAAGCACCGAATTGTACGAACACCATCTGAACAAACTGGAACAAATAATAACGGAAGGAAAAACCCCTGTAGTCATAACAGGGGACTTTAACGCTAAGCATAGTGACTGGGGCTCCCCAGTGACTAATCGACGGGGTTTCCTGCTATCGGAACTATTCTACAGGCACGACTTGAGCTTATGCAACTCCGGTAGGGTGCCCACTTTTAGCAATAGGAACGGAAGCTCCTAACGGCTTGCTCAGAGAGATTAGTATTGCGAATAAGAAACTGGAAAATAGATGAGGACAAAGAAGCTTTCAGCCCGCACAGGCACATCTCCTTTGACATCTTGATAACCGAAAACGCCGAGGCACAGAAATGCAAACGCATACAACACAGATGGAAAGTTAAAACCTTTGATAAAGACAGATGCAACGAGGAAGCAGAAATGCTTGAGCCAACAAGCACTGTCGAGGAGTTACAGGGACACTTGACGCACCTCTGCAGCGCAAGCATGAAGGCCTATAAAAATGAAGCCAACGGGAGCCGTAAACAGGTTTACTGGTGGACCGCGGAAATTGCCAGGCTCAGGACAGACTGTCAGCAGGCCCGCAGGAGGCTCCAAAAGGGAAGAATTAGGAGCCCACAAAACGAAGATATTTTAAGAAACGAATATAGAGTAAAAAAGAAAATCCTCAGCCTGGAGATAATGAGGGCAAGGCGAAAAAAATGGGATGAGCTCATTGAAATAGTAGAAAATGACGTATGGGGAAAACCCTACCAGATAGTCGCTAAGAGGGCAAATTTGGTAGTACCTATAGTTCCGGAGGAGCATACAGCAAAAAATATAACTAAAACACTATTCCCAGAAAAACCACCTGCAGAGTGGGTACCGATAGAATACAATAGGACAGGGATAGAGGAGGTAACAAAAGAAGAAATCACTCATGCTTCGACAAAAATAAAATTAAAAAAAGCCCCTGGTCCCGATGGGGTCCCTCCAGAGGTTACGAGGCAAGTTTGCTCACACCGCACGGAACTACTCACTAAAGTGTTCAGTATCCTGATCCTAAAGCCAGGGAAAACAGACATGAAGGCACCCTCCAGTTATCGTCCATTATGTCTGCTAAATTTACTAGGCAAAGTAATGGAAGGAATAGTAGTAGAACGCATTCTAGAGCACCTGAAGACAGAGGAGTACCTCTCTACAAGCGATGGACAAAATCTATAAAAGTGCAAAAGAAGAACTGAGCAAGGGAAAAGCAAGGAAACTATGCGGCCTTGTTACAGTAGATATTAAGAACGCTTTCAACTCGGTACCATGGCACGAGATACTTGAAGCCATGGTGAGGATGAAGTTCCCACCGTACATCCTAAATTTGGTTGGATCGTATCTTAAAAACCGTTCGATATATTATGAAGGAAGGACATACAAAATGAGTTGCGGAGTTCCACAGGGCTCAATTTTGGGTCCCCAACTATGGAACATCTTCTACAATGATATATTAAAGATTAGAATTCCCAGAGATACAGATCTGATAGCTTTTGCCGACGATCTTGCCATCTTAGCAAAGGATAAAAAAGAGGAAAACCTCATACAAGAAATAAATAGTACGCTACTCACAATAAAGACTTGGGTGGAAAACAAGGACATGCAAATAGTGGCAGAAAAAACGGAAGCCGTCCTGCTGAAAGGCAGGAAAAGGCATAGTGCCATAACCTTCGAGCTAGAAAATGTATCAATAAAACAAAAAAAAAGTATAAAATACCTAGGCCTCCACATGGATGAAGGAATGACCTTCATGGTACAGCTCATTGAGACGATAATAAAAGCAGAAAAGAGTGTAGCCGCAATAAGGCGAATGCTACCAAGGATGAAAGGACCAACGGAGGCAAAGAGAAGGCTACTAGCGGCAGTTGCCTTATCGTCACTATTATACGCGGCACCAGTCTGGGGGGAGGTCATCCGTTTCTAGAAAGCCCGAGAACTACTTGAAAGATTGAACAGGAAACTAGCTCTAGGCATTTGCAGGGGTTACAGAACGGTCTGCGGGGCGGTAACTCAGATCCTTGCACGACTCCCACCCCTACACATTGTGATAAAAGAAAGAATGCTTTCGTATGGCAAGCAAAGAAGCGAAAAAGAAGAAATAAAGAAGAAAAGGCCGGAGGAATAGCAGGAAGTGTGGGAGCAGGACACCAAAAATACTTGGTTGCATACCCTGCTACCAGACATACCAGTATGGATTAACCGGAAACACGGCAACATCGACTATCACCTCACACAATTCATTAGTGGACACGGGTGCTTCCAGGGCTACCTGCATCGAATAGGTAAAACAGAAACTGCCAAATGCCTCTATTGCGAGGAAGAAGAAGACACGGCAGAACACACTATTTTGGAGTGCGCTAAGTGGGATGTGATAAGGCACGAAGCGTGGACAACGGTGGGCGAAACGTTACCAAAAGATCTAATTGCCAATGAAATGTTGGTAAACGAAGATAGATGGAACGCAATAGTGAAAATGATACACACCATAATAACAACAAAAGAAGAAGATGAAGACGCGAGAAAGAAAATGTAATAACGTAGCAAAAGTTAAAGATCTAAGAAAAGGCAACACAGGATGGTGAAGTAATGCCTTTCGGCGGTTCCACATCCAGGTGGGCTAGGGGACGGGAGAGTTTAGTGGGTGGGCTAGGCAGATGAAGCGGATCGCAGATGCCTAGAGTCCCACACTACCTTCAACTTTCGGGGGGTATGCGCTGCTTTGGCATACTAGGTATGCATGAGCATTTTCTCCTACCCATTTAAAATAAAAAGGTTAGGTTAGGTTTGGTTAGGTTAGGTTAAGTTTGGTTAGGTTAGGTTAGGTTCCTCTCCCTAAAAGCATAACGTGGGTGGAAATAGAGGGACTAAGGCTAGTAGCGTGCTACATTAGTCCCAATTGTTCAAGGCAGGAATACCTTGCAATCCTGGATGAACTTGGGGAAGCTATGAGCGGGAGCCAAAAAACCATAGTTACTGGGGACTTCAACGCCAAACACGGCACATGGGGGTCAACATTAACAGATAGACGCGGCATAGAACTCTACGAGTTACTTTACAGTTACGATATGTGTATCTGTAATACAGGTAACACCCCTACCTTCGCTAATGCAAATGGCTCGTCATTTATAGACGTCACAGCCTGCTCTGAGAACATCTCAAATCACATAAATGGATGGTTGGTAGACCCGGACGAGGAAGCTTTTAGCCCGCACCGCCACATAAGATTTCAAATCGCCATGTTTCATGAGACAGTAAACTTACCAAGAAGACACAAGTGGAATATAAAGAGCTTTGATGCTGAGGAATGTAAGGAGCTGGCAACTAAACTTCCGCCAGTCACTTCGGCTGAAGAGATGGAGTACCACATTAACCAGTTGTGTAACAAAGCACTGAAGAAATGCTACCAAGGCACTAAAAACAACAGAAAGGCCGCATATTGGTGGTCTCCAAAGATAGGTGAGCTCAGGAATACATGTATACACAGACGAAGGGAATACAAACGCACCATGAGAAGGGACGCAGCACCAACCTATCAGGAGATTAAAAAAGCAGCATACAAGGCTGCAAAGAAACAGTTAAGCCTAGAAATCAAAAAAGAAAAAAAGAAAAAATGGGCAGAACTCATTGAGGCCGTGGAAGACGACGTATGGGGCAAACCCTACAAACTTATTGCGAAAAGAACAAACCAGACCAATTTGCCTACACCAGACGTGGAACTGGTAGATAAAATTGTGGCAAAACTGTTTCCAGCGCATCCGGTTAACACCTGGGAGAGATTACATGCTCCCAACCCTCCCAATATCACAGCAGAGGAAATCACAAACGCTGGGCAAAAGATGAGGAATAATAGGGCTCCGGGGTTGGACGGCATGCCCCCTGAGATAACAAAAGTTATAGCGGCCCATAACCCTGAATGGTATCAAAATACTTTAAATGGATATCTAGACAAAGGCTACTTCCCGAAACGCTGGAAGGTAGCAGAACTCGTCCTCTTAAAAAAACCAGGGAAAACGGATCTAGAGGATCCGGCGACTTATAGGCCTCTGTGCTTATATATGAACAAGTTATTGTTCAACGTATTTTAAACCACGTTGAAACGAACAACTTACTTTCAGATAATCAGTTTGGCTTCCGTCAAGGGAAATCTACATTACAAGCAATGAAGAAAGTTTATGACCAAGCTAAAATGGAGAGATGCAAAGTTAAAAACCGCGGACTTTGTGCCTTGGTTACAATAGATATAAAAAATGCTTTCAACTCCGTTCCCTGGCCGGAATTTATGGTAGTTATGAGGGAAATGAACTTCCCTAATTATCTGATAAATACAGTTGGATCCTACTTGAGCTCAAGGGAGATCCACTATAAAAACAGAAGATATCCGATGACATGTGGAGTGCCTCAGGGTTCCATTTTAGGACCGCATCTATGGAATTTGTTTTATAACAGTATATTGAATCTACCTGTCCCAAGAAACGTAGAGCGTCACTCAGGATGCGGTGAAGGCTTTGTTTGGGTGGCAACGCAGAGCGCAACCTTTGTAAGTTCCTACTTTTCTCCCAATAGAGAAATAGCAGAATACGAGGAATTCTTAAGAGACCTACATGCCTGCATCTTAACACTGGGTCCACGGATTATTATCGCTGGTGACTTCAATGCCAAGGCGCCTGAATGGGGATCACCAGTGGTGGACGCTAGAGGGGACCGCCTTACAGACTGGGCAGCAAATTTTGGTGGTAATGAATAATGGGACAGAGCCAGTGGCGGCTCGTGGTGTAACGCAAAGGGTGGGCTACGTATAAAAAAAAAACTTACATTTTTAAAAAACAGTTTCATTTAAATCACATGCATAAGCACACACAAACAATCTTTTCATATTTTAGTTAACATTTGTCAATGTTTTAATGTGTATACGTAAAGTCTAGTCACTAGTCTTCTGTTTTTTATTGAAATATAATGTTCTATCACTTTTCCGTCAAAATTTATGATGTTATGCAACAAGTTTTTATTCACAGGTACCTTTGCTAATGCATTAAGCAGGTCATCATCAATCGAGTTCCTTAAAAAGTCTTTATTCTCTTAAGAGTTGAAAAATAATGCTCCTAGTTATAATTATTTTTAATAATTAAATTATTTCACTGTAGGTTTCTTCTAAGTTGTTCTGAGTCATTAGTGATAACATATTCAATGCACCGACGATATTTCTAAAGTCTTCTATCTTCTCTCTGGTATATTACTTCCAATTCGGTTTTTATTTGTCTAACATTGGATAAAAACCAACGCCCGAATGTTAGTTTTGAAAAGTTCATCAAATAAATAAAAAATTTCCCTGTATTTAGTAAAGATGCAGCTTCTAAATGATCTCTGTATGAAAATCTTTTTTTCATTTGAAAGATAATTTATATCACAAATTTAATTTCTATTTTTTTAGCTAAAAAGAGTCTCGAAAAATTACTTTTAACATTGTTTTTGCCATATTTATCTAATATAATACTCGCCCGCACGCCCGCAAAGCAAACCGGCGCTGCATACAGTACACAACAGCGATATTGGGCGCTCGATCCGAGCGCCCGTTTACATGTTAAAATTGCGTATCGTCTCTAAGACGTACAGCGTACGGAAACGACCGAAGTGGTCCGATCATGCTTATTGCAAGAAAACGTGATACTGAGCCAACTATCTCCAGCTGGGCGCAAATATTCTGAGCCGCAGCGCGAGAAACTAAGTTGAGGGAACGTACAACTTAAAACGAGCTAAATAACTGCATGTTTTTTATTTTATAAAAAAAATAGATACATAATTATTTATGCCAAGAGACCTTAATTTGAAATTTTGAATTTTTATTTTTTCCTCTTTACGTTTTGGGTGGCTCGCGCCCTAGCGCCCTCATGGACCAGCCGCCACTGGACAGAGCCCACCTTTGTAAGGGGCTCCTCCCAGTCCATAATTGATCTCACCTGGGCGACATCAAACAGCGCACTGATGGTAGAGAATTGAAGAGTGTTCGACGAAGAAACCCTGAGCCCGCATAAGTATATTACCTTTGCCGTTAAGCCGCTGCCAAGGCAAGTACCTCTGAAGAAGAAGGGTGCCTGGGTAGTAAGCAGGCTTGATAAGGCAAAGCTACACCAAGCCCTGGAGGACCAAGCAAAGGCAGTTGCCCAACATACCTCGTGAGGATAGGCAAGAGGGAGGACAGCACCTGCGAGGAATGTACACAAGAAAGCGACAGCCCAGAGCATACGATGTTTAAATCTCGAAAATTTTCTCAAAGAAAATCTTTTGCCGAAAATACTGAACATATAAACACTTCATTAATAAATTTGTTTAACTTAAAGGTCTATCATGAAGAGTCCTCGGAAGAAATCAGCTGCAGCGATAACTGTAGCGAAATTGTAGAGAGAAGATCACGGTCTTCCAAGGTTGTGCAACAACCTATGAAAGACAGCACAGGAAATTCAAAATTTGTTCGCTATACGGCAAGAGGGATGAATCCTTCAGATGATCCTTCAGTAGTAAAAGGAATATTGGTATGCAATAGACAATTCATTGTGAGGAATGGTAAACTTGTACCCGCATCCAATTCTGTATGGTCAAGAATAATTAAAGTACATCATCTCAATAAAACTGCTCGAGGTCTCCACGCATTTATTTCGTGCAATAAGTGGAATATAAAACAGGACCTAAACCTTATTGAACGTGTAGCTCCTCATATTACTCACAATCTGGAGAGCGAAGAATCAGACCAAGACGAAGATGATGAATTCGTCCACGATCCTAGCAAAGCTGAGAACAGAATACCAAGTGAATTTCGTCTATTCATTCCGAAAGAAAAGTGGCGTGTCATGGTCCCTGTCGTCAAGCAATATCATCGTGGTCCTGAAAAGAATCGAAGAGGAGATTCGTGGTCCGTGCAAGTCTTACAACCAGGGATTTGGACGGATGTGTTGGCTTCAATGCTCTATGACGCAAGACGCACACCTTGTTGCTGGTCCTTCAAAGGCAATTATATCAGCCAAATGGAAGAAGCTAGTGAATGGATCAAAATACGTGCTAAATGTTGTTGTGGTAGCATTTTGTATGCAAGCTGTTTTCAACCTGTAGATTTTGATCCTATGCAAAGTGGTGTAACCTTGGAAGTGAAGATTTGGGGTGATGGTTGCAAGATAGATCATTCGAAAATCCGAAAACGACAAGTCTCAGGAAAAAGAAGAGATTTGCTTGGTGCTGATATGGTTGAGAAGAATATGAAAGCGACTAAAGTCCGAAAAGAGATGGCAAGCGAAATTATGGACGCATTTGATCCATATCCTGGACATTTACCAACTAATGAGGTTATTAGGAAAGTTAAATCTCAGGCTCTCCAGGGAAGACGTCTGCACAATGACGCAGTGTCCTTCTTGCAGTTAATGAAACACAGCAACAAGTACTTATCATCGATTCACGATATAGGTCTAGATCCATTCTTTGTACTTATATGTACACATGATCAACTGCGTGTGTACAACTTATATTGTCAGAAGGGTTATTCTCGATTAATTATTGATGCAACTGGAAGAGTTGTTCTTAAGCTGCCACGTCCAGGTGGCACAAGTTCAGGACATATATTCTTATACTCCGGAGTAGTGAGAATACCAGGCATCGGGGAGGGGCAAATTCCAGTTGTTCAGATGATATATGAGCGTCACAACACTAGCGGAATCACATACTGGCCCCTAGATTGGAGGCGCCGTGGGGCGGCCATTCCAAATGAGGTTGTGCTTGATGATTCAGCTGCTCTCATTTCAGCAGTTTGCAGAGCTCTTGCGGTCGAGGGTTCGACGTCGTCTTATATCAACCGCTCATTAAAATATTTGCAAGGTACTGAATCATGCAGGCCAAATGTTCTTGTTCGCTTAGATGTTGCTCACTTGACAAATATGGTGCGACACTGGAAAGAAATATCAACTTTGAAGCCACGTCAGAAAGAATTTTTTATTAGATCCATCATACTTTTGGCAAGAGCCAGAACTTTGGAAGAAGCTCGGACAATTCTCTTAAGTATTTTTGTGACAGCTTCCAGTGAAACGGAGGGAATTTCTGATAGCACAGGGGAGCCAACACCCTGTGAGCGGCGAAAGAAATACCTCCTTGCCCGGATTTCAGGAGATATTTTAAATACGGAAGATGAGGTAACAGACGTTAGCAACAGTGAAAATGTAGACGTTTACGGTGACATTCATGGTGAAATGATAGATTGGATAGAATGTATACAGCAAGACAGTACTAATGAAATAATTGATGATGGTGATCGCGATAATTTGATGCATAATCAAGAGGTATTAAATAAAATTAAGAATTTAACCCGTATTCTACCCCTTTGGTGTTACGCTCTTCCAATGAAATACGGAAGCCCTTATGAACGTGGTGTAGGAGCATACGTTGAAAGTGAATTTAATAATTTGAAGACTAGGCTTATACGCGGACAAAAAAGAGTTGATGATTTTGTCAAATTATATCTCAACTTGATAGATGGAAGCATAAAAATTGCTAGTACCATAGTATATTTGCCTGATCAAAATATTGCGGAATCTAGCGATAACTTCTCCAGTCATGAGCAGTGTCTGGAATCAGAAGAAAATTTATTTATGAATGTTTCCAACAACGCCAATTATCAAAATGGTAAAGAAACCAACAGCGATAACCTCTCTGTAACTCAGAAGAATTCACAATTGGAAGAAAATTTTATCATGACTGAGTATCCAGCTTGCCGCGATAAGAATTTTCCAACAGGGGCCCATAAATATGTTCAATGTAAGAGACCAGTACATATATTGGAAAATTGCTCAGTTCCCTTGCCAGGAGAGGAGGAAGGTTACGGAGAGGAGAGGATATGCGCGCGTTGTTTTTTTCAATCTTTCACATTCATATATGTAAGGAAAATATTATGTTTATGTTACGAGTTGATTAGATTTGGGAACAATTCATCTACAGTAAGTCGTAGTTTCTTTGAAGGCCTATTATGATTTTTGGGCATATCTTATCATAAATGAGATAGATACGACGGGGATCGTTGATTCCAGTCCCACTGGGGAGCATGGTCGTTTTTGTTGTTCGCAAAATATCATAATTATCCACTCAATAGGCGGCAAGTGACCATAGTAGTCCACCTCGCATCTTCATAAAAAAAAACGAGATATTGTAAATTTTATTAGAATCAAAAGATCTAGTATATTATTAATTACAATTTTTATTTCAAATATTCTTCTAAATTTTATTTATTTATACAGTACACTTCTCAATAGGGCTGGTTTTCTCTTAAGGCCGATAGGGCGACTGCCCTACGCTTCCGATTTTAAGCGGCCTCGAAAAATTCTATGGATACTATATAAAGCGGAATATCATTTTAATTTGTATTCCGTGTTAAATAATTTTATTTTGAATGTATAACTTAAATTCACGCAACTTAATTATGTATTTTCACAACGGCAACAAAATATAAGTATCCAAAACATAATTAACTTTTACCGGTAAATTAATACTAACTTTATACCGGTCGTTAAAAATCGTTACGGACTGTTTCAATTCTCGTGATGGTGCATTATGTATTTCCAAGAGAGGCTCAGATTGAGAAAATGGATTCCCCGAGTTAGACGTAACCCTTAGCGGATCAGTGATAAATATAGCAGAGAGGTGAAGAGTGTATATAGAAATAAAAATAATTACAGTAGGTATAGGTTCTTTCTAGAAAAAGGTACGGCAAAAGAATATTTGAAGGAGCCGCAAAACTAAGAAGAAAAAAATTAAGGATTCGTGTAGCAAAATTGAAAAATATTTTGAATCAAAAAATGTAAATCAAAATTTAACCAGGACGCGTGCAGTAGCCACACACCTGTATCATATGTTAATGCTGTGGATAATGAGATAAAAATAATTTAAAATAGCACACAAAAAAATGTTACTGAAAATCAAATAATATATACAGACAACGATTGGCCACAATAGCCCAGGCAATGAAGACATAAAAATGGGCTTTCATTACAAAAGGTCAAGGAGTTTTCATCTTTGGTACAGTTCGATGTCCTAATTAATATTCTGAGTTTGCGACCTAGAGCGACCGCCGCTCGCGCCGCCATATTGGAAAAATGGTACAAAAAAACAGTTTTTCAAAAATATCTTCTCTCCAGCGAAACTTAGGTTGAAAATAGTTATTACAAAAATTATAGAGCATAAAATTCCCTACAACTTTTGTTTTAAACATTTTCCAATCGAATAAGTAGTACACGAGTTACAGCGGAGTTAACCTGCAAATTTCTGCAATTTGCAAAATCGCTATATTTTTTTAATTAGGATACCGAACTGTAAAAATCTACCAAAAACAAACAATCCTTGACCTTTTATAACCCCGAAAGTACTCATTGCCTGGACTATAATTTAAATACAAAATTTTAAGAAAATTACTTAAATTTATTTACGTTTTTTCGGGTAATATGTATATATTACAGCTGAACTAGACTTACCAAAAGTGTGAAAATAATGATGCTAATAGATATATGTCCGAGCAAACGATTGCCGAAAACCGGGAGTCACTATTTGATTCCGTTTAAAATTTACAGTAATTTAAACACAAAATTTTAAGAAAATTACTTAAATTTATTTATGTGTTCTCGGGAAATATGTATATTTTACAGTTGAACTAGACTTCCCAGAAGTGTAAAAATAATGGTCCAAATAGATAATTGTCCGAGAAATCGAATGCCTAAAACCGGAAGTCGCTATTTGATTCCGTTCAAAATTTACAGTAATTTAAACACAACATTTTAAGAAAAATAATTAAATTTATTTTTTTTTTCATAGGGAATATATACCACATTATAGCTGAACTAGACTTACCAAAAATGAAAATATTATGGTGCTAATAGATAAATGTCTGAGCAATCAAATGCTGAAAACCGGAAGTCGATATTTTATTCCGTTCAAGATTTACAGTAATTTAAACACAAAATTTTAAGAAAATTATTTTAATTTATTTATGCTTGCTCGGGAAATATGTATATATTACAATTGAACTAGACTTCCCAAAAGTGTAAAAATAATGGTGCTAATACAAAAATGTCCGGGCAATCGAATGTTGATAACCGGTAGTCGATATTTCAGTCCGTTAAAAAATGTCAGCCGTTTTTGTGTATTATCACAAATTTATGACTTGGTTTACACAGACTGAGAATTTTATATTTTTATTTTCTCGTTTTTCTTGAAAACTGGAGAGAAGTTATTCTCGAAAAACTGTTTTTTAGTACCTTTTTTTCAATATGGCGGCGCGAGCGGCGGTCGCTCAAGGTCGCAAACTCAGAATATTAATTAGGACACTGAACTGTAAAAATCTACCAAAAATGAACACTCCCTGACCTTTTGTAACCCCGAAAGTACTCATTGCCTGGACTACAAGCAATTACAGATTTCTTTATAAGAACTATTTTGTTGAATAAAGCAAAAAGTGATTAATAGAAAATAAAGTAAAAGAAATAACATATGTAGTATGGAGCTATCTCTCATTGTGATTTAGAACTATTATTTTATATTTGTGTAATGCAATTTTTGTTTTTATGTGTATATTATAATTTTATTTTGATATTTAACTTTTATTTGAAAAAAAAATGTAGATATTTTATTTCGGCCTCTGATTTTCTTCCGCATTAGGCTCTGCTGCTCAACAGGCAATAACCTAATAACACAGCAAGAAAAACACAATAATTATACATAATATTAAAATAAATAATTGATAAAAATATAAAACCAAAACAAGCAAAGAAAGCGAGAAACGTTTCAGGAAATAAACTTTACTCACTAATATATTTATAAAAATTCTTTGGAGTTTCACCTGTTCGTGACACCAAATTAAATCTTTTTGTATTTATGTCTTATGTCTTAAATAAAGCAGAATTTAAGGTACAAATAAATTGAGTAAAATTATTTTCCCCTTGCTAGTTCAGAAGAAATTTTTTAAAAGTTATTAATAGTCTTAATATTGCCAAATTTTATAAAAATTCTAAATCTGAAATGAATTTAATTACAAAATCGAACTTCGAATTTTATTCTAATGAATTTTCAAATTAATTTTTCATTTCTTTTTATCTTTTGTCGCTCGTTGACAGGAAAGAGCGAAAAATGCAAACAAATGCAACTTTTTATAACAGTCGTCGGAAAATACATGATCTAAAAACGATTTTATGGACCTAAAATACACTTTGACAACACAAATGCAACGTTAAAAGTCAGGTCATCAGATGCAAGGCGGGATAGCAGTGTTGTCAATGAACCAATCTTAAATATGAATTAAAGTTGTCAAATTCTAATCCATCTAGAAAAAAATTTAAGACAATTATAAGAGAATTTAAATTAGGCATTTATTTATAATTTTTACAATATATTTTTTGTAATTAACACTCATATAGGCAACACTTCTATAATTGCCTCACTAGGGAGGACAAACACATTTTGCTCACTATTTGAAAAGAAGAACGGTATGGGGTTTCCTGGCATATCGTGAAAAAATAAATTTTATTTTCTATATGCGTTTGTTTTCTTTCAGCCTTTGAACTAAGCCGCAGTTCAATTGCAAATTTCATATTAAAAATTGTATGATATATCGCTTAACAATATAATAAGTATTAATTGTTTCGTATTGTAACGTACGCGGCAAGTGACCAGTTGAAACTTGCCGGCGTACGCCGCCGCCGCGCCGCCTAGTGAATGACGCAACGCTAGCTAGTTCGGACAAGTCGTTTAATGCACAATAGAGATTGTTCCAGAACCTTCGAGAAACAAGGATCGTGGTATATTTAAGAGCAAATCATCGGCAGTAAGGACAGTCGACTCCGAAGCTTGTATGAAGGACTTGTGGATATAAATATACCGCTCGGTCTGAACATAAATACATCGTCATAAATAAATATCGCTCGGCTAGTTTATATAAATAATAGTGTTTATTTATAGTAGTGATTAGTGTTAGTGTAAGTTATGTTTGTTCAATCAGAAAAGGTGTTTTTAAAAAATTTATTTAAATTAGCAAAAACAAGATACAACTGTTCGCTTTACAAGCTGGGTACATTCTAACTATTCTATCTTAAAACACTACGCTGCTAAACTCCTCATCCTAGAAACTGCTGACATATTGAAATAGGAGTATAGAATGTGGTGCGATTCTGTTAGAACCGTTATCTAACTCCTCCATCCTTAAGATAAACGTTATTGAAACAAAATACTTATACTTATGTTTCAATAATGTTAGATGCAGCTTGAATAATATCACGTTCCTTTCTACAAAATTTCTTACAAACTTTACTAACAATAATAATAATTATTATAACTATTATAACAATTATCAAAATACTATTAAAAATAGAGTGTGAGTTCTCTTTATTTAATTTCTCTAGCAATACTGGTTTTAGAGAATGTTCTTCTAAGTTTTTTATTTTAATTACAGGTTCTATCGTTGGCAATAATTCATGCTTATTAATATCCATCTTTAAATTTATCATCTTTCCAAAGTTAAAACTATATTTTTCATTCTCATCATTAATTTTACAATTATTTATTAAAAAGATACCCTTCAAATTTTTATTAATTATTTCATCCTCACATTCTATTTTATAACCACTATTATAAGGAGATACAATATACTTAATATTAGAAAAATCTATTTTTACTACATAATTATTTTTATCAAGTATAACCTGCTTACAGTGAGCAGTTGGTTTGTTAAAATATATTTCAGAGAGACAATTTTCATTAATATTATTAATTTCTTTACACATACATAATTTCTCTCTTATAAACGTACAATGTTCCAATTTATAAATTTCTTTACTAACAATGGAATAAAAGCCAGTAAGAATATTTAAAGTTATTAAATTTCCATTAATTATGGTGGGGATTCTAGTTACTTGATGGATGTTAGTTTTTTGTTCAAATATAGGAATTTCGATCAAAATTTCTAATTTTGTACTCAAATAACAAACAGTTTTCACAATTTTATTATTCGAATAATTAACTTTAAGTAATGATTTCATTGGTTCTTTAATATTTTCATTAATATACTGAGTCACTTCTTCTCTAAATATTAGCCCGAAGGATAAAGTATTTAAACTGCAGAACGAAAGGGTTTCTTCAATTTGTAATAACGATAAGTAAATTTGATTACTGAAGGCTAATAAATTTTGAAATATTTGATGTATAGTAATCTTATCTATATCATCAACTATATTATCTATCACATTTCTAAAATTCTTCATTTCTTGTTCAATTAATTTATTATTTTTATTCATTAATTGTATTTGAGTATTGAATTGTTTAGTAAAATTTTAATTTATTTGAATTTGCTCATTTAAATTATTTATTATATTTAGTCCAGAGTTTTCGGTTACGTTGCGGAAGTGCTCGCTCCATGATCTTTTGAAATTAAGATATCTGAAATTATACGAGGTCTTTTTAATTGATCCATTTTAGTTTTTAAGTTCTTAGTTGTTATTATTTGTCCACGTTCAGGGATTACTTCTTTTAAAGTTTGTTTCTTATATTTTGGTTTCTCTACTTTTCCACTGTGTCTTTTATGTTGTTTAATATAGACTGTGTCAGGGATATGTTCGTCAATGTTAACTTGCTCACTATACTTCTCTTTTCTGTTAATTATATTCCTTTTTACTTGTTTAAATAATGTCTTCATTACATTAGAATGTTTTATATTATATTCATCTATTACTATTTCTTCAGGTTGAATTATTTGATTAATATTTAAATGTCCTAAGAGAAATTGAAATGGTGTATTTTTTATTGTGGAATGGACACTGTTATTATATGCGATCAAACTATAAATTACCTTTTCTTTTAATGGCAGAGATTTAAAATTTTGTTCATCATTTAATATACGAATAGTTTCAATTATAGAGCTATGAAATCTTTCTATGTTTCCATTTGACTTGGGATTATTAGTGCTGGTAATGTGCAACTATATATTTTTATTAAGCAGAAATTCTAATAATAATTTATTATTAAATTCAGTTCTTTTATCTGTTATTATTTTCTCAGGTAATCCGAAATGAGAAAAGAATTTAATTAATTTAGGTATAATTGTAACAGAATTTTGATCTTTAATTTTATAAGCTTGGGCAAATTTCGAGAACTATCAAGTATAGTTAAATATTTCTGTTTTTCTAAAGATAAAATATCTAAATGAATTATTTGTAACGGTTTATCCGCAGTTGGAGTATGAATGTTAGGAATCTGAATTGCATTTCTTTCATATTTATTTTTTAAACATATTTCACATTTATTTATAAAATTTTGAATATCTTTAATCATATTAGGAAAATAATAGATTAATTTTAATTTTGAATAAGTTTCATTAACTCCTTTATGAATTGATTTCCCTTCATGGTAGCTTCTAATTGTCATAATTTGTTCTTCTTTATCTTCGATATCAATTAATAAATTCGTACACTGTATGAATTTATAGTGCCCAGCATTAAAGTATGTTTGTAACACAGAGTTGAAGGCTAATTTGAATTCTTCGGGAATCAAGCAATGATAATTTACATGGGGAACACAGTAAGCTTTTATAAAATCTAAAATGGTTTTATTACAATTAATATTAACTTAATTTTGATTTGATTTCTTTACTATTATTTGATTATGACCAAAATGTACTGCTGATTCCAAATATGTAAGGCCGGTGATGGGATTTTCCTCATCTGAGTGCACAGATGCGGTGTCAGTTTCAGAGCATTCTACTTGGAGAGATTGGTTATCATTATTCTTATCATCTTCGTTATTCATTACTTCTTGGGTTTCAGGTAACACATGAATATTTATTTTAATATTTGAATTTTTAAATACATTTATTAATAAATTCTCAATTTTTGACTAAGTTTTATTGTCTAGTCCAGAGCAAATTTTTGGCATTTTAATTTCATTAATATCATTTTGAATAAGATACTGCAATAATTTATTTAAACATTTTATTTATTTTTCGATATTTACTAAAGTTGGTTCATTAAAATAATTTTCTTTTGTTAAAAGGTGAATTATAATTTTATTATTAAAATGTTGAATATCTATTTTATCATCAATAATTTTTATTTTATCTTTAAACGATTTCATTTTATATAATTCATTTACTTGAGAGGCGAATCCTTTTTTCATACAAAAATCTTTTGATATACAGTGTTCCAAAGGCAGGTGATTCTCAAAAATGTTTTCCGTTTTATAATTTATTTCAAAAGTAGGTTTAATTCTAGAGAGAGCATCGGCGACATAATTTTGTTTCCCTTTTGTATACTCTATGTAATAATCATATTCTTTTAATTTAAATTTTCAACGAATTAATTTCTGGTTAGGTTCTTTTAACGAGTTAAGCCAAATTAAGGGTCTGTGGTCAGTTACAATTTTGAATCGTCTTCCGTATAAATATGTTCTAAAATTCTTTACTGCCCATACTATTGCTAAGAGCTCCTTCTCAATGGTGGAATAATTTTGTTCATGATTGTTCAGCGTTCTTGAGGCATACGCGATCGGCAAATCTTTACCTTTAATGTTCTGAGACAACACAGCTCCGAGTGCGTAATCACTCGCGTCTGTAGTTAAAATGAATTCTTGGTTAAAATCAGGGTATTGAAGTACAGGATTATTTTTAAGTAATAATTTACATTTTTCGAAACATTGGATATAATCTTTATTTTCATAATCAATTTTACTATTCTTCTTTAAACAATTTGTAAATGGTTTTGTCAATTTTGCGAAGTCTTTAATAAATCTTCTATAATATCCGAGAAGACCCAAAAATGATTTTATTTCTTTAACGGTCTTATTATGTATAGGAAAATTTTGAATAGTAGTTAGTTTATCAGGATTAGGTTTTTTTTTGCTGAAATTAAGCGGATCGACTGCTATGGTCATTACCGCTGTAAAAAATTAATTAAAGCCAACCAAAATTAAATAAATAAATAATGGTGGTAAGAAAAACAAAAGAAAGAAATGAACTATAAAATATCATTTATCAATCCGGTGGAATGAATAAATTTTAAGTTTCTCAACACTATCAGTCTCATTGGAGAGAACTGACGGAAGAGTATTTGCAAGGTTGAAGAGGTTTCTGACGTTGTGGTATTTAGCACAGTGCAGAAGAAGATGAAAAACAGAAAGGCGAGTATCACATACATCGCACATAGGTACGGGGTCCCGAACAAGAAGATAAAGATGAGTAGCTTTAATGTGACCTATTCTCAAGCGAGTAATTGCTACTTGCTCCTTCCTCATAACAGAAATAGGTAGCTTCCACTTTTGAACGCTAGGTTTAATCGATCTAAGTTTGTCGGTGGAGCGATTCCACTCGTCCTGCCAAGAAGTTAAACAAAATGACGATATACGTTGAAGCATATCGTCTGGACTGAGAGCGTGCGTCCTAACGTAATCAAGTAGAGCAGCTTCACGTGCAGCATAATCAGCTCTGTGATTAACAGCGATACCGATATGTCCAGGAATTCACAGAAAAGTAACACGGATTTGCCTAGATGAAAGTAGGCAAAGACTATAAAAAAGCATCTGATTAAGAGGATCAGTTGAAAACCGGTTACATAGACTCGTTATGGCGCTGAATGGATCCGTACATAAAACGATATGTTGTTCACGTTCGATGACGTGTAAGCAACGTTGCAAAGCAGAATAAATGACATACAACTCAGCACCATAAACAGAGGAAGAAGGCGATATAGTGATAACATGTTCTTCATCTCGAAAGATGAAAGAACATCCGATTCCGGTGCTATTTTTAGACCCGTCTGTATAGATAAAAATGGAGTATGTGAACCTTTTTTTAAGGAGACAGAATTCCTGGACATAAAAAGAAGGCGGAATAATATCCTTCTTATACTTAGTAAGAACTAACTCAGTACTTATTTGAGGAAGACACCATGGTGGTGTATCCGAAATAAGCTGAGGTAAAATATCTTCCTTGCCTAGTGCAAGTTTATCAAACTTTTTGACCAGTTGAACAGCCAAAGGACAGAGAGAGGTGGAACTGCTGAGGAATAGATTATGAGCACGCTCGTCTTGGAAAAGAGAAGTAAACATGAAATGCCAAGGTTTGGACATAATTCGAGCAGTATATCTCATGCATTGTCGTGTTCTACGGATAGATAATGGAGGCAACCCTGACTCACAGTATAAACTGTGAACTGGAGAAGTACGAAAGGCACCAGTTGACAAACGGATACCCGTATTATGGACAGCATCTAAGCGGTTGAGATGGAGTTGTTTAGCGGAACTGAGTACGATTGCTCCAAAATCAAGTTTTGACGTTACAAGAGAATTGTAAAGTCGTAGCAAACAGTCTCTATCAGCACCCCACTTAGTGCTTCCGAGGCAATTTAATGCATTCAAAACACGACGGCAGTCTGCAGCAAGTTCTAGAATATGCGGCTTCCAGGTCAGATACGGATCAAGAGTTAAACCCAAAAATTTAACCCTATGGACGCACTGAATTGGAGAACCATACAAATGAAGAGAAGAATTGTTGTGAGGAGTACGTAAGCGACAGAAATCTATACACTTCGTTTTCTCGACAGAAAAACGAAAACCCCTAGCGGTAGCAGCATTGGTTATGGTGTTAATTGCATTCTGAAGTCGAGATTCGCACTCAGGAATGCTAGATGCTGAAGTGTAAATGACCAAGTCATCGACATAGAGACAATGGCGGAAGGTCGGAGGAAGATTTAGTGCAATGCTATTGATAGCAATTAGAAAAAGGATTACACTAATGGTAGAACCTTGCGGAATACCGTTTTCTAGGGAGTGAGAAGATGAATAGATATCACCTATACGTACTTTGAAAGTGCGTTTTTCAAAAAAAGAAGATATAAAAAGTGGTAGATTACCACGAAGTCCCCACTCATGTAGCTGCTTGAGAATGCCGTAACGCCATGTCATATCAAATGCCTTCTCCAGGTCGAAGAAAACAGCGACCAAATGTTTTCGTTCGAGGAAATTACAATGAATGTCATTCGTTAACTGAACATGGAGATCAGTGACAGAATGACATTTTCCAGAACCACACTGAAAAGGATCTAAAAGGCGATAATGCTCTAAGTACCAGCAAAGCCTGTAGTTTACCATACGTTCGTAAATTTTACCCAGATGACACGTTAGTGATATGGGCCTGTAACTAGTAGAATGTGTTGCATCCTTGCCCGGTTTCAAAATATGAACGATGGTGGCTTCTCGCCAGGCATCCGCGTACGTACCGCTACGCCAGAGAAGGATGAAAAAATTTAAAATATAAGTTTTCATCTCAGAAGGTAGATGCTTTAACATGCAATATGAAATGTTGTCAGGACCGACAGATGTATTTTTTGTTTTGCTAAGTGCAAAATCAAATTCAAAAAATGAAAAAGGAAGGTTATATACTTCATCGCCATCAGAAGAGAAATCAAGAGGGGCTTCACTCGTTCCTTTGACATTAAAAAATCTTAAAGAGTAGTTTTCTGTACTACTGACAGACTCGAAATGTGTAGCTAAACATTCGGAGATGTCATTAAGATTAGTGCTTAAAATGTTATTGATATGAAGAAGATTGACAGTGTGAGACTTTTGATAACCGTGCATGTATTTAATTTTATTCCACAGCTCATTCGACGGACGCTCAGGTGTGACAGAAGAGACATAATTCCGCCAGGAGGCAGCCTTAGCTTGTAGAATAACACGTCGAGCATGAGCTCGGGCCTTCTTAAAAATGATTTGGTTATCAAGAGTTGGTGAACTTCGATAACATTTTAATGCACGTTTCTTTTCACGAATAGCACTAGCTACATTCGTGTTCCACCACGGGACCTTTCTTCTAATGAAACGAGAAGATGTTAACGGGATATTATTGTTTGCAGACCGTAAGATACTGCAATTAATATCACCAAGAGAAACATGAATATTTTCTGACATAACTGGGACAATTATTTCCGCGGAAAAACTGTCCCAATCAGCAGACTCAAATCGCCATCTTTGAAGAAAAGAAGGCTCTGAAGAAGGAAAAGAACGGGAGATCAAAATGGGCAAATGATCACTGAAATGTGCATCATCAAGCAATTTCCAGGAGAAGTGCGCAGCTAAAGAAGGAGAACAAATTGATAAATCAATGGCTGAAAAGGAATTTGAACGTACATTCAAATATGTGGCGTCCCCTGTATTCAGGAGAACTGCATCAATGTTATCAAGAAGGTTCTCAATAATACGTCCTCTACCGTCAGACTGATTGGATCCCCATAAAAAACTGTGTGCATTAAAGTCACCAACAAGAAGGAACGGTGGCTCAAGCTGATTTATAATATTCTCAAGATCATTCATATTCCAATTAAAATTTGACAAGTAAATATTACAGACTGTAAACTTTCTAGGTGAATATAATTGAACTGCAACTGCTTGAAGTTGCGTTTGAAGATTACATACTGTATATGGAGTAGGAGAAGTTAAAAGTATCGCAACACCGCCATGTGCCCCGTCCGTCGGGATTTACATCATGACGAATGATGTTTAAGCCGCTTAGAGAAAATAAATCTTGAGGTTTAAGATGAGTTTCTTGAATGCAAACACAGCTGGGGCTCTGATCAGCTAATAGCAGTTTAAGCTCTGGAAGATGGGTGACGATACCATTGCAGTTCCATTGAAGGAGTTTAAACATTAGAAGTGGGAAAAAAAAAAGAAAAATGGTGCTATATAAATAGCTGAAGAGCTCAAAGGTAGAATACAAGCTCTAAGAACGAGGCTTGCCCTTAGGCCAACCTCTTCTATCTATTTTCTTCTTATTGCGGGCAGAAGAATTCCCGTCGACAGTTGCAGTACTGTCATTCCCAGAATTGTCAGTATCTTCCGAACGAGGAACGATGGGATTGTTCGTCGTAGGAAGGCTGACTTGGGGAGTGTTACTTGTTGGTACACTTGGCAAATTAACAAATTTAACACCAGATGAACTGGGTGTAGAGGCAGGAGACGAAACGGTTGGAGTTTTGAATTGACTTTGAGAAGCAAATAATTGAACAAATTCAGAGAAAACATTTTTTACGATTTTTGCGATCTCTGGCAAAAGCAGAGACACGATGTCGACAACGTTTAACGGTGGAGGAGAAGCAGGTTTTGCTGCAACCTTAGCATAAGAAGTGGTGAAAGTCGCATTACGCTGTACATGCTGCCTTGCTTCCGGGAAGCTACATTTATGAGTAGTTTTGTACTCTAAAATAGCGTATTCCATTTTAAATTTCGGGCAGTTTCTGGAGCTGGCAGGATGGTTACATTGGCAATTGATACAATTGACATCACCGCATTCGGTTCCGTCATGTGGAGGTTTTCCGCAAATGCAAATCCCGACTTTACAAAAGACTTTATCTTGACAACGGACGCTATCAATTACGCAATCGGCGCCGTACTCTCCCAACGCGATGGAAACAACAAAGACTTACCAATCTCTTATATTTCACGAACATTAAACTCGCACGAAATTAACTATTCTGTCATTGAAAAAGAATTACTTGCTATTGTTTGGGCAACTAAACAATTTCGCCCATACCTGCTAGGCCGAAAATTCAAAATTATCACTGACCACCGCCCTCTTGTCTGGCTAAATTCCTTAAAAGAACCTAATCAAAAACTTATCAGATGGCGCCTCAAATTAGAAGAATTTAACTATGAAATCGAGTGTGAGAAAGGCTGTCAAAATTATGTCGCTGACGCTCTCTCGCGCATAAAACCAAAATTTGAAATTCGATATAAAAATTCCGATATTTTTGAATAAAAAAATCCATTGGTGCACTGTGTTTCTAAAGACCTACATATGTCACAAGGATTTGCTAAACAAGTGAAACCAAGATACACTTTAACAAAATTATTTAATTTAGATAATAAAATTTATATTCAGAAATCACCTAGAATAATTTTACATTTAATAACAAAAGAATTCTATGATCAAAGAAAACCAACCATTTTAGATGTTGAGAAATGTTTAAATAAACTACTGGAATACTGTATTCAAAATGACATCAATGAACTTGACCTACCACGCATTGGCACTGGACACGATAAATTACCCTGGATAAAAATTGAAAAATCTATACAAAAAATATTTGGCAATACTTCAATTATATTTAATGTTTTTAATAAACCCGAAGATTTAGAATTAAACTTGAACTCTGATAACGAATCCGTAGTAGCTGAAATAGGATCCGAGTCTGATAACGAAACGCTTCACTCAGACGATGAAAGCCCAGCAAATGGACTGACATATTTAGATTCGTGCCTTAACACTTGCCGTAAACAAATTATTGTAAAAGAAACAAAAGATAAAAATAGCGTTAAAATAGAGAAAATTTTTGATAATAAAATTCAACGTATTTATTTTTATTTAAATAAACAAAATTCAAATTCTAGTATTACACAGTTTATAAAAAATTATCTTCAACCCGGTATTACGTATTACTTTTGAAATATTACATGTGGATTTGTTATCCTTAGAACAAACTAAAATACTTACTATTGTTGACTCATTTTCTAAATTTGCTATAGCTTATATTTTAAAAGATAAAAACGCAGTCACAATTTTAAACAAATTAATAAAATATTTTACACATTTTACTATTCCGATAAAAATTATATCTGATAACGGTTTGGAGTTTAATAATAAATTGATTCAAAATTATTTAGAATTACGAAAAATAAAAATTCATTATATCTCTGTAGATAACCCAAAAAGCAATGGAATAGTTGAACGATTACATTCATCTCTCATTGAACACATGCGTATTATAAATCAAAACCCGATAACAAAATCCCTTAAATTAAAAGAACGTTTAAATTACGCTCTAATCGCGTATAATAACAGTATCCACTCTATAACAAAACGAACGCCAATCGAAATTGTATACGGGATAGACGCAAATTCAAATATTAAACCTGAAGAAATTATCGTAGAAGATTACGTACATAAACATTCGGAAATATTAAAAGAAATTAACCAACAAGTAAAACAGATTATTGAAAAAGCCAAGTTGAAATACGCTAAACCACAAGATAAACAAATTGATATCCCTGAAGACGCACATGTAAAAATTCATAAACGAAATAGTGGCAAAATTGAAAAACCTAAATTTAAGAAAATTAAAGTAAAAGCAGTAGTACACGAACGCGGTCAAATAATCGACGATAAAAATAAAAAACACAAGTTGACACAATTAAAGAAACCCCGTATTACTGTTTCAGATTGATTCCATATGGAATCACGTTAATAATAAAAGATGACCACAACCCTGGCATCAATATCCTTGAACTCGGTGTTGCCCACATCCAGGTAAACACGCAAACTATAATTTTCAAAATTCCTTTGGAAGATTTATTCGAACAATTTGAAATATTAACACAAAATACTAAAGAACTGTATTCGAAACTTGATCTCCATAAGCTCGATAATAGTATAATTAATAACCGTAATATATTGAATACTTTATTAAATCACATTCATAATCATAATCAAAAGTATAACCGGAAACCTCGACGCTTCCGATAAGGAACGTTATGATCAAATATTAGATAATGTTGAAAATAATCAGAAAATTGTGTCTAGCAAAATTAATACACTTATTCAAATAAATAATAATATAACAGCCCAATTTAATGAAAAAATAAAATTAATTAATGAATATAATAATGCATTAAATGAAAAAATTCAAGCATTGAATAAATACAATGCAAAAATTCTGGACGAACTGGTAACCATAAAAATTGAGAATGTTATTAATCAATTCACGCAAGTAGCGCAAGATATTTATTTTTCCTTGGTTCAACTTGAAGAGACATTTACATTCTGTAAATTAAATATTTTATATTTTGGTATAATAAATTATGAACAATTTCTGAAAGAAATAAATAAAATAGAAAATAAACATTTACGTTCATTAATATTAAATAATATTCAGAATAATGATATTTTGAAAACATATTGCTCCTATAATGATTTAAAATTGACCATTCTTATTGAAATGCCTGCAAACACACGAGTAGAGAACTTAATACAAGTCACACCTATCCCGACAAAACTACACAACTCATATGAGACTATGAACATTGTAAATGGACTGTATTCGAAAAATAATTGTAAAATAAACCTGTTAATAAATGCATAAAATTAGATGATAAGGAATATTATTGTATATCTGAAAATAATGAGTATAATAAATGCTTGGAAAATATTATCTGTTATAAAGAATTTGAACATTGTCAATATTCAAAATTATCACAAATAAATTCGGTAATAACTGTAAAAAATTCAAAAATAAAGTATTTATATTTCCCTAATGAACAACAAGTAAAACTCACCTGTAATAATAATTTTGAAATACAAAATCTTAACGGAATTTATATCACCGAAACTTGTGAGGTGAATAATCAAATAGAAACATCTAGTAACTTTGGAAATTTAATTGATTTAAATCAAAATATAACAAATATTCAAATAAAACATTTAGAACATAAAATTCATAATATTTCTAACTTCAGTATAGAAAAACAAAGAGAAATTTATTTAGATTCAATTTATAATATTAATAATAATAATGAAACTCATTATATAATATTGTATACTTTTATAGTATTAATTATGATTATAATTATCTGTTATTGTTTAAGGAATTTTTGTAAATGCAGAAGTTATCTTTCTAAAAGAAACAAAATTAATCAAAAAGATATTGAGTTAAATGAAATTAGTAAAAGTAATTCTCCTCAAGATTTAGCTTTTCCTCTTAAGGGTGGAGGAGTTATATAGGAGTCCAGCCCTGTATTGCACAATAATTTAGATATGTTACATCAGACAACTTCTCACGCTGTAAGGTGAGACTAAAAGCTTAGCAAGATAAATTCTGCACATAAAAGAGAGATATGTAACTTGTACATTTAGATTCTGCTCTGTACATCAAAGTATAAACACGTTGTAGTTGCTTGAATAAAAATAAAATAAATTTTTTTAAGATTGAATTGATCTAGTATTATATTTTATATATATATATATATATATATATATATATATATATATATATATATATATTGGGACATCACAACAATTAAAAGTTAGCACAAGGGATGGGGTATTCTCCTCACGTCCGTTTTTCTTACTGATAATCCTTCGCACTTCAACTACACCTTCCTTTTTTAATTCACTCAGAATTTCGTCGGTCGTACAATTCAGCAGATCCCTACAGTAGATAACACCCTTAAAAAATTAAGAGTGTTATGTGGCGTGACAGTAACAACATAATCACCTAGGGTCTTGGCTGCAAGTAATTTTCGGGACTGATCAGCATTTTTTGCTTCAATAAGAAGACCGTCTTTAATTTTCCGGATGACTTTAACGTCTCCGGCAATGGTTTTCACTAAACGAGAAATAAGGAATGGGCTAACTTTACTAAAGTCACCGCTTGCTTGTTTCACTAGCAGAAACATTGGTGCGGGGTCCTCGTCGTCGGAATTGACGCGAGGTCGCTTCTCCCTAGGCCCCGAGACCGAGTCCGAAGCCATTTTTAATGTCTGGTGGGCCGAAGCCCCCAGATGAAACCAAAGAAACGAAAAGTAAAAATATGTATTTTTATTTTATCTAAAAAATTTAAATTAAATAAATTGCAGCACTAAATGCCAGAAAAGGAATGAAATAAAGCTCAGAAGCCTTTAATTAATTTATTAAAATAAATTAAAAAATAAAAAAGTAAATGAAAACAAAAAAACGCACCACAGGTGGGCGTGGCCAAACAGTGAAATTTTTTTCAAAGTTCAAAAAAGAAGTAAATCAGACCTGCCCTTAAAAATTTTTTCACTGCACTAGTTCACAACACTGCATTTTAGCACCTCACACTAATTTCGTAAAATATTTTACGAAAAAAACCACTTTTCAAGATGATAACTGCGGACGGCTCGCTGACAGGTGTTACCGCTGACAGGTACGTTCGTGGGATTAGGTTTTATTCCGTCAGTTGTTATGACGTGTCCCAAATATACTACTTCTTTTCGAAGAAATTCGCATTTGTTTAGCTGGATTTTTAAGTTAGCCTCACACAGTTTATCTAAAACGTCTTTCAAATTTTGTATGTGTTCTTGTAGGGATGAACCGAGTACGATGATGTCGTCGAGGTAAACGAAGCAAGCCTTGTTAATTATATTTTTTAATACGTAGTTCATGAGTCTTTGGAACGTCGCAGGCGCGTTCTTTAGACCGAATGGCATTCGCTTGTATTCAAAGTGTCCATTTTCTGTCGAGAAAGCGGTTTTTTCTATATCTTTGGGGTCCATTTCAATTTGATGGAAACCACTAGTGAGATCTAATGTAGTAAAATAATTTGAAGTGCCAAGTTTACTTAAAATTTCCGTAATATCAGGTATCGGGAATCGATCGTCGACAGTTTTTTCATTTAATTTTCTAAAATCATTTACTACGCGTAATTTCTTTATGCCAGAGGCGTCTTGTTTCTTTTCTACTACCCAAATTGGACTATTCCACGGTGAATAACTTGGTTGTATTATTCCGTTTTTTTAATAATTTATCAATTTCTTCATTAACTTGATTTTTATAAATTTCAGGGAATTTATAATTTTTTGTGTAGATAAGAATATCGTCTGTTGTTGATATTTTATGTTTTATTTTAGAGGTAAATGTTAAATTTTCATCTTTTGAGATAATTAAATCTTTATATTGATTTAAAGTTTTAGTTAATTCATTTAATTCTTCCGGATTTAAGTGTTCATGTCTAATATTTAATTTCTTTATTATTTCCGTATTATAAACTGGTTTAGATTGTTCATTAAAATATTTAAATTTATGCTTATTATTTAATAATTTAATTTCTTCTTTACTCAAATTTATTTGAGCTTGCAATAATTTTAACGCATTAAAACCGAGTAAAATGTGGAATGATTTATGGAAATTATATAAATAACATTTAATATTTTTACCCTTATATTTTATAAAAGTATATTCTGATGCTTCAGATTCTCCATTCATTGGTTGAATTTTAAATTTTTCATTAAATATTTTAAATTTATCTTTATTTTTATAGACGTAATTTTTGTTAATAAAATTTTGAGAAGATCCCGTCTCAATAAGTATAAATAATTTTTGTAGCTCAATATAAGGTAATTTTGATATCATATTAATTGCTAGGGATTCAAATCTACGTGTTGGTCCAAGTGAAAATTTTCTTCATAAGTTAAATCATCGGTTTCATTACAAATGTCGGTGTCGAACGTTTCCAATTGTTCTTGGAATGCTATCTGGTTTTCTGTACCAGTGGCGGCGTCATCGCTTTCTACATTATTTAATTCTTCAGGAATGTAATTTTGTCTTCCATAAAGGGTAAAATTATTTGGTTTAGTTTTATATGTTTTAAATGTACGGGTAGAAATTGACATGGGTGTAGGTGAAGGTTGTTGCATGCGTTGTGATCTTGCTGGTTGCGAAGGAAATTTATATGATGGACCAGGCTGGTAAAGTTCATGTTGCACTGGTTAAGGTTGCGGGTATTTTAGCATTGGAGATGCATGTGGTCTGGTTTGGGAGTTACTCGTATTCGATTGTGATTGATTTGTATTCGAGTTAATTTTATAATATTGAAAGTCGTTAGTTAACAAATTATTTATTTCATCTAACGTGCCAGGATTTCTAGCAGCTAATTGTGACTTAAAAGGTTCTCTGTAGTTTCTAATAAAACACTGCGTAGCAAATTTATATCCGAAAGTTTTAAAATCTTGTACTGGTTGAGGATGATATTTAGTTTCAATATTATTGATATAAAGAAGAAATAACTCATTATATTTCTTAAGAAACTCGAAAATAGTTTCTCTATTTTGTTGCAATTGACATAATTCAATCATTAAACTGCATTCGTTTCGTTTGTCTTGGTATTGAGATATTAAAAATTCTTTTAAATCTTTCCAACTTTTAATATTGGGACAAGTAGTTAAATATTCACTAGCTTTTTCAGTGATTTTCTTTTTAATAGTAATTAATGTCAAAGATTTTGTAATTTCAGAGGGATTGCTCTGATTTATAATTTCTAAAATTTCCTCAGTGGCTTTTAGGAAATGAGATAACGTTTTCTTATCACCATTATATACAGGTATAAGATCTACTACTTTTAATACATTGGTGTCCAAATTTACAAGAGCACCAGGGGTTACATTTATATGTTCATTCGGCATATTGAGTTGATCAATATTTAAATTGTTTAACAAATTAATTAAATCGTCAATTTTGACTTTAAATTAAACGATATTTTTACAAAATAAAGATAAATATTCTTACTTACAACATAAGAATTAATAAAAGCTTCATAGGGTCTTTGTCGATTTTCGCTCGACGGTGACGGGTGACGGGTGCTGATTTGCGCTCAGCGATGATGCTGGTAGACGTTATTCTGCTAGGCCAGGAGAATGTACGAACAGGATAACAGATGATCACTTTCGACGAGTTGTACTTCTGGAAGTCCTCGGATGACCGCCAATCTGCTTGTACCTTCTTGACTGATGAACTTTGTAGGTTGATTCGTCGGGATTGCAGGTGTTGCAATTGCCGTCAGATAATTTTCGATTGTTAAGTTAATGGTTAACACCAACGATTTTAACACTTTAACGAATTGATTCTTTTTAGAATTTCGGTGTAAATCTCTTAACAATCCTACCGACTGCGCCAGTTATGTTTGTTCAATCAGAAAAGGTGTTTTTAAAAAATTTATTTAAATTAGCAAAAACAAGATACAACTGTTCGCTTTACAAGCTGGATACATTCTAACTATTCTATCTTAAAACACTACGCTGCTAAACTCCTCATCCTAGAAACTGCTGACATATTGAAATAGGAGTATAGAATATGGTGCGATTCTGTTAGAACCGTTATCTAACTTGTATAAGTTTTTGTATTTGTTATTTTATTGTTATACACCTAGTGTTAATTAATTTTTACTATTTATTATTCATTATTTGTTATTAATAATACTTTTATTACTGAAAAAAAAACGTTTTAAAACCCACGAACGTTACAATTGGTGTCAGGTGTGGGGTACGGTTAAAAATAAATAACCGCTTTGTACATAAAATTAAATATTGGGAATATTTAAATAAATAAGTGTGAAATTAAAGTGTAGTGCATCATGGCGACGAAAAAGTTGATGGACTTGAAAGTGGAAGAACTAAGAAAAGAGCTTGAAGAAAGAGATGAAAATTCGACTGGAAAAAAATCCGTGTTGCAAGAACGTCTTCGAACAATGCTAGTGCAAGAAGGTAGAGACCCAGATACTTATGGTTTCCAAGTTCAAAAAGTTCTAGAACTGTTGAAAGCAAATTAGAAGAAAGTTCTCGAACTATGGAAAGCAAATTAGAAGAAAGTTCTAGAACTATGGAAAGCAAGTTAGAAGAAAGTTCTAGAACTATGGAAAGCAAGTTAGAAGAAAGATCTAGAACTATGGAAAGCAAATTGGAAGAAAAAATGAATTACTCGAACATTCTAGAAGTCTGGAAACGAAAATTCAAGAAAGTTCCAGCAACCTGGAAAACCTGAAAGAAGGACTTGAAACAAAATTGGAAGAACATGTAACGTTTCAATCATAGTAATAGATATAGTAGCCAGTTACTTACCTGTAATATTTAAATTTTACAATTCTATTTACGTTAAAATCAATATTATTTGCCTGAGCATTTGGTGGTTACCATTTTATTTTGTTGACATTTGTTAATTAAATTTTAGTTGTTGTTGAACGCGCATCAGCAGCGCCACAACCGTTTGCTAAAAGTAGTGTTACAGTCGTTCACTGACCTTCACAGTAGTTTGCTTTAAATAAAAATCGTTTCTCTGTTGATATAAAATTTTTTTTATTATATTATAGTACAATAATGACACCTGCTATTTTCTTTTAATCCCAATTCATTATTTCCCCCAACTCTATTATTAACATATCAGAAATGTAACGTGTAGTTTAGTTCCTTTTTAAATATTGAATTTAAGCGCAAAATCGTATCTTTCTCTCTTCTGCTTATGGGTTTGCGTATTCTTCCATCTTTCTTACTGAATCTTTTTCCCTCCAAAATTGAGTAGAATACGAAGGACGTGAAGAAAAAAGGTGATGAGTTAACGGCCGTGAGTTAAGCCAGTTGGTTTTCTGTGGTAATTTTTTTTTCGCTAAAGTTATTTCGCATTGTTGCGAACCCTATGTTGGGGAGTTTGTTTAGTGAAATTTTGTTTCTGTTCGCACGAAATATTTTTCGATTAACGTTTTAGACGTTATTTTGTTCGTGGAACACCCATTTTGGGGAGTTAATTTATCGCGAGACTTAGTCCGCCATTTCGTCACCTTCGACGATATTACGGCCAGTAACCACCCAGCTGCGAGGTACCTGATTACCATCATCAGAGCGACTGTTCCTGGTTCCCGATGAAGTGTTCCTGGGGTGATCTCATCTTTGAGTAACCTGCCATTCCCGCGAGGTCATCACGCCATTAGCCCGGAAGCGACCAGTGCGCGCCTGAGCGTCTGCAGCTAAGTCCATTTCATAAATTTTTATTATTGTACAGTTTATTGTTGTACCGTTTTTGATAGTTTTACAACATATAACAGATTTTGTGTTTAATTCTGATTTATAGCTTTGTTGAGCTGTAGCTTACAGCCATTTGTACTTTATTATTTAAGTTCATGTCTCATATAAAATTGCGAACAGCCTTAGTTAGCTGTCATTTTATTGTATTTTCCTCAAGTTTTGTGTTGAATTTTTATGCGGATCGTTCTACTTTTCTTATCCGCTGTAATTTCGTTTTCGCGACTTTTGCGCACGCGCTCGACTATTGTGAACCACGTTGATCAACGCGGGCGTATTTTAATTCTTTTGAATTTTGAGTGTATATTTTTCATCTCGTAGCACCGAAGCCGTAACGCGAGTTTACAGTGTGTTTTTAAATAATTGTCTGTTGAGATTTCATTTAATCAAGATTTATTTTTCTACGAACATCCTCATAAAAAGTGTGGTGCACAGAACTAAATATTTTGGCTTTAATTCTATTCAATCATCATTTTGTTTTATATTTCTAAATTTATTTTGTTCATTAAAGCCAATTAAAAATTACGGTTTGGTCTTTCATTATTTGGGGAAAATTATGTGCTTTATTTATCTATGGTAAGTTGTAACTCACCGGTAAGTTTCTACTCTTTTAAATAATTTATTGCTGCGAACCTCCGATCTGGTGCTCGTGAGCCACTCACCAACTGTCTACCAACCTTTCGTCAGCCTTATCCTTGCAAGTCCTTCTCGCCTTTGTCGCCTTGTTATTTTTTTCCAGGTACCTTCGTGGTTGGGTACACGCTGGTATAAATTCAACTACGTGGCGCCCTTTTTTTTGTTGTAATTACAACGAACCTCCCCGTCTTCGACTGAGCCAGTGGCCTCCATCTATGGAGCTCGTAACAGCCACAAGTTGGTGTTACAAACACTATAGAAGTCTTGAGACGAAATTGAAAGAAGATCTTAGAGGGTTGTCCAACAGCGTGGACGACAAAATACAAGAAATGGAAAAGAAGCTACAAGCTCTCGAAAACAAGACTGACAGTTTACCAGCCGGTAATCAACCATCACTAGAAACAACCATCCAGCTGCAAGAACCGAAAGTGACAGCAGTCCCTGGTCGTCATGATTTACCAACTTACGATGGAAAATCATCATGGCAAGAATATTTGACCCTGTTTGAGACACTTTCCATGGTTCATGGCTGGACTTCAAGTGTTAAAGCGTCCATGTTAAGTACATCATTACGTGGAGACGCCTTAAGGGTATTACAAGCAATACCTATGGAAGAGAGATTCAGCTACACGCAGTTAATCGCTCGTCTAGACGTAACAGCTATTGTTTTAGACTAAAATGGTTCAAATAAAAATTGTAGAGAATTTAATTCTGCATTTAAATCACTAATCAGATTTTATTTTACACGAGCAATATTTATAAAACTTTAAAGTCGATTTTATAGATTACAAGACGTGTAAAATAAAATCTGGTTATTGATTTAGGTGTGGAATTAAATTCTCTTCAATTTTTATTTGAACCATTGTCATCTAAAACAATTTGGTAACTTTTGCGCACGGAAAAACTGATTTCCCATGTTAAACGCCTATGGCCCGCTTTTTGATTTACACTCTCTCTCTCTCTCTCTCTCTCTCTCTCTCTCTCTATATATATATATATATATATATATATATATATATATATATATATATATATATATATATAATGTAAATAATTGTAATTTGGCTGAAGGGATTTCAATGCAATTTTGTTGATATTGCTGTAAATTTAAGAGAAATTGAAATACGGCCAGGAAATATTATACAAAAACGAAAAATAAAGAAATAAATATATCATCACGTCTTTTATCCATTATGGATGCGGCACTCTGCTTACGCAGATCTTGGTAAGTGATATATTTTTTCGTATGAAGTGCGGTTACCAGCCGTCAAATCATAGCCCCCAAAGATATTAGTGGAGGGGTAACCACATGGGTATATGTAAATTGGCAACTGTAAGCTGTGGGATTCGAACTGAGGATCTCACGATCCACAGTCCGACACGTTACCACGGATCTATTTACCCCCATATTTTCCTAATTTATAAATTTTAATTCGAGTGACACATTTTGAACAATTTACATACACTTTTGCAGCAAACTGAATAGATAAAAATTTATACCATTCATAACAAAATAGCATTGAAATCCCTATACGCCACATTACAATTCTATACCTTGTGTACCCGGGCTGTGAATTGATTTATGCAATATAAGAAATACAATCTTAATTTTTTCATATAGGGATATGTTGTTCCCTAATGATTTTAGAGCAAAATGCTTTAAACAAATCTTATAGATAATTGAATTCTACATCAAAGTCGCTAATTATATTTTATTTTACTGCTTTTATAACATGGAAAATCAAGTTTAAAATTTCATAAAAACAATATTTGTAGTGATAGCCTTGGAATTTAAACAAAAACATATGCTAGTTAAATAAAAGGTTATTTTCGTTTTATTTTTAAAAACTAATTTATTTGATGATTCAAGAATCTAGTTACAACACTCAATACTACCTTAATATCTCTCTAATAAGTCTAAAACAGATCTACTCTTATCTTTTACAATACAGTTTATATAAACCTATATTATGAGTAATACATCATACGAATTTAGAACAAAGGAAGTTTATTTATATTATAATTATATGGATAATATGTCTCTCTGTTATTTTGTATGAAGTATTTTTTTTTTATAAAATACTTTAGAACATAGTTCAGTGTTTAAAAACTTTTCCTGGATTACCTAAGAACAGAACTTGTGGTAGCAACATGTACACGAGTAAAAAGTTTGTAGCCGGAGCTGAAGGCAGACGTAACTATAGCAACCGAACTAAGATATTTCAGATATCGCGCAAATATTCGACTTTAATTCGTCGGATTTATTCCAACCACAGTGAATGGAATGATAGTTGTTCCAATATAATTTTTAGTTGTGTAATGCGTAGTTTCCAAAACAGTGCTACAGAAAACAATTTTAAACCTTTATCGCTACAGGGTGCACATGCATTTGAATTTTTTTAACCAGAATACTTTTGGATGGCATATTTATATAAACTGTTGTAGGCACCACAACACTTCCCACCATAGATTACTTATCAAACAAAGCAGGAAAACGCACTGACACTATCAAAAATAAAACTTTTCAATTATGAAAAATGTTTCAAACAACAATTGCAGATTATAATAGTTGAAACATTGTTCCAAAACAAAAGTTGTTATTAAACCATAATTTACTGGATTTTCACCAAAACCTAATCATTTTAACTAATATATACAAAAAAATTCAATTTATCAGATTTTGAGAAACCATAAATCCAGTGATCCACACACACACACACACACAGACACAGACAATCGTATTCTAGGGCATCTAAAACGAGCTCATTCACTGAAAACTTGATACCGAATTTTTAACATGATTCCTATAACTCCCTGACAGGATGTGGCGGGAGGTAAAAATAATGCAAAAATTTCAAATTTTATTGATTATTTATAAAAACTTTCTCATCTGTTAACACTTTTCATAGCCTTTACAATTATAAATAAATAATCCAGTTTTAAAATTTTGTTGTTCTTATTTAACCCTGATATGCCTAGCGTACTTTAAATAGTACAGCGTTTGCAGGATTTTTCCTGTAAGGATGCGTGAATGAACCAAGTATTTGTGTGCAAGAAATCATTCAGAAGGTAACATTTGTCGTGTGAAGACGTATGTTTTATCTGTGGCAATAAAAATAATATTTAAAAAAAAACTTTGTATTTCATCATTTTGCAATTATGGACGACTACGGAATCCGCTGGGCAAAGTAAGTATTTTTAAAGTATATAATGTTATAATTTTTTTAAATTTTGTTTTATTTTATATTGTTATATAGTGTATCTTTTATAAGCAATAACTTAAAATTAGTTTGAATTCCAAATTTGTACTTTTTAATTGGTGAATAAATAGATGTACTATATATAGTACGCTAGGCATATATAGTACATTGTATTTTTATTTATTTTAGAGGCTTTTCACTAGAACAAGCCCTTGCTATGTTGGATGACGATGAGGATTATTCGAAAAATGTCAAGGATGTGACTATTTTTCCTCCAGAGACCGCATGCGCTGAAATAACAGATGAGGATTCTGGACATGAAGATTTTCTTATAATGGATAATTTGCCAGGGTCACAATTACAGGCACCTGCCGAAATAAAATTTCACCATGAGGACGATGCCTTTTCTTCGGATGATGATATTCCCCTATCACATCTACTCAATATCCGCGAATCACCCGACAGTGAAGAAATAAGTGAAAAAACAGAACCCACAAAAAAAAAACAAAAAGAAAAAAGTGTACAAATGGATCAAACGAGATTTGGTGAGTAATGAAAACCATTTTGAGCCCACTGAAAATTTTCAAAATTTGGAAAGTCCTCTGGAAATGTTTACTCGCTTTTTTGATGACGAACTATTAGAATTCATTGTAGCTGAAAGTAATAAATATGCACAGAAGAAAAATTACACTCAGAAAATTGAAATATCTGAAATAAAATGTTTTATTGGAGTTTTGATTCTCAGTGGATACGTACAAATACCAAGACGTAGAATGTTTTGGCAGCGTGAAAAGGACGCGCACAATGATCTAGTATCTGAAGCTATAACGAGAGATAAATTCGAATATATTATGTCAAATATTCATTTATGTGATAACGACCATTTAGATAAAACTGACAGATTTTCTAAAGTCAGGCCACTTTTCAAACATCTGAATAAAAAGTTTATTGAGAACGCTACTCTTGAAGAAATGCATTGTGTTGATGAAGCCATGGTTCCATATTTTGGGCGTCATGGCTGTAAACAGTTTATCCATGGAAAACCGATTAGGTACGGGTATAAATTATGGGTGGGGGCAACCAGATTAGGATATGTCAATTAGTTCGAGCCCTATCAAGGTGCACTGACCAATATTAGCAAGGTTTATGCAGATTTTGGAGTGGGTGCGGGCGTTGTATTAGAATACGCTGATGTTTTACGTAGTAAATGGGTGGATAGGAAATTCCTTTTTTTTTGATAACTTCTTTACCTCCATTCCGTTGATAGAAAAGTTAACTGACAAATCTTTCTATGCAACTGGCACAGTACGAGAAAATCGATTAACAGAACGCCCATTGTTAGATTCCAAAATAATGAAAAAAGGAATGCGAGGAACGTATGATTTCAAAAAAATAGAGGATGCAAATATTATAGCTGTGAAGTGGCATGACAATAGCATTGTATCACTCTGCTCCAATTTTGCAGGAGTTGAACCAACTCACTCTGTGAAACGTTATTCCCAAAAAGAAAAAAAGAACATACAGGTAATTCATTTTTGTCAAATTGAAATTAAAAATTTCCAATTTACGCATTGCATCGATATGTCGATACATAACGCTTGGCAGTTGCATCGTAAAATTGGAGGAGATTTGGATCAACTGAAATTCAGACGAGTTATTGCCACTACACTTTTAGTTCAAAACAAAAAAGTATTTTCATACTCTAAAGGACGTCCATCTGCTAGCGAAAATGCAAATTTGCGGTACGATCGATTAGATCATTTAATTATCACACAAGATAAACAGACAAGATGCGGTCTTTGTCATGAAAGAGCAAAAACAAGATGTTCTAAGTGTGATGTAGGAGTACACGTCAAGTGTTTTGTCGATTTTCATACAAAATAAAAAAAACATGTATTATATACTTAAATTCCTAGTGTACTATAAATAGTACAGGTTCAAATTTGTATTTCTAGGGCAATAAAAAAATTTTAAAGTATATAAAATATTATCTTATACCATTTTGACATGAATATCAGCAAAACCTTGAATCATTCTAGCATGCAAAAATTTTAGGCATATCTGGGTTAAATAACAAATAATGGGAAGCCTGAATAGCAAGTATTTTTAATCGCATAAATCATATATTTACAAACATTTCGCTGAATTTCTTTTAAACAGATGTTTTTATCTATTGTGCATGGCTTATATTGGAAGAGATGTTAAAAATACATAAATAGTTTTTCGTTAACTTATTTTATTATTAGTAAAATTATTATAAATGCATTATTTTTATAAGTTTGTATTAGATAAGGATTTATTAATCAGGAAAATTATAAGATGTCGAATTCATCATAAAATAGTTATTTTTCTGAAACCGGAGCGAAACTACTTTTTTCGACAGTAATGTACAACTTTCCTGACTCTTATGTACATAACTATTACATAAGAGTCAGGAAAATGATACATTACAGTCGAGGAGGTAGCAGAACGTTTAAACGTTTTCGTGATCACTTAGGGAGATTCATCTTTCGCTCCTCAATTTTGGCGCGAAAATAGTACTTTCGCTCCGGTTCTAGAAAAATATATTTATTGTTGAATAACAATATAACTGTCATGTATTTTTGCAACATTCACAAATTGAAAACATTTATAAAATCGTAATATTCATCTTAATATATAATATGTTTTGACATTTATTACATGCGAATACCTTCCATTATCTGATAATAAATTATGTTTTCTAAATTTAATATAAATAAATTACTTAAATAATTATTAACTTAGTTTAAAGCTTCGATACATATAAATTAATAAATAAAAAAATATAAATACTTAAGCAGAAAACAGTGGACAAATTAAACATGCAATAAATTTAATCTAATATGGAATGATATTTGGAACAAACTGCACTCATTAAAAGCAGTATTGCTTACTTAGAATGAAACATCTTGCTCGATTCCATCAAAATCTTGTCGGTTCGGACACAAGCACAGCCATGTTTGAGCTCATCTACTGTTGAATCTTAAGAGATAACCGTGCCTCCGTACTCCGAGGACGCCTGGCAAGCGCAGTTCTCTGGGTGACAGATGATGCTGTTGGAGCAATGCTGATCACGAGCATTCGCATTATTGGTGATGTTACCACTAGCGTTAAGAAAAGACCGACGGTGATCAGAAGCGGGAGGCAACTGATGCAGTTGAAATCATCGAGCTCACTATATTCACAATATGTCACGTCTAATCATCGTGGTTGTAAATATTATTCAAATAAATGTATAATAAATAATTTTATAACTAGAATCACATTACTTCTTTTTTGTTTCTTTTGTTTGTTACTATATCGCAGCACTTTCAGATCTAATGAAACACACAACTGCTCATATAATTACCACCATTTTTAATAGACGGTTGCGTTTGCGTCGATGTAATGTAGCTTAGACTCTCCCTCATTCAGAGTGTGCGGTGCATAGCCCGTTAACGTTCCGTTTTCAATTTGCTTCAGTAGGACTTCAATTTACAGCTGGACACAGGTAAAAGCACAGTTGGCGACATCATAGTAGTAGTGAGTTAGATTTCTGGGGTAGTGATTTTTAGGGGTCTCTTTAGGCCTTGCTACTACTTTACATTTGGTGGCAGTAGCATTGATCGTCAATGCTGGACAATTGGATCCATCGTCCCGTTTCACGACCCCCGCGTTGGTAAAGACTGCCAGACAGACAGCCAGTAAAACAAGTCCTACCTTCCATTTTTACTGACTTAAATTTTCTTACTGATTACTAAGGCACTGAAGCTTTTTCACTGTCGTTGACTAGTGTTTACAAGTAGTGTTTGTTGGTTGTTTATTGTTGACCTGACATCGGATTTTATAGTAGCCGCATCTTGACGTAAGCATAGCGAACCAACGCCAACGTGCGATATAGAAAGTCCGCAATAGCGGGCGAATTGTAAGTCCTTTCCTGTTCCGGGCTCCGGCTTCGATGTTCAGTGGCGATAAGTGGACACCGCCTACTACACGAAACTCGATTGCGCACCAAGCGCACCAAATGCAAAACTTCAAAAATATTTTACGAACGGAAAACTCAATGCCTTTACATTCTTTCAATTCGCATCTTGAGAACTTAATCATAATCAGTTATTTATTTAATGTAATTATATTCCATTAAGGACCAGTTGTTCTAAGTTGTGATGAAATTTCAGTTTACTATCAGAAAGACAAATTTACTTTGCCTAGTTGTCAGGATATTAAAGTTTTTTGGTTGTTGCATGAAATTTTATCTTACAGGTAGCTAACTGGCAGTTAACTAATAATAGGTTAAAATTTAAATTTATTTTATCAAATTGGAAACTTGGCTGTCACTTTTTACGTGGCAGTGAACGTTACAGTTTGATGTTTGATTTCATATTAAAAGTATAAAGATTCAATAGTCCAAGAAGACATATTCTGTTTATATAATCAATGATTATACCAACATAAATCATTAACTTATTTTAATACCTATACTAGATTATAATATTACTATTTAATACATCTTATGTTTTTATGTTACGATCAATAAGAGCGTACGTAATTTTTACATACGTTTTTTACGCTATCCTTATCAGTGCAGTAGCTAACATGGGTGGAACCTGGTGTGTATATCATGGTGTCACCCCAAAAATGAAAACTGTTAAAATTTAAAAAATCCAATAATCGTAAAATATGATTTCATTTAAGTTCTGTATCGGTGGCTAACTCACTGGCCATTCATTTTTTACGACGAATTTGTATTTCTATTGCAACGTTGAAATCTTCCGATTTTTTCACGGCAAGATCTATTGCCTCTTCTACCATTTGATTACGATTTTCTTCAATGTAAAGACGTAGTGCCTCTATTTTTATAGCTAATTGATCAACATTAAAACTGTAGCGAACAGTGTTGCTCCTAATCACTGCTCATAAAATATACTAAATTATCACTACACTGACAGCTAGGCTAGAGACATCTGGCAAAAGGACCGAGCCGAGCAGATACCAGGACTTGATGGAAGACCAAGGGACAGCGCGGGGATGAAAAGTTCAACAGCGACAGCTCAACCGTTCACATTTAATATTTTTTGTAAACACTTGCACGTATCCGTTACTCACAATAAACAATATTTTAACATAAATTTTGTAGTTCATTTATTCCCTACAAAAAACCTAGACTTTGCAATAGAATCTGAGCACAATTTATTTCCCCGAGTGCATCATTCCAGAAAAATGATAACAAAGAAATATGAAATCACACATAGCAAGAATAAGGTTCCGTGCGGCACCCCTGGTGCTTAAATTTTCTTGTTGATCACATAATTTCTCAATTGCGGTCATAATTTCATCCAAATTTTGCATGACCGACCGAACCATAGAATTAAATTAGACAGTGCTTATTCTGTAACTTACCTGTTAAAATTTTTAACCAATAAGAATATATGTATCAAATGGATTTTTCATTTTTTATTCAGTAACGTCTATTATCATTGAATGAAATTTTTAACAGGCCTTTAAAAATTAACAGGTAAGTTACAGAATAGTTAAAAATATTTATAATATATTTATTTAAAATAGCTTCAAGCCTAAGATTATCGTATATTTATCGATGAAAAACATTTTGATGGTATGTGTAAGTTTTTTTATCACGGGCAGATGTCACCCCCAAACGGCCAAACGGGTGGCACTCGGTGCGGGCCGCCCCCGCAGCACCCCTCTAGCTGCGCCTCTACTCTTTATGCTTATGCTCATTTTGAATTTGAACTAAATTGAGTACTGTGATTCGATTTTTTTTGCAACCAACTTCAGAGGTGTCTGTCATCGGTCGCGATGTCCACTCTTCGCCACCGGACACCGAAGCCGGAGCCCGGAACAGGAAAGGACTCTCGATTCGCCCGCTATTGCGGATTTTCTACACCGCACGTTGGCGTTGCTTCGCTATGCTTACGTCAAAAGGCGACTACTATAAAATCCGATGTCTGTCCAACTATTACCATCAGATCAACAATAAACAACCAACAAACACTACTTATAAACACTAGTCAACAACAGTGAAAAAGCTTCAGTGCCTTAGTGATCAGTAAGTCAGTGCAAATGGAAGGTACAACATTAGTGAAACTTGTCTTGCTGGTTGTCTGTCTGGCAGTCTTTACCAACGCGGGGGTCGTGAAACGGGACGATGGATCCAATTGTCCAGCATTGATGATCAATGCTACTGACACCAAATGTAAAGTTAAAGCAAGGCCTGCAGAAACCTCTAATAATCAGTACCCCAGAAATCTAACTCACTACGACTGTGATGTCACCAGCTGTGCTTTTACCTGTGTCCAGCTAAAAATTGAAATCTTACTGGAAATAATTGATAACGGAATGCTAACGGGCTATGCACTGCACACTCTGAATGTGGGATGCATTGAGAGAGAATCTAAGCTACCTTACATCGAAGCAAACGCAACCGACTATTAAAAATGGTGGTAATTATATAAGCAGTTGTGTGTTTCATAAGATCTGAAAGTGCTATGATATAGTAACAAATAAAAGGAACATAAAAGAAGTAATGTGATTGTAGTAATAAAATTATTTATTATATATTTATTTGAATAATATTAACAACCATTATGATTAGACATGACATATTGTGAATATAGTGATCTCGATGATTTCAACTGCATCAGATAACCTCAGTGTGCCAAGATGTCTCTCCTCCCGCTTCTGATCATCGTCGCTTAACGCTAGTGGTAACATCACCAATAATGCCAATGTTCGTGAACAGCATTGCTCCAACAGCATCATCTGTCACCCAGAGAACTGCGCTTGCCAGACGTCCTCGGAGTACGGAGGCACGGTTATCTCTTAAGATTCAACAGTAGATGAGCTCAAACATGGCTGTGCTTGTGTCCGAACCGACAAGTTTTGATCGAAGTGGGCAAAATGTTTCATTCTGAGTAAGCAATACTGATCACACTGAATGCAGTTTGTTCCAAATATCATTCCATATTAGATTAAATTTATTTCATGTTTTAATTTATCCACTGTTTTCTGCTTAACTATTTACATTTTTATTTATTTATTTATATGTATCGAAGCTTTAAACTAGACTAGTAACTAGAAAATTCTATATTAGGTTAATAATTATTTATATAATTTATTGTTATTAAATTTAGAAAATATAATATATTTTCAGATAATTTAATTAAATGTCAAGAAACTTATTTTATATTAAGATGAATATTGGGATTTTATAAATGTTTATAATTTATGAGTGCTGTAAAAATATATGACAGTTATATTGTTATTCAATAATAAATATATTTTTCTGACACAGGAGCGAAAGTACTATTTTCGCACCTAAAATGAGGAACGAAAGTTGTTTTTTCCTGAGTGATCACGAAAACGTTTAAACGTTCCGCTACCTCCTTGACAGTAATGTATCATTTTCCTGACTCTTATGTAGTAGTTATGTACATAAGCCATGCACAATATATAAAAAATGCGATTAAAAATACTTGCTAATCAGGCTTCCCACTATTTGTTTTTTTAATTAAAACAACAAAATATTTTCTAAAATTGGATTTTTTATTCATAGTTGTACAGGCTATAAAAATTGTCATGTTAAAAATTCGGTACCGAGTTTTCAGTGGATGAACACGTTTTAGTGTCCCTAGAATACGATTTTAATATAGTTTTGCGATGATGTTTGTGTCTGTGTGTGCGTGTGTCTGCCTTTGTGTGGATCTCTGAAGTTATGGTTTCTCAATATCTATTAAATTGAAAAATTTTATATTTTGTATATATTAATTGTATCCCCTTGGGAAGAGCTGATTTGGTGTTGGTGAAAATCCAGTATCCGGAAGTGGTAGATTACTTAAAGCCCTATTTAGTTATTTTGAAATATATCAGTAAATTATGGTTTAATAACAACTTTTGTTTTAGAACAATGTTTCAAATATTATTATCTACAATATTGTTTGAAACATTTTTCTCTTCCTGTCACGATTTATGAATTACAACACATTGAAGAAAAAATATATTTTACAATTTCGTTTAAATCTGCCAACCTGTGCATTTGAAAAAAGCAAAACAACACTTGAAAAATGTATATATTTTTTTAAATGTTTCATAATTGGAAAGTAAATTTTTTGATAGTGTCAGTTCGTTTTCCTGCATTGTTAGATAGGAAATCTATGGTAGGAAGTGTTGTGGTGCCTACAACGGTTTAATTAAATACACCAGCGATATGTTTTCTGGTTACAAAAATTCAACCGTATGTGCATTCTGTAGCGATAAGGTTCAAAATTGTTTTCTATAACACTGTTTTGGAAACTACGCATTTTACAACTAAAAATTGTATTGGAACAACTATCATTACATGCGCTGCGTTTGGAATAAATTCGACGAATCAAAGCCGCATATAAGCGCGATATATGAAATATCTTAGTTCGGTTGCTATAGTTACGTCTGCTTGTTTTAATATTATTTACTTGTGTTTGTAGTTTTGAACAGTTACATTTTTTGTATAATTTCCAAAATCTTGTTAATTAACAGGTAACAAAATGGCATATCCCACACTCGCAAACCTTCGGCTCGGACTACAAACTTTTTGCTCGCGTGGAACATGTGCCATTTATTTATTTGTTGTAGAATATACTATTTTCACATGCTGCTACCACAAATTCTGTTTTTGGGTATTCCAGGAAAAGTATTTTAGCACTGAACAGTGTTCTAAGTTATTTATAAATTATTTATATATTACTTCGTATAAAATTACAGAGAGACACATTATCCATATAATTGTAAGATAAGTGATTTCTTTTTTTTTTTTAAAGTCGTATGATGTATTACTTATAAGATAGGTTTATATAAACTATATTTTAACAGATAAGAATATATAAGGAGGAAACTGTATTGAAGGAAAGGAGACAAACCAGTCGTGGTTAAATTGGGAGCGGATAAATTGGGAGCTGATAAATCATGACACTCTACACTTAAAATAATTTAAAAATTGACGTTTCATTTAATACAGAACTTCTTTTAACTAACTTAACGTTGCACTAACTTATCTAATAAATTAAATTAATTAACTTAAAACTACGAAAAATACATTTCTTACGTAGCGCGACTAGATATTTAAACTGTCACTGCTCACGACCAACACAGAACTCACTTCAGACGCCCAAAATTCCAGGGGTCGTCTGTCTTATGGATGCAGGGGGTGCAGGGCCGGCGGAACGTGTGCATGGCAGGTGGGTAGTATCAGTGTTTTCGATGAGTTTTGGGGTGAAGGGGGGGGGGGGGAGAGAGTTCTATTAGAATTTATTGTTCACATTTTCAATTTCAAATTTTCAATTCTGAAACATCTCCAATTTTTTTTTTAAATATTCAAAAATGTTTTCAAAATTACCAAAATTTTTTTCAAAATTTCAGGTGAGTGATTACACACCCAATAAATTTTCAGATGGGTAGTGCCACGCCTTCCGCCGGCCCTGAGGGGGTGTCATTGAATCTGAACTATCGTTTCTAGAAATAGCTCGAGATAGCGATAGGTCAGAACGTAACCGATGAAAGTCATCTTGTTACACTTTTTAGACTTGATAGAGAGATATGTGAGTAGTATTGAGTGTTGTAACTAGCTTCTCGTATAATCAAATAAATTAGTTTTTAAAAATAAAACGAAGCGGTAATGACTGTAGCAGTCGATCCGCTTAAATTAAAAAAAAAATCAAACGAAAATAACATTTTATTTAACTAGCATATGTTTTTGTTTAAATTCCAAGGCTGCCACTCTAAACGACCGTTTTTATAATATTTTAAACTTGATTTTACATTTAACAAGAGTAGTAAAATAAAATATAATTAGTGACGCAGAATTCAATCATCTACAATATTTGTTGCTCTAAAATCAATATTGAACGACATATCCCTAGGTGAAAGAATTAAGATTGTATTTCCTATAATGCATAAATAAATTCACAGCCCGGTTACACAGGGTATAGAATTGTAATGTGGCGTATAGGGATATCAATGCTATTTTATTAATAATAGTATAAAATTTTACCTATTCAGTTTGCAGCAAAAGTATATGTAAATAGTTGTTCAGAATTTAAAAATGCATCAATAAGGAACCATATGGATACCCAAATATTTATATTTCATGATATGTCACTCAAACTAAAATTTATATTTATTAGGAAAATAGTTACAAGACCGTGGTATATAAACAATACCGAAAAATATTAAGTCATGAAACAGTTTTATATGTATTTATTTATTTAACAGAAAGAACTGGAAATAGATAACTTTCAAATTCGATATTATATCAATACAATCTTCAACAGGAAATAATACAACACTGTAATAAATAAATCTACATTTGTTTTCTTGAATGTCATATATTTTTCATATTTTCATTTTTGTTTAATATTTCGTGGCTGTATTTCAATTTCTCTACTATACTAACTAACATTTAGGTAACCAAATGGTCCTTATTTCATGCTGTAAAGCGAATAGGTAAAAATTTATACTATTATTAACAAAGAAAATAAAATATCAACAAAATTGCATTGAAATCCCTTCAAGCCACATTACAATTATATATACCGGGTGGAACATCATACCTCTGTACATAGGCGATTAACATGACAAACAGTTTTTCCGTGCGCATTGCTCCTCAAATTATTTTAGGCAAAAATGCTTCAAATACATGTTGTAGAGCATAAAATTATGCATCTAAATCAATAAACAGAATTACTTTTACATGCTTTGTAACAACAGAAATTAAATATGAAAACATTGAATATTACGTTGAAAATAACGAATAGCCATTGAATTGAAACAAAAATAAATAAACCACATGAGAAAGAGTGATCCATCTCACGGCTAAACAGTGCCCATCAGGGACTATTCAAAAGTCCCATCAGACCGGACCACAACCGTCTCAAGCGATTCTTCTTGCTGTTCCAACCGATCACAAGAATCCAGACGACAAGCTTCAAGAACTTCACATCTAGTCTAATTCGTTTCACGAGAAACAGTTCGAAAACCACACCAGAAGACTTCTTACAATGAAAATCTTAGTCATAAGTTAATTCTTGTAAGTACAATTTTGTATTATACACAGGCTACTCTCTAGCTAGCACTAGTAATAAAGAGTACGAGCCCCGGCACAAGGCAATCACACATATTTATGACAGATTCTGATAGTGACGAATTCATAAATACTGTTCAAAACGATATTAATAGAATCTTAGTAATATCAAATAAAATGGCATCTTTGCAAGATATCAAATGTTACGTTGATATGATCCCAACATACGAAGGGGACATAACAACAATTAATAATTTTATTCAAACTGTAGATGAGGCATATGCCATCTTAAATACTTTACAATTGACAGCAGCACAAAAAATATATACTTTTAATCTAGTTAAGAATAGATTATTTAATAATTCAAAAAATATTGTTTCACAAAATAAATTTGCAAACTGTGATGATTTAAAAAGATACTTAACTACAAATTTCTCAGACAATACAACGTCCGAGACATAGATACAGATACTACATTGAAAATAATGTTAGGTAAATTTGAACTGTATAGGACAAAAACACTTGCAAAAAATTACAGTTTAGATCAGAAAAATGCGATTATCCAAGAAAATCAAAAAGCAATTGTAAATAAATTCATCTCATTATTACCACCCTTAATAAAAGGATCTTTCATTGTGAAATAACCTTCAACATTAGAACAATGTGACTTATTATTAAAAAATGAAGTTAGCTTCCCTAATTCCTTACACAACAGTCCATTGACACGAAATGATAATAAACAAAATGCAAACACATCAAAGAACCTAAACTTTACATTTAATCCTCCATCTAAACGATAAAACAAAATACGTAATGACATCAAAATTAAAATATATTCCCTTAATAAAATATAATGATTACCTTATACTAATCGATTCAGGCTCTGATATAAATTTAATATCTCCAAATATTGTTAAACAAATAAAATTAAAAATTATGGATAAACCAATTACCTTTAAAACAGCGCAAGGAAAAGTAAAATATAAAAAATGTGTTGAAATTAAAATTCTAAATAAAAATTTCGAGTTCTTTATACACGATTTTCATAAAGAATGTAACATGTTGTTCGTCGTAAAAATATTAGAATAATGGAATGCATTAATGGACTTTAAAAATAAAGTTATAACAATTGGAAATAAAAATATTAAATTATTATCATCAGAAACAATTCTTTTGTTCAATTTAGACACGAACATCTCACCTACGGTCAAAAGAAAAAAATACAAAATTTGATAGAAACATATTCAATTTTATTCCCAAAGTCAGACGAAGAATTATCCGCTAAAAACGTAACTACTCATAAAATTCGTACAACAGACGATACGCCGGTATTTCAAAAAAAATTATAGACTCCCACAAATTTATGAAAAAGATATAGAGGAACAAATTCAAAATTTATTAAAATCAGGCGTGATTCAAAATTCAAAAAGTCCATATAATTCACCCATATGGATTGTTCCAAAAGAATGGACGCGTCGGGAAAACGTAAGATAAGATTAGTAATTGATAATAGAAAATTTAACTCGAAAACAGTTGAAGATAAATTCCCTCTGCCAAATATTGACACATTATTAGATCATATTGGAAACCCAAAATTTTTTGTAACTTTAGATTTGCATTCTGGCTTCCATCAAATATTAATAGAAGAAGAAGATAGACCGTAAACAGCCTTCTCTACTGCATCAAGATATTACGAATTCGTCCGGATGCTCTTTGGATTAATTAATGCACCCGCGACATTTCAAAGAATGATGAACGAGATCTTATCAGAATATATTATTAAAATTTACTTAGTAATAATATTCGGAAATACTTTAGAAGAACATTTACAAAACATAGAAAAAATATTTTCAAAATTACAAGATGCGAACCTTAAAATTCAAATAGATAAATCGGAATTTTTAAAAACCGAAACAGAGTACTTAGGTTTTATAATATCAAAAGAAGGACTTAAACTTAATAAGAAAAAAATCGAGGCAATTGAAAAAATAATGATTCCAAAAACAGTAAAGGAAATAAAATCCTTTTTAGGTAAACTCTCCTGGTACAGACGTTTTATCCCTAACCTGGCTAAACTCACCAAACCTTTTACGCAGTGCCTCAAAAAGGGAAATCAAATAGACATAACTAATAAGGAATATCAAGATTCATTTAAAACTGCTAAAGAATTAATAAGTAACCCACCAATTTTAGAATTTCCTGATTTTTCAAAAAAATTCATTCTCACTACAGACGCATCCGACTTTGCTATGGGATCTGTACTCTTCCAAGTCATAAACGGACAAGAAAAACCAATCGCTTACGCATCAAAAACATTTAATGCCGCAGAACAAAATTATAGTACCATAGAAAAAGAATTAAAATCAATCGTTTGGTCAATAGATAATTTTAAACCATACCTATTTGGAAGAAAGTTTACTATCCGTACTGATCATAAACCCCTCACGTGGTTATTTATCATGAAAAACGCGAATCAAAAACTAATGCGATGGAAGGTAGAATTAGGCGAATACAACTTTGATATTGAATATTTATCAGGAAAACAAATAAAATAGCAGATTTCTTATCAAGAAAAAGAGATAAATTTAAAATAGAGAAAAGAATAGGAGACGTAACGAATACTGATATTTTTGCACATTGTATATCAAAAGATTTAAAATTTGGAAAAGGCCTTGCTAGACAAATAAACTCTAAATTTCATAGTAAAAATTATTGTGAAAGAAATGTAATTAATAAAAATATTATAATTCAAAACGTAGAAAATAAAATAATTTTCCATTTAATTACAAAAGAAAATCATTTAGAAAACGTAAACAGAAAATATTTTAAGAAAACACTTACCGAATTGCGAGATTATTTAATTAAAAATGATATATATGAAATTAATATCCCTTACTTGTCATGTGGATTAGATAGATTAGAAAAATCAGAATTAATAAAAATCTTAGAAAATATCTTTAATAACACTCAAATAAAAATAAATTTGTATGAATTGCCAGAAAATTTTAGTTTGGAAACAGATGAATTGGATCAAATTGTAAATGAAACATTAACCACAATTTATGGTAATGAGAATAACGAACAACAAAGTATAATCGCAAATAGCTCAGACTCAGGAAACACAATTCATAGTTCTAATGAGAACCCAATTAATGGATTAAGATTTGTCGATAATAGATTGAATACCGCAAAAAATCAAATTATACTTCATTTCTCAAACAACCCATTTGAAATAAAAATAAAAAAGTTATTTAATCATCAAAAACAACGATTTATTATTAATATTAATATAGATAAAAAAGAAGAACAATAATTAGAACTGTTAAAAAATTATGTGGTACCAAAAATTAAATATTTAATATTAATACCTAAACAATTTGAACAAACATTGAATCAAATAATTCAAAGTAAATTTGAAATAAATACAATAAATTTAATAAAATGTAATAAACTTGTAGATGTCGAGGATGAAGAAAAACAAACTCAAATTATATTTGACAGTCATAATGGTTACCTAAATCATAGAGGATTAAAGGCGATATACAATGAACTTAAAGAAAAATATTTTTGGCCACATATGGTTAAAGATATTACAGAAATTATCTATCAATGCAGAATATGTAAAGAAAAATAAATATGACCGACACCCAATACAATTACATGACAATTTAACACCTACACCACAAACCCCTTTTGAAATTATAAATATAGATCTCCTTACATTAAATAAAGAATGATTCCTGACTATATTTGATCAATTTTCTAAATTTGGTTTTATCCACCCCACTTTTAATAAAACAGGAAAAGAAACAATGCTAATAATAGAAGATTTCATAAAAACTTATAAAAAACAAAAAATGATCATCGCCGATCACGGACCAGAATTTAATAATGCTTTAGTAAAAAACTACTGTAATAATCATGACATAAAATTACACTTAACTAGTAAAGCAAACCCAAAATCAAACGCAGTAGAAAGATTTCATTCCGTATTAATAGAACATTTACGAATATTACATTCACAAGAAAAAATAAAGACCTTCAAACCATTATAAATAAAGCAATAATAGCGTATAATAATACTAAACATTCCATAACAAAATTAACTCCTTGCGAAATACTTTTCGGACAAAATGAACATAATAAATATTATAGAGAACAAAAAGCTGAAGAAGAAATCATAAACGATTACTTCATTAATAAATCTGATACAAATAAAATAATTAATAAATTAATTGAAAAAGATAAAACAAAAAGAGTAAAAGAAAATGAATTACCGTTAAAACCACCAGATAAAGTTTATGTTAAACAAAATAATAGATTAATGCCTAAATATAAAAAACCCATATTTAAACGAGTTACAGTTGAAAATTATAACCCTATATTAGGAACAGTAGAAATAAAAAATAAAAGACATGTTCGAAAATTCAAACTCGATAAAATCAACTTTTGATTTCAGGGCTTTTACCACCGCTCAGTTGATGAACATCTCGAATAATAACGGATTTCTCTTATTTGGGATCGGAAATTGTAAATTAAAAGACGGAGAAATAATACATTACTTTAATTATAATATCACCTCAATTTATAAAGAATATTCAAAATTAAAAAATATTACAATTAATGTTATAAAACAAATTCAAAATAATCCTCTTTTCGAAGAACAAAATAAAGCATTGTCTTACTTTCTGGACGACTTGACGCAACAAATTCAAAAACTCTTTAATAGTAAAAGAACTAAACGCGGTCTGATAAATGGATTAGGAAATATAATTAAATCAATCACAGGCAACTTAGACCAGAATGACGCAGAAAAATACGATAATTTAATAAATCAATTAAAAGATAATCAAAAGATTCTTCAAAATCAAAAACAAAAAATAATAAAGAACGAAAAATATTTGACAAATAAATTTAATTCAAAGTTAAAACAAATCAAATTAAATGAAATTAAAATATCAAAAACTCTTGATAGTATAATAACTTCATGAACAACAAAACTGGGTAAGCCTAATGGAGGCAGAAGTAAAAATGAATCAATTATTGATTATTATCCAAAATTTAAAAGAATTCTGTAAACACAGAATTGACATTAATAATTTGTTCATTAAATAAATTAGATACCACTAGCATAGACCATGACGACTTAATTCAAATCACAGGTAAAACTGATATTTGGTCACAAATAAACGAAATAACTACATACTGCCGACTTGAAAACGAACAAATCCACATACTGCTAATTGAACCAGAACTCTCACAGAATTCTTACCCTTTACATCAACTCTATCCAATCCCTTTTATCCAACACAATAAATTGTATGAATTTACAGAACCGCCTACATATTTTATAAATAGAGGAAATAAAAATATATTGATAGAAAGATTCAATAAAGAATCGAATAATGTAAACTTTTGTCAAACAAAAGGAATAGAAGTTAGTAATTGTATTAATAATATAGTATTAAGTGAAAATAATGATGACTGTGAAATAGTTGAAAAAATATAATAAAAACAGTGTAGTGCAAATTCCAAACACTAATAATATAATAATTGTTTCTCCAATTAATCAAGAATTAATAATAAATTGCACAAATAAATTTATAAAGAAAAACTTTCAAGGAATTTTTAAACTTATTAATTATGGAGATAGTAAAATTAATCAATGGTCATTAAAAAAATTTGATATAAAAATAAATAAGATTAATTTGAAACCATGACAAGAATTAAATATATCATTTTCTCAATTAGAAAAAATAAAAGAAATTCGAAACCCTGAAAGTAACACTCATCATTATTATACAATATATGTTATACTTGCTGTAATAATATATGTAATAATTGTAAGAATTGTTTTTAAATATTATATGTTAAAGCGTTTGAAAGTTAATAGAAATTTAAGGAATTTAGATAAAATAACTTGCTGGGGAGGAATTATGAAATGGAATTATCTTTAATAAGCTGATTCAGTTATAAACTTTACACAAGGTAATATAAGCCCTGTAGAATGCACTGATAACTCAGTCTTCATATGTTAGACAAGCTTGTAACGTTGTTCCCGCTTCAAAAAACTTTTTAAAAATAAATTCAGCGATTTGAATTATATAATTTATATATATATATATATTATATATATATATATATATATATATATATATATATATATATATATATATATATATATATATATTCGTGTAATTCTTTTGTAAACTTATCAGTCTTCTGACGATAGTGTAAAAGCCGAAATCGCGATAAAGAAAATATATCTACTGTGAAACTTAGCCTAGTGTTATTATTTACCTTAATATTTCTATTTCTTTCGCACTAGACGATTCAACCAAAACCTTGCCGTTTTTAAATGTTTTAACTGATTTAATTCCGATTTGTAAATCAATAGTTTTAATTTTTGCTTTAAAACATTTTTGACAGCATCAGCTGATTCATTTTTCTTTGAATTGACAATTAACTTGAATTTTTTACTAATTTCTTCTTTACTTAAATTACTTTTAACTACTTCACTGTATCGAGGAGTCGGGATGGTGCTAGTTTTTTCATTAATGGATGGAATGACAGATCTATCAATCAAATCATTTTGTAACCTGTCAATGTCATTATTTTTTTCCTTTAATTCATATTTGCAACTGATTAAATACTTTTCTCAGATTAGCTATTGATTTAATAATATCCTGTTTATAATCGTTTCTTAAATTTGTGTGTGTGTGTGTGTGTGTGTGTGTGTGTGACACATGTCATTGTGATTGTGAAGCTGTTTTCTTAGTGAAATATATGTCAAAAAATTAAATAAATACACGTAAGAAAATTAAAATTCTCAAATATAAATAGAAAATAAACAAATAAGAAGGTATGTTTCTGTATCATCAAATACTCTTTTGTACCGTTTAATAGTAGTATTGGGTGGGAGGTTATGTGCTGGCCATATCAGATTTTTTAGAGTATATCTTATTTAAATAATGGTACATATATAGATAACATACTCACCAGTTTAAATGTAGCTGGTAGAAGTGACTGAACCTTGTCTATCAGATCACTCAGCACTTGTTTTGCAATTAAAACACATTAATGCGGGTAACGTAGAGACAAAATATTACAAAACAGATTCAAGAATTGAAAATTTTGTACTTTGGTAAGAAAAATGTAATTATGAATAAGTTTATTGTTCTACAGATAGTAATGATGTTTTCAATAATTTCTTTGAAATCTTTCTAAATTTGGTTAATACGCATTTCCCCATGATAAACAAAAAAAATATTATTTGTGACAGAAAACAGGACAAAAAGTGGTATACATCTGAATTATCTGATCTCAAAAAGATGATCTCAGATCTAAGCAAAATTGATTACAATTATAAACCTGAATAAAAAAAATTTTGAAAACTCGATAAAAATAAAATTAAACAAGCTAAGATCGCATATAATGACTCAGAATTTCTCAACTCACAATTCAAATCAAAAGCAGTATGGTTCATAATAAATAAAGAAATAAAAAACAAATATACTGAAACTGATACTAATATAACAACGAAAGATTTCAATTCTTATTTCACTGAAATTGCTAAATTATTCACAGCTGAATTACCAACAAACTTATATACACCCACTGAATTGCTTGAAAAAATATGCAAATGAATCAGAACACTATATATCTTCTTCCTGTTACAGTTAATCAAGTTATAAACTATATAAATAATTTACATAATAGTAACAGTTTCGATATTTATGACATGAATGTAAAAAATAATTAGAATTTCTTCAATACTCATAGCTGAACCATTAGTCCATATCATAAATACTTGTTTCAGTAGTGGTGTGTATCCCAGTAAATTAAAAATCTCTATAATTGTACCGATCTTTAAGAAAGGTGGAAAAGATAATATTGGCAATTACAGGCCAATGGTTTTAACTCCAATATTTTCTAAAATACTAGAACACGTTCTTAAACAGAGGATTCATAACTTATTTGATAAATTTTATATCTACTCTGATGCTCAGTATGGCTACAGACCTAAATTGTCTATAAAGCTGCATTAGAATTAATAATAATTATATATATATATATGTATATATATATATATATATATATATATATATATATATATATATATATATATATATATATATATTGAATACAAGCTTCGCGACTGTTATGTTGTAGGAAATTTTTTAGCAGGTATAGCAGTCGTTTGGGCAAAAAATTAAAACGCTCTTTTTATATAGTCAAGCTTTCGGAAATATTTATTCCTTCTTCAGGACACTGTAATACAATAAATACAAAATAGAAATTAAAAGACACACAAAGATAACAATAAGACTTACATTTAGTTGAGATTAAATATAAAATAACATCAATGTAATATGAATACTTAATAGGTGGACTTAACAGCAGAATAATAAAAATATATAACTGTCTTGACATAATAGTATAACATGAAATATAAATATGAAATAAAATATTGACAGTTCAAAAATATTTTTAAAAAATCAACTACGTACATAAAAAAATAAACTTAATGTCAAAAAATAATCTGTCAAAGTGATGTATGAAGTATAAATATTATGAAATGAGTAATAACGGATAAGAAAGAAAAGCAGTTTCAAAATGTTTAAGTATGTGATCTGGATTTAGTTAGTAAATATGAATAAATAGAACTCAAACTATCAACATCTGTTTGACAGATTATTTTTTGACATTTAGTTTATTTTTTTATGTACGTAGTTGATTTTTTAAAAATATTTTTGAACTGTCAATATTTTATTTCATATTTATATTTCATGTTATACTATTATGTCAAGACAGTTATTAATTTTTATTATTCTGCTGTTAAGTCCACCTATTAAGTATACATATTACATTGATGTTATTTTATATTTAATCTCAACTAAATGTAAGTCTTATTGTTATCTTTGTGTGTCTTTTAATTTCTATTTTGTATTTATTGTATTATAATGTCCTGAAGAAGGAATAAATATTTCCGAAAGCTTGACTATTTAAAAAGAGCGTTTTAATTTTTTGCCCAAACGACTGCTATACCTGCTAAAAAATTTCCTATATATATTTATTTTTATATCTGTTGTTGTGTCTTCTTTCGATATTACCATGATTTTTGTTTTTTCCAAATTTATAGTCATGTTATGCGTTTTTAATTCTTCTTTCCATATATTAATGTTGTGTTGTAGATCTTCTTCATTTTTTGCAAGTATTGCGAGGTCATCTGCAAATGCACATTCTGCTATCGTGGTCCTAATTAGGCTGTGATGTCCTATGTGCACTTTTTTTGTTTTATTCTTTACGTTCTTCCTGATGTTGTCTAAGAAGATAATGAACAGTAATGGGCTTAATTCGCTTCCTTGTCTTAACCCTTGTGTAGTTGCAAATTCTTCCGATAACTCGTTTCCTGCTCTTACATAGTTGGATGTTGTTTTATACACACTTTGTATCGCTCTAAGTAGCTGTTTGTTCACGTTCCTTTCTTTCAGTATTTTCCACATCTTTTCCCGTGGTACTCTATCGAAAGCTTTTCCTAGGTCTACAAATACTATAAATAGTTACTTGTTCTGTCTCATGGTTTCTTCAGTTATTTTTCTTATTGTGAAAATGTGGTCATGTGTCGAGTGTCCTTTTCTAAATCCGCTCTGGCCCCTTTCCAATGATGTTTCTATTGTTTTCCTTAATTTATTTTCGAGTATTGCTTCATATAATTTAGCCGCTGTGCATAGTAGAGATATTCCCCTATAGTTATTGCAGTCTCTATTGTTTCCTTTTTTATGAATGAATTAATAATAAATAATATGGAAAATGGTCTTCATACTGCCGCCAGTTTTACTGACTTGTCAAAGGGCCTTTGACTGTGTCGATCATGGCATTTTAATTAAAAGCTATATTTCTATGGCAATAGAGGAATCGCTCTAGACCTTATCCAAAGTTTTATTTCGGATAGGAGTCAAATCGTTTATTACAACAGCATATTTTCTAAATCAATCATTGTTGACGTTGGAATCGGGCAAGGAAATATTTTTATTTATTAAATTTATTATTTATTTAATTAAAAATGATTTGCCAAATAATGTTTCAGCAAAAACAATTTTGTATGCTGATGACACGACTCTGCTGAACAATGGAGTATTAAGTTGTAATGTAATGTAATGTAATGTTAGAAGAAATGTCTGAAAAACAAGCTACCAACTGGTTTGGGGCAAACAAACTTTCCATCAATGTAGGAAAAACTCAACATATTATCTTCAGTACAAACCATTATCTTTTCCAGGGTAACATTAATTTAAATGAATTTAAAATAATTTTCTTAGGGTTTCAGTTGGATCAACAATTGACATGGAAAGATCATATTGAATTTGTTGCAAATAAGCTAAATAAGTACGTTTATATGTTGAGAAAATGTATCAACAACCTTTCGCCTGTAATAGTAAGACATCTCTACTTTGCTTAGTTTCAATCAACCTTAATGTATGGTGTTATTCTCTGGGGAAATTCTACAAGCTGGTTAAGAATATTAAAAATTCAAAAAACTGAAATTAGAATTATTGCAAGGGTGAGTAAAAGAACCTACTGTAGGACATTATTTCAAAATTTAAATATTTTTACGTTCCCTCTGTTGTATATTCAGCAAGTGTTACTGTATGTTCAGGAAAACACCAATAAATTTATTAGACATACTGATCTTCATAAATATAATACTAGAAATAAGAATTTATTTGAAACGCCAAAATTAAATTATGACTCTACTAAAAAAATCAATTTGCAATATGAGCATGATTATATATAATTAGCTATCAGAAAACTTAAAGAGACTACCTTTAAAAAAATTTAAATCTGTAATCACTGGCATATTGTTAAATAAAGCTTACTACTCCGTAGAAGAATACCTGGAAGGTCAAATGTCAATGTAATATATTGTTGTAACTACGTTAATTTTTTGTGACTTGAGCTATTGTACTACATGTATTGAATGCTCTGAATAAATATTATTATTATATTATTATTACTATTATAACATTACAATTATTACATAAAGTCAAGTTCAGTAAAATAATCTATTCAGCACTTCTTTTGGTATTTCAGTACTATAACTTATATGTTGTAATGTTTGTTAGTTGGGTCAGTTTTGTGTAAGTACTAAGTACTAATAAATATTTTTTACCTATATCACAAAATAAATCTGGTTTGTCATAATTTTATTTCGAATTTCATAGGAAACCTTAAATTGAACAACGAATGAGCCATGAATAAAATCATTTGGCCTAGTTAAAATCATTGCAAGGAATATTGTTTAATCGCCATATTTATATCTTAAATTCTATTAATTTTATTTTCCGCACATTCATATATGTAAGGAAAATATTATGTTTATGTTACGAGTTGACTAGATTTGGGAACAATTCATCTACAGTAAGTCGTAGTTTCTTTGAAGGCCTATTATGATTTTTGGGCATATCTTATCATAAATGAGATAGATACGACGGGGATCGTTGATTCCAGTCCCACTGGGGAGCATGGTCGTTTGTGATGTTCGCATAATATCATAATTATCCACTCAATAGGCGGCAAGTGACCATAGTAGTCCACCTCTCATCTTCATAAAAAAAAACGAGATATTGTAAATTTTATTAGAATCAAAAGATGTAGTATATTATTAATTACAATTTTTATTTCAAATATTCTTCTAAATTTTATTTATTTATACAGTACACTTCTCAATAGGGCTGGTTTTCTCTTAAGGCCGATAGGGTGACTGCCCTACGCTTCCGATTTTAAGCGGCCTCGAAAAATTCTATGGATACTATATAAAGCAGAATATCATTTTAATTTGTATACCGTGTTAAATAATTTTATTTTGAATGTATAACTTAAATTCACGCTACTTAATTATGTATTTTCACAACGGCAACGAAATATAAGTATCGAAAACATAATTAACTTTTACCGGTAAATTGATACTAACTTTATACCGGTAGTTAAAAATCGTTTTGGTAATAATACGGACTGTTTCAATTCTCGTGATGGTGCATTATGTATTTCCAAGAGAGGCTCAGATTGAGAAAATAGATTCCCCGAGTTATACGTAACCCTTAGCGGATCAGTGATAAATATAGCAGAGAGGTGAAGAGTGTATTTAGAAATAAAAATAATTACAGTAGGTATAGGTTCTTTCTAGAAAAAGGTACGGCAAAAAAATATTTGAAGGAGCCGCAAAACTAAGAAGAAAAAAAATTAAGGATTCGTGTAGCAAAATTGAAAAATATTTTGAATCAAAAAATGTAAATCAAAATTTAACCAGGACGCGTGCAGTAGCCACACACCTGTATCATATGTTAATGCTGTGGATAATGAGATAAAAATAATTTAAAAAAGCACACAAAACAATGTTACTGAAAATCAAATAATATATACAGACAACGATTGGCCACAAGCAATTACAGATTTATGTAAATAACAATAACTGGGATTAAGATCTGTACAAATTTTATTAATAACACAACGTTTCGGCAGCAAAGTGCTGCCTTCTTCAGGTGAAATATAAATTATAAACAAATAAATATGTAGTCAAGGATACAAGTTGACAAAATAAAATCAGGGTAACATGGATCAAAGTAAACAAATTATAAACGGAAAATTAACGAAGAATAACAGTTAACCATGACTTATTGATCTCAAAGCCTGTATTCAAGTTCAGATTATTTGAAGATCTCTTGATTTCAATTGCTTCTCTAATAAGTCTTCTCAACCAGTTAATGTCTCTTACTAGAATCCTTGTTTTTTTCAAAATCAATACCATGTAGTTCTTGAATGGCATGCTCAGCGACTGCAAATTTATCTGGTTGATTTAATCTAATACGTCGCTCATGTTCTTTTAATCTTGTAGCAACAGTTCTGCCAGTTCGGCCAATATAAACTTTACCACACTGGCATGGAATCTCATAAATGGCAGAACAATGTAAAGGCACTATATCTTCAAAATTGCCCAGAAGATCACGGATTTTTAAATTTGACTTAAATGACGTTTTAATGTCAAATTTATTAAGAATCCTGCCAATTTTGTCGGTAACATTAGCAATGTAAGGTAAAGTGGCAAATAATTTCTTCTCATTAACAACCTGGGAAACTTGTACGGGTTTATGTTTCAATTTCATTGCTCTTTTTATCTGCGCTTTGCTGTATCCATTTTTTAGGAAAACATCATCCAAAAAATCAATTTCGTCTTGAAGCTTACTGGGATAACAATTTCAATATTTAATTACAGATTTCTTTATAAGAACTATTTTGTTGAATAAACCAAAAAGTGATTAATAGAAAATAAAGTAAAAGAAATAACATATGTAGTATGGAGATCTCTCATTGTGATTTAGAACTATTATTTTATATTTGTGTAATGCAATTTTTGTTTTTATGTCTATATTATAATTTTATTTTGATATTTAACTTTTATTTGAAAAAAAAAATGTAGATATTTTATTTCGGCCTCTGATTTTCTTCCGCATTAGGCTCTGCTGCTCAACAGGCAATAACCTAATAACAGAGCAAGAAAAACACAATAATTATACATAATATTAAAATAAATAATTGATAAAAATATAAAACCAAAACAAGCAAAGAAAGAGAGAAACGTTTCAGGAAATAAACTTTACTCACTAATATATTTATAAAAATTCTTTGGAGTTTCACCTGTTCGTGACACCAAATTAAATCTTTTTGTATTTATGTCTCATGTCTTAAATAAAGCAGAATTTAAGGTACAAATAAATTGAGTAAAATTATTTTCCCCTTGCTAGTTCAGAAGAAATTTTTTTAAAGTGCGATTTTCAAAAAAAGGAAGATATAAAACGTGGTAGATTGCCACGAAGTCCCCACTCATATAGCTGCTTAAGAATGCCGTAACGCCAAGTCATATCAAATGCCTTCTCCAGGTCGAAGAAAACAGCAACTAAATGTTTTCGTTCCAGGAAATTACAATGAATGTCATTCGTTACCTGAACATGGAGATCAGTGACAGAATGACATTTTCTAGAGCCACACTGATCTAATAGGCGGTTGCGCTCTAAATACCAACAAAGCCTGTAGTTTACCATACGTTCGTAAATTTTACCCAGATGACATGTTGTGGGCCTGTAACTGGTAGAGTGTGTGGCATCCTTGCCCGGTTTCAAAATAGGAACGATGGTAGCTTCTCGCCAGGCATCCGGGTACGTACCGCTACGCCAGAGAAGGTTGAAAAAATTTAATATATGAGTTTTCATCTCAGAAGGCAGATGCTTTAACATGCAATATGAAATGTTGTCAGGACCGACAGATGTATTTTTTGTTTTGTTAAGTGCAAAATAAAATTCAAAAATTGAAAAAGGAAGGTTATACACTTCATCGCCATCAGAAGAGAAATCAAGAGGGGCTTCACTCGTTTCTTTAATATTAAGAAATCTTAATGAGTAGTTTTCGGTACTACTGACAGACTCGAAATGTGTAGCTAAACATTCAGAGATGTCATTAAGATTGGTGCTTAAAATGTTATGGATGTGAAGAAGGTTGACAGAGTGAACTTTTGATAACCGTGCATGTATTTAATTTTATTCCACAGCTCATTCGACGGACACTCAGGTGTGACAGAAGAGACATAATTCCGCCAGGAGGTAGACTTAGCTTGTAGAATAACACGTCGAGCATGAGCTCGGGCCTTCTTAAAAATGATTTGGTTATCAAGAGTTGGTGAACGTCGATAACATCTTAATGCACGTTTCTTTTCACGAATAGCACTAGCTACATTCGTGTTCCACCACGGGACCTTTCTTCTAATGAAACGAGAAGATGTTAACGGGATATTATTGTTTGCAGATCGTAAGATACTGCAATTAATATCGCCAAGAGAAACATGAATATTTTCTGACATAACTGGGACAATTATTTCCGCGGAAAAACTGTCCCAATCAGCAGACTCAAATCGCCATCTTTGAAGAAAAGAAGGCTCTGAAGAAGGAAGAGAACGGGAGATCAAAATGGGCAAATGATCACTGAAATGTGCATCATCAAGCACTTTCCAGGAGAAGTGCGGAGCTAAAGAAGGAGAACAAATTGATAAATCAGTGGCTGAAAAGGAATTTGAACGTACATTCAAATATGTGGCGTCCCCTGTATTCAGGAGCACTGCATCAATGTTATCAAGAAGGTTCTCAATAATACGTCCTCTACCGTCAGACTAATTGGATCCCCATAAAAAACTGTGCGCATTAAAGTCACCAACAAGAAGGAATGGTGGCTCAAGCTGGTTTATAATATTCTCAAGATCATTCATATTCCAATTAAAATTTGGCAAATAAATATTACAGACTGTAAACTTTCTAACCGAATATAATTGAATTGCAACCGCTTGAAGTTGCGTTTGAAGGTTACATACTGTATATGGTGTAGGAGAAGATAAAAGAATCGCTACACCGCCATGTGTTCGTCCGTCCGGATTAACATCATGACGAATGATGTTAAAGCCGCTTAGAGAAAATTAATCTTGAGGTTTGAGATGAGTTTCTTGAATGCAAACACAGCTGGGGCTCTGATCAGCTAATAGCAATTTAAGCTCTGGAAGAAGAGTGACAATACCATTGCTGTTCCATTGAAGGAGTTTGAACATTAGAAGTGAGAAAAAAAGAAAGAAAAATGGTGCTATATAAATAGCTGAAGAGCTCAAAGGTAGAATACAAGCTCTAAGAACGAGGCTTGCCCTTAGGCCAACCTCTTCTATCTATTTTCTTCTTATTGCGGGCAGAAGAATTCCCGTCGACAGTGGCAGTACTGTCATTGCCAGAATTGTCAGTATCTTCCGAACGAAGAACGATGGGATTGTTCGTCGTAGGAAGGCTGACTTGGGGAGTGTTACTTGTTGGTACACTTGGCAAATTAACAAATTTAACACCAGATGAACTGGGTGTAGAGGCAAGAGACGAAGCGGTTGGAGTTTTGAATTGACTTTGAGAAGCAAATAATTGAACAATTTCAGAAAATACATTTTTTACGATTTTTGCGATCTCTGGCATCAGCAGAGACGCTATGTCGGAAACGTTTAACGGTGGAGGAGAAGCAGGTTTTGCTGCAACCTTAGCATAAGAAGTGGTGAAAGTCTTATTACGTTGTACATGCTGCCTTGCTTCCGGGAAGCTACATTTATGAGTAGTTTTGTACTCTAAAATAGCGTATTACATTTTAAATTTCGGGCAGTTTCTGGAGCTGGCAGGATGGTTACCTTGGCAATTGATACAATTGACATCACCGCATTCGGTTCCGTCATGTGGAAGTTTTCCGCAGATGCAAATTTTTTGCTTTTTACAACTGGACGAGGAGTGTCCAAATTGTTGGCAATTGAAGCAGCGAAGAGGGTTAGGGATATACGGACGAACGGGGAGACGATACATGGCAGCATATATATATATATATATATATATATATATATATATATATATATATATATATATATATATATATATATTTTGGGACATCACAACAATGAAAAGTTAGCACAAGGGATGGGGTATTCTCCTCACGTCCGTTTTTCTTACTGATAATCCTTCGCACTTCAACTACACCTTCCTTTTTTAATTCACTCAGAATTTCGTCGGTCGTACAGTTCAGCAGATCCCTACAGTAGATAACACCCTTAAAAAATTAAGAGTGTTATGTGGCGTGACAGAAACAACATAATCACCTAGGGTCTTGGCTTCACGTAATTTACGAGACTGTTCGGCATTTTTTGCTTCAATGAGAAGACCGTCTTTAATTTTCCGGATGACTTTAACGTCTCCGGCAATGGTTTTCACTAAACGAGAAATAAGGAATGGGCTAACTTTACTAAAGTCACCGCTTGCCCGTTTCACTAGCAGAAACATTGGTGCGAGGTCCTCGTCGTCGGAATTGACGCGAGGTCGCTTCTCCCTAGGCCCCGGTACCGAGTCCGAAGCCATTTTTAATGTCTGGTGGGCCGAAGCCCCCAGACGAAACCAAAGAAACGAAAAGTAAAAATATGTATTTTTATTTTATCTAAAAAATTTAAATAAAATAAATTGCAGCACTAAATGCCAGAAAAACAATGAAATAAAGCACAGAAGCCTTTATTTAATTTATTAAAATAAATTAAAATATAAAAAATTAAATGAAAACAAAAAAACGCACCACAGGTAGGCGTGGCCAAACAGTGAAAATTTTTCAAAGTTCAAAAAAGAAGTAAATCAGACCTGACCTTAAAAATTTTTTCACTGCACTAGTTCACAACACTGCACTTAAGCACCTCACACTAATTTCGTAAAATATTTTACGAAAAAAACCACTTTTTAAAGATGATAACTGCGGACGGCTCGCTGACAGGTACGTTCGCTAACTGGGTTTGTTATTAAATATGTTGTTGTGTAGACTGCGTTTGAAGACGTCGTTGTTAATATTGATGGCAAACTAACCATTTGGACACTTGTTCCTCCACTAGTTTCCGCCATGTTTAGTTACGATTTTTTTATGCTTTTGAGAAGATTTTATAACTAAGGGATGTTAGTTAACTGAGTTGTTGAATAAATGTTATGTGGTTAAGGAGTTGTCACTAGTTGTGTAATCACAATCACTGATAGCGCTCGGCACGTCCGCTCACTTTAAGTGTTTGTACACGACTCTATTGGGGGAAATATATATAATTTTATTAAAAATTTCCTATCAGATAGAAAATTTCAAGTTTTGACGAATGGACATAAATCAGAAACGAGGGGGTAGTCAATCCGACAGTCCGGTGTACACTTGCTACACAGTACCAAAGTCAGACTCTTGTCAGTACGACTCAGTCCCTTGTCAGTCATTGTCAGTCATTGTCAGTCCCTTGTCAGTCCTTGTCAGTACAACCCAGTCCCGTGTCAGTACGACCCAGTCTCGTGTCAGTATGTCACAGTCCCGAGTCAGTACGGCTCAGTCACAAGTCAGTCTTTGCCAGAACAATTCAGTATCAGAAAATTCGAAAATTATATGCCAAATCTGCAAAAGATATAAAATCTAGTTCTCACAGTAATACGAGTCTTAGTATATGAGTGTTTATAAATTTTTTATTTCATACTGGTTACTAAGGTTACATTTTTCGAACTATTTATCGCACAAAAAGTAAAACTTTAAACTCCTAGGACTTTAAAGTAAACTTTGACTGTTAATTTTTTTATTATTTATAAACAACTACTTGTTCCTATAGAAATTGTTATTTAGCCAACTTCTATTAAATTATATTTCAACGAATTTTTGATAATTTCTGTTAATAATATAATTTAACAACTTTAGTAACCAGTATGAAATAAAATATTGTATGTATTTTGATCGAAAAGTGACTTTAAGGTCTTTGCAACAATTTGCTAGTAGGTAGGTACCTACCTTAAAGTTTTACTTTTCGTTCTAGACACATAAATAACTATAAAGTGATATAGAGTATAATAAATCAAAATAAAGCATTGACAGGTATTTTAAGTAAAAATTAATTTGTGATATAAATTCTGGTAACTGAATATTCTTAGTTAAATACTGCTCCATTTACAGGCCGCATTGAACACTAAATAGCAACATTGCTAGTGCAGTGGTCTTGATTTCGCGCATTTTGCGAATATAAACATTAAACAATTAGCAGCTAATAACTTAAATTGTAATTTATTACTGAAAAAGTGTTCTAAGATTCGGCATGAGTATATATTATAAAATAAATTCTGTATTTAAAACTAAAATAGGTAAATTTATTATTATAGGTATTAGCAAAATAATTTGGACACATTTAATTTCCTACAATATTTGAAATATTTTAAAAATCTTTAAAATCTTATTGCTCGTTTTAATCACCAATAAAACAATGTTTATTGTTTTTCAATTTTCAAAAATGTAATATATTAAAAAATAATTAATATATAACATTTATTTTTTTTTTATTCCATGTTACATTTTTGTTAGTGTAAAACTCTGATCAGATAAATAGAGAATGCTAAAGAAGGCATTACTATTTTTCATCTCGTATTTTATATACCTTTCTACTTACAAATTCTCAGTAACTATGCAGGGCTTAAATTATGTAATTTTTTATAGAACTAGAATAAAAATAAAAAAGAATCATTTTAAATAAATATTATAACTGATTTAAAGTTGATAATAGTATATTATGATACAAGTGTATAAGTAGCTTTTAAAGCACGTACGACGAGTTTAAGAGCACGACGCGAAGCGTAGTGCATTTTGTTGAAGTAAAAATGTTTATATCATTATTTTTCGTTCTATTATAAAGTTGGCTGTTTACTGTTGTTTTCACGGAATCGAGAAATTGTGTGGTGCTGAGAACTGGACGATCTGGAAGTTTGCTGTGCGAAATTTATTGCGCGCAGTCGAAGGAGCATACGAGGTATGCGATGGACGATTGATAAAATCTACCAAATTGAATGCTAAAGCAACTGCAGCTCAGATCGAGACGTACGAAGCGGCGTTCAAGTTATGGGATAAAGCAGATCGTGCGGCGTGTCAAGTTATCGTGAAAACTATAGAAGCAAAAGTCCTGTCATTGATTGTCACATGTGAAACTGCTCGAGACATGTGGGTGAAACTGCACACGGTGTTTGAACAGCAAACAAAACAAGCTGCTCATGCTGTCCAGTCAGAATTTTTTAACTTTAGATTGATCTCAGGAGATGACATGGTGCTGCATCTAGCGCGATTTGAAAGCTTGATTCTTCGCATGCAACAGCTTAACATAAGACCTGACGAATCTTCGTTGATGGTGAGACTTTTAGATACCCTACCGGATAACTATGAGAGTCTTAGGCAGTCCTGGTGGGCGAGACCTGAGGATCAACAAACTTTGAAAAGTTTGATCGAAGTGTTAACTTCAGATGAAAAACGTCAAGCTCAGCGAAAAGAAAAACAGGACGAGTTGGTGGCATTGTTTTCTGCGAAGACGAAGATCAGGGAAACGAGTACTCGAGGAGGTGCTTGTCGTGGACAAGATACTTCATCGAAGAAACCTGAGAAGGAGGCTAATAAGAAGAAAAAATTCACGTGTTATGGGTGTGGTGGCACAGGCCACTTAAAACGAAATTGTCCGAGTTTTAAACAAAAACAGGACAAAACTGGTGGGGCTGATCAAGCGTTCGTCACTGAAGTAAAGAATGCAGAGATTGATCGTGATTCTTGGATAGTCGACTCCGGAGCAACGAATCATATAACGGTCAGAGATGATTGGTTCTCATCATTCACACGCTTCACGAATCCTGAAAAGGTACTACTGGGCAACAAAACTTACGAGGAGGCCATTGGAAAAGGAACAATTAAGTTTCAATCCTGTGTTAAAGGAGAGTGGAAATCGTGCCATGTGGAAGATGTTATCTACGTCCCCGAAGCTCGAAGAAATCTTTTTTCTGTAACAGCTTCTTTGGACAAGGGTTTGACTTTTCAGTCGGACAAGAATACTTGTAAGTTCCTAAGTAACGGCGTTGTGAAGGCGTGTGGTATTCGTAAAGAAAGATTGTTCCAAATGGTGATGCGAGTGACGGAGCCGAATCAGTCTTGTATTCATGAAGTAAATCTAGTGTCAAAGCAGACTCTACAAATCTGGCATGAGCGGCTTGGCCACCAGAACAAACGACATGTTGAAAAATTCCTTAAACAACGTGGTATAGAAATTGATGTTGATGAGGAATTTTGTGAAGCATGCGTTAATGGGAAGCAACATCGAAGCAGTTTCCAGTCTCGGCAACAACGTGAAACACAACCTGGCGAGATAATTCATGCTGACTTATGTGGCCCTATGGAGTGTGCATCGTTGGGGAATGCCAAATAATTTGTGTGCTTCACGTGCGATTTTTCAAGATTTCGCATGGTGTACTTTCTCAAAAAGAAGTTGGAGACAACAGAGAAGATTTAGGAGGTGCTGAAAATCGTGCAGAACAATTGTGGACATCAACTGAAATCGTTCCTGTGTGACGGTGGTCGAGAGTTCGATAACAGAGAGGTGAGAGACTTGATGAAAGCAAACGGTGTGCAATTTATCATTACCAATCCGTACACGCCCGAACAAAATGGTTGTGCGGAGCGGAGCAACAGAACTATTGTTGAGTTAGCTCATACGATGATGTTGGCTAAGAATTTGCGGAAGTTATTTTGGGCAGAAGCGGTAAATACTGCCGTGCATGTGCTGAATCGGACTGGTTCGAGTCGTGTGGAATATAAGAAGCCGGATGAGGTGTTTACAGGCAAGACGACGCATATGAATAAATTCCACGTATTTGGGACAAATTGTTATGTACATGTTCCAAAAGAGAAGCGCAAGAAGTGGGACTCGAAAGGCAAACCAGGTATATTCGTTGGATATTTGAATGGTATTGATGGCTTTCGGGTATGGATCAAATCAGAAAAACGGATCGTTTGTAGCAAAGACGTGATATTAGAACCTGAGAAGACTGGAAGGACTATGGCATTTATCCCAGGAAGAATAGAAGATGATTCAAGATCCAACAAAGAAAATCCTGTGAGCTGTGATGAATCGGATGACTTCCAGCCGATGGATAATTCACTGTCAAGTGATGGTGAAGGTAATGGGACTACAAATTCAAGTATTGAAAGGCAACTAAGAGACCAATCGAATATTAAACCTCCTGATCGCTATGCTGAAGTAATGCTGGCTGAAGCAACTTTTTGTGTAGTTTTCGGAATGTAATTTAAATAAACCCAATTTTTCTTATTGTTTGTTTGTGTTGGTGTATAAATAATGTGCAACATACGTTTTTTATTTTTATTTCTTAATAATTTGTTAATCAAGTTCGCTTCATAACCATTATTAACTGATATTTGTTTAATCATTCTAAGTTCTTTGTCAAAATTTGTTTTGTTTAATGGGATTGTTATTAATCTATGTATCATGCTATGAAAGGCTGAAAGTTTTACTGTTTGTGATTGATTTGAACTCATAGGTATTATGGTGTCTGTGAATGTGGGTTTTCTATAAATGTCATACTCTATGATGTTATTATTGTTTATGATAGTTAAATCAAGAAAGTTTAGTTTCTTGTTTTCTTCTTTTTCTAGAGTGAATTGTATATGCTTGTTAATCTTGTTTATATGTGCGAGAAATTGATCTAACTCTCTGTAAGTTCCTGTCCATATGCAAAATATATCGTCTACATATCGAGTCCAAAATTTTATCTTATTTTCAAATGTGTTGGATGAGTTTAATAACTTAACTTCAATTATATTTTATACATTTTAGTTATAAGTGATGTCAATTGGAAAAGTTTGTAATAGTAATACACCTGATGATGACCGAAGGGTCGAAACGCGTCGTGTAAAATATAATAAATAAATATTATAAATCTGTGAAACTAACCAAGTGTTTTTATTTTAAATAATTTGATAATATAAACTTAAAGTAATAGGACGACTGTTGGGTAGAATTAGTTTTCCGAATTATTGACGATTTTGGGAATTCCATTTACATATTTAATCGAAAGGTCGGTTTCACCATTAGAGATGCGGTTAAGCAATTATTCTTTTAAAGATTTATAGTACTTGTTTTGCAGGGAAGTATGATCTCGAGATAAAATTAGATTTTTCCAAGTATCGGAAGATTTAATTTTATTAATGCTTTTAAACACATTATTAACATCGCTCGGTGACGAGAGTTGGATTTTAATGAGACGAGAATTTGATTTTGAGGCATCAAAGCGACCAAGACGTGAATGCTTGACAACATAAGGTGACATTCCTAACAAAGAAAATATATCATTAACAAGTGAAGAGTCATTTAATAAACTTTGCTTCCTAGTTAAAGAATTATTTTCCTTAGCACCAAAGATCATCACATTAGAAGCACGTTTTTGACGTTAACGAAGAGTTAAAAGATTATTTGAATAGTAGTGATGAACGTTCAGTTCGTATTAAAGAAAGTTTGAGCATTCCTGCAAGATCTGAAGCAGTTTGTATAGGTTACAGGCAAAGCAAAGAGGTTTTAAATAGTATTTTGATTGAACCAACAGAAATTAATGTTCATGTAATAATTGCTGCAAGAGTTATTGTAAACGGAGACAAAAGAGAAGTACCAGTTAAAATTATGAATATTAGCGAAGGAAGGTTAGATATACCCGCGAAAACAATAGTAGGCTACGAAGAAAGGGTTAAGTTAGATATTGATAGTAATGTCAAAATAATAGATTCAGTTAGGAAAGTTGAAGAAGTAGATTTTATGAGTTTGTTTAAATTAGATCATCTGAATCTACCTGATAGAAGCAAGATGCAAGATTTGTTGAAAGAATATAAAGATATTTTCATGAGTCCAGGAGTAAAGTTAGGTTGTACTTCAAAAGTAAAGCATAAAATTATTACGGAGAATGTTCACCCGATCGCGAAACGACCATATCGTGTAACTTATCAACAGAAAGAGGTTTTAGAAGAACAGATTAAAAAATTGTTAAAAGATGACATAATAACAGAGAGTGATTCACCATGGTCAGCTCCTGTAATATTAGTAAACCGTGTTTTATCTGACGGTTCAACGAAAGTTAGATTGTGTGTAGATTTTCGGGCATTAAATAATATTACGAAGAAAGATTTTTTACCTTTACTTAATTTGCAAGATACAATATCTCAGATGAATGGTGCCGCATTGTTTACAACGTTAGATTTAGCGTCAGGGTATCATCAGGTAGCTATTGCGGACGAAGATAAGGAAAAGACAGGTTTTAGCACCCCCTGGGGCCATTATCAATGGAACAGAATGCCTTTCGGCTTATGTAATGCGCCCAGTACTTTCCAAAAATTAATGTATTGTGTTTTAAGTGGATTAGTAGGAGAAAAGTGTTATGTGTATTTAGAGGATATTTGTATTTTTTCACGAGATGATATTAATGAGCATATTGGTAAAATTAAAGAAGTTTTTGATAGATTGAAGAAATTTAATTTAAAGTTGAAGCCAAGTAAATGTGAATTTGTTAAGAAAGAGACTGCATATTTAGGGTATATTATTTCGGGAGAAGGTGTAAAACCCGATCCATCTAAAATAGAAGCAATTGAAAAGTTTCGGGTACCGAAAACAGTTCGAAATATTAAATCATTTCTAGGGCTAGTAGGATTTTATCGTAGATTTATAGATTCATTTTCAGAAGTAGCTAAACCGTTAAATCATTTAACGAAGAAAGATACACCATTTGTGTGGAATGAGGCAACTCAAGTTGCGTTTAATAAGTTGAGAACTGCATTAATTACAAGTCCAATATTAATTTATCCAGATTTTAGTGAGACTTGCAGTAGGTGCAGTGTTAAGTCAAAATCGTTTTGGACAAGATCATCCAATTGCGTATGCAAGTAGAACATTGAATAAAGCAGAGAGTAATTACGCAACAGTCGAGCAAGAATGTTTAGCTATAATATGGGCTATAAAGTTTTTCAGTTGTTATTTATATGGTAGAAAGTTTGCATTAGTTACAGATCATAGACCATTAGTTTATTTGAATAAATTTAAAGATAAAAGTAGTAGGTTAGTTAATTGGTCATTGAAATTAGCAGAGTATGAGTTTGAAGTTGTATACAAACCAGGGAAGCAGAATTATGTTGCAGATGCGCTTTCGCGCGTAGAAATTAATTGTGTTAATGAATTTGAACCAGTTTGGGATAGAGAGCATATAAAATCAGAGCAAAATAAAGATATAGAAGTCCAAAAGTTAGTTAATAAAGAGAGTAATAAAGATTTTGAATTTTATAGAGACAATGATGGAGTAGTTTACAAGTTGAGAAGTAATACAGAACGTGAAGATAGATTAGTTGTTCCTAAGAGTATGGTTAATAAAGTTTTGAGAATGTATCATGATGTGCCTCATGCAGGACATCCAGGATTTGAAAAGACTTTTAATTTAATTAAGAAAAAGTTTTATTGGAAAAATATGTCGTCACAGATTAAAGAGTATTGTTTACGTTGTCTTTCATGTAATCAGAGAAAAACATCTCCGCTTTTAAAACCAGCACCTTTACAGCAGTTTAGTGAACTATCGAAGCCATTTGAACGTGTTTCAATGGATATTGTGGGTCCTTTACCCTTAACTAATAGTGGAAGCAGGTACATTTTAACTTTTATAGATGCCTTTACTCGGTATCCAGAGGCTATAGCAATACCAGATGATTCAGCAGCAACGGTAGCTAATGCGTTTGTAGAGCAAATTATTTCGAGGCATGGTGTTCCTCGACAGTTATTTACAGATAGAGGTTCTAATTTTACGTCAAAATTGTTTAAAGGCGTTTGTAGATTATTCGGAATTAAGAAGTTGCAAACAACCGCGTATCACCCGATGGGAAACGGAGGTATAGAGCGTTTTCATAGAACATTTGCAGACACTATGTCGCATTATATTGCAAAAGATCATAAAGATTGGGACTTATGGATCCCTTATGTTTTAACAGCGGTTAGAAATTCAGTTCATAATTCAACCGGTGAAACACCATTTTTATTAATGTATGGTCGCGAGTTCGAATTACCATTTGATGATATCATAGCACCTTTAAGTAGAGAGAATAGTACAGACTATAATTCAGAAATTCAGACTAGATTAAAAAGATGTTTACGAAATTGTTAAAGAACGAATTAATAAAGCTCAGAGTAGAAATCAGATACAGTATGAAAAGAAAACAGCACCGTGCAAGTTAAAAGTTGGAGATTTAGTTTTGTTACACAATGAAGTTGTAAAGCAAGGGTTAAGTAGAAAATTTGTAAAGCCGTGGATAGGTCCATATAGAATAATTAAACAAACGAGTCCAGTTAATTTTGTTATTAAAGATATGACGAGTGATAAAAAATGGTAGTTAATGTGAATAGATTGAAGTTGTATTTAGAGCCAATTAATGAAAGAGTAGAGCGACCGGATACGCCAATTCCAGTGCAAGGAAATAGAATTTTGAGAAATGCATTAGATTTTGCATATGCACCACCTTTTAGTATTCATACTGAGCGTGTTAATAATGAGTCTGTAGTAGAACCGCAAGAATTGAGTAATAGTAATAATATTGTGTTAGATTCAAGTTTAGAAGAAGAAATAGGTAGCAATACAGTTGTTGTAGAAGCAGAAATTCATAACAATCCACAGATAGAAAATATTCAGACACCGAGTCATAGATATTCGTTACGTAGTTGCGGTCCAGCACCGTATGTGCCGTGGAATCCTAGAAATAGATTCTAATAGAAGCGAGTAGTAAAAGATTTTTCAGGGTTCGAAGGTGTTTTAGTATTTTACACATATTAATTAGAACGTTAGTTAGTTCGCAGAAAGTTTTGTAAGGTTAGTAGCCGAAGATAGTCAGCCAGTTCGCCAGAGCAACCAGGAAAGTGTTGTGAAAGAAGATCAGTAGTCCAGCAGGAAGAAAGAAGACCACATTGTAAAGCAGATGGAGTCCAATTGGAAATAGTGAGAAAACTACGGAAGGACAGGAGAAGTTAAAAAACTGAGTAAACAGAGTATTCAATGAATGGGATTTTAAAAGTAAAATATGATTGGATGTCAATGCAAGAGTAAAGAAAGTATTTAATAAAAGTAGTTCAGTTTTAAGTCAGAGCAAGATTAAAATTTCTATGAATATTTGGGGACAAGGATTCTGCCGGAGTTTTATGGTTTAGTCCCATAAAGTAGTAGTAGCCACAGCACAGCGAGCGAGAGCCAGGAGAAAAAGGAAAAGCAGCGAGTAGCGGTTTCGGGACAACCCAACCATCGAAGATCATCACGAGCATCCAGGTCAGCGTGGACGCGTGCCCAGCAGCAGATGGAGGCCAACGACCCCCATGCAGAATAGTGTTTTCTACGGCCCCCGAAAGACTTTAGTTCCCGGTTTTGTTTTATAAATTATAATTCCTTCAGAAGTATAATTTATCCTTAAGGGGTAAGGGAAGTTGTAACACGCATTTTGTGTTCAACTAGAAGAAGATGAGATTTCGTGCCTAAAACCTGAAGAAACCATGTTGTGCGGCATCCGATTATTATAAAAAGATATTTTTTTAGAGATTTGTAACGCTTCAAAAATCGCTTTCCCATTGTATTACAGTTTAGAGAATTTTAGTTAATTGTCGTTTAGAGTTATGTGACAGATGTCAAGTAAAGTCGGGTTCAAGTAAAGAGTAAGTTATTTATGATTATTGCCAACGAAGCGAAGGCGGTTTTTGGCGGGTTAGTGATTGTTAAGATTTCCGAAGATTCAGTTCTTAGAAGTAAAAAGTTCGTTAAAAGGTTTGTCAAGTTCCGCACCCTTCCAACCCCGAGAAATCTAGAATCACTTGACCAATTAGATTTTGTTAAAGAACTGTTTAGCCAATTGTGAAGTAGTTTTAAGATGCTCAAGTTCAGTTTAGTGGGGGTGAAATCACCCATCGAGGGTTCATGTGTGATTTCACTTCGACAGTCTTGTTTTAGACACTGATCGAAACAGTTTACAAGTTTGTGTTCATCTCCTATCGTTTTTAGAGTTGTGAGTAAATAATTGAATATTGGGTAAAGTTTTCTTGAAAGATATTTGTTGTTGCGTTTTAAGAATTGATTATTTTGTTTATCGAGTAGAGTCGAATTGAGTTGTTTGTGTTCAGATTAAGTTGCGAAGTCTAAACTAAAGTCAAATTTGAATCAAGTAAATTTCGGGTTAAGTTGCTAATGCTAAGTTAGATTAACTTGAATAACTTGTTTAATTGTGCGTTTATTTTCGCGTACCAGTGCACGTAAGAACGGCCAGTCAGCGGAGGAATGAACTGTTAGTAGATTGATAATTTGATATTTGTACTTGTACGTACGTTGCGGTGATAGCATATTCTAAAGTTGATAATAGGTTCAAGTAGGTAAACTGTGGTTGATCGTGTCGAGTTGAGCAAAGTAGTTTAATAATTTTGTAACCTATTTATTGGGATTTTTCTATTTTTATTTTTTTTGTTAGTAAATTGTTATTGTTTTGAGAATTTGATTTTCATTTATACTGCCTTACATCCAAGTTTAGTGTTGAGATTATTTAGTGAGCCTTGTCCTACCCAGTAATTAACGACGTAAGTATTTTATCTCATATTTAACTCTTCAGAACGGAGTTATAACTGTTCTGTGGTGGCCGGCGGATTTTCGCTACCCTTGGTCGATTAATTGATTAATTTTCTAATATTTTGATTAATATTTCGGTCAAGTAAAATAAACACTTGTCAGTACTCATTGGCACTCAGTGCAGGGTAGCTGTTACATCTGTTACACTTCAATATAACTCGCATTATCTTATTTTGGATTAACTGCAATTTCATTATATCTGTTTCGTTACCCATATATAAAATAGTAGCACAATAATTGAAATGAGGTAAAATGATTTTGTTATAAACAAGTATTCTAGTCTTGATAGATAAATTGTATCTGTAAGATACCCTATTAAAAAAACTAATTTTTTGGCTATTTTTTTAATAACATAATCAAAGTGCTTCTTAAATTTTAACTCTCTATCTATTACTACTCCCAAATACTTATACATGGTAACTATTTCAATCTTACAGTTATCAATTTGCACAAAATTAGTTTCATTATCATTTAACATTTTCACATATTCACCTTTTTTACACAACATCATATGCTTACACTTATCAATATTTAATTTAAGTTTATTAATACTGAAGTACTCACTCACTTTACTCAGATTATTATTTAATAGATATGTAACTTCTTTCCAGGTATTAGCAGTAGCATATATTAAGGTATCGTCTGCAAAAAGTTTAATATCACAGTTATTAATTATATTGGGAACATCATTTATGTAAAGAATGAAAAGTAACGGCCCAAGTACACTTCCCTGCGGAACTCCCAGATTGTTTGTAAGGCACTCACTTAATTCATCTATCCACTTAACTTGTTGAGTTCTATCTGTCAAATAATCTTTAAACCACTCTAAAACAGTCCCTCTAACACCGTACGCATGAAGCTTTGTTATCAGGATTGATCTGTCTATAGTTTCAAACGCCCTTTTTAAGTCTAAGAATACCACACCTACAAATTGATCACGGTCCAGTTTAGTTTTCCACTCACTAATTACCAACTGTAAAGCAGTTTCGCAGGAATGGTTACTTCGGAACCCTGACTGGCAATCGGTTAGAATGTTATTTTCAATAACATGCAGCATAAGTTGTTCATGTACTACGTTTTCTAATATTTTTTCACATGCCGGAAGCATGTTGATTGGTCGGAATTCATTACCTTTTTTTGTTTTGTTCACTTTCGGAACTGGTATAATAATAGATTTTTGTAGGTTTTTCGGAATAATTCCTTTTTCCAACGACAAATTAATCCAGTTGAGTAGCGGGTAACCTATTATATGGAATAGATCTTACAATAATTTTGCAATAATATCATCAGTGCTAGATTTATTTGACAGGGAAAGTACTTGTTTACTCAATTCTTCAATACTTATTGGTTTGAAGTTTTCAAATGGTGAATTAAGAAATTCTTCCTCAATATTACTCATATATATTCAAGTTTTAGAATAGTTTTATTAATTTCTTGGATGCTCTGTATAAAATAATTATTAAATTCATTAGCAATTTCCACCGTTCCTTTTAAAATCCTTGAATCAAATTCTATTTCTTGTTCTTCTACTACATTTTTACTGCCCAATATGTTTTTTAGTGTTTTCCACATCAGTACTGGATTTGATTTACAGCTATCAATTTTATTTTCAAAATAATCCTTTTTGGCTTGACGTACCGTGTATTTACAATTATTTCTACTTGTTCTGTATTTCTCCCAATCTTCTTGTGTTTTGGTGAGTAAATATTTTTTGTAGTTATTATCTCTTATTTCTCTGCTTTTTTTCAATTCAGTATTAAGCCATGGTTCATAATTATTCACATAAAATATTTTTTCTGTTTTCGAATCCTTTAGCTTCCGAGATCATAAATTGTCTCGCCTCTGCTAGAATATTAGGTTTTATGGCTCGGATCGTTGATCCTAAAGGTTCTTTCAAACCAGCTAGAAATATTTTGAAATCGTGTGTGTTATAAAAATTCTTTTTAACTACGGTAATACATTTATTTCTTTGTGGATGTCAACATAATTATGTAGAGCACTTAAATTTGACATGACTATGGTATAAAATTGTAATGGTTCTTTGTTGTCTTTCTGACGTAATTGATCAAGATCAAACAATAAACGGTTTTCGTCTCGTTCATCGCCCAAATGTACAGTTAATGCTTCTTTTACTGATTTTCAATCTTGTGCAAGTAGAATAGACTTCACGTGCTGAACCAATTAATTTTGCATAAATGCTGTAAATTACAGTTATAGTTTTACGCATTGTATGTTTTGTGGGGTTGCATCCCAATAATTATTGATTAGTGTATTAGCAATATCTAAAAATGCTGATAATTCTAATGGGTTTCCACAAAATTTTGGTACTATATGAAGCAGTTTATAATCAAATTTGGAGATTGTCGCCTTTTCTGAACAACTATTGTTTTGCAGTGCAACTCCCTCGTTTAATTGTAAAGTAGAAAATAAATAACTTAAATCAATATCTAATAATTTAATTTTATATTCCAATTCTTGCTCGTTTTCACTATTTTACTATATATTCTTTCATGTGATAATAGCTGCATCTTTTCGGGTATCTTGACTGTCGATTGTTTTTCTAAAAATCATTAAAAATAAATCGTGTTTGGTATCAAATTAAAAGTCTTGAATAAACATGTTCGGACGCTTTGTGAATAATATGAACCGACTGATTTTTTTTTTCTTAAAGTGAAATGAAATACGATTGGCAATTGTTTTTTCTAAAAATTCATAGAAACCTGACTTGTGAGGTATCAAATGAAATATTTTAAAAGTGGGAAGTTAAATAACGTAGTGACTACCCAATCTTCATTGCAAATAATTGCAATTGGCAATTATTTTCATAGAAATTACTAGAAACCTAACTATTATTAATTGCATTTTTTTATTCCTATTATATTATTATAACTACATAAATTTTGTGAGATTATCAGAGATGGCAGAGCCCTAGCTGAGCCGTAGGCGGAGGTCAACGCTATTTAATAACAGGTTTAACATCTATATGCAAAAATCAAGTAATACTTAAGGAACAAGTCAAACGTATTCAGTTGGTATTATGTGTATAAGAAAGTAGAGTGATGGCCACTCCAGATTTTTTTATCGTACTAATCGAAAGAGCAAAAATATATTTGATTCCTAATTTTTTTTTGTTTATATTTACCATTATTAATGAGAAAATTTTCTTTGAAAATGCAATTTTTAAAAGTGCGGCTATATTCCACCACTTCCCTCTGCCAATTAACGTATGCACTGCGCGGACCAATGCGAGAGTAGCGAACTACAACTTCGCAAGCTGAAATATCAAAGTAATCATAGATATCATAGTTTATGGATTGCGCACGATAATATGTCGTAATTACCGCACTTTTTAAACTCTGGCACCCAATTTTGTTCATTCGTTTTTCGTTCACCATAACAAAAATAGCCAATGCTATTACATTCTTCATATTCGCCGAATATGTAACTGGGACTGTTCTTTATATCGTCCTTCAGTTTTTTTTATAGCCGAATAGGTATTAGCGTTTCGTTCCGTCTAAATTATGCGGCACAGTCGACAGCCACTCGCAATTTTTTAACATTATTTGCTAGCAATTGTCTGAGAGCAGGAGATACAAATTTTCCTGCCGAACTGTACCTTTTTTACATAGTTCTCTCAAGCGCTTGCAGTAATTTCGCAAAAGATGATTGGAGCATTCAATTTTTTCTATGTTACAATCTTGTCCGTATGGATTTTTTTCAAGCAGACTTTTATACACATTACTATCTCCGTCTCCTACGAGGTTCTTAAATTTCAAACCATGGATTTCCATACTACCTTCCACAATTATATGGCTCTCCATGGCAGTTGACGAGCCGGACCAATTTTTGAAACACGTTTGCGATTTTGGTTCAGTATTTAAGGATTCTTCCATGGCAAATTTTGTATAGTCATATTAAAATAAAAATGATATATTTTTAATTTGGATTTTTCTCAAATATTTTGTATTATTAGGTCATTACATGTGAATATCATTGAATTCAGAAAAAAATACTGTATCGAATAAGCAAATAAGAAAAATAGGTTGCTGTTTAAAATAAGAAAGTTGCACCCCGCATTTTGAGAACCACTGGTCTAACAAAATTCTTGTTTCGCTCATTTTAATTGTCTTATAATATAGAAATTGTTTACTAATATAACCGACCTCGTAGCTCTTATAGTTCTCGAAATAGCAATACTGTACCACTTAAAATGAACACCCTGTAAGAGTATTCTGGTACCTCTAATATTTATTTTCCGACATACATGGAATATCAAGTATGGCAGTGAATTCCTCTAATTGTGTGAATCCGCCACCAACAGAGATTATACCAATTACTGCACTTGTATTTATATCACATATATTGGTCGAATTTTCACTGTCAACGCGATATTGACTTTTGTACATATCACAAACTAATATGAATGAGGACTTAAATCCATTCTTTATTTCAGCCTCAACATAAACATTCTTAAATGAACACTGAAATAATTCCACATGAGGAAGCATTGAAAGTTGAACCATGAAATAATAAATATCTATGATTCTTCTTTCAGATATTGCACCACGCTCGGAAACACACTGCTTCTTGTCTTTAACAATTTTTATATCATTATCGATAATACAGTTTTGTTCTTAATTAACATTGGTTGACTTTCCCGAATTTTCAACAGACTCTCGCATTTGTTTTCTTTCTTTCCGCACACGTTTGGCTGCAGCACTTCCGCTTTTACGTTTCTTAGAAATAGGCATACATGCTTTAGATATTTCAGGAAAATAAAACACGGTATCACTATAAAACTCAATATACAACAAGCCAAAATATAACAAAATATCTTTCTTTGTATATATAATTACAGTGTGACAGTAGGGAAAAATTATTCAATTTATATCCAGTTTCAGGAACATCATATGTTTTTGATTGGTGCATAAACATTTTATCGTCGTTCAAATGGTTTAAGAAAGGCAAAAAAGGAAAATTGTAAGTTGCCGGTTAAAAATCCAGTATAAAAATGTAATTAGGGAATACCTGATGCTAATATCTTTCAGGTGTTTAGGTAATCTCTAACAGTGTTCTTATTTAATAAGTATCCAGTAAACAATTATGGGCCTTATTGCACATGGTAATATTATGCACACACTTTATTTAATTTATTATCCTCATACTTTATTTAATAGGATTATTGCCGGTCGGAATATATTCAAACAGTAAAATATTGTCAATATTTGTTACCTATTTTAAGATGAGTAAAAGTAAGCCTGAGATAGTCGACTACTATGCTCAACCCAACAGAGACAGAAAAAGAGATACCGTTACATTTTTCTGGGGATTTTTAATATCATTCAGATTTTGGAGCGCTTGTCTGATTTTAAGTCTTATTGTTAATGATTCCCGAAGTTCAAGAATTTCCTTCTCATTTACAAACGGAATCATATTTTAATATAAATCAAAAATAATATTAATCTGCAAATATATCACTATGTTACTCGTAAAGTTTGGTTCTTCAATTATTTTTGAAACACAATGAAAACACCATGTAAAAATTATGTTCTTTTCTCCATCAATTTTTAATACTATTACAATTTTTATCCAATTTTCTTTTCGTTGAGCATGCATACCACCTTCATCTATGCAACTTTAAAGAGTTCATGAAAATTGGTACATACATAAAGTTGTGAGGAGAAAAATGCAGGAGCTCTATTTTCGCATGTTTTCAAACGCTTGAGGAATCACCTTAATAAAAATATAACTTTATCTTACCTAATTACAATTGTATAATATAAGTTTCATTAAATTATTTCAACTTACATTAAAACATATTGATTGCTGTATAAACTTTCAATTTTTATTCTTTTTTATATGTTTAATTTTTACCGCCCGCCAAATCCTGCAAGGGAGGATAGGAATCATGCTAAAAATTTGAGTGAATTTTCAGTAGATGAGAACGTTTTAGGGTCACTAGAATACGATTATAACATTATCGCGATGATGTCTGTGTGTGTGTTTGTTTGTCTATATGTCTGTGTGTCTGTTTGTATGTCTGTCTGTCTGCCAGTCTGTGTGGTCTCTGGACTTAAGGTTTCCCAAAAACTACAAAATTGAAAATTTTGTATATGTCAATTGTATCCCCTTTGGAAGAGCTGATTAGTTTTTGGTTATAATCCAATAACCGGAAGTGGTAGTTTACTTGAAGTTCTATCCAGTTATTTTAAAATATCTCAGTAAATTATGGTTTAATGAAAATGTTGTTATTAGAATCATGTTTCAAATATTGTTATCTATAATTATTGTTTCAAACATTTGCCTCTTACTGTCACCATTTACGAATTACAACACGTTAAAGAAAAATTATATTTTGATATTTTCGTTTAAATCTGCTAACCTGTGTTTTTTGAAAAAACAAAACAACGGTTGAAATATGTCATTATTTGACATGTGTCATAATTTTTTGAAGGAATGAGCGTTTATTAATAGTGGTGGTTCGTGTTTCTGCATTGTTCGATAAGAAATCTATGGCGGGAGGTATTGTGGTGTGGTGTGAGCTCTCTGACCATATCTTTCTATTTATTATCTTTCTATCTCTCTCTATCATGCTCTGTCATTGGTTAATACACGCCAGTTTGATTTGGTGACGATTTGAACAAACTGAAGTTTAACTTGCTTCTGTATTTAATATAAATTAATTTTTAACTGAAAATCATGTTTAATAATACGTTAGACCTTAGTTCTCCAAATTATGAAAAAAAATGGCATGTTTAATTTTTTCGCAATACCTCATTCCGGTGAGGGGGCAGCGGACGTGGCTACGAGAGATAATCGGCTTCCGTTAGTGGACGTTGTTTACTTATTTTTTTATCTCTTATTTCACAAATAGCCTACTTAGAATGGCATTTCGTAAAAGGTGATTCATTTCGAAATGTAAGTGCGAGATAAGTTTTCCCACGCTATTAACCGACAACTTGACTTACGTCAATTATTGCGGTATCAATATAAAGATAAATATTTTGTTTGCTAAAATTGGTTAACTATTTTTTTATTATTATTAAGCGGTCTCAACTGCCGCCTCGGAACCTCATTTTCGGTGGTGTGATAACGGCACGCAATATTTGCTGGTATGGGTTTTCGCAAAGCGGTTACCCATCCAACTACTGACCGCGGGCAACATTGCTTAACTTGCGTTATCGAATGATCCGGCTTTAACGCTACCTCCCAAGCCGTCGCTTCTATATATTGCTGAGCAAGCAAAAGCGTTTCTGTCGAGTAAAATCGTCTTCATCAGTAAAACAAGTTTGTATTGTGTTACTGGAAAGGGCAGAAAATTTACTTTCCAATGATACCAAAAATAATACCACTGTTTGCAAATAAAACTCAAGAATCAATAAAGCAAAATAATTTGAGTCGATTTTTTTTTGTTCGGCAGTGTATTTACCTTACTATAAAATACAGGTTATAAATATATACTGTAGATAGGGATGGGATACTATAAAATATGACCAGTACATGTAATAATCACACACATTTCTTAAATGTCAAACAAACTTTGGTTTTGTTTATAAAAATAAACGACAATTGAGCGTAAGGATACATGATGAAACAGTCCCCTCTACATATTTTATTGAAATATTTATTGGTGTTACAATTTATAATAACCCAGCAAAATATGAATTTATTTAAAAAAAACTTATCAGTTAGCCAAATTTGAATCCATAACATTAAAAAAAAAATGTTCCAAATTTTAATCAAACTGTAGTGTCAACTTAAATTTCATCTTTATTACGAAACAGTATTACATAATGAAAATTCATTACTTAACACTATTCGTAACAACGTACTTACATTGATTGTAGTTTGTTCTGTAATCCTATACTTACAGTAGTTGTCGTAGAAAAATATGTTAACATTAAATATGAGCTATAAAACATAATAAGTCAGGTTTTTTTTTTTAATTCGTAGGCTTTTTTCTGATTCATTGTATACGTGTTTTTGTTTCTTGAAAATTTATATTGTACAAAAATTAATAGCATGATTAGCCCCAGCATATTTCTCTGGTTTTTTAAGACTTTTTTCTGGTCTATCCAATGTAATATTTTCCATATTTTGTCCCGCTTATTTTATATGGCAATCAATTTTTACCTCCCGCCTAGCTCTAAGTAAGGGAGGTATTGTTTTTAGTCAAAAAATTGTATGTTTGTGTGTGTGTGTGTAGTCTGTGCCGATTTTTTCGCCTCGCATAACTCAAATAAAATAATATAAAAAATACAATTTTTTGTATTTTTGCTTCTTATATATATATATATATATATATATATATATATATATATATATATATATATATATATATATATATATATCAAATTGCTCAACCGGACGTAGCAGTTTACTAGAAGCTCTTAACAGTTTCCGTGAAAAAACACGGTTAAATAAATTTTTCTACAATTTATGTTATTGTGAAAATTGTAGAATATTTAATTTTACATCTGTTTTAATTACATTAATTTCATTAATTTTCATTAGATTTAGAAATAACAAAATATAAAGAAATTAAATTTCATAAATGTTGCATTTCAGATACACCATGGAAACACTGTGACATGTTACACTTGTCAATGTAAATGAGAATCAGTTTTCTTAGTGAAATATATGACAAAAAAAAATTAAAGAAATACACGAAAGAATATTTATCAAATATACCTAAATAGAATATAAACAAATAACAAGGTATTTTTCTGTATCATTAATAGTTATTTGTATCACAAGGTTGGAAACTGCTATTTTGAGAGTGCGAGTTTATTTTGATAGGACGAGCCATAGGCGAGTCCTACAAATACGAGCACTCGCAAAATAGTTTCCAACCGAGGGATACACAAGATTTTTCGCGCCAACATTTATGTAAATTTAATAAATAAATTTAATTTATTACTCATTTTCTTAATGACAGGGAATTTTTTTATGTTGCGAACTTCACAATATTTGGATGTCAATTATGTTTATTTTCCAGTATCATAACCAAAAATATCTACATATTTTTATTTGGATTTTACACTGCAAATTCAATTATAATTACTTACAAATATGTTTAAAGTCCATAAATATTCTGTTTTCTTGTATTGTAAATACTCAATTGTAGATATATTGCCATAATATTTTTATGTCAATGTAATACTTTGACATTTCTAGCGTCAGAAATTAGCTAAAATTAGTGAAGTGATGCCAACATATAACCATAAGAAGTTAGCAATTTTTGTCGAACTAGTACGACAAAAACATGATTTCCGACCGATTTAGAGATATGTAATTTTATCAATGTCGGACGGCCGGCGGCGCGAAAATATTATTTTGTACCGTTTAAGAGATGTATTGGGCAGGAGGTTATGTGTTGGGCAGATCAGATTTTTTATCTACATATGAAATCTTTTTTGAACGACAGTTTCTTGAATATTACGATAACTTTACATACTATCTCTTATTGTTCCGGTTGGATTATAAAATTTTAAGAACTCACCAGCATGTGATAAAAACCAATTAATGCTTGTAATGGTTGTAATGCAAACCAAACGATTCTTCGTTAATGGGATAATAGTTTCTCTTAGTTTTCATAAACAATTATTAGCTGTCAAAGATATTCCTCCATTTCAGATATAGTAAACTATTTTTAGCAGTTTGTTAGACAACAACGAAAATTAATTATTCATAGATGAATGCATTGTCTCTTTCCTGAAGATTCGAATGAATATTTTACAATCTTTAATTAATTTCCCAGCATCTGAGAAATAATTTAACAAGAATTTTAATTTAAATGTAAAATGAACACATTTATCATTTGTGTAAATCTTATTATATTGGTATGTTTATTTACATCGCCCACGGCTCGTGAAATAATCTTCACCCTCAGAATTAAATCATCCACTTCAGTCCCTTGGCATATAAACTACTATTTCATGCACATTCCCAAACAAGAAGTATAATAATTTTCATGTTAATGCACGCTGGGTCACGGCGGGTCACGGTTATTTTTCCAAGTTGGTTTTATAAAGCAAATGTACCTAAATAATCCCGGATACAAATTCCTATTGACTACAAACACATCGCTATAATATGACAAAAGACCATAAAAATTTGAAAATAATAGCAAGATTTATACAAGACTAATAACTGGACAAGAGATGATGACAGAAAATACAGAATATGTGGGAGAGACTTTGAAACAATGAATCACTTAAGAAGAGACTATATAAAAATGATAAAACAACACAACAGATTCTACATGAAGAAAACCCAGACACCGATTGGATGAAAAGAGTTTACCGAAATAGACCAAATATTTGTACATAGTTTTTAATATAAACAAATATAATACCACTATGATAATGTAAACATAGTTAATGTAGAAATTTGAACATCGCAAGGTAACAAATAAAATATTTACTATACTTGCTACTACCGAAACATTTTTTGTTCCGTTCTGTGACGATGAGGTTTGTTATAGAAGAAATATTATCTATAAATTATTTTAGGGCAGTTTTACGAACTATGTGACTGAGTGACTGCCATTTGTGCTTCAGTCTTGTCAGTGTTTTCGTAACTGTTGTGATGAACCGTCCTGATTTCTTAGTTTGTTTTGTTTGACGTCATCACATTTGGCTCAGTGCTTCAACTCTTATAAAAGTTCGATCTTTGTTAAAACTTCAATATGTTGTTGATCTTGTTGACCGATCCTACAATAAAGACAGTTGTTTTGTAAAAGTGTTGGTCACAGGAATGGTTAGTAAATAGAGTAAACAATTGATTTCGACTGGTGTCATATGTAATCGGTGACAGTTTTGGTATGTCAAATCAGTAACATGCTCGAGAGGTCGGTTCGTCCAACAGTTAGTATTCTAATTGGTTGAATTTCATTTGTTATGATTTCAAACTAGTACGCTGTCATATTTTTAATGTTTTCTGTCAAATTTGATTCATGTCAAAATATAACACGCGTTTTCAGTAACCATTCGGTCAGTGTGACGTCATTGTTTGAAACCAACCAAACACGTAACCGGTAAGTAACCAATGCCAGTCGAAATCGCCTTTACTATAATTTACTGTCCAAAGTTAATTTACGAATGTGACTGACATAAGTTTGACAGCTTTTCTAATGACAGATAAACGTCAGGACACTGTATTTCTAATGTAAACAAAAACAGTTTGTGAACAATGAAGTATTGTTGTTGCTCAATAAGCTGATTGGTTTACATGGGAGAGTTCGCTTACATAGTCGAATATGGTGCATGCATGTGGGGCAGAGACTACTATTACTTATATTTGGAATCTAGATATCGCGAGTGTTTGAATTGTATCTTGTTTTGTCTGCTGTCAAATATGTGAGAAGATCAACAAGAATAAAATAGTTATTTTTGTTAAATATATGGTGATAATTTCAACTGATATTTATTTATTTGGATTCTTTTAAATAGAGGTAAGTGCTTTTAGCAATAACTGTAATTATTAATTTGATATTTAATAGTTACAATATACATGGAAATAGTTTACCTCACATGGCGACTCCGCGGCATTTAAATTCAACTACGGAGCATTCTTGTGGGTGTGTGTGAATATATTTATTTATTTCTTAACTTTTTCTAGATGTCCGATTAGCGGAACTTCATGATGCTTGAGGTATCAAGGATTGTGCGGTTTAGTTCAAATTAGTGAATACTACATCTCTCTTCGAAGTGCCCGTTAAAAAATTGTACCTATCGTACTGTTTTGGATTCCATACAACGATTTGCGGTTGAAGACAAGAAAATTCATTGAAAGCAAGTTTTGCAAGTAAAGTGTATGTAATTTAATATGCATATTATTTTGTTCTATTTAATTTAATGAAAAAATATTTTTGACAGCCTTCCTTTCCTTATGTTGCAAGTTTTGAAGCTTCTGGAAGTAATGAAATTATGAAGATGCGTGAACAGTTATTACTTTTGAAGTTTGGCTGGCACTGGTCTATACGTTCACTTGCATTAGCGATAGCACAAGCAATAGAACATATTATAATCTTCAAGTTCACTTGCGTTACGAACAAGAAGACAGTATTTATGTTAGAAGATATTCTAATCTCCAGGTTCACTTGCATTTTGGAAAACTCATGAATAAATTCATAAATAATTTGTTTTTAATTAAAGTAGGTCAGTCCAATGTTAAAGTAACTGACAACTAAATGGCCTAATTTGATTAAAAAGAATTATTGACAAATTTAAATCTCTCGAACCTAAAAATATTTGCAAATATGAAGATCAAAACAGATTTATTTTGTTTGGCAGGTTGTGACGTACTTACGTCGAAACTAATTTATTTAATTTGTAAAATTGTAACAGTTTCTTTAAAGTAATTATAAGAATATTTGCAAATATGAACCCCAAATTTATTTATTTTGTTTGTAAACTTGTGACCAAAGCTTCTTCAAAGTAATTATCTGAACATTTGCAAATATAAACGTCGCGACTGAATTATTTTGTACAAAAATTGTTATTGAATTGTTTCTAATAATATTTGTACTTATATTTATATGATATAATATTTGTTATTGCATGTAACATTTGTTTTCATTCTAAAAATAATTAAAATTTAAAAAAATATTTGGGATCTAGTAGTATGAAATGACTACTAGCGCCTACATAGCGGATCGGGCAGAGGCTAAAAGTCATGGACCAAAAAATTAACATTGAGTGCGTTCTCCAGTACTCCATGGGGGTTGGGCTTCTGGGTATAAATAGCGGCACTCAGCCTTCGGAGAGACAGACCCGCTACAGGTCAACTAACCATTCGGTGTGTCTTGTCCGCTGAAAGCTATTCCCGTGACGTGCCTTTGTCCGTCACAAGTCATCCATCAAAAAGTAAACAACGATACTTCAAGGTAAATTAATTAATAAATAATATTTTGTTCCGAGATTCGTTGGCCGAAGGCACTGGATCCTGAGGGAAATATTAATTGTTGTTTATATAAAAAAAGTTATTTGTAAATAAATTATTGTTACACAATCAGGATTTATTTTCATTCTTCGAGAACCCTACCCAAGTCCACAGAGCTTCCGGAAACCTATTCCCCTTGTTGACAGTTTTACAGGGAGGAATCAGAGCGACGAGGTGCTATCTTTTATTTTATATTATTACTTAGGAATACAAAACTAGCTGTATACATAATGATTTTTTGTTTAGAAAGTAAAATTTTTAATTTCCGTAAGTAATTCTTTTTATTTGCTCACGGCACTTCACTCCTAACATAAAAAATAAATTCAACATTTTGTTCATGTTCACGGTGGGTCATGCCGTTACCCAGCGTAACCCATTAGATTTCACGCCCAGCGTCCATCTCTAATCGTTCCTATTAAATAACGTATTAAATTTGAACGTATGTTTAGAATCCAATGTATTGTTGTATGCCCCTTTATTATTCTAATATTTTTTCATTCTTTTTATGTACGCCTATGTATGCTGGCCCATTTTTATTATATCTATATGTAAGTGTTCGTGTAGTAGTTGAAATAGTATGTAAAGACATCTTTCCTTATTGTATACTTTGAAACCTTTTTTATTCCGTTATGCTTTAATTCCTTTTAGCAATAAACTTATCAAAATTCCTAAATAACCTAATAGGATAATAAATATGTCAATCCTTCCTGTCATAAACAACCCCTGTTATCTACCAGTTCTTTATGCTTCATGACTGTATATTAGTACAGTCACAAGCTAAAAAAAGGGGTCAACCTGGGAATGAAACGGAATAAGCTAAAAATTTGTATAAACCTTTATTTTGGCATTCTAAATGTTGTCTCAAAAGTCTCATGCCTATGGCACACTGGTCGATGAGCGTCGATGAGCATCAATGAGCTCATTGATGAAACAACAGAACGAACTCACCTTTCAAGATTTTTAAATGTCTTCAATGACGAATACATGGAATTTCTCTGTGACAAAAAATGTTAACATGAAATGAGACACAAAGATACGTCTGAAATGAGACCCGTTTGTTTCCTCGATGCTCATCGATGAAAAATAGAGGAGCCTCTATTTTTCGTCGATGACGGGTTCGTTCTGTTGTTTCATCAATGAGCATCGATGCTCATCGACCAGTGTGCCATAGGCATCATAAGGTCACGTGTGAGCGTCCTTAGATATTCAAGGTCAAAGGTCGCGAAAATCAGTATTTTGGAAATATCTCGCTTCCTTTGTCTCGAGTCGTATTTGCATTCATTATAAAAGTTGTAGAGTATAAAATTTTCTACAAATTTTGTTTTAAATAGTTTTTTATACGCTTAACCGTTTTGAAAGTAGAGCGCGAAGAGTGCGGAGCGCTCAGCCATGCATGCCATAGCGCAAGGTCAATCACGAATCCCATTTAATAGTACGGTTTTTTAACTTAATTATTCGTTAATTAACTATTTAATACATTATATTTATAAATATTACTTATAAATAAAATAGTCATTTAATATTACTTACCTGTTTTATATAAATAATAAAGTAGTAATTAAGTAAAATATTTTAAATATATTTTAATTATAATCTCATTAAGGGCCAATATTTCCATCTACGAATAAAGTACCAAATAAATTATTCGCCGAATAAATGAAAAATATCGCATCGAAATTATAGCTTAAATGACACTTATTGTTTTAGCTATCATTTTTTTGATGAATATTTTTTTATTCGACGAATAACTTATTCGGAAGTTTCTTTGTAGATGGAAATATCGGCCCTAAGGATAATTGTATTTTAAGTACGAAAGAAATTAAGTATGTTTGTTTTATGTGTGTAAACTCATAGACCCAGGTATCACTATTAAGACTTATAGATGTGCGTTTCGTTTTTAAATTATCTGTTTTTCCTTTTCTATTTTTCATTATTACTTCTTGTAGAAAATGTAATAAAGTTTTTGGTATTTCTGAGTTCATCATCTAGCATTCAACTCGGAGATGGATAAGATTTGGTTCCAACTATAGATGATCGAATATCTTCCCTAATAATAGCCGCAGCAGTTTCTACTATCCGTAACCGTTCTTCTTCGGGAGTGCTTTTTTATTCTTGTACCATGGTTTTGATAATAAATTAGCCTGTCCATCACGAAAAGATATAATAGTGAACGATCCTACCTTTGTCGTAATTATTATATAAGTTAATTACTTCTGTTGTAGTTTCGAAATTATTGTCTTATCATCTGGTACATACTCCGTAGGGATATCTTTAAGCTCTGCTAATGTAAATTGGGAATCTTCATGATTTTCTATATAGTACAAAATCTCTTTCATTGATTGTGTAGAGAAATATATTTAAAATAATTCACTTAATTACTTTATTATTTATATAAAACAGGTAAGTAATATTAAATGACTATTTGATTTATAAGTAATATTTATAAATAAAATGTATTAAATAGTTAATTAACTAATATTTAACGAACAATTAAGTTCAAAAATCGTACTATGAACTGGGATTCGCGATTGATCTTGCGCTATGGCATGCATGGCTGAGCGCTCCGCACTCTTCGCGCTCTATCTTCAAAACGGTTAAGCGTATAAAAAATTATTTAAAACAAAATTTGTAGAGAATTTTATAATCTACAACTTTTATAATGAATGCAAATACGATTCGATGCAAAAAAACTGATTTTCGCGACCTTTGACCTTGAATATCTAAGGACGCTCACACGTGACCTTATGAGACTTTTGAGACAATATTAAGAATGCCAAAATAAAGGTTTATACAAATTTTCAGCTTATTCCGTTTCATTCCGAGGTAGAAATTAGAATTTTTAAGATAGATTAGTCAGTCAGGACGTTTTGTATAGTTCAGTTTAATACTTGTATCTCACAGCTTATAAATCAATATTTTGTTTTTATGTTTGCTCGATATACAACAGTATGACTCATCTGAATTATGTCATATATGCATTTCCTGGGTGCCTGGTTTGTGGTATCTTGCTAGCTGATATTTACACTTATATATCATTGCGGACAATCAATTATCAATTAGTTGCATATTGACAGTTATCTAACATTGTCCACAGTAGATACAACACAAAAGTAAACTACGAATAAATTAATTTACGTTTGGCACAGACTGGTAAGTAACTGTTTTTATAATTTTCTCTCAAGTCGCAGCTGTTTACTCACCACGGATCATGTTTTTTTACAAATCATAAAAATGTAGATCATTTCAGTCGCATATTATTCAATATTTCTTATAATTTTTCAACTTTTCATTCATAATTTCCTTTCTGAAGTTTCGCGGTTGCAAAATCATGACGTCATTCTGTAATAGAATGTAAAGCATGGCAAGGCGAAAGAGGTGTTGATAACAAATAAAAACTTGCTTTTCAGTGTTGCAATAATTACTTATTATTATTGAAATGAATACTCCGATAAATTAAATTAGATATTCGTTAATTATAACATTTTTAGTCAAAGAGTTTAGGACGTGTTAAAACAAAATGCTTTGTTGTATTATTTCTTGTCGCTTGTCGGTAATGTCGGTAGCCTCATTATCTAATCTGTCATCTCAAGTCATATGTTGCAGTTAACAACGATTTTCAAATTAAACATGTTTAGTATATTTATTATATTAATTTGCCCAGGTAATGTGAATAAACTACATTTGTAAAAACCTCTCAGTAAATAACAATGACTGATAACAGTCAATTTGACAGTAGGTGTAGTTCTTCTTTCTCCGCTAGAGTGTGTTTTGTAGTAGTATAATTAAGGTACTAGAATATATGAGTATTCTCATCCGCCATTTTGGGTCCAAGTGTCATAAATAAAATAAATTATTGGAATCCAGTTACTTTAATTCTTTTCTGTCAAATTAAAGTTTATATTGATTAATAATCGTGATATATCATTCCTTCAATTATTATATTCCTTATTTAACAGGTAAGTGTAAAGAATACTTTCTAATAATATATTACCGTTTGAATTGTCTAGTTAGATTTTACAGAATTTCAAGAAATATGTTTTCAAATTTGACAGATACAAAATTTAAATGTTTTTTTTTAAGTAACTGGATTCCAATAACTTGTTTTATTTATGACATCTGGAACCAAAATGGCGGACGAGAATACCTACATTCTTCTAGAGCTCTAGTATAATATGCTGACGTCACGAACGAAAAATTTGAAATGAGATGCCCATTTCAAAAAATCATATCTTTATAACTACATGCCTTTTAATATTAAAATTAGTATCTACATTCATAACTTTACTCAAATTTACAGAAAAAAAAAAAATAAAACGAAAAAAGGTTTATGACCCCATTTTCACACGATGACAAAATGAATCGTTTTTTTAACAACTAATGAAATATTTTACATTAAATGAGAAATTTAGATGTGATTTTGTCTGCATTAACAAGATGCTAGGATAACAAATTTGTTAGAGAATTGGCCCAAATTTCACAGTTAAAAATGCAACAATTAAACAAAAATTACAAAACAGCATATTCTATGGTAACTAGGGTTTCATCATCAATTTCTGGACTTGGACTTGATTTGCAACACAAGAAATTAAAAGTTTCTTATCTCGCTCAATTCTTGGCAACGTATTTCTTGTCTTGTTTCAAGAATTCTTGATACTTTACAGGAATCCCCTTTTCTATTACATTATCCAATCCGAACGTTCAAGAACGTAGCGTGCTGCCCATACCCCTCCCTTTTACTCAAATGTTTCATTTAAAATAATGAGTGTTAAAAGAAATATATATCAGAATTATTTGGAATAGTGATGAATCCGATCTAACTGAATCTAGCTAAACTTATCATGATCCACCTTCTTCCACTAGCCGAGAATTGGAATCGATTTTATCCCATAATCATATTTTCCGTCTCAATTTAATTACAAAGTAATAAATTTTTTTCAAAATTAGCGTGGAGAGAATTCAAACCGATGTACCCAAATGCAAGAATCAAAAATTTATATATATATATATATATATATATATATATATATATATATATATATATATATATATATATATATATATATATATATATATACCGGGTGGAACATCATACCTGTGTACATAGGCGATTAACATGAAAAAACAGTTTTTCCGCGCGCATTGCTCCCCAAATTAATTTAAGCAAAAATGCTTCAAATACATGTTGTGGAGCATAAAATTCTGCATCTAAATCAATAAACAGAATTACTTTTACATGCTTTGTAAAGACAGAAATTAAATATGAAAACATTGAAAATTACGTTGAAAATATCAAATAGCCATGGAATTGAAACAAAAATAAATAAATAAAAAAAAACTCAAGTTTTGTTGTTTTAAAACATACATACGTCAAGATGGCTGGCGGCACAAATTAGAAACATAATCAGATCGCCCTCTCTATGGTTACGAGTCTTGAGCATAAGTGCTGCACCCGCAGGGGGGTGTAGTGATACTAAAATTAGATAAGGATGACAATAGAAGGATAGAAGATTGTTTTTTTAGCCTCCTTGATACTTTTTATTTTATATTTGTTGTACTTGTACAAAATTATAAGAGTAAATATTAGAAATATATTTATTCAATTAAATTCTGTTTACACATATTTAATTATTTAGACAAAAATGTTATAGATTTCTAATAACATTTAATTGGTCTCTTCTTGTAACACTGCAAAGCCAGGTCCTTAGTTGTCGAATGGTATTGTTCCCTGTCACAATCTTTAGTCGGTTCTTTACAGTTTTTTCGTAGAATGTTCATTCCCGGTCACTCAACTGAGACACTGGTAATCGCATTTTTTTCAAAAACCTACAAGGGTTTAAATTATTAATAATGTTTATATTAAAGAAACCTCTATTACTATACCATGTTCGGATGTCTCACATTTTCTCTTAAAAGGTCTTTCACTGTTAGTTTGTAGATGGTCATGTCCGTTTGTTGATCGTTAGGAATTTATCTGACGTTACCTATGTCTAACCCAAGTATATCCATCCGAAATTGTTGCATTTCCTTACATTTAGGGAAACGAAATAGCCTTTTGTCTTTAATTAAGCATCCCTTTATTCAACATAAATTAAGCATTGTTCTAAAATAGAAAGGAGAGGAAACGGATAAAAAAAGGAATTGGAAGAAATATACATAGTGGATATTTGTTATATGGAAAATGCATGAGTGCAATACAACTTTTAACATTGCTTTATAATATATTTGTGTACATATAATAATTAATGAAAAAATATACAGTGATTTATTTTTAATATATTGAAATTATATTTTAAGTGTGTATGTGATGTATAAAACAGAATATTAAATTTAACACTTACCTGTTGCAATATTTATACACAATAATAAACGACAATAACGAGAACGAATTATCAACATCAATTTTGACACTAAAATTGACAGTGATTTCTTCTTTTTCCAAAGTAACTCGATTCCAATAGCTTATTTTATTATAAAGTGGCGCCTCCACATTTTAAGGAGTGGAGTGACACTAATCATATCATTGTGCTGACATTTGTCATCTAAGTTGCCTCCCCCTGGCTGGCGGTCAAAGTGTCTTAAACAACGCTAATAAGAAACTTTGCAAAAGGTGCCATAAAATAGCACATAGTGGCTTAAGGTGTATAAAATGTGATACCATATCACACACAAGTTGCGTGAATACATTAAAGTTACCTGTGCTTAGTGACAATACAACAAATTGTTGTGAAAACGAAAAGTTAGACAATGACAATGACATTGACGCGTCATTTACAAGTGTAAGTGATAGTGATATAAATGATATAAAGAACAATGGCACAAATGAACTATATTATATGAAAGAACTAATTAAACAAAAGGACGAGATGATATTTTCTCAAAAGAACACAATAAATATACTTCAAGAACAATTGTGTATTATAAATAAATTATTAATTAACGCTAGTCTGAGAACAAATATAATAAACAAAATGCTAAGCCAAACAAATCTACTAAAATAATAGATTTACCGGCTGCGACAGAGTCAATATTAATTAACAAATCGCAAGACGGCAAAACTACGAACGGCAATATCGACATAGACAAGCATCAACAAAATGGCGTGATAAACAAAGTATAAAAACAAAGTGAAGTGAAAGTTATTAATAATTCAGTTAAAAATAGCACGGTAGGAACTACTACTGATATATCAAAATCTCAATCCGAAAGTTATCAACCCAAACTCGTTAAAAATGTGTCCAGACCTCGAAATAATGCACCAATTATTGGAAAGAATGAAAGCATAAACATCGCTAACTCTCTAAAAACTGTTCCCAAATATGTATATCTTCATGTTTATAGATTGCATCCGGAAACTACGGACATAAAAGTGAAAAACTATCTCAATAATCTATTTCCAGAAGTACAGGTAGAGAAAATCGTTGCTAAATACCCCGATCAATATTCATCATTCAAAATAACCATTCATGAGACGAATTTACAACAAGCAATGAATCCAGATATCTGGCCACATGGAGCCTGTATTAACCGTTTTTTTCATCGAATCATCAAGAAACCGCCCACAACATAATTCAGGATCATCCACACACCAAACGTATCAGTCTGACACATTTGAACATTCATGCCCGGTTTTATAAACAAAAATTTAATCTCGAATTTCAAAATCTGCGATTATATTTAACTCGAGATTATATATAATCGCGTTTTATAAAGACACTAGAATATCGAATTACAAAACTCAGGATTATTTAATAAGTAATTGTGAATTTACCAAAACCAAATACCATTTGTTTGCTGTCAGTGAAGTTTGAAGCTGTCAGTTACACAAAATGGACGCAAGCGCAAAACGTGAAAAGTGTAAAAACTATACGGAAGAGGAGAAAGTAGAATTATTGAAAAGTAAGTAATGTATTATTATCCAACACCTGTCAATAAATGCTCTATAACTATGGCGATTTTAAACAAGCAAAGTAACAGATTATCCACTAGTGGGTATAATTTTGAGGAAAGCCACTAGTGAGTATTTTTTTATTTATAACAATAATAATAACACATAACACCTTGGTAACTACTTCGATTGACATTTTAATTTAAAAATTTAAAGCATATGTCACTGTCAAATAATATTTCTTTAATAAATTTTTCATTTATTAAGAAGTGTTGGATAAAACGTTATACTTCACACGTGGGCAAAGTGGAATTACCCACTCGATAAAATTCTCACTCAGCCTTTGGCTTCGGGAGTTAAAATTTCTCTCGTGGGTAATTCCTTACTTTGCCCACTTGTAAAGTAAATAACTATTAATAGAATATAATAAATTTTTGGTAGATTAATGTTTACACTAAATTTTTAATAGAATAAAATAAAAGTTTGGTTATGTTTTAGGTATTCTCACATAATTGAAAATAAGCAAACTGAGGAATTTTCTGCAGGATGTAATACTTCTAATAACTCTGTTAGAAAGTCTATAACGTTGTTTGAATTCTACGTCATCAAATTCCGTAAAGGGATTTTTACGAGAAAGAAATCTTCGTGGTCGGCGCTTAAACAAAATCTCAACTGGTTTTTCAAAATCTGATAGTGATTTTAAACTACTCAAACTACTTGAAGACATATTTTTACTGAAAATTAATATTAATGTAATATAAGTGCTTTATTTAGTTTAATACTGTTGTAGATATTTAGGTTAGGTTTGGTTACATTAAGTACAGTGTTAATGTATAGTGATGTTCACATTCCAAATAAGAACTTGTGAGTAATGTACGAATAACAAACAAATATGAAAACTTATTTTAAAGTTTATACATACTCGTATGTTGGGTCAAGGATGTATTGTATATAAATTTTCAAGTGTACGATTTACAATATAATTGTGTAATATTGTTAAACTGTCAAAAATAAACTTTATTAACTTACTCTTGTACTTTAAAACAAGGCTTTATTTGAAATCAACGGAAGAAAATGCACTTCTCACTCCTTAAAATATTGATGTGTTAATATAATTCGCCAATAATATCGAATTACAGAATTCTGAATTATATTGCCATATAATCTACTATTTTGTTTTATAAAACGCAAAAATCATATAATCTTGGATTAAATGAGAAATAATTCGCCATTACGAAATCCAGGATTATATACTAGATATTCATTTTTATACAACGCGTTTGTATATAAAATCTTGGATTTTAATTATAATCTAGGATTCAATATTTAATTCGCTTTTATAAAACCGGACATCAGTGTCTCAGAAATAAAACAGAAGAATTTGAAATTTTCTTAGAACAATATCCCTGTGACGTGTTATGTGTCTCAGAACATTGGATGCGTAAAGAGGAAGAAATTTTATTAAACATTAATAATTTTAAATATATCTCAGGTTTTTTCAGGCAATCGCACATTCATGGCGGGGTTGCCATATTTATTAAAAATAACCTGGATAGTGAACGTATTGATTATATAAAGAAATTTAATAATGAACTCACATTTGAATGTTGCGGCATAAAAATTAAATCAAAAAATAACATAATTTATATTATATTATGTATATACCGCTCACCAAATGGCAACTTTAGAGAATTTTTTAAAATTATGAATGATTGTTTATCTCTTATTGTTAGCTATAACAATCCTGTAAATCTTTTTGTTGCTGGTGATTTTAATATCAATATTTTAAGTAGTAGTTATATTGATACAAAATTATTCATTGATTTAATGGCATCTTACAATTTGCATCCCACCATTAATGAAGCAACAAGAATATTTAAAGGCTCGAGAAATTGTATTGATAATATTTTTACCAATTTAAACTCTCATAAAGCTGATGTTATTAACTATAAATTGTCTGATCATCTGCCTCAAAATATTGTATTTACAATCGATAATTCTGTATGTGGAGAAACAAATTCTAAACGTTTTTCTCGTATTTTTAGTACTAATAATATCAATGCGTTCAAGATCTATTTATCAAAAGAAAATTGGAATGACGTCTATACATCTGTAGATGCTAATAGTAAGTACGATAATTTTATGAATTCTTTTCTGTATTATTTTGAATTATCTTTTCCTAAAATTTGTTGTACAAACCATAACCAGCAACGTAACTGGTTAACAAATAATATTGGTAAATTTTCAAAGGATTTAAAAGATTTATTTACTCTTTATAAAGCTGAATTAATTACCGCAGAGCATTATAAAAATTGTAAAAGCAAATATAGAACATTATTAATTGACAGTAAAAAAGAATACAATATGTACATGATACAAAGATCATTTAATAATAGTAAAAAAATATGGAGTATTATTAATAGTAATCTGAACCAAGGCAAATCTAGTAATGAGTCAAACAATATCTGTCACATATCTCATGGTAATGCTGTGGCCACATCCCCAAAAACCGTTGCAGACTTACTAAGTGAATATTTTGTAAATACTCCTGCCGCGCTGAGTAATACTGTTAACAGTAATAAGAAACCTTTGCCTAATTGCACTAAAAACATCAATGTTAATAACAACACAATTTTTTTAGAACCAGCAACGGAAACAGAAGTAACTTCGGTGATAATGTCTTTAAACAGTTCATCTTCTACAGGACTAGATGAAGTTCCAAGCAAGCTTTTGAAAGAATGTTGTGATTTAATCATTATGCCATTAACAAACGGCATTAATAGTTCAATGTAAGATGGGATTTTCCCTGATAGATTGAAGAATATTAAAGTAGTCGCGTTACATAAGAAATGCATTAAAGATCAAGTAATTAATTACAGACCTATAAGTTTAGTATCAATTTTTCACAAAATATTTCAAAAAGTTGTACTTAATAGAATTTTATCTTTTCTTACGAAGAATGATACATTGATTGCCGAACAATTTGGTTTTCGTAAAAATTGCAGCACTATTACAGCTTTGTTTCAACTTTTGGATAATATCTATAAAAGTTCAGACACAGGGAATATTCTAACGGGCATATTTTTAGATTTATCTAAAGCTTTTGATTGTGTCGACCACAACAAATTAATAGAAATCATGTGCAATTATGGATTACGAGGCACTTTTTCAAATTGGCTCCAATCTTATTTGTGTAATAGAAAACAATTAGTATTTTTTAATAATGCTAAATCTGATTGTCAACCAATCCCTGTGGAGTGCCTCAAGGGAGTATACTTGGCCTTATATTATTTATACTTTATATAAATAATATAAAGCAAATCATTCAAAAACATTCCTTCGTAGCTTATGCAGATGATATTTCTATTCTGATACCATTTACTAACATAACGGAGCATACAGCTCACTTATCTAATCTAATAACTGAGTTGTCCCAGTGGTTCTCATCTCTGCAACTCACTCTCAATGTAAATAAGTCTGTTATAATAAATTTTAGCACTTGCAAACGATAGGAAAGTATGTTGATAAAATGCAACTCTGAATCTTTACCTCAAGTTAACAATAATAAAATTCTGGGTCTACAGATACATGAGAATTTGTGTTGGGAAATTGACATTGATGATAAATGTTCAAAATTAACATCATTATGTTACGCAATCAAGCGCCTAGCACAAATCAGTAGTACACAGACAGCAAGAATGTTTTATTTCGCGTAATTTAATTCCATCTTAAATTATGGCATTATTTTTTGGGGATCTGCGCCCGCAGCAATAAGAATATTTAAGCTTCAAAAAGCCGCTATTAGAAACATGTTTAAACTAAAGTATCGTGAATCATGTAGGGACACCTTTAAAAATGAAAAAAATTTAACCCTGCCTTGTTTATATATTTTCTCAGTAATTGTATTTGTTAAAAGTAATTGCGGTAATAGATTATTAGCTCATGAAAATGTGCACAATTACAATACTAGGAACAAATCTAAATTTATAGCTCCTAAACATAAACTGACTCTAACTAATAATAATCCAATGTCGATGGGTATTAGATTAATAAATAAATTGCCAAATTTAATTAAAAACATTGAATCCAGAAATGAATTTAAAACAAAACTTAAAGTATTTTTAATGAACAAATCTTATTATAGTGTAAATGAATACTTTTGTGATAATCTTTAATTTGTATCCATGTTATTTACTTAATGTAACTTTTATTTTTGATGTGCTATATATCTGTATTGGATATCTCTAGTAAATAAATTATTATTATTATTATTATTAATGTGAATAACAGAGATCTTTACAAAAGAAAACATGAATGCACCATAATACTCAGTGGCTTAACTAGGGAGTGCGGCGGGGGTGGCCCGCACCGGGTGCCACCCGTTTAGGTATGATACCCGACCATGGAAAAAATTTACCCATATCATCACAATATTTTTCAACGATAAATACACGATAAACTTTTAAATAAATATATTATTAACATTATTTTATTATACACACTGTCTGTTTTCATTTTTCGTAGATCTATGGCTTGGTCGGTCGAGGATTCTGATAAAATTTTGTTTTAATTTGCGTACCTAGCTCTAACTATCTCTCTGTTTGGCATTCCCTTGAAATAGCCTTTGCTTATTGCCTGTGCCATTTCTCATTTCTTTCGTGAATTGTGAATCATTATTTTAATAATATTTTATAAAAGACACGGTTATCAAGCGAATAAAACTAAAAAAAGCAAAGTAATTAAACAGTCCAATATTTTTTGGAAATAAATGATAGTGAACAAACGCAAAGCCTAAAGACATTAATTGCATTATCCGATCGGTATCTGACTGAAAAAGATCAAATACGTAACTTTGAAAGATTCGAATAAACTTGTTTATTCGTTTAGATTAGTAAGTTTTTTTCACGACCGGGGGAGAAATTCCATTTCTATGAAACGAAAATCGTGACAGAAACAGCCAATTTCATATGAACGGAAGATTTGTGCACTTTCTCTCCCATCGGGAAGGAAAGTACTCAAATAATGGCTTTTGTTGTGAAAAATATCAAAATAAAACAAATTAAAGGTAACTATCATAAATTATATATCAATTCAAATAATTTTTTAATATTTTTTAAATCCATAGTAGAGAAGAGAGCAAGAGAGAAATGTGCTTTTCCCTCGTCGTATTGTAACTCACCCCTATGGCTTGTGCTTGAATTTTACTCCTCGAAAAAAAATCATACATTTCTCTTTTATATTGTATAATATAATTTTATTTCATTAAAATTTTCGTTTTGAATTTTTCAAAGTTACTTATCAGATTTTGTTTAGTTGTCAATTCTGTTGAAATAGTAAATTGGATTTGATAAGAGGCCACCCTTGTATAACTACTCAATCATAATCAAAATTTTTCCTACAATATTAGAATATAAATCCAAAATCTTTGATTTGGGGATCACTAAAAATAAAGATACAGTATTTCTCAATAACACCTAAGTACTTGTATAACTTGAAAAAATATCGTGTAGAAATCCTTAATTTTCTATTTGAGTCTTAATTTTGAAGAAAATCACTTCTTGTGATTGTGTCCTATAAATAAATTTACTTATTTAGAATTTATGACGTCCATGTTGCCTTCTAAGTAATGGAAAATATTTTTTAGAGTGCGTGTACAAAAAAATAGTTTTCATTTTTCGGGGGACACCACGATATCCACACCAGGTGCCACTCATGCTAGCTATGCCACTGATAATATTTCATGTTACAATTTTGGTTGTGCAGGAACAGGTTCGCGCGCTAAGTTTGTGACCTTGATGCAAGTACTCTATTGACGATTGTTCAGAATTATTTTTTGACATTTACTTTTGAGCCTTCTCTCTATGAGCCAGGACTGTTAATTTGATAACAAACTGGATAGGGTTTAATCAGTGTTTATTTCATATCACATTTTACACTGTATTATTAAATATATAATTAGTTTTTCTCAAAACCAGAAGCTGATACGTGAAGCTTGCACATAACATTTTATAGTTTCAATGTTTCAATATTATTACTAACATCTTTTATTTGAAATTTTTTCTCAGCTGATCTCACATATATTTCCTCATACTACGAATAAGAAAGTAAAATTTAGTTTTCAGCGATCGTTATTTATTTTTATAATAGTAACTAGAATTCTTTCGAATTTGATATCAAATTAAAGTTTCCAAAGGGGGAATGTTATATGATGTACGTCGGGTGTAGAATTTAAATGTGGCATATAGTGATTTCAGTGCTATTTTTAGAAATTGTTGTAAATTTTTACCTATTTATTATCAGTGTTGTGACTGATCTAGATCAACTCGTAAGATCTTTGATCTGATATAGATCGTTTTATGTTTTCTGATCTTGATCTAGATTAAAAAGAATAAGATCTATGATCTTCAAAAAGATCAGATATTTTTCTGCATACTGCAAGTTATCAGCCAGTGTTGCCAGCGTATATTTATCAAATTCCGCCAGAAATAGGTTGAAATTCCGCTACCTGCCGCTACCAATCTTTTTTTGTCTATACAGTGAAAGCTCTCATAACTTTTTTGTCCTCTTATGGGAGATGTCCGCTTAAAAGAAAGCTCTATTTAAAGATATGAAGAAAAAAAAAAGGCAAATTTACTAGGAACTTTTATTTATTGAAAATATGTAGTTGAAGAATATGTATATGTACATACATACACACTTCAAAAACTATATAAAAAAAATAAATAATAATAATATATACGTACATAAAACTTAAGATTAAATACAAAGTAAAACAACATATTTGAACATATCGAAAAAATATTATTTTTTAAAAATCTGATATTTTAACTGCTTCAACTTTCTACATTTTTCTTGTACTAAATAATATTAATAATACGACTCAGTATTTTTTAAATGTTTAAACGTAATAAATCTTCTTTTGAAAACTTTTTTAGGTTTTTATCAACCTTCAAGGCATCGACATAGGAATTTATGGTACTAGTATCTTCTTCTTTGTTTTCTACATCTACATGATTTTCGTTTTTCTTTCCATTTTGTTCTCTATTTTCGTCTATTTTTCTTCAGTAAACAAACTTTTATATCTAAATTAAAGAAGTCATAATCTTTGTCTCATAATTTGTTCAGCTTGAGTTTTGCTTAATTTGAATCTAAAATTATTGAAATAAAATGTATAGCTTGTTTAAATAAAAATGCTACAATAGTCATACATTTCATCCAATTTGCGAACACTTAAATGTTCTCGCTCTGCAAGGTTACTCAGTTAATCATCTCCATTTTCTGCCTTGATATAAAAAATGTTTGCTGGATGTTATTGTCACACAAGTTTCAAACTATGAATCTCGGACACATATAAAACAATGTTTTCTGTAAATAAGGTAACCTCCATGTGTTAATGTTACCTTGAGAGGAAATATTGAGGCTCTTTATGTCCGGTTTCGGATTTTCGCGTCCGCTCATGAGAGCGTTTTGGGCCTGTCGGGAAAAACTGTGTTGTCCGTGTCCGCCCGGTAGAGACTGCGCTTATGAGAGTGTGTTTTATATAGGAATTGATACCCAAAAACACGGTTACAAAAAAACTGTCCTGTTATGAGAGATGTCCGCTAGTGGGAGCTGCCGCAAAGGCAACTTTCACTGTATATAAAATTCCGTTGTGCGTGTGTTCGTAATTCTTCTCCTCCTAAACGCCTAGACCGATTTTAATGAAAACATTTTGTTTGTACTTTATGGGGTCACTTGAATGGTTCTTAGCTACAGTTCGATCAGATAGATGGCTCTGTTGTCGAGATCCAGATTTTGTTTTAATTTTCTTGACTTATTGACAAGTATCACTAAGCGATATTCTATCTGGCGGCGAAAAATGTAACTACCAGAGACGAGATAAAATACTTGATGTCATATGTAAACTATTGTAATCAAGTTGTTTTTATTTTAAAACTACGATTATGTTTTACTGTAAACATGAGTAATATATATAGTTCAGCGCCTGAGTGTAAGTCTTTATTAAAAAACATACAAATTTTAGTTTCCACAGTTTCCTACACAGTGGACAAAAAACATTGCAATAGTTATTAAATTCGAATACATGAGAAAACGGATAAGCTATAAGCCTGGATTATGAAATTAAAAATCAGAAAACCAGTGTCCAAATAAGAATTTTTCATTACATTTCGAAGACACTGATTATTTTAATAGAGGTTATTATATTTTATATTGTCAAGCTAAAAATTTGAGCTTGTAGTATTTAATACATATTATTTCGCAAGGCAATGCAGAAAAACGGATGTGTATATTCGTGTATTTGTTTGTCTTAATTCAATTTTTCGTATATTATATGTTCGGTTTTCAATACCTCTTCTCATTTAATTTACATAAGATTCTGAAGATGCTTTCAAATAGGTAAAATCTTGGGTAAAATAATTATGCAATTTTAATTGTACTGTCTTCTGATTGCTCGTCATCTCAAATGAAATTGACTTATATGAACATACAAATTTAATTAAAATACAGGTAATCATTGTAACCTTAGATCATGTAGCAAAGATGTTTGTAACATAATATTGCTTTAATCTTGTAGTAAAGTATAAACACTGTTGTGTATAATACCTAAAAACACAGTAATATAGAGAAATTTCTTTGATATTGAATTAATTAACATCATACAACCTATCTGTTCATATCTGTATACAAAAATTTATCTCGTCTCCGATAGTTCCAAAACAACCGCCGCGGCGCTGCGATCTTAGTGATACTTTTCAATATTCATGACTTATGCATTTGACTTATCCGGGTGACCCAATAAGTACAAAAAAAAAAAAATTCATCAAAATTGGTCAAGCAGTTTAAGAAGAGAAGAATTACGAACACCGGAATATTATAGATCGGAGAATTATATTTTGCTAGCGAGGTCAGTAGCAAGACAACGTCTGCTTGCCGGGTCCGCTCGTTAAATTATAAGATTTTAGCGAAGTTCCGCTACAGTGTGGCAACACTGGTTATTACTTGTTCGTTACCTATCTTTTTTTATATACGTTATTTGATATTTATTTTCTAAAAAATCAATTAAAAATTTTGTGAAGCAAAAATATTATGATCTAAAAAATAGATCCAATCATAAAAATTGATCTATAATCTGATCTAGAACAAATTATTTTAATCTTGATCTAGATCAATTTTAAAATGATCTGTCACAACACTTTATTATACAGCAAAAGTGTAAATACGACAGGAAAGAATTTTAAAATACATGCAATAAGGTCCATTTAGTTACCTACCTAATAATATTTCTTGATATATCATTCAAATTCAAATTAATATTTATTAAAACTAGTGTAATATGGCCATAGAAAATTTTTAAAAAATGAAAAATATTTGATATTTCAGAAAACAAATTTAGTACAGTGTTGTATTATTGGTTGTGCCTAATTTGCTGACCAGCAAAAAGAGATGCTGACTGGCAATTAAAAATTACAGTATGAATTTAGAACTTAATACTTAAATTTGTCAGGACCTAGTACACAACACAACATATTATGTCAGGTCATATTGAATTGGGATATGGATTTTCGAGCTGGTCGGTCTACCCCGACTACCCAGTCAGCAAGCTTTTATATAAAATCACTAGAGTAAAGTACCTCTCTGTAAGAGTCCACATTACTCATAATATGTTGCGGTGTCCACTAGGTCGTGACACTACAGTATTGTTTTAAAATTTATTATTTAAAGTGGGAAATTAAATGTAGCTTATATTTAATCCAATCTATTCTATTTTTATCGGAGTCCTGCAATCTAATCTATTTGTTTCAGAATATTTTACAAAGAATTAATTGATAAACAAATAGTTATTTACATTATACGTGCGGTAAGTTTTGTTTTACAGCGCGAGGTTTTATATTGAAGCACGACGCGAAGCGGAGTGCTTTATTAAAATCGAGCGATGTAGAATAAACTTAAAGCACACACAATGTATTAAATGTGTGGTTTTGTGGCCATGAAGTAGAAAAATGTCAGACAGTGACGAATCCATAACATCAACCCCGCCAGAGTTACGTGAGCAAGCAAAGCTTGTTTCATTAGCATTGCTCCCTGAAAAATCAAAATCACGTTATGAGAGATGCTATCAAATTTTAATGCAGTGGTGTGACAAGAAAAAAGTAAAAAAAATTTCTGAAAATGTTCTCTTGGCATATTTTACAGAACTGGTTTCACAGAATAAAAAATCTTTGTGGGCAATTTATTCGATGCTAAAATCCTGTCTAATAATTTACAAAAACACAGATATCTCAAAATATTCTAAATTAATTGCTTACTTGAAAAGAAAAACTGAACATTTTAAACCTTAAAAAAGTAAAGTCTTAGAAGAAGGCCATATTAATTTATTTATTAATGAAGCTCCTGACAATGAATATTTAATGATGAAAGTAAGTAATTACCTACTGTAATTTATAGATTTTTTGTCCATACATTTGCATTTATGTAGTTAAAAAAAAAATGTTTCAGGTTGTTTTAATCATAGACGTATCAGGTGCTTTACGAAGAGAGGAACTGTATAAATTGGCTGTTAAAGATGTTTAAATTAAAAATGAAATAATTATTATAACGATAATAGAAACTAAAACCAACATAAGTCGCCAGTTTGTCATAACAAACAGTAAATGGGTGGACCTTATACAGAACTATTTAGAAACTAGACTCACAGCTTCTAAAATTAAAGATCGCTATTTCTTGAAATACCCAAAGGGGCGGTGTGTTAATTCACTTGTTGGTATTAATACAATCGGCAGCATTCCTTCAAAAATTGCAAAATATTGCAGTTTAGACAACTGTCAAGAATATACGGGGCATTGCTTCCGCCGTAGTTCAGCCACATTGTTAGTAAATCGAGGTGGTGATATGTTTATTTATTTATTTATTTTATTTATTTACCCAACAGAAATAAAATTCTAATTACAGAGTAAAATTATTGAATATAACATCTCAAATAACATGAAAACAAACAAAAAACGAAAAAGGAAAACAGCTAGTAGAAATTACATATAAAATAAATTGATAATTCAGTGATCTTTCAGGCACATAGCTATATTATTTTTGAATTTTGAAAAAGTATCGCAAAAATCTAATGTGTTATTATAATTATTAAAAGTACGGCACATGGCGTTGATTGGATTGAAGAAGTTAGCAGTGGTGCGTGAGAAATCACAGTGAAATGTCTGTGTGGAGCGAGTATTACATGGCCTAGCATGGAAATTTAATTCACCTAAAAGTGGGGGGCTATATATGACATTGTTGACCAGTTTATACAAAAACAAAAGCTGAAGTTTCACACGTCAGTAGTATATGGGTACGTTGAGGACACTTTTAATCCTGAACGATCCTGAACAGCCTGAACGCCGCACACCCACCCACACACCTAAACGTTCAGGATTAAAAGTTCCCTCAATGTACCCATATACTACTACTATAGAAAGCGTTGGTTTAAGGTAAACGAGGACACTTTTAAATCTGAATGCCGAAAACCTGAACGCGCAAATCCGAATTCGTCGCTAGAAACTGTCCTCGCGGTCTATCTGTTCTGGTTGTTTTGCGGTCTGTCTGTCCTGGTTGCTAATAACCGTACGGCACTGTGTTTATACAATCATTGTCTACATTAACAATTACGCGCTTGTCATATGTAAGTTTAAATGTTTTAGTTTCATCTTTATTTACCAAGTTTTTGGTTTGCTTATTTCTAGTAATATTATTATATTTAATTTCAACATTCTCTATATCTTTGTTAATAATCTGTCTCAGAGTTTCATGGTTAAGTTTTTGAGAATTTTGATAGTTTAATGTAAAGCCTTTAATTTTACAAACACATTTGCATTGTAATTTTTCATCACTGCATACACAATTATTAACTTTATATGAATAACTTTTTGGACCGGTTGAAAGAAATTCCTCAATATATGTTTTAGAACCAAGTTCATCTGTCCACTCACCCAACATGCAACCTGTTTCAACAGTATTTGAACCATTGTCAATATAAAAAATACTATCCGTGTCAAAATATAAAATTTTGTCTCCTAATTTGTCTAACATGTTATATAAACGTAATCTCGCATTAGCTGTTGTGTATGAAGCTATTGCTATATTGGTAGCAGTATTATTTTCAATATAGTAGTCTTTAAATTTATATGTGACATGTACAATATTATCATTAACAAATACACAATCAATATTAGTTAGTCTGTCATCTAAGAGTATCTCGTAAAAACGTGCTGGTTCAGTTACATATTCTGTTTTGGACATATTTAATCTTTGACCAAATTTACCCCAGAGCGAATTTAAACATATTTTAGCTACAGCTCTTTTACCGGGGTTTTCATTAATAGAATCAGGATCCAAGTCTATACTTAATTTGTTTTTTACTTCTAAAATATATTCTTCCTTTGTTTTAAAATCATCTGTCCACTTCGATGATTCTAATTTTATTTTCATAAAGTCCTTAATATAACCTTTAAATAAGTTATTAGATTTTTTTTCATAATGCCATACATCATAAATTTCTTTTATTTGATAGCCTTTTTCTAGCGCTTTGTCAATTTCAATTGTTGTCCACGTGCCTGTTAAACAACGTTCTTCATTACTATGCGTACAGTTATTATTATAACTTAAAACACATTTATAACATAATGGGAATACTAATTTTTCATCTTTATTTATTTTTGCTTTTATAGGAAGTACAGGATGATATAATTGCTTTGGTGGTAATATTTTACACTTGATAAAGCCAAACCAGTTACTATTATATTTACGAGGTTTTTCAATTATAGTAGGATGGCCAACTGGAAAATTATCATAATATTGAACTGTGGGATACAAGCTGCAAACATCATTGTATCTAATTTTTTCACCTGGTTTAACTTTATATTTTAATTTTGTAGCATTTGTTCTACCACCAAAAAATGAGTCTCTAGGATCTAACGATGTAATAATATTTGGTTTTACACATTTCTTATAATCTTTTTCCCACTTACACTCCCACATTTCTATAACAGTATAACCGTGTCTTCGAAGTAATTGAGTTCTCATTACAGTTTTATTATACAAATACCTGAAATGTGTTCTTGTAACATTATTAATGTTATTAGGTGAATAGCATGTTTTACAACCATGCCAAAAACAACCATGGAATTGATAAACGGTATTTTTTATTTCATCATAACCATCTACTTTAGCACCACATATAATTTCTTCACCACCGTTTAAAGCGTGTTTTATGTTTTTATTTTCAAAACTTTCTAACCAACTTATAGATTTTTGACTATAACAGTCTTTCTGCTCTTTATCTATTACACCTATTGTATTTTTTTGTAAATACTTTGATCTATATATCGCCATGCATACACTAGCTATAGTTAGATATTGAAACGGATCAATGTTTGCAATTTCAAGAAATTGTTTTCGCAACTCTATACAACCTTCTCTTAAAATATTGACATCTGATTGACAGTATTCAACAAGTTCTTTTTTATTATCAAATATGTAATTAGGACCATGTGATTCATACCATTTTAAAAATTCTTGTCTTTGCTTTGGCTTCATAGAATTGTAATTATAAAATTTCTTATTTGGTATTTCGCCTATATAGTTTTCGTTTTCAGGAGTGTTAAACAAATGTGGATAATAACCTTTTTTGAGTTCTGTTAAACCAAAAGTTTTTGGAAAATTAAAAAGTGGGCCAGCTACAAAATTCATACTGTCTATTATTTTTAGTTTTATTTGTGTAATTTCAAGTAGCATGAGTTTTGAGCCGTTATATATTGTATATGGTTTTAAAGTATTTTCTATACAATATTTTAATATAAAATGAGAATCATATGCTTTAGCATTATGTGCTATACAAGTATATCCTTTATGTTGTTTATTAATTAACCACTCACAAAATTCATCGTTATTATAAAATATGAATTCAGTACCATTGAAATATTGAGCAACAATTAAATTAGGTACATGCACACCTGTATCTTGCTGAGTTTCATAATCAAAGAAAATATATTTTTCAGTATATGTACAATGTTTCCAAATTATACAACCTAAGCATTTACCTTTTTTACATTTTTTACAGCGTAAAATTATACAAACTATGCATTTACCATTTTTACAGTTTTTACAGTGTAAACATTCACATATACCACCTTTTTGACCATTTTTACATTTTTTACAGTTTAAACATTCACATATACCACCTTTTTGTGTTTTTGGCTGTATATAACATTTATGTTCTTTGGCTAGTACAGGTTTTTGACAATTTTTACAAAACTCCCAACCACAATTATGTTTTCTATCAGTTTTATATATTTTTTCACAAGTTTTACATCTTTTTCTTGTTTGACATACGTTGTTTTTTAAATGATTATTAAAACAGTTTTCATAAGAAAACCATACATTACACTCATTACAGTAAACATTTTCAACATCTTCGTTTTCATGTTTAGATTCAAAACAGTCATGGCAAATTTCAGATTTTTTAATTTTACACTTATGATTATTATTATTTTGATATGCTTTATTACAGTGTCTGCAGTAATAACTAGAGCCGTAGAAACCAGTCATACTATTAATTACATCGAAGTGGTTACCATTTTTATACAGATATACTGTAATATCTTTATTTGCTCCTTCATATATTATAGAATTAAAATTTTCGGCACATATAATCTTAATTTGAATATTTAGTAAGGTTTCCATATTTTTTATATCTTCGAGAGTGAAACCCTCTTCGTTATATGTTTGTAGCAAACTACACAAATTATTTGTTATAATTGTTTGTAATTTTCTACCTTTTCTAATATATGTTATATCATTGTTTGTTACATCTTTATCATACAAATTAAGTTGCTTAAATATGTTGAGATTATTTTCATATGTTAGTGCTACCACAATAGCTCTTGGTGCACATAAATTATCACTGTTGTTTATACGTGTTATAGAGTGTTTAGTTTTTATATTTTCTGTTAAATTTAATATTTTTGTACCTTTTCCACCCCGCGGCATATTAATAACTTGTGCATGAAAAACAGTATTATCTAAATCAAATTCTTCATCATAACCCAAGGCGTTGTGAAAGTAATTTATAATATTTTGAGCATTACTATCTTCATTAATATTTACAGATATAGGGTTACTCAAATTGGGACATTCTAATGTAAGTTTAAATTTATCTCCATTTTTATAATTTGTTTGCTGCTTAACATAGTTTATTATTTTATCTACATCACTTTCAATATTGTTTAGATCTTTTAATTTTATTTTTAAAGTTACTTGATGAGTTTTGTATTTTTTAATATATTTGTTACGTATATCTTCAATTATTAATCTGTCGTTAATACATTCATTTTCATGGTGGTAGTTATTACAAATATTACACTTTTCTTTCTTGATTCGAGATAAAGAAATTCCTGGAATACTAAATAAACTGTCATAAAATGGGTAAATGTCGTGTAGTATATTTCTGGGATCTGGTACAGGTTTTATATGATTTCTAGGTGCTGGTACTGGTTTTTTATTTATATTATATCTAGGTGCAGGTGTAGGTGCATGTGCTTTAATTTTACACACTAGTTCAGCTTTTTTTAACTTTGAATATCCCTTTATATTTTTACTTTTACATATAACACGTAAATCTTTAACAGTTCTTTTACTTAAACAATCATGATTATCAGTTTTAATTTTATGCACTAGTTCAGCTTTTTTTAACTTTGAATATCCCTTTATATTTTTACTTTTACATATAACACGTAAATCTTTAACAGTTCTTTTACTTAAACAATCATGATTATCAGTTTTAATTTTATGCAATAGTTCAGTTTTTCTTAACTTTGAATATCCCTTTATATTTTTACTTTTACATATAACACGTAAATCTTTAACAGTTCTTTTACTTAAGCAATCATGATTATCAGTTGGATTATAATCAGCATTACAGATATCACATTTAACATATTGTATAAAATTTGTTGATGAGTTTGTTTGAGATGGACCAGCTTCATTCATCTCCATTTATTACAAAATAAATTTGTTAATACTTTTTCAATCTTAGGTGTTAATTAGAGAATGCACTTTAGATTTTTGTATTATATTACTCACACCTGTTTCTGCTTTTTTAATATATACTCTGTCTACTTTATCTTTATAATCTGTAGGAACAGATAATCTTTTATATTTTTCATCAATTTCTTTATCCATAATAATTGCTTCATTCATAAGATCAACACATTCTTTATTAGTTAAAGCTTTGTTTTTTACAGTTAGAGATAAAGAAATTCCTGGAATACTAACTTTATCTTCTTTTTGTGTTTCATTATATTTTTTCGCTAATGTGTTGTATGAATCTCGTTCTTTTTGACATGCTTCTTCTAATTTATTAATTATTTCTCTATGTTTCTTATTTTTCATTATTGAATTGTGAAGCAAAATTCCTTTACATTCAGATTCAGCATATTTACTTGTAAGTAAAGTAAATAAAGCTCTAAAATGTTCCTTTTGTTCATTTGGAACATCAAAATCCTTAATTTTATCATATAATTCCGACATCATATTAATATATTTCCTAGCTGTTTTTGTTGTCAAATCATTTTTTGTAAATTCTAAAATATTATCTAAATTAATACTATGTAAGTTTTCAAATGCTCCAACTGTATCATACATTGTTTTTAAAGTTACTTCTCTGTTACTCATTTATTATAAATTAAATTTTTTACTTTGTGACATGATAAGTGATAAATGATATGACGTGTGATATGACAAGTGACATGATAAGTGATAAAAAATATTATATAAATATGGATTTAGAAAATAAAAGACTTCTTAATAAAGCAGAATTTATTAGCTTAATTAAAAAGTATGATTTTATTAATAATTCAATTAGATCATTTAGTAAACTTTATGGAATACACTATAACACAGTATCTAAATATTTAAGAGAAAATAATATAAAGTATAATAAAAAGAAAAGTAATTTAATAAGAGAAAGAGATGTCACAGGTAAGTTTGTAATTTCACAGTCTATTAGAAACAATGACGATGAGGATAAAATTAAGAAAATTTTAACTCCATTCACACAAAATTAAGCGTATCTTTATGTGTGGACTCCTTTTCTTTTAAGTACAATTTACCATAGTGTTTATTACTTTCTTTATGAAGTTTTAAATGTTGTTTTTTTACTGTTTCACCACAAGTACACACTTCTGTGTTTTCATTATAATATTTACGCATATATTTATTTATTTTGTCTTTATTTTTCTTGCGATATTCTTGCATGTAACTATTAACATTATTTTCAGTAGTCATTTATAAGAGAAAAATTTTGTTAATATTTTTCATAAGAAAACATATATTTAGACAAAAATTCATCCCACAACTTATCATTTTCATAGTGAATTTTCTGTGGTTTGTTCAAGAATTTATTTAAAAAATACTTGTGTGGTACATTATTTTTATAACAACTTGTATACAAAGAGTTAAGTAAATATTGATATTTTTGAATGATATTATCTTTAGTCACACTATCAAGAGATGTATAAAAATTGGGTTTTATTTCTATTCGATATTCATGAACTAATTTCTCAACATATTTTATTTTATCAACATGTTTAATAAATAATTTTTTATTACACCGATTAATCACATGAAAACCACAATTTCTGCAATTTGGTACATCATCAGCAGCATTAAAAGAATATTCTAAACACTGTCTACATTTTTCATAAACCTCATCATCAATATCTATAATTCGTGCGTCTGGAACACTAGAAAAATCATTTATTGGTAATAAATTTTTTTAAGACTGGTGTAATGATATTTGAATATTTATTAATTCGTTGTTGAAATCTTTCACGATCTACAGCATATAGATGCCAAATACCTTTACGACTTGCTCTATAAGCATAAGCCCAAGTAAACATATAATATATTTTATTATTATTATTGAACCTTACATTACGCTTTTTAAAATATCTTGAGTATCTTTTAATATTTGTGAACCTATTTCTATTATGTTAATGTGTTCAGCATCATTTGGTTTCTCAACAACTGGGTCTTCAGTTACTGATTCCTCAACTACTGATTCCTCAACAACTGGGTCTTCATTATTTGATTCCTCAACCACTGGTACCTCAGTAACTGACTCCTCAACCACTGGTGCCTCAGTAACTGACTCCTCAACCACTGGTGCCTCAGTAACTGACTCCTCAACTACTGATTCCTCATCAACTGATTCTTCAACTACTGATTCCTCAGAAACGGGTTCCTCAGTAACTGATTCTTCAACTACTGTAAGCGGAAACTCAATTACTGATTCATCAACTACAGGTGTTTCAACTACTGTTTCCTCAACTAACTCCTCATCAGACATGTCTGTGCTACATTCTTCATATGACTCAAATATATTTTTTACAATTGTTTCAATATATTCTTTAAGACATTCCATTAAATTCTTTTCTAATTCGATAGTGCATGTGTTAGATTCGTTAACCGCAACCTGCTTGTTAACCGTTAAATCCTTATTTTCATTTTGTCTATCTAGTAGAATAATATAATTAGTAAGTTGACTTTTAAAATTTCTAAAATACTTGAAATCATCGTTACTAAAGTTACTAGCTTTAGCTTCAATCATATTATCTAAACGCTCTCTTAAGATAAGAGCGTATTCTGTGAGTTGTTCTTTATTCGCCATTTATTAGAGAAAAATTAGTGACGATTTACAATTCTCATTATTTCATACAGCAACTCGTTTTGAGAAAGATGCGTATCAAAATGATTTCCATAATATATCATATCAATAGTTTCTTTAATTTTGTTGTATAAATTAAAACTGTTTGGATTATACTCAAGTCTCAGTATAACTTCTAGTTCTGGATAAACAGATTTTAATACCTTGATACGATTATTGGCTTTACGCTTCTGAATTCGAAGCACATAATAAGGATATTCCCACAAATGATTTTTTTCAATTAGTATAAACTGATGATGTTTGTTTGCATTGCTTGGTTTTGAAACTACATCATTCTTAAGCGCTTCAACCTTTTCTGATAGAGATTCTACTTTACTTTTCAGATTGTTTACTATAGCCTTGTACTTTGACTCCATCTTGTATTCACCATATTTTCTTATTGATGGTAAGACTTCTTCAACAACCCAATCCTGAAACTTTTCAGCAATTGGCATATTTGATTTAAGAATTAAGGAATATACACCTGGTTCTGACACGTAAACAGTGTGTGGTTGAGTATTTAAAGGGGGGAGCAAATCGCTCCTCCCTATACTAGCATAAGTTTTACGATGTTTTTCACGAACATGTTCACGGATTGATTCTCTAGGATTTTTATACTTCAATATTTCAGCAACATCTTTTGCCTTGAACCATACATTGTTATCTTTATCTGTTAGATAATTGATTTTATTACTGTTGAAGATAATGTTGTTGTTTATAATGTCTACAACTGATTCCATTTATTACAAAGTATTTTTGTTAATACATTATACTATTAAAATGATTCATAGTTTTGTTTTATGTGAACAAGATAGTGATGACGTTTTGCTACGCCACGCGGCGCAGCAAACATTATGTGGTAATAACGTTTTGCTCAGACACGTGTCTGAGCAATAATTAACCGTCAGCTAAAGCAGCGTCAGCGAGAGCAGACTTGTCTGCGATAGACTCGGTCTGCGACTAAACAACATCCTTTGCATCAATCCAAGAATTATGACTATTATCAAAACCTAACCATTTTACAAATACTTTATTAGCCTTGCGTTTAATTACCTTTTCAACCAAATATACATCGTGTTTAACTTGAATTAACTCTTCTTCATAGAAACAGCCTTTTAACTCTTGATCTCGATAATCTTTCAAATGATAAGTTACAGGATTAGAATATATTATGTTACACACAGTGAATATCTCATTTGACCAATTAGGCGTATAACCTTTCTCAAAAACTGTTTTATATTTAGATACTCTAACTTGATCTCCAATTTTGTACTTGGGTTTAGATTTAGGTATTTCTTCTTGAAACAGAGGCTTTAACTTTTCTTCATTCTTTTTCTTTGATCCTTCAACGGGTGTCATTTTTATTGTACTGTGTTTAGTATGATTGTAAGTATTTACTAGCTCAGGTAACATGTTAAGCCACTTGTAATTTCCATTAATTGTAAATTGTTTCCACATTTTTTCTTTTAAAGTTCTATTAACACGTTCAACTACACTTGCTTTCTTTTCTGAATATGTTGAATAATGGTTTATATTATATTTTTTTATTAATGTTTGAAAATCTGTATTGTAAAACTCCAACCCTTGATCAGTTTGAAGATTTTTTGGTACTCGTTTCACTAGTCGCAGACTTAAGTCTGCTTCAGCTGACTCTAAAATTGATTTAAATGCGCTAGTTATACTTTTACCAGTTTTATTCTCAACAGGTATTGCCCACAAATATTTAGAAAATACATCAATTACAACTAATAGATATTTATAACCTTTATTAACTCTTGAATACGGAATCATCTCAACCAAATCAGCTTGCCACAAATCATCAATACCATATGTTATTACTTTACGTGTTGGAAAATTACGTCTTAATGGTTTGTGTAATTCGCTTGCAATTTGTTCTCTAATATCTTCTAAATTTTTTTTACAAACTTTGATTTCTTTGAACCACACTTGCTACACTTTGCTTGTAACATTGGTCGACCGTTTTTAGTTACTGTTTTAGTAACGTTAGTTGAATTTGTTTGAGACTTGCATTTAAGACAATACATTAATTCAGCCATTTATTACTCAAGAAAATCAAAACTATAACTTATAATCAATTCAATGTGTAATGGTATAATAGCCGCATTATTTTTCTTTATAAATTTTAAAGTTTCACCTTTATTAAACGGTATCCTACTTGTAACTTTATCAAATGTTTGCTTGCCAATATAAAATTGTTTGAAACCAATAGATGGGTAACAATTAATTGCTTCAACCCAACCATTAAATGGAAAAATATATTCTGTTACTTGTGATGGTTTTGTAAAAGCCAAAATATAAAAACCATCTTTATCACACGCGTTGTAATATAAATCTTTAAACATACAAAACTTTAATTTTTTAAATGTTTCATTAGTTTTCTCTAATTTTCTATTAATTGTGTTGTACTTTAAATTTATAATTTTCTCTGTATTATCAGAAAATGTCTTTATTTGTTCTCTATTTTCATTATTTGTTGTTGATATTAAAGTATCTATTCTATTAATTTCTGAATAATATTTATTATCCACTTGTTGAATTTTATTTTCATATTCAGTAATTACTTCAGACACATATCCCCGCGTACACGCATCTGTGTCTTTTTCAGGATTGCCTGTGTTACATAATTTTTTGTTTTGAATATCATAATTACCATCACTTGTTAATTTAAAACCAATTCCCGGAGGCCCTTTAATAATATTATTAGTGTAATCATTATTATCAGTATTACCTCTTTTGTCTAATACCATTTAGTAGTAAAAAAATTATAATTTGATAATTTATGTTCTATATCTGTAATTTCATTTCGAACATTATCATGTCCAGCTCTTTGTTGTGCTTCTAAATATTCTTTTCGATCAATTAATTCATTTAATTTATTTTTCTGTTTATAATTACGTTTTGATGGATTATATTTTTTAAATTTAGGTTGTAATCCTTTACCTATTTTTGGACTTCTGTCTTTATCAGACTCATGTTTTTTCTTTCTCTTAATATATTCATCCCAAATAGGTTTAATTATTTGTTTATATTTATCACTACTACTGCTTATTGCATGATTGGGATTACCATCTTGAGATATAGCATCACTTTTAATTAACATATCTTTATAATAACCATATTCAGTAATATGGGTGTCAATAAAATCTGACCAATTATTATAACCCTCAGGTACGTTTTTTAGAGTTACCAATACCCATAATTCATTTGTACCTGGATAAGTTGTAATTTTATCTTTTTTTACAACTTTTTTATTTTCAATTACATGTTCAGTATAATGTAAATTTATATTATCACCGTCAAATGTAACACGTTTTCCGCTTGTAACAAGTTTACCATTTTTATACTTGGCACCAAATGTTGCTTTTTTACTATCCCCTATTATCGAAAATAAATTATGTCTTTCGCCCATATTACCACTTAAATATGCCACTTTTAAGGATGAAACAGTTGCTTTATCACCTGTTGATATTCCAGATGTGGAAGGAGTTGAATCATCAGTAATAGTTGACTCTTCAACAACAGCTGGTAATTGTGGTATTAATGTTAATTCACTCTCATTAAATGTACTATTTATTGGTGGTACAAATTTGGTTTTTAATATTTCAGTTTGTTCCAATATAGCATTTTTGGCTGATTTCGAAGCATTAATTATAGCATTTTCTGTAGATTTAGCAGCTTCAATTATAGGTTTATATTGTTTTTGTAATAATTCACTTCTATTATACTCACTTTCACTATATTCTTTCAAAGCACTTCTTGCTTTTTGGTTAGCGATTTTCAAATCTTTTATTAATTTTGCGTCTTTCTTATCATACATTTATTATGCTAAAAAGTTTGTGTGTTGTGTTGTGTTGTGTTGTGTTGTGTGTGTTGTGTTGTGTGTGTTGTGTTGTGTGTGTTGTGTTGTGTTGTGTTGTGTTGTGTTGTGTTGTGTTGTGTTGTGTTGTGTTGTGTTGTGTTGTGTTGTGTTGTGTTGTGTTGTGTGTGTTGTGTTGTGTTGTGTTGTGTTGTGTTGTGTTGTGTTGTGTTGTGTGTGTTGTGTTGTGTTGTGTTGTGTTGTGTTGTGTTGTGTTGTGTTGTGTTGTGTTGTGTTGTGTGTGTTGTGTTGTGTGTGTGTTGTGTTGTGTTGTGTTGTGTTGTGTTGTGTTGTGTTGTGTGTGTTGTGTTGTGTTGTGTTGTGTTGTGTTGTGTGTGTTGTGTTGTGTTGTGTTGTGTTGTGTTGTGTTGTGTTGTGTTGTGTTGTGTTGTGTTGTGTTGTGTGTGTTGTGTTGTGTGTGTGTTGTGTTGTGTTGTGTTGTGTTGTGTTGTGTTGTGTTGTGTTGTGTTGTGTGTGTTGTGTTGTGTTGTGTTGTGTGTGTTGTGTTGTGTGTGTTGTGTTGTGTGTGTTGTGTTGTGTTGTGTTGTGTTGTGTTGTGTTGTGTTGTGTCTGTTGTGTTGTGTTGTGTTTATTAATTTACAACAATTTTTGCTATTTTATTAAAATTACAACTATATTTACCATTATTTAAATCCTTTTCCATATTAATAACTAAAAAATTATACTTATTATTATTATTACATACATAATTATATAAATCAAGAAATTTATTTTTATTCATATCAGACCCAACAAAATTTTCAAAAGCATGCTTTAAATTGGCATTATTATTCTTCTGTGTTAAAATAATTAAATTTGCATTATCTCTAATCATTTGTCTAGGAACACGACTTAACGTTTGGCATAATATAAAACAAGAAAGACCTATATGGCGTCCTTTAGAAAATAGATCTTCAATTAAAGACCATTTACGTGTGTCAATATCGTCTAAAATTAAAGTTGAATTATGATTTAATTCTTCTAATGGTGGAATATCCTCAAGATTTTCATATTTATGAATAACTGTATGATCTTTTACGTATTTATTTCTTTCAATAATGAAATTTTCAAGATATACATATTTATCTTGAAATAATGTTTTTGAACAAATATATAAGCATTTATAATATATAGGGTGTTTTGGATCTGTTAAGATTTGCAATAAAATAGATGTTTTTCCACTATTTGATGGTCCGCATATTAAACATTTTATAATATTAGGATAATAAGTATACATTTGTGGCTGTTCTTCATTTATTTCAAGTTTTTCTAAACCATTTCCAAGTTTCTCGAATTTAATACTCATTTAATTAGTAATCTTTTATAACAATATTCGTTAAACTAGTATATTTCGCTTTTGCATCGCCAACAACAATACAATGTGCTCTAGTATTTGCAGGAAACGCCTTACGATATTTTGTTTCTACTCTTATGTCAGTAACACTATCTTTTATTTCTCCTTTTCTATAAGAGCAATCAATAATCACTATCGTATATGACTTCATAAACTTATTTTTAGTAACAATAGGTATATTTAAATGATTCTGATTTAGAAAATAGGATTCTTGAAAATTTTTAAAAAACGTATACAAAATACTACAATTATTTCGTTCGTCATTCATATTTAAAGCTTGTTGGGGGTATTCTTCATCATTTAATATTACTTTTATATCATTAAGTGCTATAAAATCAAATACTGAGTTATCTTTAACTATATTGTTATCGCGTCCTTCTGAAAATGCTATAAAAATATATTTTGGCCATTTTGATAATGTTGCTACTCGCCATGAATAATCTGTTACACCTTGTGGTATGCTAGAATTATAATAATAAGACCAATAATTATAGTATATTTTGTGATAAGCACCTGACGAAATTAAATTACTTAATTCTACTTGTTTATCTAAAGTAGGTACTACTTGGGGCATGCTCCAATATATTTCTGTAATATCAATTTTTACATTATCTTTTAAAGCCTCGGATACAATTAAACAATTAAAATCATTTGCTGATCTCATTAAGTGTAATTCCTGGCTAACACGTAAAATAGCTTTATCATATGTTTCAAATAATCCAAAAATATTTTTAATAGGAATAGAAATAGAAAAATAACCCTTATCATTTATTAAACTTTCGTTATTCCAGCCCTCGTATAAATTTTGTGTATTAAAGGTTGCTAAACCCTTTATAGTTGTTAAGTATCCAGGGTTATTAATTACTTCAACATCGTTACCTGCCATTACATATTTAATTTGAGACCATAAATGCAATGGACCATTTTTAACAAATTTAATATTAGCATAATTTTCTGGAGTTAATGCTGCTGTTATATGTGTAATTTTACCATTTACAACTAAATTACTATTATGTGTATCGTAAACAATGTCCTGATTACAAATTTTAATTTCTGTTATTGTGTTTGGATCATTAATTCTTTCAGATATAGAGGGTAAATATTTTATATATTGATAACGCTGTATAGGAGGCTTCTGTTGATATTTTTCACTTGAGTATTCAAGTACTTTGCTATTCATTTATATATAAAAAAATACATTATTTAATTTCTCTAATATGTACTGTAATTAAAATTGGTTCATTTCTAAAATCAATTAAGTTATTACTCTGATCTAATAATTTAAATTCTAATTTATCTACATTGTCTACTATTATTGGATAATACGCTAAATTTATAGGTTGTTCTATAATATCAAAACCTGGTCCTACTTTTATAAAAAATTCGAATACAGTACTAGTTTCCCGTGACCCAATATACCAACCACGTGTAATATTACATACTACTTTAATAGTTTTAATTGGAAATATATCTAAAGTATAATCTGATATGTGAATTATATCTGCTTCTAGTAATTTCTTTTCAAAGCCTAATATTTTAGCTGGTGAATTTTCAGCTGTAAAATCAACGGGGTATTTACTTTTAATTATATTTCTGCTAGTATTAGTATTAGAAGATATAGTAAAACCTTCACCTATTTTCTCTTCCAAAAGTGCTTGTAAGTCATCGTATGAATATGTGCCATCATCAATTTGAATTTTTATTTGAGTGCCATCCTTAATATAAGTAAATATATTATTTTTTAATTTTGCTGATATATTTGGAATTGTAAATGCAGCTTTTAAACTTATAACACCCAATTCATATTTTCCATTACTTAAATCTAATGGTGGGAAATATACAGTAGTCAAAGTAGCTTCATTCAAATTGTTATAATTATCTAGTGTCAACGTAATCATTTATTACTTAAAAAACATTCGCTTTTAGCTTAAAAATTTTAAACATAATTTACCACAAATTGCTTGATTATAATTTTGATATCTATCATAATTATAATAAATATTAGCATTTTTGTAAGTATAAAAATATTTTATTAATTTCTTTTCTGGTATTACGTCTCCAAAAGGATCAAAATAATAAATATTTTTATTTCGCTTCTTATAAGCCACCCAGTGTGTACCAGGTCCAGAATTTGAGTCTAAATTCACAATACCAGACTCGTTTTTATGAATTTTATTAGGTAGAGTATCATCCATAAACACGCCTCTGAAATATGGAATTTTTAATTGTTTAGCATAGTCTATTAATTCAAAATTAGAAAGCGGTCGCTCTGGAATGCTTGGAGCGTCAGCTGAAGCAGACGTAGGTCTGCGACCAATTATTTTTTTTTTGCTATTTCACTACCCGGTAAATACATACCCTTACCAGACTTTGTTTTCTTAACAGACTTTGGTTTCTTAACACCAGAGCCTGTTGCTTTTTTATATGCATGACCTGCTGCTGCTGCTACAGCTCCAGTTGCTAACGCTTTTCCTATAAGTGCTACTAAAGGCGGTATGGCAAATGGTAAAAATCCACCATATTTACTCAAAGAACCTCCTACTTTTGCATTTTTAAATTTCGTTGCTGGTAAATATAAAACACCACTTCCTGTTTTACTGCTAGGCAATAAATGTTTCATTAATTCCTGTAAATCAAATTTTACGGAACCTCCCTTCTTCTGTAATTTATTTATTGTATCTATTACTGATTTAGCAGTTGAACCTGTTTTCTTTAACGCATTTATTAATGTTGTTGCTAAAAAATTTATTGTTTCTGGTAAACCACCACCTGTTTTTATTTTATTTACTTGTGTTGCTGACAACTGTATTGTTGTACCTGTTTTATTCTTCTTGGCTGCTTGAATTTTATCTTTCTGACATTGAGTAAGAACGCTACTCATTTTAACTGATTTATTACTAGAAAAACCCATGCCCATTTTACGTTTTGCTTTCATAATATTTGTAACTGACCATGCAGCAGCTTTTTCACCAACAGATGCATCTTTACTTTTAACTCTATCCCATGCTTTATATTCAAGTATTTCATCTGCTTTATTTCTATTTTTTACATCTTTATATTGCGAATATGCGATATCGTGATTCTTACAAGCTTCATCTAAAGGATTAATACCACTATCACCTCTAGCTAATCGTTTCTGTAATTTAGTGCCCGGACCGCAATAATTGTAACCCGGTACATGTGCTTCAAATGGTAAATTATTTATTAAATTATTCACAAATCCTGATCCTTTTTTGCTCATTTATAAATGGAAGAATATTTAGAGAAACGAAAATACGTTTACCGTAGGAGTTATAAATATTATAGTAAAATTAATATTGCATTTCATATTGGTGAGGTTATTTTCCCAGCAAGCAGTTTATCTGCGTTTGTGTTTCTACCTCTTGCCGCTTTATCACTTGGTAGTGCGGTTTTAATGGCTCTTAGTGAAGTATTAAATATTAAAGAAAAAATGATAGAGTTTAAAAAGTGCTACAAGTTTTACACAAACATGTTGTTATTATTTAAATCTGGTAAAATCAGTGAACAAGAAATATACGATAAAGAACGTGAATTTTTAGAAAATATCACTTATTTTGCCGTAGAAAAATATTTAAAAAAGAAAAACTTAAATGGTTATACATCAGCTGGCGCAAAGTAAACTCGCATACACATTTCGCGGTAATCATGTGTGTGCATGATTACACAAGTTCAGTGTCGTCGTTGCAACGAAACAAAGAAATCGGTGCCTAAGCACGCGTTTTAAAACCAGTGCTGACAAGAATTGACACCGTATACGGTGCCTACAGAGGCGTAACTAGGTGAAATTTAAAAAAAATTTCTCAATAGATTCATCAAAGGCTCATGTGGGTCTACTGAATTCTAAATCACATTGACCAACTTAAATATTTTTTTTGTTTTTGCATACTTATCTATTTTATTAGGAAAGTTTTCTTTAAGTAGGGTAGTAAATTTATAGTTACGCCTCTGGTGCAAAATGGAATATTCTATAAGTTTTACCAAGTATAAATAGGCGTTAGCAAAGAAATGTTTTATAGATAGTTCATGGAGCCAATGCAAGTAGACAGTGTAATAAATAACGCAAGTGTTAATACGCGTGTTAAAAATAATAATTTAAATCATGCAAATAAAAATAAAAACTTAAATAATACAATTAAAAATAATAAAGTTAAAGCCAAAATATCAAAGTTTTTCGGTGACATTGCTAAATCAAACAGTAATATGACTGATAAAATGCTAAGACAGGCAAGAGTAAAAAAGTTGAAGAAGAATAAAAAGGAATGTTCAAGAAAAATTAAATTAAGAATACAGGAATTAGCATCAAAACTACAAGTAGTAGAAGAAGAGTATGAAAATTTAGATAATGAAGATAAAAAACTGAGTATCGAAATAAAAGAACACAACCAACTGTATGGTAGTGATGATTCCGATTCAAACAATTGTGAATTGTAATGTAAGTACTTTATTAGTGTTTTATATATTTTTAAACTAATTTTATATTTTATTACAGTCTAACTTCTTCAAAAAAAACATCTTAAAGACAAATCGCTGTGAAACAGTTTTTATTTAACATGTAAGTACCTTTATTTATTCTTCATAAATAACCACTAATTAAACTTTATATTTACAGATCAACAACAAAGAAAAACGTCTTCAATGCAATATTTCAAATGTAGTTTTCAAATGTAGAACAATTTTGTTGTTGTAGTTATAATAAATTCAATTTCTTTTAACTGTTCTCATTTATTATTATTTTTATAAGCAATTTCTCATTTTTAAACAAATTGGATATCATGTATTTGTTTGTTGTTTCTTTCTATTTTACCTTTATAAACTAAACCAGGTGGGTTTTTATTCATTTCTTTAATTTGTGGAATAATTTTATTGAATCTCTGAGGCAATGATACTTTACAGTTTTCCAAATTTGCTATAATTTGTGGGCCGTAATTACCAGTACTAGTTTCAAGACTTATAACTTTATAAGGTTTATTTAATTCTAATTCAGTTAGTTTTACAAATTGATTTGATACACTGTTTAGCAAGTCTGCATAGTTAGTTTTGTTCTCCATTTATAACAATAAAATTATGTTAATATAATTATCTCTACAGAAGAACTGTTCGGTATGAGTCATTCACCGTGCCGCGTTTTCGCAATTAAACAGAACTAATGTGGTCAAATTATGCAATTACGTTTAGTCGCAGACCAACGCTAGTTTTTTTAATGTAAATATGGATTCAAACATTTACAGAGATTTTTTTAACGAATTAATGAAGCAATCTGATGCAAAACATTTAATACCACCACTACAGCTTAATGAAAAACAAATAATAGTTACACTTAAAAGAACAAAATTTGGTAAAAATATACTACTTATTGAGTTGGAAAATTGTACTTTATTTTTACCTCGTTTAAGTGGTGATGATAACGATTTGTTATTAATATTAGAAGATGTTCGAGAATATATTGCATAATTTATTATTTAACCAGGACAGATAGTCCGCGAGGACAGTTTCTAGCAACGAGGACAGTTTCTAGCACAGTAACCGCGAGGACAGTTTCTAGCGACGAATTCGGATTTGCGCGTTCAGGTTTTCGGCATTCAGATTTAAAAGTGTCCTCGTCAAGCCCACACGTGTTAATTTAAACGTTCAGATTTTCGTTCAGATTATAAGTGTGCTAGAGCAGCCCAAATTTTAAAGGTTTAAACCAACGCTTTCTATAGTAGTATATGGGTACGTTGAGGGAACTTTTAATCCTGAACGTTTAGGTGTGCGGGTGGGTGTGCGGCGTTCAGGCCCGTTCAGGATCGTTCAGGATTAAAAGTGTCCTCAACGTACCCATATACTACTCACGTCTATCGGATAAACTATCCATATTAAAATTTGTAAGTAAAGCATTATATTCCATGTTCGGCCAAATGTGAAAAAAGCGATAATATAAAATGTTACAAAATCTTTTCTGTACCTTCTCAAGTTTATTTACAATAGTGCTGTAGTAAGGACTCCACACTAGACAACCATATTCTAGTTTACTTCTAACAAGAGAGTAGTATAAACACATCATAGTTTTGATATTACGAAAGTTACGTGTTGTGCGAAGTACAAAACCTAAAGTTTTATATGCCTCTGAAGTTATTTTATCAATATGCTGATGAAATTGAAATTTGCAGTTAAAATGTATACCAAGATCATTAGTAGAAATAAGTCGGTTTAGAACACTATCGCACATAACGTAGTCGTACTTTATAATATTAATTTTCCTACTGATGCTTATTACAGAACATTTCTTTAAATTAAAAGGTAGATTGTTTTTTAGAGACCATTGACACAGATTATCAATATCTGATTGTAATTCTAGACAGTCAGTGTTAGTTATTATTTTGTGGAAAATTTTGAAATCGTCGGCAAAAAGTAAGCTCTCAGAGTATTTAACGACATCAACAATGTCGTTTATAAACAAAACAAACAGAAGAGGGCCCAAAACAGAGCCCTGTGGCACCCCCGATAAGGGACTGCAAGAATTAGAGCAGTGACCTCTTACACTAACGTACTGAGTTCTGTTATGTAAGTAAGAAAAAAAGAATTTTAATAAAATCGTACTAAATCCAAAAGCTTCTAATTTCTTTATTAGTAAGTCGTGCGAAACAGTATCAAATGCTTTGCTGAAGTCAGTGAATATGACATCGACCTGCAGTTGCTTTTCAAGAGCGTGGTTCGTAAAATTAGTAAATTCAAGTAAATTGGTGACAGTAGAACGTTTAGGTGTGAAACCATGTTGCTGACCACATACAATATTTTGTGTTTGATATTGTACATTTTTAAAAATAATTGATTCAAATATTTTGGCAAGTGAATTTAAACATGATATAGGTCTGTAGTTATTCAATTTAGATCTATCACCGGATTTAAACACAGGACAGATTTTGGCTTCTTTCCATTTTTTAGGGAAAGTACCGGTTTGCAAAGATAAATTAAATAGGTAATAAAGTGGTTCAGCCAAAAGCTCAGAACAGCCCTTAATTATATATATTGGTAAGTTATCAGGACCAGTTGATTTTATGTTTTTTTGTGAATTTATTGCTTGCAAGATGTCAATTTCAGAGATTTCATGAATGTGTATTAAATTAGAATTATAGTTTAAGTCAATAACAAAATTATCAGATTTGTGATGCTTATAAACCGAATTGAAAACATTAGCAAATGCTGTAGCTATATTGGACTCACCCGTAAATTCAATATTATTCTCATCACGTAGTGAAGAGGGGATACCGTTAGAATTCTTTCTATTTTTAACAAAGTCCCAGAAATTATTAGGGTTATTAATAATGTTGTTTTCGGTATTTCGTATGTACGCAATATACAATTTTTTAGACAATGATTTACATAGTGTTCGGTGCTCTTTAAATTTGATATAATAATAATTGGAACCGGTATTTTTATACTGTTTTCTATAGCGATCCTTCACTTTTATTGCTTTAATTATTTCTCCATTATACCAGCAGGGATAATTTCTAACAGTCGAACGAGTATTAGTTTTAGGTATACATTCATCTAAAATTCTGTATATTATGATATAAAAAGCATCTAAAGCAGCATTAATATCACTACAATTAGTTACTGTTAGCCCTAAAGAGGCATGGTGGTTGGAAGAGTGCGACAGTTGCGGAAGGTTATGTGGAAAATTCATTAAAAAGAAAAATTGACGTGGCTCAGATGATAACAGAATCTAACACGGAGACAAATTCTTCAACACAATTGCCAAATATTACTGTCGAGTCAAATCGATTGATTCCAGGACTTTTTTCTGGTGTTGAAAATTGCACTATTAATGTAAATATCTATAATAATTGTAATTTAAATAAATGAAATGTTCACATATTGTATAACTATTTAAGCGTTAGTATAAGTTACCTAAGTTGTTAATTCAAATTAAATAAATCACCCATTCTAATCTATCCAATCAATCAGCTATATCTACTTTTGGCATTTGTACTGCAATTACCGACTGAGTTATCGTTAGAGCAACTGCTAAGAGATGGCGCTGATGGCAAATGCCATATTTTATATTATTAGTTTTATTCATTTATCCATAACTTTACATAATGATATTGGCGGTAACTAACGTTTTTTTTAGTCATTCTTTATTATTACAAAGTTACTTTTTATTTTAATGGCCTCAAAAAGTTAAAAACTATCGGTGCGCGTTCCCGCAAAACGAAAATGATGTGTGATTGTTGTGTTTACAGTTCAGGAGGCCAGAAATATATTTACAATCAAACAATGAATTAAGGTTAGGTCTTGTACACCACTAAATTTTGTTGCTGATTCAATGCACCAAGTATATTTTGATAGAACTTAAGTAGGTTTTATATTGTCATATTCACTGATAATAATAATCATATTTATTTTTAAAATATGTTGTATGTATTATTTTATTCGTTTCAGATCAACATACTGGTATTTATCATGGCGAACTTTGAAGTATCAAACAAAAACGTCTAAATTGGAGTTCAAAATAATGCTGGTAGAGACATTAACATTATCAATGTTTCAAAACATGAGACACCTAAGAAACCACCAAGAGGCATCCGGTTCCAAATGGCGGACCCCGTCGCGTCGTTCGGAAGTCGACATGCTGAACTCGAATCCGTGAAACGTGCGTTTAAAAAGCAGAACAACATGGAGCCTTATAACCTTGTGGCCGTGTGCGGATACGGTGGTATAGGAAAGACTGAATTCGCGAGGAAGTTTGTCAAAAACAACCAAGCGAATTTTAATATTATTTGGATATATTCTGAATTTGAATCTACCCTATGTGACTCTTTTAATAAATTGAAAGAAGATCTCAAGGACCGCGGATACCCTTGTTTTGGTTAACAGGACGTGTACAAGCACTTAAACAATCCTGAGTGCTTGTTCGTGTTTGACAATGCCGAGAATAAAAAGAGTATTTGTAAATATTTACCACAAGAACGTAATAAATCCTTATTTTTAATAACATCGCAATATCGAACATGGAGTCCGCACAAATCAATTGAATTGGATGAACTTGATCCAGCGAATGCAATCAATATCATGAAAGTTGTTCTCGGCACACATGGGATAGAAATCAGTGAGAGCCAACAACTAAAACTTCTCAGTACTTTGGAACCTATTCCTTTGGTTCTGCAAATTGGCGTTGGATTTGTGTGTCGGGAAGTTCTTGATTTGAAAAGCATAGGAAAGGAATATAATATTGATGATATTATAGAGGAATTAAGTACCGAGTGTGAACTTGTGACTCTAGAATTCCCTCCGTTCGATCAAAATTTTTATGATAAAAATGTTTTAGCTGCTCTCTTTCGAACACTGGAGAAATTCTGGAATAAAGAAGATAAGGTGTCAAAAACCGCAAAGAATATGTTAGGAGTAGCGGCATATTTGAGTGCTGATGATATTAAAGAAAATATATTAAAAAAATTGTTAAACATGGAAGATGAAAAATTATTTAATAAATCTTTGACTACTTTAGTACAATTTTCATTATTTCAAAAATCTTACTGTATTACAATGCACCGAACCGTACAAGAATGTGTCCGGCATTTATGTAGAAAATCGAACGAAAATGAATGTTATCTGCAGTCTCTTCATATACTTTTAAATGATAATTATCGGCGGCATCATAAATTGGTAATTCAACATGCGGAAAAAGACATTAAAACATTTAAATCGTTTTATGAAGGAAACAAATGCAGAACGCTGTACGAGATCTTAGTCGAACATATTTCCTGTAATATATTGCAACTGATGCTGGACAATTTCGTCGTGATCAACGACCCGAAATTTTTATGTGCGGCAGCTGCAAGTTATCGAGACGACATTATTGAAAAGCTGCTGGAACATGGCGCTAATTTCAATGTGATGAATAATGAAGGACTGGGTGTTCTCTATTATGCGTGTCATTGGGGTGGATCTTTAGTTGACACTTGGGAGAGAATAGTAGCACTTATCAATGTTGGAGCAAAAATAAATTTACAAAATTCTGAAGGAAATACTGTGCTTCATATTTTGTGTAATATGGGAAAAAAATGTACTAAAAAAGACTTTGATATATTTGTGCGTTGTGCGTTAATGATTAAGGTGGAAGGAGATCCGACAATAAAGAACTCGGCTGGTAAAACACCCGGAGACCTAGCACAAGAATACGGGCTACCACTTACACGGCGACTACTGGAGGAAGTGATTTCTGGATGTAGTTATATTCAACACTTAGCAGCTAGGAGCAAAAATTTTATTTTTCTGTTGTGCTTAGTTCAGTTCCACATCTGCGATATCAACGAACAAGACGAGTCCGGCAACACCGTGCTGCACGTGTTGGCCAGCCTCGATCCTCTACATACAGAAGATGAAGTAAAGGAAATTGAGCTGCCCTATTTCACAGCACGTTTAATGTCACGAAGAACAGATCTCGTTGTTGTGAAGAACAAGTCCGGCGAGACGGCAGCGGACGTGGCTACGAGAGCTAATCGGCTCCAGTTAGCGGACGTATTTAATATGTGTGTTGCAGGTATGTTGAAATGGAAGTAAAGCTGCGTTGTAAGCTACCCAGTTATCAATTTCGAACGTAAAAGATGCGAATTATTCTATTTTAAATAATAGGATGCATGATTGATGGTTAATTGTTTGATCGATTAGATGTGCATGCATAAAATGAAGCGAAAGCGGTGCGAGGATGAGAAAATAATTACTGATCAAATGTATGTATGTATGTTATTTTCTTCAAAATATCTCTTTTTTCTTTTTATATATATTTTCAGGTCACATCATATATGACACAGCTGTTTATCGCCATCAAATAGAACATTTCTCTTTTGTGAGCCAACAGAAAAGAGAGCATACGAATGAGAGAGATGGCAGCGGGGGCACGTTGCTGCACGCGCTGTGCGGCCTGGACCCCCACGGACACGCGGACCTGAAGCTGGAGGTTATTAAACCCATCGCTGACCTCGTTATATGCTATGGGGCTGATGTGCGCATCAGGGATAATGCCGGCGTGGCCGCTGCCGACGTCGCGCGGAACCGCGGCTGGCGGCTGCTCGCTGACTTTCTAGATGGCGATGACGCTACGGTACCCAGCTGTGAGCGGCGTGACAAACTAATATATAACCTAGTGTACCTTGCTGTTAAACATGGACAATTTGACCTTATTAAGTACGCTTGGTGGAAATATTGCATTTTTTAACACATTCCTTTCGAATTCATTAGTGGTCCACTGGGTACATGCTGTAAGGTACACCGTATGCTGTGTGGTTATAAAGACCTAACAGATACCGATATAATCAGTGCACTCAACGTCATAAATATTTATAAACTACTGGCGAAATATGATGAGGATCTATATCAAAAAGTGATTGACACTACAAACGAATGCGGCCGGAACGAATTGGCTAATTGGTTGACAAGTCATAAAACAAATTAGAATTATTAATTTATGTATAAATAATTTATGTTTCATAGTTTAATTTATAATACAACAATAATTTATTATTGATTATTTGTTGCATAAAACTGTACATACTCGTACTCGCTACTAACATTTGGGCTAAATATTGTGGCCTAGTTACATTGAACAATACGACATAGCATAATATAGTAGACTATTATATCGGGAATATTTTTGTCAGTGTGCGTAGGGTATGGAATGTGCCATTACCATTGAAGTGATTGACAGCAATTTATTAAGGCTTTTTTTTACAATTTTAGTAATATCAGAATTTTAATAATTTTTAAATATTTTTAAAAGTCATATTATGGGGAGCTATACCGGCTGATGATAGGTCAATATGAACATGACTTTTTCGAAACAACATATAATTATTATAATAAATGAAACATTTGTAGATAAAAGTCCAAAGTTTTGCAATAAATTTTAAAAAGCAAATTTCATTTGCAAATTTTACAAGAACATAATTTTCAAAGTAGTCAAATCCATGTCACACATTCCCATGAATGATTAGAGTAATGTAAATAATTCGTATATTTATAAATATGATCGTCGATAACATACTAAATTTATTTTCCATTTGAATTTACAGTTTTTGGGAAAAGAAATATAAAAAAACACACTTTTTGGTATTTTTTTATTTGTTTCTCAAAAACTGCAAATTCAAATGAAAAATAAACTTAGGATGTTATAGATGACCATATTTATAAACATACGAATTATTTGCATTACTGTAATCGTTTATAGAAATGAAAAATGCAATATCAAAATTCTGAATTTTTGACCAACTAGACTTCAACTAATATTTTTTTATATATTCATAAATACTAGAATGTTCAATAACTAATTTAAATTTGAATTTGCAAAACAAAATCCACAGGAGTGAAGCAAGCCTAACGAAAATATTAGTTTTTAGCCTGTGAAATGTACTTGAACTGTCATCCATGAAAATTTGACAGATGGAGGTAAAATGATATGTGTCAAGTTATTGGACCTTAAAGAACAAGAAAATAAATGAAGAATTCAGAATTTGCTGTTTGAAATTTCTTGAAATATTTTGTTATATTTATTGTTTTTAGAACTTATTTGATTCCTGCGTATCTGTATATAATTTTATTTTAGCAAACGAATTACTCTTCTACCAGGATGATTTAGCATATAAAAGTTACTTCTTTAATGATAATAAACAATTTAATAACAGAGATATTTTATATTCTTGCATAATTATTAATTCGCAAATATTTTCATATGGAAATATAAACGAATATAATGTTAAAATCCAGAATCAACGTTACAAATGTCAATGTTAGGATGAGAATATTTGTAAGAATAATTCAGCAATGATTGGAATTACAGAATTAGACAAAGAAACCCCCTAGAAATACAATTGTTGCCGTTAGATGTTTAGGTATGTAATACATTTTAGAGGTACTAATAAATTACATGAATGTGTACAAACATATTATGTATGTTTCTGTTACTCCTCAGTGGCATATAGGGCCTTTACAAAATGCCTCCATCTGACCTGTTGTTTGTTTTACTTCCGCCCAAGTCTTGCCAGCAAGTTTAGCCTCCTTCAGGATAGCTCGTCTCCATGTTACTTTCCTCAGCTACCTTGTGGGTGCCAGTCGAGGGCTTCTTTGGCGATGTTGCGGTCGTTTCTGCTCAAAGTGTGTCCGGTCTTATATAGATCAAATTATGGCGATATTTAACATATTTGTAAATAAGTTGAATAACATTTTAATTATTATTGCTAATCACAGCAAAACTAACGTAATTGTAACGAGAGATTTTAACGTGGACTTTAAATTAAAAAAATTAAATAAATATATCATCAGACCTTTTATCCATTATGGGTGTGGCACTCTGCTTGAGCAGATCTCGATAAGTGATATATTTTTTTTATATGAAGTGCGGTTACAAGCCGTCAAATAAAACCCCCCAAAGATGTTAGTGGAGGGGGAACCTCAGGGGTAAATTTAAATTTGTAACTGTCGGCAGTGGGATTCGAACTGGGGATCTCAGGATCAACAGTCCGATGCGTTACCCCGGAACTATTTACCCCAGCGTGGACTTTAAAACAAATAAACATGCACAAGATATTATTAATGTGTTTTTAAGCTACGGGTTACATAAAATTGTTAATAAACCTACTAGAATTACAAGAAATAGTGTTTCCAGGGGGGGGGGTGAGCCCCCCCTGGCCACGACCCTGGCCACATTACACGCATATATATATATATATATATATATATATATATATATATATAATTATTATTATGAATTACATGACGTGGGACACGGTATATATATATATATATATATATATATATATATATATATATATATATATATATATATATATACCGTGTGTCCCACGTAATGTAATTCATAATAATAATTCCTAATTTTCCGTCTACTCTTTTTATTGCTGCTGACGTATAGTGCTTGCAATTTGTTTTAAATATTTTAATCTGTATTTCCATTAGTAGAATTGTTACGAACATTGGTGATGAAAAACAATTCTTGAAAATAAATATAAACAAATCAATTAATAGTTGCATTGACACTGAAAAGTTTCGTAAATTTTGTGAGAAGTGTTTCATTATTAAGTAGATAGCGTTATTGGTCTGATTTGGATAGATTTTGGTTGCGCTGATACTACCTTCGGGGATTATTTTTGAAGCATTTCACAGGAATTATAAAATTGCACGGTTTGACCGGATCTATTATACACAAAATACAGCTGATAATTTAAGCCGCCATCATCAACATCATAGGTATAGGTTTCGTTGTTCTTTTGCCGAATTCGTAATTCTGAGTTTTGAAGTATTGGGTTTTGTGGAGTGGAACATTTATTGGTTGCTAAATTTTGGAGCAATCGATTACGCGATCCCAACAACGGATAGATCGGAGCAGCTAACCCTTTTCTTCCTTCTTCGTCTGACGTGCCCCATCCCTAGACAAGACTAGCTGACGGCGAGAGAACACAGCTTCGCGTGTTCCAGATAAGCGATACTCTACTTGCTGTATTATTTTATTGAAGTTTGAAACAGTTGTTTAGCGGCTGTTATATTTAATATTTTTAGATATATATTTATTTAATATGAACCTTGATTTAAGAGTAGCGTTAGTTTAATGTAAAAGCAGGTCAAGTACCTGTGGTTTAGGCATAGCCGTATTTTTAGGGCTCGAAGTATTTTATTTATAATAAACGCACCTACACTAATACGCTGGTACCAACGTCCGCCGTGTATTGTTGCGTCTTGATTCAAATTATTATTGGCGAATATTAGCCATAGCTCTGGGATTACCGCGTGACTTCCCTCATGTGTGTGCGCCTGACAGCTCTTAGGAGCATTTGATTAATTCATCATTTATTTTGGTTGTACTTGCCCTTGCTTAGAAAACTACACTAATAATATATTATTTTCGTTAAAGTTACCTATTGTTTATTTCAAAGTTAGTTTATTCTCTCTCGCTGTCTCTCTCTCTCTCTCTTTTTGGATCTTCACGATTTCCTGCCACTATCGCAATTTAGTCTGGGTGAGCGCACTGTTCAAATTGCGTGGCGCCCTCAACTGAACCCCCTCCCTTCTCCATTCAGAAGCCGACAACCTCATCCATTGGTGAGGATCTCGCGACGCTATCCCAGGTGCAACAAACTATGAAGAATATCTTATTGAAACATAGTTTATTCAGTGGATGAATTTTTATCATGTAAAATTGTTTGTAGTAAATTTACTTTATGTATTTTAATCTAATATTATTTATTCTTTCCAATCGTTTAGATTTCTTTTAATATGTATCACATCATATGTATGTGTGATTTTCTTGTACATGTTTTACATTTATTGTAATTTAATTTATGTATTTTAATCGTAATTCATTTATGCTTTTACCTCTCGTATTGTATTTTAGTATGCTTAGTAAATATTTGAAAATTTAATGTGTTGTGACGAAGTGCATTCGCCACAATGCATTTGTGAGCATCCCAATGCATTTCACACTCACACCATCGCACCGTACCTCTCATCTACACAACATCTACGTCACCAAAACCGTTTAATTCCGTTTTGAACATCCTTAAACCTGTCCTATTCCTTAGCTCTATATAAATCCGCGATTTCGCGACATTAAATCATTCAATTCGAGCATTCAATTGAGTTCTGTCATCCGATTCCGTTCTTTGGTATATTCCGATTCCGATTCAGCCAGTTCAAATTCATCGCGTTCTCCGTTTGAATTTACCGTAAGCAGCCGACTGATGTCCGTATCTGCCGCTCAGACGAACAGCCGCGCAGCGATCGCCGAGATACGAAATCAGTTTCTTATTTCGTCCCATGCGGGTTTGTGCCGTGAACTCCTTCCCTCAGCAGCAGATATAGATGCGTCGCTTTAATGTGCCCGATACGTAATCTTGTTACAGCGACTTGTCGTTGCCTGGTGAGTGCAATTGGGCTTTTCTATCGATCAACGGACTGCTTCACATGCCTGAGCTTATCAGTGGCTCGATTCCAATCCGCCTGCCACAAATTACCACAATGCTGAGTTAAAAGAGATAACATATAATCAGGTCGTATCTTATAATGGATGGTCAAAATACGGTTGGCACCTTCTCGCGCGGCCTCATCCGCTTGGTGATTACCCAAAATTCCTACGTATCCTGGTATCCAAAGAAATGAAACTTGTACGTGTAGCGCATAAAGATTGCATATGAGACCAATTATCGCTTGGACAAGTGAATCTCTACTCATGGTATTTTCTATACTTAAAATTGAGCTAAAAGAATCTGTACAGATTAAGATGTTATGAGGAGTATGTACTGTGAGTAGGCAATTCTGTAGGGCAAAATAAATAGCATATAGCTCAGCGCTATACATAGAACACGTGGGAGAAAGAGAGAAGACAAAATTATCACCATTATAAACAAAACCGCAGCATACACCAGTACACGTCCTTGCACCATCTGTAAAGATAAGCTGTGACCCAATGTTTTGTTCTAAACGAGAGTGGAACTCAGAAACATACATTTGTGGTGGAGTGGAATCCTTGTGCATGACAGTCAGACTTGTATCCACGAAGATTTCAGGTAAGCACCAGGTCGGTGTTTCTAGCACGCGGAGAGGTTATCGGGCTGCTTTGAAAGTTTCAAGGAAACAGGCAGAAGTGAGGTATTGCTGTTACGCAATTGTTGTGTTGCACGCTGGTCTATGAAAAGAACGTTATGCATGAAATCCCAATGTTTGGCCGAAATACCAACAGTGTAGCGCATACAAAGACGTAGACGGCGAATATCAAGTGGTGCGATACCAGATTCACAGTTCAGGATATGTACTGGACTGGTTCTAAAAGCTCCAGAAACTATTCTAATGCCAGCGATATGGACAGCATCTAGCCTTTTCAGGTAAGTCTTCTTGGCTGTACTGAGAACGATACATCCGTAATCTAGCTGCGACTGCACAAGTGCAATGTAGATACGAAGAAGACAGTCTCGATTAGCACCCCATTTAACGTTGCCTAAACACTTGATAGCATTGAGCGATTTTCGGCATTGCGCCGCAAGTTTAAGTATCTGTGGTTTCCATGTCAGGTAACGGTCATAAATAAGCCCCAGAAATTTTACCTCAGACACGTAGGAGATAGGAGTGTTGCAGAGACGAAGAGCTGGTGTATTGTGCGGTAATCGCAGGCAACAGAAATCAATGCACGTCGTTTTCGCGGCTGAGAAACGAAAGCCTCGAACGGTCATTCGTCAATGGTTGGTGCAGAGGTAAATATTGCTAAATCGTCAACGTACAGACAATGGTCTACAGATGGTGGTAAGTTGCGTGCAATGCTATTAATCGCTATCATGAACAGAGTTACACTGATTGTGGAACTTTGCGGAACGCCATTCTCAAGTGGAAATGAACAGGAATGAACATCGTTAATGCAAACCTTAATTGTACGGCTACGAAGGAAGTTTTCAATAAATAGTGGTAAATTACCACGAAGACCCGAATCATGTAGTTTTTGTAGAATACCATGTCTACAAGTCATGTCAAATGCTTTTCCCAGATCAAAGAAAACTGCAACCAAATGATTACGTGCAAGGAAATTGCTATGAATAGCATTTGTCAAATAAGCATGAAGGTCCGAGGTAGAATGATGCTTTCTTGAGCCACACTGAAAGGAATCAATGAAGTGATTCAGCTCAAGGAATCAAACAAGACGGTAGTTTATCATACGCTCGTAAACTTTTGACAGATGACAGATCAGTGAAATGGGCCGAGAGCTCGAAGGTTGCGCTGGATCTTTTCCTGGTTTAAGCACGGGGATTACTACTGCTTCTCGCCAAGTATCGGGATATTCATCAGTGCGCCAGATTTGGTTGAAGTAACTGAGGATGAGTGCTTTCATGTCAAGAGGTACGTTTTTAATCATACCATATGAAATCCGATCTGGACCAACTGAAGTGTTGCCTGTAAGCTTAAGTGCAAAATCGAACTCTTGCATGGTGAAAGGACGGTTGTAAACGTTTTCCACATCAGTGGCGAAATCAAGATGAACTTCAACCTCCTCTTTAATGCGTAAAAGTGTAGCGAGTAGTTATCCATGCATCTGACCGAAGTGAAATGATTAGCTAGACACTCTGCAATGTCAAGCCGATCTGTATACACATGATTGTTGACATAGAGCATAGTTATAACGTTGGACTTCTTGTAGCCGTACATGTAGCGGATTTTGTTCAACAGCTCAGTCTGCGGACGATCTGACGAGATAGGCGAAACATAACTCCTCCATGATGATGTTTTGACCTGTAGTATAATTCTACGGGCTTGGGAATGAGCTTTTTGAATAAAATTTGCTTCTCAAGTGTTGGGTTTCGCTTGAAATGTTTTAATGCGCGCTTCTTTTCCATTATGGCCCTGGACACCTGTGCATTCCACCAAGGAACATTCCTTTTAAAAACACGAGAGGAAGTAAGGGGCATATTGCTCGTTGCTGACAACAAGAGACTGTCTTTAATGTCCCGGAGTTATGTGTTAGCATCATTTGGCAATACAGGAAGTGTAGTATCGTCAGCAAAGTTTTGCCAGTTAGCGAGGTCATGTCGCCATCTTTGAAGTAAAGTTGGATCCGGAGAAGAAACTGATGAAGAAATCAGTATAGGAAAGTGGTCACTAAAATGAGCATCGTCAAGAACTTTCCAAGTAAGTTGTGGAGCTAGATTTGGCGAGCACATTGACAAGTCGATAGCTGAGAACGTGTTTGAACGAAGGTTAATGTACGTAGGCTCATCTGAGATAAGGAGAACTACGTTATTGTTATCCAAAAAACTTTCAATTGTGCTACCTCTCTATGTCCTTTGGCTGTTCAACTTGTCAAAAAGTTTGATAAACTTCCACTAGGCAAGGAAGATATTTTACCTCAGCGTATTTCGGATACACCACCATGGTGTCTTCCTCAAATAAGTACTGAGTTACTACTAAGTATAAGAAGGATATTACACCGCCTTCCCTTTACGTCCAGGAATTCTGTCTCCTTAAAGAAAGGTACACAGACTCTATTTTTATCTATACAGACGGGTCTAAAAATAGCACTGGAACCGGATGTTCTTTCATCTTTCGAGATGAAGAACATAGTATCACTTTATCGCCTTCTTCCTCTGTTTTTGGTGCTGAGTTGTATGCCATTTATTCTGCTTTGCAACGTTGCTTACACGTCATCGAACGTGAACAACATATCGTTTTATCACAGATCATAAATATATACTATAGATGGGAAACTGTAATGTTATGGCTCAGAATTGTCTTTTGCTGCCATCTCTTGACGGAAAAACAAACTATCAATGGAATTTGAATGGAATTTGCATTTGAAGAACAAATATTAAAATTTGTAAATTATACAAAAAATACATAATTTATTTTTTAAATCATGAATATGTAATGTCCATGATTTAAAAAAAATGTATGCATTATGTACAAAATATAATAATACATCGGTTTATATTTACTTAATAGTATATTGTGTCATTAGGAGTAAATGTGATACTTTGGGTGCTGAGCATGTAAGTTTGAACGACGAGCGAAGCGAGTCGAACAATTACATGCGAAGCATCCAAAGACACATTTACTCCGAATAACACATGCTATTTTTTCTTCAAACATAGAAAATAGAAATTAAAACATTAAAAAATGCTCAAAACTTCAAAAAATATTCTGTCTTATCTAGCCTTTCAAGTTGCCGTAGAATAAGCTGTTTTGTTATTTTTGTTTATTTGTTTCATTTTTAACTGTCAAATTATTGAATTACAACCTAATTATTTTTCATAATATATTACTTTGTCCGCCGCCGGCGTAAATGTGTTGCCAAGGATACACTTTTACGCCGGCGGCGACAATATTGAACTTCTGCTTGTTGAATACAAATACATAACAACGTACTTTTATGACGTTTGAAGAAAAAAGTATTTATTTTTTATTAATATTTTTATATCTACAAGATTTTTCATATAATATTTTAGCTTTCATGCTTAAATTGTCGCAAGTTACATCTATTTTTTTTTGTGCCTGATAAAATATTATTTAATTCACTAATGTAATGGTTTGTTAATAACAATGTAGTTTTTTTTATTAATAATGTTTTTAGATCTTCATGGTGGCTCTCACATGTTAAAAATTCAAAATTTACATTATCTCTTAAATAACTTCTTAAATAACTTAAAACACCTTTTTTATGACAGTTATTTCTTAAAAATTCTACAGTCATTTGTTTCATTGCCACAAAAGCGCTTACAACAGAAAACGAGGGATACTTCAACCTTCTTATCCCGTCGAATTCCAAGTTGGATATAAAGTCGTGCTGTAGTCCCTGCTTCACTGCTAATAAATTCCCTTTACAATCCTCGCAACCTTTTGTAATCTTTTTGGCTTGTTTTATTATGAACCCACAACAATAATTGGATTTTAATATTCCCACATTAGATTCATACACATTCGGCTGAGTTGGATTTATATAATCTTCCGCAGTCTCTTTTTCTTTTGAAGAACGAAGTAAATCTTCAAAAGTCTTCAATAGTCCAGTATTGACATCTTCTTCGCAATTGGCTCCCAACGAATGTTTTGCTGTCAAATTATTTACGGTGAGTGTTTTATATGAAGCAGTGAAAGCAGGACACTTTGGATTCGTATTCCGGGCGCCTTGGCTCCTTATCATGCCGAAATAATTCTCCAGCGGATCTTGATTGAAGTTCCGAAGAAAAAGAAATTTGACGTCCTCATAGCTTTGCAGAAGTTTGAAAATATCTTTAATCCCTTTTATTGTTTTAATAAAGTTCTTTATTGAAGGAGGAGGGACTCTATATTTTATTGTATCGCTGGTGAAAACCATCGTCTCTAAAGTAGCAACCGCCTCGTTCCAGAATGTCCAGTGCTCAGACTCCTTCGACAACGCAGCTGTCAGTGGCTCACCATTGGTCCCTTTTCTAGAACTGCTGTTCAAGGAATCAAATAATTTATCCAAAAATAAAATTATTTTTGCTGTCTGCTTAGCATCTTCAGTGATACCTGCAAAATAAAAATAAACGTAAGCATTGATTGACAAAAGAAAACAGAAAAACAATTAAATGACAGACTACTGTGTGATAAAAAATATTTAACACTTAAAAAGTTCGGACTCATTTCGGGGCGTACGCAAAAATTCTGCAAATGCAGAACACCTACAATAAAAAATGTAAAGATAATTTACTTATTTTATTTACACATACCTTTGCGTTTAGCCACTTGATTCATTGAAGCTGCCACTCGTTGACTTAAAACCTGGGTGCAGTATTTAACTTTCATTTTATGCCCAGAGTTTGGTAAATAAACATGTCGCACAGTTAATTTTGGGCATAGTCACAAACTGCCAACATCTTCTTCTTGGTCGTACTTATACAAATCTATGATATGTTGCCATTTTACAATTAGCTTCTCTCCGTTGATGACGCACGTTAATGTTTTTCTTTCTAAATTGTTTCGAAGTCCTTTGATCATATGGGGCACATCGAACAATGGTACTACCATTTCCCCATTTACTTCGAAGTGCACATGTTTTGCATCCTCGCCTTTCTTTGTGTACATTTCTTTGGTTTCTTGTACTAGTCCATTTATTGCACTCATGTTGCTCGATGCCTGATCACATACAGTTGCCACGACAATCAGGCCAATGGCTTGCAAAGTACAAATTATCTTTTTAATTTGCACTTTTATTGAAGAGCTACTTGCACCACTTTTATTAAATATATAGGCTACGGGTTGCTTCCATTGTTTCATGATGCGTGATCCGCGAAATCAGGACTTCTCACACTTCCATCATCTACGAAGCCATCTATTTTATCCAACTTCTGATTGTACTGGAGATGAGATGCAATGCTCATTTCATCGAACATCAAGCAACACAGCCGATGTAGCGGATCAAGTTTCCGAACTTGATGAGTGAGGGCAGTGAACAACTGTTGGTTGATGCCGGTGTCCAATCGTATTTGCGCCAAAAATACTTTTAAAGTTTTTCTTGTCGGCAATACAAACATTTTCTCTAGCAGATCATAGCCTTTTGCGCTTTGCTTCAAAAGCGACAAACACATGATTTTCTCATTACGAGAATATCTACGCGCTTTTTTCTTCCTCTCCGTCTCTCTCAACTGAAGTTCGAAGAACATCTGCGTTGTTGGAGTTAAAGAGACCATCTTCGCAAACTCCCTTGTTTCGGCAAATCGTTCTGCATCTTCTAGACGGTTTCTGCACGACTTCACTGTACGCCTTGAGCGAACAGCAGCCTTCTTCCATTGCACAGCAGCCCTGTATAATGTTTTTGTTGCCGCTTTTTTCTGCTGAAATAGAAAAATACAGGAATGAGAATATATATATATATATATATATATATATATATATATATATATATATATATATATATATATATATGTTACAAATCGTCGATGTGTTTTTAAAAAGATTTTATTTAACTAAAACCTTCAAATTCAGATGTTATACGTTCAAGCTACAGATTAAGACTGAATTTACTAACTAACAAAACATAACTCTATCGCTACAACATTCTTATTACTAAGGGTGTCCTATGACACCGTGAGATCCGCTAACTCAGCGGGAAGTGCCGTGTGACGACGATATAACTCCTCCCTCCTTAGAGAGAAGCTTCCCCTGGAAGGTTGGCATCTTGATCTTGAGGTCCTTCTCCTTGGGTAAAATGTCTTTGGCTTAACCATTTTAATTTTATAAAATACAATAAAAAATAGATAATTACAATGGTTAATCCACAATATAAAATAATAGTCCAAACACTAGGTTTATGATTAAAATAGAGTTCCTTATCAGGTTTTGTAATAATTAATGGGTTCAAAGGGATATCTTGAAATTTTAAGTTTCGTAAATCTATTGTTACATTTGAAACTTTATGATCTAAAAGTTTAAAAGTTATTTTTGGTAATATGAATGGTGTCCCTTCTGTTTTATCAAGATAAGTCAATGTCTTTTGTTGAAATTGAATAACACAATTATTTTCTTTTATTAGATAAACGCCTAACAAATTTTTAACACTAACACTGTCCGCGCACTTCACATTTAACTTTTCTTCTTTTGGGAAAACTGCCAAATACTGATTAATTTCTGGTATAATTTCGATGTGACTTCTCTGAACATTTAATTTAGTATAATGGCACTGGCTGGAGTTGATTCCTAGTAGAATGTCTTCTTCACATGATGGGTTGTGATGGGGATGATATTCATTTGGGCATTGGTAGTTGGCACTTTTAGTACACTTGCCACTCAGAGGTATAATTTCATTGTCTTCAGATTTTAAAAGGTACTGAACATCAGGTATAATGGTTACATATTCTGACTCATATTTAGTTGGGATCGATTGTAATCGGTAAAGCTCAAAGTTCTTTTCAAAATTGATAGGTACTGATAAAAGGTAGGTAATTTGAGTTGGTTCAATTTTACAATTTACTTTCATTATACTTTCATGATTTAAAATATTTTCTAATTTTAATTCGAAAGGTAGTTTGTCCGTGGTAAAAATCTGATATTCTGTATAGTTCTTGTAAGAGCTGGTTTGGTTTCAGAATAGAAGGATGCATAATTCCCATTTTACAAAATGTAATAGAAGTTTCTTTGTCTTGCAAAATATCTAAAATAATTTCCAAAAGGATAGTTATCTGTGTATATAAATCTTTTATAATAAGAATTTCGTTTGTGCCCAAATTTTGATTTATTTGTTTATTAAGATATTCTATCTTAGATTTTAATACTTCTTCATTGTGTTGAATATTCTGTACGGTATTATTAAAATTTGAAATTATTCGGTGGCTGACAGAATATGATAATTTTAACTGATTTTGTATGTTATGCTGGTTCTGTTCCAAATGTCTTAGGATTTCATTATATCTTTTTCCATCTTCGGCATCCAAGTTTCCGGTAATTTGTTTAAATATTGATCCCAAACCATCAATTAAACCTCGCTTCGTTCTTATTTTTGAATATAACTTTATGTGATCTAATTTTTCTTGTATATTTGTGCGAACATATTCTAAAATTTTATCATTATTCTCAAATTCTTTTACAAATTTTGTATAATTATTATTAATTATTCCTGATTTAAGGCGTTTATACTGGTTGTTTAGGGTTTCGTACTCGTTGACTACAGAGTCCAAATCGTAATAGTGAATAAATGTGTGTTTTGTTCGTTCAAGTTTAGCCGCTCCTAAGTTAATGGGCAATATTCCTTTGTTTTCCGTAATGTTTTTATTTCTGATCCTTTTCAGATCCAGAACAACCTGCAATATTTTGAAATTCATAAGTATTCTTTCTGGGTCTTTTAATATTAGAAAGGTGGATATTGGCAGTAGTATTGCCATGTCTGGGTTCGATTTGTGCTGTCTTTAATTTTGAATGCAATTTAGTATTTTTTCTGCTTTATATTTATTTCGCGTTTTTTGTTGTTTCTGCCTATTTTTTACAAAGACGCGTTTTGGGATTTCAGGCAATTCTTCGCGGTTCTCGTTTTGTTTATTTATGGTTTTCTCTTTGTTTTCTAATAATTTTTCGTTTACCTTTTGATACAATAATTTAACTTTATTTTTATGATTAGCAATATAATTGTTTACAAGCTGATTTTCTATTTCTATATTAAATGGACATTTTGTATCTAAATGGCCAGAAATTATTTCAAACGGTTTTAGTTTAGTCACTGAGTGAATACTATTATTATACGCTAATAACGCATAATTAACTTTTGTTTCTATTGCTTCATTATTGTACTCTTTTTGATTATTTAATAGCCTAATGTGTTCAATTAACGTAGAATGAAACCTTTCGATGATTCCATTCGATTCTGGATGTTGCGAACTTATAAAATGAATTTTAATTTTATGTAATTCAAGTAATTCTTTGACAAGAGAGTTTTTGAATTCGAGACCGTTATCTGAGATAATTTTTTCGGGGATACCATGATGTGTGAAGAATTTAATTAAATTGTTTATTATATCAATACCTTGAGAAGAGTTTATTTTGTATGCTTGAGCATATTTCGAAAAGGAGTCAACGATGGTAAAAAATTTAGCATGCTCTAATGTGATACTATCGACATGTAGTATTTCAAATGGTTTTGTTGCAGTGGGCGTATGATTAAATTTTAATTTAAGTGGTTGTCGGTCATACTTTGTTAATTGGCATATTTCGCAGTTATTTATATAAGTTTTGTAATAATGAAAATGCCAATTATTGTGACATGTGAGAAAAGCAGCAGGTAAGTATTTAAATTTTTGTAGATTTAAAATTCCCGCCGATAAAAATTAAAACTGGGGAGATTTGAATTTGCCAACGGATGATTTCTCAATGATAGAACAAAACTAAACTTCACTGACAGCTGATTATGTAGATTCTTCGGGCGCCATTTGTAACTAATCTGAGTGAATGTAAAATCAACTATCCTGACTAGGGTCCGGTCTCTCCGTGAACGAGTTTTTAGTGAAATAAAGACATTGGGTTTAATAATGGTAAATAAAATTGATTATTATTGTTCAAAAAGGTAAGTTACAATTTTAAGGTTAGCTTAAATTTATTTGAACATTTTGCAGTGAATCTGAAATATGGTGAGGATGTAAGGAAATACCTTGGATATGTAGAGGAGATTCACCTGACAGTGCAAGTCTAGGTGAATCGCGAATAGGTGTAGGTGACTTGATTTGTTTCTTTGGGTAAAAAAAACTTTCACAATTCGTCTGACAGTGCAAGTCTAGACGAATATGATCTGGAGAACAAAGATGATTAAGAAACTGACAGGCAAGTCGAGCTCTTGAATCAGATGAACACTACAACTTTAGCATTCGACATATTTGAGAAAAATATTAATTAATAACTGACGGACAAGTCGAGCTATTAATTATTGAACCCTGGTCTTTCGACACTTGACATTAACTGACAAACAAGTCGAGTTAATATGGCCTTTCAACATTAGACAGAAGACAAGACATTTTATTTGTACCTTTTATGCCGAGTTATTAATTCGGCATTGGTAAGTGTACTCGAGAGGTAATTAAAGACAGCGCGAGCCATCTGTTGGGAAACGGCCGCATTTTGGAAGTTCGACCTTTCTTTCGCAATAAAGTAACTGTCAGATTTGACGTGTAGACATAAAGTGTGGTTAAGTGAATGTGTTTATGTGACAATTTAAATTTCAGATTCTTTTCTTAATTAATTAACCTAAGTAACAACATATTTACATGAGTTGAGGCAATAGGAATTGAATATGAACATCAATAATAAAAGTAAACATTTACAATACAGTAATTACTTTGAGGTAAGTTAGTTGCTTAAATGTAAAATGTTTATAACCTATACCAATGTTTATTTTTGTAGGAAGAAAAGAAAGGTGACAAATCTGGTTTGTCACACCCCCTCCCTTCTTCCTCAGAAAAAAAAATAAGGGCAGCTTATTTTTTTTTTCTGCACAAAAAAAAACAAAACAGAGAACAAACAAAAACAAAACAGAAAACAAACAAAAACAAAACACGAATTATTAAACGTCACTTCACTACTCACACAAAGCTGTCTAATTCAGCGGGGAGGAAAAATTTCACTGGGGACGGAGATCTGGCACATCATACCAACGACCCCGGCGGCGCACGGGAAATGATGTTCCTGGAGTCAGGTTGGCGGGCCGGTACCGCTGGAGGAATGTGGCCATCGGAGCACTCGGTACCTCCAGGTGGATAGGGGAAAGGACTGGAACTGGGCTCGGGAGGAGCGGGGGTGTAGGCAGCAGTGGCCTACTAATTTTGACTCTTGGAGAGTGTCCCGGCCGTGGTGGCCGCGTCGGTGGCCGTTTAAGGCCTCCTGGGGCGATTGATTTCGGCGGGATTGCCGGAATAGAGTCTTCATGCCTCTCAGGTGGGACAATAAGATTCTTGGAGTCGGGGATGTCCTTTGGCTGGGTGGAGGGAGTTGGTGTTGATGGCTTTTTTACTATCTCGTAGGGACCGGAATATTTTGGAGCTAGTTTGGCGGTGAATCCTTGGACTGCTGATGACAGTGGATGTTCTCGTCGCCAAACTTTTTGGCCCACTTTGAACTCTAGTGGTCTTCTTCGGAGATTGTAGTGATGCGCCTGCGAGGTGGCAGCGCGGGCCAAATTGATTTTGACCAACTCTTGAACTTCCTGGAGTTTCTCAACTTGGGTTTTCCTTCATACAACATCGTGGTGAGACAAATTGATGTTTGTCAACTTCTGGTGACCATTATATTCTGTTTTGGGTAATTTTAACTCTTTCCCTAGGTTCAACAGAGCCGGAGTGAACCCGGTGCTGACTGGAGTTGAGGGCGAGTCTAAAATTGAACAGTTCTTCGTCCCATTTCTGATGATTTCCATCGCAGAACTGAGCGATCATGGGCTTCAATGTGCGATTCACTCTTTCCACAGGGCTTGCTTGTGGAGTATATGGAGGAGTGCACTTATGTTGAATCCCCATTTTCAGAAAAACAATTTTAATCTGTCTTGTTGTTCAGCCAAAGTTCCCGTCGTTGATAATTGAAACTTTCGTAATTCTTGGTTTAATTGACTTTTTGTAAGTGTTTGTATAAATATGTATTTTTCAGGTGAAATATCTGTGTTATTGTTTTTGGAATTTCTTTTATTTTTACGATTCTTGGGAGCCATTATGTTCAAATTTGAACTTTGATAAGAGTAAAATACACTGTTGTCTTTATTTTCCTAAAACTCCTTCACAAGTCCCTGTTCGCGGGCGTCATTTTGTAATAATGAAAATGCCAATTATTGTGACATGTGAGAAAAGCAGCAGGTAAGTATTTAAATTTTTGTAGATTTAAAATTCCCGCCGATAAAAATTAAAACTGGGGAGATTTGAATTTGCCAACGGATGATTTCTCAATGATAGAACAAAACTAAACTTCACTGACAGCTGATTATGTAGATTCTTCGGGCGCCATTTGTAACTAATCTGAGTGAATGTAAAATCAACTATCCTGACTAGGGTCCGGTCTCTCCGTGAACGAGTTTTTAGTGAAATAAAGACATTGGGTTTAATAATGGTAAATAAAATTGATTATTATTGTTCAAAAAGGTAAGTTACAATTTTAAGGTTAGCTTAAATTTATTTGAACATTTTGCAGTGAATCTGAAATATGGTGAGGATGTAAGGAAATACCTTGGATATGTAGAGGAGATTCACCTGACAGTGCAAGTCTAGGTGAATCGCGAATAGGTGTAGGTGACTTGATTTGTTTCTTTGGGTAAAAAAAACTTTCACAATTCGTCTGACAGTGCAAGTCTAGACGAATATGATCTGGAGAACAAAGATGATTAAGAAACTGACAGGCAAGTCGAGCTCTTGAATCAGATGAACACTACAACTTTAGCATTCGACATATTTGAGAAAAATATTAATTAATAACTGACGGACAAGTCGAGCTATTAATTATTGAACCCTGGTCTTTCGACACTTGACATTAACTGACAAACAAGTCGAGTTAATATGGCCTTTCAACATTAGACAGAAGACAAGACATTTTATTTGTACCTTTTATGCCGAGTTATTAATTCGGCATTGGTAAGTGTACTCGAGAGGTAATTAAAGACAGCGCGAGCCATCTGTTGGGAAACGGCCGCATTTTGGAAGTTCGACCTTTCTTTCGCAATAAAGTAACTGTCAGATTTGACGTGTAGACATAAAGTGTGGTTAAGTGAATGTGTTTATGTGACAATTTAAATTTCAGATTCTTTTCTTAATTAATTAACCTAAGTAACAACATATTTACATGAGTTGAGGCAATAGGAATTGAATATGAACATCAATAATAAAAGTAAACATTTACAATACAGTAATTACTTTGAGGTAAGTTAGTTGCTTAAATGTAAAATGTTTATAACCTATACCAATGTTTATTTTTGTAGGAAGAAAAGAAAGGTGACAAATCTGGTTTGTCACAGTTTGTATTGACTTACGTTGTCTTGGCCAATAATATTTTCGTTTAATTTGTGCTAATGTTTCATGTAGTCCTCTGTGGTTGGTTTTACTTTCATGATAGTTTTTAATTGTCTGAATAATCTCATCTTCGTCAAATATGTCTACTAATTTTTCTGTGCATTTGATCAAATTCAAGCTAGAGTTTTTAAAATAAGTCTGAAGGACTATACTAAATTTTTCGTAAAAATCATTTTCAAAGTATAAATTATATTTAACTTTTGGGACTATAAATTCTTTAATAAATTTTATTATTTCTGATTCTAAATTTGATTCAGAGAATTGTACGAGTATTCTCTGTTTATTATCGAATAATTTTATAATTTTTGGGCTACATGAATTATGTTTAACGGATGATAAAATAATTTGATTTTTACCGAAATTCACGGGGCATTCTATAATTGGAATTCCGACTATTCGGTTTTCTAGGTTTGAATGCACGGTTATATCGCTATCGTTATCGTCTTGTTGTGGTGCGTAAGTGTTATCAATTTTGTCACCTAACTCTACGACGAGTGACTCATTGTCAGTGGGTTTGTTATCATTTAGGAATTGTTCGTTAAAATCTTCCATGTATTTAAAGAATGCGTCACCATCGGTATTATTAGTTTCATTTACATTTAATTAAAAATTTTGAAAAGTTTCATTTTTAAAATTTTCTAATTTAATATTTTGAGTGTTAATTGAATTATTTTTTGGAATATTATTAAATTCATAATTATTTAAGGATTCTACAGGTAATGGTCCATTTAAGTTTAAAGTCATTTTTTGTTCACAATTATTTACTACTGTACACAGAGCGTAATAATTATTTGCTGATGTAAGACATTCCGGGATGATAAGGTGTTCGGTACGAATCTCAGGAATGAGTACAGGTCCGGATTCTAGGTTTACTTTAACTTTTAAAATTTTTTCTGAATTTGGTTCGATGAAAATTTTCGAACTTGTGGAATTATTAAGAGAACTTTGTTTTTCAACTGAATAGTATTTAATGGGGATTTTTGCTTCGGGTGTTATTATTTCATCTTTACATAAATCTATGGTAGCGTTTAGATTTTTTAAATTATCCATTCCAATTAAAATGTCAAAATTTGGATGAAAGTCAAAAATATGATATTTCAAATTTTGTGATTTATTTGATAGTTTAAAAATTGATGACACTGGTATAAGTGTACTAAAATTTTGAAATGAGCTGCCGTGTGCAGTTGTTATTTGAAAAGAATTTTTAAAGATGGAATTTTAGAAATATTTATTTGCTATTGTAGGCTTAACAAATGATTTATTACTTCCCGTGTCTATTATTACTTTTAAATTGTTTGCAATGAAAATAATATAGGGAAGATCGCTTTTAGTGTTTGTAAAATTCATTAAATGTATGGAGGGGTAAGATTTACTTCCGAGGCTGTTTCGCATAAAAAATGGTTTTCGTCTTGATGTTGGGAAAAGTATAAATCGTTATTTTCTGTTGGATACTCAACAATCGGTTCTGAATTGTCGTTATAATTGTTTTGTATGTTAAAATTTTCGAGTGATTCATTTTGAGGAATATCTTCAATATTAAATAGTTCCTCAGCTATAAAATTTTGATTTGGTTGTCTTGAAAAGTTTTGAGACGGTCCTGGACGGGGTTGATATGTATTTCGGGTAGAAATACTCATAGGTGTCGGTTGATAGTTTTGATTTAATTGTCTAGGAAAGTTTTGAGACGGTCCTGGACGAGTGTTCGTAGTTATGGATCTATTTCCAAAGGAAGGTTGTGGTTGTTGTTGATAATTTTTAAAAGGATATCTATTTTGTACGAACTGTGGGTTATGAATTATTCTAGGCGGGTTTACTGGTTTATTTGCGCTTATGTTTGTGGCATTTGTTGTTTTGGGAACAATTTTTAAATTATTTTGGCTAGATTTAACATTTTTATATGTTTCGAATTGGAAATCGTTTGCTAACATATTTAAAGCTTCATTCAATGAATGGGGGTTCTTTGCGCGCATGAGTTGTCCTATTGGCTCTTTTAAACCACGTAATAAAATCCTAAGAGCATATTCACAGAAATATGCACACAATGTTTCGCTCTCTCCTTGTTCTTTGTGTGTTTTAATATAAGATATTAACAAATTTAGTATATGTTGTATTCTATGGTAAAATTCGAAAACTGTTTCATTATAATTTTGTCTAAGTTCTGTCAATTCTATGTTAAGTGTGTACATATCGCGTTTATCTTGATATGAATTTAATAACGCGTTTTTTAAGTCGTCCCAAGTTTTTAATGTGCAGGACGCAATATTAATAGCGGCTTCTCCTTTAATTTTGGCGAGAATGCTAGACATTAAAAGTTCATTTTGAAAATTATTCACATCTATTCTATTATAAAATTTAACTACTAATTTTTCACTTATTTCAATGAATCTTGAGAGAAGTTCTCTCTCACCATGGAATTCTGGTACCATGTCAAGATACTCTTTTTTCAACACTGGTACAGCCATTGTAGTTGAATTTAAATTGATAATAGGGTTTTCAATATTACTTGAATTGAGTGTAATGTTTTCTATTAATTTTGAAATTGTTTCTTCAAATTGTGAGTCAGAATCTGCACCTGAACTATCTGAATCGCTTGATTGGGAACCTCTGAATGACATGAAGTGTACTCACAGTAAGATGATCCAATGCATTGGTCGGCTCTGGAGTAGATGTCGATTCCTGGATTTGCTGTGCTCGAACTCGTTGATGTGCGCTCAACGGTTGGCGGTGCTGGTTCCTCAGGTTGCGTGGATTTTTGGGCTGCTAGTGCTCGATATGCTCTCGAGCTTGCTGAAATGCGCTCAGCTGATGCTGCACCAAGTCACGACTTATTAACACGCGACGGTAACTTTTGTTCGATTGCGATTAAATCGTTTTACGAACCGATATTATATTCGCTAATATCGTATCTGCAATCCTATCGACTGCGCCAATTAATTTGTTACAAATCGTCGATGTGTTTTTAAAAAGATTTTATTTAACTAAAACCTTCAAATTCAGATGTTATACGTTCAAGCTACAGATTAAGACTGAATTTACTAACTAACAAAACATAACTCTATCGCTACAACATTCTTATTACTAAGGGTGTCCTATGACACCGTGAGATCCGCTAACACAGCGGGAAGTGGAATATATATATATATATATATATATATATATATATATATATATATATATATATATATACCGTGTGTCCCACGTAAAGGTTGGCATAGGCAAATAACATGTAAAATAAGTTTTTTGTAAATAAAAAGTGTCCGGCAAAAAATTATGCATCCAAATTTTATATCACAATACTGCCAATATCCCTACATCTTATTTAATACAGATTACTTTATTTTGATACCGCAATTTAATAAAATTAATAATAAAAATTCCTAATTTTCCGCCTACTCTTTTTATTGCTATTGACGTATAGTGTTTGCAATTTGTTTTAAATATTTTAATCTGTCACTGTCATCAAGAATACATTAAATGTCGAGAACCGTGTAAAATTATTAGAATGTATTATGGGGGCGCAGTGCAAGACAAATATCTGAATACACCACAGGAATGAACGCTGAATAATTTCCATCGCCAGAAATTGACAGTGACAGATTAAAATATTTAAAACAAATTGCAGGCACTATACGTCAGTAGCAATAAAAAGAGTAGGCGAAAATTAGGAATTATTATTATTAATTTCATTAAATTGCGGTATCAAAATAAAGTAATCTGTATTAAATAAGATGTAGGGATATTGGCAGTATTGTGATATAACATTTGGATGCATAATTTTTTGCCGGACACTTTTTATTTACAAAAAACTGATTTTACATGTTAACTGCCTATGCCAACCTTTACGTGGGACACACGGTATATATATATATATATATATATATATATATATATATATATATATATATATATAGGGTGGGTCGAAAAAAATAGATTTCGTTCTCTAGGGTCTAAAATGAAAGAGTTCCATCTAAAAAGATGTGGAGATGTGCTGAAACATTTTTCTGATGAATATCCAGGCAGCACCGAGCACCTCAAAACGCCGTTTTTTGCACTTTTTTTAGATTCTGGCCAATAACTTTTTTCAGTTTGCATCAAATTGGCTGGTATTTTTCTTGTATTCCCAGATCAATACCGAATAAGTCAATATGATAGACATTGGGGTTTACCCTTTCGAAGGCGAAGGCGAAGAAAAAATTCCTAAAAGTACCAAAAAATCGTTTTTTTCAGGTATTTTGTTATTCCGTCGATTGGAATAGATATATTTTGTTTGTGTATTAAATCCAGAACATTAGATTCATCAATTGTATGATCTACAGAACAGTTTCAGATCATATAAGTGGCAGCACCTAATTAAATCCAATAACGATTCCAATCGACGGAATAACAAAATACCTGAAAAACCCGATTTTGGGTATTTTGAGGATATTTCTTCGCCTGTAGGATAGGACAAACCCAATATCGGTTATATTGACTTATTCGGTATTGATCTGGGAATACCAGAAAGAAAATTCAGCAACTTTGAAGCAAATTGAAAAAAGTTATTGGCCAGAATCTAAAAAAGTGCAAAAAACGGCGTTTTGAGGTGCTCGGTGCTGCCTGGGTTTTCACCAGAAAAATGTTTCAGCACATCCCCACAACTTTTTGGATGGAACTCTTTCATTTTAGACCCTAGAGAATTTTTTTTCGACCCACCCTAATATATATATATATATATATATATATATATATATATATATATATATATATATATATATAATGAATTAACGACTGGTGAACTACAGATACACAGAAAAATAACAGCAAAGGCAACAGAAGAGAATGAAAAAGGGCGAGAAGTAAAAATAGGACACAAAAAAATAAGAGTAGAAGGAATCTGGTACGAGTGGAACAAAGAGGAAGTTGGGCTAACGGAGAAGGAGATACTAAACACAATTTCCAAAAAAGATTAAGTAAAAACGGGGCCCAGAACGATGACGAAGACGACAAGCAAGGAACAGGATATGATAATGAAATTGGAGAAAAAAGTAGGCAAAAAAGAACATGGAATAGAAAGACAAAGAACGAAAAAGCAAAGAAAAAAAGACAAAGAAAGAAGAAGGATGATAAGATTAGAATAAGTACCTGGAACGTGAGGACTATGTTGCAAACAGGAAAAATGCAAGAAATAGCGGCACAAATGTTAAGATATAAAATTGATGTGGCTGCAGTACAAGAAACAAGGTGGAGTGGAAAAGGTATTATAAATAAAAGAGATTGTGATGTGCATCACTCAGGGCATAAGAAACACGGGCAATATGGAGTGGCGTTATTCATTAGGAACGAACTGAAGAATAAGGTGATAGAATCCAAACCAATAAATGAGAGAATGAACTATTGTAGAATTAATACGAAGCCTTTTAAGTTATCAGTATTGAATATATATGCTCCAACAGAAAAGGCAGCAAAGGAAGAAAAGGATTTGTTTTTTTTAAGAATCTAGAGAATGAAATAAATAGAATACCAACAGAAAATACGACAATTATACTAGTCGACTTTAACGCGCAAATAGTAGAGGAGCAATATGTACAACAAATGGCTGGTAGATACACAATACATGAAAAAAAAAAAAACAAACGATAATGGACAAAGGTTATGTAGGATAGCAACAAGGTTGAATATAATAATTAGCAGCACCAAAACATAATCATCCAAAAATACATAACGCCACGTTGACATCCCCAGACCATAAGCATCAGACACAAATAGATCATGTATTAACAACGAAAAGGAAACAGTCAGAGATAACAGATGTCAGAACATACAGAGAAGCATGCGCGAATTCAAACCACTTCATGCTAACGGCAACATTGAGATTTAAAATTTAAAAAATGTGTTAAGAACAAAAAAACAAGACTGAAATGGAACATAGATAATTTAAGTATGGAATGTACAAGAGATAAATATGTGGAGGAACTAGAAAAGAACATAAAAACACATAGTATTAAAGAGGAAAACGTAGAAGAAAGATGGAATACTATTAAAAAGTGCATTTACGAAGCGTCAGATACATGCATAGGAAGAGAAAAACAAAACAATTAGAAAGAATGATACCATGAAGAATGCAACGAAGCAGTAACAGAAAAGAAGAGGGTAAGGACGAAATGGTTAAGGACAAAAACAGAAAAGGACAAGGAAGAATACGAAAAGATGAAGTAAACATGTAATAAAATTATAATAAAATGCAAGAGGGAGTGGATAGAAAAAAAATAGAAGATATAGAAGAAGATAGGTTGCGCAGAAACACAAAGAGGTTTTATCAAAAAGTAAATGAGCAGAATAGAGTGCGCAAAGAAAAGTCGTGTGGAATAAAGGATAAAAATGGGAAGCAGGCAGAGAACGAACATGAACATAAACAAGTATGGACAGAGCATTTCAGGGACCTTTTAACAGAAGAACACAAGAGGATAGATATAGAAACACAAGAAACAGTAGAAGAAATAGAGGTAATGGAACCAACATTAGAAGAAATTAAAGAGATAATAAGAAAAAGCCGCAATGGAAAGATACCAGGAAAAGATGGAATCAATATAGACCTGATAAAATATAGAGGCAAAGAACTACAAACACAGATATATGAGTTAATTAAGATTATATGGAGAAATGAAAAGATGCCAAGAGAATGGGAAACAGGTCACATAGTGACAATATATAAGAAAAATAACCAACAAATATGCGAAAATTATAGAGGCATAACGCTATTGTACACGGCATAGAAAATATTATCCACAATAATACAAAGAAGAAAAACGGATAAAACTAGAAATATAATAATATAATCAATGTGGTTTTACTAAAGGTAGATCGACGGTGGATGCAATACACACAGTAAAACAGATAATAGAAAAAACATTTGAGTACAATATAGACAAGGAAATACTCTTTATAGATTTTAAGCAGGCCTTTGATTCCATTAAAAGAGAAAGATTACTATTTGCCCTGAAAGAATTAGGAATACCAGCAAAAAGAAAATTAATAATGATGACAATGAGAGAAACAAAAATCATTGTGAAAACACAAAAAAGCGAGACAGAAGAGTTTTAGATAAATAAAGGAGTGCGACAGGGAGATGCATTATCAGCCACTCTATTCAACTTGGCGTTGGAATATGTAATGAAGGGAATAAATAAAGAAGGAACACTCAGAACAAGAGAAGGACAAATAGTAGCATATGCTGACGATATCGCAATAATAACAAAAAGTAGAAAAATAATGGAAGAAATACTACGGAACATAGAAGAAGAAGGTAATAAAATGGGCTTAAAAATAAACGTGGGAAAAACTAAAATAATGATACTAGGGAAAAAAGTAGAGAACAAGGAAATAAAAATAGGTGGATATATATTTGAGCAAGTAGAATGATAGAAATACCTTGGTATAACATTAACAAATAAAGGAGAAAGAGAAATAGAAATTAAAGAAAAAATAATGGCAACAAATAAAGCTTTCTATGCTAATAGGAAATTACTTAAAAGTACAATTCTATCACATGCTTCAAAAATGAAAACATACTCAACAATTATAAGACCAATAGCCTTGTACGCTGCTGAGCAATGTTAATGAGTAAGAAAGATAAAGGACATTTAAGAACAATGGCGAGGAAGATAATAAGAACGATTCTTGGACCGATAAAAATATCAGAAAATGAATATAGAGCGAGAATGAACTACGAAATAGATTAATAATTGGGTGGAGAAGATATAATAAAGAAGATAAAAAGGCAGAGAGCCATATACTAGGACATGTATGGAAAGTAGGAGAAAAGGATACAATAAAAGCAATAGTTGAGTGGAAACCTGGAGGAAGAAGAAGCAGAGGCAGGCCCAAATCGACATTGCTACAGGAAGTAGAGGAAGATCTGAGAGCGGCAGGAATTGAGAAATGGAAGAATAAAACAAGAGAGAGACAGGAAAGTCTGGAGAGTGGGTACTTTGAGGATTTTTTTCTTCGCCTTTAGGAAAGGGTAAACCCCAATGTCGGTTATATTGACTTATTCGGTATTGATCTGGGAATACCAGAAAAAAATTCAGCCAATTTGAAGCAAACTGAAAAAAGTTATTGGCCGGAATCTAAAAAAAGTGCAAAAAACGGCGTTTTGAGGTGTTCGGTGCTGCCTAGGTATTCATCAGAAAAATGTATTATTTAAAATCTGAGTTGTCCAAATAATAGTTACAATCTGTGCTTTCTTATGTAGTCCTTTACATTATCGAAAAATAATTTTATTCTTGTATTAGAATTTTTTATAATACAGCGAATTCGGTTAATATCGATCAATGTGGTCGGTATTACTCTAATTAATTTTTTTTATGTAAACGCCATGAAATTACGATTACGATCAAGTTATTTTTGATAATGATGAACAATAACTAATGATCCAAATATTGACAAATAAAGAATATTTTAACAAAATAGAAAAAGTTCGAAGACAAAAGTAATAATACTTGCACAATATGCAACAACTATGATAAATCATGAGTTATAGTGGCGTTGTCGTTCTTCTGGCTTATGGTATCAGGCAGACTGTACAGAGTTTGAGGGCGCAAAAGATTATAAGTATAATTAATAAATGTAATTAATGTTGTTTTTTTGTTTCATAATGAGGAATTAATATATTTTTTTTATTTAGAGATTTATGAATTCTAACTAAAACTGTACATATGTATAAAATATATTTATTAATATAAGAGAAGATATATTATTTCAGAAATTCAAATAAATATTTAGAGTAATTGTATTCAATTTACAAATCTTGCGCAATAACTGCAAACCATCACTACATCACGTGAGGTAGGAAAATGTAACCAGTACGGTGTATTTTCTCAAAAATTAAATAACCGTAAGTTTTGTTAAATTTAATAAATTCATTTTAATAATTGTTGTATACGCGCCGTCAGAGTGCGTCACCTACTAGAGATCTGCGACGGCTAGGAAAAACAATAGCAGTCGTAATTGTTTTTTCAAGCTATACAGTGACTTTTATGTATGCAGTTTATTCGAACATAAATAAACATTAGATTCAACTAAAACCCCTTGCTTTATTAAATACAACACGCGGAAACACTTCAATCGGTAAGTGCACAATTTGCGCTTTTCTTTACTTTACAGTCACTTCCTAATAAATATTTGCTTGAAAATTACAAAGAAGTGGGTATTTTACAGGGCATTATACATAATGAATTCGTAATGACATACCGCCATAAATTTTGCTTGTAAATATGAATAACCGTATCAGCTTTACAAATCAAAATTTTATTTTAAACTTTGAAACAAACAGTTCTAATTGAAGTTTAAGGATAAAAATATAAATACCAACTAACATATTTTTTAATATTTAATAAATTTATTATGAAAATTACTATGATAAAATATGACCTAGGCCGAAAATGTAAATATCCCTAGTTGTATTGAGAAGCAAATTTGAGCAAATCTGTATTTTTAAAAATTTATAAGTTAATAATGCTAAAATATAAGTTGAGAAGTTTCTTCAAAAACATTTCCGTTGCATAAATAATAATTATTTACTTATATAAATTGTACAGAATTTGTAAATTGAATATAGTTATTTTTAATTACTAATTTCACAACAACATTTATTTGTTATTATTCCATGGGGATAAATAACCCTGGAAATGAATCTGCCACGAATACATAAAGTTATTCATATCCATTACATGATGCATGTTTGTGTTCGAAATAGTTTGTTTCGTATTTTTACGTATGTGAAATTTATTTGTTGTCGCAAGTAAATATTAACAAATAAGTTAAATTATTAGTTAAAATAACTGTAAAAATTTAATATTGTGTAAACTGTGTATAACTAGTTCAAAGGCCGTTTCCAGTCGTTACAATTTCAAATAGTATTTGCAGACTTTCCTACATTTATTTATATCGTGTGTAGTCTAATAAATCAATAATATTTTTTTAACTAGATTGTCAATTACTTATTTATTAAAATAATTTTTTACTAATTAATAATTATATCCAATACGTTCGAAATAATATTTTTTAACTTTATGTAGATTTATTAAAAATACAATGTATTCAAATTTCAAACCCTGTAGTTTTTCAAGCAGTTATTCTAATAAAGTAATTCAAACGGTAAAATACGGATAACCTTTGTTTAAAATGAATATATAAATATATTTGAAACCATCACCTATCACGTGATGTACCAACTTATAATCGAATAGTTTTGAAAATGCATGTATTTATTGTATTTAAATCATGCAAGCCAAAAATCAAATATTTTTAGTAATTATTTATTAACCAACGTCGGAGCGAAAAATAACCAATATATTATTGGAATCAATCAATCAAATACATACATATTAATAATAAATATATTACAATAGAATAAATTCTATTAGCCAGGCTTTTTTACCCATAACACCGTAATCTTTCAACCCAGTATATTTCAAACCAAAACTAGAAATAGATTGTCTCAAATCTCTCAATTCTTCATCTGTCTAGGTATCGAATCGCCCTGGAACATATGTAGCAAATTCTTCACATTCGGCAATGATTTTGCATCCAAATCCGGTGTTGACAGCTTTGATATCTATCAGTTTAAAAGATTTGTTTATCTCAAAATTCTGCTAATATTCGATGTGGTTTAATGTTAGTTAACTGTCCTTTCTCATTCAGCTTATTAAAATCCATTTCACAAATATTTATTTTAATAAAATAGTTTATATTGAATATGAAAAATCGTTTTATCTTTTACTTATTGTTGAACCTGACTTTACTGTTCGAGTGTTTAATCAGGAGTAATATATATGCATAAAATTAGAAAGTTACCCCGTAAACCCCGCTCAAATATTTTTAAATCCAAAATTTATTTCAAAAATTTAGACAAAATAGTTCTAAATTTAAACTAATAATCCTCAAAATTCCATACTCATTATCAAATTCGCAATAACAACCTAACTACCTAAAAATCCCAAGAGTCACTTTCCAAAAGTCATTAAGCCGGTGTCTGGGATAACAAACCCCTTATCTACTTACATATCCATAAAAATATTTGCGTACATAAACGGCAGAACTATTGAAAATGATTACGAAACTTTCTCTCTTTAATAAAATTTATATAAAATATATTTGCAAATAGTTTTATTATCCTTTAGTAATTTAAAATTATTTAGACTAGGCTTAAGAAATGCAAGAGAAGAGTTATTTGAAATGAAACATGAATTGGATGTTTCGGGAGTTGATCCTTCTATCTTCAGTATAATTAGTAATATAGTTTCATTTTGTTAGTCATTGTGTTGAGCAGTTTTAAAATTTTCATCCGTTTCAATTTTACATTTCTTATGATTAGATTATGTTGCCTTTCACATTAAACTGATTTATTTGAAATTACTACACAATTTGCTATATATTTTAAATCAACTTATTATTCTGTAGTAACTCAATAATGAAATTTGTACCTATGTAAAATTTATTCGGAATCAAGGGGCAGTGTAACCACAAGTGCTGATAGCAGATTTGAAAAACAATAAATCTCTAAGACAAAATGATTAAAATTGAGTGCAATCTTAATTTTTCATGAGGTATATTTAAAACAGTAGCAAATTATATAGGCAATAAAATTTATGACAATGTAACCAAAACTTCTAGTGTGTTAATTTTTTCCAAGTTAATTATTTTTTTATAGATTCAATTTGTATTTTTTAAAAAAGAATAGAATGTATGTAATTGGTTTCTTTGTTTCAATAATGCACAGCAATTTAAATATGAAATAAAAATTGATTTACGATATAATTATTTCAATATTTGCAGTAACACAAAATTACATAAAAAAGTATTAAATTTAATCATCCTTATTCAGACCTGGCTTAAGGAAACTTGAAACCACCGGGGAACAGACAATACAGTACAGACAGTCAAGTCACTGGGGAAGATGCTGTATTACGTGATCACAAATTGCGAGTAGTTTGGTGAATTCGGCGGATCCCTAGTCGCTCATACAGTGCGTAATTGTCTGGTTGTGCAACAACTAACATTTTAGGGTGACCACACGCTATGAAGTAAACATCAGTTAATCCTAAGACGAAATATTTTTATAAATAAAATATTGATATTAAAATTAATGCAACTTAATTATGTAATACACTGCACACATATATGTAAGCAAAGAGTTCAAGTTTCTACACCGTCGTGAGGGAAAGTGCTCAAATAATGTGAATAATAATTAAACAAATCAAAGATAACTGTCGTAATTTATATTACAATTCAAATAATTTTTAAATAACTAGTGGTTTTTTAGAGGTTTTGAATTTTAAAATGAAATGAAACACATAAAAATCGCGGTAATGGCCAAGGTATAGGCTCTTTTCGAAAAACAATTTTATGCCATTTATCGGCAATAACATGGCGAATATTAGTTTCCATGTCGTCCATCATCTCGAGTTTATCGGCGTATACTAGCGACTTCAAATATCCGCGCAGAAAATGATCTAAAGGTGTTAAATCACAAGATCTTGGAGGCCAATCCGCAGGTTCGTTGCGTGATATTATGCATTCATCGAATGGTCCCTCAATGAATCGATTGAAGCGCTTTCTGTGTAATATTTACACCATCTTGTTGAAACCACCGTTCTTTCACATTAATGCCATTCAATTTGGGAACGAAAAAGACAGTAATCTTGGCTCGTTAGCAGTATCCAGTGACTGTAATGTTCTGGCCGGTATCATTTTTGAAGAAATATGGACCAATGATAGCAACAGCCCGTAAAGTACACCAAACAGTGACTTTTCGTTTATGTAAGGCCTGCTCAATAAAGTCTTGTGAATTTTCTTTACCCCCAAAGGCGACAATTTTGCTTGTTGACGTAGACATTTAATAAAAAATTATCTTCATCGCTCAATAAAATTTTCAAAATAAATTTGCACAATTTGCAAGCACAGCATAGCCAGTGTGCCACTTGGTTCTGTGCACAAAACAGCTTTCAGTTCTCAAATTAGCTGTCGCTGGAAAAAGTGTTGCCAATTCAAAAAATAAACCTCAAAAAAAAAACACCCGTTACATAGAAACATCATACATATTGGGGTCGTGAAAAAAATAGTATATACACCTACGGCTTGTGCTTTAATTTACTCCGCGGGAACAAATTATATACTTTTTTTACCTCCCGCCTACCTCTAGGTAAGGGAGGTATTGTTTTTGGTCAAAAAATTCGGTAGTGAGTTTTCAATGAATAAGCACGTTTTAGAGTCCCTACAATACTATTTTACTATTTTCGCAATGATGTCGGTATGTAAGTATGTATGTATGTGTGTGTGTAGTCGGTGGCAATTTTTTCGTCTTGCTTAATTCAAATACTATATTACCAAAAGTACAATTTTGTGAATTTTTGCTTCTTATATTTAAGTAAAGAGCTGATTATATTTTGGATAAAATTGGTCAACCGGAAGTAGCAGTTTACTTAAAGCCCTTAACATTTTTTTGTGGAAAACACGGTTAAATTTCCCTTTTCAACAATTTATGTTATTTTGAACGTTGTAGAATATTTAATATTACATGTGTTTCGATTGCACTAATTTTATTAATTTTCATTAGATTTAGAGATAATAAAATATAAAGAAATTAGATTTTACAAATCTTGCATTCCTTGTACACCATGGAAACCTTTAAAAATTTTAATTTTTTTTACGAAATGTGACACATGTCATTGTGAAGCTGTTTTCTCAGTGAAATATATGTCAAAGAATTAAATAAATATACGAAATAAAATTAAATTTCTCAAATATAAATAGAAAATAAACAAATAAAAATGTATGTATCTGCATCATCAAATACTATATTGTATCGTTTAAGAGTAGTATTAGGCGGGAGGTTATGTGCTGACCACATCAGATTTTTTGACGACGGAATGCCACCCAAGTGTGAATATGAGAAAATTGAACAATATGAATTAACATGTGGGTATTTCTTTTCATTTTCTTCGTTCCATTTTCTCATTATTTTTCAATCATCGCACATGTAACAATGGAGATGTTCAATATTAATTGGCGGAAAATATATCACGTAACAAATGAATTATATTCTGAGCTATAATAACCCAACGATAATGATAATTACAAAATAAATTTTTGTGATAAAATTATCAGTATTTATAAATGGTTGAGAGACATTTCGTGAAAATGTTTTTATGCGATTATTATTATTATTTTCATTCCCATACCGTGAAAATCACAATTAGAAATAAACAACGACACTATCTATTTTTTTTAGTAAATAAATTGCCAAGAACAAAAATATTGTTCGTTCTACACATGTAAAGTTTTCCGTCAATTTATTGTGACAATTTCAGAAGTACTAACATATCAGCTACAACTTATGCTAATAATATTTTTGGTTAAAGTTATACGCACAAAAATGACAACTAAGATAAGCATAAAAAGGTTATCTGATTGGTAATGTCCCCATGATTGCAAAATTGAACGTATTCCAATTCGTCAATATATTGACCAATTTATTGATGAAGAAAAATTAAGGCGCAAAGTGTCGTATTACAAACAACAATAAATTGACAAGAAGACTGCAAATTTATTGACCAATAAATTGCTTCGTGTAAAACAGGCATACTACAATGTTTATATTGGCTGTAAATTAGTATCGTACGTACTTTTTATATTATGCGATATTCAAAATAATACCGAAAAAAATTTTAAAAAATTGAATTTGCATTAAAATGCCCACATACCTGCAGTTTAATTTTTCTTCACAGTTTTATATGGGACATTTTATATATTTTTACAAAATATATATATTTGTTTCTCTTTAAAAGAATTTTTATTTATTATGGTCCTAAAATTATTAATTACAGAAACTATTAATTTTCATATATAAAATACCAAGGGAAAGTTATATTGCCGTATTTTTTTTTTTTTTGAATCGCTTATGCCTGAAAGTTTTGAGCGGTGAGGACAGATTTCCAGGTCATATACCTGTTCTGAGGTGTATTCGGCAGAAAATCGCCCGAAATTTTTTGCATTTATAATAACTCTACGACATCTTGCCCTGCTTTTCAAAAATTATACAAAAAAATATACAAATTTAGCAGTAATAAATTATTCTGGTTTATATAGTTAAAAATTTAACAGTCATATTTAATTTTCACTTTTTTCCTAGAGAGATCCTTTTGAAAGGACAAATCCGATCAATAAAATTTTGCTTGGTTATTACTCAAAAAATCTACGTTAACATTGGCTAATGTTACTCTTTTGACATGTGAGGGCCATTTTCATATCTGATGTTACCTTATAAATTTTCGCAAATTTTAATTTTTGAATGATACAAAATATATAAAATTATTAAACAAAATTGCAGTCAATATTATTCTACATCTTTTTAAATATACATGATAATATTTACTCATTTATTTTCTGATATATACTTAAAATCCTGATAGGTAGATGGATTGTTCCCAAAATCTAATTAGACAAGAAGACAAGAACGTATCATCAAGAATCAAGAAATCTTGATATCTTGATAATAAATTTTCAGTTTTCAGCATTTATAATTAAAATATAAAAACTTGATATTAATTTGTCAATAAAGTGATTTTGAGGTTCGATTCATATTTGTACAATTAACAGTTAAATCGGGCGAATATGATTCCTTCAAAGTAACTGCTGCATCTGATATATTTGATAAACTTTTAAATGCTGATCTTTGGTCTGAGAATGTCTGTGTCAAAAAATTTATAAAGTTTCGGAAACGTCCGACTCCACCGACTACAATTTACAATATAACTAATGATGGTAAATGCGGCTTGTGCATACTTCATTATAATATTCGTGTTTAAATAAAAAATTTCACCAAATTAATATTTTTCTCGAACATTAGATTTCCCAGAAATTGTTTGTTTAACTGAGCATCATTTATCATCAGAGTTTATTGGTCAAATTGATCTAGTAAATTATAAATTAGCGTTTATGTTTTGTCGTGTATTTTATGATTCTGGCGGAGTCGCTATTTATGTTTTAAATTCTTTAAATTTTACTTCTTTAACCTTCAGTAATACTGTTTCATGTGATAAAAATTTCGAGATGCCTGTAAAGAAATAATTTTTGGTGATATCAATTTATTTAATCGTGAATTGAATAATTTGCTACACAATTTTTCGAACTAAAAACATCCGATATTTGAATGTGGCGATTTTAATATCAATTTTGCTTGTCAAATGGAATCCAGTGTGACTTGCGCACATTTCATTTCTTATGGATTAGCGGCACCTTGTTCCGATTTTCCTTTACTGCAGAGTATCTCTGGACGTTGTATTGATAATTTTTTTACAAATATTGACTCACGTAATACTAGCTTTAAAGAATTCAATCCTTGGTCCTTAAAAATTAATATCAATTTCAGAAATGACTTGCGTGTTTGCACTAGAATTTTTAACCAAGAGAATAAAAACTATTTCAAACAGTTACTTAGATCCGAATCATGACTGACGTTTTTAATTCCGCTAATTTTGATGAAAAAATGAATGTGTTCTTTGAATCTTTCGATCTATATTTTATAGCAGCTTTTCCAATGGTACACAGAACAAAAGTTCCAAATAAAACTTATAAGTTTAAATGGATTACCCCGGAAACATTAAAGATGTCTGAGACCTTGAAACTAATATATGAAATAGTTAAAGCTAATAATAATCCTGATATATTGAATCAATATAAAGATTTAAAGCGCAAATATGATAATTTGATTTCTAATTAAAAAAAAAAATATAATAATAATGTTTTAAAATCATCTCAAAATGTTAATAAATCAGCTTGGAATATTATAAATAAAGGAACATCAGCATCTACAACTTATTCAGTTCCTTCTCTTATATATTGTACAAAATTCGAATCATCTTGAGCCTGATAGTATTCCAAATATATTTATAATAATTTGACTTTGCATAACATAATTAATAGTTCTTATACCAACAATCCTACAATTTTCCTTACACCTGTTACTGAAGCTGAAATTTATAATATTTTATTTGAAATTTGAAAAAAAATTCTGCTGGTATTGATGGGGTACCTAGTGCACTATATTTTTATATTGCAGATGAAATTATTTCTCCACTGACTCATTTAGTAAATGAATCTTTAACAACTGGAATCTTTCCTGATCAACTCAAAATTGAATTAGTCACTCCTGTGCATAAAAAATGGAATAAAAATAATATCGAAAATTACAGACCAATTTCTATTGTTCCAGCGTATTCAAAAATATTTTAGAAAGTCATGCATTCTCGTTTGATTGATTTCATTACCTCGATAAAAAATCATCTTACTGCTGGAATATATTTTGATTTATCTAAAGCATTTGATACTTTTAATCATAGCATATTAATGACAAATTGTTTAATTATGGTACGCGAGGAAATGAGTTATTCTGGTTAAAAACTTATTTACATGGTAGTACTCAATCTGTGTGTGTGTCAGAATTGATGGGAAAAAGTATATGTCTGATTTTCAGTCTCCCTTAACAGGTGTTCCACAAGAAAGTGTTCTAGGGCCCTTACTTTTTCTTCTATACATTCATGATCTTCCAAACATTTTCCAAAATGCTGATGCCTGCCTATTTGCAGATGACACTTCTCTTATTGTCTCTGCCACCAATATTCATGATCTTAATTTGAAAGTTCAAGAGTTTGTTGATATTATGGTAAAAAATAACGCAGTAGTTTTAAATGCTGATAAAACACAAGTTGTTCAGTTTTTGTTATGGGGTAATAATTTCAATGTATGAGCTTGTTTCAATAATGTATCACTCATGTTGACTTCAATTTTTGCTGGATTCATCATTCCCAATATCTCATAAAAAGATTAAATACTTTATGTTTTTTTACAAGACATTTGCTCAAATGTGTCAACATGGACTTATTAAAATTATACTATTTTGCATATGTTTATAGTATTTTATCTTATTGTATTATTTGCTGGGGTAATTCAACTCAGGTTATTGATGTTTTTAGAGCTCAGAAAAAGATAATTCGGGCAATGGTTGGTTGCTCTCCTCAAATATCGTGCAGAGATCTTTTCGTAGACCTAGAATTACTTCTTCTTCCTTGTATCTACATATTATACCAATGTGCAGTCTTTGTTTAAAAAATTCCTGCTTATTTGTAACTAATAAACAAGCTACTGGATTCTATAATACACGTAATATTCATAATTTACATATTACTAAGTTTAGAAGTAACATTTTTATGATATTGAAAGCTATTACTGGCATATTTTCTTTTAAATCAAAACTTAAAGCTTTTCTTATTGAAAAATGTTTTTATACTATTGACAAATTCTTTGATAATTATGTACTCTTATGATTTTGTGTAAACTTTGATGGATTTTTATTGTGTATTATTTTGTTACTCTTTTAATTTTCGTTTGTAAGTTAATGAACATACCCATATATTAGTCATCCATTCCTCTTGGACGTCATTGAGAATATAGTCAAACCGAATTCAGGGAACCTCAACATATGTTTCCGTGTTCTGTTATGGACTTTTTCATTTTACCTAAATATTTGTATAACTAACCTTAAAACTAAACCGAGAGCTCATACCTATAACATCTAACCTAATATAAGATTAGACGTCATTGCCGCCAGATATACTCGTAATACGGCGGTAGTCGTATTTCTTTCATCTTTTTTTATTTACACTCTTTGTTGCCATTTTTCGAAGCTATAACTGCCGAGACGGACCTGGCGACGCTTATTCAAACTAATTATAAAAATAATACTGTTTCTGATAATGTTAAATAAATTAGATTCTGTATACGTATAAATTACTCAAGTTTTTAAATTTCCTTATTAAGTATTGAATAACTATGCAGAGTACAATTGCTTTGTTTTTTGTTTATCTTGTAAGTTATTTATTTCCAGGTAAGTTTTTTTTTATTAATCTGAAACTTCTTGACTATATGGATGTTTTGGGAAAATAATCAAAGTACTGAATTGCAGTCAATCAATATTTATTGAAAACCGGCCGATTTTTTATCTCATAAATTTAATTACCGCATTATAAGTTGTTGCTATGAATATTCTACAATACTGACGTTATCTATCTCACAAAGCTATTTTGTATTACTCTCCTTATTATACATATATAGAAAAATACTTTGACAACGGTATAAATGCTGATGAAGGTTGAGCCTCTGGGCCGGGGACTGGGACTCGGTGGGCCCCGGGAACGAAGCTCCTGGACTGGGGTCTGGGCCTCATGAGGGCCCAGTGTATAAAATATGACAGAACAAACTGCAATACAACTGTCATTTTCGCATTTGCCCTTACAGGTGCTGCCACCAGTGACAAATGGTATAGAGACAACTACACGCTGTACAATTATTTTCATAATGTATCTGAGTAATATTATGATTATCTTCTATGCAGCATATGCGGTAGCAAAATATACATGGGAAATCAATTATTTGCGTGCTGTTGCTCGGTGTTCTACCGGACAATCAAAATTGTAGTATCAATCGAATGTCATTTTTCTGAATCAAACGATGTAAAACACTGTGGGGACCATCTTCACATACTCCGCTATTACATACATACATATTACATTCATACATATACACATGCACACACACACACATCACAGATGCGGAAACACACAAACACAGATTTTGTATATACCGTGTGTCCCACGTAAAGGTTGGCATAGGCAGTTAACATGTAAAATCAGTTTTTTGTAAATAAAAAGTGTCCGGCAAAAAAGTATGCATCCAAATTTTATATCACAATACTGCCAATATCCCTACATCTTATTTAATACAGATTACTTTATTTTGATACCGCAATTTAATGAAATTAATAATAATAATTCCTAATATCCCGCCTACTCTTTTTATTGCTACTGACGTATAGTGCCTGCAATTTGTTTTAAATATTTTAATCTGTCACTGTCAATTTCTGGCGATGGAAATTATTCAGCGTTTATTCCTGTGGTGTATTCATATATTTTTCTTGCACTGCGCCCCCATAATACATTCTAATAATATTTACACGGTTCTCGACATTTAATGTATTCTTGATGACAGTGACAGATTAAAATGTTTAAAACAAATTGCAGGCACTATACGTCAGTAGCAATAAAAAGAGTAGGCGGAAAATTAGGAATTATTATTATTAATTTCATTAAATTGCGGTATCAAAATAAAGTAATCTGTATTAAATAAGATGTAGGGATATTGGCAGTATTGTGATATAAAATTTGGATGCATAATTTTTTGCCGGACACTTTTTATTTACAAAAAACTGATTTTACATGTTATTTGCCTATGCCAACCTTTACGTGGGACACACGGTATATATATACCGTGTGTCTGTCTTAAAGGTGTACATAGGAGATTAACATGGGAAATCAGTTTTTTGCGTGCTGTTGCTCGGTGTTTTATCGGACAACAATGATTGTAGTACCAATCGAAAGATATCATTTTTCTGAATCAAACGATGTATAATACACTACTATTTAGTAGCAATTTGGTTCCATAAATTAATTTTTATATTTTGAAAATTCTCCGATTTATTCAGTTTTTATCGAAAATAAATGTAGTTACCTATGACTGTTTTGTTTTGATTTCGATTCATAAACTTAATAGAAAATAGATCTCGCACTCTGAGCTAACTATTTCCTCCAAAAAATAGTTTTACTATAAAAATACGCTCTTCAGTAGTATAACTAGCCATATTTTTACAAATTGTCTTAAACAAGTCCAAAAGTCAGAAACGTCAAATAAATAGCTTGACAGAAATCAAAACAAAACAGTCACATGTGACTATATTTATTTACGATAAAAATTGAATAAACCGGAGAATTCTCAAAATTTAAAAATTAATTTACGGAACCAAATTACTACTAAATAGTAGTGTATTTTACATCGTTTTATTCAGAAAAATGATATCTTTCGATTGGCACTACAATCATTGTTGTCCGATAGAACACCGAGCAACAGCACGCAAAAAACTGATTTCCCATGTTAATCTCCTATGTACACCTTTAAGACAGACACACGGTATATAATACGCTTGAAGAAATAATAGTTTTATTTGTTTATAGAAAAAATTACATACAAATAAATTGGAACATTGATATGTTACATTTATACACATTTACAAATTATTCATTCAAAATAAATATTCTTATTTTTAAAGCAGATTTGAAATAATTATCTATATCCTGAATCTTCTGTTTGGTTGGCTCAGCAAGTAGCACGATATTGTCGTTGTTTTTTGGGTTGCTGGTATCTATAATATATAAAAGGAAAAATCGTGGAAAATTCAGTCTAGGTTAAATGAATTAAAAAGACATTATGTTTCAATAAACCAATATATTTCGGACCTCATTTCGGTCCATCATCAGGGTTCCATAAATATAAAACATATGGTAAAAATAAAAATGACACAATTTGTACAAACTTTACTACTTACAGAAAAATATGATCTTAAAACAATTTATTTATACTGTTTTTTTTGTAATCCTTTAGTATACATTTCTTATACTTTATACTTCAATTTTGGAAAATTGTTTTATTGATATTTTTCTTCATTTCCAAATTTTTATTCAATGTACGTCGTTGTTTTTTTTATATAAATATAACAAAAAAAAAAAAACTAAATAGTTACACAAATTTCAAGCAGCAAATTTTGTATTCTTCATTTATTTTCATGTTCTTTATGGTCCAACAACCTGATACATTATTTTATCCAACACCTCTCAATAAATGCTCTATAACAGTGGTTCCCAACCTTTAGGAGACTGCGGACCACTACGACAAAACTTGAACTTTCCAGGGACCACACGTTATTTAATACAAAAACCCAATTTTTCTAAAAAAATGTATTTCAATTTATTGTTTTGTAACAAAAAACAAAAAGATATAAATATATTCTAATGTGATTTTTGAGCCTGCATTTGAGTGACTAACAGAGAAATTCTGGGGTTAATATTGCTGCTTAAAGCTACGCGCATATCGTCACCTGCGTCCAACCGGTTCCTGTGTTTATTTTTTATTAAAAGTAAAGCTGAGAATCCTTGTTCGCATAAATAAGTTGTGGAAAACATCACAAGATATCGCAATGCACGTTCACGCAGCTGAGAATAAGACAGGGTTTTCTTGCACCAAAACTCCTCGAGACTTATACCTGAATTAAATAAATCTCTGCAACTGCTGTCATTCTGCAATTCAATAACCTCTTCCTGGACTTCATCAGGCAGATCCCTAGCATTCACAATAAAAGAGTTTCGAACAACTTTTCGAATAGTTTCTGATTCAGCGGCATTGAATTCAGGAAAGTAGCGCGTAAATTCTTCTCTAAGCGTTTGTAGATGGCGCACAATACTTATCTCGATTTTCGATGTTTCGACATTGCTTCGATCACCAATAAAAAAATTTAAAGTAGGGAAAGCCGAATAGGTTTTTGCCTTAATTTTATCAATCCACAAATTTATTTTTTCAATAAAAGCGTTAAGCTTATCTTCAATTCCAAAAATGTTTGCAACGCCCTCTAACTTACTATTTCCCGAACCTTGAAGCTGCAAATTTAACTTATTTAAATGCGAGAAAATATCCACGAGATATGACAGTCGTATTTCGAATTGCGGGTCACAAAACTGTTTCAACAAATCAATCATGTTTTTCTCAGATAGAAACAATTTAACTTCCTCCCTCAGCTCGTACAATCGTTGCAATATTTCCTTTCGAAAGCCAACGAACTTCAGTGTGAAAAAGTAGCATTTCGTGTTCGGAATCCAAATCAGCACATAATTTTTTGAAAACGCGAGTATTTAAAGCGCTACTTTTGACAATGTTCACAATTTTTATGGACAGTTTCATGGCATTAGATAAGTCTTCCGGTAAAGTTTTGGATGCCAAGGCTTGACGATGAATTACGCAGTGTGTTGTCACTGTCAAGGAGTTTTTTTGTTTTATTAAAGTTGCTAGACCCGACCGTGATCCTAACATTGCTGGAGCTCCGTCCGTGCATAAACCAGCGAGTTTTTCCCATGAGATGTTGTGCTTCTCAAAATAGTCACTGATAATTTTTAAAACATCGACTCCTCTCGAAGTAGTTTCTAGTTCACGCGACAGTAACATTTCTTCTTTGATATTGTTGTCTTCATCTAAAAATCGTACAAATACAAGTAGCTGGGAACACTATGCAACATCAGTAGTTTCGTCACATTGCAGAGCAAAAAAGGAGGATTTTTTCATTTTAGTTATGAGCTGTTCTTCAATATCTTGGGACATTTCCCTTGAAAAATTCTGGCGGACGATCACTGAACTTCGAATGCACAGTTTTTAAATGGCGTTCTAACTTCGCGGGTTTAAGCGCATCGTTGCTGAGAACAGTAGCACATAATACACATTGAGGTCTTGTTTCCCGGTTCACTTCGATTGAGGTAAATCCAAATCTTATGTAATCATCATGATATTTCCTTTTCGGTGGCATTTTCTGAGACCAAATGAAAAACATTAGGTTATTATTAAAGTAAGAAACTACTTGATAATCTTACTTCACTTGGAGATTCCACACAACAGAAGTTTTTGCTTTTTTGCGGTTATTTCAATTCCTGTTGAACTTTTATGAACGACTATTTTAAACTAATGCACAAATACAAACTACATTTTCCACTTGTCGTAACTGCCCAGTGCGAGATGACAAGTTCAAGCGCGTTTGAAGTGAAGAATGGGTTGCGCGTATAATATAAAATATAAGGGGGAAGTACAAACTGCTACTTAGCATTTTTTAAATTCATGAATGTAGATTTTATTTGTGGATAATTTAATTTTTTTTTATATTATATTACAAATGAATAAATTATGTTGGTATTAGTTTAATGGTGAATTATAAACTTAAAATAGGTTTGTTAAACAAATGTCGCTGCGGACCCCTTAGATGACCGCGGACCACCGGTTGGGAACCACTGCTCTATAACTATGGCGATTTTAAACAAGCAAAGTAACAGATTATCCACTAGTGGGTGTAATTTTGAGGAAAGCCACTAGTGAGTATTTTTTTATTTATAACAATAATAATAACTCACAGCACCTGGGTAACTACTTCGATTGACATTTTAAATCCTACCGTGTTTGGTATCAAATTAAAGGTCTTCTGAAGGAGATTTGAACTCAAGTGTCAAAAAGTTATTTTGCACGACTGTCAATTGTTTTTAATAAATGTTATTTAAAACATACCGTGTTTGGTTTCAAATTAAAGGTCTCAGGCGTTAGATTTAAACTCAAGTGTTATTTCGGAAGATCATCAGTTGTTTTTTTTTAAATGTTATTTAAATTCTAACATGTTTGGAATATCAAATGAAAGGTCTCAAGGAGGAGATTTACACTCTAATGTCAAAAAGTGCTAACATGGAAACGAGGAACGAAATGACGAGCTTGCTTCGCCGATGTACTGACATGGATGCGAGGAACGAAGTGACGAGCATTCTTCGCCAAAGTACTGACTTGGAAGCGAGGAACGAAGAGACTACTCAATTTATTTCTCTATATTTTTAGATGTAATCTTCTTCAGGGTCGCGGAGCCTAGGGGTCAGACCTGCGAAGCAGGTCGGACCGCTAGTTATTACTATTTTAACTCGAACCCGAGAATGGAATTCGAATGTGTGTCTGTGTCCACACCAGATACCTGCAGCTGGATCGTCCGCTGCCGCTCTCGTAACGCGCTAAATACGTTCGTAATCAGTTAATTACAAATTTGTGATTCGATAGTTGTGTACGGTCCTCCTTTTCATTACTGAATTTTATAATGCTGTCAGTTGTTTGTCGATTACGCTGGTGAATTTGATTGTTTTTTTTTTTTTTTTATTGTTGATACCATTTAACAGGTATTGTCGGGTAAGTTAAGGTCGCCGTTCTAATCTCCTAAGCTTACATTAGTATTTTTAATATTTTAATTTTCTAAGGTTTGTATGTATGTTAGCCCTTAGCAATTAATGCATTCAGTCGTTTCGTTTTTTTTTTTATCTCGATGGGAAACGACCGGTCATTTATTTTTAGGTAAGTATCGGTTATAAATAACCGATCACTTACCGGTCATTTTTAAAATAAAAAAAATTCATTTAGAATACACTGCAGACTTTTCTACGATTAAAATGATATATTATACCCTACATGCAGTCACAAAAGTTAGTTAAATAAAAATAACTTACAAACTTAAATACCTTTACCTATATTTTCGGTACTGTTCGTGGTAACAAATGTACAAATAACCTTACGGTAGAAATGTTCTTTATTATATACGTATATTATCTTTTTAAAAATAATAAAATAGTTATTTATGTACCAAGGCACTGAAGTTCAATTTTTTATCATGTGAGTGATATAAAGGAACTTCAGTGCCGAGGTACATATTAAGTTTTATTTGAAATCTAAAATTCGAAAAAACTGTAAAAAGTTACAACATAGGTTAAATTTATACATCTGTCAGTTGTCAATTGAAACTGACAGTCAGTGTTGCCAACCTCGAGAAGTGAAGTTATCGTAAAGAACACTCAAAATTATGTGTTTTGTCCTGAATTTCGTCATCGGAATTAATTTATTTATTTATTTATTGACAACCACTCTACAGGATACAGAGTATCCCAATTACAGAGGGTTGGAATCGCTATACAATATATATATATATATATACAATTTTTATTTTACAAGACTATTTAATGAGCTAAAAATATTTTTTTAACCAGTGGTTTTCAAAATATGGGGTGCAACTTTTTTATTTTAAATGGCAACCTATTTTTTTTATTTGCTTATTCAATTCAGTATTTTTTTTCTGAATTCAACGATATCCACATGTAATGACCAAATAATAATATATTTGAGAAAATGCTAAATTAGAAATGTATCTGTTTTATTTAAATATGCCCATACAAAGTTTGCCATGGAAGAAAACCAATAAATCAAGTGCAGAAATAATTGCAAAAACTGTAATTATGAGAATAATTATTCATTTTGTTGTTACAATACAGAAATACAGAAGTACACTTCAAAAAACTAATATTAATAATTGTTTGATTTATTTGTTTTCTTCCATGGCAAACTTTGTATATGCATAATTAAATAAAAATGATGCATTTTTAATTTTGCATTTTTCTCAAATATTTTGTATAAAGGAGCGGCCTTGGTTTCGATTTTGGTTCCCTCCCAGCTCGCACTTTTTGGTCACAAATTATTCCTGGGTCCTCAACCTTTAGGTAAAGTCCATTGGGACCATCTTATGATGGTAAACCGGTAGAGTTATTGCCCTTTGAAAATATAGATTTTTGGGGATACGTCGAAAATTATAGATGAGCTAATTGCCGAGGGACGCATTGTATTGAAATTGTGAATTAATCTCGAGTAATATGGATAGCGAGGGATGGTATCTATCTTCAGGAACAATCGGAACAGAGTGATTAACAGTGCACTATATGTTTGACAGGACAATGTCTAGTAAACGGGAATCAATATTAAGGACTTTATTAAATTGGGTAGCATTAAGGAAATTAGGAAAATTGTCGAATCTGGAAATACAACTATTTTTGTATCCGATGGTGTAAAAATCAGTGAGCTTACTAATATTCATATCAGCCATGATAATAAATTCAGAATTAATGAAAGGGGAACAAGATTCAAGACAATCATAAATCATTTCATATTGTTCCAAGGATATGGGAGGAGGCGAATATATTACAACTACAATCAGCAATTTGTTAGAATTCAAATGTACTCTTACACAAATAATGTCAGCAAGGAAATTAGAATTTTTGTTCAATTTCACCAATGTTGATTTATATTTATTGCTTATGGCGCACAATACACCACCGCCACGAGATTTACCTAATCTGATGTTATCTAGATCTTCACGGTAAACAGTATATTTATTACAATGAACTCATTGTTGTAGACTGAATCAGTGAACCAAGTTTCAGCAAGTGCTATCACATCAAAATCCATAGACATGATATGATTGTAAATCTCAACAAGTTTGGTATTAATTCCCCAAACATTTTAGTAAAATAATTCCATCATTAAATACAATAAGAGCAAAAATAAATACATGAAAATAAATCAATGAGTCAAACAGAAGTAGTGTGTCGTAGATCAGAGGAATAGTTCTATCAAGAAACAAATTAATTAAAGTTCAAAAACCTTTCAGTTAAGAATATAACCTTACAAAACTAGTAAATTTTAAATTTACAGAAAAAATAGAAATATAAAATGAAATTTAAATATAGACAGAAGCTGCTCGATTCATATGAATGTATATCATATTAAAAAAGCAAAGACAAAGTTGAGTAATGATAAACTGATATTACAAATTATTAACATCATCCTACAAGGTAACCATATTAATTTTATTATTTGATTTATAATAAATGTTGCCATCCGAAGACCATACGTTTGTAAATCTAAATTTATTTGCGACAGATTTTAAGAGTTTAAGCCGTTTTTTCGTAAGATCTTTTATTGTGTAACCAATTCCCTTTAGATTGGATCTAGTCTTCAATACTTGGTTCCGGGTTTTGTACGAAATGAATTTAATAATAATCGGACGTGGACGGCGAGGGGAGGATTTAGCACTATCACTCACTGCATGAAGTTTCCCTACTCGGTGTTATCGGTCGATGGCTTCCGGGGAACAGCAAGAGAGAGTTTGGATTAGTTAATTTTTCTTGCAAATTTTATTCCATGTTACGTCCAAATTTACTATAGTACATCAATATTTCTGTCAAAATTATCCTAATTGTACAATAATTATTTAAAGGTTGTCAACACTGGGTTGTTCAAAATCGTCGTATAATGGGTTACTTTAGTGACGATTTTTGAGCACTTAAGTGCCGATTTTAAAATTAAAAAAAATATATTATAATTATAAAAAAAATGTAAAAAAATATGCATTTGGCTTATATTTTTCCATTAATCTTCATCTTTTTATAATAATTCCATATTAACGTTTTCGTTTTTCACATATTGTGTTTACGACGACACACTGATACTAAATTATTAACAATAAATGAATAATTCAATAATAATTTTAACAATCGTTCAGTCAATCCTGCTTTTTGAGGTTATGTTTACATACCGTTTTGTATTGAATAATTCACCTACACACTGCGCATGCGTTAGTTTTAAAAATGACCGGTCATTTATTTATTTAACCTGACCAACCTAAGTGACCTGACCCGTCATGGTAAATGACATCACTATATCCCCAGTATAATTTGCAATAGATTTTCGTAAGACCATAACGTAGGAGTCTTACTATCAATGGCGCCACTGTTTGTTTTTGAGATTTTCTGTAGTCTTAATCGTCCTGGATGACATTTTACGAATACTCTCCGAGGAGATATTCGTAATTTGTTTCTATTAAAAATATGTATAATTAGAGTAAAGGTGCTCTATGGACAAGTTTAATAATAGTCATTCTATTGAAAATATTAAAGTATAAATACGAGAATTTTCGCCATATAAATTAGCTTACTACCATCCTTGGATGCGCAAGCAAATTTCATAATACCAAGATCTGCTTTGAGCAGAGTGCCACACTCAGAAATGTGTAAATTTAGTGATGATATATTTATTTTATTTTATATTAATTACACTTGGCACATGTTTGAACAAATGTTTTAGTTATTGTATACTCATAGCAAAAACCAACAAACCAACAAATAAATTAGTTTTTCGCAATATTGGAAGGTGATACAAGAATATTGTAAGTTTAATTTTTATTCCAAATATGTTTTGAAAATGTTTGCATTTGAAAAAATTTCCCAGCTGATATCATGTAGCAAATAAATACAATTGATTGTTCTATGTGTAGCAATATAATAATAGTTTTATTTAACTTTTTACTTTGAAAAGAATACATAACAACGGTAATGTAACCTTAAAAATATCTGCTTAGGGTCTGCAGTCCTGAACCAACCAGGATGTGGAGTACCAAAAGAAATTTTCTGGAGCAGATACAAAATAATAGGAGGTTCTCCGGCTAAATATAGTACATATTCGATACCAGCAGTTCATGAATTATTCTCTGATTTATTCTATTATTTGTTCACAGTGGAGTTCCCGTGGCTAGTGATTATGAAATTGATAGAAGATGACGATTTCAGACTTCATTGTGGTGGTGCAATTATTTTACCGTCAGTTGTTTTAACAGCTGGTCATTGTTTTTATCTTGATGGACATAAAATGTCATTCAAACGTATACAAAAGCTTAAACTAGAAATTGGAACAGGAAGATTATTTAAGCCGGGAAGTAAATATTTTTTGTATTTTTTGTTGTTTCGCTGTACATGGGTATCGCGATAATTATTGCACAGGAATACACACAAAAGAAGATGCACCCAACTATTCATTTTCTATAAAGATTAATTAACACATAAAGGAAACAATTTGTTGTTGTACGTTTGGTATCCAGGATCTACAATGGGGTCTGTGACCAATTTTTTTTTTCATTTATAATTATTTAAAATTTAAAATCGATTTAATATTTGATTTGAGAGAATTGGCTGTACATTTAGTGACAAAAGTAAAATGACCGTTTTCTAAATGATCGATTTCACATATATGGTGTAACTATTGTATTTGATTAATGAAGCATAATTTTTTGTAAGAACATAAATAACTAAATTATTACACAACACATATTTACTACAGTTACATTTAGTGGTGGATTAGATTTTCATTTTCAAAGAGGAGGGGTGGACAGGTTCTAAAGAAATCCAAAAGAAATCCCGATTAAAGAGCAATTTATTTTTATTGCATTTTACGGGAATAAACCTTCAGAAACATAGTACAACAGTACGATTCAAATTTACTACTTTACATTAATTGGTACATTAATTCGTGATAATATGATTTCTTTTCGAAGGACGGTAAAGGCAAGAAATTTAGACAATTTTTATATTTTTAAATATAGGTTTATACGATCGGGAATAAAAGTTATTTTCTATGACATAGGGATAAAAACTTCACATTTTATCCATAGGAAAATAATATACAAATTATTTCCTTAAAGAGTTTGTGCAATTATTTGCGTATTTAACAATATTATAAAGCAGTATTTATTTGTGTTAATTTTTACGAATAAAAATTTATTTTCCTTTAATCATACATTGAAATTATCTTAGTATTATTTTAATTTACCATGATATTTTCCTTAAACTCTACCTTTTCTTCTGCTAACATTACTTCTACAATTGACCACCTTCATTACTAAAATGCAAAATTAAGTCTCAATAGCTAACTGAAAATATTGTGGTGCTAGTAAAGTACAAAAATTCGCGCGTTTTTTATATCTACTCACTGAACACTAAATATTCCCCCACCTTTAAAATTTTCTCACAAACTCAATCCTTTCACTGTCGTTAACGGGAAGCGGGCATATTTTGGAAAATGTCCTCCTAATGTAGCCGTCTGTCGTCCGAATGAGCGCCACTCGAGCCATTTGATCTGGTCCTCGAAGAACTTCAATGACGCGCCCCAATTTCCAGAGAAATATTGGCACCAGGTCGTCCTTAATCTAGTGTGTAATTCTTTTTGGTCCATTTCACCCTCGTTCATAGTTCACCCAGGAATTCTTGTTTCCACCGCTCTCAAAAAGGCTGCTGAATAAGCAACAACTTTCGAAACTGTGACAACATGTTGGTTGCGAAATGAATTAAATCTGAATCAGGAATTGATGTTGCCCGGCGCCTAATGAGAATATGTGCAGGAGTAAGAGCTTCAAAATCTTGTAGCAAAATGGGAGGTGACTGAATGGATAGGGATATTAAAAGAAGGAAACTTTTATCAAAGGGAAAGGGAACAAAGCAGTCGTGGTTAAATTTGGAACGAATGAATTGGGAGCTTTTCTGACATGACACTCAAAACACTCTAAACATGTAAAAATGGGCTTTTATTGAAATTAAAACACATATTGCAACGGAACAAAACATATTTATAACTAACCTCGTATTAATCTAACTACTATGATACATTGAACCACATTATTAACTTAAAACCTACGTAAAAATACATTTTTTTCGTAGCACAGCTACATTTTGAGCTGTATCTAACCCCGGCTAACGTAGAACTGTTTTTCAGACGCGTACAATTTCAGAGGTCGTCTAGCTTGAGGTTGCTTCTACTTGCGTTAAAACAATATAAAAGTGCTCAAATTTAAGCTTCATATTACCTACCATGCGTTTAAGACTTAAAATTTAAGTGACACTTAACACTCCTGCCTCCCAGAGACCTCCGAAATATGGAGCTCGAGCTGGAATGAACTTCCATTGGATATACTCTATTGTATGATTAGTACTTCTGCCAGTTTTTTGTAGTGTATTTTGACATTCTCTAAGGAATTGTTAATTTTATTTAATTCCGCTTAGGTTTCATCCACTAGCTTCAATTGAAGCCAATTTTTTATATATTTGGAAAAATCTTTCGCTCAAATATGATTTCATTAGTAGGAAGTATTCGTGGGGCAGTTTTGATTTAATCTTATATTGCAGTCCGGTATGCCACACATTGTTGAACGCTTGACTGATGTCTAAGAAGGCTGCTGAACATCCTTTTTTGTCTTCCATACTGTTCTCGATTTCTTCTACCACTCGGTGTATTTGTTGGATGGTTGAGTGTTGTTGCCTGAAGCCGAATTGATGGGCCGAGATTATGTTTTCGTCTTCTAGTATTATTTTTAGTCTTTTTAGCAACAGTTTTTCAAATAGCTTAGACAGTAGGGGTAGGAGGGGTATTGGCCTATATGAGTTTATTTCGTGCGCTGGTTTTCCTGGTTTGTGGATTAGTATTATGTTCGCAAATTTCCATTGTACTGGAAGTATGTTATTCTGATCATTGCGTTGAATATGCTGGTTACTAAGACTAGTGTTTTTCTGGGGAGTTCCTTTAATATTTTGGCAGTTATTAAGTCATATCCTGGGGATTTTTTGTTATTTAAATATTTAATTTCATTCTTTACTTCCGCGGGTGTGAAGTGTTTGTTTGATTGTGATAGCCTGGAACGAAGTTGATGGGTTGGCTTCGAAGACCTTTGTAAAGTGTCAGCGAATATTTCTGCTTTCTCTTTTTCTTCTCTTGTCCAAGTTCCGTCACTTTTTTTAATTGGTGTTGTGTGTTGTGTAGGCCTTTTTAGCTTATTTGTGGCTTTCCACAGGGAGTAGTCTCTATTTGGGTGAGGAGACAGGTTGCTTAGGTGCTCTTGTATTAGGTTGTTTTTATTTCTAGGATTAGTTGCTTGTTTCTTTGCACAGGCGATTTAGCTTGGCTTTGTCGTTTGGGTGTCTTGTGTGTTGCCATTTTCGTCTCATTTTTCTTTTCTCTTCGATTTTGTCTCTGACTATTTTGGGATAGCTAGTACTATATTCTTGTTTGTTTTCTTCTGGTAGGGTTGAGAACCAGCCTGCTTCTTGGATGAGCTTTGTGGTACTTTCTACTGCATTTTGGATATCCTCCGGTGTCTTTAGTGCTGTTAATAAATTTGTATTTTGTTCTAGGTATAGTTTGTATGCGTCCCAGTTGGATTTTTTGTTGTGTAGTTTTGGTTATTTTCCTTTTTTGTTTACTACGGGGTATACGGTTAGTATTATCGGGGAATGATCCGACGATAGATCGTAGCTTGTTTCAGCAATAACTCGGTTTAAGTTTACACCCTTTGCTATGAAAAAATCTAGTAGGTCTGGGAGTTTGTTTGGGTCCGTAGGCCAGTGCGTTGGTTTGCTAGTGCTGATGTGATTATACCCATGCATGTTCATTGTTATTAGTAGTTCGTTTCCTTTTGCTTTTGCTTAGAATCTTCCTCCTAGTTTGAGGAAGTGTTCTTCGAATTGGTCGTGTTTGATTGTGTGTCTCGGTGGGCAATATACAGCAGATAGGGTAAGACTGCCGGATGATTCATTGATTTTTATGGATGTTGCTTGTAGATGATTTTTTTCGAACTTTTCTAATTCAAAGTGCTTAATTTTTTCATTTATTATGATTGCTTTGCCTGCGTGAGCAATGCCGTCAGGGTGATTTGTGTAACATACTTTGTGTTTAGGGATTTTAAAGTAACTTTTTTCTGAAAAATGTGTTTCAGGTATTAGGACAATATCTATTTTTTGTTGATTAATAAATAGTTCTAATTTCTGGCGGTGTTGGGCCACACCGTTGGCGTTCCATAAAGCGATTCTCATTCCGTTAGACATTATGTTTATTAATATATGTCGTGAGAAAGTTAATTATTGTAGTGTTTTGTTGCATGAGTTGCCTGAACATAGATTCGAATTTCGTTATGAATTGGATTAGAGTTATATCTTCTGATGTGTTTGTGTGTTCAGCGGCACCTGCTATTTTGGCGAAGCTTATGTTGTTTTGTAATTTTTGTGAGTATTGGTTTTTGTGGTAGTCATTTGATTTTTGTGGATTGTTCAGATTTGGTGCGGTTCTTGACTTTTGTAGTTTTTGGTATACTTCGCAGCCTTTGTAATTATCGGGATGGGCACCTAAACAGAGAGCACAGGTCGGCGGAGTGTCTACTTTTATTGCATTCTTTTGTGGGATGATTGGTTCCGCACTTGAAGCAATAATAGGGTTTATTGCAGTAGGTCTTGGTGTGGCCATAGTTTTGACAGCGCATACATTGCAGTATGTCTATTCTTTTTTCGGAGGTTCTACGCTGATTTTGGTGCCCAGTATATGTCTTAATTCATAATTTTTTTTGTTATTTGCGTTAGGTTCCTGATCCACGAAGAACATTGGTAGAGGGTCTTTAGTTTGCAGCTTTTGATGTTGGAAACGTTTCTGATATAGAAGCCTTTTTCTGTCAGAGCTTCTTTTATTTCTTCTATCGGTGTTGTGTAGTGTAAGTTTTTGATAACCACTCGGTAGGATCTCTCTTGTTTTAGTTGATACGTATGATATGCTATTTCATTGGCGTTGAGCATACGTATGAGTGTTCGGTATGTGTCCGGTGTTTTTGTGTTTATTTTTACTTCATTATTTGATAATGATTTGCAGTAAAATTCTTCAGGTTTGAATATTGTTTTTAGGCTTTAGAGCATTAGGTTGTAATTTGTGATGTCCTGGACAAAGACTGGAGGCGCTTTTGGTTCGACTTTAGTGTTTAGTCTCTCTATAATTAGCTTTATTTCCATTGTTGGATTCTTCTATAGTGCTTTGTGTATCTCTTTCTCTGGTTCTTTTAGGACGTATGACTTGCCAGTTTTGAGATGTTCCGTTGTGGCAGTTTTGATTACCTGTGTTTTTTGGGTCTTGTATTAATCCGTTATTAGTAGAATTCGGAGTACTATGAGGTGCCATTTGTGTTATTGTTGGGGTTAGATACGATTGTGTGGTTATCGTTGTTGTCGTTATTGTGGTTGTATTTGTTGTTATAGTGTTCCCTCCGCTTGTTTCTTGCATGTTGAAAAAGTTTTGATTAGGAATGTAAAGAGTTAAAGTTAGTTTCTGCTATATTTGGCAACACTGATATCGTTGCGCGTGCGCGGAGCACAGCGCTGGGCGCTGAGTATGTTTAACAAAATTAACCTTGAGTTCGCTGCCCCTAATTTTAACTGTATTTTAACTTTATTTGTTTTATTATTATCACTGGACACTGATAGTAGTTTAATAGATTACACACTTATAAAACTTATTTTGTGATTTTTTCGATTTACACTACACTTTGATTAAGAATTTTTTTAAAATTTTTTATGTCGGTAATTTTGAGAGATGCTTAACTATTCACTCACTATTGCCAACATACTTCAATTTAACTAAAATATTCGAATTTATTAAATACCCACTCCAAGAAATGATTATAGCTGGATAAAATGAGTACGTAACGAATATCCTGACTTTCGAGCTCCCTAAGTTGGATAGTATGTTGAACCCAATGTAAAATTAAGAATGTAAATCTAGTGTTTGTGTAAGAATATATTTAATTTAATAATTTACTTTTGTTTCATTAATTAAATACAATAGGTAGTAGATACTCGTACATTGACTTAAGTAATCTCAACTATTTAACTACTCATCTCAATTAAATTTTTGTCTTGGCGGCTCCAGCGGTCTTTGAAGTCACAATTCTCAGAGACTTAAATCCCTTTGTCGAAGTATATACTTTTCCATATCTTTCATTGTTATAAATTTGACAGCAGTCGTCAACAAAATATATACATTTAATTACACGCAGCTGAATCCCAAGATATTAGTAGATTATACAAATGTGGTAATTCTGACAAATGTACTCGTATAATGACATTTCACTGTGATATGTGATATGTGACGTTTTATATTACCATAGCGGCTTTTCATATAAAATTTGTTTAAATTTATTTTTAAATAAAGAAAATAAGGTTTTATGAAAAATTGTTGTTATTTTAAAAATGTATTGAAAATAAACAATTTTGTTATTTTCTTGTGACGTGTGGTTTGAACCAGCAAGGGTCACCAGGAGTTTACACTTATATAGTGAATTTTTTTTGTGATGCTAGAGCACTGACAGATAGTAATTCAGGAACGCGAACTTGAAAGCTTTTATGAATGAGAAAAACGAGCCTGAGACAGATATACATCATGGGTTATCTATCTTTGTCTAACACTTATTTATAGAGCGGTTGTTATGGGTTTGTTGAGCAGTTGCCATGCGTTTGTTGAACGGTAACTATGTGAAAATATATTGCAGAGTCGTATCCAAAATAAATAAATAATATTTAACAATGTATTTTTCAAGTATTTGAAATACATATTTTTATTAATGTATTATTTAATTTTTATATTAAACATTTTATTTCATAATTATTGAATGTAAATTTCTTTATATTTTCATATCAACTTTCTAAGCGGACAATGCAACAATGTTGGGTTTCCAACGTATTGCCTGCCTCTCTCGGCTCGCAATTTCATCGTCAGTAAGCGTTCAAAAATTGCTATATTAATACAAAACAAAATTCACAAAGTAAACTTTCAACTCCCTTGATTGAAACTGGCTTTACATTATGAAGTTATTAAATAATTAAAAGTACTTTTATTAATTTTGTATGTATGTTGTAGAATACTTGATACATCGCAGAATTCATCAAATAATAGAACATACGGAATTTGATATTAGGAGCTTTCGGAACGATATTGGTCTAATACAATTAGACAAGAGTGTAAACCTTGAACCTGGTTCACCGTATCGATCCATATGTCTGCCGGAACCACAAAATGTATATGAAGGTATTTATGCACTTTATTTATAATTGTTTGTTTGCCGGTGCGCTGACCGAGCGCTTTAGGTAGCTCGAAGCACCGCATTGCATGTTGTGACGTAGACACATGTTCAGGCGAGGACCAGTTCTATTGGCCGGCAAGTGCACATGTATGTCGGTAAAATACAACAATACGTAGGTGCGACATACGTTATGAACCAAAAATATATTTATTTTGATTTTTGTATCGCCATAATCAATGGCTCGACAGTCCTAGAAGGACCATTGTTTTAAGTACCGTGATATTTGGTTCGCAACCAATTCGTTCCGGTGCAGTCAGAATCTCAATCTGTGCAACTACCTTTGATTGCTAGTGCAACCAAAGCGACACCAGACAGGTTCTTGTGCGACCGGAATACATTTAAAATGAACAAGTGGTCAGCCCGCAGCATCCGTGTACGCACTTGCCAACCGGTAAATATGATCCCAGTTTGAACGAGTGTCGCTCGTCACATCATGCATTGTACAGCACTTTAACACGCTCGCTCACCATTCTTGGTAAAGATAATGTTACAATAACTAAATTTAAGATTCTATGAAATAGTAAAAGAACAAATAATTTTGATCCATGATCTACTATTTTCCGGGAAACATTTACCCTATTTTTTTTTTAAATTTGAACAACCTGTATATTTTCTCTTTATAATGTTGTATAACAAGCCTATAATAGTGTGAGTATACTCTGTAACTTAACCATTCTTAAGCATTCCGTAATGGAACCAGAAAATAATTTCAGGATCATAGTTTCATTTCAGAATGTGATTCCTGAAAATATTTGTTACTTTGTCATGACCGCTATGTTCACAAAATTTTTATATTTGTTGTGGTCATATAAAGTGTAAAATCGTATTTATAATTAAATGAATTCAATATATTCTTATGTGCTTAACAACTAAATTGTTTTTTATTATTTATTCGCGTTAATTTTCAAAATATGTATTAACCCTATTTTTAAAATAATGAGAATTGCTTGAAATTTATATGACAGGTCAGAAGTATTGCACAAAAAAATTCATACAAGTTTAAAATTTTGCTGATTTAAAATGTGTTCCTGTAGAAAAATGATATTTGGAGGCTAAAAATGTCAACAAAATATAATATTATTTTTGTTAATAAACTAACACTAGACTTTTTAGTATTACTATTAATTTTATTTCGTACATCTTGACGTTTACTTGTTTACATTACATATCTCAATTATCATTATTACCTAGGTTACATACACACAGCCTATATACATCACACTCCTCTCTACTTAATTTAAGAACATTTTGTAAATATTACAAATTTATTCGTACTACAGGATTTCTAATACGAGATGAACGTCTAGGTTCTATGTGTTTTTATGGTGTATCAGTTTTGGTTGGACTGTTCTTCACAGGTTTAGGTTTGGGACATACGTGGGGAATAGGTACTAGAGATGGTCAGACCCGTTCGCATAACTGATCCGATTCTTTTGAATCGATTCACCAAAAAGATTGGTTCAGTGCGACCCGTTCACTGAGATTCATTCGAAATGAACAGAACTATCTTGCACTGGGTAATTCTCAATCATCATACAGCGTAAAGCGGGATTTATAATGAAGTAACGCAAGAAGCAATGCGGTTGAAGTAAAGTAACGCAAAAGATAAATATACGGGACTGCACTTACTGCTTTATAACAAAACGCAACGCAGAGACGCAGAAGCAACGCAACGCAATAGTTGACCAACTCCCAACTTCTTGCGTTACTTTTCTACCTCTGGCCAATCCGGATGCACTATTTCAAACTACCATGCAGAAAGGTATATTACCGACATGTTTATTTGTTTTCTCGGAACTGATTTGAAACCACAACTTGTATTCATTTTATTTTTTCTGATTTGCAGTTTGCGCTATTAACAATTTAGTTAATTTTCAAGTTTTTGTAAAGGCGCTTAAAATATTTCATTTCTGTATGATCAGTTTATTGCCTTTGTATGCATTTAATGCCAGGTAGACTGCCGCCTAAGCTGTTAATTACCGTCTGCGCGAACATCTGCAAATTCATAAATTCCCAGAAAGTTGGAATTGGGAATTTTTCATGCCTCTTTCGTGGCCTGTTCAGCCCTACCATTTGAAGGGTACATTATTGTTACCATCCTCAACTTTAGCATTCCACTTAAAAAACATTCGACTAGCAAGTGCTCTCTCTGTACAGTACAAACGTCAAATTCAAACAGCTGAAGAAGCAACACGCACTAGCACTGTGATTGGCTGCAAGCAGCCACGGATACTTCATTGTAAAGCCTACCGAAGTTTCTTGCTTTACTTCTGCGTCACCGCCTGCGTTGCATCTTGCGTTACTTCTTACTTTACTTCATTATAAATCCCGCTTAACCGTTCGGGCGGTTTAAGGTTCTGTTTAGGATTGAAGTTAAACTACTTGTATAATTCTTTAAATTTGTAATATATAATTATGACCTAAGAAAAAAAAATTGTAATTTATTCGATTAAATGATTTTTGCAAAATAATCAATTATGTATTCATTGAACGATTATTTTATTATTCAAATCTTAGATTTATAGAAAAAATTAGTTTAAATTCATAATGAAATAAATTATTATTAAAAATTATTGAATATTCCTTACGCAGCTTTATACACACAGCTTTTATGAAGCACAAGTAATCTGAAGAAAGAACATACTATTTATTTGTTTGGCATATATATGAGATGGAAAGTAAAAAATTAATATTAAGCAATTAGTTATTTAAATTTATCAATAAAATGAATAATGTTACAAGTATTCTGTCATGAAGAGATATTCAAACTATTTGCTTGTACTTAACATTTTAGATCACTGTGTCTAAGAAATAATGAACAAAACAAAGCATAAGAATTTCACTCTGAAAATCTTATCTTAGTTTATGTTATGGTCCAAACTACAAAAGGGATTTTCGGAAAGTTTATGGCGGTGTTTCTATCGTGCGAGGGGTAAGTTTTATTGGAGGTATAGACCGCGATGCATTCTAGTTCTACGAGCATCCTAGTAAAGTATATCTTTCAAAATTTGATGCGAACCGAATCTTTCTAATATGTACTGAAACCCGGTGACTCGTTCGCGAACGACACATCTCTAATAGGTACTAAATCTGGTTGTTTTTCATGTAGTATAGGTAATTATCTTGTTACCAACTCTTGTGATCTGTATGTGTGAGTCTAATTCTATCGTTCACAAGTACTAAATAGGTACAGTTGCTGATCACTTTCATGATTTTGCCATGCTTCCACAGCTTTTCCTATTTCATGTAAACAAATACTTGTTGACCTTCTGTATAAAATCTAGTTTTCCTCTTTCTGTTATTTACATTATTTTTCATTATGTCGTCTTGCTTTCCTTTTCCATAGGTTGGTTTTAACATTTTAATTTTTATTCTTGGCTGCTGCTTAAAAATCATCTCTGCTGCAGATTTATTTTTCACTGTACACGGTGTATTTCTGTTACTAAACAACAAATTTTCAACTATGTCTTCTAAAGTTCTAATATTCTTATGTTTTTAAAAAAATTTCCCATAATTGCTGCTTTAAATTATTTTTTACAAAATGGACGCTGTTTTCAGCCAAACCATTTAACTCTGGGTGATAAGGTGAAGTGTGCATTAATTTAATTCCGTTAGCAAGACAAAATTTCTGCAATTCTTCACTGTCAAAAGGAGGACCGTTATCCACCACTAATATTTCTGGTAGTCCCATTATGGCAAAACTATGTCTCAGTTTTTCGATAGTTTTTGTGGCTGTTGTACCATTCATAATAAATATATCAATCCATTTTGAAGTACTGTCCTTCAAAATAAAAAAAAATATTTCTTTTCAAGATGAAAAAAATCCATGTGTACGCGTTATCAATTTCTTGAGTCTCTGTTCCATGGTTGTAAAGTAGACTCTTTGGATTTTCCACTAAATATTTGGCATGCTTCACACTTCGCTGCTATGTTTTCTATGTTTTATTCGATATTTGGCCACCATATTTCAGATATTGCCTTGTCATAAAAACCAATCCGAGCTTGTGAACTAGATTTTTATTTGTGACCGTTTATATTTTAACTTTTAACGGAATGTTCAGAATACACCTGTCAACCCGTTATAATATTTTACTTGTTATTCACTTACCACAGTAATGCGTACAAGGCTTATGCGAAATTATTTCAAATAATTATTGAGAAAACAGTTGAGTGTAACTGGCAGGACTGGGTTATAATTTTAATTTGATTTACAAATGAGTAACAAGTAAAATGTACAATACACGCTAGATAACTGTTTTTATCGCTTCAAGGAGGTGACAGGCTCGCCTAAACGGCCCGCCGGTGATTTTCTTCATTCATGAATCTTTACAAGTTAGTTACCTGTAAAATTGACAGTTGCATTGTTAAAATTTTATAAGTTAGTAAACAAGGTAAACAATGCATTTTGCCAAAGTAATATTGCCATGGTTTATAAGAAATCATTGCAAATAATTTTTGACAGAACTGGTAGGATTTGGTTATAATTTTTTAGTTTTTGTTTTTATTCACAAATTAGTAGCAAGTAAACAGGCTAGCCGATCAGTTCCTCCTTTCGCAGTAATGTAATAGTTATTTACATTATAAGCATGGTAAGATGAGCCGATTAGGCGAGCCTGTCACCTCCTTGAAGCAGTAATAGCAGTTACCTTGCGTGTATTGTACATTTTACTTGTTACACATTTGTAAACTAAATTAAAAATTTAAAAAAATTATAACAAAATCCTGTCAATTACACACAACTGTTTTCTAAAAAATGATTTTATATGATTTGTCCTAGAAAACGTACAGTACATAACTTGAGTTGTAAAGCAAGTTTTTCTCACTTCGTGCGTAATTTGCTTTCTACAACTCTCGTAACGTAATATACTATTTCATAAACCATGTACGTATTACTGTGGCAACGTGCATTGTTTACTTTGTTTTCTAACTTGTTAAAATTTTATAATGCAGTTCCAATTAGTAACATGTAAAGAGAAATCAAAACAAAAATTTAAAAATTATAACCAAATTCTGTCAGTTACATACAATTGTTCTATCTAAAATTATTCGAAATGATTTCTTAAAAATCGTGGAAATATTACTTTGGCAACGTGCATTGTTTACCTTATTTACTAATTTGCTAAATTTTAACAATGCAGCTGTCAATTTACAGGTTATTAACTTGTAAAGATTAATTATCAAAGTTAAAAATATTTACTTGTTACACCATTTACCATTGTACTAAAAAATTTTACATCAAACTCACTTGTAAACACCATTTACCCAAGCCCGATATTGCCTTTGAATACGAATCTTTACAAGTTATTGCGTTATCAGTAATTTTTTGAATTACTTGAATTGTGTCAAGCGTTCACGATCAAAATCAAACTGATTTTCATAAAGCAGATTATTATGATCAAAGTAATTTAACAATCTGTTTATTTTAAATAATTTCAAAAACTAGCGATAGGGGGGTGTACGATTTTTTTTATCTCGGATTCTAAAAGAGAGTATTGGAAGAAAGCAATGCAGAAAGAATATGATTCGTTAATAGAATAAAAATGGATATTTACTGATTACCGAAAGATAGAAAACCAATAGATTGTAAATGGATTTTCTAGGCAAAAAGGAATGCTTCGAGGGAAATACGGGTAGAAACATATAAAGCACGACTTGTAATTAAAGAATTTGCTCAGAAAATGGGAGTCGATTATAAGGACGCATTTTCACCTGTTGTACGATTTGCATCACTCCGAAATTTATTCGCATCGGCGGTCAAATACAATTTAGTAGTTGATCGAATGAATGCAGTAAAAGCATTTTTACAAGGTGAATTAGGAAAAGAAACAATTTACTTGTCTCAACCAGAAAATTATGTCGTCGCAGAGCAATAAAATAAAGATTGATGTCTCAGAAAAGCAATTTACGGACTGAAACCAGCAAGTCGCGTATGGATTATGGAATAGAAAACTAGATAAATATTTGACAAAGAAGATTAGTTTGAAAAAGGGTTGGAAAAAAATATTTAATAAAAATAAAAAATAATATTTTTAAATTTTAATTGATCCGAATTTTGTTTTATTGAATTTTATTATTTTGTTTATTAATAAAAATTATATTCAATAACATATACAATAATGAATGACATGCTTAAATTAAAAATCATTTAATTTTTTGTTTCCAAGTAAGAACACAGTTCTAAAACCCATTTCTGAAAGATGGATGACTTTTCTATTTAAAAGGCTCAAAGATGAAAAAATATTAATAAACACAAAAACTGGTACAGCATGCTCTGTTTTTGGGTAGCGAAGTGTTTTAGCGTCGGGTTTAATGCTGTACAATGTTCTAAAAAAATTTATAAAAAAAATACTTCTAATAAAAGTGGTAAAATATAGTAATGTAATTTCTATTCGAAGCATTCATTTACAAAATTAGTTTAGAACATTGTACAGTGCTCAAACTGAGGATACAATACTTCTCAACACCCAAAAACGGAGATCGCGGTAATAATAATAATAATAATAATAAAGATATTTATTTCCAAAGACACAAAACAGTGTATAGAAAGCGTCAAAAAATACATAAAAAATTTAATACAAAATTGCTTATGATATGTTTATATGCTGAAATATTCTTCTAGAGTGTAAATAGTATGGAGGATTAAATATTTTTTTAGTTCTTTTCTAAAATGTTTTAAGTTATTAATTTGTTTTAAACTCTCAGGTAATTTATTGAACAATTTTAAACCTAATATTTCAGGAGAATTTTTAACAACATTTAGTTTGGCTACCGGTGCATAGAAATTATTATTATGCCTAGTGTTATAATTATGAATATCAAATGTCTTTGCAAAAGTATTTTGGTTTTTGAAAATAAAAATGCAAGTTTCATAAATATACAAACTTATAACAGTTAAGATGTTGAATTTTTTATAGAATTCACGACATGAATATAAGTAACTTACTGCAGCTAAACAACGAATAATTCGTTTTTGGGCAATAAATACTTTTTTAATAGCATTTGAATTTCCCCATAAACATATCCCATATCTCATACGAGACTCTACACTTGCATAATAAAACATAAGAAGTTGGCTAATATTTAAGTATTGCTTTAGATGACGAAATTGATAACAGACAATATTTAATTTACTGACAAGTTCATTACAATGGAGATTCCAATTCAAGTTTTCTGTTACAGTGAGACCTAATATACGGGTTGAAGTACAACTTTCTAAATGATTATCATCAAACTGAATATTTACTTGAATGTCATTATTTTTAGGACTTATTGTATGAAAACGAATAATATTAGTTTTATTGTCATTTAAAAACAGTTTATTTGTAGAGCACCAAGTGCTTAAAGAGTGTATATTTAAATTACACTTATCAATTAGAGAAGATTTACTTTGATCAGAAATTAAAAGAGTAGTATCGTCGGCGTACATGATAGATTCACAATCATTAGTAAGAGCGGCACTTAAATCATTAATAAAGATAATGAAAAGAATTGGGGCAAGCACTGTGCCCTGAGGCAAACCAACGTTAATTTTTGTTAAATCGGAATTAGCAATATTATTTGATGTATTATTAAAATGATTAATCGAAACAAACTGCAGTCTATCGGTTAGAAAAGAAGAAATCCAGTTTAACGCAACGCCACGTATACCCATAAGTTCTAGTTTGTTAAGCAACAGCGAATGATCGACGCAGTCGAAGGCTTTACTAAAATCGCAAAAAATACCGACTGGATATTCTCCGTTATGAATATAATGAATAATTTTTCTATATAAATAATGCAAAGCATCAATGGTCGAGATATTTTCTCTAAAACCAAACTGAGTATTGCTTAAAATATTAGTTTGTTTTAGAAAACCATCAAATCTACTTAGGAAACAGTATTCAAAAATTTTAGAAAATCCAGAGTTCAGAGCAATAGGTCTGTAATTATCGGTATTATGTTTGTCTCCTTTTTTGAAAACAGGTATTATTTTATTGATTTTTAATTTTCCTGGAAAATTCCCGTTTTGAAATGATAAATTAATTATGTGTGTTAAGGGAGCTGATATCACATGTGCAACAAAATTAGGTACATTATCTAAACCAGATGATTTTTTGTTTTTAAGTTTATTAATAATAATTTCAAATAATTCTATTTCAATAAAAGGATTCAAAAATAAATTACAGTACACATTGTTATCAGTTATGCGATAAGTAGTATCTGAGTTAATTACGGGAATACGTTTTATAATATTTAAGGGTGCTTCTTTGAAGTGGTTATTGAATATATTAGCTATTATTTCCGGGTTCTCAGTTAGTTTGTTATCAATTTTAAGTCTTATATTGGGATTAATCTTATTTTTAGAATTATTAATGATATTCCATGCACTTTTAACTTTATTGTCCGAGTAAGTTATTTTATTCTGAAAGAAATTAATTTTAGTTTTTGTTATTAGAAGTGAATGTTTTTGTTTCGCTTCTTTATAAACAGGAATGAGCTCAGGATAACTACTTTTTAAATAAAATAAAGATTTTAAATTGTTGCTTGAAGTTATGATATCTGAATTTACCCAACTTTTGTTTTCACATTTGTGAATATTGGTTTTTTGGATAGGAAAGTTTTTATTAAAATTATACATGAAAATATCAAAGAAACTGTTATAAGCCGCATTTGTATCAGATTCTGAATACACATTACACCATGATTCGTTAGAAAGGTCATTAATAAAGTTACTTACGTTTTTCTCGTTAAAAATTCTCCTATATTTTTTAATATACTCCATAGAATATTTATTTGTATTAGTGCTAATTAGAACTGGACTATGGTCAGATATAAAATTTTTGTCTACTTCTGCATTGCAGTTCGTAGAATTAGTATAACAATGATCTAAAATAAAACGTCCTCTTGTTGGGATTTTAACTTTATTTAATAAATTATAAGAGGAGAGTATATGAAGCACATGACTATATTCATTATAATCTCTAACTGGATCCAGATTGAAATCTCCGCATATAAAGATATCATAATCGGGTTTAAAGATGTTATCTAAAACAATATTTAAATTAATACAAAATATTTTACAATCAGCACTAGGTGATCTATATATATTTAATATTAGGATAGGGCTGTTGGAAACTGGTCTCCACAAAGTACCACAAATTTCAAAATGTTTTTCAACACAGAATTGTGAAAGGTTTATTGCTTGAACTTCGTTGAAATGACTTGTGTGACATCAAATTCCAACACCGCCTCCTTTGTATTGCGATCTACAAAAATTAGCAACACATTTAAATTCACTGAAAGTAAAGAAATCAACTTGGTTTTTATTACACCAAGTTTCAGACAAACAAAGAAACTTTAAATTTTTAAATTTATATAAATATTCAGCTGTAATTAAATTTACTTTTGAAATAGTCAGAGCATTACAATTTAAGACTAATAAATCATGCGTATTAGACAAAGAGGTGTTATTTACTATGAATACTTTGTCTTTTGAAGGCTTTTTAGCTGATAAAATTTATTGATATAAGTTCCAGTGGGCCACAGTGAGGGATCCATTGCTTTATCCCTATTCGATTCGCTTACAATTACTTTAGAGGATGAGTAATAGTCACGATACTTAGATATTAATTTTTCACATAGCACTTCTGGGAACAACGGCAATAGATAGTCCTTTAGATTTTCCACAGTCGTACTTGGATGGAGCTTGTAGACGTGCAGGAGTGCAGGTTGTGAAACAGCAGCTTTTATAGCAACTGAAGAACTATGAGCTAGATTGCCTACTGTTGGAGGTTTTGAAGAGTAGTTCCGTCCTCTACGTCCACTTTGATTGCTTTCACCTGTAGCTGTAGCATCAACATTGTTTAAACTACTTCTGGGAGATATCGTTTTCGTAGATTCATCACGTTTTATTTGTTTATTTGCTTTGACAGGTTCATCACCTGATGTCTCGGCCGGTAAATTATTGTCTTTTCTTGAATTATTTTTTACAGATTTCGCTAAATCATTCTTGCGTACGTTTTCAGATTGTTTAGCAAAATTTTTGTCAGATGGTGGTAATGGTGCCTTTTTATTTAAAATTTTTATTAAATAAAAATATTTGTTGTTTTAATGCTTCGATAAGATCATTTTGGTTATTTATAATTACATCTTTACTAAGTAATAATTCTTTTTGATATTACCAGCCAATGAGTTTATTTGATTTTATATTGATATGTAGTTTTATGCGATTTGTTTGTAAATGTAACTGGAAAACATTTTGTATTTAATAAAAAAAATTATTTAATTTAAATCATAACAACCCTAGTTTGAAACGATCCAGAACTGATCAATGCATTTATTCGTAAATGGATTATTTAATTATTTTTTCAATCAATAAAGAATTAAATTTTCCATTGATCAATCGAAGTATATCCAAGATTTATTGGAGAAATTTAACATGTCCAACTACAATTCAATTTCAATATCAATGGATACAAACCAGAATTTTTTTTTTTTTTTTATGATCCCATTAGTATTTACAATCTATCTTTGTAGAGATATTCAGTAAATTTTAGTGATTAAAGACTATATGACATGTGAAAGTAACTGCCCATTGGCAGTACTTTACTTACATTTACTTCATTTGCTATAGTTACTATAATTACAGTTGACTAATTTAAATAATATTATGAAAATACTTATTTCTAAGATGAACTTATTTAAATCGGTCCTGTAAATCTAGAGGGTTGTGACGTTTTAAACGTTTAACACTACCGCACTGCACAAGATTCACGGCTAGTTTATTTTTGTGACACTTTAATCTTTGAATGTATCTTGCACTCAGTCTGGGGATTTCTTCTTTCACGGAAGGCATTTGGAGATCTTGTGAAATTATCCAGTTGGGAACAAACCATGGAGCATTGATAATCATACGAAGGATTTTTGATTGAAATCTTTCGATGATTTCGATGTTGGAGGTACTTGCTGACCCCCATAGTTCGATGCCGTAGGTCCAGACTGGCTTGATTATTGCTTTATACAGCAGCAATTTGTTGTCGGTGGAGAGGATGGATTTTCTACCGATGGTCCAAATGTGTTTACGCCAAGTCAGACGCCAAGTCAGACGTCTGTCTAGGTGCATTCCTAGATATTTGACGTCCTCAGCTTGGGGTAGTTGGCGGTTGTTTAGATATACTGGGGTGCATGTGTCTCTTCTGGTGGTAAAGGTGATGTGGATAGATTTATTTTCGTTGGCTCTAATTCGCCAAGTTTTTAACCAACGCTGTATTAGATCCAGATTCTTTTGTAAAAGTTGCGAAGCTAATTTTGGGTCAGGATGTGATGCCAGTATTGCTGTATCGTCTGCGTATGTAGCAATTGTTGTTTGATCCATGGTAGGAAGATCAGCTGTATACAGAAGATATAGAATTGGCCCAATAACACTTCCTTGGGGTACTCCGGATTTCACTGGGTGGAGATTACTGGCTGCGTTCTGATATATGACAACGATTTGAGCGACTTTCCATTGACTTGGGAAATAACGGAGTCGAAGGACTGCATTGAATAGGATAGTTAGGTGTCGGATGCATTTCATCGGTAGTTCCTTGAGTAGCTTTCCAGTGATAAAATCAATACCTGGAGCTTTCTTAGGGTCTAGTTTATTTATGATTATATTCCAAATCTCATGAGTTTTGAAATATTTTATTTGTGTATCACTAGAGGATGTGTTATTCAAAGATTGACGGATGTTTTCTTCTTCGACGCTGTCATCCTCGTCTGCTGGTGGGAGAGGCTGGAAAACTTGAGCGAAGTGCCTGGCAAACGCATCCGCCTTTTCTTTGCTTGATCTCGCCCATAGTCCTTCTTGTGTTCTTATAGGAGGACATATGGTTTGGGGTCTCTTTAATTTTTTAGTTGCACGCCAAAGAGAGTAGTTGTTTGCCTCTGTATTTGACAGATTGCTTAGATACTCTTCAATTGCTTTGTTCTTCATATTATTTAGCAATTGAGTAATTTCTTTGGTGGCTTTGTTTAGGGCTGTTTTGTCAGGTTGTGATCTAGATTTTTGCCAGATTTTTCTTAATTTACGCTTTTCAGCAATTTTGTTTTTCACTTGTACGGGACAGACTTGAATTTGCGTAGCTCTGTTGTCTGCGGGGGTAGCATCGCAAGCGGCAGACTGGATTGTGTTATTAAAGTGGGCAATAGCATTGTCTAGGTCGCCTGTATTTCTTAGAGGGATATTGCTGGTTATTTTATTATTCATTATTTCTCTAAAGAGGTCCCAGTTTGTTTTCTTATTATAAAGAGATGGCTTCTTTTGATTTTCTATGATTTTAATGCTATAGGTCAGAATTATTGGCGAGTGGTCGGATGAGAGATCGAAAGAAGAGGTAGCTTTTAAGTAAGTTTTTGAAATACCTTTTGTCGTAAAGAAATCGATCAGATCTGGGATTTTTCGTTTATCTGTCGGCCAGTACGTTAAACCAGAAATTAATAAGGAATTCTTTGGAAAATCCACAAATGAAAAATATCCATATCAGGAAGCAATTATAAGTTTGTTGTATGTAGCTCAAGAAACAAGACCGGACATTGCGTTTACAGTTAATTATTTAGTCAATTTAACAACAAAACAAACAAAACTAAAGAACACTGGAATGCAGTTAAAAGAATTAAGCGCTATCTTCAGGGAACAATATATAAGAAATTAACTTTTAAAGAAGAAGAAAAAGAAATAATCAGTGGATATAGATGGGGAAAATGATGTGGATGAAAGACGCTCAATAACAGTTGTTGCACTTTACCTGAGTAGAAGCGCACAAACAAATCCTCGGCTAGCGATGGACAATGCGGATGAAGTGTTGGTGGGTCCGGTTCTATCAGAGAAGGAAGAAAGGAAGAAAGAGAGAAAATGGGCGCCACCAAATTGAAAACAAAAACGACATACAAATATAAATTTGGTATATATTCTAGGCGAAAATTTAGACAGGTTATACAAATAATACAAATTGAATTAAACCAAATCTGACTTGAACTTACTCTAGTTTGGCCGAAGCAACTAAGGTGTGGAATGTTTACAATATGATTTCCGACGCTGATAGCTAGCTGAGTTCTTCTGCGAGGAACGTCAGGGTTAGCGGAGCGGTCTAACAAAGCCGGCGGCGTTGGGATGTCGGAGAACTGACCTCGTGTCCCTGGAAGGATGGTGCGTTGACGTGCCAAGGTAAAAAGATGGCCTATTGAACCAATTCGCAGTACTTCTTGGGCTGTACAACTTCCGAGAACGGGCCAGGACGACGATAGCTATAGCCGCTCTTGTGGCTGAGTTAAGTGGTTCAGGTGTCCGCTGTGTCAAACCAAGCTCTACGCTGCCCCCTGTACGCTCTCGCCTAGAGTCCCTGCGTCGACGTAACAGCTAGAGAACAAAAAAAAACAAGCGACAGAAAACCAAACCACCAAAATAATATAAAAATACAGGAGTAGTTACAAGCAGATGGCAAATTACAAAAATCGTTACAATATTTTACTAAAATCAAACAAAGTTATACAAAGCCAACTGAATTTACGCTTAGCAATAGGATAGGAAAGGAAAGAAAAGAAGTTAGTAAAAGTGATGCGATGTATGATGTTAGAAAAGTGCGCTGACGAACTATGATGTACGAAAAAAATAATCGTAAGATTACTTACTTTATCAAGCCAGTAAGATCTGAAACTGAATGCGTCAACCCTACGTAAAGTTACTCAAATAACCAAAATCTCAAAACGTAGGCTGATCAACAACTTAAAAATAATATCACAAAGTTCAAGATGAACTACAAAAAAAATATCAGTTTCAGAAATACAAAATGGCTACAAGGAGCAAATATTAACTTGAATAAAGCTGAAGGTACTGGTTCAGGAGGTCGTCGCGTCTGCACAGGCACTCTCACAGTCTCTCACTATCAAACGGGGTGAGAAGGGAAAGGGGAATTGGAAACTCGAGTTTTTTAAATATTATGATTATGCAGAATTACTAGAATGTGATAAATTTCAAAAATTGTAGGGCAACAACAAAAAAGGAAACAAACGCACTGCGGCGTGTTCCATAAATCCTTAACCTAATTTATGCAGAACTACGTAAAAAATGAGAAGTTTCAAAGATTGATCGTGGAGTGGCTCACCACCACTTAGGGGTACCCAAAAAAAAGGTAGGCTCGAATAATAAATAAACCGCTCTAGGGTGAGACTAGAAAGTCAACACCCAAGAGAAACAACAAAAATGTGCTGCTTGTGGAGTAGACCATTGAACGAAATATAAAATATCAAGATCGAAATAAACAACAAAGTAGTTTCGTTTACTTACGTGAGGTTGAAATGTAAAAAATAAGCAAAACCAGAAATGGAAACACGTGTTAAGCGTAAATCGCAAAACACACAACCTCTCCGTAACGTGGCTACAACACAAGAGAGAGCTTGGACCGGCGGATGTTGGCACGCGCGAGGTTTCGCGTGGTCAAAAGAGCAACTAAAAAAACAGGGCTTGCCAAAATGTCTTGTTGCAGGGCTTCACTAAAATTAAGACTGCAACACAGTATATATATTACTTGTACAAGGTACAGCTATTACTTGGTCAAGCAAGGAGCAGTAGACTATTGCAGCATCTACAACAGAAGCTAAGTATATGGTCAGGTCAGCAGCGACTCAAGGGGCTATGTGGCTCAGATCATTTAAACAAGAATTATTCAACGTCAGTGAAAAAATTAATAGTTATTTGTTTAACTAGGCATCAAAATACCAGATTTACAGCAGAGGCTGCAGGTTCATTGACGAGGCGAAGCCGAGGTAATGAATGCTGCCGAAGCTGTAAATCTGTGTTTGATGCCGAGTTGAACTTAATTTGTTTTTGCCGATTTGGATTTAATGTTAATTTAGAGATTATTTTATATACATATTTTAAAGGTTATTGGTGTCAAATTACGTTGCCATGCATGTGTTGAACGATTGCTATGTACTTATTGACAGTTGCTATGCATTTGTTGAGCGGTTGTTATGTAAAATAATTTTACAGCCCAGGCATAAAAGTGACACTTTACAGACTGTTAGCAGTTCGTGAAGTGTCATCTTTAATGTCATTCGGCAAAAAAATATATTGTGACAACAGAAGTGCAAATTATTTGGCGAAAACCAATGTTTATCATTCTAGAACGAAGCACATTCATGTTAAGCATCATTTTATTCGTCAAAAATTAGGAGAAAAAACAAATAAACATTGTACCAGTAGGAACAAATGAAATGATAGCTAACAATTTAACTAAAAGTTTGTTTATGGTGAAACATACATTTTGTACAAGGGAAATGGCTCTAATTTAAAATCAGACATCATTTCAATAAATATAAGTTATACGGGGGATGTTAAAATATAGAACTTATATTTTAGTAATTTTAGTGTGGTTGCCATAATAAAATAAGCAAATAAAAATGTAATATTGTATTGCTTTAAAAATATATAAAATAAAAGCAGATTGTTTCAATGTTGGAAACCACGCATTTCTAGAATAAATTTCCTATTGAATTTCACTAAAAAAAAAAATTATATAAAAATGTCGTAGTATGGTAGAAACATTCGGCATATGTTTTCAGAGACAATGTCGCTCGAATAGTTTCATGTATTATGTTGTACACTCTGATAAATGTAATATTAAAAAAAAAAAATATTTACGATTCAGTATATCATAGAACATTGTACAATGCTCGACCGTTACCCGAACTTTGTATGGTTGCGCCCTTCACTCGTTAGTTAGATTCCGAGCTCGTTTGTAAAATTCTGAGTAACGATCTTGATCTCGCAATGTAAATTAATATTAAAAAGTCATCTGCACGTTGTTTTATTGAATAGTATTCTTTGTCAAATGAAGCTTGTGCAGCTGAAGGGGGCTCTCAAAATCTAATCACGTATCTTAAGCCTATTTTACAATATACTTTTTTTTGCTAGAAACTTTGACAAGTTTCATACTAGGTTTACTTCTATAATGTAATTCAAGTTTCGTATCCGATTTTGATTCGAGGTTTATGCTGGACCTACGGACTGAACGCGTATTCTGTGTTTACCATCATAACCGCAATCGCGCAATCTTATCTGCTATCCGATTTTGTTTGACGGTTGTCTTTAATATACAAACGCAACATTTCTAACGTCAAAACCTGGGTCCAAACTGTGTTTTATTGTGGGATTGGCAGCATTACTTAATGAATGATTTCGCAACTAATACAAAAGGCTTTTGTGATTATAGACATAAAAAGTTTCTTAAATCAAGTTCAAGTTTCTAGCCAAAAAAGTATAATGTAAAACAGGCAGTTTGGATACTACAAATATATAGAACAAGATTAGTAATTGGTCAAAATTGAAGAATACTTGTAAAAGTCTTACTGAGAAACAGGCTGAATTTAAGTTATTATAATAGTAGCTGTATTAATATACAGCTATGTAATATAATAAATATAAGTAATTTTATTATATTTACACCCTATAAGAAGTAATTTTATTTTCCCATTACAGATAATTTCATTGTAGCTGGGTGGGGCTCTACAAACAATCATAATCGATATTCTAAGAAGTTAAATAAAGCGATCTTACCAGCTACTGACAGGAACGAATGTATAAGACAACTCATAAAAAGGCAGGACGAAACTGAAACGACAATTCTAATGGCAACGCAACAAACAATTTGTGTATATAGTGAAATTGGACGCGATTCATGTGCAGTATGTATCAATCTAACAGTTTCAAAAGGTTTAGAATTAATTTAATAAAATCAAATCAATTATCTAAGCCTTAAATCAATATTTTCATTTAGTATTTATGCTTAAAATTTTCCCTTTATCTTTTGCCTATATCACGTATATATACGAAATAGATAAAAGATTGTACACTAGCATTTAAAAAATTTTTGAGTCCGCAGTAATCCCCGACTCTAATATCTCTTAAAACCCAGAAAATGATTTTTTCTGATATTTTGTTTTCACGAATAACACTAGCATAATCCGGCAGCAAATGACTTTGGCATTCAAAAACATGTTTGAATTTTACAAAAAAAAAAATTATTTTAGTTTTAGGAGACAATTTCAAATAAAAATTTTCGACTAAATTATGCAATTCATTGTTTTACAAAGTTCTAATTACCATGACGCCTTGAAAATTTGTAGCCCTTATAAAGCTCTGTAATTGACTAAAATTTCAGCCTAGTCGAGTTGGTGCAACATATTAAAAAATATAAATCTCATGATGTCGTAAAGTTGCAGTAGAATCAGTTTTTATTTCTTTTGAGTTGGTGCAAATAATATCGGGTGAACCGCGAAAACTTGAGCATATGCGCTTTACATATTAAATCAGTTTTTCCTGGTGCAAAAGTGGCCAGTTATTTATAGACACGAATGCTTTAAACAAATGTTTTGGATTATTAAATTCAGCATCTAAGTCATCAAATATATTTTTTGTACGCTTTGTAACCGAAATAATCTGATTGCGTAATAATATTTGATTTTCTGTGCTGTGTTTCTTCATTTAATTATCTACATCAACATTTGTGTTTATAATTAACTGGGCGTACTTTTGCGCAAGGAAAAACTGATATGGAATCCAACTTTTTTGTTATAAGGGCCGATATTTCCATCTACGAATAAACTTCCGAATAAGTTGTTCGTCGAATAAATGAAATAAGGACTAAGTGCTGCAATGTAAACTATAGAAAAAAAAAACAATAGAAAATTTCAAAAGAAAACATGTTATTCATTGTAAGCGTTTATAACACAGTCTTCGCATTCATGTAAATTTATGTTCAATGTCCACGTATATGATTTCTTTGAAATAATATACGTATTAATCATTTCTGAAATTTTTTGTTAGTAGAGACTCATTTTATTTTCCTTCTAAAATTTGAGCTACAATTTTTTCTCTGCTAAAGAATTTGATCTCTAACCGCCATGTCCATTGACAGTCAATATGTTTGTTCCATCAGAGTCACACAGAAGTGTTGTTGATGATCGCATGAACCAGTGACAAATTCAAAACTGAGCATTCAATTTTGGTACATACATCTCCAACTATGTTTATACCCATTAATTGTTTGGTACACTTACCAAGTCTGTATCCAAGAATACAGAAATTAGTACAGTATTCATTTCTAAATTTAACAAATTACCGGACTATTTTTACAACATCCACTTCATTAAAATATATCCAAATTAAACACAATATTCTTTGGATATTTTTGTTTTAGTATTTGGAATTATGACTCTAAAACAAACTTCTGTGTCTTTTACAATTTGCTGTTATAAATTTGTGAGATCTCTTCTTTTTCTTGCACCAGGCAAATAAAAATTAATGCAATCTTAAAATTTAGTTTGTTACTTCGTAGCATACATACATTTTCTTAAGCGTTATCTACATAAACATAGTATCTTTTACTATCACCGGTGTGCACAAATCTTGTTATATTGTCTTTGCCCAACACATTGAATTATTTAGACTTCTTCTTCTATATCTGAAGGCAAATCTGTGCCTTTTTAAAGAAGCACAACTTAAATTGTACTTGTTTATTTGATTATATACAGTGTTATAAGGTCTCAAATAACATCTGTTTTTTTTTTCATTGGCCTATTCCAGTATTACCTACATTATAATGAAATTATAATTCATAGGGTGCGAGCCTTAACAATTTCGAAGTTGAGTGATATGCAAGGAGGTTTTTTGCCTGAGAGAGGTTGTGTAGATCAATTGTTTTATCTTTGAATGATTGTTGAGAAGTCACTTGATAAGAACGAAAAGGTGTTCTGTGGCTTTCTCGATTTAAAGAAAGTGTATGACAGTGTTCTTCGAGAGACTATGTGGGATATACTTGTAGAGTACGGTGAGGATGTTAATTTGTTGGGAGCGATTCGAGCGTTGTATGAAGGAAATGAGGTTGCGGTGAGAGTAGATGGTAGATTGAGTGATTGGTTTCGTATAGATGTTGGTGTGAAACAGGGTTGTCTTGTTTAATTTGTATATGGATGTGTTGTTACAAAAGGCATTGAATGGAACTGACGGTGTACGTATTGGTGGACGTATAGTGCCTGCGTTAGATTATGCGGATGATGCTGTTGTGTTGGGTGAAACTGAGGAGCAATTGAGAAGAATGATTGTGAGCATAAATGAAGTGGAGAAAGGTTTAAATCTACTATTGAATATCGATAAATGTAAAGTCTTGGTGTTTGAGAAGAATGATTTGGTGACTGATTGTAATGTTTCAGTGAATGGTGTGAGACTGGAATAAATAAATAAATTTGTATATTTGGGTAGTATGTTCTCGAGAGACGCACGTATTGACTGGGAGATAGAAAGGCGAAAGTCTGCACGGTGCAAGGGATTGGGTGCTCTGGGTACATTTGCTCGAATCGTGAACGTATCTAGAGATGCTCGATTGAGTGTCTATAATGGTAAGTTAGTGCCTACATTGATGTATGGTTCTGAATGTTGGATGTAGATGAAGAAGCATGAACGATGTATAACTGCTGTAGAAATGAGATATTTGAGAGGAGTGTGTGGGTATACGAGACGTGGTCGTATACGGAATACATTGGTGTATGGTGAGTGTGAGGTTGAGAAGAATGTTGTTACGAAAGTGGGAGTGAGTCATTTGAGGTGGTTTGGAAATTTTGAGCTAATGTCGAATGAAAGGTTGGTGAAACTAATATATCTGGGTGAGATTGAAGGTGAACGATTGCGGGGGCGTCCGAGGAATAACTGATTGGGTATGATTGATGGTTTGTTGCGTAAACGAATGATTCAGATTGGGAAGAATAAACGAGCATGTATGAATCGTACTATGAATGTGAACGAGGCGAAAGTGGTGTATCAGAATAGGAATGTTTGGAGGAGATTGATTGTTGGTTGACTGTGTTTCTGGGTTCGTGCTACCCCACTAAGTGGGATTTAGCGTGATGTTATGTATGTATGTACCTACATTATAAACTATGCATAGTGCATTTACTGAATAATTGTAATTAATTTTGTTACATTAATAATGGATTCGTTGTCAACAGGGTGATTCTGGAGGGCCATTATTGCGCGTAAACGTGGCAAATCGACGGCTCTATGCATGCGGAATTGTCAGCTGGGGGCCCGAATGTGAAGGAGTAGGAATATATACAGATGTAAGTAACTACATTGGAGAAAGAAATTTGTAATTTGGAACAATTATCGAGAGTAGGGGAAGGTGTTGTACCTTGAGAACAAAATTATATTTTTGGTTCTCTAATATTTTTGACATGAAATATAAAAAAATAATCATATATTATATTTGTTAATAGCCATAATTTTTATTGTGATCTTATTTCAAAGTATAATACAAAAAAATTACGCAAGAAACAAAAGTGGCAAATGGTCCCAAGGTACAATTGTGTATTATACCTTGGGATGAAGCTGTGTGTACCTAGGGACAAAGAAAATATATGAAAAAAGTATTGAATTTAATGTACAAAAATTTATTTATTAACAAAATAGTAGGTCAAGCTGAGTATTGAAATCGTAATTCTGGGAGAGGTAAACAAAGACTAGTATAATTTCTGTTTTATTTTCATTGCATAAGACTTTGATGGCAATCCAGTGTACTGATTTTTCTAGTATGGTTAATGGATATTTATTTTGTTTAGAGTAAATTGACAGCCCTCCCATTGCTCTTCCTCTACTTGCGTCTCTCACAGCAGCAGAGTAGTGATGATTGTATTGGCTTAAGAAGTTAGGTTTAAAGTTGCTATTTCGTTCTTCTACCCATGTTTCGCAAATATATGAGAATCCAGGGTTTGTAAATAATTTATTTGGGACTGATCCAATAGGCTAAGGTTTTTTTGTCCTTGAATATTCCAGAAACCAATTGATGTTTATAGTAGGTTTGTATTATTACTTACTTTTTTTGATTTTGGTGTTTTCCGGGAGTAGATTGCGTTCTTGGTCTTAGTAATCGGTCTATTGGTCCCTCTTTTTTCTTTTCTTGGTTTTTGATGATGTCGTTTTTTGATGTTTTCTTTTTTTCTTGGGTTTTCTGCAGGGCTTCAAAGTCGGTATTACTGGAATGTGCCTTATATTCCTTATTTTGAGTTTGTGTTTCTTTGTGCAGTTTTTCGGAGGTTTCATATAGAGACGGGGTTGATTGTGACAGTCTTCTTGGATTTGTTTCCATATCAGACACTTCAGCGTGGTTCTGGCTCGAGAGTTCTTCCAGGGTATATTTTTCTCCCTGGACTACTAGGCAGTTTCCATTAATGTATGCTTTGTTTTCAGTTTCTTTGGCTTCCTTGAGGTATGGGGATAATTTCTTCCTTATTTGCAACTCATTCTTGTTGTAATCTTCTTCAATTGAAATGTTCGTTCCTTTCAAGAGTTTTCTGTTCCTTAATATTTCTCTTTTTTTGTTCATATTCCACAGTGATAGTGAAATTATGCGACCCTTATTATTATATTTTCTACCAAATCTGTAAATATTTTCAACGTCATTTTCGTTTAATTCTATTTCTAGTTTTGTTTTCAGGAAAGTTGTTACATTTTCTCTAAGCTTATTCCTAGTTTCTCTATCTTCTTCTGGCATGCCATAGATAATGAGGTTTTTCATTTTTATGATCTTTTCTAGTTGTTCCAATTTGCGATCTTTTTCATCTATTTTTTGTTTTAGCATTATAGTTTGTAGCATTGTAGTTTATCTACTTTCTCTTCTACTGCTTTGATCTTTTGTTCAGTTTGTTGCATCATTTGTTTATTTTCATCTACTGCCACTTTAAGGGCGTTCAAATTGGTAACTTTATTTTCTTCGATTTCACTGAGAATTAGGTTGACGTCCATGTTTTTTATTTTACTTGGGTTTTATTTGTGTTAGGTGAAGATTTTATTGCTATGTATTTCTTGTTTGTTGCTGTTCTATATTCTTGTTCTTTTATTATTGCTATCGTTGGCAACACTGATTTTAAGTAATTAGATGTTTGCAGCGTGAGCCGGCTGGGACGAGCGCTGCGTAAATTTATTTAGCGTTGTTTGTGATTTAGTCAAGGTTAAAGTGTGAATATTATACTATTGACTGATTTATGTTATGTATTGAAATGAGAGTAAGTAAAATTTACTCACATTTGCTGTTCGATTGGTTGTTGACCAGATGTAGCCCTCGGATGTAATTAATTAACCTTGATTACTATTGTTTCTGGGTTTATAATCGCAGCCGTAAAATAGTAGGTGTTGTATCTGTCAGTGTTGCCACTCCGCTCTATATTAATATCTTCATCTGACGAACTTTCTTCAGGTAATATTTTCCTTGTAACTTTCTTGACTTTTTTCTCATTTCTTCTTCTAATTCATTTTTCTCCGGTATGTACGTTAATATCCTGGATCTTCCATGCTTTCTTCCTGCTCTTTCTTTTCTTGCAGCCGCTTTTGAGAATGGACGAATAACATGCGGGGATACTTTAGTATTTGAGACGGTCGTTGAGCTTCCAGAGGATATAAAGGCATTAGAAGAATAGATTTCTGCCGAAATAGGTGCTTGAGAAGTAGATGAAATACTTTCTTCTAAAGCAACATTTGTTGGTGGTCTATCGGATACATAGGATCCTAGAAATTCGTCATCACCAAAAACATTGTCGTAAAATGGGCAAATTCTAGTGATTTTAAATCCTTTCATAATATTTTCTGGGATAAATGCCTTAGGATAAGATTTGCCAACGATCTCTGCTATTTGGTAAATACTTAATGGGTTTGCCAGGGTTTTCGAGCATTCAATTATTAACTGCCTGATTATAATACATTTTGTATGGGCCAAAATCAGTTCTATCTAACGGTTGTAATTTGTGGGATGTGTGCAGTGAAATGTTAGTAGATGAATACCGTGGTTCTTTGCCAAATTTGTTATCGGAACATAAATGTGACTCTCGTGATTATCAGAAATTATTAAAACTTAATTTTTTTTTGTTAAGATTTCACAATTTTAATAAAATGCTGCATATACTTCATAAAAATTAAATCATTTGACCATTCAGAAGGATTTTCAGCACCTTCGGTTCCCGGTGGTGCACCTTTGAGCATATGATCTTTAAAGTGGACACGGGGGAAAATTAGCATAGAGGGAACATAGTTTCCTATTGCATTTATGGCATCAATCATAGTCACATTAAAACCTCGTTCTCTGGAAGTCATGCTGCCTAGTTGTTTTAATCTTTTTGGCCCGATAATTTTTGATGGCTTATGAACATTTGTATTACCAGTTTCGTCAATATTGTATATTTGATTAGGCTGGAAATTATACGTTTCCATACACTGCCTAAGATTACCAAAAAATGTGGCCACGTTGTGTTTATTGAAGCTAGTAGACCGTGCTAAACTTATGACCGGAATTCATAACGACAGTGATCTTTGACGTTTTAGGAACCATTGTAACCACTCCTTGCCAGTTTCCTGGTCTTTGTGCTATGTTTCTCGCACGGATTTATCATTTTCCAAAGCATACTGACATGCCAATTTTCTTATATCTTTTTTTATTAAATCCGTAATGATATTTCGCTGTCATTTTTATATAATCGGCTAACACGGTTTCTTCCTCTGGTAAGAAAATTAGTTTTGTAGCATTTGTACCGCAATATGAAAATTCCTTACTGCCAGATTTACGGTGAAGATTAAAATGACGATAAATGGTACTTTTGGCAAATTTATAGTACCGAGTAGCTTCTCTTATAGTCATATTTTCCGACATAATAGCTTCAATCGCTAATTGCAAATCATTCTTATTGATAGGATCGTCATATCATTTTTACTTCTAGGCATTATTTATCTGTCCGAAAACATAAAAGCCGTGAGTAAAATTATTTTATATATATGTCGTAGGCATTTAGAATAATCCGGCATTTAGCTAAATGCTTAGGGATTTAGCGAAATGCCGGCAATTAGATGAATTTTACTTCACTTTTCTATTTGATTGGCGAAGTCAGGCAATTAGACGAAAAATCGCACATTTCTCCAATTGCCGGGCGCGGTTTAGGCATTTAGAAGAATCATTCATAATATTATAAACAATTTTATTAACAAATTTCACTTATTTATTAAAAGAAGATGCCAATAAATGGCATCGTGAATTTTATAAAATACCTGCTTTGAAGCAAAAAATGTAATTGCAAAGCTGCAAAAAAACAATGCCAAACAAAACGATGTGCCTGCTTCAAAGCAGGTATTTTATCAAATTCACGATTCCATTTATCCGGCACCTTGTTTTAACAAATAAGTGAAATTTGTTAATAAAATTGTTCACAAAATTATGAATGATTTTTCCAAGTGCCTAAACCGCGCCCGGCAAATAGAGAACTGCGCTATTTTTTGTCCTATTGCCTGATTCCGCCAGTCAAATAGAAGAATAAAATACAATTGATCTAGGCTAAATGCCGGATTATTCTAAATGCCTACGACATATATATATATATATATATATATATATATATATGTGCATGTACCTTGGGACATGTCTCAAGGTACAAGCAAATATTTGTCCAGAGGTACAACAACACTAACTATTTTTAAAAATGTAACCTAAAATTTATTTACTTAACTTTCAAAGATTAATCTCATTAGAGTTAGAAAGAGTAAGGTCCTATAAAATAACTGAACTGTTAGAAAATTAAAGAAACAAAATAGTTTAATGGTAATACAAATAACAACTTACCATTAAAAAATACTTTCACCCACTAAAAATAAATATTCGCCGCGTGTGGCTTAATGACAACTGCAATCGAACTGAAACAGCACATAACTCGTCGAATTCATCAGTGTAGCCAAATGCAACTTGAAATTTGTAAATCCCCGTTAGATGTAGTAGTAATACACGCTGTCTCTACATTCGTCCAAAGGTACAACAACTTCCCCTAACGTGTTACAATTTTAAATGTTTATATCCCCGAAACTTATAATAGTAAATTAATAAATAATGCGTCATTAGAGAGATTATACCATCAATCATTCATCCGTTAGACTTTTTATTCTGCAATGTTTAACTCATCGCACGGGTTTGGTAAATGTGAAAAAACTACAGAAAAAAATGATTAAAATAAAAAAATTACACTCATTTATTTAATATAATGTAAACACTAAAACTACATTTATTTATACAAGCACTGTTAATTTCTACAGAATTAATTATTTGATCCTTATATCTTAATACATACACGAATTATAATAGACGTCTGCCAAATTTTTTCTACTTGTATATTGCGGGCTTCTGGAAAAGCCTAGTCGTTACACTGCCCCTCCGTAAGTGGCGACGGTGACGGAAAAAACCTGTACAGTGCTAAAAACGAATGTCGTTTCGAACCGGTTATTCGCAGGAACGTCGTAACTTATGTAAATAACTCCGAGACGTCGGGGAACGCAACTCGGACAAAAAGACGAACTGCCTGGGGAATCGCTACTGTCGCTTGGCCAAAAATATCACCGCGGAACTAACCGCTCATTTTCTGTAACGTCGGAACCAGAAAAATGATTCCTGGGTCATTGCTGAATAAAAAATGACATAAATATCGAACCGGACCAGTAATCATGAAATCGTTCACACAAGTTCGGGAAATAATGATCAAAGAAAACGGAATTCGACTACAGCCATCGGGTAAGTCACGGCAGGAAAGCCAGGAAAACCAACAACTGTTGAACATAAGGGAAGCATTCAGCGGTGAAAACAAAAACAAACAGAACGGTAACGGTAAACAAAAATTAATACAGAACGGAATAGGTCACTTTGCATCTATTCGTAGTACGAAACTCAGCGGAACTTGTTTACCTCTCGGCTTGCTTGTTTTTTCAGATTCGGACCTAGTATTTATACTCGGTACTTAGTAATTATATTCAAATTCCCTAGGGCATTTTTCTTTGTTTTCCACTTTTATCTTGATTTTTTTTCTCTGTTGCTCTATATTTTTATTATTATACTGTCATTGCGTATCTCTCGGTTTTCCACGATCCCTCTTCTCATTGGTTGTTCACGTCCATACTCTACGCACTGCTCTGTTATCCAGTCTATCTATATATCCCCGCCATTCGAGCTTGTTCGATAAATTCTAATATGGATTTTTTTCTCTAGTGTTTACGTATTCTGACTTTCACATATTTCATCTCTAACGCTTGTACTTTATTTTTCTTTTTTTTTTTTGTAAAATAGCTACGATTTACATCCGTAAGTTAAATTTGGACTTCATATGATATTAAATATTGTCATTTTCGCCTTTGTACTTATTTCTTTTCTTACTAATAAAGCTATTATTCATAACATGAAATACTTTGGTTGTTTTTCCTATTATGTCGTTGATGTAAGTTTCTTGTATACCATTTTCGTTAACAATAACTCTGAAATATTTAAACCTCTTTACTTATTCTACACTGTTACTATCAATATTCTACTTTTCTTTTGCTATCACCATAATTTTAGCCTTATTTAAATTTATTCCAATAACATAATTAGTTAGTATTTCCTTTCATGCATTCATGTTGCTTTGTAAGTTATTTTCGTTACCTGCCATTGCTACAATGTCGCTTGCTAAAGCGTATTCTGAAATATCAAGAGTTTCTAAATTCTATGTGAAGTGTCTTTTGTTTAGATTGACATTCTTTAAGTATTTCATTCATAAAAAATGTGAATAAAATTAGTCTCTATACCCCTCCTTGTCTAAGTGCATCTTTAGTTAATAAGAATTTTGACTTCATGTTTTTACAAATGACGTAGTTCCGACTAGTTTATGCAGGCTCTTTATTGCGAAGCGATATATCTACCCTCCTTCTCGGTAGGATTTCCCATACTTTTTCTCGGTGTATTTTGTCGAAAGCCTTTTCTGAATTATAAAGGCAATGTACCTTTTTATTTTCGTCTTTTATATATAATTTGTTTAACTGTAAATATATGACATTGTTCACTTAGGCCCGTTCTAAAACCACTCTCTGCTTCTGACACTGTTGGTTAAAATTTTTTATTCAGCCTTATATTCTTTCAGAACATTTCAATGCTGCATTTAATAACGAATTTCCCCTATAATCACTACATTCCCGTATATCACCTTTCGTGTGGGTTGGAACAATTAGTGCAATTTCCCAGTCTGCTGGTATTTCTTCAAGCTTTATTATATATGTTCAGCAATAACTTTACTCCATCCTCTCTCATGTAGTTTAGCATGTTTTAAATTATTTTATCGTACCCATGTGCCTTACCATTTTGAAGCATTTTTAGGATTGCCGCTACCTCATTTATTGTTATTTCGTCCTCTACATTTTCATCAACTATTGTCTCAGTAATAATTGTAACATGTTCTGCAACACAAAGCAGCTCTTTAAAACAATTTTTTCATCTTCCCATGATTTGCTAATCTTCTGTTAGTAGTATTCCTCTATTTTTTACTGTTATTTTTTAGTGAAAAGAAAGGAAATTTAAGACTCAGAAAAACGAGTAAAGAAAATGAATAGGAATATAGTAAAAGCAAGAAGAGAGACAAGAAAAGAAATAATTGCACTAAACAACAAGATAGAAGGAATAATCAAGGTACAATCGGTTGAAATAAAAGTAAAAGAAAAAGAAGTGAATATGGTAAAAGTAATACAAGAGTTAAAATATAGAGTGGTAGGGCTAAAAAACTCAGAAGGAAGAAGAGAAAAGGCTAAGAAAAAGAACAACATAATTATTAAAGGAATAAATCTAGACAATAACAGTGCTGAAGTGGAAAAATTCCTAAAGAACAAAACAGGTGTGGAGGTCACAGTTATCAATACATATAAAGTAGGAAGAAATGTAGAAATGGGAAAACAAAATGAGTATCATGAAGAATAAAAGCAGATTAACAGGAACAAAAATATTGCCAGCCGTAGCTTAGAGTTAGAAAAATTTGGAATACACGTAGCAACGCTGCAAGAAGCGAGATGGAAAGGACATGGGCAAATAAACAAAAAGAACTTCACATTATTGCACTCAGGCGATAAATAGCAAGGATAGTACGGGGTAGCGTTTATGGTAATGAGCAAAATGAAAGACAATACATTAAAAAATATAAAGACAATAAAAATTGTCAACTGTTTCATAAAAAACAGCCTCAGAATAATAACTAAGTTACTAATTCATTGAGATCGGCCAAGCCAATCAATCGGGAACTACAGACGCGTTTCGCTGTTATTGGAGCTCATCAGTGTAGTGAACCCACCAGCTGCTGTGAGGCAGAGGTACCGAATGACTTGGCCGGTCTCAATGAATTAATAACTTAGTTATTATTCTGAGGCTGTTTTTTATGAAAAAGTTGACAATTTTTATTGTCTTTATATTTTTTAATATATATGTTTCATAGACAATTTTCAACTTTTGAAAATTTACTTCTGTTGAAGTTTAAGAGCGGTAGATGACTCTGGGAGTATTTCATTACTTCTCAGTTCCATTTTCCAATCTGGTGGGATCTTAGATCTCGCTAAGCTAGTCATTCGGTACCACTGCCTCACAGCAGCTGGTGGGTTCACTACACTGATGAAGTCCAATGAGCGAAAAACGTCTGTAGTTCCCGATTGATTGGCTTGGCCGGTCTCAATGAATTAATAACTTAGTTATAGTTCTTAGGTTGTTTTTTATGAAACAGTTGACAATTTTTTTGTCTTTATATTTTTTAATATATATGTTTCATAGACAATTTTTAACTTTTGAAAAATACAATGCATTTTAAACCAATAAACGAACGAATAGCGCATATACAAATAAGAGCAAAACCGTAAATGTATACGCGCCGACAGAAAATGCGAAAAAAGAAGAAAAAGAAAAATTTTACGAGCAAATGGAATGCGAATTAGAAAAAATAGCCAAGGAAGATATAATAGCAGTTCTCGGTGACCTAATGTACAAATAGGAAAAGAAGAATATATCAAAGATTTAGCAGGGAAATACAAAGTACATAATAAAACAATTGATAACGGGCAAAGATTATGTAACTTCGCAGTTAACTCAAACACGATAATAAGCAGCACGAAATATAAACACACAACAGAGCACAAAATAACGTGGGCATCATCATACTAGTAACTAAAAGAAGACAAACATCAATACAGAACGTGAGAACATATAGAGGAGCGGACGCAGAGTCGGACCAATATATGATTACAGCAATAATAAGACAAAAAATTAGCAGAGAAATTAAACACACAATGAAACAAGTAAAATGGAATAAAGAAAAAGAGAAAAATAATGTGCTGAAGAAGTCGAAGCAAACATAATAAGCCAAACAACAAGGAAAACAAATATAGATGCAGAATGGAACAAAATAAAAACGAGTATAACAAAAGCAGCTGAAAAAAAAAAGATGGGAATAAAGCGAAAGATGAAAAAAGGAATGGTAAATGAGGAATGCAAACTCATAACAGAAAAGAAAGCAAAAGCAAGAATGCAGTGGATGCAATCAAATAAAGAAACAGACAAGGACGAATATGAAAAAGCAAGAAAAAAAGGCAAAAAAGTTATGAGGAGAAATAAAAGGAAATGATATGAGGACAGAATAACAGAAATGGAAGCGGAAAGAAAGAATAGGAACGGGAAGTGCTTTTATGAAAAAATCAAACAAAGAGGGACAAACAAAATAAGTTGAAAGAGAATGAAGGATAAAAATGGAAAATAACAGAAACCGAAGAGGAATATAAAGAAGTATGAGAAGAACTCCTGTATGAACCAGCTACTGATAATAAAGAAAAAGAAAATGACGAAGAAGGAGAAGCCAAAAAAGATATAATACGAGAGCCAACATTAGAAGAAGTAATTAACGCAAAAAGAAACAGCAAAAACGGAAAACGCTAGGAAAAGACGGGATATATATGGAATTAATAATACACGGTGGCCGGGCATTACATGAAAATATACACGAATTAATAACTAAAATATGGAAGGAAAAAAAAAAATGCCCAAAGAATGGGAAGTAGGCCAAATAATAACAATACATAAGAAAGGGGATATAAAGGAATGTACAAATTTACCGAATAACGCATATAAGATTCTATCCACAATAATACAAAAAAGACTAACAAAATCAGCTCAAAATAATTGGACAATATCAATACGGCTTCAGGCAAGGAAAATCTACAATCGATGCGATACACACAATGAAACAAATCATAGAGAAAGCGCACAATGCAAAGATTGACATGGAACTATTGTTTATAGATTTACAACAGGCCTTTGACACGATCATAAGAGGAAAATTGAAGGCATTACATCAGGTACCTACATAACAACTAATTAATAAATGATTATTTGTAGGTAGTTTTTAAACTTTTATTTCAATTAATAACATAATTATAAATAATTAAATGTACTATTAAACCAGTGACATAAAAATCTTCGCTAGGAATAAAATACCCTAATTTATGCGAATTTAAAAAAAAATTTGTTCTATAATCAGCATATTTAATTTATATGTCATTAAAGTTTCGCGCAGAGGTATAAAAACACGCTGTGCACTTCTGATAGGGTTTCTAACTTCCCAACTAAATTTAATATAATTTGGTAACTTTTTTAGAGAGATTCGATTAACTAGTAGGTAATCAAAAAACAATATTAAATAGCATATTAAATTTAGTAGCCTATTATCTAACAGCCTATTTAGCTAGCGTTTATAATACCTGCCTTACCTTTTAACTAAAAAAATATGTAATAAATTAATTACAATAACGACATTTTGTTTCAAGTAGTTTTTATTCTCACGCTAAAGTATTGATATCTTCATAGCGTATGGTTTACTTTATTGTCAGATCTACGAAAACATAATTGACCAATGACGAACCAGCCCACGTAACGTGCGGTTGTGGCGAGTGGAGGGGTGTGTAAGGTCAAAATTCTGGCATTGACTAGGTGGCGTGTTGCCTAAGTTTATTTAAATTTACAGAAATAATACTTCCTTTTCATTATTATTAATGTAAAATATGTCATTTTCTCGCACAAAATATACAATTTTTTATTGTAATGTTCACAACCAATGATAAATCACTCCAACATTCGCATTTACCCATTGGGTTACAAACAATATCAATATTCCTCTTTCCTAGTATGAGAGATATTGGCATCACAATGAACATTGCGCGCTAGTCATTGCTTCTAAACATAACAGTCCCGAGAAAATAGATTCCGCCATCAGCGTTGCGCGCGAAAACGCCACTATTGCCAATAAAAATACAACTGAATTGCAAATTTACTTACTCTTCCTCATAAAACTATGCTTTTAATTGTTTTTTAATTTTTAAGGTTATAAAATACGTACCATGGATTGAAAACAACCTTAAAAAGTACGGATGGATTGCATGAGAAAAACATTCCTATGATAAATATAAAGTTATACAAAAAAAGGTCAAAAAATATATTCCAGTGATTCAAATGATTATTAACAAACTTAGTTATAAATGTAGTAGAAGATAAGTATAAATTAATCTAAGAATTATGCCTGGTTGCGTGAAGCGTTGTTAATTATACGAAAGAGTGGTAATAATGATAACGCACATAATATGTGACAAAATTTTGATGTTCAAATATGTTCAACAAAATGTAATAAATTATAACAGTTAATTGTATAAAATATTATTGCGCTGTTAATTTTGACCTAAAGTGATATATTATTAATATGTAAAATATGATATCAGTCATCATCGTGGCCATTGTTAACTATTAATACGTTGTTAGGTAACGCTTTATGCACCTGGCCCTATGCGATATATTTAAATGGATTACCATATATCAATTAGATTAATTTTAACCCAATATGTATAACGAATTATTAAAATAAAGGAATATTAATGTTGTATAATTCAGTCGTAGTTGTATTGTTACGTCCTATTCTTCTCCTCTATTGCTGCTCTGTAGGCAACTTCTCCTACGCCTATGTAAATATTCAGGTGGTCCTCGGAATAGGACGGCGAAGGGATTTTGCGAAGGTTAAGCCATTGACTTAAGTCGTCGGATTAATTAGCGATTTCGCGACTTTACAAGTTTTCACTTTTTTGCAAAAAAATACGTTAATTTTTGAATTGACTGTTGGTGAGAGCACACGCACTAGTTTTGTTGCATTTTATTGCGTTGGTTTGATACTATATCCATTGTGGGATTTTTTTATTGGTGCGTGCTCAATTGAATTATAAGTTCATATATTCAGCGGCTGTGCCGGATTTCAAGTTACCACAGTTTTCTATTACTTTTAAGCCGCCCTACAACTAAGGTAAATTTAAATACGTAATTATAGAAATAATCACATATAAATAAAGTAGAAATTTAATAGTCAGTTGTATTAAGAAAGTACATTAATTAGTTTTGTTGAAATCGCTCTAGTTTCATTAATTTGGCTTAACTTAATTAGTGGCGTACCGACTTCGCAAAATATCCTAACCGTTCGTATTCTTCTAGGCTTTTATTTGTTGTTATCGTTTATTTCGCACTCTACCATTCGGGTAGATTTGTTGTGCGCTTGAACTGAGCGGGATTTCGCCGCACCTCATCAGCTCATTTTTGCGAGCTCAGATGCGGCCATCTTGGAATTTGGGCTCCCCCGCTACAACGCTGCGTCCGCTACCATTCGAACCTCGGAGACACTCGGCAGCCGATCTTGTACGAGCCTACGTTTGGCAGAGCCAGAGCCACCACTTCTTCAGCGGGAAGACGCTACACTCCAGCCAGCGTGCAGCTAAGATTTTTTTGTTCATTGTTTTTCATTCACCTCGGTGGCCTTATTTGTATTTAAATTGTTGTTATTGTCGACTTGTTCCCTAACTGTCTGATAAGAATCGGATCACTTGTTTTTTTTTGTTAATTTGGAGTGCTCGTTGCACTCGGAGAACCGTAGCTCGTGCGTACGACGGGTAGGCGGGTAGGACGAAGCCCAGTTTGGGTCATTTCATTTCGCGCGTCACGAACGACGTTGGTACCATCGGCGAACCGTGATCTGTTGTGCGCTACTTATTGGACCCCGCGTTGTCCTCTTCGCTTGTCGCGGACCACCTCCTACGTAATCATACGTTTATATTCATTGTGCGAGCTGATCTGTTTCGCATCAGTCTGCGGGCCAAGTTTAAAAGTTACTTCATTTCTGTACATATTTATTATTCAATATAATTTGTTACTGTTAATTATCGGGCTTGATTGTTGAATACCCCCCTTTTCCCGAAGGTTAGTTGACCAACCTGATTTAGGTTGAAACGAAGGCCCAAGGTCGACTGGCGCCCACCCCCATTTTCAGATTGGAGACCCACGACCCGTCTCCACTGTTAGCTGGCCGTGGTTCAACCGCTGCTTGCGCGGGATAACCCTTTAGGGGCGTAGCAGTATTTTTAGTTATAAATTAATGTAAACTACTGTGCCAACTACTTATCAATAATATATAATAAAGGAATCAACACAGTCCATGGATTTTTAAAAGGACATACACATGTGTATTTATCCAAGAGCCGGCTGCAAAAAACCTGGCCAATCGAGTTACAGAATAATTTTTTTTAAACTGTTAGTACTCATAGCGATCATAACAAGAATCACTGTGTGCCTGGACAAAAGTTGTGGACAAGATTTATATGGGTGTAGAATTGAAATGTGGAACATAGGGATTTCAATGCAAATTTTTTTGATATAGTTGTAAATTTTTACCTATTCACTTTACAGCAAAAGTGTCAATACAAAAGTTGTTCAGAATTTAAAAATGCATACAATAAGGCCCATATGATTACCTAAATATTAGTATTTAGCGATATATCAATCAAATTAAAATCAAAATATATTAGGAAAATTCTAACACAGCCATGGAAAATCAAATAAAATTAAAAATATTTGACATTTCGGAAAACAGATTTAGATTTTGTTTATTTAGAAGCTGTTCATTATTTCCGCTAGTAATTTCATAGATGATTGTAATGATATTGTAACGGTCCAGTACGACCCTGGACAGACAGCGCACAACGATGACTCAACGTTCGGGAAGGTTCTAGTGATGTTCCATGGTCGAAGCATCGAAACTATTCTCGATTATCAACACAACACATATAAAAAGCCGCTAGCCTTCCCAACGACTCAATTCGACTCTGATACGCAGTTCAGTACAAGTAGAAACAAATAAAGCGTTTGCGTAGGGAGGTGCGTGAAGTTGGCGAACAGATGTGAAGCACTAACGACGAAATATATGCGAAAAGTTAGTGCTTCGTTAGTGCTCTTTAGTGCCTTCAAAAATTTTATAGCAGACATTCATATGACGTCATAATTCACTTTTGATTCTTTTTGTGCCAAGTTCACACTATCCCGGAGTTTGTCAAATAAATTGAAAACAATAATATCGTTGGTTAGTGCTTCGTAAGTGCTTCTTAGTGCCATCATTAATTATTTCAAAATCTCATCCCCCTTTGAGATATATGCGTTCAATTTTATTGGTGCCAAGTTCACACTATCCCGGAGTTTGTCAAATAAATTGAAAACAATAATATCGTTGGTTAGTGCTTCGTTAGTTCTTTTTAGTGCCATCGTAAATTATTTCAAAATCTCATCCCCCTTTGAGATATATGCGTTCAATTTTATTGGTGCCAAGTTCACACTATCCTGGAGTTTACCAAATATATTGAAAATGTCAATGGCGCTGGTTAGTGCTTTGTTAGTGCTTCTTAGTGCCATTCTAAATTATTTCAATTTCTCACCCCCCTTTGAGATATATGCGTTTAATTTTTTTGGTGTCAAGTTCACACTATCCCGGACTATTCATTCAATTGAAAATATTAATGGCGCTGGTTAGTGCTATATTGGTTCTTTTTAGTATCATCATAAATTACTTTAAAATCTGTCCCCCTTTCAGATTTATACGTTAAATTTTTTTGTGACAAGTTCACAATATTCCGGAATATATTGAATAAATATAATAAAGCAGTGCTCAATCGTTTGTGCTTTAGTAGTATTCATTTTTCAGCATAGCTGAAAGCGAATAATGTAAATTCTTAGCTAATAAATCAAGGATTTTTTTCTCATTTATTCTCGTTTACTAACTCATTTACTCTCCGTTACTCTTAAAAACTTTGCAATGCGAATAGTCCTGTTCTATACAAAATTTGTAACTGAATTACTTTTAAAACAAAGCATTTGCAAGTGATTTAAACAAAAATTATTTTCTTAAAAATATAAATCTTTCTTGAAATTATATTTTATTTTTTATTCCTCTTTAATGTTGTTTAAAACAATCTGAACCCTTAAAGTTATTTTTAGTATGCATTATGTTCTACATTTCAATTGTATAACTTCTAACGAGAATTTCAATACATTTTTGGCAAGAATTGGTACTTTGGAATAAGTTACTTCGCTCATCTCTAAAAACACATCTAACACAGGGTATTTAGACTTTTGACTAGAAATCAAAATAAAAAGCTAAAAGTAGATGGGAATGTAGGTAGTTTGTGCAAGGTTGGAAAAAATCATGATTTATTTAAAAAATCAAAAATCAAGATTTTTTTTGAATTAATCATGATTTTTTTGATTTTTTTTAATTGTATCACACAATGGAATAAAAGTAATTTGTATTTAACCAGTTATATGAAAAATACCTTTATAAAATAAGTAGTTTAGTTTATTATTGCACATTTCAACTCAAGTTGTAACACGAATATAATGTATACGTGTTTAAAACTCAGGCGGCCGCGGTAGGTTAACATGTTCATACACGAAATTTATGTCTTCATATTAAAAGATTCTTGCATTCGAAATAGTTCATTTGTTATGTAAAGCTTGTGACAAGTGCTTATAAGTGAAATTATTAAAATTTAAAATGGCTGGTAGAAGAAAGGAAAATATTTGGAATAATTACGTAGAAAAAGTGAGTAAGGGTAAAACTGGAAGTAGAGCGATATGCAAAATTTGTAAAAAAGAAATGCAGGGAGTAGTTCAACGACTCAAAGAACATTATTCAAAATGCAAGAAGATGCAGGACATGGAAGTCGAAAATAGCCCTTCGTCTTCTACAGTATCAACCGGTATGTACATGAATAAATTAAATATCAAAACGTAGTTTATTAAATTTTACGTAACTACAAAATTAATAAATTGCTTTTAAAGAAAATCATGACAAAAATTTGAATAAAATACAAAATTATGTTTGAATTTGTATATGTATTATTAGCTAATTAGTAAACCTTTTATTTTAATAACTAATCAAAAAAATATTAATATATTACTTATATAGATTTTTAGAAAACACTGCGACGCTCCCAATTTCAACCGTAAGTTCTGAAAATTTGTTATCTTCACCCAGAACCGCATCAGAGGGAGAAACAGGTTGTTCCATGTCTTCTACGAGCTCCTTTTTAACTCGTACGTCCTCAGAAAAAAAACGTGAACTTGATAAGCAAATTGCAAAAGCTATTTTTGCAACTAATAGTAGTTTTAGATGTGTGGAAAATCCAGAGGTAAAAAAGGCAATTCAAATATTAAGGCCAGGATATTCTCCTCCATCAAGGAAAGTTTTATCTTCTACGTTGTTAGAGGAAATATATACAGAAGAAAGAAAAAAATGCTTTGATAAATTGTTAGGTTCTTCTGTAAATATGTCTATCGATGGTTGGTAAAATGTTCATGACGAACCAGTTATTTGTGCAACAGTGACAACTGAAGATAGTAGTAATTTTTCATACGAAACAATTGACACATCAGGGCAACACCATACGGCCGAATATTTGACAGATATTACAACTGATCTTATTATTTCATGTAAGAATGAATATAATTGAGATGTAAAAAGTTTCGTCACTGATAATGCAGCAAATATGGCACGCATGAGAAAAAATATAGAAGAAATTACACATTCTCAGATAATTACCTGTGGTTGTTCAGCCCATATACTTCATTTATTATCCAAAGATTTGGAAATAACTGACATTAAAGAGCATATTCTACGCGTCGTAAAATCTTTTCGGAATAATCATTTTGCCAGTGCTAAATACAAAGAAGCAGGCGGCAAAGCATTAGTTCTTCCCCAAGAAGTAAGGTGGAACACTCTCGCAGACTGTTTAGAAGTTTATGTTTGCGAGTGGGACAAACTACTAAAAATATGTGATGAAAACAAAAATTTAATAGATTCTGTCGTGTATAATTAAGTATCTAATATTGAACTAAAAAGATCGGCTGAGGAGTTACTAAAATTATTAAAGCCCATTTCAATCGCACTTGATAAAATGCAAAAAATGAACACTTCAATATCTGTCGCTGTCGAAATTTGGAAAGAACTTGAATCAGTTTTTGATGAAGAAGACTTTACATTGCAACAAGTCAATATTTTCAAAAAAAGATACAAGCAAGCGTTAACAAATTATCATTTTATTGCATACATGCTAGATCCTACAAAAACAAAATATAAATTGACTTCAGAAGAAAAAGAACTAGCTTTAAATGAAGTGGAAAGCATGTATAATAATACTGGATTGTTGCCACTTATGGTAAAACTACAAGCGCAATTGGAACCATTCAAGAAAATTATTATTGGTACTGAAATTTTATCAAATGTCACTGCACTACAATGGTGGTATTCACAAAAAGATATTTCGGAAGTAAATCAAAATATAGATATTATAAAACAGTTTTTATGTGCTATGTCTTCATCAGCGTCAGTAGAGCGTGTTTTTTCTTCATTTGGTATTGTACACTCTAAATTAAGAAATAAATTAGGGGTTGAACAGGCAGGAAAATTGGTATTCTTATTTAAATATTATAACTGTAAAACTACCGATTAGCACAAAGATAAGATATTTTTCCACAAGAATGTACATATGTTTTCTTTATTATTATTATTATAAATTTTGGTGTTTCGTTATATATATATATATATATATATATATATATATATATATATATATATATATAACTTAATTGATCAGAACTTGGATATTGGTTTTTAAAAACTTTATTTTTGCTTAGGAACAGAGAGGCAAAGATAAAACAAACATGTGTACAGAGATAAATGAAATATGAATCTTCCTCAGTTCGCGGGAACATAGCGGCCGATGGGAAACGCTGATGTCGGCAGGTAGACGTTAGGTAACATATATATATTTTATGATTTCATAGATAATTGTTTTTGTATTATAATAATAATTTATTTAATAAATATAGAAAATTATTTTTTCTGTTTTTTTTTAAATCCTTAAAATGTGTTTTAAAGAATTGAATTTTTATTCAAATGTATTTAAAAATTACTTGATTTAAATTGTAATTTTGTTCTATAGTAGAAGAAATATAATTAAATTAATACAAAATACAAAAAAATAAAAAAATGATTTAAATCAATGATTTTTTTTAAAAAATCACTGAATAAAAAGCACTACTGTAGCAGTCATTACAGAGTGTTGGGCCGCCGTCATTTATAGTTTTTTTTTGTGTTTCTTGCGAATTCAATTAAATTTAATGCCATTTATGAAATAATTTTATATAAATATAAGGTTAACGGGACCCCCCTTCAGAATAGGAATTAACTTGCAAATGGTAAAAGAAAACTGTTATATAAAAAAAATTAATAAATTTAAAATGTTAATGAGTATAATTTTAAATTTCGAATATCGATTATATGATTAAAATAGAGAAATTTTGGAGGAATCCAATTCTGAAATGTTAAAACAAAAAAAAAAAAAATAAAAACTAATAATATTTATTGATTTCATTTCTCACGGAATAAGTTACAATTGATTATAAACTAGTGTCCCCAGTAGTTATTTTTAATTTATTAAAAATCTTTACTCAAATCTGAAGATTTACAAATTTGTGGCTGCATAGTTTGTTTTCAGAAATCGTATTGCATATTACACATAGTTTGGACTAAATACCCTGTACTAGTTAGTAAATAATTCAAATTTTTTATATTTGTACATACTTCTAATCTTCTTAGGTAAGGGAGCCACATCATAAATAGGAAGAAAGGAAAAATTGGGCCACAAACATCCTTGTCCAGAAATATTTCACATAAATGACGGAGATAAAATAGAAATCGGTGTATTAAGTAATGGGAACATCAGATCTCGACCATTACTAATTAATAAAAAGAAATATTTATTTACACAATCTTGTGGGTTTGATTGTATTGCACAATTATTTGTTGTAGCGATTGCTGATAGCGCAATGTATAAAACAGCAATTGAAACAATTGAACAAGATGAAACATCTATTATTACTTTAATAATGTTTATTTTAAAATTTGGTACTAAACATCCAGCATACAAAATAAGAGGAGATATTTTAATTGCTTTAAATTGTTTTAAAGAAGAAATACTAGTTGACGGCACAATAAAAATAAATTGTACTACAAATGTTGCAGCAATCTTTCCCAAATTATTTAAAGACATTCCATCTGCACAAGAAAAATCGTATCGTTCAGAGAAAACCTGTTCACGCGATAAAATTGTAAGAAACATTGATATTATACCAACTAATATTGATATATTAAAAAATGGATACATGAATATGACAGAAGCAATTCTATCGGGATTAGAAAAACATACAATGTGTGTTATGAAAAATAAAGACAAAGAAACTTGTAAAAGTGTAATAATTTATGATGTAAATATGTGTGATCATGTAGTTATTAAAACAACAGATTGTGGATACACTGAACTTTTAGATATCCCAATTTCTATCAAAATTAGAGAAAAAACATTTATTTTACGAGGTGTGTGTAATTACATGCCATCTGTTACTAAAAACATACAAGCTATTGGGCATTACACCGCATACTGTCGTCGAATAGATTCTAAATGGGAAGTATTTGACGATTTGAAATCTAAAGTTTTGTATTTAAGTAACACTACTCAAGTTCTTCCGCATCTTATCTTGTACACTGTCTAAATTTTTTTATTTTCCATTTATATAATAAATAAAATAATTTTATTTTTTGTTTGTTATGGTTTGAAATGAGTGGAAATAAATGATTTCTTAATAACTATCTTATTTTATTTTTTGCCTCTCGTCCAATTATTATCATCCTACATTTTCATGTATTTGTACTTTAATCGTTCTAGGAATACATTCGTAAACTTTTTTTTAGAAAAAATTTGTAAGAATTAAATTAAAACGGACTTACCTGTAGCTGAAATTATAAAAAAATAATATAGTTTTGTGACTACAAGAAATAATAAGTTATTAATATAAATTTCCTATAATAAATTTTAAAAAATTAATACATATTTAATTTAGTATGAACCTATCAAGGAATTAACGTTTTATGAATATGGACTACTTTGACCGTTCTAATAATAAATTTATATTTTTCTTTCTTTTTAAATGAAATTAGAAAGGACTTTTGTACAGTTCTTCAAATAAAATAAAAAAAGTTGTTAATTTAAATTTCTTATAATAAAATTTTTTAAATAATATTTATACATGTAAATATGATTCTATCAAAGAATTTACATTTTCCGAAAATCTCAGATGTTGGAAGTAGCGGCAGCTCAAGGCTCGGTGGCAGGTAGGTACGTACGCCTATTTTTGAATGTGAGACAAGTTTTTCTTATTGTAGAATTAATAAATTGTTAGCATCTCGGAAATCACTTACTTTGCTGATATCTTGTATAAAACACAAATGAATACTAATAAAGGACAAACGATTGCGCACTGTTTTATTATATTTATTATACGAAATATTGTAAACTTGACATAAAAAAATTACGTATATATCTGAAAGGCGAATAGATTGTAAAGTAACTTATGATGATACTAAAAAGCATCAACGTTGCACTAACCAAAAAACTTAAACGCATATGTCTCTAAGTGGGGTGAGAATTTGAAATAATTTAGAATGGCACTAAGAAGCACTAACGAAGCACTAACCAGCGCCATTGACATTTTAAATATATTTGGTAAACTCCAGGATAGTGTGAACTTGGCACCAATAAAACTGGACGCATATATCTCAAAGGGGGATGAGATTTTGAAATAATTTATGATGGCACTAAAAAGCACTAACGAAGCACTAACCAACGATATTATTGTTTTCAATTTATTTGACAAACTCCGGGATAGTGTGAACTGGCACCAATAAAATTGAACGCATATATCTCAAAGGGGGATGAGATTTTGAAATAATTTATGATGGCACTAAGAAGCACTAACGAAGCACTAACCAACGATATTATTGTTTTCAATTTATTTGACAAACTACGGGATAGTGTGAATTTGGCACAAAAAGAATCAAAAGTGAATTATTACGTCATATGAATGTCTGCTATAAAATTTTTGAAGGCACTAAAGAGCACTAACGAAGCACTAACTTTTCGCATATATTTCGTCGTTAGTGCTTCACATCTGTTCGCCAACTTCACGCACCTTGCGTAGGGAATATAAAGATTGTAAATAAATATTTCTTGTGTAATATTTTTAGTTTAGTATTGATTAATCGTTATTTTGTGTTTATTAATAAGTGTGTAAAAATAAATACGAAGTTTAAATAAATATAAAGCTGGATTTATAGTTTACATAGCATAACATAGCAGAGTATAGTAAAAATATAAATACACGTAAGTACGTAAGAGCATTTATAGCATAGCATAACATAAGAAATGACCAAATTTTATTTCTTATGCTATGTTATGTTTTCAGGTTATGTTCGGACATTATCGGAATCACTCGGATGCCTAGTGACAATTCACAGTTGTCATATTTATATTTGATTTCAAATTTTAGGTTATATGACAAGGTATGAATGACATTTGTGTATGTGTTTCTATACATTTATTATATTTTTTAGAAAGTAGACCAGGTCAACTAAAAATGCACGTAATAGTGCAGTAGCTACTTTTAATATATCATCATCCATTTTAAAACTAAAAGTACGATCTTGCAAAAGATCAAATTATAATCTATAGATGGACAAATCAATGTCAAAACAATATTAAATATCTTTCTTGAACACTCTGAAAATTCTTTGAAACAATATTCTTCTTATTATTTTTCTTTAAGAAGTGTGTATAAACAAATAAATTTATATATATATATATATATATATATATATATATATATATATATATATATATATATATATATATATATATATATATATCAACCTCCAGGTTTAGGGTCCATTGTTTCTTGTTTCTTGTGCATACATTTGCATGCTGTTCTGTTGTTCCTTTTCGCGTTAGTATTTTCTTCACTGCATTGTCCCAAGTCTCTCTTGGCCTGCCTCGTCCTCTCTTCGGTTTTATTTTAGCAGTCCATTCTTTCTTCAATGGTCTGTTTTCCTCTATCCTCACAAGGTGTCCCCACCAGCTCAGTTGTCTCTGTTCTATGAACTCAGTGCCTGGTCTCGTTTCTAGTTCCATTCTTGTCTTCGTTTCTTTTTCTATCTAGCATCGTGACCCCCAATACTTTTCGCAAGTACTTCATTTCCATCGTTTGGATTTTACTCTTCGTTCTTTTGTTCAATATCCATGATTCACATTCAAAGAATTGTTCTATATATTGTGTTGAAGACTGACATTTTGGTTTTTCGTGATATTTCTTTTTTATTTATGAAGCTATTTTTCATCATGTGTAATGATTGTGTTGTTTTATTTATCCTTCTGTTTATATCATCTTCTTGTATTCCATTATTCTTTATCAATACTCCCAGATACTGGAATTCGTGTACCTGCTCTATACTTTCATTCTCAATTTTTATATTAGTTATTTGCTTCTCGTTTGCTATAACCGCCGCCATTGTTTTCTTCACGTTTATCTTCATTCCGTTATTTTTAGTTTTTCATTCCATATATTCAGGTCGTGTTTGAGGTTCTTCCCGCTGCTTGCGAATATGGCTACATCATCGGCAAAAGCACATTCTCCTATTTCAACTCGCTCTAGGTTTCTGTATCCTATTGTTAGTTTCTTGATTTCAGGTTTACATTCTTTGATGATTTCGTCCATGAACACTGTGAAGAGTACTGGAATCAATACTCCTCCTGGTCGGAGGCCTCCACATTCGAAAAGTTCTGATTTTCTGTTTTTGATAATTACATAGTTTAGGTTATTGCAGTATAAATTCTTTATTAAGTTTACTAGTACTGTGTTTACTTTCCTTTTTGCTAAGACGTCCCATATTTTGTGCCTTTGTACTTTGTCTAATCCTTTTTCCAGATCTATAGAAGCCATGTATGTTTTATTTTTGCTTAATAGTGCCTTCTGTAATATTTGTTTCATTAAGAATATATGGTCTTGTGTGCTTCTTCCCTTTCGGAATCAATTCTGAGCTTCTTCTAAGGTTGGTTCGATTATTACTCTGTTTCTTTTCTAGTATTCGTTCGTAGACTTTCAGTGCCGTACTCAGTAGAGAGATTCCTCTGCAGTTGTTACAATCTCGTGTATCCCCTGCTACACTGCAAAACCGTGGTGGCTATGCAGGCGTAACTTTGCTCCTTGAGGGAGGCGGCTAGCAAAATAGGACAGTGGAGATGGGTGTGGGTCGATTTTTGTTCTAGGAAATCGATAACAACAGTAAGTTTAGAGAGGGCGCCACGCGGTCGCTTTACAGCCAGCGGTACCCAACCGCGAAGGTACCTGGAGCAAAAACAATAATCTAGGCGCACAGGAAGGCAACGAATACAGCGCAAGGAAATGGTATACAAGGAGTGCATCCGCTGCGCCACCGTCAGCAGCAACCAAGACGTTGGAGACCTGTTCGGAAAACACGACAAAACAAATAATACTAAATAAATATATATAACAATACCAGCGTGCTCAGTAACTCATCATACTTACCGTGATTCGTGTATCACAGAACGAAATAATAATAATAAAGTAACACTCACTTTGTCACCACTGATTGACTGGATAGGTTGGGTAAGTTTCCTTACATTCAAACACAGAAAAGTTGAAGTAAAATATTTACTGCGTTGGATGAAAGTGTAATAAACAAGAACACAAAGAAAAGCTACGCACTGTGTAGGGGTGACGCGAGGAAGAGCAGCCAGTGCTGCCTTGAGTAAATGACGTGAATTAAATACCGTAACGTTTATACACTGCCCGCAAATAAAGTACAAAAGTTCTAAAACAGAGGACCCTAGGTCGATCGGTTTACAACAATGGGGTTGAGCGTATAAGTCGTATAAGAACAATAAAACGATTCTCGAATTACCCCAGACAAGGCGTTGCGAAATCAACAGTAAATAATAATTGAAATTATAATAATTGAAATTACAATAATTAATAAAATGTGAACTCGTGAATTTATATAAAGCGACATGTAATAGTACTAATAACTAAACCAATCAGCGTGTTCCAGATCATAATTAAAACTGATAGAATAAATTAGACAACAATCGTAGAAACTGACCAATCTCCATCGGCAACAATGAGATGGCAAATGGTTGCACAAATACACAAAATCAGGGCGATAAAGTTCGCGAGAGAAATAACAAGTAGGCAACAGTTATAATAGTTCACTTAGCTGTACGACGAGCCACTACTGGACGCTGGAGTACCCCTTGCCCCTCGCTCCGCGCTCTACTGGGCCGCCAATATCTGGATCACTGGATCTGGCTCGCGGCGGATGCACTTTGGCGGTCTGGGCTGAGACGCAGGATACCGAAGGCTGCTGGTCGGGTACCAACGAAGCTGGGTATGCGCTGCCTGAGTTTGAGCGCATTCACGAGGCGTGAAGATGGAACAATGGCGGTCGCCGACCGTTTATTTTAAATACTCAACAACTGAGCTATTCCGGAGAGTGCAAACGAAATATTACACAAACACTGCTCCCGAAACTACGTTTGTTGATTACCCAAGATCCCCAAAACTGGGTATTGTAGAAACAATATTAGTAACCAACCAAAACTCATAAACTCGGTACGACTTCAACTTGTTCTTGCCTCGTCTCTTTTTTTCAACTCCCCAACTGACTTGTGAAAAATTTGAATTTGAAGAAAGAGAGAGATGGACAAGGACAGCTATACGAATTTAAGAAGAAAACAAAGAAAGTGTCAGAACACTAGCGACAAACAATAAAAACAGCAACTAAAGGCATGTATACAATGCACAATCTCGCAGGAAAGGCAGGCATAACAAGGGAATCAAATGTGAAAGGTAGTTTAAGGGTTATTATTAATAATCGAGGATGTACTGTAGTTTATGTTTATAACGAAAATAAAGGTCTAAATATTTAAACTAAGTTTTATCAAATACGCGGCGCTATAGCTGCACCTTTATACGCTAGCTACGCTTGCGCATTTAAACAATTCTAAAGTTTCAACAAGATATCAACAAATAAGTCTTTGAAGGGAAAAAGGAAAATATTTCTAATATGTGGCAATAAATTAAATTTAACTATGGTAAATCATTACAGGTAAGTGTAAAATAAGAAATTATTAGGTTACATTAATCAATTCTTTCACTACACAATTTTTCTTTTAGGTTAGTAGAGGAAAGGAAACCAATAAATTAATGAGAAAGGATCTACAGGATATGAAAATAAAAAAAAGGAATGGGATACGAAATTAACACGTTACACCCCTTTCTCGTGTATAGGTATAATAACAGCTATTTCCCAATCCAGTGGTATTTTTCTTTGCTTCCATGTTTCGTTGAATATATCTACCAGTAGTGTCGTTCCTTCTTCTCCCATGTATTTTAACATTTCGGTTGTTACTCTGTCATGCCCTGCTGCTTTTCCGTTTTTATGAATTTTTATTGCTTCTAGTGTTTCCTCTACTGTTATTTCTATTACATCCTCCTCGCCTCTTTCTTGTATTAATTCTGTTCTTTTGTTCTCTTTTTCTTCCGGTGCACTCAGCAATTCTTGGAAGTATTCTTTCCATCGGTTCATTACTTGTTTGTCTTCTGTTAGTGAGGTACCTTCTTTATTCTTAATTGCACAATTTGGTTTTATTTCTCCTGTCCTTAGTGTTTTTAGTGCTTTGTAGAAAAGCTTTTGATTTTCGTTGCTGTTTCTTTCTAGTTGTTCTCCTAAATTATTCTAGCTTTTCTCTTTTTCTGCCTTTGCCATTTCTTTTACTCTTTTCCTTTCTTCCTTGTAGACTTTATAGTTTTGTTCTGTTTTGTAGCTCAGATAATTAATCCATGCTTTCTTTTTGCGTTTTATTGCTTCCTTGATGTCCTGATTCCACCACGCCGTATGTTTTTTGCTACTACTTATTTTAATTGTTTCGCACACTGTTTTTGCTGCTTCGATTAATGTTGTTTTAAATAGGTACCACTTTTGTTCTATATTTTTATTCCTTCGTTACAAATGAGTTCACTTACTTGTTTTGTATCTTCTTTCTCGTATCTTTTTGCTATTATCGCATCTATATGTTTTAATTGTTTCAAATATTATTTCTTTTTCGTTGCCCTTTTCCATTATTGCTTTTGTTTTGTTGCGATCTGCCTTGATTTTTGCTTCCACCATGTAATGATCTCTAAATATTTCTGGTCCTCTCCTTGTCCTCACATCTTTAACTGTTCTTCTATTCTTCCTCTCTACTAATATGTAATCTATCAGGGATTTGTCCCCACTTTCTGGTCCTTGCTTTGTGTACCTATGTATTTGTTTATGTTCATAGAATGTGTTTGTAATTATTAATGCATTTAGTGCACAGTAGTCTATTAATCTGTATCCATTATTATTAGTCCTGTCTTCTCCGAATTTACCTATGATATCTGTTGTGCTGTTTTTTTTTTACCTACTCTTGCGTTAAATTCGTCTAGTACGCAAATGTCTCCTCTACTGTTTTCTGTTTCTATGTGTAGTTAGTCCCAGAATTTATCTTTAGTTTCAGCCAGTTCGTCGTCATTTGGTCCATAAACCACTACAATTGTTTTTATTTTATTATTTTCATCTTTCATTTCTATTTTCAGTATTCGTTCGGAACATGCTTCCCATTTTTGTATTCATTTTGTATATCTTTCGTGGATTATACAAGCCACTCCTGCTGGTGCTCTTTTATCATGTGTTACTACGCTGTATATCAGTAAGTGTCAGTCTCCAACCAGGGTTTCTCTTTGTCCTTTTTTCTTTGTTTCTGTCACTGCTAGTATATCTGTCTTTCCTGTTTTAAATTCGTATAATAATTCTCATTCTTTCCCATTTATGCTTCTTATATGCATGTTGCTAGCTTCCATATTTCTTTATTTATATTCGTTATTTCGGGTTGTTGCCTAGTCGTCATAGCAGCTTTGTCTATCTCGTCTAAATTTATCAGTTTTTTGACTTCGTAGCTTGTTGTTCCGTTAATTACATTTCTTGTGTATTATTTCTCTCTATTCTTATTACCTCCCCAATTTCCTGATTCCATATCCAGAATTCTTCGTTTATGTATAGTTTCTTATATCCTTAACCGTTTTGCCTTTTCTTTGAGCGCTATATCTCTTAGTTTTTTCTGTATTTCCGATTCGAGTTTCGTTAAATCATTGTTTATGTATTAGTTAGTTCCTTTTAGTTTGTTTTTGTTTGACATTATCTGTTCTTTTGCCTGCCAGGTTTCTAATTTAACTACTACCATGGGTTTCCGCTTTTTGTTTTGATCTGGTATCTTTCTTGTGCTGCAACTTTGGTTCCCAATTTTTATTTGAAGAAAGTTTCGACTCACATTACCATTAAGTGACTTTTATAATTTGAATTAAACTTATAGTTTTTAAAAACAAATTATATTTTATTAATAACAACTTTAATTCTACATAATCGGTTTTACAAGTTGTTTTACAATTGACGGATAACAACAACTTTGTAATTAAATGAAATAAAATTTTCTTATTATAAATAGGTTGTGTATGGATTTCACCTACATTTTTATTTTTATCAATTAAATAATCTTTACTTTTAAAGTTATTATGTATTTGTTCAGCAAATCCTCTACTTAATTTTTTATCTTTTGAAATACAGTGAACAATGTTATATGGTTTTTCAAAAATATTATCAGTTGTTTTTATAATTTTGAAATTAGATCTGATGCGTGATAATGCGTCAGCGTTACTATTTAAAGTACCTTTTTTGTACTCTATTTCGAAATTATATTCATCCAATTTAATTTTCCATCGCATAAGTTTAGAATTTGGATCTTTAAGTGACATAAGCCAAATCAATGGTCTATGGTCTGTTCGAATTTTAAATTTGTTACCATAAAGGTATGGTCTGAAATATTTAGTGGACCAAACTATTCCTAAAAGTTCTTTTTCTGTAGTAGAATAATTTATTTCATGTTCATTAAGTGTTCTTGATGCATATGCAATTGGCATATCTTTTCCATTTATATTTTGACTGAGAACTGCTCCTAATGCAAAATTACTTGCGTCAGTAGTGAGAATAAATTGTTTCTCAAAATCTGGGTATTGCAGAATAGGTGCATTAATTAATAAAGTTTTACTATGTTCAAAAGATTCTCTATATTCTGTATTATTAATATCTATTTTATTTCCTTTTTTAAGGCATTTCGTTAAAGGTTTTGTTAGTTTTGCGAATTCAGGTATAAATTTTCGGTAATATCCAAGAAGTCCAAGGTATGCTTTTATTTCTTTAGGAGTTTTTGGTATTGGGAATTCTTTAACAGCTTGTATTTTGGAAGGATTGGGTTTAACACCTTCAGCTGATACTATATGGCCTAAATAAGCTACTTCTTTTCTAAGAAATTCAGATTTATCAATTTGAATTTTAAGGTTATACTCTTTTAATTTATTAAATATTTTTCTAATATTTTGAATATGTTCTTGTAAAGATGTTCCAAATATTATTATATCATCTAAATATACAAGACAAATTTTATTAATGTAATCGCGAAGTACAAAATTCATTAATCTCTGAAAAGTCGCGGGGGCATTTTTTAATCCAAAAGGCATTCTACGAAATTCAAAATGACCTTTATCAGTGTTGAACGCTGTTTTTCGTATTGAGTTTTCATGCATTTCAATTTGATGAAAACCGCTTGTTAAATCTAAAGTTGTATAATAAATATTTTTACCAAGTTTATCTAATACATCTGTAATATTAGGGATAGGAAATTTATCATCAATTGTTTTTGAATTTAATTTTCGATAATCTATTACCATCCGATATTTTCTTTCACCTGATGCGTCTAATTTCTTTGGAACCATCCAGACAGGAGAGGACCAAGGAGAATGTGATTCTTGAATTATATTTTCTTTTAAAAGTTTATCTATTTGATTATTAATTTCTTCTTTATAACATTCTGGATAACGATATGATTTTGTATAAATTGGTATTTCATCTGTAGTTTTAATTTCATGCTTTATTACACTTGTGTGTGATAGATTTTGATTTTGTTTAGGAAATAACGATTCATATTCTTTTATAATTTTGGATAAGGCGTATTTTTCTTCTTTATTTAAATGATCCGTTCTAATTTGAATATTATCAACATTTTGCACATTAATATTATCTTTTGAATCAAAAAATTGAAGTTTAAATTGTTTATTTAAAAGCTGAACATTATTATCTGCAAAATTAATACAAATTTTTAAATCCATTAAAGCAGGTACGCTTAGTAATACATTGAATTGTTTGTGAAAGTTATGTAAATAACATTTAATTTCAATTTTTTCAATTATTAGAATAATATACTCATTTCCTGTATGTTCACCAGTAGCAGTAGTAAATGTAAACTTTTCATTATAAATTTTAAATTTATTTTTATTATTATAAACATAATTTTTACTAATTAAATTTATGGATGAGCCTGAGTCTAAAAGTATCAAAAAATTATTTACTTCCATAAATGGTAATTTAGAGTTACATATTATATTGAGGATTTCCCCGGTATATTTACGAGGCCTTTGTCTAAAAAAGGATTTTCCTCAGAAAAAGAATTATTTTCATATTCTTTATATACTTGTTCATTATATCTCAATTCAACATTTTCTGGATTTTCAAAGTTTTCTGTGATATTAGTATCATTAGTTTGTTGAGTTTCAATATTATGTAATTCTTCAAAAACATAATTAGGTGATCTATTTTGTTGTGTAAAATAGTTGTTTGGTCTAGTATTTGGCCTGAGTTGGAAAGTTTGTCTGGTTTGTATAGACATTGGAGTAGGTTTAATCCCTTGTGCATTTTTTACTTGTTGTCTTGGAGCAAATCTTTGATTGTTGGGATTTTTATTATGAAAATTCACAGGACCAGTGGCAAAACTTGTTCCAGGAAATCTCTGAGGTGGATTGTTTGATAATTGTCTTATAATAGGTTTAGAATTAAAATTTATATTTGGATTTGATTTCAGGTATTGAAAGTCATTTTGTAGTAATGTTTCTACTTCACTTATAGTTGTTGTGTTTCTAGTAGCAAGATTGTTTCGATATGGGTCGCCGATAGATGATATAAAGTTATTTATTATCAATTTTTCTGCCAATCTATGCATTACTATCTTTGTACCGGGGTCATTTTCTTCAAGACTTACTCTTGATTTAAACTGAAGAAACTTTTCTTTCGTTACTTCTAATAGTTTATACGGATTTTTAATATTTTGAATTTTTAATATTTCATTCCATATTGTTACAGAATTAGTTTTATCCATAAAAGTATTACATATATGGGCTCGTAATTCTTCCCAATTATTAATTTCCAAATCTTTAATACTATCTAAAGCTCGTTCTGTTATTTTACTTTTTATACTTAAAAATACTATTGTTCTATCAAAATCATCTAATGGTGGATTCAGTGTAGCAAAAAGAGTATGAATGGTATTTACTGCTTTTATAAAATTACTCAATTTATTTATATCCCCATTATAAATAGGTAAAGAATTTAAAGCAAAATTAATTTTTTGTGCTCTGTCTGCCATTGCGATATTGTTATTATCAATATTATTTTCAATTTCTAATAATGCTTCTAATAAAGCTAAATTATTATCCAGTTTAAAATATGCTTGCAATTTTCAATATATCAATATACTTTTTTTAAAAAAACTTTTGTTTTTATGAAATAGAATATTTATTTTACAATAATATTCTTTTAAAATTACTTACAGTAATATGCACACGGTGATAAATGAAGTAATCTTCATTTAATAATAGTAAATTCACTGGCACTCGAAATACGGGCACTACGTGATGGATGATTGTTGCGGTGGTTCCTGGAGGGTTCACCTGGTTAACGGACCGGGCACTCGCTCTGCGGGCTCTGTGGTACGGGAGTTGTCGTCGTTCTGTAGATATTGAAGATCTCGGCACTCAATTTATGGGCATTATCGATTCTTCAAAGTTGTGTCGAAAAAATCTGGGCCTCTATTGGACACTGTAGATTCTTTTGAAGTTGTGGACCGTAATAAATGTTAGAACAACCGAAACTTGATTTAAACGGATTTAATACTTTTCACGTATTTCCGATCAAGATTCGCTTACGGATCCTACCGACTGCGCCACTTTTATAATTTGAATTAAACTTATAGTTTTTAAAAACAAATTATATTTTATTAATAACAACTTTAATTCTACAGAATCGGTTTTACAAGTTGTTTTACAATTGACGGATAACAACAGACTTCGTTATCTTATTTGTCACACACGCTTTTATACACTTGCCTTATCTGTGTGAATCATAATTGAATAACAAAAGAATAAAGTTACATATGTTTATATAAACATGTTTACGTATGTATATAACTAGTGCGATTCCTGTGATTACTACATTATTTCTCCTTTTGCGTATTTCTTCTTTTTTCATTTATTTTTCTATCCCTGTTAATCTAGTATTATTCTCTTCATTTCTTTTTCCCATATTGTCTATTTTCTCTTCTAAATGCTTCACTTCTTGCATTTTGGTTTTCAATATGTTCAATTCTCTTTTCGTTTGTTCATTTTCTTCTTTCATAGTTACCAGCATTTCACTCATGTGGCTGTTTTCTTTTTTTATTTCGATAATATCTCCCATCAGCTGATTAAACATTGCTTTAACTTCGTCCATTTCTGTATTTAATTTCTTTGGAAAAGATTGAACTAATGTAAAAAGATTAAAAAACGATCGATACACTTTTGAGCAACGATATCTTCCTCAGCAGTATAGTCAGCAGAGTTATTGTTCTCCAAGCTGACCGACGACAACCGCAACCTGGAGGAGAAACTGGATCACAGCCCCGGGCAACAATATAGGCCAGCTTGAAAACAAGTTTTACTTTTTATCTATGTTGTAAGATGACTCTGACAGCACAAAATATGTCAAGTGGTCGCGATAGATGGCTCCGCTGGCATATTACTGTCCCGTTCGGTGAAAATAATTTCTACTTTACCGTCCTTGTTCATTTTACTGCTCGACATCTTCTAAGTTTATGTTAGTGAGTGACAATCTTAATTTGCATTCTGTTTTAATCAAAATGCCCCTGTGTTGTATATTGAACTGCTGTAATTATATCGGGCACAGGCACGGTACAAGAAATATCAAATATTTTACTTTTCCGAAGAATAAAGAGATGCTAGAAATGTGGCTAGTTTGTCAAAGGCAATTCAAATATATTTTGAGACTTGTAAGTATAATATAATGTAACGGGCGCGGCAGCGACAAGTTGAAGCTTGCCAGCCTACGAAGCGCCGCCGAGTAAATGACGCAACGCTAGCGGGTTCGGACAAGTCGTTTGCTCCACAATAGATATTGTTCCAGACCCTTCTAGAAACAAGGAACGTGGTATATAAAAGAGCAAATCACCGGGACCAGGCAGTCAGTTAGTTGACTCAGACTCAGTCAGGCATTTGACTCGGAAGCTACTATGAAGAGCCTGTGGACATAAATATATCGCGCGGTGCGAACATAAATATATCGTTATAAATAAATATCGCTCGGCTAGTTTATATAGATAATAGTGTTTATTTGCAGTAGTGATAAGTGTAAGTTTATAAGTTTTTGTATTCGTTATTTTAGTGTTATATACCTAGCGTTAATTAACTTTTACTTTTTATTATAATAATTATTCATTACTTGTTATTAATAAGATTTCTGTTTGTTTAAATAAAAACGTTTAAAACCCACGAACGTTACAATAATTACAGAATTAAAACACTCATATGTTCTTGAAACTAAGAATAATTATGTTATGTTTATTTTTTATTTTTTATTTTTTGTGACGGCATGTCAAAGTAAAATGCTTTAAAATGAAACGGATCACGGACTAAACTTATAAAGCTCCCACAGAAAATATAAATCTTCCTGCTAAAATAATCAGGCAAAAGAATAAAACTGCTTCAGGGTAAGTTTTTAAATATTATAAAAACTATTGTATACAATTATTTATTAAATACATGCAACTTTTTAGATCAGCATTTATTGTTCTACATACGAAGAAATATAATCTCAAGTACAATTACATTTCTGCTTTCAAGAAAATGAAACTTTAAGAAAAAAGAATGTAAATTTAGGGAAAAGAGTGTAAATTTAAGGAACGTGAATGAAAATTTAAGAAAAGTAAATGTAAAATTTAAATCGCAACATTCAGCGCAGAAGAAAGTCAATATAATAAATAAATAACTGTCAATATAATCGAACGAGATTTTACGATAAAATTATTAAGCAGATATTTTACACCAGGATAAGTGAAGCATCTTTTTCAAGAACACAATATTCGTAGAAACTGGACAGCAGAAGATATATCATCGGCACTTCGTGCACTATTCTTCTAGTATATATGTATAATATGTGTGACCAGGTACAATATTGTATTATTTTACCTTACTACTGCAAAGATAAAAGTGTTCACGTACAATATTATATTAGCATCTTTACCCTTCTACTGTAAAAAAAAAAGTATTAGAATATACAGGGTGTTTCAGGACTAGTGTAACAAACTTTAACAGCTTATTCTTGAGGTCATTTTGAGCAAAAAATGTCATATCAATATAGGTCCTTTTCCTTCTTGTTACCAAAATACAAGAGGTTGAAGTTCTACAAATAACACTAAATTTTCTAATTTTTGTAATCAAGGTACTTTCGGAAAACAAGAGTTTTATTGAAAAGTCATACCTTATTGGTCTCAAATGTTGTTATTATGTTGTTCTGTGTTTAGAATTTATTTATTTGTCAATTTAATTGTGTCATTGTGTGTTTTGTTCTCTAAATTGTATTCGTTAACATTAATAAATAAAATTAATTAAGGGCCGGTATTTCCAAACTCAGTTACCTAGAGAATAAATTTATCAATAGAATAAACAAAAAATATCGTATCAAAATCATAGCTTAAATCATGAATATTATTCTAGCTGTCATTTTTTGATGCGATATTTTTTGTTTATTCCATTAATAATTTATTCTATAGTTTATCTGAAGTTGGAAATACCGGTCCTAAGACAAATAAGGTATGACTTTCCAATAAAACTCTTGTTTTCCGAAAGTACTTTGATTACAAAAATTAGAAAATTTCATGTTATTTGTAGAACTTCAACCTCTTGTATTTCGGTAACTAGAAGGAATAGGACATGTGTTCATTTGACATTTTTGGCTCAAAATGACCTCAGGAATAAGCTGTTAAAGTTTGTTACACTAGTCCTGAAACACCCTGTATATATTTTAAGCAATTTATTTTGTCGTGGGAAAAGAAAATATATTTCGAAAGGTTCCTCTTCTCTCATGTTATACGAATTATTGTACTATAAGTATAAGTAAGTATAAGTATAAGTATTTTATTTCATCATTTACAGATTACAAAATGTTTGTGACAAGTCCTAATAATAATGTTAAAAAATACATTTTGTTAATAAAAATTTATCACTTAAGAAAATCAGCAATTGGCTCAACAATGTGTGTGGCTGAAGTATTCTTCAAAAGAGTAAAAACAATTTTCAATTAAAAATTTATTTATAAATAACATAAAATGTTTAAAATTTAAACTTTTTACCGACACTGGCAAGACATTATAAAAATTTAAATTAATGGAGTTTTTCTGAGATTTATTAAGTCTAAATTTAGCAACACGCAATAGATTTGACGATCTTGTGTAGTAATTATGAGTGTCTGACACATTTTCTAAGTTGTCTAGGTTACAATGAACTTCCAGTAATGAATGGTATATGAACAAACAAGGAACTGGCATTATTTTTAAATCGACAAACAATGGTTGACAATGTTCTCTAGGGCCGAGTCCCTTAATTATCCTAATAGCCTTTTTCTGCATTTTGAAAACTCTGTCGGCATGGGATGAATTTCCCCATAATATAATTCCGTAACACAAGACGGAGTGAAATAAAGAAAAATAAGCAGTCCTTAAAGTCTCAAAGTTAACAGACCTCTTTAAACTTCTAAGTAGGAAATTGATACTAGCGAGCTTTTTCAGCAAATTCTCAATTTGAACACACCAAGTCAAACCATGATCAATGGAAAGTCCCAACACATTTACAGATTTCCCTTTAATCATTTTAGGGTGAGATGAGACAATTAAATTCTGAGTTTTCTCATTATTCTATTTCAGATTATTGGCAGAAAACCATGATTCTGCACGTTTAAGGTTAGACTTCGAAGCTTCAGTAAGAGCATCGATATTCTTATTAGACGCAAACAATATACTTTTAACCTGATCCATAAAAGCTGGAAAATCATTCATATATATCAGGAAAAGCAACGGGCCAAGTACAGATCCCTGAGGTATTCCATGGTTAATTAGTTCAAAATTAGAAACTTGGCCTTCAATATACACCCCCTGTTTTCGATTATACAAATATGATTGAAACAAGGAAAGTGAATTACAAACAACCCCATAATGGGCAAGTTTTTGAACAAGTATACTGTGAGAGACACAGCCGAACGCCTTGGATAGATCACAAAGAGTAACAGCTGTATGAGTGCCACTCTCCGACCCTCAACTATATCGCTCACAATACGTAAAACTGCACTGGCAGTCGAATGTTTCTGTCGAAAACCAAACTGATTAACGACAAACAAATTATTACTTTCAAAGAAATCAACCAGTCTATTTTTTAGAATCTTTTAAATTTTTTTTGCAAATATTGGTATAATTGATATGGGCCTGTAATTGCCGACCTTCGAAGGATCTCCCTTCTTAAATAGTGGTATAACTTTTGTTTGTTTAAAAACATGCAAATTATATTATCCGCTACTGAAATAAAGAACTCATTAAATGTATCACAAGATATATTCTTCGCCCTTACCTGAGGTGCAGGAATATTTCTCTCATGATTAATTAAACGCCAGCAATCTTTGCTTTTGTTTTTTGAGGATTTAATATACTTGTCATAGGCTTCGTTCTTGGCTACATTTATTTCATGTCTGTATTTATTTCTCATTATATTATATTTTGCAATGTCACTATTATTTTTAGTAGTGTTACAAATGATTCGCAGGGTCTACACCATATTTCGAAGCTGTACCAATTTATCATTAAACCAGTTTACTGGAAAATAATTATTAATATCCTTACAAATTCTCAAAGTTAAGTGAGAGTGCGTTAAAGAACTGAAATTACTTACAAGAAGACTTGCTGCCTCAGCTGCATTAAGTGATGGATTGTAAATTTCATCCCAATTTATACTTGTAAGGGAATTTCCGAAGTTATTTATTCTATTTTTAGTGTATAACCTTTTTTTCTTTGTAGCCTTAGGTGGGCAAAACTCGTTAATATTAATATACTGCAGTCGATGGTCAGATGAGCACGGATCCATCACCCCGACATCAAACAGGTTATTGCCAAGATTTGTTAGGATATTGTCAATGCATGTTGACGACCTATCAGTGATCCTAGTACATTCAGAAATGTTTGGAACGATACAAAAAGATGATATTAGATAATTGAAACTAGATAGATTTGCACTTTCTTCCAGAAAATTAACGTTAAAATCGCCAAAAATTACCAATTTTCTATTCTCACTACATTGACCAAATAGCATTTCTTCGAATTTATCTAAAAATACTCAAAAATTACCTGAATGGTAAACAACAATTATTATTATCTTTGAAGCAATTAATTCCACACCACAGAATTCGGCATCAAAAACAGCGTTTATGTGATCAAAGTTTATTGATATAAAATCAATATTGTTCTTTAGGTAAATAGCTACACCTCCATGTTTGTTTTTAGGTTTGCAAAATGCAGAGGCTAGCGTGTAACCACATAAATTAATATAATTAATCTGTGAATAGTCTAGCCAGTGTTTAGATAAGCAAACAACATCATTTTGAGACTGTAACAGAAATAAATTTAACTGATCTACCTTGTTCGACAAGCATTGAATATTTACATGACAAAAAGTGTAAAGTTTTACATTATTCTGCTGGTAGTTATTACTATCAGTTTTTAATACATTACTATTTATGGAATTATCCGTATTGTCTTTTGTGGAACTAATCGGGATATTATTTTTGTTATGTTGTTGTTTTCCCGGCCCGCCGGTGAATAAATCTGTTTACTTTAGCTCCTTGTGGCCAAATTGTCGGATTCATCGCTTTTCCAAAGTTAGTTGCTTCAATTTTTATCTTGAATGATGCGTAGTAGTCTCTCTTGGCAGTAAGTTTCTCCACTACAACCGCCGGAAAATTATCTACCAAATGATTTTTCACTTGTTTAGCAGTTGTTTCTATTCGAAAATTAAACACATGTATGAATGCCAGTCTTGAGACTGCTTTAAGCACGGAGTCCTCATTACAGTCCATTTTACCCACTATGATTTTATTTTTTGAACTCATTTTATTTAATTTGCTTTTAGGTTATTATCTGTCGTACACGACTTGTCATCAACAAGGTTAGATTTTAATTGTTTATTTACTGTTTCATTAGTTTCAGTGATTGACGCTTGTTCATGTCGATAAGTGTCAACTGGTAATTTTATGTCGTTGTTAGTGCATTGTTTACTAGGTGTCACTACTGGCTTTGAATGTTGTTTATTTACACTTTTATTTTTATTTTTATCATATTTATTTGTATTTGTTTTATGTGGAATTATCTCACTAGTGTTTACTAATTTTATTATTAGTTCTTGATCCAATATACGTTTTTCTAGATGATCAATTAATTTATTGGATAACTTTAATTTGTCTCTCTGTATAACGCCCGTGTGACAATCTGCTTTCGGTTCTTCACCAGAGTCAAAAAACACTTCATCGGTACTGCACTTATTATTTAAGTACATTTTTATCACTTCACTTTTATTAAATTGCTCTGGCACTGTTTTGTACACAATAAGATCGATTAATTCAGATTTTTTCAACTTATTGAGTTCCACTACATGTAGAGCTACATCTACAGTCGCCATATTGTTCATTCTATAGATACACATATTTGTAGCATGTTTGTTTACTCTATAATTTAAATGAGTTTGTAAAATTGTGTATTATAGTACTTGTTTATTACAATTTTTTCAACCACATTTTAATGAAATTGCGTTCTGCGAGCATAAACATGTAAAATATTATTTGTTTATAAAAAAATTTCTTACATATGTTATAATTAAAATAGTGTTTTGTGAACATAGACATGTAAAATAGTGTAACGTACGCGGCAAGCGACCAGTTGAAACTTGCCGGCGTACGCCGCCGCCGCGCCGCCGAGTGGATGACGCACCGCTAGCTAGTTCGGACAAGTCGTTTACTGCACAATAGAAATTGTTCCAGAACCTTCGAAAAAACAAGGATCGTGGTATATATAAGAGCGAATCATCGGCAGTAAGGACAGTCGACTACCAAGCTTGTATGAAGAACTTGTGAATATAAATATACCGCTCGGTCTGAACATAAATACATCGTCATAAATAAATATCGCTCGGCTAGTTAATATAAATAATAGTGTATACGTTTTTGTATTTGTTATTTTATTGTTATACACCTAGTGTTAATTAATTTATACTATTTATTATAATTATTATTAATTATTTGTTAATAAAATTACTTTTATTATTTAAATAAAACGTTTTAAACCCACGAACGTTACAATAGTATATTTTTTATAGCACGTATTATAACTTGGACTGTTTTAAAAGCATTAATATATGCTAAATATTGTTGTTTATTAATAATTATACAATAAATAGTATACGTACTTTTGTACATTATTTGTATTATTTACAAATGAATTGCAATAAAAATCCTATAGGATACCTGATCCCATGCCGCGCGCCTCGTCTCTTGTGTAAAGCTTTCTATCTATGCCGTAGCGCGGCGCTGAAACTTAGTATCATAGCAAAGCATTGCAGATAGTCATCTTGTTCTTACTTTATCGATGCTGGATCAGCAGGAGCAGTACTCACGGCGCAACTGCATCCGCTTCCAGAATATCCCAGCGAAAACACCGGATCAACCGTGTGTGATGTGTTTAAAAATATCTGTGGTGTGAGTATAGTACCGGGCTTCATTGATCGTAGTCACAGAATTGACAGAAAAGACTCCTCCAGCACTAAAATACGACCCATTATTGTTAAGTTTGTACCGTACCTGGTGGTGTAGTCCTACGTTACCGTTGGTTGGTAGGTAGGTAGGGTTGGACCTCGGCTAACTCTTTGGAGTTGGGGTGGGTCGAGGGGTTTAATAGTTTGGGCGCCAGTCGTCCAAGTCTCTAACGGTCCAACCAAATCAACTCAGGGAGGAAGCGGGACGGCAGCAATGATTTTGAAAGAATAAAAATCGCAGGTAACGAGTAACCAACGTGATTATAATCTTGTCTTAAGGATACAAAATGAGCCAAGCAGGCGATCGCTCAAGAGAAGAATTGCGTGATAGACCAAATAACGATCCTCAATATAAATACTACAAGGGATAGTTGGTCGCGACGAACCCGTAGTATTTCAGGAAACAAAGCGCTAGTCAACGCCGCGATTTGGTGGTACCATCAATTCGGCGTAGCGCGAAACTGAAGCAGGCGCAGTCCTAAGTACTATCGCGGTACGCGGCAGCACACTAACTGTGCGTAAACAAACGCAAAACTAAATTAAACAACACGTGGTGCTCTTGACTGAGCGTTACAAACGAGAAATACACTAAATGCCACAACTGTCGGCTTACTCGAAATATTCCAAATAATTGATCACAACAAATGAATCGGTGTGATTTATAATATACACAATCAAAATAAACATAAAAAAAAATAAATTCGCTTAGCTAAGCGTCGAAGACAACCAGAGCGGCGTTCGGTTCGGCTACTTGTACGGGATCGGGCCGACTCGGAACCCCGATGATGCGATCACTGAATCCGGGATCTCAAAATACCGCAGCCTGTCGCTCGCTGTACGGGTCGAGTGACGACAACGGGAAGATGATGTCACGCAGCCTTCGTGGCTTCCCGTCCAACGAAGCAGGTACCGTCCAAATGACGATGAAATAATTCAAGGAAACACGACCGTGTCTCCCAAAAATAATCGAAATAAATGTAAAGGTAAAGGTGCAATAATACGTAAAAGGTACAATTGCACGGGAAGGTGCAACCTAAAATAGAGAGTGCGCTTTAGTTCGAGGGCGGAGACGTGAAATACATGACTTACAAAAAAGGGATGCGACAAATGAAAATATAACGTAACAAAAGCTTTAAATGAGCAAACTAAGTATCTGATACAAAAAAAAATACGTCTTGCTAAAAAATTACCTGAGATGTTGAGCGGTTGCGAAATTTGAGCAAATACTCTCGCTTAAGAAATTAATCCGGACAAGGACACTAATTAAAATTATGACTTCTAGTGCACTTTAGATCCCACAACGGGTTTTCCGAATCTAAGGCGACTAAATCGCAAAATGATAGAACTGAAAAATAAAATTAATTTACACTACTTCTCAAATTGAGTTGTACTTTAACAATGGCTCGTCATCGAGCAAGAAAACCGTTAAAAAGGTAGTTAGTGACAAAATCTAGTCATGTATATCGCGGTCTCCAGACCGCTTAACAAAATCGCGAAGCGGAAGGACATCCGAAAAAGGATGCGCCGATAGGGAAGTGACGAGAGCAACAAAGAAGGTAGATGACAAGGCCGGAAACTTTTGCTAAGTTGTTCAGCGCATTTTTCTGAACAGGATTCCGTAAAAAAAACTTTTATTGCAATTTCTTTGTGTAAAATCGTAGATTTCTTGGACTATTCTTCTGCCATTACTTGTAGACCGTTGACCTGAGAAAAAATTGTTTTATTCAGAAGTTATAGGGAATTTTATTCTCTACAACTTTGTATATAACAATTTTTACAGTAAAATGCAGCGGAAACGAAATATTTTTGAAAAAACCAATTTTGGCCGACATTATCCAAGATGGCGGCGCCAGCGGCAACCTTTTGGGTTTACAAATTTCAGGATTTCATTAGGGCCCCAAAATAAACAAAATTGCCAAGTATAAACTTTCACCGACCTTTTGCAAGGAAATGTCTTTTTTGTCTCTATTGACTGGACTAACAATGATATGCCCGTAAATAATCACGAAATAAAACTATTGTTAAAATAAGTCCATACTGCTTTTTGTAATTGGAAGTTGATTGGACTGAAAAGGCTGTATATTAGTAATGGAAGGGCCTGAATTTTCTGCATTTTAATTCACACTTAATTCTGTTATGCATACTGCTGGCCATAAAAAAGTCGCCACTAAAATTTGTAATGCGTAACTAAACAAATTTAAATTCATAGAAGATAAATAAAATAAAATAAAATAAAATAAATATATCCTCACGCCTTTTACCCATTACGGGTGTGGCACTCTGCTTACGCAGATCTCGGTAAGTGATATATTTTTTCGTATGAAGTGCGGTTACCAGCCGTCAAATCATAGCCCCCAAGGATATTAGTGGAGGGGGAACCACAGGGGTAAATTTAAATTTGTAACTGTCGGCAGTGGGATTCGAACTGAGGATCTCACGATCCACAGTCCGACACGTTACCTCGGAGCTATTTACCCCATAGAAGATACATACATACATACATACATACATACATACATACATAACGTCACGCTATGTCCCACTTAGTGGGGTAGCACGAACCCATAAACACAGTCAACCAACAATCAATCTCCTCCAAACATTCCTATCCTGACACACCACTTTCGCCTCGTCCATATTCATAGTGCGATTCATACATGCTCGCTTATTCTTCATACTCGGAATCATTCGATCACGCAACAAACCATCAATCATACCCAACCAGTTATTCCTCGGACGCCCACGCAATCGTTCACCTTCAATCTCACCCACATATATTAGTTTCGCCAACCTTTCATTCGACATTAGCTCAACATGTCCAAACCACCTCAACTGACTCACTCCCACTTTCCTAACAACACTCCTCTCAATCTCACACTCATCATACACCAATGTATTCCGTATACGATCACGTCTCGTATACCCACATACTCCTCTCAAATATCTCATTTCTACAGCAGCTATACGTCGTTCATGCTTCTTCATCCACACCCAACATTCAGAACCATACATCAATGTAGGCACTAACACACCATTATAAACACTCAATCGAGCATCTCTAGATACATTCACGTTTCGAGCAAATGTACCCAGAGCACCCAATACCTTGCTCCCTGCAGACACTCGCCTTTCAATCTCCCGGTCAATACGTCCATCCCTCGAGAACATACTACCCAAATATACAAATTCATTCACTTGTTCCAGTCTCACACCATTCACAGAAACATTACAATCAGTCACCAAATTATTCTTCTCAAACACCAACACTTTACATTTATCGACATTCAATAGCAGATTTAAACCTTTCCCTACTTCATTTATGCTCACAATCATTCTTCTCAATTGCTCCTCAGTTTCACCCAACACAACAACATCATCCGCATAAGCTAACGCAGGCACTACACGTCCACCAATACGTACACCATCCGTTCCATTCAATGCCGTTCGTAACAACACATCCATATACAAATTAAACAACCAAGGAGACATTCCACAACCCTGTTTCACACCAACATCTATACGAAACCAATCACTCAATCTACCATCAAGTCTCACCGCAGCCTCACTTCCTTCATACAACGCTCGAATCGCTCCCAACAAATTACCATCCACACCGTACTCTATAAGTACATCCCACATAGTCTCTCGAAGAACACTGTCATACGCTTTCTTTAAATCGAGAAAGCCACAGAACACCTTTTTGTTCTTATCAAGTGACTTCTCAACAATCATTCGAAGAGAAAACAATTGATCTACACAACCTCTCTTAGGCAGAAAACCTCCTTGCATACTACTTAACTTCGAAATTGTTAAGGCTCGCACCTTATGAATTAAGATTTTTCCATACAACTTCCCTACCACACTCAATAAACTTATCGATCGAAAATTGGTACATTCACTCGAACTGCCTTTGCCTTTAAATAAAGAACAAATAACAGCACGTTTCCAATCATCAGGAGCCACGCACCGTTTCAAACAAAATCTGAACAAATAAACTAACCAATCAAATAATCTTTCACCACCATATTTCAACATTTCATTTGTTATACCATCCAAACCGGGAGCCTTACCATTCTTTAGACGCATCAATGCAAAGCTGACATCACCTTCATCTATATCCCATTCAACGTTTCTAGTATTTCTTGCATTTCCTCCTCTATTATTCACTCCATTTACACCACCATACGATTCCTTAAAATACTCACACCATCTATTCCTAACATCTGACTCATTCCACAACAACTCACCATTCCCACTCTTAATTGCTTTCACTGGTCTTGTACTCCCACCTCTCAATCTCTTAACAGCCTGCCAAAACATTCTCTTATTCATACTAAAATCATTCGTTAATCTTTCACTCATCAATTCATCGAAACGTGCTTTACTTTCTCTTACGACTCTCTTAACACATTTATTCTTCCTTTTGTATTCTATCAGACATTCATCACGCAAAGTTCCTGGTACATCCTTCACATTCAAAAATTTCAAATACGCCCTCTTTTTTCCTCAATCGCTTCTTTCACTTCTTCATTCCACCATGCATTCCTCGAACGACAGCCTAACTTACATTCACCACAAAATTCTTTCCCACATTGAAGGACAATGCCCTTAAATTTTACCCAAACATCATTTATGCAACAATCAAAATTAGGCTCACATTCAGGCAAAGATTCGTTCAATTTCTCTACAAATAACCCTCGAACATCCTCATTCTGCAAGACATTGGATTTCACACGAAACAAGCTCCCAGAACCTTGTACCCTCATTCTCCAACACTTACCTAGACGTATACGCGACACAACCAAATAATGGTCATTCGTTCCGAGCTCAGCCCCTCTTTTCACACGCGTATCTACAACCAAACTCCTCAAGCGCTCATCATACAAAACAAAATCAATCACACTACGCCCACTCACCCAACCATTCAAATCACCACAAACAATCAAATTATTTATGCGATCCCTCCCCATGTGAGTGTCGCTGACAGTATCAGTGTTTTTTTAGCAGAAGTAGTAAGTAAGTATGTATGTAAAATAAACCTAGCTAAGTAAATTACTTAAATTATAAGACATAGCTCCTTTATATAGCTGGCAGTGTACCAAATTTTTGTACAAATTACATGATTAACGTACATTAATTTCTTTTGACCGCTTAGAAGAATTTGATCCAATTTCAGCATTATGGACTTCTATGCAGAATGAATTAGATGCTTCACTTATATTACATATCTTAGGTGTTTGAATAACATGATCTTACAAAGGCAAAAGCTCCTCATATTCTTTTTCATCTGAGTTTGACTCGTCATTATCATTGGGATCTTTGGAATTTGAAAAAGTGTGAAGTCAGTAAATTCGACCCATTTCTGAAAATTGCGTAATTTTTTTGAATAGAAGTAAATTATATATCAGTTACCTTAACTAAGTTACTTGGATTATCATCGCTTTTTTTTTTCTTCTTCATACTTTTGTGTTATGTCAATATTATTGTTTTCAATTACCTTACCGAAATAATTTGTGTTATGTTTTCCTACTTCTAAAATTTTTTCTTTCATCTCCTTTAATATATCATTTAAATGGTAATCCATAATTAAATTAGAATCTGCCCATAAAAGTTTGTGGCAATAGTCCAAGGAAGAAATTGCAGCTTTTTGAAAAATGCTGAAAGAACACTTTCTAATGAAGATATTGCTATTGAAATTGTTATACGGCCATGGTTTCACAATGAATGAACATGCTGCGAAGTTGGTCACAATCGGTTTATAATTAACTGGGAGGTATTGTTTTTGGGTCAAAAAATTGGATAGTGAGTTTTCAATGAATAAGCACGTTTTAGGGTTTTACTGTGTGTGTGTATGTGTGTGTGAACAATTTTGTGAATTATTGCTAATTATTATTATTCTTATATTTAAATGAAGAGCTGATTACAGTAATTATACTCTGTTTATGATTAGACATCCATACCCAAATAATAGTGCGGTTCTTCCCCATTGTAAGTGCTGATATCACAGCAAATATCTGCATGTTGAGTCTACCAGTATGACGTCATTGGTGATAAATAAACTATTTTTTGAAAACAAAATTCATTTCCTGTATATGTAACCGCAGAAATTTAATATGGAAATTTACAAACTTACAATTTCATAGGTTTAGCCCCGGCATATTTTAACAATAATTAAATGTTTAAAGTAAATTTTGTATCTGCTTGTGATTGATTTTTAAGCTCTACAAAAATAATTTAGGATTGCGTAGTACGCACGAGAAACTAGTAAAATATAAAGTTAGCATATATTCAATAACGACAAATAAATTAGTATGTAGTTTCTCAGGTTTAACCAGTAGATTATATATGCAGGTATTTAATCTATTAGTATTTAATTTTTCTGAATTTTGAAGACCTTTACATATGGTATAGAAATTAAACATATAAATTCGATGTAGAACCATTTAAACATTTAAATTATGTTAGTATCGTTTCTGTTATATTTTTTGTCATAATATGTAAAATGAATTAAAGAATATAATAAACAGATTGTTGATGATGTCTGCAGAGCAAATGAAAAGTTCATCATTGTAAACAAGTGTCTAGCCTTGCTTCAGATCCTAAGGCCTTCCAATTTATAAAAATTTCACAAGGATCACATTCCAACATCATAGTTCGTTCGCCATGAATTTTAGAATAAAAGTGTAAATAAAAAAAAATGTTCAGAAACAAAAACTGCACCAAATGGGCTACTTATTTATGTAATACATTTCTATCATGAGATAGACGAAAATTAAATTATTTTAGATATTTTTAGAGTGCCATGGTAACAAATATACAAACAGTCGTATTGTTTGAGTGAAATGAGGTAACTTTAACGATTATTAGCTTGTTTAAATAATTTCTCAGAAATTACGAACACATTAATCATATAAATAATGTACAACTTAATATTTAATTATAGTAATAAGTAATTTTATTTACACTACCAATAGTAAGGTACATGTATTTCAGCAGCAATAAGACGTACATTTTACCGTTCTAAAGGTAGCAACGAAAAACATTCTGTTCATAATTTTAAGAAGACGGCAAATGAATGTAATATACCATGGAATTCAACTTAAAAGAGTATTTATATGTATTTTTCTTTACGAAATATTAATGTTATAGATTACATTCAGTACTACTATAGAAAAATATATAGGGGATGAGGGTAAAAATACCAAATTTAGATTTAGTACAAATATCATCACCACATAACATATTGCACCCCGCCTAAAAGTCTTTCACTTGATTTAATAAATTTTTGGCAAAATACCATTTTATACATTGAATTTTTTTGAGATTGTTATAAGTATCCATGATTACTGATAAATAATTTATTCAAGTTAATAATTATTTGAAACAAATATTATCTGTCGAACTCAAACAATACAACTGTTTGACTTTTATGTTTGGTTTACTACGGCGCTCTATAAATAGTTAAAAATTATATAATTTATTTCACTTGATTCTCTTGATTGAAATGGACTATGTCTGAACATTTTTTGTCTTTACAATTTTGTTCTATAGTTCATAGGGAACGCACTATCGCCAATTGAAACAAATTAACATTGTATTTCCTATGTCCTACAAAAAAAATGAAGACACCCGGTACATTACCATAGAAGTTCTTATTACAAATTAAATGTACAATAATATGTCTAGGGACAACAGAAAATTATACCGGGTGGTGAAATGATTTATGCAATATAGAGAAAACAATGCAATTTTTTTCACATAGTCTTTCTCTATTAATCGTAGAACAAAATACTTCAAGCATATCTTGTAGATAATTAAATTCTGCGTCTGAGTCACTACTCATAATTTAATTTACTCCTTTTGTAACATATAAAATAAACTTGAAACATTTATAAAAAATGGTCATTTGTAGTAAGCCATAAAATTTAAACAAGAAGAAAACAGCAATTTTTTTAACATACAGCAAGAATTTGGCAATAGATTAGCAAAATATTAATATTTTCTTAATTATTAGTTGTAAATTACTACGAAATAAGAACTGCAAAAAATTACAGCTATATGGCAAAAAATATCAAATAATTAGCAAACAATTATAATTGTATTTTGTGACATCGCAATGTTGAATTGCAACTTCACGGACCCGTGAAGTTCACATATTTATATGACAATGTAATATTTTTAGTGTAATGGCAATGAGTAGAAGTCGAATTAGCAAGACACTATTATCCAGAATTAAATTCTTCAAGTCAGATTTTCAGTAAGTATAGGTTTATTATGCATTTAAAAAAAAAAAATACTAGGTACTACAATTTATTATTTTTTGTTATATTAGCAAAAGCTAGATCTTCTAGATTCCTATAATATTGCAGTAAAATATTTTTGTTATATTTTTTATGGAATTGTTTCTTAGATGCCAAATTGTCATTTGTAGTCTTTTTGCAACTAAAATGTTCGAAAAACTATTAAATATTGATTTCAACTTGAAAAATATTGGCTTAATTTACATGCTGTGCTTTAATATAGAAAAATATGAAGATTGAGTTCTGCAGGTTTAAAATACAGGTAACTGTTTACATAATATTTTTGCAACAAATTATAAATCGGATAATTTAATTTACATGAATTCATTTTATTTTCACAAATAATTAGTAGATCATTTCTTACCAGTCTAGAAATAGTATCAGAATACATGCTTTCTAACTACATTCTAAAACATGTGAACATTACCGTAAACACTGATGAACTTGTTCGCTGTAGCGTTATCCAAGTGACAGGAGTAGCTACCGTTGTCACTAATCTTCACGTTGTCCAATATTAGTGTACTAACCAACACTTTTCCGAAGGGCAAATTAATTCGTTTCACTTTTGGAATTATTTCCTGTAAGAAATAATAATTTTAAAATTAATAATGAATTAATATTTACAAACAATGTGAAGGAGATCTCACACAAGTTTTTTTTAAAATACTCCTTGTAAAATATAATAGTTATTTCACACTTGTATATTAAGAATGTAAACTAATTCTTTGTTACTTGTTATATTACCATGATAATTATTCTACAAGTTGAATCAATAATGCATCTAACGTACATTGAAATTTTAAATCAGACCACAAAGGTATTGTAACGAGTATGGACCTGTTGAAACCTGTTGTCATGGTGACGTCACAATCAATCAATATGCTCTGCCGTTTGACGTAGCCTAGAACATTCCAGAGGCCGCAATACACAAGTATACTCGTATAAGGGGTTGCCGGACGAACGTGATAAACTGCCAGTGTGTATATTTAATGTAATTAATTAATAATTCGTTAGAAATAAATAGTGCTTGTGTATATAATTGTAGTATCAATGTTGTGAAATAAATAACTCAGTGTAAATAAATAACTCAGTTTTTAAATTATAATTAAACTTTTGTGTTATTCTTTCAACTTCAACCAACCCGAGTAACGAATAAAACGTTACAGTATTTTAGTAAACACTAATATGCGTGATTTCATGCAGCAACATTCGAAACTGAAATACTAGCACTGTAAATGATTTTGAAAACGATATTCAAAATGAGGAATGGGCAGAGGTTCTTTAGTTAAATACAGCTGATGAGTTATTTAATTATTTAATGGTGCGATTTTATTTTACTTTACTAACTCTTATAACGGGTGTCATTAATTCAAGTAACAATTAAAAATCTATCTTTCGTTTGAAAAGTGTTTATCCTAAAACACACGTTTATAATATAGCGAAACAGAACTGTCGGTATCAAGTACAAGGGCACTGTATTATCAACTACATGGAATCTAATTAATTCTAAATATTCCAATACAGATTTCGGAAGTCATCGCAGCAGCTAATGAACACAAACATATTAAATATGGTGCATATACTTTCGTTGGTATCCACCTAGTGAATCGTTCGGAATTATTAAATATAGTAAGTATAAATTAAAAAGTCAAACTTCAGTTGATATGGATGACATATTAATTTTTATAATAAAAACTGTAGGCCATCTTCTCACTAAACCTCTGACGCACATAATTAATTTGTCTTTGGAACAAGAAATTTTTCGTGGTAAATTCAAAATCAACAAAATAATTCACATCTACGAAAAGGGTGACGGAATTTGTGTTGATAAGTGTCCTTCGTTTGCATTAACTTTTAAAATTTGTGCAAGGTAAAAGAACAATATCTCGTAATAAAAATTCGATTTCAAACCGAATATCTTTACTAATGATTCTTTGCAATGTCTTTACAGCACTATTATTTGCAGTAAATAGAAACCTATTGGTATTTTTTGCGACCATAGAAAAGTTTCCGACTGCGTTGGCCACACTCCATTGTATTTAGCTCCTCGCCTGAGATAATCAAACACGTAGGCTCTGCTTGTATTGACATTGCCACAAAGTTTATTATTATAATATTTCTAAATTTCTTTAAAACCGTTTCGAGTGTCGATATTGTTATTATTAGTTGTTTATTTTACACTAATTTATTAATAAAATCATTTTATTCCTTTCTGTTCTTTGCTTCCTTTGTAGCTTCGCAGTAGTTAATTTGATTCTTGTTTACTACTTCCTCTTGTTATCGTCCCATATCTTTGCTGAAGTTCCTCCCTTCTTTTTCGATGCTGTACTTGCATTCCAAACTACTTTTGCTTGTCTGTTTTCTGGCATTTTTGTTAGCTTTCTAAATCATGCTAGTTGTATTTTTGTTTCAATGATTTTATGGATGTTTTCCATTTCTAACTTTCACATTATACGTTCATTTCTTACTTTGTCTAATTTTGTAATTCCTTGAATTCTTCTCAAAAAATTTCATTTCAGCCGCCTGTATTTTACATTTAGTTGTTTGGTGTAGTAACCATCCACACTTTGCTTCCATAAATCAATGTTCATGTCTGTACACTGTTTTGTATAATGTCTTCTTTGCCTATTGTTTTATATATTTATTATTTTATTTATTGTATGGTAGATTCTGTTTGCTTACTGTGTCCTTATGTTAATTTCCTGGTCTATATTTCTTTTGCTATTTATTGCAGCTTCCAAAAACGCGAATGTCTGAACCTGTTTTTTTTTTCATTTAGTGTCAAGTTTGTTATTGTGTCTTTCTTTGTTATCACTATTACTTTCGCTTTATCCAGGTTTATTACCATGTTGTGCTTGATTGGTTCCTTATTCCAGATAATCTAGATGGTACTGCATGTCTTCTTGGTTTTTTGCCAAAATTGCTAAATCATCTGCAAATGCACATTTTACTATTGTCTTTCTTTGTAGATTGTAGTATTCAATTTCCATTTTTTCTTTCTGTTCTTGATATCTTGTCTGGGAATATTATGAATATCAGTGGGCTTAAAGATCCTCCTTATCCCAGTCCTTTTGTAGTTTTAAATTCTTTTGAGTTTTCGTTGCCAATTGTAATATAATTAGTTGTTTCTCTATATATGCTCTTTATGGCTGTTAGCAGTTTATCGCTTGCTCATCATTCCCCCCGGTACTCGGTCGAACGCTCTAGATCTACGAAGTTTATATATAGTCTGCTATTTTGTCTCATCGTCTTTTCTATCAAGTTTCTGATTGTGAATATATGATCTTGCATCGAACAACTATTTCTGAATCCATAAAATTTAAAGAGCAATACATTTCAAATCTCCCGCGCACGAGTCAGTGGCGCCGCCGTTTGGGCCCCGCGGCTATCATTTTCTCAATTCGTTTCTTTGTGTTGGAAAAGTCACATGTCGCTGTGAATTTTACTTAAATTCGGTGTTGCCAGGTTTGTTGATGTTTCACTTGATTTTATGAAATTTTGGTAGTTGCTTAAAAACCATTTAATTTGAGTAAAATCTGCTGAATTTTTACTTTCTCAAAGAGTCTTACTCTCTTTGACCTTTTTTAAAAATTTATTATGAAACTTGACTACATGTGCTAAGATGACCCCAGGATGTGCAGATTTTTTGATGAATGTGTAATAGTTTATTTGGCTTTCGCACAAACTCAGTTTAGAATAGCTCTCCCTCTCTCTCTCTCTTTCTTATCATTTAATTTCTGAGTCTGATTTTTAATGTTACAGTTCTCTGTTTTATCGATAAGCTTAAAAAATCGTTGCATGGCTCATTTTCTAATTATTGACAAATTAAAATGTGATTTTAAGAGCTATAATTCACCTTCAGCCAACTATCATTCGCTGATTTTTTTTTAAGTTATTATATAAGTTATTATTTACATTTTAATTGTAATCATTCCAATAGGATAAAAAAATCCCAATTACAGAACGATTAAACAAAAATTTGTAATTAACTTTATAGAATGAGTAGAAATAATAATAGAGATAGAACAACAGATAAAAAAGACTAGGTTAAATGAAATATTGTTGAAAATAGTGCACATTTGTAGTAAAGGATATTTCATTTCATAATTTATTCTATGTTCTATGAGCGATACAATTGAATGTTATTTGGTTTCTGGAAGTGGCATGAAATACAGGAATCGTTAACAATATTTTATAATAATATATACTATATGAGTATAGACAGCATAAATGAGGTTCCATATTTGCAGAACGTACATTAGTTTAGATCTAAAAAAAAAAAACAATAATAGGCGTGTTTTTTCATCTTGATTGTGATTTTATAAATCATGATTCGCTTCAACATCAACAATCAATTGAAACAAGTAAAAATGAATCATGATTTAAACTCAATCCATAACCTCATATATTCCTTACCAGTAGAATTTCCATTTTTGCTTACATTATGAAATGTGTGAAACATTTCTTAACGTTGCATAATAAAATTTATATCACCTTACATTAAGCATAATGCACATTGAAAAATTACTTCCCGCCATTTTATTTGTGATTCGAATCATAGTAGTACTCGCAAAATTAGTATGGTCAGAAGGGAAAGGGGCATTCAATGCTTGATCACAAAAATGAAAGAGTGGGAATAACGAACGACAAAATTCCTATTGGACATGTTCACTTTTATTACGAATCATAATCCAAAGAAACACGCCTAATATAATAGATATAAAATTGACAAATTATGTAATGACTTAGTGCTACGAATGATGAGTCTTAAATTTCTAAATCTAATAATAGTTTCAATGTGAGCATTAAACGTTAGTTTGTCGACAAATAATACCCCAAGGTTATTACACTGTGAAACTCGGTCTAATAATATAGATTACATGTGGTACATGCGAGTGTAAGCATATTTTTTTTTACAAAGTAATTTATCACTTTACACTTGTTGGAATAAAAACATAACTTAGATTTCTGTGACCAAGCCAGTAAGCCTTCAATATCATTTTGTAGAAGGATACAGGTATCTTTCAGCATTATTACTCAATAAGCCAACGTTTATTTGAACAATTTGTTGCTGTGCTATTTATAAGTAATCGAGACGACATTTAGAAGACAATGTAGGAGCTCGAGTGACTCGACGCTCGTCACCGCTCAAGGTGAGAGGGCGGCTTCAGTCACAAGGCACAAACGCATTGTCGAACGAGGAAGTCCCGAGGGTTCAAGGTGCCAAGCAGTGGGGCCTAGAAGTCAGTCTGGACGTGCCAGTACGATGCGGAGACATACTCACCAAAGTGGGTAAAGAAAAATAAATTCCTAAATGGGAATCCATCATGAATGATCTGAGCGATGTAAATAAGGTTCTGGAAGATTTGAAGTGTGATGTGTCCAACATACTTCGGAATTTAACACCCACACCGCTATTCCAATTAAAATAAATAAATATATAATTATTTTATTTGGTAATGTTCAGCCATAGAGCTGGTCAGCCACTTACCCATTTTGTTAATAGATGAAATATATAGAAAACAATTTACAAAATATGTAATAAGCAGAAAATAGATGTTTATTTTATTTTACTGAAGGATGAAATCACCCCAGGAACACTTTACCGGGAACCAGGAACAGTCGCTCTGAAGCTGGTGATCAGGTACCTCGCAGCTGGGTGGTTACTGGTCTAAGATCGTCGATGGTAACGAAATGGCGGACTGAGTCTCGCGATAAATTCACTCTCCAAAATGGGTGTTCCACGAACAAAATAACGTCTAGAACGTTAATCGAAACGATTTCGTGCGAACAGAAACAAAATTTCGCTAGCAAACTCCCCAACAAAGGGTTCGCAACAATGCGAAATAACTTTAGCGAAATTAATTACCACAGAAAACCAACTGGCTTAAGTAACGGCCGTTAACTCACTTCCCTTTTTTTCACGTCCTTCGTCTTCCCCTATATTTTGGAGGGAAAAAGATTCAGAACAAAGAAGGAAGAATGCGCAAACCCATAAGTAGAAAAGAGAAAAATACGATTTTGCGCTTAAATTTAATATTTAAAAAGAACTAAAAACAAGGCTAAACTACACGTTACATTTCTGATATGATAATAATACGAGTGGTGGGAAATAATGAATTAGGAGTAAAGGAAAATAGCAGGTGTTAAGATTGTACTACAATAGAATTAATAAAATTTTATATCAACAGAGAAACGATTTTTATTTAAAGCGAACTACTCTGAAGGTCAGTGAACTATTGTAACACAACCTTTATGCAAACGGTTGTGGCGCTGCTGAGGTGCGTTTAACAACTACTAAATATTAATTAACAAATGTCAACAAAATAAAATGGTAACCTCCAAATGATTAGACAAATAATATTTACTAAAAATTTTTAGGATTGAGGACTGGAAGGGATAAAGGTGAAGGATAAATAATCTAAATTTGGGAAATAGAAAGGAAAATCAGAATAAAACGTTACACCAGACATTTTTCTATTAGTAATATTATTCTTACACTTTTGTTCAGCTTTTTTGAGTTTTGAAATCATTTGTAACGGTTGTATTTCTGTTTGCTCTGATTCTATACAATTTTTATAGTTTATATTAACTCCAGTATACTTAATTTTGGTTGAAGTGCTGTGTAATTTTTTCTATTTTAAATTTCAAATTAATCGCTGTCAATTGCTTCTCCTGAAGTGCAGTTATAAGTGAAAAGTGCATCTTTTAAGATCCTATTTAGTCTAATGCGATTTTATTTGTCTTTTGTGAGCAACAGTTGACCAGTTTATTTCTTATTCATCTGCCAAGAGAGTATCATCAACATGGTTGGAACGTGCAATATTTGCAATTCGAAGTTAAAGCGAAATGACCGAACATTGATGTGTGCCGGTGCCTGTCAGTCAACCTTTCATATCAGCTGTCTTGACATCCCAGTTACGGATAAAAATGCCTTAATATCATCGAAACATCTCTGCTGGGTCTGTGTTTCTTGCAAATCGTCCCCAGCGCCTCGTTCTCCATTACTATCACTTGTACCAAGTGTTGACAACTACTCTTCTGTCGATGTTGTTACTGCTTTAAATGAACTTAAACGTTCTTCTGATGCTCAAGCAAACTTAATTGATGGTTTTAAAACATCCCTGAATAAAATAAGGAGTGCAGTTGATTTTCATTCCAAAAAATTGATGTTTTTCAAAGTAAAGTTAATATTTTTACAGTCAAAATTAAACTAGTTTACCCTTTGAAAGCTGAATGTAAAACTTTAAGATCATCATCATTGAAATACCAGAAAAAACTAATGACAATTTAATTCAGATTATCGGTAACATTGTTACGTTACTCAAGGTCCCGTTACTGAAACTGACTTGGATGCCTTACATAGGGTGGCACCATTTAATTCATCAAGTAAACCGAAAACCACAGTCGTCAGTTTCGTGTCTCGCTTGAAAAAAGAAAAATCTTTAGCCTGTGCCCGTCAGCTTCGATCATCAACTGCGGACAAAATTAACTTCATGAAAAAACTAGATTATTTGTGAATGATCATTTAAGTCTAAAAAACAAATTATTATTGAAGAATACGAAGGAGCAAGCAAAGAAAAACGGATTTAAATACGTCTGGGTTAGAAATTGCAGAATTTTTGTAAGGAAGGAAGACAACACGCCAGTTCCAATAATTAATAACGAAGAAGATCTGTTCAAAATTAAATAAAGTGCTGTCTATTAGTTTTATTATCTTTATTTTTCAAAATGTTTAGTGTCTACTATCAGAACGTTCGTGGTATTAAAACTAAATTAAATAAAATCTACAATGAAATTTCTGCTAATAACTACGATGTGCTATGTTTTACGGAGACTTGGTTAAACGATGCTGTCAGTGACTGTGCAATATGTGATCTTAACAGATATTCTGTCTATAGAAGTGACCGTGTAAGTACCCTAGTAAGAAACAATGAGGCTGTGTTCTAATTCTTGTATCAAAATCATTCTACTCCTAAGCTAAAGTTCATGTGGGGTGGTGCTCACTAGCCGGAGATATTATGGTGTATGTATCTAGTTCAAATCAGAAACAAACTGTTTATTTGCTGTGTTTATATTCCCAATAAAAGTGATATAACATACAATTCGAACCATTTTAATAAAATAGCTGAAATATCCTTGCAGTATTCGAACAATAATATTTTAAAACTGGGTGATTACAATCTACCTGAATTAACGTGGACACCATCCCAAGATAACTTTTTAAAACCTTACTCTCCACGAAGATTAGATACACATCTAGAGTTAGTTAATACCACGCCTATTTGTAATATTTATCAGTACAATCAACTAGCAAATCACTCTGGGTCTATATTAGACTTTGTAGCACGGTGGGCTGAGACTGAACTAAAAGGGTTATCAAATAAAACACAAACACTTTTAAAGGTGATAAAAAAGAGTATTTAATAAAATGGTAAAACGGTGAATTGAATAATTAACAAACAAATTGCAAATATTAAAAACGACGACAACGAATGAATGTTAACTTAGTTGCAACTACCAAAACATATTTATCAAACAAAATTACTCAAATTGTACATCTTGTAGCGTACTGCAGACGTGAGAACACGTCTGCTCATTTCAAGAACCAGAAACTAACTCTCTGTCTTGTGCTGGCCAAACATACGCATCTACCCCATAAGCGGGTACGCGGGGGGTAGGAAATCTCTTGAGGACCAACACAAAGATTACATAAAAACTAGAACACTTAAAATTGGGTTCGACCAGGATCTGTAAATCTGTCAACTGCAGATGACATCTCAAGCCGATATTTCAGAATATTTGCCGCGATAATCTCAAATTACTATTTTTGATATACAATAAATCGTATTCTGAATGTTCGCCTTGTTACAACTTAGTCTTGTGTGCCTTCAATGTTAGTGTGTTTCATTGTGCATATCCTATAAGCAATTTAGACGTATATCATCCTGCGCTTGATATTAATTATTCTCTTTGTTATTTTAAACCACTTAGTAGAGTTATTTTGATTCCTATAATTTCAAAAAGTGTGACTTTGAAAATTTAATATACAAATTATCCGCAATCGACTGGGATGCTAAATAAAAAAAAAATGTGTAAACGATATGGTAAATTATTTTTTGATATTTTATATAGACTCTTAGACAACTTCTGTCCAGTTCATAATAATAAAATGAATAAGTATCCCATTTGGTTCTCTAAAGCTCTTATTAAAATATTGAAAGAAAAACAGAAATATCATAAAAAATGGCTGTCTCATGGTGATATTCATGTGTATAATTCGTTTTCTATGCTTATAAATAGAGTTAAAATACAAATGTCCGAGGTTCACAAAAATTACATTAATTACATTGAACGTAATATTAAATCTAACGTAAATCTATTTTAGAATCACACTAAAAACCTGAGAAATAATAATAGTTTGCCAAATTCTTTATACTTCAATGATACCGAAGCATTTACTGCAGAAAATATAAGCAATCTCTTTGTTAGTTATTTTAAACTGTGTACACTGATCACAATAGCACTTTCGCTCTCGATGATTTTCAAAAAATTGGTACAAACTGTCCCAATTAAGAAAAAATTTTCCCTACTGAAGAAGAAATTTTTAATTGTTTCGGTAATTTAGATCTCGAAAAAGGTTGTGGACCGGACAGAATCCAAAAAAGCCCTAAAACGGGGTTTCCTTTGAAACACGATCACTCACTCAATTCTTCACCGCTGAGGACGAAATTTCCAGCTCTGAAAAGGAAATTGACAGGGCTTTGTGACAATCGAGTCGAACAACCCTTTTAAGACTGGATTTTTTGGAGCTGCAAGCCTTCAAACTTTGATATTTTTCATTGCTCAGACATGACATCACATAGGGCGATTTTTCAGGGGGTCGGGGGGAGCGAATCTCTTCGGGATTTTTGGAGAACGTAGAGGAGAAATGTATCTCCAGAGGGAATTTCCAGATTTTCGTTAACATGTCTCTGAAAGAAATGTCCCACATTTTAAAAATAGTCATTTTCTTGGTTCGTATGTATACAGTATGTCCTATTTAAGGTTCGACTGCATTGAAATCTCGAGAACCGTAAGAGATACGAGGTTGGTTAAGTTAGACGAAAATTGCCTCTTTTCTAGGGTAGTCTGAGCATGTATTTGTTTTTATAATTGAATGTATAGGTCACTAGATATTGGCTAAAATGTAAATTTTGCTATTGAATTGAAAAAAGTGAATCATAGGCTACCATGGAAGAAAATAACATTTTCAGACAATTCAAAAATAATTTACGAAAATATTGCCATATATATTCAATTAATTAGCTATTTCGATTTAAGCACTTCTGCGTCTTCCATTCTGTTTTTTCTATAACTTACTTAATATTTTTGGATTAATCTGATTTCTAATTCTTACTGTGGCATTTTTGTAGTACATTGTAATATTCCCGAATAAAGAGTTTATTTTCTCAGTAACTCTATCAAAAAATGTAATTGTGTTAAATCTCTATCTATTTTCCTCCAAATCGTACATTTAATTACTGACCTGTGAATTGTGAGCAGAAGTTCCGTTCTACCGAAACCGCATATTTTGTATTTGACGAAGTGGCAATGTATCTAAAATATCTGCAATATATTATTGTTACATATTTAAATATCTATTTAAATTTTCGTTAATTATGATTGGGCCAATTAGTGGAATTCTTAGTATACTACACCATATATAATGAAACTAAATTTAACTCGATGGCGAGATTCTATTATTTATTATTAAATTTTTCCACAGCACCCCACGATACACTTTTTTTTAAATTTTATTTTATTATAAGTTTATTTTTAATAATTCATAAAAATTTATTTTACTGTTTTATATCGTCGTAAAGCAAAAAAAAAAAATTATATTCAAAAATGTAATGGCTTACTATGACCACCATATGAAAATTAAAAGTTGATACCAGTAACTCGTAAATGTTTAGATATAAAAAAAAAATTTGAATACTTCTGCAAATTCACCATTAAAAAGTGTCATAAGAAAGAAAACAAGAATCTCGTATTATGTCACATAACAAAGTTATATACAAAAAAAGAAAATCGCTAAATTTACATTTTAGACAGTATCTAGTGATCTATGCAATCAATTGGAAAAACAAATACATGTTCAGACTACCCTACTAATCAGGCAACTTTCGTCTAATTTAACCAACCTCGTATCTCTTACGGTTCTCGTGATCCCAATGCATTCGTACCTTAAATGGGACATACTGTATATTACAGCTGAACCAGAGTACGAATGCTTGAAACCTGAAGTCGATATTTTCATTCTTTAAAAACTATCAACCGCTTTTGTGAAATAAACCAATATTATAATTTGATTTAAATTAACTACCTAAATATATTTTCTCGATTTTCTCGAAACCGGTAGTACTTACTTGAAAATTGATAAAGAGCTTTCTTGTAAAGAAAATCGCAAAAACCCAAAAAAAACCCGACTTTTTCCTGTTTTTCGCGTATAACTTTTTAAGCAGGAAAGCTACGAGGAATCAAACTTGAAATTCATGTTCAGCAACCCAAAAAATATAAAGTAAGACAGAGAAAATACTCCTCCAAAACTTTCCAGGCAAAATACTAATATGTACTGTACTATTACAAGTGGGCAAAGTAAGGAATTCGGCTGCGTGTGATAATTTTATTAAGTGGATAATTCCACTTTGCCCACGTGTGAAGTATAACGATTTATCCAACATCTTTTAATAATAAAAAATGTCAATCTAAGTGGTTACCAAGGTGTTGTGTGTTATTATTATTGTTATAAATAAAAAAATACTCACTAGTGACTTTTCTCAAAACTATACCCACTAGTGGGTTGTGACGTCAAATTCGTCAACGTAATAAATGAATAAAAATTATCGAAGACTTAGACGCGATTGTCACTTTACGCATCCCGAGGTCGACGGGTGTGCGGCCGTTAGCTTTGACAGTGGAGAAGGGGTGGTTCTTGATAATTCAAAAAAAAGGATAAATAGGGCGCCACGTAATTTTTAACGCAAAAATTACGAAAACGAGAATATTAAATAATAACTGCTTTTACCTACCGTAAATGAAGGTGCCTGAAAACGCCAGAAAGAAGGTTTTGCAAAATAAAATATTAGTGTATAAAATTGACCTGTTTAATGACGTAAATAGAAATTAATAACAAAAAAAAAAGAATCCAACACTTTGGTGGCGCGGAGGAGCCCGTAGCCCGATGGACAACTATACGACGCACGGTTGGCCAACGATGGACGCAGGCGAGTTACAGCCAGATGATCGGGACACGAACCGTCCGTGACAAAAGAAATACAATCAAACTAACAATAATGCAAAGTATACTTTATATATAGCAACAATATAAGAGAAAACTACTATCTTCAGTAGGGCAAAGTAACACAAAGTAACTATGAGATAAATTACTCCATGACAATCATGGTATAAATAACTAGGGCAAGCTTCATTCGATGTTTCCAGTGCAACCGGTGGTGCAACATAAATAAATAAAATTTAGAAAACTTATCCCAATGATCCTGTGGCGGCTGGTACCAGGGATGATGGAATTGGGGCGGTAGTTGACCGGATTGCAGGGTGGACCGTGGCGGGCGAACGGCGACACACCGGTGAAAATGTCCAAAAGGATGACTTGTGTAACGAAGCGAGTCACAAAAATATTCCGGTGCTAAAATCCGCGGACAGCGTAACCACACAGGGTTGTAGAATAGCTCCCGGAAACTTATTCACTTCCACGTGTACGAAAGAAAAATATTGCACGCCGCGACAACGACTGTCTCTCTCTAAAACCACCGAATCAATATCCTCACAACGGAAATGTCTTAATTAAGAAGCATTCCCATCAAAATCTAACAACGGAAGAGAGATGGACAAAAACTTTTTAGGAGACATAGGAATAATTATTGGAATTGGGAAAATAGAAATAAGTATATAACAACCATAAAAATTAACTATGTAGTTTAAATAAGACAATTAAATATTCCAAACATGAATATAAATTAATTTTGATTTACTCAAAAATAACAAATACGCTGCGATGTGAACACAGCTTTATCAAAATTGTGCGCGCTAACTGCTAACGGCAAAGCGATAAACCATATTTAATTAATAAACGTCAACAAATGAAACAGTGCAAACAATCAAGAAAAGCTACATTTTATTATCAAAGTGCTGAAATTATATCGCTAAGGTTAACCACTGATGAAAACGAAGTAAGTATACTTTAATGTTGAAATAAAATAATACAACTAAATTATAACAAATTTTGATTTTATTTTTAGGTTATTGGAAGGAAATATTAGGAAGTAGGACAAATAGAACAAAGGACTAAATTGGAACGTAACAGGGTAATCTGTTACTTTCCTTGTTTAAAATCGCCAAAGTTATAGAGCATTTTTTTGAAAGGTGTTCGATAAACAGTCAGTAAATAACTAATACACATTAAAATTCAACGTCAAGGTAAACTGATAAATCGTTGTAACAAAGTACCCAAAATTTGGTTAGAATAATAAATATTGTCAAGCTTTGAAAAATTCTTGAAAAATAAATACATTGTTTTATGGTAACTAAACTCTAGGTACCACATGGCAAAAATAATTAGATTTTAATAAAATAAGAAAATCACAAGTGAGAAGACTGACAGCAATGAATTAGCAACGCAGCCACGCGCTATGTAACCATCAAGGTACCAACACAACCAACGAAAACAAATTAAACATTAGTAAAAATTTAAGAAATTGAAAGATAACTGATTGTTACCGAGCATTTACTGGAATGTTTATACGTTTCATATATTCGTATTTGGTCCTGAAGAAAGTCTCTATCTTGGCAGTAACGTTGATCTCCATGAAACAATGCTCATAATTTTATTTTACTTTTCGAAATAAATGATTATGCAAAAAAATGGAAGCTGGCCGATTGTTGATTGTTGAAAAATCATCAGAATTATATCATATTTGGTATCAAGTCTTGAACAGACATGTTCTAATGCATTCTCAAAAATAAGAATCGACAGGTAATCGATTTTGTCCTGTCTTAATGTCAATTGAAACCTTCTGTAATGTAATCAATCATAAAATAACATAACACGTACAAGTTAGATAACGGTTCTAACAGAATCGCACCACATTCTATACTCCTATTACAATATGTCAGCAGTTTTTAGGATGAGGAGTTTAGTAGCGTAGTGTTTTAAGATAGAATAGTTAGAATGTATCCAGCTTGTAAAGCGAACAGTTGTATCTTGTTTTTGCTAACTTAAATAAATTTTTTAAAAACACCTTTTCTGATTGAACAAACATAACTGGCGCAGTCGGTAGGATTGTTAAGAGATTTACACCGAAATTCTTAAAAAGAATCAATTCGTTCAAGTGTTAAAATCGTTGGTGTTAACCATTAACTTAACAATCAAAAAACTATTCTGACGGCAATTGCAACACCTGCAATCCCGACGAATCAACCTACGAAGTTCATCAGTCAAGAAGGTACAAGCAGATTGGCGATCATCCGAGGACTTCCAGATGTACAACTCGTCGAAGGTGATCATCTGTTTCCTGTTCGTACATTCTCCTGGCCTAGCAGACCAACGTCTCTACCAGCATCACCGCTGAGCGCAAATCAGCACCCGTCACCCGTCACCGTCGAGCGAAAATCGACAAATACCCTATGAAGATCTTACTAATTATTATATTGTAAGTAAGAATATTTATCTTTGTATTTTGTAAAAATATCGTTTAATTTAAAGTCAAAATTGACGATTTAATTAATTTGTTAAACAATTTAAATATTGATCAACTCAATATGCCGAATGAACATATAAATGTAACCCCTGGTGCTCTTGTAAATTTGGACACCAATGTATTAAAAGTAGTAGATCTTATACCAGAATATAATGGTGATAAGAAAACGTTATCTCATTTCCTAAAAGCCACTGAAGAAATTTTAGAAATTATAAATCAGAGCAATCCCTCTGAAATTACTAAATCTTTGACATTAATAACTATTAAAAAGAAAATTACTGGTAAAGCTAGTGAATATTTAACTACTTGTCCCAACATTAAAAGTTGGAAAGATTTAAAAGAATTTTTAATATCTCAATACCAAGACAAACGAAACGAATGCACTTTAATGATTGAATTATGTCAATTGCAACAAAATAGAGAAACTATTTTCGAGTTACTTAAGAAATATAATGAGTTATTTCTTCTTTATATTAATAATATTGAAACTAAATACCATCCTCAATCAGTACAAGACTTTAAAACTTTCGGACATAAATTTGCTACTCAATGTTTCATTAGAAACTGCAGAGAACCTTTTAAGTCACAATTAGCTGCTAGAAATCCTGGCACTTTAGACGAAATAAATAATTTATTAACTAACGATTTTCAATATTATAAAATTAACTCGAATACAAATCAATCACAATCGAATACGAGTAACTCCCAAACTAGACCACATGCATCTCCAATGCTAAAATACCCGCAACCTAAACCAGTGCAACAACAATTTTACCAGCCTGGTCCAACATATAAATTTCCTTCGCAACCAGCAAGATCACAACGCATGCAACAACCTGCACCTACACCCATGTCAATTTCGACACGCACATTTAAAACATACAAAACCAAACCAAACAATTTTACTCCCTATGGAAGGCAAAATTATATTTCTGAAGAACTAAATAATGTAGAAAGCGATGACGCCGCCACTGGTACAGAAAACCAGATAGCATTCCAAGAACAATTGGAAACGGTCGACACCGACATTTGCAATGAAACCGAAGATTTAATTTACGATGAAAATTTTCAGTTGGATCAACACGTAGATTTGAATCCCTAGCGATTAATATGATATCAAAATTACCTTATATTGAATTACAAAATTTATTTATACTTATTGACACGGGATCCTCTCCAAATTTTATTAATAAAAATTACGTTTATAAAAATAAAGATAAATTTAAAATATTTAATGAAAAATTTAAAATTCAGACAATGAATGGTGAATCTGAAGGATCAGAATATACCTTTATAAAATATAAGGGTAAAAATATTAAATGTTACCTATATAATTTCTACAAATCATTCCATATTTTACTCGGTTTTAATGCTTTAAAATTATTACAAGCCCAAATAAATTTGAGCAAAGAAGAAATTAAATTATTAAATAATAAACATAAATTTAAATATTTTAATGAACAATCTAAACCAGTTTATAATACCGAAATAAAAAAGAAATTAAATATTAGACATGAACACTTGAACTCGGAAGAATTAAATGAATTAACTAAAACCTTGAATCACTATAAAGACTTAATTATCACTAAAGATGAAAATCTAACTTTTACCTCTAAAATAAAACATAAAATACCAACAACAGACGATATTCCCATTTACACAAAAAATTATAAATTCCCTGAAATTTATAAAAATCAAGTTAACGAAGAAATTGATAAATTATTAAAAAACGGAATAATACAACCAAGTTATTCACCGTGGAATAGTCCAATTTGGGTAGTAGAAAAGAAACAAGACGCCTCTGGCATAAAGAAAATTCGTGTAGTAAACGATTTTAGAAAATTAAATGAAAAAACTGTCGATGATCGATTCCCGATACCTGACATTACAGAAATTTTAAGTAAACTTGGCACTTCAAATTATTTTACCACATTAGATCTCCATCAAATTGAAATGGACCCCAAAGATATAGAAAAAACCGCTTTCTCGACAGAAAATGGACACTTTGAATACAAGCGAATGCCATTCGGTCTAAAGAACGCGCCTGCGACGTTCCAAAGACTTATGAATTACGTATTAAAAGATTTAATTAACAAGGCTTGTTTCGTTTACCTCGACGACATTATCGTACTCGGTTCATCCCTACAAGAACACATACAAAATTTGAAAGACGTTTTAGATAAATTGCGTGAGGCTAACTTAAAAATCCAGCTAGACAAATGCGAATTTCTCCGAAAAGAAGTTGCATATTTGGGACACGTCATAACAACTGACGGAATAAAACCTAACCCTGATAAATTGAAAACTATTCAAAATTTTCCTATACCTAAGACCGTAAAAGAAATAAAATCATTTTTGGGTCTTCTCGGATATTACAGAAGATTTATTAAAGACTTCGCAAAATTGACAAAACCATTTACTAATTGTTTAAAGAAAAATAGTAAAATTGATTGTGAAAATAAAGATTATATCCAATGTTTCGAAAAATGTAAATTATTACTTAAAAATAATCCTATACTTCAGTACCCTGATTTTAACCAAGAATTCATTTTAACTACAGACGCGAGTAATTACGCACTCGGAGCTGTGTTGTCCCAGAACATTAAAGGTAAAGATTTACCAATCGCGTATGCCTCAAGAACGCTGAACAATCATGAACAAAATTATTCCACCATTGAGAAGGAGCTCTTAGCAATAGTATGGGCAGTAAAGAATTTTAGAACATATTTATACGGAAGACGATTCAAAATTGTAACTGACCACAGACCCTTAATTTGGCTTAACTCTTTAAAAGAACCTAACCAGAAATTAATTCGCTGGAAACTAAAATTAAAAGAATATGATTATTACATAGAGTATAAAAAAGGGAAACAATATTATGTCGCTGATGCTCTCTCTAGAATTAAACCAACTTTTGAAATAAATTATAAAACCGAAAACATTTTTGAGAATAACCTGCCTTTGGTACACTGTATATCAAAAGATTTTTGTATGAAAAAAGGATTCGCCTCTCAAGTAAATGAATTATATAAAACTAAACAGTTTAAAGATAAAATAAAAATTATTGACGATAAAATAGCTATTCAACATTTTAATAATAAAATTATAATTCACCTTTTAACAAAAGAAAATTATTTCAATGAACCAACTTTATTAAATATCGAAAAATGTTTAAATAAATTATTGCAGTATCTTATTCAAAATGATATTAACGAAATTAAAATGCCGAAAATTTGCTCTGGACTAGACAATAAAACTTGGTCAAAAATTGAGAATTTATTAATAAATGTATTTAAAAATTCAAATATTAAAATAAATATTCATGTGTTACCTGAAACCCAAGAAGTAATGAATAACGAAGATGATAAGAATAATGATAACCAATCTCTCCAAGTGGAATGCTCTGAAACTGACACCGCATCTGTGCACTCAGATGAGGAAAATCCCATCAACGGCCTTACATATTTGGAATCAGCAGTAAATTATGGTCATAATCAAATAATAGTAAAGAAATCAAATCAAAATTCAGTTAAAATTCAAAAATTATTCGGTACGAAACAGCGAAGATATTTTTATATAAATAATATTAATTGTAATAAAACTATTTTAGATTTTATAAAAGCTTACTGTGTTCCCCATGTAAATTATCATTGCTTGATTCCCGAAGAATTCAAATTAGCCTTCAACTCTGTGTTACAAACATACTTTAATGCTGGGCACTATAAATTCATACAGTGTAAAAATTTATTAATCGATATCGAAGATAGAGAAGAACAAATTATGACAATTAGAAATTATCATGAAGGGAAATCAATTCATAAAGGAATTAATGAAACTTATTCAAAATTAAAATTAATTTATTATTTCCCTAATATGATTAAAGATATTCAAAATTTTATAAATAAATGTGAAATATGTTTAAAAAATAAATATGGAAGAAATCCAATTCAGATCCCTAACATTCATACTCCAACTGCGGATAAACCGTTACAGGTAATTCATTTAGATATTTTATCTTTAGAAAAACAGAAATATTTAACTATACTTGATAGTTTCTCGAAATTTGCCCAAGCGTATAAAATTAAAGATCAAAATTCTGTTACAATTATATCTAAATTAATTAAATTCTTTTCTCATTTTGGACTACCTGAGAAAATAATAACAGATAAAGGAACTGAATTTAATAATAAATTATTATTAGAATTTCTGCTTAATAAAAATATAAAGTTGCACATTACCAGCACTAATAATCCCAAATCAAATGGAAACATAGAAAGATTTCATAGTTCTATAATTGAAACTATTCGTATATTAAATGATGAACAAAATTTTAAATCTCTGCCATTAAAAGAAAGGTAATTTATAGTTTGATCGCATATAATAATAGCGTCCATTCCACAATAAAAAATACACCATTTCAAGTTCTCTTAGGACATTTAAATATTAATCAAATAATTCAACCTGAAGAAATAGTAATAGATAAATATAATATAAAACATTCTAATGTAATGAAGGCATTATTTAAACAAGTAAAAGGAAACATAATCAACAGAAAAGAGAAGTATAGTGAACAAGTTAACATTGACGAACATGTCCCTGACACTGTCTATATTAAACAACATAAAAGACACAGTGGAAAAGTAGAGAAACCAAAATATAAGAAACAAACTTTAAAAGAAGTAATCCCTGAACGTGGACAAATACTAACAACTAAAAACTTAAAAACTAAAATGGACCAATTAAAAAGACCTCGTATAATTTCAGATATCTTAATTTCAAAAGATCATGGAGCGAGCACTTCCGCAACGTAACCGAAAACTCCGGACTAAACATGTTAAGTTTAGGTAACGCTTATATAATAAATAATTATAATTACATTTATGTTAATATATCATTCGATAATATTAATAATAATTATAATCATTTAATTAATTATAAAAATGACCTGTATTATCAAATACATAACCTATCCAAAACTGCATGCTTTGAAAATGATATAACTTTACTAGAAAACGCACTTAATAGTATTGAAATGAAAATTCATGTAATTCAAGCACCTAAAAGATATAAACGTGGCTTAATAAATGGATTGGGCTCAATAATTAAAAGTATTACCGGAAATTTAGATCAAGAAGATAAAGAAAATTATGATAAAATTATTGAAATAATAAAAAGAAATCAAGAATCTATAACAAATAATTTAAATGAGCAAATTCAAATAAATCAAAATTTTACTAAACAATTTAATACTCAAATACAATTAATGAATAAAAATAACAAATTAATTGAACAAGAAATGAAGAACTTTAGAAAAGTGATAGGTAATATAGTTGATGATATAGATAAGATTACTATACATCAAATATTTCAAAATTTATTAGCCTTCAGTAATCAAATTTACTTATCGTTATTACAAATTGAAGAAACTCTTTCGTTCTGCAGTTTAAATACTTTATACTTTGGGCTAATATCTAGAGAAGAAGTGACTGAGTATATTAATGAAAATATTAATAATATTAAATAATAGAGAAGAAGTGACTCAGTATATTAATGAAAATATTAAAGAACCAATGAAATCATTGCTAAAAGATTAATAATAATAATAATTAATAAGAATAATAAAATTGTGAAAACTGTTTGTTATTTGAGTACAAAATTAGAAATTTTGATCGAAATTCCTATATTTGAACAAAAAACTAACATCCATCAAGTAACTAGAATCCCTACCATAATTAATGGAAATTTAATAACTTTAAATATCCTTACTGGCTTTTATTCAATTGTTAGTAAAGAAATTTATAAATTGGAACATTGCACGTTTATAAGAGAGAAATTATTTATGTGTAAAGAAATTAATAATATTAATGAAAATTGTCTCTCAGAAATATATTTTAACAAACTAACTGCTCACTGTAAGCAGGTTATACTTGATAAAAATAATTATGTAGTAAAAATAGATTTTTCTAATATTAAGTATATTGTATCTCCTTATAATAGTGGTTATAAAATAGAATGTGAGGATGAAATAATTAATAAAAATTTGAAGGGTATCTTTTTAATAAATAATTGTAAAATTAATGATGAGAATGAAAAATATAGTTTTAACAATGGAAAGATGATAAATTTAAAGATGGATATTAATAAGCATGAATTATTGCCAATGATAGAACCTGTAATTAAAATAAAAAACTTAGAAGAACATTCTCTAAAACCAATATTGTTAGAGAAATTAAATAAAGAGAACTCACACTCTATTTTTAATAGTATTTTGATAATTGTTATAATAGTTATAATAATTATTATTATTGTTAGTAAAGTTTGTAAGAAATTTTGTAGAAAGGAACGTGATATTATTCAAGCTGCATCTAACATTATTGAAACATAAGTATAAGTATTTTGTTTCAATAACGTTTCTCTTAAGGATGGAGGAGTTAGATAACGGTTCTAACAGAATCGCACCACATTCTATACTCCTATTTCAATATGTCAGCAGTTTCTAGGATGAGGAGTTTAGTAGCGTAGTGTTTTAAGATAGAATAGTTAGAATGTATCCAGCTTGTAAAGCGAACAGTTGTATCTTGTTTTTGCTAACTTAAATAAATTTTTTAAAAACACCTTTTCTGATTGAACAAACATAACTTACATAATAGGGTTTTCTATTTTAGTAAACACTCTTCAAAATGATTATTTCGCAAACTATTCACAGGCCGCAAATTGCAGTTTTACTGGTCAAGGCCGCTAAAATCGTCATGATAACACTTTAGGGGCGTTTTATATTTATTAACTACTAAACAAAATGTTTATAATAATTTTTTACTGTAATTGAAAATAATACATGTCTTGAACAATTTGTAGAACGTCAATTAAATATATAAATGTCACTGAATATTGCTACTGTCTACTTTGGTAAATGAATATTAAAATTATTAAAATAAAAACACTTGGTTAGTTTCACAAATATTAAAATTACAATATTTTGCGTATCTAACGTTTTTACCAGAAAAGAAAGAAGTCGCTACTACATCTATAATATCAGATGAAATCGATGCATCTGTAGAGGGACATCGACAATGTAGCTGTTGCAGCTGTAGAAGAACCATCTTCATTTTTGTTCAAGAATTAATTCCGACACTTTTCTTTTCTACTCCTTAGTTCTCAGATAAAAACAATGATCGCCATTCGCGTTTCAAAATTAGCAGTGCGGCCCCAGCATCAGCAATAAACGTAGCACTCGTACGGCTAAAGCAATGCCCGGTGTACAATTTTCAATTGAGGAACTTCAGGTATTCAGTTACTACAGAGGGCACCTTACCAAAAGTATTGTAACGAATATAGACCTGTTGACACCAATGGGAGTGACGTCACGCGCGAACAGTACGCGGGACCATTTCTCGTAGCTCTGAGAGAATCGTAGAAAGTTCGAGATCCCGCCATACAAGACTATATAAAATGCTGTCGGGGTGTCGGGCTAACGGCAGTCAGTTTGTCTTTGATAGACTGTGAGGCTGTGATAACCGTCAGCGTGGGTTTAGATAAAGATTGGACATGTGAAGACTCAGTAGAAAGAAATAATACGGGTGAAATTAAATGTAGTTATTAGTGTTAAATAAATAAGTGGAAGTAAATAAATATTTTTTGTTAGTTATAATTAAATTTTTGCGTTTTTACTTCATCTTCACCGACCCGAATTATGAGAAAAATGTTGCAGTATGTACCCCAACACGCTGTAAAATGTCTTTTGTCTCCAGTAATTTATGAAAACATAATCTTGTGGTATATTTTTTGGACGAAGGCGAGTATATTTGCCATATGATTCCAATGGGTTAACAACGCTCACAGCAACCACAGGAAATACTTGCTTGTGAATCATTTTCCTATCGGAAAGAGTAATAATTAAACACTTTGCGTTGACCAAAGTGTCAGAAACCGTCAGTGAATGTAATTATAATCTTCTAAAATAAGAACAATTTTCAGCAACAAATACACTTCGTTATCAACTTCCGTCAACAATAATTGGTTCACTTTTCCTGTCTTGAAAGAACTTTTAACTTCCTGGATTCATACACTACACAATTATGCTTTAAAGAAGCTGTAACATTCAAGTTTCTTAACTTTTCATGTACATACGTCTTCGTATGCAACTTTTACGACGTTTTTCTTATTCCACTCTTTGAATAGATCGTTTAGTTAAATTTGTATATTTATTTTATTTATTGCAAAGACTGTAGTTGAAAAATAGCGATATTTGGTTTCGCGAACTGTCGCTTTAACCCATTTGCTACAATGAAAGTAATAATACAATAATAAATACATGTCATGATAGTGTGACAAGTGCGGAGCTGTCCCAACACGGCCTGGAACAAGTGTCGAAGCTTTCTACAGATCCAGCCAAGCATATATAATCGGGTGGTACGTCGATAGTCGTTCAGTCAGAGGCATATGATAAGGGCAATTGAAATTAAATAGGATTCACCAGAAATATATGCAATTTTTCTATTTATTGTAGTTATATAGCGATAAATAGTTGTATTTACATAAATATATAGGTTGTTTCCATTAAAACAACCATCGCTTTTTTGACTTTAGAGAAAAATGTTATATACAAAAAATGACCAGGACAAAAGACCCTATTTAATAGAAATAACAAACACAAAATTAAACCAGTGGTTCTTAAACGATAGAATAAAATTATATTATTTTAAATAGTAACCTATATGAATTTTGAGTCAATTAGATAGAAATTTTATTCTGATTTCAACGATATAAATATGGTATGAAGTTGTATAACAATTATTTTGAGAAAAATGGTGTTAAAAATCAGAAATAATTTTACAATATTTCAGTAGGCTATGCAATAAACTAATGCAAACAAATGATACAGGTGACAGATAGTTTCGTTATTTACGTTAATAAGTGTTTATTCTCGATTGTTTAATTACTTATTTATCTTATTTATTTTTATCCCAATTACAGGACGATTATAACAAGTAGAAGTAGAGATGGGTGCGTGAGTGATTTTTGGATCATGGTAAATCCCACTCCCGGAATCAAAAATAATTTCACGAAAGAGAAGTATAAAAATTTTCACGTTCACGTACGTTGGGTCGCGGCGTTCACGGTTATTTTTCCACGTTTGTTTTATAAAGCAAATAGTACCAAAAGTATTTATTGTTGGTTTTTTTTTCTGTAACTGTTAGGTTGGTCATAGAAGAAATGTTATCTATAAATTATTTTAGTGCGGTTTTATGAGCTATGTGACTAACTGACTGACTGACATTTGCTCTTCAACTTGGATAGTGTGTTCTCATTGCGTTTTTGTACCTGCAAATTACAAGAGCCCTGTTCGTTGTTCTGTTTATTTTATATTTTTACGTATGAATAAAAAATTAGCTGTACCTAACGATTTTTTGTTTTGAAAGTAATTTTTTAAATTTTCTTGAGTAATTTTTTTAATTTGCTCACGTCCATAATTTTTACGTTCATGTCCACTCACATCCCAAATTCAAAATTTTGTTCACGTTCACGGTAGGTCATGTCATGACTCATTAGATCACACCCAGCGCCCATCTCTAGTAAGAAGTAATAATATGCATTAGGCAACAAAAACAATTAGCAATAACATCAATGTACAAACCAAATTTAACACAGTTCAAATTAGATCAAGTATTAAGTATAACAAGTAATATTATTAACAAAGACAAATAATAATTATAGTCATTAACATTAAAACAGAAATAAGTAAGTAAATAATAGTTTCTTAAATTTAGGTAAGGAGTTTCCAAATAGGTCGATTTTACATCCGAGGTTGTTAAACGCATTACAATTTCGTCGAATTGAAGATTTTAAGAGATAATTTGTTTTAACAGTTTTACAAATAAAGGTTAGTTTATTTATAGATGAAATACGTGGCACATTAAAAGATAGTCGCTCAAGACAACAAGGTTCTTCAATGAAACTATTTAGTAATTTGTACAGATAAAAACAGGACAGTATATTTCTCCTTTTCGTCATAGGCACAACATTTAATTCAGAAAACAAACTAACATATTCAGTGTTATGGGTACGATACTGTCCACAAATTTTATAATAGCAAAATTTTTGAAATTTTCTTCACATTGATTCAAGAAAATTAATATATTTATTATAGATTGGGTTCCATTCTTGAAGACAGTACTCTAGTTTACAACGTACAAATCCAAGATTTTTGTAAGATGATTTAATTATAGCATTAATATGTGCATTAAAAGTTAGTTTCTCATCGAATAAAACACAAAGAAACATTTTCCATGTAATATGAAAAAGTGTATAGAAATTTTTTGAGGAAATAACTCATTAACTTGCACTTACTAGAGTTAAAATATAATTTAAATGTCTTTGACCAAGCAAGAATGGATTCAATATATTTTTGATGAAGTAAACAGTCATTAAAGAAGTTAATGGTTCTGAAAATTTTCAAATCATCAGCATATAACAATAGTTCAGAATGCTGAACACACTCAACTGTATCATTTATAAATAAATTGAATATCAAAGGACTCAGATTAGATCCCTGAGGTACCCCAGATGTGGCAATATACGGAAGTGATTTATAATTGTTGTAGTGAACACAAATTTTACGATTGTGTAAATATGAAGAGAGGGATTGAAGCAGATTTGGAGGAAAATTTAAGTTATTGTTAAGTTTATTTAAGAGCTCAGTATGATCAATAGCATTGAATGCCTTCGAGAAATCAGTGTAGACAACATCAACTTGATTTTGATTATATAAAGAGTTGAGGGTGAATTCAGTAAAATTCATAAGATTAGTTGTGGTAGACTTACCTTGGTGAAGCCTTGTTGATGAATGGAGATATTGTTATGTACTGAACTATAAATATATTTGTAAAGGCTAGATTAAAGATTTTAGAGGTATTGGATAGGGTAGCTGTATTGTTTGTACACATAAACAATTATATTTTCTAAAATACTTTTTATTTAGATATGTTTACATTGACATAAAATACTTGTTGTTTTTTGTTTCTCAAACAATGATCTATCAATTATTTATATTGCCTACTTAGTTTATCTGACATCCCACCTCTTTTACAAAGCTAAATTAAGTGAATAATTTATAATTTACAAATCTAGTCTTCTGGGTTTAACAATTTCTCTTCCGGATCTTGTACGAAGGTTTCGTGTGTCGTCTTGTCCTGGAGAGTCTGTTTCAATTTTGTCTTCTGACTGGGTTCTATTAATTAAATTATTCTCTTCGTTTTTGGGGTAGCTTCTCAAGAACCATGAATTCCTTCGAATGGTTCCTCCATCTCTTGGTTGGATGATGTAAGATCTTGGTTCTTGTGTTTTCTGTTTGATTGTGCCAGGTAACCATTCATTGTTATTTTTAAACAGAATTTCTTCATTTATATTAAATTCTTTTTCTACTTTCTTTCCCTTGTCTGCATAGAATTTTTCTTGGTTTTTATTTCGGTTAATCGTTTCTTTCACTTTATGAATTATTTTTGGTAGTAGAAGTTTCTCGTGTATTGGAAGCAGCGTTTTTGTTCTTCTACCCATTAGTCTTTGGACAGGCGATCCTAGTTTATCTCTTGGTGTATTCCTGTGATGAAGTAATGATAACTGTATATCTGAACCTTCATCTAGACATTTTTTTATCAGATTTTTAGCTTCTTGAACGTAGCGCTCTGCCAATCCGTTTGATCTTGGGAAATATGGGCTCGAAAGTCGGTGATTAAATTGCCATTTAGATGTAAATAATTTAAATTCTTCAGAAACATATTGTCTACCGTTGTCTGACATTAATGTATCTGGAATACCATGTACTGCAAACCATTTCTTTAATACTTTGATAATTTTTTGACTGGTGATATCTTTTAATTGTTCAAAATCAAAGTATCCCGAATAATTATCTGCTATTACTATATAGTGCTCTCCGTTAATTTGAAATAGATCTGTCGCTACTATTGACCATGGTCTGTTTGGTATTTCTTGTTTTATGATAGGTTCCATCGGTTTGTTTTTCTGAAGTTTGTTGCAGGTTTTGCAATTTTGGACGTAATTAATTATATCTTTTGTCATACTGGGCCAAAAAACACTATCTCTTGCTAATCTTAAAGAACCATTTACACCTTTGTGACTTAGGTGGGTTGCTTTGATTACCTCGTTTATCATTTCTGGTGGGATTAATATCCGGTTATTTTTAAATATTATTCCTTCATAACATGCAAATTGTTCCTTATAGGTCCAATATTTGTGTAATACTTGTGGTATTTTCATCATATTTTCTGGCCATTTGGCTTGTATTTGTTTCTTGAGTAACATAAGTTCTTCGCTCTTGTTTATTAGTGACTTTACTTTTTTTATTTTCTCTTGAGACATAGGTATAACTACAAGTATAGATAATTGATTATTATTATCTTCGACTTCTGTTTCTGTTTTGCAATCTCTGCTCAGTGTATCGGCGATGTATAATTCAGTTCCTTTTTTGTATTTTACTGTCAAATTATATTTTAATACTTCTAGCATCATTCTCTGTAGTCTAGCAGGAGCTTCATGGAGATTTCTTTTAAATATTGATTCCAAAGGCTTGTGGTCTGTTTCCACAACTACTCTTGTATTGCCCCATATGAATTCGTGAAACTTCTTGCACCCTGTAGTTATTGCCAACATTTCTTTTTCAAGTTGACTATATCTCTGTTGTGTATCGGTTAGTGCTTTCGCACTATAAGCAATTGGTCGTCCTTTTTGCAATAGAACGGCTCCTACCGCTTTGTTACTAGCATCAACAGATAGTAAAATTTCTTCTTTTGGATCATAGTACCTTAACAGTGTTAGATTTTTTAACTCTTCCTTCAGCTTTTGAAATGCATTTTCTTGATTGCTATCCCATACCCAAGCTGTCTCCTTCTTTAACAATATTCTTAACGGTGCTGTTAAATCGGATAGATTTGGAATGAATTTGGCTAGGTAAGTCACCATGCCTAAAAATCTCTGTAACTCTTTTGTACAAGATGGTGTTTTGATTAATGATATTGTCTTTACCTTTTCTGGGTCTGGTAATAATCCTTGACCTGTCATTATATGACCTAAAAATTTTATTTCTTTTTTTGCAATTTTACATTTATCTTCATTTAATTTCAGTCCGGCATCTTTTAACCTTTTCGCAACTGTACTAGTTATTTGTTCAAATTCTTCTCTTGTAGCAGCATGTATGAGTATATCATCTATCGAACATTCAACACCTTTCAAATTTTTCAGTATGTCACTCATGATTTGCTGAAATATTTCAGGGGCAGAGGCTAATCCAAATGGAAGCCTTTTACATTTGTAACGACCCCAAGGAGTTGCGAATGTTAAATATTTGGCTGTTCTTTCAGTAACCGGTATTTGCCAGAATCCTTTTTTACAGTCTAGCAGTGTGAACCATTTGGATCCATTCACTCTGGTGGCTATCTCTTCTATTGTGTTTAGTGGGTAATGTCATCTTTTCAAGTTTTTGTTTATATGAGAAGGATCAATACATATTCTAATCTTGTCCTTTTGCTTAACCACCACCATCGGGGACACTGCTGGTGTTGGTTCGTTTATTGGTTCAATTATTTCTAATTTAACCATATTGTCTAGTTCTTTCTTCACATCATCTCTGATAACATGTGGTATTTTTCTCGGTGGATGTATTGACAAGTTTGGATTATCTATCAGTTCAATGTCATAAATAAAACCTTTCAGACAACCTAAACCTTCAAATAATTCTTTTGAGATTGTTTCTATTCTTTTTATTAATCCTAATTTGACACAGGTGTCTTTACCCAAGACCGGTTGTATGTTTTCTTGAACTATCAGGAAATTTATAGTTTCCCTTTTATCCTTTATCTTTATTTTTGTTGTACATTCTCCTTGGACTTTAAGAAGATGATTTGAAAATGATATCAAATTCTTTACATTTGATTTATTTATTTGTAATCTTGCTTTACTTGCTATTTCTTCAGTAACAACATTACATTGTGCACCTGAATCAAGTTTGAATTTTACCTCTACTTCTCCTGGTAATTTTATAATTTCATACCAGTCTTCTGTTGGTAATTCCTCTTTATGAATTGAATTTATATGAAGTACTTCATCATCTTCATTTGCTTTGTTTATGGTATTTATTCCTTTGGTTTTGCAACATCTTGCAAAATGTCCCATTTTATCGCACTTTTTACATTTTTTACCAAATGCTGGACAACTTCTTTTTCCATGTTTAGTGCCGCATCTATTACAATTAAATGTTTCTTCTTTGGAATTAACATTAATTTTTTGGTTTTTCTTCCAATCTTTCTTCGTTTTGACTATGTTTATTTGTTGAGTATCATCAACTTTCTTCATATTTTGAATTTGTTTTTTAGCTTGTTCGCTGGCTCTACAAATATTTATGGCAACTTCCAATGTGAGTTTATCTTGAGCTAGTAAACGTTCTCTGACTGTATCACTACAAATGCCAACAACTATGCGATCGCAGATTAGACTTTCTTCTAATTTTCCAAATGCACAATTTTTGCATTTGCTTTTGAGTCGCGTGAGAAACTCGTCAAACGTTTCACTTGATTTTTGCTCGGTTTTATTAAATATATATCTCTCATATGTGACGTTTATTTTAGGAACAAAGTATTCTTGAAAATGTTTCTTTATTTTTTCTACCTGATTAGCTTCTGCTTCTTTCAGATTGAATGTATTAAATATGGCTGTAGCTTCTGGTCCAATTATTGTCATTAGAGTGGCTACTTGAACAGCTGGATCTTTTTTCTTCAAGTTAGTAGCTACTTCATACCATTCATATTGTTGGATCCACATCTTCCATACGCTTGACATGTCACATTCATTGTTGATTTGAATTGGTTTTGGTGGTTTTAAACCTGTGACACTATCCGCCATTTTTTTTTCTATACTCGTATTTTTGTACTCTTACCTTTATTTTTATTTTAGTACCTTTATTTTTATTCTAGTACCTTTATTTTTATTCTAGTACCGGCTGCGCCATGTATTGTTTGTACACATAAACAATTATATTTTCTAAAATACTTTTTATTTAGATATGTTTACATTGACATAAAATACTTGTTGTTTTTTGTTTCTCAAACAATGATCTATCAATTATTTATATTGCCTACTTAGTTTATCTGACAGTAGCAATAGGCCGGTAGTGGAAAATATCAGTTTTATCACCAGATTTAAAGATGAGACATATGAAAGAAGTTTTCAGAGCAGCAGGAAACAATTTTTATTAAGAGAAAGATTGAATAAGATTTTTAGTGACTGGAGAAAAATGTAAGAATAACCCTTAAGAATATATGAAGGTAAATTATCAAGACACTCGAAACACTTACGACATCTAAATTGTAATTAAAAGGATAAGAAAGAGCCACAACAGAGTCGTCACTATCAGAGTATACACTAACAAAAAAAATTAGCGAAGCCTTGCACAATATCTTTAGTGTTATCGAGAGGAATATTATTGAAATGCATTCGTCCCGGGATCCTGGAAACACGTTTTTTATTGATAATGAAGGACCAAAGTTTAGAAGGGTCGGTGGTAATCGTGTTTTAAATATTTGTCACGTACTTAGCATATTCGACTTAAATCTCTTTCTTAACTATGGAGTGCAGATGCTTAAATTCACATAAGGCTCAGTGCACATACAAAGCGAAAGCGAGAGATGCGAAAAACGCGGGAAATACAGTGTAATGTAACTGAACGTGCATATTAAAAGCGATGCGATGCGATGCGAATTTCACACTTCGCTTCGCTCGCTTTCGCTTTGTATGTGCACTGAGCCACAGTATAGGAGCTACAAGCAGTAGTCGCACTCTCTGTCGGCACCTTTGATGTTTTGTACCATGTCAGATTTTCGTGCGCATCCTATGCCCAGCTCTGTGGACTGAGCGGCGCAGCGGGCGGCAGGCAGGGTCGGACTGGAGGAAAAAGGCAGACCGAGAAAAATAGAGTTGAGGGCCCTATTCTCTATGTAAAACGATGGTTTTACTTGGGTTCATACCATTACAGCAAAAAAATTATTAATAAGACCGTTTCACTGGTAACAAATGAATAATTTATGTAATTTTTAAATAATAAAAATTATAATTATTCGTTTTTTGTTAAATATTTAAAAATCAGCACAATTAACACAGAAAATTAATAATGCCTACATTAACAAATTTTTGGGTTCTGTACTAGATGAGGCTCGGGCTAGGATATCGTATCGAAAATTTCCAATAGGTCTTGCTCAACATTCAACATAATCAAAGCTTGCAATATATCTTCCCCTATATTGGAGCATAAACGTGATTTTATTAATTTTTAAATTAAACCACCTGTGTACACTTCTCATTAGTTTTCAGACATAGTTGAGTTTTCGTCATCCCATGTTGAAATAAGTTTCGCTAAAATTTAATAATTAATTTTTCAAATCTACATTAGCAACATTAATACGTTTTAGAATCAACTTAAAAATTTCTTTATTTTCTTGATTTTTGAATAATTCTTTAATACTGTAATTTCTAGAATTAAGATTAGTAATGCAACGTGATGATATATTTATTTTTATTTTTCGATTACGATTAACAATTTTGATAATCGCCGATTTCGATTACGATTATTTAGTACAAATAGTTAATATAATAGTATCACAATAAAAATTAACAATTTATTGTAAAATAATTTAATTATTTATTAGTTTCGATTATAAAATCAGAAAGTCGGACCCTTTTTAATTACAAAAAAAGACTTCACATGTTAACTGTCTATGCCAACATTTACGTGTATATAAATTAATATTGAATTATTTTGTATAAAATTTAATTTATAAATATCGTCTTGCCCAAGGGCCCAAAAGAAGGCTAGGGCCCACCGAGAAATTTCTCGGCATCTCGGTGGGTTCAGTCCGACCCTGGCGGCAGGCGATCAATACTGAAACTTTTAGTCCACAGAGCGGGACTTATCGCTTCAAGGCCAAATTTTCATGAGACAAAAAAACCCTGGGAGTGCGACTACTGCTTGAAGCTCTTATACTGTGACTGAGCCTTGTCATGTTTATGACCATATAATTTATAATGTACGTCTTTATGTTTGATATTTTGTATTAATTGGCTGTTAAACCATGGAGGAAATGAAAAAGGATTTTTTTGGACGCGAGGAATACATACATTAATCCATAATATTATACAAAATATCATAAAATTTATCGAAGGCTGCATTCACATTATCGTAAAGAGCAAAACAATATCAGTTGACCTCAGACAATAAACTACAGAATAAATCGAAATAAGAAGAACGGAAATGGTATGATAATGAATTCGAATTGACAGCAGAGAATGTGATTTTATTAGGAGAAGAGAAATTAGCAGAAATTAAGAGGATAGAATAATGAGGATCTTCATCAACAAAGGAATCAAGATGTTGAGTAACATTGCATGGTATGTTAGAAATGACTACATCAAGTGATCTACCAAAACTATTACTGATAGAATTATACTGGTGAGCATTTAAATAGGAAATAAATGTTTTCATAATTCAAGATGATGTTGTCTTGGTACCCACTAACAACAAAATCAATAAGTTTGGTAATGTTTAAGTCACCAAGAATAATAAAATTATTATTATGAAGTGGTAAGAAAATTTCAAGACATTCAAAAATATAGGTGTGTTGCTCCATAGAAATGGGAGGAGGACAGTAGATAATAAATGTGTAACGCTGAAGATTTTAAATTATTTTGGACAGCATAAAGTACACCGTCACCACGTTATATATATATATATATATATATATATATATATATATATATATATATATATATATATATATATATATATATATATATATATACCGTGTGTCTGTCTTAAAGGTGTACATAGATTAACATGGGAAATCAGTTTTTTGCGTGCTGTTGCTCGGTGTTCAACCGGACAACAAAGATTGTAGTACTAATCGAAAGATATCATTTTTCTGAATCTAATGATGTAAAATACATTACAATTTAGTAGTAATTTAGTTCCGTAAATTAATTTTTAAATTTTGAAAATCCTCCAATTTATTCAGTTTTTATCGAAAATAACTGTTTTGTTTTGATTTCTTTTAAGTGATTTATTTGACATTTCTGTCAATGTATAAAATATGGTTATTTACAGTAATGACAAGCGTATTATTATAATTTTTGCGTAAAGATAAATAAAAGTCTAAAAACCAGTTTTCTTTAAATAATATTAATTTATTAAGAGTTAAGTTTTTTAAATCGATGACAAAGAATTTCATTTATATTAGCTCTGTTTGGTATATCTTCATAAAATACTCTTCCACTTTCTTCGTTAAACGGAAAAAGTTCTTGATTGCAGTGCATTTTGTAGGAATAATAACTTTTTTTTCAAAATTTGAACGATGTACACCCAATTCATTTCCAAAAAATCTAGTGCTATACGAAGGATCTACATTTATCATTCCTAAAACCCTTTCTTCCAATAAAGCACGTTCTTCTGCTTTTCCTAAATTGCAATTACTAAGCTCAAGTGTATTTTTCATGGATACTGGCATTTGTGGTTACACTTGGATTCGGTCGATTCATAAACTTAATAGAAAATAGATCTCGCACTTTGAACTAACTATTTCCTCCAAAAAATAGTTTTACTATAAAAATACGCTCTTCAGTAGTATAACTAGCCGCATTTTTACAAATTGTCTTAAACAAGTCCAAAAGTCAGAAACGTCAAATAAATAGTTTGACAGAAATCAAAACAAAACAGTCATAGGTGACTATATTTATTTACGATAAAAATTGAATAAACCAGAGAATTCTCAAAATTTAAAAATTAATTTACGGAACTAAATTACTACTGAATAGTAGTGTATTTTACATCGTTTGATTCAGAAAAATGATATCTTTCGACTGGTACTAAAATCATTGTTGTCCGATAGAACACCGAGCAACAGCACGCAAAAAACTGATTTCCCATGTTAATCTCCTATGTACACCTTTAAGACAGACACCCGGTATAGCCCCAAACGTATATATATATATATATATATATATATATATATATATATATATATATATATATATATATATATATATATATATATATATATATATATATATTAATATAAACACGAAGTTGTACGAATCAGTTAGCGGGTTGCGATGGGAGTACCAAATTACGAAACTAGCAAACGATACGCTTACGCACCGCTACGATATGTGTAGCGAGCACATAGCAGTCGTATTCATAGGATTCCATCACTGGTTGCAGTGGGGGAAGTGGCTTTACTGTCGCTTGCTAACGCTCTGTTCTTTATTTTCTTTCTCCTAAGATGTCATGACTATAACTATAACTATATATATATATATATATATATATATATATATATATATATATATATATATATATATATATATATATATATATATATATATAAGTTACAGAACACCCAACCACCATAAAGTGCTGAGTCGGACATTTCACAGTACTTTTCCGTGATACAGTAAACTGTAATAGTATACTTAGTTTGTAGATGAAGTATGATAAATTTATTGTAAGTTAGTTTAGTTTAGATTCAGAACATGTTGTATTCACACGTACTCTTTTATGTACAATAAATAATTTTTTTAAAACCCAATCGAAAAGTCTTGAAACTTAAGTGGCGCAGTCGGTAGGATTGTCGAAACAGATTATCGAATATAATTTTTTCACATTGTGATTTATTCGACAATCGAACAATTTCTACGTGTTGTGAAATCAACACTTCGAGACAACTTCATTGGACATCCTGCATCTTCACGCCAGCTGAGCGAACATCAACTGCCGAGAAGAACGAGCACAAGAACGTTTTCCCATCCACTGAGAGGACATCAGCGAGCACGGGACCGTCTTGTTCGACTACAACGCTAGTGACCATCTTTAACGCACATGTCGTGGACACTGACGCTTTTGTGAGTACACATTTATGTCATTTCGGGTAACAATTCCTTTATTAAACTCATCAGAGTCCAGTTCTGAATCTGACTCCGATTCGGAAAATCGTAACTTAAATCCATTATCTTTATTAAATAATCGAAATTTATTAAGAAACCCCTTGTTAAATATGGCTCTCCCTTTAAAAAAAGAATATTTGGATATGATCCCAGATTTCCACGGAGAAAGAGAATTATTATCTAGATTTTTAGATATATCACAAAAATTAGTAACAAAATTTTATAATATAGCTGACCCTAATGACTTTCAAAACGAATATTTGATGAGTACAATTAGGTCAAAAATTAAAGGTGAAACAGCTGTAAATATTGCTAGTTGCACTATTGAAACATGGGACCATTTAAAAGCGGCGTTAATCAACACGTACGCAGATAAAAGAGACTGGTTTACTCTTAATATTGAAATAACTGCATTGAAACAAGAACCAAACGAATCCGTATTTGATTTTTATAGCAGGTTACAACACTTATTAAACCTACAAATATCTTATATAAGTACCAATGTAACTCCTGAAGCTTCCGTCATAATGATAGATTATTTTCGGAATTATGCTCTCAGAATTTTATTAAAAGGTTTGAAAGAGCCAATAGGCCAATTAATGCGGGCAAAGAACCCACCAGACTTAAATTCCGCACTAGGAATTCTCGCAAATGACTTCCAATTCGAATATGTTTCGAAGTCGTCTAAAAATACCTCTACAAACACTCATAAGCCAATACAAAAATCAAATACACAAAACACTTAAACATTTAATAGATTTAAACCGTTCCAACATATCACTCCCAATAATTATTATCAACAACCAATTAATTCCATCCCTGCAAGAACTCATAATATACCTAGTATTCTACCCAAACCTAACCCTCCAAATATAACGAACAGAAACCCAACTGTCAACCAAAGATTTTCTAAACCAACTCCTATGAGTATCTCCAAACGAAATACTGCACCTTATCAAACCAGACAAAACCCCGGACTATCCCGGCAAACTCAGAATTATCGCAGTAATAATTTTTCTAACCTTCCGAAATATATCGCGGAAGAACTATATAACATAAACGATGTAGAAGCAGTAAACGATGAAATATATAATGGACGCGAATTTGAACAAAACACTGATTCAAATGTTGCTGTTATCACGGACTTCGAGGAAGCAAATCACGATAATAATTTTTTAGAGATAAGTGCCTCGGAACCAAATATCACCCACACATTGAACTAATGCACCTAACTAATTACCAAAGTAAACTCCCATTTATAGTAATCAATGAGAATAAATTAAAAATTTTGATTGATACGGGAAGTACGAAATCATTCATCAGACCTGACGTCGCATTTAAATATTATAAAACTCATATCATAAACGACCCGTTTCAAATTCCAACAGCTCACGGCACGTCCACCGAGTTGTATAGCACGAAGGTACCCGTTTCAAAATTATTTAACATTAAAGATCAACCAAATTTAGAATTAAAATATCATTTATTTAAATTTCACGATTAGTAAATAGCTCCGTGGTAACGTGTCGGACTGTGAATCGTAAGATCCCCAGTTCGAATCCCACTGCCGACAGTTACAAATATAAATTCACCCCTGTGGTTCCCCCTCCACTAAAAACTTTGGGGGATTTGACTTGACGGCTGGTAACCGCACTTCATACGCAAAAATATATCACCTACCGAGATCTGCGTAAGCAGAGTGCCACACCCTTAATGGGTAAAAGGCGTGATGATATATTTATTTTATATTTATTTACGATCAGTTTGATTTACTTTTGGGATTAGATAACTTGAAATTGTTAAAAATTATTATAGATATTCATAATGATTTAATTATAACTCCTAATTGTAAAATTAAAATCCAGTATCACGATCACCCTAAAAATTCGAGTAATAATAATAATATAACGTTTAGTAATGATAATACAGTAGAACCAAATACTGAAAAGGTTATAAAAGTCAAAGTCGACGTTGAAAACGGAACAATCTTAATGCCGAGAAAAAAACTAAAAACACATTAATACCTGAATGCGTCTCTGTCGCAAGTAATTTTCAAGCATTATGCACCCTTATTAATTTTTCTGAAGAAAAAATAAATTTTACACAAAATAATCCAATAACTGTTGAAAAAATGAATCAATATGAAACATATAGTAGCCCTAATTTAAATTTTAATTATGCTGAAAAGTCATATTTTGATATGTCCAAAATTAATTTAGATCACATGAATGTAGAAGAAAAAGCAGCATTAGTACAATTATTAGATGAATACTCTGATATTTTTTATTCAGAAGATCAAAATTTATCTTTCACTAATCAGATTAAGCATACAATAAAAACAAGCGACGAATTACCAATTTACACTAAATCTTATAAATATCCAAACATTCATAAACAGGAAGTTACATCTCAAATTCTCAAAATGCTTGACCAGAATATTATCAGACCCTCAAATTCACCATGGTCCTCGCCTATTTGGGTTGTACCAAAAAAATTAGACGCGAGTGGCAAAAAGAAATGGCGAATCGTAATTGACTATAGGAAACTTAATGAAAAGACAATCGAAGACAAATATCCTTTACCCAATATTAGCGACTTACTAGACAAATTAGGACGTTGTCAATATTTTACGACACTCGACCTAGCCTCGGGATTTCATCAAATAGAAATGGACGAGACTGACATACAAAAAACTGCGTTTAACACCGAGGACGGACACTATGAATTCTTACGCATGCCCTTTGGATTAAAAAATGCACCTGCGACATTCCAAAGAGTAATGGATAACATTTTACGAGGACTGATCAATGACAAATGTTTAGTTTACTTAGACGACATAATCGTTTTTAGCACAAGCTTACAGGAACACGTTAATAATTTAAAACTGGTATTTGAACGCCTTAAAAATGCAAATTTCAAAATTCAAATTGACAAATCAGAATTTTTAAAGAAAGAAGTCGCGTATCTTGGACACATAATTACCCCAGACGGTGTCAAACCGAACCCTGATAAAATTTCGGCAATTCTAAATTATCCTATACCAAAAACCACAAAACAAATAAAAGGATTTTTAGGACTTTTAGGCTATTATAGAAAATTTATAAAAGACTTCGCTAAAATTACCAAACCATTTACAAAGTGCTTGAAGAAAGATTCAATAATTGACATTAATAACCCTGAATACAGGCAATGTTACGAAATTTGTAAAAATCTTTTGACTAACGAACCGCTACTCCAATATCCCAACTTTGATAAGGAATTCAACCTAACGTGTGACGTCAGCAACGTCGCCATCGGAGCTGTACTATCTCAAGGCAGCCTGGGTAACGACCTGCCCGTCGCTTACGCGAGCAGAACTGTTAACGACACAGAATTAAACTATTCCACTATAGAAAAAGAATTGTTAGCAATAATCTGGGCAACTCAGTATTTCCGACCATACCTATTCGGTAGAAAGTTCAAAATATATACAGACCACCGACCACTCCAATGGCTTTTTTCCCTTAAACAATGTAGCCAAAAATTAATACGTTGGCGGTTAAACCTAGAAAAATTTGACTATGAAATAATTTACAAAAAAGGAAAACAAAATAGTAATGATGACGCTCTAAGCCGAATCCACCAAGAAAATAATGATAATATTTCACACACCTTACAATTCTCTGACAGTGACTCTCCTTTGGCATTATATCAAGATTATTTAGATAAAAAGCAAACTTAAAATTTTGATTGTAAAAATTTACTTGAAGTAAAAGGTGATTTATTTGACGCTCCAACTGATAGTAGTTTAGCGCACTGTATCAGTAAAGACTTAGAATTATCTCAAGGTATTGCATTACAATTCAGAGATAAGTTTGACGGAATTCACTTGTTAGGATCACAAAATCGTATACTTCATCAGGTATTATATTTAAAAGATAACAATAGATACTTAATATATTTGGTAACGAAAGAAAAAATATTTTAAAAGACCATCATATCAAGATTTATTTTATACATTATTGAATTTAAGGAAATTTTGTATAAAAAATAGAATAAAAAATTTAAGTATTCCAAGAATTGCTCGTGGATTAGATGAATTGATTTGGGATGAAGTCAAAATTATGTTAGAATATATTTTTAATGATACTAATGTACTTATAACTGTTTTTAATAAATCTGACGATGAAACTACCCCCATGGAATTAAATATAAACGCATCAGAGAATTTTGAACATCTTAATAAATTCATGGATAACTTTTATACCGAATTAAGAAATAATAAAGAAATTAACAACGAACAAAATTATAATCATTCACTAGCGGTTGAAGTAGATAACGCACCAAGACGCGATAGCGAAAGTGATGAATCGCAAGATGATAGCGATGTAACAGTACATTCCAACCAAGAGAACCCTATCGTTGGAATACCGATAACAGAATCCCCAGTTAATTACGGAAAAAACCAGATAATAATATCCGAAGTCCAGTATAATCCTAAACCCCCCAAAATATTGAAATTATTTAATAATAAAAAACAAAGATTTTTAGTAGAATTCTCTAAAGATGATTACGAAAAAGAAATGATAACATTTATTAGAGAATATATAGCCCCAAACGTTAAATATCATATTTATTTCGAAGATGAACTATACGAAAAGTTTAGTTCAACATTTCAAACCCACTTTAAAAATTCACAAATTAAAATGATTAAATGTACACAATATTTAACTGATGTTACTGACGAAGACGAAATAATCCAAATAATATCAAATTACCACCACAGTAAAACAAATCATAGAGGAATCGATGACACAGAAGCTCGTGTCAAACGAAATTATTACTGGCCAAATTTAAGACACTCTATACAAACATTTATTAACAATTGCGAAATATGCCAAGAAACCAAGTATGATGGAAGACCCCTAAAATTAAAATTGAACATCACTCCTACAGCAACAAAGCCATTTCAAATCATCCACGTAGACAGTATAACTTTAGATCACGCTAAATTTTTAACTATAGTGGATTCATTTTCAAAATTTGCTCAAGCCTATAAATTAAATTCGGGACAGGCAATAGAAGTTGATAACAACTTAATAAACCATTTTTCACATCACGGAATCCCAGAACAAATAATCTCGGACAACGGACTTGAGTTTAAAAACTCAGTAGTAAAAGAACTTTTAGAATTACATAAAATAGATATGCATTTCATCAGTTCCCAACATCCTCAATCCAACGGAATCATAGAACGTTTTCACTCAACCCTTATAGAGCATATTAGATTGTTTAACAATCAAGAACAATACAAAAAGGAACTAATAGAAATGAAAGTAAATTACGCGATTTTGGCTTATAATAATACAATTCACTCTGTAACTAAATTAAAACCATCAGAAATAGTTTCTGGCCACCTTGATACGAAATCCCCTTTCGAAATTAACGTTAATCAACAATTAATAAACAATTATATAGAAAATCATAAAAATAAAACTAAATTATTATACGAAACTATAAATGATAAAATTAGACAAAATAAAGAAAAAGTAATTGGTAAATATAATAAAAATAAAGAAGAACTACCAAATATCCCTAAAAATGTGTTTGTTAAAAATAAACAAAAACAACAAAAGACTAAAAATAAATATAAACCCGAAAAGTTAATTAAAATTAATAAACATCTTAAAATCGAAAGAATAAAACCAACGCACGGTAATACCACGGACAACATTCATTTCTCAAATATAAAACGCCCTAAGAAAAATACCTATAAGTTTAAATCACTTCCAGGTTGCTCGCTCTGGGCATCGGACAAGGAACAATAATAGAGAACATAACAGAAAACCTTGGAATTATTCCTATCAACTTAGGTCCTGCAAAACTCGAGAAGACAACACACACTTTTGTTCTCTATCACAATCTCAGTACACTCATCGAACAATATGATAATTTGAATATCCAACATACAAATCTTAAAACATTTATTTCTAATAATACACATTTCACATATGAACTTCATAATTACAATAAAGTATTAGAATTTCTTCAAGCTAATATAAACACAAAGCTCAATCACATGGGACTTTACACTACTAAACGCCGAAACAAAAGAGGGTTGATAGATGGACTAGGAACAGTATTCAAAGCTATTACTGGTAATTTAGATGCCCAAGATAAAAAAGGTATGACAAAATTCTGACGCATTTGCAAGAAAATGAGCATAATTTAGAAAAGCAATTAAAACTATCATATTCCGTAAACCATCAAATAATAAAAAATTTTAATAACACTATTTCAGAATTTAATAAAAATCAAGAAATTTTAAAATCACACATAATACAACTTGCCAACCGCATAAATAATTCACATATTGAAGATATCCTCTTTGCAAAAAATATTTACGACCAACTATCTACACTATACAGGGTGAATCATCGAAATGCCCGTCTTCGATATCTCCCTTGATGTTAGAAATACGGCATATATTTATTAACAAAATTTATTCGACTACTAAAGGAGCATAACTTAAAATTATTTTCACATATACAGGGTGTAACGTAACAGCTAGACGAGAATTGTTTGTCTTTTTTTAAAAGGAACACCCTATATATTTTTACATATTTTGAATTTTATTTTATTCACCTATACGGACATATGAATTTTGTTTTAGTTTTCCGCGGCGTTGTCAAGTTTTTTCGTTTTTTCTCTAAAAAAGGCCGAATACACGCTATGCTTTGTGAAGGCGTACTGAAGTTATTTTAATAGAAAAATTTAAGAATTTTTTTTTCTGCGCAACTGTAACTATACTCTATGTTTTGACATACTTTCTTTTAAATGTAATTATACAGGTTGTTCAATAAAGCGAATCGAACTTACTCCACTTCAAATGATTATAACTCGCAATTTTCAAATGGAACACCTTATATTTTATTATTCTGTTGTGTGCCATTTTGTATTACCTTCAATTATTATTAAGGGTATCCTATGCCTAAAACCAATAATTTCGGAGATTTTTACCAATTTTCACTAAATTAATTTATTCAATTAAAAATTAAATCTAGTATACCATGGATATGGTTTTTTTTAATTTATTGTTTTGTTTTAATTTACAAAATATTTTCAATATAACCGCAATTCTTACGCAAACATATTTGCAGACGGTTTATAAATGAGTAATTTACTCTTCGCTTGCGTCGACAATTCCAAATCAGTTACGAATTTGCATCATACTTTTTTGATAATAATACGAGTATTTGTTAATTTTTACAAACTGATTCTCTAAACGATATAGAAAATTTACCTCTCAATATTATCCGGAGATTTTGGTTTCAACACGACGGTGCACAAGCTCACAACAGTATTCAGGTTAGGCATTATTTAAATGAAGAATTTCCTAAAAGATGGATTGGATAAGGTGGTTCAAGTAATTGGCCCGCAAGATTTTCGGATCTTACAAACTTACATTATTTCTTGTTTATCGGTTTATCAAACAGCACCAACTACACGAGAAGATATGATGGAGCAAATTCGTAACTCTTTTGAAACTGTCAACGCAAATATACTGCGAAGAGTAAATTACTCATTTAAAAACTGTGCAAATATGTTTGCATAAGAGTGGCAATTATATTGGAAATAATTTCCATGGTATACTAGATTTAATTTTTAATTCAATAAATTAATTTAGTGAAAAATGGCAAAAAACTCCGAAATTATTGGTTTTAGACATAGGATACCCTTAATAACAAATGAAGGTAATACAAAATGGCATACAACAGAATAATAAAATATAGGATGTTCTATTTGAAAATGGCGAATTATAATCATTTGAAGTAGAGTATGTTTGATTCGCTTTATTGAACACCCTGTATAATTACATTTAAAAGAAATTATGTCAAAACATAGAGTATAGTTACAGTTGCGCAGAAAAAAAAATTCTTAAATTTTTCTATTAAAATAACTTCAGTACGCCTTCACAAAACAATGCGTGTATTCGGCCTTTTTTTAGAGAAAAAACGAAAAAACTTGACAACGCCGCGGAAAACTAAAACAAAATTTATGTCCGTATAGGTGAATAATATAAAATTCAAAATATGTAAAAATATATAGGGTGTTCCATTTAAGAAAAGACAAACAATTCTCGTCTAGCTGTTACGTTACACCCTGTATATGTGAAAATAATTTTACGTTATGCTCCTTTAGTAGTCGAATAAATTTTGTTAATAAATATATGCCGTATTTCTAACATAAAGGGAGATATCGAAGACGGGCATTTCGATGATTCACCCTGTATAATTAAATTTTTAGCACATTACAAGTTGTAGACAACTCAATCACATTTTGTAAATTAAAAACTTTGCATCCAAGTATAATACAGCCAATAGAATTATTGAACGAATTATTAAAAGTCTCAGACCATTACCATTTACAACTGCCATTCACACCTAAATTGGAAAATTTACTTGAATTTGAATCGTTATTAAAGGTCAGCTGTAAAATTGAGCCTACTCAAATATCATATTTTATTTCTACACCCATTAACTTTGAAAAGAATTTTGAGCTTTATTATCTATATCCAATTTCAACGAAGTACGATTCAGAATTTGTGACAATTATTCCTAATTCAAAATATTATTTAAAATCCGATAACGAAATAATTCCCATAAATGTGTGTTCAAACAAAAGTATACCAGTGTTCAACCAGATACTACGGTCACTTCCACTCAACTTGTGAGAAAGATATTCTTCAATAACATACTTCAAAACAGTGTCATTACACAAAAATAAACATGAAAGAAAATCATGTAGAAGTCATCCCGGAAATCAACAAGTATCTAGCAATCTTTCTGATAGAAGAAAAAATTATAATTAAATGCTTAAAGGAAACCAACATTAAGCCATTAGTTGGAATCCACTTAATAAAGAACGAAGAAGATTGCGAAATCAGATTCAAAGAGCAAAAATTAATATTCCTAGACACCGAGCAAGGAAAACCATTATTCATACCCAAATTAAAATATAATATCCCATCACATAAGATCTCTAATTATTCCATAAATTTAAATCCTGTAAAACTTAACGATATATCCTTCAATCCAATCGTACCAATAAATGAAAATTATACCCAAGTGCATATTCCAAGCCTTTGGACAATACTGTTGTATTCCCTCATCGTCCTAACCATGGAATACTTCGTAATAAGACGATACATGCAGAGATCAAGAGGACAATCGACCGAAGATACACTGAACACCCGAACTACCCCTCGGACTACCCCAATCGAGCTTCCAGGAGGAGCGCCATTCTGGTATGGGAGGAGTTACAGAACAATCGAAAAGTCTTGAAAGTTAATTTATATATATATATATATATATATATATATATATATATATATATATATATATATATATATATATATATATATATATATATATATATATATATATTTGGGCAAAAATTGAAACGCTCTTTTTAAAAAGTCAAGCTTTCGAAAATATTTATTCCTTCTTCAGGTCACTGTAATACAATAAATACAAAATAGAAATTAAAAGACACTCAAAGATAACAAAAAGACTTACATTTAGTTGAAATTAATTACAAAATAACATCAATGTAATAGAAATACTTAATAAGTGGACCTAACAGCAGAAAAGTAAAAATACTGTCTTGAAATAAAATAAATAACATGAAATATAAATATGAAATAAAATATTGACAGTTCAAAATAATTTTTAAAAATCAACTACGTACATGAAAAATAAGCTAAATGTCAATAAATAATCTGTCAAAGTGATGTATGAAGTATAAATATTATGAAATGAGTAATAACGGGTAAAAAAGAAAAGCAGTTTCAAAATGTTTAAGTATGTGATCTGGATTTAGTTAATAAATATGAATAAATAGAACTTAAACTATCGACATCTGTTTTCTTGTTCATCGTCTCAGACTCATTATTAATATGAAATCTTTTATGAAGATTCTTTTCTTCCTAGAACTGTAACTTCTTCATAGTTAATACCACGCAAATTCATAAACTGTTGTTCTGCCAGGGCACAAGCATTAGGTCTTAGTTTGAAGTCACTTTTATGTGAAATTATCCTGCTTTTAAGATGTCGGTTAGTTTGGCCTATATAAACAAAGTTACAATCTTTACATGGAATCCTATACACAACATTGGATTTAAGTAAAACGGGCGTCCTATCTTTTAGAATAGTGAATAACGATCTCGTTGTAAAATAATTCCTATTAGCTATTTTAACGCTTTCGTCTTTCAAAGCACTAGCTAAAGATGGTGTTAAACCAGAAATATATGGTAGGGAGCAATATTTAATCCGTTCGGAAGGATCAATCTCAGGAATATTACCATCTATGTTGATAGTACGTGAATTAGTATTCAACAAGAGACTGTTTATCAACTTTTTTGGGTACGCATTAGATAGAAGAACTTCTCTGAGTTTGCACAAGTTATTATGATGCAGTATTGGATGACAAATTGACAATATTCTCCGTTTAAGTCCCAAAATTGTATTAATCTTCATTTTCATTTTCAGCCAAGTTCTGTCAGTGCATTTCAGCATGATTGGTATAAAAATTAAGTTTTCAGCGTAAGAACAATGTAAAATAAACCAGTTGTTATAACAAATATCAATTCCGAGAGAATTTAAATCTTTGTCGATTTTGTTTATTAGTTCTCTTCTAAACTGTTTACAAAAGGAGAATTAGTCAAAAGTAATGATATAGAAGACAGTAATATTACAAAAGATAGCACATTGTACTAAGCGACTACTCCAACGTACAACACAAAATCGGCAGGGTCTATTAACGAAAAACTTATCTGTTTTATGAAGTATATCAATGAATGTATTACCGCAAACAAGTACCATTTATTAACCGCCGGCCTATTAAAACAAAAATGTACCTATGTTACGAAAAAATTTATGTCACGTTTAGTGTGTAACGGTAGTGCGTACAGACAGTAACCATGGAAATTCACGAAATGGAAGTTACGAATTAGATGTCAAAATAGAAATTGTAAAATTCAAAATAGCGGATCCAATATAACGAACACATTTTGGAAAAGTTCGATTACGATTACGAATTTGATGTCAAAATAATAAAATTTAAAATGGCGAATCCAATATGGCGGACACATTTTAAATGTACGAGACATCAATGAAATCATATATGTACTTGTGTGTAAGCAGAAGTACTCGTTAAACACTTTTTTATATTTTACGAATATTAATCGCAATCGACCTAACAATGACGGCTGGTAACCGCACAACACGCATAAAAACATATAATTTCCCGAGATTTGCGAAAGCAGAGAGAGACACCCAAAATTATATTCTATTTATTTCATTTTATTCCTGGTGTCCCAGTGATCTTGTTAAGTTTGCCTACCTGCTAGTTCTAAAACATTTTGTAGCCCTACCGGTTGAGACTAGTATATTGAACAACTAGTGTTACTTAATGAACTTTTTTGTAATACGAGTACAGTTTGGGTAAACGAGCCGAAGGCGAGTTTCGCAAAATACGAGGATTACAATTAGTATTTGTATTTCGAATACAAATAAATAATTATACTTTAATAGACTTCAATTACATTTATAGAAAACTGCAAATTCTTTACAATAATGATTTTTTTATTAACTTGACAAGTTAGAACCTGTCAATTCGGAAAATTCATAAAAATCCATAACAACATCAAAAAATAGAAAATCGTTAAGACGATTGCAGGTGTCGCTACATTACCCCCCTTTCAGTGAAAATGTTTAACGAAATTATAAATTCCCCTGACATTGACCAGAAAATTGGACTCGGCGAAATCTTGTCTTTGAATTGGAGTCTTCGGTACCGATGACAGTAATTATATATGCCGACGAACCACTTTATTGTTGATACGTACATCAAAATATTTCGAGCTTCGTTCAATAACTGCTATGTTATGTCATATGTCGGTTGAAGTGGACGTCGTACAGCGTCATGGCGAATGAAAACGTAAGGAACTGTATGCAGATCTTTAAATATAAAACATTTTTTAATACCGTGCCGTGAAGCTTGTATTGCTCTCAATGTACGAATTCTTTTGCGAAGCTGTTATAGGTTATCGGAGGTAAGCTGCGTCTGTTGCGTATCAATGAATTCGCCTGGAAGCCGAATTGTTGCGCAGTACCCCAACTCAGCTGTAAAGCCCTCAAAGCGTCCCTGAATGTTAACCATTACAACACTTGGAACCTTTACTACATCATGCAGTACTTTGATTAGGAATATTAAAATATTTTATTTATTTAAATTGTGACGAAGTGCAGTCGCCACAATGCATTTCTGAGCATCCCAATCCATTTCACACGCACACCATCACACCGTACCTCTCATCTACACAACACCTACGTCACCAAACCATCTAATTACGTTTTAAACATCCTTAAACCCGTCCTATTCCCTAGCCCTATATAAACCCGCGATTTCGCGACATTTATTCATTCAATTTGCATCATCTCAATTCGAGTATTCGATTGAGTTCTGCCTTCCGATTCCGCAAGTTCAGATTCACCGCGTTTTTTTTTTCGTTTACCGTAAGCAGCCGACCGATCTCCGTATCTGCCGCTCAAACCGAACAACAAGCGCAGCGATCGCCGAGGTAAGAAATCAGTTTCTTATTTCGTCCCATGCGGGTTTATGCCGTGAACTCCTTCCGAGATCAAGGGCGTTACGTTTGCGTGTAGTCCGCCAGGACACCACCGTAACTCCGGTTACTTCGTGTCCGTCATCCGTCTTCGTGTACCTGGTGTACTTAGACCTTACTGGCATCCCGACGCTCTATTTCGGAGTATTCCATAGAGTGAAAGGGCGTTACGTTTGAGTGTAGTCCGCCTGGGTACCACCGTAACTCCGGTTACTTCGTATTCGTCATCCGTCTACGCGTACCAGTTGTACCTAGACCTCACTGGCGTCCCGACGCTATTTCGGAGTATTCCATAGAGCAAAAGGCCGTTACGGTTGCGTGTGGTTCACCAACACTCCACCGTGGCACTACGTCGCGATCACCGCGTTTCCAGCGTCACGACGCCCGGCGTCGTTGTCCGACAAATCCCAAATCCCGCTTTCCCGATATCATACCAGCTCCGCTGTACACATTGCCGTCTCGGCCGGGTCTGTATCTCAGCAACAACACCAATAAAGAATCAGACTTTTTTTTTCAGCAATATTCTGTGTTTTATTTTTTCTACCCTACAACCTCCGACACAGCTGACCGACCGATTGGCGCCCGAGCAACCCCCGCCAGTGTTTTGCTGCCGAGCCCGCCATAGCTCGTCACAAAATTTAACCATTTAATACCATATAAATAAAATGATCACTAATATTAATTTTATTTGTACACAGTATTAGTTATTTTTGGCCTTTTAATATTTCTTAATACATACACTGAATTATCGTCGGCCCATTCATAAGTTTTTTTATCTTGCGGATTTCTGGTAGCTGATATCTTCGAATTTTCCTTGTGATTAAGTAGAACGTCGCGACGCATTACACTTTTGTGACGTGTGGTGAACGGGTATGATAACAGAACTGATGAAACATGCAGATACAAAAATATTTTACAGTTTTGACGAATGAAAAATCAATTTAGTTTTTCTGAAACCGGAGTGAAAGTACTATTTTCATGCCTAAAATGCGGAGTGAAAGTAGTATTTCCTTGACTAGTCAGGAAAATGTTTAAAAGTTATGCTATCTTAGAAACGTAGTCACGAAAACGTGTTTAAATGAGAGAAACGAGCTTCTAGATCCATATATAAAATAAGATTTAAGTTTCAAATTAAATTTATTTTTATTATTATTAATAGTTCCAATAAAAATTAATTTATAACTCGTCAGTAAAATGTCAGTATTTAACGCGGAGCCGTAAAATACTCAGCACAAAGTGCCTCGTATTTCAATATAGCCCCTCGACAGTAATGCACCACTTTCCGTATTCTTAGATAAATAACTAATATTTAGAATAGAAATGAAATGTTCCAGATTATAAGTTCAGTAAATGACAACGAAACATAGTAATATGATTAAATAACACAGTAAGTAATTTTAATTTCACTTAGTAGTACATTAAGTTATAATGTAAATTTCATTATGATATATGTTCTAATGTATATCTTTATACATTTTATTATAATTCATTTTTAATGTACCTATATAAAGTAGTAAAGTACTTATTATTGACCCAAATTGGTATTCATCATGAACGTAAGAAGCGATAACATCATTCTTGCTACCTGTCTTAAAATAAATTAAATTAACAAATAATACTTTTGATAATTACTCCTGTTCCTTGCCCCAGTGAATGTCTCCAGACTCAATTTGAAAAGTCCTCCCATAGAAAAGTTTACATATTTTTGTGAACGTAAAATGATGAGTAGTAAACTAAGTCGTACGTTTTTGTTCGGAATGTTCTCCCACTTGCACATGTACGCTGCATCAGCCACTGACAAACTCTGCAACATTCATTCAAATAACTGCTTGTCTTCTTTAAATGTACCTATATTATTATTTACCTCATCTTGAATTAGTTGTCCCAAGAAACAATAAATAAACAGTTGACAGTTAGAAAGAACCAATATAAGACTGTAAACTAATATCTCACTTCTGCAACAACATAAATACTATTTTACATTCAAAATATTCATGATTACAAAGTACATATTTATATGAAATTCTCAAATAATTTTATTTAAAAATCTAATCTTTTATTTCATGCAATTACTTCTAAAAATATTTGCGACTGTTTGACAGCGTTAATTGTATAATACAGAATATTTATACATACATCTCATGGCTCATCATACAACAGTACATTGAAAGTACAGCTATGATAATATTTGTGCCAGCTACTTGAAGAAGTTCGGCAGCGAATATGTCTTCAATATTCTGCAAATACCTGAAAAAATAAATTTAGGGGGAATTCAATTGGTGAACTTTTATTTAATTCCTGAATGTGAAATTTTAGCTGTCGCTCTTTATGCAAGCGAATTGAGTACATTTCTATGAAATACATTTTGAAATATTTTATACCATCCAAAATTTCATATTCTTGATATTTTAGATAGAAACAGGGATTTGAACTGCCCAAAATATAAAACGCTAAATTTAACAGTTCATTTTATCTTGCAGTATCGAATAAAGCGTTACAACACTGGATCATATTTTAATATAGCAATGAAGCAAATAACGAAGAAACAAAATCATGGAAATCAAATAAATAATTATCGAAATGTAGGTGAATCTATAACGCTGTTTACATATTTTATTTGTAGACGTGGCAAAGCTTACTTTAGAAAATTATATTTTTAAATAGTTGTATACATATACCTCATCCTTAATTATAATTTTTATCCATATAATTCAAGCGTTTTTTTAAATAATTAATGACTTTAGTTACTATTGCTAATTAAATAATATTGGCAGTCCGATGGAATAATATTATTCAATCGTTATGTCAAATTCATATCTTACCTGTCAAAAGAGTAAAAACTAAATTACTTTTAATAAACAAACATTTTTTTTGTATTTGTCGGAGCAAAAATTCTACTTATCTTCTATTTCAAAACAAATGTGCTGAAGATCAGATGTTGTGGATAAGGTATAGCAATCTATTCACATGTAATGGCTATTACTCATGATTTTCATGAGTAATAGCATACATTACATGCTTATTGCATCCTTTATACTAATCGTCATGGGTATTTCTCTATATCTGTGCATATTTGATCCTGAATACTAATCGTCATGATTATTATTATTATATATATTATATATTATATATATATATATATATATATATATATATATATATATATATATATATATAAAGGTGTAAATCAAAAAGCGGGCCATAGGCGTTTAACATGGGAAATCAGTTTTTCCGTGCGCAAAAGTAACCAAATAATTTTAGATGAAAATGGTTAAAATAAAAATTGTAGAGAATTTAATTCTGAATCTAAATCATTAATCAGAGTTTATTTTACACGTTTTGTTATCCTTAAAATCGAATTTAAAATTTTATAAATATTGTTCATTTGTAGTAATAGCCATGAAATTGAAACAAAATTACACACAATTACATGACGTTTTAACTGTCAGAAAAGTTAGTTTATTAAACTTTGTAACTACTGTTTTCTAATAATTCCAAGTTAATAATCTTGCAAAAGCAGTTAAATTCATAAGAATGAATCATTTTAATCATGAAGAAAAGCTGCACTTAATAAAATGGTATTATTCAGGAGAGATTTTTAGGTATATTCGAAATGTGGACACACCATCGAATTCCAAGTAAAACAACTTTTGAAAGATTTATGAAGAGGTTTGAAAAAAACTGGTACGCTTAATCAAGACATACAAAATACAAATGTACAACGTAATTCTGAAGATATGTTTGCATTTATTGAAGAAAATCACACTTTTAGTTTACGACAAATCACATTAATCGCAGCAGAAATTGGAATGACAGTGTAAAACATTTAAAAAAACAAATATTATTCATATTAGTTTAATTATCATCAAGAATTGTTGCCTAATGGTTTTGAAAATCGTTTTGCGTTTTGTGAAAATCTGATTTTTTAAGCATATTTTTGCTTATATTTGAGAAGTTCATAGAAAATATACAGAAATATTTACATTGATAGAAAAGCAACTATAACATGATTTATAAAAGTGAATTCAAACGAAGATTGCATGGAATAATAAATATGACAATATGAAATTGCAGAACTCGTTAAATTCAAGTTTGAAAAGTGCATTTTTAGGTTATTTGAGATTATATATTTTTTATTATTATAATCAGTGCATTCATTCTCGTAATCAGTACATTATAAAAAAATATGAGTACATTGTTATAATCAATAAGAATACATTGTTGTAATCAATAAGGATAAATTGTTGTAATCTATAAGAGTATATTACCTATTTAAATCAATAATAGAACATTGTTGTCATCAATACACTATTATAATTTGTACAATATTGTAATCAATTACTATGCTTACAATTATTGTAATAAATGTAAAAAATAAAAATTATTGAAAAAATTTATAACGTAGCGGACGCGGCAGCGACAAGTTGAAGTTTGCCGGCCTACGCCGCGCCGCCGAGTGAATGACATAACGCTAGCGAGTTCGGACAAGTCGTTTGCTCCACAATAGAGATTGTTCCAGACACTTCTAGAAACAAGGAACGTGGTATAGAAAAGAGCGAATCATCGTCGGTAGGGACACTCGACTCCGAAGCTTGTATGAAGAACTTGTGAATATAAATATACCACTCGGTCTGAATATAAATATATCGTCTAAAATAAATATCACTCGTCTAGTTTATATAAACAATAGTGTTTATTTACAGTAGTGATAATTTTAGTTTACAAGTTTTTGTATTCGTTATTTTAGTGTTATATGCCTAGTGTTAATAAACTTTTACTATTTATTATAATAATTATTCATTACTTGTTATTAATAATATTTGTTTTCGTTTAAATAAAAACGTTTAAAACCCACAAACGTTACAATTGGTGTCTGATGTGGGATCAAGATTGCAAGAATGCTTTTGAACACCTAAAGCAGGAATTAGTAAGTGCTCCTATCCTGAGTTATCCACTGCCAGACGATAAGTTTATCCTGGATACTGACGCTAGCAACTTTGGCATTGAAGGAGTGTTGTCCCAAGTACAAGACGGTCAAGAAAAGGTTATCGGTTATTTTAGCAAGGTGTTGTCAAAACCTGAACGAAATTACTGCGTTACTAGAAGAGAGCTGCTGGCTGTAGTCAAATCCATTGAACATTACTACAAATATCTATATGGTCGACGGTTCCTGATAAGAACGGACCATGCCGCACTGAAATGGCTTCTGCAACTTAAGAATCCATAAGGACAAGTGGCCAGATGGATCGAGAGACTACAGAAATATGATTTCGAAATTGAACACCAAGCTGGAACTAGTTATCGTAATGCCGATGCGCTCGCTGTCAAGAAGACCTTGCCCGTTAGATTGCAGTCGCGTAGAAGAAAAATCTTGACTTCTACTACGAACCTCTGTTACTTGTGACCAATGGCAGTTGAAGGACATTGAAGATGAACAAAATCAAGATCCTGATTTAAGTGACGTAATTCAATGGATGAAACGTGGCTCCAGACCAAGTTGGGAAGAAATATCATCCCTGTCACCCAGTGTGAATACATATTCGGCGCAGTGGAATTCTATGAAGATAAATGATGGCCTCTTGAAGCGAGTATTAGAAAATGAAGATGGCACCCAAGAGAGGTTACAATTATTGGTTCCCAGAAAAAGAATTCCAGAAGTATTGAAGCAGTTGCACGACGGTGTATCTGGTGGACACCTAGGAGTTAAAAAAACCTTGAAGAAAGTGCACGAAATGTTTTATTGGGTGAACTGCAAAGAAGATGTAAAAGTTTGGTATCGAAAATGCACCATATGTGCCACAAGCAATGGACCGCACAGACGAAGAAAAGCTCCTATGCGTCAGTACAATGTAGGAAGTCCTTTTGAAAGAATCGCCATCGACGTAGCCGGGCCTTTTCTCTAACAGGCAATGGTAATAAGTACATCCTGGTAGCCATGGATTATTTTAGTAAATGGATCGAGACTTATGCACTTCCAAATCAAGAAGCAACTTCAGTTGCGGAGGTGCTAGTAAAAGAACTAATTAGCAGATTTGGAGTACCCATGGAACTGCATTCCGACCAAGGACGTAACTTCGAGTCCGCTGTATTCCAGAATGTCTGCACACTGCTTGGCATTCGGAAAACTAGGACAACTGCATTACATCCGCAGTCAGACGGAATGGTAGAAAAGATGAACAGAACAGTGGGGAAATATTTATCAAAGGTTGTCTCTAACCATCAGAGAGACTGGGACCAATACATTCACCTATTCTTGTTGGCTTACCGTTCATCAGTACACGAAACTACCGGACAGTTGCCTGCTAGTGTCGTCTTTGGACGAGAATTGAGATTACCATGTGATCTGAAATTCGGTTGCAACCTGGTGAAGAAATAGCTGGGGACGATGACGTTAGCAATCTACGCCAGAAGATGAACAACATTCACCAACAAGTTCGTTCATACATCCAAGACGCAAGTAACCGGATGAAAGAAAACTATGACATCAAGGCGAAGGAAGGTGGCTACCAAACTGGAAACTTAGTGTGGCTTTTCAATCCACAACGTCGCCAAGGGTACTCGCCAAAACTTCAAAAGTCATAATGAAGTTATAAAAAGGATTAACGAACTTATCATATTAGTTGGCCTAGTTAAGACTTTTAGAATAGCTTTAAAAAAATTGTTCTGATCAAACAGAGGGAACATTTATTGTAATAAATTTATTTATAACATAAATTCCGTTATATTAAAGAATATTTTAATCAATAATAACAACTGAAATAATATTAAATTTACAATTTGTCCCAAAGGTATTGGCTGCTATCACAAACACTGTTTTTAAATCTGATGACAACAAAATACAGAAAATTGTTTCAAATAAAAATTGTAAGTAATATTATTCTACATCTTTTTGATTCCAATGAAATTTTCTATATCTCATTTATTTATTAATATAAGCCCAAAAACCCTGATAGTCCTTGAAATAATCTACAAGTTACTGATGATGAATTGTTAAAAAAATCTAATTAATTCGTAGCATAAACAATACCTCTGTAACAGATGTGTATGTGCGGAATATAAAAATTATAGAATTTAAGATATAAATAAGCCGAATTAACAAATTTTCTTTTTATGATTTTAACTGGGCCAAATAATATGATTCTGGGCTCGTATATCGAATAAGGAAGAATCCCAATAGCAAGCCAAAAGTAGTACACTTTAATCGTTTGGCTCCATTCGCCGGAAGAAACCCAGAAGAGGCCGTCCGCGTATGTAATGCGGAGAACAGGGAACCATCCTTTGAGAAGTCCATGCAGCAGTACGCAACGTCACGAACGAGATTCACTGCGCAGATGAAGACCTAAGAATGTCCAGAGGAATTGCGGTTGTCTTCCGGGAGAAGTTTGGTAGAGTAGAAGAGCTTCGGAAACAACAACCAGCTGTGGGAAAAGTTTTGCAGTTACACCACCAAGGGCGTATCATTAACTACTTGGTGACAAAAGAGGCTTCCCATGAAAAAGTACTACTTGTGGATCTATTCCCACTAAATCAGATAGATCATTCCAAAGGCGAACTATCAGATTAGTCCACGGTATGAGCAATTCCAATGTTACGAAAAAAAAAAAAAAACATTCACTTTAATATTAAATACGAAAAATTAAAAATCTAAAGCCATAAGCTTCAGAAAACTTGTAGAAATAACCTCTCTATTGGTGTTTTTGTTACGCGACAAGAAACGTTTCCGAAACAAAACGTTTTATTCACCATATTAAAATATATTATTAATTTTTTCAATAATTTTTATAACTATTTTTACATTTATTACAATATTTGTAAGAATAGTAATTTATTATAATATTGTAAAGATTATAACTGTGTATTGATTACAATAATGTATTCGTACTGATTGCAACAATGTATCTTTATTAATTACAATAATATACTCATATTGATTGCAACAATATATTCTTATTGAAAACAATAATGTACTTGTTTTGGTTTCAACAATGTATTCTTATTGATTACATTAATATACTCGTATTTATTACAACAATACCCTGATTACAACGCTGAACTGATTACAATAATAAAATAAAAATTGTAATCTCAAGTAGGTAACCTAAAAATGCACTTATCAAATTCGAATTTAACGAATTCTGGGAACAAAAAAATTTCATACTGACATTTTTATTATTCATTGCAATCTTCGTTTGAATTCACGTTTATAAGCCATATTATAATTAGGTAGGTTAGGTATAGGGCGCTGATTTTTAATTATACATCATTTCTGACATTGATGGCTGCTCCTGCAGCACTATCTAGACTCTATTTTTGATTGGCCAAAACTATCACCTCAATTTTAATCTAAATAAATTCCAAATTATCAGGTAGAGCAGAAAACTCTGCATTGTTAAATTTCAGTATTCTATGGACAATGCCATTCTTAATCGATTTATTACTTCGACGTGTTCAAAATTATACTTTGCTGAGCAACACCCGAAGCTGAAATTTCAAGATCCTATAGGAACGTGTAAGAGGTGAAGTATTCTATGCCAATGAATATACTGAAAAATGCCTACTCAAATTACTACTATTTATCGAAACACATCACAATAATGCGTGAGAAGCCACAAAGGAAGATATATATTTTTTTAATTCCGTGCAAAGCTTAATGCAACAAGTTCGCGTAAATTCTAATTATATTATAATTACGAACTTATGTAACAATTATAATAAACAGCTTAATTATTGTATTTGTCAAGAACCTTTTTCCAAAACTTTTGTTACATAGGTTCGTTAATGCTTGAATGATAAAGAAGTCGAACTTACTCAAACAGTATGTTATGGTGCTCAACGCAGTCAGCGATTTCCTTCATGTTTTCTTGATCGCTCCTGATTTCACTTAACGACATTAATTTGTATTTAATTATCTTTAATTGCCCTATCACCAAACCAATAAAAGTAACGTAAATGCCATCTTTTAGATATAACGCAATAAAAACTGTGATATAGGTAACTATCGCCTGAGCTGCAAATATAATATGGTGTCCCACTGGAGTCCTATGTCAGAAAGAACAATATTAACTTCTAATTGGTAAATTATTGGACGCTTAGGTATAAACAGTATTTAATCCGTCTTTCCAATAATTAGGATTAGATCGTAGAATAATTCATAAATTTGAATTATCTATATAAAAGAAGTAAAAGTGATATGAGGTTACACATTTGTGACAGTTATCCTCAAGGAGCTCCTTGTCTGCTGTGCTATATAAAGTTTTGGTTTTTAAATGAAAAAAAAAAACTCTATTTGTCAGCACATGACCTCCCGCTTAACTAATTTTGTACCTACCATGTTAACTCCCTCAAATAAATTTCTTCTACTCCCGTTATTAAAATGTTATTTAACGTATTGATTTCCTTGGCGCCAAATAATATTTTAAGCACTCCTTGAAAAGTTGTGGCTTCGAACGTAGTAGTAATGCCGTGAAGTTAGCAACTGACTTATTAAGCATGGACTGAAGTAAGCTTCTTTCAACAAGACAATTATTTTTTCAATTTAATTTTTAATATTTTCAAATTAGTACTAAATTATTACATTTTTCTGTTATCTGAAATTGCGGCTTTAGAAAAGTATAGTATGTAACCCATTTATAAATTCTTTAGATACTCATAGGTTTATAAAACTTTTTAGATAGTATACTATAGTAGTTTTACGTAATTCACATCTAAACGAAGATGAAAGCAATGACTGATGTCAACTTTCACTGCCATAATAGTTTATGTTTTATGCTGGAACATTGGTTAAACTATCATGGACTACAAGATACCGGGGAGTTAATCACTAAGTTATAAATTATACTACAGTTTTTAAATGGTACCATATCTGGAAGAAACTTTTATATATCGATAAATCGATATATCGGTAAATCAGTACATAGATATATCGATATATCAATACATTGATATATCTATACATCGATATTATCGATATTTTTCTAACTTGAAACATCGATACCCAAAACAAGATATCGAACAGTTCTAGAGACCACTATTCAACAATTGTGCTACAACTGCCTCCACCACGTGATGTTATTCAAGGTTGGGCATGGCTCACACGCCGCTGTCCACCTCGATTCCCAAAGGTCACCGACCTGGCTTTTCACCTGGACCTAGTGCCCCAACTTACCCCTGCCCTCGCTTCAAATATTTGAATATTAATTGTGAAGCAAGCATTTATATTTTGTCTTATGAATTCAGAGACATCATGGCAGAACTTAATTATTTGATAGAATTTCATCCTCATCGGCAACAGTCCCAAAATGCTGCAATGCTGGAGGTACCACAGATACCAACAACGCCGCCTCCTACATTCTCTCAACAGGGGTTACCGCCAACTTCATCACAGCTGTCACTGAACATAACGGATCAGCATCCATATGAATCGTTTATGATGTGAATTCTGAAATCATCGAAGATGACATTGGCACTTATTGAATAATATTTGCGCGACCAACTCATAAAGAAATGAATATCTTTGTGTCAAGTGCAGATAATTAAAATAAGTGACTATACATTTATGACATTTACTAGTAAGTAGTATAATAAATATTTTTTTTACTTACTATTATAGTTACAACACCATATCAATGTACCAGGATATAAATATTTCACAATACGTTTCTCGTCATTGGAGCTAAAAACTAATTTTTCTGTTTAATTCTATGTACATTATGTTTTTATGATCTTATTGTATACTGATCTCTAACTAATGTTGATTTATTAAATAAACAATCATAATATTCTTGAAAAAATTTTGTTTTTAATTTGCTCCGACTATTCCTTTTGTTGTTTTGTTATAATTTTTACTAGAAAACAAAGAAAATGCATAATTTTGCACCATAACGACCACCTAATTTTGTAACTAATTTAACATCCTTATGTTTTCAAACATTTGCATTGTAAACGTTATTCATCAAATTATAAATTATTTTTTAAATTTATTGTCTGCAAGCTTACGCAATTCTGTATTTAAACCAAATATTTATTGGAGCATCCACTTGATTTAAATTTTAGCACTCGATGAATTTTTGTAATCTTTAAACCTAAATTTAAACATTATGTTAAATTTCGATAGTGAATTATATATTTGGATTATGGATAGAAATTTGGAATTAATTTTGAATGCTAATGATGGTGTAAAATATTCGGCTCACATAGGTACGCCTTTATGATTTTCATGGAGTTCTAATGGATATTTCAAATCTATATCCTATTTCAGATTCATCACTAATATCTAAATGTGAATATCAATATCACTAACCCATTCAACCCCCCAATGTGCTAGGTATTGAATCATAGCGGCACCGTATAAATTGTTAATATCAAAATAACTTAAGAAAGAACTTGGTAATTCTATATCATAATCTTCATTTACAAATTTTAGTCTCGTCGGCACAATGCTTCGACTGCCAATTTCATTGGTAAAAGTGCAGCAATAGTTACAGAAATTAAAGTAAATTCAACTTCACAGAAACTAATGTCTCTTCAATAATATAATTAGAAAAAGAGTTAAACCTTAAAGTAATAAATAATAATAATAGCATTCAGTTAAAATGTATCTTATATATTTCAATTGAAAAAAATACCGAAAAACCGCTAATTTTTTTATGCTAAACAACGGTTTGAATACCACACATATTTTGCCCGGGATCCCGTTATTGCATTCCCTACAACTAACTGACTGACTGCTCCCGGTGTTTCGCTCTTTCATATTGCTTTACTTGTTTCGAAAAGCTTCGGGAACATTCCCTGTTGTGACGCTAGCAGACTAGTTTAAATAAGTCACCGCTGCGTCTATTTTTAAACGCGGCGTAAGCCGGCAAGTTTCAGCTGGTGGGTACCGCGTTCGTTACACTGCCCCCTCCTTAGGTCTGTTTCCTCCCGAAACTTTCCTGCTGCTTTTCTGTGGCTATTCCTCTTCAAGTGGTAATGTGGCCAAGATAGCTTCAGGTTGGTGCTACTTAACCTCTGGAAAACTTCTTCTAAGTTCTTCATATGGTCTTCAAATATTTTGCCGACAACAATTATATCATCATGATATACCAGACAAGTTTTCCAGGATAACCCTTTCAGTACGGATTCCATCACACGTTCAATTGTTGCAGGAGCATTACAAAGGCTAAACGGCATTACAGTAAACTGCCAAAGACCAGATCCAACAGTAAATTCTGTCTTCTCACGATCCTTTTGCTCCATTCCCACTTGCCAATAAACACTTTTCAAGTCCAAAGTTGAAAAGATTTTCGATCCCGCAAGCGTGTCCAACGTGTCATCAATCCGGGAGACTGTTGTGACTGTTGAACAGTAGCCCAGAACTGTACCTTCCTTCAGTACTGCTGGGTAATGGTTGATGTTCAACAGTCGCACTGGTATTCTGGTGTTTGTTAGAATAACGCTTTTCGCAACCAACACACCTCGTCCTGTTTCCGTATTTTAAAACTGCCACTTGCCCATTACACGTATGCTCTTCTGTTCTTCCTTCTACTAGCACTTCACTGCGAACAAAAAGAGTCACGTCTTCTGCCAGGATTACCCGAGCCCGCACTTCGTCCTTTTATTGAAGAATAATTTCTTCGTTGCCGATTTTCAGTATTCCGGCTTGCAAGTTTGATGGCTTGCTGTGTTTCAATGTCTCGCACTCCGTCTACAAATTTTTCAATGGCCAGATTATCGCAAATATCGTCTCCACCTTCCGCATACGAAATTTGTACCAGATGTATAATATCCGCTTCAAAATCTTGTAGGAACTCGTTCAATTTCTGGAACCGGTTTCTAAGTTGAGAGCGGTACATGTGTTTCATATGTTTCTGATCATATCTCATGTCTAGACGAGCAATTAACTGCGTGTAGCTAAATCTATCTTCCATTGGTGTTGCTTGTAATGCTCTTAAAGCGTCACCACGTACTGATGTGCTTAACATGGACGCTTTAACACTTGAAGTCCAGCCATGAACCATGGAAAGTGTCTCGAACAGAGTCAAATATTCTTCGCATGATGATTTTCCATCGTAAGTTGGTACATCATGACGGCCAAGAACTGTTGTCATTTTCTGTTCTTGCAGCTGGATTGTTTTATCTAGTGATGGTTGATTAACGGCTGGTAAACTGTCAGTCTTGTTTTCGAGAGTTTGCAGCTTCCTTTCCAAGTTCTTGTATTTTGTCGTCCACGCTGTTGAACAACCCTTCAAGATCTTCTTTCAATTTCGTCTCAAACTTTCTAGAATGTTCGAGAAATTCTTTTTTCAGATTTGTAGAATTATCTTTAATTTTCGTTTCCAGACTTCTAGAATGTTCGAGTAATTAATTTTTCATACTTCCGGAAATTTCTTCCAATTTGCTTTCCATAGTTCTGGAACTTTCTTCTAACCTTTTCATAGTTCTAGAACTACCCTCTAATTTCGTCTCAAGACTTCTAGAATATTCGAGAAATTCTTGTTTTAGACTTGTAGAATTTTCTTATATTTTTCTTGAACTCTTTTCTAATTTCAGCATTAGTTGCTGGACATCGATTTGAACTTTAAAAACATGAGTATTTGGGTCTCTACCTTCTTGCACTAGCACTGCTCGAAGACGTTCTAGCAACACGAATTTTTTTTCCAGCTGAATCTTCATCTCTCTCTTCAAGTTCTTTTCTTAGTTCGTTCACGTCCAAGTCCATCAACTTTTTCGTTGCACTTTAAATTAACACTTATTTATTTAAATATTCCTAATATTTATTTTTATGTACAACGCGGTTATTCATTTTTAACCGTACCCCACATCTGACATCAATTGTAACGTTCGTGGGTTTTAAAAGGTTTTTATTAAAAAAAAAAAGAAATATTATTAATAACAAATAATGAATAATTATTAATAATAAAAGGTAAAAGATCATTAACACTATATTTAAAAACTAATATAACGAATACAATTAACTTATACGCTAACACTTAGCACTACTATAAACAAACACTACTATTTATTTAAACTAGCTGAGCGATATTTACTTAAGATAATATATTTATTTTCAGACCGCGCGATATATTTATATTCACTAGCTCTTCATAGTAGCTTTGGAGTTGAAGCGGTACGACAATTTCGAAATATATTTTTATTTTAATTGTATTAATATTGTTTTCTATGGCCATAGTAATGTTTTGTTTTGGTATCCATACTGTTTTCTTTTGTGTGTATGTTTTTTTTTTGTGGTTTACGCTATTTTCGGAAGGTTCCGAGGGCCGAGCGCACGTGTCCACTACGTCATGAGATGACATCAGCGCGTTCGAAGTAAACAACTTGACCGATGCGAGCGGGCTCGTTCTGAGATCTGCGACGTACTACCAGCGCAGCTGCACTACAAGCGTCAGGCAGTCTAACACGGGGCGGTGAATAGGTAACTGACTGCGCGTGGCACCCTGGGTTTTTCTGAGGGAACGAGAGGGAAATTTTTGTATATATACTGTAAAATCTGCTTCAGTCGGGGAGACCATGCGTGGTCTCCACTCTGACTTCATGTTAGCGTGAGTCTAGGAGTTTCCTTTTACCCATCTTATTGCTTTGGTACTCGAGGCAGTCCTTTTACCCATCTTATTGCTTTGGTACTCGAGGCAGTCCTTTTACCCATCTTATTGCTTTGATACTCGAGGCAGTCCTTTTACCCATCTTATTGCTTTGGTACTCGAGGCAGTCCTTTTACCCATCTTATTGCTTTGGTACTCGAGGCATTCCTTTTATCCATCTTATTGCTTTGGCACGCGAGGCACTGATGTACCTTTAACTCATCCTGTTACCTTTGGCCAAGGTACGGATGAGATCCTTAACTACCGCTCTTGCTGCTTTGGCAGGAGTTTCCTTTTACCCATCATAATTTTTGTTTGTGGAACTCTCGACTTAATGACATGATTCAGTTTTAAGAATGATTATTTCTCACAAAAATAACAATTCACTTTGGGGCAAGATTAGTTTGCGATACTGACAACGGCCACAATGATATAATTATTGAGTTTTGAATATTTCTTTGATCAAGTGTTTTCTGTTTTTTATGTGCATGTTTGCACCAACGATTATGTGCATGTTTGCACCAACGATTATGTGCATGTATGCACCAACGATTATGTGCAATAAATGCACCAACGATTATGTGCAACAAATGCACCTACGATAACAAACTTCTCCATGTGGAGACAACCTGTGCTTTGCGCAGACTACGAATTTCTCTGTAAAGAGACAACTGTACATGCAATTACACTTGTGCAGTATAAACTACGATAACAGAGAACACTGATTCACCAATTTAACAGTAAATAATCTGAGTGTTGAATACACTGTGAAATTGTTGTGGTTCGTCTGGAAGTGTCGATGTTGTTCAATTTTGATATATTTAAATCTGATAAACATCATTTTGATTATTTGATTTTTGCGACAATATTTTTGTATTTATTGATATTTATTATTTGGTTCCCTCTGCTTGAGGTTTTTTGTCGTGGTTTCCCTCTTGCGATTAAAGGCGAATGTCGGAGAGTTAGTTATGTTTCCACGACAGAACTTTGTGTTCGAAGCACTCTGTTCGTTCTAAATTATTATGACATTATGATGATTTTCTTTTATTCTGGTCATGTCTTTTGGAAGGAATTTTAACTCTTTCATTTCAAATGAACCTATCCCGATTCCTCCACCATTGATAGCTACTTCGTATTATGGACACTTTTGGGGTTACATTTATTTTATTTCAAACACAACGTAGGCAACGATTGACGGATTATTTTATACTAGACGATTGTACTGTTACAGAGTCCACTGTAACAACTGACTGACTGAGTCTGAGTCAACTAACTGACAGAGTCAACTCAACTAACTGAGTCAACTAACTGACTGACTGCTGCCGATGGTTCGCTCTTTTATATTGCTTTTCTCTTTTGTTGTTTAATTTGGAAATGATTCTTGACTTCTAATTGGAATGGAAAAAAGAAAATAATGGAGTCTTGGTATCTACATAATAATTATGTGTATTAAATTTTGTGTATAAAGGTCGAAGTTTTAGCCCTTATTGAACCTTCTTCAAGACCAAATAAAATTCACATAATATAGGCAGTGTTAAATTAAAAATACATTATATTTTGGATACTAAATCTTAGATGAAATATAAATTAACCTTGACGTTAGCACAAGAAGACACATATTATTAAAATTACACCCATTGTATGCAGCTCATTGGTGAACCATTCTTGGCAGTTTTGATCAAGATACATATTAAATTTTGATAACGGATCATCATAGGAATATTTTAAATAATAAGAAATACTAAAAGACACATATTTATGTACAATTGTAGTATTTTTTACAGAATTATCCTATTTTTTTCCCAAATGGATGTCAATTCCGCGTTAATTACAAATGGCACTTTTTTGTGATGTATGTAGTTTTCAAATTTTAAAATGTTATTGTCCTTCCTTTCAATGCGACACTTGTACATTTGCCGGGAGGGTGTTAGCACGCCTAAAATTCAATAAGTGCTATCCAATTTCTTCGAAACTTTTCTAATTTTAAATGACTGAATTAGCAGAGATATGATCCAGTTTTTTTTTTTCAGGTTAGCTCTCTTCGCTCGTGCATTTAATAAACAAACCCTAAGCCCGCAGAACTCACGCCCGACAAATTCGAATCACAGTACGCACTTTTAATGGAACCTTTTTACAAATATTAACTCATTTTCGTTCATATCTCCACTAAGTCGGCCATTTTAGATCGTTGTAGATTTGAAAAATGAACATTAGAGAAGTTTCGAGGGATTGGAAATTGAATAGCAATCGTTGACTTTTAGGCAGATGCATGCGCTCCCATTTGTTCGCAATATTGCGCCTGTTTACTTAATAAATGTTCAGTTGTGTAATAATTTAAACATCTATCACTTAGCTATTCTATTATTGTTTTAGCATTCATTGTGAATGTAGACAGAAATGGAGCTAATGGAAACATGCTATTTTATTGTATAATTTAAGCTGTATTTTTATTTTTTTAAATATTACAACCGAAAGAGAAAGAAGAAACGTTTATTTACTGATATACGAGTATAACATATTAAATATAGATAATTGCTTTTCTATACGTGGAATTATTTAACAAAATGTCTTCCACGATTTTTTGTAAATCCTTTTTGGTGTAGTTTAGCGCAGGCTTCTTCCTTATAATATATGTTCATGGCAACTAAGAGATACTTAAACATTATTCTATACAAAGGAGAAGTTGGAAAACTAGTTTTTTATTTCCTCATATTATTGTCTCCTTTTAGCCCTAACCGGTGTTTTACATGGGGTAAAAGGAAACAACAAACTGTTCTGACCACGACATAACCTAAGCAGTATCATACGCATACGACTACAACATTTCTAATACAACACACAGTAAATTCCAAAAAAATAAAAGACCTACTTTAAACAACAAAAAACAAGGCAAATTAAACACTACAAGTGATTGGTAAAATATTTTACCATCTACATTTCATTTTAACTTACATTGTCAACAGACGTGCTCAAGCATCAAATTTATAAATAAACTGCACTATAAGAGTCAGTAGTTCAGTTTAGCACCACTTAAAAGAAAAAGGCGGCACTTTTAAACTGTATTTTAAACCATATTTCAGTTACTTCTAGTTTCCAAATACCCCGATGTAGGTTCCCTATTTGTTTGCTTAATAGTGATCGCTAGTATTGGATTGCAGATTCTTCACAATATCCACATTGTTGTCATTATCGATTTCCATTGCTGACCAATGTCTTTAAAATAATTGTTTTATCATCATCGTCCTCCTCTTCACCTGACTTTATCATTAGTAAATGAATAGTTTTTAACTTTTTTTTCTCGCGGAATTAAACGAGTTTACATTCTGTCATATTGGCTTGTGCTGTTTTCGTTTGTCTTTGGCTGATACACCAGCTCCGATTACTGATTGACTCTGTTTAAATAGCTTTAATTTTCCCGATAAAACTTTAAAATCGTAAGACTGGCTTCAAGCGGAGTGGGAAACCAGGTTCTGTTGGACGTCAGGTCTTTGGTTGGCAGCGGCGTCTGAGTTATGCGTAATCTTGAACCACATCATGATTGAGGAGGCAGTTGAAGCACAATAGTTGAATAGTGGAAAGAGCCCGACTTGTTTTTCACTTACAGTAAGTAAGTTGGTAATGGGTTGGAGCATTTTAAAACTACCGATTTTAAATATGAATTATACTTGAAATTACTACTTAGTAGAAGTGACGTCTATATTATTTTATATTTTGATAAAGTATAAATGAGTAAGCATTATATCTTTATTGTACCAACTGAAATGTTTGGAGTTTCTAAACTACTCAAACAGTACTTATAATTAACACTTTCATTTTGTTAGCGTGAACGCTAATGTAGCTACCATAAGTCTAAACCCAACTATTAATTATAAATATTAATCATAATTGATAATTTTGTTAGATTTAAACATAGCTTAACTAAATAAGTTAGCTAGGTAGCGCAAAGCCAATATCATAGATATTTTTCATTCTTACCTATTCCACTCCTTCCCGCTCTCTGGTAACCATATGTTACAAATGAGGTTTTCCTTTCCACGAAAGTAGGAGGTGATATAGTGACCAATTAAACATGAACTCGTTGTTACCAGGTAACCTTTGGTTGCTAATTTAACAATTTTATAAATACCTTGGATATTTACGTGTTCTGTTTGGGGAATAATATCCAATGACCAGAAATTGTATTCAGTCAAGTTTATTAAATTCAGAATAGATCTGTGTTTTGCAACCAGGGTCCACACTTTCATTACCACCTAAAATTTAAAAAAAATTGGTATATATATATATATATATATATATATATATATATATATATATATATATATATATATATATATATATACAGGGTGTTTCAGGACTAGTGTAACAAACTTTAACAGCTTATTCTTGAGGTCATTTTGAGCCAAAAATGTCATATGAATATATGAATATAGATTCTATTCCTTCCAGTTACCAAAATACAAGAGGTTGAAGTTCTATAAATAACACGAAATTTTCTAATTTTTCTATCAAGGTACTTTCGGAAAACAAGAGTTTTATTGAAAAGTCATACCTTATTTGTCTTAATTAAAAATTGTTATACTTTTAATTGTATTTTTGTTTCATAATGGATAGTTATAGTACTGCTGAATATGCAGATATGATTTTTATTTATGGATTATGTAATGGTAATAGCCGTTACGCGTCTAGAGAATACCAAGGCAGATACCCAAACAGACGCCAACCTTCCCATGTTGTTCTTATGTTCTGTGTTTAGAATTTATTTATTTAATTGTGTCATTGTGTGTTTTGTTCTCTAAATTGTATTCGTTAATATTAATAAATAAAATGAATTAAGACAAATAAGGTATGACTTTTCAATAAAACTATTGTTTTCCGAAAGTACCTTGATTACAAAAATTAGAAAATTTCATGTTATTTGTAGAACTTAAACCTCTTGTATTTTGGTAACTAGAAGGAATAGGACATATGTTCATATGACATTTCTGGCTCAAAATGACCTCAATAATAAGCTGTTTAAGTTTGTTACACTAGTCCTGAAACACCATGTATATATACAGTGTATCTGGGAAAACGCACCCCCTTAACTCTTTTATTAAGAAATAGAAAAATTTTCTTCATATCGAAGTTTTATTATATTAATTATACTATTTGATGACTGGTACATAATTTTTTTTATAAAGTCAGGTGTACATGATACGACTATCAAATTTATTTTTCAAATGGGATCCTAAAATTATTTTACTAAAATAAATACCGCCATTTTTTTGCTCTATTCAACGATGAATTGTCATAAATTAATATAAAAACTTTTGAGATAAATAAGATAATTGAGAAATATCAGAAATGATTTTTGTTCAAATATTCTAGGTGGTTCTGGTGATTATGCGAAGTTAAACCAAATGTAACAATGTAAAACCACTTAAAATGAACGCACCAAATTTCGACCATGTTCTCTTATGCAGAAATTCTAACGTTGAATGTGGTGTGTACGAACATTTTCCAGTAGGTTTTGTGGAATACTTTGGAAAGCATTCCGAATACGCTGTTTCTAATCTTCTTCATCTGTAGGTTCTTCCTGGTAAACAATATCTTTGACATATCCCCAGAGAAAGAAATCCATTGAGTTCGGATCAGGAGACCTTGTTTGCCATGAAATATGCCGACCTAGTCCTATCCATTGTTCCCTCAACTCATTATTTAAATAAGTCTGAACAATTCGAGCATAATGTGGTGGCGCTCCGCCATGTGGGTATAACATGTTTTGGCGAATATTTAACCGAACATCTTCTAATAATTCAGGAAGTGTCAATATTTTAAATTGTTTCAGCTTGTTACATTTTGTTTAATTTCGCATAGCCACCTAGAACATTTGAATAAATATAATTTCTGATATTTATCAATGAGCTTATTTATGTCGAATTTTTTTCATAATGCTACACTTTTTCGTTTCCTTGGCTGCCGCGGCTAGCTTTAACAGTGGAGATGGTCGTGCGGTCGGCGTGTAGCAAACTGTCCAATAAATTTTTATTTTATAAGGCGTTAGCTGGCCTTGTAGCAGGCGAAGAAAGGACACTGGAGGACATAGTAGGAGGGATAACAACCAAAGAACAATACCAAAAGTATGCAAAATAACAAGTATATTGCATTGTGAGAAAATAAATACATGGCATATCAGATATTACGTCAAAATGCTGATAATTAATATTACAAATATGTGCAGCAATCCTATCGCCCGAGATATAACCGCTCTGATCGACGTGGACTAAATCCTACTGTGGTTTATTTATTTCGCACGGTTCGATGACGTAGTGGCAATTAGGGCACCAAACTAGCAAGGTATTAAAAGCGCTCAAGGAGATCATGTTGGTTTCGTTGGTCGACCAAGGATAGACATAACGCGCGTAAACTGAACCGGTGAACCCACCCGCCGGTAACATACGTCGTGCCACGGAAGTGTATGTGCTTGTCAGCGTGCTATAGCTCTGTTCGATGACGTGAAATAGGTTGACCTAGTGTTAACTTTCTTGCACTAACATGTTTTATGAGAAAAGTGCAGCTTCTGACAAACTGTTCAATGAGAAAAATTTTAAGAACTAGTGTACACTTTTCTGTACTGATTCTCGATGTGGTGTAGAAAGTGCAGACTAGAAATAGGGGTAACTCAGTGTAGTTTGTTGGCATATTGGGAAAAAAAATCATAGTAGCTGACACCATGCGGCAAAAATATAAACTAAAGAAACGAGGAAAACATCCGTTGCTCCATTTGAAATACATAGTAAAGCTGTAGAATTGTATTCAAATTTACAAATATATTTAGGTTTATTATAGTAAATAGATAGTGTTTTAGTATTAGTCTAATACTTTTAAGTAGTATTAAATGTGTTAATAGTGTATACAGTAGTGTTTAGTTCATATATGTGAAGATTTGAAGTCGAACAATGACGAGCAAATGCAAAAGATATTGTTCAGTGGCACAGTGTAATAATTATAAAACAGTTGATATCAGTATACACTCCTTCCCTAAAGATACATTGATCTATTATTATCAAAAAAATGGGCAATTGTTCTCCGAATTAGGAAACCTGTCTCAAAAGCAATGTCTGTTTGTTTTGATCAATTTCAGGCTACTGATTTTCATCCAAGTAAGTTGGAATGTCTTTATTTTTACATGAATTCATAAATATCATTGATTTAAGATCGCCCATATACGGCAAACAGGTGTTTAAAAATTGGAGTTGTGCCGTTACAGAAAATCCCCATTAGAAGATTTGATGAACCAAAACCATCAACCAGTTTTAAAAGAATGATTAGAACAAAAGAAAGAAGTGGAAAAGGGTATTATTGTATTCATATATTTTGCTTTAAAGTTTCTGTAAACAGTATATATTTTATTGTTTTTAGAGAATTTTAAAATCAACCTTTAGATGTTCTGGGTGCAGAAGAGTTGCAAGAAGAAATAACAGTAACTCCAGAATTCGTTGAAAACATTCGGCAGTTAGATGCTAAATTAGTAGCTGTAGATGAAACAGTTGTATGTTGACAAAAGTATACAAGTTAACACTATTTAGAAATTAGTGATAAATACTTTGAAGCAATTTCCAACTTTGAATGTCAATAGAAAAGAAAATTTGTATTATTTTAACTAAATATACTCAAAAATATCACTTCACTCAATTGTAACTTTCTCCATAATTTCACGAAATGTGTAGATGTTTACAATTCGAAACAAGAACTACGAATGTTCAAACTCAGCAACAACAGCAATAATATTGGATTAGTACGGTAAATAACCAGTTGTTTATTCGAAAAACCTCTACATACCGAATTACCAAATACTCCAATTCAACAAAAAATGCAATTATATAGGATTAGAACGGTAAATTAACAGTATTTTCTTCGATAAACATGTACATGCAGCTATGACAGATAGTTTGTTTTCCTCGTATTGACGCCGTTTTGCCACTGTCCGACCTGCCACCTAAATTCGAGTTTTTCCCAATCCGTTAATCTAAAACATATATTTTGAGAAAATAAAATTCTCAAAACAATTAATTATATTTATCAACGTATCTGTTTCCGAATTTGATGAAGAATCGAGTGATGATTGATCTTCGTCAGAATCATTTATTAATTGAAACAATATTTATACAGACAAATCTACAGACTTCCTCACAGATTTAAAACAGCATAACCTTGTTACGTTAACAACAGTGACAGCTAGTCAAATTTGTCCAAACATACACTAAACTATTTTATGAAAACAGAACTAGAGTACACTAGTTTACACTGATTTACACTGCACTATCCTGCACTGCACTTTCTGTACTTCTCATCGAACAGAGACAATGTTACGTTTGCGGCGATCAGACCGAATCGCAATCGGTTGATAAGTGATGATAACAACAAGTGAATCATTGACAAAAAAATGCAATAATTGACTGCTTCACAACGATGTCGAGTATGTAACCATGGTATAAACAACAAATCAAATTTAGCATAACATAAATAATGATGATAAATGTTTTGCTTAGCTGGTGGCCAGGGGTGTGCGGTGCTCCGTTCTCACTGACTGACAGCTCGAGGCGAGCTCTCAGCAAGTTGGAACTGCAGGCGTAACGTGACAAGCTGGATCAAAATCGGGCCAAAACCCAGTGGCGGTGACTTCCCAGTTTCGCTGCGGGTGATTCCTTTTCCTTAGGGCTATCGGGCTCGTAAAGTTGAGGTAACGAGTGCGGACGCACAGCAAGCCAATGTGGAGGTAGATGGCGGTACTCCACGATGCTCCGTATTTCCAAAGTCTCAATACAGACTTTGAAAATGATTCCAGGTTCCAAAATACGGAGCCTAAAAATCCAAGTAAATGATCCTAACAATAAAGAGACTAATAAACACTATATATATATATATATATATATATATATATATATATATATATATATATATATATATATATGTTCCTGTAGCATCCTAGAAGGAGCAAAGGGCTTCTACGAATACTTTCCATCTGGTTCTGTTTTTGGCTAGCAATTTGAATTCGTTCCAGGATTTTCCGTTTTCTCTAGCTTCTTTTAAGACAGTTCGTCTCCATGTGTTCTGCGGTCTACCCGGTTTCCGTTTCCCTTGGGGGTTTCAGTCAAGGACCATTTTACAGATATTGTCGTGGTCCCTTTTCATAGCGTGGCCTATCCACTTCCATTTTCTTTTCTTAATATCTCGGTAAACTTGCTCTTGGTTGGTAATTTTCCATAGATCTTCGTTTCTTATAACTCGTGGCCAGTATATTCTGCAGATTTTTCGTAGACATTTATTAACAAACACTTGGAGTTTGTTAATTAGCGGGGTAGTAATTTTCCAAGTCTCGCAGCCATAGAGTAGTACAGATTTTACGTTACTATTGAATAAACGTATCTTTGTTCTCCTAGTGATGTGGTTAGATGACCAGACTTTGTGCAAAGTCCCGAAGGCCTGTCGAGCACAATAATAAAATCCAAATAACGAAAGTGTAATTTGCAAAGGCAATTAAAATTCAAAATCGAAGTGAAATTGAAATGGAAAGCCTAAAAAGGAAGTTTGCAATCAGATGCATAGCAAGTTACGTATGCCACTGACAATTTATTAACTACGTGGAAATATTTTATATTTTAATGAACACAGAACAAATAAAATTAACTATTGATACTAAATTAAATGACTGACTCTAAATTAACTAATTGTCTCTATTTGAACTAGAAAATTTCAAAATTGGATTTCATGTATAGTTTACCTGAGTTGTAGGGCGGCTTAAAGTAAAAGAATTTCGAGATCTATAAATCCGGCTATTGTCGCAGAATACAAATAATCCAAAATAGTTTAAATTACCAACTAATCCAGATACTAATCTGATAACAATTGAAACACAGAATTTTCACAACCAAAAAAAGGTAACACAACCATATCTCTTTAAAACTCAGCAACGACTACTCTCACTAAAAACCTAATTTTTGCAGGTCAAAGCTTAGCAAAATTAAACTGACTTCGACTGAACACTTAGCGATGAGCACCTGCTAGTAACTAAAGATCCCAACTTCCGACGACCAGAGCTACAGCGTCGCATAGTAGGTGGTGGCAATAGAAGGCGAATAAGTAACACCACAATGAAACAATATTAATTTATAAGTAATACATCGTTGATAAGAGAAAAAAATGTAAACCTGACTTTATAAAAAAATTCTGTACCTGTCATCAAATAGTATATTTAAGAAAATTTTTCTATTCCTTATAATAAGGGGGGGGGGGGTCCGTTTTTTTTTTCAGATACACTTCTTATATAAGGAATATTAACATATAAGCTTCTGGATGTCCAAAAAAAAAAATCAAAATAAGTGTTGATATAAAATAGGAACTCTTCCGCCAGCTGGATCAAAAAGGAAGTATTTAAATTTCGATCTGTTAATAACATCGTAATTGCTCCTGCTAATTTATACATATAGTGCCATAGCAAAAAATTATTGCCAATAATACATTTGAATCTTATTGCAATATAGATCATCTTCACATAGATTACTTACTTGCCCGTATCCAGTGAACAACACAATATCAAGCATAAGAGACCAAATATCGTTGTACGTATTTGTAAGTAGAAAAATTCCATACAAAGCAAAATTTATTAAAGTTGTAAACCACATAAGAAATCCAAGGGCTATTTTAACTGTTGTTCTGTTCCTTGGGTTATAGCCACACCAATTCATTTTCCGCAATATATTGTTAATTAAGCTCATGGGAGTCACCTAAATACAAATTGCCTATATTAAATCGCAGCTAGGTGAAGTTGCGTCTTGGATAAATAACCGTTTATATGAAAATGATTTGACTATATAATATTTCTTCAAATTACTTGTTTTCGATATATTTTTCGAAATACGAGCGATTTTATTTGTTATATGGCCCAATAAATTTAGATTGCTTAGTTTATCGAATTAATAAAGTGTTTTGTGTTGCTGGGACTTTTGTATTTTATTTTGTAATATTAATTCAAATTACATTGACTTTCCATTTAAATGTTGAAATGTTGGATGAAAAGGAATAAAAAATCCCATAGCCTCCTAAGCCTCCAATTCAACTCCTAGGAATTTATTTGGGGGTTACTTAAAAAGTTCATTTATCACTTTAAAAAGGATACGAAATTCCTTTTTGTGACATCTAGGTGCTGCATCGATATGCAAGGCTGATATTTTCAACTTATTTTATAATATAGCGTTGTTCTGAACTTATTCAGGTACTACTCGCATGAGTAGTTTGATTCTAAACATTCGCGGATAAAATAATTCAGAGCTTGGTTTTGTTGAATAAGTCTGTAAGAGTAGAGTGATAATCAGGCACATTATTTACAAAACTTTCTTTTTTGACATATTTGACCATTTCAGTTTGAATGATGAAGACTTAAAAGAAGTTTGGAATTTCTTTTTTTCGATTTATTTAATTTTGTTATAATTGATTGGGATATTCTATTTATTTATATTAATACACTGGTATTCAGAATAACTCAAAATATATTCTTTTTATTTATGACATACACAAAACATATTTTTTTTTAATAATTGACAAGATTACTACGATAAATATATATTATTTATATTTTCAAAGCATGAGTGATTTTTATTATTTCAACACTCCTCCTTTCGAATGCCTTTGAAAATAAGTTCAGTTAAGTCCAATTTGTTTTCTTAATTGCATAAGTCTTGGTCCTGGTAAAGCTTTCGTGAATAGATCTGCTTCCATGATTTCTGTAGGTTTGTATTCAATTTCTACTTGACCATTTGCTATTGTTTCTTTGATAAAATGTTCTTTTATATTTATATGTTTACTTTTTGAGTTTATAACTGGATTTTTCGCCATGTTTTGCGCAGCTTGATTGTCGTTTTCAATTTTGATTTTCTTTTGGTTTATTCCTATATCTTGAATTAATTGGTGCAGGTGAATTGCTTCTTTTGCTGCCTCTGTCATCGCCATGTACTCTGCTTCCGCTGTTGAAAGTGCCACGGTCCGTTGTTTCTTTGATTCGTAACTTATAACGCTGCCCCCGTAGATAAAACAATATCCCGTGTAAGATCTTCTGTCTAAGAAGCAAGAGGCCCAATCTGCGTCGGTCATTCCAACCAAAGGTTTTCTAGTTTTTGAATAAGTTAAAGAAAGCGTTTTCGTACCTTTTAAATATCGTAGAATTCTTTTGACTGCTGCCCAATGTTCTTTTCCATAACATTCGTTAAATTGGCTGAAATATGATACTGCGTAGAGTATATCTGGTCTTGTAGCAACTGCCAGATACATCAAAGCTCCAATTAGTTGTTGGTAAGGTAAATCTTCGCATTTTATACAATTTTTCTCTAATTTCAAATTTGTTTCTATTGGAGTATTTACTGGTTTGCAGTCTTTCATGTTAAATTTCTCTAATAATTTTTCAATGTAATTTTTTTGTGATACTTTTATTTCATTTTCGTTTATTTCAAAATCTATACCCAAGCAATATTTCAGTTGGCCAATATCCTTCATCTCGTATGTCTTCATAAAAATATTTTTCACGTAGTTCAACATTTTTTCATTCTTGTAAGCTATTATAATATCGTCTACGTAAATGGCAATTACTGTATATTCTCCCCCTTTTTCCATTACGTAGATGCATGGGTCTGCATGTGATTGTTTAAATCCCATTTCGCGTAAGGTTTCATCAAGCTTTTTAAACCATTGTCTACCAGCTTGTTTGAGCCCATACAGTGCTTTTTGGAGTTCACATACTTTTTCTTTGCCTGGTTTTCTTAGATTTTCTAACATTTCTTTTGCCTTTTTATATATTGAAATGTCATCAGAATTTCCCTCTTCGATTATTATTTCGCAGAGATATTTCTCTAATTCTTTCGGTTTTTCCATGACAATTTGTTCTTCAATGTTTCCATTTAAATAAGCTGTAGTTACGTCCATCTGATACAATTTCATACCTTTTTCAGCACACATTGCTAATAACATTCTAATGGAACTTAATTTAGCGACTGGTGCATATGTATCATTAAAATCAATTCCTGGCCGTTGTGTATACCCTTTTGCAACTAATCTTGCTTTTTTTCGTTCTATTTTACCGTCTGATCCAAGTTTGTCTTTAAGTATCATCCTGCAACCAACTACTTTCATATTTTCATTTTTTTCTTTTATTTTCCAGGTATCATTTTTTAAATGTGCTTTTATTTCGCTTTTAATAGCTTCATTCCACTCACTGTGTGTTTCATCGTTATCTTTTGTACAGATATACAACGTTTCATAATCTTTTAACCATTCTGGTGTTCGTGTTTCTCTTCGTGGTTTATTTGGTTCGCTGGGTTCCGTAATTTCTTCTATTTGCGTTTCAGACTGTATTATTTCATTTGTTGGAGATTCAGTCATTCCAACGGTTTCATCAAATCCTTCGTTATTAGTTTCTGCATTTTCTGTCATTGTTATTTCAATTTCTTCATTATCTTCTTCTGTTGACGCTGAATCTTCTATTTTTTTATTCTTGTAAAACATTTTATTCAATACTTTTACATCTCTACAGTTTTCAATTCTATTTTGCTTTGGCATCCAAACTCTGTATCCTTTGATTATTTCTGAATATCCCATAAATATTCCTATTTCTGATCTTGGAGCAAATTTTCCACTACTTTTCTTTTTGTCTAATACAAACACTTTTGATCCAAATATATGTAAATGATTAACTGATGGAATTTTTCCCATCCATTTTTCGAAAGGTGTTTTATTTTCTATTATTCTTGTAGGTGTTCTATTACATAAATAATTCGCAGTAAAAATAGCTTCTGCCCAAAATCTATTTGGTACATTAGAATCTAATAACATGCATCTTGCTTTATCGAGTAGTGTTCTATTTTTGCGTTCCGCAAGACCATTTTGTTGCGGGGTGTACGATACTGTCAATCTTCTTTGTATTCCTTGTTGGCTCAAATATTCATTGAATTCTTTATTGCAATATTCTCCTTTTCCATTATCTGTTTGTAGAAATATTATTTTTCTATCCATAAAACGTTCTACTTCTTCTTTATATTGCTTAAACTTTCCTAAAACTTCGTTTTTATGTTTTATAAAGTAAACTTTACAGTATCTTGTATACTCATCTGTAAATGTAACAAAATATCTTGATCCTCCGGGAGTGATTTTCCGCATTGGTCCACATACATCGGAGTGAATTATTTCTAATGGTTTCGTAGTTCTATTCTTAATTTCATCATTTTTTGGGAATGGTTTTCTTGTTAATTTTCCTTTTATACAAGCTTCACAATTTGGTAATTTTTCGTTTTCTTTGAAATATAGTCCTCTCATTTTCTTATTCTTCATTGCCAATTTTAGATTGTTTTCATTTATGTGACCTAGCTTTTTATGCCAAGTTTCTACTTTGTTTTCTATTGAAGCGTTTATTTCTTCTTTGCTTTCTTGGTTGTTCCCTTTTCTTCCATTTACGTAATATAATCCGTTGATTTTCTGTGCTTTCATTACTGTTTTTCCATTTTTATCTTTAACTGTAGCAAAGTATTTTGAAAAATGTACAGTGTAATTTTTATCAGTTATCTTGGCTACTGATATAAAATTTGTAGACAAATTTGGAACATATAAAGTATTCCACAAGTTTATATTTTTTGTTTCTTCAACATTGAATGCTACTTTTCCTTTTCCAGCGACTTTACTTGTATAATCATCTGAAGCTAATTTTACAGTAGAAGTTTCATTTGTGTCGATACTATCAAATAATTGTTTATTGTAACACATATGTGACGTACATCCACTATCCAAACACCATTTGTCTTTCTCAAATTTTGCAGGGTTTCTCTTTGTTGCTAAACATAAAGACATGATATTAAAATTGCTGTTTGACACATTCCTTGGTGCACGACAATCTTTGGCCTTATGTCCCTTTTTGTGGCAATTGTAGCACTCTACAACAGTACGTCTGTTTTGTGGATTATATTTGTTTTTCCATTCTTTGTTTCCCTTTTTATATTTTCCATAAAAAGCTTCTTCTGTATTAGCACTATTATTTTTTCTGGCTTCTTGTTCCTCTATAATTTTTATTTTTAAATCTTCTGGACTTGGTAAATTATCTCGAGATTCTATAGCTATTCGAAAATTTTCGAACGTCGCAGGCAAACTGTATAGCAGCATAATACTTAATAAATCACCATTTATATTAATGTCCATATCATTAAGTTTGTTTACAGTTTCCATAAAGTCATTTACTTGATCACCAATGTCCATTTCATCAGTTATTTTGTTTAGTATTAATTTTTTCAATAATGTCGCCTTTCGCGCTGGTCCTTTACTTTCATAGGTCTTTTTCAAAATATCCCAAACATCTTTGGAGGTTACACAATTTTTTACTAGACGTAGTTCTGATGGAGATATTATTAATAATAAATCAGATCTTGCAAGAAGATCTTGTTGTTGAAAAACAATCCTTTCATTTTCCGTTTTTGGTTTAGGGATATCTCCATTAACGTACCCCCATAATCCATTTTTTATTAAAATTGCCTGTGCTTGCACCTTCCAGGTGTCGTAATTATTCTTCCTCAGCGGTTCAATATGAAAATTAACGTTATTATTTTTGGCCATATTTATTATTTTTAATAAATACCTTCTGGGCCCATAACCTGTTATAATTGATTGGGATATTCTATTTATTTATATTAATACACTGGTATTCAGAATAACTCAAAATATATTCTTTTTATTTATGACATACACAAAACATATTTTTTTTTAATAATTGACAGGATTACTACGATAAATATATATTATTTATATTTTCAAAGCATGAGTGATTTTTATTATTTCAACAAATTTCTATAAATCAACTATAACAAATTTGACAATGAGTACATTATTTCTATCTGTATCTTATTAGTTTACATATTCTATCTTCCTATGCTATTATTATGATTGTTGCGACTACTTTTCCCATTCCAACCTAAACCATTTAACCACATGCTCTTCATATTAACGTCTTTTATTTATATATTATGCCAACCAATGAACAAATCATTTAACTTATTTGATGTATCAATAAAAGTGTGACAATGTTTAAATTAAAAAATACAATATCGATCAAACAAATTACCTATAATCTGAACCACCACACACATTCTATGATTTATTTATTTATAACATTGTATTATTTTTATTATTATAGTTCATTTTTAACTTTTTGTTGATATTATTATGCATTTTGAATTATTTCTATGACTCTATGCTTAATCCTGGTTTTGGAATATACAGAAATAGAGATCTAATCAAAAACCGGATCATAGGCATTTAACATATGAAATCAGTGTTTACCCGCAGTTGCTTAAGTTTAGAGAAAATTACTGCAAATATAAAAGAATTAAAATGTGCATATAATTTTACAATTTGGTTTGAAATAATTTATGTCTAGCGCTGTCGGCATAATCATCGAAATAATTTTATTACGAACCAGATATTGTCTGCACACAAGAAACAAAACTGAAACCAAACAAAAACTTTTCAATCAAAGGATACGAAATCCACAGTAAAGACAGGGACAACATTTATGCTAGTGGAGGTGTGGCCATGCTAATAAAAACCTCTATCGAATCAGAAGAAATCACTATAAACACTAATATTGAATCAATAGCAGTATGTATCAGCTACCCCCAGACCCACACAATATGTAATATTTATATCCCACCTAACTACCCCCTACAACAACGCGATCTACAAAACCTAATAAATCAATTACCAAACTCACACATCATAGTTGGTAATTTCAATGCTCATAACCCAATCTGGGGATCAAAATACACAAATCCACACGGTAAAATAATAGAAAATACCTTCAATCATCTAGTTCTCCTCAACGACGGTAGCCCAACGTACCTTTGCCATCATTTGGTACCTTTTCCACACTAGACCTTGCGTTCGTCCACCCTACAATAGCCCCAAACTATAATATTGAAATCCTAGAAAAAGGACCTCACCACTCGCCTATAAAAATAACAAATAGCCCATCAATGCCCACAAACCCAACACAATCATCCACTAAATGGAACTTAAAAAAAGCCAACTGGCTAGAATTTACTAAAGAAACAGAAAATATCCAAGAAATACATAACATAACAAATATAAATGAAGCCATAGACAATTTTATCAAACAAATAAATTATATAGCCGAGAAACATAGAGGAAGAAAACCAAATCACAGAAATTTAAAAAAACCGTGCCCTGGTGGAATAAAAGTTGGGAGGAAGCCATCCATGAGAACAAAAAAGCTCTCGCTCAGTACAAGAAAAATAAGAACATAGACAACCTAATAAATCTGTAGAGAACTAGAGCTATAGCAAGAAGAACCATAAAAGACAGCAAACGATAATTCTGGAAAAATTGCGTCGCTACACTAATATCTGATACCCCACCTACAGAGATATGGAATAAAATCCGGAAAATAAAAAACAACATATATGTACACAGTACAAAAACATTGGCAGTAAATAGTAAAACAATAACATGCCCCAAAGAAATAGCAAATGAAATAGCCAAATCATTCCAAGAAACATCAAGTGACATGAATCTCAACCCACAAATTCCAACTTTTAAAATCCGAATCGACAAAGAAGAAATCCAAATAGAAGAAAATGTCAACGACCCAATAAACAAAGATATCTTCATGAAAGAACTAACCTAAACAATATTAGAAACCAAAAACAATAGTCAGTCAGTCATTTATCGTTGGTGATTGATTGAGAGAGGTTGTGTTTTGTTAAGCTCTGTGAGTTAATAGTTTATTGGAGTCGTTGTGTGGTTAAAAAAGTGCGTGAATATTCAAAATCACTATTGTTCTAATTCTATATTCATTGTTCTAAAATACGGTGGAGTCTTTACTGGAGGAAGTATTTAAAACTGCTTTATTACTAAAATAAATTGAGCCAGAGTCATATGTTTTTTGTATTTTGGTTAATTTAATTACTTAAATTCAAGTTTGCGCTAGCCGCGCTAAGACATTATTACTGAGTAGTGTTTCGTGCGCATCAATGTGGAGTGTCTTTAAAAACCAGTGACTGTCAAAAGCGGGAACTATGGAGGACACAATAGAGGAAGAAACTAAACATTGTTTTAAATATATGAAAGAATTTAATGGAGATAAAATCATTGGATGTGGTTTCATGGTTTCATTCGAAATGTGCCGGGATTAATGATAAAGAATTTGCTGTTATTAAATCATGCAATGATCTTAAATGGTTCTGTGCTAAATGCAGAATTTTTGAAGAAACATATGTATCTTTAGAATCAGTTAAATTATTAATTAATGAGGCCCTGAATAAATACAGAGCAGAAATTGAATCTATTAAAAAACTTTTAAATAATGGTCCGAGCGAGAAAGTTGGCAGTTCGTATGTAAATATAGTGAAGAATAATCCGGCAGTTATTATTAAACCTTAACAGAAGCAGAAAATTAACTAGAACACCACCTTCGAGTAACAAGAAAGAAATGGAAGAAATTAAAGATATGATGAAGGAAGTGTTAAAAGAAATAAAAGAAATGAGGAAGGAAAACAACGACTTGAGAGAAATTATTCAAGCATATAAAGACGAAAATAAACAGATAAAACATGAATTAAAACATTAAGGATAAATTACAAAATTTAGAAAACCTCGAAGCCAAATTTGAGAAAATAGATATGAAGAATGGAAAAAATAATATAATTATTAGCGGATTAAAAATAAAAGATAGTAACGAGCAAACAATTACGCAAAATATAGAAAATTTGCTTTTCTTACATATGCAAGTGACGGCTAAGATTATAAAGACGAAGAAGATAGGGAATGATCTATATATATTAGAAATAGAAAATTTCGATAAAAAAATTGAAATATTAAAGAACAAGTATGAATTAAAAAATGGAATTTACGGCAAAGTTTTCATAAATTCAGATCGGACATAAAGAAAGAAATATCCAAAAAACGTTGAAAGAAATAGCGGATAAAATGAGGAAAGAAAACAAAAGTGTACAAATAAAATATAAGCAACTAATAATAAATGGAGAAAAATGGAATTGGAATAATACAAAGGAAAAACTGGAGCAAAGCATAAACAATAACGAAAATGATTCAAAAAACGGATAGGGATAAACCAAAATATAAAAATAAATGAAATAGATTTAATGAAGACGACAAAGCATGACAATGACAAACCAAAGGAAAAGAAACAATTATGGAAATTAGGAACCTGGAACATAAGAAGCATAAATGGAAAAGAATGGGAACTGAATTATGAATTTAATAAAAATAATATTGATATTTTAACAATAACTGAAACTAAAAAAAAAAAGGTAAAGGAGAGATAACACTTGAAGAAAGGCATGTATTGATTTATAGCGGAGTATCACACGATAAGAGGGCGACAGCAGGAGTAGCTTGTTTAATAAGACAGGATCTGGTCAAACAAATACAAAACTGGGAAGCATGTACAGAACGAATACTAAAGGTGGAACTGAAAAACAGAAATGGAGCCATAGAAACTATAATAGTAGTGTATACGGACCTAGTGAAAATGAAGCAACTGAAATAAAAGATACATTCTGGGAACGACTAAATATCGAAACTGAAAGGAGTAAAGGTGAAATCTATATAGCAGGAGATTTTAACGCTAGAGTTCGGAGAAGACAAGTAAATAATACAGAAGTTATTGGCTAAAACGGAGAGGATAAAATGAATAATAATGGAACAAGATTAATAGATTACTGCGCATTAAATGACTTAATCATAACAAATACTTTCTATAAGCATAAAGTGATACATACGTACACCAGGCAAGGACCTGAAGGTAAATCATTAATAGATTATATATTAGTCGAAAGAAAAAATAGAAAATTAGTCAAAGATGTAAGAACGAGAAGAGGACCAGAAATATATAGCGATCATTTCTTAGTTGAAGCTAAAATAATAAGTGAGAATAATATAACGGAAGCAGAGAAGATTAAGAAAAACATTAAAGAAATAAATTATGATACAATAAGATCATACGAATTAAAAGAAATAGAAGTTGCAAAAAAATATGAGGAGGAAATCTCGAAACAAATAGCAGAACTTACAATAGACGAGGAAACTGAAATAGATGAAAAATGGAAGATATTCAGATCAATGATTACTGAGACTGCGACCAAAGTATGAGGTATCTATAAAGTAAGAACAAATCGAAAACAAACATGGTGGAACAATGAAATCAAAGAAGAAATAAAACGTAAAAAAGAGTCAAGGCTGAAATACTTAAATGGACATGACAGAATAAATGCAGAAATATTAAAAAATATGGGTGAAAAAGGAAGATTACTGTTGTTAAGTATAATTAACCAAGCATGGAGAGAAGGAAAAATACCACAGGATTGGGAAATAAGTCTTATTATGCCGATATACAAGAAGCGAGGCTCTCGAAGCTGTGCCAACTACAGGGGAATATCATTACTGAGCTCCGCATTGAAAGTGTACGAGAGAATTTTAGAGAAAAAAACAGACAAGACACTAGAACAATCCCAAAGCGCTTTCAGAAAAGGAAGAAGTGTCCAAGACCAAGTCTTCACTATAAAGCAGATAACCCATAAAGTAACATTAAGTAAAAGAAAAGCTTTTTTGGCCTTTATTGACTTACAAAAAGAGAGACAATATGGGACAGCTGTAAAAGGAGAGGAGTGAGCGACAGACTGATAAAAGCAATGAAAAGCCTCTATAATAGAAATATAAACTGTGTTATCAGTAAAAATAGAAAATCCGATATGTTCGTAACAAATGGAGGATTAAGGCAAGGCGGAGTTCTAAGTCCTGTGCTGTTTACAATATTTATGGATGAGATAATTAAAGAATGTAAACTAGAAACGAGAAAATTACAAGTTGGACACTGAAATCTACAAAGAGTTGAAATGGGAGAATGCGCTTTTGCGAATGACATTGTCATTTTTGGAGATAGTGAAACACAATTACAAAAGAACCTGAACATATGGAACGATAAACTTTCAAAATACACAATGAAAATTTATATAAAGAAAACAAAAGTAATGGTGATAGCAAAAGAAAGAACAAATATTGACATAAGACTTAATAATGAGAAAATAGAACAAGTGAAAAGCTTTGAGTACCTAGGAGTAATTTTACACGAAAAGGAAAATCAAGAAGAAGATATTAATAAACGAATAGATAAAACTGCAAAGTTATTCCATATCATGAAAAATAGTTTCATAGGTAAAAATGAAATTAGTAGAAAAACTAAAATAACGTTATTTAACACAATTTACAGAGCAATACTAACATATGGTTGTGAATCCTGGGTTTTAACGAGAAGAGTGAAGAGTAAAATACAAGCGATGGAGATGAAATATTTAAGAAGATTGATAGGAGTTAAGAGACTAGATGGAATAAGAAACCAAGACATAAGAGAAGAAATAGGAAGTAAAGCCATATCAGAGTTTATCGAACAAAGACAACTGAGCTGGTGGGGACACCTGATAAGATTAGATGATAAAATACCAGTGAAAAAGATCTGGACAGCTAAAACAATTATAAGAAGAGACAGAGGAAGGCCAAAAGAAGAATGTGATACCACAATAGAGAAGATACTTAAGGAAAAAGGAACGTCACTACAAGAAGCGAAGCAGTGCGCAAAGGACAGAAAAAAGTGGGCTAAGTTTGTGCACGAGTAAAGATTAAGGACAAAACCCTACACCTAACGGTAAAAGGGTATCAGACTATATATATATATATATATATATATATATATATATATATATATATATATATATATATATATATATAAGTAATATAGGGACACCTCCCTTTATTTCATAATTAAAGTAATTCTTGCATCATCTTTAAAAAGTCCTTAGCAAGCAACTCATATTTCTAAGATAATCGTTGTATGCGAGAAGAGCATCCTGCAGATGCTCAGATTCATCACTCTGTTTGTAACCATCGTTCTGTTCACACCTATTTTGCTTAAATAAAGTTTTTAAAAATAACTTTGAGCGTTCAACAATTATAAGTGACGCAGTCGGATCGGATTTAGCGAAAGGTTTCGAGTTCGGAAACAAGAAAATTGTTCAATCCGTTTTTAACGCGAAATCGTCAGTTTCAACTGTTAGTTCGCTACAACCTATTTAACCAAAGATAATTCAACGCTCTAAGCAAAGAGTGACAAACGACTTCGAAACATCATCTACGGCGAAGAACGTCGCGATAGTTGTTCCGGCAGCAGAGTCACCAACTCTTTTGAGAAGCCTGCGAGACATCACCTACGGCGAAGGCGTCGCGGTAGCTGTCCCAGCAACAGAGGCCATCAACTTCAGAAGAGCCCACGAGCCATCACCTACGACGAAGGCGTCCGGTAGTTGGACTCAACACCAGCAGCAGTACAAGCAACTACGTCGAAAGAAAATCGAAGATATGTTAAGACTTGTATTACTACTGTAAGTTAATTTAAATATTCATTCATTTTTATTGCTAAATAGCAAATTTTATTTAAAAGTTTTAAAACTTAAAATTTTTTAATTATATTATTTTTAATATTAATATAGTAGAGTATATAAAAATGGCACCGCCAAACCCACCTATACTACCCGCTACACTCTCTACAATCCCTAAAATCCCAAATGAAATAAAAGATCTCCTTGACGTCATTCCTGAATATGACGGCAGTACAGGCACTTTGCCTCATTTTGTAAGTGTTTGCGACGAAATCGTCGAAATCATTGATAACATAACACTATCAAACATAATTAAACGAGTTATTTTACACACTATTAGAAAGAAAATTGTTCGAGACGCGAATGTAAAAATTGCTACTAAAACATACACAGATTGGGCAAGTTTAAAAAGTTTACTCGCTGAAGAATACGGCGATAAAAGAAATGAAGTACATTTCCTAACTGAATTATCACATTACGAACAAAAATCTAACGAAGACATCTTTTCTTACTTTGCGAAATACGAAGACATATTTAATAGATAAGAATACATAAGAATACATTGTGAAAAATTACGATCTCCACCGGGACTCGAACCCGGGTCTCTGCCTTGCCGGGGCAGCGCCTTAACCGCTGGGCTATAGACGCGTAATGTACAGTAAAAAAGTACGTTCTCTAGCGACTCAATCAATGCGATTTCAATTGTGAAAGATTGCGATTAACCATCGGATCTCTATAGCCCAGCGGTTAAGGCGCTGCCCCGGCAAGGCAGAGACCCGGGTTCGAGTCCCGGTGGAGATCGTAATTTTTCACAATGTATTCTTATATATACGTCGTCTAGAAACCAATCCTTATTCTAATATTTAATAGACTTATGGGCCTATTAAAATTAAATTTTGGAACTGGCTATGAAAACGTAGAAATTTTCATGTCCTCATATGCAGCTCATAATTTTATAATAAATTGTAAAGAGCCATATAGAAGCCAGCTAGCCGCTAGAAACCCCAGAAATTTATGTGATGTACAAAATTTAATAAAAAATGATTTTCAATATATTCATACGCACATTAACAAGCAAAATTCATTTAAACAGAAAATTTCTGCACCAACACCCGTATATAAACACCACACTCAACAAAACCAATTCCAACAAAATCAAAATCAACATCGATCCCCTATGATCCGATACACACAACCCCAAAACTTTCCAAGACAACCTTTCCATGTTCAACCTAGACAATATTACCCACAACCTATGTCTATCAGTACGAAAACATTCAAACCCCAATTGAAAAGACAACGACAAGATTTACAAATGTTAGAAACTCATGTCGAACCTGATTTAGAGATACAAAATCAAAATGAATATTTTGAACCAGAACAAATTGAACAAAATCAATTTGTTACCGACGATGAATTCATAAAAGAAACAGAAAACGAAAATTTTCCCATACTCGCCCCACAAGAATTGAATCCTTAACAAATAATTTCAGTAAATTACCTTTTATAAAGATTTCAAATTTTAAAGTCCTTTTAGATACTGGTTCCACGCAAAATTATATTCACCCTAAAATACTTAAACCAAACACTCCTAAATTTCCTGAAAATTTTACTATTTACACTTGCAACGGAGTATCATCCGGTTCTGAATTCACATTTTTCAAATTTAAAGATTTTAATGTTAAAAGTTATATATTCGAATTCCATAAAGATTTTGATGTTTTAATAGGATTGCCAGGTATAGAGTTATTAAAAACTAAATTTAATTTCGAGAAAGGAGAAGTGACATTTTTAAATAAATTTAAATTTCAATATTTAAATCAAACAAATAATACTAATCTTAATATGGAAATAAAAAATCAAGAAATACGCGATGACCACCTAACTGATAATGAAAAACATTCATTATTTAATACATTGAATAAATATAGAGATTTAATATTACGCGAAAACGAGAAATTGACATTTACAAGCAAAATAAAACACCATATTAATACAACAGATAATATCCCGACTCATGCGAAACAGTATAAATATCCCGACATTTATAAGCAAGAAGTTCAATCTCAAATAGAAAAAATGCTACAAGACGACATCATCCAGCATTCATATTCACCTTGGTCCTCACCCATATGGGTAGTCCCAAAAAAATCAGACGCATCAGGCAAGAAAAAATTTAGAGTTGTAATAGATTATAGAAAGTTAAATGAAAAAACCGTGGATGATAAATTCCCAATTCCTGATATAACTGATATCCTCGATAAATTAGGTAAATCTAATTATTTTACCACTATAGATCTAACCTCAGGATTCCACCAAATAGAAGTCCATACAGATGATATCCCCAAAACAGCTTTCTCTACAAATTTTGGACATTACGAATTCAAACGAATGCCTTTCGGTCTCAAAAACGCCCCCTCAACTTTTCAAAGACTCATGAATTTAGTTTTAAAGGACTTAATCAATAAAATTTGTTTCGTATATCTTGACGATATAATAATATTAGGTACATTCCTTCAGGAACACCTAGAAAATATAAGTAAAGTATTCCAAAAACTACGTGAAGCCAATTTAAAAATTCAATTGGATAAATGCGAATTCCTTCGCAAAGAAGTTGCTTATTTAGGCCATGTAATAACTACAGAAGGAGTCAAACCAAACCCAGATAAAATTAAAGCAATCAAAAATTTTTCTATCCCAAAAACAATTAAAGAAATAAAATCATTTTTAGGTTTAATTGGTTATTATAGACGCTTCATCGATAATTTTTCCAAAATTACAAAACCATTAACCAACTGTCTGAAAAAGAATAGTAAAATCGATATAAATAACAAAGAATATAAAGACTGTTTTGAGAAATGTAAAACCCTCCTGTCCAATAACCCCATTTTACAATATCCTGACTTCTCCAAAGATTTTATTCTTACAACAGACGCCAGTAATTACGCCATCGGCGCTGTCCTCTCCCAAAAAGACAAAACTAACAAAGACCTACCTATTGCTTACATATCACGAACATTGAACAACCATGAAGTAAACTACAGCACGGTAGAAAAAGAACTCTTAGCTATCGTATGGGCTACTAAACAATTCCGCCCATATCTTTTAGGCCGTAATTTTAAAATCATAACCGACCACCGTCCTCTTGTTTGGCTAAACTCTCTTAAAGAACCGAATCAAAAATTAATACGTTGGCGACTAAAATTAGAAGAGTTTAATTACACAATTGAATATAAAAAAGGCCGTCAAAATTTTGTAGCCGATGCACTCTCTCGTATAAAACCCCAATTTGAAATTCGCTATCATAATGCCGATATTTTTAAATCAAAAAACCCATTAGTACACTGTATATCAAAAGATAAAGCTATGTTAAAAGGCTTTGCAGAGCAAGTTAAAATAAGATATCCATCTGATAACTTATTTAATTTAGATAATAAAATTTTTATACAAAAAGAACCAAGATTAATATTACATCTTGTAACAAAGAATTTATATAAAGAAAAACCCACTATTCAAACTATTAAAAAATGTTTAGAAAAATTGTTAGAATATTGTATTCAAAATGATATAACTGAAATAGACATGCCTCGTATTTGCTCAGGTCTTGATAAAAAATCGTGGAATAAAATTGAAAATTTGATAAAAGAAATATTTGAAAACACTGCAATAATCTTCAACATTTATAATAAACCAAAAGAGCACGAATTAAACCTGAACACGGACACTGATAACAGCTCTATCATAGTTGAAACCGGATCCGAGAACGAATCCACAGACACGGCTCACTCAGATGACGAATACCCAGTGAATGGCCTGACATACCTAGACTCATGTGTCAACACGTGCAAGAATCAGATTATAGTTAAAGAAACTACTGGAAAAAATGACATTAAAATAAATAAACTTTTTGATAATAAAATTCAACGGATTTACCTTTACGATATGCAGTAAAGACGTGTGATGAGATAGACGTTGTAGTAGCGTGCTCCGGCGAACGTAAATTGATTTGCAAAAACTTATTTTTTTTAAGTATCTGTTTAAAGTTCAACCATCTTTAAGCATAATCAATCCAAGATGCTTACCCGCGATGACAAGGATACCATCATAGATCTAATAAGCACCTCTTTTTTGAGGTTGAGTGCAAATAAAGAGTGGCTGAATACTATTGTCACCGAAGTGTCTTGTGCGGTTGAAAAAGTGTTTGGTGCTAAAATAAAAGCATTGGAAGATGAACTGCTTAACGTGAAACGAGAAAATCGTGATCTTAATAATAAATACTTAAATACCGCTCAAAATGTAGACAATCTCGAACAATATACTCGGCGTAATAATATACGTATTTTCGGACTTCCCGAAGTGCGAAATGAAAATATGGATGAACGTATAGTGAACTTTTGCCGTACTGATCTACATGTGAACATTGATGTAAACGAAATTGACCGCTGCCATCGGATAGGTGTACCCAAGAAAAATACAACCAGGCCCGTCATCGTTAAATTTGTGAGCTATCGTTCTCGTGACAAAATCTTCAAGAGTAGTATATGGGTACGTTGAGGACACTTTTAATCCTGAACGATCCTGAACAGCCTGAACGCCGCACACCCACCCACACACCTAAACGTTCAGGATTAAAAGTTCCCTCAATGTACCCATATACTACTACTATAGAAAGCGTTGGTTTAAGGTAAACGAGGACACTTTTAAATCTGAATGCCGAAAACCTGAACGCGCAAATCCGAATTCGTCGCTAGAAACTGTCCTCGCGGTCTATCTGTTCTGGTTGTTTTGCGGTCTGTCTGTCCTGGTTGCTAATAACCGTACGGCACTGTGTTTATACAATCATTGTCTACATTAACAATTACGCGCTTGTCATATGTAAGTTTAAATGTTTTAGTTTCATCTTTATTTACCAAGTTTTTGGTTTGCTTATTTCTAGTAATATTATTATATTTAATTTCAACATTCTCTATATCTTTGTTAATAATCTGTCTCAGAGTTTCATGGTTAAGTTTTTGAGAATTTTGATAGTTTAATGTAAAGCCTTTAATTTTACAAACACATTTGCATTGTAATTTTTCATCACTGCATACACAATTATTAACTTTATATGAATAACTTTTTGGACCGGTTGAAAGAAATTCCTCAATATATGTTTTAGAACCAAGTTCATCTGTCCACTCACCCAACATGCAACCTGTTTCAACAGTATTTGAACCATTGTCAATATAAAAAATACTATCCGTGTCAAAATATAAAATTTTGTCTCCTAATTTGTCTAACATGTTATATAAACGTAATCTCGCATTAGCTGTTGTGTATGAAGCTATTGCTATATTGGTAGCAGTATTATTTTCAATATAGTAGTCTTTAAATTTATATGTGACATGTACAATATTATCATTAACAAATACACAATCAATATTAGTTAGTCTGTCATCTAAGAGTATCTCGTAAAAACGTGCTGGTTCAGTTACATATTCTGTTTTGGACATATTTAATCTTTGACCAAATTTACCCCAGAGCGAATTTAAACATATTTTAGCTACAGCTCTTTTACCGGGGTTTTCATTAATAGAATCAGGATCCAAGTCTATACTTAATTTGTTTTTTACTTCTAAAATATATTCTTCCTTTGTTTTAAAATCATCTGTCCACTTCGATGATTCTAATTTTATTTTCATAAAGTCCTTAATATAACCTTTAAATAAGTTATTAGATTTTTTTTCATAATGCCATACATCATAAATTTCTTTTATTTGATAGCCTTTTTCTAGCGCTTTGTCAATTTCAATTGTTGTCCACGTGCCTGTTAAACAACGTTCTTCATTACTATGCGTACAGTTATTATTATAACTTAAAACACATTTATAACATAATGGGAATACTAATTTTTCATCTTTATTTATTTTTGCTTTTATAGGAAGTACAGGATGATATAATTGCTTTGGTGGTAATATTTTACACTTGATAAAGCCAAACCAGTTACTATTATATTTACGAGGTTTTTCAATTATAGTAGGATGGCCAACTGGAAAATTATCATAATATTGAACTGTGGGATACAAGCTGCAAACATCATTGTATCTAATTTTTTCACCTGGTTTAACTTTATATTTTAATTTTGTAGCATTTGTTCTACCACCAAAAAATGAGTCTCTAGGATCTAACGATGTAATAATATTTGGTTTTACACATTTCTTATAATCTTTTTCCCACTTACACTCCCACATTTCTATAACAGTATAACCGTGTCTTCGAAGTAATTGAGTTCTCATTACAGTTTTATTATACAAATACCTGAAATGTGTTCTTGTAACATTATTAATGTTATTAGGTGAATAGCATGTTTTACAACCATGCCAAAAACAACCATGGAATTGATAAACGGTATTTTTTATTTCATCATAACCATCTACTTTAGCACCACATATAATTTCTTCACCACCGTTTAAAGCGTGTTTTATGTTTTTATTTTCAAAACTTTCTAACCAACTTATAGATTTTTGACTATAACAGTCTTTCTGCTCTTTATCTATTACACCTATTGTATTTTTTTGTAAATACTTTGATCTATATATCGCCATGCATACACTAGCTATAGTTAGATATTGAAACGGATCAATGTTTGCAATTTCAAGAAATTGTTTTCGCAACTCTATACAACCTTCTCTTAAAATATTGACATCTGATTGACAGTATTCAACAAGTTCTTTTTTATTATCAAATATGTAATTAGGACCATGTGATTCATACCATTTTAAAAATTCTTGTCTTTGCTTTGGCTTCATAGAATTGTAATTATAAAATTTCTTATTTGGTATTTCGCCTATATAGTTTTCGTTTTCAGGAGTGTTAAACAAATGTGGATAATAACCTTTTTTGAGTTCTGTTAAACCAAAAGTTTTTGGAAAATTAAAAAGTGGGCCAGCTACAAAATTCATACTGTCTATTATTTTTAGTTTTATTTGTGTAATTTCAAGTAGCATGAGTTTTGAGCCGTTATATATTGTATATGGTTTTAAAGTATTTTCTATACAATATTTTAATATAAAATGAGAATCATATGCTTTAGCATTATGTGCTATACAAGTATATCCTTTATGTTGTTTATTAATTAACCACTCACAAAATTCATCGTTATTATAAAATATGAATTCAGTACCATTGAAATATTGAGCAACAATTAAATTAGGTACATGCACACCTGTATCTTGCTGAGTTTCATAATCAAAGAAAATATATTTTTCAGTATATGTACAATGTTTCCAAATTATACAACCTAAGCATTTACCTTTTTTACATTTTTTACAGCGTAAAATTATACAAACTATGCATTTACCATTTTTACAGTTTTTACAGTGTAAACATTCACATATACCACCTTTTTGACCATTTTTACATTTTTTACAGTTTAAACATTCACATATACCACCTTTTTGTGTTTTTGGCTGTATATAACATTTATGTTCTTTGGCTAGTACAGGTTTTTGACAATTTTTACAAAACTCCCAACCACAATTATGTTTTCTATCAGTTTTATATATTTTTTCACAAGTTTTACATCTTTTTCTTGTTTGACATACGTTGTTTTTTAAATGATTATTAAAACAGTTTTCATAAGAAAACCATACATTACACTCATTACAGTAAACATTTTCAACATCTTCGTTTTCATGTTTAGATTCAAAACAGTCATGGCAAATTTCAGATTTTTTAATTTTACACTTATGATTATTATTATTTTGATATGCTTTATTACAGTGTCTGCAGTAATAACTAGAGCCGTAGAAACCAGTCATACTATTAATTACATCGAAGTGGTTACCATTTTTATACAGATATACTGTAATATCTTTATTTGCTCCTTCATATATTATAGAATTAAAATTTTCGGCACATATAATCTTAATTTGAATATTTAGTAAGGTTTCCATATTTTTTATATCTTCGAGAGTGAAACCCTCTTCGTTATATGTTTGTAGCAAACTACACAAATTATTTGTTATAATTGTTTGTAATTTTCTACCTTTTCTAATATATGTTATATCATTGTTTGTTACATCTTTATCATACAAATTAAGTTGCTTAAATATGTTGAGATTATTTTCATATGTTAGTGCTACCACAATAGCTCTTGGTGCACATAAATTATCACTGTTGTTTATACGTGTTATAGAGTGTTTAGTTTTTATATTTTCTGTTAAATTTAATATTTTTGTACCTTTTCCACCCCGCGGCATATTAATAACTTGTGCATGAAAAACAGTATTATCTAAATCAAATTCTTCATCATAACCCAAGGCGTTGTGAAAGTAATTTATAATATTTTGAGCATTACTATCTTCATTAATATTTACAGATATAGGGTTACTCAAATTGGGACATTCTAATGTAAGTTTAAATTTATCTCCATTTTTATAATTTGTTTGCTGCTTAACATAGTTTATTATTTTATCTACATCACTTTCAATATTGTTTAGATCTTTTAATTTTATTTTTAAAGTTACTTGATGAGTTTTGTATTTTTTAATATATTTGTTACGTATATCTTCAATTATTAATCTGTCGTTAATACATTCATTTTCATGGTGGTAGTTATTACAAATATTACACTTTTCTTTCTTGATTCGAGATAAAGAAATTCCTGGAATATTAAATAAACTGTCATAAAATGGGTAAATGTCGTGTAGTATATTTCTGGGATCTGGTACAGGTTTTATATGATTTCTAGGTGCTGGTACTGGTTTTTTATTTATATTATATCTAGGTGCAGGTGTAGGTGCATGTGCTTTAATTTTACACACTAGTTCAGCTTTTTTTAACTTTGAATATCCCTTTATATTTTTACTTTTACATATAACACGTAAATCTTTAACAGTTCTTTTACTTAAACAATCATGATTATCAGTTTTAATTTTATGCACTAGTTCAGCTTTTTTTAACTTTGAATATCCCTTTATATTTTTACTTTTACATATAACACGTAAATCTTTAACAGTTCTTTTACTTAAACAATCATGATTATCAGTTTTAATTTTATGCAATAGTTCAGTTTTTCTTAACTTTGAATATCCCTTTATATTTTTACTTTTACATATAACACGTAAATCTTTAACAGTTCTTTTACTTAAGCAATCATGATTATCAGTTGGATTATAATCAGCATTACAGATATCACATTTAACATATTGTATAAAATTTGTTGATGAGTTTGTTTGAGATGGACCAGCTTCATTCATCTCCATTTATTACAAAATAAATTTGTTAATACTTTTTCAATCTTAGGTGTTAATTAGAGAATGCACTTTAGATTTTTGTATTATATTACTCACACCTGTTTCTGCTTTTTTAATATATACTCTGTCTACTTTATCTTTATAATCTGTAGGAACAGATAATCTTTTATATTTTTCATCAATTTCTTTATCCATAATAATTGCTTCATTCATAAGATCAACACATTCTTTATTAGTTAAAGCTTTGTTTTTTACAGTTAGAGATAAAGAAATTCCTGGAATACTAACTTTATCTTCTTTTTGTGTTTCATTATATTTTTTCGCTAATGTGTTGTATGAATCTCGTTCTTTTTGACATGCTTCTTCTAATTTATTAATTATTTCTCTATGTTTCTTATTTTTCATTATTGAATTGTGAAGCAAAATTCCTTTACATTCAGATTCAGCATATTTACTTGTAAGTAAAGTAAATAAAGCTCTAAAATGTTCCTTTTGTTCATTTGGAACATCAAAATCCTTAATTTTATCATATAATTCCGACATCATATTAATATATTTCCTAGCTGTTTTTGTTGTCAAATCATTTTTTGTAAATTCTAAAATATTATCTAAATTAATACTATGTAAGTTTTCAAATGCTCCAACTGTATCATACATTGTTTTTAAAGTTACTTCTCTGTTACTCATTTATTATAAATTAAATTTTTTACTTTGTGACATGATAAGTGATAAATGATATGACGTGTGATATGACAAGTGACATGATAAGTGATAAAAAATATTATATAAATATGGATTTAGAAAATAAAAGACTTCTTAATAAAGCAGAATTTATTAGCTTAATTAAAAAGTATGATTTTATTAATAATTCAATTAGATCATTTAGTAAACTTTATGGAATACACTATAACACAGTATCTAAATATTTAAGAGAAAATAATATAAAGTATAATAAAAAGAAAAGTAATTTAATAAGAGAAAGAGATGTCACAGGTAAGTTTGTAATTTCACAGTCTATTAGAAACAATGACGATGAGGATAAAATTAAGAAAATTTTAACTCCATTCACACAAAATTAAGCGTATCTTTATGTGTGGACTCCTTTTCTTTTAAGTACAATTTACCATAGTGTTTATTACTTTCTTTATGAAGTTTTAAATGTTGTTTTTTTACTGTTTCACCACAAGTACACACTTCTGTGTTTTCATTATAATATTTACGCATATATTTATTTATTTTGTCTTTATTTTTCTTGCGATATTCTTGCATGTAACTATTAACATTATTTTCAGTAGTCATTTATAAGAGAAAAATTTTGTTAATATTTTTCATAAGAAAACATATATTTAGACAAAAATTCATCCCACAACTTATCATTTTCATAGTGAATTTTCTGTGGTTTGTTCAAGAATTTATTTAAAAAATACTTGTGTGGTACATTATTTTTATAACAACTTGTATACAAAGAGTTAAGTAAATATTGATATTTTTGAATGATATTATCTTTAGTCACACTATCAAGAGATGTATAAAAATTGGGTTTTATTTCTATTCGATATTCATGAACTAATTTCTCAACATATTTTATTTTATCAACATGTTTAATAAATAATTTTTTATTACACCGATTAATCACATGAAAACCACAATTTCTGCAATTTGGTACATCATCAGCAGCATTAAAAGAATATTCTAAACACTGTCTACATTTTTCATAAACCTCATCATCAATATCTATAATTCGTGCGTCTGGAACACTAGAAAAATCATTTATTGGTAATAAATTTTTTTAAGACTGGTGTAATGATATTTGAATATTTATTAATTCGTTGTTGAAATCTTTCACGATCTACAGCATATAGATGCCAAATACCTTTACGACTTGCTCTATAAGCATAAGCCCAAGTAAACATATAATATATTTTATTATTATTATTGAACCTTACATTACGCTTTTTAAAATATCTTGAGTATCTTTTAATATTTGTGAACCTATTTCTATTATGTTAATGTGTTCAGCATCATTTGGTTTCTCAACAACTGGGTCTTCAGTTACTGATTCCTCAACTACTGATTCCTCAACAACTGGGTCTTCATTATTTGATTCCTCAACCACTGGTACCTCAGTAACTGACTCCTCAACCACTGGTGCCTCAGTAACTGACTCCTCAACCACTGGTGCCTCAGTAACTGACTCCTCAACTACTGATTCCTCATCAACTGATTCTTCAACTACTGATTCCTCAGAAACGGGTTCCTCAGTAACTGATTCTTCAACTACTGTAAGCGGAAACTCAATTACTGATTCATCAACTACAGGTGTTTCAACTACTGTTTCCTCAACTAACTCCTCATCAGACATGTCTGTGCTACATTCTTCATATGACTCAAATATATTTTTTACAATTGTTTCAATATATTCTTTAAGACATTCCATTAAATTCTTTTCTAATTCGATAGTGCATGTGTTAGATTCGTTAACCGCAACCTGCTTGTTAACCGTTAAATCCTTATTTTCATTTTGTCTATCTAGTAGAATAATATAATTAGTAAGTTGACTTTTAAAATTTCTAAAATACTTGAAATCATCGTTACTAAAGTTACTAGCTTTAGCTTCAATCATATTATCTAAACGCTCTCTTAAGATAAGAGCGTATTCTGTGAGTTGTTCTTTATTCGCCATTTATTAGAGAAAAATTAGTGACGATTTACAATTCTCATTATTTCATACAGCAACTCGTTTTGAGAAAGATGCGTATCAAAATGATTTCCATAATATATCATATCAATAGTTTCTTTAATTTTGTTGTATAAATTAAAACTGTTTGGATTATACTCAAGTCTCAGTATAACTTCTAGTTCTGGATAAACAGATTTTAATACCTTGATACGATTATTGGCTTTACGCTTCTGAATTCGAAGCACATAATAAGGATATTCCCACAAATGATTTTTTTCAATTAGTATAAACTGATGATGTTTGTTTGCATTGCTTGGTTTTGAAACTACATCATTCTTAAGCGCTTCAACCTTTTCTGATAGAGATTCTACTTTACTTTTCAGATTGTTTACTATAGCCTTGTACTTTGACTCCATCTTGTATTCACCATATTTTCTTATTGATGGTAAGACTTCTTCAACAACCCAATCCTGAAACTTTTCAGCAATTGGCATATTTGATTTAAGAATTAAGGAATATACACCTGGTTCTGACACGTAAACAGTGTGTGGTTGAGTATTTAAAGGGGGGAGCAAATCGCTCCTCCCTATACTAGCATAAGTTTTACGATGTTTTTCACGAACATGTTCACGGATTGATTCTCTAGGATTTTTATACTTCAATATTTCAGCAACATCTTTTGCCTTGAACCATACATTGTTATCTTTATCTGTTAGATAATTGATTTTATTACTGTTGAAGATAATGTTGTTGTTTATAATGTCTACAACTGATTCCATTTATTACAAAGTATTTTTGTTAATACATTATACTATTAAAATGATTCATAGTTTTGTTTTATGTGAACAAGATAGTGATGACGTTTTGCTACGCCACGCGGCGCAGCAAACATTATGTGGTAATAACGTTTTGCTCAGACACGTGTCTGAGCAATAATTAACCGTCAGCTAAAGCAGCGTCAGCGAGAGCAGACTTGTCTGCGATAGACTCGGTCTGCGACTAAACAACATCCTTTGCATCAATCCAAGAATTATGACTATTATCAAAACCTAACCATTTTACAAATACTTTATTAGCCTTGCGTTTAATTACCTTTTCAACCAAATATACATCGTGTTTAACTTGAATTAACTCTTCTTCATAGAAACAGCCTTTTAACTCTTGATCTCGATAATCTTTCAAATGATAAGTTACAGGATTAGAATATATTATGTTACACACAGTGAATATCTCATTTGACCAATTAGGCGTATAACCTTTCTCAAAAACTGTTTTATATTTAGATACTCTAACTTGATCTCCAATTTTGTACTTGGGTTTAGATTTAGGTATTTCTTCTTGAAACAGAGGCTTTAACTTTTCTTCATTCTTTTTCTTTGATCCTTCAACGGGTGTCATTTTTATTGTACTGTGTTTAGTATGATTGTAAGTATTTACTAGCTCAGGTAACATGTTAAGCCACTTGTAATTTCCATTAATTGTAAATTGTTTCCACATTTTTTCTTTTAAAGTTCTATTAACACGTTCAACTACACTTGCTTTCTTTTCTGAATATGTTGAATAATGGTTTATATTATATTTTTTTATTAATGTTTGAAAATCTGTATTGTAAAACTCCAACCCTTGATCAGTTTGAAGATTTTTTGGTACTCGTTTCACTAGTCGCAGACTTAAGTCTGCTTCAGCTGACTCTAAAATTGATTTAAATGCGCTAGTTATACTTTTACCAGTTTTATTCTCAACAGGTATTGCCCACAAATATTTAGAAAATACATCAATTACAACTAATAGATATTTATAACCTTTATTAACTCTTGAATACGGAATCATCTCAACCAAATCAGCTTGCCACAAATCATCAATACCATATGTTATTACTTTACGTGTTGGAAAATTACGTCTTAATGGTTTGTGTAATTCGCTTGCAATTTGTTCTCTAATATCTTCTAAATTTTTTTTACAAACTTTGATTTCTTTGAACCACACTTGCTACACTTTGCTTGTAACATTGGTCGACCGTTTTTAGTTACTGTTTTAGTAACGTTAGTTGAATTTGTTTGAGACTTGCATTTAAGACAATACATTAATTCAGCCATTTATTACTCAAGAAAATCAAAACTATAACTTATAATCAATTCAATGTGTAATGGTATAATAGCCGCATTATTTTTCTTTATAAATTTTAAAGTTTCACCTTTATTAAACGGTATCCTACTTGTAACTTTATCAAATGTTTGCTTGCCAATATAAAATTGTTTGAAACCAATAGATGGGTAACAATTAATTGCTTCAACCCAACCATTAAATGGAAAAATATATTCTGTTACTTGTGATGGTTTTGTAAAAGCCAAAATATAAAAACCATCTTTATCACACGCGTTGTAATATAAATCTTTAAACATACAAAACTTTAATTTTTTAAATGTTTCATTAGTTTTCTCTAATTTTCTATTAATTGTGTTGTACTTTAAATTTATAATTTTCTCTGTATTATCAGAAAATGTCTTTATTTGTTCTCTATTTTCATTATTTGTTGTTGATATTAAAGTATCTATTCTATTAATTTCTGAATAATATTTATTATCCACTTGTTGAATTTTATTTTCATATTCAGTAATTACTTCAGACACATATCCCCGCGTACACGCATCTGTGTCTTTTTCAGGATTGCCTGTGTTACATAATTTTTTGTTTTGAATATCATAATTACCATCACTTGTTAATTTAAAACCAATTCCCGGAGGCCCTTTAATAATATTATTAGTGTAATCATTATTATCAGTATTACCTCTTTTGTCTAATACCATTTAGTAGTAAAAAAATTATAATTTGATAATTTATGTTCTATATCTGTAATTTCATTTCGAACATTATCATGTCCAGCTCTTTGTTGTGCTTCTAAATATTCTTTTCGATCAATTAATTCATTTAATTTATTTTTCTGTTTATAATTACGTTTTGATGGATTATATTTTTTAAATTTAGGTTGTAATCCTTTACCTATTTTTGGACTTCTGTCTTTATCAGACTCATGTTTTTTCTTTCTCTTAATATATTCATCCCAAATAGGTTTAATTATTTGTTTATATTTATCACTACTACTGCTTATTGCATGATTGGGATTACCATCTTGAGATATAGCATCACTTTTAATTAACATATCTTTATAATAACCATATTCAGTAATATGGGTGTCAATAAAATCTGACCAATTATTATAACCCTCAGGTACGTTTTTTAGAGTTACCAATACCCATAATTCATTTGTACCTGGATAAGTTGTAATTTTATCTTTTTTTACAACTTTTTTATTTTCAATTACATGTTCAGTATAATGTAAATTTATATTATCACCGTCAAATGTAACACGTTTTCCGCTTGTAACAAGTTTACCATTTTTATACTTGGCACCAAATGTTGCTTTTTTACTATCCCCTATTATCGAAAATAAATTATGTCTTTCGCCCATATTACCACTTAAATATGCCACTTTTAAGGATGAAACAGTTGCTTTATCACCTGTTGATATTCCAGATGTGGAAGGAGTTGAATCATCAGTAATAGTTGACTCTTCAACAACAGCTGGTAATTGTGGTATTAATGTTAATTCACTCTCATTAAATGTACTATTTATTGGTGGTACAAATTTGGTTTTTAATATTTCAGTTTGTTCCAATATAGCATTTTTGGCTGATTTCGAAGCATTAATTATAGCATTTTCTGTAGATTTAGCAGCTTCAATTATAGGTTTATATTGTTTTTGTAATAATTCACTTCTATTATACTCACTTTCACTATATTCTTTCAAAGCACTTCTTGCTTTTTGGTTAGCGATTTTCAAATCTTTTATTAATTTTGCGTCTTTCTTATCATACATTTATTATGCTAAAAAGTTTGTGTGTTGTGTTGTGTTGTGTTGTGTTGTGTGTGTTGTGTTGTGTGTGTTGTGTTGTGTGTGTTGTGTTGTGTTGTGTTGTGTTGTGTTGTGTTGTGTTGTGTTGTGTTGTGTTGTGTTGTGTTGTGTTGTGTTGTGTTGTGTGTGTTGTGTTGTGTTGTGTTGTGTTGTGTTGTGTTGTGTTGTGTGTGTTGTGTTGTGTTGTGTTGTGTTGTGTTGTGTTGTGTTGTGTTGTGTTGTGTTGTGTTGTGTTGTGTGTGTTGTGTTGTGTTGTGTTGTGTTGTGTTGTGTTGTGTGTGTTGTGTTGTGTTGTGTTGTGTTGTGTTGTGTTGTGTTGTGTTGTGTTGTGTTGTGTTGTGTTGTGTGTGTTGTGTTGTGTGTGTGTTGTGTTGTGTTGTGTTGTGTTGTGTTGTGTTGTGTTGTGTTGTGTGTGTTGTGTTGTGTTGTGTTGTGTGTGTTGTGTTGTGTGTGTTGTGTTGTGTGTGCTGTGTTGTGTTGTGTTGTGTTGTGTTGTGTTGTGTTGTGTCTGTTGTGTTGTGTTGTGTTTATTAATTTACAACAATTTTTGCTATTTTATTAAAATTACAACTATATTTACCATTATTTAAATCCTTTTCCATATTAATAACTAAAAAATTATACTTATTATTATTATTACATACATAATTATATAAATCAAGAAATTTATTTTTATTCATATCAGACCCAACAAAATTTTCAAAAGCATGCTTTAAATTGGCATTATTATTCTTCTGTGTTAAAATAATTAAATTTGCATTATCTCTAATCATTTGTCTAGGAACACGACTTAACGTTTGGCATAATATAAAACAAGAAAGACCTATATGGCGTCCTTTAGAAAATAGATCTTCAATTAAAGACCATTTACGTGTGTCAATATCGTCTAAAATTAAAGTTGAATTATGATTTAATTCTTCTAATGGTGGAATATCCTCAAGATTTTCATATTTATGAATAACTGTATGATCTTTTACGTATTTATTTCTTTCAATAATGAAATTTTCAAGATATACATATTTATCTTGAAATAATGTTTTTGAACAAATATATAAGCATTTATAATATATAGGGTGTTTTGGATCTGTTAAGATTTGCAATAAAATAGATGTTTTTCCACTATTTGATGGTCCGCATATTAAACATTTTATAATATTAGGATAATAAGTATACATTTGTGGCTGTTCTTCATTTATTTCAAGTTTTTCTAAACCATTTCCAAGTTTCTCGAATTTAATACTCATTTAATTAGTAATCTTTTATAACAATATTCGTTAAACTAGTATATTTCGCTTTTGCATCGCCAACAACAATACAATGTGCTCTAGTATTTGCAGGAAACGCCTTACGATATTTTGTTTCTACTCTTATGTCAGTAACACTATCTTTTATTTCTCCTTTTCTATAAGAGCAATCAATAATCACTATCGTATATGACTTCATAAACTTATTTTTAGTAACAATAGGTATATTTAAATGATTCTGATTTAGAAAATAGGATTCTTGAAAATTTTTAAAAAACGTATACAAAATACTACAATTATTTCGTTCGTCATTCATATTTAAAGCTTGTTGGGGGTATTCTTCATCATTTAATATTACTTTTATATCATTAAGTGCTATAAAATCAAATACTGAGTTATCTTTAACTATATTGTTATCGCGTCCTTCTGAAAATGCTATAAAAATATATTTTGGCCATTTTGATAATGTTGCTACTCGCCATGAATAATCTGTTACACCTTGTGGTATGCTAGAATTATAATAATAAGACCAATAATTATAGTATATTTTGTGATAAGCACCTGACGAAATTAAATTACTTAATTCTACTTGTTTATCTAAAGTAGGTACTACTTGGGGCATGCTCCAATATATTTCTGTAATATCAATTTTTACATTATCTTTTAAAGCCTCGGATACAATTAAACAATTAAAATCATTTGCTGATCTCATTAAGTGTAATTCCTGGCTAACACGTAAAATAGCTTTATCATATGTTTCAAATAATCCAAAAATATTTTTAATAGGAATAGAAATAGAAAAATAACCCTTATCATTTATTAAACTTTCGTTATTCCAGCCCTCGTATAAATTTTGTGTATTAAAGGTTGCTAAACCCTTTATAGTTGTTAAGTATCCAGGGTTATTAATTACTTCAACATCGTTACCTGCCATTACATATTTAATTTGAGACCATAAATGCAATGGACCATTTTTAACAAATTTAATATTAGCATAATTTTCTGGAGTTAATGCTGCTGTTATATGTGTAATTTTACCATTTACAACTAAATTACTATTATGTGTATCGTAAACAATGTCCTGATTACAAATTTTAATTTCTGTTATTGTGTTTGGATCATTAATTCTTTCAGATATAGAGGGTAAATATTTTATATATTGATAACGCTGTATAGGAGGCTTCTGTTGATATTTTTCACTTGAGTATTCAAGTACTTTGCTATTCATTTATATATAAAAAAATACATTATTTAATTTCTCTAATATGTACTGTAATTAAAATTGGTTCATTTCTAAAATCAATTAAGTTATTACTCTGATCTAATAATTTAAATTCTAATTTATCTACATTGTCTACTATTATTGGATAATACGCTAAATTTATAGGTTGTTCTATAATATCAAAACCTGGTCCTACTTTTATAAAAAATTCGAATACAGTACTAGTTTCCCGTGACCCAATATACCAACCACGTGTAATATTACATACTACTTTAATAGTTTTAATTGGAAATATATCTAAAGTATAATCTGATATGTGAATTATATCTGCTTCTAGTAATTTCTTTTCAAAGCCTAATATTTTAGCTGGTGAATTTTCAGCTGTAAAATCAACGGGGTATTTACTTTTAATTATATTTCTGCTAGTATTAGTATTAGAAGATATAGTAAAACCTTCACCTATTTTCTCTTCCAAAAGTGCTTGTAAGTCATCGTATGAATATGTGCCATCATCAATTTGAATTTTTATTTGAGTGCCATCCTTAATATAAGTAAATATATTATTTTTTAATTTTGCTGATATATTTGGAATTGTAAATGCAGCTTTTAAACTTATAACACCCAATTCATATTTTCCATTACTTAAATCTAATGGTGGGAAATATACAGTAGTCAAAGTAGCTTCATTCAAATTGTTATAATTATCTAGTGTCAACGTAATCATTTATTACTTAAAAAACATTCGCTTTTAGCTTAAAAATTTTAAACATAATTTACCACAAATTGCTTGATTATAATTTTGATATCTATCATAATTATAATAAATATTAGCATTTTTGTAAGTATAAAAATATTTTATTAATTTCTTTTCTGGTATTACGTCTCCAAAAGGATCAAAATAATAAATATTTTTATTTCGCTTCTTATAAGCCACCCAGTGTGTACCAGGTCCAGAATTTGAGTCTAAATTCACAATACCAGACTCGTTTTTATGAATTTTATTAGGTAGAGTATCATCCATAAACACGCCTCTGAAATATGGAATTTTTAATTGTTTAGCATAGTCTATTAATTCAAAATTAGAAAGCGGTCGCTCTGGAATGCTTGGAGCGTCAGCTGAAGCAGACGTAGGTCTGCGACCAATTATTTTTTTTTTGCTATTTCACTACCCGGTAAATACATACCCTTACCAGACTTTGTTTTCTTAACAGACTTTGGTTTCTTAACACCAGAGCCTGTTGCTTTTTTATATGCATGACCTGCTGCTGCTGCTACAGCTCCAGTTGCTAACGCTTTTCCTATAAGTGCTACTAAAGGCGGTATGGCAAATGGTAAAAATCCACCATATTTACTCAAAGAACCTCCTACTTTTGCATTTTTAAATTTCGTTGCTGGTAAATATAAAACACCACTTCCTGTTTTACTGCTAGGCAATAAATGTTTCATTAATTCCTGTAAATCAAATTTTACGGAACCTCCCTTCTTCTGTAATTTATTTATTGTATCTATTACTGATTTAGCAGTTGAACCTGTTTTCTTTAACGCATTTATTAATGTTGTTGCTAAAAAATTTATTGTTTCTGGTAAACTACCACCTGTTTTTATTTTATTTACTTGTGTTGCTGACAACTGTATTGTTGTACCTGTTTTATTCTTCTTGGCTGCTTGAATTTTATCTTTCTGACATTGAGTAAGAACGCTACTCATTTTAACTGATTTATTACTAGAAAAACCCATGCCCATTTTACGTTTTGCTTTCATAATATTTGTAACTGACCATGCAGCAGCTTTTTCACCAACAGATGCATCTTTACTTTTAACTCTATCCCATGCTTTATATTCAAGTATTTCATCTGCTTTATTTCTATTTTTTACATCTTTATATTGCGAATATGCGATATCGTGATTCTTACAAGCTTCATCTAAAGGATTAATACCACTATCACCTCTAGCTAATCGTTTCTGTAATTTAGTGCCCGGACCGCAATAATTGTAACCCGGTACATGTGCTTCAAATGGTAAATTATTTATTAAATTATTCACAAATCCTGATCCTTTTTTGCTCATTTATAAATGGAAGAATATTTAGAGAAACGAAAATACGTTTACCGTAGGAGTTATAAATATTATAGTAAAATTAATATTGCATTTCATATTGGTGAGGTTATTTTCCCAGCAAGCAGTTTATCTGCGTTTGTGTTTCTACCTCTTGCCGCTTTATCACTTGGTAGTGCGGTTTTAATGGCTCTTAGTGAAGTATTAAATATTAAAGAAAAAATGATAGAGTTTAAAAAGTGCTACAAGTTTTACACAAACATGTTGTTATTATTTAAATCTGGTAAAATCAGTGAACAAGAAATATACGATAAAGAACGTGAATTTTTAGAAAATATCACTTATTTTGCCGTAGAAAAATATTTAAAAAAGAAAAACTTAAATGGTTATACATCAGCTGGCGCAAAGTAAACTCGCATACACATTTCGCGGTAATCATGTGTGTGCATGATTACACAAGTTCAGTGTCGTCGTTGCAACGAAACAAAGAAATCGGTGCCTAAGCACGCGTTTTAAAACCAGTGCTGACAAGAATTGACACCGTATACGGTGCCTACAGAGGCGTAACTAGGTGAAATTTAAAAAAAAATTTCTCAATAGATTCATCAAAGGCTCATGTGGGTCTACTGAATTCTAAATCACATTGACCAACTTAAATATTTTTTTTGTTTTTGCATACTTATCTATTTTATTAGGAAAGTTTTCTTTAAGTAGGGTAGTAAATTTATAGTTACGCCTCTGGTGCAAAATGGAATATTCTATAAGTTTTACCAAGTATAAATAGGCGTTAGCAAAGAAATGTTTTATAGATAGTTCATGGAGCCAATGCAAGTAGACAGTGTAATAAATAACGCAAGTGTTAATACGCGTGTTAAAAATAATAATTTAAATCATGCAAATAAAAATAAAAACTTAAATAATACAATTAAAAATAATAAAGTTAAAGCCAAAATATCAAAGTTTTTCGGTGACATTGCTAAATCAAACAGTAATATGACTGATAAAATGCTAAGACAGGCAAGAGTAAAAAAGTTGAAGAAGAATAAAAAGGAATGTTCAAGAAAAATTAAATTAAGAATACAGGAATTAGCATCAAAACTACAAGTAGTAGAAGAAGAGTATGAAAATTTAGATAATGAAGATAAAAAACTGAGTATCGAAATAAAAGAACACAACCAACTGTATGGTAGTGATGATTCCGATTCAAACAATTGTGAATTGTAATGTAAGTACTTTATTAGTGTTTTATATATTTTTAAACTAATTTTATATTTTATTACAGTCTAACTTCTTCAAAAAAAACATCTTAAAGACAAATCGCTGTGAAACAGTTTTTATTTAACATGTAAGTACCTTTATTTATTCTTCATAAATAACCACTAATTAAACTTTATATTTACAGATCAACAACAAAGAAAAACGTCTTCAATGCAATATTTCAAATGTAGTTTTCAAATGTAGAACAATTTTGTTGTTGTAGTTATAATAAATTCAATTTCTTTTAACTGTTCTCATTTATTATTATTTTTATAAGCAATTTCTCATTTTTAAACAAATTGGATATCATGTATTTGTTTGTTGTTTCTTTCTATTTTACCTTTATAAACTAAACCAGGTGGGTTTTTATTCATTTCTTTAATTTGTGGAATAATTTTATTGAATCTCTGAGGCAATGATACTTTACAGTTTTCCAAATTTGCTATAATTTGTGGGCCGTAATTACCAGTACTAGTTTCAAGACTTATAACTTTATAAGGTTTATTTAATTCTAATTCAGTTAGTTTTACAAATTGATTTGATACACTGTTTAGCAAGTCTGCATAGTTAGTTTTGTTCTCCATTTATAACAATAAAATTATGTTAATATAATTATCTCTACAGAAGAACTGTTCGGTATGAGTCATTCACCGTGCCGCGTTTTCGCAATTAAACAGAACTAATGTGGTCAAATTATGCAATTACGTTTAGTCGCAGACCAACGCTAGTTTTTTTAATGTAAATATGGATTCAAACATTTACAGAGATTTTTTTAACGAATTAATGAAGCAATCTGATGCAAAACATTTAATACCACCACTACAGCTTAATGAAAAACAAATAATAGTTACACTTAAAAGAACAAAATTTGGTAAAAATATACTACTTATTGAGTTGGAAAATTGTACTTTATTTTTACCTCGTTTAAGTGGTGATGATAACGATTTGTTATTAATATTAGAAGATGTTCGAGAATATATTGCATAATTTATTATTTAACCAGGACAGATAGACCGCGAGGACAGTTTCTAGCAACGAGGACAGTTTCTAGCACAGTAACCGCGAGGACAGTTTCTAGCGACGAATTCGGATTTGCGCGTTCAGGTTTTCGGCATTCAGATTTAAAAGTGTCCTCGTCAAGCCCACACGTGTTAATTTAAACGTTCAGATTTTCGTTCAGATTATAAGTGTGCTAGAGCAGCCCAAATTTTAAAGGTTTAAACCAACGCTTTCTATAGTAGTATATGGGTACGTTGAGGGAACTTTTAATCCTGAACGTTTAGGTGTGCGGGTGGGTGTGCGGCGTTCAGGCCCGTTCAGGATCGTTCAGGATTAAAAGTGTCCTCAACGTACCCATATACTACTTTCAAGGAGAAGAAAAAACTAAAGGGTTCTGGTATTACAATTCGTGAAGACCTAACATCATCAAGGGTAGCCGTTCTTAGAGCTGCAATTGAAAAGTTTTCCACCGCCAACGTTTGGACATCAGATGGACGAATATTCATCAACACAACTACTAACGGTCAGCCCAAAAAGTTCATAGTCTCTAAGATTAAGGATTTGGCTAAAATTGTACCATCTTAACGCATTTAACTTTATATTTAATTGTTACTTTACATCAATTTTATTTTAAAAATAAAAGTGAGTCGAAATTTACTAAACACATCAAATTGCAAATCTACTGAGTCAGTGTCTTAACTTAAGTATATATGCCTGAACATGCTTCTCGTCGCTTACCTGTGAACTATACACCTGAAACCTTGAAGATTTCAGTAATTATTATTTTTCTGTCCTTTCTTGTTAAATGTCACAATCATATGATATCGATGCTGAAGTCACTGACCTTTATAAAACGTTTACATTTGGACATTTAAATGTGAGATCAATCAACTCCTGTTTCTTTGAATTTAAAGAATATTTAAATGAAAATAAGTTTGATGTGTTCGCCGTATGCGAAACATGGATCTGCTCTACCTCCCCAGCCTCTTTATTCAATATCGATGGTTATACGCTAATTAGTTTGCAAAGATCACATAAAAGAGGAGGTGGTGTGGCATTTTATATAAGAAATGGGTTACCAGTTAAGGTTCTAGATACAAGTTTTGTTAATGATAATAATATTGAACATTTGTGGATTTTATGTAATGTTAATAATAAGAAAATTTGCTTTGGCGTTATCTACAACCCTTATTCAGAATTATATAAAGATCTTGATATTTTAAATGCTATCTTTGCAGAATTTATTCCTCAATCAGACTATTTGATTTGTGCAGGAGACATAAATATTAATTTATTATCAATGGACGCACGTTCAAATTATTTCAATGATTTATGTTCACTTTCCGGGATGCACCAAATAATTAACGGTATTACAAGACCAAGTAGTGCGACATTAATTGATATTATTCTTGTCTCTGATAAATCTATCTGCACAAACTCAGGTATTCTTGATTCAAATTTTATGTCTGATCATAATTGTGTATATTGTGTTTTAGATTTACCTAAAACAAAAATATCTGGTAAAATAGTTTCATATAGAGACTTCAAAAATTTTAATTCTGATAACTTTTACGCGGACTGTGAATTAATTGATTGGAATTCTATTTTATCATTTTCAGATATTAACGATAAAATATCTACTCTTAATAATTATATTCTCTCATTATTTGATAAACATGCCCCACTGCGGTCAGTAAGATTTCACAAACAGTACAGTCCTTGGATCACTCCGGTCATCCAAATTATGCAGAAAAAAAGAGATAAAGCTTTATTAGACTACAAAAAACACAAAACTGCAGCAAAATTTGACTACTATAAGCAGTTGCGAAATCTTACTACAGCAGCAATTCGCCGTGAAAAGAAAGCATTCCTAGAGCACGATATAAATAATAATATCAAGAATTCAAGTAAATTATGGAATAACTTAAAACGAGTGGGTGTTACTAACACGTCCGCAAAAACGATTCCAGACTCTCTTTGTAATCCTCAAGAATATGGGCAATATCTTCTAGATAACGTTGGTACATCAAATATAAATTCAAATAACATGAATTATTACCTTAATTCTTATTCTGATAAATGTACACCTAATAATAAGTTTCATTTCAATACCGTTGATAGTTATACTATTGGAAATATTTTAAAACACATTAAATCTAATGCTAAAGGTGAAGATGGAATATCCTTGAAAATGATTTTAATTATTCTTCCAGTCATACTAGATTATATAACTCACATCATAAATACGTGTATTTTGGAGGGAGTAGTTCCGGATATCTGGAAAACAGCTATAGTGAAGCCCATAGCTAAGCAAAACACTTGCTCTACATTTGACGATTTGCGACCTATTAGTATTCTCCCAACACTTTCAAAAATATTAGAACGAGTTTGTTGCAATCAAATCATGAATTATACGATAGAAAATAATATTTTACCTTCTACCCAGTCAGGCTTTAGAAAAGGATATAGCACCAACACCTGCCTATTAAATATTGTAGATGATATTATATCCAACTTTGATAAATCTAAAGCATCTGTACTAATACAAATTGACTTTTCGAAGGCCTTCGACATGGTTAACCATAACTTGCTCCTTGCAAAGCTTAGGTATTATAATTTTTCGTCCAGTGCCATTCAGTTGTGTAAAAATTATTTTACTAATAGATTTTTTCGTGTAAATATGACAACGGATAGTAAAGTACTTAATTCTACGAATTTTCCTTCACGTTGCGGTGTTCCACAGGGATCTATATTAGGTCCACTATTCTTCCTAATTTATATTGCGGATATGCCATCTACTTTAAAATTTTGTTCCGCACACTCGTATGCTGATGATACGCAGCTTTTAGCTACGGTTAGTCGCACTAAAATAGTCGAATCTACTGCAGCAATTAATGCAGATCTGGATAATCTTGTGCAGTGGATTAAGGATAATGGACTCAAGATAAATACTGAAAAATCATCACTCTTAGTTTTTGGAACCAATAACACTCCAGATTTATTTCTGGATGGTAGTAAGTTAATACGAAGCGTTGTAATTAAGAGCCTAGGTCTTTATATAGATGAGTCTCTGAATTTCAAAGCACATTTAATAAAGAAACTATCGGCGGCTAGGCTGAGACTTCGCCATTTGTATCAATTTCGTCATGTTCTTTCTTCTGAAGTAAAATTACGTATCATTAACACCTTAATTCTGCCGTTGTTTGACTATTGCGCGTGCGTATTCATTCCAAATTTGACGCAATCGGACAAACAAACTATTACTCTCCTCCAAAATTCGTGTTTGAGATATATCTACAGTGTAAGAAAATATGATCACATCTCTAGTTACCGTACAATGGCTAATATGATTTCAGTGGACGACCGCGTGAAAAACAGTTACATATGTCTTACACATAAAATTAAACTCACTGGTACTCCATCTTATCTATACGACAAGCTTATCTATAGATATTACAATTATGAGTTTCGCGAAAAAGATTTATATAGTGTACCAACGTTTAAGAAGACAAAATTTAAAAGTTCATTTTCATATCTTGCTCCAACATTATATAATAGTATCCCTGATAATTTGAAATCTCTATCAATTAACTCATTCAAAACTAATGTTTCCGAATTATTTAAAATTAAACACTGATTATTTTCTATGTATCTAGACTATATAATTATACCTGTTCTGCTGTAAAATTTGTAAATGTTAATTTCTGTATATTTGTATGTATATTTTGTACATGTCTTTCATTTATATTTTTTTGTAATTTCATATTGTATTGGTTAGGTGGAAGAGCAGCCTTTGGCTGAACCTCGCCATTGACTCGTTGTCAATAAAGTTTATTATTATTATTATTATTATTATTATTATTACGTGAACAAAATTAATAATAACCAAACTATAATGAATTTTATAAAAAATTATCTTCAACCAGGAATAACTTATTATTGCATAATTCCAGAAAATTTAAAATTAAACTTTAATGCAGTACTCCAAACATATTTTTGTTCTGGAAGTTATAAATTAGTGTCTTGTAAAACAATAGTCAACGACGTAGAAAATAAAGATGACCAACAACTAACGATATAAAACTATCATGAAGGCAAAACTAATCATAGAGGAATAACTGAAACATACAATAAATTAAAACTATCTTATTATTGGCCTAACATGGTAAAAGACATTCAAAACTACATTAATAAATGCAACGTATGCTTGACAACTAAATACGAACGGAATCCTATACAAATCCCGAATATATTGACTCCCACAGCAGAAAAACCTTTTGAAAAATTACATATAGACTTATTATCACTTGAACAAACTAAAATTTTAACAATAGTAGACTCATTCTCGAAATTCGCTATCGCCTATGTCGTTAAAGATAAAAACGCCATTACAATCCTGAATAAATTAGTTAAATACTTTGCACACTTTGTTGTACCTAAAGAAATCATTTCAGATAATGGTTTAGAATTTAATAATAAAATAATTCAAAATTACCTGACATTAATAAAAATTCAGATACATTACATTTCAATAGATAATCCTAAAAGTAATGGAATCGCGGAACGCTTCCATTCCTCCTTAATTGAACATATGAGAGTCATGAATCAAAACCCAATAATTAAAACATTAAAATTAAAAGAACGACTCAACTACGCTTTAATGGCGTATAATAATAGCATACACTCAACAACAAAAAGAACACCCCTCGAAATAATACACGGTGAAAATTATAAATTAAACTTAAAACCGGAAGAAATAATTGCTGACGACTAACTGCAAAAACACGTAGAAACCCTTAGACAAATAAATGAGGAAGCTAAAAATAATATAGAACGAAATAAATCCAAATACTCCAAACCCCAAGAAAATCAAGTTGATATCCCTCCACAAGTTCATGTTAAAATCCATAAAAGAAATTCTGGAAAAATCGAAAAACCTAAATTTAAAATATTAAATGTACAAAAAGTAATACCAGAGCGCGGACAAATATTAGATGACCAAAATAAAAAACATAAATTCTCACAACTGAAAAAGCCTCGTATTGTTACAGGTTAATACCATTCGTAAATCCTCAAATCATACCTGATGATAAAAATCCCGGAATTAATATCCTTGAACTTGGAACAGTTCATATACAGGTAAATACTCAAATCACCACCCTCAAAATTTCATTGAAATCCTTATTCGAACAACATGAAATATTAGAAAATAATGTAGCAACATTATATGAAAAATTGGGAACTTATAAATTTAATGATAAAATAACGAATAATAAAAATATTCTAAATTCACTTAGAAATCACATAAATGAAAAAATTAAATTATTAAACATAAAACGTACCAAACGCGGATTAATAGACGGATTGGGATCCATAATAAAAAGCATAACAGGAAACCTTGATGCAACCGATAAAGAAAGATATGATAAAATTATAGACAAAATTAATAATAACGAAAGAATAATATCTGATAAAATAAATACAATAATCAAATTTAATAATAATATTACATCCCAATTTAACGATAAAATTAATATCATTAATGAAAATAATAATTTATTAAATAAAAAGTTAATTAATATAGAAAAAGAAATTGGTAAAATAATAGACGGTATAGACATCATTAGAATACAAAATTTAATAAATGAATTTATTCAAGTCGGACAAGACCTATACCTCTCAATCATTCAAATAGAAGAAACACTCACTTTTTGCAAGTTAAACACTTTACATTTTGGCATTATTAATCATGAACAACTTTTAGAAGAATTAAATAAAATAGAAGACCGATATTTAAGATCAATCATTATAAATAATATTCAGAATAACGCAATATTGAAAACGTACTGTTCCTATGAAAATCCCAACCTAATAATTCTTATCGAAACTCCCTCTAATACACGTAAAGAGGAATTAATTCAAATAACTGCCATCCCTACCAAAATCCATAATACTTATGAAACCATTAATTTAATGAATGGTTTATACTCTAGAAATAATTGTAAAATAAGATTACTTAATAAGTGTACTGAACTTAGTAATAAGGAATATTACTGTGTCTATCAAAGCAATGAATATGATAAATGTTTGGATAATATTGTGTGTTATAAAGACTTTGAATTTTGTGATTATAGTGAAATCTCAGAGATAAACTCTATTATAAAGATAAAAAACTCAAATTTAAATTATTTATTCTTTCCACACAAAAAGGAAGTTAAATATGTCTGTAATAATAATATAAAAATTCAAGAACTGGAAGGAATATACTATACTGAAAATTGTATCGTAAATAATCAATTGGAATTAATTAATAACTTTGGAAAATTAATTGAAATGAGTAATAATGTAACAAATACACAAATTTTACATTTAGAAAGTAAAATTAAAAATATAACCAATTTCAAAATTAATGAAGACCGTAATATTCACTTAGACCCGATATATGGAGATATATCAAATAATTTTGAACATTATGTAACCATTTATGTAATATTATTTATTGTAATAATTTTAATTGTATTATGTAATATAAAGAAACTTAAATGCAAAGATTATCTTAGGAAAAAAAATAAAATTGAATTGAATAGTAAATCTAATGATACTGAATTAAATGTTTTACAATCTTGTAGTCAAAATCGAACTCATGAAGAGTTAGCTTTTTCTCTTAAGGGTGGAGGAGTAATATAGGGACACCTCCCTTTATTTCATAATTAAAGTAATTCTTGCATCATCTTTAAAAAGTCCTTAGCAAGCAACTCATATTTCTAAGATAATCGTTGTATGCGAGAAGAGCATCCTGCAGATGCTCAGATTCATCACTCTGTTTGTAACCATCGTTCTGTTCACACCTATTTTGCTTAAATAAAGTTTTTAAAAATAACTTTGAGCGTTCAACAATTATAAGTTATATATATATATATATATATATATATATATATATATATATATATATATATATATAGATAAAGGAACTGATATAGATACAAAATGGCACAGGATAGAAGAAGTTATACACTCTGTATCCAAGAAAATGCTAAGCACAAAGAAGACAGGTCCGAACAAGGAATGGTTTGACAGTGAATGTAAAGAAGCTTTTGACAGAAGAAACAAGGCACGAATTAAAATGCTGAGGAATCCAAGCATCCAAAACAAGAATAATTATGGAAAAGAAAAGAGAAGATCCAAAGAAGTATGCAGACGAAAGAAACGATTACAGATGCAAGAAAAGTTAGAAAGAATGGAAGAGAACTTTAAGAATAAAGAAGTAAGGAATTTTTACCGGGATGCCAAGAAAGTAAAAGAAGGCTATAACCCAAGAACTATTTTCGTTAAAGACAAACAAGGTCAACTAGTAACTGGGGAAAACAAAGTCAAAAATAGGCAGAATATTTTGAGGAAATTTTAAAGGAACAGACAATACAGACGCATGAGGATAGAGATTATATTAACGCAGAGCTAGTAGATAATGAGAGCCAACCTATGCAGTGTGAATATCCGAAACTAGAAGAAATAAGAGAAATTATAAAAGAGCAAAAAAATGGGAAAAGTCTTGGTGAAAACGGAATAGCAGCAGAAATATACAAAATAGGAGGTAATAAATTAATACAAAGCATACACGAGCTAATAAGACAAGTTTGGGAAAATGAAATAATGCCAAAGAGGTGGTCGGAGTCATTAATATTTCCAATTTTCAAAAAAGGGGATAGAACAGACTGCGAGAACTACAGAGGTATTGCCCTCCTGGACGTCGTCTACAAAGTGCTAACCATATGCCTAAGAAGAAGGATATGCGATAAAACGGAAAGCATTTTAGGAGATTACCAGGCTGGGTTCAGAAAAAACAAATCCACAAGCGATCAAATTTTCACTAGCAATCAAATAATGGAGAACAGCTATGAGCATAATCTAGCGATCCACTGCCTTTTCATAGATTTTAAACAAGCATACGATACTGTAAATAAAAATAAATTGTACGAAATACTGAGAACCTTTAATATTCTGATAAAACTAATCAATCTAATTAAAATTACTCAAGAGAACACTGAAGGTAAAGTGCTGATAGAAGGAGAAATTTCTAGCAGTTTCAAAATAAATAAAGGTTTGCGGCAAGGGGACCCTTTGTCGCTCATTTTATTTAATCTGGTTTTGGAATGGATTATAAGATCCAGCGGGCTATATAATAAAGGTTCAATCTACCATCAGAAGCATCAAAACCTTGCATATGCAGATGATATAGCCATGTTAACAAGAACAAAAAAGGAATTGAAGGAGGTTTTTAAAAAGCTTGTAACTAAAGCAGAGGAAACGGGCCTAAGGATCAATGAAGAAAAAACAAAGTATCTGGTAATAAAAGGAAGAGAAAAGCAAGGACAAAAATTCCTAGAAATTCAAATAGACGAAGGGAAACGGTTTAAGTTTGAAGAAGTGGATAGGTTTACGTATTTGGGAGTAATAATTATTAACGACAACAATGAAGATGAGGAAATTTCAAGTAGGTTAACAAAGGGCTCAAAGAGTATGGGGGCGTTAAGTAAAATATTTAAGGACAAAAATGTGTCAAGGGGGATTAAGATAAAATTATACAAGACAATGATTAGACCAGTGGTGTTGTACGGGTGTGAGAACTGGGTTATGAGTAAAGTGAATCAAAATAAATTAGAAAGGTGGGAGCGAAAAGTCTTGAGGAAAATTTTCGGGGGATTGAAAATAGGAAGCTTTTGGGTACGTAGGTCAAATGAAGATATAATGAGCTTATATGGTGAGCCGGGGATAGTGACAATGGTGAAAACGCAAAGACTGAGATGGTTTGGACATATATTGAGGTTGACAGAGGACAGGGTCGCTAAGAGAGTCTTCGATGGTGGGGCAGTGAAAGGCAGAGGAAGGGGGAGGCCGAGAAGAAGGTGGAGAAGTGCAGTGGAGAAAGACATTGAAGAACTAAAAATACCGAACTGGATCGTTAAGGCGAAAGACAGAGGACAATGGCGAGCAATCGTCAACAAAGCCATGGGCCTACACGGCCTGTAGTGCTATAAATATATATATATATATATATATATATATATATATATATATATATATATATATATATATATAATAGATCAAAAAAACACACAAACGAGAAAAGAAATCCAAGAAAGAATTAAACCATCTGAACTGTCAGTAGGGGTGAAATCAATAAAAAATGTTAGAGATGGTGGAATTGTTGTGCATTGTACCAAAAATTATGATGTACGGAAATTAAGTAGGGACGTTATAAGAAAGTTAGGTAATAAATATGAAGTATCAGTTGGAAGTCTCAAAAATTGTTGGTATTGGTCAAAAAATGGATGCGGATCAAATTATAAATAATTTAAAAGCTCAGAATGAGAATATTTATAATGAAGCATCGATAGAAATAAAACATATATGGGAAAGAAATAAAAAGCATACAGCAGTAATAGAAGTTAATTCTGGAACATTTACGTCTCTGACTACTACCGGCAAGGTTAATATTGGCTGAAATAGATGTCCTATTTATGAAGAGTTTCAAATATTGAGATGCTACAAATGTCTAGGATACGGTCACAAAGCGAAAGTGTGTAAAAATGTTAAAGCGTGTAGCACGTGTGGAGGTCAACACGACTACAAAGACTGCCATGAAAACTCTCAATCCTGCGTGAATTGTAGATATGCTAATGACAAATTGAAACTAAACTTAGATATGACTCATTCTGCATTGGATCGAAAGTGTCCAGTATTTTTGAGAAAAATAGAAAAACAGCGTAATAAAACGAAATATATATATATAACAATCACAGCAACTAAATGAGCATATTTTTTACACGAATGCTCAAAGCTATTTGGCCAACATGTCTGAAATTAAACTATTTATCGAGATGGTTAAGCCTTATATTTTGTGTCTTTCTGAAACTCGTGTCATAGATGATATTGCAGATTCTGAAATCTATATTAATGATTATACAGCATTTAGATGTGATACTAATAGCAGACATACCGGAGGGGTTTTAATTTTTGTCCATAATAGTTTTAAAAGCACTAAAGTTAATAAAATCCAGGGTCATGTTGATTGGTGGATGTTAAATTTATCATTCTTCCTGAATACTCAAAAATATATTTTGTGCGGATTATATAGATCAGCTAGAAGTAGTATTCCACAATTTCTATCTTTTGTAGATGACTGGCTAACTAACCTTAATATCAGTGATGAAATATTAGTGCTAGTGGGTGACTTTAACATTGATTGGAAAACTAATTCTTTTTACAGTACGAAAATGAAATACATATTTCAATTACATGGTTATAAACAATGTGTTCAGGATTACACGCGAATTAAGGTAGTTTTCTTAGAGAAAGTGTTTTTAAAAAAATTTACAAGAGTCTTTTATTTAGCATCCATATGCTTTGGCGACAAACAAAAGAACTGGATTATAAAGCATTTTACAACTATATATATATTCTTATCTCTAGACATAGAGCTTCATATTTCTCTGGCATCTGCAGGTTATCATATATAGCATATAGCTCCTCCGGCCTTAGTGGAGAACTATGGGGTGTTCAGCCACAGGGTTCGATACGTTTTTTCTTCTTGGGGTGTCCTGGGTTGTTTCTTCTTATAAAAGTAATAAAACATACAAGATACAATAATTAAAAATAATAAGAAATACAATATAATAGTAAAGATACTAATTTTATTATAATGTATTGGCATCGTATCAATGTTATCTAGATTATCTTTTTCTTTAGTAATTATTGCATTAATATTTTTCATATCATCCAAGTTAATTATGTCCAATTTAATTTCTTTAAAATTAAACATTTTATTTTTATCAGATTTATGTGAAATAGGTAAATTTGGTAATTGAATATTTTAAAAGTTAGATTTATAATTTTGATAAGTTTTAATAATAATGTTTTTAACTTTCACTTCAAATTGACTTTTCAGTTCAATAAGATAACTGCCAATTAAAGGAACACTTTTGAGTTGCGACGATGTTGCTCGGCGCAATGATGATCCATTGGTTGCCTTCGATCCTTTGGATTTTGACATCTGGGATGTTGATGGGTACTGGCTCACATTGTGAGGAATTGGTCACATACTTTAGGAGTTGGACTTCACACGCAGCGTCTTCACTTATTTTCGTGGTTTTTGTTTCATTACAGAGGAATTCTTCTGGTGTAACCTCTTGACATTTTGTGTCGAATAATGAATAAGTTTGCTCATTTGTGATAAGTTACTTGGCACGTGGAATAATAATTTTAAAGGATTTGTCATTAAGGACTGGTAACGAGTATAAATGATAGTAATTAAAGGAATCACTATCTACAATTGGAATTTCCAACAAAAATATAATTTGGTTACCTTTTGTATAACTTTTAATTTCAATAACTTTTTCAAAAAGCAATAAATTTTCTAGTGTCGGTTCAAATAGGAATCTATCTTTATTTAATTGTTCATTCATTAATGCGATTTCTGATAACAGATCTTTTGGTTCAATTATTGAGTTATGAAATGTATTTAATTTTGAAAAGGTAATAGCCACTTCAATTTTTTCTAGAATATCATAAATAATTTGTAAGTTTGAAGTATACTATGACACAACAGCTTGAACAATTACACAGTTGGCTGTTTCTGTAGATTTCATACGAGTTTTATTCATATGTTTTTCTAATTCTTTAATTTTTATATTTAAAAGTTGTTGGTTATTTGAAAGAGTTTGCATATTATTAGAAAATTTATCGACAGAGGATTTCAAGATTGTCATTTGTTCTTTAAGTACAATTTTAATATTGTTTTTATTATTTAACAAGTTATTAATAGATTTATCATATTTTTCTGCATCATTTTGATCTATGAGTCCTTTTTTGACTCTATTTATATTTAATGGGTTTAATTGTTGTATTTGTAGCAAGACTTGATTCTCCAAGATTTTAATTATTTTATAGCTATGTGGATTAAATGTGGAAGTTTTGAATTCATTTTTTATATATAAAAATGTGTCTTTTAATATTGTATATTCTTTAATGATGCCGGATATATCAAATATTTGTACGAATGTCCGGTGGTCCGTCTTTAGTTGTGCGTTACCCAGTTTCAGTGGTAATAGTCCTGGATTATTATTTAAATTATGGAATTTAGGCATTTCATTAATTCAAGGTTGTCTAAGTTCTTTTATGTGAATTGTTTCAATTCTAATTTTCTTTCGTTCACTTGTAATTTCTACTTTATTCTTATCTAATAGTTTAGTTATTTTATAAGGTCCTAAAAATTTTACTTTCTTTTTATTTATATTTAAAGAATTTTGTTTATATACAATTTGGACTATTTAAATTGATTATTTATATCTCCTTTTACATTGTTTTTTTGTCACTATCTTTTGTTTATTTGATTCTAATTTTTCAGTAACATTTTGATAAACGTGTTTTAATTTCTCTTTATGATTTTCTTCAAAGTCATTATAAAAAGTTTAAAGTTCTCGACGCGTATGCTATAAGCTTATCTCTCGAAATTTCTCCTTGAAAAAGGACAGCGCCTACAGCGAAATTGCTGGCATCGGTGGTTAATATAAATGTCTTTTCAAAATCCGGGTATTGCAAGATAGGGTCGTTTATTAAAATTTCTTTACAAATATTAAAGCTATCAATGAATTGTTTATCATGAATTACTTTGGAATCTTTTTTCAAACATTTAGTCATAGGTTTAGTGATTTTGGCAAAGTCTTTTATAAAACGTCTGTAATAACCAAGTAAGCCAAGAAAGCTTTATATTTCTTTCTGTGTTTTTGGGATTGGAAAATTTTTTATAACATTTCTTTTGTCCGGGTTAGGTTTTACTCCTTCTGGTGTAATGATATGGCCTAAATATTGTACCGATTTTTTAAGAAATTCAGATTTATCTAATTAAATTTTAAAGTTACTTTGTTTTAAACGGTCGAATACAGATTTTAGACGTTCTATATGTTCTTGTAAAGAAGAACTGAAAATTAGAATGTCATCCAAGTATACAAGGCATGTTTCGTGTTGTAAACCGCGAAGTACATTCTCCATAACTCTTTGAAAAGTGGACGGTGAATTTTTCAATCCGAATGGCATTCTTTTGAATTCATAATGGCCGCTTTTTGAGGAGAATGCAGTTTTAGGTATGTCAGCGGGATCAACATCTATTTGGTGGAATCCGCTTGCAAGATCGAGGGTGGAAAAGTAATTTGCTCTCCCTAATTTGTCAAGAATGTCTGTAATGTTTGGCAATGGGTATTTGTCATCTACTGTTTGTTATTACTATTCTCCATTTTTTTCTAACAGAAGCATCCATTTTTTTGGGTAATATCCAGATGGGGCTGGACCAAGGTGAAACGCTATTTTGGATTATTCCTTGTTGCAACATTTTTGAAATTTGTGTTTTTACCTCCTGCTCATGAACTTCAGGGAAGCGATATAATTTAACATGGATAGGGGAATCGTTTTTTAAATTAATTTTATGTCTTATTTCATTTGAAAAACTTAACGGGATACCTTCGCAATAAAATATATCTCTATATTCGTAACATAAATTTCGTAACGCTTCTTTTTCTTCTCTATTGCAGTGATCAATACGAATATTTTTTAAATTTTGTTTTACAAATTTTCATAATCTGTATTTATATCTTCGTCTATTTCCATTTTTCAACGAAATTCAATTCTACTGGATTTAACTGTTCTATTTCAAGGGGTTCTAAAATATTAATTCTTACAGGATTCTCTTTTATATTAGTAACAGTTGTACATGCAAAATTATTTTTAACTGTAACAAGCGCTTTGAGCATTTCTACCGAGTTTCCGAAATTTGTATTCCTATTCCGTTATTAATTTTACAGGGACTTTGGTAACTAAAGTCATTCGTGGGGGTACAGTAATTGAATAATTTTGAAAAATTGTCTCAGGTTTATTATTATTATCAGGTTCAAATATAATTTGGATGTTTGCATTTGGTGTGGAAATTTGTTTAGTAGTTACGTTTACGTTGGCATTTAATTGTCTTAATAAATCTACGCCTATAAGTCCGTCATATTCTTTGCTACATTGAAAGAAATAAAATTTATGAGTTTCAGGAACATTTCGAAAAGTGGGATTTCTGCTACTTCATTGTGGAATGAAATATCATGAGCAGTTTGTATGTTAAAATTTTCATTATAAATATAATTAGGATATAATTTATATGCAAGTTCAGGATTAATTAAGCTTTTGGTGCTACCAGTGTCGATTAGAAAGTTTGCGTTTATTTCAGGGATGTAAATATGGGGTAGATTTGCTTTCAATATATTTAGTAGTATTAGGTTTGGTTCTCTTTGTAAGAAACCTTAGGAAAATTTTGCTCATTATCAGTGCTCTCGAGTTCATCTACATTACTATCATAGGTGTAACATGATCCGTCATAGTTGGCATGAGAGTGAGTATAGTCTGTCTCAGAATAATCATATACAGGATATTCATTTACATAATTCTCATAACTTTCGTTTTCTAAGAAATTCGGATTTTCGTATTGGATTTGATTAGAGTGATTTTCTAGGTTATCATTGGAAATATTTTGGTTAAAGAGTTCAGTGGATGTGAATGTTCTTTGAGGTTTAATTCTGGAGTGGGCTGATGATGTGTCCATGGGTTCTGGGGCATATTCTTTTTGTCGTTGGTTAAAATTAGGACGAGTGAAATTTTGTGGAATATATTGGGGTCTTGGTTGTGGTGTGAAATTTGTTGGACGCATGGAATTTTGGGGTTGACGTTGTGCAAATGAGTTGGACGCCAATTAGGTTGATTGTTAGTTTTGAAGAATGGATTGGTTCTCATGGTCATAATATTAGGACGTGGAGTTTATCTTAGAATGTTCATTGGCAACTGTGATTGCGGATTTGTGGGTAGATGTTGTGTGTAGGGAACATGTGGATTATGTGTTTGCATGTTTGGTCTAGTCGGTGTTAATCTTTTATTTGCTCTAGATGAAGTTTGCAAATTTAATGTATTTTGTTTTTGAATAGAGTATAGGAAGTTTTCTTCCTCAATTACTAAACTCATGGCTTTCTCTAATGAATCAGGACTTCTCAATCTAAACTTTTGTTTGAATGTTGGGTGGTAAACCTCTTATGTAGGTTTTCAATGCTAAATCATCATAATTTTTAACTTGGAGTGTTTTTTTCAGCATGTGACATTAAGGATGTATTTAATTTTGCAAAAATCAAACTACGTGCATCTTGGCACCACATGCCAAAATTATAAGGCGATTCATTTTTTTGTGGTCTTAGTGAAATTAAATCTAGCACCAAACAATCTATGTTTCTCTGATCTCCAAAACTTAATTTCAAAGCTTGTTTAATATCTTCCCATTCTCTTAATTCGGTTCTTGACCCAATTAATAATTGTGCTCGACCAGTTAGCTTGCCCAAAATTGCTCTGGTTAAGAATTTACAAAATGTTTGATCATTACATGGAAATGATGTTATCAAATTTTGACAATTTTCAATAAATATTTTTAATGTGTGTGGATTACCTTCATATTTAGGTATCGAATCTAAATATAATCTCAATAATTGATAGTCAACTGATATTGGTGTAGTCATATTTTCATCTATTAAATTTATATTATTTAATAAATCAGATAAATTATTAATATCAGGGGTTGAAATAAATTTTTATTTTTTATAAAAAATTTTTATATACAAATGTAATTATTACTCTTTATCACAATTCAAATTGTAGATTTTTGGTTTGATAAGGATTGGTTTAATGGATTGAGCTTACTTACAGTAATATTATCTTTACAATTTCTTTTCTTTTTTCTAAACTAGGTACCTTGAGGTTTGGACGATTCTCCGAGGACTTCTTATTCTACGTAGTTTTCTGGCTTCCGCGATGTTTGTCTTCCACCAGGTGTTGTAAAATTCTTCTCTGCTCTCTCTCTTCCTCCTTGGTTCGACTGGTGTCGGTTTCTGTACCGATATGCACTCGATTCGCGACCGTTACCAAACGAACTTTTTCGGATTATCTGAATAATCGTAAAAACGAAAATTGCGTATGCGATATACTCAATTTCAGATATACTACCGACTGCGCCAATCAAGGTAGTTTTCTTAGAGAAAGAGTTTTTAAAAAATTTTACAAGGGTCTTTTATTTAGCATCCATATGCTTTGGCGACAAACAAAAGAACTGGTTTACAATGCATTTTACAACTATATATAATATATTCTTATCTCTATACACAGCTTCATATTTCTCTGGCATCTGCAGGTTATCATATATAACTCGCGGAAACTCCAACCTCTAGTTCATTGATAGGTTATGTAGTTTCTAATAACCTTAATTTATGTTGTGAAGTAATGGACACGCCAAAAATTAGTGATCATCAAATAATAAAAATGCGTGTATACAATATGAAGAATGCTAAACTTATTTCACAAGTTTTCCGTAAAAAGATTGATAAAAATAAATTACATAATTCATTAATAACTTGTAACTGGCCTTAATCAATAAGTAATGTCAACATATATTTTAATTTTTTTTTACAATAATATATCTTCTTCTTTCGAGCTGTTACGACTGCCGCCGCTTACTCGTTACGCCTATTCTCCATTCTTCTCTGTTATTCCACATTACTTCTTCTAGTTCTTTGTTTACCATTATTTTATTCATGTCTTGTTTCCAAGTTTTCCATGGTCTTCCTCGTTTTCTCTTCTCTAATGGTACCCACTCGTATAGTTGCTTTGGCCATCTTTCTTCTGACATTCTATTTAAGTGTCCAAACCATATTAATTGTTTTTCCTTGATGCGGTCTAGTATAGTGTCTAGTGTTCCCATCTCGTGTCTTATGAAATTATTTCTTAATTTTTCCATTCTACTTCTTCGCATGCTTCTTCTCATGGCATCCATTTCTGTTCCTATTAGTTTTGACTCTATATTTTTGTTGATAGTCCATACCTCTGACCCATATAGTACGATACTTTCGATTATGGATCTATAAATTCTAATTTTAGTTTTCCTGGAAAGGTGTCTAATATATCTAAAATAGTAAGTGAAAACTGTAAAACGATTTGTGTATAAAAGACAAGAACAAATGGTTGAATTTAAATATAAGTAATGCTATTTTATAACGTAATACAGCATATAAGAGATTTATGTCCACAAAAAACAACACAGATTGGTAGATTTATAAGCAAAAAAGAAATATTGTAATTACTACGATTAGAAATGAAAAAAAATATATATTATAATAATATAGTAGATAAATGTAAACATAATTCTGCACTGATGTGGAGGAATTTATAAGAAATTTTGAATACAAATTATGTTAGAGATGAGTTTAGTTATGTTACTCTGAATAATGTATCTTATTATAATATAAAAGATATTGTTGAAATTTGTAATCAATATTACATCAGTAGTATATTAGAATTAAGAAATTCAATTACTTATGAGCCCAATTCATTAAATATTGCTTTAAATCACGTAAATTTGATTGAAGATGTGGAATTAAAAGAGTTTAATATAATTTCTTTAAATGAATTAAGAGAAATAGTTTATTCACAAGCCAATAAAAGTAGTACTGATGATTTGGACATACATCTAATAAAGGAATATTTTCATATTATTGGATATCCAATACTAGAATTCATTAATATGTCTTTGCAACAAGCTATTGTTCCCGATGCTTTAAAAAAATCTTTGATACGACCGATACCTAAAGTATCGGGCACTTCCAAAGTGGATGAATATAGACCTATTAATATGTTACCAGCGTGTGATAAATTATTAGAAATTGTGGTTTATAAACAGTTAAGTCAATATTTTAATGAAAATGAATTACTTGTGTCAATGCAATCAGGATTTCGGTCTAATCATTCATGTGAATCAGTAGTAAATTTTTTAATTAATGATCGGAAGTTAACATTAGACAATAATGAAATGATATGTTCTGTATTTCTGGATTAAAGAGGGAATTTGAAACTATTGATAGAACGATATTAATCCAAAAACTTTATAAATACGGTGTAAAAGGTAAAGTAAATGAGTGGATCAGTAATTATTTGACAAACCGATATCAAGCCATAAGAATAAATAATATAACCAACAGAAATAGAGAACGTTATGGGCGTTACACAAGGTAGTGTTCTGGGACCTTTATTGTTTTTAATTTACATTAAGGATTTACCAAATATATTAAAATATTGTAAAATACATTTATTTGCGGATGACACGTTAATTTATTTTGAAGGCACACATCATGTGCATATAATTAATAAAGTAAATGAAGATTTAGCTAGTTTACATCATTGGATGAAAGTTAATAAATTAAAGTTAAACGTAAATAAATGTAAAGTTATGTTCTTTGGCACTAGTAGCCAATACATACGCATTTGTAATGAACATAATATTAAGATTGTAGTTAATGATACGTTATCAATATCAATATCAAAGTCTTTATGAAAGTCAAAGATATAACTTTTTATATTATTATTTTTAAATTTAAAGAAGGTGAATTCTTTTCCTGATGATTTGCCTTTACAGGTGTGCACGCTGAATGGTTCGGGGAATTTAGTAAAATTCAGTTTAATTAATTTTCGATGAATAAATGGTAATTTACTAAAATTATTTGTTAGGGATTCGACTCTAGTTGGCTGTCTACGTCTAAAAAAGAATTTTCATCAAAATTTCATTTTCTTGTATATCATCTTCAAATTTTGAGTTTTCTTGGTTTACATTATTGTCTGAGCCTAGCTCTTGATTGAATAATCGTTCTGTTCGGGGTTGATTGTGTCTAGTAGTTTGGTGGGTTGAAATACTCATAGGTGTGACTGTCTGTTGTGTGTTTCGAGTGTTTGCACTGTTGGTTTTTCGGTGGAAGGGGTTTTTGAACTTGTGTGTTCTGGCTGTGAATGTATTGTAAATCATTAGTGATTAAGTTAAAAATTTCGGATAACTTCTGCGGATTTCTAGCAGAAAGTTGAGATCTGAACGGATCTCTGCAGTTATTTATAAAACATTGTGTAAAACATTTTGTGGAACTTTCTAATAATATTCTACTAATTTCGTTTGAATATTTGCATTCAACTTTAATTTTTATAAATCAGATATAAATAATTGAATTTGGAATAATATTCTAAAATATTATCTTTCGTTTGTTTAAAATTTGTTAGTTCGTACATAAGTGTGTGTTCTGATCTAGTGTCAGAGTAGTTTTGTAACAGGTGTAGTTTTAATTCTTTCCACGAATTGATAACTGTGATACTAAGACATTGCGCAGCATTGCCTTTTATTTTATTTTTCAAAGTTAATGTCACGATCTCTTTCGTTATTTCAGATGGGTTAGTTTGATTGATTAAAGTAATTATATCATCTACAGCGCTTATAAAATTTGACAAAGTTTTAAGGTCACCGTCAAAATTTGGTATTAAATCTAACAATTTAATAACTTCATTATTTAAACTAGTGAAAATGTTTTCTACACTGAGATCTGGGGGTGGCATGTTTAAATTAAAATTATTTAGGCTGTTTAGTAACTCTTCCAGTATGGAATTAAAAAGATGTACAGAGTGTACTTACAAAAGTAATAAAATGTCTTTGATCATAGGATCGATGACAATGAGAGGTGTTGATTGGCTCCAGATCGATGTTCGCTCGTTTCTGGGGAGACCGAGTTGTTGACTTCTCCTGTTCTGATTTGCGCTCAGGAACGGCTGGAGAAGGATTCCGTGTTGATGAGTTCCTCGATGAATCGGAGATGAGCAGAGGTGTCGCTATGCCTCACAGGACTAACTTGGTCACTCGTAGATGCGTTTTTGGAGATGAGCAGAGGTGTCGCTGTGCCTTACAGGATTAACTTGGTCACTCGTAGATACGTTTTTAGAGACGAGCAGAGGTGTCGCTGGGACTTACAGGATTAACTTGGTCACTCGTAGATACGTTTTTGGAGATGAGCAGAGGTGTCGCTGTGCCTTACAGAATTAACTTGGTCACTCGCAGAATCGTTTTTTGGATAGCGCGTTAACGATAAAAATCGACGACTACGTTACTTTAACTAATTGAAGTGTTTTTAGGTTTTCGGTATACGCAGACTTGGCTATTTTACCGACTTCGCCAATTATATATTAGGAACTTAAAATATCGTTTTTAAAAAGTTTATTTTATTAAAAACAGAATAAATGGTTCTGGCTAGAACACTGGTTATAACAGGAATACCTCTAATTCTACGTGCTAACATTTTTATACAAACATTGTCTTAGGGAGGTGTCTTTTTATTTGACACCTTAAACTGCTGATTATATACATTTAAGATGATTTAAATTCTATGAATGTTGCGCAATATGGGGTGAGGCGCTCACATAATTTATATAATACAATTGTACTGCCGCAATTCACATATTGTAGCACAATACTTTTTTGTGCATCAAAGGCGATTTAGAAAAACTCCAGAAATTACAAAACCGCGCAATGAGAATTATTCTCAAATGTAATAAATATTCTGCTATAGATACAATGCTAAGTTCTCTAAATTAGTGTTCTGTAAATGCATTTATTGAAATTAATGTATTGATTTTTATATATAAAGTTATTAATGATAAGTTACCAAATTACTTAAAAATTTACTTAAAAACAAGAAAAGAAGCACATAATTACTGTACGCGACAAGAACAAAACTTTCACATTCCTCGAGCCAAAAAAACAAGCACTGCGAATTTGATATTTTGTAAACGAATAAAAATGTTTAATATGTTACCAAATGATGTTAAAGAATCTAATTCCTTAATGCCCGGTTTCATAAACGAATGCTAAATTTTTAACAAGCTGTTAAACCTTTAACACACTGTTAAACGTACATTTACGTTTCATAAATCGTTGTTAACTTTAGCAGCTCGCTAAATCTCTTGCTAGTTTAACTCACCAATTTCGGTGAGATAAATTATTTAACCGAGTGTTAAATTTAACAAGTGTCGAACTATTGTTTATTTTTTAATTGTTATGTAGTAAAATACGGATATAGTTTACATATTGTTGAAAGATAATCATTTATTTTTCTTGAATAGAAAATGATTTCTGCCTCAGACGATTCAGAAGACGAATTTATGAATAATGCTATTGAAATTATTCCGAGGCAAAGAGTTTTCGGAGGTAGAATCAACCCATTTGATATATACAATGATAACGAATTTAAACTTCGTTTCCATTTTTCTAAAGGCTGCATATTGTTATTACTGGGACATATTGGTGAAAACTTATCAGCAACCACACATAGAAATCAACCTATATGCCCAATGATTCAATTATTGATGGCTATGTGTCTTCCGTTTTTTGACATTTTTTTAAAGATCTACCTAAGAGAAAACAAATGAGTTTATAAAACCTTTGCTAAAATTAACAAAAACGTTTTCTACAATCAAAGTGTATTGATTCTACTTACCTATTTGAATTATAATATCCATTTCTAAAACATGAGTTTGAAATAAAATTATTTGGTACATCTGACATGAGAATAAAATAAAAGCAGTGTGTAATACAATTTTGACAGTCGTTTCAAAACTACTGGTATATATTTAGAATTCCCCCCTATATAACAGAATGTTATTATTCTTAATTTGAAAGTAAAAGTTCTTTTACGAATCAGTTACTGAATTTTGTTTACAAGCATCTACTTTCGGAATTAAAAAATTTTAGGTTATTTCGTAAAGTTTTATATCAAACACGAAGTACATATTAACACATTTTAGTTATATTTGCATCAGTCAAAGCATGAAATTATGTTATTTACCTATATTAAGTATCCAATAATTAACACAATTCTCATATTTTATTTAGCGATATTTGGAAATATAAAAATGACATCTGTTGGTTATGTTTCAGATCACTGACACTGATGTGATTATAGTTTTGTTACCAACTTATACGAAAATACACTGCTTTGTTTTTAGCAAGACTGTTAGTAAACACGAGAGTTAAAATCAACTGCTATATTTATGAAACAGTTCCGAAATTTAGTAAGCAGTTAAATTAACAGACCTGCTAGCTACCAATAGATTTGACATTCGTTTATGAAACTGGGCTTAAATGTTTTTAAAAAAAGAGTAAAGGAACACTATAACAACAAAACCAACTGATTGTTAATATCTTCTGTTTATACATATTTGTAATTATAAGTATTCTATTAGCCTTGCTAATTAAATAAACTATTCTATTCTATTCAAGGTCAACACTTCACTGTGCCAACCACGTATAATCTGTGCAAACAAAAATCCAATTACTACTACTGGAAAAGAAGAGTAAATCAACCCTGTCATCATCAGCAGTACAGGTAGAGCTCTCATGGGAGCGCCAGCTTGCTATTATTTTTCAAAACCCAGCCCTCACCATATTACAACCTCACCTTTAAAATTAAACAATAAAAACTTAACAATACCTCCATCTATATTTTAATAGATAAATACATCAACAACAAGCACCTTCTGAGTACAGGGGCACTCCCGACAAACCAAATAAAAAATGCATCCAACATCGAACAACAACAAACCGAACGCAAACACGAACCAACAAACATCTACACCAAAGACGCAAACTTCTTTCTCAGCCGCTTTAAAGAAATCAGCAACTACTATTGACACATTTTCGAAAAAAGATCAAGCTGTTATTATGAATGCAGTCGACACACTGAAAATAAAAGACTACATTATCGGTATCGGCAACATCATTGGCCCAAAACATATACTTTTTGCATTAAAAATTTCAAAAAATAGAATAGGCATCTATACTCAGACAAAAGCCATGGTGAACGAAATAGTAACAAACCATAATACAGTAGAAATCAACGGAAACGTAATCAACATCCGCCGACTAATATCACCAGCGAAAGGACTAATACTGTCTAACGTATGCCCATTAATACCCCATTCAATTATAGAAGAAACACTGAAAAACACATCTAGTTTACATCTAGTTTCACCAATATCATTCCTAAGAGTTGGAAGAAACTGAGTATTCCCATGTGCTTAGTTTCCGACGCCAAGTATATATATCCACAAACACCAACGTGGAAATGCAAGTCCCATCCTCTATAACAGGGGTGGGCAACCAGACCACATCATAGATGGAAATGAAATAGAAAACAGCTTAAATCAATTACCAACTCCATATATAATCACTAGAGATTTCAACTCGCACAATATGGGTGTAGCAAGTCTAAGTCAGCACTTTATAGTTCATGCAATGATTAAGTAAGTAGGTCAGCTATTGTTTATTTGTGACACTTATTTTGCTGACTAAGGTCTTGTACAAATATATATATATAAGGTTACTATGGAAGTAAGTAAGTAAGTACAGTAGAGATAGTAAGCTGTAGAGTACGTTCATCATTGGTTATTATTAAATAAAGATCATGTAAGTTTGTCTACGCATCAAAGTCTTTTATTGCTGCTGACTCCCAGTCTCGACAGGACCCTCTTATATAATGTACCCTCGTTTAAGAGGGTTACTTTTTGGTGGCAGCGATTTTGGGTTCATTTGTCAGACCAGAGTGGCCTTTACACACTGTATTGGTTGCTCGCGGGAGTCAGCATGCTACGAAGATTGTTGAAGTCGAGAGTTGTGGCCGATAAATTATACAAGACGCAAGAAGGAAGATGTACGGTCAAAGAAGATTCTACAATAATGAAAAAAGCCGCGTACAGTGTTACAATTGTGGCGGAAACCATTACGCCAGGCAGTGTTGGCAACGAGTTAACAATCAAAGAAGAGGCTACAAAGAAGACGAGCGCTACAGAAGATACGAAAAGAATCAACGTGCTGCGCGGTATTAATATCACCGCAGTAACCCAGTCGAACAAAAAAGAATAGAAGAACCGTTTGATATAGAAAAAGAGACAATAAAATGCTGGTATACAAAATTATTAAGAGCCCAGATATTAGGTCAGGAGGTAGAAATATACAGAATTTTGGAACATCTTGATGGCCTTCCGACCGATGAATGTGTTTTACTATGTTTCGGATGTCTGATGCACAAGAAAAACTTCTGTCTTTGTAAAAAGAATGAAGAACAAACAAATGAAATTGAAGTTGCTGTACCACAAAATATTGAAGATGAAGACGAGAAAGAACCTGAAAGCGTTACACAAACTGAGGTAATTCACGAGTATGTTAGTTGTCTGCTCCCAAAACGGGGTTGCTGCATTTGTGCAGAGCAGGTAGAAAAACAACAGGAACCACGAGAAATTGCCGAAGAAGAATTCTGTGAGAGAAGAGCGGAGGACTCTGAAGCAGAAGAGACTGAAAATATATATATATATATATATATATATATATATATTACAATAAAGACATTCAGAAGAGTCGAAAGCATAGTGACTTTGGAAACGCGAAACAAAGATTATTGTTTGTTTTTTTTTTTTTGTTAAGGCGGTCTCAACTGTTAGGGATATATGTCGCCTCAGTTTCTCGGTTTCGGTGGTATAGTAACGGCACGCAGTGTTCGCTGGTATGGGTTTTCGCAAAGCAATCACTTATCCAACTACTGACCTTAACTTTTGCATTACTTGCGTTACCGATTGACCAGGTAACAACGCGCCCTGCCATGCCCGTTAAAGCTCGATATGTTAAAATAATGGAACTTGGCGTAAATATTGTAAATGCAATGAAAACAAAATATTTTGGGAAAGAAAGCAATGAAAAAATAAAATATCTATTTAACCCAATTATCACTAGTGTCCTTTTAAAAGGACGGTACATTATTTTCTGCATTAGGTTTATAATTAATGCACACTATGTCACTCGCGTTATTATGATTGATTTTTTTTTTTTAATTAATTTAGGAATATTTGGGTTAATATTGAAGATAAGATAGAATCTACGGAACTAGATAAAACTAAAGAAGAAAGAAATCTAATTCAAACAAAACTACAAAATGAACTGATAGAAGAAATTCAGAATTGATGTTAGTATTTTGGTTTGATTTGTTTGCTAATAATTAGTAAGAAAATAAGTGACGATGCATTTATTAACTTAGTGGAGCAATTCCTCTATACGATAAAAACATGATTATTATAAAAACAAACTTACAAAACATAATGCGCGGAATGCTACTATGAATGAACCCGAAGTGGGTAACCGGGGTAACAAAAAAATAAAACAAAAGTATGGTTAATATAATAGTCTGACGTTGTGGTATGTTAATAATAAAACATAGTTCAGTCAAATTCATTGTGTTTTTTTTTTTTTTTGCTCGGTAGGATCCTTGTCTTAATTCATTCCTGACTCTTCGGAGGCAAGTGAAATATATCAGGAACAGCTTAGTTTTTATTTTGAAGCAAATGAGATAACTGATCTAGCAAAGGAGAAGGCAATCCTATTTTCAGCATGTGGTGTCAATACCAACGAAACCAACACACCTAACATATGATCAAGCTTTGGGGAAGTTATCCAATCATTTTACACCAAATCCAAGCAAATATGTGCAACATTTCAAATTTTACAGACGTAATCAAAAACCGGGTGAACCGATAATAGATTATTTAGTTTATTACATAACTTAAGGGAACATTGTTGATTTGATAATTTGGATAATCAGCTGTTAGATAAGCTTATTTGTGACATAAATGATACAATAAAAATTGTTGGCAGACGCAAATTTAACGTACAAAAAGTCCATGAAGAAGCTGTGGCAGTAGAATCAACATACAGAAATGTTGGAGAATATAGAACTGAAAACAGATGTAACCGAAAAATGGCAAACCCAAAGGAAGAGGAATTTATGTTTCAGGTGTAAAGATAATCACTACCCAAAAACATGCAAATATGAAAAAATTAAATTCCGATTTTGTCAAAAACTTCCTCATCTGGGAAAAGCATATTTTAAGAAAAAGAAGGATAAAAAGCTAGAAAAATAAAAGAGAGAAGATGAAAAACGACAGAGTAAATCGAATACATGTCACCATACTGAAAAATCAGAGGGTCAGTATGACAGTTACCTTTACAACGTAGAAGAAATGTTACAGGTTAATCCGTTCAAGAAGCAAGTGAAGATTGACGACCAGGACGTGATTATGGAAATCGACTCAGGAGCGGAACACACGATCATTGGAAGAGACACGTACGAAAAATTATGGTCCAATCATAAGGAATTGGAGCAAGCAAAAATTATTTTACAAACATGATCGAAACAGAAACTGAAGATTCTAGGAGAATGATATACCAATGTTAAACTGGGAAAATAGGAAATAATATTGCCAGTTCGGATGATGGAGGAGAAAGGACCAAACTTACTCGAACGAAATTGGATTCAAGAATTGAAAATCTCAATAGGTAATGTGGACATGGTCGTAGCTGACGAGTTATTACCACAGTTACGAAGATTTTCACATTGACGCTGTGGAAAATGCACAACCAATTTCTAAGAGGCAACTGCAGTTCCCCTTGCTGTACAAAACAGAGTCGACGCGGAGATTGACAAAAACCTGGAAGACGGAGTATGGGAACCAATTAAACATGGATTACATTAGATTTTATTTTGTTTTAGAATAATTACCTTTCTTATACAAAAGATTAGCAAGAGGTGTAAAAAATTAACAATTTTACAAAGTATGTACAAATATAAATGATTATGATGTAATATAGTAAGTTATAATATGTTATTTACATTGTTTGCCTTTAAAATATTTGCTTGCGAGTTATCATTAAAAGGCCCTGAAGATTAAAAAATGTTCCCTAAATAGGTGTAGCTGCTGGCAAATTTTATTTCCTTACCTTGGCAGGTGTACACAAATATTCTTTTTTGTGGTCTTCCTCCATGAAAATATACAATTATTGTTTTATTGTCATTCACTTGTAGTTGATTGCAATAGTCGGTAAGTGCAGAGAGTTTCCGATGTAGGTCAGTAGGGCTATTTGCAAAAATTACAATGTCATCTGCGTATTGCAGCGACAAAATGTCTGTTTGTTGCGTAATATAAAATCCCTCTAGCCCCTTGTTTCTTATAGATATTTCTAAATAATGTATGGATAGGGCAAAAATAATAGGGCTTGTACATTCCCCCTGTAATATGTCTTTGTTTACCTGGATTTTAACGGTTAAGTTGCTTCGATATGCAGTGTGGCTTCATCGTAAATAATAATCATTAGTCTTACAATTTTTCCGCCTAACCCCGTATCAAAAATCATACTCCATAAAAGGTTGTGTTGAACTGAGTCGAAAGCTTGATTATTGTATTGAGTACAAATAAATTGTCTATGCAGGATCTTTTTCTTCTGAAACCGGATTGCGCTTCAGGTAAGATATTATAGCTTTCCGTCCAGGTTTGAATTCGATTATTAATAATGAATGTGAAAAGTTTTGTGATCGTATTTATCAGTGCGATACCCCTATAATTTTCCATGCCTGTGCGGTCACCTTTTTTGTGTAATAGTTTTAATTTTATGTCTTTCAGCTTTTTGGGTATATCTTCTTTTGTTAGAAATTCGTGTAACATCTCGAGAACGTACGTTTCCACTAGGCCGGTAAGTTCTTGAGTTGTTCGTTAATCAATCCGTCCGTCACTGGACTTTTGTGTGATTTGAGTTGGTTAAGAGCGACATTTATTTCTTGAATTGTAATCTGAGAATCCAAATAAGGGCACCTAATATCTAAGAAGTTATGATCATCTACAATTTTTGTACCAAACTACATTGACCAGCTATGTATGTCTATTGGATTCTTGTGAAATGTTGACTGGTTTAAAGTTTTTATTGTTTTCCAAAATTCTTCTTGGTTGTTGACTGCTTCTAGTTTCTGCTTCAGGTTTTGCTGAAAAACTTTCTTTTACTTTCAAATATAATCTGTGTAAGCTTTATTCGCTTGGAGAAAGAGATTTGCATTTTCCTCATTGAAGTTGAATGTTTTGCATCGCCTTAAATTTATTCTGACGTCTCTTTTTAGTTTTGTGCAAGTTTTGTCATAACATAATATTTTATTTGTGGGGTTATCCTTAGTCACTTTGGTTCATTTATTAGACATATGTTCTTATATGTGTCCTGGATTACTCTTGAAAAATATTCGTATTTGTCTTCAGTTTGTTCTTCAATGGGTGTGTTGTCTAGTCCGATTACAAATTTAATAGCTTTCGTTGTGTCCCATTTTGCCCAAATTATTTTTTGAATATAGTACATATTATGTGAGTTTGCAGGATATTACGAATTTTTAAAGAGCATATCATATGGTCAGATATTATAATGTCTTCTATTTGGAGATCTAAGATAAGTTATATTGCGCTGATATCTACCCAAATTAGATCGATTGTGCTTTTTCCGTTTGTTCCAAGAAATGTGAATTTAGATAGAGTGTCGCTGATAGTTCTACCATTAAAAGCAATTAAGTTAAGTTATTCTATTCTTTCATTTTCCCCTTTTGTTTATGACGTTGTCATAGCTTCTTCGTATCGGGTATAAGATCGAATTATTTGAAAGTATTAATTTACAACATAGATTTGATTTTGATAATGTATAAATTTTAGACACTGAAGCTAACTATAGAAAGAGAAATTTTGTAGAGACGGTTCATATTTACAATAACCAAAACAGCGTTAATTTTAGAACAGATACTGAGAATTTGTCTAAATGTTATCAACACGTACATAATTCTTTGAAACAATTAAAGAAGTAGTTTTTCTTTGTTTATTATCTGGTTATCTTTCTATAACTAGTTGATGATTTAGGTTTTTTTGGTTTATTTGTGATCAACTAGTAGTGACTTTTATCTCGTTCCGCTTCACGTTTGTCAGTCGATCTTACTTTTGACTGGAAAACATATCTTGGCATCTTGGTACGTTTGATCTACATATCTCACAGGTAATTATTAATTATTGTTTAACTTGTAAACTATATTTATGAGTGGTTTGTTCACAATGTAGTAATTGTTCTTTGTTTTTTGTTATTGTGTTTTATAGCACTGATAAAGGTAAAAGGAATTACCGCAACGTTTGCAGAAAGGAGATGTAAAATTATTTATCTACCTTTATATCCATCATCCGACGACTATTTCCAGTTATTTCATAATTTTGGATACGACCATAATAATTTAAGTATAAATTACATTTATTCTATACAACTTGAAGATGCTTTGTAAATTTATCTGTATTTAGAATTAATAAGTAAACTTGTGTAGTATTCATTAAATATTTTAAAGTCAATTTAAAAAATTTAAATGATAGCTAACACTTTTCATAAATTTGTGTGCAACGTGTCATTTTTGACAGATCTATTTGAAATTTTAAATATAAGTCACAATATATGTAGTCTAGTTAGACAAGTTTGGTAGTTTATTTGTGTTTTTTAATTTTTTATAAATATGAATTTTTTTTTCAAATTTTTTTCTACATCAAAATAAATATGACAGATATATTTGTTCGTCAACCAAAAAAGTTGAAAATTATTTTTCACTTCATAGATGGTTCTTTTCCTTCTCAAAAAATATAACAGATGTCTCTGCTCGACAACCTCGATGCTTCTACGTAGTTTAGGCGGTAAAATTTAAATAACTTAATTACATATCTAATATAAAAAGATTGTTTTAAATATTTATAATCAATTTCAGATTTTCTTATCTAATTACAAAGAATTGCCAAAATGTTCTTTTGAACAATCAGTAATTGTTTTTTATTTCTAATCCTGCCGAGTTTGGTTCCAAATTAAAAGTTTTACGGAAGAGATTTAAATCAAGTGTTAAAAAGTTATTTTAGACGATCATCAATTGTTTTTTATAAATGCTGCTTAAATCCTACTGCGTTTGGTATTAAATTAATGGTCTCACTCATCAGATTTATACTCCAATGTCAAAATATTATTTTGGACGATCGTTAATTGTTTTTTATAAATGTTATTGAAATCCAACCGTCTTTGGTATCAAATTAAATTTCTCATGGAAGAGGTTTAAACTCAAATGTCACAAAGTAACAACATGGAAGCGAGGAACGAAGTGACGAGCTTTCTTCGTCAATATACTGACCTGGAAGCGAGGAACGTAGTGACGAGCTTGCTTCGCCAATTATTTGGTATTAAATGGAAATTATTTAATTTATTTTTGTATATTTTCAGTTGTAATCTTCTTCAGTGATGCAGAGCCTAGGTGTCAGAGTTGCGAAACAGGTCGGACGGCTAGTATATGCTGATTCTCAATCTGCCAACGCCAAAATCTTTATATCTTATTTAGCAGGTTTGCTCTTCATATAGAAATGGAATGGAGCCCTGCGCATAAAGGGAACAAGTTGTTTGTCCATACATACATGTGCACCAAAATTGTAAGCCATTCTGTAATTTGCAACAAAAAATTCAACAATATTTCTAAATGCGGTTAACTTGTCTTTTTCTTTTTTTTTTTTTTAATTTTCAAATCGGAAAAATCGTGTAAGTTCATTATATAGATTACGAGACAAAGCAGCTGGAATGATAGGCCTACATTAGGCAGGATCATTACACCATGACACCTCGATAGGTTCCTTATTACTTTAAAAAGCAGCAATTGTAAGTAACAATCCCACATAGGCTAATATTTCAGTATCACTTGTAGAAATAACTATTCTTGGTTTTTGTTTGTTGGCAGCATTCAATCGTTTATAGTATTCAGTGGCCTTACGGTTTGTTTCTGTTACAATAATATCTATTATTTCTGGCGTGATAAATAACAAAAATGTGTCTGATGCTAGGAACTCCAGAACTATAAAGGTCAGTTCAGAAGCCACATTCAAAATTTTTGGCTATGTGCACAGATACACTAGAATCTTCCGAAGCACCACCGATGTGGAAATCATTTTCATCTGAACTATCTCCAGAAATGTCATTATCAATATCTACTTCAACTATCACATTATTTTCTGTTTCTTCATCGCTGTCTTCATTTACCAGAGAAGAGTTGATTTCTAGATCATCACAATCAGGTATTTTCAACATCTCCTCTTCGGTAAGGTTCTTCGGGTCACATATTTTGGGAACACAACTCACTGTTTTCATTTAGAAAGACGACAAACACAGAAAACCAGTCAATCAGCAGAACTTAGCCTTGTACACGACATGAGAAAGGAAGGGTATTTTTTAATGAATATTTGTAACGTTTTGCAACGTCACGGATTCAATTTGTTGCAATATTTTTGTTAAATAAATAAAATTTTCCGCGCAACAGCTTAGATGAGGGTGCCCCCAATTTGTAGAGTTATTCTAATAAAATAAACACTTTGATTAAATTTTAACAGAGTATAATTAGAATTGTTAAATACACAGATGAAATTGTATAATTTGAATGGTGAACAATAATTTGTTTAGTATTTTTGATTTATCGTCTCCTCGCGTCATGCACATGTTATTTCGTTTTACTTGAATTTGTTTTTTTTTTTTTTTTGTTACCCCGTCAACTTTTATGTATGTGTTTATAATTCTATTTATTCAATATTCCGCGTCTTTTATGTGTGTGTGCATGTGTGCATAGGAGTGTGTGTGTACGTGCGCGCGCGAATTATGTTGATGACACTCCAGATAATATTTCATCATACTGCTCTGTAACGTTTCCATAAATTTAGTAAACGTAAGCAACTAATTTTAAGGTATTATATAGTGCTGTATTTTAGTTGATAAGACACTCTTGTACTGATTCTCAAAGAATTAACATCGTTTTAAATAAAAATCTTCATCTTGAAAAAAAAAATAATAAGTTGTTTTATTTTTTTTAATAAATATAATCATCCGATTATAATTGGCGCAGTCGACTAGGATGCCAAAAAGCCTTTAACAAAGTTAATTGTTGAAAGTGCCGACAAAAACGGTAACCGCAGTTACAGTCAAAGTCTTTTCGATTTTATCGATTAATTTGGCGTTACCACGAAGATAAGAGCAAGGGTGACCCAGCTCAGGCATAAACAGTTGCCCATCAGATCAAGCAATCCAGAGGAACTTCTCGCTGTCCCAACACCACGAAGTTCCCACACCACGACAACAATTCAAGGAGGAACCAGGACGAAATACTACAGTCGCTGCCCTCCACCCACATCAGTCAAGACGTCAGGAGGACCAGGATAAACCGATTCGCTGACTCCACCCACCTTTTTGATAATGATCATAATACTGATCATAACAATTGTATCTGTGTAAGTACAATATTTTGTAACAATTAAACACAGGGTTTCGAGGAAAGGCTAACGCTTTTAAGAATCGAAACGGGTCTCCGACACAGAGACACACACACTCACACAAACTTATGTCAGATTCAGAAAGCGACGAATTTGTGAACTCTGTACAAAATCAGATTAAGAATTTAATTTTAAAACCCTCTGATTTAAATACTATTAATAACCAAAACATAATGGCTACCACAAACAGTGAAATTCAAATGCTGTCAAACGGCATCCCCGAATACGATGGAAACATGAAAGATTTACCCTATTTTATAAATTCCGTTGATGAATTTATTTCTTGCTTTACTGAAGTTGTTCTAACCAACGTACAACAAGTATTCACCTTTCAATTAATTAAAAATAAATTAAAAGGTAATGCAAAACATTACCTATCCGAAAATTCATTCCCTGACTGGAATGCATTGAAAACATTTCTCCAAACAAATTTTGAAGACAAAGCAACCCCAGAAATAATATTATTAAAAATTAATTATAACACAAAAAATAATAATTCCCAAAACTTTTTGAAGGAAATAATGTCAAATTTCAATAAATATAAAAGTAAAATGATGTTAACTAAACATCATATAGTAACAAAAACAGCAATAATATCAGAAACTAGTAGTCCATCACTTTATTTCTTGTTTACCACACACTATACGTGGATCATTTACTGTAAAAAATTCAAAAACACTTGAAGAATGTGAACAACTCTTAACAAATGAATTTAAATATGCACAACACCAATCTCCAATGAAAAAATTTGAATCACAAATCAAATCAGTAAACAACACTACACAACAATTTAAAAATAACATACCACCACAGAAATTCCCCTCACAATCATTCCCTTCTAAACCAATCACTATACAAAGACAAAGTCAACCTCAAGGAAGAAATAACTTTGCTTGTCAAAACATTATTAATGATATAAATACACGTAGGACATTTACACCTCAACCCATGACATTGCAAACAAGACAAACCACCCCAATGACTACACAAACCATTCCACACCATAATTACCAAAACAATGCCGTCGATGAAACAAAAATATCAGACGAAACACACGACGAATTATACGAATATCCCCTAGATCAGCAAAACGAACATCAAGTTGAGGATTTTCAGCAAAACCTCATAGAAAACGAAAATACGTAATGACAAATTACAATAATTCAATTCCCATCTTACATAATAACAATTCTATAATATTAATTGATTCAGGCTCAAATTTAAACTTTATATCACCTAGTTATGTGAAAGAAAGAAATTTAGTAATTAATGATCAAGATAAAATTACTCTTTCCACCGCTAATGGGAGAAAAACTCTTACAAAATCAGTCAAATTAAAAGTAAATAAAAAATTATTTAAATTCTATATAGTAGATTTTCATCACATCTGTAACCTCCTGTTTGGAATGGAGATATTAAAAGAATTAAAAATTACTCTTAATTTCAAAACTAATGAAATATACTTTGAAAACAGAAAAATGAAATTTACTACACAAAGTGAAATTCATAATAAATTATCTTATATCTAGTTTAGAGATGAAAATTTAAATACAAATCAGAAATTAAAAATAGCTGAATTACTTAAAGAATATGAAGACTTGCTCCCTAAAGAAAACGAACAACTTTCTGCCACTAACGTCACTACCCACAAAATTTATACTACAGACGAGATACCTATTTTTACAAAAAATTATAGACTACCACAATGCTATGATAATGACATAGAAGAACATATACAAAATTTGTTAAAAAATAAAATTATTCAAAAATCAAAATCCCCGTAAATTCCCCGATATGGATTGTACCAAAAAAGGTAGACGCCTCCGGAAAAAGAAAAACTCGATTAGTAATTGATTTTCGAAAATTAAATCAAAAAACTCGTGAAGATAAATTCCCATTATCAAATATAGATGATTTATTAGACAAAATTGGAAAACCTAAATATTTTACCACACTAGACTTGCACTCAGGATTCCACCAAATTTTAATAGATATAAAAGATAGAGAAAAAACTGCTTTCTCAACACCCTCAGGACATTATGAGTACCTGAGAATGCCTTTTGGATTAATCAATGCACCCGCAACATTCCAAAGAATGATGAATGAAGTTTTGAAAAACCTAATAAATAAAATTTGTTTAGTTTACATGGATGATATTATCATTTTCGGAAATTCTGAACAAGAACATGTTGAAAATATCATAAAAGTCTTTAACGAATTACGAAAAGCTAATCTCAAAATTCAAATAGACAAATCGGAATTTTTTCAAACGGAAGTAAAATACTTAGGATTTGTATTCTCTTCAGAAGGCCTTAAGCCAAATAAAAGGAAAATAGATATTATTAATAAATTAACAATTCCAAAAACTGTAAAAGAAATTAAAAGTTTTCTTGGTAAACTTTCCTGGTATCGTCTATTTTTCCCAAATTTCGCTAAACTAACAAAACCATTCACTACTTATTTAAAAAAGGGTCAAATAATAAGTATAGAAAACCAAGAATATCAGAATGCATTCAAACTTGCAAAAGAATTAATTTCTAATCCCCCAATATTGAAACCACCAGACTTCACTAAACAATTCATTCTTACAACTGACGCTTCGGATTTCGCGATGGGATCCGTACTTTCTCAAATACATGAAGGACAAGAAAAACCCATAGCATACGCTTCAAAAACTTTTAACTCCGCCGAACAAAACTATTCCACAATTGAAAAGGAATTAAAAAGCATAGTATGGTCAATAAATAATTTTAAACCTTATCTCTATGGACAAAAATTCAAAATTAAAACAGATCATAGACCATTAGTAATAGTTAGCATTACCCCCACAAGTATATGTTAAGGAAACTACCCGGCGAATACAAAAATTTAAAAAGCCCCTATACCGAAAATGTAAATTAATTTCATACAACCCAAAAATCGGTGTAACAAAAGTCGAAAAACCATACCAACACGGCAGTAAAAACTTAATGAAAATTCGTAACATACGAATAGATAGAATAAAGAAATGATAACCCTACTATCATTATTATTTTAGAACTCACGGACAACAGTTGTTGGATATATCTCACAACAATGGATACCATATCACCCAATTGGGACTAACACACCTTGAACAAGAAAGAATACATACGTATTTTAACTATAATGTCACACCCCTGTATGAAAACTTTTATAAAATACAGAAAATAATTATAACACTACTCCAAGAGACAGAATCTATTCATTCCGTAAACAAAAATTACTTACAACTTTTAAATATTACATTTTTAAACACAAAAGAACAATTAGATAAACTAAAATATAATAAAAGATCAAAAAGAGGATTAATTAACGGTTTAGGTAATATTATAAAATCAATATCTGGAAATTTAGATAGTAACGATGGTGAAAGATATGACAAATTATTTAAAATAATTAAAGATAACGAAAATTCATTATTTCAAAATGAAAAGAAACTCTTTAAAAATCTTAAAGAAATAACCGAACAATTTAATAAACAATTAGAAAATATTCAGTTAAATGAAGAAGAATTAATAGGAGAAATAACTTTTATAAAAGAAACTGTATTAAATTACCAAGGATGGCATGCTAAAATTGAATTTGAAAATAAGATTCAAATAATTATTAACATTTTAAATAACATTCAAAATTATGCAAATCAAATAGAAACAAGCTTAACCTTTTGTTCTTTAAATAAATTGCACCCTACAATTATCAGTTTAAATAGACTCCAAAGCTTTATTGAAAATCAAAATATTTTCGAAATAACATCGTTAATAACAACACATTGTAATTATGATGGAGAAAATATATATTACATTATTGAAATCCCTATAATGAGCCTTGCCTTATACACATTATTCCAATTCACGCCTATACCATTTATAAATCACACAAACACATACATATTAAATGAACATTACACCCTGTACACAAAAAAGATAGACAAAAATATTATTACAAACAGCTGTATTAAAAATAAAAATTATTTTTGTCAATCGGATAACTTAGAAATGCCCTAATGAACTTATTGTTAACCATAGAAATGATGATTGTTCATATTTATTGATTGAAGATGAAAATAGTATCGAACAGATACCTTATACTAATGAAATAATTATTATCAGCCCTAAGGTTCAAAATTTAAATATTCATTGTAAAAATAATGAAATTGAAAGAAAAATTAAAGGAATATATAAGTTTAATAATAATCAACAAAGTATTTTGAATAATTATCACTTTACTAAAGTAGAACAAAATTATAAAGAAGTGACATATGAAGGAGAATTAAATAAAATAAAAGACTCCAGTATTCAAGTAAAACAATTATTAACTTTATCAAAATTAAACATTACTGATTATAAATTACAACAATTAAAGCCTGTAAATGTAAATGTTAACAATTATATATATATATATATATATATATATATATATATATATATATATATATGTTTTATATGCTATTATGTTTACTTTATTTTTAAGTTATATTTGTTATAAGCTTTATAAATGTAAAAAGGATAAGAAAACGTTATTGAAAACATCCAAAAGGGATATAGAATTATGTGAAAATAATCCGTTAAAATAATAATTAAGCAATATGATAAAATCTTGATGGGGAGGAATTATGTTGATGACACTCCAGATAATATTTCATCATACTGCTCTGTAATTGTACCTTTCGTCCTGTCAACCTCAGTTGACCGCTGTACGTTTCCATAAATTTAGTAAACGTAAGCAACTAATTTTAAGGTATTATATAGTGCTGTATTTTAGTTGATAAGACACTCTTGTACTGATTCTCAAAGAATTAACATCGTTTTAATAAAAATCTTCAACTTGAAAAAAAGTTGTTTTATTTTTTTTAATAAATATAATCATCCGATTATAATTCGCGCTAAAAAATAATAAACAATTATTTCAAGGTCAACCAAGTTCGACCGCCAATCATTATAATTTTTCCCATAATTAGGATGCTAAAAGGAAATTTTCATCAAATTTTTTAATCGAAATCGGAGGTGAAGTGCACCATCGACAAGTTGACCGAAATTTTTACTTGGTTAAACAATCCAAATTATTTGTTTTCTATTACATCGTTTCTAATATTTGTCAATGTTACAATTCCAGCATGGTAAAAAAGTAAATGAAAGAAAAAATCCGAGTTACATTATAAAACGCATTCCGTAAAACTTAAGAAACTGCTCAATTGTTAAATGTAACTTCCTAAGAACCTGAAATATTTATTACAGGTATGTATAATATTTACACAGCATTATTTTATAAATGAAGCATCATGCGGTATTATTTAGACGGATATAAATAAATAATATACATATATACAAGAATATAGAAACAAACGGAAATAACATTTCAACTACAAAAATGTTTTGTGACAACCAACTTGTTTTATTATTTAGCCGATTTTAGATAACAATTTAAACTAAATTTGGTTGATCTTACGCTGTTACATTCGATAAAAATACTTACAGGCTCTTCATGTTCTTTCATGTTTTTAGGTGTACGTAATTTTAGTTTATACCTAGTCCTGTAATAAAACTTTATTGAAATATATTCAGCAAAATAATTGTTACAATAAACACGTCACCATACACAATGAACTATTTCATTACTCTAAACACATGAGAACAAAATGATAATAACTTATACGTCTACTTCAACACACAGTCACTTCAGCACTGTCACTGCCACGTCGCTGAGTTACAACTGGAATCGGAGCCACTCTCGATTCACGATTGCTTGTTGCGCATAAACTCTGACAAACTTATAAATGTAAAAAGTAGCCTCAACGTGGCATACCTTTTTTATTAAGTTATAAAAACTATATAAAGACACACATGCTAATCCTAAATTTTTGCTGACAGCATGTGTAGCATTAGTAACAAATAGCTTATTCCATCATACTGATTGTTTTATGAATTTTAAATGTTATTAACATTTTTCTACAAAATGTTTATTGATGAGTTAATGTGGAATAGCCTGATAAGGTATCATTAATAATATTCAAATCTAATAAAATTTTACTTAGCTCATTGGTTGGTTGGTTAAATTAGACGAAAGTTGCCTCATTAGTAGCAGCGCCCGCTACAGCTTTTACCTCGCCCCTGACAAAAAACAAATTGCCGCCCTAGTAAACATATACCTTTAAAAAATACATATCTTTTAATTCAAGTAAAAATCAAACCGTTTTCAATATAATATAAACACATACAGTGGCGGAGTTTCGGCTCCGCAGACCCCCGCATCGTTGGGGGGCCCGTGGACGAACGTAATGAATTTTTTTTATAACAAGGTACTTATTTATACTAAATGGTAAAATTTGAGAAATCAAAAATTACCTTATATTTAATAAAGTAAAGATTTTTTTAATATGTGCCCGAAGCCCGAGTATTAAATTATGAAAACAAAACTTCAAATAATATTATCTTTGAGCAGCCTTATATACGGACAAGGGACTATCCCAGCATTACACAACAGAACAAAGTAACCTCTGTACTACAGGTAGTGGAAATGATCTACTAATATTCTACCAAAAGGTTATTTTTGAATCTTTTGTTTTGGAATTATCAATATTAAGAAATAATAGGTTAATTTATAATAAATTAAAAAACACTAAATGAAATTTCTAGAATATTTTTCTACAAAATACACTAGCTTCAGCTAGTTTTATAGAACTTACATTATTTTTAACCCTACTAGTTGTCTTATTTGTAACATAAATTAACATTCAAATTGTACAAAACAGTAGAAATAAATAATAGGTAGTGCCATTACACTGATGCATTACTGCACATTAAAAAAAAAAAACGAAACATCAACTACGCTAGACTCGCAAGAATTTTTTTTTTTCACTTTTTTTATTATCTTTTTTATTTGATCAGCAATTTCATGCTCAATGGCCAAACGGCCAAACCATTGAGACGATTTTGCGTGGTAGAGAAACGTAAGAAGTTCTTAATAAATTTTAATTCAGGAAAACTCCTTTTCCCACTTGCTACAGTTATTGGTATAGTAAGCAATATTCTTAAGGCAACACTAAGATTTTGGGCAAAATTTAACACTGCTAATAATTTAAGAATATTGTTTAGGCTTTCTTTTTGCCCAAAAGAACAGAAACCGCAGAAATTTCTTCCGTTATTTCTACCCAATTTATGTCAACAGAATCACCAAAATAATTCCCAAATTATTGCAGTGTTTTAATAGCGTTTCTTTAGAAATGGTTTTTATATCATATAATATTACATAAGAATTGAAAATAGTTACTATGGTGACAAAGTTGTTCAAATCTTGTATCTACGAGTATGCATTTAGGGTTTGATTAATTGAAAAATTAAAAAAGTCTATTTGGAATTATCTTTGGGTTCTTTGGTCAGTTTATCTCGTGCTTCGTATGAGAAGTTTCGTTATTTAAGGTCAACCATACGGGCTGAAAATAGCACAACATGAACATGACTTTTTTGAACTAATATATTATTATTATAATAAATGAAACATATAATGTTTTATACTTATATTTGTACATAAAAGACCAAAGTTTTATAATAAATGATAAAAAAATAATTTTGTTTGCTAATTATACATGAACATAATTTTCAAAGTAGTAAGATTTATGTTACCCATTCCCATGAACGACTACAGTAATGCAAATAATTTGTGTATTTACAAATATGATCCTCTATAACATACTAAGATTATTTTCCATTTGAAATTACAGTTTTTGAGAAAAGTGTGTTTTTTGGTATATTTTTATTGGTTTCTTAAAAACTGTACATTCAAGTTGAAAATAAACTTAGTATGTTATAGATGACCATATTTATAAATGTACGAATTGTCACTGTAGTCGTTCATGGGAATGAGAGATATAGTATAAATGTTCTGAATTTTTGACCAACTAGACTTCAAAGAATATTTTTTTATAGTTTTATGATATAGCTATCCTTTTCATCCACATATATAAATATTAGAATGTTCAAAGACCTCACTGTGATAATTATTTAATTTTTTTATGAGAATAATTGTAGAAATATTTTATTCAAATTTGAATTTGCTAAACAAAATTCATGGGAGTGAACAAGCATGTGAAATGTACTTCATCTGACATTGCAATGTACAAATCTCTGTAAAAATCCATTAAATTTTTAAGGATGGAGGTTGTTGAACCATAAAGAACATGAAAATAAGTAAAGAATACAGAATTTGCTATTTTTTTTTAATAAAGGATTTGTTCTTCGACGCGTATGTGTGACTTTAATTAAACATTCCACTCTTTTATGTTTGTTTTCTTTAGAAATAAGGATTATAAATATTTTTATAGCTTTTAGGCAAAAACAGTAAATACTAAATATAAGTTGTATGGTATGTTAACCAAAGAAAAAATCAACAATCAATCAATTTCAATTAATTGGATATTTAAATTATCAATATTTTGTCACAATAACAGCCAAAATGCCGCCCCGGAGAAATGTTCGGTCTGTCCGCCCCTTAGAGCGGGCCCTGTTAGTAGGGCATTATAAATTTGTGTTTGTTTTTTCAATTAAATGCATAGGTCGATAGATATTGGATAAAATGTAATTTTAGCTATTTTTTTTTTTTGCTTATAACTTATGACATAATACGAGATTAAGATTTGCGCTGACTTATGACACTTTAAAATTGTGAATTTGCAGAAGGACTTAAACATTTTTCATTTCTAAACATTTACGAGTTACTGGTATCAATTTTTATTTTTCATATGGAAGTTATAAAAGTGTTATTTTGCGTTACGCTATCGTTATTTCTTTGTTATTTTTTTGTGATTTTAAATAAAAATCATTGATATTTGCAATGGCTACACATCACCTCAACACCATAATTAAGGAGACTGTTACCGCTTTGCTCCTAAATAAAGAATATGTCGACGAACTTGTTGATAAAGTCCTTCGCCTGGAACAGAACTACTTATGGCAAATCAGGTGGTGGCTGTGTTCTGTACACTGTGAACTATAAATTTAAATCTACGCCCATAAATGTTACTCTTCATCCCAATTTTTCTCTGATCTTGTTGGTGCTAAAATTTGTATTTCTAATAGTATCTTTATCTATTTGTTTGTCATATACTGTTCACCTCCTAGCTCAGTTGAACAACAGAATTACAACTAAAAAAGTCTCGCTTATTTTTTACCATTATTTGAGAGCAATTTCATAATTCTTGGTGATCTAATTATCACTGATCTTGTCGATTCTACACCGTTAAATTATTCAAATAATCTTTTATTTATTCATTTATCAACATCTATCCTTCAGGATTCAAGATCCCAATTACTGAACGACTACATAAAATAATATGTAATGTAATAATAATTAAAAAAAAATTGTCGTATTATACGTACATTTAGCATTATAACAGAAAAATAATAAAAAGCGTGATAGAACAGAACTGTAAAAATAATATTGTAGCAGGAAACTGGAAAACAAAAATTTACACAAAATAAAAATATTTTGATGGAACAAAAACAAAATATATTATCACGCCTTTTACCCATTATGGGTGTGGCACTCTGCTTACGCAGATCTCGGTAGGTGATATATTTTTGGTATGAAATGCGGTTACCAGCCGTCAAATCATAGCCCCCAAAGATGTTAGTGGAGGGGTGTGTTATAACTAGGATAGTGACCATGGAGTTTAAAGTAACGATATTTTATGAATTTTTTTCTGTATTGCTTTTTTTTAAATATTTATCATAAAAAGGATTCCAAACTTGTAAACAGTATTCCATCTTGGACCTCAGAATGCGTAGTAAATATTTTTTATTGTTGATATTTTTTGAAAGATTGCGTGCTACGGATTATGAACCCAAGATTTCTGTACGGAGCTTTTATAATGTGGTTAATATGGTCATTAAAAGATAGTTTTTCATCAAGTACTACGCCAAGGTCTTCAACTGCTTTACTCTATCAAGAACAATATTTTCCATATGACATGGAAAAGTTTAAACATTTTTTTAACAAAATAACTCATTATTTTCACTTGATAAAATGAAAAAAAAGGTTAGAGGATTGTGACCAACCTAAAATATTATCTATGTCTTTCTGTAACAGAGCACAGTCCTGAGCACAGTTAATAGTTCTAAATAATTTTACATCATCAGCGTACAGTAATACTTCGAAGTTTGTGATTGCTTTTACAATATCATTAATAAACAAAACAAATACCTCTGAGGGACACCAGATGTAGCAATATAAGGGTTAGATTTGTAATTGTTGTAACATACAGATAATTCTCTATTATGTAAATAAGATGATAAGAGTTATAAAAGGTCAGAAGAGAAATTGAAATTTTAATCAAGTTTACTAGAAGAACAGAATGATTTATACGATCGAATAATAATAATAATAATAATATTTTATTCTTTCTTTGAATCATACAGATTATAGATATCGTCAATAAAAAATTTAAATAAATAATACAACATATTATACAATGTGATTTTTACAATAGTTAAGAAATTCTACTTCTGTATAAAAACAATTTTGTATTAATAATTTTTTTAATTTGCATTTAAAGATTTTTACTGTTTTGGAGAGCTTAATGTCAGATGGCAGGACGTTGAAATATTCTAAACCTTTGCAATCAGGGGAGTTCCTTCCAATGGCAAGTCGTGTAAATGGAATTCTGAAATTGTCCTTATTTCTAGTATTTGCACTGTGAATATCATTATTAGTCAGAAACTTATTTTTATTTAAATAAATAAAGGTACATAAATGGTAGACATACAAAGAATAAAGCGTCATTATATTGTATTGTCCAAAGAGATCTCGGCAGCTGATATTAAAAGGAGCATTTGCGAGACACCTGATAATTCTCTTCTGGGCGACGAAGACATGCTTAACAGATGTAGATGAACCCCAGAAGCAGATACCATACGCTAATATTGACCCGACTTTCGCATGATAATACATCACTAACTGACTCTCAGTAAAAATGTATCTCAAATGTCTAAACTGAAAACATAATGAGTTTAATTTTGAAATGACGAAGTTACAGTGAGGAGTCCAATTTGAAATTTCGTCCATAATCATACCTAAAAATTTTACATTTTTTTGTTTGGAAATAGCACTACTATTTACATACAAATTGAGACTATGATTATTTGTATTTTGTGGGGTGTGAAATCTCACATATGTTGTTTTGCTGGGATTTAGATATAAAGAGTTATCGTTACACCAGTTTATTAAATTTCCTATAACTTCATTGCAATTTTCGGCAAGTATGATATCATTTTTATTGGAGACAGCCAGTGATGCATCATCTGCGTAAAGTGTTATATGACAATTGCTTCCTATGTAATCGCACAGGTCATTGATATATAATATAAACAGCACGGGAGCAAGCACCGTACCTTGTCCCACGCCAGTATTGGTATTAAGGCATTCCGAATTCACTGTAAGCCCATTAGGTTGTTTTATTGAAACATACTGTCTTCTATCCGTAAGAAAACTACTGAGCCAATTCAGAGGTACTCCTCTAATACCTACATTAGCAAGTTTAAGTAGTAATCTGCTATGATCTACGCAGTCGAAGGCTTTACTTAAGTCACAGAAAATTCCAATTGGGCGTTCACCATCTTCAAGGTACGATATAATTTTATTGCAAAAATCATGAATGGCATTACACGTTGATAAATTCGGCCTGAAACCAAATTGATTAGTAGTAATCACATTTGTTTTATTCATAAAATATTCTAAACGATCTAAAAAGCAGTATTCAAACACTTTAGAGAAGATTGAGGTCATCGTTATCGGACGATAATTATCCATGTCATCTCTATCATTTTTTTTGTGAAGCGGAACTACTTTGCCAATTTTCAATCTCTCAGGAAATTTACCAGATTCAAATGATAAGTTTACTAAGTAGAGTATGGGTAGGATTATTGTTGAAATAACTGATTTCAAAACAAATGCAGGTATTTCATCGGGTCCGGCTGATCTTTTTTTTTTAATCTTTGAGTTTAAAAGGGAAAGCAATTCCGTTTCAGTAAATGGTATTAGAAAAAATGATTGAGATTGGCAATGACTCTTGATTTCACCGTTATCTCTACTTTGTGGGATATTTTTTAAAATATTTTGAGGAGCATCTCTAAAAAAGCTGTTAAAATTATTAGCTACTGAACTTGGGTCATTTAATAGGCAGCCATTAATTTTTACATTTGGTGGAATAAGATCGTGTGTGTTCTTATTAGTGATTGAATTAATAACTTGCCAAGCACTTTTGCTGGTATTTTCGGAGCAAAGTATTTTTTTTTTGATAAAATTCCTTTTTTGTGTTTGCCACCAGAAGAGAATGAACAGATTTCGCCTTCTTGTAAATATCAGATAATTCCGGGTGGAGCTGTTTTAACTGAAACAAATGTTTTAAGTTTATACTTGACTTTCTTACACTATCATTCACCCAGGGTTTTTGAATAATTTTTTTAACCTTTTTAATGGGGAAATGTATATTAAAATAGTGTAAAAATATATCAATAAAATAGTTAAATGCATCATTTACATCATGCAGATTTTCAATATTGCTCCAGTTTTCATTATCTAAATCAGTATTAAAATTTTGAATAGAGCCATTGGAAAAGACTCTCTTGAACTCAAAGTTATCATTGATATTGATATTCTTAAACTGTTTTGAATTAAATAATAGAGTTTTATGGTCAGAGATCAAGTTCTCCAGCACAATGCATGCAGAGTTGACATTAGTATTAGTAAATACATAATCAAGAGTATGATTACCACGAGTAGGTTCCAAAACCGTATTTTTTAGGTTGAAAGTACTTAACATACCACATAGCAAATTGAAATATATAAAATCTCTTACGGGATCTATGTTAAAATCTCCTGTGAGGATTATTTTAATATTTGGTTTATAGATATAATCTAAAACTTTATTTAAATTGTCCAGAAAAATATTGACATCCGAGACAGGAGATGGAGATCTGTAACAGGCTAGCAATATAGTCATACTTTTTGAATCTGAGTAGCACTGGACACCACATATTTCGAATTGTTTTTCTATGCAGAAATGAGTGAGATCAATGGGCTTCGTTTGGAGACCTGATCTAGTCCATATACCTACACCGCCACCTTTAAAGTCTGATCTACAATAATTAGCAGTATTAGTAAAATTTGTAAAGTTTATAGAGTCTATTGAGCTTTTACTACACCACGTCTCCGTAAGACACAAAAATTTTATATTTTTCATACCGTAAATATACTCAGATATTATATAATTTATTTTATTTTCAGTCAAGGCTTGACAGTTTAATGATAATATATCACAGTCGTTGTTAATATCACAGTCTTTGTTAATATCACAGTCTTTTTCATTTAGTGTTACCCTGTCTGAGCTTTGGGGGCTGTTTTTTGAAAAAACCTGCTAACATACGTGCCATACGGCCACAAGTCTTCACACATTGCTTTTTTGAAATTGTTCAGATTTAGTGTAATTTTGAATGAGGAGTAGTATTGTGGGAATTTTGATTCCAATTTCTCACAGTGTACTTCTGGAAAATTTTTCTTTAGATGTGAAACTAAGTCATCGGGAACTGTATCTGGGTTTAACCTTGATACAAAAAGAAAAGATTTTTTCGGAACTACCTCAAGTGATCCGTCCTGTGCTTTTCCTACAATGAATGTATTATTGTTATTTTTCTTTCTTGTTTTATTCCCTTTATCTTTGTTTATTGCGAACGCAGCTACGGTAGAAGATTGTTTGTTTACTTCTGCGACTGATGCCATTTTGTTCTCAGAATTTGTTTTTACCGGTTTCTGCGATGCCGATAGTGTTTGATTGTTATTTAATTGTTTATTGCTAGGGCTAACAGATGGCATCTTTTGGTTGAAATTGTTATTCCAAGCTGATTTTTTCTTTTCCTTATCATCTGATGGTGAAATTCTGTCATTTGCAGATGAAGTTTTATTATTCATAAGTTTTATTATTAATTCCTGATCCGTTATACGACTTTCCAGGTGCGATGTTAGCTTTTCTAAAGTATTGCACTTCTCTTGAAGCATGTCACACTTAATTGTTTTAATTGAACACGCTGGACAGTCCACGGCGTCGTCAAAAATCTCTTCATCTTTGTTAAAATCCCCAGTGCTTGTAAATTTTGTCACTACTACACTTCCACTATATTGATCTGGTAATGTACCTTTCACAATTAAATCAATTAGGTCACTTTTTTTAAGTTTATTAAGCTCATTAGCTTCAGCTATAAGGCACATGTCTACTTTCATCGCCATCTTGCAACGAAAAATGCTTTCGAATAATCAGTGTATACCACATACACTTGAGCATTGATTTTAGTGAAAATTCGGTAAAGTGAATAAGATTAATAGTCGTTGATTTACCGCTGACGAAACCGTTCCGTTGAACATTAGACAATATAGCTATTGAATGGTAATTGGAAATATCGGTTTTAGAGCCTGATTTGAATATAGGAGTGACGAGTGATGTTTTTAGCGTTGCAGGAAATTTAGGAAGCTAAAAATTGAATAAAATTTAAAAGGGTTTGACAAATAGTTCGCTACACCTCTTAAGCATATAGGCAGGCATATATATATATATATATATATATATATATATATATATATATATATACCGGGTGTATATTAAAAAGAGAATCATAGGCGTTTAACATGGTAAATCAGTTTTTCCGTCCGCATTGCTTCCCTAATTATTTTAGACAAAAATGTTTCAAATAAATGTTGTTAAGCATAAAATTCTACATCCGGATCAGTAAACAAAATTCATTTCGATTGCTTCATAACTGCAGAAATTAAATTAGAAAATTCACGGAATTGCGAATTAATAGTAACAGCCATGGAATTAAAAACAAGAGATGAACATTTGCAACTTTCCTTCATCTGAATAATTATTCATTTTTGATAATAATAAACCTTAATATTGATTTAATATCACAGTTTGCCAAAATAAATACTATTAATTTGACGTTTAAAATGTTACACATTTGTTCATCTCTTGTTTTTAAATCCATGGCTGTTACTATTAATTCGCAATACCATGAATGATTATTGTTTACTTATCCAGATGTAGAATTTTATGCTTAACAACTTATATATGCTTCAATATATATATATATATATATATATATATATATATATATATATATATATATATATATATATATATATATGGGGTAAATAGCTCCGTGGTAACGTGTCGGACTGTGGATCGTGAGATCCTCAGTTCGAATCCCACTGCCGACAGTTACAAATTTAAATTTACCCCTGTGGTTCCCCCTCCACTAACATCCTTGGGGGCTATGATTTGACGGCTGGTAACCGCACTTCATACGAAAAAATATATCACTTACCGAGATCTGCGTAAGCAGAGTGCCACACCCGCAATGGGTAAAAGGCGTGATGATATATTTATTTATTTATTTATTATTTATATATATATGCAAAAAGAATTTTATCAATTTTCAAAAATTAGTTTTTGAGGTTTAAGAAGTTTTTGCATAATACAATCATATCATTAGGTTTCTAGTAGCCGGCCACATAAACTGTGTTTCTTATATCAGTTTTGATATTGCTCTCTAAAAACTCACAACCGAATTTTTAGCATGATTCCTATACCTCCCTTACTGGATATGGCGGGACGTAAAAACAATCAAAATTTTTTTCTAATGCATAAATGCGCAGAAAAATTTGATTTATATATGCAGGTACTTTTAAATTTTACATCAATAATAAAAATGCGATGCATTTCTTACATATTATATAAATATTTATTTTCAGTGAGAATTCACAAGTGTTTTTTTAATGAATAATTTAACAAGTTCTTTGATATTCTATAAAGTTTTTTATTACACATGTGACGGTGAATAGTAATTAAAATTTAAAAATTCCGCATGTATCACAAGTTTAATATTTATTTTTCAAATAAAAGTTTATTTTCCTATAATACAAATGATTTTTCCTACAGTTGTCAACAAATATGCTTTTACAGACAGCACTTTTGTTTTCCAGACAACGTGAAGAAAAATATTTTGCTCACATGTCTCGCACTGTAACAAGATTGAATGAAAAAATGTATCTTTGAAATATAATAATTTTTTTTGTAATTAAACATGCGCAGACGCACAGTGCTTGCTTCTTTGCAACTCTGAACGCGCCTTACGTGGTAAATTAATCAGTTTCTTGCAAAATTTAAAATTTTTTTTTTTATTAAACAAAATCTTGCATATAATTTAGAACAGGAAAGTTTTAATGGAATTTCAAGAAATATTGACAAATTCGTAAAATAAGAAAAAGGCAGGATAAATCTATTCAGAATTGAACCAAACAGTTTCGAGTTATGCGATGCTAGCGCGAGAAATAGGGACTGAACTTAAATAAATTGTTGGAACCGGCCGTAAATTTAATTTTTCAATTGAAATTTTCCAAATTTTTTTTAATAGTTTTGAGAATTTAATTATAACATGAAATTCGAATAACAAAACATATGTAAAGACAAAAGAATCGGTGGAAATGTAGATACAAAGAATAAATATATTTCATTGTTGTAATCTAGCGTTTGAAGAAAATAAACCTGCCGCTTATTGGAAACACACACAAAGGCCACTGGTATAAATTTGTTACTATTGTACATAATCCAAATAATTTGATTTTCATGCCTCGTAATTCTTACAGTACCTACAAAAAATTTTAAAATGAATACAAGTAATAAATAAAATCATATTCCAAGCACCTGAACGTTGTAAAACAAATTTTATAATTTGAGTAGAAGTAAAATATATTGCAAAGATGGAACATTACATTCATCAAATTTAACAATGAGATTACTATATTGTAAATTTTCATTTACAAAATAATTGTAAAAAACTAAAGTTAAAAATAAAATTTTAAAATACCAATTATCTATATGTGGAATATGGTGATTGATTAACTTAACTTGTTGTCACAATATTTTAATTCATAACACTTGTCATATACAAAAATGTATATCACACTTTTTTTTAAGTTGTCAGCTGAGTAACCTACTCTGCGCGTCCTATCAAGCTAAAAGAAATTAACAATCAGTTTTCACAACTACATTGGAATAGTTATTTACATAACAAACAAGGTAAAACAGTTTTTACTGCTGAATGAAGGAAATGACCGACGAGCCGACTAGGCGATCCTGTCACCTCCTTGAAACAGTAAGAACTGTTTTACCTTGCGTGTATTGTACAACATTTGACTTGTTACTCATTTGTAAATCAAATTAAAATTATAAACTAGTCTTGTCAGATACACAACTGTTCTGTCAAAAATTATTTTAAATGATTTCGTATAAGCCTTGAAAGCATTACTGTGGCAACGTGTATTGTTTACCTTGTTTACTAACTTGTAAAATATTTTCAATGCAGCTGTCAATTAGTAACTTGTAAAGATTTATTTTCAAAGGCAATAGAGGGCTTGGGTAAGTGGTGTTTACAAGTGAGTAACAAGTAAACATAATACACATTTTGAACAACATGGCTACAGTTGATCAAATAAGAGAATTGCTACAACCGCTCAATGACAAAATAGACAATATGCAGAAAAACTTTATCTGACTTGAGAAATGGGGCACAAAACAATTGTAACAAGTACTAAGTCAGCATAATAGATCACATAATAATTTGGTAATAAGATCAAATAATTTATATAATATTGTTTACTTGTGATACTTATTTTGCTGACTTAGAACTTGTACAAATATATATATATATATATATATATATATATATATATATATATATATATATATATATATATATAAGGGATTTTAGGTTTCAAACTACATATTTAGAATTTAAATGTTACAAGTAATTAGATTTTGATAGTAATATATTAACTGGAAGTGACTGTTTACTTGAAAAGGCCTAACTGTTTTTACCTTCGGCCACATCCTGTAAGGAAGGTATAGGAATCATGCTATATATATATATATATATATATATATATATATATATATATATATATATATATATATATACATATAAGTACTAGTATGTAAGTTAGGAAGTTAGTTAATTCCGAGTTATGTTAAAATAAGTTTGAGTAGTTCTTCTAGTTATTGTACGTGTGTACGTCCAATAAGTGCCGGAGTACAGAGTCCGATTCCAGCTGAGCAGATAAAAGTATAAAATTAAAACTGTGTGAATGTATGTATTTATTAATATTCTTTAAATATATTTCTATGTTAATATTTGCTATTTCGGCCTACTATTTCTATTGACTCCCAGTCTCGACAGGACCCCTTATTATTTTGTACCCCTTTTAGGAGGGTTACAAATTGGTGGCAGCGGTTTTGGGAATATTTGCTCGCGGGAGTCAGTAGTTAAATATTTGTTTTCTAAATTTAATTGGTTTAAATGTGATACAAGAAGGGTAAACCAGATGTAACTGGTAATGCGGGTGGGTCTGGGCAAAATCCTGAGTTTAAGCGGGAGCTGCTACAAGCATTACATGGCGGCTTGTCTACCAACTCAATGGCGGCAATTGTATTGAATGATTTCGAAGGTAAAGACCCCGAAGAATATTTCGCCAGACTGAAAGTACGGGCAAATATTGAAGGGTGGACTGACTTCAACACACTAGACCTTGTAAGATTAGAACTAAAAAAAGACGCTTTCGATTTCTACATGGAAAATACGGAACTACACGAAAGAAATATATAATGAAAAAAATTTATAAAAGCGTTCCTAGACAAATTTGAAAAAAAGATAATTCCCGATCAGATTTATCAGAAGATTGCGAGTGCGGATCAAAATGTCAGTGAAACGGTGCAGAAATTCGCTACGAGGTTAAGAGCGTTAAAGAAAGAACTTATGCGAGGAGCAGATATAGATGAAAACACGGTAGCTAAATTAATCCTGTACCAGTTTAAAGCGGGCTTAAGAAGAAATAAGGGTAATCATGGACACTAAGGAAGATTTGACATTCGATGAATCAGTGGCAATAGCAGAATGGGAGGAGCTGGAATTAAGTCGTGAGGCGTTTAGCAATTTAGAGATCGCAGCAGTAAAAAAGGAACCAAGGCGGAATACGATTAGGAAATGTTTCCGTTGCGGCGCCACTGCAAAGAGATTGCAGGAGAAGCGAAGGTTGTAGGCGTTGTTGAAAATCAGGGCACATCGCTATCGGATGTCGAGAGAAAATAAGTAACACCAATAATACGTATCAAAATAATTCATACCCGCCAAGGTGTCAAAATCCAGCACCAAACCGGGGAAGAGAAGATAATCAAAACGCTCAGAGGTATCGCTATCAGCCAAATTCACAACATTTAAACCAATAACCCGTCTTGTGTGCGCCCTACCGCAGGAGGTACTAGTACCAAAAAATAATCACACAAATTGATAAAACTTGCAGTAGTAAATAATAGTATTTTAAAAATTTTAGTAGACACAGGGTCTGCGGTATCATTAATTTGTGAGATTTGTATATGATATTGAATGAAAAATAAGTAGCTTAAACCAAACACAAGGATGTTTATTCACAAATTAAACGTCTTTTAATTATACGTCATAAGATAATATGTTTGACAGATATAAACAATATATTTTATTATTATTTGTTCACTAATTAGTGCAACCATCCGATGACTGGATGTGGAAACGAAATGCATCACATAATTAAACAAAAATTTATAAAAGGGCAGCAGACTAGGTTAACAAATGTTGGTACATTAACATCAATATCAGGTTGCGAGCAAATTAATTTTGGATTAAGCAGTATAAATTTTTATTTTCAAAATTCATATGTTTCTTTTGATTGCATTGTTTGTTCCGATGTCCTAAATTTAGAGGCAGACGGTATTTTGGGTCTTGATTTTTTTAAATATTTTAAAGCAACGATAGATTACAATGGTGAAGAAATTTTGTTAGGAAACATGCGTATCAAATTATTGGCTAATAGCGATATGAATGAGGTGCTGACAGCAGCAAATATAAACTCAACGACACTGAATGACGCAACGAAACTGGATGAAGTAACGGCACGTCATGACGTTTCACAGACCCACGACGTAGAAGAGGTAGGTCAGGAATTGTTGTAATGTAATCGGAGCGCTATAAAAACAACCAGTGGCGGCTTGTGACTTTATTTAGGTACGGGCTGCAAAAAAAAAAAAACTGGCATTGCTTTAATATTATTTTATTTTGTAAATAAAAACCTAGTCATTAAAGCTGTGTGGATTTTTTTTTTAAATAAAATTATTTCGTCGTTCTTTTTGCATAACGAAATGCCCTATGAAACGAGTAGGTATTTAAAAGTCCTTCTATTCAATAATTTTTCCAATAAAGACTATACTGAATTCATTTTATATTTTTTATATAATAATTATACTCTAATTATTTAAATATTAGTAATTAGTTATTTATTTAATCTAAAATATTAAAACTTAGTTAATATATAACAATTTAATAACAATATACCTTTAAAATGCACATTATAGTCTACAACTTTGCTTTTACTACGCTCATACCATCTATTATGGATATGGCGCTGCGATATTCGCAGCTCCACGCGCTAGCTAAACTACACAGTGTTCCCTTTACTGCACGCCCCGCTGTGCCTACACTTTTGGAATATCCCGGAGCTATTTTGAGAACAGCTCTTAGTGTGGTGGGAATAAAGGTGCTGCGTATAGCAACTATATGTATCGGTGTATAATAAATAGTATACGAGCCCAAAATCATATTAGTTGGCCTAGTTAAGACTTTTAGAATAGCTTTAAAAAAATAGTTCTGATCGAACAGAGGGAAAATTTATTGTACTAAATTTATTTATAACATAAATTCTGTTATATTAAAGGATATATTAAGCAATAATCTTCTTCTTCCAATGGCTCTACAGCCCAAATCGGGCCCTGGCCTCCACCATCTTCCTCTTCCATTCCTCCCTATATAAAGCCGGTTTTCCAGTTTCTAATTCCAAGCGACCTCGCATCCTCCTATACACTGTCTTCCCATCTTTTCCTTGGCCGGCCTGCTGGTCTCGTCCCATACCACTTACGGTTGAGCACTTGCTTAGGGGTCCTGTGGTCGTCCATTCTCGCAACGTGTCCCGCCCCCCGTAGTCGTTGTATTCTTACATATCCAGACGCTGGTGGTTCTTCGTAGAATTCATATAATTCATGGTTGTATCTACTTCTCCATCCCTCCTGTTCTTCTATTGGCCCTAGTATTCTCCTTAGGATTTTTCTCTCAAATCTGTCGATTTGTTCTTTTGTCAATGTCCACACTTCGCTACCGTAACATAGTATTGGTTTTATAATTGTTTTATAGATTTTTAGCTTTGTTTTTCTATGTACGTTATTCGACTTGAAGGTTTGTAGTAGAGCGAAATATGCTTTATTTGCTAGACCAATTCGTCTCTGTATCTCTGGCTTTTCTGAGCCATTGTTCGTTATGTTAGCTCCCAGATATGTAAAATTTTCTACTGTTTCAATGTTTTCGTCCCCTATCTTTAAATTTGTTAATGCTTGCTCCCTTCTTGACTGTGTGAGTGCTTTCGTCTTCTCTGTGTTAATTGTAAGCCCAACTTCTGCCGCTGCCTCTTTTAGTTCCGTATATGCTTCCTTTGCTTCCGATATCCTTCTTGCCATGATAACTATATCATCTGCATAGGCCTCTAACTGCGTCGCTTTATTAGCCAGTAGATTAGCGCTGTTTTCAGAGAGGTTTCTTATAGCATACTCAAGTGCTATATTAAAGAGCGTCGGGGCCAGCCCGTCGCCTTGTTTTAATCCTTTTGTGATTTTTATTGGTTCTGTTAGCTGATTTTGCACTCGCACTTGCGCTTCTGTCTCTGTCATAGTTAGCCTTGCTAGTCTTATTAGTTTATTTGGTATTTCGAAGTGACGAAGTATTTCGTATAGTTTCTCCCTGTTTATGGAATCATATGCTTGGCGGAAATCTATGAAAATTTGGTGAATGTCAATGTTGTATTCCCATCCCTTGCTTAGTGTTTGTTTAACCACCAACAACTGGTCTATGGTGGATCTATCTGGTCTAAAACCAGCCTGATATTCTTGCAATATGTTCTCCGCTATTGGCCTTATTCTTCGATTTAGGATATACGTAAATATTTTATATGCTGTGCAGAGCAATGAAATTCTTCTATGGTTTTTGCACTCTAGTTTATTTCTTTTCTTATATATTGGGCATATTATGCTTTTACTCCACTCTCTAGGCATGTTTTCTTGTTGCCATATATCTGTTATAAGGGAGTGTAGTTTTAGCAATAGTTCTCGTCCTCCGTACTTGAATAACTCTGCGGGGATAGAGTCTACGCCTGGAGCTTTATTATTCTTTAGCGCTTTAATTGCATCTTCGATTTCTTGTAAAGTTGGTGCTTCTGTTTCTGTTTGCTCTTCCTCGTTCTCTCCATCTTCTCTCCCTTGTTGTGTAGGGATTATCTGTGTGTTTTCCTCCGGTTGACTGCCTAATAGTTCTTCAAAATATTCCTTCCACACAGATTTAACCCCTTCTATCTCATTTATTATTTTACCACTTTTATCTCTACACAGTGTTGTTGCTGGCTTGAACCCCTCTCGTAGTTTTTTGACGTAACTATATGCGTTTCTTATCTCTCCCGTTTTGAAGTCCTCTTCCATTTTGAGTAGGAGTTCGTTTTCTAGTGCTCTTTTCTTCTTCCTGCATAATTTGTCCGCCGTTCTTCTGCATTTTTCAAATTCCTCCTTCCTTTCTCTTGTTCTTCGTTGTATGTACTTTCGATATGCTTCATTTCTTTTATCAACGGATTCCTTGCACTCATCATCAAACCACTCATTTCGTTTACGTCTTTCTTTTGTCCCTAGTACTTCTCTTCCTGTCCTCAGTAGGGTATCTTTTATATCATTCCATTTGTCTTCTATCGTTGGAGCTGATACCTTTGACAGGCTTTGACAAAGTTTTACTTGTAGTTCCTCTTCTATTTCTGGGTTCTTTAAATTTTCTATGTTCATTCTTTCTTCCCTGAACGATTTTCCTTAAGCAATAATAACAACTGAAATAATATCAAATTTACAATTTGTCCCAAAGGTATTGTCTGGTATCACAAACATTGTTTTTAAATCTGATGACAACAAAATACAGAAAATTGTTTCAAATAAAAATTGTAAGTAATATTATTCTACATCTTTTTGATTCCAATGAAATTTTCTCTTTCTCATTTATTTATTAATATAAGCCCAAAAACCCTGATAGGCCTTGAAATAATCAACAAGTTACTGTTGATGAATTGTTAAAAAAATCTAATTAATTCGTAGCATAAGCAATACCTCTGTTACACATATGTATGTGCAGAATATAAAAATTATAGAATTTAAGATATAAATAAGGCGAATTAACATATTTCCTTTTTATGACTTTAACTGGGCCAAATAATATGATTCTGGGCTCGTATATCACAAGGGCAACATTTTTAAATTTAACAAAATACATAACATAATTTATACAATATTATTATTGTTGATTATTTATTAATTATTATAAATGTATATAAATAGATCATTTTTTAACTCAGAGCTGCAGCCCCGCAGCCCTTACCCACGAGCCGCCACTGAAACAACAACAAAAATGGCTAACACTAAGGTAACGTAAATGGAAGCGGAAATTCGCAACTAGGAAATCGGCACACTAGATCAACAAATACCAGCCACACAAGCCAGTGGATTGGTTAGATTGAAGAGCAGGGCAAAGATTCCTCCAAATTGTGAATTTTTGTGTACAGCCGTTCAGGATCTGATCAATCCTGAACACGATATTCTAGTAGAGCCAGAAGAAATTAACATCTATGGAATCATGGCAACAAGGGTGATAGCGAGAGCTCAAAGAGAAATACCGGTGAGATTAATAAATATTTCAAATTACTATTTGTAAGAGGACACTTATAGGTAAATCTGAAGTGCTTGATGAAAGGCATCTGAGTACTGAGTGTACAGAAGCCGGAAATAGTAATTTTTCCACAGGTAATGTTATATGTGAAATACAGAGGACACATAGTAACAGAGATTTGGCGCGACCATTCGAGATAGATAACTTGTCAGATAATATGCGATATAAGCTATACACATAATGTAAAACACAAAATTATTACAGGAAATGTTCATCTTACAGCAAACCCACCGTATAGAGTTCCATTCAGTCAAAAGGAGTTATAGAGCCATCGGATTCTCCATGGTCCGCACCAGTGGTCATTGTACCCAAGAAGGCTGAAAACGGTGAGAAAAAAATTAGAGTATGCATAGACTTTCGAGGGCTTAATAAGGTAACTAAGAAAGATTACTACCCTGTTGCAAATGTGAAAGAAACCTTGAACCAATTAGGGAATGCTAACTTATTCAGCACATGAGATTTAGCATCCGGATATTGGCAATAGCAGGTAGCAGAAGAAGACAAGGAAAAAACAGCATTCACGACCGACGGCGGACATTACCAGTTCACAAAAATGGCGTTCGGTTTAGCAAATGCACCCAGTACATTAGAGACTTATTAATAGCGTGTTAGCTGTACTTCGAGGTGAGAGATGTTTAGTTTATCTGGACGATGTAGTTGTTTTCAATGATGGAGGAGTACAGGAGCATTAAGATCACCTAAGAGAAGTCTTTGACAGACTTAGACAGGCAAATTTAAAATTGCAAGCAAGTAAATGTAAATTTAAAAAATCAGAAACAATATTTAGACCATATTATTAACGATGAAGGCGTAAAACCTGATACCAATAAAATCTCTATTATTCAAAATTATCCTACACCAAAAAATGTAAAAGGTGTTAGAGCCTTTACAGGCCTCGTTGGTTTTTACAGACGTTTCATTCAAAATTTTGCAACAATTTCGAAGCCTTTGACAGAACTAATAAAAAAAGATAAAGTATTTATTTGGAGTGATGAATGTCAACAAGCATTCGACTTCATCCAGATTTTACTAAAGAATTTATTCTATCAACGGATGTCAGCGGAAAAGCTATCAGCGCTATTCTAAGCCAGAAAGTTGGAGGGTTTGAGAGACCAATCGCATTCGCTAGCCGACAACTCAATAAAGCCGAGATGAACTACACCACATCAGAATGGGTCTAGCCGTATGCTGGGGCGTCAAATACTACCGCTGTTATCTATAAGGATGAAAATTCACCATAATTACAGACCATGAGCCTCTAAAATGACTAATGTCAACAACTCACGTTTAGCTAGGTGGGCTCTAACATTAAGTGAACACGAGTTCAACATCATACACAGACCAGAGAAAAAGCATATTAATGTAGATGTCTTATCCCGGATACCAATACAAGCAACAGAAGCAGAAGAAATCGTGTACGAGTCAGTATGGGACAGGCACGCAATACTCAAAAAGGTAAACGAAGATCAAGAAATTCAAAATTTGAAAAATAATACTGAGTATTTTACAGATACACAAGGGCTACTTTTCAAAGAAAAATCGGGAGAAAACAGGCACCACAGATTGGTGGTACCAGCATCTAGAACGTTCCAGGTGATGAACGATTACCACAGCTTACCATACGCTGGGCATCAAGGGTTTGAGAAGACTGTGAACAGAATAAAAAAAAAATTTCTGGAAGAATATGACCAAAGACATAGAAGAATTCTGCAGTAAGTGCCATTCGTGCAACGAAAGAAAAACATCTCCTCATCATAAGCCAGCACCCCTGCAGAAAATCGTAGAAGTCACAGCACCCTTACAAAGAGTATCGATGGACGTGGTAGGACCTTTCGCAACAAGTATGAAAGGTAACAAATATATTTTAACATTTCAAGACTACTTCACCAAATACCCGGAGGCATTTGAAATACCGGATATAAAAGCACATACGATAGCACAAACTATGGCCCAGGAAATATTTGCGAGGCATGGAGCACCCCGACAACTATTAACCGATTTAGGAACAAATTTTACATCGCAAATGTTTAAAGATGTCTGTAAGATATTTAGAGTGGAGAAACTGTAAAACACTGCATACAGGCCGCAGACGAACGGAGTGATAGAGAGAAGCCACCGTGTATTCAAGGATATTCTGCCGCACTTCGTAAATCGTGATCAGACTGACTGGGACGAGTGGTTGCCGTGCCTGTTATAGGCGATTAACATGACTTGCTAATGGGATATGTCAGCCCTAGCCAGCGGGGTGCAAGTTTGTCTGATGTTCAGGAGTGGATTATTATAATTTTTGGCTTAGATGCTTCAAATCTTCGAAATTTTTAATACGATTTTCTTTTCAAATATTTCCCCGAAAACTGTTAAGTAAGATAATTTTATACATATATAACTTCAGAAAACGACATTTAAAATTCATTGGAGTTGTTTTTGGACCTTGAACGGTGCAACTACGTGCCTAAAGTACCTCTAAACAGTGATCAAAAGTACTCACATGTACCGAAAATCTCCTTGAGACGGGGATCAAGCATCTGAGAAGGTACTGTACATATACATCCACTATCCTTTAAATTATATCCCTCAGTGCAAAATAATAACGAAAACAAAAGCACGTGTTAACCGTAAGGTTAACTAAACCGCGTGCTATCTGCGAAACAATAGAAAAAATGACAAAAAAACGAAACAAATGAACAGCCAAAATATACAGATTTCTACCGGTCAACCTCCAATTATGGGAGTTGACCAAACCAACCAGCAAACAAATTTAACCCAAAAAGTACAAAACCAGTCCAACGCCAACGCCACAATGAATACATTCCCAAAAGAAGATCAAGCGATAATTATGCCAGCTCTGGAAGAATTAAAAATAAGGGATTACATTACAGCAATAGGGGAAATTGTACAACCTAAAAACGTATTATTCGCGTCCAAAATATCGAAGCAAAGAATACGCATATTTTTAAGAAACAAAACAATAACCGATAACTTAATAAAAAAACAACAAAACAATAGAAATACTAAATAAACAAATAAATATTCGCCACTACACAATGCCCGCAAAACGAATTATATTATCAAATGTTAATCCAATAATACCACACAACCTAATAGAACAACAGTTAAAAGAACTAAAATTAAAATTAGTCTCACCGATAAATTTTCTACTGGTAGGAATGTAAAACACAGAATACGAACCTGTATTGAGCTTTCGCATGCAAGTATACATAACACCAGATGAAGATGTGCAAATTCCAGCTACTATTTCAGTAAACTTTGATAACATGTCAAATAAAATATTCTTAAACACCGAAGAAAACATGCTATGTTGCTATGCAAAAAACCCGGACATACAGCGAACCAATGCGAAAATGATGAAGTTATAGTTAAACCACTAACTGGCAACTACAACATAAACACACAAACAGATCCTGTAATCTCTCTAGAAAAAACGACAAACAATACTCATACAACCACGGAAAATCAACAAACACAAGATATCAAAAAGACACAAATAGAATATAGTCACTCTCAAGTACCAACACCAATACAACATGAAGATATTCCAACATCCTCGACTCAATTTAAGAGACCAGCCTCTTTATGAATTAAAGCTAGAATCACCCGTATTATCTCAAAAATAACAAGACAACAACTAGCAGAGACTGGGGCCGAACTTAGTGATATAAGCCAAACAACATTCGAAGAAGTATAGTCAAAAGATGATTACCTCAGCGAACAAAGTAACAATTCAAATTATTTCTAAAATGGCTATTATAATACAATGGAATTGCAATGGCTATTACGCACACCTAGCCGAACTTCAAAGACTGACCTACCAAATGAACTCACAATACACTTGTCTACAAGAAACTAAACTAAAAACGTCGCAAAACGTCAAATACACAGGCTATACATGTCACAGAGAAGATAGAGAAAATAGAACACATGCCAGTGGAGGAACAGCAATACTAATAAAAAATGAACATCACTATGAAGAAATTAAGCTCAACACCAACATAGAAGCCGTAGCAATAAAAATATACTATCCAGTAAAAATGACAATATGTAGCATGTATATCTATATCTATCTATACCTGATCAAAATATACAAAAAACGGACCTAGAAAAACTAAAAGATCAACTACCACAACCCTACATTATAACAGGGGACTTAAATGGACACAACCCGCTATGGGGCTCAGATAACACTAATAGAAACGGAAAAATAATTGAAGACATCTTTGAAAACGATATAATAATAAACGATGGAACCCCAACTCACTTCTTTTTAAGACACGGAACCTTTTCATGTATAGACGTATCAATTAGCAGCTCTTCTATAGCGACAGATATGACATGGGAAGAAATACCAGACACTCACAGCAGTGATCATTTTCCCATAAAAATAAATCACATTAATAATATACCAACAAATGAGAACTCAAACTACACTACAAAAAAATGGAAATTTTCAGACGACAATCTGGAGCAATACAAAAACCAACTAAAAATAGAATATAGCACAATAGAAGAAAACTCGAATATAGATACACTAATAGAAGATCTAACACACAAAATAACTACAGCTGCAACATCAGCATTTGGCTTAAAATCAACAAGCAACAGAAGAAAAACAACACCCTGGTGGAATAATCAGTGTAAAGAAGCCGTCAAAGCAAACAAAAAAGGCCTTTATGTATACAAAAAACAAAGAACAACCGAAAATCTAATAGAACTGAAGCGTACTAGAGCTTTCTCACAACGCACTATAAAAAAGGCGAAAGAAGAATCCTGGAAGCAATACGTCACCAATATAAATACTAACACCCCACCCAAAGAAGTTTGGAACCAAATAAGAAAAATAAAAGGAGTAAATACACTACAAGGAACATCGACGCTAAAAATAAACCAATCATTCACAACCAACACCCAAGAAATATGTAATGAATTAGCGAATACATTTGAACAAAACTCCTCCAATAACAACTACAAACCACAATTTTTGGAAACAAAAAATATCAAAGGAAACACACACACTAACATAGAAAACTGCAACAAACCCATAAATAATAAATTCACACTCTCCGAATTACAATATGCACTAAACACAATTAAACTTAACACTAGTCCAGGACCGGACCACATACCTGCAGAACTATTAAAACAATTACCAGAAGAAACACAAAAATATCTACTAAACATATATAACCACATGTGGACAAAACACAAATTCCCGAAAAAATGGAAAGAAGTAATTCTGATACCAATATTAAAATCAAACAAAGAGAAAACAAATGGCCAAAACTATAGACCAATAGCACTAGCCAAAGTAATGTGCAAAATAATGGAAAAAATGGTCAATAAAAGGTTACTTTGGTTCCTGGAAACCAACAACTTAATAACTAAACACCAAAATGGATTCAAAAATTCAAGATCAACAATAGATCCGGAAATAAACACATCCTTCGCTAATAAACAACACCTAATAGCAGTATCGTTTGACTTACAAAAAGCTTTCGATACAACGTGGAAACACAATATTCTTTCCACACTCCAAGAATATAAAATAGAAGGAAACACTCTATATTTTGTAAAAAATTTCTCAACGGAGTAAGATATAATAGAAATATATCGGAACCAAAAACACAAGAAAACGGTATTCCACAGGGCTACATTATTGGCCCTATACTTTTCGTAATTGCCATGAACAAAATCAGCCAATACATACCAACAGACCTGAAGCACTCAATCTTCGCAGACGACCTCATAATATATATCAAAAACAAAAATCTAACGAGAATACAAAATAAAATACAGGAAACAATAACCAGCCTAGAAAACCTCGAAAACCAAAGCCATTCACTTCTGCAAAATAAGGAAGGACCAATTTCTCCGCCCAAACCTAACACTAAACTGAGAAACCATAACATATGAAAACACAATAAAATTCCTTGGTGTAACATTTGACAGAAAACTAACGTGGAAAAACCACATAGAGAACCTAAAAACAGACTGCTACCAAAAACTAAACCTACTAAAAATATAATCAAACAAGGACTGGGGGGCAGATAACGAAACATTAACGACGATATACAAAGTATTAATCAGATCCAAAATCGACTATGGCAGCATAATTTATGCTACAGCGAAACCATACCTGCTCAAAAAAATTGAAACCAGCCAAAACGTGGCACTACGCACCATAACAGGAGCATTAAGGACTAGTCCTATACTCAGCATCCAAGCAGAAACAGGTGAAGCACCCCTAAGTATCCGCAGAGACCAACTATTATTAATACACATAACCAAATTAGCTACAAATACAAAAAATATCTTCACCAGCAGAGACAATAAAATATACATAAAAAATGAAAATAATCTGCACCAATACATAAAACGGAGAATACACGAATACAACATAACCCTCCCCGTAATTCAGGAAATAAGAAACAGCCAGCATGAACCATGGACCTTAAAAGAACCAAACGTTGACTTAAAACTAAATTACCATAACAAAGAAAAGAATCTACCAGCTACCTTTCAACTAGAATTTCTAGAAATAAAAAACGATACTTACAAAGACCATAACTTTATATATACAGACGGATCAAAAATAAACTCGAAAACCGGAGCAGCAATAATGTCAAATTATTTCACCGAACAATATCACTTACCAAACTTAACATCCAATTATACAGCAGAAGCATATGACATCGAGAAAGCAACAACACAAATAAATACAAAATTAAACACCAATAAACATGTAATCTGCACAGATTCCCTTTCCTGCATCCAAAACATTCAAAACTTATACCCCACCGATCCCATCATCCAACAAATCCAACTCCAGACGCATCATGCAAGTACACAACACTCCAATGACATAACATTCCTCTGGGTACCTTCTCACTGCAACATAAAAGGAAACGAAAAAGTCGACATCCTAGCGAAAGAAGCCACACAGTTAGACAATATCACAAACATACCAATACCATCAGGAGACTTTATAAATAACATAAAAACAAAAATTAAACAAAAGTGGGCCCAACAATGGCTACTAGTAGACAACAACCACCTTAGACGACTAAAAACCGACACAAAGGTATGGAAAATACAAGGGAAACGTAGATAAAGAAGAGCGATAACAAGATTGAGAATTGGCCACACTCTTGTCACACACGCCCACATATTTACAAGAGAACCCACAACAACATGCGATACCTGCAACACAAGACTAACAGTGGAACATATTCTATTCCAGTACAACAAATACAACGATGCGAGACGAAGATATCACCTATCCGCCACCCTTGAAGAATGCCTCACAATCATACCAAATATTGAAAACACAATTAAATACCTAAAATCGATACAAATGTTTAACAAACTGTAAACAAAACAATGTAAATTTAAATGTAAATGAAAATGTAAATAACTACAATTAAGCCCGAGCACCAATAGTCTTGACACTGAGGTGCTCGAAAAAATAAATTAATAAAAAAAAAATTCATTAGTTCAGCAGCACTGTAACAGTGAACACAATGTCGCAAGTTGAATACGAAAATTTTGAAGAAATTACTACGGTCGCGAAGCCAACACACAAATATTTACCAAACGACGCAAAAGAATTAGTTCTGAATGTGTTTAACTTTTTAAAAAGTGATAATTACGAAAATGCGCCAATATCAAAAACTGCTGAAATGACTCAAGTATACTACAGTAAGAAGAATAATAAAAGAAGGTGTACCGGTTAAAAAACAAAGATGTGATGCTGGAAAATCGAGAATTTTGATTGATTTTCAAACAGATGTTATTCGTCGGAAAATATATTCGCTTTACAATAAAAATATATATCCTTCACTAAGATTATTGCATCAAAAATTAAAAGATGAATGTGAAATTACTTGTGCAGTTAGTAGTCTTCGCAGTGTTCTCCTAAGCATGAAATTCAAGTTTTAAAAAATTGATAAACGTCAAGTTTTGCTGGAAAGTAGGAGAATATGTCAACGGCGGCATCAATACTTGACAGATTTTTTTTTTTTTTATGAAGATGAGAGGCGGACTAACTACTATGGTCATATGCCGCCTCATGAGTTTATGATTATGAAATTATGTGTACGACACAAACGACCATGCTCTTCAGTGGGATTCGAACCCACGACCTCTGGCGTGTTAGGCTAGCGACATAGCCACTACACCACCGAGATCGGCACTTGACAGATTTAAAAAGTTTCGTGAGGAGAAACGCTCAATATACCTAGATGAAACATGGTATGATACACACGACACTAAATCTAAAAGTTGGACTGATGGTAGTGAGAATTGTGTTGCGAATATTCCAGTTTCACGGGGTAAACGGATAATTATTCTTCACGCGGGGAGTGAGCAAGGATGGGTGAATGGTGCTGAATTATTGTCGGGTCACAACATGGAAAACGCTTGTCTGGATTACCATGATAATATGACGTCTAATATTTTTGAGGAGTGGTTTGGCGGTCAATTATTACCAAATATTCCAGCAAATAGTGTAATAGTTATGGATAACGCTAGTTACCATTCCAGGCAATTAATTAAAATACCCACTAAATCTAGTAATAAAACAGAAATTAAAGAATATTTGTATCATCATGATATATTTTTTGAAGAATCGTACAGTAAAAGTGAATTATTGGAAGTAGCACAAACAAAACTTGTTAAAAGAATGTACGTGTGCGATACAATAGCACAAAAATTTGGTCATACTGTATTAAGACTGCCTCCGTATTACTGTATTATTAAATCCTATAGAACTAATTTGGGGACAATTAAAAACAAATATTAGACGAAAAAATGTTACACCAACCGTGTGCGCTAATGTTGTGGAATTAATTAAAAGTGAAATAAATAATACTAGTGACTTAAATTGGGCATGTGATAGACATAGAAAATAGTTACTTAAATTTCAATAATATTATTGATGAATTTATTATAAAAGTTGGACAGTCAAGTGACGACACTGATGTTGATATTGTTATCTATTAATCACCTAAGTAAAACAACATAGATGTAAAATAAAAAATAAGTTTTTTTATCAATATATATTTATATTTACAGAACGACAATGACAATGAAGGCAAACGAAAATTACTGGATTTCAGACAATTTTATTATAAAAATTTTCTCTGTCGACCGGTTTCGGCCCCACTTGAGCCTTCTTCAGGAGATGAGAAAATCTAAAATGATATAGTGATGTGAGTTAGTGAGTGAGTAATGATATAGATTTTCTCATCTCCTGAAGAAGGCTCAAGTGGGGCCCGAAACCGGTCGACAGAGAAAATTTTTATAATAAAATTGACTGAAATCCAGTAATTTTCGTTTATCTTCATCAACCCTTCCAGTCTAGGAAAATTTTATGTGACAATGACAATACTGTATTCATATTTAATTTTATTAAAATTTTTCATATTTTGATATTACTTGTGTCTGTTTGTGTAAAACTCATTTGCAAATATTATCCCGTACAACCCTGTAAAGTAGTCCCTCATAAATTTCTTTAATCCTCTTATGGAATACCTGCTGAGAAACACTAATGGAATCAATCGCCAGGCAAATTGGAACAAGCTATACTTGCATACCGTAGCAGCGTGCACAGTAGCACCAACGAGAAGCCATTTTTCTTAATGCATGGGCGTGACATTGAACAGCACCTGGCCAAGAGCACTGAAACAGTACATAGACAATTCAACAAAAATGCAAAGGAAGCGGCATCAGGGAAACTATATAAACCATGGACAGGGTCGTACTAGGTGTGTGAAAAAATGGTGCCTGTGAATTATAAAATTCGTAATAGGGAAGGAAAAATTTCAAACGTACATGTTAATTACATCAAACCGTTCAAGGCACAGGTCGACCAGCAGTTGGTAAAAAATACCCCAATCTACACTCAAAAAGCCGAAGAGGGTAGAGAAAAATCAAACAACGCACTGAAATTTTTAGCAGCCATGCAGGGAATAGTTTGCTACGCCCTTGGAGGGCGAAACCACGCAAAGTGCGGTGAGCCTCGGCAAGCTGCAGTGGAGTCGGGTGTGGGTCCCCTGCTGTAGCTAGAGAGGGGTGAAAGGGATCGGAGTAGGGCGCCAGTGTCCGAACGAGGCTCAACGGTGCTGGACACAAGCCTGCGGGAAGGGACGATGTAGCAAGGGTGGCTTTTAATAAAGTGAGCGTAGGTATTGTAGATAAGAGATAATATTACGAGAATATTGTATACAAAAAATAACAGCGTTGGCGCTACTGCCTAGTCCAACGGCGGACAACGAGTGTAGCTGAGTGAGAGATAGCGCCAAGGCGAGGGGGTTGTTTATAACTCGTAGAGGGGACTGCGGTACCGACAAAGTTACGGCGTGAACAAGTCACGTGGCGTTTCGCGTAGCATGCCAAACGAACGTACACGGTGCGCTAAAAACAGGTGACACGGTAAACAAGGCAGGGCTACAAACTACTGTTACACTACGCCCTAGCGGCATAAACAAAAGTGAAATACAATAAAAATAACGTTATTCCGCACGTTGTCTAAGTTTGTAAGTAGCTCAACCGAAATAATAACACAGACGTACAACATAAATAAGTTAACCTACAATACAGTGTGAATTCGGCGATGGAACTGAAGCTGGTGAGTAATAATAATGTATGTGACTATTCTTAACTCAATTAACAGAAAACACATGTAGGTAATGACCAACAACAATGAATAAATAAATAAATTGGGCTCGGCTTATCTGGGTCAGGAGCAGGCCGGCTCGCAGCTGATGTCCGGCGGCCAGTGGCGTAGCTGGTGGGCTCGATGTACGGAACCGGATCGGTTACTCGATGGCGTCAGGGGCGTATAAGATGCTCCACAAAGCGAGACCAGATTGCTAGGGATCGTGCTAGCTGGATCTTGGCTGGTACAACAGGAAGACTTGCCCAGTACCAAAAATATCGTCCAGTACGTAAATATATCGTCCGGCACGTAAGTCGTGTCCGGTACGTAAATATGTCGTCCGGCACGTAAAGGTATCGCCCGGTACGTAAAATGGTGTCCGATACGAAAAATGTTGTCCGATACGAAAAATGGTGTCCGGTGCGAAAAAGCCTAGAAAACAAGTGGCGTTGAAGAACAAACAATACACTTAGGTGAGTAGACGTGAAAGACTGGACAATTACCTTAGATGGTGGGCGGCTTGTAAAGTTTGTCGGTCATGTCGCTATAATCACGTAATATCGCAATACTGTTGAGCCGATGTTGCAACATTGTTGATCGGTTATACATTTTGAGTCGACACACAACATGGTGTTCGGAAAAGTGTGTGATTAGCTTCAGGTAGAACGAATCTTTGATTAATTCCGAGTCGACAATCCTAATGAAAAAAAAAAAAATTGTAAGGCCCTCCGTATTTCTTTTATTTTGTTTAATCATTTAACAAATATTGTCAAACGATTTATAATGCATAATAAAGTTTGTATATTTAAGTACTCAAAAAGACCATTATCAGAATTACCCCAGTTGCTATATGCATGTCGTCAAATTCCAATGTATAAAAAGTGAAGTTGACGTTTACAAAATTTGGCATTTCTGGAATTTGATCTTTATGGAATATTTCTCTCACCCCAAATCCGAGTGGATATATTACCCACTCGGAATTTTTCGTGTGGGTAGAGCTACCCACAATACCCACATTATCCGCCGAGCCTGGCGGTCCAGGCAACAGTTAAAATCACATTAAAAGACTATGCGGCGACAGTAAAGCTGGAATCGGACGAAATAGTATTAGGAGGAAGAATCACTTGTAAGTTTCTTGACGGTTACTGCATGGATTCCGAGGTAGGTGAGACGATGTGGGAGCGAATTTCTAGAAGTCAGTGCGATGACAGCAGCATGTCACTAATTTTTGAAGGAAAAGTTGGGCACGTGATTATATAGGATTCCAAATAAGGGGAACAAAAAGAATACATTGTTGTAGAACAAGCTGAAAATGTTTTTGGTGTGAAACTAGTAGAAAAACTAATAATTTTAATCAAGAAATTTGGCTAACAGAACATCCAAAATTACTAGTTTTATTTAAAAAACATTTTGGCATTAAATATTTGGTAAATGGGGTACAAAATCCGAAAAATATTAATCTTATAGCTTATTTAAATATAACATTTTTATATGTAGAACAGGCTTTCAAGAAGGAAATAAGAGACATGTATAGTGACGTAATTCACAGGCAGTGCTTAATTCAACGGGACATGCTGCGCAATAGACTATTGCTCGCTCCACTATCACCTAATGCAGTTAGTACTTTAATCAAAATTAGGTTAGGATATGTAGGACGAGTCATGGGTGAGGTCACCACATCATGCAATGCACGCCAAGGGTCATTCAAATTATAAGAACGAATGAATGTTATAATGAGTTGCCAGTGCTTGCAGATGGGGAAGAATTATTCATGACTCCGCTAACACATATTCTTCATAACAAAGCTGAGCAGATAGACTGCAGCCACCTTGCTCCAGCCCTGAACTTCGTCGAAAACAAATGGCTTGGCTACAGTCCGGAGTTAGCGCAAGGCATCACACCAGAAGTCTTAAAGGTAGAGCAGGAGCCGTCCTTCAACTTCAAGCCCTAATATGACATAGGGAATGCGGGAATCTACTCCAAGACAGAAATAAAATCTGCACAAGATGCTCTAATCTTCGGACTGGAAAGACAAGCCATAGCCAATATAATAACAAGACGAGTGGTCGGAAGGGACACTGCGGACCAAGGGCTGTCGACGTTAGACCTATTTACTAAAGGTGAACTGAAGAACCTGGCGATGTCTACTGTGAAGCAAATGTGGGGTTGGTTCTCCAGTTTAGGTATGTTTATGTCTGGGTTCATCGGAGTTCACGCAATTTTCAAAATTATAAAACTTTTATTAGATGCGTTGTTAAAATGATATAACTTATATAGCACTGTGGGGTGTTCTTTTGGAATAGCTGCTTGCTTATGTAATGAGCTGACGCATGTAGTGTTACATAATCATCATCGTAAGATGCGTCAGCCCAACCAGGACCAAGAGTTAGAAAAAATTGTCGTAAGTTCCGATAGCGAAACAGGAATACCTAGTGCACCCTCTGAAGGACCCCCCGGGGTTAAGAATATGTGGAGAGCATATGAGCTAGGGAAAAAGTTATATATTATTTTACTTGGTTATGTTTTGTAATAGTTTAAGGAGGACCACCAAATAGTGCTGAGAGAATACAAAAAAAAAACATTCAAGGGTCACCGAGGGTCAACAAGGCAGGCTGTGGGTCAAGGGTACCGACGGATCATGAATCACCGTGCAACCAGTCGACAACCCGGATCCAACTCTCAAAAAAGGGAGGATGGACCACAAAGGAATCCACAGCGCCAGAGAAGACTTACGGGACAACTTGGGGAACAAAAAACGAACATTATAGTGAACTATGTGCAGTGTTCCTCAGGATAAACATCTCGACAGGCCCCTTTATTATTTTGTACCTCTTTTAGGAGGGTTACACAAGATAAAAAATTTTAAGCCAAATTCCAATGATTGGCAGAAAAACTTAAGATAAAAAATAAGCAAATCGATATGTTAGAAATAAAATTACATGGAATTTGAAATTTGCAAATTAGCTTGATTTAAACATGAATTTGTCAGTATGAATGCTACAAAACATCTTCTTCTATAATTTGCATGCATAAAAACATAAATTTGATCGTGATTGCAGTCATATTTGCAGTTTCGCATTATATAAACATGAATTTGGCAGTATGAATTCTTTAAAACAGCATTTTCTATATTACATGTATAAAATACCAATATGTCCGCGATTTCTGACACATTTGCCATTTCGCATGATATAAATATGAATTTGTCATTATGAATTCAATAACACAGTATTTTCTATGATATGGCATGTATAAAATACCAATCTGTCCGTAAATTCTGACATATTTGCCGTCTCGCATAATATAAACATGAATTTGTCAGTATAAATGCTTTAAAACAGCATTTTCTTTGATTTTGCATGTGTAAAATACCAATGTGACCGTTATTACTGTCATACTTGCCGTTTCGCATTATATAAATATGAACTTGTCAGTATTAATGTTTTAAAACAGGATTTCTTATAATTTTTCACGTTTAAAATTGTCATTTGAATATGATTACTGTCATACTTGTAATTTCGCATAATATAATCATGAATCTCTCAGTATAAATGATATAAAATAGCTTCTTCTGTGATTTTACATATATAAAAAGTCAATTTGAACGTGATTGCAGTCATATTTGCCGTTTTGGATGATAACTATATTATGACCGTGTTTACTGTCATATTTACCTTTTCATGTGAAATAAACTTGAAGTTGTCAGTATGAGTGATTTAAAACAACGTTTTATTTGATTTTGCATGTAAGAAATGTCAACTCTAACGTGATTACTGTCATATCTGCCGTTTCGCATCATATAAACATAATCTTGTCACTTGCCGATTCACATGATATAAACTTGAATTTGTCAGTATAAATTCTTTAAAACAGCATTTTATATTATTTTGCATGATTAAACTGCCAATGTGATCGTGACTACTGTCATATTTGCCGTTTAACATGATATACACATTATTTTGTCAGTATGAATGCTTTAAAACAGCATTTTCTGTGATTTTGCATGATTAAAACACCAATTTGACCGTGACTACTGCCATATTTGCCGTTTAGCAATATATAAACATGAATTTGTTAGTATGAATGCTTTGAAACAGAATTTTCTTTGATTTTCCATGTACAAAATATCAACGTGACCGTGATTACTGTAACATTTGCCGTCGTTTCGCTTGATATATGCATAAATTTGTCGATTTCAATACTTAATATTATATTTATTATGGGTTTTAGGGACTGTATTATTTAGGGTTTATTTATATCACTTACCAAAATCTGCGTAAGCAGAGTGCCACAACTACAATGGGTAAAAGGCGTGATGATATATTTATTTTTATTTTATTAAAAATATAAGCGTTTATTTAAATTACGACCTTTCATATTTTACTATTTTTAACAATTACAATAATTAAGAGCCAAACTAACACTGGCTAGTGGATTTGCCTCAGCAATTATAACTTATTTAATTACTAGTCAGTGTTGCCAAATGAATATATCAAAATATATTACATGCCTCCTTCCTAGTTTTTACCATACAAAAAAATATATATAAAACTACCCAAGAACAAAATATTCATTTACCAAATTAATACATAAAATATACATTGCTATATGTATTGCAACCAATCAGGGATATTAGTTGTTCTTTTAGGACTTTCATTATTAGAATTACTTGGTGTTCTATTATTATTTTCCGAAGTTACATTTTGCTGCCCAGTATTGGACAAAATTGGTACCGATATTGTATCTGTATGTGACTCACATTTTTGCGTTTGATTTATGTGTCGTTTCCAAGTTGTGTCAATTTCGGGCACGTACACTGCATAGATTACTCTACCAATTTAGGCAACGACATGGCTGCTAGCGTTTAATCCGGTTCACTCGATAACGGAAGTTAAGCAAGGCTGCCCGCGGTTTGAAATTGCACCGCTCTGCGAAAACCCATACTCACGAACACTGCGTGTCGTTGTCACACCACCGAAAACGAGGAACTGAGGCGGCATATAACCTCAGTAGTTTAGTCCGCTTAAAAAAAAGACTACCAATTAGTTATTTTACAATATTTTTAATCCAAGTAACTTTATTTTGCACTCTGTAGTCTTTCACAATTACCTTTTCTCCTTCTCGGATGTTACATTATGACTACCAGTGTAATTGTAACACTGTCTTTCTTGGTTTGTCTTTACTTTCTCCAAAATTTCATTATTAATGATATGATCATTATAAAGTTTTAATAAATCGAAACGCGAACGAATATTTCTATTGAAAATCAGGAATGATGGATATACACCAATTGTACAATGTTTGTATTTCTGTAGAAAAAAAAAATTCAAAAAAATTCAAATTTATATTATTTTTATCTGATTTAGTACATTTTTCTGTTTTGACACTATTTTCGGCTTAACCACTTGATGCTGGATGAAACGGTGAATACATTATTTGTTCAATACATTTACATTTTAAAAAATTTTGAAACACCTTTGATGTAACTTGCCTACCGTTATCTGACACATTTTTCTGTTTTGACACTATTTTCGGCTTAACCACTTGATGCTGGATGAAACGGTGAATACATTATTTGTTCAATACATTTACATTTTAAAAAAATTTTGAAACACCTCTGATGTAACTTGCCTACCGTTATCTGACACTACTGTCCGTGGTAAACCAAAGCGTGCAAACGTATAACGCAATACCTCAATGGTAAATTCAGTAGTCATAGAATTTGTAGGAAAAACTTCCACCCAGCATCTAAAATAATTACAAGATTTAAAGGAACTTTGGGTGGAGTTTTCTTATTTACTAACATGCATCACAAATTTTTGCTATTATTTTAATATCTTGGTCCAGTTTAGGCTACTAGAAATATGTTAAACTGGTCATTTTAAAATGTGAGTAGAGTGCAATTCATTTAATAATTTTTCTCTCAAAACAGGAATGATCAGTCGATTATTCCATAATAAAGAATTATTTGGAATACTTATTTAATTTTTTAATTTATGATATGGTTTCAAATCATCATTTAATTTAAATGTAGAGCTTTCATCGGGCTAGCCCTCTTGTGTGAATTTAAAAACTTGACATAATAATTTGTCATTTAACATCGCATTTTGCACGGTATAAAAATTTATTAGAAATTCAGTGAAGTAATTTTTTAACTGTTCAATGCTGTCACAAAAATTTTGTTCTTTTATATGAGTTCATTCACTTATGCCTAATTGAAATAAATTTAGAAAGTCTCTTCCAACAATAGGAGCGGCTCCATTTTTAATTACAAATAAATTTATACTTTTATTCACATTGTTATATTAACAATTGACAGTGATTTTTCCGAGCGGAACAATTTTACAACCATTATATGAAATTATGTTTGATTTGATGGTATTAACTTAAATTGTTGTAGTTCATTTTTGCACAAACTTTCTAATATTGCAGATATGCTTGCTCCAGTATCAATTTGGAACACAAATGGTACAGTTTCAATTAAAATTTCGACAGCAAAAGACTTACAGTAATATTATTTAGATAAAATATTTGGAAATTTTATTCATTTACTTCAGCTTGAAAATTTGCATTTACATACCCATGTAGCACTAAGCAACAATCGACCAAAAAAAATTTCAAATTTAAATGCACTCCACGAGTCAAGAGTTCCAAATAATTTACATTCATTTGCTAAATATAACAAATTATGTACATTGTACACTAGATGTTTTTCAGGAATAAAAATTATTTAAATAATGGCTGTACTGAAATATATAAAATCTGTCATTTACATGTAAGAACAACTTTCTTTAAGGCAACAGGTCCTATGTACAATAAAAATGTCCTAAATTCTGTTGCCTTCCATTTTTTCATACATGAAAGAGATCTTACTTTCCTGTTAAAATCATTCGTCGTACATTTTTCAAATAATGCAATAACTTCTAAAATACAATCTTTTGGTCTGACAGACAGTGTGTTGCAGTCTTAATTTCAGCGAAGCCCTGCAACAAGACATTTTGTCAAGCCCTGTTCTTTAGTTGCTCTTATGACCACGCGAAACCTCGCGCGTGCCAACATCAGCCGGTCAAATCTCTCTCTTGTGAGGTAGCTGCCGTACGGATAGGTTGTGTGTTGAACGAGTAAAGTTTAACAGGTGTTTGCATTTCATGTTTTTGCTTTTTTTTTCTCCATTTCAACCTCATGTAAGTAAGCGAAATTACTTTGTTGTTTATTTAGATCTTGTTATTTCTACATCTCGTTCGATGGTCTACCCCACAAGCAGCATTTTGTTGATTCTCTTGGGTGTTGACTCCCTAGTCTCATCCAAGAGCGGTAATTTTGTTATTAGAGCCTTCCCCTTTTTTTTGGTACCCCTAAGTGGTTGTGAGCTGAGGCCACTCCACGATCATTGCTTTGAAATTTATCATATTATTAGTAGTTCTGCTTAAATTAGGTTAAGGATATAAGGAATACGCCGCAGTGCGTTTGATTCTCTTTTTTGTTGCCCGACCCATTTTGAAATTTACCACATTGTTAGTAGTTCTGTTTAATAATAATAAAATAACTCGAGTTACCTCTTCCCCTTTCTCTTGTTACCCGTTTGATAGTGAGAGACTGTGAGAGTGCTTGTGCAGACTCTACGAACTCCAGAACCAGTAACATCAGATTTTGTCAAGTTCATATTTGCTCTTCGTAGCCATTTTGTAGATCTGAAACTGACTTTTTTTTGTAGTTCATCTTGAACTTTGTGATATTATTATTAAGTTGTTGATCAGTAATCCAGGCAATGAAGACATAAAAATGTGCTTTCATTACAAAAGGTCAAGGAGTTTTCATCTTAGGTAGATTTTTACAGTTCGATGTTCTAATTAATATTCTGAATTTGCGACCTTGAGCGACCGCCGCTCGCGCCACCATATTAGAAAAAGGGTACCAAAAATAAGTTTTTCAAAAATATTTTCTCTCCAGCGCCAGTTAGGTTAATAATAATAATTACAAAAATTATAGAGCACAAAATTTCCAATAACTTCTGTTTTAAATATATTCTAATGAGATGAGTATTTCACGAGTTATAGCAAAGTCAAACTCAGCAAATTTCTACAATTCGCAAAATCGCTATATTTTTTCACGACATTTAAGCAAATATCGATTACATAATACGTACTACCGTTTTTTACTCATTTCCGCACCACCATGAGGTAGAATGAGAGGCGCGTTTTTTTTTTCCAATTGGTATTCCCAGTAGGTCTAATCCACAATTCGCTATTTACTAATATTTTTTTTTTTCGTTTCGATGCCCTAGACCTAGATGGTCCAGGCTCATTTATATCAACATCTTGTAAATTTATTTCTTCCTCTCCCGAGTTTTCATCTTTGTTGTCTTCTTCGACCTCGTGTGCCAATAATTTCGCAACGCTTGATATATCCCGAAATCCTGTTCGCTAATATTCGTTTAGTTCTAAGAGAAAATCATATGATGTAATCTAAAACTCCTGTAAATACCATCAATTTGTTGTGCGCAAATGAATAGAAAACAGTAATGCGTATTAAGTAATAGATATTTTCTATTTCGTGAAAAAATATAGCGATTTTGCGAATTACAGAAATTTGCAGAGTTTAACTCCGCTGTAACTCGTGTACTACTCATCTGATTGGAAAATGTTTATAACAGAAGTTGTAGGGAATTTTATGCTCTATAATTTTTGTAATAACTATTTTCAACCTAAGTGGCACTGAAGAGAAAATATTCTCGAAAAACTGTTTTTGGTACCTTTTTCCAATATGGCGGCGCGAGTGGCGGTCGCTCAAGGTCGCAAACTCAGAACATTAATTAGGACACCGAACTGTAAATATCTACTAAAAATAAACACTTCTTGACATTTTATAACCCCGAAAGTACTCATTGCCTTGACTATAATTTAAATAAAAAATTTGAAGAATATTACTTAAAATTTCGTTTTCTCGGGTAATATGTATTTATTACAGCTGAACTAGACTTACCAAAAGTGTGAAAATAATGGTGCTAATAGATAAACGTCTGAGCAATTGAATGATGAAAACCGGAAATCGATATTTGATTCCGTTCAAGGTTTACAGTAATTTAAATACAAAATTTTAAGAAAATTACTTAAATTTATTTACGTATTCTCGGAGAATATTTACACATACAGCTGAACTAGACCTCCCAGTAGTGTAAAAATAATGGTCCAAATAGATAATTCTCCGAGCAATCGAATGCCTAAAATCGGAAGTCGCTATTTGATTCCGTTCAAGATTTACAGTAATTTAAACACAAAATTATTTTATTTTATTTTTTTTTTTTTTATTTTAGAAAAATCACCCAAGTGTGTAAAATAAAATAAAGAACAGTGTGTAAAAGACTTGAGTTAAACATTTTTCTTTTTCGTTAAAATTATTTTAATTTATTTAGGCTTCCTGGGGAAATATGTATATATTACAACTGAACTAGACTTTCCTAAAGTGTAAAAATAATGGTGTTAATACAAAAATGTCCGGGCAGTCGAATGTTGATAACCGTTAGTCGTTCTTTCAGTTCGTTAAAAAATGTCAGCCGTTTTTGTGTATTAACACAAATTTATGAGTTGGTTTACACAGACTGAGAATTTTATATTTTTATTTTCTCGATTTTCTCGAAAACTATAACACTTACACAAAAACTATTAAGAACCTTTTCTCTAGAGAATTTTATGCTCTATAATTTTCATACTATCTATATTCAACTTTGGTGGCGCTGGAGAGAAGATATTCTCGAAAAACTGTTTTTAGTACCTTTTTTTCAATATGGCGGCGCGAGCGGCGGTCGCTCAAGGTCGCAAACTCAGAATATTAATTAGGACACCAAACTGTAAAAAATCTACCAAAAACGAATACTCTTTGACCTTTTGTAACCCCGAAAGTACTCATTGCCTGGACTACAGCCTACGTTTTGATTTTGGTTATTTGAGTAACTTTTACGTAGGGTTGATTAGTTCAGTTTCAGACATTACTGGCTTGATAAAGTAAGTAATCATTCGATTATTTTTTTGTACGACAGAGCACTTCTATAACATCATTTATGGTATCACTTTTACTATCTTTTTCTTTCCTTGCCTCTCCTCTTGCTTAGCGTAACATTTTGCATTGTATAGCTTGTTGATTTTGGTAAACTAAATTGTTGTAAAGATTTTTGTAATTTATTTAAACTTAAGAGTCTGGTCACTTTTTAATAATTTTGTTGGCTTCACCACTAAATACTCAGATTAATCTGCTTGCAACTACTCCAGTATTTTTATATTATTTTGGTGGCTTGGTTTTTCTGTCGCTTGTTTTTTTGTTGTCTAGCTGTTACGCCGACGCAGGGACTCTAGGCGAGAGTGTACAGGGTGCAGCGTAGAGCTGGGTTTGACGCTTCGGACGCCCGAACCATTAACACAGCCACAAGAGCTGCTACAGCTATCGTCGTCCTGGTCCGTTCTCGGAAGGTGTACAGCCCAAGAATTACCTTGAATTGCTTCAACAGGCCATCTTTTACCTTGGCACGTCATCGTACAATCCTTCCAGTGACACGAGGTCAGTTCTCCGACATCCCAACGCCGCCTTCTCTGTCAGACCGCTCCGCTGACCCTGACGTTCCTCGCAGAAGAACTCGGCTAGATATCAGCGTCGGAAATATTTTTGTAAACAGTCAGCATCTTAGTTTCACCCGCCAAACTAGAGTAAGTTCGAGTCATATTTAGTTTCATTTAAATTTGTATTATTTGTGTAACCTGTCAACATTTCTACCTATAATATATACCAAATTTATATTTGTATGTCATATGTGTTTTCAATTTGGTGGCACCCATTTTATCTCTTTCTTCCTTTCTTCCTTCTCTGATAGAACCGGACCCACCTACACTTTATCCGCATTGTCCGTCGCTAGCCGAGGATTGTTTGTGTGCATCTACTCAGGTAACAAGTGTGTGTTCCAAATCGCCAAAACATCAGATATATAATAATTTTTTCATAACACCTAAACAAACTGGATGCATATGTTCAATTTCAAATGATGTTACCATATTGATATTTAATGTTTCTAATGGTGATATTCCAGTATGATGCTCCGGTTGTGTTCTTTGTATAAAAACTCATGCTTGTGAGCAAAGGTGAGTCGAGAACGGAAAATATTACACTACCAATATAATTCCCTTTTGAAAACACATTTCACAACAAAAATATCCGTTATGAACAATTATTTGTTTGATATATTCACGAGCAGGTGCGCCGCAAAAGAATTCACAAATTTTAAATGACACAACAGTATTATCTTTTTTAAAACCGTCTTTTACAAGTGTGTTTAATTCTAAAACTAAATATTCAAACAATAAATTAATATCCGGCTTCCCTTTTCCGTACCAAATACCAATTAAGAAAGGACGTTTTGTATTTTCTATATACCCTAATATTTTCCAAGCATGTTGCCCACTGTTACTATACAATACTCTAGTCTCCGTTCAAGTAGCGAATAAATCTTTCGCCGGATTCCTGGTATTATATGTTTTTCGTAGTACACAGTAATCTGAAAATAACTCCACGGAAATCTGAACTGTCCACCTCCTCGCTGTGAAAGGCGGGCAACGATCTTGGGGCAATAAATCGCTTGGCGTAATAAGCTCCTAGGACGGCTAAGAGACAGAATTCCTTCCTGGTCCAGCTCCTAGTTTCCCACCCCCCATCATGGCCACCGCCAAGTCCGGCGGTGACATCCTCAAACAGGCACTTGAGATTGCTTATAAGAAATGCTCTTCTTTGAAGAGCATAAATGAGAGCTTGAACAAGGATACTGATGTGAAGGCTCATAAGAAAACTGTAAGGAGTTGTATTGAGCAAGTTCTAGCTGTACTTACGAGTGCGCTAGAACAGCTCCCAGGCTTGGTAAATAATGATAAACTGGACATCAAGAAAAATGTTGCGGAGCTCTTACTTCTGGCCCGCAGCACGAACTTGAAAGTTGGCAATAAGACCTTTGCCCAAGCGGCAAGTAGCACTCCTGAAAAACCTAGCACGAAACTGTTTAATACCTCCAGCAACAAGGCCCCAACAACTAAAATTATTATCTCCCCAAGACCTGGGAATAATAAAATTGCTACTAGTGATGAGACGAAGGAACTGGTTTTTAAAAGCATTAGACCTGGCAAATTGGGGTTTGTCACAACCAAAGTGTACAAAGTCCCTAACAAGGTGCTTTGTATCAAATCTGAAAACGAGAGTCTTAGAATGCTACTCACAAACAATAACCTTAAAAAGATCGGCCTTGTTGCAGAGGCGTCCAGGAAGTTCAACCCTAGGGTTGTACTTCTTAATCTTCCGAAACAACTTAAGGAAGAGGACATAAAGAATAGCATAGAGGATTTTCTCGATGATACCGAAATTTCATACGATGAGTTTAAAATAGTGAACTAGGTCGTAGAGACCACCCCTAGACTTAGGAGGTCTCTACTAGATAAGGGCCGCATAGTGCACGACTGGCACACGTATAAGGTAGGGGACCACATCCATATTAAAAGGTGCTACAAGTGCCAGAAATTTGGCCACTTACAGTCGGACTGCAAAGGCGAGGACGAGTGTGGTCATTGCTCTGGCAAGCATGATACAAGGAAGTGCACTAAGAAGGAATCCAAGCCCAAATGCTCCAACTGCGCTCGCACAGGGCTTAAAGGTGCTGATATTGAGCACCAAGCAGGCGACTCCAAGTGTCCCACAATTAAAAGGCATTTGGAAGCGCACATAAGCAACATAAACTATGATTGCTAGGCATATTATATTCCCGCAGGGTGATTTACAGAACTTCAGAGTGGCCACTCTGGAGTTCCTAAAAATACCTGGCACATCGGGAATGAGAGTCATTTATGATGACTCTGCACATGCCTACGCAGCTACCATAGTTACAAACCCCATTTTTGACCTGCTCAAAATCACTGGGTATACAAACGCCTTCTCCGCCTCGTGTGAGATTCGGGTGGGTTCAACTGCTTGGTACGGTACGTCGGCCTTTGCGCCACGTAACAACACATACAAGGACTTAGAGAACCTAAGTAGCATGCTCCTGAGCACTGGCCAAGCTAATTACATAATAGGACGCGATGCTAACGCCAAGTCTCTGATTTGGCACTCTAAGTCGCTCGACCATAGAGGGACAACCTTACACCTGTCACAGCCCATCATGTTACAAGCACAAGTACTAACCTGCCACATTGGAGACACTCCGGCGCATCGTATCTACCAATACGCCGACAACCATGAGACAAGGAACGGGCTAGCGGTCAGGCTTCCAGTCTGGCCCAGCCTGGAGGATGAGTTGATAATTCAACTCATCCACCATATACCGGACAACGACCTCATTTGTCTCCTGGGGAACTTCGTGTTCCCCAGAACCTAACCCAACAATAGTGTAGAAATGAATATCTTATTCGCTCTATATTTGAATTTGGAGACCAGAGTCAATCGGTGCTTGCACCACGTTTGTTACCCTGGGCGACTCAGGCCCTAACAAACACTGTAGATAGAATAACTTTTATTTTCTTAATTATTTAACTATTACTATGTTTTATGTTCCTCGTCCACAACTAAGCCCTACGCTACTTCTGTGCGTTTGGCTTACGTTATACTGTTTGACATGTCATGTGATGACACGGCCGTTTTACGCATATCCTAACAAAATGTTTATGTTATAATACTTTTTATTTTGTACCTAGGCAAAGCATACGCCTCTGTGTACCATATATGTTTTTAAATTAATTTGATATAAATTTGTCCTCTGGAGGATCATCAGACCTCCATTGCAGTAAGGGACCTAAGGGTGAGAAGGAGAACTTGTTGGTTGTGAGTGGTTGTGTTCTCCTTCTCTCTCTTCATTTTTTTTTTACTATACAATGGAACATCATCAATATTTAATGATATTGCAGTAATTTCAAAGTATTATTATAATTACAAATTGTACTTAAATATGTAGTAATTCCGAAATACCAATAATATCCACCAGACATATTTTTAATATTAGTAGATCTTGTGATCCTCAGTAATAATTTAGCATTCCTGTAGTAATGTGTTTTCCGAAACTCTCACTCTTTCTTCATACTTTACGGCTCTCTTTCCTGTTTCTATTCTTAAATTATCTAAGTTTTTTCTTCCAGTGCTATGTAGCTAGGAGTACATTTATCTAACCCCAATATCCATTTTATGTATCTGATTTGAATGTATTCGATTATTTGTTTCTTTTCCCATCCGTATATCTCCGCACCATACATCAGAATACTTTTGACTATACTTTCGAACATCATCCACCTTACTCTAATATTCTTTTTAAATTTTCTTTCTCCGATACTCCATACTTTTTTCGTTGCTATTTATGCCTTTTTATTTATTCTCTCCAGATGTTTATTGTAATAATTATTTCTTTGGAATGTAAACCCTAGATATGTAAATTCTTTTACTTCTTCTATTTGTTGTCTGTCCCATTTAAATACTTCTTTTTTTCTCTCTTCCTCCTGCTTTCTTGAATTTCATTACTTTTGACTTCTCTACATTGAGCGTTAGTTTTTTCTCTACAATTTTTATTTGAACCATTTTCATATAAATCCATATGTTAACTTTTGCGCACGGGAAAACTGATTTCCCATGTTAAACGCCTATGGCCTGCTTTTTGATTTGCAGCCTGTATACAACAACTGAAACAGAGTTTTTGGAAACGCTGACAGAAGGAGTATTATAATCAGCTACATATCAGTACCAAGTGGCATGTGAATCACGAGAACATGAAGCCAGGCAGCATTGTTCTTTTGAAAGAGGACAATTTACTACCTCTTCAGAGGGTATTAGGATGCATAGTGGACATCCATCTAGGGACAGATAACGTAACTCGAGTCGTTATCGTAAAAACATTAACTGGTAACTTACAGATCTGCTTACTCCCAGTAATTAATGCTAGTGAACAGTGATTTTTTTTTTAAGTACAGCCTTTCAAGGGGGCGATATATTAAGTGAAGTGAAGTAAATTTAAATTAGACGGTTGGTAACATTGACAAGGGAGTAAGTTGCTATCACTGAAAACAATAGGTTTTGCTTGTATTGTAATGTAAAGTTTATGTTGTAAAATAGTTGTTGAATAATAAAAAATATTAAAATATACAGTCCACTTGTAATATTCAACAAACACTATGAATATTATGGGGATAAGTAGTTGTATGACAACATATTGGATTGTTGACCAAAAGACAATGTTCTTTTCTCACAGAAACTAACATATTTGCATCACTTAACAAATTACTGGAAGTAAAATATTAAAATACATCAAGAAATAAAATGTTCATTACATATGACAGAAACAAATGCAATTTCTCAGTGAAAGTAAATAATAAATGTCAAACGAAGTAGTTTCCATTTATAAGGATGATTCCAGAAATTTTCAATGTAGTATTTATTTTATTTGAAGAATTTTATTCGATATTTCTTTGGTTTATCATTATAGCCTATAGAGTCAAATGATTTTTTTGTTGTAAACATAGTTTTAATATAAGCTATTTAATGGTATTGAAGGGGACTCTAAGAAATCAAAGTGGCTTCATTTACATACCTCGTTAAGTGGATGAGTGTAAAGTTATTTAATTACGTGAAATATATCAAATAGCACTGGAGGGTGCTGTTTGACTTGAGGAAATAATTGCACCCTGTTTGCTTTTATTGAAATAACTTTACGACTGTTGCTATTGCTATATGAGTATTTTTTACACTTTATTAATATAGTTTTTTTATTCAATCTTTTTTGTTACAAAATAATCAACACTAATTTATATTTGTGACAATATTTATTTTAATTAGTTATAATTTTCCATAGATTTTAATAAAATGAATCGATGATGGTAATTGTTACGCGAATTTGAACAATAATTTGATTGTAAATTCAAACCATGCCCCGTCCTTTCGTTTGCCTAGGAAACTTAAATGTTAAAACATTTATTTCAGAAAATGAACACTTGCAAATTCTTAGCATGTATAAATATTAAATGTCAGATAAACGTGTATAAAAAAACTATTTGTCTTTAAATATTGAAATCAATTCGAGAAGATATAAACTACAGGTACTTGAAAATAAGTGTTTAAAGTTAGTGAGCATTGTTCAAAATTCCTGCTATTGTTTTGTGGAAAATAATTTTTATATAAAACAGCATTCAGCTTAAAAGTACTTACACCATATGTGAAGTTTTATTAATGAGAGCTGGCACATAAGACAAGAAATTAATTCTTTCATGACAAAAAGTACGCAATATTAAAAACATGAAAGAGCAAGAAGTGCATGTAAGTATTTTTAGTGAATACTTTGATTTAAGATTGTAACAAAAAATTTATTCAAATTACAGTCACCCTAAATTTACGTTAATTCGCAGTTACGTATTGATTTATCTATTACAAGACACTTTTTTTATTTGAAAAAGCGTTATCTCAGTACGCGTGTTTTAATGTTCTTATATATTTATCCAAGTAAATACTGATGTATGAGGTTTCATTTATAAAATATGTAATAAACATGCATGTGATAATAAATAGTACAAGTTCATATGAAGTTACACTTAAATAATTTGCAAATACGACTATATTTATTTTGTTTTTGTTATAATTTCCCTTAGTTTTGTAACTGTTAACAAATGTAAGAAACGATATTAACCACTATTAATAGTTTAAAGTCAAAATTTCTTGCAAATAATATAAATATAAATAAAATAATAATAAATATTTATTTCAAAGAAACGCAAGCATATTGTAGGTAGGTGTAGGAAAATATAAAAAAAATACAAAATTTATTTAAATTATTATGTTTACCATTTGGAGTTGTTTAGAATCATACACAGAAGTAAACTTAGCAGTGAACTCCAATCAAATTCATTTCGTAATCTGTACAGTAGAACATAATCACCTTTTTTAAAGTTATAGATTACATTTGGTTTAGGTTTAAGTTTGGAGTAAGTAGACTCAGAAATTTTACATTCAATGTATAAAGGAGGATGATGATGATCTACTGGCAGAAGATTAAATATACTTTTATCTACAGTGCAATTTAGATATATATATATATATATATATATATATATATATATATATATATATATATATATATATATAATTCGTCTGGGAATCCTACCGACTGCGCCAGTTAACTAACCGTACTTTAGGTTCGCTTAAAAAAAATTTATTTGTTTATTACAACGAAGGTAGATTCATTTAACAGATGTTTATTGTTCAATGTTTACAGTATAACTAACTACAATTTTCTTATTCTAATCTTATATACTACAGATAACATATGTAACAAGAGTATCTGGGAGACTGCTAGCGTCAGCGGATCCCACTGGATGTGGTCATCTAATTCCTCCCTCCTTAAAATTGAGCGTCACCGGGTAAGTTCAGCTGGGGTCGCTCAGGATGGGTTGAACAGCTGGGCTGAAGTTCTATGTCCTGGTTCGAAGTTCTTGCAGGTTTCTTTGGATTTTGGAATTTTTTCCTGAGGAAAATAACAAGCAAAACAATAGCAATGATTAACAAGATAACATATAATGTTGCTATCGAGTAATCTGTAGCGTCGGCGGCGTTGTAGTCTTCGACGTCTTCAAACTTGTTAATTGGTAGTTTAAGATCTTGAATGTTGTTCAGTTCAACGGTCATTTTTGGTATTTGGTCTTCGGTTAGTTGGAATTTGTAATCTTCTAATATTATTGGCTTTCCAAATGTTCCTTCTCTAAAATTTAGGTTTTGATTTCTAAATTTTATTTGACAATCATCTTCTTTAATGAGGAATATTCCTTGCAGTGTTCTAATTTCATCGCCGCGTTCGCATGATGCATGGAGGGTTTCTTGAATTGGAAATACAATGAGAAATTGGTTTATTTCTTCAATGGTTTCTACATGGTTTCTTTTCAAATTGATCTTCGTATATTGACAGTTCTTGTTATCGTTATGTAAGATGATGCTCTTTTCACAGGATTTGTCGTCTACTTCCTCTATCTTGTTTGGGCAATGATAAATAGTTCCTTTAGTACATATGGCGTTTAGAGATTTAATTTCATCATCAGAAGATCTTAAAAAGTATTCTTTATTTGGAACAACAGTCACAAATTCAATATCATGTTTACTTGGGACAGGTATAAGACGATATAATTCAAAGTCTATATCATAATTAATTGAAATTTCTAAAAAGTAAGTAATGTTATCTGAATATTATTTACAATTAACTGTAATTAATTTTTCAATTTCGGGTATATTTTGTCGGTTTTAAGGGGAAACTATTTTTATAATTTTTATAAATCCTATTTAATTCAAAATGGAGATCATTTATCTTTATAATACTTGGGTGCATCACGTGTAATTTACAAAAAGTTAGCGAATTTTCAATATCTTGCAATATAGATAATAATATGTTAAACAAAGTGTTTAACTGACCGTAAATGTCAAGGATACTGAACTTAATTAAATTAGGGGTTCCGTCAACAATAATACGCAACAACTGCTCTATTTTTACTTTTAATTCTGATTCATTATGTTTAATTGTTTCAATAGTTTTATTAAATTTATCAACTAATTGATGGTTAAAAGAATATTGCTTCTTTAATTGTTCATTTAATTTATATTGATTATGTTCTAATTGGGCTAATATTTTCTTATATCGTTTTTCATCTTCAGTATCTAAATTTCCAGTAATTGATTTTATTATAGATCCTAAGCCATCTATTAAACCTCGTTTTTGTCTAAACTTCTCATTATTAATAAATAAATGACTAATTTTTGCATCTATTAAATTTTGAATATAATTAATTATTCTGTCATTATTCACAAATTTTGTTACGTTAATATGGTTTGTTTCGATAGTTTGTTTCCAGTTAATGTGTTGTATTTTCAAGTTATTGTATTGTTGGATAATAGGTTGTATCTCGTAAGAGTGAAGGAAGGTATGACGGGATCTTTACAGTTTTGCTGGTCCTAGATTCAGTGTTAACAGTCCGGGGTTGTGAGTAATGTTCTTGATGTCTAGTCCGAGGGTGTACGTGAAGTACAGGGACCTGGAAGATCGGAGACTTTATTAATTTTTCTCGGTCTTTTTATATTTGATAGGTGAATTTTAGATTGTTTTCTACTATCTTTTGGGTTTGTTTTAATTTCTGCAGTTTTCAAATTTTTATTTACTGCTTTAATTTTTTCCTTTTTAAATTTGCTATGTTTCGTTTTATTTACTCTTTGTTTGTTATGTACGTAAACAGTTTCAGGAATTTTTGGTGAATCTTCACGATTTTGATTTAATTTATCCTTTAATTTTTCTTTATTATTTCTTACACGTTCGATTATATTTTTATATGCCAGTTTAGTTTTTTCTCTGTGATTTTGTACGTAGTCCTGTGTTACTTGTTTCTCTAATTCCACATCAAAGGGAGAATTTGTTTCAAAATGTCCGTTAATAATTTCTATAGGTTTTAATCCGGTTGATTTGTGTGTGGTATTATTATAAGCTAAAAGAGCATAGTGTACTTTGTTTTCTATTATTTCGTTCTTAAAATGTTCTTGTTCATTAAATAATCGAATATGCTCCACGAGGGTCAAATGAAAACGTTCAACAAGTCCATTAGAATTTGGATGTTGTGAACATATGAAATGGATATCAATTTTGTGTAACATTAACATTTCTTTCAAAACAGTATTTTTGAATTCTAAGCCGTTATCTGATATTATTAATTTTGGAATACCATGATGTAAAAAGAACTTTGTCAGTTGATTAACAATTTCAATGGCCTTAGTTGTTTTTACTTTATAAGCTTGGGCATATTTTGAAAAAGCGTCTATTATTGTAAGAAATTTACAATTTTCTAAACTTAAAGTGTCAATATGAATGGTATCAAAAGGTTTATTCGGGGTAGGTGTTATATTATATTTCGGTTTAATTGGGTTGCGCTCATATTTTGATTTCAAGCAAACTTCACATTGATTAATATAATTAGAAATTGTTTTTACTTGATTTGGCCAATAATAAATTCTTTTTATTTGATGATGCGTTTCTTGAATACCGCGGTGGTTAGTCTTACTTTCGTGATAATTTTTTATCGTGTCAGAAATGTCGTCGTCACGTTCTACGTCTATCAGTTTACTATTACTTTTAACAAGATGTAATTCTAAATTTTTAAAATATTTTTGAATAACATTACTAATTTTTTCATATACTGGTTGTTCAAAATACAAGTAATATTTTACTTTAGGTACTATATAATTTTTAACAAAATCTATAACATCATTTTCGAAATTATTTTGTGAAATTTGAACATTTATTCTCATTTTATCTGTATGAAGTTTTGTTATTTTTGGTGTAGAAGGAGAATGAATTACTTCACTAATTATTATTTGATTTTTCCCTACATTAACAGGTGATTCACTGATAGGTATGCCGGTTATCGGATACTCTGGGTTTGAGTGAATGGTCGCGTCGCTATCATCTGGTTCCGAGTAATCATCGTTTCGTGTCTTATCATCTGTCTCCACTACGAGAGACTCACTATAATTTTGATTGTCATTATTTTCAAATTATCTATTAAAACTATTCATATACTTAAAAAAGGCATCACAAGTAGTTTCGTCATTTTCGTTCGCATTTATTTCATGGTTAGGAAGGTTTTCTTCAACTTCAATGATTTTATAATTATTATCTGAGACTGTATTCTTACTTTCCAAATAAGTTTTATATTGAGTTATCAGGGGCTGACTTTCTATAATTTCAGGGTCGGTTTGAATAATATTTAAATTTTTACAAGGGATTCGGCTCAGTGCATCTGCATTCGTATTTAATTTCCCTTTTTATAAATGATCTCATAATCAAACTCTTTAAATTTTAACCTCCATCTTACTAATTTTGAATTTGATTCTTTCAATGAAAATAACCATTGCAATGGTTTATGATCAGTAATGATTTTAAATTTTCTGCCAAATAGATAAGGCCTAAAATATTTCGTTGCCCACACAATAGCAAGAAGTTCTTTTTCTATAGTTGAATAATTTTGTTCAGACTCGTTAAGAGTCCTACTTGCATATGCAATTGGTAAATCGGAACCAATCGGTCCTTGTGATTAAATGGCACCGATAGCGTGGTTACTGGCATCCGTTGTGAGGTTAAATGGTTTTTCGAAATTTGGGTATTGAAGTATTGGTTCGTTGACAAGAACGTTTTTACATGTGTTGAAACATTCAACATATTCCGGATCATTTAATTTTATTTCCGCGCCTTTCTTAAGGCATTTTGTCAAAGGTTTAGTTAATTGTGCAAAGTTTTTGATAAATTTTCGGTAATAACCGAGTAGTCCGAGAAAAGCTTTTATTTGTTTGGTTGTTTTGGATATTGGGTAAGATTTTATTGCTTCGACTTTGTCCGGGTTAGGCTTGACACCTTCGGGGGTAACGACATGTCCTAAATAAGCGACTTTTTTTTAAAGAATTCAGACTTGTCTAATTGAATTTTCAGATTTGCTTTTTTCAGTCTTTCAAACACGGCACGTAAACTTTCAATATGCTCTTGTAAACTTGTGCTAAAGATAATTACGTCATCAAGATATACAAGGCAAATGTCATTTATTAAACTACGCAAAACATTGTCCATAACGCGCTGGAATGTAGCAGGGGCGTTTTTTTAAGCCGAAAGGCATTCTAAGAAATTCATAGAGCCCGTTTTCTGTGCTAAATGCGGTTTTTGGAATATCATCTTTGGACATTTCAATTTGATGGAATCCCGACGCTAAATCTAATGTTGTAAAATATTGGCATCTTCCAAGTTTGTCTAATAAGGTGTTAATATTCGGGATTGGATATTTATCGTCAATTGTTTTTTCGTTGAGTTTTCTATAATCAATTACAATGCGCCATTTCTTTTTACCGGACGCATCTAATTTCTTTGGTACTATCCTCACAGGGGATGACCATGGTGAATGTGAGGGTCTAATAATTTTTTGACCTAACATTTTTGAAATTTGATCTTGAACTTCTTTTCTATGAACTTCGGGGTATCTGTATGTCTTAGTGTAGATAGGGAGTTCGTCTTTTGTTCTTATCTGGTGTTTTATTTCGTTCGTGAATGTAAGAGTGTTATCGTCTGTATGAAAAATGTCAGAGTATTCTTTTGTCAATTTTGTAATAGCTATATTCTCTTCAGGGTTCATGTGTTCTGTACGTATTTTAGAAAAGTCAAAATTATTTTTTGAATTTTGAAAGAAATTTAAATTATTTATCTCGAATTTATCTAATGGTTCAGAAACAATTTTATTTGTTGTGTCGATGACACATTCCTTATCACTGGTATTAATGATAGGATAATAAATTTTGTAATTTTTAATATTTACAATGCCTTCGGAAATTACTAGATTTTCAATTTGGGTTTGTTTTACAAATATGTCACCATTTTCAATATTATTAATATGAAATTGTACAATTGTTTCAGAATTAGGTGGAATATTGACATAATGTGGTTTTGATGAAATTTTGTGATACTGCATTTTTATTTCACGTGTTGGAGTAATAATAACGTCTCGTGTAAGGTCAATAATGGCTTCTAAAATTTTTAAATTATCTAGACCTATTAAAATATCAAATTGGCTATGAAAATCAAATAAATAATATTTTAAATGAGTGTTAGGTTTATTAAATAATTTTGAACACGGTAAAGATAAGCTGAATTTTTCTACAGTGGTACCATGAGCTGTTGTAATTTTATATGGGTCACTTTTAATTTTATTATTATAAAATTTACTTGCAATTTCTGGTTTTATAAATGATCGTGTGCTACCTGTGTCAATTAATGCTTTTAAATTATGTTCTGGTAAAATTACAAAAGGTAGTTCACTTTGATTATGCGATAAATTTAACAATTCAATATGGTTTCCGAGGCTTCTAAATCTAAAAAATGATTTTCATTATTTTCGGGTTCAATATATTCAGTTTCTGATTCCGGTTCTTGAATAACAATATTTTCGTCGTTTATGTCATTTGTTTCTGTATTAAACAATTCCTCCGCAATGTAATTTTGTCTCATTTGTGGTAGTCTTTGGTTAAATTGTTGTTGTCGTGACATATTGAAATTGGATGGGCCTGGTCTGGTTGCATTTGTTTGTTTTGTGCTGATACTCATAGGAGTAGGCTTATTGAATTTTTGATTTGGATTTGGCTTGAATGCGTTAAATTGGGAAGTTTGAGGTTGGTTTTTTATGGGAAAGTTTTGTGACGATCGGTACATAAATTGATTGTTAGGTGTTGGACGGTACATTAGTTGATTATTAGGAAGATTTTGCATAGGTCGATATTGTGTTTGCGAAATATTCCTGGTTAATTTAGTATTATATTTATTTTGTGTACGTGAGTGATTTTCTAGTTGAAAATCGTTGGTCAACATATTAAGTGCAGAGTTCATATCTACGGGGTTTTTAGTGCGCATTAAATAACCAAGGGGATCTTTTAGTCCTCTTAATAAGATTCTAACAGCGTATTTTTGGAAATAACCAATTAAAATGGGTGCTTCTGTTGTATCAATGTGGGTTGTTATGTACGCGATTTGTAAATTTAGAATATCTTGTACTCTATTATAAAACTGAAATGCGGATTCGTTTCCTTGTTTCAATTCCGTCATTTCTATATTTAATGTGTAACAATCGCGCTTGTCTGAATACGTATTAATTAACGATTTCTTTAAATCTGCCCAACTATTAATTGTGCAGCTTGCAATATTAGTGACGGCTTCGCCCTTAATTTTAGATTGTATACTTGACATCAGATATTCATTCTGAAAGTCTTCGGGATCAATTCTATTATAAAATTTTGTTACTAACTTTTCGCAAATTTCAATGAAGCGAGCTAATAATTTTGCATCTCCATAAAAATCTGGCATCATATCTAGGTACTCTTTTTTCAAAACGGGAGTTGCCATATTTGTTATATTTAAATTACTTATTTCTTCAATTACGTCTTCAAATGAAAAAGGAAAAGTATTATTTGTTGGCGAGTTACAAGAAACAATTGAATCGGTGTCTGTGTTCTCTACATCTGAATTTGGCTTAATGATATCTCTAAACGACATGTAGTACTTACAGGACTATCATCAGCTTGTCCATGGGCTTCTGCGACGTATTCAGCGTGGCAGGAGTCTTGGGTATCGCCTGGCAGCTCTGTGTTCAGCAGGGCTGGAGATCTACGGTGATGCGCGATATGCACTCGCGATTTAGTAGTCTCTGCGATCACTTCGTTGTGTTCCCAGTAAATCGTTAAAACGAAACGGATTATTTAAATTTATTAATTCGTCTGGGAATCCTACCGACTGCGCCAGTTAAGTAACCGTACTTTAGGTTCGCTTAAAAAAAATTATTTGTTTATTACAACGAAGGTAGATTCATTTAACAGATGTTTATTGTTCAATGTTTACAGTATAACTAACTACAATTTTCTTATTCCAATCTTATATACTACAGATAACATATGTAACAAGAGTATCTGGGAGACTGCTAGCGTCAGCGGGTCCCACTGGATGTGGTCATCTAACTTATATATATATATATATATATATATATATATATATATATATATATATATATATATATATATATATATATATATATATATATATATATAGAATATAGCCGAGGTGGGAGCACGCTACTATGTGCATGTGCTTTAAATTTTTATTATTTATAGTGTCAAAAATAAAAATAAATAATATAATTATATGCTATTGTATTTATCAATACGTGTAGTTTTCTGTCTTACAAAGTGAACTCTAGTACAGGGTGTGGTGTTACAGTTAAACTTACAAACAAAGTTTAGTGATCTTTTCAATTTTTAAGTATTGTGTGCGCAAAGTTAAGTCAAGTGCGCATACAGTGCGAGTTGATGCGAAAACCTGTGACTATTAAACGGTGGGAACATGGGTAAAAAATCGGATGATACTGACGACAATAAATGTAATAAATGTGGATTGGAATTTAATGCCGAAGATATAATTGGTTGCGATGGAAAATGCCAAAAATGGTACCATCCTAAATGCGTAAATTTGAAAAGTACTCATTATAAAGTAATTAAAGAATGCCCTGGAATCAAGTGGTTTTGCGAAATATGTAGAAATGATACATTTTATATTGATGATGTGCGAAAAATAGTTACAGCTGAATTAAAACAAATAACATTAGAAATAAATGAAATGAAACAAACATTTAGAAATATAAATAAAGGGAAAACTAATTTAGAAATGTCTAGTTGTACCTATGCGCAGGCAGTCAGCAATAAACCAGCTGTGATTATTAAACCCAAAGAAAATCAAAATTGCAAAGATACTAGACAAGAAGTATACAACAATATTAAACCTTCTGAAATAGCTGTTGGAATATCGGCCGTAAAAAATGTAAAAGACGGAGGAATAGTTGTAAAGTGCAATAACAAAGAGGATACAATTAAACTGAGCCACGAAGCGAAACAAAAACTTGGGGAGAAATATACCGTAAATTTCACATCAATGAAAAATCCTTGTATAAAAATTATCGGCATTGATAAGGATTTATCGAATGACGAAATAAAATCGCATATAATTTCGCAAAATACAAATGTCATAAAATAAAGAAGCAGAACTTAAAATAAAAAGAAATTGGGAGCAACAAAATAATAAAGGCGTAAGCATTGAGGTAGATAGTGATACATTTAGAAAAATTATGGTTGAGGGTAAACTAAATATTGGATGGAAAAGATGTGTAGTTTATGAAGACCTGAATATATTAAGATGTTTCAAATGCTTGGGTTTTAATCACAAAGCAGTAGATTGCACAAATAAACTTTCTTGTGGAAAATGCGCTGGAAATCACAAATTCAGTGATTGTACAATGGATACAACAAAATGTATTAACTGTGTATCGGTTAATTCCAAACTAAACTTAAATTTAAATCCAAACCATATGGCTCTAGATAGGAAATGTCCAGTATATACAAGGAAAATTGACGCTCTCAGAAGTAAGATCAAATATATGTAGCAACTACAGTCCTATGGAAATGACCACTTTTTATTGTACCTCAATGCACAAAGTTATGTATCAAATAAGGATGAAATTGATAATTTTATACTGGAAACGAATCCTATAATTGTTTGTTTATCAGAAACGAGAACAACAAATGAAATTGAAAACAATGAATTAAATATAGAAGGATATGCACTTATGAGATGTGATTCAAACAGTAGACATACGGGAGGAGTTCTAATATTTATTAAAGAACATATAAAGTATTCTGTAGTACTCAATTTACACTCCAATAACTGCTATTGGGTTTTAAGTGCAAAAATAAAAATAAAAAAATTTAATTACATAATAACAACAATATATCATTCTCCTTCCAGTAGACATAGTGAATTTTTGGATTTTCTCGATGAATATCTAAATGCTCATTCTTCTAATACAGACACACAAATCATTATTGGTGACTTCAACATCAACTGGTTACATAATGATAACTTATATACAAAAAAGCTGAAGGAAACAGTGCAGTTGCACGGTTATACGCAGTTGATAAATGATTACACTCGAGAGACAAATATATCCAGATCAATTATAGATTTACTAATAACAAGTAACTTTAATTTTAAAAACTTGGTAACTGTTAATAATAATGTAAAAATAACTGACCATAATATAATACATGTAAAGTGTGTTAATTCACTTAAAACCAGTGCACAGGAAATTAATAAAAAAATTCATATTAAAAAATTAAATAATAGTAAATGTGAATCTAATCTAATATATTGTGATTGGAATTACAACTCCATAAATGCAAATGTTGTGTGTAATACTTTCCTGACTAATATAAAACATTGCATTAATAAAAGTAGTGAAGTGATAACCAAAAATAAATCTACACAAAATCCTTGGTTCGATAATGAAATTCAGCTTGCCATAATCAATAGAAATCGAGCGTATTCTAAATATAAAATTACTTATTTAGATTCTGATTGGACCGCGTATACTCAAAAACGTAATGTAGTTACCAATTTAATTAAAAATAAAAAAAAAACTTTTTATATGAAAAGCATAGACAATTGTAAACACAATTCTAAACAAATGTGGTCAACGTTAAAAAAAATTGTGAACCCTAAAAAGAATGATCAAATTAAGGAATTAAATGTAGAAAATCGTACATACACAGATACGAAGTCAATAGATACTTTGTTGACAGTATAACTGAAATAGCAAATTCCATTCCCAGCGTAAACTGTGCTAGTGCCACTGATTCAGTCCCTCTTATAAACTTTTGTGAACTCTCTGCGTTTCGGACTATTGACATAAACAAACTTAAACAACTGGTCTTTGCTCAACAGAATAAGTCATGTCCAGATGAAATAAATATAAAATTTATAAAAGACTTTTTTCATATTATTGGTTATCCATTGTTGAACGTTATTAACTGTTCTCTTGAATCGGGAGTATTTCCTGAACCTTTCAAATTAGCGACAATTAGACCGATTCGCAAAATTGCCAATTCGAATAATATAAATGACCTGAGACCAATTAACTTATTACCAATATGTGAAAAATTTCTTGAAATTATTGTTTTTGAACAAACAATTGAATATTTAAATTGTAATAACTTACTAATACAAAATCAATCAGGATTCAGAAAAAACCATTCTTGTGAAACAGCTTTAAATTTAATAATAAATGAATGGAAAAACTGTGTAGATAGTAATGAAACTATTAATGTTGTATTCTTGGACTTAAAACGAGCTTTTGAAACTGTAGATCATAATATATTAGTGGAGAAATTTAGTTCTTATGGTTTAAAAAACATAGCACTGAGTTGGTTTAAAAGTTATTTGACTAATAGAAAGCAAATTGTTAATTTCAACAATGAAAAATCTTCTGAATTAACTATAAATATAGGAGTACCACAGGGTAGTGTCCTTGGTCCTCTGTTATTCCTTTTGTATATTAATGATATACCAAGCGTTCTAAATCATTGTGAAATTCATCTCTTTGCGGATGACGCTCTTTTATACATCAGTGGTAATAATGTTAAAGATATTGTTGATAAAGTTAATAATGATTTAGAACGAGTGGAATCTTGGATGAATCTTAATAAACTAAAATTAAATCGAAATAAATGTAAGACAATGTTTATTACCAAAGAGAATATTTATAATGAAATATGTAATAATGTAGAATTTAATATAAAAATTAATAGTACTATTTTGGAAAAAGTTGAAGTTTATAAATATTTAGGAATATACATAGACCGTAAGCTTAAATTTACATTTTACGTTACCTATATCTGCAAAAAAATTGCTAAGAAGTTAAATTTCATGTCCCGATTAAATTATGTTTCTTCTTGGACTCTACAAACTATTTTTAATGCCATTGTTTTACCACACTTCAATTATTGTAGTTCAATTTTATATCTATGCTCGGAAACAGATTTAAGAAAACTTCAACTTTTGCAAAATAGGGCAATGAGAATAATTTTGAAATGTTCAAAATATACCAGAGTGACAGATATGTTAACGATTCTGAAATGGTTCAATGTTACACATTTAGTTAAATATAACACTCTTATTTTCATTTTTAAAATTGTTAATGGAATGTTACCATATTATTTAAAAAATAAATTAATTCCGGTGCAAGATGTGCATACATATAATACAAGACAAAAACAAATGTTCTATATTACAAAAAAACATAAAACTACCACTTGTACAAATGTATTTCATAATGGATTAATTGAGTTTAATAATTTACCTAATGATATAAAGAACGCAGACACTGTAGGAAGCTTTAAACAAAGATTAAAAAGTTTTATTAACATCAAATATTGTATTAAATCCAAATTGTAATATTTTTATGTACATTATATATTATATTATTATGTATTAGTGTATATGTATTAGCTTTTTGCTACTTAAATAAATATTATTATTATTATATTATTATATATATATATATATATATATATATATATATATATATATATATATATATATATATATATATAGGTCATTTTTTATAGCAGGTACAGCAGTCGTTTGGGCCAAAATTTAAAACGCTATAATACAATAAATACAATACAATAAATACCAAATTTTAAAGTAATTACATTCACAATTTATTATATTTGTCAGCATATTTTTTTTTTCTTTTTGTTTTAATATTAGCGTGAGCACAGAAACAAGTGACCATTTGCTGTTCTCTAACAAACTATTTAAATTTGATTATTTCATTGAAGGTTAGGTGATTTCTCTTAGAAATTAAAAAATAAGAAACAATGGCTCATTTTACAAATATCTACGACTGTATAAAACCATTGTTCTTTATGATGGGATTATTTGTGTTGGGATCTTCAAGAATTTGTACACAGCCAGGCAATATAAAGTATCTGATAAGGTTGTGCATGCTTTATTCAGCACGTTGCTAACTATATACTTTTAGGACATTACAACATAACTTCAGAAGTTGAATTATGTTATTATTACTAGATATTTATTTATTACATATACGTACGTATACGTATTTATTACATATACGTACAATTATGGAAAATCTTTGCGAATTACCTATTTTAGTATACACTCGATTGTCATTTCTATTGGAAACATTCTTGCAATATTCTCAAGTCAAATTCCTTCTAATATTTATAAAGAAGAGGTAAGTGTGTGTATATATGTATATCGGGTTTTCAGTATGGGGTAGTTCGTTCCCTATGAATTTTAGAATTTTAGAACAAAAGTGTAAATAAAAAATATTTTTCTTCAAACGTCTAAAAGTACGTTGTTATGTATTTGTATTCAACAAGCAGAAGTTCAATATTATCGCCGCCGGCGTAAAAGTGTATCCTTGGCAACACATTTACTCCGGCGGCGGACAAAGTAAAATATGAAAAATAGTTAGGATGTAATTCAATAATTTGAAAGTTAAAAATGAAACAAATAAACAAAAATAACAAGACACCATATTCTACAGCAACTTGAAATGCTAGATAAGACAGAATATTTTTTGAGGTTTTGAGCATTTTATAATATTTATAATTTTATTTTCTATGTTTGAAGAAAAAATTGCAAAATGAGAATTAGAACGCGTTTTATTGGTTTACATATGTACATTTTTACATAAAGACACGGCTTATTCACGATCAGTGTCCAGGAGGGCGTCGAGCGGAGTACGTAACACAATCCCATTTGCTATGCAATTGTGATTGTGTTTACGTATCGGCGCTGCGAACCGCCACCTGGCGTCGTGAATGGCGCGGTCTTGTATTGTTCTACATTTATGTATATACAGTAGTGTTCCTGGCCATAGGCCTTACCAACTAATTAACATTTATTTACACTATAGAACATGGGACATTTATTAGTTTTTAACAATTGGTGATCGTGTGCGTGTGATGCAGTGTGCGTGTATAATAAATGATCGTGTAAGTGATGTAGGAAAAAAAAAATAAAAAACCTACTTGAGACAATTGTGCTTAAAACTAACTTAAGAGCTAAATGAGTGACGGTATGATTTTTACAATGCGGTTATGATATTTACTTACAATATGAAGATAAGAAGTGTGGGATGAACATAATGATTTATGAAGACAAACGAAAATTACTGGAATTCAGTCAATTTTATTATAACAATTTTTCTCTGTCGACCGGTTTTGGCTCCTCTTGAGCCTTCTTCAGGAGCTGAAGTATAATTACAAACATAAAATTACAATCACAATTAGGCACATGTGTATACATATATATATATATATATATATATATATATATATATATATATATATATATATATATATATATATATATATATATATATATATATATATATATAGGAAATTTTTTAGCAGGTATAGCAGTCGTTTGGGCAAAAAATTAAAACGCTCTTTTTAAATAGTCAAGCTTTCGGAAATATTTATTCCTTCTTCAGGACACTATAATACAATAAATACAAAATAGAAATTAAAAGACACACAAAGATAACAATAAGACTCACATTTAGTTGAGATTAAATATAAAATAACATCAATGTAATATGAATACTTAATAGGTGGACTTAACAGCAGAATAATAAAAATATATAACTGTCTTGAAATAATAGTATAACATGAAATATAAATATGAAATAAAATATTGACAGTTCAAAAATATTTTTAAAAATCAACTACGTTAATACGGGGCGCGGATGTGGTTGGATTGGAGTTGGATATCTTCAGGGCGTCTCGTATTAATTAAGCCTGACTAGAGAGAGATAACATCATGTTTATTAACGATGATTAAATTAAATTACAAAAATGGTACAGCAAATACCAAACAAACAATGGTGACAATAAAAACAGCAATGTAATAATGACGTCAACTAATGACGTCAGAGTGTTGACGTCAGCTGATGACGTCGACTGGTGACGTCGACTGATGACGTCAAAGTGCCGTCGGAGGACGGCGTGGACTCGACGATGGCGGCTTGCTACGGTCGAGCAGCAGCTGAGGAAGGCGGCGGCGTGCGGCTTGATGACGTCGGCGTGGGACGTGGAGGACCTTCTCTCAGTGGATGTCTTCAGAGCAACTAGGACTTCGCTACCAGTTGGTGGAGACAGAATCGTACGTGATTCTGTGGCGGCGAGAAGGTGATGACGTCGACTGGGGACGTGGAGGACCTTCTCTCGTCGAAGATGTCTTCCACGGTGTAACCGGGACTTAGCCAGCGGTTGAAGATGTCTTCGGTTTCTTTAAAGGTGCAATCGGGACTTAGCCAGCGATTGTTGAAGAGGTGCAACTGGGACTTAGCCAGCAGTTGTTGAAGATGTCTTCGTAAAGATGCAATCGGGACTTAGCCAGCGATTGTTGTAGAGGTGCAACTGGGACTTAGCCAGCAGTTGTTGAAGATGTCTTCGTAAAGGTGCAATCGGGACTTAGCCAGCGATTGTGATGAGTGAGAGTCTGGAGCGACTCTGCCTGTAGCAGCAATTCGTCTCCTTTTTATACCCCTGGCTTGTGTGGACAGTGTACCGTTGTCATAGTTACTGCATACGCAAGCAATTGCTTAGCATTTCTTTCGCAGTTTCAGATTTTCACATTAGTTCGTGCAGCGGCGATAGATGGCAGGACGGGTACGTGCAACAGTGATTGCTATATGTAATTCGCGTAGCGGCGGTAGATGGCAGGACGGGTATGTGCAACAGCGATTGACAGATGTAGGGTGAAGTTTGTTCATTAAGATGGCGTCCGGTAACAATTCCCCGCTGGTTTGTTGAACAAACTTTACCCGTGATGATCTTCTTCCGGTTCGAAAATGTTGTGGTTCTCGAAGGTTGGACAAGATCTCGGAGGTGTGGCTATACGTGGAGGTGCTGGTTGAATCTGGTCTACGTGAACTCGTACCGTGTTTCCGTTTCTCTTGAAGCGTCGTAGACGGGGTGAGATCGAACCAGGACTTGGTGAGGAAGCACTGAATTTGAATTTGAACTTGGCCGCTTTCTTCGTTCTGTGCTGTTTCTTCCTCCGGTCGTTGGCTTCGCTACAGGTCTTCTTAGAGGTGCGTCCGCATCTCTTCTTGACGGTGATCTCTTCCCAGGTAGTGCTGGTGACTTCATGTTTTCCCAGTTATATCGGTCCTCGATATTTAGCGATGATTGGTCGCGTCCTGGGTGTCTTGTGTTGGCATGAAGTTCGTGAAGTTTGCGCGGCTTGGCGCTGGCGTGGACGTGCAACTTTTGCACGTTGCGTATTCTTTTATTTGAATACGGTAGAGTCTTCAATGTGATGGCATTGAGACTTGGAGACATTGGCCTTTCTTGGCCGTTGTCTGGAGTGTTGACGTCATCGAGACGTCGTGGAAGCGAGTCCGGAAGCTTGTTCCTTCTTCTGCGCTTTTGCTTGATAGAGCGAGTGGGCAACACTTGTGTGGTGCTGAAGACGGCGGTGTGGTCTTGCAGCAGGCAGTGGGACTCGTCTCCATACCTCTTCGTGGACTTCGTGCTTCTCCAGTAGATGGTGTGTCGTTTCGTTGTACCAAAGTGGAGACAGCCTCCTTTGTAGTCCAGTACGGCATGATTCTTCATGAGCCAAGGTATGCCTAGTATGCAGCGTTCCGTTAGGTCAGGACTCACATAAAACGGCGTTTGCATCGACGTGTCAGCGACGGTGACATCAAGTTTAACATCTCCTGAGATAGTCATGGAAGAGTTGACGGCTGCGAGCGATACCTTTCTGAAGCGATGCTCGTAGTGGCCCACCAGGTCTTGGTGGATGAAGTTTTTGGCGGCTGCGGTGTCCAATACCGCTTCTACGGCTTTATTATTTATAAAGACCGTGATGCGCGTTAATGAAGAGCTGGACGCGTTAATTTGTAGCGCTGGGGCGTCCTCCCAGCGAGTTTCTTGTTTCGCGGACTGATTGCCGGAGGGTTTTTGTTGAGACGGAGTGTTACGTGACTCTTGTAACTTGGGGCAGTCTCTGTAGAAGTGGTGCGCGTTGCAATGATGGCACCAAGGTTGGAATGGCTTCTGCGGCATCTTCATGGTGGGTGCTGAAGGTTTCACTTCTTTCTTGACATCTATCTTGATGTCTTGGTCCAGTAGGGCCAGAAGAGAAATAAGCTTGTTGAACGACGTAGGCGTGTTGCTTCTCAGCAGCTGTCTGAACTGCGGTTGCAGCAACTCCACGACGGAGTGTACAGAGGCTTCTTCGGGTAGCAGGCCATCCAGATGTCGCATACGGATCCACATCGCGTATTTAACACGAGCGAATAAATTTGCGGACTCAGCTTTCTGTTTTGTGCCAAAGAAAGCTTGACGGAGCGCAGTTTGTTTGGCAACGCTGTTGAAATGAGCCGCGAATGCCTCTTTAAACTGCTGCCAGGTGGTGTACAGCTGCAGTAGAGGTGATGCCCAGTCGCGGGCCTCGCCGTTGAGTCGGTCAGCGACAAGGTGGACGTAGTCATCTTGGTGATAATTCTGATCTTGCAGAATATCTTCTGTACGTTGAAGGAATTGTACCGGACATTCGGTAATAGCACCACTGAACCGTGGTAGCTCTCTTGTTGGGCGCCAGCGGGTGTTTAGATTCTCCCGCAAGAAGGTGGTGATGTCTTCGGCACTTGGAGGCCGAACTTCTGCGTTTGTTGATGTCTCAGCACTGGGAGGTCGAGCTTCTGCTACGTTTGGTGTCTTGGTGCTCGGCGTTCCCTGCATCGCTGTAGATCTCGTCTCTTGTCGTTTCGGCATGGTGGGTCCAAGTTTTACAGCAACTTGTCGATGTCGAAGGCCCCACGTTGGTCGCGCCAAAATATAATACGGGGCGCGGATGTGGTTGGATTGGAGTTGGATATCTTCAGGGCGTCTCGTATTAATTAAGCCTGACTAGAGAGAGATAACATCATGTTTATTAACGATGATTAAATTAAATTACAAAAATGGTACAGCAAATACCAAACAAACAATGGTGACAATAAAAACAGCAATGTAATAATGACGTCAACTAATGACGTCAGAGTGTTGACGTCAGCTGATGACGTCGACTGGTGACGTCGACTGATGACGTCAAAGTGCCGTCGGAGGACGGCGTGGACTCGACGATGGCGGCTTGCTACGGTCGAGCAGCAGCTGAGGAAGGCGGCGGCGTGCGGCTTGATGACGTCGGCGTGGGACGTGGAGGACCTTCTCTCAGTGGATGTCTTCAGAGCAACTAGGACTTCGCTACCAGTTGGTGGAGACAGAATCGTACGTGATTCTGTGGCGGCGAGAAGGTGATGACGTCGACTGGGGACGTGGAGGACCTTCTCTCGTCGAAGATGTCTTCCACGGTGTAACCGGGACTTAGCCAGCGGTTGAAGATGTCTTCGGTTTCTTTAAAGGTGCAATCGGGACTTAGCCAGCGATTGTTGAAGAGGTGCAACTGGGACTTAGCCAGCAGTTGTTGAAGATGCCTTCGTAAAGATGCAATCGGGACTTAGCCAGCGATTGTTGTAGAGGTGCAACTGGGACTTAGCCAGCAGTTGTTGAAGATGTCTTCGTAAAGGTGCAATCGGGACTTAGCCAGCGATTGTGATGAGTGAGAGTCTGGAGCGACTCTGCCTGTAGCAGCAATTCGTCTCCTTTTTATACCCCTGGCTTGTGTGGACAGTGTACCGTTGTCATAGTTACTGCATACGCAAGCAATTGCTTAGCATTTCTTTCGCAGTTTCAGATTTTCACATTAGTTCGTGCAGCGGCGATAGATGGCAGGACGGGTACGTGCAACAGTGATTGCTATATGTAATTCGCGTAGCGGCGGTAGATGGCAGGACGGGTATGTGCAACAGCGATTGACAGATGTAGGGTGAAGTTTGTTCATTAAGATGGCGTCCGGTAACAACGTACATAAAAAAATAAACTAAATGTCAAAAAATAATCTGTCAAAGTGATGTATGAAGTATAAATATTATGAAATGAGTAATAACGGATAAAAAAGAAAAGCAGTTTCAAAATGTTTAAGTATGTGATCTGGATTTAGTTAGTAAATATGAATAAATAGAACTCAAACTATCGACATCTGTTTTCTTATTCATCGTGTTAGACTCATTATTAATATGGAAAATCTCTAAAAACAATCTTTTATGTAGGTTCTTTTCAGTTTCTAGAACTGTAACTTCTTCATAGTTAATACCATGCAAATTCTTAAACTGATGTTCTGTCAGGGCACAAGCATTCGGTCTTAGTTTAAAGTCACTTTTATGTGAAATTATCCTGCTTTTTAGATGTCGGTTAGTTTGGCCTATGTAAACAAAGTTACAATCTTTACATGGAATCCTATACACAACATTGGATTTAAGTAAAACGGGCGTCCTATCTTTTAAATTAGTGAATAACGATCTTGTTGTAAAATAATTCCTGTTAGCTATTTTCACACTTTCGTCTTTCAAAGCACTAGCTAAAGATGGTGTTAAACCAGAAATATATGGTAGGGAGCAATATTTAATCCTTTCGGAAGAATCAATCTCAGGAATATTACCATCTATGTTGATAGCACGTGAATTAGTATTAAACAAGAGACTGTTAATCAACTTTTTTGGGTACGCATTACTTAGAAGAACTTCTCTGAGTTTGCACAAGTTTTTATGATGCAGTGTTGGATGAGAAATTGCCAATATTCTCCGTTTTCCGTGGGTGCAAATTCCTGCTATGAAGTTATGAACATAAAATTTTTCTTGACTGGAAGGGTTGATGAAGACAAACGAAAATTACTGGAATTCAGTCAATTTTATTATAACAATTTTTCTCTGTCGACCGGTTTCGGCTCCTCTTGAGCCTTCTTCAGGAGCTGAAGTATAATTACAAACATAAAATTACAATCACAATTAGGCACATGTGTATACATACATATAATACAGAACTACTTACATGAGAAAATTTAAAATGGTATAATATTTAATATATAACAAAACTTAAAAAATTTAAAAATAAATGCCATCTGGAGCAATTGGATTCCGTCAAAAGTATAAAATTTTTTAACATAGGTCAAAAAATAAAAACTAAGAACATTTATTTTTTGACCTATGTTAAAATTTTTTATACTTTTGACGGAATCCAATTGCTGCAGATGGCATTTATTTTTAAATTTTTTAAATTTTGTTACGTGTCAATTTCGTATCCAATTCCTTTTTTTTGTTCATATCCTGTAGATCCTCCCTCATGAATTTATTGGTTTCCTTTCCTCTACTAACCTAAAAGAAAAATTGTGTAGTTAAAGAATTGATCAATGTAACCTAATAATTTCTTATTTTACACTTACCTGTAATGATTTACAATAGTTAAATTTGATTTATTGCTGTGCTTTAGTTGCCATATATTAGAATTATTTCCTTTTTTTATTCCAAGTACTTATTTGTTGATATCTTGTTGACACTTTAGAATTGTTTAAACGCGCAGGCGTTATTAGTGTGTAAAGGCGCAGCTATAGCGCCGCGTATTTGATAAAACTTAGTTTAAATATTTAGACCTTTATTTTCGTTATAAACATAAACTACAGTACACCCTCGATTATTAATAATAACCCTTAAACTACCTTTCACATTTAATTCCCTTGTTTGCCTGCCTTTCCTGCGAGATTGTGCATTGTATACATGCCTTTAGTTGCTGTTTTTATTGTTTGTCGCTAGTGTTCTGACACTTTCCTTGTTTTCTTCTTAAATTCGTATAGCTGTCCTTGTCCATCTCTCTCTTTCTTAAAAATTAAAAATTTTACACAAGAGTTGAAAAGTTGGAGAACAAGATACGAAGCTAGAATAAGTTGCAGTCGTACCGAGTTTATGATTTTTGGTTGTTTACTAATATTGTTTCTACAATACCCAGTTTTGGGGATTTTGGGTAATCACCAAACGTAGTTTCGGGAGCAGTGTTTGTGTGATATTTCGTTTGCACTCTCCGGAATAGCTCAGTTGCTGAGGATTTAAAATAAACGGTCGGCGACCGCCATTGTTCCATCTTCACGCCTCGTGAATGCGCTCAAACTCAGGCAGCGCATACCCAGCTTCCTTGGTACCCGACCAGCAGCCTTCGGTGTCCTGCGTCTCAGCCCAGACCGCCAAGTGCATCCGCCGCGAGCCAGATCCAGTGATCCAGATATTGGCGGCCCAGTAGAGCGCGAAACGAGGGGCAAGGGGTACTCCAGCGGCCAGTAGTGGCTCGTCGTACAGCTAAGTGAACTATTATAACTGTTAGCTACTTGTTATTTCTCCCGCGAACTTTATCGCCCTGATTTTGTGTATTTGTGCAACCATTTGCCATCTCATTGTTGCCGATGGAGATTGGTCAGTTGTTTCAATTGTTGCCTAGTTTATTCTGTCAGTTTTGATTATTATCTGAAACATTTTGATTGGTTTAGTTATTAATACTATTACATGTTGCCTTATATAACTTCACGATTTCACATTTTTATTAATTATTGTAATTTCAATTATTATTTACTGTTAATTTCGTAACGCCTTGTCTGGGGTAATTCGAGAATCGATTTATTGTTCTTATACGTCTTATACGCTCAACCCCATTGTTGCAAACCGACGTCGATCGACCTAGGGTCATATGTTTTAGAACTTTTGTACTTTATCTGCGGGCAGTGTATAAACGTTACGGTATTTCACTCACGTCATTTACTCAAGGCAGCATTGGCTGCTCTTCCTCGCGTCACCCCAACACAGTGCGTAGCTTTTCCTTGTGTTTTTGTTTATTACACTTTCATCCAACGCAGTAAATATTTTACTTTAACTTTTCTGTGTTTGAATGTAAGGAAACTTACCCAACCTATCCAATCAATCAGTGGTGACAAAGTGAGTGTTACTTTATTATTATTATCTCGTTCTGTGATACACAAATCACGGTAAGTATGATGAGTTACTGAGCACGCTGGTACTGTTGTATATATTTATTTAGTGTTATTTGTTTTGTCGTGTATCCGAACAGGTCTCCAACATCTTGGTTGCTGCTGACGGTTGTGCAGCGGATGCACTCCTCGTATACCATTTCCTTGCGCTGTATCCGTTACTTTCCTGCGCGCCTAGATTATTGTTTTTGCTCCTGGTACCTTCGCGGTTGGGTACCGCTGACTGTAAAGCGACCGCGTGGCTCCCTCTCTAATATTACTGTTGTTATCGATTTCCTAGAACCAAAAATCGACCCACACCCATCTCCACTGTTCTATTTAGCTAGCCGCCTCCATCAAGGAGCAAAGTTACGCCTGCATAACCACCACGGTTTTATAGGGTAACAATTTTGTTATATATTAAATATTATACCATTTTAAATTTTCTCATGTAAGTAGTTCTGTATTATATGTATGTATACACATGTGCCTAATTGTGATTGTAATTTTATGTTTGTAATTATACTTCAGCTCCTGAAGAAGGCTCAAGAGGAGCCGAAACCGGTCGACAGAGAAAAATTGTTATAATAAAATTGACTGAATCCCAGTAATTTTCGTTTGTCTTCATCAACCCTTCCAGTCAAGAAAAATTTTATGTTCATAACTTCATAGCAGGAATTTGCACCCACGGACTACAAGATAACCTTTCCACTGCAGCACTATGGATTTGATCACTGAAATAACAACAGTATATGGAACTCTAGCTAAGTATCACATTAAGCAAATTTTAAATCTTAACTACAAATTAACATCTGCAATCAATCAAAGAATATTTTTACTTAGGTGTAAACAAAACGGCATTTTTCCTAAACACATTTTAAATAATTTTAATTGCCTGAATAATATTTTGTTAAACAATAATCCCTACAAAAACTATACTAATAAAATTGTAAACGGTTTTAAGAAACAGACACTTAATTTAGAACTTAAAATAATATGTTGGAGAATAAATAATCTGGAAAATAAATTCTACCACCATTTAGAAATTATTAGACAAAATGTTAGTTACGTACACTGGAATAAAATACAACAGTTATTAAATAGAAAATTTGAATTCTTACAAAACAAATTTAAAACAACCCAAATTAATAAATTCAATGCTCTAATGAACAGTCAACATAATGACAATAAAAATTGTTTAACAGAACAGGATTGGTTCCTGAATTTAACTAATATAGAATTCCCACCTGAGGTCGCAGAGATGCTGGCGTTAGGACCAAAATTCGCTGTACCCTTGAATCACGATGAGATACCAATATTGAAATTGATAGCGGATGTTGAGAACATCATATCTGGTACGAATGACATTGAAATTAGGAACAACGTTAGAGCCCAATTCACCAACATTATTACTAACTTCTGCAATAAAAACAGTAGGGTAATGAAAGATAATAATAGTGATAATATTCTACATAAGAATTTTAATAAATGCAAGAAGTTTTTAAAAGAACATCAAGAAGTCATCATATTAAAAGCAGATAAGTCAAATAAAACCATTGCTATGTACAAAGATGAATACAATAACAAAATGAATGAACTTCTGGATGATGATAAAATATATAAACCTATTGAGGGGGATATTACTAAAAAAGTACAAAATAAGAATAATAAAATTATAAAAAATCTGTTTGACAAAAACTACATAGACATATCCACAAAAAGAAAACTTACAACAGAAAACTCAGTACCTCCACAAATTTATGGTTTAATAAAAGTACACAAAACAAACCTCCCAATACGGCCCATAGTCTCAGGCATTGATTCGCCGACGGATCAATTGTCCAAATTTATTGCTAGCCTTCTCAAGGGACTGGAAAATGAAAATTAATATGTGAAAAATTCCTTTGAATTTAAAGAGTATATCACGCAAATTACTTTACCAGACGATCACATTCTAATCTCATTGGACGTGGTATCGCTGTTCACTAACATCCCTATGCAACTAGTCATAGCAGCCGTGGAAAAACATTGGAACATAATTCAAAGTAGAACAGACATTCCTCTCCATGAGTTTTTGGAAATAATAAAATTCTGTCTGGGCAACAGTTACTTCCAATTTGAAAACCGGTTTTACCAACAACTATGGGGTGTGGCCATGGGATCATCCTTATCACCTGTCGTAGCTAACTTAGTTATGGATGACTTACTGGAGGCAATAAAACCTAATTACCATTCCAACCATCTGTCCTGAAAAAATATGTTGATGATTTGATTCTAGCAGTGCCAAGAGACCAAGTGAACAATACCCTGAGTATTTTCAACAGCTACAATGAACATCTTCAATTTACAACGAAGGTTGAAACGAATGGCAGCATTCCTTTCTTGGATATGACACTCCTCCGTAAAGAACAGGAAAATATTAAAACTATATGGTATAAAAAACCGACGGCGAGCACTAGATATCTAAGTTTTCACTCTAAACACCCTAAATCACAAATTCTAAATAATGCAAAGAATTTAATAAGTGGCTTTCATTGTTTTACTGGTTAAATGCAGGTGTAATTTTTTTTAACATTTCTATTAATGCATCTATTTGGTCAGTATGCTGTGTAGCAATGGTAAGTTGTTGTTCACTGCCATGCACATTTTCTAGAAAGTCTTTTAGTTCACTGTATGTTAGGATGTATTTATTTGGGTCATTTTCTAATATTTCTTTTAGTGGTAGTATTTGTTCTGAAACTTTTGCCTCTATTTGTTGTTCTTGTGATTTTGTTTGGCTAGTTTTAATTTTCTTGGTCTTTGTTGGAGGCAGACTTTTTGAATCAGTTTAACCTGATTCACTTTGTCTTCCCGGCCTGGGTCTTTTGAACACTATTGGATCTTTCGTTGTATTTGTTGTTGTGTCTTGAGTTTTTTGAGTAGTATTTTGGAGTTTTTATGTATTTCCTTTGTTCCTTGGATTAGGTATTTTTTCTGAATTTTCGTTTATAATAGTTTTTTTTAACTTTGTTTACGTTTTCTGTATTTGTTTCTTTAATTATTTCTTTTGTTTTTGGTTGTTCTGCGTCCATTATTTCTTCGTTTTCACATTGGTTTGCTGTGTGGCCTGTTTTTTTGCATAGAAAACATATCATGTTTTCTTCTGTTGTTATAAACATCCTATGTGTCATATGGGGTAAATAGCTCCGTGGTAACGTGTCGGACTGTGGATCGTGAGATCCTCAGTTCGAATCCCACTGCCGACCGTTATAAATTTAAATTTACCCCTGTGGTTCCCCCTCCACTAACAACTTTGGGGGCTATGACTTGACGGCTGGTAACCGCACTTCATACGAAAAAATATATCACTTACCGAGATCTGCGTAAGCAGAGTGCCACACCCGTAATGGGTAAAAGGCGTGATGATATATTTATTTATTTATTTTATTTTATGTGTCATATCGTTAAATTCTATGGATATTGTGTTTGGAATAGTGGTGTTTTCATCAGGCGTTATATACACTTGTCGACGAAAACTCCAAGCATGGGCATATTATGTATCTTGCATGCCAACTCTGAGAAAATTTAATGGTGAGACTAATTTTATATTGTGTTCTTTGAGTTTATCTTCTATTAGATAATGTGGTACTATAGGGTTCACATTCGATATTATTATTCTTTTTGCGGGTGTGCTATAATGTCTTATATTCACATTTTTCTATCTATTTTTATGGTTCCATATTTTTAGACTAATTCGTCTGCTAATTTTTTATTTTCTAGGAAGATACATATTCTTTGTTTTGATATTTTAGACGCAAATATCACATTTTTAGATTGGACAATAGAACCTATAGCTGCAATATAATCCTTGATTTTTAGCTCTTCCATTGCTGGCATGATAATTGTTTGGTCTTTTTTTTGGGAATTCTGTGTTTCGGGTAACATTTGCGTATGACTGGTTGTGTTTTTGTAGGTGTAGACTGGCGATGTTGGTTGCTTGTATTTTGGTTTATTTGACGACTCCTGTTTCCAGAGGACGTCAGTAGGTTTTTATTTGTTTAAACTGGTGGAGTGTAGGTGTTTAAGTGAATATGAATTTTGATTGTTTTAGACATTACGGCTATTGTGCCGTAGATGTCGTACGTGTTGATTATTTTAACGGTTTCCAAAGGTTAGATTTTATCTTAAGTTGAGATAGTTTAAGTTAAGTAGGGTAGAGGAAGGAGGAGTTTAAGGGAGGGTACCGTACCTTCTCTTAAGGCTCTGTCCTCTTCTTTTTCAGCTTTGGAACACGTAAGTGGCACTATTTATCTGATTTTATTAGACACAAAACTTCTAGGTGTTACTACTTTGACAGTTCAGGGTCGAATCTAGACGAATTATATCGAAAATTAAACTGTAAATCTCCCTTTTTTCTTTATGTTGGGTTAAACCTAATTTAAAATTTTTGTTTTTGAAAATATTTATGTACTATTTCTTCTAAAGATCTCGCGGGCCGGATTGGAACTTTGCCCACCCCTGGTCTAGCGTACATAATTTTTTCTATATATTTGCTAAAAACTGAAAGCAGTGATATTGGACGATAATTGTTAATGTCCTCATGAGAACCTTTTTTACAGATAGGAATTACTTTCGCAGTTTTGAGTTTATTAGGAAAAATGCCATGAGGTAATGAAGAGTTAATAATGTCACATAAGGGATGAATTATATAAGTAGCGGCTATACGCAGTAGAGAATGTTAGTGAAGTTAAAGAGTGGAAACAAAGCGTTTTTATAAATAATGATCATCTTGTTCAGTTTAAATTAGCTACAGGGGCGGAAGTAATTATTTTGTCGTGGATTATTGTAACTAAAATGAATCTAGGTAATGAGAAAATAAAGGGTACGAATTTAGTACTTGAAGCTTTTGGGGGTAATAAGATAAAACCTACGGGCTCTGTAAAATTAAAATGTTCAATTAGTAAAGATAATAATACTAAAAGTTTGGGTTCTTTAATAAGGGATTCTTCTAATAATATTAAAACTATTTTAGGGTTAAATGCGTGCTTAGAGTTCGGATTGATTAAAAGAGTTGAAAATATTAAAAAATCTGAATTTATTGTTGCAAATAAAGATGTGTTTAGTGGAATAGGACTTAAAAACAATGGGGTATGTGGTATGTGACCATAATCGAATTTCAATGTATACGCCATAGCATATGAATGTTCTTCATTGTAGTTTCTTATTACAACAATAAAAACTGTAAATTATTTTGTAATAATAATGTTATTAGCAATTTTGTGTTTTGGAGAAGGGATATGTGACGTCACTGTGGCCGAGGAAAATATTGTACTGCGATGTACGCTTGGCCCGCTGATCTATATCTATTTCTTTCTTTTACAGTATCTCTGTCTTTTTCTGGCATCATACCGACCGCAATCTATTCGGAAGACACAGTGACGTCTCACATCTCCTCTCCATATCTTTAAAAATTAATTTCTCGTTAACAATAAACAATTAATTGATTTAAAAAAATACGGGTATTTTATTTTTGTATCTAGTATCATGTAATGCCAGAAAAAAAAAATTGGTCACATACCCCATTATAAATGTCATATTAATATTAATAAAGTAATAAAACCTACAATGAAACCACTAAGGCGTGTTCCATTAGTAGTTAAAGAGAAGTTAAAAAAAAACTAGCTTCACTAGAAACTAATGGTATTATTGAAAAAGTAAATAATCCAATTTCGTGGATCAGAAATATAGTAATTGTTGAAAAACCTGATGGTTCATTAAGATTATGTTTAGATCCATCTGAATAATTCATTGTTTCCAGTACTTGATATTAAAGATGGATTTTATAACATATTGCTTGATGAGAGTTGTGTGCTTTTCAACGCCGTTTTTAAGGTTACCATTTGGGATACTAAATGCACCAGAAGTATTTCAGAAAGTTAATTTTGTAAATTTTGGCAATATTAAAAATGTAATGATTTATTTTGTTGATTTGTTCATAGCAGGAAAAGATCAGAAAGAACATGATGAAACGTTTGAAAATTAAACATAAAGTTTAATCTACAAAAAACAAAGTTTAAACAGACTGAAGTTAAGTATTTAGGGTTTATTTTTAATAAAAATGGTTTAGCAGTTGATCAATCGCGCACTTAGAGAACCTAAATGTAAAAAATAATTGCAACAAATTCTTGGAACAATAAATTATTTAAGATCATTTATTCCAAATTGTGCAGAAATTACAGCTCCTGAGTTACTAAAAAATAATATTGAATTGTTTTGGCGTCCAAAACATTCACAAATTTTAGATAATTTGAAAGAAATAGTAACAACTCACCTGTGTTAGCTAATTATGATTCGAATAAAAAAGTAACAATTGAATGTGAAGCTTCACAAAATGCTTTAGGTTGCTGCCTGATGCAAAATGGACAACCAGTAGCATATCCGTCTAGAGCTTTATCTGATACAGAAAAACGTTATGCTCAGATTGAAAAAGAATTCTTATCGTTGGTTTACGCCATTCAGAAATTTCATTTGTTTATTTATGTTAAAGAGATAAATGTTAGAACAGATCATTTGCCACTGGTCTCGTTATTAAAAAAGAAAGTGGCGCAAATCAGCTCGAACAGACTACAAAGAATGTCATTAAAATTAATAAAATATATCTTAAATCTAAAATATGTGCCGGGTAAAGAAATGTATATTTCAGACCTTTTGTCAAGAAATTATATTTCAAAAATAAATCCAAATGAGGTTAGCGATAAAGAACTTACTGAAATAGTTCATTCTATTAGTAGAAATCAAATTAATTTACAAATATCTGAAAAACGTAAAATAGAATTTAGATCTGAAACTGATAAAGATCCTGTATTAAAAGAATTAAAAGAACTTCATTAAAATGGTTGGCCTAAAAATAAAAAAATGTTAAACGATATTTTAAAATTTTATTATAAGTTACGTAACGATATTTTTGTTAGTGATGACATTGTATTTTTAAATAATAAATTAATAGTTCCGGGTAGCTTAAGACAAGAAATGTTAAATAAAATTCATGAGGGTCATTTTGAAATGTCAAAAACGAAAACTAGAGCTAAACAACTTTTTTATTGGCCTTATATGAATGATCAAATAGAAAATTTAATAAGCAAATGTAAAATTTTTGAAAAAGATCGTCCTAACAAAATAAAAGAACCTTTAATTCCCCATGAGTTGCCTAAATTGCCTTATCAGAAAATTGGAGTAGATGTATTTGAGTATGGAAGAAAAAATTATCTGATTGTTGTTGATTACTTGTCATCTTGGATTGATGTTTTACATTTGAAAAACAAAACTGCTTCTGAAATAATAAACGTAATAAATACTTTATTTTTTACACTTGCTATTCCAAGTGAATTAGTAGCAGATAACATGCACTTTGGTTCTAAAAAATTCGCAAATTTTGCAAATTTATGGGATATAAAAATAACTACTAGCAGTCCACTACATCCTAAATCAAATGGACTGGCAGAAAGAGCAGTAGGAATTGCAAAACATATTATCAAGAAAAGTAAAGAAGCAGGGTCTGACTTTTATTTAGCTCTGCTCGAACATCACAATACGCCAATGTCAGGATTGTCGAAAAGTCCAGCACAAATTCTCATGAGTCGTCAATTGACGTTGAATCTACCAACAACTGATATTCTGTTTAGACCTCAAATAGTTGATATAGAAGATGAAAAATTGAAGACAGAAGATAATGAAAAATATTTATGATCGTTCTACAAGAAGTTTCTAAGACGTATTTGAGCCAGGTGACAGCGTGTTAGTTGAGCGGAAAAAACAATGGGAGCCAGCTCAAATTCTTGCAAAGTGTTCCACTCCAAGATCGTACATGGTTGAGATGGAAAGGGGTGAGAAGTTGAGAAGAAGCACAATTCATGTTCGTCGATCAAAACAATAACACTTAAATATTAATTATATGCATTTGTTAAAATTTGTCATTTTTAAGTGTTGTTTTAAGAGAGGGAGATGTAATATATAGTAGCAACAGTTATCATGATAACTGTTGTCATATATAGAAAATAAAAAAAAAAAATAAATAAAGAAACAAGATTGTCAAAAGTAAAATATAATAATTGTACAGTTGATTGAAATAAATTTGTTTAAAAAATATATATCTTCTTATTAATACAAGGCGATACAACATCTGTTAAATGAAAATTAAATAAAATGTACATGCAAATGTCTGCATAAATCCACCTTAAGAAATCACAAGCATTTCCTGCAGGTGGTCGGTACATTGTAAAAAAAGCAATAATTTTGTTATTCAATTTTAATTAAATCCAGTGCTGTTTGAGGATATCGCTCACTTTACTCAAGTTTTCAGAGTGGGAGGTAGTGCATTTTAATATACAAAATTCTCACTCTACCACCTCTCCCAATGTAACTTCTCAATAATGTGTAGTTAGGAATATACAAGTTTTTACTGTGTTCATCATTCTGCAACCAAGTTTCCCTAGCACCTAAAATATCAATTTCAAAATTGAGTAATAAATCTTTCAATTCAGCAAAGCAACAAGACACAGAACGAACATGTAAATGACTTATTTTTAACGGTAGTGAGAAACTTTTTTCATTCTATTTTTCCACTTCATAATGTCTATTTTTACTGACCATTTTTCACTAACAAAAATTAAAACTAAATTATTTTCAGGAAAGATATTAGAAGTGTACAAAGTTATATATCGTTGAAACCGGCAAAAATGAATTTTTTTACCATGATATTTTTTACTGTTACTTCCTTTTAAAAAATTATAAGTTATCTATCTCTATCATATCTCGAATATGAGCCACTGAAACAAATATTTTTATATGTCGCTGATTAGAGAGTAAAAAATATACACTTCTTATTTGAAATATTTTTTATATGAAATGGATTAGAAATGATTTAAAATTGAAAAAAAAAATAATGAAAATAGGTTTTTGTCTATATCTAGTAATACATTTTTTTGTAAAATTATTAAATTGGCTTACTAGTGAGGCAACTTTTGGTTAACTTAACCGAACACGTAACTTTTATAGTTCTCGAGATCCCAATGGTGGTCCTCCAAATTAAAACACTATAAATAAATAAGTGAAATAATACTAATAAATATTCATTTTATTTAAATCAATATATTCCAGTTTAGTTACTACTAAGTGATAATGTATATAATAAAAATCATTTCTATTACATTTTACGATCAGTTACCCAACATTTAAAAAATAAATAGATTCTTAAAAAATTACAAAAATGTTGATTTGTTGTATTTTATTAAAGAATTTTTTAAATTTTACTGGCCCATAACTCGTTTATTGGCCCCGAAACACCCTTAATTTTTCTTTGGCGTAGTCTCCAAATATCCTGTAAATATAAAAGAAAATCAGATAAAATTGGTGTTGTATCCATGTGGCTTTCATAAAAAAAATTACAAAATTAGAAGTGATTTTTTAATTGACACATGTTTGACAAATTTGGAAAAAGTAAAGAAAATAATAACCTCGAAAACCATCCCTTCGTATCCTCGTTGCTTAAAAATTCCTAGAAATTCTCTGCCAACTCTATCCTGCGTAGTTCCTCTAACATCGATGTAGTAACAATTGTTAGACGCATAATGACAAGAAATAGCTTTTCGAAAGCCCTGCAATGTTCAATTATTATCAATTATTAATGAAATCCAATTCAATAAGAGCATTCTGACGTTTGTTAAATTTGGTCCAGATCCGTGCATGAGCAAAGGATGGAAGAATACGGTTTCGCCTTTTTCCATTTCCAAATTCACCCTCGGAACTAAATCAAAACCTTTGACTTCATGGTATGCTTTATTTACTTCATTCTAAGTGCAAATATAAATATTAATTAAACATAGAACGAAAATACCTTAAAGGATTTATTCCTCACATCAGGATAATCGTGTGGTTGCAAAACACTCTTATGTGTTCCAGGAATTACGAAAAGACATCCGTTGTTGACAGTCATTTTTTCCATGGCTGTCCAGCTCGCTACAGCATTATTTTTATCCTTAGACCGAATTGGGGTATAATACATATCCTATAATTTCAGCTATAATTAACTCTTTTTAAAATAAATTTATAGAATAGAAGTATTGGTTATTTATTTGTTCTCAAAGCAACAAGTAATATTTAAATATATTAACATACCTAATACAAAAAAAAATTCAAATAATATATTTATTGTTAGCATCTCTCATTTGGAACTTTTAAAATAAATTGAGTATTGTTGTGGCCAGTCAATTTTCATCAAAATCTAATCCGCTGAGTGCAGTAAAGTGAAACTTATAATTATAAATCAAATTCATTACTCTATTTTTTCTTTTCTGTGAGTTATTGAAAATACGGACACACATTCACATTCACACAGACGTCATTAAAGATTCACGGAACTTCAAAATATGTACCTCTTTTTGCGAAAATCTCGTCATCGACGTATAAAAAAGATCTCGCTAATATATTTCGGCGCGTGAAATATTGTTACTAGTCATTAAATCACAGCATCCAAAGATGTTAGTAGAGGGAGAATTACAGGGGTAAAATTAACACTGTTACTACGTATAAGAAAGTAAAAATTTCATTCCTAACATTTAGTTTTAGATTTCACCCAGAAAGTTTTGCGATAAAATTTTGGACTTGGATTTCAATTGATCGTTCCTAATGTTTAACTTGCACAAATGTCACAAATAGTTATTTAAGTTAAAAGGAATGCAAGTACGTAATAGGGCGATGAGTACGCAGAGGCCCTTGTAATTTTCGAGGATGTTAAGACGTATGCAAATTCCGTGTTTGTTTATTACATTTTTCGCACTAGTGAAAAATTAAGCTTTAATATATATATATATATATATATATATATATATATATATATATATATATATATATATATATATATATATATATAAAATACAACTTGTTTTACATCTGTCATCAACATTATTCATTTTTAAAGTTTCTTGTACCTAAGCTAGTGTTGCCGAGAGACGAAGCAAATTTCGTATTTCGTCTCGATAGATTTTTGTCTCGATTTTCGAGACGAGACAAGATAAAAGTTGTGAATGGGCCGAGACCAGACGAGACGAGACGAGACGGTCGAAGCGAGACGTCTCGATATATAAATGCGAATAAGTATATTTTCTGTTTCAAAGGGGGACTGATATTTAGACACCGCATACAAAATTAATGATTTATTTACACGTATAAATACATAAAATAAAACATATTATACTTAAAAAAAAGTAAGTAGGTACCTATATCATAAAAATAAAATGAATTACAGCGAGTTCGCTTCGTTTGCGTATCTCAGTGAAATTCACATGTCGCGGAAATGCAAACATCCAGTGTCCAGTGTTACCAACGCCGAAAGACTATTACGTTTTTTAATTTCTAATTATAATTAAATTTTTCATTTATAAAGAATAATATAACATTTAATTAAGAATTTAGTTCTGAAAATTTAAGTTTGTAATAAAAAAAGAAGTAGATAGACAAATTAAACATGGACTTTTAATACTTAACCAAAATGTAGGGGAGAGTTGCCTAATGCGGACTGGTCACCTAAATCGTAGCTGGTGAAGTTTTCTGTTGTTACAGACTGCTGGCAACATTTAGTGTTAAATAGATAAAATAAATAATACATCGATAATATATACAAAAAATCTAAGTAAAATATATTGGTATTGTAACGTTCGTGGGTTTAATAGTTATTTACTTTACAAGTGGGCAAAGTAAGGAATTACCCACGAGAGAAATTTAAGCACACGAAGCCGAAGGCTGACTGCAATAATTTTATCGAGTAGGTAATTCCACTTTGCCCATGTGTGAAGTATAACGTTTTATCCAACACCTTTTAAAAATGAAAAATTTATGAAAGAAATATTATTTGACAGTGACATCTTCTTAGTAGCACGGGAGTCAAGTGACTGACTGACTCAACTTGACTGAGTCTGAGTCAACTAACTGACTCAACTCGACTAACTGAGTCCGAGTCATCTAAAAGACTGACTGACTGGTGCCGGCGATCACTCTTTTATATGGCACGTTACTTGTTTCTGGAAGTTTCGTGAATATTCCCTATTGTAGAGCAAACAACTTGTCCGAACCCGCTAGCGTTGCGTCATTCACTCGGCGGCGCGGCATGCTTCAACTTGTCGCTGCCGCGTCCGTTACATTGCCCCCTCCTTAGGTCTGTTTCGTCCCGAAACTTTCCTTCTGCTTTGTCTGGATCTACAGCTATTCTTCTTCCAGAGACAATATGGCCAAGATAATGAACTTCTTTACGAAACAGGTTACATTTCTTAGGACTTAGCTTCAGGTTGGTGCTTCCAAACCTCTGGAGAACTTGTTCTAAATTCTTCACATGGTCTTCAAATGTTTTTTTGGACCACAATTATATCATCAATATATACCAGAAAATTTTCCAGGATAACCTTTTCAGTACGGATTCCATCACACGTTCAAATGTTGCAGGAGCATTACAAAGGCCAAACGGCATTACAGTAAAATGCCAAAGTCCAGATCCAACAGTAAATTCTGTCTTCTCAACATCCTTTTGCTCCATTCCCACTTGCCACTTTTCAAGTCCAAATTTTAAAAGATTTTGATCCTGCAAGTGTGTCCAATGTGTTGTCAATTCGTGTTTAATCTGTTGGTTTTGTGATCGATGTGACTGTTGAATAATAGCCCAGAACTGTACCTTCCTTCAGCACTGCTGGGTAATGGTTGATGTTCATCAGTCCAGCAGTCGCACTAGTATTCTAATGTTTGTTAGAATAACGCTTTTCACAACCAACACACCTCGTCCTGTTTCTGTGTCACTGTAGTCTGGTTCTAAAACTGCCACTTGCACATTACACGTACTCTCTTCTGTTTTTCCTTCTACGAGCACTTCACTGCTAACAGGAAGAATTACGCCTTCTGCCAGGATTAGCCGAGACCGCATGTCGGCCTTATGTTGAAGAATAATTTCTTCATTGCCGATTTTCAGTATTCCGGCTGCTTCTCCATTTTCTGGAGCTTGGCACATTTATTTCTAAAATGTGCTGTATCTTGTCGTCACCACATAATGATGTACTTAACATGGACACTTTAACACTTGAAGTCCAACCATGAACCATGGAAAGTGTCTCGAACAGAGTCAAATATTCTTCCCATGATGATTTTCCGTCGTAAGTTGGTATATTATAACGGCCAGGGACTGTTGTCACTTTCGCTTCTTGCAGGTGGGTTGTTGCATCTAGTGATGTTTGATTAACGGCTGGTAAACTGTCAGTCTTGATTTCGAGAGCTTGCAGCTTCTTTTCCAGATCTCGTATTTTCGCGTCTACGCTCTTGGACAACCCTTCAAGATCTTCTTTCAATTTCGTCTCAAACCTCCTAAAATGTTCGAGAAATTCTTCATTCAGGTTTGTAGAATTTTCTTGAATTTTCGTTTCCAGACTTCTAGAATGTTCGAGAATTTCATTTTTCAAACATGTAGAATTTTCTTGAATTTTCGATTCCAGACTTCTAGAATGTTCGAGTAACTACTTTTTCATACTTCTGGAACTTTCTTCCAATATGCTTTCCATAGTTCTCGAACTTTTCTCTAATTTGCTTTACATAGTTCTAGAACATTCTTCTAATTTTGTCTCAAAACTTCTAGAATGTTCGAGAAATTCTTGCTTCCGACTTGTGGAATATTCTTCAATTTTTCTCGAGCTTTCTTCTTTTTGCAATAGCACAACACTTTTATTTAACACTTATTTATTTAAATATTTCAATATTTATTCTTACGTACAACGCGTTTATTTATTTTTAACAGTACCCCACACCTGACACCAATTGTAACGTTCGTGGGTCTAAAACAAGAAATCTTATTAATAATAAGTAATGCATAATTATTATAATAAAAAATAAAAGTTAATTAACACTAGGTATATAATACTAAAATAACAAATACAAAAACTTATACACTAACACTTATCAGTACTATAAATAAACACTATTATTTATATTAACTCGACTAACTGAGTCCGAGTCATCTAAAAGACTGACTGACTGGTGCCGGCGATCGCTCTTTTATATGGCACGTTTCTTGTTTCTGGAAGCTTCGGGAATATTCCCTATTGTAGAGCAAACGACTTGTCCGAACCCGCTAGCGTTGCGTCATTCACTCGGCGGCGCGGCGTAGGCCGGCAAGCTTCAACTTGTCGCTGCCGCGTCCGTTACAGTATGTGTGAGATCTATAAACAGGGCCGTAGCAAGCTTCAACTTCTAGGGGGCTCCAGAAAATATTTCGGGGGGTAAATAAAATAGCAATTGAATTGACTTTTTTATGATATAATTATGTTTTACTCTTTCCTTTACATGTGTTATTAATTAGAAAATTGCTAATTTTACAATTAGAAATTAAAATTTAATTTATATTTACGTACTGTTACTACTAGGGGTGGCTGAGCCCTGGCCCCCTCCTGACTACGGCCCTGTCTAGAAATATCAAAAAATGAGGTGTGTTTGATGTAAAATTTTAACGATACTATTTAGCTGATAATAATTGCACAGTAATTGAATTCCTTACATTTTTATATTTTTATAACACTACGATTATTGTATTATTTGTTAGCATTATTTTGATACATATTTTATACGTACTGCGGAGGTTATGTTGATATTTTAACAAGTTTGCTAAGTTTCTTAAATCGTACCACTACAGAGTTTCTATAATCCTACTGGTACGATTTAGGAAATTGCACTTTAATTTCATATAAAAAACAAGCAAGAATTTTTATTTTTTCACATCATTGAAAAAAGACCGAAAACGTAATGTTGGCTTTCTTAAAAGCAAAAACAAAAGATATCGCCCGAAGCAATAACATACTAAGAATGATAGGTATTTGTTTATCATCAAAGTAAGATATAAGTAGCATTTAATCTCATAGTAATAGATGAAATCCATAATTATAATGTAAGCAGCAAGAAAAATAAATAAGTCTCACTGCATTTCAAAGATTAGAAACTGCAAAACTAAGAATTAAAAAATATAAAGACAATAAAAATTGTCAACTGTTTCATAAAAAACAGCCTCAGAATAATAACTAAGTTATTAATTCATTGAGACCGGCCAAGTCAATCAATCGGGAACTACAGACGCGTTTCGCTCTTATTGGAGCTCATCAGTGTAGTGAACCCACCAGCTGCTGTGAGGCAGTTGGTACCGAATGACTGACTTGGCGAGATCTAAGATCCCACAAGATTGGTAAATGGATCTGAGAAGTAAATAAATACTCTCAGAGCCATCTACCGAAACTTCAACAGAAGTAAATTTTCAAAAAATTGAAAATTGTCTATGAAACATATATATTAAAAAATATAAAGACAATAAAAATTGTCAACTGTTTCATAAAATTTTTTGAAAACTAACAATGTCAGAGATCTAATAACAAGACAATATGTGAGGTTTTCAAAATAATACGGAGTTGTACGAGTATATAGTTAGTTATAAGAGTTCGAGTTGACCATTGAATCTTACTTGGTGCAAAGGATGAACAGAAGTCATTCTTCCAGAGTCTGGAGGTTTATTGATCAACATGGAATAAACCGCAGTGACATCTGGGCCTGTGAAACACTCCACGTATTTTATAATGTTAGGATGAAGAACATATTTGGAGAAAACCTCGTCCCAGTTTATATCTTGAATTCTATTGTAAAGGAATTCTCCTCTCGCTCCAGTTTTCATAAGAGATATGTCTTTCATTAACGTTGCAGCTCCTTTGTCGAGTACTCCGTTGCATATGTCCACAAACCTAGCCCTAAATTTAAACAGGAAATGTAAATAGTATTTTTTGGCAACTTTATACTGGCTTTCATTTATAAATGTACGAGGGTGAGTCAACAGAAAATGGTAAAAAAAAATCCAAATTTGGTATTAGTGGTCAGTAAGTTGGTATTCATGTTTGAAATAGTGCCAGATGTCTCCTAGGTGGGTTAGAGATGCGCAAACTCCGGTGCAGGAACTGTGTAAAGATGGATGTCACACTAACATTGTACACCAGAGACGAACAGCGTTCTTTTATTCGATTTTTGCGAAGTGAAAATGACAAACCTATTGATATTCTTCGACGAATAGGCCGCAAGAAGTCCCATTCGGATGATGAGGTACGTCACGCGGTCAACAAGTATAATAGACAGGAGATGACACTTGTGCGCAGCGAGCGGCAGAGAATTTTACTATTCAGGATAGATGGAGCAGAGAGGGTAGAGAGAGAGGTATTTGTTACCATATTTTATGGCACAGCACTATTAATAAATTTTTAATTGATGGCATGTTTAATTCATTTAATTTATCATTCAAGTCATTTTCATTTATTTGACTGATATTATCATTACAAATTTTCAACTCTGTTGCAAGTGCATTTACTTTTTTACGTAGTCTAGCGATTTGCTTTCGATGATTTCGTAATTTGTGAACCGGAATTTTACCACTTGGAGTTATCAACTGTTTCTTTTTACATAAATTCGAATTTAAATATTTAAAAAATCTGCATATATTTTCTGTACCATTGGTTGTTATAGTGCATTTTTTGTGACATGAAGTATCCATAACTATTTTACAAAATTTTACTATATACCAATTTAAATGCGATGAAGATATTCCTATGCAAATATTCAGTTTATCAATAGTGTATATTAAAGTTTGAACGTCCTCAAAACAGGTAATATTATTAGCATTATTTTTATATAATTGATTAAAAATAGAATTTTATTGTTTAGATATTCATTAAATCAATTTGTGTTTCAAAAAAAAAAAAGAAATGACTCAAATCAAATGATAATTTAGTGAAAGAAATGTAACTATTCCTATTTTCTTCGAATTATTAGGTAGTTGAGTATTTATCCAAGACAAATTAAAAATAGAGTCTGATGAACTTGAAGATGGTACAGGTTCATTTATATTTTGACCTGCGCGTAAAATAAAAATTATTAAGTTAAAATCCTTGAATATCTTATTTAGTTATTTACATACCATGGTCCAAATTTAAATAATTATTTACTTCATCATAGATTATTTTTTCTTATGTGGAATGTCACATTTAATAATTTTTCTTCCTTTATTTATTTTTATTTATAAATAACTGGGGCAATTTGGGAAAAAAGTCGGAAGTGCACATTTTTTTAAGCGGCATACGTTGCAATGGTAACTAAAAATATATTTACATTTCATTTTAAAATAAAATATTATATAAACATATTGCTCTTCTGGCTTCACAGTTCCATTCCTTAATAACATCATTCTCCTTAAAATATTTTTTATAAAATCTTTCGATCTTAGCTCTCCGTCTTTTCTGGGAATAGTCACAAATTTAAGTCTATTTCATCCTTAAGTGCACTAAATGTTGTCAATTTTTCTTCATTTAACGCATAACTACTTGTAAAAAGTACTTTTTGACCATTTGTAATTAAATTAATTGTAAATAATTACAAAAGCTCAAAACACAAACACTTCACTGTACAAACCAAACGTAAACAGAGCACAGCGAAATAAATTTTGGTACAGCTAGCTTCATAGGCCTGGCATACAAAGTGTCATCTTTTTTCTATTCTTCGTGCACGCTGTGAAGAGTGGTTCCACCGTCTCCAAAAAAAATCAGCGCTGGCGGACATGCATTGAGCATGAGGTAGATTGTGGCGAAATGTGATCTAGTTTTGTACCACGTATTGTGAATAAATAATATTTTTAAAAAATATATTTTTTTTTCATTTGACTCATCCTCGTAGATATGCAAATTTACATTTTAAATTTCGATTTTACTGGTTCATACTGAATTTATCAAAATTTAAATCTACCAATCAAGATTAGGCTTAAGACATGGATTTAACAACATAAAAACAACCTAATCTTCAATAAAAAATACTATATTAATATCATATTTAATACTCTCCACATCCATATTACAACAATATTTTATGATCCTTACAAGTAAATCAATTTGACCAATCTTGAAATCTTTTTATGTAGTAACAGTCGTATTTTTTCCTAGACAAGTTTATTGGTTGGAATTAGACATTCTGATTTAGAATATAAAATATAGTGTTATTTTAAATGTAAATTACAAATCTTTAAATTAATTAAAATTAAATTTAAATTTGTAAATCTAGTTTAAACCCATATAGGTAGATATATGTATATATATTTATATTTTTTAAATTAAATTTGTAAATTAAACCTAGTATAAACCAGAAAATCCAATAATTGAGTTTTTTCAACCTGAATTCATCTAGGAGTTCATCCTCAATTAATTTAGGAATAACAATATAACCATTTAAGTCATAAAATGCCCGTTGATCTTCTGATAATACGTTGTTTTCAACAGTGTATACGTACTGACTAGCTGATGTCCTGAAAAGGGAGAATAATTAAGTAAAACCTCAAATAATATGGTTAATAAATATGACACGAGGCGGGGTTGTTTTTCTGGCTTGATAAATACGATTAATTGTGAACAAGCGCTACACATCAAGGTCAAATATACCTACAATTGTAGCATGTATTATAATTGTATTTTCATATTTCAATTTTAGAATATTATACACTAAGGTAGAGAATATAATTATTAGAGTCCGAACTATCTATTATCTCGGCGACTTGAACTCAATTTCAAAAATTTACAAAAATTATAGAAAACAATAACATTTTATTTATTACATATAATAAATAGAATACAGCGATGTCAGGTACGAAATGTAGATCATAAAAATAAAATTCAAATGAAATATTGTTCATAATTGCGCTAAATATATATGCAAATCAGAGATATTAAAAATAAATGAAAAATATTGAACAATAAATGCATACAAAGCAAATATGTAATTAATTACTTTCTTTCTGCATCATCCTCACTACTAGATTCCGATTCAGGAGTAAAAATATCATTGTTAACATTTATAATAAATGTGTTGAGAGTTTATGGGACAGAAAAGAACTATTTTCTCATTAATTTTAGAAGTTTTATGCTTCTACTTTATTATTTGCTTGTTGGAATAGGGATTAAAATTATGTATTTTCTTATAATAATTTACTTAAAGGTTTTCCTCGTAAATTGTAATTAAACCATTGTCCATAGAGTGTTAATATGAGCACATTATAGCTTATATTATAATATGTAAATTAAAATAGTAGTTTGCTTCTGAGCTACAAAATGTAAATGTTTTTAAATACGTTTCCTTTACCAACACGCGAACATAATTTGTGAAATACATATAAAAAAAATAAATAAATCATTTGTAGTTTTCTTATTTCCAGTAAACAAATTTATATACGCCCAAGTGCAAACAGATCTGCTTGTCTGAAGTTCATTAAATAATCTGGTTTGGATGGTTTTTGTATTGTATTAAGTAATAAAAGCTTGTAAATCACATTTCACGTTTAACGCCGTTCGTCATCTAAAAAAAGTATATATTTAACGAAACGAATCGCAGGAATTGCGAACCGAACTGCATTCTTCTTACTCGCCAAGATACGTCATTCGGACATTATTGACCCACAGCGACAAGTTCATATCCCGTGGGCGTAGCTTGAAAGGTACTAGACGCTGGTAACTATTATGGACCACATTTTCAATGTTGAATGGATTATTTTATTAAAGAAAATATGGACATTTTAAAATATTTTAAGTTACTTCCATTTTTAAAGCGCCAAAATGCTTCAAATTTAAAATGACGTTTTATAGGTCAATAACTTCTTTCGGTATTATGAAGCAAGTAGTAGTGAAAAATATTCATGACTCCAAAAGTGATTAGATTAATGTAATGAATGTTGTCAGGCTAGTAGTGGCAAAAATGAATAAATATATGATCACACTATACATGCTGTTCATTTTAAGTGGTACACTATTGCTATTTCAAGAACTAAAAGAGTTACGAGGTCGGTTAAATTAGTAAACAATTTCTATATTATAAGACAATTAAAATAAGTTGAACAAGAATTTTTTTAAACCAGTGGTTCTCAAAATGCGGGGTGCAACTTTCTTATTTTAAATAGCAATCTATTTTTTTTATATGCTTATTTGATATAGTATTTTTTTTCTGAATTCAACGATATCCATATGTAATAAACTAATATTAGAAAATATTTAAGAAAAATGCAAAATTAAAAATTTATAATTTTTATTTAAATATGCCTGTACTACAAATGCAGAAATAATTGCAAAACCTGTAATAATATTCTTTAATTTGTGAAAAATTATTTAATAAACAAGATACACTGTGAAGACAAATAATTTATAAAAATTGTTAAAAATTCCCACGATTGACATGAATACAAAGTTGCAATCTTCTAAAAACTAATTCTTACTAATCGCACTGTTCTTCCGTCAGCGTTATTAAGAACAAATTAAATATTATTTTTTAATTCGTTTTAATTATTGTAAACGGTATCATAAATTTTATTCTTTAAATATCCCCGTAAGTAAAAATCTAAGGGGCTTAAATCAGGAAATTTGCAGGCCACGGAAATGGACCGTTAGTATCCATTTGTCAGAAAATATTTCGATGAGATATTCCGTAACCTGAATTGTGTGCAGGTGCTCCGTCTTGTTGAAAGTGAATATCTCATTGGTAAATCATCTACAATATTCTGCATAAAATAGAATAGAATAAAATAGCTGCATTAGAATTTTTCTACATAATATACAGAATGGTCCATCGCTCTTTATTTTTTATTTTATGCGATTATTATAAATATTACCGAAAATTTATTCGGACAAAGTTTATTTTACATTAAAATGCCCATGTATCTGCATTATAAGTTTTTCTACCGGATGTTCCATTTCCTCACAATGATATTCAACTTTATTATTTTAAATGGAACAACCTATATATTTTTGCAAAATTTGAAAGATCATTTGTTTCTCTTTCAAATAGTTCTTATTCATTATAGTCCTAAAATTATCAGAAACTATTCACGTTTTTATTTATGAAGAAATAAACACAGAAAGTATGCCATGAAATTAAAAACAATAAATAAATTTATTAAAAATGTTCGAATTATACATGAATTCAATAAACTAAATAAAATATAACAAAAAAGTTATTAAACTAAGTGAAAATAGTAAATAATAATGATTGAAGATCTGGCAGCAACGAATCTGATTGTTTAAACATTCACACAAAATTATATGGCATATTTTCTGTGTGATTATTGAATCATATAAATGTGAATAGTTTCTGAATTAATCATTTTAGTATTATAGTGAATAAGAACTTATTTAAAGAGAAACATAAGATCTTTAAAATTTTTTAAAGAATATAGGGTGTTCCATTTAAAAATACTAAGTTGCATACTATTGCGCGAAAATGGAGCACCCGGTAGAAAAACTTATACTGCAGATACATGGATATTTTAATGTAAAATAAACTTTGTCCGAATGAATTTTCGGTAATATTTATAATAATCGCATAAAATGTACTTCATACATGTCTACCTTCTCATTATGGGAATAATTATACATTTTGTTGTTAAAATCCAGAAATACAGAAGTACACTTCAAAAAAAAAATAATAACAATTGTTTGATTTATTTGTTTTCTTCCGTGGCAATCTTTGTACAGACATATTTAAATAAAAAATACATTTTTAATTTCATTAGGATATTTCATGTGGATATCGTTGAATTCAGAAAAAAATACTGAATCGAATAAGCAAATAAAAAAAAATAGATTGCCATTTAAAATAAGAAAGTTGCACCCCGCATTTTGAGAACCACTTGTCAAAAAAAATTCTTGTTTCGCTCATTTTAATTGTCTTATAATATAGAAATTGTTTAACTTACCTCGTAGCTCCTAAAGCTCTCGAAACAGCAATAGTGTACTACTTAAAATGAACACCCCGTATATTCATGGCTGACTGTGACATATCTCGTTTTGATATATTTTTGCGCGAAATAGCAACACCAAATATTATAATAATTACAATGGGCTCCTTTTCCGGTTCTTTAAAAAGGTTTTTCTTTTTGCAACTTTATGTAAATTACAGACTATTTGCTGTTTAAAAAAGTCTTATTTGTTATTCATTAAGCCGAAATGATTTTTTTAATATTATGACGTCACTGTTGTTGCGTGTTTTGAATTTATGTTATTTGGTTACTAATTCAAAACAAAACAAAAATCTTCAAATTAGGGTCAACCATTTGAAACTTCGACAATCTAACAGTTCAATAATGAGAGACGTACATACAATTAAGAAAGAATAGATGCGTGAGAGAGAATCTTAAACAGAGAAACCTAATACTTTCAGAATTGCTATCTTTAATACTCAAATATCTTAAGAATCAATAGTATTTTTTAAACTTCTATTATATCTATTACGATATATGAGTTATTTTCCATTTTTTGATTTTAGTGAAGGACCCCATTGTCGGTTGTGGAATTCGGACAGGAGATCTCATCCTCCATTACTATTTACTCCATAAAAGTTTCATACTTTTTTTAAATTCCAGTGCCTTTTTTGATATTAATCACTTACTATACTCACTTTTTAACAGAAGGACAAACAGGAGTCTGCAAGTGTTTCAAAGCTACCTGGAGTCGCTTTGTTAAAGCCATTTTGCAAGTTTCAATATTTCAACATATGTTGAAACTGAAAATCGTTGAGCTATACGTTCTATAAGTACTTATTTTTATCAATATATTTTAATTTATGATCCTGAACTTTTTGCCAATTACGCGGTAACATCAACACGACATGATAAGGCAAGTAATCAGAATTTATATGAAATTTATTGCCGCAAAAAATATTGTTATTGAATTTTATAATATATTCGGCCTGTACTCATTTTAAATAAGCCGGATGTTCCCAGCACAACCTCCAGCAAATTTTAATATCTAAAGAGTACAGAATATAAAAAGTTTCAAATGCCAATCTGAACGTTGTCAGCACACAGAACATTAAAAATTCAATAATGTAATAATAAGTACAATACAAGATTTATAAGAAAAGCGTTGCTGGTACAAGGGCGTAATAAATTTATGAGAATTTTAAATTTCTGCGTTACTAATAAACAACGTACTTTTCTAGTATGTTCAGGGAATCAGATACAACGATTATTAAAAACTAACAATTTCTCATTTATTTGAAATTTGTGTCATGAAAGTAATTCAATTTTAGCTAGCATTTTGAGAAAATCTCTGTTTTTACATTAGTGCATTGAACTTTTATAACAAAAAATTTCTCATTCATTTAATATTTATATCATGAAATGAATTGCAATCTTAGCTAGTATGTGTAGGAAAAAAAAATACTAGAGTTATAAGTAAAACGTTGCTGATACAAGGGCCCAACGGAGCAGCGAAATTGTTATAGTCCGTGAGCCAGCTTTAAAAACTGCAACCCATTTGACCAAAAGTTTCAGTATGTTCTATGGAATCTACCCGTTTAGGTACATTGAAAAACGCACGTCTGCCATTTAGATCTGGGTGGTATTAAAAATGGCGTCCATTAAAAAAGGAAAGTAAAAGATGGAATTTTGAATAATGTGACCAAAATTTTCTTTTTAATCTCGAAATACTAGACGAAAATACAAATCAAAAGACACCAGTCTGCCACTCGTATGTGGCCGGATTGCCTCAGCAGACGAATTTCAAAATTTAAAATTTATTGCTCGAAATTTGACACAAATGACCAAAATGTTCTTTTTATCCCATGATACTAGACGAAAATACAAATTAAAAGACACTAGTCCGCCACTCGTACGTGGTCGGGTTGTCTCGGCTGACTGGTGTCTTTTGTCTTGTATTTTCGTCTAGTATGGGATAAAAAGAAAATTTTGGTCATTTGAGTGAAATTTCGGGCCATAAATTTTAAATTTTGAATTTCGTCTGTCAGGACTACTCGACCATGTACGAGTGGCAGACTGGTGTCGTTTCTTCTAGTATCATGAAATAAAAAAGAAAATTTTGGTCATTTACGTCAAATTTCGAGCAACGTATTTTAAATTTTGAAATTCGTCTGCTGAGGCAACCCGGCCACATACGAGTAGCAGACTGATGTCTTTTGATTTGTATTTTCGTCTAGTATCATGTGATAAAAAAGAAAATTGTGGTCACATGATTCAATATTCCTTCCTTTACTTTCCTTTTTTAATGGACGCCATTTTGAACTCCACCCAGATCTGCATGGCAGACTTGCATTTTTCGATGTACCTAAATGGGTAGATTCCATAAAACTTACAGAATATTATGGTCAAATGAGTCACTATTTTTACAGCTGGCTCACGGATTATTAGTATGTATACAGAATAAAATAATTAATAACTGCTGCTACAATACAGTAATGAATTTTTGAAGAAAAAACTTTTTTTTATTTATTTGATAATCATAAAACATGATATGACCTGTATATATGGTGAATAAAATTTAACATTTGTAAGAAAATTCTTCCTATTACAATTTTGTAATACCTATATATTTTATAATTTGTCTCCCACGTCGAAAATTACCTGTATTATCTAAAGTACATACGAGTATATGATTATAAATTCGGTAAATTATTTAAATGTAATAATAAAATCAATAGTCCCTTTAAATATCGAATTGAGGTAAAAATAATGATAATATCATGATTTATTGTCCAACTCCAGAACCAATTACAGGACAAAATAAATTAAACCTAAATATCAATTATATTACGATAGGTACATTGCAAATTACAAAAAATATCTTCATGTGCTATGTTCGCATTTAGATATATAATAGCTACGGGAGGAAGCTGAAAAGTCTTTGGAAACCTGGACGCCTGACGTGGAATATTGAATTGGACACACTACAAAAGGAAAGGTGCATCAATTTCTCCACGTAACAGGAGCCATAGGAATTTCGCGCAACGCAGCTCTCTCCGGGCAGACAGTGAGGGTATTTCATGGCTTTGAAGGAGCGATAGTTGATCAGTACCTCGAACCGATCCTATCTAATTTGTAAAACAAAAATTCAAAAAACTTCGGTGAATACGATCAAGTGCCAGCTGCTGATATGCATAGTACATACGTACGTACATACATAACGTCACGCCATATTCCACTTAGTGGGGTAGCACGAACCCAGAAACACAGTCAACCAATAATCAATTTCCACCAAACATTCCTATTCTGACACACCACTTTCGCCTCGTCCACATTCATAGTGCGATTCATAAATACTCATTTATTCTTCACACTCGGAATCATTCGTTCACGCAACAAACCATCAATCATACTCAACAAGTTATTCCTCGGACGCCCACGCAATCGTTCACCTTCAATCTCATCCACATATGTTAGTTTCACCAACCTTTCATTCGATATTTGCTCAACATGTCCAAACCACCTCAACTGACTCACTCCCACTTTCTTAACAACATTCTTCTCAATCTACATTTATCGACATTCAATAGCAGATTTAAACCTTTCTCTACTTTATGCTCACAATCATTCTTCTCTATTGCTCCTCAGTTTCCCCCAACACAATAACATCATCCGCATAAGTTAACGCAGGCACTATACGTCCACCAATACGTACACCATCCGTTCCATTCAATGCCTTTCGTAACAACACATCCATATACAAATTCAACAACCAAGGACACATTCCACAACCCTGTTTCACACCAAAATCTATGCGAAACAAATCACTCAATCTACCATCAACTAAACCGCAGCCTCACTGTCTTCATACAACGCTCGAATCGCTCCCAAAAATTTACTATCCACACCGTACTCTACAAGTACATCCCACATAGTCTATCGAAGAACACTGTCATACGCTTTCTTTAAATCGAGAAAGCCACAGAACACCTTTTTGTTCTTATCAAGTGACTTCTCAACAATCATTCGAAGAGAAAACAATTGATCTACACTGTTGGATATATACGACCGATCATAGTTAGTATATAAAAAATAGTTGAATAAAAAAATATATATAAATAAAAATATATGTGTCAAAATAATATAATAAAATAAATAAAGATTTGTTAATTTAAACTATTATTGTGGTGTACTCTGTTCATTTCCAATAGGTTATGGGCCCAGGTACGTACAGATACACCAAATAAAAGAAAGTAAGAAATAGTGTTACAAATCATGGATAATTTGGCACACAGTACAAAGTTTGGTTTTGTTATGCTAAATAACACAAATTACCAAGCATGGAAATTTAAAGTAAGAATGCTGTTAATTAGAGAAGGTACATGGAAGGTTATTAACGAAGTTAAACCATCTACATTGTCTGATGATTGGAAAGAAAAAGATGAGAAAGCTCAAAGCACGATATCTTTATCTGTTGAAAATAATCAGATTATACATATTTGTAACTGCATTAATGCAAAAGAAATGTGGGATGTTCTTCAGAAGGTTCACGAAAGAGCTAATTTAAGTAATAAATTATATTTATTGCGTAAACTTTATCAAACAAAGTTTGAAAATGAGCAGTCTATGACCGATTATATAAGAAATACACTCGAGATGGTAGAAACACTCAGAGGAATAGGAGAAGAAATTAAAGATTTTCATGTTGCAGCTCTTCTGCTAGGTGGTCTTCCAGAAAAATACAGTACACTTGTTACAGCTCTTGATACTTGTCTAGATGACGAATTGACTTTTGAATACGTAAAAGGGAAATTATTAGATGAATATAATCGAAAAGAAAATAATTTCAATCATTCAAATCAATCAGCATTGAAGACACAAAGAAAGAAACCTTTTATTAATACTGATATTAAAGAATGTTTTTATTGTAAAAGGAAAGGTCATTTAAAGAAGGACTGTTATTTTTGGAAGAAAAATAATCAACAAGAAGATAGAAAATTTAATTACAAAAATGAACACAAATAGAAAATAACGATAAACATATTTGTTTCAGTGAATTTTCAAAAGACGCTGGTAATTGGTACATAGATTCAGGTGCGTCAAGCCATATGACAAATAATAAAAGATTTTTCGTCAATCTTCGTGATAGTCAAACTGAAAAAGTTTTAGCAGCAAATGGCAACGAAATGTCTTGTTTTGGAATTGGAGAAGGTAATCTCATATGTTAAATGTCAAATTTTACTAAAAAGGTTCATGTAGTAGAAAAGAATTTGGCTACTGGAATTAAATTAAATGATTGTAATGATTATTTAAAATGTACTAGTTGCTTAAAAGTAGCCAAGATGCATATACTTTACATAAACCGATACGAAGAGAAATTCCCCGAAACAAATAAAAGGTTCACAATATTAATGATTTATTCAAGCCGATTTGAACGATATGAGAAGTCTTAGTAAATACAATGACGGTTTTAAATATATTTTAACTGTAATTGATGTATTTAGCAGCTATCCGGAAGGTAGGAAGGTGGGACAAGAAGCCAGAGCAGGTAACTGGAGACCGAAGCACCTTTGCGTGCTAAAAACTTTAGACATCAGCAACGCTTTTAACTCGGCTCCATGGAGACAAATTGTCACACGGTTACAAGCGATGAAGATCCCTCAATACCTGATTGAGGTGACCAAGGCGTACCTGAGTGAGAGAAAGCTCGTGGTGGAGAGTGACGAAGATGATATACAAACAGAGGTAACGTGCGGTGTCCCTCAAGGGTCGGTATTAGGCCCAACACTGTGGAACGTACTGTACGACGGGGTTTTAAGACTAGGTCTACAAGAAGGCGTAACCACAATTGCGTACGCCGACGACCTTGCGATTGTGGTACGCGACAAAACGGCCGAAGGGCTTAGGGATAAAGCCAACCAGGCTACAGCGGAAATTGCCGGCTGGATTAAGGAAACAGGGCTTAAGCTAGCAGCCCATAAAACAGAGGCTCTAATGCTGTCAGGGGCGCGAAGATGCAGAGGCATCCAATTCAACGTTGAAGGACAAGTGGTCGTCCAATCCAGGAGTATTAGGTACCTTGGGGTCACGTTGGGCGAGGGCTCTACCTTTGCCGTCCACATAGAAAACATTACCAACAGGGCAGCTACCATAATCGCAGCGCTGAGTAGGATTATGCCAAATATAGGAGGGCCACGTTCCAGCAAAAGGAGATTGTAAGGACACGTGGTGAGTTCGGTGATGCTGTATGCTATTCCAATTTGGAAGAAAGCTCTTAATATAGAGAGGAATAGGAAGAAGCTTAATAGCGTGCTAAGATCAGTAGCTATCAGAATAGCGAGCGCATATCGAACCGTGTCCGGCCCGGCAATCCTCCTAATAGCTGGAACGCCTCCTATTGAATTCTTAGCTGGAAGAGCAGAGGCAGAGGTAGAGGGAACGACAACTACTGAAAAGAATCACAAAATGCTCACCGAATGGCAAAGGGCCTGGGAAAATGAAGAAAAGGGAGCATGGACGAGGCGGGTTATCCCGGAAATACAGCCGTGGATCTTGAGGAAACATGGAGAGTTAGATTACTACTTGACCCAAATCCTTGCAGGACCGGCTGCTTCCGGTAATAACTATATCGGTTCGGGAAAATCGATAACCCCGCGTGCGACCTTTGTTGGAGTGAGAATGATACGGCGGAACATACAATGTTCTGGTGCCCTAGGTGGAACGAGCAAAGAGAACAGCTGATAGAACAAGTAGGCCCAATAACTCCGGACACCCTTGTACCTTCAATGTTGCAAAAGGAAGAGAACTGGATAGCAGTCGGCAGCTTCGCAAGGATAATTATAAGAAGTAAAGAATAGATAGAGATGAATCCTCGACAAGAGGGATAGAGATAGAGGGCCAATAAGGCTGATTATTTTATATGGTACCCTGAAGAAATGTGATAAACAGTACCGAAGTACCATAGGGTCCAAACAAGGGGTTTTTTTAGTCAGTAGAAATCTGACAGTACTCACTAGCAAGGGCTAGTGAGTCTCTTGTAGAAGATTTTTCCCCTCGTGCCGTTAAAAAAAAAAGGTCAGGTTAGGTTAGGTTAGGTTACCCGGGTGGATGTGGACTCGTTGGCCTTGGCTGGCAACCCGTCTAGGAGAAGGACACTCCGAAATAAAACCAAGTATGAATGGTGTGAATGAAACGTGATGCGGCTGGAATGTCGTTTCCCTTTTCAAGTTTGTATGTTACAGGAACCGATAGAGGTACCACTCCAGGGATTATACGGGTGAGTTAGCCGCCCCCGGGGACCCAGGCCCCCTGCTCCTCGCTTTCCCTCTTTCAGCCCTAGGCTTGCCGAAGACTGAAGACTGGAAAGCATATGACGACCCGGCTGTGGACATGGACAAGGATAATGATTAGATGGATAAACTAACGCAAGACGAACAAGGCAATGGCACGGAACCTGGCCGTAGGTATAAAAGGCAGGACTTCATTATGGAACGACGCGATATTCAAAAAAATCCCCGGGCGGGTCTCCACGCAGGAGGAAACCCGTCGCTTGCAGATGCAAGCGCTGCCCCACTGGTTACGGGGGGGGGGGGCAAATACCGCTGGCACCCAATCGACCCTGGCAACGGACACGGACTATGAGCATGGGACGAACAAACGGAAGACGGACAACGGCAACGGACAAGGTAAAATGAAAGGTAATCCTTTTCAGGGGAAAGCGCTGCATCGGTCACCGCCGAAGCCAAGGTCCTTTTCGGTCGACCTAGGAGCGATGGACAAATTAAAGCGGAAGCCGGGAGATGACGCGGCGAGTGGGGACGATGACGACCTCGTCATTGAGGTACCAGAATCTCCGGATCCCAAGAAGGGGAGAAATGGAGCTGGTGAAGACAAGAAGAGGGACACAACGGCTCAGATCACAACTGCGACCACTGCCATGAGTGACACAGAGAGATGCCTTAGCTCATGGGACGCAAATAGCGAGATGGCTGCCTTAGCAAGGCTGATCAGCGATCTTAACCACCAGTGTCTGGTGATCCCGAATACCCAGAAGGGAATAAAGATCATCGCCAGGTAACTGGCTGCACAAGTCAACCGGACAGAAGTCGCTTGTAGGTCCGCTAGGGCCTTAGCCAAGAGAGGAGCCAAGGGAAAGACACGTGGCTGTAACGTGGAGGTGCAGGCAGTGGTAGACACTCGAAATCAGCTCGCGCAAACGCCGACCCCGGAAACCTCGGAGAAAGGTATAGCTCAGGTGTGGAGGTGGTAGTCTACCACACCAGGAAGAAAGCCGGAAAAACACACGCAGATAAAACCACAGCACCTGCGGAAACCATCAGCGAGAAGGCTGCGGGTGAGGAAGAAGGCTGGACCCTGGCAAAAGGAAAGAGAAGAAGGCAATCACGCCCAACTAAAGGAGACAAGGAACTTGAACCGGGTGACAAGGATAAGGCAGAACTCAGGCCTGCGAAGACCAAAACCACAGACGCCCTGGTAGTCAAACGTGGCTGTAATATATCTAGTTACCATTGACAAGACAAAAATAATATTCATATGTCAAACATATTTGTGTCAATTACATGTACAATTTTAAGTTGAATAAAGCCAACATTTGGGTATTTCTGTGAACTTCATTACAATTTATTCAACTTAATTATTTTCTAATTAACGAAATGGAGAAATTCCTTAGACCTGCAATATTTGATGTGGATCCTACTTTCAAAGAAGCCTCTAAGAAATGGCGACATTGGAAGACTACTTTTGAAAATTTTTTATTCGTTCAAGATGATGTTATACTTGACGATGATATGAAATTAAATTTGTTAGTAAATCATGTCTCGCCTTCTGTCTATGCTTACTTTCAAGAATGTGAGGACTATAATTCAGCAATAAGTTTACTCGAATCTCTCTACGTTAAACCTGTCAGTGAAGTCTATGCTCGACATGCACTTTCTACTAGAAAACAACAGAGTAATGAAAATATCGACAATTATATTCAAGCTCTAAAACAGTTATCTAAAGACTGTAATTTCAAAGATATCAAAGCACACGAAAATCGTGATAATTACATCAGATATGCATTTATAGCTGGAATTATGTCTCAGAAAATACGGCAAAGGCTACTTGAAAACTTTACATTAAGTTTGGACGAAGCGTATAATGAAGCACTTATTTTAGAAATGGCAGAAGCCAATTGTCGAAGTTTTGAAAATTTGTCACTAAATGCTGTAAAACAAATTCATTCTAATCCTGAGAACATGTCTGAAGTTAATAACGAGAAGACTACTGCCGCTATGCCTTCACAGAAGAAACAATGCTTCTTTTGCGGAGGACACATACATCAAAGAAAAAATTGTCCAGCTGTTGATGCAATGTGTCAATTGTGTTCAAAAAAAGGGCATTTTGCGAATGTCTGCAGAAGCAACAAGAAATCATTATCGTTAAATGCAATAACGAAAGGTAACACTTCCAATGTCTTAGCTGCTGCTCCATCATCGCTTAGCAAGGCTACTATTCCTGTTTATATTAATAATATAAGAGCTGATGCGCTGATAGATACAGGCAGTTCAATAAGTTTCATAGATGATAATTTCCTTAAACTATGCCAGATGAAAAAGACACCATGTAAACAAACTTTTACAATGGCTTCCACTACCTATTCGTCAACCGTAGAAGGACAGACTTGTCAAACCTTAACAATATTGAATCATGTTTACGAAAATGTCAATCTACTTGCTGTCAAGAATCTCTGCGCTGACCTGATTTTAGGACATGACATTCTAAAGGAACATAGCTCACTAGAATTATCCTTCGGTGGATCTCGCAACCCACTTAAAATCTGTAGCGTAGCTGTTGCTACTGTACCACCTGTCTCTCTTTTTTCAAATTTGATACAAGACTGTAAACCTATTGCGGTTAAATCACGTCGACAATCTAACGAAGATGCCACATTCATTGAATCTGAGATTTCTAAGCTTTTATCTGAAGGTATAATTGAAGAAAGTGTCTCGCCATGGCGAGCTCAAGTCCTTATTACAAAGAACGCTAATCATAAGAAAAGAATGGTTATCGATTATTCTCGCACGATAAATAAATTTACACAACTGGATGCATTCCCATTGCCAAATATTGAAGAATTAGTTTCCAAAGTTTCCAAATATCAAGTATTTAGTACAATTGACTTCAGGAGCGCCTACCACCAAATTCCTATCAAAGCAGAAGAAAAACCGTACACTGCTTTCGAGGCATGTGGAAATCTATATCAATTTCAAAGAATACCATTTGGCGTAACCAACGGCGTTTCAAGTTTTCAAAGGACAATAACTTGGATTATAAAGAAAGAAAATCTACAAGGTACTTTCGCTTATCTTGATGATGTAACTATATGTGGCAAGGACAAAACTGAACATGATAAAAATCTGAATCATTTCCTGCAAATTATCGACAAATATGGACTAACTCATAATAAAGAAAAATGTTCATTTGAACAAACTCGAATTAATTTACTTGGTTATACCATTGAAAATAATACCATTAAAGCAGACAGTAGTCGCATGAAACCTTTAAAAGAACTTCCTCCCCCAACGGATATTTCATCACTTCGTCGAAAGCTTGGAATGTTTGCACATTATTCCAAATGGATACCGAATTTTTCACAAAAAATAGCTATATTTAATGATACTAAATTTCCACTAACGGAAGAAGCAGTCAGAAGTTTTAACCAATTGAAGAATGACATAGCTAAATCTTGTCTTACTGCTATTGATGACAATATTCCCTTTTCAGTTGAAACTGATGCTTCCGAGCATAGTATTGCGGCTACTCTATCACAGGCTGGTAAACCAGTTGCATTTTTATCTCGTACGCTTAATTATGGTGAGCGTAAACATTCGGCCGTTGAAAAAGAAGCCTACGCCATCATAGAATCACTTCGAAAATGGAGGCATTATCTATTAGGCAAGTCTTTTCTTTTAATAACCGATCAAAAGTCTGTAGCGTTTATGTTCAATAATCACGCTAGTAAAATTAAAAATGAAAAAATACAACGTTGGCGCTTGGAGTTAACATGTTATAAATATGACATAGTATACAGGCCAGGAAAACAAAATGTTGTTGCTGACACGTTAACTAGAGTTTGTTCCAGTACTCACAACTGTACTAAATTAATTAGGTATCATCAAGAATTGTGTCATCCGGGCATAACTAGAATGATGCACTGGGTACGTATCAAAAATTTGCCTTTTAGTGGAGAAGATGTTAAAAAGCTAATTTCTGAATGTCGTATATGCGCAGAAGTGAAACCACAATTTTTCAAAAATCCTAATACAACTAAATTGATCAAAGCAACATCTCCTTTTGAAAGATTAAGCTTAGACTTCAAAGGACCATTACATTCAAGTACAAACAATAAGTATATACTTACAATAATAGACGAGTACTCAAGATTTCCATTTGCCTTTCCATGCCCTGATATTTCGACGTCAACAGTAATAAAAAAATTGGATAAACTTTTTTTCACCTTCGGTATACCATCATACATACATACCGATAGAGGTTGTTCTTTTATGTCGACAGAACTAAAAGATTTTCTATACTCCAAAGGGATAGCAACTAGTAGAACAACACCATATAGTCCACAAGGAAATGGCCAAGTGGAACGCTTAAACGGAACTTTATGGAGAACCATACAACTGGCTGTAAAATCAAGGAATCTTGAGATTCGACAATGGGAGCTAGTTCTTGACATAGCGCTACATGCTGTACGATCATTACTTTGCACTGCTACTAATATAACCCCACACGAGAGGTTTTTCGTACACCCAAGGCGTACTCCAGCAGGTGAGTCATTGCCAACTTGGCTTATGACACCTGGCCCTATTCTTCTAAAACGTTTTACGAGAAACAGTAAATATGATCCAATAGTTGAACAAGTAGAACTAATTGAAGGTAATCCAGACTACTCACATGTAAGATTCCCAGATGGAAGAGAAACGACGGTTTCTAATAAAGATCTAGCCCCTATCAACCGTGAGCAACATCATTATGATAATGATTTACCAGCATCACTTCCAGATGAAGACGGTAATATTCAGGAGACTGAAGTTGTTTTATCTGATAGGACGAATGATTCTTCAGAACTCCGTCGTTCTACAAGAAATAGAAAACCTCCAGAATATTATAACGTCGGGTGAATATCTTACAACAACGTCGGGTGAATGTAATATATCTAGTTACCATTGACAAGACAAAAATAATATTCATATGTCAAACATATTTGTGTCAATTACATGTACAATTTTAAGTTGAATAAAGCCAACATTTGGGTATTTCTGTGAACTTCATTACAATGGCACACTGAGCTACGCAGAACTTGTAAAACAGGTCAGAGCAGCAATGGATCCAGAGGACGCGGAAAAAATAGTGACCGTTAGAAGAACCAAAGAGGGAGAGAACATACTGCTAACGGTCAAGAAGGGTGCAGGGGTAGTTGAAAAACTAAAAGCAGCAATAACAAGCAAAGTCCAGGGAGGTGGCGGCGTCCACACACTGGTGAAGAGAACCACCCTTCTCATAAAGGACATGGATATTGTCACAAGCACGGAGGAAGTGAGGGCTGCGCTAGAAGCTACCCTGGGTAGGGACAATGTACCTCTCTGCGAGGTTAAAGAACCTAGACCAGCGTACGCAGGGACCCTAACGTCCACAATTATTGCCCCTCAAGAGGTAGCTAACAGATTACTTCGGGCTGGACATATTAAAATTGGACTGTCTAAATGCAGAATCCGGGAGTGGACGCATATCAGACAGTGCTACAAGTGCCAAGGCTTAAACCACACGGCAGCAAACTGCCCCAATCAAGAGGTTGGAGACGTGTGCTACCAATGCGGAAAGGAGGGACACAAGGCCAAGGAATGCTCGACAAAACCGCACTGTCTGAGCTGCAAGGTGGACGGCCACAGAAGCGCTTCCGCCGCCTGCCCGTTGTTTAAGACCGCCCTGGAGGAGGCGAGAAAAGCCAATAAAGTTCAACGTGCTACAGGCAAATCTGGACCGCAGTAGGCCGGCCCACGACCTGTTGTATGCCACAGCAGCACAACAGGACGCCACGCTTCTACTAGTAAGCGAACCGAACATAGCAGCAAGCAGGGACTGGCACCTTGATAGCCGCGGAGACGCGGTTATAAAGATCCTGAGTGGTCGTCATGCGGTATCAGGCTCCGGTCGAGGGGAAGGCTTTGTCTGGGTGAGGATTGGACGGCTGGCGCTCTACAGCTGCTATTTCTCACCCAATAGATACATCTCCGAGTACGAGGAGTTCCTCCGAGAATTGGGTGAGAGCATGGCGACCCAGAGTGGCCCTTCGGTGGTAGGAGGGGATTTCAACGCCAAGGCCCCGGACTGGGGGGCCTCCTACACCGACCCCAGGGGGGATAGACTCACGGACTGGGCGGCGGGACTTGACCTCGCCGTCCTAAACGTTGGGGGAGCACCTACGTTTATAAGGGGAAATTCGACCTCCATTATCGATCTGACGTGGGCCAGTCCAGGGGCAGTCCACCTAATCCAGAACTGGCGGGTAATGGAACAAGAGACCCTGAGCCCACACCGTTACATCTCCTTTGAGGTAACAGGGACCACTCCACACAGGGCACAGCACACGGATAGACGGTGGAACACTAAGACCCTCGACCCGCAGCTCCTAAAAGCCAATTTCCAGGAAAATCTGAGTAACGCCGACTCCGTCCTAAGCATCGACCAGCTAGACAAGATTTTGACGATTGCTTGTGACGCCGCCATGAAGCAAAAATCAGGCAATCTAAAAAGGTCTGTCTACTGGTGGAATGAGGAGATTGCCTCGCTTAGGAAGACCACCCTAGTAGCCAGGAGGCACTACACGCGAAAGCGCAGACTGGGTGAGGACGCGAGTGCACCAGACAGAGAGGCACTCAAACTGGCAAAGAAAGAGCTACGGCTCGCGATAACAAGGTCCCAAAGAAGCTGTTGGAACCAGCTCATTAGGGACCTTGACGAAGACGTCTGGGGACAGGGCTATAAGTTAGCCATGAGGCAGTGCAAGGGAGGCCACCCCCCAGCGCTCATGTCCAAAGCCCAGGTGCTAGCTGTCGTAGGAGTGCTCTTCCCTCAGCACCAGAAGGCCAATTGGATCCAAAGGGAGGTCGAGGCTGACGAGATCCCACCTTTTACGAACATGGAGCTGAGTAAGGCTGCTAGAAAGCTGAAGGGCGGCAAAGACGGCGCCCCACCAGAGGTGGTCAAGTCGCTGGTAGAGCTACACCCAGAAGTGGTTCTAAATGCGGTGAACGGGCTACTCCAGGAAGGTATTTTCCCTTCTAAGTGGAAGCGCGCCAGGCTGGTGCTACTGAGGAAGGGCGATAAACCGGTAGATCAGCCCAACTCATATAGACCCCTGTGCCTGTTGGGAGCTATGAGCAAACTGCTGGAGCAGCTCATAGTAGAGAGGCTGAAGAATACGCTAAATAAGGTAGTTTTCTTAGAGAAAGAGTTTTTAAAAAATTTTACAAGAGTCTTTTATTTAGCATCCATATGCTTTGGCGACAAACAAAAGAACTGGTTTACAATACATTTTACAACTATATATAATATTTCCTTATCTCTAGACACAGAGCTTCATGTTTCTCTGGCATCTGCAAGTTATCATATATAACTCCTCCGGCCTTAGTGGAGAACTATGGGGTGTTCAGCCACAGGGTTCGATACGGTTTCTTCCTCAGGGGGTGTCCTGGGTTGTTTCTTTTTTGAGTTGCGACGATGCTGCTCGGCGCAATGATGATCCATTGGTTGCCTTCGATCCTTTGGATTTTGACATCTGGGATGTTGATGGGTACTGGCTCGCATTGTGAGGAATTGGTCACATACTTCAGGAGTTGGACTTCACATGGAGCGTCTTCACTTATTTTCATGGTTTGTGTTTCATGACACAGGAATTCTTCTGGTGTAACCTCTTGACATTTTGTGTCGAATAATGAATAAGTTTGCTCATTTGTGATGAGGTACTTGGCACGTGGAATAATAGTTTTAAAGGATTTGTTATTAAGGACTGGTAATGAGTATAAATGATAGTAATTAAAGGAATCACTATCTACAATTGGAATTTCCAACAAAAATATAATTTGATTACCTTTTATATAACTTTTAATTTCAATAACTTTTTCAAAAAGCAATAAATTTTCTAGTGTCGGTTCAAATGGGAATCTATCTTTATTTAATTGTTCATTCATTAATGCGATTTCTGATAACAGATCTTTTGGTTCAATTATTGAGTTATGAAATGTATTTAATTTTGAAAAGGTAATAGCCACTTCAATTTTTTCTAGAATATCATAAATAATTTGTAAGCTTGAAGTATACTGTGACACAACAGCTTGAACAATTACACAGTTGGCTGATTCTGTAGATTTCATACGAGTTTCATTCATATGTTTTTTTAATTCTTTAATTTTTATATTTAAAAGTTGCTGGTTATTTGAAAGAGTTTGCATATTATTAAAAAATTTATCGACAGAGGATTGCAAGATTGTCATTTGTTCTTTAAGTACAATTTTAATTTTGTTTTGATTATTTAACAAGTTATTAATAGATTTATCATATTTTTCTGCATCATTTTGGTCAAGATTACCAGTGATCGATTTTATAATTGAGCCAAGTCCATCTATGAGTCCTCTTTTGACTCTATTTATATTTAATGGGTTTAATTGTTGTATTTGCAGCAAAACTTTATTCTCTAAGATTTTAATTATTTTATAACTATGTTGATTGAATGTGGAAGTTTGGAATTCATCTTTTATTTTAAAAAATGTGTCTTTTAATATAGTATATTCTTTAATGATGTCGGATATATCAAATATTTGTACGAATGTCCAGTGGTCCGTCTTTAGTTGTGCGTTACCCAGTTTCAGTGGTAATAGTCCTGGATTATTATTTAAGTTATGGAATTTAGGCATTTCTATGGTTGAGGCTAGGGCTGAGGTGATGATGAAGACTGAGGATCTGGAATAACACAAGGTTGTCTAAGCTCTTTTATGTGAATTGTTTCAATTCTATTTTTCTTTCGTTCACTTGTAATTTCTACTTTATTTTTATCTAACAGTTTTGTTATTTTATAGGGTCCTAAAAATTTTGCATTCTTTTTATTTCTATTCAAAGAATTTTGTTTGTATACAATTTGGCCTAATTTAAATTGATTATTTGTATCTCCTTTTACATTAGTTTTTGCCACTATCTTTTGTTTATTTGATTCTAATTTTTCAGTAACGTTTCGATAAACGTGTTTTAATTTCTCTTTATGATTTTCTACAAAGTCGTTATAAAAAGAATTTGGGATAAATATTTCATTAGGATTTCTCAAGTTTGTATGACCGAAAGCTAATTCAAAAGGCGTATAATTTGTTGAACTATGAATAGAATTATTATATCCTATTATTGCATAATTCATTAAGTCACAATTTTCATCAGAATGTGTTTCTTTCAATATTCGTAAATGCTCAATAATGGTTGAATGGAATCTTTCTACTATAGAATTAGATTCATGATGTAGAGGAGTTGTAAAGTGAATATTTATTTTATGAAGCTTTAGGAGTTCTTTTACTATATTATTATTAAATTCTTTTCCGTTATCTAGTACTAACATTTCTGGAATTCCGAAAGATGTGAAATATTTAATTAATGCATTACATATATGTATGGCTGTTTTACCGTCGATGTAGATTGCTTGAGCGAATTTAGTGAATGCGTCAACTATCGTGAGATAATTTCTATTATCATATGTAAAAACGTCGACGTGTACAATTTGGAATGGACGGGTCGCTGTCTCTGTTAACATGAGTGGAACATATGGTTTTTTCCTAGAGTATTTTTCTCGTTGACAAATTTCGCAGGCATTAATAAAATTTGTAATTGTTGTTTTCATATTCTTCCAGTAATAATTTCGTTTTAAGTATCCCAAACATTCGTTTATACCACGATGGTTTGTTTTACCTTCGTGATGCATTTTAATTAATAATATTTGTTCTTCTTGATCCGTAACGGTGTTTATTATTTTAGTACATTTAATTAATTTTGGCCCTTTTTCTGAGAATTTTTTCAAATAAACCTTACAAAAATCATGATAAAGCTTATCAGTATTAAAATACATATAATAACTATTTTTTGAATCAGTATAATTTTTTAAGAATTCAAATATAAATGTTTCATTATTATTTTCAGGAATTTTAACTTTAACAATTTTCTGATTTTCGTAATTATTATGAGTTACAGTTGTTTTATAATGTATATTTGGGAATACATGTATTTGATTAATTTTATTATTAATTATTTCATCTAATATTGTAATGCCATTATTTGTTGTATCGTTTGAACAAGAATGTTGAGTAGATATGTCTGAATCGGATTTTTCGTCTTCTATAACATCGTGGGTAATGTTAGATAGATTTTGGGTATGAGGAGGCTTTATCTGTATATTGGAGTGAATTTTAATTTTTGGTTTCGGTTTTTGTTCTGGATTTTTGCTAGTAGAAGGTACAGGTTGTAAGTCATCTAAATCAGGATTATAATTTTCTGCAAGATTTTTGAAGTATTCTACTACGTCATCATTTATATTACCTGGGTTATTTATGACAGATTCTGTTTCGATTGCATTAACTGAAATGCGAGAAAGGCAATCAGCGTTTGTGTTTTGTTTTCCTTTTTTATATACTATGTCATAATCGTACTCTTCTAATTTAAGTCTCCAACGGACAAGTTTGGAGTTTGGTTCACTTAGGTTAAATAGCCAAGTTAGGGGTCGATGATCTGTTACGATAGTGAATTTTCTACCGTATAGATATGGTCTGAAGTGTTTGCAAGCCCAAACGATGGCGAGTAATTCCTTTTCGATTGTTGAGTATCGTGTTTCATTTTCGTTTAGAGTTCTCGACGCGTACGCTATGGGTTTATCTCTCGAAATTTCTCCTTGAGAAAGGACAGCACCTACAGCGAAATTGCTGGCATCAGTGGTTAATATAAATGGCTTGTCGAAATCCGGGTATTGCAAAATAGGGTCGTTTATTAAAATTTCTTTACAAGTATTGAAGCTATCAATAAATTGTTTATCATGAATTACTTTGGAATCTTTTTTCAAACATTTGGTCATAGGTTTCGTGATTTTGGCAAAGTCCTTTATGAAACGTCTGTAATAACCAAGTAAGCCAAGAAAGCTTTTAATTTCTTTCTGTGTCTTTGGGACTGGGAATTTTTTTATAACATTTATTTTGTCCGGGTTAGGTTTTACTCCTTCTGGTGTGATAATATGGCCTAAATATTGTACAGATTTTTGAAGAAATTCAGATTTATCTAATTGAATTTTAAAGTTACTTTGTTTTAAACGGTCGAATACAGATTTTAGACGTTCTATATGTTCTTGTAAAGAAGAACTGAAAATTATAATGTCATCTAAGTATACAAGGCATGTTTCGTGTTGTAGACCGCGAAGTACATTGTCCATAACTCTTTGAAAAGTGGACGGTGAATTTTTCAATCCGAATGGCATTCTTTTGAATTCATAATGACCGCTTTCTGTGGAGAATGCAGTTTTAGGTATGTCAGCGGGATCAACTTCTATTTGATGGAATCCGCTTGCAAGATCGAGGGTGGAAAAGTAATTTGCTCTCCCTAATTTGTCAAGAATGTCTGTAATGTTTGGCAATGGGTATTTGTCATCTACTGTTTGTTCGTTTAGCTTTCGATAGTCTATAACTATTCTCCATTTTTTTCTACCAGAAGCATCCATTTTTTTTGGTACTATCCAGATGGGACTGGACCAAGGTGAAACGCTATTTTGGATTATTCCTTGTTGCAACATTTTTGAAATTTGCGTTTTCACTTCCTGCTTATGAACTTCAGGGAAGCGATATGATTTGACATGGATAGGAGAATCGTTTTTTAAATTAATTTTATGTCTTATTTCATTTGAAAAACTTAACGGGATGCCTTCGCAATAAAAGATGTCTCTATATTCGTAACATAAATTTCGTAACGCTTCTTTTTCTTCTTTATTACAGTGGTCAATACGAATATTTTTTAAATTTTGTTTTAACATATTTTCATAATCTACATTTACTTCTTCGTCTATTTCCATTTTTTCGACAAAATTCAATTCTACTGGATTTAATTGTTCTATTTCAAGGGGTTCTAAAATATTAATTCTTACGGGATTTTCTTTTATATTAGTAACAGTTGTATATGCAAAATTATTTTTAACTGTAACAAGCGCTTTTGGCATTTCTACAGAATTTCCAAAATTTGTATGATTCAGTATTCCTATTCCGTTATTCATTTTTACAGGGACTTTGGTAACTAAAGTCATTCGTGGGGGTACAGTAATTGAATAATTTTGAAAAGTTGTCTGAGATTTATTATTATTGTCAGGTTCAAATATAATTGGGATGTTTGCATTTGGTGTGGAAATTTGTTTAGTAGTTACGTTTACGTTGGCATTTAATTGTCTTAATAAATCTACGCCTATAAGTCCGTCATATTTTTTGCTAAATTGAAAGAGATAAAATTTATGAGTTTCAGGAACATTAAAGATTTCGAAAAGTGGGATTTCTGCTACTTCATTGTGGAATGAAATATCATGAGCAGTTTGTATGTTAAAATTTTCATTATAAATATAATTAGGATATAATTTATATGCAAGTTCAGGATTAATTAGGCTTTTGGTGCTACCAGTGTCGATTAGAAAGTTTGCGTTTATTTCAGGGATGTAAATATGGGGTAGATTTGCTTTCAATACGTTTAGTTGTATTATGTTTGGTTCTCTTTGTAAGAAACCTTGGGAAAATTTTGCTCATTATCAGTGCTCTCGGGTTCATCTACATTACTATCATAGGTGTAACATGATCCGTCATAGTTAGCATGAGAGTGAGTATAGTCTGTCTCAGAATAATCATATACAGGATATTCATTTACATAGTTCTCATAACTTTCGTATTCTAAGGAATTCGGATTTTCATATTGGATTGGATTAAAGTGAATTTCTGGGTTATCATTGGAAACATTTTGGTTAAAGAGTTCATTGGATGTGAATGTTCTTTGAGGTTTAATTCTGGAGTGGGCTGATGATGTGTCCATGGGTTCTGGGACATATTCTTTTTGTTGTTGGTTAAAATTAGGACGAGTGAAATTTTGTGGAACATATTGGGGTCTTGGTTGTGGTGTGAAATTTGTTGGACGCATGGGATTTTGGGGTTGACGTTGTGCAAATTGAGGTGGACGCCAATTAGGTTGATTGTTAGTTTTGAAAAATGGATTAGTTCTCATGGTCATAATGTTAGGACGTGGATTTTGTCTTGGAATATTCATTGGCAACTGTGGTTGCGGATTTGTGGGTGGATGTTGTGTGTAGGGAACATGTGGATTATGTGTTTGCATGTTTGGTCTGGTCGGTGTTAATCTTTGATTTGGTCTAAATGAAGTTTGCAAATTCAATGTATTTTGTTTTTGAATAGAGTATAGGAAGTTTTCTTCCTCAATTACTAGACTCATGGCTTTCTCTAATGAATCGGGACTTCTCAATCTAACGTTTGTTTGAATGTTGGGTGGTAGACCTCTTATGTAGGTTTTCAATGCTAAATCATCATAATTTTTAATTTGGAGTGTTTTTTCAGCATGTGACATTAAGGATGTATTTAATTTTGCAAAAATCAAACTACGTGCATCTTGGCACCGCATGCCAAAATTATAAGGCGATTCATTCTTTTGTGGTCTTAGTGAAATTAAGTCTTGCACCAAACAATCTATGTTTCTCTGATCTCCAAAACTTAATTTCAAAGCTTGTTTAATATCTTCCCATTCTCTTAATTTGGTTCTTGACCCAATTAATAATTGTGCTCGACCAGTTAGCTTGCCCAAAATTGCTCTGGTTAAGAATTTACAAAATGTTTGATCATTACTTGGAAATGATGTTATCAAATTTTGACAATTTTCAATAAATATATTTAATGTGTGTGGATTACCTTCATATTTAGGTATCGAATCTAAATATAATCTCAATAATTGATAGTCAACTGGTATTGGTGTAGTCATATTTTCGTCTATTAAATTTATATTATTTAATAAATCAGATAAATTATTTATATCAGGGGTTGACATAAATTTTTATTTTTTATAATATTTTTAATATATAAATGTAATTATTACTCTTTATCAGAATTCAAATTGTAGATATTGGGTTTAATAAGGATTGATTTAATGGATTGAGCTTACTTACAGTAATGTTATCTTCATTATTTCTTTTCTTTTTTCTTATCTAGGTGCCTTGAGGTTTGGACGATTCTTGTTCCGCTCCGAGGACTTCTTATTCTACGTGGTTTTCTGGCTTCCGCGATGTTTGTCTTCCACCAGGTGTTGTAAAATTCTTCTCTGCTCTCTCTCTTCCTCCTTGGTTCGACTGGTGTTGGTTTCTGTACCGATATGCACTCGATTCGCGACCGTTACCAAACGAACTTTTTCGGATTATCTGATTAATCGTAAAAACGAAAATTGCGTATGCGATATACTCAATTTCAGATATCCTACCGACTGCGCCAATTAAGGTAGTTTTCTTAGAGAAAGAGTTTTTAAAAAATTTTACAAGAGTCTTTTATTTAGCATCCATATGCTTTGGCGACAAACAAAAGAACTGGTTTACAATACATTTTACAACTATATATAATATTTTCTTATCTCTAGACACAGAGCTTCATGTTTCTCTGGCATCTGCAAGTTATCATATATAACTCGCTACTAAAAGACGGCGGGCTAGCAGAACAACAGCATGGTTTCCGCGAGGGCCATAGCACGGTGGGTGCGATCAAGGAGGTACTACGAAAGGTAGAAGATGCACGTAGTGGGTCCCGTAGGACACGAAAACTCTGTGCATTGGTTACCATCGACGTTAGAAATGCTTTCAACTCGGCGTCATGGAGGCAGATTATACTTCAACTGAGGAGGCTTAATACACCCCCGTACCTGATGAGGATGATCCAGAGCTATCTGCAAGAGCGGACGCTCCTCGTGGACCACGAAGAGGGCAGAGAAGAGCTCGAGGTCACGAGCGGGGTTCCCCAAGGTTCCTGCCTAGGGCCAACCCTGTGGATCGTCCTCTACGACGGGGTGTTTAGATTAAACCTGCCTGAAGGTGTTACTGCAGTAGGTTTTGCTGACGACCTGGGGTTGGTTGCGTCAGCCACAACGACCGAGGCGTTGAAGACTGCGGTAGAGACGTCGATGGTAGGCTGGAACTCACCAGTAAGGGGCGAACACGGCTGAGGCAGCACAGCAGGCACAGCGTCTGACCCAGAATGGGCGGCTTGTGCCTAGGAGATGGACACTCTGATTTCAAACCCGGGGAGGCAGGCCTCGTTAGCCGTGGTGAAGGCAACCTGCCTAGGAGAATGTTACTCCGAAAGCAAACCATCCCAGGGACCAGTAGAGGAGTTGGCCGCCCTCTGGAACCCGAGGCCCCCGAGCCTTCCAGCTAAGGGTCTTCGCGGTGAAGATACCTGACTGGAAGGCTCTTACGACCCTGGCGATGGACACGGACCTGGTTTTGGATATGATTGGAAGGACCGGAAAACATGACGACGAACTGACTACACCTGGCAGGAGGAATAAAATGCGGGACATAGCAATATGGAGAGTCGCGATATCAAAAAAAATCCCCGGGCGGGTCCTCTAGCTGAGGGAATCCCGCCATCAGCTTCGGCTGGTGCTGCCCCATTGGTTACGGGGGGGGGGGGGGGGGGAAATATCGCTGGAAGGAAGAAGGGAGAACTCCGGACCGGAATAACGATGACAACAACTGGCGACGGACAAGGACAGGCGACTAAGGACACTAGGACGGATATCACGGCAAAAGACTCTGGCATTAACAAGGACATACAAATGGCACAAACGGATAGGACAGTGGGTAGTGGTTTTACTGAGGGGAGAAAGAAATCCAAGAAGGAGAGGAGAGAGGAGAGGGAAAGGAAGAGGCAAAGTACGGAAGGAATTAAACCTGCCTGCAGCAATGCACCTATTGGACAACCCTCTGCAACTATGCATGGTCCTCGAGGAAGATCAACCAGCACGCCCGAAAAAATGGGAGGCCCGCTAAGTGCCTATTTTAAGGAGATCGGGAGGAGGAAGAGCATTGGCTCAGAGAACTTATCAAGGGATACGTCTCCACCCCTCCCAGGAAACCCGCCTCTGGCGAGAACTTTGTTTGGGGCAACAGAAAAGTTAGAAGATGAACACTTGGAGGTGGAAGCGGGGATCGTAGTTATCGCGGATAGCCCTGAGATAGAAGAGAACAAAAAGCGAAAGAGGCTTTCTAGCCCCACATCGCCAGCAGAAGAAAGGCAGAGGATGAAGACAATAGATATCAAACCTACTATAACTGAGTTGAATCCAAATCCCTGGAACTCCTTCGATTGGGAGATGGCAGCTACTGTGAAGAGTGTGGAAAAGCTAGAAGAACTAATAGCAGCCTACGGTAAAAATGTCAACAATCACATAAAGGGACAATGCCGTCAACTTATCAACACGGTAAGGAAGCTAATGATAGAGAGGAAAAGAATGGAAGGCCTCCCAATAAGGGGTACGCAAATAGCGAATATAAACACAAATGATCATGGAACGCAGACGCAAGACGACTATACAACATGCGACGCGCAGACACAAACAACCGACAGGGCACGGAAGCCCCTGCAAGAAGAGGTTGAAACCTTCGGGCCAAAAGAACCTGAATCGAAGGACATAGCAGAGATGCTGAGCGCAGCCTGCGGATATAATGACGTGAAGGAGATAATAAACCTACGCTGGCCCAAAACTAGCTACGTCAGGACCAGCTTAGGGGCGGTAAAAGGAAAGGAAGGTGTCATCATTCAGAGCGCTGATACCGGTGGAGGCGCGGGTGAAAGAATGCATCTCCCAATGACGGAGGGCCAGGTAGCTAAGGTCACCTCCCAAGTAGACCTGGAGGGCAGCGAAACCATTAAAAAGACAAAGTATCTGATTAAACACATCAAGGCGGACGGAGAGACCGCAGACGAAGAGACGCTCTTCAACGGGATCTCCATACTAAGGAGGAAATTAGAACAAGATAGTACAACGCAAGCTGCACTACAGATGCCGGGCGTCGGCAAAGGGGGCCACAAGTGGGGAAGAGTCCGGAAGCTCTTAGAAGCGGTATTTCAGAACTCGTCTATCGAGTTAAAAATCATAAATACCAAGAAAAAAGAAATAAAGGGTGACGCGGGAAAGGAAGCCTCATGGGAGGAGGTAAATAAGAAGAGAGGAGATACCAAATCTAAGACGGCACAGCGACAAACTAGGCAGAGGACAGACGCAATACTGGTACCAATTGAAGGGAAGAACTATGCGGACGCACTAAAGACGTTAACAACGGCAGTAGACCCTGAAAAGGTTGGTGTAAAGATAAAGACAGTCCGGAAAACGAATAGCGGGGATGTCTTAATTAAATGTCCAGAAGGGGGAAGAAAATGCATGGAAGTTAAAAGATGCAATCAACTCAGGGGCAGGAATAGGGGGGGGGGGGGGAAACAGGTGACACGGTAAACAAGGCAGCGCTACAAACTACTGTTACACTACGCCCTAGCGGCATAAACAAAAGTGAAATACAATAAAAATAACGTTATTCCGCACGTTGTCTAAGTTTGTAAGTAGCTCAACCGAAATAATAACACAGACGTACAACATAAATAAGTTAACCTACAATACAGTGTGAATTCGGCGATGGAACTGAAGCTGGTGAGTAATAATAATGTATGTGACTATTCTTAACTCAATTAACAGAAAACACATGTAGGTAATGACCAACAACAATGAATAAATAAATAAATTGGGCTCGGCTTATCTGGGTCAGGAGCAGGCCGGCTCGCAGCTGATGTCCGGCGGCCAGTGGCGTAGCTGGTGGGCTCGATGTACGGAACCGGATGGCGTCAGGGGCGCACAAGATGCTCCACAAAGCGAGACCAGATTGCCAGGGATCGTGCTGGCTGGGTCTTGGCTGGTACAACAGGAAGACTTGCCCAGTACCAAGATTATCGTCCGGTACTAAAATGTATCGTCCGGCACGTAAATTGTGTCCGGTATGTAAATATGTCGTCCGGTACGTAAATGTATCGCCCGGTACGTAAATATGGTGTCCGGTACGAAAAGTGGTGTCCGATACAAAAAATGGTGTCCGGTGCGAAAAATGGTGTCCGATACAAAAAAAGCCTAGAAAACAAGTGGCGTTGAAGAACAAACAATACACTTGGGTGAGTAGACGTGAAAGACTGGACAATTACCTTAGATGGTGGGCGGCTTGTAAAGTAATCTTAATTTAACTTCTTCCAGACCGTGAAACAAATCCCGGAGTAATCCGGCGGAACAATACCACAAGTTACAGTGTGCAGCAAATCCCACAAAAGTGGATCGAAAATTCGATACGGTAACTACGATAAGCACGTGTAACTTCTTCAACGGCTGAATGAGAAAAAAAAAAAGATTCGACGCTTGTCGCGGGCGGAAACAATCCTGCAAGGTTTCGCTGGCCTTGGCGCGCTATGTCCGCGGGCTCAAGGTTAAGCAGCGACTTAAACTCACGGCGGCTCAACCAGGCCACCGCCGCGCTGGAGGGTAACTTGGTTTGCCTAACTATAGGCGACGAGCGCGAAACCCGGGGCGTAACAATCTGCTTCCAAATTTATAATAAACCTCAACAAGCGAAGAAGGATAAACCACAGGTGGCAGAAGGCCGCGAAGGAGGCCAAAGCTGTGAAGCCACAGACGGAGAGTGGCAGATAGTTGGCAAAAACAAAAAGAAGGCGAAGCCGAAGGTAGGGGAGAAGGAAAAGCCCTAAGGAACGGCCAACTAGGAAGCCAAGCCAAAAGAATGATGCAAGAGCGATCATCGTCAAGGGGCTTGACGTCGGAACAACCTACGCAGACTTATTCAAGACCATCGAGCCAGCGCTAACGGACAATGACGTTAAAGGAGTAATCTCCATGAAAAAGAAGAACGCTGGGGAGGATCTGCTTGTCCTGATGGATCCAAAAAACGGTAACGTGGCGGCGTTTAGGGCCAAAATACAAGAGAAGCTCGGGTGAGTCTGTAGGACCAAGCTCCTGGAAAGAGCCAGCACTTTGCAGATTAGAGACATAGATATACAATAAACAGCAGCGGATGTTTTAAGCGCGGTCCAGAAGTACTGCAGCCCAGGTACGGAGGAGGAGTCTGGTGTGAAAGGACCACTAAGACCGGCCTACGGGGGAACCCAGACCGCCACAGTCACGGTGCCACAGTGCTTCCGGTGCCTTGGACACAGCTGCAACGTGTAAGGGTGAAGACTCCCATGACCTTTGCTACAAATGTGGCAAAGCGTCACACAAAGAAAAGCAGTGCAGCAAAGAACCCTACTGCCTGACATGCAAAACAAAGGACCACAGCGTTGGCAGCGCTAAATGTCCAGCGTTTAGAGCCGCCCTGGAGGAGGCGAAAAGAGGTAATAAAATTCAAGGTGTTACAGGCTAATGTGGCAGCGGCAGCGGAGATGGGCGCCGATCTCTTGTTGGTCAGCGAACCAAACCCCTCAGCAAGCAGAGGTTGGTACAGAGATCGCAGAGGAGACGCGGCCATCCAGATCATTGGCAGACGCGCCGTGTCACTCAGGGTGCGGTGAAGGCTTCGTTTGGGTGGCAACGCGGAGCGCAACCTTTGTAAGTTTTACTTTTCTCTCAATAGAGAAATAGCAGAATACGAGGAATTCTTAAGAGACCTACATGCCTGCATCTTAACACAGGGCCCACGGATTATTATCGCTGGTGACTTCAATGCCAGGGCGCCTGAATGGGGATCACCAGTGATGGACGCTAGAGGGGACCGCCTTACAGACTGGGCAGCAAACTTGGATTTGGTGGTAAAGAATAATGGGACAGAGCCCACCTTTGTAAGGGGCTCCTCCCAATCCATAATTGATCTCACCTGGGCGACATCAAACAGCGCACTGATGGTAGAGAATTGAAGAATGTTCGACGAAGAAACCCTGAGCTCGCATAAGTATATTACCTTTGCCGTTAAGCCGCTGCCAAGGCAAGTACCTCTGAAGAAGAAGGGTGCCTGGATAGTAAGCAGGCTTGATAAAGCAAAGCTACACAAAGCCCTGGAGGACCAAGCAAAGGATATAAAATTGCCGTGCGGAGGATAAAGGGGCAAGGTGCGCCAGCCTTGATGAACGGGGAAATGGTAAGAAGAGTCACGGCTATCCTTTTTCCCTCGAACCGAGCCGTAAATTGGATTCCTCTGGAGGTAATGCCACACGAAGTACCCGAGTTCTCGCCGAAAGAGCTAGAAAGGGCAAGCGGAAAGTTCCGCATAGGACGTGCCCCTGGCCCCGATGGCATACCAGCGGAGGTAATTAAAGAACTTGCTCAACAACAACTGAACATCGTGCTGGGCACCCTAAATAAGAAAGGAGAGTTATGGAAAACCGGCCGGCTGGTGCTACTTAGAAAAGGTGAGAGGCCTGTCGATGACCCATCTGCGTACAGACCTCTCTGCCTGCTGGATGCCATGGGCAAACTGTTTGAGCAGCTAATTGTGGCAAGGCTCAAGGGGGAAATTGAGAAATCGGGAGGCCTAGCCCCCCGGAAACACGGCTTCCGAGAGGGGCACAGTACCGTAGGGGCTATAAATGACGTCTTGGATATTGCACGGGAAGCCAAGAAAGGGACGTGGCGAACCAGAAGCTTATGCGCACTAATAACGCTCGACGTGCGAAATGCGTTCAATTCAGCGCCGTGGAGGCGAATAGCGGAAGAGCTAAGAAAGCGCCATGTCGCTCCATACCTACGAAGGATAATTCACAGCTATCTAACGCACGAATCGTCTGTGCCGAGAGCGAAGAAGAAGCTGAAACTATTACCATGACATGCGGTGTTCCACAGGGCTCGGTGCTTGGACCGATACTGTGGAACATCATGTACGACGAGGTATTGCGTATCGCTCTGCAAGAAGGGGCCACACTAGTGGGGTACGCAGACGATCTTGCTCTGACCGTTGTAGCAAAGAAGGTAGAGGACCTCAAGGCTGCAGCGGACAGAGCAATTGACAACGTATGCAGATGGATGAGCGATAAAGGTCTGAAGAGAGCCCCCGAAAAGACTGAGGCAATACTCCTCGCGGGACGGCGGAAAGTGGCCCCGGTAACTTTCAATGTAGAGGGTAGTGAGGTCCAGCCGGGCAGGAACATCAAGTAATGCTGGAGGACCGAAGCCAAGCAACAGGCGAGTACTGGGGAGCGTAGCGCATTCTATTATGCTCTACGCGGCCCCAGTATGGAAGAGTGCGCTAGAGGTCCAGCGCAGTAGACATAAGCTAGCAAGGGTCCAGAGGAAACTGGCCCTACGAATCTGTAAAGCCTACACCACTGTATCGGAGGAGGCGGCCCTAGACCTAGCAGGAGTTCCGCCCATAGAGCTACTAGCCGCGGAAAGGGCCGCGGTCATGGAGGCAGGGCCAGACAATAAGGTGAATGCCAAAAAAGCCGCGAGAATTAGCTTACTACAAGCCTGGCAGGAAAAGTGGGAGAGCAGTCAAAAAGGCGAGTGGACGCGGAGGCTCATCCCAAGAGTGGAGGAGTGGGTTAACCGCGCCCACGGAGAGCTCACGTTTCAACTCACACAAATGCTCACGGGGCATGGCTCCTTAGGGACATACCTCGTGAGGATAGTGAAAATAAATATTTTTATAACATCTGGGAATTACTGAAAGACACTTGGCCCAGACAAGCTTATGACCCAATTTTGATGGCAAGGGGAAATCCCGTTCAACAAAATAAAGGAAATATTACTGTAATTCATTCAGAAAATTCTACAATGGATATAGGTGTTTTAAAACACATTAAAGAAAACTATCCTGGAGGAAGAGCATTAGTGGAAAGGGAAATTAAGGAAACAAATATGGCAAATTTGAGCGTTTCCACAAATTTGCAAATAGATGGAGTAGAAAATAAAGAAAGTAATACACAAATTACCAGCATCAAGATTAGCGGGAAACTAGAAGAATTAACTGTGCTTAAACAACTTTACTTTATGCTGCAAAAAGCACTTGAAATCCTAGTCAAAATGAACAAGGCAGATGTTGCCATAATAGTAACATGGTATGGTTAAAAAGATGATTAGATGTCTGCAAGACTTTAATAACATATCAATCTCTTTTTATGGTAATAAGAGTTATAAAAGTAGGGGCAGCGAGGTTACACTTGAAACAAATAAAAGAAAGATACAGGCAACATAGACCCTAAAAGGGAAGAATAAAGAATATGAAGTAAGGACTCCAATAAAAAACAGAACTCCTAAGACGAATGAAAGGAAAGACCGTGTACTCATCGAAGCCACAAACACAGATACAAACAATCTTATTAGAGAGTTGAAAGAAAAAGTCAAGCTGGACACAAACCAAAATGTATGGATTCAGAAAACATAAAATGGTAATATTATCCTAACTATGAAAAGAGGGGAAGATGAATATTTAAAAGAGGAAATTGGCAAAGGGCTTGGAGATGCTAAAATTAAAATAATAAAAGAAACAGAGCTAATTCAAATAACAGATTTAGACCCGACCATCACGAAAGAAGAAGTCGCAAAGGCATTACAAACAACCCTTGGTATTAATAAGATGGAAGACATAACAGTGAAGTCAATGTCAACTGGCTATAATGGGACGCAATTAGCAACTGTTACACTTAGCAAAGGAGAAGGGGAAAAACTAAAAGGAAAAATCAAGATTGGATGGAGTTCTTGTAGAGTCAGAACAATCCAAAACATGATAAGATGTTATCGTTGCCAAGGATATAATCATAGGGCAGCAAGTTGTACGGAAGAAGAAAATAAAGAGAGATGCTGTTTCAAATGTGGTGAGCCCGGACATATTGCAAAGTCATGCCCTTTTTGCATCAACTGTGGAAAAGAAGAAGAACAAAAGGATTGTATAGAGGCCCCCTTCTGTTTGAGGTGTAAAAAGAAGGGACATAGAACTGGGACGAGAAAGTGCCCGATAATACAGAGAGCGTTGGTGGAAGCGCAAAATAAAATATTAAATGGGTAGAAACATCCCTTGTTTAAATGCCCTACAGGTTAACGTAGGAAGAAGTAGGGCCTCTCATGACCTAACCTTTGAGTTGGCCCAAAGAAAAAAGGCAAACCTCCTTATTATTAGCGAACCAAATATTAAGCTATATAGAGGATGGTGTAAAGATAAGAGAGGGGATGCAGCCCTTAAAACTATTGGGCAAGAATAACGAAAGTTAAGGGAGGGAACTGGAGGTGGTTTTGTTTGGAATACTTTTGGCAAAATGACAATTTATAATTGTTACACCTCGCCAAATTTGAGCCACTAGAAGATCTTGAAACGATGCTTGACGACATTGAAGAAATAGTTAAAAAAGAAAAGCAAGAAAAATGTCTGATAATATGTGGAGATTTTAATGCAAAATCGGAAGAATGAGGATGTAGAGAAGAAGACGACAGAGGTGAGCTTCTGGTTAGATGGGCTGCCAGTACAGGAAAGCTAAGAAAGAGCTACGAAAAGAAATAGATCAACAACAAAAAAACGCTGGAATGATATAATTAAAGACATAGATAATGACCCCTGGGGCCAGGGATATAAAATTGCTATTCAAAGATTTAAACAGAGAGAACCGCCAATATCACTGGATGAAAACATGATTAAAAAAGTAGTTGAGTTTCTTTTCCCGAAACATGACAAAATTTTTTGGTTGAATTCAGAAGAACAAATTGAAAAATTACCACCATTCACTTTGGAAGAATTGCAGGCTGCAACAATGAAAATGCGGACAAGAAAAGTCCCTGGGCCAGACCAAATTCCTGCAGAAATACTGAAGAAAATTGTGGAAAAAAGCCCAATAGCGATTTTGGATTTTTACAACACAAAATTTGAAGAGAAAATATTCCCTATAGAGTGGAAAAAGGCTAAACTAATATTAATCAAAAAACCAAATAAATCTATAGAAGATCCCTCCGCAATGAGACCCCTTTGCCTCTTAGACCCGGCTGGAAAACTTTTTGAACAGCTGCGTTAAGCGAGGATTAAGCAAGAGCTCTATGAAAAGGAAGCGCTCTGTGAATTTGGTTTTCGAGAAAGAAGAAGCACGGAGGGACCATTACAGAGGATAGCTGAAGTGGTAATGGAGATAAGGAAAAGGCTTTGGAAATCTAGAAAGCTAAGCGTTCTTGTTCTTGTGGATGTTAAAAATGCTTTTAATTCCATTCCATGGAAAAAAAATCATTGAATCTACTCGTAACAGAGGCATCAGCGAACACTTGGTTAAAATGCTTCAATCATATCTAAAAGATAGATATATCCAAATAGAACAAGGGGCAGCACTTCAAAGCAAAAAATCAATTTCTTCTAATAAAAACACAGCTGGAACAAATAATACTAACAAAATAAATCCCGCTCAATTAAATATTGTGGCTGAGACAGTAAACTTAACGCAAGGTCAACCAACGTATTCGTCGAAACTTAGATCTTACTCAACTAATTCTAAACAAATAACATCTAATGAGAAATCTAAAAATAATAATTTAAATATAATTCAAAGCAATAAAAAACTAATAAACAGTCCGAACCCAAACTTTCAAGGTGATAATATAGTTTCCAAAGATTATTTAAAACAGGTCACATATAAACATAATAAAAGAAATTCATCCAAAAAATTCATTGGTACGAGTTCTTCACGGGTATTGATAGAGTTTGGATTTTCTTATCAAGAGTGGGTAAAGACACAAACGGAAAATTAATTGAATCGTACATGAAAAATAAAACTGGCAATCAAGAGCACAACATTAGTGTTGAAGAAGTACCACCAAATCGTGAAAATGCTACCTAAAAAAATTTTAAGGTAGACGCAGACTTTGCACTAAAAGATACCTTACATCAAAAAGCAGATAACATGCGAAAACAACGAACATCCCCCAATAATTTTTAGACACTACCCCAACAACAGAGTCAGTAACATAAATTCTAACAGTCTTCTTAACATCAACACTTCCGATAGAAGCGACAACAATACCACCATTTTTCATCTAAATGTGCAAAGTGTAAGTCATAAAATTGATGAACTCAATAATTATCTGAGTGGCCACAGTAACATTGGCATTGTGTGTCTATGTGAACATTGGTGTATTGAAGGAGAACTAGATTTATACTTTTTAAATAACTTTAAATTAAGTAGTTACTTCTGTAGAAATGTATACAAACACGGTGGTGTTAGTATTTATGTTAAACAACATGTGAGATCAAAATCAGCAGATAGTATTAAGAACTTGTCGGTAGAGTTGCACTGTGAATTAGCAGCAATAGAATTAAGTGATCTTAAATTAATAATTTTATCAACCTACCGGTTCCCTATTGGTGATTTTGATATTTTCTTAACCAGTCGCAAGACTGCAATTCAGATCTGTTGTAAAAAGCAAATTATCCATCATTATCTGTGGATATTTTAATATTAATTTCTTAAGAAATGATCAATTAACCAATAATTTAATAGACTTGTGACGAAGTGCATTCGCCACAATGCATTTTTTAGCATCCCAATGCGTTTCACACTCACACCATCACACCGTGGCTCACACCTACACAACATCTACGTCACCAAACCGTCCAATTCCGTTTTGAACATCCTTAAACCTGCCTTATTCCTTAGCCCTATATAAACCCGCGATTTCGCGACATAAAATCATTCAATTCAGTTCTGTCAATCGACTCCGTGCCGTGATATATTCCGATTCAGCCAGTTAAGATTCACCGCGTTTTCCGTTTGAATTTACCGTAAGCAGCAGACCGATCTCCGTATCTGCCGCTCAGCCGAACAGCCGCGCAGCGATCGCCGAGGTAAGAAATCAGTTTCTTATTTAGTCCCATGCGGGTTTGTGCCGTGAACTCCTCCCGAGTTTTCGCGCTTCGTTTGCTTCGTTCCTGTCGTCCGTACTCGTATACCTGGTGTACCTAGACCTTACTGGCGTCCCAACGCTCTATTTCGGAGTATTCCATAGAGTGAAAGGCCGTTACATTTGCATGTGGTCCGCCTGGGTACCACCGTAACTCCGGTTACTTCGTGTCCGTCATCCGTCCTCGTGTACCGGGTGTACCTAGACCTTACTGGCGTCCCGACGCTCTATTTCGGAGCATTCCATAGAGTGAAAGGCCGCTAAGTTTGTGTGTGATCCGCCTGGGTACCACCGTAACTCCGGTTACCGTCGAGTACGCTATCCGTCTTCGCGTACCAGGTACTACGTCGCGTACACCGCGATCATCGCTGTCCGACAAATTCCAAATCCCGTTCCCCCGATACCATACCAGCTCCGCTGTACACATTGCCGTCTCGGCCGGGTCTGTACCAGCAACAACATCAATAAAGCATCAGACTTTATTTTTTTCAGCAATATTCTGTGTTTTATTTTTTCTACCCTACAACCTCCTGTTGTGTATTTCAATTACAATTTAAAGATACACATTCTGACAAACATGTTTATTTTCATATTGAAACAAAACTCTATCAATAATAACCAAACGGACAATATTTACCTTGACAACTTAAGCCTACTTAATTTATATACATAACATTACTTTCCCTTTTAAAGGATTTTTATCAGTACATTACATAATCTTTATATTTCCGGGGTAACCTGATTGTTCTGACAGAACGTCTTAAATTTGTTTCATTAGTAGGATTATCAGAACAATTAGATTTTACAAGATCATTGTTACATTCAGCATTAATATTATTTTGTGATACATTGTTATTTACATTGGTATTTTGATTATTACATTCATTGTTGTTAATATTTTGAATTACATTGTTATTTAAATTAGAAATTTCATTATCGTAATTATTGCATTCAGTTGTATCATTTGTTTCTAATACAAGATTATTTTTATTATTTACATTCACTTCATAATTGATAATTTTGCGTAAATGATCTACATGTACATATCTAATGTAATCTCCTACAGATACAATGTAAGTGGTTGCACTGACTACTACTTTAATTATTCCTTCTGACCAACCAAATGGCTCATTTCGTACATTTTTGACATAAACTCGTTCACCAACAGAAAAATGTTTAAAACAATTTGAACTACAATTTGATTGTTGGTCTTGTAACCGTTTTAATTGCTTGTCTTTCATATTATCAATAAAATTAGGTTTTAAAAATGATAATTTTGTTCGTGGTAAATTTCGATAAGAAAATAAAAAGTTATCTAATTTTTGTTGAATTGACAGTTTGTTTGATTTATCATCATACATTTGTTTTATTAAAGATTTTTTAAATGTCTGGACATATCTTTCAATAGCTCCATTAGATTTTGGATGAATAGGTGGAGTTTTAGTAACTTTAATACCATTCGAATTACAAAATAAAACAAACTGTTCAGAATTAAATGGTGGACCATTATCTGTAACTATCTCATTTGGTAAACCAAAAATAGCAAAAGATTGTCTTAAACAATTGATTACTTTTTCTGATCTAGTTGTACGTAAAACCCAAGCATCAACCCATTTAGAACAACTATCAACTAGTAATAAAAACATGTTGCCATCTTTTTTCGCTAAATCTAAATGTAATCTTTGCCATTTTCTGGTAGACCAAGACCATGATGACTGTGGTTTGCAAGTAGTATCAGTTAAATTTATTTGACATGTACAACAACTTTTAACAGTATTTTCAATGTCTTTGTCAATGTTAGGCCAATATACATATTGTCTAGCTAACATTTTCATTTTGACAACACCTGGATGTTGTTCATGGAGCAAGCTTAAAACTCTATTGCGAAGTCTACTTGGAATTATTACTCTATTTTTGAACATTAAACAATTTAAATCGAGATTAATATCTTCCTGTTTACGATGGTAAGATTTTAACTCATTATTGGATATCATATTAGGCCATCCGTCATTGACAAATTTTTTAACTTGAAGTAATATCTGGTCTTTATCTGTTTCTTTGGCGATATCTCTGTATGACATTGGTAATTCTTTGACTATTGAAAAATATTTCACATCTTCCCCTGAAGCTTCCTCTTTCAATGGAAGACGCGACAAAGCATCGGCATGTGGAATATTTTTCCCTTGATTATATTTAATTTCATAATCATACCCTGACAATGCTACTGCCCAGCGTTGAATACGTGCTGCTGCTAAAGCTGGCATTGATTTATTCGGAGAAAAAATTGTTTGTAGTGGGCGATGATCAGTATATAAAATAAATTTACGACCATATAAATATCTATGAAACTTTTTTATGCCGTAAACAATTGCCAGAGCTTCTTTCTCTAAATGAGAATAATTTATTTCGGTTTTTGATAAAGTTGCAGACGCAAAAATTATCGGTTTCTCATCTCCATTTTTCATAATATGGGATAAGACTGCTCCTATTCCGTATGGAGATGCATCGGTAGTTAAAATTAATTTCAAGTTTGGATCAAATGGAACCAATATTTGTTTATTTTCAAATAAACTTTTACTCTTTTCAAAACATTCATTGACACTTTTACTCCAACTAAATTTATTTTCACTTTTTAATAAATTATACAATGGAATTAACTTTGAAGACAACATTGGGATAAATTTACCGTAATAATGTAATAGACCTAAATACGATTGCAACTGCTTTTTATTTTCTGGTTTTGGTGCACATTCTATTGCTTTAATTTTTGACTCACAAGGTGCTATACCCTCGGCATTCAGTTTATGTCCTAAATATATGACTTCAGACAGAAAAAATTTGCATTTTTCCCAATTGACAGTTATATTATATTTTCTAAAACGATCAAACACTTGTTTAACAATATTGTAATTATCTTCCACGGATTTAGCGACTATTAAAACATCATCCATATACGCACACACTCCAGCTATACCTTTTATTACTTGATCAATGATAGATTGAAAAATAAGAGGTGCAGTTTTTATTCCAAATGGTAATCTAGTATATTGGTACAAGCCAATCGGAGTATTAATAGTTAAATACTTTCTGCATTCTTTCGCAACTGGAATTTGTAAAAACGCATTGGATAAATCTACGATCGTGAATACTTTAGCACCGGCAACAGAAGCAAATATTTCTTCTATTGTTGGTAAAGGGTAATATTCATTTTCTACTACTGGGTTAATAGTATTTTTAAAATCAGCACAAATTCTTATCTGACCATTACTTTTAGGCACAATTACTATTGGACTAGCCCATTCTGAAAATTGTACTGGCTCTAAAATAGCTTCATTGACAAGTTTATTTATTTCTTTGACTACGTTATCTTTGACAGCATAAGGAACCCTATATGGTTTACAAAATTTTGGATTCGAATTTGCTTTTAAATGAATCTTAGCTTGGAAAGTATTTAATGGTTTATGACCGACAAATAATTCACTGTACTCAAATTTTAGACAATTCTGACGTTCAACAATGTCAGTGTTATTTAGTTTTAAATTATTAACAGTAATATTGTTAGAAAATACATTTCTCCAATTTGGGATTAAGACATCTAACCAAGAACGACCTAAAAGACAGGTATTACTTTCATAATCAGCTACAACAACTTTAAGTTTATGACTGTGACCCATATAATAAACATTTAAACTTGCCTGACCAGCAGATCTATGTTCGCCAAATAAAGTTTTAAGACTTGACTTATCATTGACAATAGACAGATTTGGAAACAATGACTTAAATAATTTTAATGGTATTATAGTGCTATCTGCACCACTATCTACTTCCATTATAATATCCCTATTTTCAATTTTTACTGACATAAATACCGACTTTGATATTTTCTTGGACTTCATCTGATTGACAATGACAGTTGTCCAGTTGATTGTTTCTTCCTGAAGACTCTCTTCAAACTCTTGAAGTTCGACGTGTTTCACTGGACGTTTCCTGCAGACTTTTGACGTATGCCCCTTCTTCTTGCATATGAAGCATTCCCAGTTGACTGCTGGACACTTGGCTTCATCATGTTGTCGACCACATCTTTTGCATGCATTTTTTGGCTTGTTGAAGGACCGTTGTACAGGTTTATTTTCTTTGTGTTTCTGCCATGGCGTTCTATTAATTTTATTTATTACTTCAGGCTGTAGAATCCTTGTCTGTGCTTCAGCTAGTTCATAACTAAGAGCAATTTCTGATGCCCTGTTGAATTTTAAGACAGTTTGACTTGACAATAATTTCTTTTGAATAGTTTCATTGGCTAGTCCGCAGACTAACTTGTCACGTAGTGCTTCATCCAGAAATGTACCAAATTTGCATTTGACGGCTAGTTTTTTTATTTCAATGATGAATTCCGAAACGGACTGTCCTGGTTTTTGTACAGCTTTATAAAATTTATACCTTTCGGCAATTTCTAAGACAGGTGGAGAATAATGATTCTTTAAAACTGTGACCAATTCAACGTAAGACTTAGTTGTAGGTGAGACTGGTGACAATAAATTTTTCAGAATATCATATGCGAGTGGTCCAATAAATGTTATCAGCATAGCGACTTTCTTGCTATCTTCTGTTACAGCATTGCAGACGAATAACTGTTCCAGCCTTTCAATGTAGGAATTGATATCATCTTTACCACCTTTGAATTGTTCTATGTTTCCAATTTGAGACATTATGATGTATTATTACTGACTTTTCTTTATTTTCTTTATCCTCGTCGCCAATATGTTGTGTATTTCAATTACAATTTAAAGATACACATTCTGACAAACATGTTTATTTTCATATTGAAACAAAACTCTATCAATAATAACCAAACGGACAATATTTACCTTGACAACTTAAGCCTACTTAATTTATATACATAACACCTCCGACACAGCTGTCCGACCGATTGGCGCTCGAGCAACCCGCGCCAGTGTTTTGCTGCCGAGCCCGCCATAGCTCGTCACAGACTTAATAATAAATAATAATAATAATAATTTTATTTCGTTGATATGAGAATACATATATCGAAATCGTCATAAACACATAAATATAAAACATATAATATAATATCTCGAAACATAAGAAGATCAAAATTAGAGAGACAATTCAGGTCAGAAACTAAGAAACGAAAAGACGTAATAGTCAAAGTTTTAATAGTAAAACTCTTGTAAATTATAAAAACAGTGGTTTAACAAGAAAATTTTCAAACCACCTAAATATTGTTTTATGTTACTGCAAGACTTAATTTCGCTTGGTAAATTGTTAAAAATACGGAGGCCTTGAATATGTGGCGCATTTTTAATAAAATTATATTTAGTTAAAGGTGTGCAAAAATTATCTTTTTGCCTCGTATTGAAGCTGTGATAAGTTCAGTTTAGAACAAACGAGGATTTATTTTTATAAATAAATTTACACACTTCAAATATGTAAAACTTGTTACTGTAAAAATATTGAATTTCCTATAAAGTGTTTTGCATGAAAAAGTACGTATACATTTAGCAATAGTTCTAATAATTTTTTTTTGGCAAATAAAAACATCATTAACTGCAGACGAAGTACCCCAAAAACAGATCCCATACCGAAGAAGTGGCTCTGCTTTAGCATGATAAAACATAATTAGTTGTTGTTCAGTGAGAATGTTATTTAAATGCCTAAATTGGAAACATATCGAGCTAAGTTTTGCAGCTATATGCTCCATTTGAACTTTCCAAATAAGATTTTCGTCAATTAGCGACCCTAAAAATTTAGTTTTGTAATTTCGAGACACTTTATGATCATCTATAAAAATATCTACATCGAGATCATTTTTATATTGCTGGTTGTGAAAACGCAAATAATGAGTTTTAGATTTATTAAAAAATAAATCATTTCTACAAAACCAATCCGATAAGCGATTTAAGCAATTTTGAGATTTATCTATAAGTTCATCAGTATCTGGATCTGATATTATCATAGAGGTTATGGTATCGTTATGGTACATTTACCGCTAAAAATAGAACTTACATCGTTAATATATAATAAAAATAGGGTAGGCGATAGGACTCCACCCTGAGTTAAAATCCTGAATTATGTTATTATTATTATTACATTCTTGTTATCAGACTCAATACGTGTAGACGTTTGTGATCATGGTGTGCTAAATTTAATAGTTTTTCAGTGGTAATACTCTGATATAAAATTATATTTTTCAAAAGTTGTTTGCCATAAACTTTGAAATTGTTATTTTTCTTATAAAATCATGTGTTCAATAAAGTGATTTTGTTAAATATTAGTGCAAAAGTTAATATTAAAAATAAATTTATTCGTCGTTTTTAATTAATTTTGGCTTAAACTTGTCTCATCCGCGGAGTGGCTGAGCACAGTTGACTTAAGTGTTTGCGCACCTAATTGTGCGCTGGTGTTAAAACCAGTGACTATCAAAATTTGGGAACAATGACAAATAATTCTGAAGAAAGTTTAGAAGCTAAAAGCTGTGCGAAGTGCACTAAGGAATTTGATGAAGATAAAATAATTGGATGCGATGGCAATTACAAGAATTGGTTTCACATTAAATGTGTGGGTATTAAAGATAAAGATTTTGCTGTAATTGAGTCATGTGTTGGAGTGAAATAGTATTGTACCGCTTGCTCTTTAATACCTTTAAAAAATGAAACTGAGAAGACATCACAAAATAAAAAATCATTTTCTGAAGTTACTAGTAATAAGCCTTCTATTATTGTTAAGCCTAAAGCCGAACAAAAGAGTGCAAAAACTAGAAAAGACTTAAAACCAAATATTAGTCCGCAGCAACTATTCGTAGGAATAATGGGCATTAGCAATGTTAAAGATGGTGGTATTGCTATTCGTTGTGAGAAGCAGGAAGATGTGAAGAAATTAGAAGGTGTAGTTTCTAAAAAATTAGGAGAAAAATATAATGTATCTTTAAGTACACTAAAAAATCCTTTGTTCAAGTTAGTAGGCTTGAATGATAACCTGGAAGAAACCGAAATTGTACAATATTTACGAAGCCAAAATGAAAATATTACTGACTCAACAGTTCTTATTGTCAAAAAAATATATGAAAGGGGGCAAAAATATAATGTAATTATTGAAACTGATGGTGAAACCTTGAAAAAAATTATGAGAGACGGTAAATTAAACGTTGGATGGCAGAGATGCCCAGTATATGAAGAATTCAATGTTCTTAGATGTTTCAAGTGTAACGGCTACAATCATAAAAAAAATGAATGTAAAAATAATGAAACGTGTTCGAAGTGTGGTGGCGAACATAAATTTAAAGAATGTAGCTCAAATCTTCTCAATTGCATCAACTGCATTTATGCAAACAAAAAATTTAATTTAAAGTTTGATACATGTCACTCAGCTCTAGACGTTAAATGCCCAGTTTATTGTAAGAAAATTGGAATACAGAAAAATAGAACCAAATATATATAGCAATTAAAGGATAATGTGGGAAATTCAAAGGCCAACATTGTTCACCTTAATGCACAAAGTTTCGTAGCACATAAGAATGAAATATCTCAATTCACTGAAAATGAGAAGCCGTTAACTATATGCCTTTCTGAGACCCGTACAACTGGTGATATTCTGGACAGCGAACTAAGTATTCCAAACTACAATATTATTCGATGCGATTCCGATAACAGAAGGACAGGAGGTGTTTTAGATTACATAAGAAAAGGTGTTAAGTTCTGTGTTAAAGAAAATAGTGCTGCTGAATCTCATTGGTGGTATGTAACAGTTCAAGTAGAAAAATATTATATTTTTGTACTTTATCGAGCACCGAATAGCAGCATTGCAGACTTTCTTGAATTTTTTAATGACTGGTGTGAAAATAATAGTGGCATTAAAGATACTTTAATAATAGTAGGTGATTTCAATATTGACTGGTCTGACTATGGTTATTATCCAACAAAATTGAAACATTTAGTTCAATCTTTCGGCTATAAACAATTAGTGACAGAACACACGCGAGTTATATATGATAACTTGCAGATGCCAGAGAAATATGAAGCTCTGTGTCTAGAGATAAGGAAATATTATATATAGTTGTAAAATGTATTGTAAACCAGTTCTTTTGTTTGTCGCCAAAGCATATGGATGCTAAATAAAAGACTCTTGTAAAATTTTTTAAAAACTCTTTCTCTAAGAAAACTACCTTAATTGGCGCAGTCGGTAGGATATCTGAAATTGAGTATATCGCATACGCAATTTTCGTTTTTACGATTAATCAGATAATCCAAAAAAGTTCGTTTGGTAACGGTCGCGAATCGAGTGCATATCGGTACAGAAACCAACACCAGTCGAACCAAGGAGGAAGAGAGAGAGCAGAGAAGAATTTTACAACACCTGGTGGAAGACAAACATCGCGGAAGCCAGAAAACAACGTAGAATAAGAAGTCCTCGGAGCGGAACAAGAATCGTCCAAACCTCAAGGCACCTAGATAAGAAAAAAGAAAAGAAATAATGAAGATAACATTACTGTAAGTAAGCTCAATCCATTAAATCAATCCTTATTAAACTCAGGATCTACAATTTGAATTCTGATAAAGAGTAATAATTACATTTATATATAAAAAATATTAAAAGAAATAAAAATTTATGTCAACCCCTGATATAAATAATTTATCTGATTTATTAAATAATATAAATTTAATAGACGAAAATATGACTACACCAATACCAGTTGACTATCAATTATTGAGATTATATTTAGATTCGATACCTAATTATGAAGGTAATCCACACACATTAAATATATTTATTGAAAATTGTCAAAATTTGATAACATCATTTCCAAGTAATGATCAAACATTTTGTAAATTCTTAACCAGAGCAATTTTGGGCAAGCTAACTGGTCGAGCACAATTATTAATTGGGTCAAGAACCGAATTAAGAGAATGGGAAGATATTAAACAAGCTTTGAAATTAAGTTTTGGAGATCAGAGAAACATAGATTGTTTGGTGCAAGACTTAATTTCACTAAGACCACAAAAGAATGAATCGCCTTATAATTTTGGCATGCGGTGCCAAGATGCACGCAGTTTGATTTTTGCAAAATTAAATACATCCTTAATGTCACATGCTGAAAAAACACTCCAAATTAAAAATTATGATGATTTAGCATTGAAAACCTACATAAGAGGTTTACCACCCAACATTCAAACAAACGTTAGATTGAGAAGTCCTGATTCATTAGAGAAAGCCATGAGTTTAGTAATTGAGGAAGAAAACTTCCTATACTCTATTCAAAAACAAAATACATTGAATTTGCAAACTTCATTTAGACCAAATCAAAGATTAACACCGACCAGACCAAACATGCAAACACATAATCCACATGTTCCCTACACACAACATCTACCCACAAATCCGCAACCACAGTTGCCAATGAATATTCCAAGACAAAATCCACGTCCTAACATTATGACCATGAGAACTAATCCATTTTTCAAAACTAACAATCAACCTAATTGGCGTCCACCTCAGTTTGCGCAACGTCAACCCCAAAATCCCATGCGTCCAACAAATTTCACACCACAACCAAGACCCCAATATGTTCCACAAAATTTCACTCGTCCTAATTTTAACCAACAACAAAAAGAATATGTCCCAGAACCCATGGCCACATCATCAGCCCACTCCAGAATTAAACATCAAAGAACATTCACATCCAATGAACTCTTTAACCAAAATGTTTCCAATGATAACCCAGAAATTCACTTTAATCCAATCCAATATGAAAATCCGAATTCCTTAGAATACGAAAGTTATGAGAACTATGTAAATGAATATCCTGTATATGATTATTCTGAGACAGACTATACTCACTCTCATGCTAACTATGACGGATCATATTACAACTATGATAGTAATGCAGATGAACCCGAGAGCACTGATAATGAGCAAAATTTTCCCAAGGTTTCTTACAAAGAGAACCAAACATAATACAACTAAATGTATTGAAAGCAAATCTACCCCATATTTACATCCCTGAAATAAACGCAAACTTTCTAATCGACACTGGTAGCACCAAAAGCTTAATTAATCCTGAACTTGCATATAAATTAATGAAAATTTTAACATACAAACTGCTCATGATATTTCATTCCACAATGAAGTAGCAGAAATCCCACTTTTCGAAATTTTTAATGTTCCTGAAACTCATAAATTTTATCTCTTTCAATTTAGCAAAAAATATGACGGACTTATAGGCGTAGATTTATTAAGACAATTAAATGCCAACGTAAACGTAACTACTAAACAAATTTCCACACCAAATGCAAACATCCCAATTATATTTGAACCTGATAATAATAACAAACCTCAGACAACTTTTCAAAATTATTCAATTACGGTACCCCCACGAATGACTTTAGTTATCAAAGTCCCTGTAAAAATGAATAACGGAATAGGAATACTGAACCATACAAATTTTGGAAATTCTGTAGAAATGCCAAAAGCGCTTGTTACAGTTAAAAATAATTTTGCATATACAACTGTTACTAATATAAAAGAGAATCCCGTAAGAATTAATATTTTAGAACCCCTAGAAATAGAACAATTAAATCCAGTAGAATTGAATTTTGTCGAAAAAATGGAAATAGACGAAGAAGTAAATGTAGATTATGAAAATTTGTTAAAACAAAATTTAAAAAATATTCGTATTGACCACTGTAATAAAGAAGAAAAAGAAGCGTTACGAAATTTATGTTACGAATATAGAGACATCTTTTATTGCGAAGGCATCCCGTTAAGTTTTTCAAATGAAATAAGACATAAAATTAATTTAAAAAACGATTCTCCTATCCATGTCAAATCATATCGCTTCCCTGAAGTTCATAAGCAGGAAGTGAAAACGCAAATTTCAAAAATGTTGCAACAAGGAATAATCCAAAATAGCGTTTCACCTTGGTCCAGTCCCATCTGGATAGTACCAAAAAAAATGGATGCTTCTGGTAGAAAAAAATGGAGAATAGTTATAGACTATCGAAAGTTAAACGAACAAACAGTAGATGACAAATACCCATTGCCAAACATTACAGACATTCTTGACAAATTAGGGAGAGCAAATTACTTTTCCACCCTCGATCTTGCAAGCGGATTCCATCAAATAGAAGTTGACCCCGCTGACATACCTAAAACTGCATTCTCCACAGAAAGCGGTCATTATGAATTCAAAAGAATGCCATTCGGATTAAAAAATTCACCGTCCACTTTTCAAAGAGTTATGGACAATGTACTTCGCGGTCTACAACACGAAACATGCCTTGTATACTTAGATGACATTATAATTTTCAGTTCTTCTTTACAAGAACATATAGAACGTCTAAAATCTGTATTCGACCGTTTAAAACAAAGTAACTTTAAAATTCAATTAGATAAATCTGAATTTCTTCAAAAATCTGTACAATATTTAGGCCATATCATCACACCAGAAGGAGTAAAACCTAACCCGGAGAAAATAAATGTTATAAAAAAATTCCCAATCCCAAAGACACAGAAAGAAATTAAAAGCTTTCTTGGCTTACTTGGTTATTACAGACGTTTCATAAAGGACTTTGCCAAAATCACGAAACCCATGACTAAATGTTTAAAAAAAGATTCCAAAGTAATTCACGATAAACAATTTATTGATAGCTTCAATACTTGTAAAGAAATTTTAATAAACGACCCTATTTTGCAATACCCGGATTTCGACAAGCCATTTATATTAACCACCGATGCCAGCAACTTCGCTGTAGGTGCTGTCCTTTCTCAAGGAGAAATTTCGAGAGATAAACCCATAGCGTACGCGTCGAGAACTCTAAACGAAACTGAAACACGATACTCAACAATCGAAAAGGAATTACTTGCCATCGTTTGGGCTTGCAAACACTTCAGACCATATTTATACGGTAGAAAATTTACTATCGTAACGGATCATCGACCCCTAACTTGGCTATTTAACCTAAGTGAACCAAACTCCAAACTTGTCCGTTGGAGACTTAAATTAGAAGAGTACGATTATGACATAGTATATAAAAAAGGAAAACAAAACACAAACGCTGATTGCCTTTCTCGCATTTCAGTTAATGCAATCGAAACAGAATCTGTCATAAATAACCCTGGTAATATAAATGATGACGTAGTAGAATACCTCAAAAATCTTGCAGAAAATTATAATCCTGATTTAGATGACTTACAACCTGTACCTTCTACTAGCAAAAACCCAGAACAAATACCGAAACCAAAAATTAAAATTCACTCTAATATACAAATAAAGCCTCCTCATACCCAAAATATATCTAACATTACCCACGATGTTGTAGAAGACGAAAAATCCGATTCAGACATATCTACTCAACATTCTTGTTCAAACGATACAACAAATAATGGCATTACAATATTAGATGAAATAATTAATAATAAAATTAATCAAATACATGTATTCCCAAATATACATTATAAAACAACTGTAACTCATAATAATTACGAAAATCAGAAAATTGTTAAAGTTAAAATTCCTGAAAATAATAATGAAACATTAATATTTGAATTCTTAAAAAATTATACTGATTCAAAAAATAGTTATTATATGTATTTTAACACTGATAAGCTTTATCATGATTTTTGTAAAGTTTATTTGAAAAAATTCTCAGAAAAAGGGCCAAAATTAATTAAATGTACTAAAATAATAAACACCGTTACGGATCAAGAAGAACAAATATTATTAATTAAAATGCATCACGAAGGTAAAACAAACCATCGTGGTATAAACGAATGTTTGGGATACTTAAAACGAAATTATTACTGGAAGAATATGAAAACAACAATTACAAATTTTATTAATGCCTGCGAAATTTGTCAACGAGAAAAATACTCTAGGAAAAAACCATATGTTCCACTCATGTTAACAGAGACAGCGACCCGTCCATTCCAAATTGTACACGTCGACGTTTTTACATACGATAATAGAAATTATCTCACGATAGTTGACGCATTCACTAAATTCGCTCAAGCAATCTACATCGACGGTAAAACAGCCATACATATATGTAATGCATTAATTAAATATTTCACATCTTTCGGAATTCCAGAAATGTTAGTACTAGATAACGGAAAAGAATTTAATAATAATATAGTAAAAGAACTCCTAAAGCTTCATAAAATAAATATTCACTTTACAACTCCTCTACATCATGAATCTAATTCTATTGTAGAAAGATTCCATTCAACCATTATTGAGCATTTACGAATATTGAAAGAAACACATTCTGATGAAAATTGTGACTTAATGAATTATGCAATAATAGGATATAATAATTCTATTCATAGTTCAACAAATTATACGCCTTTTGAATTAGCTTTCGGTCATACAAACTTGAGAAATCCTAATGAAATATTTATCCCAAATTCCTTTTATAACGACTTTGTAGAAAATCATAAAGAGAAATTAAAACACGTTTATCGAAACGTTACTGAAAAATTAGAATCAAATAAACAAAAGATAGTGGCAAAAACTAATGTAAAAGGAGATACAAATAATCAATTTAAATTAGGCCAAATTGTATACAAACAAAATTCTTTGAATAGAAATAAAAAGAATGCAAAATTTTTAGGACCTTATAAAATAACAAAACTGTTAGATAAAAATAAAGTAGAAATTACAAGTGAACGAAAGAAAAATAGAATTGAAACAATTCACATAAAAGAACTTAGACAACCTTGTGTTATTCCAGATCCTCAGTCTTCATCATCACCTCAGCCCTAGCCTCAACCATAGAAATGCCTAAATTCCATAACTTAAATAATAATCCAGGACTATTACCACTGAAACTGGGTAACGCACAACTAAAGACGGACCACTGGACATTCGTACAAATATTTGATATATCCGACATCATTAAAGAATATACTATATTAAAAGACACATTTTTTAAAATAAAAGATGAATTCCAAACTTCCACATTCAACCAACATAGTTATAAAATAATTAAAATCTTAGAGAATAAAGTTTTGCTGCAAATACAACAATTAAACCCATTAAATATAAATAGAGTCAAAAGAGGACTCATAGATGGACTTGGCTCAATTATAAAATCGATCACTGGTAATCTTGACCAAAATGATGCAGAAAAATATGATAAATCTATTAATAACTTGTTAAATAATCAAAACAAAATTAAAATTGTACTTAAAGAACAAATGACAATCTTGCAATCCTCTGTCGATAAATTTTCTAATAATATGCAAACTCTTTCAAATAACCAACAACTTTTAAATATAAAAATTAAAGAATTAGAAAAACATATGAATGAAACTCGTATGAAATCTACAGAATCAGCCAACTGTGTAATTGTTCAAGCTGTTGTGTCACAGTATACTTCAAGCTTACAAATTATTTATGATATTCTAGAAAAAATTGAAGTGGCTATTACCTTTTCAAAATTAAATACATTTCATAACTCAATAATTGAACCAAAAGATCTGTTATCAGAAATCGCATTAATGAATGAACAATTAAATAAAGATAGATTCCCATTTGAACCGACATTAGAAAATTTATTGCTTTTTGAAAAAGTTATTGAAATTAAAAGTTATATAAAAGGTAATCAAATTATATTTTTGTTGGAAATTCCAATTGTAGATAGTGATTCCTTTAATTACTATCATTTATACTCATTACCAGTCCTTAATAACAAATCCTTTAAAACTATTATTCCACGTGCCAAGTACCTTATCACAAATGAGCAAACTTATTCATTATTCGACACAAAATGTCAAGAGGTAACACCAGAAGAATTCCTGTGTCATGAAACACAAACCATGAAAATAAGTGAAGACGCTCCATGTGAAGTCCAACTCCTGAAGTACGTGACCAATTCCTCACAATGCGAGCCAATACCCATCAACATCCCAGATGTCAAAATCCAAAGGATCGAAGGCAACCAATGGATCATCATTGCGCCCAGCAGCATCGTCGCAACTCAAAAGTGCGGCAGAAATATAGACAATGTTCCCATAAATGGCAGTTATCTTATTGAACTGAAAAGTCAATGTGAAGTGAAAGTTAAAAATATTGTTATCAAAACTTATCAAAACTATAAATCTAACTTTAAAAATATTCAATTACCAAACTTACCTATTTCACAAAAATCTGATAAAAATAAAATGTTTAATTTTAAAGAAATTAAATTGGATACAATTAACTTGGATGATATGAAAAATATTCATGCAATAATTACTAAAGAAAAAGACAATTTAGATAACATTGATACGATGCCAATACATTATGATAAAATTAGTATCTTTACTATTATACTGTATTTCTTATTATTTTTAATTATTGTATCTTGTATGTTTTATTATTTTTATAAGAAGAAACAACCCAGGACACCCCCTGAGGAAGAAACCGTATCGAACCCTGTGGCTGAACACCCCATAGTTCTCCACTAAGGCCGGAGGAGTTATATATGATAACTTGCAGATGCCAGAGAAATATGAAGCTCTGTGTCTAGAGATAAGGAAATATTATATATAGTTGTAAAATGTATTGTAAACCAGTTCTTTTGTTTGTCGCCAAAGCATATGGATGCTAAATAAAAGACTCTTGTAAAATTTTTTAAAAACTCTTTCTCTAAGAAAACTACCTTAATTCGCGTATAACTTCTCAGTCTAAATCTTTAATTGACTTAGTTATAACTAACAATTTTTGCGTAAAATGTACTGTGTTAAGATCACCAAAAAGTATAGACCACGATATTCTAAAAATCCATCTGCCTCAAACAGTTAAGACAATAAATGAAAATAAACATACAAACATATTAATTATTAAATGTTAGAAGATAGTATTATAAAATGTGATTGGAAATATGAGATTACTGATGTTAATACTTGTTTTAACAGTTTTCATGACAATATTTTGAAATCTATGATTGATAGTTCCACAATTAAAACTAAAACGACAAATAATAAAAATAAATGGTACAATGCTAAAGTTACTGATGTGATTAAAAAACGAGACGATTCGTACAAAAAATATATTTTTACTGGATTGATGGATGATTGGAATTTGTACAAATATTATAGAAATCTAACAGTATCAGTTATCAGAAAAGAAAAGCAATTGTATTATAATTCCCTAATAGATAACTGTAAGCATGATTCAAATTTAATGTGGAGAACTTTAAAAAAGTTACTTAATTGCGAAAAATTAAGTAATTTCGATGAAATAATATATAACGATAATAACCTTACAGTTATCAAAATAATTTTATATGTTTTTAATAATTATTATGTAAATAGTATTAAGGATATTATTGATTCTATAGACAATAATTACCAGGACTATATTGTAAATTTCAATAACGAACACATACCGGAATCTAACGTTTTGTTAAATTCGTTTCAGCCTCTTTCTATTGATGAATTAAAGTCAATAGTTTTTAGTCAAAAAAATAAAGGAAGTACGGACAGCATAGGAATGGATTTTATCAAAAAACATTTTTATTTAATTGGTTACCCTTTATTAACAATGATTAATAAATTGTTAGAATATGGAATATTTCCAGATAAACTTAAATTGGCAACCATAAAGCCTATACCTAAAGTACATGGTACTAAGCAAGTTGAAGAATTTCGTCCAATAAATATGCTGCCCGCAATTGAAAAATTGCTGGAAATTATTGTCTACAGACAAATAATGAAATATATTGAAGATACGAATATTTTAGTAAAAAAACAATCCGGTTTTCGTAAAAATCACTCTTGCGAATCAGCACTAAATTTTGTAATTAATGAGTGGAAATTAAAACTGGACGATAATGATACAATATGTGCAAATTTTTTAGATCTAAAGCGTGCTTTTGAAACTTTTGACCGTACTATTCTCTTAAAAAAACTTTATCATTACGGCTTTAGAAATAGTGTTTATCAATGGTTCGAGAGTTATCTTACAAAAAGGCTGCAAATTGTTAAAATTCAAAATACTCTATCACAACCAATTATTAATGATATGGGAGTACCTCAATGATATTGTAAAAATTTAAACAATTGTAGTATTCATCTTTTTGCAGACGACACTTTAATTTATTATAGTTGTAAAGATACTGATGAGTTGTTCAATACAATTAATACAGAATTACAAAATGTAGATAATTGGATGAAATCTAATAAATTAAAGCTAAATACTGCTAAATCAAAAGTAATAATTCTTTGTAACGACGCGAAATATGAACACATAAAGCAAAATAACAATTACTGTGTCAAAATAGGTGATACAATACTGGAAATAGTAGATAATACTAAATATCTGGGTGTTATAATAGATAGAAAACTGAAATTTCATTTATATATTCAATATATTTGCAAAAAATTGCCAAAACCTTAATTTCTTTTACAGAATTAGCGATGTTGTATCAATGTGGACAAGAAAATTAATTTATAATTCTATTATTCTCCCACATTTTACTTATTGTAGTACAATACTGTTTTCATGCAATAAAAGAGAGTTAGATAAATTACAAATAGTACAAAACAGAGCAATGAGAATCATTTTGCATTATAATAGATTCACAAGCATTGATAGCATGTTAAAAACACTAGGTTGGTTAAATGTTCAACAGTTATGTGAATACAATACCTTAATTTTTATTTTTAAAATGTCTCAAGGAATATGTCCTAGTTATATGTTAAGTAATTTTCAATTAATGAAAGATATGTGGTGATAGTGAATAACTCAAAGTCGAGTTACTATTTTAAACTTTATTTTTATTCTTCAAGATACAGTCTTTTTATCGTACGTCTTTTCTATTTTATTCTATATGTCACACTATCACATTTTTTCATTTTTTGTTTTTTAACATACTTTGATTTAAAAAAAAACTTTTGAGGAGTTTTGACGAGAGCCTTTTTCTTCATTTCAGCATACAGATTTAATTTCTTTCTAAAATTTCTCATATCAGTAGCTCCATACAAAATTGACTTGTTAGTTTCTGAATCTCTTATACCATCAATTACGTACTCCATTAACGATTCGTCTTCAATAGAACCAAGCAACGCTAATTCCTTCATGTGTAAAAAGTATTGTTGGAAAGTCTCATTATTTTCCATTATGCGCATAGCAAGCTTATTATGGATAGCAGCACTATTTAATTTACTCCCAAATTCTTCTTCAAGAGCATCCTTCAAACCATTCCAAGAATTCACACTTGATGTCCTCAAAAATAATTGTGCTGTTCCGATGAGCAGTCGTTTTGCGTAGATTAACTTCTCGATTTCAGTCCATTGCATCAATACATTCATTTCTTCAATATCTCTGATCCAGGTGCTGACTGCATAGTTATTGTCGCCACTGAAATGAAATTCGGGGAGGTAGATCAGAAATAGGTGAATCATCATCATCTTTAACTTTCTTCGGCATTTTGACAAGTTTATAGTCGTATAGCAAAAAGCTTACTCAGTTTTCTTACGTCTTTAATGTTGCGATGATAGTTTATCGTCGTATTATTCGTTAAACAATCGTAACTCGATGAATATCACTATCTCATCCCGGACGAGCCCCCAAATTTTATGTGGTGATAGTGAATAACTCAAAGTCGAGTTACTATTTTAAACTTTATTTTTATTCTTCAAGATACAGTCTTTTTATCGTACGTCTTTTCTATTTTATTCTATATGTCACACTATCACATTTTTTCATTTTGTGTTTTTTAACATAATTTGATTTAAAAAAAAACTTAACTATTCCCACATATACATAATTACAATACGCGACACAATGAAATTTTTTTTGTTTCTACCAAGAATTAACAAATAAGTCCCTTTTTCATAATGGTCTAATAAGCTATAATAATTTACCCGCTGATATAAAATATTGTAATTCTGTACAAAACTTTAAGAAAAAAATTAAAGAACTATATTTGTAGTACACCAAGAACATGTATCTTGTAAATTAAATTATACTCTTCATGTATGTATTAGCTTCGCTATTTAAATAAATATATTATTATTATTATGTTTAATTGTTACATACTGTTCCCTATTCAGAAGATATGAAGAAATCCAGTTTAGTGGTGTTCCTCTTACTCCGTAATTACTAAGTTTGTGTCGCAGAATGTCATGGTATACACAGTCGAACGTCTTAGTAAGATCACAGAAAATTCCAATTGGTTTTTCACCTTTTTCTAAATATTTCAAGATATTTTCGAGTGAAAATTGGATGGCGTCAACTGTAGTACTATTTGCACGAAAACCAAACTGATTTGGCAAAATAATATTGCATTTAAATAAGAAATTTTCAAGTCTGCTTAAGAAAGCGTACTCAAAATTTTTTGAAAAAGTTGTAGAGAGTTATTTAGATTTTGCACATCGCCTTGTTTATAAATAGGATTTATTTTATTTACCTTCAGGTTATTTGGAAAAATACCTAATTTAAATGATAAATTTACCAAATATAGAAGAGGTTTAATAATAAAAGGAGCTGTTATTTTAATCAGAAAGTTAGGTTCACTGTCTGGCCCTGATGATTTTTTATTTTATTTTTGATTAACTCTAAATGTTCAATTTCCTCGAATGGACACAAAAATAAACTATTCGGCTGTGTCGCCACGACATCCTGCGACAAAGAAAGGAACTGGTTTATTACCTTTTAAGGCGCATCTCTAAAAAAATAATTAAACTCATTAGATATATCTTCAGGATTAGTTACAACAGTATTCTCTAAGTTTATAGAAATATTTATTATCTGTAATTTCGTTTATCACGTTCCACGTACTTTTTGTAATGTTATCATTATTAAAGATTTTATTTTGGTATTATTTTTTTTTTTTCGACATCGAGATTAATTTTGCATGAGTACGTTTCGCTTTTATATAGAGTGGTTTATATTCAATGTGTACTTTTTGTAGTTTAAATAAACTAAATAAGTACTCACTAGATTTATGTATAGTTTCATTATACCAAGATTTTTTTTACTAGTATTAGTTGAATATATTTTAGTAGGAAAATTCTTATTGAAATAAAAGAGAAATATATCATAAAATGTATTGAAAGCAGAATTTAAGTCTTCTGTATCATAAACGGAGCTCCAAGATTCTGATTGAATTTCACTAATAAAGTAATCTATGTCACTTTCTTGGTAAAATCTGCGAGAAACTTTGCATTTAGAATTTATAGTATGATTTTGAGTGGTACTAGTTAAAAGAGTTTTATGATCAGATATAAAATTATCATGTGCTATACCACTTAATCAGTAGCTATGGTTTGCATATTACAAATCACTGTGCTACTCGTATATCTTTTTTTAAAATTATTTTATAAGGGTTCTTCAACTACAAGGTTATTTGAACCTTGGTACAATAATTTTTACATACGTATATATTGTTGTGGGTATGAATATGAATATTGCAGAGTGAACAGTTATGTTTACATTGGTTTATATTTCAGAAAATAGGCCAGTGTGTTTAAGAAATGATAGAGTGCTTGAGATTCGGGAGAGTGCTTCGGTAATGTTGATTGGTACGCTATGAAGAGATCTTGCGGTATTATATTTAGGGCAAGTTTCTTTGATGTGCTTCACTGTAAGTGTTGTTTTGCAGGTGTCGCATTGTTGAGGGTTGGTTCTTGTGAACAGGTGGCTGTGAGTAAATTTTGTGTGCCTAATACTTAGTCTAGTGATGACTACTTGTTCCCTTGTTGTGCCCTTGGTTTGCCAAGGTGTTGTTTCAGTTTTTATTGTTCTTAATTTGTTGTTATTTATTTGGAGCCACTGGTTTTTCCACATAGTTGTGCATTGTTGTTTGATGTGGTGTTTAATTTCGTCTTTACTGACAGGGTTTTTTGTCGTTTCTTGAAGTAGGGTCGCTAATTTTGCTGCAGAGTCGGCTTCTTCGTTTCCTGGGATATCTACAGTGTGTCCCATTTTAAGTACGAATGCATTGGGATCTCGAGAACCGTAAGAGATACGAGGTTGGTTAAATTAGACGAAAGTTGCCTATTTAGTATGGTAGTTTGAAAATGTATTTGTTTTTCCAATTGAATGCATAGATCACTAGATATTGGCTAAAATGTAAATTTTGCGATTTTCTTTTTTTGCTGATAACTGCGTTGTATAACATAATACGAGATTTTGGTTTGCACTTTCTTATGACATTTTAATAGTGAATTTGCAGAAGTTCTCAAAAATTTTTTATATCTGAACATTTCCGAGTTACTGGTATCAACTTTTATTTTTCATATGGAGGCCATAGTAAGCCAAGACATTTTTGAATAGATATTTTTTTTTTTTTTGCTTTACATCGGCATAAAACAGTAATAATAAATTTTTATAATTAATTGAAAAATTAACGAAATTTGTTATTTATAATAAAATTGAAATAAAAAAAGTGAATCGTAGGCTGCTATGGAAAAAATTTAACAATAAATAATAGAATCTCGATGTCGAGTTAAATTTAGTTTCATTTTACGGTGTGGTATACTAAGAATTAAACTAATTGGCACAATCATAATTAACGAAAATTTAAATAGCCATAGATATTTAAATATGTAACAAAATGATATTGCAGATATTTTAGATCCATTGCCACTTCGTCAAATACAAAATATGTGGTTTCGGTAGGGCGGAGCTTCAGCACACAATTCATAAGTCATAGTACAGCAATTAAATGTTCGATTTGGAGGATAATAGATAGGGATTTAACACAATTAAATTTTTTATGGAGTTACTGAGAAAATAAAATCTTTATTCTCGAATATTAGAATGAAAATGTACTACGAAATGCCACAGTAAGAATTCGAAATCAGAATAAACCAAGAATGTTAAGTAAGTTATAGAAAAAACAGAATGAGAGGCGCAGAAGTGCTTGAATCGAAATGGCCAATTAATAGAATATTTATGACAAAGTTTTCGATAATAATTATTGAATTATCTGAAATTGTTATTTTCATCCAGCAGCCTATGATTAACTTTTTTCAATTCAATATTATTATAAATAACAATAATCGTTAATTTTTCTATTAATTATAACAATATTTCATTAGTGTTTTATATCGTTGTAAAGCAAAAAAAATCTCTATTCAAAAATGTCATGGCTTACTATGACCTCCATATGAAAAATAAAAGTTGATACAAGTAACTCGGAAATGTTTAGATATAAAAAAATTTTGAACACTTCTGCAAATTCACCATTAAAAAGTGTCATAAGAAAGTGCAAACCAAAATCTCGTATTACGTAATACAACGAAGTAATCAGCAAAAAAAAAAAAATCGCAAAATTTTTCATTTTAGCCATTATCTAGTGACCTATGTATTCAATTGGAAAAACAAATACATGTTCAGACTACCCTACTAATCAGGCAATTTTCGTCTAATTTAACCAACCTCGTATCTCTTACGGTTCTCGAGATCCCAATGCATTCGTACCTTAAATGGAACACACTGTATATGGGATGGGATCCAAAGGTATGTTATGGGGTTGGGTATGTTTGATAGAGTATTTAGTAGTTTTCGAATTTTGTTGATGATAGGATGTGTGGGGAATGTTTTCTGGATAGCTAGTATTGATCTGAGGGAATCTGTGCAGATGATACGAGGGGTTTCTGGGTTGTGTATGGTTATATGTTTTCTGGGTTTATATGTTTGAATGTTGGGTGGTTTTTGTTTTGGTTTAAGTTTAGGTAGTAGTTTAATGATAGTTGGGCTCTTCTGATGTGTAATGGTAATTCCCCTGCTTCTATTAGGATGCTATTGACTGGACTAGTGCGGAATGATCCGATAATTATTCTTAGTGCTGTTGACTGAATGCTATTTATAATTTTTAGTACTGTTTTCTCTGCAGTTCCATATGCAGCGCATTTGTAATCCAGTATGGATCTAATTATATTTCTATACAAGGCTAGTAGTGTATCTTTGTCCGCTAACCATTCTTGGCTTGCTAAGGTTTTTATTAGATTCAATCTTCCAGTGCATTCAGATTTAATATCAATTAAATGGTGTTTCCATGTCATTTTATTATCTATTGTAACGCCTAGAAATTTGATTTTGTTTGTGTAAGTTATGTGAGTGTCCTGTATCTTGAGTTGAGTATTGCAGTTTGTTTTCCTTAGTCTGGCGAAATGGATTGCTTTGGTTTTTTCCGGTACGAATTTAAAGCCTGTCACATCTGGCCATTCTTGGAGCTTGTTAATAGTCTGTTGCAGGTTGTTTACAACATTTATGAAGTTTTTTCCTTTGCATATGATTATTAGGTCGTCAGCGAACAGAAGTGCTTTCACTGGTAGTTCGATGTATTCTTTGATGTTGTTAATTGCTAGTAGAAAGTGTGTTACAGAGAGTATTGCTCTTTGATGTGTGACCATTTGCTCTTACGTTGAACTTTCTGTCAGCTAGAAAGTTTTTGATAAAGAAATACATGTTGCCTTTTATACCAGTTTTATTGGCTGCTTTTAGTACGCTTTGTTTCCATACCGTGTTATACGCTTTTTGTAGGTCAAACATTACAGCGATTAGGAGTTGTTTTTGTTGGAAAGATTTTTGCACTTCTAAAGTTAGATGTATTATATGGTCCATTGTCGTGTGGCCTTTTCGGAATCCGCTTTGTGTCTCCATAAGAATGTTATTTTTTTCTAGGAACCATACTAGTCGTTTGTTCACTATCTTTTCTTATATTTTGCATAAGCTATTAGAGAGGGCCATGGGGCGGTAGTTTGAGGGGTTTGTTTTGTCTTTTCCTGGTTTATGTAATGGTATTATAGTGACATTTCTCCATTGTGTTGGAAAGGTTTATGTATGCCAGATGTGGTTATATATTGTTAGTATAAATTTTAACTTTGTGTGGAAGATGTTTTATTAGTTCGAATGGGATATTATCAGGCCCAGGGCTGCTTTTGTTTTTAAGTTCAGAGATTGTTGTTGTGAGATCAGATTCAGTGAATGATTCATTTATAGGGTCATTTATATCAGATTCCGCGTTAGTTTCTTCAATTTCGGCGTGTTGTTTGTATGATTTAAATTTTTTTGTGTATTGATTATTACTTGAGTGTTCTTAAAATGTCTCAGCTAGTTTGTTTACAATATCTTGGGGTTCTACATAAGTGTTGTTATTTTTTATTATAGTTGTAATAGGGAGTGTTGTTCTATTTCCTCTGATTTTCTTTATGTTGTTCCAAACCAAGTTGACAGGTGTAGATGAATTTAATTCCGACATAAATTTCCTCCAGGATTGTTTTTTGCTATTTGTTGTGGTTCGTCGTGCAATTGCTCTCGCTTTCTTGAACTGGATTAAATTTTCTAAAGTATTGTTTTTTTTTTGTAGTTGTATAGAGCTTTCTTGTAGTCCTTGATTGCTTTGCGGCATTCTTCGTTCCACGAAGGTACTTTCATACATTTTGTGTTGCTAGATTTTTTATAGCCTATCGCTTCTATCGCTGCTGCGGTTATGCATTGGGTAAGGAAGGGTATAGCTGCATCAACATTTACGTGGTTACATGTGGTGTCCTTGGTTTCCATTAGTGACGTATATAGGTTCCAGTTCGCTTTTTCCAAGTCCCATTTGTTGGTTATTAGGTTGTCCAGGTCTTGGGTTGTTTTGTTGACATGGGATAGTAGGATGGGGTAATGGTCACTGCCATGAAGGTGTTGCAGGCTTTCCCATTGGAAATTCGGCGCGATATAAGGTTCGACAAATGTGAGGTCTATTACAGATTCTCTTCCCGATCTTGTGCAAAAATGTGTTGGGCTACCATCGTTGAGTATTGTAAAGTTATCCATGACTTGGTCTATGATTTTCCCCCTATTATTTTCATAGTTCGAGCCCCAGTTGTTGCTATGTGCATTAAAGTCGCCTAGAATTACTTTTGGTTGTGGTAGTTGTTGTATGAGATTTTGTAAATCGTTTGGATCTGGGTTGATATTTGGGGGATGTATATCTAGCAAATTGTCATTTCTTGGGGGTAGTAGACTTTTACGGCTACTGCTTCGAGATCCGTGTTTAGGTTTATTTGTTCTGTCTGTATAGATATTTTTGTTAGTATAGCTACTCCTCCGCTGGCATGTTCATGTTGTCTGTCTTTTCTGTAGAATTCGTAGTTTTTACCTCCCGCCTACCTCTAGGTAAGGGAGGTATTGTTTTTGGTCAAAAAATTGGGTAGTGAGTTTTCAATGAATAAGCACGTTTTAGGGTCCCTACAATACGATTTTACTATTTTCGCGATTATGCCTGTATTTATGTACGTATACGTGTGTGTGTTTTAATAGTAACTTTATTCAAGCATGCTCCATACAATAATATTACATGCTTATAATATACTATATTTTATAATAACATTGTTATAACTAATATTAATATCTAATAATTAATACATAATAAAATAAGTTTAAAAGTATTACATAATAAAAATTAACGAATTTAACAAATTATTCGGCTAGTATTTCAAAATCAATGGTCTCAATAAATCCTAGAAATGGTATCATAAATTTTTCTATCAAATCTTTATTTCTAACCGGCCAAGTTTCACCACTTCTTATAATTTCATTTTTCAGTTTCACTCTTTCGTGAGTTAATAAGTGACAATCATATATTAAATGATTAACTGAATCGTTGATCTCACCACATTTACAAATAGCATTGTCTATTAATTTAAATTTGTAAAGATAGCTTTTTAATTTTCCATGTCCGCTGAGAATTGCTGTTAATTTTGGATTGTATGGTAGCTTAATGAGAAGTCTTTTAGATACATTTGGGAAAAACATTTTGGTATTGAAACCTTTATCAGAATTAGACCACTCATTTTGCCATTTTTCGATACTGATTTTATTTTCTGTATAGTACATTGCCCGTTTAATAGCCCTTGCTTCGATATAATCTTTGATTTCCCTGGATTTCCGTTCCCCATAAATTCGTATTATTTCTTCTAATTTTAATATAATGGGTGTATTTCCTGTTAAAATACAGGAAGCTTCATAAGAAATTGTTCTATATCCTTTAAGTATCTTTATATGTAAAAGTCTTTGTACTCTTTTAATTTTTATTTGATTAAATTTCTTTGGCAGGGCACATTCCCACGCTGGTAGACCATAAGAAAGAATTGGAATTATTGCACCTTTATAAATAATATTCAGCGCCTCTTGTCTTAGTCCCCATGTTACTTTTGCCGATCTTGAGAGAATATGAATTAGTTTACAACATTTATTAGTTATGTATTCTACGTGTAAATCAAATTTAAATTTATTATCTATTTGGATTCCCAGATATTTGATTACCTTAACTTGTTGCAGAACTTTATAATTTAGAAATATATATATTTTTTTGCTGAAATTAAGCGGATCGACTGCTATGGTCATTACCGCTGTAAAAAATTAATTAAAGCCAACCAAAATTAAATATATAAATAATGGTGGTAAGAAAAACAAAAGAAAGAAATGAACTATAAAATATCATTTATCATTCCGGTGGAATGAATAAATTTTAAAAGTTTATCAACACTATCAGTCTCATTGGAGAGAACTGACGGAAGAGTATTTGCAAGACTGAAGAGGTTTCTGACGTTGTGGTATTTAGCACAGTGCAGAAGAAGATGAAATCAGAAAGGCGAGTATCACATACATCGCACATAGGTACGGGGTCCCGAACAAGAAGATAAAGATGAGTAGCTTCAATGTGACCTATGGTCAAGCGCGTAATCGCTACTTGCTCCTTCCTCGTAACAGAAATAGGTAGCTTCTACTTTTGAACGCTAGGTTTAATCGATCTAAGTTTGTCGGTGGAGCGATTCCACTCGTCCTGCCAAGAAGTTAAACAAAATGACGATATACGTTGAAGCATATCGTCTGGCCTGAGAGCGTGCGTCCTAACGTAATCAAGTATAGCAGCTTCACGTGCAGCATTATCAGCTCTGTGATTACCAGCGATACCGATATGTCCAGGAATCCACAGAAAAGTAACACGGATTTGCCTAGATGAATGTATGCAAAGACTATAAAAAAGCATCTGAATAAGAGGATCAGTTGAAAACCGGTTACATAGACTCGTTATGGCGCTGAGTGAATCCGTACATAAAACGATATGTTGTTCACGTTCGATGACGTGTAAGCAACGTTGCAAAGCAGAATAAATGGCATACAACTCAGCACCATAAACAGAGGAAGAAGGCGATAAAGTGATAATATGTTCTTCATCTCGAAAGATGAAAGAACATCCAGTTCCGGTGCTATTTTTAGACCCGTCTGTATAGATAAAAATGGAGTCTGTGTACCTTTCTTTAAGGAGACATAATTCCTGGACATAAAGGGAAGGCGGAGTAATATCCTTCTTATACTTAGTAAGAACTAACTCAGTACTTATTTGAGGAAGACACCATGGTGGTGTATCCGAAATAAGCTGAGGTAAAATATCTTCCTTGCCTAGTGGAAGTTTATCAAACTTTTTGACCAGTTGAACAGTCAAAGGACAGAGAGAGGTGGAACTGCTGAGGAATAGATTATGAGCACGCTCGTCTTGGAAAAGAGAAGTAAAAATGAAATGCCAAGGTTTGGACATAATTCGAGCAGTATATCTCATGCATTGTCGTGTTCTACGGATAGATAATGGAGGCAACCCTGACTCACAGTATAAACTGTGAACTGGAGAAGTACGAAAGGCACCAGTTGACAAACGGATACCCGTATTATGGACAGCATCTAAGCGGTTGAGATGGAATTTTTTAGCGGAACTGAGTACGATTGCTCCAAAATCAAGTTTTGACGTTACAAGAGAATTGTAAAGTCGTAGCAAACAGTCTCTATCAACACCCCACTTAGTGCTTCCGAGGCATTTTATTGCATTCAAAACACGACGGCAGTCTGCAGCAAGTTCTAGAATATGCGGCTTCCAGGTCAGATACGGATCAAGAGTTAAACCCAAAATATTAACCCTATCGACGCACTGAATTGGAGAACCATACAAATGAAGAGAAGGATTGTTGTGAGGAGTACGTAAGCGACAGAAATCTATACACTTCGTTTTCTCGACAGAAAAACGAAAACCCCTAGCGGTAGCAGCATTGGTTATGGTGTTAATTTCATCCTGAAGTCGAGATTCGCACTCAGGAATGCTAGATAAGGCAATAACAAGAGGTTGTGAGATACCTCTTGATTACAGTCACATAAATCAGATGCAGCTCGAGGGCCATCTGACAAATTCTGCCAATTTCGACATGGCAAGGCTCTTTCTAGCTTACCTGTGTAAGTATAAAGAGAGCCATTACCTGGGACAGACTTACATGTCGGTCAAGGTCAAACTCAGAGCGATGGGCTTCCCAGAGAGCGAGGAAGATATCAAGAGCGCATACGTGAAGTACTGCTGCTCCAAAGGCATAACCAGAGAGGAAACGGAGAGAGATCTCCAAATCCTGGAAGGTTATGTCAGGGAGAAAAAGATGATTGAATTTCAAGCAATGGAAAGGCACAGACGGGAAGCAACGGAACGTAACTACCCCGGTGGATCGTCGAGCTGCGACCCAGAATGTGTTATCCTGTAAAAGATGGCTACCGTGAAGAGAACAAACCTCAGATGCTTGCAAGTAAATGTAGGCAACATGAGGGACTCCCACGATATCGTCCAGGCAACAGCGTTGCAAAATAACATCGACGTTATTCTAATCAGTGAACCAAATAAGTCCTTAGTCAAACAAAATCTTTGGCTGGCTGACAAGGACGCAGATAGTGCAATCTTGATATCAAGTAAGCAAGTCCCAATCACAAACCAAGGGACAGGCAAGGGCTTTACATGGGTTGAGATAAGCGGATACCGTATATACAGCTGTTACATCTCACCCAATGTAACCTTAGACGTTTTCGAGAACTTCCTAGAAGACCTCGGGAACAGCATGAGGGGAGCGAGGGCAAAAATAATCCTCGGAGGTGACTTTAACGCCAAGTCATTTCTCTGGGGACATAAGCAAGACCGTAGGGGTGAGACCTTGACCGACTGGATGGCCAAACACCAGCTAGTGGTCCTTAACACAGGTACAACACCTACCTTCGTAAGAAGAGAGACGGAGTCAGTCATAGACCTGACTATGACAAGACATCCATCTGATGTCCAGCTATGGGAGGTTTTAGAGGAGGAGACCCTTAGCTGGCATAAGATGATAAGATTCGAAGTGAGGGAAGCAGGATTCCCAGAACCCAGCTTGAGCGACCGGCCTACAGGCTGGAAACTCTCAACAGAACTGATGCCTTGTTTCCTAGAGAAACTGGACGGAAGACTGGAGAGAGAAACAGGAAGTGTTAATCCACACTAACAAAATGCGTTAAAGCGGCATGCGACTCTACCTTCCCACGAAGGAAAGCTCTGAGCGGCAGGAAAACACAGGCTTACTGGTGGACAGCAGAAATAGGGGAACTGCGTAAAAACTGCCTCAAAACACGCAGAAGGTTCACCAGATTACACCAAAGAGCTTCCGCCACTCTTGATGAAAAAGAGAGGATGTGGGAAGAGTATAGAGACACACGAAGGGCCTTGAGGAAGAAGATCAAAAATACCAAAAAAGAGGCCTGGAATAGCGTCATCCAAGACCTAGACCAGGACATCTTTGGACAAGGGTATAAGATTGTGGCCAAAAAGATCAGGTCGCACAATAAGCTGGAAGAAGGAAAACAATTAGAAATTGCCAAAGGGCTCTTCCCCCAGAGGGAACCGGTGAACTGGGAGGCATTGGAGGAACGCCTCACATGCCAACCACCACCAACACCTTTTGAGGAAGACGAGCTCCTGGAAGCGGTTTCTAAACTGAAAAACGGAAAAGCTGCGGGCCCGGACCTGATACCACCGGAGATCGCCAAAGCTGCCGTTACTGGACAACAGGAAGTCTACCTACAGATTGCTAACCAAGTGATCCAGTCAGGTAGATTCCCTGAGGAATGGAAAGAGACGAAGCTAGTGCTGATCGAAAAACCGAAGAAGGATGCGACAGGTTTACCCTCATACAGGCCCATCTGCCTACTTAACACCTTAGGCAAAATCGCAGAACAGCTGATCTGTAACAGGATCAACAAAGAGATAGAGGCCAATGGGGGACTGTCGCAATACCAATTCGGTTTTCGAAAAGGGAAGAGCACTATAGACGCAATGAAAGAAGTACTGAACTACCACCAGAAGGGTACCCGATTGAGAAACACTAGAGGTTTCTGCGTCCTTGTGACTCTTGATATTAGGAACGCCTTTAGCAGTGCAGACTGGGAAGAGATTGTTAAAGCGATGATAGGCAAGAACATCAGTGCCTACCTCATCAGAGTCACAATGAGTTATCTGAAAAACAGATATATCTCAATCGGGGATAAGACGAAACTACAAATGACTTGTGGAGTACCGCAGGGCTCTAAACTTGGCCCCCTACTATGGAACATCATGTATGATGGGGTCCTTTCCATCGACCTACCACAGGGGGCAACAACAATAGGCTTTGCGGACGACATAGGGATAGTAGTGACGGCGTGGACAGAGCTTGAGCTCGAGCTAAAAATAAAGACAGCTATCGAGTACCATTAGCTGGCTCCGAAAGAGAAAATTAACTGTGGCCCCAGAAAAGACCGAAGCCGTAATACTCGCGGGGAGAAGGACACTACTGGAATTGGATATAACAGTCCAAGACCAAGTGGTGAAAACCTCCCGGAGTATCAAGTACTTGGGAATGCATTTCGCCAAAGACCTGCGAATGCAGGAACATGTCATGTGTACAGCCAAGAAGGCAGGCGAGGTCACACGGAATCTCTCCAGACTATTGCCAAACATAGGCGGCCCAGCCGCAACAAAGAGAAGGGTTCTGGGCGCAGTAGTAAACTCAATACTACTGTACGCAGCCCCAATCTGGCACAAGGCCATGGATCTTGCGAAATATAGGAAACTATATGAGCAGATCCAAAGACAGATGGCAATAAGGATATGTAGCGCATATAGGACGGTCTCGACAGCAGCAGCCCAGGTGCTGGCGGGACAAACTCCTATAGAGCTACTTGTCAAAGAAAGGGAGCAAACTTATAAGAAGAACAAAGAAGAGGCTCGAGCAATAAAGCAAGAGACGAGACTTAAGTGGCAAAGAAAATGGGAAAACGAAACTGCGGGTGAGTGGACGAGGAGACTCATCCCACAGATACAGACATGGATAGACAGGAAGCATGGAGAGTTGGATTTCCATCTCACCCAGCTCCTAACTGGACACGGCTCTTTCGAAGCCTATCTCAAAAGGATAGGAAGAAGGGACTCAGCCTCCTGCCCCTTTTGTCAACTAGGGGAGGACACAGCTGAGCACACCTTCTTCCACTGCCGCGAATGGACACCTGAAAGGACAGTGGTTGAGGAGGAGCTCAACAAGAATATCAGCCCAGAAAACATTGTACAAACAATGCTGGAGGGCGAAGACGAGTGGACCTCGATCAAATCTTTCGCCAACGCAATAATGCGCAAGAAGGAGGAGAGAGAGAAGAGACTCGAAGAGGAAAGAAGACAAATGGCAGCTCTAACATAATGTGACAAACCAGATTTGTCACCTTTCTTTTCTTCCTACAAAAATAAACATTTGTATAGGTTATAAACATTTTACATTTAAGCAACTAACTTACCTCAAAGTAATTACTGTATTGTAAATGTTTACTTTTATTATTAATGTTCATATTCAATTCCTATTGCCTCAACTCATGTAAATATGTTGTTACTTAGGTTAATTAATTAAGAAAAGAATCTGAAATTTAAATTGTCACATAAACACATTCACTTAATCATACTTTATGTCTACACGTCAAATCTGACAGTTACTTTATTGCGAAAGAAAGGTCGAACTTCCAAAATGCGGCCGTTTCCCAACAGATGGCTCGCGCTGTCTTTAATTACCTCTCGAGTACACTTACCAATGCCGAATTGATAATTCGACAGAAAAGGTATAAATAAAATGTCTTATCTTATGTCGAAGATAGACCATCTTAATAACTTGACTTGTCCGTCAGTTATTAAATAATATTTTTGCCAAGTGTCTTGTCTTAGGTTAGATATAGACCATATTAATAACTTGACTTGTCCGTCAGTTATATAATATTATTTTCTCAAATCTGTCGAATGCTGAAATTGTAGTGTTCACCTGATTTAAGAGCTCGACTTGTCTGTCAGTTTTTATATCATCTTTGTTCTTAAAACCTGTATTCGTCTAGACTTGCACTGTCGGACGAATTGTGAAAGTTTTTACCCAAAGAAACAAATCAAGTCACCTACACATATTTGCGATTCATCTAGACTTGCACTGTCAGGTGAATCTACTCCACATATCCAAGGTATCCTCACCATATTTCAGATACACTGCAAAATGTTCAAATAAATTTAAGCTAACCTTAAAATTGTAACTTACCTTTTTGAACAATAATAATTAATTTTATTTACCATTATTAAAACAAATGTCTTTATTTCACTAAAAAAACTCGTTCACGGAGAGACCGGACCTAGTCAGGATAGTTGATTTTACATTCACTCAGATTAGTTACAAATGGCGCCCGAAGAATCTACATAATCAGCTGTCAGTGAAGTTTAGTTTTGTTCTATCACTGAGAAATCATCCGTTGGCAAATTCAAACCTCTCTAGGCATAATTTTGACGGCGGGAATTTTAAATCTACAAAAATTTAAATACTTACCTGCTGTTTTTCTCACATGTCACAATTTTGGCATTTTACTTTCACAAAATAATTTGATATTACAAAATGGCGCCCGAACAGGGACGCTGGTATTTTTTCTCACATGTCACATTTTTGTGATATTACAAAATTGACGCCCGCGAACAGGGACTTGTGAAGGAGTTTTAGGAAAATAAGGACAACAGTTTATTTTATTCTTATCAAAGTACAAATTTGAACATAATGGCTCCCAAGAACCGTAAAAATAAAAGAAATTCCAAAAACAATAACACAGATATTTCACCTGAAAAATACATATTTATACAAACACTTACAAAAACTGAATTAAACCAAGAATTACGAAAGTTTCAATTATCAACGACGGGAACTTTGGCTGAATAACAAGACAGATTAAAATTGTTTTTTTTGAAAATGGGGATTCAACATAAGTGCATTCCTCCATATACTCCACAAGCAAGCCCTGTGGAAAGAGTGAATCGCACATTGAAGCCCATGATCAGTTTTGCGGTGGAAATCATAAGAAATGGGAAGAAGAACTGTTCAATTTTAGACTCGCCCTCAACTCCAGTCAGCAAGAGTCCACCGGTTTCACTCCGGCTTTGTTGACCCTAGGGAAAGAGTTAAAATTACCCAAAACAGAATATTATGGTCAACAGGAGTTGACAAACATCAATTTGACTCACCACGATGTTGCACGAAGGAAATCCCAAGTTGAGAAGCTCCAGGAAGTTCAAGAGTTGGTCAAAATCAATTTGGCCCGCGCTGCCACCTCGCAGGCGCATCACTACAATCTCCGAAGAAGACCACTAGAGTTCAAAGTGGGCCAAAAAGTTTGGCGACTAGAACATCCACTGTCATCAGCAGTCCAAGGATTCACCGCCAAACTAGCTCCAAAATATTCCGGTCCCTACGAGATAGTAAAAAAGCCATCAACACCAACTCCCTTCACCCAGCCAAAGGACATCCCCGAACCGAGTTCCAATAATCCTATTGTCCCACCTGAGAGTCATGTAGACTCTATTCCGGCAATCTCGCCGAAATCGATCGCCCCAGGAGGCCTTAAACGGCCACCGGCGCGGCCACCACGGCCGGGACACACTCCAAGAGTCACCATTAGTAGGCCATTGCTGCCTACACCCCCGCTCCTCCCGAGCCCAGTTCCAGTCCATTCCCCTATCCACCTGGAGGTACCGAGTGCTCCGTTGGCCACATTCCTCCAGCGGTAACGGCCCGCCAACCTGACTCCAGGATCATCATTTCCCGTGCACCGCCGGGGACGTTGGTATGATGTACCAGATCTCCGTCCGCAGTGTAATTTTTCACTCCCCGCTGAACTAGACAGCTTTTTGTGAGTAGTGAAGTGAAGTTAAATAATTCGTGTTTTGTTTTTGTTTGTTTTCTGAGGAAGAAGGGAGGGGGTGTGACAAACCAGATTTGTCACCTTTCTTTTCTTTCTACAAAAATAAACATTTTACATTTAAGCAACTAACTTACCTCAAAGTAATTACTGTATTGTAAATGTTTACTTTTATTATTGATGTTCATATTCAATTCCTATTGCCTCAACTCATGTAAATATGTTGTTACTTAGGTTAATTAATTAAGAAAAGAATCTGAAATTTAAATTGTCACATAAACACATTCACTTAACCATACTTTATGTCTACACGTCAAATCTGACAGTTACTTTATTGCGAAAGAAAGGTCGAACTTCCAAAATGCGGCCGTTTCCCAACAGATGGCTCGCGCTGTCTTTAATTACCTCTCGAGTACACTTACCAATGCCGAATTGATAACTCGACAGAAAAGGTATAAATAAAATGTCTTATCTTATGTCGAAGATAGACCATCTTAATAACTTGACTTGTCCGTCAGTTATTAAATAATATTTTTGCCAAGTGTCTTGTCTTAGGTTAGATATAGACCATATTAATAACTTGACTTGTCCGTCAGTTATATAATATTATTTTCTCAAATCTGTCGAATGCTGAAATTGTAGTGTTCACCTGATTTAAGAGCTCGACTTGTCTGTCAGTTTTTATATCATCTTTGTTCTTAAAACCTGTATTCGTCTAGACTTGCACTGTCGGACGAATTGTGAAAGTTTTTACCCAAAGAAACAAATCAAGTCACCTACACATATTTGCGATTCATCTAGACTTGCACTGTCAGGTGAATCTACTCCACATATCCAAGGTATCCTCACCATATTTCAGATACACTGCAAAATGTTCAAATAAATTTAAGCTAACCTTAAAATTGTAACTTACCTTTTTCAACAATAATAATTAATTTTATTTACCATTATTAAAACAAATGTCTTTATTTCACTAAAAAAACTCGTTCACGGAGAGACCGGACCTAGTCAGGATAGTTGATTTTACATTCACTCAGATTAGTTACAAATGGCGCCCGAAGAATCTACATAATCAGCTGTCAGTGAAGTTTAGTTTTGTTCTATCACTGAGAAATCATCCGTTGGCAAATTCAAACCTCTCTAGGCATAATTTTGACGGCGGGAATTTTAAATCTACAAAAATTTAAATACTTACCTGCTGTTTTTCTCACATGTCACAATTTTGGCATTTTACTTTCACAAAATAATTTGATATTACAAAATGGCGCCCGAACAGGGATGCTAGTATTTTTTCTCACATGTCACATTTTTGTGATATTACAATAAGAGCGAAGAAAGAGGGGCAACCTGGAAAGAAATGCCGAAAGGTAGTACTTCAGGTTGATTAAACCCCTGTCATACTGGTGGTTAGGTTTTAGTGGGTATGGCTGAACAGCAGGCGAGTCCCACACGCTGTGCGTAAATGCATTTCCCCCACCAGGAATGCTAGATGCTGAAGTGTAAATGACCAAGTCATCGACATAGAGACAATGGCGGACGGTGGGAGTAAGATTTAGTGCAATGCTATTGATGGCAATTAGAAAAAGTATTACACTAATGGTAGAACCTTGCGGAATACCGTTTTCTAGGGAGTGAGAAGATGAATAGATATCACCTATACGTACTTTGAAAGTGCGTTTTTCAAAAAAAGAAGATATAAAAAGTGGTAGATTACCACGAAGTCCCCACTCATGTAGCTGCTTGAGAATGCCGTAACGCCATGTCATATCAAATGCCTTCTCCAGGTCGAAGAAAACAGCAACCAAATGTTTTCGTTCGAGGAAATTACAATGAATGTCATTCGTTAACTGAACATGGAGATCAGTGACAGAATGACATTTTCTAGAGCCACACTGACAAGGATCTAAAAGGCGATTATGCTCTAAGTACCAGCAAAGCCTGTAGTTTACCATACGTTTGTAAATTTTACCCAGATGACACGTTAGTGATATGGGCCTGTAACTAGTAGAATGTGTGGCATCCTTGCCCGGTTTCAAAATAGGAACGATGGTGGCTTCTCGCCAGGCATCCGGGTACGTACCGCTACGTCAGAGAAGGTTGAAAAAAATTAAAATATGAGTTTTCATCTCAGAAGGTAGATGCTTTAACATGAAATATGAAATGTTGTCAGGACCGACAGATGTATTTTTTGTTTTGCTAAGTGCAAAATCAAATTCAAAAATTGAAAAAGGAAGGTTATATGCTTCATCGCCATTAAAAGAGAAATTAAGAGGGGCTTCACTCGTTTCTTTGACATTAAGAAATCTTAAAGAGTAGTTTTCTGTACTACTGACAGACTCGAAATGTGTAGCTAAACATTCGGAGATGTCATTAAGATAAGTGCTTAAAATGTTATTGATATGAAGAAGATTGACAGTGTGAGACTTTTGATAACCGTGCATGTATTTAATTTTATTTCACAGCTCATTCGACGGACGCTCAGGTGTGACAGAAGAGACATAATTCCGCCAGGAGGCAGACATAGCTTGTAGAATAACACGTCGAGCATGAGCTCGGGCCTTCTTAAAAATGATTTGGTTATCAAGAGTTGGTGAACGTCGATAACATTTTAATACACGTTATTTTCTCGGATAGCATTAGCTACATTCGTGTTCCACCACGGGACCTTTCTACTAATGAAACGAGAAGATGTTAACGGGATATTATTGTTTGCAGACCGTAAGATACTGCAATTAATATCGCCAAGAGAAACATGAATATTTTCTGACATAACTGGGACAATTATTTCCGCGGAAAAACTGTCCCAATCAGCAGACTCAAATCGCCATCTTTGAAGAAAAGAAGGCTCTGAAGAAGGAAGAGAACAGGAGATCAAAATGGGCAAATAATCACTGAAATGTGCATCATCAAGCACTTTCCAGGAGAAGTGCGCAGCTAAAGAAGGAGAACAAATTGATAAATCAATGGCCGAAAAGGAATTTGAACGGAAATTCAAATAGGTGGCGTCCCCTGTATTCAGGAGCACTGCATCAATGTTATCAAGAAGGTTCTCAATAATACGTCCTCTACCGTCAGACTGATTGGATCCCCATAAAAAACTGTGTGCATTAAAGTCACCAACAAGAAGGAATGGTGGCTCAAGCTGATTTATAATATTCTCAAGATCATTCATTTTCCAATTAAAATTTGGCAAGTAAATATTACAGACTGTAAACTTTCTAGATGAATATAATTGTACTGCAACTGCTTGAAGTTGCGTTTGAAGATTACATACTGTATATGGAGTAGGAGAAGTTAAAAGTATCGCAACACCGCCATGTGCTCGTCCGTCGGGATTTACATCATGACGAATGATGTTTAAGCCGCTTAGAGAAAATGAATCTTGAGGTTTGAGATGAGTTTCTTGAATGCAAACACAGCTGGGGCTCTGATCAGCTAATAGCAGTTTAAGCTCTGAAAGATGGGTAACGATACCATTGCAGTTCCATTGAAGGAGTTTAAACATTAGAAGTGGGAAAAAAAGGAAGAAAAATGGTGCTATATAAATAGCTGAAGCGCTCAAAGGTAGAATACAAGCTCTAAGAACGAGGCTTGCCCTTAGGCCAACCTCTTCTATCTATTTTCTTCTTATTGCGGGCAGAAGAATTCCCGTCGACAGTTGCAGTACTGTCATTCCCAGAATTGTTAGTATCTTCCGAACGAGGAACGATGGGATAGTTCGTCGTAGGAAGGCTGACTTGGGGAGTGTTACTTGTTGGTACACTTGGCAAATTAACATATTTAACACCAGATGAACTGGGTGTAGAGGCAGGAGACGAAGCGGTTGGAGTTTTGAATTGACTTTGAGAAGCAAATAATTGAACAAATACAGAGAAAACATTTTTTACGATTTTTGCGATCTCTGGCATAAGCAGAGACGCGATGTCGGCAACGTTTAACGGTGGAGGAGAAGTAGGTTTTGCTTCAACCTTAGCATAAGAAGTGGTGAAAGTCGTATTACGCTGTACATGCTACCTTATTTCCGGGAAGCTACATTTATGAGTAGTTTTGTACTCTAAAATAGCGTATTCCATTTTAAATTTCGGGCAGTTTCTGGAGCTGGCAGGATGGTTACCTTGGCAATTGATACAATTGACATCACCGCATTCGGTTCCGTCATGTGGAGGTTTTCCGCAGATGCAAATTTTTGAATATTTACAACTGGACGAGGAGTGTCCAAATTGTTGGCAATTGAAGCAGCGAAGTGGGTTAGGGATATCCGGACGAACAGGGAGACGATACATGGCAGCATATATATATATATATATATATATATATATATATATATATATATATATATATATATATATATATATATATATATATATATATATATATATATATATGTCGGTCAGTGCCGAGAAGGTAGGACAATTGGCATATACAAGCAGTATAAGGGCGGACATTTGAGAAGGTCGGGCGTCTCACCTTTTGGACGCACCAATCCAGTACAAAGTCGGACATGAAACTTCTTTAGACTTTTCGTTGATAGATAGCACTACGGTTGCAACTTTATTTTAAATATGTAATTGAAAATATTTTTATTACGTAATATTTTAATAAGTAATACACTACATTTTGAATAAAAATAACTGCTTTATCATTTATTATAAAAATAATTTCTTCATTATCAACTTAAAAAACAGAATTCTACTGCAATGCCATCTATAAATAAAGAGCAAATCTATTTACAGGTACCGATTTAATATTAAGGCGTTTGATATAGAATAACCAACGTACGAATATTCCTGCATTCACCTATTCAAGCCTCGGCAAATGATATACACGAGTCACGAATCCTTAAAACTAAAATATTTTTACATTGATTTATTTTAGTATGACTTACGCATTTCTCAAATTTGTAAAATTCTAAATATTTTACCGCGACCGTGCATGTATCAACTTATGCAAACCTTGAACAATTTTAAAATTGAAATATAGCCTTCTGCATTTCTCAACATATTTTAAAATTTATTTTGGGTTGCTCAACACAACTTTTATGTGGAAATAATTAGAAACTTTTATGTTATTATTATAATTAAATAATTTAAACAATTTTAAACCATATACCAGTATGTTTTAAATAATATAATAGAAAATCATATCAAGCATATTATCATAATATCATTAATTAATATTTTATTTATATAAATGTTAAACAGAATATGTTGTTTTCAAATATAAGGTAATAAAATAATACTATACTTCGTAGAGAAATAAATGATTAATTGAAGAGATGCAATTGAATTTATAGGGAAGAAATCAATTACATTGCTCCTTTCATTTTACGTAAACAAAATGAAATGAACTGGAATCTGGAAAATAAAAATGAGAAGGAATGTTAAATTAAAAACTTTTGTTAACATTAAATAATATTTGTGTACATAAAAAACTGTTATTTAGATATGAAATACAAGTATAACCTTATTTTATATTAGAACCAGAAAACTATTGTATCGATGCATAATATGATATTAATTATTAATATAAAAATTATTTTAATGATTGCAATTTGATTCTGTTAAATTTATTTTTAGAGTAATAATTTGGTTGGGAGTTTATTGTTCTTCAGCTGTTATTTATCATAGCAAAGTTTTATCTGACATTGAGTAGAGGGATGATGGACTTAGCTGCTGAAACTCAACACAACTGAAATATACTAATAGAAATAACTATTTCCTTCAACAAATGAAGAAGCAATTTTTGTAAAATATGCCACTGCTATCGTAAAGGATGATGTTATGTAATTGTGTAACTGCTCTTTTGTAACATGGTCCCTTTAAATGTTAATCAAGGGTTACTGTTGTGCCTTGTACCGATTTCAAATTTTTGAAACCTATAAACCATGAGCTTATTAACATTGTAAGAAATTAGGAATATTTTTGTTATGAAGTAAAATAATACACATGAGAAAAGAATTATAATCGTAAATCATTTCGACGCTATTGTTAATGTTACACGATCTAAATTAGGCCTATCCACTTTTTATATGTCGTTATTTCTAATTTAAACTGAAAGCTTATTGTTTAAGCAAGTAAAACCATAAATTAATTGTTTTATTACTCATGACACTGTGATAATTATCTCTTTTGCTTCTACTTTATATAGAGATATTTCTAAATAAAATAAAAGACTTTTGGATTAACCTTCCGTCGGGCGCGGTTGTTTAGTTCAAGCCATATGGGAATGACGTCATAATCAAAGTCATTAACAAAATGTGTTATCTCTCTCGTACACATATTACTCGTATATATCTATCAGTGCATTGAGTGCCAGGCAGAGACAAGACAATTTAGGAAACTGTACAAAGCTATGTAGTAGTTTTTCATACAGTACATGAAATATAATTTTATAATAGTATATTATGTTAAGAGGAGGTGAAGTACTACATCTTTTTGTGATGGGCTCATATATTTGCGGCCGAGGCTATGCAAATTGAGCGAAACACAAAATGATTCTTCAACTCCGCATGACACACACAATTTTTTCTTCAAGCGCCCTTGGGCCGGGGGCGGAGCCCCTGTGTCAGGGCCAGGAACCCGGTGGGTCCCGAGGTGGAGCCCCTGAACCGGCCTCGTTGGGCCCCGGGGGGCGGAACTCCTTAATCGGAGCCGCGGCTTAGGGGGAACCAGGGGCAGATGAGTCCCGGAGCGAAGCTCCTGGGCCTCACAACTGTCATTCGTCACAACTGACCTTGTAGGTGGTACCACCAGTGACCAGTAGTATATGAAACAACTACACGCCGTGCAATTATTTTCATAACTTATGTGATAACATTTTGATTAGCAATATATAAATATTACGCTTGAAGAAAAACAATTGTTTTGTAGGTAAAAAATTATTATTTCACATATTATGCCACTGACTTAAGTACTGCTGACAGCAACTTGTTCAGTCATTAAATTCGTTTTTTTTTTTTTAGTTATTTGAAAAAATTAAACTATTGGATGGCAGTCAATAATTTTATTAAAAATCGGCCTCTACCGGTTTCGGCAACACATTTGCATTCTTCAGGATGTGATTTTGTTAAAGTAATTGGTTTTTATACATTTTTTTTTTTCAAAGGGTGCTAACTTTTTCTCTTTTTTTATATAAAAAATAATATTTTACATTTATTGACGACTTTAGAGCATTTTATAGTATTTATTTATTTATTTTTTTAACTGTTTGACGTCCAAACGTGTTTATACTCGTATTACTTTTGTAATTTTTTATGTTTTCTTTAAAAATTTATAAAAACCAATTTCTTTAACAAAATCACCTCCTGAAAAAGGCAAATGTGTTGCCGAAACCGGTAGAGACCGATTTTTAATAAAATTATTGTCCGCCATCCAATAGTTTAATTTTTTTACAAACATCCATCTAGCCAAGAAGCTCCAGATTCATAATAAGGTTAAGTATTTTAAGCAGCGGGATCGGTAGGCAGACGTTATTCTGCCAAATACATCGCTCTTCGTAACTCTTCTCCTAAACGGCTTGACCTACTTTGATGAATTTTTTTTTGTACGTAAAACATTTCGGCAACAGCGCTATCTACCGGGTCCAGCTGTAGCTAAGAACCATTCAGGTGACCCCATAAGTACACACGAAAAAATCATCAAAATCGGTTAAGATGTTTAGGAGGAGAAGAATTACGAACACACGCACATCGTAATATAAAGATATTAATCATTATATTTATAGGTAATAATGCCCGAAAAGTCCTGAACATTCAGACAAAGTAGATTATTTTAATTGTTTTGATTTTTTTTATGAAGGAGAAAGAAGCTAATGGGCCAATTGTACCATTCTCGGCAGTATTTCATGTACCTATGTTTTAATTTTATAAAATGTATTATATTGCTGTGAATATTTATAAATTTAGCGCTTCTCTGCCGCTATTCAATTACCTGAGTCGACATTACATAGGATTTTTCATGCACAGACCTGCCCGAATGGATCGCGCACAATAGGATTGGTGCCTCGCTCGCAGTTTTGCCAGATTACGCGATTTTTCGCGAATTATGCTACTTTCATTACACTTTTGAGACTTTTCTTTTCATATTTGTGATGTGCGACTAATTTAGGCTACTTTCATTGCACGGAACAAATCTAGTCACTCTTAAATTTTTCTGCTCAATTATATTAACCTTATACCCCCATTTGTAGTTTATCTTTTCGTTGGCAGTCGCAGGTACAATGTTGCAAACATTTAAATCAAAATAGATAAATATTGACGTTGAGTGTGTGGCAGATTATGATGTAATAGAAAGTAATTCCTTTAAGTAATTGAAGCAAGTTATTAACATTCGGCTAAGTTTCACAAAATAAGGTTTGTTATCTTTATAAAAAAGAATTAAAATAAAAACGAAATCGCGATAAAGATAAGTATACTTAGTTAGTGAAACTTAGCCTGGTGTTAATTAGTGCCAACGACGGATTCAATCAATCATATTTAAACAAGTTGTTTATATAGCATAATGCAAGTCTTTGGGTGCTTACCCTGAATCACAATAATTACATATTATATAATCTTGTATTTTTGTATATTAACAAACCTAAATTAATGCAAATTTTGTCTATTAAATTTGTAACTATTAAAAAAAAATTACTTGGTGGACGGGTTTCAAATATAAATTTTTCGAAAAACATAATTTTCTATAACACTGTTTTGGACACTACACCTTCTACAATTAAAAACTGTATAGGAACAACTATCATTCCATATGGAATAATTTCGACGATTCAGAACTGCATGTTAGCGCGATATATGAAGTATCTTGATTCAGTTACTATGGTTACGTCTGTTTGTTTTAATTTCATTTATTTGAGTTTGACGTTTCAGGTTTCACACAGTTTTATATTTGAATTTTTTGTAAAATTTCCAAAATCTTGTTAGAGAAAGTATAGTCACAACATGTAAAGGAATGGCATATCCCACACTCTCGAACCGTAGCCCTCGTCTTCGGCTTGTACTACAAACTTTTTGCTCGCGTGGAATATGTGCCTTACTATTACTTGATGTGGAATATACTATTATATGACAACTAGGTACCAACACGCGAAATGATTGCTTTTTATCTGCATAACGCAAAAGACTATTACTATTACATACAGTATGCAAATGACTTTTACATCCTGATAGAAGAAAGGATCATAATTTAATCAAATCGTCACTTTATTTTTTTGCTTCGAAACGATAATTCTATTTAACTAAATTTATATTGAATGTACAAATTGAGCAATTATTCATATTAATTCCGCTTGAGAATGCTATTTGATGTACAGGAATAGCAATTATTATTATTAATTCTAATTTCTCTTCACATTTTTAATTTTTACTAATTTTGGGACATAGTTTTCGAAAAATCGTTGTCGATTACGAATTGTTTATGTATTTTATAATGCACGAGTAACATTTCGCAATCTTGAATCAAAAATTATTATTTAGTTGTAAATTAAAATCTAAATCAATAACAAAGCCATATGGAAATAAGCATAGACATTTTTTTATTATTAAAATCGAATAATTTTTAATTAATTCACATAGAATATACATAAGCAAATGTGGATTAAGTATTCATAAGTAACTTAATTAAATTGTTTAACTAAAATAACGCAATTCATTTTCTTATTACTAAAACTGTCTTTGTTGAAGTGAAAATGAATAGAAATTTCTCATAGCTCACTTTTTTGATAGAAACGAATAAACGTGAATAACTTCTTCATTTTCATTTTTAGACTATTAACTACTATGCTTTTTGAAGCCAAGCAATTTATAAATAAATATTTGTAGGCTCTTTCATAAAGATATATAAAGTTGCATATTATTTGTACCATTTGTTCCTGCGGTTTAAATTTGCGGTAAAGTTATACTGGGCGTTTATCAAACAAAACATTTTCTATAATACTCCGAGTGAATAAAATCAAATTTTCGTATTTTCTGTTTATTTTGCAACCAATTCACATAAAAGTTTTAATGCTGAATGACAGATTAGAGTGGTGTGGTATGTTTTCCGTTGTAGTAATTTGCGCCAGAAAATAAAATTTCTAGTTCCGCCTATGGTCCAATCCCCGCCTCCGCGCCCTAACTATCAAACGAGGTAGTCTAAATAACGCGCTGTCTGACGATGTATATCGATTAGCTACAGTTTTTAGTGAATCACGGCTTTCAGAAATATGCAGTCCGAAGGTCACGTTCCCAAATATCAGTGTCTGCGTTGCTGAAATTTTTGTGGTTATTCCTTGTTTGCAACAATGTTTCTTTACCAACTTATTTTCCAATCTTAGACAATATTAACTACCTATTGTTACTAATAATAATTCCATTATTGTCATTAATGTGAATCAAAGACCAGGGCCGGTTTTGCCATAATGCGGATTGGGCGACTGCCCTAGGCCTCCGAATTTAAGCGGCCTCTAAAAATTCGATGGATACTATACAAAACGAAATATCATTTTCATTTGTATTCTGCGTTAAATAATTTCATTTTGAATGTATAATTTACATTCACGCCACTTAATTACTTACTTTTACAACGGTAACGTCACTAAGTTAGAGGAATATAGGGAATATCATTTACGTTTACCAGTAAATTGATAATATTAACTTTATACCGCTCGTGAAATATAGTTTTGGTTGGAGGGTGTGAGCGTGCCTAAAATTCAATAAGTACTATCCAATTTCCAATCTTTAGAAACGATCTAAAATGGCTGAATTAGCAGAGATACGAAGCAAAATTATTTTTTGGGTTAGCTCGCTTTATTTTTATTTCATAACCGTCATTTTATTATTATTATAAACAAATTATAGAATATGCTAGTATATGCTATGTTTATATTCATGTAAATATCAATGTTTGTAAAAAATTGTTGTTATGATTATTCCGACAAAGATTTATATAGCTAGCTACCTAATGTCATTGATGTTAAACAGATCTACAGTAGGCTGGATATGTATAAGCAGAGTGCCACATCCATAATGGATAAAAGGCGTGATGATATATTTATTTATTTATTTACTAATATTAACAACACATTTTTATTATCATTACCAATTATTATATTATATATATACTTCGTACGAAGTATATATAATCAATGTCATTACTATATGTAATTTAATTTAACATGTGATATCTCTACCAAATTTAAATAATGCATATCTTCATGTATTCTGTGCCGTCTATTTCAATTTATTTAGTAATTTAAACATCAAGAGCGAAACGAATTCCCTCAAATGTGTCAATTTATTTTCAAAACACATCATGAAATATTGGAAAAAAAAATTTATTGTCAATCCTATGTAATGGTGTCATACACCTTTTTCCGTTTTTTTTTTCTGTATGTTTGAGTAAAATTATGGATATATTGTAGATGCTAATATTAAAATTAAAGGCGTGTAGTAAAGGTACGATTTTTTAAATTGATACCCCATTTTAAATATTTCGCTTGTGACATCAGCACCTGCGTTATCTTGAAATTCAACAAAACACGCTCTTGTGGTGAGGGAGGAACTACACCTACTTTCAGATTAACTGTCATATGTGAAATTTGTATAGGACATCAAAGCATTTTTATTTTAACATTTTCTAAACTCTTTGTCGAAAAACCATTATAATTAACGAATATTTAATTTAACACAGTGTTAATTTTAATAATACTAAGTAATTATTATAACCGTGAAAAGAAAATTATTATTTGTTATCAACACCTTTTTTGCCTTGTCATACTGTACATTCTATTATAAGATGACGTCACGATTTTGCGACCGCGAAACTTTTAAAAGGAATTTATGAATGAAAAGTTAATAAATTATAAGAAATATTGAATAATCAGTGAATAATATGATCTAAATTTTCATAAGTTGTTAAAAAAACACAACTTGTATAACCCCAGTTCAAGTTCTATCCATTCAAAACGTAAATAATACGTTTCACTGTATTCTGTACCAACCATTTTAATTTGTTTACTAGTTTGTACTTCAATAGTAAAACGTAGGCAAGTCGAATATCTCAATATATTTTCAAAACAAGGTGGCAAATATATAACAATGTGCCAAATTACCTTTAAATTTTGTTATTATATCAAGACATATTATCAAATTCTAAGAAGAGAAAGAGTTCTTGTAAATTTGTTTTTACTTTTATTATTTAACAATAAGTCCAATTAGCTGTAAATTTTGTATTTGCATTCTCAAAATAAAATATATCAACACGCCTTTTACCCATTTTGGGTGTGGCACTCTGCTTTAAACTTTGTAATTATATTCTCAATAGATGTACAAATATACAATAATAATTATAAATACTCATATTTTTATTATATCAGCAAATATTCAAAAAGAGAAAGATTTCTACTAAATTTGTTTTTACTTTTATTATTTAAAAATAAGCCCAATTAATTGCAAATTTTGAATCTGCATTCTCAAGAGATGTACAAATATGTATTAATAATTATAAATACCCAAATTGTTATTATATCAACAAATATTTACAAATTCCAGGAAGAGAGAGAGTTCTATTAAGTTTGTTTTTACTTGACTTATTTAACAAGAAGCCCAATTAGCTTTCAATTTTGTATTTACCTTCTCAATAGATGTACAAATATGTATAAATAATTATATATACCTATAACGTTATTATATCAAAAATATTAACGAATTCCACGAAAAGAGAAGAGTTCCAGTTTTGTTTTTACTTTTATTATTTAACAATAAGCCCAATTAATTGTAAATTTTGAATCTGCATTCTCAATAGATGTACAAATATGTATTAATAATTATAAATACTCATTTTGTTATTATATCAACAAATATTAACAAATTCCACGAAGAGAAAGATTCCTAGTAAATTTGTTGTTACTATTATTATTTTAACAATAGGCCCAAGTAACTTTAAATTTTGTAATTACTTTTTCAGGAGATGAACAAATATGTATTTATAATTATAAATACCCATACTGTTATTATATCAACAAATATTAACAAATTCCACAAAGAGATAGAATTCTAGTAAATTTGTTTTTATTATTATTATATACGCCAAGTAACTTTAAGTTTTGTAATTACTTTCTCAAGAGATGTACAAATTGTATTAATAATTATAAATACTAATTTTGTTATTATATCAACAAATATTAACAAATTCCACGAAGAGAAAGATTCCTAGTAAATTTGTTGTTACTATTATTATTTTAACAATAGGCCCAAGTAACTTTAAATTTTGTAATTACTTTTTCAGGAGATGTACAAATATGTATTTATAATTATAAATACCCATACTGTTATTATATCAACAAATATTAAAAAATTCCACAAAGAGATAGAATTCTAGTAAATTTGTTTTTATTATTATTATATACGCCAAGTAACTTTAAGTTTTGTAATTACTTTCTCAAGAGATGTACAAATTGTATTAATAATTATAAATACTCATTTTGTTATTATATCAACAAATTTTAACAAATTCCACGAAGAGGAAGATTCCTAGTAAATTTATTTTTACTATTATTATTTAACAATAGGCCTAAGTAACTTTAAATTTTGTAATAACTTTCTCAAGAGATGTACAAATATGTATTAATATTTATAAATACCCATACTGTTACTATATCAACAAATATTAACAAATTCCACAAAGAGAGAGAGTTCTAGTAAATTTATTTAACAAGAAGCCCAATAAGCTTTCAATTTTGTATTTGCCTTCTCAATAGATGTACAAATATGTATAAATAATTATATATACCCACAACGTTATTATATCAAAAATATTAACAAATTCCACGAAGAGAAGAGATTTTAGTAAATTTGTTTTTACTTTTATTATTTAACAAAAACTCAATTAGCTTTAAATTTATATTCACATTCTTAAGAGATGTACAAATATGCATTAATAATTATAAATACTCACATTATTATTATAACAACAAATATTATCAAATTCCAAGAAGAGAAAAGGTTCTAGTAAATATGTTTTTATTTTACTTTAACAATAAAATAATTAATAAAATAACTAACCACCAAAAAACCGAGAAACAACATCAGATCTAGTTAAGAATTTTCTTAAAATGTCTATTTATGTTCACTGCTTGTTTCATGTAAGCTAGTGCCATCTGCTGGACGATAGTAGTAGCATGGAAAATATTAACAAATTATAATACAATTTTTGTAGCAATTGTATAATTTAGTATACATTGTATCATAAAGCGAAGTAGTTCCAATAAAAATTTCTAAATTAATAAGGATATATGCTATATACTCGATAGGTCCGACCTTCTACGGAGTATAAATACGAGTCCGCCTTTCTTGGCCGTATATATATATATACAGGGTGTTCATTTTAAGTGGTACACTATTGCTATTTCGAGAACTATAAGAGCTACGAGGTCGGTTAAATTAGCAAACAATTTCTATATTATAAGACAATTAAAACGAGCGAAACAAGAATTTTTGTAGACCAGTGGTTCTCAAAATCCAGGGTGCAACTTTCTTATTTTAAATGGCAACCTACTTTTTTTATTTGCTTATTCGATTCAGTATTTTTTTCTGAATTCAATGATATTCACAGGTAATGACCAAATAATACAAAATATTTGAGAAAAATGCAAAATTAAAAATATATCATTTTTATTTAAATATGCATATACAAAGTTTGCCATGGAAGAAAACAAATAAATCAAATGCGGAAATAATTGAAAAAACTGTAATTATGAGAATAATTATTAATTTAGTTGTTACAATACAGAAATACAGAGGTACACTTAAAAAAACTAATATTAAAAATTGTTTGATTTATTTGTTTTCTTCCATGGCAAACTTTATATATGCAAATTTAAATAAAAAGATATTTTTAATTTTGCATTTTTCTCAAATATTTTGTATTATTTGGTCATTACATATGAATATTATTGAATTCAGAAAAAAATACTGAATCGAATAAGCAAATAAAAAAAGTAGGTTGCCATTTAAAATAAGAAAGTTGCACCCCGCATTTTGAGAACCACTGGTCTAAAAAAATTCTTTTTTCGCTCATTTTAATTGTCTTATAATATAGAAATTGTTTGCTAATTTAACCGACCTCGTAGCTCTTATAGTTCTCGAAATAGCAATAGTGTACCACTTAAAATGAACACCCTGTATATATATATATATATATATATATATATATATATATATATATATATATATATATATATATATATATTGCGCAAATTTTTGAATATTTACAACTGGACGAGGAGTGTCCAAATTGTTGGCAATTGAAGCAGCGAAGTGGGTTAGGGATATACGGACGAACAGGGAGACGATACATGGCAGCATATATATATATATATATATATATATATATATATATATATATATATATATATATATATATATATATATTTTGGGACATCACAACAATTAAAAGTTGGCACAAGGGATGGGGTATTCTCCTCACGTCCATTTTTCCTACTAATAATCCTTCGCACTTCAACCACACCTTCTTTTTTAATTCACTCAGAATTTCGTCGGTCGTACAGTTCAGCAGATCCCTACAGTAGATAACACCCTTAGAAAAATTAAGAGTGTTATGTGGCGTGACAGTAACAACATAATCACCTAGGGTCTTGGCTGCAAGTAATTTTCGGGACTAATCAGCATTTTTTGCTTCAATAAGAAGACCGTCTTTAATTTTCCGGATGACTTTAACGTCTCCGGCAATGGTTTTCACTAAACGAGAAATAAGGAATGGGCTAACTTTACTAAAGTCACCGCTTGCTCGTTTCATTAGCAGAAACATTCGTGCGGGGTCCTCGTCGTCGGAATTGACGCGATGTCGCTTCTCCCTAGGCCCCGGGACCGAGTCCGAAGCCATTTTTAATGTCTGGTGGGCCGAAGCCCCCAGACGAAACCAAAGAAACGAAAAGTAAAAATATGTATTTTTATTTTATCTAAAAAATTTAAATTAAATAAATTGCAGCACTAAATGCCAGAAAAGCAATGAAATAAAGCTCAGAAACCTTTAATTAATTTATTAAAATAAATTAAAAAATAAAAAAGTAAATGAAAACAAAAAAACGCACTACTGGTGGGCGTGGCCGAACAGTGAAAATTTTTTCAAAGTTCAAAAAAGATTTAAATCAGACCTGACCTTAAAATTTTTTTCACTGCACTAGTTCACAACACTGCACTTAAGCACCTCACACTAATTTCGTAAAATATTTTACGAAAAAAACCACTTTTTCAAGATGATAACTGCGGACGGCTCGCTGACAGGTGTTACCGCCGACAGATACGTTCGCTTACGACCAGAAATATATTTATTTGTTGATTTATTAAAGATCTTCTTTTAGTGATTAACATAGCTTGTGATTTGCTGTCGTTGAATTGCATTTTATTATCTGTAACCCATTTCATAATTTTACTTGTTTGCAAATTCATTATGTTTTCTGCCTCAAGAACACTTCTTCCCTTCGTTAATATTAATAAATCGTCTGCGAATGCTATGACTTTCGTATTTCTTGAATATGGTAAATTAAATAAAGAATTATATTGTAAATTCCAAGAACCCGGTCCACAGCATGAACCTTGGGGACATCCTCTTTTGTTACTTTAATTCCGTTAACTTCTAGCACAGCAAATCTTTGCTTTGCTTTCATTGCTTTAATAATTGCAGGCCACCAGGCCGCATTGAATGCGCCTTAAACATCTAAACTGACAAGTACCACAACTTTATTTTCCAGAAAACTTTCTGTAACAAATTTTTTGATTTCCATTATGGCTTCCGTTTTCCCTGAATTTGGAATAAAACCAAACTGGTTTTTGTTCATCAAGTTATTTACGTACATAAATTTCATTATTCTATTTATCATTAATTTTTCTAAAACTTTCCCATCCACATTTATTAAGCTTATTGGACGAAATTTACCTACATCTTGTGAATTTTCCTTGACTGGTTTTACTATTGGTATTATTGTAGATGATTTCCACTCTTTTGGAAAGTAAGCCCTTAACAAAAATTGATTAAAAATTTCTGTGAAACATAGAGGGAATATTTTTAAAATGCTCAAAAGTATCTCACTTGATATTCCATCCATTCCAGGAGCTTTCTTTGGGTTCATATTTTTAAGTACTTGTTCAATTTCTTCTACATTAAATTTTTCATCGTCTTCCGAATCAATTGGATTTTGAATATCTTCTCGAACCTGTTTGTGGTACTCATTATCATCAGAATCATTGTCTTCTAAAATAAATTCTTCCATCATACGATAAAGTGTACTTTCAGTATCTGTCGTAAATTCTCCATTTTCTTTTTTAATAGTAGTCAGTAATGTTGTACGCTTGGTTTTGCCGGCAGCTAATTTATGCACCGAATTCCAAGGGTTGTTTTTACTACAAATATTGCAATATTCTTTCCACGATTTGTACTTTGCTTCCTTAATTTGTAACGTGTAGTTAAATTTAAGTTCCATATATTGTCTCTTCCTTTCCTTCTTAAGAACTAAATCATTTTTGGTTCTTTGATATCGTCTTCTTAAAGCATTAACATTTTTTTCGCATGACAGTAAGTTCATTCATCCACCAAGGAACTGTTTTCCCTTTATTTTCGAATTTTTAGCTCTTGAAGTCTTGAATGATTTTGAGCAAGCTGTCTTTAGGGATTCAAAATACTTTTTAAAAAGACTTTTAAAAACCACTTCCCCTTTGGTCCATTTACTAACCAGGTTTCATCTAATTTTTCCATTGTAACATCATGGCTTTCAATATTTATTATTTTCTGGAATTCCTCTTTTATATATTTATCAAATGTGTCCCAATTTTCCGGATTAACAATATACTTGAACCTATTGTGCAATAAAAACTTTCTATTTTGTTTCCCCAATTTAATATCGTATGTCAAAAATCGATGGTCTGATCTGCTTTCTTCCTATTCAATTTTCCAGTTAAGAACTTTATTTGTCAGATGGTGACTGGTTATAGTTAAGTCAATATTGCTTTTACCTCGTCCATTGTCAACGGTGAACTACTCGCTTTCTTAATTAATTATGTATAGTTCTTGTGTCATTGTAAACTCTTCCAAAATTCGCCCCCTTTTGTAAGTCACCATGTCGTGCCATATTGTTGATTTAGAATTACTGTCTAATGCCGCTAGGAAAGCTTTATTTTTAACAAATTTTATAACTTCCTCCAAATTAATTAAGGTAATTTGTATATCTTGTCTTATATCAAAATAAGCAGAGACAGCGTAAAATTGAAAATCATTATAAGTAATATCTAGAACAACCATGTCTTCATTTGAGAGTTGATTCAATAATATAATGTTAAGTAACTTATTTCGAACTAAAATAGCAGCACTTTAATGACCATTGCCCTGAGCAAATATATTTATATTATTTGGAATTCCTCTTATAACATTTTCAGTCTAAAGGCTAAATCTATATTATTTTGCTCCATAACTTGCAATAAATTTTGTGTAGCTACTCTGGAATATTGTAAATTAATTTGAATGATTTTCTGAGTAAATTGTTCCTGTCCTCTTCTTCTTCAAATATGTTTTGAATTATATTGTTTACATGTACCATTTCTTGATTATATTGCTCAAATATAAGTTGCTAAAAATACCATGAAACAATGGATATGATGCGAAAATTATAGACCAAATATTAAGAAATAAACAAACATCATTAATTTTAAAATCATTTTACGCCGTACAACCAAACTTAAATAAAAATGACTATTTCAAACGATTTAACTTTATAGGGAACATTAACAGAAAAATAAATTTAGAGACACCAACATTAGACCAGCCTACTACAATAATAATACCATAAAAAAGCAATTAGTCAACAACAAAATTGTCACTAAGAATATTTTAAACAAATCAGGTGTGTATGTCATTCAATGTGATCAGTGTGATTATAAATATATAGGTCAAACCGGCAGAAGTTTTATCATAGAAGTAGACTCAGTGTACACAAGTCGAAACATAAAATTCAATTAGATTGACCAAGGTCTTTCACCTTCAGCCTTCAGCTATAATTATAATTGTTTACAATGGTCAATTTAAATTTGTGCGCTAAATGTAATACAAACAGCAATCCACGAAATAATCCAGGATTGGCTTGCGGGGGACACTGTCAACAATCTTATCACTTCTCCTGCACTTCTCTTACTGCGGACGAAGCGAATGTTTTACCATCAGCTCATATAAAATGGATATGCGACAGTTGTCAGATTACTAAAAGTATTACTGATTCCAGCGGAAGTAGTGACATCGCTCAACCTACGTTATCTGATGTGATGAATTTCTTAACTGAATTAAAAAATAACAATAACTGGGTTTAAGTTCTGTATAAATTTTATTAACACAACGTTTCGGCAGCAAAGTGCTGCCTTCTTCAGGTGAAATATAATTGTAAACAAATAAATATGTAGTCAAGGATACAAGTGACAAAATAAATCAGGGTAACATGGATCAAAGTAAACAATTTATAAACAGAAAATTAACGAAGAATAACAGTTAACCATGACTTATTGATCTCAAAGCCTGTATTCAAGTTCAGATTATTTGAAGATCTCTTGATTTCAATAGCTTCTCTAATAAGTCTTCTCAACCAGTTATTTTCTCTTACTATAATCCTTGTTTATTCAAAATCAATACCATGTAGTTCTTGAATGGCATGCTCAGCGACTGCAGATTTATCTGGTTGATTTAATCTCATATGTCTTTCATGTTCTTTCAATCTTGTAGCAACAGTTCTGCCAGTTTGGCCAATATAAACTTTACCACACTGGCATGGAATCTCATAAATGCCAGAACAATTTAGAGGCACCATATCTTTAAAATTGCCCAGAAGATCACGGATTTTTAAATTTGACTTAAATGACGTTTTAATGTCAAATTTATTAAGAATCCTGCCAATTTTGTCGGTAACATTAGCAATGTAAGGTAAAGTGGCAAATAATTTCTTCTCATTAACAACCTGGGGAACTTGTACAGGTTTATGTTTCACTTTCAGTGCTCTTTTTATCTGCGCTTTGCTGTATCCATTTTTTAAGAAAACATCATCCAAAAAATCAATTTCTTCTTGAAGCTTACTGGGATGACATAAAGTTGAAGCTCTCTTGTATAATGTTTTAATCGTACACGCTTTTTGGGCAGGGTGGTGGTTAGAGGTCTCATGAAGATATTGATTAGTATGTGTTGGCTTCCTATAAACTGAAGAAATAAGTTTACCATCATCTTGTTTTTCCAAAAGTACATCAAGAAATGGAAGACAATTATTTTCTTCTACTTCAATAGTAAAATTAATGTTCTCGTGTTGCGTATTCAGATGATTAAGAAAATTGTTTAATTCATCTCGTCCATGAGGCCAAATAGCAAAAATATCATCAACATAACGAAGCCAGACGGTGGGTTTCTTATTTGCTGTGCTAAGTGCTTTTTCTTCAAATTTCTCCATGTAGAAATTAGCAATAGAAGGAGATATCGGAGAGCCCATGGCAACACCATCAACTTGTTTGTAATAATTCCTTTTCAACGGGAATGGTTAACTGTTATTCTTCGTTAATTTTCTGTTTATAAATTGTTTACTTTGATCCATGTTACCCTGATTTATTTTGTCACTTGTATCCTTGACTACATATTTATTTGTTTACAATTATATTTCACCTGAAGAAGGCAGCACTTTGCTGCCGAAACGTTGTGTTAATAAAATTTATACAGAACTTAAACCCAGTTATTGTTATTTACATATACCATGAGTTCTGAAAGCTTTTTTCAATATTTGAATTAAAAAAATCTGTGGAATTCTGCTGCAACAAATTTGATGATTTTGAGTTGAAGATAAACTCACTAGCAGAAAAAGTAAAATCGGTAGACAAACTTCAAGTGGAATGTGATTTGCTGAAGGCCAAAGTAGCTGATTTAGAGCAGCGATCTCGTATTAACAACATAGAGATTGCTGGAGTTCCTGAAACTAAAAATGAGAACTTAATTAATATAATGGCGAATATCGGTCAAGTCGTAAAGTGCCCTGTTAGTGAAAATGATATCGATGCTATCCATCGGGTTGCATCTTTTAAATATAATAAAGATGTTCCTAAAAATATTATTGTTCGGTTTACTTCGCGAATAAAAAAAGATATGTTTATTTCAAGTGCACGTAATATAAAAAACTTAAACGCAAGGCTAATTAATTTCCAGGATAATAATAAAATTTACATTAATGACCATTTAAGTCCCAACAATAAGCTGCTGTTATAAGATGTCAAAGATAAAGCTAGGGAGAAGAATTATAAGTTTGTATGGGTAAAATCGGCTAAAATATTTGCACGAAAAAATGAATCTTCTCCTATTATAATAATTAACTCGAAAACTGATATTGATAAACTAAAGTAGACATCTTTTTAATCCATTACTTATTAATACTATAATTTTTCTTTCTTAATTATGAATCTCAACATCTATTATCAAAATATCAGAGGTATGAAATCTAAACTTTTAAATGTTTATAATGAATTAGCGGCTACAGACTATGACATAGTGCTCTTAACTGAAACATGGCTAAACGATAGCGTGTTTAACTCAGAAATATGTAATCCAGATAAATATTACGTGTATCGTCGGGATAGAAGTGATCCAAATAAAAGTGCAGGAGGTGGTGTTGCAATTTTAATTTCTAGCAAATTAAAATCAAAGGTTCAGCATTCCTGGAATTCAGCAGCAGAAGATATTTGGGTTACAATTTCTTACTCAAATTTGAAATTGCATCTCTGCTGTGTTTACATCGCACCTTCATCTAGCCCTGAAATATACGCTGACCATTTTAATAAAGTCACGGACATTAACTTAAGGTACTGTGATTATTTTTTGTTAATAGTTGGTGATTATAATCTTCCCCATATTGACTGGTCTCCTAAATTAAACTACTTTGAACCATCCCTTATAAGAAGAAATGACTTAAACCTTGAATTTCTTAACATTGTGAATGTGTGTAACCTATTTCAATATAATGGTCATGTAAATAGTAATAATAGAATTTTAGATCTAGTTCTATGTTCAGATGAATGTAAAGTTAATTTGAGTGACTCGCCTATAAGTAAAATAGATCATCATCACCCTCCTCTTAATTTGTTCATTACTTTAAAAGATAACGAACAACTTTCTTGTAACAACTCAATTATTTTTTATTTTTCTAAATGTAACTACGAAGATATTATTTATAAACTGTCAGCTATTGATTGGAAAAATAAACTAAACAACTTAAATGTTAATGATAATATAGACACATTCTATAGTATCTTACAAAGCCTGTTTTATGTATTTATTCCTACAAAACAAATTAAAAAAAGCAAATATCCGAAATGGTTTACTAAATCACTAATTAAATCCATAAAAGAAAAACATAAGTTTCATAAAAAATGGAAAACTTATGGGAGAGACTCAGATTATTCTACGTTTTCATTATTGCGTGATAGAATAAAAACTAAAATAAAAGTAGATTTTAAATCTTATATTAGTAATATTGAAAACAACATTAAAAAAGATCCAAAATCCTTTTGCAGTTTTACAAAAACGCTGAGAAAGAAAAACGGAATTCCCAATGTTGTTAGATACCAAGATCGTGAAGCTAAAAATGGATCTGAAGTCTGTGATCTCTTTGCTGAACATTTTGAATCTGTTTTTGTCAATGTAGATGACTCTCTGGAACATTTAATTCTTAACAGCGCTCATAATATTTCTACATTAAACGTAGGTTCAGTGTTTCTAAGCTTTGACACTATTTTAGAATACTTATCTTCTCTTAACACAAATAAAGGATGTGGACCCGATCAAATCCCTGCAAAGTTTATTCGAACCTGTGCAATTTATTTAACTGAGCCTTTATTCTTAATATTCAACCAGTCACTTCAATCGGGTATTTTTCCTGATGCTTGGAAATTGTCATATATTACCCCTATTTTTAAATCAGGTGATGTAAATGATGCCACAAACTACAGACCTATTTCCATTCTATCCACATTTGGCAAAATATTTGAGGCACTGGTTGTGAAACAGTTAAAAAATAATCTGGAAAACATCATCATTCCAGAGCAAAATGGTTTCTGTTCGGGAAAGTCTATTTCAACAAACTTGATTCCATTTACGGAGTATTTAAGTGAAAACATGAACAAAAAAATACAAGTAGACGTTATATATACTGACTTTAGCAAGGCTTTTGACCGGGTACATCATCATACACTCATAAAAAAACTGGCAATGTTGGGAATTCACGGTAGCTTACTAAGATGGATTCAGTCATATATAACTAACAGATCTCAATTAGTTTTCTGTAATGGATTCAAGTCACGGTTAATCTCAGTTATATCTGGAGTGCCGCAAGGATCTCACTTAGGTCCTTTGCTATTTAATTTATTTATTAATGACATTTCTTTATGCTTCGAACATTCGAAATTTTTCTTTATGCTGATGACTTAAAATTATTTAAAACTATAAAAAGCGAAAGTGATAACTTGCAACTTCAAAGTGACTTAAATCAGCTACAGAATTACTGTAAGCTTAATTATTTATCTCTTAATGTCTCCAAATGCTATGTTGTGAACTTTACTAGGAATCAAGAATCCATCTTATTTAATTATAAAATTGAAAGCATCGTCATTGAAAACAAACAAATGGTTAAAGATTTGGGTGTTTTATTTAATTCCAAATTATTGCTGAATCATCATGTGGACAATTGTGTAAAGCAATCTTACAGGATATTAGGTTTCATTTTGAGAAACTGTAAAAACTTCAGTGATCCTGGTGCCCTAATAAATTTATATAACGCACTGGTCCGTTCTAAACTTGAATATGCATCAATAATTTGGAACCCATTTTACAATAAAAACATAAGACTTGTTGAAAATGTTCAAAAAAAATTCTTAAATGTATTGTGTTACAAATTTAACATTGAAATCTCTGATTATGCAATGAGACTAAAATATTTTAATTTGCAATCTTTGGAAAATAGGAGAACTTTATCTGATGTGATTTTTTTTATATAAAATAATTAATAATTTGATTTACTCAAACTGCATAATTAATAACCTGAATTTTTATGTTCCCATTAAGAATACGAGGTCGACTAATTTATTTTACTTACCTTTAAGTAAAACAAATAATAACAAAAATTCTCCTCTCAACAGAATCATGTCCATATACAACTCCAAATATGAGCACATTGACATATTTCACCTCTCGTTAGCACAATTTAAAAAATCTGTGATCAATGCTAATAATTAATGCACTGTGTTATGCTGTATTATTGATAATTTGTTATTTTACATCAACTTCTTTTTGGGTTTTTTGCTTCTTTAATTTTGTTTAAAAAAAAAATAATGTATGTATTATTATACTTGTTTATTGCTACGTATACTAAATGTTTAACTTTGTAATAATTAATAGTAATTCGTGGAAACCTTTTATTGGTTATTTTGGACTATAGGTTTTCTAAATAAATAAATAAAAATAAATTAAAAAATTAAAAAAAATAAAATATATATATATATATATATATATATATATATATATATATATATATATATATTCGTGTAATTCTTTTGTAAACTTATCAGTCTTCTGACGATGGTGTAAAAGCCGAAATCGCGATAAAGAAAATATATCTACTGTAAAACTTAGCCTAGTGTTATTATTTACCTTAATATTTCTATTTCTTTCGCACTAGACGATTCAACCAAAACCTTGCCGTTTTTAAATGTTTTAACTGATTTAATTCCGATTTGTAAATCAATAGGATTAATTTTTTGCTTTAAAACCCATTAACGCCCAAGGGTATTTTTTGTGAAATATTTTGGTAAAAATACATTTATACGGTTACAAAAAAATTATATAAATTATCAATATTATTTTTATAATTTTGGGGCCGTCCTATAAATAAGACATTGGGCACAAATAATGACAATATTTTTTCTTCATATTTTATTTCATGGAAATTAAACAATTTAATTTATATATTTAACGGATATTCAACGCAAAATGTACATGTAAATAAAATAACTATAAGTGTAATACTTCTTAAATTTATTGTGTATGATATGGGATGAAACATTTTAGACACAAAGTAACGTCACATTTTTGGCAAAATGTGAGGGGCTTGCTGTTACAGTCTTCCATTTGGCTTCTTCTTTGCTTCTTTCGCTTCTCTAACGCATGATCTTTTCCGTCGTAGCGAATATCGGATATTGTAGCGACTGGAAAACTCGTTCGATTGGCTCTCCCTGTAGTTAAATACGCCACCGCCAAGTTCCTTCTAAATTCCAAGAGACTAAGAGCAGTTTTTCCATGAATTTGTCGGTATAATATCCAACTATTAACAATCGACATGTCCAAAATTCTAGTAAAAAGACACCAGTACCATTTTTTACCCCTTATGTTAGTGGCGTACTTTTCTGCAAGGCAGTCTTGGTGATCTACGCCGCCGATGAACAAATTGTAATTTTTTATTATATTGGGTTGCGGTACTTTAATTTTTTTGTTTTTGGCACGACTGTAGCGAGATGTCTCAAAAATCGGTTCAATCGTGTCATAATTTGTCGCAAGAGTGTTGCACCGATTGTCATTCCACCTAACAAAGAGCACTTCTCCATTTCGGTCGAAATAGTGATCAAATGAGCCACGCTCTTCTTTTTTTAGTGACTTACTATCCTTCAAGGGGCATCCACTCACTCTATTTTCTCGTACTGTTCCAGTGGCTCGAAATCCTTTTTCCTGCAGACATAAGAGTAATTCGCGGCTGGTAAAAAAATTATCGAAGTACAGTTTGTGGTTGCTTGGACTGTCAATGATACTTGTCATGTTCAAAACTACTCTGGTGCCTAAAGGCATTGACTTAGTTCCTTTTAATTCCGCTCCACAGTATAAGTCAAAATTATAACAATATCCTGAGGAACCACGGAGTGCCCAGAATTTATATCCAAACCTGATGGGTTTACTCCGAATAAATTGTTTTAAACTATGTCTGCCATAATATTTTATTATCATTTCATCTATTGAAACTGATTCTTCAAATATACCAAATTGTTGGAAGTGGTTTACAATCATATTGAATATGGGTCGAATTTTGAAACCGCGATCATGTTTATTTTGGGTGGCTTTCGAGTTATTTTGAAAATGAAGATATTGCTTTATTTTTAAATAACGATTTCTTGACATTGCCTTCTTTATCAGTGGCACCGCAAGATCATCAGCATCTGACCAATACATTCGTTCACTTGGGAGACAGTGATACCCTGAACACAGGAGAATACCAAGGAAGATACGCAATTCTTCCTCGCAAAATGTAAAATTGAAATCATTTTTACTTTTTGCGTACCTCACAGTTTCATTTACTATGTGTTCGCAGACTTCGTGATCGAATATTGTTTCAAATAATTCCTTAGGTGTTGCGTTTGCATAATTTTCCTTTAACTCTGCATATGACTTATCCCTTGCCAGGTTTTGCGATTCGTTAAGTTTTATATAATCAGGTGGCTGTTTACGCCATTTAGCAGCAAGAGATTTATCTTTTTTCTTCAGGGCGGCATAACTACATCCAGCAATAGGAATTGTTGGTAGATCATTATTTGAATCAGTTACTGGTATTGAGTACTCGAGCTCAAAGCTACCTGGCATCTCAGGTAATTCGTTAATTCTTATGTCATTTTCAGCATCGTCTTGTAAATCTTCTTCGTCCGTCAGTGAATCTACTTCTGGTGGCACGACTACAACATTCACTGATTTAGATTCCTCAAAATCTTCAAAAAAAACTCTCATCATTTAAAATATCCTCTAGCTCTTTAATACTAAGCGCCTTCGTTGTTTGAGTCATTGCGACAATATCTGAAAATATTTGTAATGGTCATATTTGTGAATATTAGATTGTGCAAAATTATAATAAAATAGAAATATGTATATACTTAGATATCAACTCCAGGCACAACCAATTGCAACAAAAGATGCAAAAGTTATGAGAACAAACACAATATGTGACAGGCAGCAGCAGTAACAGGTATGAACTGGCAGAAGTGAATCACGGATATAATGTTATCTCGTCCGCCCAATGTCATATTTATAGTACACCAAAAAATAAATCATAATAACTTTATGATCTTTTCAAATTACTAATAAGTTATGGTACCAATCGTTACTATAATGTGCACCGATATAACTAAATTTTTTTCAATGAGCACAAATTGATTCTTATTTGTTAAAAAAATTATGAAAAGATCACAAACACACAATTAAAAATACATGGGATGAAAAAATTTCTAACTCCGGCTATTTGTCAAAAATTACAATAAGTTTAGAATATAAAATTCATTTATAGTCTATACATTAGTAATTCACTGCAAAAGATAACTTTTGTTAGTTACAAAATAAAAACAAAATCTTAAATTAATGTACTATAAATAGGACATTGGGCGTTAATGGGTTAAAACATTTTTGACAGCATCAGCTGATTCACTTTTCTTTGAATTGACAATTAACTTGAATTTTTTACTACTTTCTTCTTTACTTAAATTACTTTTAACTACTTCACTGTATCGAGGAGTCGGGATGGTGCTAGTTTTTTCATTAATGGATGGAATGACAGATCTATCAATCAAATCATTTTGTAACCTGTCAATATCATTATTTTTTTCCTTTAATTCATATTTGCAACTGATTAAATACTTTTCTCAGATTAGCTATTGATTTAATAATATCCTGTTTATAATCGTTTCTTAAATGTGTGTGTGTATGTGTGTGTGTGTGTGTGTGTGTGTTTTTTTTTTATAATAACTTTATTGAAGCATGCTTCATATACAAATATACTACATGCTTGTAACATTCTTATAACTTAAACTTAAATACTTTTACATTTCAAATATAAATCATATCATAAATATAAATAAACTTAACTACTTATATTACTCGTTTACAATCAATCTTCAAATTCTATTGAACTAACAAAGTCTATAAAATATTTTTTATAATTTTGTAGTAGTTCTTGGTTTGTGGGGGGCCATGTTCCATCGTTCTTAACAATCTTGTCTCGTAGAATTTTTCGTTGGTTTTCGAGTAATCTACAGTGAAAAATGATGTGGTCAACCGTTTCACTTTCTTCGTTGCACCTACACGCCGCACTGTCCTTAATTTTGAATTTATAAAAATAACTGTTTAGTTTGCCATGTCCACTTAAAATTGTAGTTATTTTTGCCGAATATGGTAGTTTAATTTCTTGACGAAAATGAACATTTGGAAAGAATGTTTTTGTTAAATTGCCTTTTTCACTTCTGGCCCACTCAATCTCCCATTTTGTAGCACTTATGTCTTTTTCTTCACGTATTATAGCACGTTTTCTTTCTTTGTCTTCCCCGCTGTTTAATAAATTATTTAGATCGGTTTCACTTTTCAATTTAGTATAAATCCTAGAAACTTCTTCTAGTTTCAATATAATTGGTGTATTGCCCGTTATTATGCACGGCGCTTCATACGAAATAGTTCTAAATGCTTTAAGTATTTTAATATTAATTAATCTTTGCACTCTTTTTAATTTCTTTTGATTTGTCTTCTTTTGAATTGCACTTTCCCATACTGAAATTCCATAAGTTAAAATAGGTACTATTGCTCCCTTGTATATGGTGTTCAATGCTTCTTGTCTAATGCCCCATGTTATTTTAGCAGATTTAGCCAAGGTGTGAATTAATTTGCAACACTTTTCTGTAATATAATTTATATGTTCATCAAAGCTAAATTTATCATCAATTATTATGCCCAAATATTTAATTTTTTTAACTTGTTTTAAACTACTGTAATTTAAGAATATGTTAATTTCTTTATTAATTAATTTTCTTTTTTTTGTTAATAACATTGTTTGTGATTTGCTATCATTGAATTGGATTTTGTTATTTTTTGACCATACCATTATTTTATTCATTTCCAAGTTTGCTTCATTTTCCGTGTGTGTGTGTGTGTGTGTGTGTGTGTGTGTGTGTGTGTGTGTGTGTGTGTGTGTGTGCGTGTGCGCGTGTGTGTGTGTGTGTGTGTGTGTGTATGTGTGTGTGTGTGTGCGTGTGCGTGTGCGTGTGCGTGTGCGTGTGCGTGTGCGTGTGCGTGTGCGTGTGCGTGTGCGTGTGTGTGTGTGTGTGTGTGTGTGTGTGTGTGTTTTTTTTACGTGGGTTGGTGGAAATCTTCAAAAGACGCCGTGAAGCCCGTGCTCCACGGTGTGTGGGATTTCTACCCACTAAAACCACCTCCCGTTGCAACCCACCGCTCCACGGGACCGCCGTCAGGCATTACTTCGCAGAGGGTGAACTGGCAATATGCGCCCTGCTGTTGGTGGCTTATCCCCTTCTTCTAAGCTACAGGTTGGCCTCTTCTCATATTATCAGCACGTCTAAGCTCTTTCATAACTATGGCTGCAAATTGTGATACTTCATTCCAAATGATTTGAGATATAAGCATCTCTCCAACGATGTTCTCTGGGGTCAGCGGCAGTTGCAGTTTGCCTCGCAATATCTCGCGAGCGTCATTGAATCGCGGGCAATGACAGAGCACATGCTCTGCATCCTCAGGAACCAGCCGGCAGGTCGGACACGACGCGTCGTCATCCAAATGAAAGCGGTGCAGATACGCCCTGAAGCAGCCATGGCCCGTCAGTAGCTGTACAAGGTAGTATTCTACCTCACCGTGTTTTCTTCCATTCCATGCGGCGATATCCGGTATAAGACGATGGGTCCACCGTCCCTTACTTGATGCATCCCAGAGCCGCTGCCATCGTGCTGACAACTCTGTTCTCGCATCCTGGGTAATGATGCGTCGATAGTTAAGCCCATCTTCGCGTCTACGTTTATATATTTGGACCCTTTCCTCTACCATCAGGTGGATTGGTGGCATGTTGGCAATGACACAGACGGCATCGTACGAGACTGTGCGATATGCTCGTGCCACTCGCAGGGCACACCTGCGATACACGGAAGTCATATGTGATGTGTACGAAGCTACTGCTGCTGCTGATGACCAGATCGGGGCTGCATACAACAACATGGAGCAGACAACGTTGAAAAGCAGCTTTCGGCGACTCTGCCTAGACCCTCCAATGTTTGGCATAATCCTCACCAGGGCGTTAGCTACTCCTGCTGCTCTCGTACTCACGATACGCAAATGTTCGTCAAAACGTAGCCTGGTATCTATCTGCACCCCCAGATATCGCAGTGACGGCTTTGAAGTTATGTTGCAGCCTCCAACGGTGATCGTGACGGTCTCTAGTGTCTTCCTGCTGGTCAGCAGGACTGCTTCAGTTTTATGATCTGCTAGCTGTAGACCATTTGCAAAGAGCCACTGGCGAATTGTGGCGACAGCCTCGTTTGTCATCTGGATTACTTCTTCTAAATACTTTGAGACAACAACCACCGCAACATCATCAGCGAATCCAACCATCTTTGTCCCCATTGGCATGGGCAATCTCAAAACCCCGTCGTACATTATGTTCCATAGCAGAGGGCCGAGTACTGAACCTTGCGGAACGCCTCCTGTAACTTTGTATGTCTTAGGCCCTATATCTGAGTTATATAGTAGCGTTCTGTTCTTAAAATAGCTCAAAATAATTCGCAAAATGTATTCAGGAACCTCCATCATACTCAGCGCCTCCAGAATACAATTCCAATTCGCTGTGTTAAAGGCGTTCTTTACATCTAGTGTTACTATGGCGCAGTACTTCTTTGCACCTCTCTTCCAACGTCTCCCTTGAATGGCCTTTCGAGCAGTAGATACGACAAAGTTAATGGCATCTACCGTTGATTTCTGCTTTCGAAATCCAAACTGGCTTTCTGATAAACCTCGAGCACCTTCGCTGAATTCTTCCAACCGATTATAAATAATTCTCTCGAGGATTTTACCGGCTGTATCCAATAGGCAAATTGGACGATAGGATGAAGGATCTTCTGGTGGTTTATTACCCTTCGGAAGCAGAACTAACTTCTGCTGTTTCCAACGGCATGGAAAAACTCCTTCATAGAGGCACGCGTTGTATATCTCCAGAAAAATTTCTGATCGTGCTCTGATGGCTGCCTTAAGAGCGACGTTCGGAATACAGTCCGGACCTGGAGCCTTGGCATCTCCGATTTTATTGCAAGCCTTCAAAAGTTCTTCTTCTGAAATTGGCGGCGCTCCAGCGCGACGAGTGACTTGCATGTTTACGGGATGGGTAATTTCCGGTTGTTCGGGGAACAAGGTGGTTACTATCCTTCTAAGTAGAACTGGACAGGATGGCTGATTTATAGTGCATGCTTTTAACCTGTTCATCACCGTTCTATATGGTCTACCCCAGGGGTCACCATCTACCAAGTCGCAGAGCTCAATCCAGCTGCGGCGCTTGCTATCTTTAATAGCTTGTTTCAGAGCCCTCCGTGCCTCGTGGTGTCGTAATATCAGGGTGTCATGTTCCGCACAACCTCGAGCGCGTTGTGCCTGACGCCGGGTGCAATGACAACGTCTCCGAAGTTCAGCAATCTCTTCATTCCACCAGTAGACAGGTGCGCGATGATTTCTTGTGGAAGCCTTCTTCATCGCTGTGTCGCAGGCATTAGAAATCAGCGACATGAGCTGCGAAGACATATTTTCAGGAGAACCCGTACATTTAATGTTCTCTTCCATCATAATGTTAAATGATTCTCGATCGAAAGATTTGGAATTCCATTTTGCTGACATTAACATCTGTCTTGTTCTTCGTCCACCCTGGGCAGCAATTTCAAAAAAGATGGCCTGGTGATCACTGTGGGTGTAATAATCACTGACTCGCCATGATGTAACTCGAGAAGATAAGTTCTCACTGGCAAAAGTTACATCAATGATGGAAGTAATGTTGTTTCGGATAAACGTTGGAGTTGTCCCTTTGTTAAGAAGGGCTAGGTCCAGGGAGGCGGTGAAGTCAAGCAGCGCCTCTCCCCTCCTATTTGTTTCTCTGCTACCCCAATCCGTAGCCCACGCATTGAAGTCGCCTGCGATGATGAGCGGTCGTCGATTTCTCGCATCCTCTGCTAGATCATTCAGTAGATCTTTGTATTCTCGCTGTGTAGTATTTGGTGAAGCATAAACACTGTAGAAATAAATGCCTTCCACTTTGGCCCAGGCAAAACCAAATCTCGGTGTTTGCGGCATTTCTTGCAAATAGTTTATACCGCATACCCAAATTGCTGCTCGATTAGAAGTGTCGGAAATCCAGGTCCGCGAATTCTCAATGTTTTTAAATTGTTCCGATAATATAGCAATGTCTACGTCTAGATCTCGCACGATTTGCAACAAAAGATCTTGTGCTACTTCGCAGTGGTTAAGATTGAGTTGGATGATTCTCATTTTCTTTCTGACAAAGTCTTCACAGCTGCCTGATATGCTGGGCAACTATAACTCCCTGTCGGGTGATTACTCTTGACCTCGCAAAGAATGCAGTTTGGGTCCTTACTCGTACAATACTCGCGCATGTGACCTGCTTCACCACATCGAAGACAGCATTTGGATCTATCAATCCCCTTACAATCGCGTGCCAGGTGTCCAAATGCCCAACACCTGAAGCACTTCTTCACATCAATCTTCTGCCTGACTCTGCTGATCACCCAACCAATACGCACTCGGCCTTTCTCCAATACCTTCCTGGCTAAATCCGTAGATAAACGAACAACAGCTGTCTGCGTACTCTTGTATGCTTTCCGAATGGACTTAATGGCCATTAAATCAATGGATACATCCAACTCTTTCCCAAGTGCATCGCAAATGTCTTGTTTTGTAGTCAGCTCGTCAAGATCTCGTAGTTCAAATGTCATCTCATCCCTTCTAGTCTCTACCTTCGCTGACTCGCCCAGCTTCGCAGCGATGGTGGCAGACACCTGAGTAGTTACAGCAGTTTTTTTTAACTCCAGGAGCAGATTACCTGCCGCATTTCTTCTCACCTTCATCACATTCTCACCAACATCTTTCAGAGATGGATCACCCTTCATTTGACGTAAAATTTCGGCGTATGAAGGACCGCCTTCGTTTGCCTTTACAATTACAACGTCAGGACGTAATGATTTTGGTTTCAGAGGTCTCGATTTCCGCTTTGCAACGACTTGCCAGTTCATCAGCGGTGAATTATTTTTGTTCGGTGACACAATCGCCGAACTCATCACTGAAATATCTTCAAATGACAGTTCATTCTTTCTCCAAAAAGACTTCATTTTCTTCTCTTCATTCTTTTCTACAGACTCATTAGATTCCGTTGTTATAAATGGTACACTTTGACCACTAGAACTCAAAACAGGCGAGGTTTGCGTGATCGCCACTGCAGTGACAGGACTTTCCACATACATCGGCTCCTCCATGTCAACTATCTGATCAAATCACGTACGAATGGAGCTCACCATACGTTTAATTTCGCCATGGACATTGTGCCTTGGCTTCACGAACTTCAGAAGTTCCTCTATCTTCTTTCCAAGTAAAGATAATTTCTGACTTCGTGACATCGAAACGTCATTTTTCGTAGTTGTCACAGATGTATCCATAAATAAGGATTTAGCAGCACATCCAGACTTAATATAAGTCTGATAACGTTTGAAAATGTCTTAATTTATCCAAATTATCAAGTATTGTATATAGTATTAAATTTAAACGAAGAAAAATAGAAATTTTAGCTTCGCAATTTGACGTCTGGCACTGATGGTTGATCGTCACTTTTGTGTGTGTGTGTGTGTGTGTGTGTGTGTGTGTGTGTGTGTGTGTGTGTATGTGTGTGTGTGTGTGTGTGTATGTGTGACACATGTCATTGTGATTGTGAAGCTGTTTTCTTAGTGAAATATATGTCAAAAAATTAAATAAATATACGTAAGAAAATTAAAATTCTCAAATATAAATAGAAAATAAACAAATAAGAAGGTATGTTTCTATATCATCAAATACTATTTTGTACCGTTTATGAGTAGTATTGGGCGGGAGGTTATGTGCTGGACATATCAGATTTTTTACAGTATATCTTATTTAAATAATGGTACATATATAGATAACATACTCACCAGTTTAAATGTAGCTGGTAGAAGTGACTGAACCTTGTCTATCAGATCACTCAGCACTTGTTTTGCAATTAAAACACATTAATGCGGGTAACGTAGAGACAAAATATTCCAAAACAAGAGTTATAACAGATTCAAGAATTGAAAATTTTCTACTTTGGTTAGAAAAATGTAATTATGAAAAAGTTTATTGTTCTACAGATAGTAATGAACACTCCACGCCCGATTGCCGTAGCAAGCGGTCGTATTCACACAACGCTCCGTCAAGGTGACGTAACGAAAAGTGAATAAACTTAAACTAAACTTGGTACACACAGTAAAAACTACCTATTGAACAGTGAAACAAGTGACAAGTGAACAGTGATAAAAAAGTGTTCAAACAAAGGCAGGTGAATTTTATAAATTCACCTAGCCTAAACATTCAAAAATGAGCACCGTTCCACAGAAACGACCACAAGACGATCACGAGGATCAAACCCCAAGAAAAAGGTATCAATACAACGTACCAACTGATAATAAATATGCCATACTAAGTCAACAAAGCGGCCTCGCCGATTTTAACAACACAAAAGAGACCGAACCTATCAAAAATAAAATATCTCCAATATTCCTATCCACAAACGAAAGTAATAGCAACTACAACGAAATACTAAAAGATCTAAAATTATTAACTAAAAACGAATTTACCACAAAAAATTTCGGTACCAATATGATTAAATTCAACGTGACAACAATAGATGATTATCGAACAGTTACAAAATATTATGACACAAATGAAATAAATTATTATTCATATAAGTTACCCAACAATAATTCATTCCAAGCCGTAATTAAAAATGTACCCATATCTATAACAGAAACCGAAATATTAGATGAATTAAAACAAAAGTATCCCATAACAAAAGTAGTACGACTACTTAATAAATTTAAGGACCCAATATCTGTCTGCGTCATAGACCTAACTAAAAGTGACACAGCGAATTCCATTTTCCAATTAAAACATTTATTTAGCTGCATAGTTACCGTAGAACTTCGACACAAATCGAAAGGAATCCCACAATGCACAAACTGTCAACAATATGGTCACACAAAAAACTATTGCAAAATGCCACCCAAATGCCACAAATGTGCCGAAAATCACCACTACTCACAATGTAAAAAACCCAAATCAGCACCCGCCAAATGCATTCACTGCGGCGAAAATCACCCCGCCAACTACAGGGGATGCAAACACTACAAAGACCTACTAGAGAAAAACAGCAAAGTCAAACAAAAAACACAACCCTCTCAAAGATCATATACAGACTCTCCACAATTAAATTTATCGTCCGAAAAACAATTCCCAAACTTATCTTCCTTCGCCTCAGTAACAACCCAACCACTAAACAACTCACTAACCCAACAAATAATAAACTTTCTAACCGACCTTATCAAACCACACATGGAAACCATTAAAAAATTCATCTCCACCCTTATCAGCTCCGTCTTCAAATAAGATGTCCACTACACCTACAATCAAACTCCTCAAATTCCTTAATTGGAATGCCGATGGCATAAAAACCAAACGCCCAGCTTTTATAGATTTTCTACACAGACACAATATCGACATCGCCTGCTTAACAGAAACACATCTAATACCAAATGAGACATTCAACATACCAAATTACGCTATTTATAGAAACGATAGAACCTCGCTATGGGCCTCAGGAGGAGTAGCCATACTGGTAAAGAAAAACACAAGACATCACGAAACTATACTACCCGATCTCACAGCATTGGAAGCAATTTGTGTAACCATAGAAACCGCCAATAATGAAAAACTGAAAATAATTTCTGCATATCAGCAACCAAACCGAAGACTGGTAAACACCGACATATCCTCACTATTCGAAGATAATATGCCAACTATGCTCATGGGAGACCTAAACATTAAAAACACATTATGGGGATGCCATAAAAATAACCCTAAAGGCTCACAACTAGAAGAAATCACAAGAAATCATGCAATCCAAATTCTAGCTCCAAATGAACCCACCCACTACCCTTACCGAACAGACCACACACCTGATATTCTAGATATAATCTTACAAAAACATATCACCAAACCAATAAGCCAACATGTATCTCTAGAACTCAGCTCTGACCACGTCCCCGTTATAGCGAGTTTCAATACACAACCAAAAACTAGCAGCCATTCTATTCCAGGAAAAATAAACTGGAATAAGTTTCAAGAAGAACTACATCAAATATTGAAAGCACCGGATAAATTAAACTCATCAAATAGCATTGACAAAGCAGTGCATGACTTTACTGAAGCCATAAACACAGCAACAAAAACAGCTACCCAAATTACAAAAAGAAAAATCACACAGTATACTACACCAGAACACATACTTAAACTTATTAAACAAAAAAAAAAAAACTCGTAGACTATGGCAACAGACCCATAACAGACTTTTTAAAAAAGACTACAATAGGCTAACACATCAAGTACACAGGGAACTGGAAAATCATCACATTAACACATACCAAAAATATCTTTCTGACATAGAACCGGGGGACACTCACATGTGGAAAGCAACGAAGAGAATACTACAAAAACCCACCATAATCCCACCTATCAAAATAAATGATATAATTTACCAAACGGATGAAGAGAAATGTAATATTTTTGCTAAGCACTTTGAAGAGACTTTCACAACTAACCCAAACGTAGAAAATATTAACATAGATGATCAACCAGAGTTGACATTAGCAGGCCTAAAACCCACTTCCCCTTCTGAAATAAAACAATACATAAATAACCTAAAAAATAAAAAAGCCCCAGGACACGACAACACATCCAATATAATCCTCAAAAACCTGCCGAAGAAAGCACTAAGTTTCCTAGCCTCGATATTAAATGCATGCCTAACCAACGGCTACTTTCCACAGACATGGAAACATGCACAAATAATAGTGTTCCATAAACCAAACAAAAACAAAAACGACCCAAAAAGCTACAGACCTATAAGCCTACTTCCATCACTATCAAAATTGTTCGAAAAAATTATCAAATCCCGCCTCGAATCACACTTAAAGCAAAATAACACAATTCCACAATTCCAATGTGGATTCAGACAAAATCACTCTACGCAACACCAACTTCTCAGGATAGTAGAATATATAACGAAAGGATATGAAGAAAGAAAATACACAATTGCCGCATTCTTAGACTTAGCGCAAGCCTTTGATAAGATCTGGCATAAAGGGCTGCTATTTAAAGTAGCCAAACTAATACTACCGAGTTACCTCTTCCATGTCTTTCAATCCTTCTTAACAGAAAGGACGTTCCAAATAAAAATAAATAACACTCTATCTGAAAAAAAGAATGTTCGGGGGGGCGTTCCGCAAGGAAGCATACTTGGCCCAATATTATTCAATATTTTTGTACACGACATACCAACACCAGACAACACAACCATAGCAATGTACGCGGATGACACAGCGATACTGTCTCAACACGACGATCCCGAAACAGCAAAGAACAACGCACAAAATGCAATCAATACACTGACAAGATGGTTCAAAAAGTGGAATCTGTCGCTGAATGCGAGCAAATGCGAAACAAAAATTTTTACATTAAGGAGAGGAGCTGAACCAAATAAAATAGTGATCGTCAATACAGAAATAGACTGGAATAATGACAAAGATGCTATAAAATACCTCGGTGTATACCTAGATAAGAGACTGAATTGGGGAATTCACATTTCTAAAAAACTTAAAGAAGCAAACAAAAGATTAGCAATTCTCTACCCGCTATTAAACCGTAAAACTCATTTGCAATCCGAATGCACCAAACTAATCTATACAGCCATACTAAGACCTATAATAACTTACGCCTGCCCAGTCTGGGGCTCAGCATCCCAAAACCATTTGAAGAAAATTCAAAAATTTCAAAACAAGGTTCTTCGAATCGCACTAAACGCCCCCTGGTACGTCCGTAATACCCAAGTTCACAAAGAACTCAACGTCGAAACAATACAAGCACATATCAAAAAAACAGCAAAACAATTTTTCTCTAAAATCCCCCAATGCACAGGAGCAACACACTACGAAATCGGGAAAAGAAATAACAATACAAGATTAAAAAGAAAACTCCCACAAAATATCCTGCTATCAGACAGTGAAAACGAAGACATAGACGACGAATAAGGACAACTGAGTGCACAAAAAAGAAACAAGCCATCAACACACATCTAATAACTACGCAACAGCACAACCACCATTGTTAAACTAGCACCTATGTAATGTAATATTGTTATGTACTACTATAGAACATCAGAAATTAACGCATATTGACAAGGGGGAGCACTAGGCCCTGACCCTAATATTATCATATAAATAATTAACAATACTATGTATAACAATTATGTAATTGTAGATCTAGTAAATAAACGTATTAAACGAAAAAAAAAGATAGTAATGATGTTTTCAATAATTTCTTTGAAATCTTTCTAAATTTGGTTAATACGCATTTCCCCATGATAAACAGAAAAATTATTATTTGTGACAGAAAACAGGACAAAAAATGGTATACATCTGAATTATCTGATCTCAAAAAGATGATTCTCAGATCTAAGCAAAATTGATTACAATTATAAACCTGAATAAAAAAAATTTAGAAAACTCGATAAAAATAAAATTAAACAAGCTAAGATCGCATATAATGACTCAGAATTTCTCAACTCACAAATCAAATCAAAAGCAGTATGGTACATAATAAATAAAGAAATAAAAAACAAATATACTGAAACTGATACTAATATAACAACGGAAGATTTCAATTCTTATTTCACTGAAATTGCTAAATTATTCACAGCTGAATTGCCAACAAACTTAAATACACCCACTGAATTGCTTGAAAAAATATGCAAATGAATCAGAACACTATATATCTTCTTCCTGTTACAGTTAATCAAGTTATAAACTATATAAATAATTTACATAATAGTAACAGTTTCGATATTTATGACATGAATGTAAGAAATAATTAAAATTTCTTCAATACTCATAGCTGAACCATTAGTCCATATCATAAATACTTGTTTCAGTAGTGGTTTCTCTAAAATTGTACCGATCTTTAAGAAAGGTGGAAAAGATAATATTGGCAATTACAGGCCAATTTTCTAAAATACTAGAACACGCTCTAAAACAGAGGATTCATAACTTTTTTGATAAATTTAATATCTACTCTGATGCTCAGTATGGCTACAGACCTAAATTGTCTACCACTAAAGCTGCATTAGAATTAATAATAATAATAATAATTATTATATATATATATAGTCTTTTTATATCTCTTAGTACCCTTTAGGATGTCGAGATAGATTTCATTTTATTCTAGTTATTTTTTACTATTTATTAATTCTTTCCATTCTTTTCTATTCTTTGCTAGTTTTCTTCCGTCTTGACAGCTGATATTGTTCTTTTGTCCAGTCTTGTAACTCCTTCCACTTTTCTTAGATATCTCATTTCGGCTGTTTGAATTTTACTTTTTGTTCGTTGGTTCATTACCCATGTTTCGCTTCCGTATATTAATGTTGGTCGATAAGCTGTTTTATAGAGTATCATTTTTGTTTTCTTCGTTACGTGTTTGTTATGTAAAATGACATTATTCAGTGCATGGTAACTTTTATTAGCTGCTAATATCCTATTGTTTATTTCATTCTCTAAGCTTCCTCTGTTGTTCAATGTTGATCCTAAGTATGTAAATGTTTCCACTTGTTCTATTTCTCTTCCATTTATTTTTATATCTGTTGTTGTGTCTTCTTTCGATATTACCATGATTTTTGTTTTTTCCACATTTATAGTCATGATATACGTTTTTAATTCTTCTTTCTATATATTAATGTTGTGTTGTAGATCTTCTTCATTTTTTGCAAGTATTGCGAGGTCATCTGCAAATGCACATTCTGCTATCGTTGTCCTAATTAGGTTGTGATGTCCTATGTGCACTTTTTTTGTTTTATTCTTTACGTTCTTCCTGATGTTGTCTAAGAAGATTATGAACAGTAATGGGCTTAATGCGCTTCCTTGTCTTAACCCTTGTGTAGTTGCAAATTCTTCCGATACCTCGTTTCCTGCTCTTACATAGTTGGATGTTGTTTTATACACACTTTGTATCGCTCTAAGTAGCTGTTTGTTCACGTTCCTTTCTTTCAGTATTTTCCACATCTTTTCCCGTGGTACTCTATCGAAAGCTATTTCTAGGTCTACAAATACTATAAATAGTTTCTTGTTCTGTCTCATGGTTTCTTCAGTTATTTTTCTTATTGTGAATGTGTGGTCTTGTGTCGAGTATCCTTTTCTAAATCCGCTCTGGCCCCTTTCCAATGATGTTTCTATTGTTTTCTTTAATTTATTTTCTAGTATTGCTTCATATAATTTAGCCGCTGTGCATAGTAGAGATATTCCCCTATAGTTATTGCAGTCTCTATTGTTTCCTTTTTTATGAATGAATTAATAATAAATAATATGAAAAATGGTATTCATACTGCAGCCAGTGTTACTGACTTGTCAAAGGGCCTTTGACTGTGTCGATCATGGCATTTTAATTAAAAAGCTATATTTCTATGGCATTAGAGGAATCGCTTTAGACCTTATCCAAAGTTTTATTTCGGTTAGGAGTCAAATCGTTTATTACAACAGCATATTTTCTAAATCAATCATTGTTGACGTTGGAATCGGGCAAGGAAGTATTTTTATTCATTAAATTTATTATTTATTAAATTTAAAAGTGATTTGCCAAATAATGTTTCAGCAAAAACAATTTTGTATGCTGATGACATGACTCTGCTGAACAATGGAGTATTAAGTTGTAATGTTAATAACATAGAAGAAATGTCTGAAAAACAAGCTACCAACTGGTTTGGGGCAAACAAACTTTCCATCAATGTAGGAAAATTCAACATATTATCTTCAGTACAAACCGTTATCTTTTCCAGGTGCGTGAAGGTGGCCGCGCCTATTTGCGCACACTTTTTCTTATTGTGACAAAAAAAGTGCAAAAAGTGTGCATTCTAATGGCATGTTGAACAAAAAGTGTGCGCTTTTTATATTTGGTAAACTTAACTGTTTTCTTGGGCGGGCCAAGTTCACGAACGCCGCGCCCAGTTGCGCACATTTTTTCTTATTGTGACCAAAAAAATGTGCAAAAAGTGTGCATTATTACATGCCAAACTAGAAAAAGTGTGCGCCCCAAACAACGGACTTATGAGAACAACAAGTTGGCTAAATAACCTCTTCCGCGCCAAGTTGTTTCTAGGGGTGCTGCAGCACCAACAGAGTACATTCCAACGGTGCGTGGAACAAACAGTGTCCGCCTCTAACTTCCTTAAAAATGAAATATTTTATGAAGTGCTGAGCGTGAATTTTGTCAATGCAAATGGAAAAAATAATACTAATCGTTTGAACTTTCTAAGGTGAGTTGTGAGATGCAAAAAAATTAATATCCCCTTTTCTTAAAGAGTTATTCATTATGGGAAAAATAATGTTACGGTTAAACCAGTTCCTTTTGACAATAAAAATTAAAATTGTATTGCTGGTTGGTTAGTACTCATCACTGCGTTAGCATCCTCCAGTATTTAAGATGTTTATTATTAATTATTTTGAAGGCAGTGGTAGTGCCGCGGAGTGCCTATATTGTTCTTATAGCGGCGCGGCGTTGTTTCGGAATTGTAAAATATATTTAGAAATTTTATTAGTAACATAGGTTGAAAATTGAAATTTGGGAATCTTGAAATTGATGAAATAATTATGTAAGCCTTATGATTCCTTGGTATTATTTATTATAATAATAGTTGGACTTTTCGTGCCCTAGTCGGGACATCGACGTAACAGAGTCGGTTGCCGTGTTAGCAACATGTTAATTTTACCGACGATTTTGGTTGATATTGTGAATGAACATCGAAGATTTAAAATAACTTAAATATGTATCAACTTTAATTTAAATGTAACATATTAAGTACTTTTTATATATTTCATACTTTTGCTGATGATGTCCCGATACTAGGGCATGAAACGTCCAACTATTATTATAATAAATAATACCAAGGGATTATAAGGCCTACATAATTATTTCATTAGTAACATTGCTTACTTTTCTGACAGATAGAATTATACGAACATGAAATAATAGTAAATGACAACAAGAAGCTAATTTGTATTTATTTACACTCTTATAAATAAAAACCAATAGAAGCCGAGGTAGGGTATTATGTTTATAAAGATCTATTTGATAGTAAATAAATGAGAAAGAAGTTATTTCAATTGTTTTTTTTTTTAATTAAAATCTATCTATTCTACAAGAAATAGAAAGAACGATTATTATTTTGAAATTTATATATAAATTTAAAAGAAATAGCTACTGTATGCTACTTAATTTTTATAAACCTCTTATTATTGAATAAAAACTTTGAAAATAACTACACCTAATTATTGTAAACATAGACAAAAAATACGAATGCATAACAAAAAATAGAAAAGAAAAATTCAGTTGGCATCAGCATGTGAACATAGGTCCACATAGATCAGTTGGTTAGAGCGTTATGATATAGACGTAAAGGTCTCGGGTTCAAGTCTCGGTGTCGGCTGAATTTTACTCTGTCTATATTAATACCTATATAATTATACCGTCTGTAATTGGGATTTTCATCCTGTAGAGTGGTCGGTCATTAATAAATTAATAATTGAGTATTTTTTTGTAAATTTTAGATAGGTACACAACCTACATAAATCCGTTTTTGTGGAAAACGGTGATAGTTTGAATTTATGAAAAACAATTAATTATGTCTAGGTAAACGCCAAAATATTTTCTCAAAGAAATAAGATACGAATACATACGTTAATTACACAAAAACTGGAATTTAAGTTCGCCTCCTACAACTTTACAATTTATTGATCTTAAATTATCTATAATAAAGTAAAAAGCCATTTTTTCCAATTACTAAATTCAATTTAATTAATTTTTATAATATACCGTGCGTTTGAGCTAAGATGCAATATTTACCAATCTGTCATTAATGTATAACTATCAGTTATATACAACCTTACCGTTCCAGATCAAATGCAACATAGGATGTCAATGTCAGATGAACTTGTCATCATAGTTTAAAAATGTGTACTAATGCGCCCAGTTGCGCGCACTTTTTCTTGTGACCAAAAAAAGTTTACAAAAAGTATGCATTTTGATATGCCAAATTAGAAAAAGTATGCGCCCTAAATATCGGATTATAAGGAGAACAAGTTGGATGCGGCTGAATTACCTCTGCCGCGCCCAGTTATTTCTAGGGGTTCTGCATCGCCCAATATCTATTTATCGACCTATATATTTATGTCCGGTGTTTAAATGCAGATCCCATACCAATTTGAATGTGGCGCCACTGTTTGGGATATAAAATGGTCGACAGGTCTACTCTCCTATATACAGTACTGACATCGACGACGTCATGAATGTCACAGCTATTCCGTCAAAATGCTAGCATTTTCAGTTTACATTCTTACGACTGCCAACGCTGTGGCTGGGTAAAGTTTCGCCATAATGGTACCTAAGTTTTGTTTTATATAATTTGTATGTAAATGTAATTTATTATATGTAATAAATTGAATAATTTTAACAATATTTTATTATTTGTATGTCAATACATATAATTTAAATTTACTGCTAACTCTATGGTAATTAAAAATATATTGTATTATTATTATTTCTCTCACAATTTCACTATGGGAGGTTGGAAATGCTGGCTGACGAAGCATCAGTGTTCACGGTATTTCCCCGACCGTGTCACTGCCTGTAGCTTCTGTCTGCCCTTGCATACGTGGAATATTCGGTTGTGTCTCTTGTCTGCAAAAAGTGGAGATTTATAAACGACAATAATTAAGGTAAGTGTTATTTTATGGCTCCGTGTTCCTTTATTAATGTAGCTTCTTAATCACACATAATTAAAATTCCGAAACTATTAGAGCAACAAATTCGTGAATCTAAAATTAAGGTTGTAAAGTTTATTATTATAAAATCTTGGAACTAAAAATTTAAAATTGTTAAAAAATATATAGAAAATATCTTTTCAGTAAATGGCATATTTTAACAAACGAATTGTTTTGCTGCCAATGCCGTACGGTGTGGAATAACCTCTCATAATTTCTTTCCTATGTAGTTTTGTTTTGTAAATGTTAATTTATGAGAAACTACAACAATTTAATGCCTCATTTTTGTGTGATAAAAAGAAAGTAAAAAACATCACGATTTTTATTAGATATTTTTATGAATCTTCCTTCAGCGTTAAATGTTCCGAAATCAATGAATGTATAGTTTGCCTTCATCTCATTTTAAATTATATAGGTGAATCGTACTTCGTATTTCCTGCTACACAATGAACGAAAGAAAGGAAAGCGCTGATGATGACCATCAACAGGAGGTAATACATTTTTCATTTACTTCTTCACTATGACAACTTGGTTAATTATTTTGGCAGTAAATTATACGGTCCACAGTGAATTTTTTGCGAGATTTATGTTGGTGTCGCCTTTTTTTTTTATCCATTTGACCCCAAATGTCAAAAAATATTTTTTTTCGTAAAAGAGTTTGCGAGCCGTCTGCATTAGCGTTACCCAATGTGCACCACGGGGAGGTTACGATTACAGCGCCACCTGTTAGAAATTGAAAAAAAGTATCCGAATAAACCTTACATATTTTTTAGCGCTCTTTCAGAATCTGCAATAAAAACTAGGGGTTCCCATTTAAATTTTTTAAGTTGACCCCCCTGGCCCCCTTAGGGGCATAGGGGGGCCATTTTGTCAAAATCCGATGTCCCCCTCAAAACCATGACGATTACGATTCGGCATACTTTCTGTAAAATGCTTTCATTTTGAGATATTTAAGGATATAATGTAAAATGGGATATCCTGTATAAGGTAAATCATTTAACTGGCTCACTATTGCTAATTTTTGTATTTGAAGAGATAGAGAGATGGTTAAATGGGTAAAGTAGTAGCATATACAATATTTATGCATAATATATTTTTAATTTTTTTTTTTAAATGAGAACATTAATTATAATCTGTCATTCAAAAACGAACAATTACTAAAAAGTAATTTCCGATGTTTACGTCTCATCGATGTCGATTCGACATTCTCGTCAAAACTACGAAATGGTGACCAAAAACACATTGATATCGACATAAATCTCGAAAATTTTCTCAAAGAAAATCTTTTGCCGAAAATACTAAACCTATACACACTTCATTAATAAATTTGTTTAACTTAAAGGTCTATCATGAAGAGTCCTCGGAAGAAATCAGCTGCAGCGATAACTGTAGCGAAATTGTAGAGAGAAGATCACCGTCTTCCAAGGTTGTGCAACAACCTATGAAAGACAGCACAGGAAATTCAAAATTTGTTCGCTTTACGGCAAGAGGGATGAATCCTTCAGATGATCCTTCAGTAGTAAAAGGAATATTGGTATGCAATAGGCAATTCATTGTGAGGAATGGTAAACTTGTACCCGCATCCAATTCTGTATGGTCAAGAATAATTAAAGTACATCATCTCAATAAAACTGCTCGAGGTCTCCACGCATTTGTTTCGTGCAATAAGTGGAATATAAAACAGGACCTAATCCTTATTGAACGTGTAGCTCCTCATATTACTCACAATCTGGAGAGCGAAGAATCAGACCAAGACGAAGATGATGAATTCGTCCACGATCCTAGAAAAGCTGAGAACAGAATACCAAGTGAATTTCGTCTATTCATTCCGAAAGAAAAGTGGCGTGTCATGGCCCCTGTCGTCAAACAATATCATCGTGGTCCTGAAAAGAATCGAAAAGGAGCTTCGCGGTCCGTGCAAGTCTTACAACCAGGGATTTGGACGGATGTGTTGGCTTCAATGCTCTTGACGCAAGACGCACGCCTTGTTGCTGGTCCTTCAAAGGCAATTATGTCAGCGAAATGGAAGAAGCTAGTGAATGGATCAAAATACGTGCTAAATGTTGTTGTGGTAGCATTTTGTATGCAAGCTGTCTTCAACCTGTAGATTTTGATCCTATGCAGAGTGGTGTAACCTTGGAAGTGAAGATTTGGGGTGATGGTTGCAAGATAGATCATTCGAAAATCCGAAAACGAGAAGTCTCCGAAAAAAGAAGAGATTTGCTTGGTGCTGATATGGTTGAGAAGAATATGAAAGCGACTAAAGTCCGAAAAGAGATGGCAAGCGAAATTATGGACGCATTTGATCCATATCCTGGACATTTACCAACTAATGAGGTTATTAGGAAAGTTAAATCTCAGGCTCTCCAGGGAAGACGTCTGCACAATGACGCAGTGTCCTCCTTGCAGTTAATGAAACACAGCAACAAGTACTTATCATCGATTCACGATATAGGTCTGGATCCATTCTTTGTACTCATATGTACACCTGATCAACTGCGTGTGTACAACTTATATTGTCAGAAGGGTTATTCTCGATTAATTATTGATGCAACTGGAAGAGTTATTCTTAAGCTGCCACGTCCAGGTGGCACAAGTTCAGGACATATATTCTTATACTCCGGAGTAGTGAGAATTCCAGGCATCGGGGAGGGGCAAATTCCAGTTGTTCAGATGCTATCTGAGCGTCTCAACACTAGCGGAATCACATACTGGCTCCTAGATTGGAGGTACCGTGGGGCGGCCATTCCAAATGAGGTTGTGCTTGATGATTCAGCTGCTCTCATTTCAGCAGTTTGCAGAGCTCTTGCGGACGAGGGTTCGACGTCGTCTTATGTCAACCGCTCATTAAAATATTTGTAAGGTACTGAATCATGCAGGCCAAATGTTCTTGTTCGCTTAGATGTTGCTCACTTGACAAATATGGTGCGACGCTGGAAAGAAATATCAACTTTGAAGCTACGTCAGAAAGAATTTTTTATTAGATCCATCATACTTTTGGCAAGAGCCAGAACTTTGGAAGAAGCTCGGACAATTCTCTTAAGTATTTTTGTGACAGCTTCCAGTGAAACGGAGGGAATTTCTGATAGCACAGGGGAGCCAACACCCTGTGAGCGGCGAAAGAAATACCTCCTTGCCCGGATTTCAGGAGATATTTTAAATACGGAAGATGAGGTAACAGACGTTAGCAACAGTGAAAATGAAGACGTTTACGGTGACATTCATGGTGAAATGATAGATTGGATAGAATGTATACAGCAAGACAGTACTAATGAAATAATTGATGATGGTGATCGCGATAATTTGATGCATAATCGAGAGGTATTAAATAAAATTAAGAATTTAACCCGTATTCTACCCCTCTGGTGTTACGCTCTTCCAATGAAATACGGAAGCCCTTATGAACGTGGTGTAGGAGCATACGTTGAAAGTGAATTTAATAATTTGAAGACTAGGCTTATACGCGGCCAAAAAAGAGTTGATGATTTTGTCAAATTATATCTCAACTTGATAGATGGAAGCATAAAAATTGCTAGTACCCTGGTATATTTGGCTGATCAAAATATTGCGGAATCTAGCGATAACTTCTCCAGTCATGAGCAGTGTCTGGAATCAGAAGAAAATTTATTTATGAATGTTTCCAACAACGCCAATTATCAAAATGGTAAAGAAACCAACAGCGATAACCTCTCTGTAACTCAGAAGAATTCACAATTGGAAGAAAAAAATTGTAGACCAGTACATATATTGGAAAATTGCTCAGTTCCCTTGCCAGGGGAGGAGGAAGGTTACGGAGAGGAGAGGATATGCGCGCGTTGTTTTTTTCAATCTTCACCTGCCGGTTCTAGTTTGAGCAGAATGGTTTCTGGGAGATTCCAGAAGCTTGGGGCTGTAATTGAGATAACTGATGAGGTTATTGCAAGTCAAACAAATAACAAATTCGACCAAGACCAAATCAGAATTCCAGTAAGCTACTCGACCTCTCGTAAAGAAACGCCTCACTCGAATGAAATTAACTTTTCGCCCCCAGTTTTAAGTCAGAACAAAATTCCAATCGGAATTTCCGCGTTATCAAATACAAGAGAAAACCTGGACAGCTCTCAGCAGTCAGACGCAGAAACTAACAAATCCAAAGAACTAGGGTGTGGAGAGAACTGGAAAGGCTTGTCCCTGCCTCCAAAAATGAAAGCATCTGGGTATTATTGGAGAGATAACACCGATTTTTCCGTGCTTTTAGAAGCTGCCCAGAAAACTAAAATAGGAGTGCTAAAAAATGGAGGGCTAACCGGTATTAAGGCCCAAAAGGTGAAAAATAAATTGGTATCTCTCAAAAACACCTGTTCTTTCGACGCTCCATGCCAAATTCTAGCTAGGCCTACTGTGACAGCTCAAAATATAGAGACTGTGTTGACGCAATGGAAACAACTGGGTCCCTTTTAGAAGTGGCATCACTCATAGCGAGTAAGGGCAGCTGCGTACCGGAAAAGGGCCGAAGTTCTTTCTCAGCACCTACCAATCGAAAGCCTCAAGGGAGGAATAATTCGAGTTGATTGTCTAATGGACTCATCAGCCCTAATCCGGAGAATGATGCTACCATCATCTGTGGAGGTGACAACGTGCTCCTCTAAACACTGCCCTTGTCCAGAGAAGGAGAGGAACGCCATTGTGATCTCTACGGGGATGCAGGCTATAGACCAACATGCCATAAAGGGCCTTCAACAAGCCCTAAAAGAGGGCAGTGCTTTTTTTGTACATCAATGCATGGAGCCCATCAGCCCTGGACGAGCAGTTGCTACCCCAAAACAATATTTTATTACCGATCTCACGTGGTCAAAAAAGGAAACATTTATATTTCAGTGATATATGAGGAGCAAATAGCTATGCATTTTTGTCGGTGTAATTTTTCTAATCTTCGCATTTTTAATAAGTTAAATTTAATTAAATTTCGTATTTTTTACAAAGTTGATTCCATTTTTATTAATAGTTATTGCCAAATTAACAAAACCCCGTTTTTTAGTTTAGAAGAATAATCTATCCGCGAGTTAATTATTAATCCTGCTGTCCTTTTCAGGGCCCAATGTGTGCCGGGAAACGCATACGAAACATAATTTCGGGTGCCCACCTTATTATAGAAGTACTGGACGGGCACGAGAGAGTGCACAATGAAAATGAAAATTATGGGGTGAAAGAAGGGCACAAGTGCCGACTTGATGAGGTTCCATTAACGGTTGAGATGAATGGAACAACTTACAACCTCCGAGGCATCGTCAATTTCTCTCCCCCTCTTCAAGATTCAGGTGCAGGCCACTACACAGCATTCTGCTTAAGGCCAGATAAAACGTGGGAACTATATGATGACTTTTTGGAGAAACCCACGCTTGTCTATAACAGCGTTCAAATGCAGACACATGTATTAATATATACTATATAATTTGTAAAGAAATTTCCAAAAATAAAACATTATTTAGCAACCTACATCACTCATTATGTCTTCCTTATTGTTTCATAATTTAAATTTAAATTATTCTGCTAAGTTTCTTTATTATTCTGTATTTAAATCATACACTTTTAGTTCCACGCACCATTGAAATGCACATTTTCCTTTGTCAATAATATATTTCATCGTTATAATAACATTTACTTTAATCATTAAACTACTGGAATTCTCGTATGTAGTTCATATTTATAAATTTTGTGATATTGATAAAAATACAAAAACTTTAGCTAAATACCTATGCATTACTTGTACAAAATTTATTTCAGAATAATCGCGTAATATTAGTGAAGCAGGGACGCTACGCTTGAAGCCATAGTCCGACAAAGGTCTTTTATCAAATAAATTAAAGAAAACCTCGCATTACTTCATAAAAATAAAAACTCCTGTAATAATCATGCAAACATTTAAACCAAATTTTAGCAAATGTATTAATTGAATTTTTTTTATAAAAAAATCTTCAGTTTTAATATTATTATTGCTAAATATCAAATACATTATCTTATTGTTTGGACGTATTTTCTAACTGATTTGCAATTTATTTAAGTTAAATAATATTTTATAGCTTTACTTATGCACACTTATTCAATAATTTTTGTTATGTATATTCTATGTGAATTGATACAATATTATTTTTAAAAAATTTAGTATATTAGCCAAATGCCTGAATGTATTTTCCAAATCATTTGAAATAAGTCTCGTTATTTTAGCTAAATAATTTAATAAATTTACATATGAATACGATTGCTTCACAAACGAGAGTTATCAAAACCACAATAATTACAACTGCGTCTGAGGGGTACGATTTCACTATAAGCCGTTCGTCACCTGTACTGTTTTGGAATTAATTTTCTGTTGTGCTGAGTAGCAAATAAATATTGAAGGGTTTTCTATGCATAAAATAATTTTATTACATCATACAATGTTTTATTTTCAAATATATTTACATTGTAGCTGTTATTTAGAGGCGCACACTTTTTGTTCCACGCACCGTTTGAATGTACTCTGTTGGTGCTGCAGCACCCCTAGAAACAACTTGGCGCGGCAGAGGTTATTCAGCCAACTTGTTGTTCTCATAAGTCCGTGGTTTGGGGCGCACACTTTTTCTAGTTTGGCATGTAATAATGCACACTTTTTGCACTTTTTTTGTCACAATAAGAAAAAGTGTGCGCAAATGGGCGCGGATATCGTGAACTTGGCCCGCCCAAGAACACAGTTAAGTTTACCAAATATAAATAGCGCACACTTTTTGTTCGACACACTATTAGAATGCACACTTTTTGCAATTTTTTTGTCACAATAAGAAAAAGTGTGTGCAAATGGGCGCGGCCACCTTCACGCACCTATCTTTTCCAGGGTGACATTAATTTAAATGAATTTAAAATAATTTTCTTAGGGTTTCAGTTGGATCAACAATTGACATGGAAAGATCATATTGAATTTGTTGCAAATAAGCTAAATAAGTACGTTCATATGTTGAGAAAATGTATCAACAACCTTTCGCCTGTAATAGTAAGACATCTCTACTTTGCTTAGTTTCAATCAACCTTAATGTATGGTGTTATTCTCTGGGGAAATTCTACAAGCTGGTTAAGAATATTTAAAATTCAAAAAACTGCAATTATAATTATTGCAAGGGTGAGTAGAAGAACCTACTATAGGACATTATTTCAAAATTTAAATATTCTTACGTTCCCTCTGTTGTATATTCAGCAAGTATTACTGTATGTTCAGGAAAACACCAATAAATTTATTAGACATACTGATCTTCATAAATATAATACTAGAAATAAGAATTTATTTGAAACGCCAAAATTAAATTATGACTCTACTATAAAATCAATTTGCAATATGAGCATGATTATGTATAATTAGCTATCAGAAAACTTAAAGAGACTACCTTTAAAAAAATTTAAATCTGTAATCACTGGCATATTGTTAAATAAAGCTTACTACTCCGTAGAAGAATACCTGGAAGGTCAAATGTCAATGAAATATATTGTTGTAACTACGTTAATTTTTTGTGACTTGAGCTATTGTACTACATGTATTGAATGCTCTGAATAAATATTATTGTTATATTATTATTACTATTATAACATTACAATTATTACATAAAGTCAAGTTCAGTAAAATAATCTATTCAGCACTTCTTTTGGTATTTCAGTCCTATAACTTATATGTTGTAATGTTTGTTAGTTGGGTCAGTTTTGTGTAAGTACTAAGTACTAATAAATATTTTTTACCTATATCACAAAATAAATCTGGTTTGTCATAATTTTATTTCGAATTTCATAGGAAACCTTAAATTTAACAACGAATGAGCCATGAATAAAATCATTTGGCCTAGTTAAAATCATTGAAAGGAAAATTGTTTAATCGCCAAATTTATATCTTAAATTCTATTATTTTTATTTTCCGCACATTCATATATGTAAGGAAAATATTATATTTATGTTACGAGTTGATTAGATTTGGAAACAATTCATCTACAGTAAGTCGTAGTTTCTTTGAAGGCCTATTATGATTTTTGGGCATATCTTATCATAAATGAGATAGATACGGCGGGGATCGTTGATTCCAGTCCCACTGGGGAGCATGGTCGTTTGTGTTGTTCGCATAATATCATAATCATCCACTCAATAGGCGGCAAGAGACCATAGTAGTCCACCCCCCATCTTCATAAAAAAAAACCAGATATTGTAAATTTTATAGAATCAAAAGATGTAGTATATTATTAATTACAATTTTTATTTCAAATATTCTTCTAAATTTTATTTATTTATACAGTACACTTCTCAATAGGGCTGGTTTTCTCTTAAGGCCGATAGGGCGACTGCCCTACGCTTCCGATTTTAAGCGGCCTCGAAAAATTCTATGGATACTATATAAAGCGGAATATCATTTTAATTTGTATTCCGTGTTAAATAATTTTATTTTGAATGTATAACTTAAATTCACGCTACTTAATTATGTATTTTCACAACGGCAACGAAATATAAGTATCGAAAACATAATTAACTTTTACCGGTAAATTGATACTAACTTTATACCGGTCGTTAAAAATCGTTTTGGTAATAATACGGACTGTTTCAATTCTCGTGATGGTGCATTATGTATTTCCAAGAGAGGCTCAGATTGAGAAAATGGATTCCCCGAGTTAGACGTAACCCTTAGCGGATCAGTGATAAATATAGCAGAGAGGTGAAGAGTGTATATAGAAATAAAAATAATTACAGTAGGTATAGGTTCTTTCTAGAAAAAGGTACGACAAAAGAATATTTGAAGGAGCCGCAAAACTAAGAAGAAAAAAAAATTAAGGATTCGTTTAGCAAAATTGAAAAATACTTTGAATCAAAAAATGTAAATCAAAATTTAACCAGGACGCGTGCAGTAGCCACACGCCTGTATCATATGTTAATGCTGTGGATAATGAGATAAAAATAATTTAAAATAGCACACAAAAAAATTTTACTGAAAATCAAATAATATATACAGACAACGATTGGCCACAAGCAATTACAGATTTCTTTATAAGAACTATTTTGTTGAATAAACCAAAAAGTGATTAATAGAAAATAAAGTAAAAGAAATAACATATGTAGTATGGAGCTATCTCTCATTGTGATTTAGAACTATTATTCTATATTTGTGTAATGCAATTTTTGTTTTTATGTCTATATTATAATTTTATTTTGATATGTAACTTTTATTTGAAAAAAAAATGTAGATATTTTTTTCGGCCTCTGATTTTCTTCCGCATTAGGCTCTGCTGCTAAACAGGCAATAACCTAATAACAGAGCAAGAAAAACACAATAATTATACATAATATTAAAATAAATAATTGATAAAAATATAAAACCAAAACAAGCAAAGAAAGAGAGAAACGTTTCAGGAAATAAACTTTACTCACTAATATATTTATAAAAATTCTTTGGAGTTTCACCTGTTCGTGACACCAAATTAAATCTTTTTGTATTTATGTCTTATGTCTTAAATAAAGCAGAATTTAAGGTACAAATAAATTGAGTAAAATTATTTTCCCCTTGCTAGTTCAGAAGAAATTTTTTTAAAGTTATTAATAGTCTTAATATTGCCAAATTTTATAAAAATTCTAAATCTGAACTGAATTTAATTACAATATCGAACTTCGAATTTTTTTCTAATGAATTTTCAAATTAATTTTTCATTTCTTTTTATCTTTTGTCGCTCGTTGACAGGAAAGAGCGAAAAATGCAAACAAATGCAACTTTTTATAACAATCGTCGGAAAATACATGATCTAAAAACGATTTTATGGGCCTAAAATACACTTTGACAACACAAATGCAACGTTAAAAGTCAGGTCATCAGATGCAAGGCGGGATAGCAGTGTTGTCAATGAACCAATCTTAAATATGAATTAAAGTTGTCAAATTCTGATCCAATCTAGAAAAAAAAAATTTAAGACAATTATAAGAGAATTTAAATTAGGCATTTATTTATCATTTTTACAATATATTTTTTGTAATTAACACTCATATAGGCAACACTTCTATAATTTCCTCACTAGGGAGGACAAACACATTTTGCTCACTATTCGAAAAGAAGAACGGTATGGGGTTTCCTGGCATATCGTGAAAAAATAAATTTTATTTTCTATATGCGTTTGTTTTCTTTCAGCCTTTGAACTAAGCCGCAGTTCAATTGCAAATTTCATATTAAAAATTGTATGATATATCGCTTAACAATATAATAAGTATTAATTGTTTCGTATTGTAACGTACGCGGCAAGCGACCAGTTGAAACTTGCCGGCGTACGCCGCCGCCGCGCCGCCGAGTGAATGATGCAACGCTAGCTAGTTCGGACAAGTCGTTTAATGCACAATAGAGATTGTTCCAGAACCTTCGAGAAACAAGGATCGTTTTATATTTAAGAGCAAATCTTCGGCAGTAAGGACAGTCGACTCCGAAGCTTGTAAGAAGAACTTGTGAATATATACCGCTCGGTCTGAACATAAATACATCGTCATAAACAAATATCGCTCGGCTAGTTAATATAAATAATAGTGTTTATTTATAGTAGTGATAAGTGTTAGTGTAAGTTATGTTTGTTCAATCAGAAAAGGTGTTTTTAAAAAATTTATTTAAATTAGCAAAAACAAGATACAACTGTTCGCTTTACAAGCTGGGTACATTCTAACTATTCTATCTTAAAACACTACGCTGCTAAACTCCTCATCCTAGAAACTGCTGACATATTGAAATAGGAGTATAGAATGTGGTGCGATTCTGTTAGAACCGTTATCTAACTCCTCCATCCTTAAGATAAACGTTATTGAAACAAAATGCTTATACTTATGTTTCAATAATGTTAGATGCAGCTTGAATAATATCACGTTCCTTTCTACAAAATTTCTTACAAACTTTACTAACAATAATAATAATTATTATAACTATTATAACAATTATCAAAATACTATTAAAAATAGAGTGTGAGTTCTCTTTATTTAATTTCTCTAGCAATACTGGTTTTAAAGAATGTTCTTCTAAGTTTTTTATTTTAATTACAGGTTCTATCGTTGGCAATAATTCATGCTTATTAATATCCATCTTTAAATTTATCATCTTTCCAAAGTTAAAACTATATTTTTAATTCTCATCATTAATTTTACAATTATTTATTAAAAAGATACCCTTCAAATTTTTATTAATTATTTCATCCTCACATTCTATTTTATAACCACTATTATAAGGAGATACAATATACTTAATATTAGAAAAATCTATTTTTACTACATAATTATTTTTATCAAGTATAACCTGCTTACAGTGAGCAGTTGGTTTGTTAAAATATATTTCAGAGAGACAATTTTCATTAATATTATTAATTTCTTTACACATACATAATTTCTCTCTTATAAACGTACAATGTTCCAATTTATAAATTTCTTTACTAACAATGGAATAAAAGCCAGTAAGAATATTTAAAGTTATTAAATTTCCATTAATTATGGTGGGGATTCTAGTTACTTGATGGATGTTAGTTTTTTGTTCAAATGTAGGAATTTCGATCAAAATTTCTAATTTTGTACTTAAATAACAAACAGTTTTCACAATTTTATTATTCGAATAATTATCTTTAAGCAATGATTTCATTGGTTCTTTAATATTTTCTTTAATATACTGAGTCACTTCTTCTCTAAATATCAGCCCGAAGGATAAAGTATTTAAACTGCAGAACGAAAAGGTTTCTTCAATTTGTAATAACGATAAGTAAATTTGATTAATGAAGGCTAATAAATTTTGAAATATTTGATGTATAGTAATCTTATCTGTATCATCAACTATATTACCTATCACTTTTCTAAAATTCTTCATTTATTGTTCAATTAATTTATTATTTTTATTCAATTATTGTATTTGAGTATTGAATTGTTTAGTAAAATTTTGATTTATTTGAATTTGCTCATTTAAATTATTTATTATATTTAGTCCGGAGTTTTCGGTTACGTTGCGGAAGTGCTCGCTCCATGATCTTTTGAAATTAAGATATCTGAAATTATATGTTGTCTTTTTAATTGATCCATTTTAGTTTTTAAGTTCTAAGTTGTTATTATTTGTCCACGTTCAGTGATTACTTCCTTTAAAGTTTGTTTCTTATATTTTGGTTTCTCTACTTTTCCACTGTGTCTTTTATGTTGTTTAATATAGACAGTGTCAGGGATATGTTCGTCAATGTTAACTTGCTCACTATACTTCTCTTTTCTGTTAATTATATTCCTTTTTACTTGTTTAAATAATGCCTTCATTACATTAGAATGTTTTATATTATATTCATCTATTACTATTTCTTCAGGTTGAATTATTTGATTAATATTTAAATGTCCTAAGAGAAATTGAAATGGTGTATTTTTTATTGTGGAATGGACACTGTTATTATATGCGATCAAACTATAAATTACCTTTTCTTTTAATGGCAGAGATTTAAAATTTTGTTCATCATTTAATATACGAATAGTTTCAATTATAGAGCTATGAAATCTTTCTATGTTTCCATTTGACTTGGGATTATTAGTGCTGGTAATGTGCAACTTTATATTTTTATTAAGCAGAAATTCTAATAATAATTTATTATTAAATTCAGTTCCTTTATCTGTTATTATTTTCTCAGGTAGTCCGAAATGAGAAAAGAATTTAATTAATTTAGATATAATTGTAACAGAATTTTGATCTTTAATTTTATAAGCTTGGGCAAATTTCGAGAACTATCAAATATAGTTAAATATTTCTGTTTTTCTAAAGATAAAATATCTAAATGAATTATTTGTAACGGTTTATCCGCAGTTGGAGTATGAATGTTAGGAATCTGAATTGGATTTCTTTCATATTTATTTTTTAAACATATTTCACATTTATTTATAAAATTTTGAATATCTTTAATCATATTAGGAAAATAATAGATTAATTTTAATTTTGAATAAGTTTCATTAATTCCTTTATGAATTGATTTCCCTTCATGGTAGTTTCTAATTGTCATAATTTGTTCTTCTCTATCTTCGATATCATTAATAAATTCGTACACTGTATGAATTTATAGTGCCCAGCATTAAAGTATGTTTGTAACACAGAGTTGAAGGCTAATTTGAATTCTTCGGGAATCAAGCAATGATAATTTACATGGGGAACACAGTAAGCTTTTATAAAATCTAAAATGGTTTTATTACAATTAATATTATTTATATAAAAATATATTCGCTGTTTAGTACCGAATAATTTTTGAATATTAACTTAATTTTGATTTGATTTCTTTACTATTATTTGATTATGACCAAAATTTACTGCTGATTCCAAATATGTAAGGCCGTTGATGGGATTTTCCTCATCTGAGTGCACAGATGCGGTGTCAGTTTCAGAGCATTCCACTTGGAGAGATTGGTTATCATTATTCTTATCATCTTCGTTATTCATTACTTCTTGGGTTTCAGGTAACACATGAATATTTATTTTAATATTTGAATTTTTAAATACATTTATTAATAAATTCTCAATTTTTGACTAAGTTTTATTGTCTAATCCAGAGCAAGTTTTTGGTATTTTAATTTTATTAATATCATTTTGAATAAGATACTGCAATAATTTATTTAAACATTTTATATATTTTTCGATATTCACTAAAGTTGGTTCATTAAAATAATTTTCTTTTGTTAAAAGGTGAATTAAAATTTTATTATTAAAATGTTGAATAGCTATTTTATCATCAATAATTTTTATTTTATCTTTAAACGATTTCGTTTTATATAATTCATTTACTTGAGGGGCGAATCCTTTTTTCATACAAAAATCTTTTGATATTCAGTGTACCAAAGGCAGGTGATTCTCAAAAATGTTTTCCGTTTTATAATTTATTTTAAAAGTAGGTTTAATTCTAGAGAGAGCATCGGCGACATAATTTTGTTTCCCTTTTTTATACTCTATGTAATAATCATATTCTTTTAATTTTAAATTCCAACGAATTAATTTCTGGTTAGGTTCTTTTAACGAGTTAAGCCAAATTAAGGATCTGTGGTCAGTTACAATTTTGAATCGTCTTCCGTATAAATATGTTCTAAAATTCTTTACTGCCCATACTATTGCTAAGAGCTCCTTCTCAATGGTGGAATAATTTTGTTCATGATTGGAACATTGGATATAATCTTTATTTTCATAATCAATTTTACTATTCTTCTTTAAACAATTTGTAAATGGTTTAGTCAATTTTGCGAAGTCTTTAATAAATCTTCTATAATATCCGAGAAGACCCAAAAATGATATTATTTCTATAACGGTCTTATGTATAGAAAAATTTTGAATAGTTTTTAGTTTATCAGGATTAGGTTTTTTTTTTTGCTGAAATTAAGCGGATCGACTGCTATGGTCATTACCGCTGTAAAAAATTAATTAAAGCCAACCAAAATTAAATAAATAAATAATGTTGTTAAGAAAAACAAAAGAAAGAAATGAACTATAAAATATCATTTATCATTCCGGTGGAATGAATAAATTTTAAAAGTTTCTCAACACTATCAGTCTCATTGGAGAGAACTGACGGAAGAGTATTTGCAAGGTTGAAGAGGTTTCTGACGTTGTGGTATTTAGCACAGTGCAGAAGAAGATGAAAAACAGAAAGGCGAGTATCACATACATCGCACATAGGTACGGGGTCCCGAACAAGAAGATAAAGATGAGTAGCTTTAATGTGACCTATTCTCAAGCGCGTAATCGCTACTTGCTCCTTCCTCGTAACAGAAATAGGTAGCTTCCACTTTTGAACGCTAGGTTTAATCGATCTAAGTTTGTCGGTGGAGCGATTCCACTCGTCCTGCCAAGAAGTTAAACAAAATGACGATATACGTTGAAGCATATCGTCTGGCCTGAGAGCGTGCGTCCTAACGTAATCAAGTATAGCAGCTTCACGTGCAGCATTATCAGCTCTGTGATTACCAGCGATACCGATATGTTCAGGAATCCACAGAAAAGTAACACGGATTTGCCTAGATGAAAGTAGGCAAAGACTATAAAAAAGCATCTGAATAAGAGGATCAGTTGAAAACCGGTTACATAGACTCGTTATGGCGCTGAGTGAATCCGTACATAAAACGATATGTTGTTCACGTTCGATGACGTGTAAGCAACGTTGCATAGCAGAATAAATGGCATACAACACAGCACCATAAACAGAGGAAGAAGGCGATAAAGTGATAATATGTTCTTCATCTCGAAAGATGAAAGAACATCCGGTTCCGGTGCTATTTTTAGACCCGTCTGTATAGATAAAAATGGAGTCTGTGTACCTTTCTTTAAGGAGACATAATTCCTGGACATAAAGGGAAGGCGGAGTAATATCCTTCTTATACTTAGTAAGAACTAACTCAGTACTTATTTGAGGAAGACACCATGGTGGTGTATCCGAAATAAGCTGAGGTAAAATATATTCCTTGCCTAGTGGAAGTTTATCAAACTTTTTGACCAGTTGAACAGTCAAAGGACAGAGAGAGGTGGAACTGCTGAGGAATAGATTATGAGCACGCTCGTCTTGGAAAAGAGAAGTAAAAATGAAATGCCAAGGTTTGGACATAATTCGAGCAGTATATCTCATGCATTGTCGTGTTCTACGGATAGATAATGGAGGCAACCCTGACTCACAGTATAAACTGTGAACTGGAGAAGTACGAAAGGCACCAGTTGACAAACGGATACCCGTATTATGGACAGCATCTAAGCGGTTGAGATGGAGTTTTTTAGCGGAACTGAGTACGATTGCTCCAAAATCAAGTTTTGACGTTACAAGAGAATTGTAAAGTCGTAGCAAACAGTCTCTATCAGCACCCCACTTAGTGCTTCCGAGGCATTTTATTGCATTCAAAACACGACGGCAGTCTGCAGCAAGTTCTAGAATATGCGGCTTCCAGGTCAGATACGGATCAAGAGTTAAACCCAAAATATTAACCCTATCGACGCACTGAATTGGAGAACCATACAAATGAAGAAAAGGATTGTTGTGAGGAGTACGTAAGCGACAGAAATCTATACACTTCGTTTTCTTGACAGAAAAACGAAAACCCCTAGCGGTAGCAGCATTGGTTATGGTGTTAATTGCATCCTAAAGTCGAGATTCGCACTCAGGAATGCTAGATGCTGAAGTGTAAATGACCAAGTCATCGACATAAAGACAATGGCGGACGGTCGGAGGAAGATTTAGTGCAATGCTACTGATAGCAATTAGAAAAAGGATTACACTAATGGTAGAACATTACGGAATACCGTTTTCTAGGGAGTGAGAAGATGAATAGATATCACCTATACGTACTTTGAAAGTGCGTTTTTCAAAAAAAGAAGATATAAAAAGTGGTAGATTACCACGAAGTCCCCACTCATGTAGCTGCTTGAGAATGCCGTAACGCCATGTCATATCAAATGCCTTCTCCAGGTCGAAGAAAACAGCAACCAAATGTTTTCGTTCGAGGAAATTACAATGAATGTCATTCGTTAACTGAACATGGAGATCAGTGACAGAATGACATTTTCTAGAGCCACACTGACAAGGATCTAAAAGGCGATTATGCTCTAAGTACCAGCAAAGCCTGCAGTTTACCATACGTTTGTAAATTTTACCCAGATGACACGTTAGTGATATGGGCCTGTAACTAGTAGAATGTGTGGCATCCTTGCCCGGTTTCAAAATAGGAACGATGGTGGCTTCTCGCCAGGCATCCGGGTACGTACCGCTACGTCAGAGAAGGTTGAAAAAAATTAAAATATGAGTTTTCATCTCAGAAGGTAGATGCTTTAACATGAAATATGAAATGTTGTCAGGACCGACAGATGTATTTTTTGTTTTGCTAAGTGCAAAATCAAATTCAAAAATTGAAAAAGGAAGGTTATATGCTTCATCGCCATTAAAAGAGAAATTAAGAGGGGCTTCACTCGTTTCTTTGACATTAAGAAATCTTAAAGAGTAGTTTTCTGTACTACTGACAGACTCGAAATGTGTAGCTAAACATTCGGAGATGTCATTAAGATAAGTGCTTAAAATGTTATTGATATGAAGAAGATTGACAGTGTGATACTTTTGATAACCGTGCATGTATTTAATTTTATTCCACAGCTCATTCGACGGACGCTCAGGTGTGACAGAAGAGACATAATTCCGCCAGGAGGTAGACTTAACTTGTAGAATAACACGTCGAGCATGAGCTCGGGCCTTCTTAAAAATGATTTGGTTATCAAGAGTTGGTGAACGTCGATAACATTGTAATGCAAGTTTCTTTTCACGGATAGCATTAGCTACATTCGTGTTCCAACACGGGACCTTTCTTCTAATGAAACGAGAAGATGTTAACGGGATATTATTGTTTGCAGACCGTAAAATACTGCAATTAATATCACCAAGAGTAACATGAATATTTTCTGACATAACTGGGACAATTATTTCCACGGAAAAACTGTCCCAATCAGAAAACTCAAATCGCCATCTTTGAAGAAAGAAGGCTCTGAAGAAGGAAGAGAACAGGATATCAAAATGGGCAAATAATCACTGAAATGTGCATCATCAAGCACTTTCCAGGAGAAGTGCGCAGCTAAAGAAGGAGAACAAATTGATAAATCAATGGCCGAAAAGGAATTTGAACGGAAATTCAAATAGGTGGCGTCCCCTGTATTCAGGAGGACTGCATCAATGTTATCAAGAAGGTTCTCAATAATACGTCCTCTACCGTCAGACTGATTGGATCCCCATAAAAAACTGTGTGCATTAAAGTCACCAACAAGAAGGAATGGTGGCTCAAGCTGATTTATAATATTCTCAAGATCATTCATATTCCAATTAAAATTTAGCAAGTAAATATTACAGACTGTAAACTTTCTAGGTGAATATAATTGTACTGCAACTGCTTAAAGTTGCGTTTGAAGATTACATACTGTATATGGAGTAGGATAAGTTAAAAGTATCGCAACACCGCCATGTGCTCGTCCGTCGGGATTTACATCATGACGAATGATGTTTAAGCCGCTTAGAGAAAATGAATCTTGAGGTTTGAGATGAGTTTCTTGAATGCAAACACAGCTGGGGCTATGATCAGCTAATAGCAGTTTAAGCTCTGGAAGATGGGTGACGATACCATTGCAATTCCATTGAAGAAGTTTAAACATTAGAAGTGGGAAGAAGAAAAATGGTGCTATATAAATAGCTGAAGAGCTCAAAGGTAGAATACAAGCTCTAAGAACGAGGCTTGCCCTTAGGCCAACCTCTTCTATCTATTTTCTTCTTATTGCGGGCAGAAGAATTCCCGTCGACAGTTGCAGTACTGTCATTCCCAGAATTGTCAGTATCTTCCGAACGAGGAACGATGGGATTGTTCGTCGTAGGAAGGCTGACTTGGGGAGTGTTACTTGTTTGTACACTTGGCAAATTAACAAATTTAACACCAGATGAACTGGGTGTAGAGGCAGGAGACGAAGCGGTTGGAGTTTTGAATTGACTTTGAGAAGCAAATAATTGAACAAATTCAGAGAAAACATTTTTTACGATTTTTGCGATCTCTGGCATAAGCAGAGACGCGATGTCGGCAACGTTTAACGGTGGAGGAGAAGCAGGTTTTGCTGCAACCTTAGCATAAGAAGTGGTGAAAGTCGTATTACGCTGTACATGATGCCTTGCTTCCGGGAAGCTACATTTATGAGTAGTTTTGTACTCTAAAATAGCGTATTCAATTTTAAATTTCGGGCAGTTTCTGGAGCTGACAGGATGGTTACCTTGGCAATTGATACAATTGACATCACCGCATTCGGTTCCGTCATGTGGAGGTTTTCCGCAGATGCAAATTTTTGAATTTTTACAACTGGACGAGGAATGTCCAAATTGTTGGCAATTGAAGCAGCGAAGTGGGTTAGGGATATACGGACGAACAGGGAGACGATACATGGCAGCATATATATATTTTGGGACATCACAACAATGAAAAGTTAGCACAAGGGAAGGGGTATTCTCCTCACGTCCATTTTTCCTACTAATAATCCTTCGCACTTTAACCACACCTTCTTTTTTTAATTCACTCATAATTTCGTCGGTCGTACAATTCAGCAAATCCCTCAGTAGCCTTAGAAAAATTAAGAGTGTTATGTGGCGTGACAGTAACAACATAATCACCTAGGGTCTTGGCTGCAAGTAATTTTCGGGACTGAGCAGCATTTTTTGCGTCAATAAGAATACCGTCTTTAATTTTCCGGATGACTTTAACGTCTCCGGCAATGGTTTTCACTAAACGAGAAATAAGGAATGGGCTAACTTTACTAAAGTCACCGCTTGCTCGTTTCACTAGCAGAAACATTGGTGCGGGGACTTTGTCGTCGAAATTGACGCGATGTCGCTTCTCCCTAGGCCCTGGGACCGAGTCCGAAGCCATTTTTAATGTCTGGTGGGCCGAAGCCCCCAGACGAAACCAAAGAAACGAAAAGTAAAAATATGTATTTTTATTTTATCTAAAAAATTTAAATTAAATAAATTGCAGCACTAAATGCCAGAAAAGCAATGAAATAAAGCTCAGAAGCCTTTAATTAATTTATTAAAATAAATAAAAAAATAAAAGAGTAAATGAAAACAAAAAACGCACCACAGGTGGGCGTGGCCAAACAGTGAAAATTTTTTCAAAGTTCAAAAAAGAAGTAAATCAGACCTGCCCTTAAAAATTTTTTCACTGCACTAGTTCACAACACTGCACTTTAGCACCTCACACTAATTTCGTAAAATATTTTACGAAAAAAACCACTTTTCAAGATGATAACTGCGGACGGCTCGCTGACAGGTGTTACCGCTGACAGGTACGTTCGTGGGATTAGGTTTTATTCCGTCAGTTGTTATGACGTGTCCCAAATATGCTACTTCTTTTCGAAGAAATTCGCATTTGTCTAGCTGGATTTTTAAGTTAGCCTCACACAGTTTATCTAAAACGTATTTCAAATTTTGTACGTGTTCTTGTAGGGATGATCCGAGTACGATGATGTCGTCGAGGTAAACGAAGCAAGCCTTGTTAATTAAGACAAACGAAAATTACTGGAATTCAGTCAATTTTATTATAACAATTTTTCTCTGTCGACCGGTTTCGGCTCCTCTTGAGCCTTCTTCAGGAGCTGAAGTATAATTACAAACACAAAATTACAATCACAATTAGGCACAATTAGGCACATGTATATATATATATATATATATATATATATATATATATATATATATATATATATATATATATATATATATATATATATATATAATACAGAATTACTTACATGAGAAAATTTAAAATGATGTAATATTTAATATATAACAAAATTTAAAAAATTTAAAAATAAATGCCATCTGGAGCAATTGGATTCCGTCAAAAGTATAAAAATTTTTTAACATAGGTCAAAAAATAAAAACTAAGAACAAAAGTTCTGCGTGACACACCCAGCTCCTGAAGATGGCTCAAGAGGAGCCGAAACCGGTCGACAGAGAAAAATTGTTAAAATAAAATTGACTGAATTCCAGTAATTTTCGTTTGTACCCTTCCAGCCAAGGAAAAATTTTATGTTCTTGTTAATTAAATTTTTTAATACGTAGTTCATGAGTCTTTGGAACGTCGCAGGCGCGTTCTTTAGACCGAATGGCATTCGCTTGTATTCAAAGTGTCCATTTTCTGTCGAGAAGAAGAATCGATCGTCGACAGTTTTTTCATTTAATTTTCTAAAATCATTTACTACGCGAATTTTCTTTATGCCAGAGGCGTCTTGTTTCTTTTCTACTACCCAAATTGGACTATTCCACGGTGAATAACTTGGTTGTATTATTCCGTTTTTTAATAATTTATCAATTTCTTCATTAACTTTAATTTTATAAATTTCAGGGAACTTAAAATTTTTTATGTAGATAGGAATATCGTCTGTTGTTGATATTTTATGTTTTATTTTAGAGGTAAATGTTAAATTTTCATCTTTTGAGATAATTAAATCTTAATATTGATTTAAAGTTTTAGTTAATTCATTTAATTCTTCCGGATTTAAGTGTTCATGTCTAATATTTAATTTCTTTATTATTTCCGTATTATAAACCAGTTTAGATTGTTCATTAAATTATTTAAATTTATGCTTATTATTTAATAATTTAATTTCTTCTTTACTCAAATTTATTTGAGCTTGCAATAATTTTAACGCATTAAAACCGAGTAAAATGTGGAATGATTTATGGAAATTATATAAATAACATTTAATATTTTTACCCTTATATTTTATAAAAGTATATTCTGATCCTTCAGATTCTCCATTCATTGTTTGAATTTTAAATTTTTCATTAAATATTTTAAATTTATCTTTATTTTTATAGACGTAATTTTTGTTAATAAAATTTTGAGAGGATCCCGTGTCAATAAGTATAAATAATTTTTGTAGCTCAATATAAGGTAATTTTGATATCATATTAATTGCTAGGGATTCAAATCTACGTGTTGGTCCAAGTGAAAATTTTCATCATAAGTTAAATCATCGGTTTCATTACAAATGTCGGTGTCGAACGTTTCCAATTGTTCTTGGAATGCTATCTGGTTTTCTGTACCAGTGGCGGCGTCATCGCTTTCTACATTATTTAATTCTTCAGGAATGTAATTTTGTCTTCCATAAAGGGTAAAATTATTTGGTTTAGTTTTATATGTTTTAAATGTACGGGTAGAAATTGACATAGGTGTAGGTGCAGGTTGTTGCATGCGTTGTGATCTTGCTGGTTGCGAAGGAAATTTATATGATGGACCAGGCTGGTAAAGTTCTTGTTGCACTGGTTAAGGTTGCGGGTATTTTAGCATTGGAGATGCATGTGGTCTGGTTTGGGAGTTACTCGTATTCGATTGTGATTGATTTGTATTCGAGTTAATTTTATAATATTGAAAGTCGTTAGTTAACAAATTATTTATTTCATCTAACGTGCCAGGATTTCTAGCAGCTAATTGTGACTTAAAAGGTTCTCTGCAGTTTCTAATAAAACACTGCGTAGCAAATTTATGTCCGAAAGTTTTAAATCTTGTACTGATTGAGGATGATATTTAGTTTCAATATTATTGATATAAAGAAGAAATAACTTATTATATTTCTTAAGAAACTCTAAAATAGTTTCTCTATTTTGTTGCAATAGACATAATTCAATCATTAAAGTGCATTCGTTTCGTTTGTCTTGGTATTGAGATATTGAAAATTCTTTTAAATATTTCCAACTTTTAATATTGGGACAAGTAGTTAAATATTCACTAGTTTTTCAGTGATTTTCTTTTTAATAGTAATTAATGTCAAAGATTTAGTAATTTCAGAGGGATTGCTCTGATTTATAATTTCTAAAATTTCCTCGGTGGATTTTAGGAAATGAGATAACGTTTTCTTATCAGCATTATATTCAGGTATAAGATCTACTACTTTTAATACATTGGTGTCCAAATTTACAAGAGCACCAGGGGTTACATTTATATGTTCATTCGGCATATTGAGTTGATCAATATTTAAATTATTTAACAAATTAATTAAATCGTCAATTTTGACTTTAAATTAAACGATATTTTTAATACTAAGATAAATATTCTTACTTACAACATAAGAATTAATAAAAGCTTCATAGGGTCTTTGTCGATTTTCGCTCGACGGTGACGGGTGATGGGTGCTGATTTGCGCTCAGCGGTGATGCTGGTAGAGACGTTATTCTGCTAGGCCAGGAGAATGTACGAACAGGATAACAGATGATCACTTTCGACGAGTTGTACTTCTGGAGGTCCTCGCATGATCGCCAATCTGCTTGTACCTTCTTGACTGATGAACTTCGTAGGTTGATTCGTCGGGATTGCAGGTGTTGCAATTGCCGTCAGAATAATTTTCGATTGTTAAGTTAATGGTTAACACCAACGATTTTAACACTTTAACGAATTGATTCATTTTAGAATTTCGGTGCAAATCTCTTAACAATCCTACCGACTGCGCCAGTTATGTTTGTTCAATCAGAAAAGGTGTTTTAAAAAAATTTATTTAAATTAGCAAAAACAAGATACAACTGTACGCTTTACAAGCTGGATACATTCTAACTATTCTATCTTAAAACACTACGCTGCTAAACTTCTCATCCTAGAAACTGCTGACATATTGAAATAGGAGTATAGAATATGGTGCGATTCTGTTAGAACCGTTATCTTACTTGTATAAGTTTTTGTATTTGTTATTTTATTGTTATACACCTAGTGTTAATTAATTTTTAATATTTATTATAATTATTATTCATTATTTGTTATTAATAATACTTTTATTATTTAAATAAAAACGTTTTAGAACCCACGAACGTTACAATTGGTGTCAGGTGTGGGGTACGGTTAAAAATAAATAACCGCGTTGTACATAAAATTAAATTTTGGGAATATTTAAATAAATAAGTGTGAAATTAAAGTGTAGTGCATCATGGCGACGAAAAAGTTGATGGACTTGAAAGTGGACGAACTAAGAAAAGAGCTTGAAGGAAGAAAGAGATGAAGATTCAACTGGAAAAAAATCCGTGTTGCAAGAACGTCTTCGAACAATGCTAGTGCAAGAAGGTAGAGACCCAGATACTTATGGTTTCCAAGTTCAAAAAGATATGCAGCAACTAATGCTGAAATTTGGAGAAAGTTCTAGAACTCTGGAAAGCAAATTAGAAGAAAGTTCTAGAACTATGGAAAGCAAGTTAGAAGAAAGTTCTAGAACTACGGAAAGCAAATTGTAAGAAAATTCTAGAAGTTTAAAAAATGAATTACTCGAACATTCTAGAAGTCTGGAAAAAAAATTCAAGAAAATTCTACAAGTCTGAAAAATGAATTCCTCGAACATTCTAGAAGTCTGGAAACGAAAATTCAAGAAAGTTCCAGCAACCTGGAAAACCTGAAAGAAGGACTTGAAACAAAATTGGAAGAACATGTAACGTTTCAATCGTAGTAATAGATATAGTAGCCAGTTTCTTACCCGTAATATTTAAATTTTACAATTCTATTTACGTTAAAATCAATATTATTTGCCTGAGCATTTGGAGGTTACCATTTTATTTTGTTGACATTTGTTAATTAAATTTTAGTTGTTGTTAAACGCGCATCAGCAGCGCCACAACCGTTTGCTAAAGGTTGTGTTACAGTCGTTCACTGACCTTCACAGTAGTTTGCTTTAAATAAAAATCGTTTCTCTGTTGATATAAAATTTTATTTATTATATTATAGTACAATAATGACACCTGCTATTTTCTTTTAATCCTAATTCATTATTTCCCCCAACTCTATTATTAACATATCAGAAATGTAACGTGTAGTTTAGTCTTTAGTTTAGTTCCTTTTTAAATATTGAATTTAAGCGCAAAATCGTATCTTTCTCTGCAGCTAAGTCCATTTCATAAATTTTTATTATTGTACAGTTTATTGTTGCACCGTTTTTGATAGTTTTACAACATATCACAGATTTTGTGTTTAATTCTGATTTATAGTTTTGTTGAGCTGTAGCTTACAGCCATTTGTACTTTATTATTTAAGTTCATGTCTCATGTAAAATTGCGAACAGCCTTAGTTAGCTGTCATTTTATTGTGTTTCCTTAAGTTTTGTGTTGAATTTTTATGCGGATCGTTCTACTTTTCTTATCCGCTATAATTTCGTTTACGCGACTTTCGCGCACGCGCTCGACTATTGTGAACCACGTTGATCAACGCGGTCGTATTTTAATTCTTTTGAATTTTTGAGTGTATATTTTTCATATCGTCGAGTAGCACCGAAGCCGTAACGCGAGTTTACAGTGTGTTTTTAAATAATTGTCTGTTGAGATTTCATTTAATCAAGATTTATTTTTCTACGAACATCCTCATAAAAAGTGTGGTGCACAGAACTAAATATTTTGGCTTTAATTCTATTCAATCATCATTTTGTTTTATATTTATAAATTTATTTTGTTCATTAAAGCCAATTAAAAATTACGGTTTGATCTTTCATTATTTGGGGAAAATTATATTCAAAAATTTCAGGATATAATAAATTAGTTTGTGTGCTTTATTTATCTATGGTAAGTTGTAACTCACCGGTAAGTTTCTACTATTTTAAATAATTTATTGCTGCGAACCTCCGATCTGGTGCTCGTGAGCCACTCACCAACTGTCTACCAACCTTTCGTCAGCCTTATCCTTGCAAGTCCTTCTCGCCTTTGTCGCCTTGTTATTTTGTTCCAGGTACCTTCGTGGTTGGGTACACGCTGGTATAAATTCAAATACGTGGCGCCCTTTTTTTTTGTTACAATTACCGTCTTCGACAGAGCCAGCGGCCTCCATCTCTGGAGCTCGTAACAGCCACAAGTTGGTGTTACAAACACTCTAGAAGTCTTGAGACGAAATTGAAAGAAGATCTTAGAGGGCTGTCCAACAGCGTGGACGACAAAATACAAGAAATGGAAAAGAAGCTACAAGCTCTCGAAAACAAGACTGACAGTTTACCAGCCGGTAATCAACCATCACTAGAAACAACCATCCAGCTGCAAGAACCGAAAGTGACAGCAGTCCCTGGTCGTCATGATTTACCTATTTACGACGGAAAATCATCATGGCAAGAATATTTGACCCCGTTTGAGACACTTTCCATGGTTCATGGCTGGACTTCAAGTGTTAAAGCGTCCATGTTAAGTACATCATTACGTGGAGACGCCTTAAGGGTATTACAAGCAATACCTATGGAAGAGAGTTTCAGCTACACGCAGTTAATCGCTCTTCTAGACATGACAGCTATTGTTTTAGACTAAAATGGTTCAAATAAAATTTGTAGAGAATTTAATTCTGCATTTAAATCACTAATCAGATTTTATTTTACACGAGCAATATTTATAAAACTTTAAAGTCGATTTTACAGATTACAAGACGTGTAAAATAAAATCTGGTTATTGATTTAGGTGTGGAATTAAATTCTCTACAATTTTTATTTGAACCATTTTCATCTAAAACAATTTGGTAACTTTTGCGCACGGAAAAACTGATTTCCCATGTTAAACGCCTATGGCCCGCTTTTTGATTTACACACACTCTCTCTCTCTCTCTCTCTCTCTCTCTATATATATATATATATATATATATATATATATATATATATATATATATATATATATATATATATTAGGGTGGGTCGAAAAAAAATAGATTTCGTTCTCTAGGGTCTAAAATGAAAGAGTTCCATCCAAAAAGTTGTGGAGTTGTGTTGAAACATTTTTCTGATGAATACCCAGGCAGCACCGAGCGCCTCAAAACGCCGTTTTTTGTACTTTTTTTAGATTCTGGCCAATAACGTTTTTCAATTTGCTTCAAATTGGCTGAATTTTTTTTCTGGTATTCCCAGATCAATACCGAATAAGTCAATATAACCGACATTGGGGTTTACCCTTTTCTAAAGGCGAAGAAAAAATCCTCAAAGTACCCAAAAATCGGGTTTTTCAGGTATTTTGTTATTCCGTCCGTACTTTTGATTCTGTGTACATCCAAAACATCAGATTCATTCATTGTATGATCTGAAGAATAGTTTCAGATCATATAAATGTGAAGATAGATGGCAGCATCTAGTTAAATCCAATATTTATAGCCTATTTAATGTTGATATAAATATTTCTAAATGTGGTTCGTATATTTTATTTAAAATAGTTCAAATGAAATAAAATTAGGAATTTCCAATCTACAATATTATTTTTCTAAACGGGAATTGCTTTATTTTCGATATGTTGAATTTAAAATTTAAGAAAGTCGAATTTTCTTTCTATTACATTTCAATAGCAGCAAACCCGATTTTTGGGTACTTTGAGGATTTTTTCTTCGCCTTTAGGAAAGGGTAAACCCCAATGTCTGTTATATTGACTTATTCGGTATTGATCTGGGAATACCAGAAAAAAAAATTCAGCCAATTTGAAGCAAATTGAAAAACGTTATTGGCCAGAATCTAAAAAAAGTGCAAAAAACAGCGTTTTGAGGTGCTCGGTGCTGCCTGGGTATTCATCAGAAAAATGTTTCAGCACATCTCCACATCTTTTTAGATAGAACTCTTTCGTTCTCTAGGGTCTAAAATGAAAGAGTTCCATCCAAAAAGTTGTGGAGTTGTGTTCAAACATTTTTCTGATGTATACCCAGGCAGCACCGAGCACCTCAAAACGCCGTTTTTTGCACTTTTTTAAGATTCTATTGGATGAATTTTTTTCTGATATTCCCAGATCAATACCAAATAAGTCAATATAACAGACATTGGGGTTTACCCTTTCCTAAAAGCGAAGAAAAAATTCCTCAAAGTACCAAAAAAAACGTTTTTTTCAGGTATTTTGTTATTCCGTCGATTGGAATAGATATATTTTGTTTCTGTATTAAATCCAGAACATTAGATTCATCAATTGTATGATCTACAGAACAGTTTCAGATCATATAAGTATGAAGATAGGTGGCAGCACCTAATTAAATCCAATAACGATTCCAATCGACGGAATAACAAAATACCTGAAAAACCCGATTTTGGGTATTTTGAGGATATTTCTTCGCCTGTAGGATAGGATAAATCCAATGTCGGTTATATTGACTTATTCGGTATTGATCTGGGAATACCAGAAAAAAAATTCAGCAACTTTGAAGCAAATTGAAAAAAGTTATTGGCCAGAATCTAAAAAAAGTGCAAAAACCGGCGTTTTGAGGTGCTCGGTGCTGCCTGGGTTTTCACCAGAAAAATGTTTCAGCACATCCCCACAACTTTTTGGATGGAACTCTTTCATTTTAGACCCTAGAGAACGAAATCTATTTTTTTCGACCCACCCTAATTGGGGGAGATATATATATATATATATATATATATATATATATATATATATATATATATATAGGTACGCAGTGATATCGACCGAAAAAATTAATAAAAGGTAAAAATCGTGGGAAATTCGGTCTATTAAAAGGTTAAATAAAATTAAAAAGACATTTTTATTTCAAAAACCAATATATTTCGAACCTCATTTCGGTCCTTCATCAGGGTTCTAAAAATATAAAAACATATGGTAAATACAAAAATGAAACACAACTTATATAAACGTTACTACTTACAGAAAAATAATGTCTAAGAATATAAAATATAATACAAATGTATGGCGGAATAATAGATATTTCGTTGAAATCAAGTTTGATTTATATCTATTATTCCGCCATACATTTGTATTATATTTTATATTCTTAGACATTATTTTTCTGTAAGTAGTAACGTTTATATAAGTTGTGTTTCATTTTTGTATTTACCATATGTTTTTATATTTTTAGAACCCTGATGAAGGACCGAAATGAGGTTCGAAATATATTGGTTTTTGAAATAAAAATGTCTTTTTAATTTTATTTAACCTTTTAATAGACCGAATTTCCCACGATTTTTACCTTTTATATATATATATATATATATATAGATAATGAATTAATGACTGGTGAACTACAGATACGCAGAAAAATAACAGCAAAGGCAACAGAAGAGAAAGAAAAAGGGCGAGAAGTAAAAATAGGACACAAAAAAATAAGAGTAGAAGGAATCTGGTACGAGTGGAACAAAGAGGAAGGTGGGCTAACGGAGAAGGAGATACTAACCACAATTTCCAAAAAAGCTTAAGTAAAAACGGGACCCAGAACGATGACGAAGACGACAAGCAAGGAACAGGATATGATAATGAAATTGGAGAAAAAAGTAGGCAAAAAAGAACATGGAATAGAAAGACAAAGAACGAAAAAGCAAAGAAAAAAAGACAAAGAAAGAAGAAGGATGATAAGATTAGAATAAGTACCTGGAACGTGAGGACTATGTTGCAAACAGGAAAAATGCAAGAAATAGCGGCACAAATGGTAAGATATAAAATTGATGTGGCTGCAGTACAAGAAACAAGGTGGAGTGGAAAAGGTATTATAAACAAAAGAGATTATGATGTGCAACACTCAGGGCATAAGAAACACGGGCAATATGGAGTGGCGTTATTCATTAGGAACGAACTGAAGAATAAGGTGATAGGATCTAAACCAATAAATGAGAGAATGAACTATTGTAGAATTAATACGAAGCCTTTTAAGTTATCAGAATTGAATATATTTGCTCCAACAGAAAAGGCAGCAAAGGAAGAAAAGGATTTGTTTTTTAAGAATCAAGAGAATGAAATAAATAGAATACCAACAGAAGATACGACAATTATACTAGTCGACTTTAATGCGCAAATAGTAAAGGAGCAATATGTACAACAAGTGGCTGGTAGATACACAATACATGAAAAAAAAAACAAACGATAATGGACAAAGGTTATGCAGGATAGCAACAAGGTTGAATATAATAATTAGCAGCACAAAATATAATCATCCAAAAATACATAACGCCACATGGACATCCCCAGACCATAAGCATCAGGCACAAATAGATCATGTATTAACAACGAAAAGGAAACAGTCAGAGATAACAGATGTCAGAACATACAGAGAAGCATGCGCGAATTCAAACCACTTCATGGTAACGGCAACATTGAGATTTAAAATTTAAAAAATGTGATAAGAACAAAAAAACAAGACTGAAATGGAACATAGATAATTTAAGTAACGAATGTACAAGAGACAAATATGTGGAGGAACTACAAAAGAACATAAAAACATAAAGTATTAAAGAGGAAAACGTAGATGAAAGATGGAATACTATTAAAAAGTGCATTTACGAAGCGTCAGATACATGCATAGGAAGAGAAAAACAAAACAATAAGAAAGAATGATACCATGAGGAATGCCGCGAAGCAGGACTAGAAAAGAAGAGGGTAAGGACGAAATGGTTAAGGACAAAAACAGAAAAGGACAAGGAAGAATACGAAAAGATGAAGAAAACATATAATAAAATTATAATAAAATGCAAGAGGGAATGGATAGACAAAAAAATAAAAGATATAGAAGAAGATAGGTTGAGCAGAAACACAAAGAGGTTTTATCAAAAAGTAAATGAGCAGAATAGAGTGCGCAAAGAAAAGTCGTGTGGAATAAAGGATAAAAATGGGAAGCTGGCAGAGAACGAACATAAACATAAACAAGTATGGACAGAGCATTTCAGGGACCTTTTAACAGAAGAACACAAGAGGATAGAAATAGAAACACAAGAAACAGTAGAAGAAATAGAGGTAATGGAACCAACATTAGAAGAAATTAAAGAGATAATAAGAAAAAGCCGCAATTGAAAGACACCAGGAAAAAGATGGGATCAATATAGAGCTGATAAAATATAGAGGCAAAGAACTACAGACACAGATGTATGAGTTAATTATGATAATATGGAGAAATGAAAAGATGCCAAGAGAATGGGAAACAGGTCAAATAGTGACAATATATAAGAAAAATAATCAACAAATATGCGAAAATTATAGAGGCATAACGCTATTGTACACGGCATAGAAAATATTATCCATAATAATACAAAGAAGAAAAACGGATAAAACTAGAAAATATAATATTATAATAATATAATCAATGTGGTTTTACTAAAGGTACAACGACGGTGGATGCAATACACACAGTAAAACAGATAATAGAAAAAATATTTGAGTACAATATAGACAAGGAAATACTCTTTATAGATTTTAAGCAGGCCTTTGATTCCATTAAAAGAGAAAGATTACTATTTGCCCTGAAAGAATTAGGAATACCAGCAAAGAGAAAATTAATAATGATGACAATTAGAGAAACAAAAATCATTGTGAAAACACAAAAAGACGAGACAGAAGAGTTTTAGATAAATAAAGGAGTGCGACAGGGAGATGCATTATCAGCCACTCTATTCAACTTGGCGTTGGAATATGTAATGAAGGGAATAAATAAAGAAGGAACGCTCAGAACAAGAGAAGGACAAATAGTAGCATACGCTGACGATATCGCAATAATAACAAAAAGTAGAAAAATAATGGAAGAAATACTACGGAACATAGAAGAAGAAGGTAATAAAATGGGCTTAAAAATAAACGTGGGAAAAACTAAAATAATGATACTAGGGAAAAAAGTAGAGAACAAGGAAATAAAAATAGGAGGATATATATTTGAGCAAGTAGAATGATAGAAATACCTTGGTATAACATTAAAAAATAAAGGAGAAAGAGAAATAGAAATTAAAGAAAATATAATGGCAACAAATAAAGCTTTCTATGCTAATAGGAAATTACTTAAAAGTACAATTCTATCACATGCTTCAAAAATGAAAACATACTCAACAATTATAAGACCAATAGCCTTGTACGCTGCTGAAAAAATGTTAATGAGTAAGAAAGATGAAGGACATTTAAGAACAATGGAGAGGAAGATAATAAGAACGATTCTAGGCCCGATAAAAATAGCAGAAAATGAATATAGAGCGAGAATGAACTACGAAATAGATTAATAATTGGGTGGAGAAGATATAATAAAGAAGATAAAAAGGCAGAGAGCCATATACTAGGACATGTATGGAAAGTAGGAGAAAAGGATACAATAAAAGCAAAAGTTGAGTGGAAACCTGGAGGAAGAAGAAGCAGAGGCAGGCCCAAATCGACATTGCTACAGGAAGTAGAGGAAGATCTGAGAGCGGCAGGAATTGAGAAATGGAAGAAAGTCTGGAGAGTGGGTACTTTGAGGATTTTTTTCTTCGCCCTTAGGAAAGGGTAAACCCCAATGTCGGTTATATTGACTTATTTGGTATTGATCTGGGAATACCAGAAAAAAAATTCAGCCAATTTGAAGCAAACTGAAAAAAGTTATTGGCCGGAATCTAAAAAAAGTGCAAAAAACGGCGTTTTGAGGTGTTCGGTGCTGCCTAGGTATTCATCAGAAAAATGTATTATTTAAAATCTGAGTTGTCCAAATGATAGTTACAATCTGTGCTTTCTTATGTAGTCCTTTACATTATCGAAAAATAATTTTATTCTTGTATTAGAATTTTTTATAATACAGCGAATTCGGTTAATATCGATCAATGTGGTCGGTATTACTCTAATTAATTTTTTTTTATGTAAACGCCATGAAATTACGATTACGATCAAGTTATTTTTGATAATGATGAACAATAACGAATGATCCAAATATTGACAAATAAAGAATATTTTAACAAAATAGAAAAAGTTCGAAGACAAAAGTAATAATACTTGCACAATATGCAACAACTATGATAAATCATGAGTTATAGTGGCGTTGACGTTCTTCTGGCTTATGGTACCAGGCAGACTGTACAGAGTTTGAGGGCGCAAAAGATTATAAGTATAATTAATAATTGTAATTAATGTTGTTTTTTTGTTTCATAATGAGGAATTAATATATTTTTTTTATTTAGAGATTTATGAATTCTAACTAAAACTGTACATATGTATAAAATATATTTATTAATATAAGAGAAGATATATTATTTCAGAAATTCAAATAAATATTTAGAGTAATTGTATTCAATTTACAAATCTTGCGCAATAACTGCAAACCATCACTACATCACGTGAGGTAGGAAAATGTAACCAGTACAGTGTATTTTGTCAAAAATTAAATAACCGTAAGTTTTGTTAAATTTAATAAATTCATTTTAATAATTGTTGTATACGCGCCGTCAGAGTGCGTCACCTACTAGAGATCTGCGACGGCTAGGAAAAACAATAGCAGTCGTAATTGTTTTTTCATGCTATACAGTGACTTTTATGTATGCAGTTTATTCGAACATAAATAAACATTAGATTCAACTAAAACCCCTTGCTTTATTAAATACAACACGCGGAAACACTTCAATCGGTAAGTGCACAATTTGCGCTTTTCTTTACTTTACAGTCACTTCCTAATAAATATTTGCTTGAAAATTACAAAGAAGTGGGTATTTTACAGGGGATTATACGTAATGAATTCGTAATGATATACCGCCATAAATTTTGCTTGTAAATATGAATAACCGTATCAGCTTTACAAATCAAAATTTTCTTTTAAACTTTGAAACAAACAGTTCTAATTGAAGTTTAAGGATAAAAATATAAATACCAACTAACATATTTTTTAATATTTAATAAATTTATTAAGAAAATTACTATGATAAAATATGACCTAGGCCGAAAATGTAAATATCCCTAGTTGTATTGAGAAGCAAATTTGAGCAAATCTGTATTTTTAAAAATTTATAAGTTAATAATGCTAAAATATAAGTTGAGAAGTTTCTTCAAAAACATTTCCGTTGCATAAATAATAATTATTTACTTATATAAATTGTACAGAATTTGTAAATTGAATATAGTTATTTTTAATTACTAATTTCATTACAAATTACAATTTCATGTTTCGACGTGAGTAGTTGTATTTTTTTGCTGCTCTAAAAAAATTTTTTCTAAGTGCCGTTTTTGTCTAATATTTATATTAAACTCACCACCAAGATGCCAAAACCAGGTACATCTTCTAATATTCAAGAGATTGTAAGTAGTGTACTTAAAGATACTACCTTTCTCAACACTTTGGTCGACATGGTCTTCGCACGTGTCGATCAAAAACTCGAAGAGCAAAAAGCTCATTATGAGTCAATCATTAACCAAATGACTCAAGAAAATGTACTACTCCACAATGAGATCGATCGCCTTGAACAATACTCCAGACGAAATTGTATCAGAGTATTTGGAGTTCCAGAAGATCCGACTGAAAACGTCGAAGAAAAGGTCAGTGATATTATTAAATCTATATCGGTCGACCTACCTTCCAATTCCATTGATCGGTGTCATCGTGTGGGTAAAAAGCCTGGTGTTGTGAATAGTGTTGTGACGAGGAGTGTGTCTACTAATCCACCATCGGATGCAAGACCTCGCCCCATTATCGTTAAATTCGCCACTTACAATTCCCGGAATCTTGTCCTTAAATCAAGGTATAAACTTAAAGGTACGAATGTTAATATTAAAGAGGACTTGACAAAAAAACGTCTAAATACCTTGAAACTTATCTCCAACAAAATTGGTTTTAGAAATGTTTGGACTGTTGATGGTAACATTTTCTATAAACTCAATGGCGTCATCAATAAAGCTGATTTATCAACTAATATTGATTCACTGTAGCACTGTTTTGTTAGTTTATAATTAGATTTCTTTGTATAAGGAGCAGCTCAATTTTATGCCGTATTTTGCAAATATCACCATCCACGAGTTAAACTTTTGTTGTTGGTAGTTAATTTTATTGTTAATTATTTGCAAGATTTGACATATTTTTGCGCGTTTATATTTACTTATTTAATTTTAGTTTATCATTTGTACGTTTACATTTGGTATATGGATATTTATTATCAAAATGTTCGTGGAATAAATACCAAGCTAGCTGATATTTATAATAATTCATTTATAAACAACTTTGATATTATAACTTTTTCTGAAACTTGGCTTTCAAATTCAGTTAGCAATGCTGAGATTCTTGATAGCTCTAAATATAAAATATATAGAAAAGATCGTGATAACTCGAGAACTGGTAAAACAATGGGAGGAGGCGTGTTATGTGCTGTTAACACTAAATTTAATTCTAACGCTATAAAATTAGATTTACACCCGAATTCTATTGCTGATATTATATGTGTTTGTATATCTTTGTTGTCTGGTGAGAATCTCATTGTTGTTGTTATTTATTCTCCCCCTCCGGTTACACTTGACCAACATATCATGATTTATGAGTGTCTTGAATCTTGCTATTCAGTTTTGCAGTCGGATTTTATTCTAGTTGGTGACCTAAATATTAGTAAATTGATTGATCATTATAATTATGGCTACTGCAATCCATGTATCACCAGATTTATAAATTTTTCTAATTTTCTTAATGCATCTCAGCTGAACAACGTTCTGAATTGTGATTCACGTTTACTTGATGTGGTATTAACCAATAAAACTGGGTTTGTTTCTCACAGTGACATTATTTTAACACGTGAAGATCCATTTCATCCTACTCTTTCAATATCATTAAATGTTCGTCCATCTCTTATTCCAAATTCCCAATTTAATGACACTTATTCTTTCAACTTTCCTTCTGCTAACTTCGAACTGATGTATATTCTTCTAGATAATATAGATTGGAATATTTTAAAAGAATTCGATGACGTTGATCAAGCATTCAGCAAATTCTATGATATACTCGATGATGTTTTCAGGGATTGTGTTCCGCTCACTCGTAAAAAATTATCTCCCTATCCTCCTTGGTTCACGAAACAAATAATTTCAGATCTTAAGCTTAAAGATAAATACCATAAGTTATATAAAAGGACTAATGACAATAGATATTATCTGCAATTTAAAGCTCTCAGATCTAAAATCAAAGCTAATGTTAAGATTGAGTACAAAAGCTTTGTTCACAGGTCTGAAAATATGATTGCTAGTGAACCAAGAAAATTCTGGAGTTTTATTAACAAAAAGAAGAATTGCTCACGAATTCCTGGAAATATGCATTGGGGTGATATCAATTATAATGATACTAAGTCTGCTGTCCAAGGCTTTGCTGATTACTTCTCCAGTGTCTATTCGCAAATAAATGTTACAGATTTCTCTAAAATATATAAACCAATTACTACAAATAACTTTTTAGATATAAAAGAAGTATCAGAAGATGATATATCAGCTTCTATTAAATCCTTAAAAGTGTCACGTTCTCCTTGTCCTGATTCTATTCCTTCTTACATTTTAAAAGGTTGCTGTGAAATCTTTATCAAACCACTCTTTATTTTATTTAACTTAATTTTAGAAACTAATAAATTCCCCGAAACCTTGAAGGAATCTTTAATTTGCCCAATTTTTAAATCTGGTGACACAACCGATATTTCTAATTATAGACCCATTTCTATTATTTCTAACATTTCTAAATGCTTCGAAAAAATCCTGTTTAAAAATATATATCGGTCTGTTAGTAATGAATTAACAACTGCACAACATGGTTTTATTAAGGGCAAATCAACTGCAACAAATCTTAGTCAATTTACTGAATTCACTATAAATGCTTTCAGTGAAAACTCACAAGTTGATGTTGTCTATACAGATTTTGCCAAGGCTTTTGACACGATAAATCATGATGTATTATTGTTTAAACTGGAGCATCAGTTTGATTTCTCGCCAGACTTGCTTCAATTAATACGTTCTTATATTACTGATCGTAAACAATTTGTTCAGTACGTTAACCACAAATTTCATTTTTTTACTCCTCACTCTGGCGTTCCTCAGGGTTCTAATTTGGGCCCTCTTCTCTTTGTTTTATTTATTAATGATATTACTAAATGTTTAGAGTTTTCAAATACTCTTTTATATGCTGATGATTTGAAATTATTTAAAGTTATAAATACACTTAATGACTGTCATGAACTTCAAAAAGATATTAATAATCTTTTAGCTTGGTCGTCTTCTTCATATCTCTTTTTTAACTTTTCCAAATGTAAAATCATGTCTTATTCTATGGGGCACAGTCGGGTAATTTTTCCGTACTTGATGGAGGGCCAGTGTCTCGGTAGAGTGAACTTTCATAGAGATTTAGGAGTTGTATTTGATCCAAGATTACTATTTGATTTACATTATAATTACATTATAAACGCTGCGTATAAAATCTTAGGATTTATAATACGTAACTCTCAATTTTTCACAAAGCAGGAAACTCTTAAATCCCTATACTATTCGCTTGTACGATCTAGACTTGAGTACTGTCTTATTGTTTGGAATCCAATATATGACGTGCACAGTAATAACATTGAATGGGTACAAAGAAAATTTGTTAGATACTGTACTAGCAAAACTAAAATAAATTTCATTCCATTAGAATATAGTTATACTGCTGCTCTCCTAGAGCTCAATATGTATACGTTGGATTCTAGACGTAAGATGTACTCTTGTCTTTATCTCCATAAATTATTATCAGGCCAAATTGATGACACTGTAGGCCTTAATAATGTTTTTGTTCATATTCCGCGCCTTACATCCAGAATACGGATCACATTTCACATTCCTCATATTAGGAGAAAGTATTTATTAAAGAATCCGATTATGCGACTGTGTCTCATTTACAATGACATTGAAATGAAAATTGATATTGAGTTGGACATTTTTCATAATAAATATTCTGCATTTAAAAACATATTGTACGCTCATTTACGTATGATTTCATAATCAATGTCTTATGTCTGTATATGTATATATTTATATATGTATATTTATAAAATTGTTTGCGTTTCTTTACTACATATACTGATTACTGAGTATTTTCTATGTACTAATTCATATGTATTGCATATATCACTTTTTGTTCTCGCATCAAAACATGTTTCTTTGTTTGAGTATTATTGTATTTCTGACCCCCTTGTAATTGGGATTTTATCCTGTTAGGAGGTCAATAATCTTAAATAAATAAATAAAAAAAAACATTTATTTGTTATTATTCAATGGGGATAAATAACCCTGGAAATGAATCTGCCACGAATACATGAAGTTATTCATATCCATTACATGATGCATGTTTGTGTTCGAAATAGTTTGTTTCGTATTTTTACGTGTGTGAAATTTATTTATTGTCGCAAGTAAATATTAACAAATAAGTTAAATTATTAGGTAAAATAACTGTAAAAATTTAATATTGTGTAAACTGTGTATAACTAGTTCAAAGGCCGTTTCCAGTCGTTACAATTTCAAATAGTATTTGCAGATTTTCCTACATTTATTTATATCGTGTGTAGTCTAATAAATCAATAATATTTTTTTAACTAGATTGTCAATTACTTATTTATTAAAATAATTTTTTACTAATTAATAATTATATCCAATACGTTCGAAATAATATTTTTTTAACTTTATGTAGATTTATTAAAAATACAATGTATTTAAATTTCAAACCCTGTAGTTTTTCAAGCAGTTATTCTAATAAAGTAATTCAAACGGTAAAATACGGATAACCTTTGTTTAAAATGAATATATAAATATATTTGAAACCATCACCTATCACGTGATGTACCAACTTATAATCGAATAGTTTTGAAAATGCATGTCTTTATTGTATTTAAATCATGCAAGCCAAAAATCAAATATTTTTAGTAATTATTTATTAACCAACGTCGGAGCGAAAAATAACCAATATATTATTGGAATCAATCAATCAAATACATACATATTAATAATAAATATATTACAATAGAATAAATTCTATTAGCCAGGCTTTTTTACCCATAACACCGTAATCTTTCAACCCAGTATATTTCAAACCAAAACTAGAAATAGATTGTCTCAAATCTCTCAATTCTTCATCTGTCTAGGTATCGAATCGCCCTGGAACATATGTAGCAAATTCTTCACATTCGGCAATGATTTTGCATCCAAATCCGGTGTTGACAGCTTTGATATCTATCAATTTAAAAGATTTGTTTTTCTATAATTCTGCTAATATTCGATGTGGTTTAATGTTAGTTAACTGTCCTTTCTCATTCAGCTTATTAAAATCCATTTCACAAATATTTATTTTAATAAAATAGTTTATATTGAATATGAAAAATCGTTTTATCTTTTACTTATTGTTGAACCTGACTTTACTGTTCGAGTGTTTAATCAGGAGTAACATATATATGCATAAAATTAGAAAGTTACCCCGTAAACCCTGCTCAAAATTTTTTAAATCCAAAATTTATTTCAATAATTGAGACAAAATAGTTCTAAATTTAAACTAATAATCCTCAAAATTCCATACTCATTAACAAATTCGCAATAACAACCTAACTACCTAAAAATCCCAAGAGTCACTTTCCAAAAGTCATTAAGCCGGTGTCTGGGATAACAAACCCCTTATCTACTTACATATCCATAAAAATATTTGCGTACATAAACGGCAGAACTATTGAAAATGATTACCAAACTTTCTCTCTTTAATAAAATTTATATAAAATATATTTGCAAATAGTTTTATTATCCTTTAGTAATTTAAAATTATTTAGACAAGGCTTAAGAAATGCAAGAGAAGAGTTATTTGAAATGAAACATGAATTGGATGTTTCGGGAGTTGATCCTTCTATCTTCAGTATAATTAGTAATATAGTTTCATTTTGTTAGTCATTGTGTTGAGCAGTTTTAAAATTTTCATCCGTTTCAATTTTACATTTCTTATGATTAGATTATGTTGCCTTTCACATTAAACTGATTTATTTGAAATTACTACAATATTTGCTATATATTTTAAATCAACTTATTATTCTGTAGTAACTCAATAATAAAATTTGTACCTATGTAAAATTTATTCGGAATCAAGGGGCAGTGTAACCACAAGTGCTGATAGCAGATATGAAAAACAATAAATCTCTAAGGCGAAATGATTAAAATTGAGTGCAATCTTAATTTTTTATGAGGTATATTTAAAACAATAGCGAATTATATAGGCTATAAAATTTATGACAATGGATTACTTGTAACCAAAACTTCTATTGTGTTAATTTTTTCCAAGTTAATTATTTTTTTATAGATTCAATTTGTATTTTTTAAAATAGAATAAAATGTATGTAATTGGTTTCTTTGTTTCAATAATGCACAGCAATTTAAATATGAAATAAAAATTGATTTACGATATAATTATTTCAATATTTGCAGTAACACAAAATTACATAAAAAAGTATTAAATTTAATCATCCTTATTCAGACCTGGCTTAAGGAAACTTGAAACCACCGGGGAACAGACAATACAGTACAGACAGTCAAGTCACTGGGGGAGATGCTGTATTACGTGATCACAAATTGCGAGTAGTTTGGTGAATTCGGCGGATCCCTAGTCGCTCATACAGTGCGTAATTGTCTGGTTGTGCAACAACTAACATTTTAGGGTGACCACACGCTATGAAGTAAACATCAGTTAATCCTAAGACGAAATATTTTTATAAATAAAATATTGATATTAAAATTAATGCAACTTAATTATGTAATACACTGCACACATATATGTAAGCAAAGAGTTTAAGTTTCTACACCGTCGTGAGAGAAAGTGCTCAAATAATGTGAATAATAATTAAACAAATCAAAGATAACTGTCGTAATTTATATTACAATTCAAATAATTTTTAAATAACTAGTGGTTTTTTAGAGGTTTTGAATTTTAAAATGAAATGAAACACATAAAAATCGCGGTAATGGCCAAGGTATAGGCTCTTTTCGAAAAACAATTTTATGCCATTTATCGGCAATAACATGGCGAATATTAGTTTCCATGTCGTCCATCATCTCGAGTTTATCGGCGTATACTAGCGACTTCAAATATCCGCGCAGAAAATGATCTAAAGGTGTTAAATCACAAGATCTTGGAGGCCAATCCGCAGGTTCGTTGCGTGATATTATGCATTCATCGAATGGTCCCTCAATGAATCGATTGAAGCGCTTTCTGTGTAATATTTTACACCATCTTGTTGAAACCACCGTTCTTTCACATTAATGCCATTCAATTTGGGAACGAAAAAGACAGTAATCTTGGCTCGTTAGCAGTATCCAGTGACTGTAATGTTCTGGCCGGTATCATTTTTGAAGAAATATGGACCAATGATAGCAACAGCCCGTAAAGTACACCAAACAGTGACTTTTCGTTTATGTAAGACCTGCTCAATAATGTCTTGTGAATTTTCTTTACCCCCAAAGGCGACAATTTTGCTTGTTGACGTAGACATTTAATAAAAAATTATCTTCATCGCTCAATAAAATTTTCAAAATAATTTTGCACAATTTGCAAGCACAGCATAGCCAGTGTGCCACTTGGTTCTGTCGTAAGTTCATTTATTGTGAAATGGCAAACAAAACTGAGCACAAAACAGCTTTCAGTTCTCAAATTAGCTGTCCCTGGAAAAAGTGTTGCCAATTCAAAAAATAAACCTCAAAAAAAAAAAACACCCGTTTCATAGAAACATCATACATATTGGGGTCGTGAAAAAAATAGTATATACACCTACGGCTTGTGCTTTAATTTACTCCGCGGGAACAAATTATATACTTTTTTACCTCCCGCCTACCTCTAGGTAAGGGAGGTATTGTTTTTGGTCAAAAAATTCGGTAGTGAGTTTTCAATGAATAAGCACGTTTTAGGGTCCCTACAATACTATTTTACTATTTTCGCCATGATGTCGGTATGTATGTATGTATGTGTGTGTGTAGCCGGTGGCAATTTTTTTGTCTTGCATAATTCAAATACTATATTACCAAAAGTACAATTTTGTGAATTTTTGCTTCTTATATTTAAGTAAAGAGCTGATTATATTTTGGATAAAAATGGTCAACCGGAAGTAGCAGATTACTTAAAGCCCTTAATATTTTTTTTGTGGAAAACCCGGTTAAATTTCCCTTTTCAACAATTTATGTTATTTTGAACGTCGTAGAATATTTAATATTACATGTGTTTCGATTGCACTAATTTTATTAATTTTCATTAGATTTAGAGATAATAAAATATAAAGAAATTAGATTTTGCAAATCTTGCATTCCTTGTACACCATGGAAACATTTAAAAATTTTAATTTATTTTACGAAATGTGACACATGTCATTTTGATTGTGAAGCTGTTTTCTTAGTGAAATATATGTCAAAAAATTGAATAAATATACGAAATAAAATTAAATTTCTCAAATATAAATAGAAAATAAACAAATAAAAATGTATGTATTTGCATCATCAAATACTATATTGTATCGTTTAAGAGTAGTATTTGGCGGGAGGTTATGTGCTGCCCACATCAGATTTTTTGACGACGGAATGCCACCCAAGTGTGAATATGAGAAAATTGAACAATATGAATTAACATGTGGGTATTTCTTTTCATTTTCTTCGTTCCATTTTCTCATTATTTTTCAATCATCGCACATGTAACAATGGAGATGTTCAATATTAATTGGCGGAAAATATATCACGTAACAAATGAATTATATTCTGAGCTATAATAACCCAACGATAATGATAATTACAAAATAAATTTTTGTGATAAAATTATCAGTATTTATAAATGGTTGAGAGACATTTCGTGAAAATGTTTTTATGCGATTATTATTATTATTTTCATTCCCATACCGTGAAAATCACAATTAGAAATAAACAACGACACTATCTATTTTTTTTAGTAAATAAATTGCCAAGAACAAAAATATTGTTCGTTCTACACATGTAAAGTTTTCCGTCAATTTATTGTGACAATTTCAGAAGTACTAACATATTAGCTACAACTTATGCTAATAATATTTTTGGTTAAAGTTATACGCACAAAAATGACAACTAAGATAAGCATAAAAAGGTTATCTGATTGGTAATGTCCCCATGATTGCAAAATTGAACGTATTCCAATTCGTCAATATATTGACCAATTTATTGATGAAGAAAAATTAAGGCGCAAAGTGTCGTATTACAAACAACAGTAAATTGACAAAAAGACTGCAAATTTATTGACCAATAAATTGCTTCGTGTAAAACAGGCATACTACAATGTTTATATTGGCTGTAAATTAGTATCGTACGTACTTTTTATTTTATGCGATATTCAAAATAATACCGAAAAAAATTTTAAATAATTCAATTTGCTTTAAAATACATACCTGTATTTTAATTTTTCTTCACAGTTTTATATGGGACATTTTATATATTTTTACAAAATATATATATATTTGTTTCTCTTTAAAAGAATTTTTATTTATTATGGTCCTAAAATTATTAATTACAGAAACTATTAATTTTCATATATAAAATACCAAGGGAAAGTTATATTGCCATATTTTTTTTTTTTTTTGAATCGCTTATGCCTGAAAGTGTTGAGCGGTGAGGACAGATTTCCAGGTCATATACCTGTTCTGAGGTGTATTCGGCAGAAAATCGCCCGAAATTTTTTGCATTTATAATAACTCTACATCTTGCCCTGCTTTTCAAAAATTATTAAATATACAAATTTAGCAGTAATAAATTATTCTGGTTTATATAGTTAAAAATTTAACAGTCATATTTAATTTTCACTTTTTTCCTAGAGAGATCCTTTTGAAAGGACAAATTTCCGATTAATAAAATTTTGAATGGTTATTACTCAAAAAATCTACGTTAACATTGGCTAATGTTACTCTTTTGACATGTGAGGGCCATTTTCATATCTGATGTTACCTTATAAATTTTCGCAAATTTTAATTTTTGAATGATACAAAATTTATAAAATTATTAAACAAAATTGCAGTCAATATTATTCTACATCTTTTTAAATATGCATGATAATATTTACTCGTTTATTTTCTGATATATACTTAAAATCCTGATAGGTAGATGGATTGTTCCCAAAATCTAATTAGACAAGAAGACAAGAACGTATCATCAAGAATCAAGAAATCTTGATATCTTGATAATAAATTTTCAGTTTTCAGCATTTATAATTAAAATATAAAAATTTGATATTAATTTGTCAATAAAGTGATTTTGAGGTTCGATTCATATTTGTACAATTAACAGTTAAATCGGGCGAATATGATTCCTTCAAAGTAACTGCTGCATCTGATATATTTGATAAACTTTTAAATGCTGATTTTTGGTCGGAGAATGTCTGTGTCAAAAAATTCATAAAGTTTCGGAAACGTCCGACTCCACCGACTACAATTTACAATATAACTAATGATGGTAAATGCGGCTTGTGCATACTTCATTATAATATTCGTGTTTAGATAAAAAATTTCACCAAATTAATATTTTTCTCGAACATTAGATTTCCCAGAAATTGTTTGTTTAATTGGTCAAATTGATCTAGTAAATTATAAATTAGCGTTTATGTTTTGTCGTGTAATTTATGATTCTGGCGGAGTCGCTATTTATGTTTTAAATTCTTTAAATTTTACTTCTTTAACCTTCAGTAATACTGTTTCATGTGATAAAAATTTCGAGACGCCTGTAAAGAAATAATTTTTGGTGATATCAATTTATTTAATCGTGAATTGAATAATTTGCTACACAATTTTTCGAACTATAAACATCCGATATTTGAATGTGGCGATTTTAATATCAATTTTGCTTGTCAAATGGATTCCAGTGTGACTTGCGCACATTTCCTTTCTTATGGATTAGCGGCACCTTGTTCCGATTTTCCTTTACTGCAGAGTATCTCTGGACGTTGTATTGATAATTTTTTTTTACAAATATTGACTCACGTAACACTAGCATTAAAAAATTCAATCCTTGTCCTTAAAAATTAATATCAATTTCAGAAATGACTTGCGTGTTTGCACTAGAATTTTTAACCAAGAGAATAAAAACTATTTCAAACAGTTACTTTGATCCGAATCATGACTGAAGTTTTTAATTCCGCTAATTTTGATGAAAAAATGAATGTGTTCTTTGAATCTTTCGATCTATATTTTATAGCAGCTTTTCCAAGGGTACACAGAACAAAAGTTCCAAATAAAACTTATAAGTTTAAATGGACTACCCCGGAAACATTAGAGATGTCTGAGACCTTGAAACTAATATATGAAATAGTTAAAGCTACTAATAATCCTGATATATTGAATCAATATAAAGATTTAAAGCGCAAATATGATAATTTGATTTCTAATTAAAAAAAAAATATATAATAATAATGTTTTAAATTCATCTCAAAATGTTAATAAATCAGTTTGGAATATTATAAATAAGGAAACATCAGCATCTACAACTTATTCAGTTCCTTCTCTTATATATTGTACAAAATTCGAATCATCTTGAGCCTGATAGTATTCCAAATATATTTATAATAATTTGACTTTGCATAACATAATTAATAGTTCTTATAAAAACAATCCTACAATTTTCCTTACACCTGTTACTGAAGCTGAAATTTATAATATTTTATTTGAAATTTGAAAAAAAATTCTGCTGGTATTGATGGGGTACCTAGTGCACTATTTTTTTTATATTGCAGATGAAATTATTTCTCCACTGACTCATTTAGTTAATGAATCTTTAACAACTGGAATCTTTCCTGATCAACTCAAAATTGAATTAGTCACTCCTGTGCATAAAAAATGGAATAAAAATAATATCGAAAATTACAGACCAATTTCTACTGTTCCAGCGTATTCAAAAATATTTTTGAAAGTCATGTATTCTCGTTTGATTGATTTCATTACCTCGATAAAAAATCATCTTACTGCTGGAATATATTTTGATTTATCTAAAGCATTTGATACTTTTAATCATAGCATATTAATGACAAATTGTTTAATTATGGTACGCGAGGAAATGATTTATTGTGGTTAAAAACTTATTTACATGGTAGGACTCAATCTGTGTGTGTGTCAGAATTGATGGGAAAAAGTATATGTCTGATTTTCAGTCTCCCTTAACAGGTGTTCCACAAGAAAGTGTTCTAGGGCCCTTACTTTTTCTTCTATACATTCATGATCTTCCAAACATTTTCCAAAATGCTGATGCCTGCCTATTTGCAGATGACACTTCTCTTATTGTCTCTGCCACCAATATTCATGATCTTAATTTGAAAGTTCAAGAGTTTGTTGATATTATGGTAAAAAATAACGCAGTAGTTTTAAATGCTGATAAAACACAAGTTGTTCAGTTTTTGTTATGGGGTAATAATTTCAATGTATGAGCTTGTTTCAATAATGTATCACTCATGTTGACTTCAATTTTTGCTGGATTCATCATTCCCAATATCTCATAAAAAGATTAAATACTTTATGTTTTTTTACAAGACATTTGCTCAAATGTGTCAACATGGACTTATTAAAATTATACTATTTTGCATATAGTAGTATTTTATCTTATTGTATTATTTGCTGGGGTAATTCAACTCAGGTTATTGATGTTTTTAGAGCTCAGAAAAAGATAATTCGGGCAATGGTTGGTTGCTCTCCTCAAATATCGTGCAGAGATCTTTTCGTAGACCTAGAATTACTTCTTCTTCCTTGTATCTACATATTATACCAATGTGCAGTCTTTGTTTAAAAAATTCCTGCTTATTTGTAACTAATAAACAAGCTACTGGATTCTATAATACACGTAATATTCATAATTTACATATTACTAAGTTTAGAAGTAACATTTTTATGATATTGAAAGCTATTACTGGCATATTTTCTTTTAAATCAAAACTTAAAGCTTTTCTTATTGAAAAATGTTTTTATACTATTGACAAATTCTTTGATAATTATGTACTCTTATGATTTTGTGTAAACTTTGATGGATTTTTATTGTGTATTATTTTGTTACTCTTTTAATTTTCGTTTGTAAGTTATTGAACATACCCATATATTAGTCATCCATTCCTCTTGGACGTCATTGAGAATATAGTCAAACCGAATTCAGGGAACCTCAACATATGTTTCCGTGTTCTGTTATGGACTTTTTCATTTTACCTAAATATTTGTATAACTAACCTTAAAACTAAACCGAGAGCTCATACCTATAACATCTAACCTAATATAAGATTAGACGTCATTGCCGCCAGATATACTCGTAATACGGCGGTAGTCGTATTTCGTTCATCTTTTTTTATTTACACTCTTTGTTGTCATTTTTCGAAGCTATAACTGCCGAGACGGACCTGGCGACGCTTATTCAAACTAATTATAAAAATAATACTGTTTCTGATAATGTTAAATAAATTAAATTCTGTTTACGTATAAATTACTCAAGTTTTTAAATTTCCTTATTAAGTATAGAATAACTATGCAGAGTACAATTGCTTTGTTTTTTGTTTATCTTGTAAGTTATTTATTTCCAGGTAAGTTTTTTTTTATTAATCTGAAACTTCTTGACTAGATGGATGCTTTGGGAAAATGATCAAAGTACTGAAATGCAGTCAATCAATATTTATTGAAAACCGGCAGATTTTTTATTTCATAAATTTAATTACCGCATTATAAGTTGTTGCTATGAATATTCTACAATACTGACGTTATCTATCTCACAAAGCTATTTTGTATTACTCTCCTTATTATACATATATAGAAAAATACTTTGACAACGATATAAATGCTGAGAGGTCGTGGGTTCGAATCCCACTGAAGAGCATGGTCGTTTGTGTTGTTCATATAAATTCATATTCATCTACTCATGAGGCGGCATATGACCATAGTAGTTAGTCCGCCTCTCATTTTCATAATAATAATAATAATAATAATGACAGAACAAACTGCAATACAACTGTCATTTTCGCATTTGCCCTTACAGGTGCTGCCACCAGTGGCAAATGGTATAGAGACAACTACACGCTGTACAATTATTTTCATAATGTATCTGAGTAACATTATGATTATCTTCTATGCAGCATATGCGGTAGCAAAATATACATGGGAAATCAATTTTTTGCGTGCTGTTGCTCGGTGTTCTACCGGACAATCATGATTGTAGTATCAATCGAATGTCATTTTTCTGAATTAAACGATGTAAAACACTGTGGGGACCATCTTCACATACTCTGCTATTACATACATACATATTACATTCATACATATACACATGCACACACATATACACACAAACACATACACACACACACACACACACACACACACACACATCACACATGCGGAAACACACAAACACAGATTTTGTATATAGCTATATATATATATATATATATATATATATATATATATATATATATATATATATATATATATATAAATTATATTTTAGGAACTTGAAATATCGTTTTTAAAAAGTTTATTTTATTAAAAACGAAATAAAATGGTTCTGGTTAGAACGCTGGTTACAACAGTAAATGTAACAAGAGTATAAGATGAATACTACAGGAATACAACAGGAATGCTTCTAATTCTACGTGCTAACATATTTATACCAAAGATTATCTTAGAAACGTGCCTTTTTACTCGACACTATAAAATGCTAACTATATGAATTTAAGATGATTTAATTTCTAATATTATTACGCAAAATGGGGTGAGGCGCTCACATAATTCCTCCCTCCTCAAGAGTGGAAGTTACATTTTTGAAACTTCTACTAAATTCTTTTAATTCTGAATCGTTTGACCTTTTAAATTTTCTTTTAAGATAATCTTTGTATTTACAACATAATATTACAATAATTATTAATACCATCATAACATAAATTATAATAAAATTATAATTATTTAACTTTACATCATCTACGGATTCTAATAGAATACTACTTTCCATTTCGTGATTAATTTGTGTAATATTTTTTATTTCTCCTTTAATAAGTTCAATATGAGTGTTGGTTAAATTTACGTGAATGTCAATCAGCTCGCCAAAATTATTTTTTATTTCTATCTGATTATTAATTTTGCAGTTATTTGTATAATATATCCCTTTTAATTCTTTAATATTTAATTCATCATTACAATAATATTTAATTTGTTTTTTAATTGGGAAGTACAAATATTGTACGTTTGAGTTCTTTATATCAATGACTGAGTTTACTTGTGATATTTTACTATATTCACAAAATTGGAAATCTTTATAACAGATTACATTTTCCAGACATTTTTCATAATCGTTATTTTGTTGCAAGCAGTAGTATTCTTTACTATTAATTCTAACACACTTATCTACAGGTTTAATTCTACAATTATTTTTTGTATACAGGCCGTTTACAATATTTACAGTTTCGTATGTGTTGTGTACATGTGTAGGTATCGAGGTGGCTTGTATGAGTTCTTCTTTGAGGACATTGGATGGGATTTCAATAAGGATTGTCAGATTGTCGTCTTGTATAGAGCAGTACGTTTTAAAGATATTATTGTTCTGAATATTATTTATCAGGATAGTTTTTATTAAAGTGTCTTCCATTTTATTAATTTCGTTTAATAATTCATCATAATTTATCACTCCAAAATATAAAATATTTAATTGACAAAAGGTTATAGTTTCCTCTAACAATATAAACGAGAAATAAAGTTCTTGACCTAAATGAATTAATTCATTTATTAAATTTTGTGTTTTTATGATATCAATTTCATCTACAATTTTACCAATTACTTTTTCTAAATTTCCTAATTTTTTATTTAAAATACAATTATTTTCATTAAATGAGTTAATTTTATTATTAAATTGCGCGGTAATATTATTATTAATTTTTACTATATTATTTACTTTATTCATTAATTTAATTTCATTTTTATTAATATTTTCGATTATTTGATCGTATCGCTCTTTGTCTGTTGAGTCTAAGTTTCCAGTTATACTTTTTATGATTGAACCAAGTCCGTTTATTAATCCGCGTTTAGATCTTTTGATGTTTAAAAGTTGTACTTTATCTTTTAAGTGCAACATAATATTATTCAGTATAATTTTGTGATTTGTAATGCTTTCTCCAAATTTATAATTTTGTAACTTTTGATTTAATAAAGCGATATTATTATCGAGTGTGTGGTATTGTTGTACAATATTGGTCAGGGGTATTTGGAAGGATATTATTTGGGTATTTACCTGTACATAGGCTGTCCCTAAGTCGAGTATGTTTAGTCCGGTGTTAGTGTCATCTTGAATAATTTGTGAAATTCCATAAGGAATTAATCTGTAACAAGTCGAGGTGTTTTGAGATTTGATATTTTATATTTTTTTATCTTTTCGTCTATGATTTGTCCTCTTTAATGTTTTATAATTTTTACGTCTAAAATTATGGTCTTTAATTTTTCTCTTTCCGGGGTTTCTTTTCTGTATTTTATTATTAAAAATTTTATTAATTTTAACTTCATTTTTGTTAATTATCTCTTTAATTGTTATCTGGTTTTTACAAGTGTTTATCGGTGTGTCAAGATATGTTGAACCGTTTGTGGGGCTCTCATCGTCGGAATGTGCTGTATCAGTTGTTTCTCTCGCGCTTCCCGTTTCTACGATAACTGAATCTGTATCTATGTTTAAGTTTAATTTCTCAGCATTATATTTTTCATAAATATTAATTTTAATATTAGAATTTCGAAATATTTTTATAATCAAATTTTCTATTTTATTCCAGTTTCGAATATCTAAACTAGAACAGATTTTGGGCATATCAAATTCGTTTATTTTATTTTGAATGCAGAATTCTAATAATTTTTCTAAACAATTTTTTATACTTCTATAAGTAGGTTTATCAAAGTGATTTTGTTTAATTATTAAATGACAGATTAGTCTAGGGTCTTTTTGTATCATAATTTTATTATCTAAGTTGTGATAATATTCACAGGGGTAATTTTGTTTTATGTGTTTCGCAAATCCTTTATCCATTTTCATATCGTCAGAAATATAGTAAATTAATGGTTTATTTGAATCAAAGATATTTGAGTTTTTATATTCAATTTTGAATTCAGGCTTATAAATTTTGGGGTATTTATATTTTTTGACATACGTTGGAGTATTTTCAGTAATTTTAATTTTATGTTTAATTTTATTTTTAAATGAATATTTTTTCTCTTCTTGTAATGGTGGTGATTTAATTTTATTTAAAACTGTGTGCAGGCCTCGTTTTTCTTCCGTATTTAAATGTTCGTCCCGTATTTTTTGATTTTTAATTTCAATGTTAAAGTATTCCGCACCGTTTGAGTTAAAGTATTGAAGTTTATACTTATGTTTATTTAAGAATGTAATTTCTTCTTTTACAAAATCAAATTTAGTTTTAAGCAGTTTTATGCCAGGTAATCCTAACAGGATATCAAAGTCTTTATGAAAGTCAAAGATATAACTTTTTATATTATTATTTTTAAATTTAAAGAAGGTGAATTCATTTCCTGATGATTTGCCGTTACAGGTGTGCACGGTGAATGATTCGGGGAATTTAGTAAAATTAGGTTTAATTAATTTTGGATTAATGTAATTTTGTGTTGATCCGGTATCAAGTAAAATTTTGAAATCAAGGATTTTAATAAATGGTAGTTTGCTAAAATTATTCGTTAGGGATTCAATTCTAGTTGGCTGTCTACGTCTAAAAAAGAATGTTCGTCAAAAATTTCATTTTCTTGTGTGTCATCTTCAAATTCTGAGTTTTCTTGGTTTACATTGTTGTCTGAGTCTAACTCTTGATTGAATAATCGTTCTGTTCGGGGTTGACTGTGTCTAGTAGTTTGGTAGGTTGAAATACTCATGGGTGTGACTGTCTGTTGGGTGTTTCGAGTATTTGCGCTGGGTGCAAAAGGTTTATTTTGTTGGTAGGGCACAGGTTGTGGGTATTTGTGCATGGGAGATTGATGTTTTTGTTGGTTGTGGTTGAATTGTAGTTGGTTTTTTGGTGGAAGGGGTTTTTGAACTTGTGTGTTCTGATTGTGAATGTATTGTAAATCATTAGTGATTAAATTTAAAATTTCGGATAATTTCTGCGGATTTCGGGCAGAAAGTTGAGATCTGAACGGATCTCTGCAGTTATTTATAAAACATTGTGTAAAATATTTTGTGGAATTTTCTAATAATATTCTACTAATTTCGTTTGAATATTTACATTCAACTTTACTTTTATAAATCAAATATAAATCATTAAATTTAGAATAATATTCTAAAATATTATCTTTCGTTTGTTTGAGATGTGTTAATTCGTACATTAGTGTGTGTTCTGATCTAGTGTCAGAGTAGTTTTGTAACAGGTGTAGTTTTAATTCTTTCCACGAATTGATAACTGTGATATTAAGACATTGCGCAGCATTGCCTTTTATTTTATTTTTCAAAGTTAGTGTCACGATCTTTTTCGTTATTTCAGATGGATTCGTTTGATTAATTAACGTAATTATGTCATCTACAGTACTTATAAAATTTGACAAAGTTTTGACGTCACCGTCAAAATTTGGTATTAAATCTAACAATTTAATAACTTCATTATTTAAGGTAGTGAAAATGTTTCCTACATTGAGTTCTGGGGGTGCCATATTTAAATTAAAATTATTTAAGCTATTTAATAGTTCTTCCAGTATGGAATTAAAAAGATGTACAGATTGTACTTACAAAATTAATAAAATGTCTTTGATCATTGGATCGATGACAGTGGGTGGTGTTGGTTGGCTCCGGATCGATGTTCGCTCGATTCTGGGGAGACCGGGTTGTTGACTTCTGTTGTTCTGATTTGCGCTCAGGAACGGCTGGAGAAGGATTCCGTGTTGATGATGAGTTCCTCGATGAATCGGAGATGAGCAGAGGTGTCGCTGTGCCTCACAGGATTAAACTTGGTCACTCGTAGATTCGTTTTTTGGAGATGAGCAGAGGTGTCGCTGTGTCTTACAGGATTAACTTGATCACTCGTAGATTCGTTTTTTGGAGATGAGCAGAGGTGTCGCTGTGCCTCACAGGATTAACTTGATCACTCGTAGATACGTTTTTGGAGATGAGCAGAGGTATCGCTGTCTTACAGGATTAACTTGATCACTCGTTTTTTGGATAGCGCGTTAACGATAAAAATCGACGACTACGTTACTTTAACGAATTGAACCGTTTTTTGGTTTTCGGTATACGTAGACTTGGCTATCCTACCGACTGCGCCAATTATATTTTAGGAACTTGAAATATCGTTTTTAAAAAGTTTATTTTATTAAAAACGAAATAAAATTATTCTGGTTAGAACGCTGGTTACAACAGTAAATGTAACAAGAGTATAAGATGAATACTACAGGAATACAACAGGAATGCTTCTAATTCTACGTGCTAACATATTTATACCAAAGATTATCTTAGAAACGTGCCTTTTTACTCGACACTATAAAATGCTAACTATATGAATTTAAGATGATTTAATTTCTAATATTATTACGCAAAATAGGGTGAGGCGCTCACATAATTTATATCATATATGTTATTATTAATTATGTTTATTTCTCTTTGTATAATGTTTTTGTTTGTAAATATTGTGGTGTTATTTCATCTCTTCAAATCTGTAACATTCGCTAACTTTTACTACCTGCTCTGTCCTTTTCATGTACTTCGCTTAAGACCTTTTTAACATCTGTTTTGTCTCACATTTACTGTCACCGGTAATATGTGATGACTCTCTACCTCCAGCATGTTTACGCTATTTTTCTTGAAATATCTAACATTCTGGGGACAGTCTTTTCTCAGCTCTCGACCAGTTCTCTTTAACTTTTGCTTCCGCTCCGTCTCATTCTTATTATAAATAAAACTACATTAAACCCAACTTGTGTTATTCATTTAAATAGTAAATAAAATAAACACGCAAATACCCCATCAACACACCACTATTTAGTAGTAACTTGGTTCCGTAAATTACATTTTTAATTTTGAAAATTCTCCAAGTTATTAAATTTTTATCGTAAATAAATATAGGCACCTATGACATGACTGTTTTGTTTTGATTTTTATCAAGGATTTATTTGATGTTTCTGACTTTTGGACTTGTTTAGGACATTTTGTAAAAATATGGTTAGTTATACTACTGAAGAACGTATTTTTAAAGCAAAAATATTTTCTGGAGGAAATAGTTAGCTCAGAGTGCGAAATCTATTTTCTATTAAGTTTTTGAATCGACCGAATCCAAGTGCAACCACAGTAGCTAGTATCCACGAAAAATACACGTGAAGCCTGATTTATAGATTGCATAGAATAGGAATGGAATAGGTGTAGGAATGGTTTTGGAATACAAACTTGTCAAATACATTTTTATATATATATATATATATATATATATATATATATATATATATATATATATATATATATATATATATATATATATATATATACAGGTTGTTCATTTTAAGTGGTACACTATTGCTATTTCGAGAACTATAAGAGCTACGAGGTCGGTTAAATTAGCAAACAATTTCTATATTATAAGACAATTAAAATGAGCGAAAAAAGAATTTTTTTAGACCAGTGGTTCTCAAAATGCGGGGTGCAACTTTCTTATTTTAAATGGCAACCTACTTTTTTTATTTGCTTATTCGATTTAGTATTTTTTTCTGAATTCAATGATATTCACATTTAATGACCAAATATTACAAAATATTTGAGAAAAATGCAAAATTAAAAATGTATCATTTTTGTTTAAATATGCATATACAAAGTTTGCCATGGAAGAAAGCAAATAAAAAAAATAATGTTGTCATTTAAAATAAGAAAGTTGCACCCCGCATTTTGAGAACCACTGGTCTAAAAAAATTCTTTTTTTGCTCATTTTAATTGTCTTATAATATAGAAATTGTTTGCTAATTTAACCGACCTCGTAGCTCTTATAGTTCTCGAAATAGCAATAGTGTACCACTTAAAATGAACAACCTGTATATATATATATATATATATATATATATATATACCGGGTGTTCAATTTAAGTGTGCAACCATTGCTATCTCGAGAACTATAAGAGCTACAAGGTTGGTTAAATTAGCAAACAATTTTTATTTTACAAGACTATTTTAATGAGTTAAAAATATATTTTTTAACCAGTGGTTTTCAAAATATGGGGTGCAACTTTCTTATTTTAAATGGCAACCTATTTTTTTTATTTGCTTATTCGATTCAGTATATTTTTCTGAATTCAACGATATCCACATGTAATGACCAAATAATAATATATTTGAGAAAATGCTAAATTAGAGATGTATCTGTTTTACTTAAATATGCCCATACAAAGTTTGCCATGGAAGAATACCAATAAATCAAGTGCAGAAATAATTGCAAAAACTGTAGTTATGAGAATAATTATTCATTTTGTTGTTACAATACAGAAATACAGAAGTACACTTCAAAAAACTAATATTAATAATTGTTTGATTTATTTGTTTTCTTCCATGGCAAACTTTGTACATACATATTTAAATAAAAATGATGCATTTTTAATTTTGCATTTTTCTCAAATATTTTGTATAAAGGAGCGGCCTTGGTTTCGATTTTGGTTCACTCCCAGCTCGCACTTTCTGGTCACAAATTATTCCTGGGTCCTCAGCCATTAGGTAAAGTCCATTGGGACCATCTTATGATGGTAAACCGGTAGAGTTATAGCCCTTTGAAAATATAGATTTTTGGGGGTACGTCGAAAATTATAGATGAGCTAATTGCCGAGGGACGCATTGTATTGAAATTGTGAATTAATCTCGAGTAATATGGATAGCGAGGGATGGTATCTATCTTCAGGAACAATCGGAACAGAGTGATTAACAGTGCACTATATGTTTGACAGGACAATGTCTAGTAAACGGGTATCAATATTAAGGACTTCATTAAATTGGGTAGCATTAAGGAAATTAGGAAATTTGTCGAATCTGGAAATACAATTATTTTTGTATCCGATGGTGTAAAAATCAGTGAGTTTACTAATATTCATATCAGCCATGATAATAAATTCAGAATTAATGAAAGGGGAACAAGATTCAAGACAATCATAAATCATTTCATATTGTTCCAAGGATATGGGAGGAGGCGAATATATTACAACTACAATCAGCAATTTGTTAGAATTCAAATGTACTCTTACACAAATAATGTCAGCAAGGAAATTAGAATTTTTGTTCAATTTCACCAATGTTGATTTATATTTATTGCTTATGGCGCACAATACACCACCGCCACGAGATTTACCTAATCTGATGTTATCTAGATCTTCACGGTAAACAGTATATTTATTACAATGAACTCATTGTTGTAGACTGAATCAGTGAACCAAGTTTCAGCAAGTGCTATCACATCAAAATCCATAGACATGATATGATTGTAAATCTCAACAAGTTTGGTATTAATTCCCCAAACATTTTAGTAAAATAATTCCATCATTAAATACAATAAGGGCAAAAATAAATACATAAAAATAAATCAATGAGTCAAACAGAAGTAGTGTGTCGAAGATCAGTGGAATAGTTATATCAAGAAACAAATTAATTAAAGTTCAAAGACCTTTCAGTTAAGAATATAACCGTACAAAACTAGTAAATTTTAAATTTACAGAAAAAATAGAAATATAAAATGAAATTTAAATATAGACAGAAGCTGCTCGATTCATATGAAAGTATATCATATTAAAAAAACAAAGACAAAGTTGAGTAATGATAAACTGATATTACAAATTATTAACATCATCCTACAAGGTAACCATATTAATTTTATTATTTGATTTAAAATAAATGTTGCCATCCGAAGACCATACGTTTGTAAATCTAAATTTATTTGCGACAGATTTTAAGAGTTTAAGCCGTTTTTTCGTAAGATCTTTTATTGTGTAATCAATTCCCTTTAGATTGGATCTAGTCTTCAATACTTGGTTCCGGGTTTTGTACGAAATGAATTTAATAATAATCGGACGTGGACGGCGAGGGGAGGATTTAGCACTATCACTCACTGCATGAAGTTTCCCTACTCGGTGTTATCGGTCGATGGCTTCCGGGGAACAGCAAGAGAGAGTTTGGATTAGTTAATTTTTCTTGCAAATTTTATTCCATGTTACGTCCAAATTTACTATAGTACGTCAATATTTCTGTCAAAATTATCCTAATTGTACAATAATTATTTAAAGGTTGTCAACACTGGGTTGTTCAAAATCGTCGTATAATGGGTTACTTTAGTGACGATTTTTGAGCACTTAAGTGCCGATTTTAAAATAAAAAAAATATATTATAATTATAAAATAAATGTAAAAAAATATGCATTTGGCTTATATTTTTCCATTAATCTTCATCTTTTTATAATAATTCCATATTAACGTTTTCGTTTTTCACATATTGTGTTTACGGCGACACACTGATACTAAATTATTAACAATAAATGAATAAATCAATAATAATTTTAACAATCGTTCAGTCAATCCTGCTTTTTGAGGTTATGTTTACATACCGTTTTGTATTGAATAATTCACCTACACACTGCGCATGCGTTAGTTTTAAAAATGACCGGTCATTTATTTATTTAACCTGACCAACCTAAGTGACCTGACCGGTCATGGTAAATGACATCACTATATCCCCAGTATAATTTGCAATAGATTTTCGTAAGACCATAACGTAGGAGTCTTAGTATCAATGGCGCCACTGTTTGTTTTTGAGATTTTCTGTAGTCTTAATCGTCCTGGATGACATTTTACGAATACTCTCCGAGGAGATATTCGTAAATTGTTTCTATTAAAAATATGTATAATTAGAGTAAAGGTGCTCTATGGGCAAGTTTAATAATAGACATTCTATTGAAAATATTAAAGTATAAATACGAGAATTTTCGCCATATAAATTAGCTTACTACCATCTTTGGATGCGCAAGCAAATATCATAATACCAAGATCTGCTTTGAGCAGAGTGCCACACTCAGAAATGTGTAAATTTAGTGATGATATATTTATTTTATATTAATTACACTTGGCACATATTTGAACAAATGTTTTAGTTATTGTATACTCATAGCAAAAACCAACAAACCAACAAATAAATTAGTTTTTTGCAAAATTGGAAGGTGATACAAGAATATTGTAAGTTTAATTTGTATTCCAAATATCTTCTGAAAATGTTTGCATTTGAAAAAATTTCCCAGCTGATATCATGTAGCAAATAAATACAATTGATTGTTCTGTGTCATGTAAACTTTAACTATGTGTAGGAAAGAAAAAAATAAATGAAGCTTGTAAATTGCCGAGATTAGCAAAGTTCATAATCGTCCAAAATGTAATAATAGTTTTATTTAACTTTTTACTTTGAAAAGAATACATAACAACGGTAATGTAACCTTAAAAATATCTGCTTAGGGTCTGCAGTCCTGAACCAACCAGGATGTGGAATACCAAAAGAAATTTTCTGGGGCAGATACAAAATAATAGGAGGTTCTCCGGCTAAATATAGTACATATTCGATACCAGCAGTTCATGAATTATTCTCTTATTTATTCAATTATTTGTTCACAGTGGAGTTCCCGTGGCTAGTGCTTATGAAATTGATAGAAGATGACGATTTCAGCCTTCATTGTGGTGGTGCAATTATTTTACCGTCAGTTGTTTTAACAGCTGGTCATTGTTTTTATCTTGATGGAGTTAAAATGTCATTCAAACGTATACAAAAGCTTAAACTAGAAATTGGAGCAGGAAGATTATTTAAGCCGGGAAGTAAATATTTTTTGTATTTTTTGTTGTTTCGCTGTACATGGGTATCGCGATAATTATTGCACAGGAATACACACAAAAGAAGATGCACCTAACTATTCATTTTCTATAAAGATTAATTAACACATAAAGGAAACAATTTGTTGTTGTACGTTTGGTATCCAGGATCTACAATGGGGTCTGTAACCAATTTATAATTATTTAAAATTTAAAATCGATTTAATCTTTGATTTGAGAGAATTGGCTGTACATTTAGTGACAAAAGTAAAATGACCGTTTTCTAAATGATCGATTTCACATATATGGTGTAACTATTGCATTTGATTAATGAAGCATAATTTTTTGTAAGAACATAAATAACTAAATTATTACACAACCCATATTTACTACAGTTACATTTAGTGGTGGATTAGATTTTCAAAGAGGAGGGGTGGACAGGTTCTAAAGAAATCAAAAAAAAAAATCCCGATTAAAGAGCTATTTATTTTTATCGCATTTTACGGGAATAAACCTTCAGAAACAGGGTACAACAGAACGATCCAAATTTACTACTTTACATTAATTGGTACATTAATTCGTGATAATATGATTTTTTTTCGAAGGATGGTAAAGGCAAGAAATTTAGACAATTTATTGTATTTTTAAATATAGGTTTATACGATCGGGAATATAAGTTATTTTCTATGACATAGGGATAAAAACTTCACATTTTATCCATAGGAAAATAATATACAAATTATTTCCTTAAAGAGTTTGTGCAATTAATTGCGTATTTAACAATATTATGAAGCAGTATTTATTTGTGTTAATTTTTACGAATAAAAATTTATTTTCTTTTAATCATACACTGAAATTATCTTAGTATTATTTTAATTTACCATGATATTTTCCTTAAACTCTACCTTTTCTTCTGCTAACATTACTACTACAATTGACCACCTTCATTACTAAAATGCAAAATTAAGTCTCAATAGCTAACTGAAAATATTGTGGTGCTACTAAAGTACAAAAATTCGCGCGTTTTTTATATCTACTCACTGAACACAAAATATTCCCCCACCTTTAAAATTTTCTAACAAACTAAATCCTTTCACTGTCGTTAACGGGAAGCGGGCATATTTTGGAAAATGTCCTCCTAATGTAGCCGTCTGTCGTCCGAATGAGCGCCACTCCAGCCATTTGATCTGGTCCTCGAAGAACTTCAATGACGCGCCCCAATTTCCAGAGAAATATTGGCACCAGGTCGTCCTTAATCTAGTGTGTAATTCTTTTTGGTCCATTTCACCCTCGTTCATAGTTCACCCAGGAATTCTTGTTTCCACCGCTCTCAAAAAGGCTGCTGAATAAGCAACAACTTTCGAAACTGTGACAACATGTTGGTTGCGAAATGAGTTAAATCTGAATCAGGAATTGTTGTTACCCGGCGCCTAATGAGAATATGTGCAGGAGTAAGAGCTTCAAAATCTTGTAGCAAAATGGGAGGTGACTGAATGGATATGGATATTAAAAGAAGGAAACTTTTATCAAAGGGAAAGGGAACAAAGCAGTCGTGGTTAAATTTGGAACGAATGAATTGGGAGCTTTTCTGACATGACACTCAAAACACTCTAAACATGTAAAAATGGGCTTTTATTGAAATTAAAACACATATTGCAACGGAACAAAACATATTTATAACTAACCTCGTATTAATCTAACTACTATGATACATTGAACCACATTATTAACTTAAAACCTACGTAAAAATATATTTTTTACGTAGCACAGCTACATTTTGAGCTGTATCTAACCCCGGTTAACGTAGAACTGTTTTTCAGACGCGTACAATTTCAGAGGTCGTCTAGCTTGAGGTTGCTTCTACTTGCGTTAAAACAATATAAAAGTGCTCAAATTTAAGCTTCATATTACCTACCATGCGTTTAAGACTTAAAATTTAAGTGACACTTAACACTCCTGCCTCCCAGAGACCTCCGAAATATGGAGCTCGAGCTGGAATGAACTTCCATTGGATATACTTTATTGTATGATTAGTACTTCTGCCAGTTTTTTGTAGTGTATTTTGACATTCTCTAAGGAATTGTTAATTTTATTTAATTCCGCTTAGGTTTCATCCACTAGCTTCAATTGAAGCCAATTTTTCATATATTTGGAAAAATCTTTCGCTCAAATAGGATTTCATTAGTAGGAAGTATTCGTGGGGCAATTTTGATTTAATCTTATATTGCAGTCCAGTATGCCACACATTGTTGAACGCTTGACTGATGTCTAAGAAGGCTGCTGAACATCCTTTTTTGTCTTCCATACTGTTCTCGATTTCTTCTACCACTCGGTGTATTTGTTGGATGGTTGAGTGTTGCCTGAAGCCGAATTGATGGGTCGAGACTATGTTTTCGTCTTCTAGTATTATTTTTAGTTTTTTTAGCAACAGTTTTTCAAATAGCTTAGACAGTAGGGGTAGGAGGGGTATTGGCCTATATGAGTTTATTTCGTGCGCTGGTTTTCCTGGTTTGTGGATTAGTATTATGTTCGCAAATTTCCATTGTACTGGAAGTATGTTATTCTGATCATTGCGTTGAATATGCTGGTTACTAAGACTTGTGTTTTTCTGGGGAGTTCCTTTAATATTTTGGCAGTTATTAAGTCGTATCCTGGGGATTTTTTGTTATTTAAATATTTAATTTCATTCTTTACTTCCGCGGGTGTGAAGTGTTTGTTTGGTTGTGATAGCCTGGAACGAAGTTGATGGGTTTGCTTCGAAGACTTTTGTAAAGTGTCAGCGAATATTTCTGCTTTCTCTTTTTCTTCTCTTGTCCAAGTTCCGTCACTTTTTTAAATTGGTGTTGTGTGTTGTGTAGGCCTTTTTAGCTTATTTGTGGCTTTCCACAGTGAGTAGTCTCTATTTGGGTGAGGAGACAGGTTGCTTAGGTGCTCTTGTATTAGGTTGTTTTTATTTCTAGGATTAGTTGCTTGCTTCTTTGCACAGGCGATTTAGCTTGGTTTTGTCGTTTGGGTGTCTTGTGTGTTGCCATTTTCGTCTCATTTTTCTTTTCTCTTCGATTTTGGGATAGCTAGTACTATATTCTTGTTTGTTTTCTTCTGGTAGGGTTGAGAACCAGCCTGCTTCTTGGATGAGCTTTGTGGTACTTTCTACTGCATTTTGGATATCCTCCGGTGTCTTTAGTGCTGTTAATAAATTTGTATTTTGTTCTAGGTATAGTTTGTATGCGTCCCAGTTGGATTTTTTGTTGTGTAGTTTTGGTTATTTTCCTTTTTTGTTTACTACGGTGTTTACGGTTAGTATTATCGGGGAATGATCCGACGATAGATCGTAGCTTGTTTCAGCAATAACTCGGTTTAAGTTTACGCCCTTTGTTATGAAAAAATCTAGTAGGTCTGGGAGTTTGTTTGGGTCCGTAGGCCAGTGCGTTGGTTTGCTAGTGCTGATGTGATTATACCCATGCATGTTCATTGTTTTTAGTAGTTCGTTTCCTTTTGCTTTTGCTAAGAATCTTCCTCCTAGTTTGAGGAAGTGTTCTTCGAATTGGTCGTGTTTGATTGTGTGTCTCGGTGGGCAATATACAGCAGATAGGGTAAGACTGCCGGATGATTCATTGATTTTTATGGATGTTGCTTGTAGATGATTTTTTTCGAACTTTTCTAATTCAAAGTGCTTAATTTTTTCATTTATTATGATTTCTTTGCCTGCGTGAGCAATGCCGTCAGGGTGATTTGTGTAACATACTTTGTGTTTAGGGATTTTAAAGTAACTTTTGTCTGTGAAATGTGTTTCAGGTATTAGGACAATATCTATTTTTTGTTGATTAATAAATAGTTCTAATTCTTGGCGGTGTTGGGCCATACCGTTGGCGTTCCATAAAGCGATTCTCATTCCGTTAGACATTATGTTTATTAATATATGTCGTGAGAAAGTTAATTATTGTAGTGTTTCGTTGCATGAGTTGCCTGAACATAGATTCGAATTTCGTTATGAAGTGGATTAGAGTTATATCTTCTGATGTGTTTGTGTGTTCAGCGGCACCTGCTATTTTAGCGAAGCTTATGTTGTTTTGTAATTTTTGTGAGTATTGGTTTTTGTGGTAGTCATTTGATTTTTGTGGATTGTTCAGATTTGGTGCGGTTCTTGACTTTTGTAGTTTTTGGAATACTTCGCAGCCTTTGTAATTATTTGGATGGGCACCTAAGCAGAGAGCACAGGTCGGCGGAGTGTCTAATTTTATTGCATTCTTTTGTGGGATGATTGGTTCCGCACTTGAAGCAATAATAGGGTTTATTGCAGTAGGTCTTGGTGTGGCCATAGTTTTGACAGCGCATACATTGCAGTATGTCTATTCTTTTTTCGGAGGTTCTACGCTGATTTTGGTGCCCAGTATATGTCTTAATTCATAATTTTTTTTGTTATTTGCGTTAGGTTCCTGATCCACGAAGAACATTGGCAGAGGATCTTTAGTTTGCAGCTTTTGATGTTGGTAACGTTTCTGATATAGAAGCCTTTTTCTGTCAGAGCTTCTTTTATTTCTTCTATCGGTGTTGTGTAGTGTAAGTTTTTGATAACCACTCGGTAGGATCTCCCTTGTTTTAGTTGATACGTATGATATGCTATTTCATTGGCGTTGAGCATACGTATGAGTGTTTGGTACGTGTCCGGTGTTTTTGTGTTTATTTTTTCTTCATTATTTGATAATGATTTGCAGTAAAATTTTTCAGGTTTGAATATTGTTTTTAGGCTTTAGAGCATTAGGTTGTAATTTGTGATGTCCTGGACAAAGACTGGAGGCGCTTTTGGTTCGACTTTAGTGTTTAGTCTCTCTATAATTAGCTTTATTTCCATTGTTGGATTCTTCTATAGTGCTTTGTGTATCTCTTTCTCTGGTTCTTTTAGGACGTATGACTTGCCAGTTTTGAGATGTTCCGTTGTGGCAGTTTTGATTACCTGTGTTTTTTGGGTCTTGTATTAATCCGTTATTAGTAGAATTCGGAGTACTATGAGGTGCCATTTGTGTTATTGTTGGGGTTAGATACGATTGTGTGGTTGTCGTTGTTGTCGTTATTGTGGTTGTATTTGTTGTTATAGTGTTCCCTCCGCTTGTTTCTTGCATGTTGAAAAAGTTTTGATTAGGAATGTTAAGAGTTAAAGTTAGTTTCTGCTATATTTGGCAACACTGATATCGTTGCGCGTGCGCGGAGCACAGCGCTGGGCGCTGAGTATGTTTGACAAAATTAACCTTGAGTTCGCTTCCCCTAATTTTAACTGTATTTTAACTTTATTTGTTTTATTATTATCACTGGACACTGATAGTAGTTTAATAGATTACACACTTATAAAACTTATTTTGTGATTTTTTCGATTTACACTACACTTTGATTAAGAATTTTTTAAAAATTTTTTATGTCGGTAATTTTGAGAGATGCTTAACTACTCACTCACTATTGCCAACATACTTCAATTTAACTAAAAGATTCGAATTTATTAAATACACACTCCAAGAAATGATTATAGCTGGATAAAATGAGTACGTAACGAATATCCTGACTTTCGAGCTCCCTAAGTTGGATAGTATGTTGAACCCAATGTAAAATTAAAAATGTAAATCTAGTGTTTGTGTAAGAATATATTTAATTTAATAATTTACTTTTGTTTCATTAATTAAATACAATAGGATAAATTTTTGTCTTGGCGGCTCCAGCGGTCTTTGAAGTCACAATTCTCAGAGACTTAAATCCCTTTGTCGAAGTATATACTTTTCCATATCTTTCATTGTTATAAATTTGACAGCAGTCGTCAACAAAATATATACATTTAATTACACGCAGCTGAATCCCAAGATATTAGTAGATTATACAAATGTGGTAATTCTGACAAATGTACTCGTATAATGAATGACATTTCACTGTGATATGTGATATGTGACGTTTTATATTACCATAGCGGCTTTTCATATAAAATTTGTTTAAATTTATTTTTAAATAAAGAAAATAAGGTTTTATGAAAAATTGTTGTTATTTTAAAAATGTATTGAAAATAAACAATTTCGTTATTTTCTTGTGACGTGTGGTTTGAACCAGCAAGGGGCACCAGGAGTTTACACTTATATAGTGAATTTTTTTTTGTGATGCTAGAGCACTGACAGATAGTAATTCAGGAACGCGAACTTGAAAGATTTATGAATGAGAAAAACGAGCCTGAGACAGATATACATCATGGGTTATCTATCTTTGTCTAACACTTATTTATAGAGCGGTTGTTATGGGTTTGTTGAGCAGTTGCCATGCGTTTGTTGAACGGTAACTATGTGAAAATATATTGCAGAGTCGTATCCAAAATAAATAAATAATATTTAACAATGTATTTTTCAATTATTTGAAATACGTATTTTTATTAATGTATTATTTAATTTTTATATTAAACAATTTATTACATATTTATTGAATGTAAATTTCTTTATATTTTCCTATCAACTTTCTAAGCGGACAATGCAACAATGTTGGGTGTCCAACGTATTGCCTGCCTCTCTCGGCTCGCAATTTCATCGTCAGTAAGCGTTCAAAAATTGCTATATTTCAGTGTGCAAGAGCCATGATCGGATTATATTAATACAAAACAAAATTCACAACGTAAACTTTCAACTCCCTTATTTGAAACTGGTTTTACATTATGAAGTTATTAAATAATTAAAAGTACTTTTATTAATTTTGTATGTATGTTGTAGAATACTTGATACATCGCAGAATTCATCAAATAATAGAACATACGGAATTTGATATTGGGAGCTATCTGAACGATATTGGTCTAATACAATTAGACAAGAGTGTAAACCTTGAACCTGGTTCACCGTATCGATCCCTATGTCTGCCGGAACCACAAAATGTATATGAAGGTATTTATACACTTATTTATAATTGCTTTTTTGCCGGTGCGCTGGTCGAGCCCTTTAGGTAGCTCGAAGCACCGCATTGCATGTTGTGACGTAGACACATGTTCAGGCGAGGACCAGTTCTATTGGCCGGCAAGTGTACATGTATGTCGGTAAAATACCACAATACGTAGGTGCGACATAAGTTATGAACCAAAAATATATTTATTTTGATTTTTGTATCGTCATAATCAATGGCTCGACAGTCCTATAAGGACCATTGTTTTAAGTACCGTGATATTTGGTTCGCAACCAATTCGTTCCGGTGCAGTCAGAATCTCAATCTGTGCAACTACCTTTGATTGCTTGTGCAACCAAAGCGACACCAGACAGGTTCTTGTGCGACCGGAATACATTTAAAATGAACAAGTGGTCAGCCCGCAGCATCCGTGTACGCACTTGCCAACCGGTAAATATGATCCCAGTTTGAACGAGTGTCGCTCGTCACATCATGCATTGTACAGCACTTTAACACGCTCGCTCACCATTCTTGGTAAAGATAATGTTACAATAACTAAATTTAAGATTCTATGAAATAGTAAAAGAACAAATAATTTTGATCCATGATCTACTATTTTCCGGGAAACATTTATCCTATTTTTTTTTTTAAATTGGAACAACCTGTATATTTTCTCTTTATAATGTTGTATAACAAGCCAATAATAGTGTGAGTATACTCTGTCACTTAACCATTATTAAGCATTCCGTAATGGAACCAGAAAATAATTTCAGGATCATAGTTTCATTTCAGAATGTGATTCCTGAAAATATTTGTTACTTTGTCATGACCGCTATGTTCACAAAATTTTTGTATTTGTTGTGGTCATATAATATGTAAAATCGTATTTATAATTAAATGAATTCAATATATTCTTATGTGCTTAACAACTAAATTGTTTTTTATTATTTATTCGCGTTAATTTTAAAAATATGTATTAACCCTATTTTTAAAATAATGAGAATTGCTTGAAATTTATGACAGGTCAGAAGTATAGCACAAAAAAAATTCATAAAAGTTTAAAATTTTGCTGATTTAAAATGTGTTCCTGCAGAAAAATGATATTTGGAGGCTAAAAATGTCAACAAAATATAATATTATTTCTGTTAATAAACTAACACTAGATTTTTTAGTATTACTATTAGATAATTTTATTTCGTACATCTTGACGTTTACCTGTTTACATTACATATCTCAATTATTCAATTATCATTATTACCTAGGTTAAATACACACAGCCTATATACATCACACTCCTCTCTACTTAATTTAAGAACATTTAGTAAATATTACAAATTTATTCGTACTACAGGATTTCTAATACGAGATGAACGTCTAGGTTCTATGTGTTTTTATGGTGTATCAGTTTTGGTTGGACTGTTCTTCACAGGTTTAGGTTTGGGACATACGTGGGGAATAGGTACTAGAGATGGTCAGACCCGTTCGCATAACTGATCCGATTCTTTTGAATCGATTCACCAAAAAGATTGGTTCAGTGCGACCCGTTCACTGAGATTCATTCGAAATGAACAGAACTATCTTGCACTGGGTAATTCTCAATCATCATACAGCGTAAAGCGGGATTTATAATGAAGTAACGCAAGAAGCAATGCGGTTGAAGTAAAGTAACGCAAAAGATAAATATACGGGACTGCACTTACTGCTTTATAACAAAACGCAACGCAGAGACGCAGAAGCAACGCAACGCAATAGTTGACCAACTCCCAACTTCTTGCGTTACTTTTCTACCTCTGGCCAATCCGGATGCACTATTTCAAACTACCATGCAGAAAGGTATATTACCGACATGTTTATTTGTTTTCTCGGAACTGATTTGAAACCACAACTTGTATTCATTTTATTTTTTCTGATTTGCAGTTTCCGCTATTAACAATTTAGTTAATTTTCAAGTTTTTGTAAAGGCGCTTAAAATATTTCATTTCTGTATGATCAGTTCATTGCCTTTGTATGCATTTAATGCCAGGTAGACTGCCGCCTAAGCTGTTAATTACCGTCTGCGCGAACATCTGCAAATTCATAAATTCCCAGAAAGTTGGAATTGGGAATTTTTCATGCCTCTTTCGTGGCCTGTTCAGCCCTACCATTTGAAGGGTACATTATTGTTACCATCCTCAACTTTAGCATTCCACTTAAAAAACATTCGACTAGCAAGTGCTCTCTCTGTACAGTACAAACGTCAAATTCAAACAGCTGAAGAAGCAACACGCACTAGCACTGTGATTGGCTGCAAGCAGCCACGGATACTTCATTGTAAAGCCTACCGAAGTTTCTTGCTTTACTTCTGCGTCACCGCCTGCGTTGCATCTTGCGTTACTTCTTACTTTACTTCATTATAAATCCCGCTTAACCGTTCGGGCGGTTTAAGGTTCTGTTTAGGATTGAAGTTAAACTACTTGTATAATTCTTTAAATTTGTAATATATAATTATGACCTAAGAAAAAAAAATTGTAATTTATTCGATTAAATGATTTTTGCAAAATAATCAATTATGTATTCATTGAACGATTATTTTATTATTCAAATCTTAGATTTATAGAAAAAATTTGTTTAAATTCATAATGAAATAAATTATTATTAAAAATTATTGAATATTCCTTACGCAGCTTTATACACACAGCTTTTATGAAGCACAAGTAATCTGAAGAAAGAACATACTATTTATTTGTTTGGCATATATATGAGATGGAAAGTAAAAAATTAATATTAAGCAATTAGTTATTTAAATTTATCAATAAAATGAATAATGTTACAAGTATTCTGTCATGAAGAGATATTCAAACTATTTGCTTGTACTTAACATTTTAGATCACTGTGTCTAAGAAATAATGAACAAAACAAAGCATAAGAATTTCACTCTGAAAATCTTATCTTAGTTTATGTTATGGTCCAAACTACAAAAGGGATTTTCGGAAAGTTTATGGCGGTGTTTCTATCGTGCGAGGGGTAAGTTTTATTGGAGGTATAGACCGCGATGCATTCTAGTTCTACGAGCATCCTAGTAAAGTATATCTTTCAAAATTTGATGCGAACCGAATCTTTCTAATATGTACTGAAACCCGGTGACTCGTTCGCGAACGACACATCTCTAATAGGTACTAAATCTGGTTGTTTTTCATGTAGTATAGGTAATTATCTTGTTACCAACTCTTGTGATCTGTATGTGTGAGTCTAATTCTATCGTTCACAAGTACTAAATAGGTACAGTTGCTGATCACTTTCATGATTTTGCCATGCTTCCACAGCTTTTCCTATTTCATGTAAACAAATACTTGTTGACCTTCTGTATAAAATCTAGTTTTCCTCTTTCTGTTATTTACATTATTTTTCATTATGTCGTCTTGCTTTCCTTTTCCATAGGTTGGTTTTAACATTTTAATTTTTGTTCTTGGCTGCTGCTTAAAAATCATCTCTGCTGGAGATTTGTTTTTCACTGTACACGGTGTATTTCTGTTACTAAACAACAAATTTTCAACTATGTCTTTTAAAGTTCTAATATTCTTATGTTTTTTAAAAAATTTCCCATAATTGCTTTTTTAAATTATTTTTTACAAAATGGACGCTGTTTTCAGCCAAACCATTTAACTCTGGGTGATAAGGTGAAGTGTGTATTAATTTAATTCCGTTAGCAAGACAAAATTTCTGCAATTCTTCACTGTCAAAAGGAGGACCGTTATCCACCACTAATATTTCCCATTATGGCAAAACTATGTCTCAGTTTTTCGATAGTTTTTGTGGCTGTTGTACCATTCATAATAAATATGTCAATCCATTTTGAAGTACTGTCCTTCAAAATAAAAAAAATATTTCTTTTCAAGATGAAAAAAATCCATGTGTACGCGTTTTCAATTTCTTGCGTCTCTGTTCCATGGTTGTAAAGTAGACTCTTTGGATTTTCACACACTTCGCTGCTAAGTTTTCTATGTTTTATTCGATATTTGGCCACCATATTTCAGATATTGCCTTGGCTTTCATCCTCACTGTTCCTGAATGTTGGTCGTGAATTAGTTCAAGAACCGTTGGTCTAAGTTAAACAACCTTCTTCAATTCCTTATTCATTTCTTCTTCTGTAATAAGGTTTCAAATTTTCGTTGTGTAAAGCCTGTTTTTGTCCATTCAAGTATTGTAATTAGATTTTTGTCTTTCTTTATTTTTTTCTAGTATATCTTTGTATGTTATCGGTAATTCGTGTGAATCTGAAAAACTAAAAATTTACTCTACATTTGCAAACTCTTAAAGTGGTAATCTTGATAAACCATCGGCGCAATCCACATGTGTAGCTTGTTTATACTTGATTTCATAATTGTATGTAGACAAAATTATAGCCCAATGCTGAATTCAAGCATGTGCTAAGGTAGGAATAGACTTTTTATTTCACAAAATTATTTGTAATGACAGCAAAAATAACTGCTAACGCTTCTTTTTGAGCTTGGACGTAATTTTGCTCTGATTTTGATAAAGTACATGAAACGAAAAGTACGAGTTTTTTATCTTCTCCGAAATTCTGATTCAAAACAGCTCCGAGACCATATGGACTAGTATCTGTTGTTATTATTATGTCTTTTTGAGAATCAAAATGTACTAACATTGTTTCTAAAGTTAACAAACTTTTACTTATATTAAATGCGTCGTCACATTTTTAATTCCAGTTAAATGGTGTTTTGTTTTAGTTGCGTAACATTAGATGGAATTAGAGCTTCTTTTATCGCTTTGACTTTAGAATCTAGTGGATGTAAACCGTTTTCGTCAATTTTATGACTTAAGAATTCAACTATTAATTTTTATATTATATTTTTCTAAACGACCCATAACTAATTTTGCGGGCTTCGGCAAATACATTCCATATTCGTGATAAAAAGTTAAATTTAAGTGCTGTGATACATAAGTAACTATTGTTTGAAAAATAAATGAAAAATAATTTGTCTAATTTGTCTAGTTACCTGATGACTGCTATAGCAATTGTTTCATTCGGTGTTGCTAAATTAAAATTTATTTTAAGTAGCTCGTGTGGCTTGAATGAGGTCCGTACTATTTTTTGCATTAGAATTATCGATAAAAACCAATCCTAGCTTGTGAACTAGATTTTTATTTGTGACCGTTTATATTTTAACTTTTAACGGAATGTTCAGAATACACCTGTCAACCCGTTGTAATATTTTACTTGTTATTCACTTACCACAGTAATGCATACAAGGCTTATGCGAAATTATTTCAAATAATTTTTGAGAAAACAGTTAAGTGTAACTGGCAGGACTGGGTTATAATTTTAATTTGATTTACAAATGAGTAACAAGTAAAATGTACAATACACGCTAGATAACTGTTTTTATCGCTTCAAGGAGGTGACAGGCTCGCCTAAACGGCCCGCCGGTCATTTTCTTCATTCATGAATCTTTACAAGTTAGTTACCTGTAAAATTGACAGTTGCATTGTTAAAATTTTATAAGTTAGTAAACAAGGTAAACAATGCATTTTGCCAAAGTAATATTGCCATGGTTTATAAGAAATCATTGCAAATAATTTTTGACAGAACTGGTAGGATTTGGTTATAATTTTTTAGTTTTTGTTTTTATTCACAAATTAGTAGCAAGTAAACAGGCTAGCCGATCAGTTCCTCCTTTCAGCAGTAATGTAATAGTTATTTACATTATAAGCATGGTAAGATGAGCCGATTAGGCGAGCCTGTCACCTCCTTGAAGCAGTAATAGCAGTTACCTTGCGTGTATTGTACATTTTACTTGTTACACATTTGTAAACTAAATTAAAAATTTAAAAAAATTATAACAAAATCCTGTCAATTACACACAACTGTTTTCTAAAAAATTATTTTATATGATTTGTCCTAGAAAACGTACAGTACATAACTTGAGTTGTAAAGCAAGTTTTTCTCACTTCGTGCGTAATTTGCTTTCTACAACTCTCGTAACGTAATATACTATTTCATAAACCTTGTACGTATTACTGCGGCAACGTGAATTGTTTACTTTGTTTTCTAACTTGTTAAAATTTTATAATGCAGTTCCAATTAGTAACATGTAAAGAGAAATCAAAACAAAAATTTAAAAATTATAACCAAATTCTTTCAGTTACATACAGTTGTTCTATCTAAAATTATTCGAAATGATTTCTTAAAAATCGTGGAAATATTACTTTGGCAACGTGCATTGTTTACCTTATTTACTAATTTGCTAAATTTTTACAATGCAGCTGTCAATTTACAAGTTATTAACTTGTAAAGATTAATTATCAAAGTTAAAAATATTTACTTGTTACACCATTTACTATTGTACTAAATAATTTTACATCAAACTCACTTGTAAACACCATTTACCCAAGCCCGCTATTGCCTTTGAATACGAATCTTTACAAGTTATTGCGTTATCAGTAATTTTTTGAATTAATTGAATTGTGTCAAGCGTTCACGATCAAAATCAAACTGATTTTCACAAAGCAGATTATTATGATCAAAGTATTTTAACAATCTGTTTATTTTAAATAATTTCAAAAACTAGCGGTAGGGGGGTGTACGATTTTTTTGATCTCGGATTCTAAAAGAGAGTATTGGAAGAAAGCAATGCAGGAGAAATATGATTCGTTAATAGAATAAAAATGTATATTTACTGATTACCGAAAGATAGAAAACCAATAGATTGTAAATGGATTTTCTAGGCAAAAAGGAATGCTTCGAGGGAAATACGGGTAGAAATATATAAAGCACGACTTGTAATTAAAGGATTTGCTCAGAAAATGGGAGTCGATTATAAGGAGGCATTTTCACCTGTTGTACGATTTGCATCACTCCGAAATTTATTCGCATCGGCGGTCAAATACAATTTAGTAGTTGATCGAATGAATGCAGTAAAAGCATTTTTACAAGGTGAATTAGGAAAAGAAACAATTTACTTGTCCCAACCAGAAAATTATGTCGTCGCAGAGCAATAAAATAAAGATTGATGTCTCAGAAAAGCAATTTACGGACTGAAACCAGCAAGTCGCGTATGGATTATGGAACAGAAAACTAGATGAATATTTGACAAAGAAGATTGGTTTGAAATAGGGTTGGAAAAAAATATTTAATAAAAATAAAAAAATAATATTTTTAAGTTTTAATTGATCCGAATTTTATTTTATTGAATTTTATTATTTTGTTTATTAATAAAAATTATATTCAATAACAGATATACAATATTGAATCACATGCCTAAATTAAAAATCATTAAATTTTTTGTTTCTAAGTAAGAACACAGTTCTAAAACCCATTTCTGAAGGATGGATGACTTTTCTATTTAAAAGGCTCAAAGATGAAAAAAATATTAATAAACAAAAACTGGTACAGCATGCTCTGTTTTTGGGTAGCGAAGTGTTTTAGCGTCGGGTTTAGTGCTGTACAATGTTCTAAAAAATTTTATTAAAAAAATACTTCTAATAAAAGTGGTAAAAAATAGTAATGTAATTTCTATTCGAAGCATTCATTTATAAAATTAGTTTAGAACATTGTACAGCGCTCAAACTGAGGATACAATACTTCTCAACACCCAAAAACGGAGATCGCGATACCAGCCAATGAGTTTATTTGATTTTATATTGATATGTAATTTGATGCGATTTGTTTGTAAATGTAACTGGAAAACATTTTGTATTTAATAAAAAGAATTATTTAATTTAAATCATAACAACCCTAGTTTGAAACGATCCAGAACTGATCAATGCATTTATTCGTAAATGGATTATTTAATTATTTTGTCAAGCAATAAAGAATTAAATTAACAACAAAACAAACAAAACTAAAGAACACTGGAATGCAGTTAAAAGAATTATGCGCTATCTTCGTGGAACAATAAATAAGAAATTAACTTTTAAAGAAGAAGAAAAAGAAATAATCAGTGGATATAGATGGGGCAAATGATGTGGATGATAGACGCTCAATAACAGGATATATATTAATTGTACAAGGTACAGCTATTACTTGGTCAAGCAAGGAGCAGTAGACTATTGCAGCATCTACAACAGAAGCTAAGTATATGGTCAGGTCAGCAGCGACTCAAGGGGCTATGTGGCTCAGATCATTTAAACAAGAATTATTCAACGTCAGTGAAAAAATAAATAGTTATTTGTTTAAATAGGCATCAAAATACCAGATTTACAGCAGAGGCTGCAGGTTCATTGACGAGGCGAAGCCGAGGTAATGAATGCTGCCGGAGCTGTAAATCTGTGTTTGATGCCGAGTTGAACTTAATTTGTTTTTGCCGATTTGGATTTAATGTTAATTTAGAGATTATTTTGTATACATATTTTAAAGGTTATTGGTGTCAAATTACGTTGCCATGCATGTGTTGAACGATTGTTATGTACTTATTGACAGTTGCTATGCATTTGTTGAGCGGTTGTTATGTAAAATAATTTTACAGCCTAGGGATAAAAGTGACACTTTACAGACTGTTAGCAGTTCGTGAAGTGTCATCTTTAATGTCATTCGGCAAAAAAATATATTGTGACAACAGAAGTGCAAATTATTTGGCGAAAACCAATGTTTATCATTCTAGAACGAAGCACATTCATGTTAAGCATCATTTTATTCGTCAAAAATTAGGAAAAAAAAAACAGTAGGAACAAATGAAATGATAGCTAACAATTTAACTAAAAGTTTGTTTATGGTGAAACATACATTTTGTACAAGGGAAATGGCTCTAATTTAAAATCAGACATCATTTCAATAAATATAAGTTCTACGGGGGATGTTAAAATATAGAACTTATATTTGAGTAATTTTAGTGTGATTGCCATAATAAAATAAGCAAATAAAAATGTAATATTGTATTGTTTTAAAAATATATAAAATAAAAGCAGATTGTTTCAATGTTGGAAACCACGCATTTCTAGAATAAATTTCCTATTGAATTTCACTAATGCGAAAAAAAAAAAATTTTATAAAAATGTCGTAGTATGGTAGAAATATTCGGCATATGTTTTCAGAGACAATGTCGCTCGAATAGTTTAATGTATTATGCTGTACACTCTGATAAAACTAATATTTGAAAAAAAAATATTTACGATGCAGTATATCTTAGAACATTGTACAATGCTCGACCGTTACCCGAACTTTGTATGGTTGCGCCCTTCACTCGTTAGTTAGATTCCGAGCTCGTTTGTAAAATTCTGAGTAACGATCTTGATCTCGCAATGTAAATTAATATTAAAAAGTCATCTGCACGATGTTTTATTGAATAGTCTTCTTTGTCAAATGAAGCTTGTGCAGCTTAAGGGGGCTCTCAAAATCTAATCACGTATCTTAAGCCTATTTTACAATATACTTTTTTTTTTGCTAGAAACTTTGACAAGTTTCATACTAGGTTTACTTCTATAATGTAATTCAAGAAAATAATAATTCAAGTTTCGTATTAGAAACGCTTTTCAAAACGTAATCCGGATCCGATTTTGATTCGAGGTTTATGCTGGACCTACGGACTGAACACGTATTGTGTTTACCAACATAACCGCAATCCAGGGCCGGTTTTCCCATAAGGTCGATAGGGCGACTGCCCTAGGCCTCCGATTTTAAGCGGCCTCTAAAAATTTGATGGATACTATATAAAACGAAATATAATTTTTATTTACATTCTGTGTTAAATAATTACGTATTTTCACAACGGCAACCTCACTAAGTTAGCGAAATGTACGTATCGATAACATAATAACTTTTACCGGTAAATTCATACTAACTTAATACCGTTCGTTAAAAATCGTTTTTGTAATAATACGGACTGTTTCAATTCACGTGAAGGTCCATCATGTATTTCTAAGAGAGGTTCAGATTGAGAAACTAGATTCCCCGAGTTTGACGTAACCTTTGGGTCAGTGGTGAAATATAGCGGAGAGGTGAAGAGTTTATATAGATAAAAATAATTACAGTAGGTATAGGTTCTTTATAGAAAAAAATATGGTAAATCAGTCAGTGGGATTCGAACCCACGACCCCTGGCGTGCTAGGCTAGTGACATAGCCACTACGCCACCGAGATCGGCTTTGATAATTAACTACATATTTATGTCTACATTATAATTTAATTTTGATATTTAACTTTTATATAAAAAAAATGTAGATATTTTATTTCGGCCTCTAATTTTTTACCGCCTTAGGCCTCTAAATATATAAAATCGGCTCTGCCGCAATCTTATCTGCTATCCGATTTTGTTTGACGGTTGTCTTTAATATACAAACGCAACATTCCTAACGTCAAAACCTGGGTCCAAACTGTGTTTTGTTGTGGGATTGGCAGCATTACTTAACGAATGATTTCGCAACTAATACAAAAGGCAGTTGTGATTATAGACAAAAAAAGTTTCTTAAATCAAGTTCAAGTTTCTAGCCAAAAAAGTATAATGTAAAACAGGCAGTTTGGATACTACAAATATATGGAACAAGATTAGTAATTGGTCAAAATTGAAGAATACTTGTAAAAGTCTTACTGAGAAACAGGCTGAATTTAAGTTATTATAATAGTAGCTGTGTTAATATACAGCTATGTAATATAATAAATATAAGTAATTTTATTATATTTACACCCTATAAGAAGTAATTTTATTTTCCCATTACAGATAATTTCATTGTAGCTGGGTGGGGCTCTACAAATAATTATAATCGATATTCTAAGAAGTTAAATAAAGCGATCTTACCACCTTCTGACAGGAACGAATGTATGAGACAACTCAAAAAAAGGCTGGAAAAAACTGAAACGACACTTCTAATGGCATCGCAACAAGCAATTTGTGTATATAGTGAAATTGGACGCGATTCATGTGCAGTATGTATCAATCTAACAGTTTCAAAAGGTTTAGAATTAATTTAATAAAATCAAATCAATTATCTAAGCCTTAAATCAATATTTTCATTTAATATTTATGCTTAAAATTTTCCCGTTATCTTTTGCCTATATCACGTATATATACGAAATAGATAAAAGATTGTACACTAGCATTTAAAAAATTTTTGAGTTCGCAGTAATCCCCGACTCTAATATCTCTTAAAACCCAGAAAGTGATTTTTTCTGATATTTTGTTTTCACGAATAACACTAGCATAATCCGGCAGCAAATGACTTTGGCATTCAAAAACATGTTTGAATTTTACAAAAAAAAAAAATTATTTTAGTTTTAGGAGACAATTTCAAATAAAAATTTTCGATTAAATTATGTAATTCATTGTTTCACAAAGTTCTAATTACCATGACGCCTTGAAAATTTGTAGCCCTTATAAAGCTCTGTAATTGACTAAAATTTCAGCCTAGTCGAGTTGGTGCAACATATTAAAAAATATATATCTCATGATGTCGTCAAGTTGCAGTAGAATCAAGTTTTTATTTCTTTTGAGTTGGTGCAAATAATATCGGGTGAACCGCGAAAACTTGAGCATATGCGCTTTACATATTAAATCAGTTTTCCTGGTGCAAAAGTGGCCAGTTATTTATAGACACGAATGCTTTAAACAAATGTTTTGGATTATTAAATTCAGCATCTAAGTCATCAAATATATTTTTTGTACGCTTTGTAACCGAAATAATCTGATTGCGTAATAATATTTGATTTTCTGTGCTGTGTTTCTTCATTTAATTATCTACATCAACATTTGTGTTTATAATTAACTGGGCGTACTTTTGCGCAAGGAAAAACTGATATGGAATCCAACTTGTTATAAGGGCCGATATTTCCATCTACGAATAAACTTCCGAATAAGTTGTTCGTCGAATAAATGAAATAATTTGAATAAGGACTAAGTGCTGCAATGTAAACTATAGAAAAAAAAAAACAATAGAAAATTTCAAAAAAAACATGTTATTCATTGTAAGCGTTTATAACACAGTCTTCGCATTCATGTTCAATGTCCACGTATATGATTTATTTGAAATAATATACGTATTAATCATTTCTGAAATTTTTTGTTAGTAAAGACTCATTTTATTTTCCTTCTAAAATTTGAGCTACAATTTTTTATCTGCAAAAGAATTTGATCTCTAACCGCCATGTCCATTGACAGTCAATATGTTTGTTCCATCAGAGTCACACAGAAGTGTTGTTTATGATCGCATGAACCAGTGACAAATTCAAAACTGAGCATTCAATTTTGGTACATACATCTCCAACTATGTTTATACCCATTGGTTGTTTGGTACACTTACCATGTCTGTATCCAAGAATACAGAAATTAGTACAGTATTCATTTCTAAATTTAACAAATTACCGGACTATTTTTACAACATTCACTTCATTAAAATATAACCAAATTAAACACAATATTCTTTGGATATTTTTGTTTTAGTATTTGGAATTATGACTCTAAAACAAACTTCTGTGTCTTTTACAATTTGCTGTTATAAATTTGTGAGATCTCTTCTTTTTCTTGCACCAGGCAAATTAAAATTAACGCAATCTTAAAATTTAGTTTGTAACTTCGTAGCATACATACATTTTCTTAAGCGTTATCTACATAAACATAGTATCTTTTACTATCACCGGTGTGCACAAATCTTGTTATATTGTCTTTGCCCAACACATTGAATTATTTAGACTTCTTCTTCTATATCTGAAGGCAAATCTGTGACTTTTTAAAGAAGCACAATTTAAATTGTACTTGTTTATTTGATTATATACAGTGTTATAAGGTCTCAAATAACATCTGTTTTTTTTTCATTGGCCTATTCCAGTATTACTCGTACCTACATTATAATGAAATTATAATTCATAAGGGGCGAGCCTTAACAATTTCGAAGTTGAGTGATATGCAAGGAGGTTTTTTGCCTGATAGAGGTTGTGTAGATCAATTGTTTTATCTTTGAATGATTGTTGAGAAGTAACTTGATAGGAACGAAAAGGTGTTCTGTGGCTTTCTCGATTTAAAGAAAGTGTATGACAGTGTTCTTCGAGAGACTATGTGGGATATACTTGTAGAGTACGGTGAGGATGGTAATTTGTTGGGAGCGATTCGAGCGTTGTATGAAGGAAATGAGGTTGCGGTGAGAGTAGATGGTAGATTGAGTGATTTGTTTCGTATAGATGTTGGTGTGAAACAGGGTTGTCTTGTTTAATTTGTATATGGATGTGTTGTTACAAAAGGCATTGAATGGAACTGACGGTGTACGTATTGGTGGACGTATAGTGCCTGCGTTAGATTATGCGGATGATGCTGTTGTGTTGGGTGAAACTGAGGAGCAATTGAGAAGAATGATTGTGAGCATAAATGAAGTAGAGAAAGGTTTAAATCTACTATTGAATATCGATAAATGTAAAGTCTTGGTGTTTGAGAAGAATGATTTGATGACTGGTTGTAATGTTTCAGAGAATGGTGTGAGACTGGAATAAATAAATGAATTTGTATATTTGGGTAGTATGTTCTCGAGAGACGCACGTATTGACTGGGAGATAGAAAGGCGAATGTCTGCACGGTGCAAGGTATTGGGTGCTCTGGGTACATTTGCTCGAATCGTGAATGTATCTAGAGATGCTCGATTGAGTGTCTATAACGGTAAGTTAGTGCATACATTGATGTATGGTTCTGAATGTTGGATGTAGATGAAGAAGCATGAACGATGTATAACTGCTGTAGAAATGAGATATTTGAGAGGAGTGTGTGGGTATACGAGACGTGGTCGTATACGGAATACATTGGTGTATGGTGAGTGTGAGGTTGAGAAGAATGTTGTTACGAAAGTGGGAGTGAGTCATTTGAGGTGGTTTGGAAATGTTGAGCTAATGTCGAATGAAAGGTTGGTGAAACTAATATATCTGGGTGAGATTGAAGGTGAACGATTGCGTGGGCGTCCGAGGATTAACTGATTGGGTATGATTGATGGTTTGTTGCGTAAACGAATGATTCAGATTGGGAAGAATAAACGAGCATGTATGAATCGTACTATGAATGTGAACGAGGCGAAAGTGGTGTATCAGAATAGGAATGTTTGGAGGAGATTGATTGTTGGTTGACTGTGTTTCTGGGTTCGTGCTACCCCACTAAGTGGGATTTAGCGTGATGTTATGTATGTATGTACCTACATTATAAACTATGCATAGTGCATTTACTGAATAATTGTAATTAATTTTGTTACATTAATAATGGATTCGTTGTCAACAGGGTGATTCTGGAGGGCCATTATTGCGCGTAAACGTGGCAAATCGACGGCTCTATGCATACGGAATTGTCAGCTGGGGGCCCGAATGTGAAGGAGTAGGAATATATACAGATGTAAGTAACTACATTGGAGAAAGAAATTTGTAATTTGGAACAATTATCGAGAGTAGGGGAAGGTGTTGTATCTTGAGAACAGAATTATATATTTGGTTCTCTAATATTTTTGACATGAAATATAAAAAAATAATCATATATTAGGGAAAACCTTATATTTGTTAATAGCCATAATTTTTATTGTGATCTTATTTCAAAGTATAATACAAAAAAATTACGCAAGAAACAAAAGTGGCAAATTGTCCCAAGGTACAATTGTGTATTATACCTTGGGATGAAGCTGTGTGTACCTAGGGACAAAGAAAGTATATGAAAAAAGTATTGAATTTAATGTACAAAAATTTATTTATTAACAAAATTGTAATTTTTGCACGAAAGTATTATATATCAAATTATAAACTGTATATTAAATAAAAAAAAATTTATCCCATTTTATATGCATGGAAATCAATATCAAATTTGATACGTTGCTTTTGTCGTTAACTTCTACCTTTACATTTTGGGGCAGGTAACTTTGTTACTATATCAATTAAAGATATATCAAATATTTCTTCTTCACTTCTAACGAACGTATTGAAATTTTCTGTTTTTATAATACATAATTTGATATTCATGTTCATTAACAACTTTTAAAACTTCAGCAATATAATGATTCCCAATTTTCTTACCGGCTACCCGAACAAGTAGATAATCACCTATATTTATTTTAGAATATTCAATGTCCACTTCGACATCTCCAATAAAGTCACTTCCGTCACTTGAATCTTGCAAGTCTATATTAATGTCTTAATAATAATAATAATAATAAAACGTATATGGGAACAAGAAAAAGTATTTACCATACCAGTTATCGTAGGAGCCACCGGAGAAATTCCCACTAAATTGAAGAGATCCCTAGAACACATAAAGATCAATTATACAACACACAAAATAATTTAAAAAGCTACAATACTAGGAACCACTCACATAGTAAGAAAAGTACTAAACACCTAATAGTACAGTCACAGTGGTAAATACTTGCTCTTAAGAGCCGTATCTACCATTGTCGCAAACCTGCTTGGAGTTTCCTGCAGAGTACACAAAAAATAATAATAATAATAATAAGAGTTTATTGTAAGCCGGCAATGCCTATACAAAAGAGTGGATGAGTATAGAATATACATGGTATAGATAAATAATAGTAGTACAAAATATATTCGGATTACAATTTAGATATTTGTGGCGAAAGCTCGTATTTGGAGGGCAGAGATGGTGTAGTTGTAAATATCGTACATTTTGTTTTTGAAGAGTGCCTTTAGAAGCTGGATCAGGTAGTTGTCCTCGTTCGAGTTTTGCAGATGAATCTCCAGGAATGTCTGTCTGGGTGATGTGTAGAACGGACATCTTATGAAAAAGTGGTAGAGATTGTCAGGTTCTAAAAAATTACAAATGGTACATATATTGTTTATATCAAATTTTTGCGCCGTTTCCTTAATGTATATTTGTGCTATGTCGCGTGTAGTAGCTAAACGGATTTGACTGATGATTTTTATTACGTTTATGTTGACATCTTCTGTTAGGTAGGTACGGTCGGAAGTGTTGTTTATATCTTTGTATATTATACTATAGGTCGAGTCAACAATTCTTGTTTCATCTTCATTGTATAATGCGCAGGAGATTTTATCAATCAATATAGCTGTTGAGTTTCAGTGCTGTGTAAGACCATTTATTTTTTCAATCATATTTTTGAATTGGGTTACCCAATTGTATCTAGGTATATTTGCTTTACTTTTATCGAGTTGGATTAATTTGTTGTAGCACATTCATTATCAGTAGCTTTTTACAATAGTTTAGAGCCGCGGAGAAGACTAGGCCTTCCTACTTCGGTTGGTTTGTTTCAGTACGTACCATGTAGTTGGGAGTTCTTTTTGACCAGTTAAATAAATTTTTAAAGAATCCTACTTGCACAATTTCTAAATCATTTGTGTACTGTAATGCGTATATTTCGGCAACGTAAAGTAGGTGGGAAGTACCACTGTTTTATATAAATGGATTCTTGTATTCCATGATCTGATTTTGGCAGAGACCATTAGATTTTTGATGATTCCTGCGGTGCATCTTACTTTAATGATCATTGCGTCCTTAGCTACTTTAAAAAGGCCTGAGCTAGTGAAGAGGACTCCTAGATGGTGTATTGACGTGTGGTTTCGATAGTGGCGTTTTGTTGCATAAAGTTGGCGTTTATACGTCGCGGCCTGCCTCTGAAATACTGCATGACTTTTGTTTTCTGGTGGTTTATTTGTAAATCGTTATTATTGCAATATTTTTCGAGACATTGTAAATTTCTGTGTACGTCTTGAACAGAATTACATAATAGGACCAGGTCGTCGGCGTAGAGTAGCATTAATATATCAGAGGTGTGATTTATGTAGAGTCCTTCCAGTCCTTCATTTTTGAAAAAGGATTCAATGTCTGCAATAAAAAGGTTAAATAGCAAAGGGCTAAGTGAGTCGCCCTGCAATACACCTCTGTTTATGTTTATTGGTTCAGATCTTTGTCCATTAACATTTAAGATAATGGTTGCGTTTTCGTATATATTTTTAAGTAATCTGGTGGTCTTAGCACTTACTCCTAAGTGGAAAAGTTTATTCCATAGTTTTGTGTGGTTTATAGAGTCGAACGCTTGCTTAAAATCTACAAAGATAGCAAACGTAGTGCGATTTTCAATGAGGCGCGATTGTATAATTACTTTAAATACTCAAAACATAAATGTTGTCTAAGCAAGATCTGTGTTTTCTGAAGCCATATTGGGCTTCGGGAATAATATTGAAAGATCCAGCCCATGTTTCTATCCGTTTTGATATTATACTAGTTAACCATTTTAAAGTAGTATTTAGCATAGCTAGTCCTCTGTAGTTACCAAGGTTATTTTCATCTCCTTTTTTGTGTATTAACATTAGTGAGCTTCGACAAAGTTCCTTGGGTATTGTTTCTGTGTTTAGGCAGTCGTTTAAAAATTTAAGGAGCGTTGTGAAACAGGCGTTATCGAATGTTTTTAATATCTCGTTGGGGATTAAATCAAGCCCAGGTGTTTTGTTGTTCTTTAGATATTTTAACGCGTATTTTAGTTCGGAGCAACTAATTTCGGAGTCCAGGAAAGGATCTAGGACGCCAGTGAACTGGGTGTCTATGCGTGAGATTGGTTTGTGGATACCTTTGTAGTATGCTTCACACTGACGTATGCTTATAGGGTTCGGTGTTCTCTTTTTGGTTTTATGCTGTTTATAAACTTTCCAGAATTGTTTACTGTCTGAAATATTATTGATATTTTCATTAATTTTGTTGAAGTGCTTCTTTTTCGTGTCGTTGATCAAATTTTTGTATTTTTTCTTACATTCGAGAAACTGGTACAGCTTGTCTTTGTTTTCTCTGTTTTTTACGAATTCATGGTAGCTTCTTCTCATCTATGTTTTTCTCTCTTTGCAATCTTTGTTGTACCATATTTTGTCTTTATTTTGATTTTTGCGTGGTTTAATAGTGTGTAGCATGCCCATTTCTTCAGCAACGGAATAACAGGCTACCGTCATGTCTTCATATAAATTTATGTTTGGGTTTTAGTTTGTTTTTTGTAAAACGTAGACTTCTAGCTTATCTTGAAATTCCCTTGTCCTGTTTTGTTGCCATTTGATTTGTTGGTAAGGTTCGAAATAAATGTCAGCTAGCTGGTCCATGTTTGCTTCTTGGGTGTCTAATTTTAGATTACATATGAGGTGATCAGATAGTAGTATCTCATTTTCTACTTGAAAGTCTTTTATTGAATTGATGCAGTTAGTGTTAATCCAAATCAGGTCAGTTGTACTTTGGCCCACTGCACTAATAAAAGTATTTTGAGCGGGAGTATCGCTTACGGACCTGCCGTTGAGTACAAAGAAACCCTCATTTTCCATTATTTCTAGCTACTAACGCTTTTCCTTTCTTGTTGAATGTTTTACTTGCTTTTCTGGTTTGGTTTAACTTGGATGTTTCAAATATAGGATCTTCTGTTCTGATTCAGTTCGCCTATTTGTGAGTTGAAGTCTCCTCCTCCTCGTTGACTAGGTTTGAGAGTAGGTCAAGCTGAGTATTGAAATCGTAATTCTGGGAGAGGTAAACAAAGACTAGTATAATTTCTGTTTTATTTTCATTGCATAAGACTTTGATGGCAATCTAGTGTACTGATTTTTCTAGTATGGTTAATGTATATTTATTTTGTTTAGAGTAAATTGACAGCCCTCCCATTGCTCTTCCTCTACTTGCGTCTCTCACAGCAGCAGAGTAGTGATGATTGTATTGGCTTAAGAAGTTAGGTTTAAAGTTGCTATTTCGTTCTTCTAGCCATGTTTCGCAAATGTATAAGATATCCAGGGTTTGTAAATAATTTATTTGGGACTGATCCAATAGGCTACCTAAAAACCAGACTAGATGAACACAAAAGAAACTGTAACTCACAAAAAACTAAACAAACAACAGGAAAATGTGCCTTGGTAGATCACGCCACAAAAAATAATCACGCGTTTAAATTCAATGAAACAAAAATAATAGACAAAGAGAAAAATCTAAATAAGAGACTGACGCTTGAAATGCTACATATACAACAGGATAAAAATAATGTTAATTTCAGGACGGACACTTTATACATAAGTAAAATCTACACTAATGTTTTAAAATATAATTTAAATAATAAAGATAAAATTCATACACAATAAAATACATTTTCTAAATAAACGCAAAAAACATAAAGTACAATTTTTTTTAAAAAACCGCGGGAAAAAATAATATGTTTTAACTTGCCAAAACAAGCATTACTTAAGTAGAGTTCCATGGGTGTGTCACGCAGAACTTTTGTTCTTAGTTTTTATTTTTTGACCTATGTTAAAAATTTTTATACTTTTGACGGAATCCAATTGCTCCAGATGGCATTTATTTTTAAATTTTGTTATATATTAAATATTATACCATTTTAAATTTTCTCATGTAAGTAGTTCTGTATTATATATATATATATATATATATATATATATATATATATATATATATATATATATATATGTATACACATGTGCATAATTGTGATTGTAATTTTATATTTGTAATTATACTTCAGCTGCTGAAGAAGGCTCAAGAGGAGCCGAAACCGGTCGACAGAGAAAAATTGTTATAATAAAATTGACTGAATTCCAGTAATTTTCGTTTGTCTTCGTAATTAATTAACCTTGATTACTATTGTTTCTGGGTTTATAATCGCAGCCGTAAAATAGTAGGTGTTGTATCTGTCAGTGTTGCCACTCCACTCTATATTAATATCTTCATCTGACGAACTTTCTTCAGGTAATATTTTCCTTGTAACTTTCTTGACTTTTTTCTCATTTCTTCTTCCAATTCATTTTTCTCCGGTATGTACGTTAACATCCTGGTTCTTCCATGCTTTCTTCCTGCTCTTTCTTTTCTTGCAGCCGCTTTTGGGAATGGACGAATAACATGCGGGGATACTTTAGTATTTGAGACGGTCGTTGAGCATCCAGAGGATATTAAGGCATTAGAAGAATAGATTTCTGCCGAAATAGGTGCTTGAGAAGTAGATGGAATACTTTCTTCTAAAGCAACATTTGTTGGTGGTCTATCGGATACATAGGATCCTAGGAATTCGTCATCACCAAAAACATTGTCGTCAAATGGGCAAATTCCAGTGATTTTAAATCCTTTCATAATATTTTCTGGGATAAATGCCTTAGGATAAGATTTGCCAACGATCTCTGCTATTTGGTAAATACTTAATGGGTTTGCCAGGGTTTTCGAGCATTCAATTATTAACTGCCTGATTATAATACATTTTGTATGGGCCAAAATCAGTTCTATCTAACGGTTGTAATTTGTGGGATGTGTGCAGTGAAATGTTAGTAGATGAATACCGTGGTTCTTTGCCAAATTTGTTATCGGAACATAAATGTGACTCTCGTGATTATCAGAAATTATTAAAACTTAATTTTTTTTTGTTAAGATTTCACAATTTTAATAAAATTCTGCATATACTTCATAAAAATTAAATCATTTGACCATCCAGAAGGATTTTCAGCACCTTCGGTTCCCGGTGGTGCACCTTTGAGCATATGATCTTTAAAGTGGACACGGGGGAAAATTAGCATAGAGGGAACATAGTTTCCTATTGCATTTATGGCATCAATCATAGTCACATTAAAACCTCGTTCTCTGGAAGTCATGCTGCCTAGTTGTTTTAATCTTTTTGGCCCGATAATTTTTGATGGCTTATGAACATTTGTATTAGCAGTTTCGTCAATATTGTATATTTGATTAGGCTGGAAATTATACGTTTCCATACACTGCCTAAGATTACCAAAAAATGTGGCCACGTTGTGTTTATTGAAGCTAGTAGACCGTGCTAAACTTATGACCGGAATTCATAACGACAGTGATCTTTGACGTTTTAGGAACCATTGTAACCACTCCTTGCCAGTTTCCTGGTCTTTGTGCTATGTTTCTCGCACGGATTTATCATTTTCCAAAGCATACTGACATGCCAATTTTCTTATATCTTTTTTTATTAAATCCGTAATGATATTTCGCTGTCATTTTTATATAATCGGCTAACACGGTTTCTTCCTATGGTAAGAAAATTAGTTTTGTAGCATTTGTACCGCAATATGAAAATTCCTTACTGCCAGATTTACGGTGAAGATTAAAATTACGATAAATGGTACTTTTGGCAAATTTATAGTACCGAGTAGCTTCTCTTATAGTCATATTTTCCGACATAATAGCTTCAATCGCTAATTGCAAATCATTCTTATTGATAGGATCGTCATATCATTTTTACTTCTAGGCATTATTTATCTGTCCGAAAACATAAAAGCCGTGAGTAAAATTATTTTATATATATGTCGTAGGCATTTAGAATAATCCGGCATTTAGCTAAATGCTTAGGGATTTAGCGAAATGCCGGCAATTAGATGAATATAACTTCACTTTTCTATTTGATTGGCGAAGTCAGGCAATTAGACGAAAAATCGCACATTTCTCCAATTGCCGGGCGCGGTTTAGGCATTTAGAAGAATCATTCATAATATTATAAACAATTTTATTAACAAATTTCACTTATTTATTAAAAGAAGATGCCAATAAATGGCATCGTGAATTTTATAAAATACCTGCTTTGAAGCAAAAAATGTAATTGCAAAGCTGCAAAAAAACAATGCCAAACAAAACGATGTGCCTGCTTCAAAGCAGGTATTTTATCAAATTCACGATTCCATTTATCGGCACCTTGTTTTAACAAATAAGTGAAATTTGTTAATAAAATTGTTCACAAAATTATGAATGATTTTTCCAAGTGCCTAAACCGCGCCCGGCAAATAGAGAAATGCGCTATTTTTTGTCCTATTGCCTGATTCCGCCAGTCAAATATTCATCAGTGTAGCCAAATGCAACTTGAAATTTGTAAATCCCCGTTAGATGTAGTAGTAATACACGTTGTCTCTACATTCGTCCAAAGGTACAACCACTTCCCCTAACGTGTTACAATTTTAAATGTTTATATCCCCGAAACTTATAATAGTAAATTAATAAATAATGCGTCATTAGAGAGATTATACCATCAATCATTCATCCGTTAGACTTTTTATTCTGCAATGTTTAACTCATCGCACGGGTTTGGTAAATGTGAAAAAACTACAGAAAAAAATGATTAAAATAAAAAAATTACACTCATTTATTTAATATAATGTAAACACTAAAACTACATTTATTTATACAAGCACTGTTAATTTCTACAGAATTAATTATTTGATCCTTATATCTTAATACATACACGAATTATAATAGACGTCTGCCAACTTTTTTCTACTTGTATATTGCGGGCTTCTGGAAAAGCCTAGACTTTTACCAGACGGATCTAGGAATTGCACCGTGATTGGTCGTCACGTCACAGCGACGTACTACGATAAGTTGAGACATGTTCATAGTCGTTACACTGCCCCTCCGTAAGTGGTGACGGTGACGGAAAAAACCTGTACAGTGCTAAAAACGAATGTCGTTTCGAACCGGTTATTCGCAGGAACGTCGTAACTTATGTAAATAACTCCGAGACGTCGGGGAACGCAACTCGGACAAAAAGACGAACTGCCTGGGGAATCGCTACTGTCGCTTGGCCAAAAATATCACCGCGGAACTAACCGCTCATTTTCTGTAACGTCGGAACCAGAAAGAATGATTCCTGGGTCATTGCTGAATAAAAAATGACATAAATATCGAACCGGACCAGTAATCATGAAATCGTTCACACAAGTTCGGGAAATAATGATCAAAGAAAACGGAATTCGACTACAGCCATCGGGTAAGTCACGGCAGGAAAGCCAGGAAAACCAACAACTGTTGAACATAAGGGATGCATTCAGCGGTGAAAACAAAAACAAACAGAACGGTAACGGTAAACAAAAATTAATACAGAACGGAATAGGTCACTTTGCATCTATTCGTAGTACGAAACTCAGCGGAACTTGTTTACCTCTCGGCTTGCTTGTTTTTTTCAGATTCGGACCTAGTATTTATACTCGGTACTTAGTAATTATATTCAAATTCCCTAGGGCATTTTTCTTTGTTTTCCACTTTTATCTTGATTTTTTTTCTCTGTTGCTCAGTATTTTTATTATTATACTGTCATTGCGTATCTCTCGGTTTTCCACGATCCCTCTTCTCATTGGTTGTTCACGTCCATACTCTACGCACTGCTCTGTTATCCAGTGTCTCTATATATCCCCGCCATTCGAGCTTGTTCGATAAATTCTAATATGGATTTTTTTCTCTAGTGTTTACGTATTCTGACTTTCACATATTTCATCTCTAACGCTTGTACTTTATTTTTCTTTTTTTTTTGTAAAATAGCTACGATTCACATCCGTAAGTTAAATTTGGATTTCATATGATATTAAATATTGTCATTTTCGCCTTTGTACTTATTTCTTTTCTTACTAATAAAGCTATTATTCATAACATGAAATACTTTGGTTGTTTTTCCTATTATGTCGTTGATGTAAGTTTCTTGTATACCATTTTCGTTAACAATAACTCTGAAATATTTAAACCTCTTTACTTATTCTACACTGTTACTATCAATATTCTACTTTTCTTTTGCTATCACCATAATTTTAGCGTTATTTAAATTTATTCCAATAACATAATTAGTTAGTATTTCCTTTCATGCATTCATGTTGCTTTGTAAGTTATTTTCGTTACCTGCCATTGCTACAATGTCGCTTGCGAAAGCGTATTCTGAAATATCAAGAGTTTCTAAATTCTATGTGAAGTGTCTTTTGTTTAGATTGACATTCTTTAAATATTTCATTCATAAAAAATGTGAATAAAATTAGTCTCTATACCCCTCCTTGTCTAAGTGCATCATTAGTTAATAAGAATTTTGAGTTCATGTTTGTACAAATGACGTAGTTCCGACTAGTTTATGCAGGCTCTTTATTGCGAAGCGATATATCTACCCTCCTTCTCGGTAGGATTTCCCATACTTTTTCTCGGTGTATTTTGTCGAAAGCCTTTTCTGAATTATAAAGGCAATGTACCTTTTTATTTTCGTCTTTTATATATAATTTGTTTAACTGTAAATATATGACATTGTTCACTTAGGCCCGTTCTAAAACCACTCTCTGCTTCTGACACTGTTGGTTAAAATTTTTTATTCAGCCTTATATTCTTTCAGAACATTTCAATGCTGCATTTAATAACGAATTTCCCCTATAATCACTACATTCCCGTATATCACCTTTCGTGTGGGTTGGAACAATTAGTGCAATTTCCCAGTCTGCTGGTATTTCTTCAAGCTTTATTATATATGTTCAGCAATAACTTTACTCCATCCTCTCTCATGTAGTTTAGCATGTTTGAAATTATTTTATCGTACCCATGTGCCTTACCATTTTGAAGCATTTTTAGGATTGCCGCTACTTCATTTATTGTTATTTCGTCCTCTACATTTTCATCAACTATTGTCTCAGTAATAATTGTAACATGATCTGCAACACAAAGCAGCTCTTTAAAACAATTTTTTCATCTTCCCATGATTTGCTAATCTTCTGTTAGTAGTATTCCTCTATTTTTTACTGTTATTTTTTAGTGAAAAGAAAGGAAATTTAAGACTCAGAAAAACGAGTAAAGAAAATGAATAGGAATATAGTAAAAGCAAAAAGAGAGACAAGAAAAGAAATAATTGCACTAAACAACAAGATAGAAGTAATAATCAAGGTACAATCGGTTGAAATAAAAGTAAAAGAAAACGAAGTGAAGATGGTAAAAGTAATACAAGAGTTAAAATATAGAGTGGTAGGGCTAAAAAACTCAGAAGGAAGAAGAGAAAAAGCTAAGAAAAAGAACAACATAATTATTAAAGGAATAAATCTAGACAATAACAGTGCTGAAGTGGAAAAATTCCTAAAGAACAAAACAGAAAAATATGGAATACACGTAGCAACGCTGCAAGAAGCGAGATGGAAAGGACATGGGCAAATAAACAAAAAGAACTTCACATTATTGCACTCAGGCGATAAATAGCAAGGATAGTACGGGGTAGCGTTTATGGTAATGAGCAAAATGAAAGACAATACATTAAAAAATATAAAGACAATAAAAATTGTCAACTGTTTCATAAAAAACAGCCTCAGAATAATAACTAAGTTACTAATTCATTGAGACCGGCCAAGCCAATCAATCGGGAACTACAGACGCGTTTCGCTGTTATTGGAGCTCATCAGTGTAGTGAACCCACCAGCTGCTGTGAGGCAGAGGTACCGAATGACTTGGCCGGTCTCAATGAATTAATAACTTAGTTATTATTCTGAGGCTGTTTTTTATGAAAAAGTTGACAATTTTTATTGTCTTTATATTTTTTAATATATATGTTTCATAGACAATTTTCAACTTTTGAAAATTTACTTCTGTTGAAGTTTAAGAGTGGTAGATGACTCTGGGAGTATTTCATTACTTCTCAGTTCCATTTTCCAATCTGGTGGGATCTTAGATCTCGCTAAGCTAGTCATTCGGTACCACTGCCTCACAGCAGCTGGTGGGTTCACTACACTGATGAAGTCCAATGAGCGAAAAACGTCTGTAGTTCCCGATTGATTTGCTTGGCCGGTCTCAATGAATTAATAACTTAGTTATAGTTCTTAGGTTGTTTTTTATGAAACAGTTGACAATTTTTTTGTCTTTATATTTTTTAATATATATGTTTCATAGACAATTTTTAACTTTTGAAAAATACAATGCATTTTAAACCAATAAACGAACGAATAGCGCATATACAAATAAGAGCAAAACCGTAAATGTATACGCGCCGACAGAAAATGCGAAAAAAGAAGAAAAAGAAAAATTTTACGAGCAAATGGAATGCGAATTAGAAAAAATAGCCAAGGAAGTAGCAGTTCTCGGTGACCTAAATGTACAAATAGGGAAAGAAGAATATATCAAAGATTTAGCAGGGAAATACAAAGTACATAATAAAACAATTGATAACGGGCAAAGATTATGTAACTTCGCAGTTAACTCAAACACGATAATAAGCAACACGAAATATAAACACCCAACACAGCACAAAATAACGTGGGCATCATCATACTAGTAACTAAAAGAAGACAAACATCAATACAGAACGTGAGAACATATAGAGGAGCGGACGCAGAGTCGGACCATTATATGATTACAGCAATAATAAGACAAAAAATTAGCAGAGAAATTAAACACACAATGAAACAAGTAAAATGGGATAAAGGAAAAGAGAAAAATAATGTGCTGAAGAAGTCGAAGCAAACATAATAAGCCAAACAACAAGGAAAATAAATATAGATGCAGAATGGAACAAAATAAAAACGAGTATAACAAAAGCAGCTGGAAAAAAAAGATAGGAATAAAGCGAAAGATGAAAAAAAGGAATGGTAAATGAGGAATGCAAACTCATAACAGAAAAAAAAGTAAAAGCAAGAATGCAGTGGATGCAATCAAATAAAGAAACAGACAAGGACGAATATGAAAAAGCAAGAAAAAAAGGCAAAAAAGTTATGAGGAGAAATAAAAGGAAATGATATGAGGACAGAATAACAGAAATGGAAGCGGAAAGAAAAAATAGGAACGGGAAGTGCTTTTATGAAAAAATCAAACAAAGAGGGACAAACAAAATAAGTTGAAAGAGAATGAAGGATAAAAATGGAAAATAACAGAAACCGAAGAGGAATATAAAGAAGTATGAGAAGAACTCCTGTATGAACCAGCTACTGATAATAAAGAAAAAGAAAATGACGAAGAAGGAGAAGCCAAAAAAGATAAAATACGAGAGCCAACATTAGAAGAAGTAATTAACGCAAAAAGAAACAGCAAAAACGGAAAACGCTAGGAAAAGACGGGATAAATATGGAATTAATAATACACGGTGGCCGGGCATTACATGAAAATATACACGAATTAATAACTAAAATATGGAAGGAAAAAAATGCCCAAAGAATGGGAAGTAGGCCAAATAATAACAATACATAAGAAAGGGGATATAAAGGAATGTACAAATTTACCGAATAACGCATACAAGATTCTATCCACAATAATACAAAAAAGACTGACAAAATCAGCTCAAAATAATTGGACAATATCAATACGGCTTCAGGCAAGGAAAATCTACAATCGATGCGATACACACGCTGAAACAAATCATAGAGAAAGCGCAGAATGCAAAGATTGACATGGAACTATTGTTTATAGATTTACAACAGGCCTTTGACACGATCATAAGAGGAAAATTGAAGGCATAACATCAGGTACCTACATAACAACTAATTAATAAATGATTATTTGTAGGTAGTTTTTAAACTTTTATTTCAATTAATAACATAATTATAAATAATTAAATGTACTATTAAACCAGTGACATAAAAATCTTCGCTAGGAATAAAATACCCTAATTTATGCGAATTTAAAAAAAATTTTGTTCTATAATCAGCATATTTAATTTATATGTCATTAAAGTTTCGCGCAGAGGTATAAAAACACGCTGTGCACTTCTGATAGGGTTTCTAACTTCCCAACTAAATTTAATATAATTTGGTAACTTTTTTAGAGAGATTCGATTAACTAGTAGGTAATCAAAAAACAATATTAAATAGCATATTAAATTTAGTAGCCTATTATCTAACAGCCTATTTAGCTAGCGTTTATAATACCTGCCTTACCTTTTAACTAAAAAAATTAAATTACAATAACGACATTTTGTTTCAAGTAGTTTTTATTCTCACGCTAAAGTATTGATATCTTCATAGCGTATGGTTTACTTTATTGTCAGATCTACGAAAACATAATTGACCAATGACGAACCAGCCCACGTAACGTGCGGTTGTGTCGAGTGGAGGGGTGTGTAAGGTCAAAATTCTGGCATTGACTAGGTGGCGTGTTGCCTAAGTTTATTTAAATTTACAGAAATAATACTTCCTTTTCATTATTATTAATGTAAAATATGTCATTTTCTCGCACAAAGTATACAATTTTTTATTGTAATGTTCACAACCAATGATAAATCACTCCAACATTCGCATTTACCCATTGGGTTACAAACAATATCAATATTCCTCTTTCCTAGTATGAGAGATATTGGCATCACAATGAACATTGCGCGCTAGTCATTGCTTCTAAACATAACAGTCCCGAGAAAATAGATTCCGCCATCAGCGTTGCGCGCGAAAACGCCACTATTGCCAATAAAAATACAACTGAATTGCAAATTTACTTACTCTTCCTCATAAAACTATGCTTTTAATTGTTTTTTAATTTTTAAGGTTATAAAATACGTACCATGGATTGAAAACAACCTTAAAAAGTACGGATGGATTGCATGAGAAAAACATTCCTATGATAAATATAAAGTTATACAAAAAAAGGTCAAAAAATATATTCCAGTGATTCAAATGATTATTAACAAACTTAGTTATAAATGTAGTAGAAGATAAGTATAAATTAATCTAAGAATTATGCCTGGTTGCGTGAAGCGTTGTTAATTATACGAAAGAGTGGTAATAATGATAACGCACATAATATGTGACAAAATTTCGATGTTCAAATATGTTCAACAAAATGTAATAAATTATAACAGTTAATTGTATAAAATATTATTGCGCTGTTAATTTTGACCTAAAGTGGATATATTATTAATATGTAAAATATGATATCAGTCATCATCGTGGCCATTGTTAACTATTAATACGTTGTTAGGTAACGCTTTATGCACCTGGCCCTATGCGATATATTTAAATGGATTACCATATATCAATTAGATTAATTTTAACCCAATATGTATAACGAATTATTAAAATAAAGGAATATTAATGTTGTATAATTCAATCGTAGTTGTATTGTTACGTCCTATTCTTCTCCTCTATTGCCGCTCTGTAGGCAACTTCTCCTACGCCTATGTAAATATTCAGGTGGTCCTCGGAATAGGACGGCGAAGGGATTTTGCGAAGGTTAAGCCATTGACTTAAGTCGTCGGATTAATTAGCGATTTCGCGACTTTACAAGTTTTCACTTTTTTGCAAAAAAATACGTTAATTTTTGAATTGACTGTTGGTGAGAGCACACGCACTAGTTTTGTTGCATTTTATTGCGTTGGTTTGATACTATATCCATTGTGGGATTTTTTTATTGGTGCGTGCTCAATTGAATTATAAGTTTATATATTCAGCGGCTGTGCCGGATTTCAAGTTACCACAGTTTTCTATTACTTTTAAGCCGCCCTACAACTAAGGTAAATTTAAATACGTAATTATAGAAATAATCACATGTAAATAAAGTAGAAATTTTATTAGTCAGTTGTATTAAGAAAGTACATTAATTAGTTTTGTTGAAATCGCTCTAGTTTCATTAATTTGGCTGAACTTAATTAGTGGCGTACCGACTTCGCAAAATATCCTAACCGTTCGTATTCTTCTAGGCTTTTATTTGTTGTTATCTCTACACCTTTTACTTGAAACATTTTTCTCTAAAACCCAAATTTTCAGCGTTCCAAAAATCGCCCGAAAAAGTGAAATATTTTCTGTAATAGTGAAAATTTTGGGGATTTCTCCCCAGAAGTCAGTAGCCCCATTGCCAAAGAAGCTGTATGCAGAATTTCAGCGCGATTTGGCGAAAAAACCATTTTTGGCCAAAAAAAACATCAAGGGGTTAGTCCATGTTTTCGTTTTTAGTTTGGGGAGTAAAAAAGTTTCGAGTTAGGAACGCTATCCCCTTAATTCGGACCTGCAGATTCCGAAACTGGCGTCCAAAAATTTCTACGAGCGTTAGTTTTTGAGTAATTGCATTTTAAAATTTACAACTATGTCCAATTTTGACGGCCGGTATCTCGGAAACCAAAAAGGCTACAGGAAAATGTTAAATGTAGAATAGATAGAAAATTTTATTTTCCACAACTCGTCAATGTTAAGTTTTTCGCTATCTATTATAGTTTCCGAGATATAAGCGATCTACAAGAATGCTTAGTTTAAGCCAATGACCCTTATTGTATATGTATTTAAAGGTTAGAATAATGAATATTTTCTTTTGAGTTGTTGGCATATTTAACATTGGTACATTGATTACCGCTTTGTGCGCCATCTCTGCAAATATGCGTGAACTACGATGCTCCATCATAGTTCACAGGTTTTTATACAGATGGTGCCAAACAAACTGTCACTTTTTAACCAAAATTAACACAATTAGTTTTGTTAATTACTCATGAATTAACAATTAATCGGCATATTTATGTATACAGAATTAATGATTGATTCTTCTAGATGCATTTTGATGTGTGATACATGAAAATTAAAGCTGTTATATGTGAGAAAATAGCTAATGAATATAGTGCTTTCAATTTGTACTCGGTTCAGAATTTTAAGTCTAGTAAATTAATCTGATCAGATATATCGATGAAATTATGGATATATGTATTTAATACTGTGGTGAATTTAATGGTGTAGATAAAAACTGTATAACTATTGTGGTTTGTAAGATATAACTAAAAAAAATGGGTTAGAAACAGTAAATAAATATTTTCATGCCTTGACCTAAATCAAAATGAAACAGATCTATTTTTATCAATTAAAGCGTATTTTTTGACACAGTTTAAGTGTATTTTTATTAATTATTTACGTTAATTATATATTGTTTTGAATTTTCATAATTAATTGCGCCTAATAGCTGCAACCAACGGTACATTTCTGCTATACGGGTTGCATGCAATCTGGCGCAACACAACTATATTCTAGATATTAATGCCAAGATATTTCAATTGAAACATTTAATTATAAACATTTTATTTATCTGCCCTTTTCTCGACTTAGCATGAAGTTATCAGTATAAAAAAAATAATAGTAGTACGGAATAGCGTATATGTAAATACAATAAAGTATAAGGTACAGACAGATACATGATAATTAGGTATTTATTAATTATATAGATCAGTTTCAGTTCTTCTCTTAATCTTGCATAATAAACAATTACGCAACATTGTATACTGTTGGATACAGTTTATGAATCTAAACAATCTCCTAAAAATATCATCATATTGCCTATATTATATATTTCAATTCAACACCCATTATTTTAAGATGTATTGTACTTTACCCTGCTTAATCCATTCTTCAGAAAATATAAAACTTTTATTTAATAACTCTCTCGCAGCTTACTGCCTAAAAGATATACTGGCATGAGGCATATACATTTATTTTCAACTATTTAATATTAGAATAGTTTCTTGTTCATTTTTCATACGATATGCTTTAATTGACAACATACTATTTTAAACCAACACATAATTTGTAATAAATTGACATCTGTCTACTTACCAGCAAGTATTGATTGGACCCTCGGTTGAGTGACAATTTTTATCACACATTGAAAACAAAAGGATACACTACACAAATGAACTTCATGTTAATTAATTAACTAGCCACACACTCACATAATTTACCGAGTATTTCCACAAATATTCAACAACACTACCAGAATATCACTTTAGTTCATTCCACTAGGTTCAAATTTTATTTAAACAATTCGAATTAAAGTAAACACTATCACAGTACACGATTCACACATCAATTCATTTCGGCTGTTCAAATACGACTGCATACAATTACGTTTACCTAGCTATACTGTTATTTAATTCTCAAACAAATTAGTAACGATAATTTATTTAATGAAGAATACAAATTATGCAATGAGCCGTGAATAGTTTTATACAAGTCAGTTTATTGAAACCAAACAAACAATGATTCCTTTGCAAACATATTATTTAATTGTATTTAAAGTTAAAGAAGTCTGCAAACTGTTTGTTGCAGTAATAAAATATTATTGTAGAAAAATACCCCTTGTACAGACAACCAGAGATACAGTAGTGTAATGTGTGTTGTATACGTATAAGGTGTATTTTTTTCAAGTTGATTTTTAAATTTAATTATGAATTACTTACTTGCGTCACCATAGTTGTTTATAACGTGTGACAGCGTAATATCCGATGTCATTCTCCTTTTGTTCACTGTGTTGTCCCATCAGTTGTGGATTTCAATGTATATATCTACGATATGTATATTTCGTCCTACGATATATATGTATCGATCTACGATATATATATCGAATTGCCTCAGCCACCGAGCCCGGGACTTATAAATCCAGACCTTGCGTCCACCACGATGATCGTGAAGTAGCCGTTAGTAGCCTAACGCAGTGTAGCAGCTGTGAAGTAGCTATGGCTATACCTCCAGTAAAGAAGTCCTGGCCAGGCTTACTGGGGGATACCATAGTGAAACTGGCGAAGAGGGTGAAATGGGGCGGAAGCTGGTAGGGTCGCCGAGGCAGCAGCGCGCGCTGCGAAATTCTGTGTTTTCATTTGTGTACGTTTACCATCATCTCCTCCATCCTATTCCTAGGTCTTGGGTTCATGCCATTGCACACCCCGGCATGAGCTAACCAGGCCGCCCCTCTGCCTGTGTGAAGCGAGACCTTGTCGAGGTGGCAGAGCTTAAGTCAGCCCCGCACCTGGGGCTGGCGACCAACGAGCTTCACAATTTCATTTTTGTTTCCCACTGTTGTTGCATTTTATATATTTTTGTTTCAGGTGGGCCCCAGCAGCTGGGAACGTGGACCAGGCAGCCAGAGGTAATTTTCTACCGTGGTTTTATTTCATTTATTTGTTTCAGGTGGGCCCCAGCAACTGGAGGCGTGGACCACGCTGCCAGAGGTAATTTTTTACCGTGGTTTCATTTATTTTTTTGTTTCAGGTGGGCCCCAGCGACTGGAGGCGTAGACAACGCAGCGAAAGGTGCCTCATTTTTTCAAGTGTTATGTAAACAATTGTAATAATTAAATAAACATTGTATAACTTTTATGAGAAAATAAATAACCTTGAACTAAACAATACGTTTGTTTTTAAATATGTGTATGTACAATAATATATTTTCTACTATTGTTGGATTTTTCTGTTTCAGGTGGGCCCCAGCAAATGTGATCGCGGACGACGCAGCCAAAGGTTCCTCAATACAATAATTTAATTAATTATTTATGTGATATGTAACTAATTGTAATAATTAAATAATCATTGTATAATTTTGACGCACGAATAAATAACCTAAATTTAATTATACATTTGTTTTTAAATGTGTACATGTATAATCATTTAAAATAATATGGGGAGTGTATGAAACATAAAATATATGTTTGGATTTTAAACAACTTTATTCAATAACTAAAATTTCATTATATTTCACTTTTTCGGGCGATTTTTGGAACGCTGAAAATTTGGGTTTTAGAGAAAAATGTTTCAAGTAAAAGGTGTAGAGAAAATTAAAAGAAAAATGTTTTATTTGAAACATTTTACCCAAATGTGCCCAGATTCAGAGAAAAATGGGAAAGGAGCTGTAAAAAATAATTTCATACCTGCAAGTGCATTAAAATGCAACAAATCAATTTTAATTAATTACAGCGTATTTTTTGGCACAATTTAAGTGTATTTTTGTTAATTAATTACGTTAATTACATATTGTTTTGAATTTTTGAGTTGTGTTGCGCCAAATTGCATGCAACCCGCATAGCAGAATTGTAACGTCGGTTGCAGGCATTCGGCGCAATAATTATAAAAATTCAAAACAATATATAATTAACGTAATTAATTAATAAAAATACACTTAAATTGTGTCAAAAAATACGCTTTAATTGATAAAAATAGATCTGTTTCATTTTGATTTAGGTCAAGGCATGAAAATATTTATTTACTGTTTCTAACCCATTTTTTTTAGTTATATCTTACAAACCACAATAGTTATACAGTTTTTATCTACACCATTAAATTCACCACAGTATTAAATACATATATCCATAATTTCATCGATATATCTGATCAGATTAATTTACTAGACTTAAAATTCTGAACCGAGTACAAATTGAAAGCACTATATTCATTAGCTATTTTCTCACATATAACAGCTTTAATTTTCATGTATCACACATCAAAATGCATCTAGAAGAATCAATCATTAATTCTGTATACATAAATATGCCGATTAATCGTTAATTCATGAGTAATTAACAAAACAAATTGCGTTAATTTTGGTTAAAAAGTGACAGTTTGTTTGGCACCACCTGCGTAGAAACCTGTGAACTATGATGGAGCATCGTAGTTCACGCATATTTGCAGAGATGGCGCACAAAGCGGTAATCAATGTACCAATGTTAAATATGCCAACAACTCAAAAGAAAATATTCATTATTCTAACCCTTAAATACATATACAATAAGGGTCATTGGCTTAAACTAAGCATTCTTGTAGATCGCTTATATCTCGGAAACTATAATAGATAGCGAAAAACTTAACATTGACGAGTTGTGGAAAATAAAATTTTCTATCTATTCTACATTTAACATTTTCCTGTAGCCTTTTTGGTTTCCGAGATACCGGCCGTCAAAATTGGACATAGTTGTAAATTTTAAAATGCAATTACTCAAAAACTAACGCTCGTAGAAATTTTTGGACGCCAGTTTCGGAATCTGCAGGTCCGATATAAGGGGATAGCGTTCCTAACTCGAAACTTTTTTACTCCCCAAACTAGAAACGAAAACATGGACTAACCCCTTGATGTTTTTTTTGGCCAAAAATGGTTTTTTCGCCAAATCGCGCTGAAATTCTGCATACAGCTTCTTTGGCAATGGGGCTACTGACTTCTGGGGAGAAATCCCCAAAATTTTCACTATTACAGAAAATATTTCACTTTTTCGGGCGATTTTTGGAACGCTGAAAATTTGGGTTTTAGAGAAAAATGTTTCAAGTAAAAGGTGTAGAGAAAATTAAAAGAAAAATGTTTTATTTGAAACATTTTACCCAAATGTGCCCAGATTCAGAGAAAAATGGGAAAGGAGCTGTAAAAAATAATTTCATACCTGCAAGTGCATTAAAATGCAACAAATCAATTTTAATTAATTACAGCGTATTTTTTGGCACAATTTAAGTGTATTTTTGTTAATTAATTACGTTAATTACATATTGTTTTGAATTTTTGAGTTGTGTTGCGCCAAATTGCATGCAACCCGCATAGCAGAAATGTAACGTCGGTTGCAGGCATTCGGCGCAATTAATTATAAAAATTCAAAACAATATATAATTAACGTAATTAATTAATAAAAATACACTTAAATTGTGTCAAAAAATACGCTTTAATTGATAAAAATAGATCTGTTTCATTTTGATTTAGTTCAAGGCATGAAAATAATTATTTACTGTTGCTATATACTTGTAAACAAGTGCGGCGGTGGAAGAAGAGGTGGCACCGGCGGCGTAGCGGTAGGGGATGCGATGGCGGTGGCGGCAGTGGCGTAGCGGTGGAGGATGCGAAGGCGGCGGCGTGGTGGTAGAGGATGCGATGGCGGTGGCGGCGTAGCGGTGGAGGATGAAGTGGTGGCAGCAGCGGCGGCGGCGTGGTGGTGGCGGATGCGATGGCGGCGGATTGGCGATGGAGAATACGATAGCATGGTGGCGGATGTGTATAATTGTTTATGTTTATGTTAGGTTAGGTTAGGTTAGGTTAGGTTAGGTTAGGTTAGGTTAGGGCAGCAAGAAATTGCTGCAATGAGCACTCCGAATAGCGTGGAGGAAATGACAGTAGCACTGCAAAAACTCTGTGACAAATGTATGAAAAGAACAAACACGAACAAAACGCGCAGGACAGCCTACTGGTGGTCAGAAAGGATAGCGAGACTCAGGAGGCAATGCCACCAAGACCGGAGAAAATATCAACGGGTGAGGGCAAGAACAAACGAAGGGCCCGAAACAGAATGTGCCAAGAACAGATACAAGGCTTCAAAAAAGGCACTAAGCCTTGAAATAAGAGAGAGTAAGAAAAGAAAATGGCAAGAGTTGATAGACTCGGCCGAAGAAGATATCTGGGGGAGGCCGTACCAAATAATAGTCAAAAGAACCAAAATGGCAGTGCCACTTGCTCCAACAGGAGAACTAGTAGACAAAATAGTGGAAAAACTATTTCCCAAACATCCAACAGAGGAATGGAAAGGGACACCGAATACAGATTCGCCAAGGGTCACCGAAGAGGAAATCACCCAAGCAGCTTGTAGGATGAAAACCAAGAAGGCACCAGGACCCGACGGGGTTCCCCCAGACATCATTAAGATGGTGGCTCTACAAAGGCCGGAATGGTTCCTCCCAGTAATGGGGAACATTCAAAGGGAAGGAAAGTTCCCAGAGTTATGGAAGAGGGCAGAGCTGGTCCTTATACCAAAGGCAAAGAAAAAAGATCTCAGTGATCCCTCCTCGTACAGGCCACTTTGCCTACTCAACACGGTAGGGAAACTTTATGAGCAGGTACTAAAACAACAAATATGCAGCCACCTGGAGGAGGGAAATTATCTCTCGGAAAATCAGTACGGGTTCCGGGAAGGTAGATCCACAATACAAGCCATGAAGAGGGTTTACAACACAGCTGCAGAGGAGCGCAACAAGGGGAAGGGTAAAGGCCTGTGTGCACTCGTCACAGTAGACGTTCAGAATGCGTTCAATTCGGCTCCATGGCCGAGGATACTTGAACGCATGATAGATATGAACTTTCCAAGGTACCTATATAATATCATTGGATCCTATCTGAATAAGAGATGGATCGAGTACGAGTGTAAAAGTTACGAAATGTCATGTGGAGTTCCCCAAGGTTCCATCCTGGGACCGGTACTATGGAACGTGTTCTATAATGCTGTCCTGGAACTCCGAGTACCACGTGGAGTTCAAACAATAGGCTTTGCAGACGACCTGGCTATAGTGGCAGTAGCCTCGGATGAAGAAGAACTGGAAGCCAAAGTTAACATGACCTTGCTGTATGTGGAAGACTGGATTGAGCACAAGGGAATGAGCATAGTACGACAAAAATCCGAGGCGGTGCTGCTTATAGGCAGGAAAAGATGTAGGAATGTCGAATTTAAAATCGGTAACTACTCTATAACGCCCAAGAGATCAATTCCGTACCTGGGGGTCTATTTCGATAAGAACCTTACATTCCTGCCACATGTGGAAAAAACTATAGAGAAGGCTGAAGCGACAATAATGGCACTCAGACGCCTATTCCCTAGGGTCTCAGGCCCTACAGAAAGCAAAAGGAGACTGCTAGCGGCCACAGCGCAGAGCGTTATATTGTACGCCGCACCTGTATGGGGGGTCGCGCTACAATACAAGAAATGCCAACAATTACTTGGCAGTCTTAACAGGAGGTTAGCAATAGCCATATGTCGAGGCTACAGGACCATTTCTGTTGAGGTAGCTGAACTACTGGCAAGGCTAACGCCGCTGTACATAATAGCTGAGGAAAGAAGGCTGGGGTATGACCTAAACAAGGGAGAGAGGAAGCAAATAAAAGAGGAACGAGTACGGAAATGGCAGGAGCAGTGGGCACAGGACTCGCGGAACACTTGGACACACACCCTCATATCGGACCCAAAGAAGTGGTTGTTACGGGAACATGGGGAAGTTGGGTATCACCTAACCCAATTCCTCAGTGGACACGGCTGCTTCCAAACCTACTTGTGTAGGATTGGGAGGGCAGTAAACAGTAATTGTGTATATTGCATGCAAAGCGATACGCCGGAACACACGATATTCATATGCCCTAGATGGGAGAGAGAAAGAGCAACACTAGAGGCAACGTTGGGGAAGGCAGTAACACCAAACAACATAATTGCTACCATGGTAGAAAACAGCACGGCATGGGAGGCGATAGAAACATTCATAAACACGTTAATGGAATGTAAACTTCAAGATGAACGAAGACTAGAGAGGGAGCAGGATAGATAAGAAATAAGAATACAGACATCATGCGGAAAGGAAGTAATGCGCGAGCGGTGCCTTTTCCATTTGGGCAGAAGGGACGGGAGAGTTTAGTGGGTAGGCTAGGCAAGTGAAGCGAAAGCGGATGTCTAGAGTCCCACACTACCTTTACCCTTCGGGGGGTATGCGCTGCTTCGGCATCATACTAGGTGTGCATGAGCATTCTCTCCTACCCATAAAAAAAAAAAAAAAGGTTAGGTTAGGTTAGGTTAGGTTAGGTTAGGTTGAGTTGGCGTTGGAAAGCGATACAAAATAATTGTATTCTGTGTGCTCCGACAAATTTTCTAAAAATCTGATAGAATTTCAAGATATATAGAGTTAATTAAGTTCAAAGGTGCATAATTCAGTCCTCTGTTATCATTTGGATAGTTAGTTTCGTCAAGGCTTGGACTTTTATGGTTTTTCTCAAAAAATATCTGTCAAACTTGATATATTAGACAGCTGTCATCAAAATTTTCAAAATTCTGGTAATAACTTAAAAGCTTTTGCTGTATAGAAGATTGGAGGCATATAGTAAACATCTCTTGTGTAATTTCATTTATTTGGTTTTCATTGAGGCTCCAATTTTTAATATTTTTCTATGCAAGAATGTGTCAAAATTTGATGAGTTTGGCAGGTGCTATATAAATTTGAAAAATAAAATAAAATAGGATAAAATAATAACATGGTTGAATTATTACCCGACAAAGAATATGACAAGTTGGAATTATTAATTAAGAAGCTAGATACATTAGTATATCAAAATACTAATACAAAAGTGGAAATTAAAGCTGTTACTAAATGCCTGGTTAAACAGATAAAGGAAGTGGGAAAGGAGAGAAGGAATGGAAATACGAAAGAGTGCTGTAATATGTCAATGATGATAGATACATATACGCAAACGAGTGAAGAAAATCAGACACAAGGAAGAGTGGGACAGGAGAAATTAATGTTCGAGTTAGAGAAACAGTGGAGAAATAAAATGATCAATCAGCAAGAAGATTTAGAAAAACAATTTAAAAGTAATCTACTTAAAACTAGACAAGAACTGGAAGAACGTTTTTCCAAAGAAAAAGAGGAACTTATATCAAAACATAGAAAAGAAATTAACCAAATTAAAAAAGATTTAGATTTAAATAAAATAAATGAAAAAGAAGATAATTTATATTATAAAGAAATAGGTAAGGGCAGAGCAACGACAGAGGAAATACGATCCTCCATAAACTCGGATGCAAACTACGAAGAATTCTTAAAGACGGCAGATCAGTACTGGCCGGCGGAGGTCTTCCAGAAGATAAGTGAGAAGGAGGGCGAGTTCTCTGAGGTTTTGAATAACATATCACAAGTATCCATGATTATGGATCAAGAAGGAAGCTCACAACATTTAATGCAAATGGGTGTTGCAGATGAAGCAGTCATGGCGGGAACAGTAATTCACTGTCAGAGTCAAACGAATGCATTTACGAAAGATGGCCCAGTTGATAGAACTAGGCACACCCTATGCCTCATCACGAGGGACGAACAAAAGAAAGAGACAGAAGCAGCGACAGTTTACGCATGCTTGCGCAATCTTAAGAAAGTGTTGACAGACTTGGGGGTTGATAAAGTAATTATGCCCAGAACTGAGTATACAAAGGAGAAGATAAAATGGGGCCTCATCAAGAAAATGGTGGAAAGTATCTTTAGTGATTCCAACATTAAGATAGAGGCGTACAGTAAAAAGAAAAAGGCAAAAAATATGATAAATGAAGAGAAGACAGCAGAAGCTGATAACTTCAAGGATGAAGACTGGAAGCAAGTTGTCAGGAAAAGGAAGAGAAATAGCCAAAAGATAGAGGAAAATCGCAAGGAGAATGAGGACCCACAGCAAGTAAAAGAGAGCAAAAATAGAACCAAGAAGAACACAGACGCAATACTGATCTCGGTGCAAGGGAAAAGCTACCTTGAGATGGTTAAAAAGGTCAAACAAGAGATCAAATTAGAAAAGAAAGACAATACGGTAAGAAGAATCCGAAAGACTGCAAATGGAGATCTCCTAATCGAGCTAGAGAAAGATCAAACTAAGACGACAACACTGAGTCAACAACTTGAGAAGGTGATGGGAGAAGATAAGATAAAGATACTCAGCCCTGATAGACAGGACACTACGCTAATAATACGAGATATAGAAGGCGATATCACAAAAGAGACACTAGTGGAAGCGTTGAAGAAATACATGAATAACAATAGAGAGGTAATGGTGACCTCTATGAATGACGCGCATGGTGGCTCACAAGTAGCATTCATAAAGGTTAGTAAAGAAGAAGCGACACAGCTACTCAAGAGTGACGGTGGGAGAATCAGAGTAGGATGGGGAAATTGTAGAGTCAGAAGTTTTTACAACGTAACCCAGTGCTATAAATGCTATCAATATGGACATGTAAGAAACGAATGCAACAAGGAGGATAAAAGCAAACTCTGCAGGAGGTGTGCTGAACCAGGGCATGAAGAAAAAAACTGTGAACAAACATACCAAAAGTGTTTGAGTTGTGATGAAAAAGGCCACAAGCAAGGGGCGGGAATTTGCAAGAACTTGAGAGCAGCCCTGGAGGGGGCTAAGAAAGCAGCAAATTCACGGTAATGCAGATCAACGTGGGGAAGAGCTGGGCTGCGCTAAACCTTGCGTATGCCACGGCCAACAAAAAGATGGTGGAAGTATTGGCTGTAACGGAACCAATGGAACGCATTGGAGACGACTGGTTTACAGACAATAGGAACGACGCCGCCATCAAAATTCTAGATAAGAAGAAACCTATAGGTGCTTCAGGCAAGGGGCCGGGATTCGTCTGGGTGGAGGTGATGGGAGTTACTGTTTACAGCTGCTACTTCTCACCCAACAGAAGTACTGAGGAATATGAAGAATTCCTTGAAATGATAGCTGACAGCCTCAGAGCAATTGGGAACCAGAAACCGATTCTTATTACGGGAGACTTCAATGCTAAGTCACCGGAATGGGGTAGCATGAGAACAGATATCAGAGGTGTCAGGGTCTCTGAGTGGGCTGCGGGACTAAATTTAAATATAATGAACAGGGGCACCACTCCGACTTTTAGAAGGGGGGCGTCCGAAAGTATAATTGATCTAACATGGGCCAACAACAGGGCTGCTAGAGAAGTGACGGAGTGGACAGTTATAGAGGAGGAAACCCTCAGCCTCCACAGTGCCATAATAACCAAAATGTGTACCCATAATCCAAGAAATAGTAAAAACAGCAAAAGATGGGTTGTTGGAAAGTTGAGGGAAGAGGAGTTCGTGGCCCAGCTAAGTATGGAAATGCGAACCCCACCAACACTCCCAGAGGATCTTGTTAAAAGAGTTAAGAAGGCATGTGACGCTGCAATGCCTCGGAGCGGGCACAACAGGCGTCCACCAGTGTACTGGTGGAATGATACCATAGCACAATTAAGGAAAAATGCCCTAGGCGCAAGAAGGAAATACCAGAGGAAAAGAAGACGCTTTACAGAAGATGAATGCAACTTAGAACGCGAGTCCGCAAAGGAAGCAAGACGAGCGCTAAAGGCGGAAATTGCAACTTCTCAGCGTAAATGTTGGGAAAACTTACAAAATGAAGTTGACAAGGATTTATGGGGACAAGGTTATAAACTAGTAATAAGAAGGATTAGGGCCCGTGAGGCTCCCCAAATACTAGAGAGGGATCACCTCAATCAAGTTGTCCAGACCTTGTTTCCAACGAAACGTGAAATTAATTGGATCCCTAATCAAGATCAAGAGGAGGTTCCCACATTCACGGAAGAAGAACTGAAAAGCGCGACTATAAAAGTGAAGACTAAAAGAGCACCAGGCCCAGATGGGATCCCGCCGGAGGCAGTGCGGCTTTTAAGCAGGGAACATCCACAACAAATGCTGCATATATACAATAAATTATTAGAAAAAAGAGAATTCCCGCAAGAGTGGAAAAAAGCCAAGCTGGTATTGATAAGGAAACCTGGTAAACCTTTGGGTGACCCGACAGCTTACAGACCGCTTTGCCTACTAGATGTTCTTGGAAAGGTATACGAACAACTCATTTTGCAAAGACTGAGGTATGAGGTAGAGATCAAGGGTGATTTGAACGAAAATCAATTTGGCTTCAGACCAGGACGGAGTACTGAAGATGCACTTGAGAAGGTAAAGCTAGCCATCAGGGAAGCAAAAAGTGGTACATGGAGGACGCAAAAGATCTGTGTCCTAATAACATTTGATGTAAGGAACGCATTTAATACGGCCTCCTGGAGGATCATTGTTAGAGAACTGAGTACAAGGGGAGTCCCGACGTATTTAATAGAGCTGGTCAAGTCATATCTCTCACACAGGAAGCTACTAGTGGAGAGTGATGACGGGACAGAAAATAAACCAGTCTCATGTGGTATTCCTCAGGGATCTGTTCTTGGTCCGCTTCTATGGAACATTTTATACGACGGTGTTCTTCGAACAAATGAAACAGAAGGGGTACAATTACTAGCTTTCGCAGATGACCTAGCAGTCATTGCTATGGCGAAGAATAGGGAGCTATTATTAAACAAAACGAACGAAGCAAAGGAAGTTATGGAACAACAGGTGGAATAACACCACAAAAGGGGCATGGACTAAGAAATTAATTAGTAACCTTGATCCATGGTTAGATAGGAAGCATGGTGAGACAAATTACTTTCTGACCCAGGCACTAACGGGACATGGGTGTTTCAGAAAGTACCTGCACTGGATCCGCAAAGCAGACAGCGACATCTGCAAATACTGTACAGATGCAGTTGACGACGCAGAACATACGGTATTCCAGAAGAGAGGATGACAATGGAAGAAATAACTGGAAAAATAACACCGGAGATCATGGTGGAGACGATGCTGAAGGGTGAGGAAGAATGGAAAGCTGTGGACAATTTTATTAGAACAATAATATCTAGAAAAGAAGCACGTGACAGAGCAGAGATCTGAGAGGAAGGAGAGAAGGAGATAATATAAGATACGAGAGAACAACGTAACACGTCAGAAGACACAATGCCCCGAAGTAATGTAAATAACAGTTCCAGGGTATTGGTGTGCTAAGGGACGGGAGAGTTTAGTGGGTAGGCTAGGCAAATGAGACGCGAGTTGATGTCTAGAGTCCCACACTACCTTTACCCTTTGGGGAGTATGCGCTGCTTCGGCATCATACTAGGTGTGCATGAGCATTCTCTCCTACCCATTAAAAAAAAAAAAAAAAAAGGTTTAGGTTAGGTTAGGTTAGGTTAGGTTAGGTTAGGTTAGGTTAGGTTAGGTTAGGTTAGGTTAGGTTAGGTTAGGTTAGGTTAGGTTAGGTTAGGTTAGGTTAGGTTAGGTTAGGTTAGGTTAGGTTAGGTTAGGTTAGGTTAGGTTAGGTTAGGTTAGGTTAGGTTAGGTTAGGTTAGGTTCCCCCCCGAGTGGTGCTACCTTGTCGCGGTGGGGGGGCTTAGTACGGCAGGCCAGAACTCTCTGGTAGCCGGAAGACCAAAAGCACCTCCAACGGCTGCCGGTCGTGGGAGCCCCTAGGCTGGAACACACCAGTAAGGGGTGAACACGGCTGAGGCAGCACAGCAGGCACGGCGTCTGACCCAAAGTGGGCGGCTTGTGCCTAGGAGACGGACACTCTGATTTCAAACCCGGGGAGGCAGGCCTCGTTAGTCGTGGTGAAGACAACCTGCCTAGGAGATGGATACTCCGAAATCAACCAACGGACGGACCGCGGGAATTGGCAACTGGGAGATCCCAACATCCTGGAAACTAAGGAACGCAGATGACGACCCTTATCGACATGGACACGAGCGGGGAGCACACCTCGTCAAAAAAGCCGCAGCTCAGGGGTGTTATGTCGGACCGTGCCGAAGGGCTCATGGTGGGGCGTGAGTCCACCGCTAACGGTGACCTGTAGGCGCAGTGGCGCGGCCTACAGTATGTAGCCTAGCCGGGGTATGGAGCACTGCCCCGGTGGTCCTTTTTAGTTCTGCCACACTCGTGGGAACCATATGGACCAGCATAATCCAGACGGGAAGAACGATGACGACAGCAACGGCAACGGAAATCGACAAATGGATACGGGACGGATACCACAGGAGGACGACACAGGCAACGTACATGGACAGCTCACAGAGAGGAAGTTGGGAGCCTCGGCTGCGAGCAACAAAACGGAAGTTACGGGACCGACCACAGCAGGAAATAGGGTAAGTGGCAGTTTAATTTCTAATTTGGGTAAAGGACAAAGAAATGGAAAAGCTGATAAAGATAAAAAAGACAAAGAAGAGCTAGAAAAAGTTTTCGGGAAGCGAGGGGCAGTGGCCCGAACGCCACCAAGACCGAGATCTCTTTCTCTCGCTACTACGCAGCAAGAGAGGCTGGACTGCGAGGAGAGAAGCCGAGAATTTTCTCTGAAGGAAACGGAAAAGCTGGAACAATCTCTAAAGAACCTAGACGAGTCAATTTCAGGAATCGAAGATCACTACAGGACTGTAGACGCAAGCCACAGCACCATCCTAGACAGATTATTAACATTAACGGATGGAAGTGAAGAGAACCCTGAAGTGCAGACTAAGGAGCAAATGCGACATGAGTCCAGCCCTATCCACGTAGCGCATAAAGGCTCAGGACATACAAAGGGGCCAGTTTTTGACTCGAGTATTGAAGCCATTAAGCAGGAGTCTGTCATTGCCATTAACAGCTCAATAGATGAGTCAACCGAGCCGGGTAAAAGACAGAGATCGGACGACAGTACTAGCAACCTATCGCTTCTGCAAGAACATAAAAAATGCAGAGTAGAACAGGAAGAAACTCACCTGAAAGCATTAGAAGAACTATTACTGGAACTAGAAAAGCTAGCCACTAAGACGTACATAAATACTGCAAAGCCGATCAAGCGGCAGGTGACTAGAATACAAGCAGCTTTCAATAACCTAAAACAAAGCAGCAAAATCGCAGTTGTGGCAATGAAACGCAGAGTGGACAGACTGGAAGAAACAGTATCAGAAAGAGACAGGCTAACGATGGAAGACGAGAACGTGCAAAGAAGTGCCAAATTATCTGCAATAAGCACCGAAGACAAAGGGGTACAAACGGGAATGCGGACCACTGCAGCAGAGGTACTTGAAGGCCTGGACCCAGAAGGCAGCTTCGAGACCTTTGAAAGAAATGCAAACAAATACTGGCCAGTGGAAGTATTTAAAACCATAAAGGAAGTTGACGGCGAACTAAAAGAAGTCCCCAGAGAAGTAGCAATAACCATGGAAATGACAGAAGGAGCGGCGCATGGATACCCCATTAGTACGGCAGATGTTGAAACAGTTGTGGGAACAGTGATACAACTGCAAAACACCTTAGAGGTGCCCACGGCGACGGGTACGGTAACAGCAGCGAGGCGTATTTTCTACCTGGTTACAAGAGCTGACCAGAAAAGTCCTCCTAAAGCCACAGACGTCTACAGTAGCCTACAACACCTGAAACAGGCGATGAGAGAACATAAACTAGAGAAAGTGGCAATGCCGCAAATAGAATGTGGGAAAGGGAAACTCAAGTGGAGCCTACTTAAGAAGATGATCGAGACAATCTTCCATGGAAGCAATATTGTGATCGAAGTGTGGAAGAGTAGGAAAAAAGACGCTCCAAAAGGGAGACCAGCGGAAAACCAAAACCAGCAACCGACGGAGCGGGTAGAGGAGCAAAGACAAGAGGAATGGACGACCGTTTTGAAAAAAAGGTCAAGGAAATCTGTGACCCATACTGAGGCTGTGGAGCACAAGCCGAAGAAGGCAAGGGCAAGAAACGACGCAGTAATAGTCCCAATTCAAGGGACGACCTACGCCGACGTTATCAACAAGGTTAAGGAGAGCATCGATGTTACGAAGCTAGGCATTAACATTAAAACAGTGCGGAAGACAAGAAAAGGAGACGTGCTGTTTGAAGTGGGGAAGGAAGAAGGTAAGGCCAAGCAACTAAAGGAAGAAATGGAAAAAATAATGAATAGTAAACCCATACTCATCAGCAAGGAGTCACGGAGAGTGGCTGTAGTGTTTAAAAATATGGAGGCAGGCACCACCCAGGAAGAAGTAGTGGAGGCAGTTAAAAAAGTAACTGGAAAAAAGGATGAAATTGAAGTCGTGTCGATGAGAGCATCATACTACGGCACGAAAACAGCTATTGCCAATGTCTCGGAAGAAATAGCCAATAACCTTATTACGCAGAGGAACGGCGAAATCATAATTGGGATTGTTACGTGCAAGGTGCACCACTATGTGAACGTCCTCCAATGCTTCCGGTGCCACGCATACGGCCATACCGCAAAAAACTGTGTGGGGGACGATCTGAGTAAAAGTTGCTGGAAATGTGGCGAGGAGAACCACAAAAGCGGAGAGTGTAAAAAGGACCCGGTCTGCCTAAGCTGCAAGCAGACAGGACATAAGAGTGGTACGTCGCAATGCTCCCTACACCGTAAGGCGCTAGAAGAGGCTAAAAGCAGAAGACCAAAAGGCCATAGAATGAGAGAGGCGCGGGAGGAAGCGCAGAAAAAGCAACCTTCGCGATCCTCCAGCTAAATGTTGGAAGAAGTTGGGCTGCGCAGGACCTGGCCCTCGCAACATCTGTGAGAAAGGATGTCCATATCCTGGCCATCACCGAGCCCACTTTGAGATACAAGGACGGATGGTACGCGGACACCAGGGGAGACTCCACAATTAAAGTTTTGTGTGGAAGTGCCACTGCCACCGGGAAGGGAGAAGGCTTCGTCTGGGTGGAGGTGGCGGGGGTCGTCACATACAGTTGCTACTTCTCCCCGAACAGAGCGCTCGACGAATACGAAGAATTCCTCCAGAACCTAGCGAATAGCGTGAGAAGCCTGAGAGACAGCAAACCAATTGTGATCACCGGGGACTTTAATGCTAAATCCCCTGAATGGGGCAGTGCCTGGACAGATGCTAGGGGTGCTAGGCTAGCAGAATGGGCTGCGGAACTAGACCTCTCCATAATAAATAGGGGATCAACTCCGACTTTCAGAAGGGGGAACTCTGAATCTCATATCGATTTAACATGGGCAAATAACAAGGCAACTAGGTTAATAGAAGACTGGCACGTGGTGGATGAGGAAACTCTCAGCCTCCATAAAGCCATTCTGACAAAAATAGTAAACAGCGCCTCCCCAAGGAACAGCACAAGTCGAGGGTGGACGGCAGGGAAATTAAGAGAAGACGACTTTAAATCACAACTAATGCTGGAAATGCAAAGTCCACCTGCAACACCAGAAGCCCTAACCAGAAAAGTTGTAAAAGCCTGTAATGCTGCAATGCCAAAAAAGGGTAGCAGCATGCGGCAACCCGTATACTGGTGGAACGGTCAAATAGCACTACTGAGGAAGAAGGCTCTGGCGGCAAGGAGAATCTTTCAGCGAAAGAGGAAGCGCTGTCCTGAAAGGGAGTGTGAGAATGAAATGCAGGCTGCGAAGGAAGCGAGAAAAGCTCTGAAGGCTGAAATTGCAGCTTCCAAACGCAGGTGCTGGGAGAATTTGCAGGAGGAAGTAGACAGAGATCTATGGGGAAAGGGCTATAAGATCATCGCTAGGAGATTTAGAGCTCGCGATGCTCCACTCGTGCTACCAAGAGATCAATTGCTTCCAGTACTCCAGGCCCTTTTCCCAAGGAAACCAAAAGTCAATTGGATATGCGAGACAGAGAAATATGAAGCTCCCCCCTTCACACTAGAAGAGCTTGAAACAGTGGAAAGGAAAATAAAAAGTAGAAGAGCCCCTGGCCCGGATGGGATCCCGCCGGAAGCTATAAAGATTCTCCTCAGGGAACATCCTTATGAGGTTCTTGAAGTTTACAACAAACTGATCAGCTGCGGGGACTTTCCAAAAGAATGGAAAAAAGCCAAACTAGTCCTTATTAGAAAACCCAACAAGCCAATGGAGAACCCAACATCGTATAGGCCTCTGTGTCTATTAGACGTAATGGGTAAAGTTTACGAACACCTGATACTCCTGAGGCTTAGGCAGGTAGCAGAAAGCTCAGGCGACCTGGCGGAAAACCAATATGGATTTAGGCCAGGCCGAAGTACGGAGGACGCCTTAGCCAAAGTTAAAGAGGCAACTGCAGAAGCAAAGCAGGGGAATTGGAGGGCACAAAAAATCTGTGTCCTCATCACCTTTGATATTAGAAACGCATTTAACTCGGCGTCGTGGCGTATAATAATACGGGAATTGAGAGAGAGAAGAGCTCCACAGTACCTACTACAGGCCACGAAAGCGTATCTTTCCCACCGTAGGCTAGTAGTTGAGACCGATGAAGGGGTTGAAGAGGAAGAAGTATCGTGCGGGGTTCCACAGGGATCAGTTCTCGGGCCATTCCTGTGGAACATCCTTTATGATGGAATCCTGAAAATTGAAGTACCAGACGGTGTCCAACTCATCGCCTTTGCGGATGATCTGGCGGTGATCGTCAGCGCAAAGACAAGGGAAGAACTCATCGGAAATGCGAATACAGCAATCTACAATATTTGCAAATGGATTGAAGAAAACGAGCTAAAACTTGCACCGGAAAAGACGGAAGTGCTATTCCTAGCAGGAAAAAGAAGATGCGGGCAGGCTTCATTCATGGTTAGAGACCAAGAGGTCCAGGCCTCTGCCACCATCAAATATCTGGGTGTAAACATAGGTGAGGGTGGTACCTATGGGAAGCACGTGCAAGCCGTAGCAAAAAAGGCGGCAAACACAGGCTCAGCTCTGGGCAGAATTATGCCAAACATCGGGGGACCTAGAGCCAGTAAAAGGCGAATGTATGGACATGTAATTCAGTCTGTAATGCTGTATGCAGCACCCATTTGGGTAGATGCGCTCGACAAGAAGTGCCATAGGAAAAAATTGGCTGCAGTGCAGAGGAGAGCAGCTATACGCGTTACAAGTGCGTATAGAACAACGTCTGAGGACGCCGTCTTGGTTCTGGCAAACCTACCTCCCATCGACTTAGTGGCCAGGGCGAGGGCAGCCAGGAAGGAAAATGGAGAAAAGCTCACTAAGAACGAAAGAGAAGCGATGGTGAGAGCATCGTGGAGGGATAGATGGAAAAATGGCGGAAAGGGCGCCTGGACCAAGAGATTAATAAAGAACATTGACACATGGTTAGACCGTGAGCATGGAGAAATGAATTACCAGCTTACCCAGATGATGACGGGACACGGGTGCTTCCGAGCATATTTGCGATGGATACGCAAAGCGCCAACCGATAGTTGTGTGTGTTGCGTGGGTGAAGTTGATGATGTCGAGCATGCGATCTTTCACTGTGCAGCATGGGAAGAGAGTAGGAAGGTAATGGAGGAAACTGTAGGTAAAGTTACGCCAGAAAATATTGTCAGTAGGATGCTAGAGGGGGAGAAAAGTTGGCAAGCCATTGACGATTATGTTAGAGGTGTAATAACGAGGAAAGAGAATGCGGACAGAGAGGAAGAACAAGCGGGAAGAAGATAAAAAACGGTAGAATAAAAATAGCGTAGGCCAACAAGTGGATGCGAAGTAATGCTAAAGCGGTTCCGCATTCATCTTGGGCGGTAAGGGACGGGAGAGTTTAGTGGGTAGGCTAGGCAAATGAAACGAAAGTGGATGTCTAGAGTCCCACACTACCTAATACCTTTCGGGGGGTATGCGCTGCTTACGCATCATACTAGGTGTGCATGAGCATTCTCTCCTACCCATCAAAAAAAAAAAAAAAAAAAAAAAAAAAAAAGGTTAGGTTAGGTTAGGTTAGGTTAGGTTAGGTTAGGTTAGGTTAGGTTAGGTTAGGTTAGGTTAGGTTAGGTTAGGTTAGGTTAGGTTAGGTTAGGTTAGGTTAGGTTAGGTTAGGTTAGGTTAGGTTAGGTTAGGTTAGGTTAGGTTAGGTTAGGTTAGGTTAGGTTAGGTTAGGTTAGGTTAGGTTAGGTTAGGTTAGGTTAGGTTAGGTTAGGTTAGGTTAGGTTAGGTTAGGTTAGGTTAGGTTAGGTTAGGTTAGGTTAGGTTAGGTTAGGTTAGGTTAGGTTAGGTTAGGTTAGGTTAGGTTAGGTTAGGTTAGGTTAGGTTAGGTTAGGTTAGGTTAGGTTAGGTTAGGTTAGGTTAGGTTAGGTTAGGTTAGGTTAGGTTAGGTTAGGTTAGGTTAGGTTAGGTTAGGTTAGGTTAGGTTAGGTTAGGTTAGGTTAGGTTAGGTTAGGTTAGGTTAGGTTAGGTTAGGTTAGGTTAGGTTAGGTTAGGTTAGGTTAGGTTAGGTTAGGTTAGGTTAGGTTAGGTTAGGTTAGGTTAGGTTAGGTTAGGTTAGGTTCCCCTCCGAGTGGTGCTACCTTGTCGTGGTGGGGGGGCTTAGTACGGCAGGCCAGAACTCTCTGGTAGCCGGAAGACCAAAAGCACCTTCAACGGCTGCCGGTCGTGGGAACCCCTAGGCTGGAACTCACCAGTAAGGGGCGAACATGGCTGAGGCAGCACAGCAGGCACGGCGTCTGACCCAGAGTGGGCGGCTTGTGCCTAGGAGACGGAAACTCTGATTTCAAACCCGGGTAGGCAGGACTCGTTAGCCGTGGTGAAGGTAACCTGCCTAGGAGAAGGTTACTCCGAAAACAAACCAACCCAGGGATTAGTAGGGGAGTTGGCCGCCCCCGGGTACCCGAGGCCCCCGAGCCTTCCAGTTAAGGGTCTTCGCGGTGAAGATACCTGATTGGAAGGCTCCCTCGACCCAGGCTATGAACACGGACTTGAACATGGATATGATTTTAACGGAATGGAAACAAGAACGACGAACCGACTACACCTGGCAGGAGGTATAAAATGCAGGACAATGTAACATGGAGAGTCGCGATATTGATAAAAATCCCCGGGCGGGTCCTCTAGAGGAGGGAATCCCGCCATCAGCTTCGGCTGGTGCTGCCCCATTGGTTACGGGGGGGGCAAATATCGCTAGGGAGACGAAGGGGGAAAGTGGAGACACTATAAATCGAGGTCTGGTGGGAAGGACGGACGACACGGTGACGGACGATGGTAATGGACACGGACATGAGCTACAGAATAGGGTAAGTGGCAGTTTAATTTCTAATTTGGGTAAAGGACAAAGAAATGGAAAAGCTGATAAAGATAAAAAAGACAAAGAAGAGCTAGAAAAAGTTTTCGGGAAGCGAGGGGCAGTGGCCCGAACGCCACCAAGACCGAGATCTCTTTCTCTCGCTACTACGCAGCAAGAGAGGCTGGACTGCGAGGAGAGAAGCCGAGAATTTTCTCTGAAGGAAACGGAAAAGCTGGAACAATCTCTAAAGAACCTAGACGAGTCAATTTCAGGAATCGAAGATCACTACAGGACTGTAGACGCAAGCCACAACACCATCCTAGACAGATTATTAACATTAACGGATGGAAGTGAAGAGAACCCTGAAGTGCAGACTAAGGAGCAAATGCGACATGAGTCCAGCCCTATCCACGTAGCGCATAAAGGCTCAGGACATACAAAGGGGCCAGTTTTTGACTCGAGTATTGAAGCCATTAAGCAGGAGTCTGTCATTGCCATTAACAGCTCAATAGATGAGTCAACCGAGCCGGGTAAAAGACAGAGATCGGACGACAGTACTAGCAACCTATCGCTTCTGCAAGAACATAAAAAATGCAGAGTAGAACAGGAAGAAACTCACCTGAAAGCATTAGAAGAACTATTACTGGAACTAGAAAAGCTAGCCACTAAGACGTACATAAATACTGCAAAGCCGATCAAGCGGCAGGTGACTAGAATACAAGCAGCTTTCAATAACCTAAAACAAAGCAGCAAAATCGCAGTTGCGGCAATGAAACGCAGAGTGGACAGACTGGAAGAAACAGTATCAGAAAGAGACAGGCTAACGATGGAAGACGAGAACGTGCAAAGAAGTGCCAAACTATCTGCAATAAGCACCGAAGACAAAGGGGTACAAACGGGAATGCGGACCACTGCAGCAGAGGTACTTGAAGGCCTGGACCCAGAAGGCAGCTTCGAGACCTTTGAAAGAAATGCAAACAAATACTGGCCAGTGGAAGTATTTAAAACCATAAAGGAAGTTGACGGCGAACTAAAAGAAGTCCCCAGAGAAGTAGCAATAACCATGGAAATGACAGAAGGTGCGGCGCATGGATACCCCATTAGTACGGCAGATGTTGAAACAGTTGTGGGAACAGTGATACAACTGCAAAACACCTTAGAGGTGCCCACGGCGACGGGTACGGTAACAGCAGCGAGGCGTATTTTCTACCTGGTTACAAGAGCTGACCAGAAAAGTCCTCCTAAAGCCACAGACGTCTACAGTAGCCTACAACACCTGAAGCAGGCGATGAGAGAACATAAACTAGAGAAAGTGGCAATGCCGCAAATAGAATGTGGGAAAGGGAAACTCAAGTGGAGCCTACTCAAGAAGATGATCGAGACAATCTTCCATGGAAGCAATATTGTGATCGAAGTGTGGAAGAGTAGGAAAAAAGACGCTCCAAAAGGGAGACCAGCGGAAAACCAAAACCAGCAACCGACGGAGCGGGTAGAGGAGCAAAGACAAGAGGAATGGACGACCGTTTTGAAAAAAAGGTCAAGGAAATCTGTGACCCATACTGAGGCTGTGGAACACAAGCCGAAGAAGGCAAGGGCAAGAAACGACGCAGTAATAGTCCCAATTCAAGGGACGACCTACGCCGACGTTATCAACAAGGTTAAGGAGAGCATCGATGTTACGAAGCTAGGCATTAACATTAAAACAGTGCGGAAGACAAGAAAAGGAGACGTGCTGTTTGAAGTGGGGAAGGAAGAAGGTAAGGCCAAGCAACTAAAGGAAGAAATGGAAAAAATAATGAATAGTAAACCCATACTCATCAGCAAGGAGTCACGGAGAGTGGCTGTAGTGTTTAAAAATATGGAGGCAGGCACCACCCAGGAAGAAGTAGTGGAGGCAGTTAAAAAAGTAACTGGAAAAAAGGATGAAATTGAAGTCGTGTCGATGAGAGCATCATACTACGGCACGAAAACAGCTATTGCCAATGTCTCGGAAGAAATAGCCAATAACCTTATTACGCAGAGGAACGGCGAAATCATAATTGGGATTGTTACGTGCAAGGTGCACCACTATGTGAACGTCCTCCAATGCTTCCGGTGCCACGCATACGGCCATACCGCAACAAACTGTGTGGGGGAAGATCTGAGTAAAAGGTGCTGGAAATGTGGCGAGGAGAACCACAAAAGCGGAGAGTGTAAAAAGGACCCGGTCTGCCTAAGCTGCAAGCAGACAGGACATAAGAGTGGTACGTCGCAATGCTCCCTACACCGTAAGGCGCTAGAAGAGGCTAAAAGCAGAAGACCAAAAGGCCATAGAATGAGAGAGGCGCGGGAGGAAGCGCAGAAAAAGCAACCTTCGCGATCCTCCAGCTAAATGTTGGAAGAAGTTGGGCTGCGCAGGACCTGGCCCTCGCAACATCTGTGAGAAAGGATGTCCATATCCTGGCCATCACCGAGCCCACTTTGAGATACAAGGACGGATGGTACGCGGACACCAGGGGAGACTCCACAATTAAAGTTTTGTGTGGAAGTGCCACTGCCAACGGGAAGGGAGAAGGCTTCGTCTGGGTGGAGGTGGCGGGGGTCGTCACATACAGTTGCTACTTCTCCCCGAACAGAGCGCTCGACGAATACGAAGAATTCCTCCAGAACCTAGCGAATAGCGTGAGAAGCCTGAGAGACAGCAAACCAATTGTGATCACCGGGGACTTTAATGCTAAATCCCCTGAATGGGGCAGTGCCTGGACAGATGCTAGGGGTGCTAGGCTAGCAGAATGGGCTGCGGAACTAGACCTCTCCATAATAAATAGGGGATCAACTCCGACTTTCAGAAGGGGGAACTCTGAATCTCATATCGATTTAACATGGGCAAATAACAAGGCAACTAGGTTAATAGAAGACTGGCACGTGGTGGATGAGGAAACTCTCAGCCTCCATAAAGCCATTCTGACAAAAATAGTAAACAGCGCCTCCCCAAGGAACAGCACAAGTCGAGGGTGGACGGCAGGGAAATTAAGAGAAGACGACTTTAAATCACAACTAATGCTGGAAATGCAAAGTCCACCTGCAACACCAGAAGCCCTAACCAGAAAAGTTGTAAAAGCCTGTAATGCTGCAATGCCAAAAAAGGGTAGCAGCATGCGGCAACCCGTATACTGGTGGAACGGTCAAATAGCACTACTGAGGAAGAAGGCTCTGGCGGCAAGGAGAATCTTTCAGCGAAAGAGGAAGCGCTGTCCTGAAAGGGAGTGTGAGAATGAAATGCAGGCTGCGAAGGAAGCGAGAAAAGCTCTGAAGGCTGAAATTGCAGCTTCCAAACGCAGGTGCTGGGAGAATTTGCAGGAGGAAGTAGACAGAGATCTATGGGGAAAGGGCTATAAGATCATCGCTAGGAGATTTAGAGCTCGCGATGCTCCACTCGTGCTACCAAGAGATCAATTGCTTCCAGTACTCCAGGCCCTTTTCCCAAGGAAACCAAAAGTCAATTGGATATGCGAGACAGAGAAATATGAAGCTCCCCCCTTCACACTAGAAGAGCTTGAAACAGTGGAAAGGAAAATAAAAAGTAGAAGAGCCCCTGGCCCGGATGGGATCCCGCCGGAAGCTATAAAGATTCTCCTCAGGGAACATCCTTATGAGGTTCTTGAAGTTTACAACAAACTGATCAGCTGCGGGGACTTTCCAAAAGAATGGAAAAAAGCCAAACTAGTCCTTATTCGAAAACCCAACAAGCCAATGGAGAACCCAACATCGTATAGGCCTCTGTGTCTATTAGACGTAATGGGTAAAGTTTACGAACACCTGATACTCCTGAGGCTTAGGCAGGTAGCAGAAAGCTCAGGCGACCTGGCGGAAAACCAATATGGATTTAGGCCAGGCCGAAGTACGGAGGACGCCTTAGCCAAAGTTAAAGAGGCAACTGCAGAAGCAAAGCAGGGGAATTGGAGGGCACAAAAAATCTGTGTCCTCATCACCTTTGATATTAGAAACGCATTTAACTCGGCGTCGTGGCGTATAATAATACGGGAATTGAGAGAGAGAAGAGCTCCACAGTACCTACTACAGGCCACGAAAGCGTATCTTTCCCACCGTAGGCTAGTAGTTGAGACCGATGAAGGGGTTGAAGAGGAAGAAGTATCGTGCGGGGTTCCACAGGGATCAGTTCTCGGGCCATTCCTGTGGAACATCCTTTATGATGGAATCCTGAAAATTGAAGTACCAGACGGTGTCCAACTCATCGCCTTTGCGGATGATCTGGCGGTGATCGCCAGCGCAAAGACAAGGGAAGAACTCATCGGAAATGCGAATACAGCAATCTACAATATTTGCAAATGGATTGAAGAAAACGAGCTAAAACTTGCACCGGAAAAGACGGAAGTGCTATTCCTAGCAGGAAAAAGAAGATGCGGGCAGGCTTCATTCATGGTTAGAGACCAAGAGGTCCAGGCCTCTGCCACCATCAAATATCTGGGTGTAAACATAGGTGAGGGTGGTACCTATGGGAAGCACGTGCAAGCCGTAGCAAAAAAGGCGGCAAACACAGGCTCAGCTCTGGGCAGAATTATGCCAAACATCGGGGGACCTAGAGCCAGTAAAAGGCGAATGTATGGACATGTAATTCAGTCTGTAATGCTGTATGCAGCACCCATTTGGGTAGATGCGCTCGACAAGAAGTGCCATAGGAAAAAATTGGCTGCAGTGCAGAGGAGAGCAGCTATACGCGTTACAAGTGCGTATAGAACAACGTCTGAGGACGCCGTCTTGGTTCTGGCAAACCTACCTCCCATCGACTTAGTGGCCAGGGCGAGGGCAGCCAGAAAGGAAAATGGAGAAAAGCTCACTAAGAACGAAAGAGAAGCGATGGTGAGAGCATCGTGGAGGGTTAGATGGAAAAATGGCGGAAAGGGCGCCTGGACCAAGAGATTAATAAAGAACATTGACACATGGTTAGACCGTGAGCATGGAGAAATGAATTACCAGCTTACCCAGATGATGACGGGACACGGGTGCTTCAGAGCATATTTGCGATGGATACGCAAAGCGCCAACCGATAGTTGTGTGTGTTGCGTGGGTGAAGTTGATGATGTCGAGCATGCGATCTTTCACTGTGCAGCATGGGAAGAGAGTAGGAAGGTAATGGAGGAAACTGTAGGTAAAGTTACGCCAGAAAATATTGTCAGTAGGATGCTAGAGGGGGAGAAAAGTTGGCAAGCCATTGACGATTATGTTAGAGGTGTAATAACGAGGAAGGAGAATGCGGACAGAGAGGAAGAACAAGCGGGAAGAAGATAAAAAACGGTAGAATAAAAATAGCGTAGGCCAACAAGTGGATGCGAAGTAATGCTAAAGCGGTTCCGCATTCATCTTGGGCGGTAAGGGACGGGAGAGTTTAGTGGGTAGGCTAGGCAAATGAAACGAAAGTGGATGTCTAGAGTCCCACACTACCTAATACCTTTCGGGGGGTATGCGCTGCTTATGCATCATACTAGGTGTGCATGAGCATTCTCTCCTACCCATCAAAAAAAAAAAAAAAAAAAAAAAAAAAGGTTAGGTTAGGTTAGGTTAGGTTAGGTTAGGTTAGGTTAGGTTAGGTTAGGTTAGGTTAGGTTAGGTTAGGTTAGGTTAGGTTAGGTTAGGTTAGGTTAGGTTAGGTTAGGTTAGGTTAGGTTAGGTTAGGTTAGGTTAGGTTAGGTTAGGTTAGGTTAGGTTAGGTTAGGTTAGGTTAGGTTAGGTTAGGTTAGGTTAGGTTAGGTTAGGTTAGGTTAGGTTAGGTTAGGTTAGGTTAGGTTAGGTTAGGTTAGGTTAGGTTAGGTTAGGTTAGGTTAGGTTAGGTTAGGTTAGGTTAGGTTAGGTTAGGTTAGGTTAGGTTAGGTTAGGTTAGGTTAGGTTAGGTTAGGTTAGGTTAGGTTAGGTTAGGTTAGGTTAGGTTAGGTTAGGTTAGGTTAGGTTAGGTTAGGTTAGGTTAGGTTAGGTTAGGTTAGGTTAGGTTAGGTTAGGTTAGGTTAGGTTAGGTTAGGTTAGGTTAGGTTAGGTTAGGTTAGGTTAGGTTAGGTTAGGTTAGGTTAGGTTAGGTTAGGTTAGGTTAGGTTAGGTTAGGTTAGGTTAGGTTAGGTTAGGTTAGGTTAGGTTAGGTTAGGTTAGGTTAGGTTAGGTTAGGTTAGGTTAGGTTAGGTTAGGTTAGGTTAGGTTAGGTTAGGTTAGGTTAGGTTAGGTTAGGTTAGGTTAGGTTAGGTTAGGTTAGGTTAGGTTAGGTTAGGTTAGGTTAGGTTAGGTTAGGTTAGGTTAGGTTAGGTTAGGTTAGGTTAGGTTAGGTTAGGTTAGGTTAGGTTAGGTTAGGTTAGGTTAGGTTAGGTTAGGTTAGGTTAGGTTAGGTTAGGTTAGGTTAGGTTAGGTTAGGTTAGGTTAGGTTAGGTTAGGTTAGGTTAGGTTAGGTTAGGTTAGGTTAGGTTAGGTTAGGTTAGGTTAGGTTAGGTTAGGTTAGGTTAGGTTAGGTTAGGTTAGGTTAGGTTAGGTTAGGTTAGGTTAGGTTAGGTTAGGTTAGGTTAGGTTAGGTTAGGTTAGGTTAGGTTAGGTTAGGTTAGGTTAGGTTAGGTTAGGTTAGGTTAGGTTAGGTTAGGTTAGGTTAGGTTAGGTTAGGTTAGGTTAGGTTAGGTTAGGTTAGGTTAGGTTAGGTTAGGTTAGGTTAGGTTAGGTTAGGTTAGGTTAGGTTAGGTTAGGTTAGGTTAGGTTAGGTTAGGTTAGGTTAGGTTAGGTTAGGTTAGGTTAGGTTAGGTTAGGTTAGGTTAGGTTAGGTTAGGTTAGGTTAGGTTAGGTTAGGTTAGGTTAGGTTAGGTTAGGTTAGGTTAGGTTAGGTTAGGTTAGGTTAGGTTAGGTTAGGTTAGGTTAGGTTAGGTTAGGTTAGGTTAGGTTAGGTTAGGTTAGGTTAGGTTAGGTTAGGTTAGGTTAGGTTAGGTTAGGTTAGGTTAGGTTAGGTTAGGTTAGGTTAGGTTAGGTTAGGTTAGGTTAGGTTAGGTTAGGTTAGGTTAGGTTAGGTTAGGTTAGGTTAGGTTAGGTTAGGTTAGGTTAGGTTAGGTTAGGTTAGGTTAGGTTAGGTTAGGTTAGGTTAGGTTAGGTTAGGTTAGGTTAGGTTAGGTTAGGTTAGGTTAGGTTAGGTTAGGTTAGGTTAGGTTAGGTTAGGTTAGGTTAGGTTAGGTTAGGTTAGGTTAGGTTAGGTTAGGTTAGGTTAGGTTAGGTTAGGTTAGGTTAGGTTAGGTTAGGTTAGGTTAGGTTAGGTTAGGTTAGGTTAGGTTAGGTTAGGTTAGGTTAGGTTAGGTTAGGTTAGGTTAGGTTAGGTTAGGTTAGGTTAGGTTAGGTTAGGTTAGGTTAGGTTAGGTTAGGTTAGGTTAGGTTAGGTTAGGTTAGGTTAGGTTAGGTTAGGTTAGGTTAGGTTAGGTTAGGTTAGGTTAGGTTAGGTTAGGTTAGGTTAGGTTAGGTTAGGTTAGGTTAGGTTAGGTTAGGTTAGGTTAGGTTAGGTTAGGTTAGGTTAGGTTAGGTTAGGTTAGGTTAGGTTAGGTTAGGTTAGGTTAGGTTAGGTTAGGTTAGGTTAGGTTAGGTTAGGTTAGGTTAGGTTAGGTTAGGTTAGGTTAGGTTAGGTTAGGTTAGGTTAGGTTAGGTTAGGTTAGGTTAGGTTAGGTTAGGTTAGGTTAGGTTAGGTTAGGTTAGGTTAGGTTAGGTTAGGTTAGGTTAGGTTAGGTTAGGTTAGGTTAGGTTAGGTTAGGTTAGGTTAGGTTAGGTTAGGTTAGGTTAGGTTAGGTTAGGTTAGGTTAGGTTAGGTTAGGTTAGGTTAGGTTAGGTTAGGTTAGGTTAGGTTAGGTTAGGTTAGGTTAGGTTAGGTTAGGTTAGGTTAGGTTAGGTTAGGTTAGGTTAGGTTAGGTTAGGTTAGGTTAGGTTAGGTTAGGTTAGGTTAGGTTAGGTTAGGTTAGGTTAGGTTAGGTTAGGTTAGGTTAGGTTAGGTTAGGTTAGGTTAGGTTAGGTTAGGTTAGGTTAGGTTAGGTTAGGTTAGGTTAGGTTAGGTTAGGTTAGGTTAGG